>JAPDNY010000009.1:99712211-102328845 GCA_029375565.1 Gekko gecko
CCCCCTCCAGCTATATTTGTTATTTATTTACATCATTTATACCCCACCTTTCTACACAATGTGGACCCAAAGCTGCTTACATAGTTCTCCATTTTATCCTCACAACAACCCTGTGAGGTAGGTTAGGCTGAATGTGTGTGACCAGCCCAAGAAGGTCACCCATTGGACTTTCATGGCAGGCAGGAAATTTGAACCTGGGTCTCCTGGATCCTAGTTTAGAACTCTAACCACAGCACACACTGCTTTTTTGGGGGGGTGGAGTGTTGTTGAGCAGTAGCAAGCAGCCAGGTCTGGGAGAGTCATGCAGGTTGTGTGGTAGTGAGTCACCTGGTGGTTGCTGTTGGGCCTGGCCCAGATAAGTCCTTCTTTGGTGACCAAAGGTTTTTTGCTGTCTTTTACTGACAGAAATCAAGGCTTTAATTAGCAGTACTGTTGTAGTTGTTTAGCAACAGCCACAGAGGGCATTTTTTTCCTTAAAGCTGTGGGTGCTGCTTTTATTAACATTCTTTCTTAAAGCTACAGGTGCTGCTTTTATTAACATGGTTTTTAAAAAACAAAACAAAACAAAAAAACCCTGTTTCAGCCTTTCAGACTTTTCTGCAAACCTGGGGCTTTTCTCAGGCTTGTGGAAAAATCTGTCTTGTCTGTTCCTGGCTCTAACCCACAAGTTTGGCCAGATTGACAATTAGATACATTGATATTAGTTGCTGCTCTTTAACATAATAGGATAGTAGGACATCTAAACTTATTCAATTCTGTATCTTTTTTTGCATGTAATTATATTCATCTGCTGATCCAGGTACAGAACAATATATTCATTTTAAGGTAATTATTGTTCCCCCTACGTTTCTAGGTCAGCTGTGTTGCTTAAAGACAGCATGTTTGTCAATTGTCCTCCAACAGATGACTCTATAACCTCTTTGTAAATGTTTCAAAGGTAGGAAATTGCACCATCTGCCAGAACGTCATTTTCATGTCTGTAGTGTTGCTTGCTTATTTAGAAAATTTGTATTTACTTGACTCTGTAAAGTGTTTGCCTCGGTTGCAGATTGTATATTTGTTTGTTCTGGTCCCTCGTTAATTGGTGAAGCTGATAAGCAGTACTAGACCCAGTGCCATCTCCTGCAGAATTACTCTATATAAGAATATCTCCATGCTTTTTACAGTAGCTCCTGATGTGGAGTAGTCATGGATTTCTCCAGATTGTTTCTATACTGCTTAAGATATCCCAATAGACTTGCTTTCTGCATTATTTTCGGGATGAGGCCAGCTCTTTGTGTGCTCTTAAAGATCCAAATGCGATAGGATTGGGGCATCAGGATTTAAACCTTTGCTCACTGTTTGAGTAACCTGCCTAGCAGGGTGGTTTGTGGCTTAAAACAGGATAACTTCATATATGTGGCTCTGGATTCTGAATGAAAGGGAGGTTACAAATGTAATAAGCTGTATTTCTGAGATTTAATTCTGTCAGAGCCCTTGAAGGAATATCACTGTACTGATTTGAATTCCTTCATATTATCCAAATGTCATTAGCCTTGGAGATTTCAGTATATACATACAGAGGATATACTTGTACAGTTAGGTAAAACTTAGGACTTTGTAGCCACCCTAACAGCTATGGGGCCGTCTAAGGTTCTGATGTGCCCAGCACATGAAAAAAGATGTACTCTAGATAGCTGTTTGCTAGTGGTCTAATTAGGGCAGGAGGTTCAGTTCTTGTTGTGGTTGGATCATTATCTTCTGAAGGCATGGCTGAGCTTGCTGCCTCTTCCCTGCAGGGATGGCAGACACATTAGGACAGTCCACCCTTGAAGACTAACGGTGGCTTGGGTGGAGTTTGAGCAGCATCACTGGTGATTCTGGAGAGAGCTTTGTAGCCACATAGAATGATGAGCTGTCGAGGGGCATAGGCACGGTTCCTCCTTGGTGTCCCCTCCCACTCTCTGGTAGGACACTTGCCAGGGTTGACCCAACTTAGCTTTCGAGATCTGATGAGATTGGGCTTGCCTGGGCTATCCAGGTCCAGGCTTGGTCTGTTGAATCTTGTCTAGCTCAATTGTTTAAGATGGTTTGTGAGTTGGTAACACCTGAGTCCAACCTGGCTCATGGTATTAATTTGGCTCCCAGCTGTGATACTTCTGTTGGTTCTGTGCTCTTAAAATCATTCTGATAGTTCTGATTTGTAGGCCATGCTGAGAGTTTGTGTCAGGTGTCACAAGCACCTGTTTATCTTTTCTATGGAAATGTTCAGATTGATCTTGCCGGGAGATGATGATGGGGTTCTTGGGGGTATGAGAGCTACCTCTTATGCTCTTGATTCATGCTAGTCCTGGCTGTTGAAACTTATCGGGAAAAGGTATTGGAGCTTTGGTTAAGTTGTTAATGTCTCTCTCTCTTTTTTTCTAATTTTCATATGTGTGTGCACCTGGAAGTCATGGCAGCCTCTGGTGACTGAACCCTACTAGGGGCCTGGAGGATATTCAGACAGGTGGCTGAATAAAGCCTGTTCCTGCTTTCTGCCTCTGGTATTTCAAGGAGGTCTTCCATCCAAGTACTTGTCAGCGTTGACTCTGCTTAGCTTCCAAGATCAGGCTTGCCTGGACTGTCCAGGTCAGGGCAAGTTGTTACTGTCTTGTTGAGAAAATGAATTTCCCCCAGGTCCCTGAAGGAAGCAGTTATTAAACCTCTGCTTAAAAAACCATCATTAGATGAGTGTGAGGTGGCCAGCTATAGTCTGGTCTCCAGTTTCTGGGGAAAGTGAAATAAATTTTGGAGCCGAGCAACTTCAGGGATTTCTGTCTGATATATCTTAACTGGACCCATTCAGTCTGGTTTTACACCTGGATTTGGGAGGGGCTGTGGCTCAGTGGAATAAATGTTTTTGAACAAAGGTTTTGCATGCAGAAGGTTTCAGGTTCAGTCCCTGGCATCGACATCAGCCTGAGACCTTGGAGAGCCACAGCCATTTTGAGTATACCATACTGACCTTGATGGATCAATAATATGATTCAGTGTAAGGGAGCTTCATGTATCTTCATGATTTGTAACCAAGATTACTTTGATTACACTTCATTTAAAGTTAGACACAGGACAATCATAACTGTTAATATTGTTACATCTGTCAACAGCCTTTGACACAGTTGACCATCTTGAGTTGATATTGGAGCAGTAGCCCTTCTTTGGGTTTTTTTTTGTATAATCAGACTGTTTGAACTGTAGAAGCAGAATCAATGGGCTGGAACCCATCTTGTGCAGTACCTTAAGACTCCATTTTGTCATCTTTGCTCCTCAATGTTTATATGAGGCTGCTGAATTAAATTGTCTGGGACTTTGAGGTTGTATACCATCATTATGCACATGACATCAAACTCAATATTTCATTATCTGATCCTTCAGATGTGTCCACCCTGATTCTGAAGGCTGTGGTCTTGTGGTCTTGAGGCTGTGGTCATGTGGTAAGGTAGAACAAGCTGAATCTGAATCCAGACAAGATGGAGGTGATGTTGTTTGAAAAGGCTGCTATACATTTTTATCTGAAAAGTACACACTATTGATTTCTGTGAAATTATTAGGGTTAGGGTTTGAAGCAAAGTAGCTATTGAGTAGTTCAGCCATCTCTTTATCTTCTTGTCAATGACCCTCTTTCATAATTAAATGGTGGAGCCAGTATATCAGCTTTTCTTTTTTCTTAATGTCTCCCACTAACTGAGAGTTATTTTTGATGAAAGACAGATTGTCAAAAATAACAAAACATCTCTAAGTTTAATCTGCATGAAGTGAAAGGAGTAAAAGATCTAATTTTTTTGCATTTGTTTCTTCCAAAGTCAGTAATTTATCAATGAAAGTTTCTACCTGTTTTGTGACCTGACATTCTTTCTCTTTTTGGGTGTAATATGAATGAATGTGAAAATGGTGTGTGCATCTATATCTTGTTTAAGCTATAGTGAGATGTGCATGTCTAACAAAGGCACAGAAAATTGGTGAGAAGAAGAAGGAAGAATGAGCACTTTTGTGTCTGATCATATAGTTGCATGATTTCTGATATAACAGTTACCCGGTCTTGGGAAGGCAGAACAGAAAGTATGACAGACTTAAATGAGAAAAAGGCAGAACAGAAAGTATGACAGACCTGGATGAGAAAAGTACAATGCAAGTCCACTGGCACCTTTAAAGACTTAACAACATTTCTTTCAGTGTGAGCTTTCATGAGTCATAGCTCACTTCTTTAGAGTTCCTGTGTTAATAATTAAAGGATAGCATCTACATGGCATCATAGACTAACTTTCCCAAGTTAAAATGGGCAAAAATTGGATTATTTTGTTTACCTACTGATGGTGAAACTGTCTTCAGCAGACCTTAAGTGGGGACATAATTAAAGGTTAGTAACTAAAAATAAATTCCATATATTTTTTCCAATAATGGTGACTACAGAAGGGCAGCCTTTCTAATATTTGCAGAAGGTAATAGCTTCCATTATTATACATGCAGGTTGTGTGTCTGTCACTTGCAAAGCTTGCCTGTTGACTGCTTGGAAGCAGTTCTTAATCTGACCATTTAAACTTGATTTGCTTTTTATATGTTAAACATATGACTTATGATACTCATAACATCTTAAAAAGTGTTATTACATAGCATTGCTTTATATCCTTGCAGTATTCTTGTCTTTTAACAAAACGGAGACACCAATAAACCCCAGGCTTCTAAATGGAAAATAGTTCCTTGCAAAATGTTTGGCAATGCTATGTATGCAAGTAGCAACTAATGATAAGGACAATGTTTGTATGATTAAGGAATCAACTGAATTAGGCTAAAGTGTCTTCTATTGGCATAACATTAATGAATGTATTGGTAGTATGCCAGTAGAACATTTGGTCAATGAGTCATGCTTTTGTTTTAATGTCTTCAGCCACCAGAGAAGTGCAGTAATAGGCATGAAATATGTGCTTTTGTGTTTTGTCTTTTGTGCTAAAGTACTCTAAGGAATACAGAAAGAGCATCTACTTAGTACTTTATTTGTGGAGACATTAATACAGGAATAGTTAACCTGTTGTACTTTTACATCAAAGTAGTACTATCTGTTCAATTTACATTAAATTTAAAAAACAAGACTATATGGTACTCAGGATAAAAAAAACTATGCTGTAGGCATCCAGAACTGCTATCATATTGTAAAATGGTATTTCTGCTGTCATATTCTGACTTTGTACTATTTAAATATGTACATCTTCTCTGTTTTGCATATGCTTGCTCCTTATTTTTCTTTGTCTATTCATTTCTTTTATCTGAGATGCATGCACATGGGTTTGTCATCTTTTTTATAAGGCATTTCTTCTCAAAACACATCTTTTCTATCAAGCCTGTTTGCTTGCTTGTTAATCCTCATCCCACAATGAAACCCAAGTACCCATAATTATATTTGTTCAAATTTGTTCCTTAATCACTATTCTCCTCCCTGCTGTCTAAATTTAGAGTGTAAGGTCTTCAGGGCAGAGACCTGCCTCTGTTGCTTATAACAACTAGACCAGTTAAAGGAAAGCCAAAGGAGGGGGAGACACTCTGTGGATGCAAGGATCACAGGCTTTTCCTGTATTCCCCTCTCCTCTAACAGTACCTGACCTTGCAAAAGTTTATTCTTGGGGATGCAGGACTAATATAGCCATGAAGGTTTGGAAGCTGCAGTGGGGAGGTGTAAAGGGGAAACTTGCATTCTCTTTCATCTTCCATCAGTGCAGCTGTCACAACAAAAGAGGCAATTTCCTTCCCTCTCCATTACAGCCTCCCAGCCTAAATGGTGATTAGTCTATGTGGGTCCTGCAGTCTTGGGAACAGACTTTACTGGGGTTGGGAAAGGACTGCTGGGGGGAGAGGAACACGGGAAAGATCCCTGGCTATCAGTGCCTTCATCTGAGAGATTACAGACTGCAGTGCAGGGGACTGGATCTGAAGAACCGCAAGAGGAGCTGTGCCCACAGAATGGTGAAATTGCCCTGTGGTGTTTCATGTCCCCTGCCCCTTAATGTCTTGTAAACTGCAATGTATATTCTGAAAATGCTGGGGTCATATTTTATCCCATATTTAAATTAGCATATGGGATTGTCCTGGAGAGATAATTATGTTCTTCATTAACAAATGGAAATAATTGATTATGGGGGGACGATGGTGACATGTTCAATGCAACCCCAGGTTTTTTTTAAATTCTGTGACTTTTTACCTGCACAGGAGGTCAGTAAATTGCATTTAAAAAATCAGGCAAGGGAAAAAAATCACCAAAACAGCTCTTCAGAAATTGGGATTGAAGGTTTGCCTATGAGAGGCAAGGATTTTATGTAAACAAATCACAAAAAACTACAACAAAATGGTTATGGTTCTGTCTGATGCTTCATCAGAAAATATATTTATATTAAGTAAATTCCCGTTTGTTCCAGTCACTCGATATTTAGCATCATTCTTAAAATTAAAAAAATCAATACCATTAGTAACTACAATTCTGTTAAATTCTGCTACTGTAATAATAGTTTTTCACTGTGTAGTGATATTTTGGTTGTCACAGCAAAAGTCATAATACAGCCTTTGTTTTTGATATATCTAAGGACCAGTACTGGGGGGGAGGGGGATTTATCCTCTCCCTCAACTAGAAAACCGGATTTCAACTTATTAAACAGTTTAAAATCCCAGCAATAAAATATAAATTATAAACATACCACAGTCCTTTTTTTAACGGACAGTTATTGGGATCAAAGTAAGAAGTTACTTGGTTTTCCTGCAGGTTATTTAATGTTTACAGGCTCTAGTCTAAAATGTTCTGGACATCAGCCTTCTACACAGCCTCAGGATTTCATTCTGAATTGTTTTGTCTTCATTTTGGGCACCTTTACTCACCATTCCTTCCTTCTCACTCACTCTGACACTTTCCTCCTTTTATATCGATTGTGCATGGGAGACTAGCAGCCCATGTAGTTGCATTGGGAGCTTTTTGATGGTGGAATAGAAATCTCAGAAAATATATGCCAGACATTACATATTTTCAGTAATATTGTGTGAAGGCATCCTCGATCCTCCCTGTTGATATGTTCCCATTACTTCTGAAATCATGGAGTTTCCACTGCCATCGACTGCCTCAATAGCTGTGACTCTTTCACAATGTTAATAACTCTCCTTTAATTATTATAAATGAAAGGATTTAATTAGGTACTATAAGAATAGTGTTCAAAGATCTGTCATCAACCCATAACCCAATGTACACACTGTAAGAAGGGATTTCATATGAAATGGTGGTGATGGTTGGCAGTCCCTTCTATTTCATAGGGCTTCACAGCATGACACCACTTTCATGCAGGTAAGGGGGGGCAGTTTTAAAGAAACGTCCATTTGCTAGCTGAAGAATATGTATCCAGTTAACAGAATGGTCACAAAACCTACCTTAGTCTATACAAATCTGCACAGAACTGTCCCTTTGCCCTTGTCAACATTTTAGTGTTAGCGGTAGGAAACTTCTATTGTTTGCTTGTGCAGTATTTGCTTGTGTAACTGATTTTGCTTCACTTCTGTGTTCTTCCCATGGAGCACTTGTCTACATTTTTTTATGCATAACAATCAGAGATGACCATTTATAGTGCTACCGTAATAAAAGAATCACTCCTTTTTCATGGCTAAATCAGATGCTTTCCAATGCATGTGTTTTAACTTTAAGAGTTATTACTGTAGTCTGAGCCATTTCCTGTTTTTCTGCTATTGCACTGCCAAAAGCAGAAACCAGCTATTTTCAGCCATTTTTAAAAACTTTGAAAGTAGTTGTAAAGGACTACTAATTGTGAAAAAGTAATTTCTAAAGCTTTTTCCAGTCTTCAGATGCAGCTTAAAATGAGATTTGGGAAATCTGAGGCTACATGAAATAGAACAAAAGAGATAACTGAAAGAAAATCCTAACTTGTCTTTTCAAATATTTTTGTAATACCTGTCTGCTTTGTTTTGTCCTTTGAATGTTGCTCTTAAAATGTTAGGGTGTTTAAAAAATTAATGCTACACAGGGCCTGACTTGGAGATAGCCCAGGCAAGCCTGATCTCATCAGACCTCAAAAGCTAAGCAGGGTCAACCCTGGCAAGTACTTGGAAGGGAGACCTCCAAGGAATATCAGGGCCAGGACGCAGAGGCAGGCAGTAGAAAGCCACCTCTCAAAAATGTCCAAGCCTCGCTAGGGGTCAGTCACCAGAGGTTGCCATGACTTCCAGGTGCACACAGACACATATAAAAAAAATAATGCTACACAGTACCCACCCCTCTGTCACCAGTAATCTATTCCATAGGAGAATGTGCAGAGATGGTGGCATGCAGGTCTTCATTTACCTGTGACAACCTGTGGATTGGGATAATAATTCTTTACTGGCATTGGGGGAAAAAAACCCCATGAGATCTCTGACCTCCTTCTAAAGCCATGCATGGGAAAACATAAGAACAAAGCAGCATTTTAAAATATTGTGGGGAAATTGTTAAACTTGTCATATCATGACCTTATTTTATATCTGTTTCAGCCTTGCATTGTAGGTAGGCATACTATGATTTTTTCTGTTGCTGTCTTTTAACTTGGCAAACAAAGCATTTGATTGTAGTGTTAATTTCTGGTGGATTACAATGTCCACTTTTTAAAGCTTGGGTGGTATTACCCGTAAATTGGTAGCTATTGAGTAGTAGTGGCTAAAAGTTTAGTTTGATTCAAAACCATCAAAAGACAGAAGGGAAAGGCAGAGAAGTGCTGATTAAATGCCTTCATGAGAGCACTGCCACATCTCCTAGAATTCTCAGGTAATTGAAAGTAATAATATATCTGCATTAACAAAATTACTGACTGTGACTTCCTTGGTTGGTTAAATCAGGTACCCTTTTATAGTGGTGTGTATTAATTATTCAGTTGAATTACTGAAAGATTTTTCATTTACGAATTAAACAGACCTCAATAAATGATTTATGAATGTTTTAAGAAAATCAGCAAGTCTTTTACTAGCTTGGACATTTCAGAGAAGTGGCTTTCTGTTGCTTGCCTTGGCGTCCTGGCCCTGATATTCCTTGGAGGTCTCCCTACCAAGTACTTGCCAGGGTCGGCCCTGCTTGGCTTCCGAGATCTGACAAGATCGGGCTTGCCTGGGCTATCCAGGTAAGAGTGAAAACATACAGTTTCAAAAGGCAAACTTTTCTTGTTGCTCTCACATAATTGAAGCTAGAACACATTAAAATCATGCATTATTTATCCATATTGTCGTATCACCCAGAAATTCTGGGGAATGGGCACTGGTGTTGTTTATAACTTTAACATCATAGCACACTCACTAAAATTGAGAAGCCGGGTCTTAGCAGCTTCTCTTATGTGTCTTTTCTTGTTTCTGTTTCTTTTTACTCTCTAATAAGTCTTAGCTGAAGCTTTCTTAAAGCATCATTTGAAAAGTATATCCTTTTTGGAAGGAGGCATTTTATTCTTCTTTACAAGTTTGCTTGTTAGCTGTTTTTCCACCTCTGTTTAAAGCCGTTTTTATTTAATGCCAATAGTTCTGAAAGCTGCTACTGTAGCATGCTTCCCCCCCCTTTTACTGGAAGTGACTGCTAAATAACAAATGAATCTCTTCTTGCTGTAGGACAGGCTTGCAGTAACTTTTAAACACAAATAATTCAGGTCCTGCCAAGACCTTAAAAGCTGTTAGGCCCTTGGCATCTTTTTGGAAATGTGAGGAGAGTTCAAATTAATAGAAAATGAAAGGATTGGCTTCTCTTGCTGACTCAATGCCTTTTTTCACTCTGAAATAAATACAAAGGTCTGAGCTGTATATCCTGCAGCAGACATGGACATCAAGGACTCTTTTGGCATGTATACATTCAGGATGGCTCTGTAAGTGTTAACAATAACTTTAATGGCATAGGTGTTAAATACCGCCTCTACTCATTTGGGAAGAATAGTTGGTAAGGATACTCCTGCATTTTATAGGCATATTAATGTAACTGTTTTGACTCCAGAAGTGTGGTTTCCTTTACTAAGCACTCTGCAAAGACTTCCAACAAGGATTATGCCTAAGCCCTTATGTTACTGAAGTAAACTGGTTAATTATAAGTGCCTAAATTTTAGGCTTAAGTTCCACAAAATACATATATGGGTATTAGCCAGAGAATCCAAAGCCTTCCCTGGTGTCTTCTGGGGGTAGTTTTTTTAGCAGGTGTTCATTTTTATTAAGGCAGAGCCTGATCCTCTGGTATAAAAAGGGACTTTCAGGAATGCCAGAATATTGTGCCTGTTTGCGGCTCTGATACCATCCAGCCTTGGTTCCATAGCGGATTGATTTTGTGGTTGCTATTAATGAGGAAGAGTTGATTTTCAAAGGGAAAAAATGGGACTGAAGCAGCAGCTGATTGAGGTTGTAAAAAGCAAGCTCTGAAGAGCAGCTACCTGAATGCCAGGTATTTAGGGGCCATGTTGTGGGTAAAGAGTATCAGAATGTGTGATGGGATGTGTTCCAGCTTTACAAACTTTTTCTCACCCGTTGGCACCATCTTGGCAAAGGCACCCAAAAGGGGTACACTTCATGTGGAGAACATTTACAAAATCCCTTTCTCTAACCGTCCCCCTCTGTGTAAGCATAGCTTTATTTTATTTAATATTGTTTATTATGGGGTGGGAGTAGTTCTAGCTTTAAAAAGTAAGAAGTCTGCGGTTTGTCTAGGTGCCACTTCGTAAGCTGGGTTGTGTTTGTCTAACGCTAGTAGGAGTCAATGTGTAGGAGCTCCACACTCCCTTCCAGCAGACTTGGACATCTTCCACCTTAGCATGTGGAGGGTGAGCTGTTTGTTTCAACAGGCTTTATACTCAGTTGGAGGTAGAGACATATGTCATCCAGATCACTACAGGAGAATTTTAGAAAGGTGGGCCCTCTCATCCTCAAGCCAGTGCTTACTTGATCTTATGAGGGGACAACACCAGTATGTGGCTTCCCTGCAGACGCCTTTTCTTACTCACATTAATGAACACTGACAGTTGCTCTCACCATTGTGCCTTGAGCCTGTTTTGGAGGATTGGGCAACACACCACAATGATCGCAAGATACCATATAATTGTTATCCCATGACCTGTTGGGAGGACAAAGGCCTGACTGGAAGGGAAAACTGATAACAGAATTGAGCCAGGATTGTTCTGAAGTTGCATGGCAGGTGGAGAGGCCATTCCAAGAAGCAGGATCCAAACAGGTGGTCACTCAGTCGAGATGCTTTTGTCCTCATGAGTCATCACTTAAGAGCTCTGACAATAGATTTGTCTGTGTCCGTACAAAACAGACATATTAATTGGTTCTTCATCACACATGGAATGTCACTGGCTTAGTGACAGATGCTTCGTTTCAGTCCAACTCCTTTTTAAAATTGTCTTCTGCTAGTTTTAAGTTTGGTAAATCCAAGTAGAAGTAGCACTTGTAACCTTAATGGCCTTGTGGATCTTGGTTTCCTAAACTGCAAGAAATTAAGTTACCTCTTAAGCTGGAGGCATTCCTACATTTTCTGCAAGAGGCAGTGTCACTATCCTAACTTTCTGTTGCTGTTGAATGATGATTAAAAATTTGTCATTTTTAAAAGCAAGATGGCCTTTTGAGGTGTTAAGCATAAAATTCTTCAGAGACAAGGGACATGGTGACAATAGCCATTTTTAGTAGATAACAACATCAAATTATTCTGGACAGTAATAACCCATACAGGTCGCAAAGAAATCCATCTCCCTACAGTTTCTAGGCAGCAAAATTGTAAATGAAATTCAGTACTAGAGATGCACAAATACCGTGACACAGTTTGAATCTGAAAGTAACTAGGAAAGAGAATGTGTCATACAGTGGATAGTGTGGGTTACCAAGCAAGTAACTTGCAGTCCTGATGCAAGTTAAAGTTCTTTTTTGTTTTAATTGAATAAGCAGATTTTGTGGCTGGTAGCACAGTATTCAGATACTAATGGCAGGTGGCAAAGTATTCAAATACTTCTAATGTATGTTGGCTGTATGGTCTGCACTGCAGACTTTTTGGCAGCTGATTTATGGCAAATTTAAACTGTAGTTCTTGAAGTTCAGAAGGAGAAAACGGGGAATTCGTAATACATTTTAGGTTTTTGTTTCAAATGAAAATGGAGTGCTCTCACTACTCTGTTGCTAGTGTCAAGCATCACATGTGCTCTGATAGGTTCCTAAATTCATTTGTCCTCTATACAATGTATTATATCTGCAGTTATGTCTTGTTACTTTGGGCTTTATATCTATTTTGTAAAAAACTTTTTTTTGTCTGTAGCCTGGAACATATTCTAACTTGGAAGACCTCTTCATTAATATGATGTGTGCCATGTCCTGTGAAAGTTGGATCAATTTGTTAGTCATTATGGAGTCATATTGAAGGGTAGTTTTCAATTTGTAATTTTTTTGGTTAGGAGCCATAGCATATAATCTGCCCTGAGTCTCAGCAAGAAAGCCAGCTATAAATTAAGTAAGTAAGTAAATGCCTGGCACTGAGGGGCATGTCACTATCTACGTATTAAACATCAGAGAAACATCTGATGGGTCCATGCATGGAACAACGAATTCTGCAGTTGATCCTATTAGTTTCTTGAAAGCCGGTTAATAACAGTTCATGTGATCCCAGGTTTAAAACTAACATACGTGGTAAAACATTTATGTTGCATTTTGCTGAAGCATCAGCAGTTGAAACAAATGTTGTATCCATAGCAGTGCTGATGCCAACAGTAATTTGTGTGCATACATCTTTGCGCTAAATTGCTGTGTCAGATGTGCCAGCCACATTTATTTCAGCCCTATTGCTAAATGCAGGAAGAAATGCCAGATGGTATAGGCAGCAAGAAGCTTTGAGATGGAAATATTTCACTTCTTCAGAAACACTAACAGCAAATGTTAATAGAAAATTAAAGAAGCTACCAATTAAAAAGCTAATGTTTAATTTGTCTGTAGATGGAACATCATTATTTTATTTTAGGTGTCAGAAATTTGGATTGCTTTAAATCTTTCCCAAGTTTGAACTTGGGTCTCCCCAAACCAGGGTCCATAGGCTTTCTGAGCCTGTAGGCACCTTTGGAATTTTGACACTGGGTAGTGAGTGCAACCACATAATGGCTGCTGCGGGAGGTGGAGCCACACCTCCCCAGAGGAAGTCCACGTTTCAGGGGAGAAGAGGGGTAATTTTAAAAATACCCCAGGAAAGAGGAGTGAGAGACAGATTCTAACATTGGTGGCAATTGCTGCTGAAGCAACTTTAATGTCATCTGCACAGCCAATCAGATCTCCAATGGTGTATCAGAAGCAAGAGCCCCACTTAGCTCCACCCACTTTCTGAAAACACTTGGTAGGTGTCAGGTAAGATGCTGGTGGGAACCATGGCACCCATGGGCACCCTGTTGGGGACCCCTGCCCCAACAGTCCAGCCCTGTAACCACTATACCACTCAGGCACAGACTGCCCCTCTTCATTTCTGAGTGGTGATTGCCCACAGAGAGGAACCTTATTTTCTTTCTTGGTTCAAAGAAGAGATATACCATATGTTTAAGAAGCATGACACACCAGAAGGATTGCCTCCTAATTTGGTTATTTCAGAAAATGGAGCAAGGGAGGTAATTAGGAATTCCACTGGTGCTGACTCATTCTGCACACCAAGTCCTTCCCCTTAAGGAGCTCTTTTCTTCAGTCTGTGTTTGGAGAAGTTTCACATCTAATGTAGGTTCGCATTTTATGTCTTCATCCCATAAAGAGTGTAAACTTTCCTCTTGATCGTTTGTAGAAAGTTCTTTGCACAGACTTTATTTATAACTTGCCTTTCTCACGGGTACTCAAGGCTGACTAAAGAATAAAGAAAGGGAGAAAAAAATGTATTATTATGGAAGTTATCAGTTGAATTCCTACATTTTCCTGCCTGTCCCCAGAATCATAGGTATTTAAATAATTCATTGTTACTCCACTGGCCAGGTGTTGGTGTATATTGTATGTCCTGTTTGACAAAGTCATCTGAAGCTGTATGGCATCCAGACATTGGCAAGTATTTTTTTTTTGATAATAAACTCTCCTAAAGAGGAGAGAATTTTATTGCTTTTTATAAAAGGAAAAGGGGAGGGTATATAGTTGGATTAAGAAAAAGAGTGGAGTGAATTTTTTTCTGTTAAAGAATTAGTTAGTATAATTACAAATTTTGGCAACCACCACAGTTGGAGAATCTTCTTTTCATCTTTCAAAAGTCCAAAATAACTCTGTTAATAAAGTTAGTAAAGTCCATTGGGGTTAGTTATTGATCAGCTCCTTTCTGACGTTCCACGAACTACTTCTTTGGGTGTCTTCCTTTTATATCTCTCAAGTTGTAAGATGGGCCCTCTTTAGGCTTCTTATCTCCCGCTCCAGCACCTCCCTCCTCCGGATCGCTGTCTTCTTCGCTGCTTGAATCAGTCCAAATTGCGAGTGCTGCATCTTCCTCTGTACTGGCGTGTCTCTTCAGAAATTCTTGTGCTTTGAAGACGGAGTCTATCTTCTCTCTTTTATCGTTGTATTTAAAAATTAGTCCTTCGGGAATGCACCATCTGTAAATTGTCTGATGTCTTTGTAAGAACATGGTCAATCCTTTATATGCTTTTCTTTTCATACGGATTTCATAGGGAACATCTTTCAAAGTTCTGATGGTCTGTTCCCCAATTTTCAAGGGCACCGCTGAAACTGAACGCAGAATTTGATCTCTAGTATGCTGCTTAGTAAACTTGACAACCACTTCTGCTGGCAGATTATTTTTCTTTGTAAAAGCTGAATAGGCTCTATAGGCCATATCCATCTCTTCTTTCAGTTCCAACGCTTCTCTGCCAGTTAGGGGTGCCAAGGCATTCGCCAATGTAGTTCTGAGATCTTCTTTTTCTTCTTCTTTGATGCCCTGAAAGCGGAGATTTTTCCATCTGTAACATTAAAATTCTTTTTTCTTGCATATCCTGATGTTTTTCTAATTTATTGACCTTTCTCTTTATTTTCTTGGTGTCTTCCGTTGAGACCAAGCATTTTTGCGCGATCTCCTCCATCTTCTTTGTTGTTTCTGTTAATTGTTTTTGTTGACTGTTGAGAACACTTTCCATGTTACACAAAGTTTCGCTGATTTTCTGCATTTGATCCAGCAGAGGGCGCAGTGGCTCGCTTTTCTGTTGATTGACAGCTAACTCCGGTGGGGGGGTGCCTAGACCGGAAGTCCCTCCTCCCTTCTTTTCCGGCTTCTGCGGGGCCTTTTTGAATGCCGACATCTTTTGGATTGTTTACTTTATCAAAGTTCGTGCCGCATCACTCAGGAGACCAACAAACTCTTAATCTTCAATGCTTCCCCAAAGGTATTTTCACCAACTCTTTTTTCCCCTTTACCCCCCTCCGCTTTTCTTTTATAAGTCCCGTTTCTCAAGGGGGTGGGGATTCCTCCCTCCTCCCATCCACTTATACGCTTGCGGGGGGTTTCTAATTTTCGCTTCAAAGTAGATCTCCAACTCACGGTTCGATGCCAAGTCTTTCCGTTTTTCTTTAACTCAATCGCTTTGTTCACTCCTGGAAGTCGGTGGCGTTGCTAAGTCCCATTATGGGCACAACGCAGCGGGGCCGATTGGGGCAGGGAGAAAGCCTCAATTTCCCGGCTGTTTGCCGGCAAAGAGGCTACTCCCCAAAGCACCCACGGTTCGGAGCCTTTAACTAAGGCTCACTAGGGTCTTTCGCATATGCGAAGACCCCCCCCAAACTGCGCGTGGGCTAACCATCTCCGGGAACGTCCCGAGAGGTGGCCGCCATTCGCTCCGCCGAAACCGAAAAGTCCAGACATTGGCAAGTATTTTTTAAAAGGCTACTGATAGGGTTTTTTTTCAAAGGTATTTGTTTAAAACATTTATAAACCTGCAATTCTCCCAGAAAGTGAGGCCCAGGGTAATAACAATAAAAACATTTGTTCATTTAAAAAACATATTTGGCAATAATAATTTTTAATAAGTCCAAGCAGCTGACCTTCTAAGCCAGGATATTATGAAGAGAACTCATTCAGGAAAGCCAAAAGTCATTCTAAAAAGTTCAGCCTTATATCAGCTTTGGAACTGCAGAAGAAATTTGGATATTTTAATGTCCTTTGGAGCGGCTACTGAAAAGCACATGAATGGAACCACCGGAAGGCATTATTGTTCTAAGTGGAGCGGCTGTATGGGCTGGTAGAGATAGTCCTTCAGGTTATGATGGATCCGGGACACACACACAGACACACAAAGCTACATTATACTGAATAAGGCCATTTGTCCATATCATCTACTTAGACTGGTAATGGCTATCCAGAGTCTCAAGTAGAGATCTTTCACATCACCTGCTACCTAGTGTTTTTAACTGGAGATGACAGGGATTGAACCTGGGACCTTCTGCATGCCAAGTATGTGTTCTGCCACTGAGTACAGCCCCTTCCAACATCATTAAAGGCTTTAATAGTAAGCATGAACAATTTCAATTAGCCTTGGAAACCAGTGTCATACCCATGAAATAGGTATAATGTGATCCCTGTAGCCAGCTCATGACAGCAAACAAGCTGCTGCATTTTGCACTAATTGCAGTTTCTGAATTGCCTTCAAAGGCAGCCCTGAATAAACTTGTCGTACCTCAGGGTTACTGTTTTATGGGTAAATATGTCCAAATCAGGAGTCTCCAAGAAGGGAGAAAGTTTACGTGCCAAATGTAAGCACACTTAGCTACCACAGCTACCTCTTTGTCTAATAATATAGCTGAGTCCAGGAGGGTGCCACAGCATTTCAATGTCTGTCAGAGAAATATGAACCCCATCTGACATGGGAAGTAAAACACCCTCCAGCGCAGATGTCTTATCGACCAGTCTCACCTCTGTCTTGTCAGGAATCAGTTTGTTTATTCTGTCTTAACCACTTGACCAAATGTGTTCTGTTTTTCTGGAACTGCTCTAATCTACTTTCTGATCCCCATTTGTGCAAGACTAAGCGGTACATTTTGTTCTTGGAGGCCAGAAATAGTAGGTGGAAAATGACACGTTTTGGAAAAATGTCCATATTTTTAGAACTTTTTTTTACTGGAAAAGGGTATTTTAGTTCAGTGGTTCCCAGCCTTTTTGTTATGGTGGCTCAAAAGTCCAAATTTACTAAGTATGGTGACTACTTAAAACAGAGCACTTGCAAATCAATAAAACTTCAAAAGCCCAAGACCCACTCTCATTGCCTTTGCAATCCACTTTTGGAACTGGGGCCCACAAGTTGGGAAATACTGTTCTACTTGTACCTGTTAGATTCACTTTCCCGGACCTTAGTCAGGGGTCATTTCATAGAAAAAGAGGTGCAGGAGCTTATTAGCATAACTCATTAGCATATACCACACCCCCTGACATCACCAGAAGTATGGCGAGCTGGCAAGACAGAAAGAGAGAGAGAGAGAGAGAGAGAGAGATGGGGAGGAAGGAAGAAAGAGGGAGAGAGGAAAAGAGGGCAAAGAACTTTGGGAAAGAAGAAAAAGGGAGAAAGAAAGTAAGAAAGAGAAAGGGGGGTAGGGAAAGAGATTGGGAGGAAGGGAAAGAAGGCAAAGAATGGGGAAGAAAGACAGAGAGAGAGAGGTGAGGGAGGGAGGGAAAGGGCAAAGAACTTTGGGAAAGAAGGAAAGAAAGGGAAAGAAAGAGGGAAGGAGATGGGGAGGGAGGGAAAGAGGGCAAAGAATGGGCAAGAAAGAAAGAAAGATGGGGAGGACAAGAAAGGGAGGGAGGGAGAGAAAGAGGGCAAAGTAAGCGGACGGGCAGAGAAAGGTGCTCCGGAGGAAGCTGGGGATGGGGTGGGAGGCCTTCCTGGGGTCTCTGTGCAGCCCGAGGAACCAGGAATGGGGCAGGAGGCAGGCAACTTACCTTCCTTCTTCTGCCTCCTCGTGGCCTGAGTGTTGCTGGGAGCAGGGGGCGGGGCTTGGTCATGTGCCCGCCCGCCGGGCACCTCACTCCCAGAGCACCGCTCCTGAGTGCTCCGGCCCCAACCCAGGCCTGACCTTAGTCTTCTTTCTACATACATTGTTGCTTCTAGACCTCTTAGGGCTGCAAATGCCAATCAGTAGATCAATCACATTTAAGCTTATGCATCCTTCAGAATCTCAAAAAACCTACACTGACGTTATAGTAGGCAAGTTATTTTAAATGTTATCATAACTGGCTAATAAACTACTTCTAGATACATTTTTTAGTTGTGTAGGTGTAGTCTTTTTCTGTCTTCTTTCACCTTCTTGGTGATCCAGGGTTTCTGAAATAAGAGTAAAACGTCTTTTGCCATCCAGCAGTTTATGCATTTTTTCCTCTTCGATGGGAATGTATAGACCTTTTGACTGAATCCTACTGGACTAAGCTGTGCTTGTATACTAGTAACCCTGGCTGTGATCCCAGAGGCTTCAGAAGCAGCATTGCAATGAAGTGCAGAGAGGTCTGGTTTTGCTGAAAAAGGAAAATAGCTCTGCACTTCCTTTGTATGCATATAAATGGGCTCTCTGGATCATAGCCAGTGTGTTGTGTTTTTGTGCTGACCTCATTCATATTATTGCTTCAATATGTTGATCTTTTTGTTCTTTTGTTTAAGATAAGCTTTCTATAGTGTTGTTCTAGGAATGGCCTTTTAAATACTGAGCCAGACCAGAGCAGGGTAGTTGTTTTCAGTGGTTGCCTTGAAATATGAAGGTTTGTGTTGCAAAATCAATGTCAAGGTTGCAGTTAAGAATAGGGTCTTGGTCAGTGGACTTAAATTTCTTAGTCCCTTCAGTCACACTAGGTACAGAGGGGCTCTGAGCACTTCTCAAGCTAGTCAGTAAGAACTGGCACCTTTGACTGCTCTTTTAAGAACTCAAGAGACATTTGAATTAAGCTTTTTTAATGCTTACATTTTATTTAAATTGCAGTTCCTAAAAGCCAGGTGATAAATTGATTTAAAAGTCTTTTGGCAATGTGTTTTACTTTTCAGTGGAGAATGGTATTCTAACTTCATAAGTAAGCCTGATCTTAAATGAGAGAGTCATGAAAAAGGTTATTTGAAAACAAAATACTGAAATTTCATAAAAGCCAGTAACAGCAAAGTAAGTTATTTTCCTGTTCTTGTGTTTAAAGACTGGCCAAGAATAATTCTTTTAGGGTGGTATTCACTGATATTTACAATGCACTGATTTTACTTCCTGTCATTCCCAAATTATAGTTCCCTGGTGGTGGTTAAATAAAATTAAAACATTGCGTACAGCTTGATTATGATGGCCTTTGAGGTGTTATACAACACAGCTTTAATTTTAAAACAAGTGCATAAACAAAAGTTGCCTCATGGTGCTTATAACTTGTGGACATAGGCTTTCTCACACTTCGTGCATCTAAGGATAGGTAGAAGGTATGTATAAGAAACAAACCAGACTTCATATTATTTCTATTGAAAGGAGCAGCTAAATCACCTCAGGTTACAGTTCGCTTGACAAATTATGCCAGCTAAAATATAGGTCAGTAGGTTTTTAAAAATTCTATTAGATGAGATTTCTCCGTTTGAGTTGGTATAATGTGAAAACTCAGCAGAAAAACTCTAGGTAATACAGCAGACTTTTTAAAGATTGGAAGACGGATTACAGAAATTGAAATCTTAATTACTAAATTTAGATGTCACATTGTCTTCCAGTCATCAGAGAATGGAATTGTGCTGTGGGCTGTCTCTCCCCCTTCACTTTCATTCATCCGTCATTCGTGGATTCCCTCCTCCATTTTCTTGTTTTGCTCTAAGTATTGCTTGCTGTGGTTTTCAAGTATAGGGAGCTATTATGACTAGCCATGGCTTACAGACCCAGTTCATACTGTTGTGATGGGTGAGCTCCATCCAGGCCCAATTTGAATAGGGCTCCATTGCTACATCTACAAGAAGAGGTCACTGCTGGAGCTTGCTCTCCCAGCTGCCATCATTCCCCCTTTTTAACCCTTTGGAGGAGCAGTGGCAGGGAAGACTGGCGCCAATGAAGTCAATATGCCTAGGTGCTCCCCAGGAGAGTCCACTGCTGCTGGGAAGTATGAGGAAAGCTTGGGAAAATAGTGTTTTCTGATTCAGGGGAACCACTGGAGACCCCTTTTTCTGTGCCTCTCACCAGAAGCAGACATCCCCATTCTTATTTCATTAACACAAAATTCTCAGAACACCAGGTTCAGTCTGCAAAGAGAAAAAATGCTCAGTGAATCATTCTTGTTTAAGGAACCTGTATATAATCTTAATGTAACAAAACATTTATGCAAATGACCAAAACAAATTAATTCAATATCCACCCAATCTGTCTGATTAAAATAGCTACTTTTATTCTAATAAAGCTAATGTTTCAAAATACTTGATTAATGTTGGACAATATTTGACGAGTTGACTAACCATAGAAAACTAGCATATTGTGGAGAAGGCTCAGCTAGAACCTTTCCGTTGACTTACTGGTTTTCAGTAGGGAGGGCTTGAGTGGTGTGGAGGAGCATTCAGTGATGTGAACCTTCATCTGAAGCAGTACAGCAGAGATACAGGCTTACCACTTTAGCAAGAAGTAGATCTCAGTAACTGGTCTGAATGAGCTTACATTCGTATAACTCCATGCTAGACTGTAGCCATAACTGATTATACTTCACTCAGGTAGTTTGATTAACCTTAAACCCCCTCCCCCCTTGTAGAAAAGTCATATTCATTTATATGGATCTATATATGGGAAGACAGCCAAACTTAAGCATTACCATTCCTTTTTTTATCATAGCCACAGTAACTTTAATTCTTGTACCTTTTTTAAAGTCTCAGCTTTGTTAAAGTGCTTGTGTGAGCAATGGGGTGGGGTTGCATACATTTTTAGATATTAATTCCTTTTCGTTATGGGCATCTTTGTGTTGATGGGCCTGTTTATTTAAAAGATTTATACCTCATCTCTCAAATGAAAGTTTCCTTATCTAGTATTTCTGCTGCTGGGGCATGGATAGTTACTAGGGATCTGTGCTTTGTCGAGTTCCACTTGATAGTACGTTGAGGAAAAGAGCCTGTCATTAATATAATAGTAATTCTTGGCATTTATTTCTGGAACACTTAACATACGTTATTTTTAGCATTCTTTACAACAGCCCTATAAGGTAGGTTGCTGTAAACTTCCTGTTGCACAAGGAAATGCTGACTTTGAAAGACAGTAACTTGCTAAAGACCATATAGAGTTTTGAAAGGTTTGAACTGGGGGATTCTTGATTCATAGTTTGTACTTTGGCCCCTACAATGCACCAGTTGAATTTTATTGGACTTGCATGTAATGATTCACTCGTTGACTTTAGGTGGAAGATGTTACAGTCAGTTTGTGCCTAACTTTCAGTATGAATCCTGCACAGACTATTCGCCTCACTTTCTATTCTTTAGAAGGACCAGCTTCAAAAATAGAGCCTCATCCATACTGAATGATGGATTTTGGAAATAGATTGTTGAGTATTCCGCCAACTTTTGTGGGATGTTTCAAAGAACTTAGAAATTGTTCTTTCACTTGCCCCCTCCCCCCAGTTTCTATATGCAGTGTGTGTATTTTAATGGGGATCTTTATCACATTAAAAGACAGTCTTGTCCTCCAATGATATTAGCTTGCTAATTGTGGTGGTGGTGGTTGAGGAAAGTGCCATCAAGTCACAGCCACCCTATAGGGACCCAGGAGAGTTTTCAAGGCAAGAGATTATCTGAGGCAGTTTATCATTGCCTGCTTCTGTGTAGCAACCCTGGACTTCCTGGGTGGTTCTCCCATCCAAGCACTAACCAGTGGTGACCCTGCTCAGCTTCTGAGATATGGCAAGATTAGCTAGCCTGGGCCATCCAGGTCAGGGCTGATAGAAAGCTATGCAAAAGTAGTTTGAGGCAAAGAATATTTATTTATATTAATTCGATTTATACTCCGCCCTCCCCACCAAGGCAGGCTCAGGGCGGCCTGATGGGGTGAGCTGATGAGGAAGCAGTAATGTAAATTTAAGTATACAAGTCCTTTGAAAATTACAAGCGATTCATGTCCTTTGTCATGCTAATCTCTTGTTTATTCCCCTTCTTTTCCTAATTTAGAGTCTCTGAAGAATTTCCTGGAGTTACATGTTGGGAAGAATTTTCTGCATGAACAAGAAGGACTGTGCACAACATGACTTAAGTGTGCTGCTGCTTAATACTTGCTTCATCCTTAAAATGGTTTGAGTTGTGTGTATTCTTTGATTCCTTTCTGATGAATATTTTAGCCATGAGTTTACATCGGCAAATGGGGTCCGATAGAGACCTCCAATCTTCTGCCTCCTCCGTCAGCTTGCCTTCAATTAAAAAGGCACCAAAGAAGAGAAGAATTTCTCTGGGATCTCTCTTTCGAAGAAAAAGGGATACAAAACGCAAATCCAGGGATATAAATGGAGGTGTCGATGGGATTGCAAGTATTGAAAGTATACACTCGGAAATGTGTACAGATAAAAACTCTGTGTTCTCTACATACGCATCTTCTGACAATGGAACAACTGTTAGCAGCAAACAAAGTGGAGACTTCATGGAGTGTCCCCTGTGCCTTCTGAGGCACTCAAAGGAGAGGTTTCCAGAAATAATGACTTGTCATCACAGGTCTTGTGTGGATTGTTTACGTCAGTATCTCCGGATAGAAATCTCTGAAAGCAGAGTTAATATCAGCTGTCCAGAGTGCTCTGAACGATTTAATCCCCATGATATTCGCTTAATATTAAATGATGACATCTTGATGGAAAAATATGAAGAATTTATGCTTAGACGTTGGCTTGTTGCAGACCCTGATTGTAGATGGTGCCCTGCTCCTGATTGTGGGTAAGTGTATTGTTTTTGTTTTTTCTCTCCTCATTTCCAATAATTCTGTAAAGCACACAACACTTACTTTTCTTAGAACTTAGTAGCTAGAATCTACCCTGATTTTCTCCCTTTAAGTAATAGATAATGTTGTTATACCTTATTTCCGGTCATTGAAATTCTTTTAATTAAACATTTTAATATTGGCATGGGAAGGGTTTTTTTTCCATGATATACCTTGGAATATAGTAACTAGGTTTTCTAATTGACAGGCAAAACAAATGGAGAGAACAAAAGGAGACATGGTAAAGTGTTCACAATAGTATGTAACTAGGAGAAAGGCTCATCGCGAAAATGAATGTGGTGGGCTTTAGGAAGAGGGCCTGGGTGAGTGCGACGTGCAGGCAGGCAGCAGTGGCGCCTTAGCATGGCTCTCTCTCCCCTCCCCGAGGCCAGTTAGGCTGCACCGGGCTGCTCAAGGAAGGCCGGTGCCCCCCATCAACTGCAACAACCCCTCCCCCATTGACTGCAGCAGTCTCTGCCATCAACAGCCTCTCGTCCCTCCCGGGGCCACCCCCTGCAGGTGCGGGGGGGGGGTCGCGTGCACTAGTGCGTCCCTCCACCTCCCAAAGAAGTGCCCCCTGCCCACTGCAAGCACCGGCCAACCAGCTCAACGGCCCAGTGGGAGGAGGCTGGTAGCTGGCCAGGCTGTCACCTCAGAGGCGGAACGTCTCTGCTGGCAGATGCTGCTGCTGGGCTCTGCCACTGCAGCTGCCTGCATACCAGGCGGCCCTTGCAGGGCACGGCCAGGTGGGCTCGCAGCTGCTTAGAGGGCACGCTCCGGCCTTGGAAGTTGCCTTGGGGGGGAGCCCTGCAACCCCCAGTCACAGAGAGTGGCCCAGAGGCAGGCCGTCACCAGCGAGGGGGAGAGCAGATGCCCAGGCCCTTCCGGAGTGGACCCGCAGTAACCAACCTGGTGCCAGTGCCACTGCTCAGATCCATATTCAGGCCGCTGGGCTTCCCTCCCGGAGGCCAGTTAGGCTGCCTCAGCGAGGCCGGAGGCGGCGCAGAGCAGGCAGGCACGGCCCTGCCGCCCTGCCCAAAAGGGGCCCATGGCCTCCCTGGGCCAGGGAAGCATGGCACAACCCTTTTCCCACTTCCTGAGACCAGTCTGGGCGGTGCAGGGAAGCCCGGTGGGGCCCTCTGCCCCTCCCGAAGAAAGGGTCGCAACCTCCCTGGGGCAGGCCGTGCTGGGCCAGGGAAGTGCCGCATGGCTGTTCTCCCCGCCCGCGATGAGCAGAGCAGACTGGAGTGTCTGTTGTCTGAGGGACCCAGGAACAGTGATGCTTGTGTGGGTGGGACTGAGTCTACAGAACCAATGACCTTGTGACATTCTGAGTGGCAGTTCAAGCGGCCAACTGATTTTGGCATGAATGGAATCTTGCCATTCCTTTGGAGAGAAGCCACCCCAAAATGGCTTTATAATATAAGGAGATGCTGCTGGTTCATGTACTAGACAGTTTTAAGGAAAGGCTTTACTTTCTTTAAAATCAAATATAAACAGTTGCAATGTTTTTCCTAGGTATTCTTTTGGTATTTTTGTATTTTTTCAATATGCATGTCAGCATTTGAGTGTGCATGGGCACCTGGAAGTCATGGTGACCTCTGGTGACTGACCCCTACTGGACACATGTAGGATATTCAAAGAGGTGGCTGAATAAATCCTACCTCTGTCTCCCGGCTCTGGTATTCCAAGGAGGTCTCCCATCCAAATGTTTGCCAGGGTCTACTCTGCTTAGCTTCCAAGATCTGAAGAGATTGGGCTTACCTGGGCTATCCAAATCAGTGCTTTGCTAGGTATTTTTTAAAATAAAACTTCACTTGTAAACTTCTTTGAATATGAAAGTTGGTATTAAAAAGTCTCTTTAATTACACTTCCTGGCATCAGCAGTTCTAATGCTGAGAACACCAGCTGTTGAGTGTCAGCAGGAACTCTGTGTATGAGATCCGAAAACAACTTGCTGTCATTTAATGCTAGAATAATTTTCTCAAAACTTTAAATGCTTTGTTTAAATATTAAACATATTCTGAATGTTGTTATTAAACCTAAAAAGATTTATGGTTTCCTGCCTGGACTGTGCAATTCACTTTAATCTTCTGTCAGATTAGCATCATGTTACAAGAGTACACTTGTGTGTGTTACTCTGTGATAGTGCCTGTAGATCAGATCTATATCACAAAACCCATTAAACTAAGTATTTCCTATTTTAAAAGCAAACCCTAACCCTCATATCACATTGGCAAATTGTGTGTGAATAGAGAAGGTGCTTTGCGAGGGAAAACGTGGATGCTTTGGGAACAGTATGTGACTGAAGTAGGTAGGTAGGTACAGGTGACATAAGGATAAAATAAAGGCCAGAGTTTGGCACAGAAGAGAAGGAGAAACAGCTTAATGAGGATAAATTTGTGACTGCCTAATAATTTGTCTTGTAGATAAACAGTATGCTTTATTCCAATTTTCTTGCTTTTTCAAATAAAATGCTTGAGCCTTGCATTCATCCCTGCGCCTGTACTTCATGCCATATTTTAGTTTCTGCAGTAGTATAAGATCAGAAGTCATGAGAGTTCTGTTTCCTTATGTTATAGAACAGGTATTGTATTTTTAAAACACCTTGTTGTCTATGGCTTCCTAACACATGGTTCCAGAACATCCTGTAGCTGTTTGACTTGCTGATTCAGTGAATTGTATCCAAGCCATTCTTGGCAGTCCTCAAACAAAGAAACTTCAAGGGGAAATTACAGTGTGAGATTACTGACCTCCTGATTACTGATTCATTCACTGACCTCCTAGGGCTTGAATAGGGACATAGAACTCTTATCTCACTACATATCCTAATTTTTTGCCCCCAAGCATTTCCCCTGTATTCTAATCTAGCTGATTACAGTATTCATTGTACCTTTGCATCCTTTACAAGCATTCTTTGCAAACACCCCCCCCCATCTCTATTCCTACTTGTGTCTGAGGGGATAAAGTCTGGTAGGGATGAAGGTCATGTGGGGTTAAGAGAGTAGGATTGCAAATAGGACTTCAGACAAGGAGTTTGTGGAAATGTAAGAGGGTTCAGGAAACTGGCAGCTAAGCATTTAAGGAAGGGTCTGAAGAACAAAAGAAGTGAATGATTTTGGCCCTGGGTACAAGTTACAGGTGAGGGGACTGACTTTCATCCTTCAGAGAAGGAGGTTGCAGTAATCAACATGTGAGTTGATTACTTTTTTGGGTTGGGCACTAACGCGGTGTGGTAGGTGTCAAGGAGTAATGTAATTTTTGCATTTTTGTAAAGTGGGAAGTGACATACCTTAGCCGCAAAGATATAAAGACACTTGTAGATCAGAATGTATACTAGTTAGTTGGAACATTATCAGTGAAACACTTGTAATGGAATTACACCTTGAAATGTCTATTTCACATTAATGAAAGTACAGCCTTTTTTGGGTTGGGCATATCTCTATTGAGAGGCATAAACAATTGCCATGAGATCAGAAAACTCCTTCCTAACTGTTCCCAATCTGTGCAGCACTAGATATGTATTTTTCCTTGTCTTTCTATTAATGTACCATGCTATGATTCTTCTTTTTTAATAGTTTTTGCCCCTAGCTATGGATGTGATGTGGCTCTCTCAAGGTTCTTGTTATGGATTTCCACTCTTAATTTTGTTTTCCATCCATCTCACATTTTCTGTGAAACATATTTATACTTTGTAATATCTTTCACATTCTAAATATATTGTGGGAACAGTCCTCCATATTCTTGTTTTGTTAATATTTTTTTTGAATAGCAGGATTTGACTTTTAAATTTATTTCATTTACTAGCGGCAAGGCCCGTTGCGTAGCTTGATGCAACAGGCGCTAGCCGGACTCCTGGAGGAGGCCCCTTCCCCCGTGCGCAGGGCGAGGCCAGGTCCGGCTCCCCCTCCCGGCGTGGCCCCACATGCTCGGGGCGGTGAGCAAGGCAGGCTGTCCCACGCCTTGGGCCAGCGAGCTCTGTCACCTCCTCCCTGGCGTTTTAGTCATTGCGGGCTGCAGTGTGCCGGAGTGGCGAACATTTCCTGGGTGCACCCGCCCCGTGCGGCCAGCCCCGCCACCTCCTCCCCACCGCACACGGGGTCACTGGGCAAGTCACTTACCGGGGGGGAGAGGCCCCGCGGCGAGGGAGGCCAGCATCGAGCCAGGGCCAGCAGCGTGCAGCCGCCGGAGCATCTGCCTGGGCTGGCGGCTGGAGGCAGACTGGGGTGAAGCTGCCATGTGCTGGATGTGTGGGCAGGACCAAGCCCACACAGCCAGGCACGCCATCCAATGGCCAGGCCCCAACTGCGAGTGGCAGCCCCCGCGGCCAACCTATTTTGCCGCGCATTTTCCCCTTATTTGGGATGCCTTATTTGGGCATACCAGGCGACGACTACGCTTTTATATATAAGGGAAGGATACCCAACCTCTCTCCTCAGTTGGGACTGAAAGCAGCATACATCATTCTCTTCACCTCCATTTTATCTTTACAACAACCCTGTGAAGTAGGTTAGGCTGAGAATGTGCGATTGGCCCAAGGTCACCCAGCAAGCTTCCATGGCAGAATGGGGAGTCAAACCTGTTCAGTGCTGTAACCACTTCTCCACACAGGATTGAAGAAACATTCCAGTCTAACTGCATGGGCTGGGCAGTATTTTCTTTAGGTGATGGGACCAAGGACTGCTGTTGACCCCATGTTTTTGTATGCATGTGCTTGGTTAAGTGACCTTTCACATCCCATTCAAATGGTTACTGCAGCAGCAACAGAAATATAGGAGCAAACATGGGAAGTGGGCCAGGCAGCCTTTAAGGAACTGGGTGCTATTTAGTACTGAGTACTCTTGAAGAATATCAGCAGTTAGAGGGGAAAGCTGTGAGGCCAGCCACCAGGAATTTTTTGGGGAGGGTGTGCCGAGGCACCGTTGATTAAATTAAATTAAATGAGCCTAATCTGCAGTGCTCCCACTCCAATCCCCAACCCCACCCCAATTGTCAGCTCTTTCTGCTTCTTGGCGGGCCAGGTATTGTTTCCTCCTTCTGCAAGAAGAGCAAAGCAAACCCCTTAGTCTTCAGAAAAGTGCACTGAATCCTCCCCCTCCTGCAACCAAAGGCAAAGCACCAAATGACAACAGGGGCCAAAGTAAAGATCACGGACAGGTCAGAAAGGGGCAAGGTAGCACCAGGACTGCCTGGGAACTGGATGAATGGGGGCAGGAATCCGGGAAAGGGGCACACAGGGCCAGGGTCCCATGGTGGCAGGACCTGTTTGTAGATCTTCAGACTTGGGTGGCAGTGCTCCTTGGGCAGCACTGGCCAGGGGATGTGGCTGGGTGGTTCAAGCCTTCTCCTCAGTTCAGCACACCGGGGAGGGCCGCTCAGGTGCGCCTGGCCCTCAGTCTCCCATGTCTATCTGTCATTGTCCTCCTGTGTCCTTGGCTCGGAGGGAGGCGCCGGAGGAGAAGGGTTGCAAGGCAGGCTGCCAGGTAGTGTCCAGGTTGGCTGGAGGTTGGGCTCCAGCTTGGGCATTCTGGTGGGGGTGCTGCAGGTGCTAAAGGGGGTGCCACCCTGTGCACCCCACCACTGGCTGTGGTCCTGTGTGAGGCTGTCTTCTGAGGCTGGCCTGGGACCTTCTTAAGAAAATACTTGCGTAGTGTATGTAGATTAGCTGTAAATCCTTTTAAATGTAATTAAGTCTAAATGGATTCCAGCTTGTTTAGAAAAAGAAAACCTCTTCAGGGAATAGAGACATATATTGTTAACATTTATCTATACAGAAGGCATAACTGACTATCAGTAAAACTCTCAGCACCACCACACAGATATTTTCAAATACTTTCATGTTTGCTTGAAATATTTTTGGAACAACTGCATCATAGATGACGGACATAAGCAGCAAAATATTTAAAATAAAAATGTGTTCATGGGAAATAGTTGGACACTCACAACACTCTTAACTGTCTTCTTATACACTCTGTCTTGTTTTCAATGGTTGATAAGAAATAAAAGGGAATCAACAGCCTCCTTGACCCTTTTTAGAGGCTTGCAGTTGTGACATTCTCAGTCTTTCTTTTTTTGAGAATGGAGTCTGCTGCAGAGTTCTGCTCATATGTTAACTGAGCACAGAATCTCAGACTAATTAATGAACCAGCGCAAATCAGACTGCAGGGTTTCAATACCACAATGTGTGCAAGCTGTGTACTGCTGTACCACACTGGTGCCTGCCCTTTCAGATGGCCCGTGCAGTCCTGTCCCACCCTTCAGTTTTAGTCCTGCTGTGTATAATCCTAATGGTCGAAAGGTTGCTAAGACAGAAAGAAAACTGTTGGTGTGATCCTGCATGGAAAATTTGGGTTTTGTGCCATTTTATTGGCCCCAAGTGGATTTTTTTCCATGTTAGGGATCAACTGCTGCCTATCTAGTTTGGGAAGAGCAAGTCAAAATGCTGCTATAGCTAGAGATGTAAATGTTTCTGGAAATTTTGAAGCTATTAAAAATGAGATTGTATGTTTTGTAGTATCTTAAACTGACATGTGCTATTAAAAAAAAGTATGGGGTCCTGAACAGACCTGAGAGCTGCAAATGCAAACATTGTTAAGTCTTTTGTTATTTTAGCTGCTAGCTCCATTTCTAGCAAACAGCCCTCAGGTAAGATAAAGGGAAGCTGGAATGTTCCCTGTAAGGAGAATTTGAAAACTATTGATTTCTCTAACAATTCTCTAATATGGGTCTTAAGTTTTGTAGCAATGATAATGTTGTCCATTGTCAAAGGAAAATATACTTATCTCCATGACTAGTGGTAGTGTCGTAATGCTTCTGTCCCAGCATCTGATAGGCCACTATTGGAAAACCGGTGTGGGGGGAGTTGTTTTGTCTGAGGGAAACCCACTCTTCTCAGTAAGAATCTCTCATCATTTCCACCCTTTCCTAAGAGGTTTGGAGGCTTTTCCCCTCATCAGCTGATTTGGGCAGTAATGTTGACCACAGCCAAGACTGGTTAAATAAACCAGTCAGTCTTTTTATATATCTTAAACAAATACAAGCTTAATTCTACTGACATACCTCTATTTGTGCTTAGCCACAGCTTGCAACAGCGTTCCTATGGACGAGATGCTCAGGTTTTACATTTCTTATTTTTTTTCCTCCATAGGAAACAGTGGAGAATGACTGGGGGCACCTTGTTCAAGGGCCCATAGAATTGGACCCCTTGGTCCAACAGACTTGAAATTTGGAGGTTATTTAAAAGACAGGCACCAGTAGATCCCCTGCAATTTTGGTAATAATCATTATTGTATGGCATTGTGTGTGGAATAGCCAGGAGATTCAGTTGTATCCCTTTTAGCATTATGCACCACTAGTTGGCAAGCTAGACTTATTTTTGGGTTGCAGGAGATCTGAAAGAGATGTGACTGACCCAAGGTCACCCAGCTGGCTTCAAGTGGAAGAGTGCAGAATCAAACCTGGTTCTCCAGATAAGAGTCTGTCGCTCTTATCCACTACACCATGCTGGCTCCCTTTACAGTTTTGATGCCAGTCCCTTTACAAACACCTCCCCCCAAAGAAAGATTCCCCGTAAGGAATAATGGAGCAAGAAACCTTGGAAACCCAAGAAAATCTCAAATGGGAATAGTGATATTGTTTGGCTTCAATATATCCGGTTCCAAAAGTACTTTTTTTTTTTGCTGCACATTTCTACTCTAGAGATTATAAAAGCTACAGAACTGTGGTGCAGAGACTAATAAAAGAAATGAAAGAGAGATTTCTAACAACTAGAATTTGCAGTTCCTGAACATCTGATCACCCCTCCCAACTGGAAGATGCAAATATTGGTGAATGTTTAAAGAGGACTTCTTTGCATGATGACGCTCCCCCCAACGGTCCCAGTCACACACACACACACACACACACACACACACACACACACACACACACACAGAAAGAAAGTAAACAGTTCTTTTTAAAGTCATTCTACTATGTTTGTAAAAAGGTCTTGGCCAATCTGGGTCTTGGGTTCTGGCTGCCTGGACCATCCAAAACTAATGCAGCCAATAGTCGAGTGCTGGAATATCAGAGAGATCCAGTGCTTTCGTTTCTGGCTGTGAAAACCATGCCAACTGCCAAGGTTTCTCAGCCCTGCTGTTACTACAAACACTGGCCAATCTCAAATGTCAGCCCCTTCTATAATGAAATGGGTCCCCTTTTGCTCTCATCCATGACAAGCATCACTCAAGATTAAGAGTCTGTCTGATAGTTTCAGCTCTCAAGTTTCACCCTGAAATTCAGGTTCTTCACGTTGATAATGTTATGGAAGGAATCCCTGTGTTTTAGAAAGAAACCCCTGTTTTAAAAAACCCATTTTACACAGAAGATGCACAACAAATACACCTCCCATATTGGGTGGAGGGAGAGGGGACAATCAACATACAGACGGCATACTGGTCATGTCACGATATACTTGTTAACTATTCAACTCAGGGAGAGTTAGTGGAGAATTTCATGTCTGACGTGTATTTCTTCTTCTCTGCACCCTACACTTTTTCACGCTGCACCGCTTTAGCGCTATGTGCGAGTCTTCCTAGGATCCCCAAGTAACAGTTCAGTGGTCACAGCTTCCTTTGGCAAGAAATCTGAATGGACATCTTATTTTTTAAATTGGTCCAGCAAGAAGGAACTCCCTGCTCCTAAGAAACCTCTAAATTATGGGTCAGAAAGAACCCAGTTGTTTGTTTTGCCAAGTCCAGATGCCTGTGGGAGGAGGAGGGTAAGGAGGATCCATTTCTGAGATGGGGAGATGTCAGAAAAGCATGAGAGTTTTAGTTAGCAAGAAACTGTATTTTCCTTTTGTTTTCTGTTTTCTGTAGTTCATCTTGTAGAATTCCCCAATAGTTGTTTGTATGTCCATGCAATAAACCTTTTACACTTGTGCTTTGGCTTTGAGGAGTATTATCCCCGTGAGCCTGCTGCTCTAAACTCACACTACCAAACAGGCTTGAGGAAGGGGTGGGGTGTGAATCCTGACCTTTTCTCACACATGCATTTAGACCAGTGCTTAAAGGGTAAAGAGTGGCTGGCCTGAAACAAAGAATCTGATAAACCTAAATCTCCAGGTCGTGGCAGTGACTATTGATTGATATTTCTGGGATCCAAGAAGCTAGGGGATGTAAAGACTCATATGCATGTGCACAGGGGCTTAAGGGAAACATCTGGCAATTTATATGCTGCTGTTCCCTGATTCTGCAAGAAGTGGAAAATTCTTGTTTGTCCCCTAACAATACCTTCTTTTCTATAAACCACACTGTTTTATTACAATTGGGCTACAGAACATTTGGGGAGAAAATCTGGGGTTAACAACTTAATTTCAGAGTCAAACTCCTGCCTGTTATGAGAGAGCAAATGTTGTGTATCCATTCTCCTGGCTGATTTCCAATCACATCTGTACTATGTCAGCTGGATACAGTATTTCCCACTGCCTCTCAGTGTCAAGCTGGGATGTGCAATTAAGACTGTCATTGCACTCCACTTTGTGTTCTTTACAGTGACGAGCCTGGACCTTAATGGTTACCTAGTCTGAGAATGGGCCTCAGGCCTGTGCTGTCCTGTGCTGTGGGAAGCCTAGGTAATGAGTGCACTAAGAGATCCCAAGTTAGTATGAATACATGATTTCCTAGGGTGTGTGTGTGCTGTACCTGCATGAAGATATAGTGGGTTTTCCTGGCTTAGTTATCCATGCCTGCCTGCATAATGGGAATAGCGTTGGGAAGCTTTGATTTGTTAAATCAGTGTTAGACCATTATTATAATCTTTGTAGAATCAAGACGTGTGCATACGTTTTATTATTGATTTGTATTCTCTTTTTTTGGAATAACTAAGCTTAAGGAGTTTGCATGATAGATGTTTTAGCACAGTATCCCTTTCTCAAAAGCATCTGTCCATAAGCAGCTCTTCTGTTAGCTTTCTGGTTCTGGGTGCTTTCGGTAATTTCTACATCACCTGAGATGTGAGTTTTCTGGGTCTATTTCTGTGACTTGCAACATCTGTTGATCTTGAGTATATAGTGTACAGTTTATAGGATTGAAAACAGACACTTAGCAAAGGTGAGGTTAGGATGTGCTACCCATGCTATTTGTATCTGACTATACAGTTGGCCTTTTATTAGTTGTTGTAGATTTTCCGGGCTGTATGGCCATGGTCTTGGCATTGTGTTGGCCTTTTGTTGTACTTCACTGCTGCAGTTGTTAAATGGTACTTGAGATTCAAAGGGGAATTAGTAAAAGTAAAATCTTACGTATTTATGCTACAGTGTAGCATCACTTTAAGAACTTGCTAGCTACTGCCTTTTAATTCAAATCTTGATAAATATGGTAATGTTTCCAGTTACATAACGAGCAGTATTTTAAAATTTCCCCACAGAATGAACTATTCTCATTGGCACTGTGTAATAGACCTGAGAATAACAACTCTTCTTCCTATTCCTCATCTATTCTTGAACTTTCAAGGTATGCTGTGATCGCTTTCGGCTGTGCAAGCTGTCCCAAACTTACATGTGGGCGTGAAGGCTGTGGTACAGAGTTTTGCTACCATTGTAAACAGATTTGGCATCCAAACCAGACCTGTGATGCTGCTCGCCAGGAGAGAGCTCAGAGTCTACGTCTGCGAACAATTCGTTCCTCATCCATTAGCTACAGCCAGGAGTCTGGAGCAGCAGGTACTTATACTCTAGATGTCTTCAAAATGTTATTACATGATCACTTGTGTACGTCTCTGATTCAGACTACTAGTGCTATAAGCAAAGGACAAACTAGTTAATCGGTGTTTCTATAATGCTGATGAGAGAGTTTTATTAAAAAAAGAATGAGATGTTCGGATACAGAATGATGATAGCTGACCTTATGGGAATATAGAAGGCAATGTAGTGGGGAAAACTGTACCACTTTGTGTTCTTTCTGTTGCTAGAACTCTCAGTTTAAAACTTCCAGAATGGACCATAATGTTTCTGATAGAGCTTCAGGTTCCAAGTACCTCTTTATGTAGAGAAGGCAGAGCCTCCCTAGACCTTTTTCTTTAAAAAAAATCTTTTTGGTGGTAACATTTCTGCAGCTGGTAGCAATGACTGTCCACCTCTGTTCATTCATTCATGATAATAATGCATTGTTACCTGTGCAAGCGATGTACCTGCATAAAATTTCTTTTTTTTTGCCAGTGAAGCACTTTCTTACTGGACAGCAGAAAATCCCTTTGGAGCATTATAGGGGTAATACTTGGCTATCACTTTAGTGTAGAATGATCTGTTTGATATATAGTAGAATGGGAAAGTATTGTTGTACTCTTCTTTCTCATGAATGTTTACTTAGATATAGGTAGTTTAAACTACTGGACTTGAGTACAGATGTTGGATTATAGCAACATTATGGGATAAGCCCAACCCCTGTCTGTCTTCTGTGTGAACCAAACACACTTCTGCATGGGGGGGATAGTAATTATTACTTCTGTCTGCTTCATACACCCCTCCTAGCTACTCTCTGCGGACTTCTTTCCTTCAAATCATTGCTTTCTGAGGCTGCTTTGCTGAGAAAAAGCAGATTCCTCTGTTTAGTTACACATTTGTGCATAATGTATAATTGGACCCTAAGATGTAAGAGAGCTGGGAAGAGGACAGAGTTGACATTGCAAGACGCTTTTTGGGGAAATATATAGAATTAGTCTAATTTCTAAATATGTATCCCTCTGCTCAGTTCAGGGGGAAAATGAGTAACTCAAGTTTTATGTGATACATGTTCAGTTGTTGTTGTTGTTTTCCTTTTCTGGCCTGTAAGTGAAAATCCACTTGGTTGTAAGCTGCTAATAAGGATTTTAAAAGTGGGCAATATATAAGCCTCAGTTCAACAGACTCTGTTTTGAAGTTAGTAGGAACTTCATGTGGGAATGTACTAAGGGCTTTTATACCATATTGCGGTAGTCTGGCAACAGCTCTGCAGTTACAGCTCAGAAATATTTCCCAACCATATTTAGTTTCATGTTGTTTGACCTCAGAAGCAATATGGCCATTATGATTCTCTCTTGTTTTTTTAAACACAGCTGATGACATAAAGCCATGCCCGCGCTGTGCAGCTTATATAATAAAGATGAATGATGGAAGCTGCAATCACATGACATGTGCTGTCTGTGGCTGTGAATTCTGTTGGCTGTGTATGAAGGAGATTTCAGACTTGCATTATTTAAGGTATGTATGAGAAATGTAAAGTTATGGAAAGTGTATTTTGGTTTATTCTTTGTCCTGATCTGAGATTCTGATCCTGTACCCTGTTAAGCCTGTTTTAGAATGACCTGATAAAAGAAAGTTCTGAGATTGGACACGGGCAGGGATCTTTCTTTCAAGGAAAATGTGAAATTAAAGAAGCACCCTATGCTTAAGCCTGCTTTTTGTACGGGCATTTACTATAGGAGGTACCTTTTGGGTCAAGGGTTGTATGCATGTCCATGCAAGTTTATCACACTCTGGGGAGAAAATTAATGTAATTCAGGAAGCAACAGGGCTTATTTTATTGTAGAGCATGGACAAATGCACTTCCTGTAATAAGCTGCAAGAGAATCTTTCCCAGCAACCTCTCTTCTTACTAAGGGTCCTGGCCACTGGGGGGAATCTCTTACTATCATTGAATAGAACTGGTTATTTGGAAGCAGCTCACTTGGCTTCTTGTGGTGCCTGGCGGTGTTAAGGAACAGTGGAACATCTTCCACTCTCATTCTCTCCACTTCATTTTATCACCAGTCATGGAGCTATTGATGAAACAATGTTAAAGCACGTGATAGATATGTGTAGTTGTCCTCCCAGTCTTTTCTTTTGTTATGTATGTTCTTATGCCCTAGAGGAACACAGAACACAGCTTTTACAATGTTTACAACTTTTCCATTCTCTCTTCTTTCCTCCCCATAGAGGTTTATTTACCCATGAAGGCTTGGAATCCTTGTTACAAACCTGAGTGGTTAAAAAAAATTCCACTCATATGATTTTTTTTACTGTGGAAAGGCATGGCACAGTGTGATACAACCAAAATGAACTATGCATTTTGACCACTCATTCAGATATTTGTTTGTTTGAAATAACTAAAGTTGTTTTCTCTTTCACCATTTTTTTCGCTGTCAAGTCATAGCTGACTTATGGCAACCCTGTAGGGTTTTCAAGACAAGAGTGTTCAGAGGTGGTTTGCTATTACCTGCCTCTGCATCATGACCCTGTTATTCCTTAGTGATCTCCCTTCTAAATCCTACCAGGGCCAACCCTGCCTAGCTTCCAAGATCTGATGGGATCAGGCTTACCTGGGCCATTGCCCCCCTATGCTATTTCAAAACTAATAGTTACTTAGTTACAAGTTAAAGATTCAGGTGTTTTAGAAAGGTTTATTTACAACCACATATTTACTTTATCTGTTGGAGTGTTTGATTAGCTCTGGTAATTACTGGGATTTGTGATTCATTGGTTGGTCTTATTTACGGAAAGTTTCTTCTCCTAGCCCATCAGGCTGTACATTCTGGGGGAAAAAGCCATGGAGTCGGAAGAAGAAAATACTGTGGCAGCTGGGGACACTTGTGGGTGCACCTGTAGGAATTGCCTTAATAGCTGGTATTGCTATTCCAGCTATGATTATTGGAATCCCTGTGTACGTGGGACGCAAGGTAAGGTGGTGGTTGCAGAACCAAGATTAAGTTGCACACACATTAAAGGCATATTTGCACAATTATTTTGTATTTAATATTTGGTAAGCCTACCCCTCCTCCCAGTTCCAGTTTCGCCTGTTTTCTCTTTTCTTACTTCATACAGCCCTGGTACGTTACCTGTGTTCTCTCTGTTGCTGCCAGGAGTGGCTAAACTTTAGACTGCAACAAATAGGTTGTTGACAAAAGGGAGGTTATTGCATCAGTCTTGAAGGAGCTGCTCAGCTTATCAGTTAGCTCCAAGTATAATTCAAAGTGCAGGATTTGACTTTTCAAGCCAGAAATGACACGTTTTCATGATCTGAAGGAATGCCTTACCCATCTCTTGCTCTCTCCCTTCCTTCTGTGATCTAAGAACATATGAGGAAACTCTCCTGGGGTTCCAGCATATGTGAGAGACCATGTTAGCATCCAGTATCTTTCTTGGCAAAAATTTCAGGTTTTTAGATTTCCCTAGACTAAGGAGACCCATCTTTCCAGCTCACCACTGTTATTTTGAATCGCATTCGGATTGACCTTCTGATTTTTTAAAGAACTTGTTATTTTTTAATATATAAAACCTTACAATGTATAACACACACCAGAAACTTATTGGGATAAACACAAAAATGATCCTAAAATTAAACATAGATACAAAATGGTTGTGTGGAAAGAGGCCTTCTGATTTGAGATCATCCGGAAATTACAGACAATTGGTTTTATAATTCTCACTGCATACATTGGTTGTTCAATATTACTGCTTTTTTAAATGAAGTTTCTTGTGTTGTAGTAGTTTTAGTTTGTGTAAGTCCTTTGGTAAGCCAAGCTTCAAAATATTCAACAATTCATGCCATGTTATTATTCTGCTTATCTTGCTGAACCGTCATTTGTTTTCAAGTCCCATTCTGTCTTCTCTTTGTGGGCCACTGTTTACGTATTGCAGCCTCTGGAACAGAGAAAATGACTTTGTACTCTGGGCTATGCCAGTGCAATGACCAAGAGAAGTTTGAAGTGTTTCACCCTCCAGAGAGATTGCCGTGTTTACAAGTCTTTGTCTGATGCAACAAGTTAATTACCCATGACCCTTTTGCTGAGGCTTTTTTGTTAATCTGGTGTCTGTATCTTTATTGCTTGCCTACAACATGGCCTGTGCCTGGTAGGCTAATAGCCTAAGCAGAACTGTGATCGTTTGGAAAATGATAATGACACTGGGTGGGAAGAGGGAAGGGTCAGCAACATGCAACTGACAGGGCACAAGAAATAAATACGTGGTGTGTGGAAATACCCTGTAGAAGAATATCATATTTTTTAGGTCAGCAGTTGTACATGCTACGTAATAAGCAACGGGGCAGATTGTCATAACAGTTGGAGATAGCTATTAAACATTTTCATGTTAAACCAGAGAAGGGATCCCCAGTCTTCTTGAGCCAGTGGCCACTTCAGGAATGTTGACAGACAAAATGTTTGCCATGGGGGGGGGGGCGCCTCTCACGGAATTATTGCTATTAAGAAGGCTGTCACAAAATGAAGGAAAGGTTCAAGCTAAGTGTCATCCTGTGATGGGAATACTGGTTTCTGTTTGGGTGCTCCCTGCAGAACTGAACGTGAACCCTCTTGCTTCCAGTGAGTTCAAGGAAAGCCAGGACTGGTAATCATGCCAGTGCTTTTGGAAAGAAGCAAGTGGGCACCATTGTGCCTATGGGTGCCATGTTGGAGATCATTGAAATAGAGGTTTCCCAGATCATGAGAAAATCTCCATGCACACAACTGATGAAGGAACCAGACCCTTTATATGAAGCCTTTTCCAAAGTTTAATGTGTAACCAAAGATACTTTAAACACATTGTTTTAAAAATGTTACAGTTGTACAAGGTACACCTGCTACTTCTCGCTTCTTAGTTTTGCAGCATGCTGATTGTGATGAATAACATGTCCTGAAATATCTTTCTTTTTCTTCTCCTTCAGATTCACAATCGCTATGAAGGCAAGGACATCTCAAAGCATAAGAGGAACTTGGCCATTGCAGGTGGTGTAACCTTGTCTGTAATAGTTTCACCAGTTGTAGCTGCAGTAACTGTAGGTGAGTAAGAAAACTTACAACGAAAGTTCTGGAGAAGCTGTTATAATGAATTAAAACTGTTCACAGCACTTTTACTGTAAAAGTGGGACATAAAGATGTATGAAATGTTTTAACAGAAGAAGGTGCAATGTAATGCCTTCTCTAGTCTTCCCAACTGTTTTTGCTAAAAGTAGCTTTTAGCAATTCCTCTTGGAAAATTAGAACTCTAAGAGATTCACGTATGCTCAAATATACACAACGGCCTTTTGTGTTCACTGGCCCAATAATTCCAGTGGAAGAATCAGATCATAGACAAAAAGGAGTTGCATGAAAACCTGCTTCCTCCATTGAAATGAATGGGGAAACCATTAGAAGCAGAGGATCTTCCTGGGTATAAGGATCCTCTTGTGCCCAGAAGGTGCTGGCAAGGATGAGAGCAAGCTCCTTTTGTATTTCGTTTTCTGCGTTATTACATAGTGATTACAAGAAATAGGCAGTGGTTTATTTGAAAGAAATATGGAAGGCAATTCTCCATCTGTATTGATTGTAGTATCCTACATTTTTCCCTGCAGGTATTGGTGTCCCAATTATGTTGGCTTATGTGTACGGAGTAGTTCCTATCTCCCTCTGTCGAAGTGGAGGCTGTGGTGTATCTGCTGGCAATGGAAAGGGTGTCAGAATTGAATTTGATGATGAAAATGATATAACCGTTGGTGGAACACATGCAGCAGTAGGTAAGGAAGGGGTGGGTTTTTTTGACTGGAGCAGTAATATATAGCATTCAGTGGATTAGCTAGTTCTAGATTTGTGCATAATATGCAGACAGCCAAAGTGCAAGACACTTTGCGCACATGCATACTTACACATCTATGAACTGTGGACTGTTTGTAAAACTAAGGAAACCACCATGTATGGATAGACTCTGCTCCTCTTGCATTGTGTGCTTGGGAATGGTTCCCTTCTGTCCCAGGATGGTGGCTGCACTTATTTTAGTTCTTGAAAGTTATCAATAAATTTGACTGAAAGCCAGTTTGTATGTCTCTTTCAAAGGAACCTAAAATCTGTAAGTACTGATTTTTTAGTTGCCTTTAGTGTAAAGTGGGGCAGATGGAAAATCTTACTGCTAGCTAGCACAGCCATGACTACTGTGATTTTTCCAAGAGCAGAGTTTTCCTTTACACTAAAGAAGGCTGAATGGAATATTTTTTTCTGTGAGCTTGAAGCACCACCTTTTAATTTTTTTTAAAAAAAATACAGATACTACGTCAGTAGCAGAGGCACGTCACAACCCTAGCATAGGGGAAGAAAGTGTGGGCGGATTGACTGGAAGTCTGAGTGCAAGTGGCAGCCACATGGACAGAATAGGAGCCATTCGAGACAACCTCAGTGAAACAGCTAGCACAATGGCTCTCGCAGGAGCTAGTATAACAGGAAGTCTGTCGGGAAGTGCAATGGTCAACTGCTTTAACAGGTAAGAAAATCCACTCCCTGCCTTAAAACAGCTTCTAGTTTTGTATATGGCTGTGGTTAGTGTTTGGTATTTGCAGCTGCTTCAGCATTCTGTTAGATCAAGATGGGTAGTCATGTTAGTCTGTCTATAGCAGTAGAAAAGAGTAAGAGTCCAGTAACACCTTAAAGAGTAACAAAATTTGTGGTAGGGTATGAACTTTTGTGAGTCACTGTTCACTTCTTCAGATACAGCACAACATCCTGTGTATGATCAGAATGTCTCGGCAACCCCCAGTTTTGAAAGGGGTTGTGATGCATCCACCGCTAAAGAAACCTACTTTGAACCCAGGAGATCTGAGCCAGTCTCAAGTTCCCTTCTTGAGCAGCACGATTCATGAAGTGGACTGTTTGCATCCTTTCAGTTTGTCTTCAGGCCTGGTTATGGGATTGAAACAGTCTTGGTTTCCCTTGTGGATGACCTGCGCTGGGAGATGGAGGGTGGGAGTACCCTGACCTCTCAGCAGCTTTCAGTACCATCAATCATGGTATCCTTCTGGACTGCCTTTCAGGGTTGTGACTGGGAAGTACAGTTTGTGCTGATTCCAGTGCTACTTCAGAAGGTGGTGCTGGGGAACAACTGTTTATTCCCTTGACCTCTCTGCCCTGTAGGGTCCCATAAGGATCTATCTTGTCCCCTGTGCTCTTTAAATCTCCAGGTGAGGTAATCTGGAGATTTGGGCTTCTTCAGGTATCTGATGACATGTGCTTGACACACGAAAGGTTATACTGTGAATAAAACTTTGTTTGTCTTAAAGGTGCCACTGGACTCAAACTTTGTTCAAAAATCTGTCAGTTGTAGGAGACTGGATGGTTGGTGAAGTAATTCAAGAGTGATATCCAAATGGGTAGATAATGACTGAAAATAATTTTAAATTTTCTCTTCAAGGTTGGAAGTCCAAGCAGATGTGCAGAAGGAGAGATGCAGTCTGAGTGGAGAATCAGGCACTGTTAGCTTAGGAACAGCTAGCGACAATGCCAGCACCAAGGCAATGGCTGGATCCATTCTCAGTTCCTATATCCCACTGGACAGGTAAGACTGAAGCACAGAAAGGGTGTGTGTGTGTGTGGGGGGGGGGGAATCTAGCACAATTCTAGTAATTTTGGAGGTAGTGAGAATCACTGGGGGGTGATGGAAAATTCCGATTCTCCCCTCCCCCCAACAAACCTTTAGAAGCTCTTAAGGAACATCTGTCTCCATTTTGTTTTCTTTGTTGTCCCTTGACAACTTGCAACTGCTTCAAGAGCAACAATCCTATTCAGTCGTTGGGGGAAGTGGTTCTTTTTAATTTAAAAACGTAACATTTTTTTTCTTGGGGGATCTTGTCTGCAGATATTCTGCTTTTTTTTCTACCTTTGCAAACTTGACTGCACTATCATTCTCTCCTGTAGTCAACTTCACACCTGTTACTTTGAACTGCTCTTCTGTTGATAGATCTCTAGTATGACTGTGGTCAAGTCTGTGAATAGCCACTTGCTAGGTCACTTAAGACAAATAAGAATTGTTCCTAACTAAGCAAGATTGGGAAGTCCATGCCCAATGTGAGCACCTGAGAGTGATCATTTTCCAGGATCCAGAGCCTAGACATAACCACCATGTTGCTTTCACTAGTATACACTGTTTATGTACTGGCCAGAAACTCCCTTTCATTCCTTTGCCATTCCTGCAGTGCTTCCAGTGAGTGGTGGGGAGCAGGGAGGTGACACATAGCATGGCAACAACGACTGTGGAGGCTGCAGCAGAAGAGGGGTTTTGAGGTCTGGCCTAGCACTGTGGTTTCCCATCTCTCTGGCTCACTTAGCTTCTGCTACCTGCCAGGCAAGGCCTAAACCCAGCTAGCGATCATTGCCCGCCATTAGCACCATATAGACTACAAGCAGTAGCACAACCTCAGCCATTGCATCCCTGTGTGAAGAGGTTCTTGCCTTCCTGTGCTGAGGGTGTGAAGAGGGTGGGGTGGGGAATTTGCAGCTGTCTAGTGGGCCTGCTCCAGAAGCCCCTTCCAATTTATACAAGCAAGGACCCACAAAACTCATGGGGGGATTCCACATCCTGTGCTCGCTGGCCTGCCTGCCTGCCTGCCTGACACAGAGGTGGAGGCAGCAGCAGCAGAAGCTCCTGTTCCTCCTCACCTGCCTGTAGTGGTGGCAGCTCCCACTACTCACCCACCTGGCCGACTGGCATGGTGGTGGCAGTTCCCACTCCTGCCCACAGCATCCTCTCCTCTGCCTGAGAACTACTTGATGGCAGTGGATGTTGTCAGACCAATCAAGTTCAGAGGATGATGCATTCCAGGCAAGATTACCATGAAAAGTCAGCAGCTTGTCTGTTATCATCTTTTCTAAACTGTTTACTCATTTGGTTCTAAACTGCTTTGATCATGTTCATGTTTAGCCAAGACGAGTTCATAACTTGCATTTTGCTACATTCTTAGAGATGATTTCCCCCCCTTTCTGTCTAGAGAGTGCAGCAGTATGGAGGTGCAAGTAGACATTGAATCGAAGCCCACGAAATTCAGACACCACAGTGGAAGCAGCAGTGTTGAGGATGGCAGTGCCGCGTGCCGTAGTAATGCTGGTTGTTCGTCGACCTGTGTGTCAGAAAACAAGTCTGGCACCACCAAGTGGTGCAAAGATGCAACAGCAGGGAAAAAATGTAAAGGTAAACTAAGAAAAAAAGGTAGCATGAAGATAAATGAGACCCGGGAGGACATGGATGCTCAGTTATTGGAACAGCAAAGCACAAACTCCAGTGAATTTGACTCTCCCTCTCTCAGTGACAGTATCCCGTCTGTAGCTGATTCCCACTCCAGTCACTTTTCGGAGTTTAGTTGCTCTGACATGGAGAGTATGAAAACCTCATGTAGCCACGGCTCCAGTGATTACCATACTCGCTTTACTACCGTTAGCATTCTCCCAGAGGTAGAAAACGATCGCTTAGAAAACTCTCCACACCAAAGTGGCAATTCTTTGCTCCTTCCAGTTACTCCAAACTCAGAAGTTCCGCAGCTGAGTTACATTGCTGAAGAATGTGTTTATAATGGGACCTCCAGTGGTGTGGACGTGGGTACTAGTGAAACACTGAAAGAAACAAACAACAACCATTCACAGCATGCTGTGGAGTTAAACACTGCAATTCAGACTGAGATTTAAGCCTGTTAAATGCTGCACAAGTTTATGTACCACTAATGAACCCTTGTCTGATAGCTGGCTGGGTAATTTTTCAAGTGGCCCGCAGAAGCAAGGCTTCAATGCAATTTACATTTTATATGTCTCTATAAAGATAGAATGTTTTGTATGGAACTTGGTTTCAGAACTATGTGAAGTGACATGAAGGTTTTAACAAGTGCATTACAATGAAACTATGTGGATCTTTTGTATTCTTGCCATAACTTTGCTTGAAGATCTGTGGTGGTGTACTTGGAAGGGAATGAAGGCTCACTAGCATTTATCAAACCAGTTACTATTTCTTAGAATGTTCATGTAAAACTTCTGTCAGTGGACTTCTAAGTGCACAGCTGTGATTTAGCATTGTGCTACAATGAACAGTATATACCTGAAGGAGTTGCAGTAACCATGCCACATAAGTTTTAGTAATAATAATTTTGCCTTCTACCTGGGGAAAGATGTCATCATTATTATTTGCATTGGAATGAACTGGCTATCTGGAGTGGAATGCAATCTGTTAATGCTGAGGCACATTCTTTGAGCAAGGTTATGGCATTTATCATAACTTTAAATACAAAAAATGGTACTTGATATATGGTAGGTAGCAAGGTGACGTCTCCTTTTCAAGAGAGCAGGGGGAATGAATTATATTTGCAACTGACAGCAGCAGATAAGGTAATGATAATGCTGTATAAAGTTTTTGTAAAATTTAAATCATTTAATTTGTAATCATTGTAGAGAAGCTGATACAGTCACCTCTTACTAGGGGACATCAGTTATGCTGTTTAATTCTTTGTGCCTTTGGAGGAGACTGGGGTCTTAAATACCTGGTCTGCTGATGATTTTCTGTATGGTTTTCCAGAATGTCCTCTTTTTGCCATCTCTTTGGAATCTGAAGGAAAACTACAGAAAATCAACCGACTATGGTAGATTAATGGGTATCATAATACTGAAGTATTAGCCTACCAAAGACTCACTCAGGCTTTTTGTGGATAACTTTTCTCACATCCCTTTGCGAGTCACATGCACAGAAATAAAGCACAGTGCAGAGCTTGCACAAACACAGCTGATGGGCTTCAAAAAATCACTGGCTTTGGGGTGGGGCAGTGTCTCCCTCCTCTTGCTTATGGAAAATGTTCAGCTGAATGAAGCTAGCCTCAGGCGCCTGCACTGTTCGATGTCTGCGATACAATTCATAATGAAGCGTGCCCTCTCCCCCTTTCTGTGAGAGCGAGAGAGAGGTGGATCTTCACATAACAGTCTCCAATATTGTTTGTGTTACTCGTATGTATGGCCATAATGGTGCTACTGAAGAGTTTTTGGTTTTGTGAGAAGAATGCCGCTGTGAGCTGCAGTCCTCTTTCCCCTCACCAGTTTCTTTAATCTGCTTATAACACTAGGTGCCAGAGATGTTATTTGGTAACGCTTGTTACAATATTTGTATATTTGCTGTTCCATTTTGCTCAATGATGTGTGTAAACTGCATACCTGAAATAAATGTCTGAGTACTATCTGAGTTGTGGTTTGTCTATTGAAGAAAGAGCCCTTTATCGATTGTCCAGGTAATTCTCAGAGGCTTTAAGTTATCCTGGAGTGTGCTGGGCTCATCCCTCTCATCGAGGTCATCTGTACCCATTTGATTAGTCCAAACTAAAGATGTCTTTTCAGATGATACTTGAAAGTAGCAAGGGTTAGCTGTTATTAAATTCTTGTTTACCATTCTTCCGTTTTTCTGCCAGACTAACCTCCTGGGAGGCTGGTTTCATTTAAGTAAAAATATCCTGATTTCAGTGCTGATTATTTAAAAGGACACACACAGTATTTGAAGTGGGGTACTGGTTGTGAAAGCATAAATTCTAGAGTGGGGATGAGCCTGAGTAATGGGACAGGAAGGTATCTGGAGTAGATTCAGAATACACTTCACATATTGCATAACTAACAAGAAATTTGCTGCCACAATGCCTACTGAGGGCTACTGGCTTGGACCCTGTTTGGAAAGGACTGTATACGAGTTAATGGAGGATATGCCTATCCATGGCTATTAGCCATGCCTATTTAACTTCCAGAGATAACCTGTCACATATTGAAGTGCGTCTGGGGAGGGCTGTTGCCTTCTTGCCCTTGTAGACACCCAGGAAACAGCTGTTGGCCCCTGTTGGCTCCACCTACCTCACATGGTGTCTGTTGTGGGGAGAGGAAAGGAAGGCGATTATAAACTGCTCTGAGACTCCTTTGGGTAGTGAATAGCGGGGTATAAAAACCAACCCTTCTTTTAAATCGCCTATTATAAAATCAGTTCCATGGATCGTGATAGAGGGTGAAAGGGCCTTTCCACAGGCTTTGTAGAGCATAGATGTCAACTTTTATTTTGAAAAGTCCATAACTTTGTTTATTCACTCATACCTTTATGTGACTACAGGTCTTACAGCTAGGACAGAAGCAGCTACCACAGCAGAAAACCGATAAGCGCTCTTCGTACTCCACACCCAACTAAATGGAAGTAGTCGTGGATTTGCCTTTGAAGCGCCCTATGCTTGAGTCTCTTTCTGGCTATGACGAAAGCTTGGCATTTCTCTTGCTGGCTTTTCAGAATTACACCATTAAAATTGCAGTCATGGAAATATCGTTCAGAAATGGTAGAAAGTGTCATCTGGGGTCATTTGCTCTACCCTTTCTAACATTACAGCTTCCTTATAATCCCTGATTGAGTGGCCCATTTTGACACTTTCCCTTCTCCATGTCTCTAGAATTTATTATGAAAATCACAGTTGCATCTCTGGGACAGTCAACCAAGCGAGTGGGTCTGTGTGTCCCTTTGAGAAAGCAGCATCCATGTGAAAGTCAGATCTACAGTCAGAGCTAAAGGGCATGGAGTACCTAAACAAAATGCTGCACACCTTCTGGGATTCAAATTTGTTTGCAGAACTAAAATGTTGTACAAGTATGTGTTTTTGTTCTATTTATATCTGGGCAAGTCTTGCAAGGAACTGTATAGCAGCTAGTACTAAACGGACCAATAACATTGGTTGCTGCTCAAAATCAATTTGGAAATTCCCATTGGTGCAGAACACCACAGCTTGGCTATTATTGGGAGCTAAATGGAGCACACATATTCCTCCCAGTCTACAGTCACTCCACTGGCTGCCCATCAGTTTACCAGGATCAGTTTAAGGTATTGGCTATGGCTATCGCATACAAAGCCCTTCACGGCCTTGGACACTCACATCTGCAAGACCGCCTCTCCCCCTGTGTTGTCATGACAGCTTTGCTCATCTGAGCAGGGCTTTCTGCAGATTTCAACCTACAAATGGGCAAAATCGATAATTACCTGTACATGTGCCTTCTCCATTGTGGTCCCCACCTTGTGGAACAGCCTACCTGAGGAGATTGTGGGTCTCCTAGATCCTAGCACAACACTAACCATTAAATATCAAGCAGCTGTTTCCAAGTTTTTCTCTACTGTTATAATTCCAAGATGCTTATTTTTGATGAAAAAAGCCGCTGAACAGCTCAATTCATGAATTTTTTTAATCTTTGAAGAGCTTATGCTGGACAACCTTCATTACCTAAGGCATGTGCTAAGCAAAAAAGTTGAGTCTCTGGTGTAGTAGCAAATGGTCTCTTGGTTCTGTTAAAACTTTTCATATTTCCAACATCCCATCCAATTAGGCTTGCCCACCTCCAGGTGTGGCCCAAGACAGAACCATAGCCACAGTAGTGCAAAACGGGATGGTGCCCCATCAATCATTTGCCATGACCCTCCAATCATCGCTTTGGGTTGCTGTGAAATCTATCACATGTCTTTCAAGTGTAAATTTTCTATGTAAAAGAAGAGCTGAGGTAAAAAGGTGTGAATGCTGTCATATATCTTCCAAGGGTGAATTCTCTATGCAGTTGGCTAGAACAGAATTAGCAGGGCTGAAGAACCCTAATTTAAAAAGTGTGAGGGGGAGGAAGTAATATCATGTTGAAGTAAAGCAGACAGATTAAGGAATGTGGGGATAAAAATGGTGGTGTTGCAGACTCAGAAAAAAAGCAAAGAAAAAGGCAAGAGACCAGGACAGTGTTTCATGATAGTCCTGTAGAACTCTTATTGCTGGGGAATTTTTTTTTTTGACAGGACAGGAGACAGATAATAAGCGATTTAGGCCCAGAAGTAAGTGAGCAGAAATCTTTTGCTAATATGCGCTACCCCACAGGAATCTTATTCACAGGGGAAAGTTGTGGTATTTGTTCTGAAGATGAAAAGTTGCTGGGAAAGGATCCCTTACCTGTAGGCACCCCAAGGATCATGCTACAGTTGCTTGATCCCTATGTTCACTTAGAAAAGAATCCTACTCACATCTTGATCCTATGGATTTTCTATATTTATAGTCTGCTCTTTTCCACTGAGACACAAAATAAATTACACAGTTTAAGTCAATGTAGGTGAGACATCTAAAAACAACGCAGTAAGACTAGGATTACAGCAATTTGGGACAGAGCAAAATTACATGATATGTCAAACGGTGCAGAAAATGATATTACAAAGGTAGAAAGCAATGCAGTAAGAGCAGGATAATACAGCAGACAAAAATTCATAATATACTGTATTTTAGTGCTGTTCATTTTATAAAAGCTCCTTCCTGAACCATTCCATTATCCTATGGCCCTATTACCTTTACAAAAATGTCCTCTTGAACCATTCTGTTTTCCACAGTTTACAGAATGACAAAAGTACAGGAGCTTTCCTGACTTCCTTAAAATGGGAGCCATATAGAAAATGTATGGGTAGTTGCTGATCCTACCCATTTGTTTAGGTGGCACTATTAGAGGCCTTGAGCTAGTGATTTACAAAGACAAGGGTGTGTTTACAGTTACAGGTTTCACTAAGAAAGGCTCCCGTACTACTATAATTCTTCAAACTATGCAGAACAGTTGGTAAGGAGGTCATTTTTATAAAGCTAATACAGAGCAGGAGTGTAGTCTATGCCACAGTGTATGATATATATTATTGATTTGTTTATATATTATACTGATATATTATACTGTTACAACATTGTTCTCATTTTTTTGTAATTCCATTTCCTGCATTGTTTGAAATAGCATGTCTGAGGCTGCAATCAGACACACTAAATAATCCCTTTCAATCCACTTTCGAATTGGATTTTGCCAGTAGATTTTTGAAAGATTATTTAGTGTGTGTGATCATAGCTTGATACTTTTTTGCACTTTTTAATTTTTCCAGCCCTAAACCAATTTGCACTATTAGCTCTTATGCTATTTGATTACAATGAGTCTCAAGTAGAAAATCGTAAATAACTTCTGGGCCTGGGCCCGTAGATCTTCCAGAATTACAGCTGAACTCAAGACTATAGAGATTAGTTCCCTGGAGGAAAAGGCAGCTTTGGAGGGTAGGCTCTCTGGCATCATTTCCCTGCTGAGCTCCCCCTCCCCGAAACCATCTCCAAAGCTCCAGAAAGTTCCCAAGCCATAGTTGTAACCCCCTCTTCTATATTAAATTATATCTATAATTCCTGCACATAATGCAGGAATTTTGCAACATGAAATGTTCCTCCCTCTCTCTCTCTCTCTCTCTCTAGCAGAAGATTAAAAAAAAAACCAGGGCCCCAGTCTGCAGATGCTACTTGCAAACAGCTTTTCTCACAATAGGTCTTGCACATTATTATCTGGTCTGCCACCGCTGCTGAGTAGTGTAACAAGTTGTTGCAGAGTTGATGCTTTACTGAGCAAACAGATATCTGCTGGTGCTCGCCCAGTGATTAATATTAGTTGCTTAATTTTACACACACATCAGCAACCATTCTCACAAGCCATATTAATAAAGTGGCTTTTTCACAGTATATGCCTTGATTTTTTTCCTCTGCGTTTTTCATCCTGTGTTTTCTTCTCTCTTGACTAGGAGGCAAGTGGGTTTAAGGAATGATTGAAACATTGCACCCTGAATCTCACACAGCAAGGGTAAGGTTAGTTCAGTTTACAGTAGAAATTAGTAAGAGATCAACAGACAAATAACCTAAAATCACTTAAGTTCTAAATAAAGAACTGCAACATCATTTTCAAGCTAGCATTCCAGGAAAATGGGCCGCATGTACTTCCCACGGCTGCCTCACAATCACATGTAAGATCGTGAAGGGGCACTGATCCTGATCCAAACAGGCTTACATTTATGAATCCCCCTGAACCAAGGTCAAGCTCAGAATTGACAAGGCCAATACAAATTCACTGCATAATGCAACCCTATTTGAACACTTTCATAATAATACTGAAATGCTTCTTTTAAAAAGTTACAGAAAATTCTCCTGGCCAGTCTGCTTTCCTTGTGATCAGCATTCTCAGCTATTGATACTCTGTTGGAACTGATCTGTAGTGGGGCCAAATAGTTCAAAAAGAGTGCTTTCATGTGGGCACTGGCATTGCCTAAACCTTTGTAATCCCACATTCTGCACTGCTTGCACTATACTGGCCTGGGCAGCTGGCTCTTCACATTGTTGTTTAATTTTGTATTCCTAGTTCTATTGCCTTATCTATTCAACATCCTATACTGTGTGATGACATCTTTTTCTCTCTCTGAACTCTGTAATCCACCTTGAGTCTAAGTGAGAAAGGCGGGCTATAAATGTTAAAATATACAGCTCACTGGGTTAAAAGATACTGTGCAAAACACAGTTTTGTACACTGAAAATCTCCAGCATAATTGTTTTGTGGGTAGGTTGTATACCCTGCTGCTAAATACAAAGTCATGCAAAGCTGCTCAACTACATAAAGGCTGTGGTTTGTCTAAATGAGAAATATACTGCATCGTATCCTCTTATGTACTGCAAGCTGCATCCTTCACAGAATCCCCTTGATGTGTTTATTTAAAGTTCAAAGGAAATACCATGTCCAAGCAGCTTTGCATTCACACAGATGCTGCTTCTACCTGGTTGTCTTCATGAGCTGCTTCATATGCTACAGGGCCACAAGGAAAACATCAGAGCATCTCATCGTCAAGACTCATGACAAGAGTCACACAATTACCTGGGGAACAGTAGGCCTTCTTTCCAAAAACTACGCTCCCATGAAGCAATGCAATAACACAGTTTGAGAATATTTCCTGATCTGAACAGATTGCGTACTTTCTATATTTACAAACTCTTTTGGTGTATTCCTAAATTTTAATGTAATCTTATCTCTCACATGCCAATAAAGGTTGTCTGTCTGTCTGCCTACTAACAAAACTCACATAGGCATGATGGGTAAAGAATATAATGGGGGAAAGTGCCATGGCCCAGCAACTTCTCTTTTGTTAGTCAAGTAAGATTTAACAAGACTGTATTTTTAAAAAAACAAACTACAATTCCTATGAGGCTGGGGGAGAATGAACATATACAAACAGATCCCAGTCCAGACAGTCCACTGGCCTTTTACCGTAAACTATCACTCAATCAGGAAAATAATGAGAGACATGCTGACTCCTCAAAACTGTACCACATTAACTGTGAAGTATTACAATTTGGACAGCAAGGAGATCAAATCAGTCAATCCTAAAAGAAATCAACCCTGACTGTTCTCTGGAAGGCCAGATACTGCAGCTGAAGCGCAAATACTTTGGCCACCAAATGAGAAGGGAGCACTCACTGGATTCTGGGAAAGGTTGAAGGTCAAAGAAGAAGGGGACGGCAAAGGATGAGATGGTTAGACAGTGTCATCGATGCAACGAACATGAAATTGAGCAAACTTCAGAGGGCAGCAGAAGACAGGAGGGCCTGGCGTGATCTGGTCCATGGGGTCGCGAAGAGTTGGACTCGACTGTGCGACTGAACAACAACATTACAATTTTTGTGTACAATGTGGCACACAGCAGACAGGGAGCTAATGGTAGCATCGGATTGGTAGTAGCTATAGGAAGCAGTAGCATGATATACAAAAAGACAAGTTCCGCCTGATCCAATGTGAACAGCTTAAGCACAGACACAGTTTGTCAAATGTTCATCATCAGTGACCACAACTGGCGAACGACTCTTGAGCTCAACCTGCACATGCCAGAGCATCCAAAAATGAGTTAATTTAATACAGTGAGAAATAAATATGGAATTGACTGAACAAACGATTAAGCAACACACCAAAAGCACTATTGAATAATGCGCGTAATATGGCAAATATCTTTATTTTTAAATAGGAAAAGAACTACAAGTAGGTAAGCTCTTAACCAAAACAGAAGATTTTTAAAATTCTTATCTTTGTTAAAGGAAAAATAGCCACTGATAAATTATACCACCTTCAAAATTGTGCAAGTACCTGAGCAACCCCTGCCATAATAAAATGTGATATGCACACTAATAATAAATTACTATTTTCCAGTTTGTTTAAAAATGTTCTATTGCTTCAAAACATTTAACAACATAGCTTGTCCTGCTTCTCAACTCTGCCGTTCACCAGAATTGCACAGGCAGCAGAAAAGGGTCTTTGCACACCCAGACAAATAAAACAGAGCTTTCACTTAGATGGCTGTAACATTGGTCAAATGATCCCTTGTTACAACCCTCCCAAAAGGCTGATGTAGCCATACATATTCAGACCTCTCAAACACATCACTGCATATATTTCAGTTAGCAGCACTGATAAAAGGATGAGAATAAACGAGTTAGTGTTGTCCTCTAAAGACAACATAGTAGTGCACTCAACAGGAGGTGGATGGGAGCGCCTGCACAAATGCATTGGTGGCAGATGGGAAAAAAGGGTGGTTTCATCTGTGCTGCAGCTAGATGCACAGAGTACTCATTTTATCCATCAAGAAACAAAAAGTGAAGCCTATGTGCACAATTCCCTGGGAATGGAGTCCCAGGGAAATAAAAGCAACACAGAATGCCCATTCATGCCAATGGGGCTTGTACAAGAGACTTTCCCCCCACAGAACTGCATACTAAAAATGGTTTCTGAAAAGCAACTTGTTTAGAAGGTTCTTCTGAATAACAAGAACAAAGCAATATGACCAAAAAACATACTAACAAATGGGTGGCCATATATAGCCTCCTGAATACACTTTAATGTAGTTGAGAATATTCTGATTATTAGATCAGGAGCTACATTGTTAGAGGCTGTTCGCTTCACTAGGAATGGTGTCGTCTCCTACGCCCTCCTGGTTCACATGCTCCTTGCCTCGTATAACGTCAGGGTCTCATTCAATCAATTTTTCCTCACTGTGAATGAACAGCCCATAAATATAAAAACATGCATGTATACTCTGTAGGATAAAAATATAGGCTATCATAAGATGGAAGAGCAGATTTTCAATGTGCATGAACAGTCAGAAAATAAAATAAAACTGCAGCATACTCAGCAGTCCAAGTGAAACGGACTGTACCCCATGCAGACCTGCATAGTTTATATGCCCATCCTACAGGCATCGAGGGAATGCATGCAAGAGGCAGTTCCAAAACAAAGTTGTTTTAAAGTTCAAAGTCTCTTTTAAGGCTCTCCAGATCGTGTAAAGAAAATTGTTCACTTTGCTCTTTGGAAAGAGATTCAAACAGCTGCTGAACTTGCTCCACTGCATTCTTACTAAGAAGTTTCAGCACAAGCTGGAAAGGAAAAAAAGATATTTTTGTGAGGTTAGCACTTATAAACAGCTTTTTCTAAACATCCAGGGACTACTAGTGTTAGCAAGCATTTCATTAACTTTTTATTGGTACATTTTCAGAAAGATATTAAACTGAAGAAATAGTTGCTCACCTTAAACCTTTCAGCTTTGCTCAGGTAGAGGAGGTGCTGATAAACCAGCCCAGGGTCTTGACAAAATGCATCAGATTGCAGGGCTTGGATAAATAATAGGAAATTGTCTCCTTCAAGTTTGTTGCTTAGCAGCATTGGCAAATCTTTTGGTTCAATAACTGTTAAGAGCTCTGCACAAGCAGTGATGTCCTTATTGGCATTCACAGAATTTATCATCTGGCCAAATTCATAGGCATTTGATGGCTTAGAAATCACCAACTTTTCTTGGGTTTTGAGCAGCACCGTAGTTTCAAGCTCTCCTTTTGACCTTTGGCTGTTAACTGCAGCATTCTCTGAAGCCCAAGTCTGGGCTTCCTCTTCTTCACACTCATTCACCTTAATGAGGAACAACCACAAACGTATTTTCAGCAATATGTATGCAACATGCATTTCATAACTGTGAGAATTTCTCCAACAAAATGAATGTAAGCTGTTCAAGAATACACAGCCGGAAATTGTGCCCTGGTTTAATACCTCATCACAACCAAACTAATATTTACAGTCTCTCTCTGGGGAAAGTTCTTCCCCAGTTTTTCCCCCTTTTCATTTTATTGTCTCTCAAACATTCCTAAATTTAGTGTCTATGGCTCCCTTCACACATACAGCCCTGCAGCAGGGAAGCTGCTTCTTGAGTGACGTGATCCAACAGTGTCCAGTAAACAACCTGACGACATAGGAAGGGGCCAACCGCATGCAACTGACACCCACTAAGAGGGAGGGGGGCCAAGCAAGCAGGGAAGACCCCATTCCATCAAGCCCACCCTATGTGCAGAGCAGGGCACAACACTATATGCAAGTTCCTTGTTACTTGGCAATGCATGATCCATGGTTTATCATCTGGCACCGTTAAGAAATCAGAGAAGTTATAGCAAAAAGTCAACATCAAGATTATTTCTAATATATATGAATGCAGGCTGTGCAGCACTTTTGCCGAAATCTGGTGACAACCATCGGTGTTCGGAAATAAGTTGGCATGTGAAGAAGAGAAGAGATTGGATTTATACCCCACCCTTCACTACCCAGAGGAGTCTCAGAGCAGCTTACAAACTCCTTTCCCTCCCCCTCCCAACAACAGACACCCTGCGAGGTAGGTGGGGCTCTGACAGAAACTGCTCTTTTTCAAGAACAGCTGTGCCAGAACTATGGCTTGCTCAAGGGTCATCCAGCAGGTGCAAGTGGAGGAGTGGGGAATCAAACCCTGTTCTCACAGATTAGAGTCTGCAGACTTAACCACTACACCAAACTGGCTCTCAGCTGTACAAGCAGACTGGAGCAGAAGCACAAAAAGATGCTGCAGGGGACCGGAAGAAACCCTCACATTAAGCAATATCTTATGAACTTGGAACAGGGATGCAGTATCGGTACAGCCAACAGTAGTTTAGCATAGTGAGGGGATCCCCTCAGACGCTGACCATTGCAGTCATGTGCTATGAGGGGAGCCACAGAGAGGGACGGAAGCTAGTCACTGTGTAGGGCCATATCCCCAGCTCCTATCCTGCCCAACAGCCAATCAGGGACTGCATACCAATAACCTGCCGCCCAATAACAGGCACAAAAACCTTCTGCTGAACTCCCTTCTCTGGACCCAGTCCAGGCTCTCTATTTTCACATTCCATCAGTAGTTTTTGTACTTAGATGTATACACTTAGATGTACACGGACCTAGCCTAGCCTATGCAATTTTTGTTTATGTGTGTAAACATCCAACCACACAAAGGTTTCAAGTTATCCCATGGTTTTCTTCCCTTTGGGCTGATTCACATCACACCTCTGCCATGAAAAAACCTGAGACATTTCCATGGTCTGGGGCACATATGTGGAGATTTTGGCCAATTCCCTCTTCTTACTCCAGCCCTCCGTGCCACCCAGCATACTGTTCCAGAGGATAATCCGACAGATCCAAAAAAAGATCCACTTCTATCAATTCATGACATTCACTCCCACCTGCTGGGGCCTGGATACAATATAAAACATTGCATACAGTATGGAATAATATACAAGTTGATACCGCAGTATCATGGCAATAAAAAAGGTTCTCTTAATGGAACACTAAATCCAGAAGCTCTAAAATACCATTCACCAAGATACAGGCTGTTGAGATTCACAGCTCTGCAATGATTTGTCCAAAATGGACCCCCGAACTCACAGATCAATAACCCCCGGATCTAGCAACTTGAAAGCTGAGTAAGTCGTAAAACAGCATTTGGGACCTATTATCCAAGTAGTTCTTAAAACTTTCATGTAGTGCTCTGAATCTCAAATAGTCCAGGCCCTTGTAGGTTTAATACATAACAAAAACATGGAATACCTCTTGGATTTCAATTTTTTTCCTTTGCTTTTGCTGGCTGTTGTCTGTATCGTCACCTTTCAGTTTAAGCAATTGGGTTGCCTCCTGTAGCTCCTTCTTTGCTTCCTCAATATTTGGATCTTTTAGAAGAATTTTATTCAGATCCTCAATACTAGCTTTGTAGTTCTGAAAGTTAGAAAATTACTGGTCATCAACCTTGAATGAGTTTGAAATCCCACAGTCTGCATAAACACATAGGAGGACTGTGTGAGAGCAGGACTTTGGTAAGAAGAACTGGGACTGAGATGACTTCTTTTATGTATCTTTCCTGATAACAGCACTGAGCTTGAGATATGGCCCTGCAAGGAAATCCTTACATTCTTAGGAATCCACCAGGGTGGCGAGAGATGGAGCTCCTACCCAGGCTCCTGGCTGTCAGGAATGAGTGAACAAAACAACACCTACTGGGTTCCCTCTACAAGGCCCCTGGAATCCTATACATTTACAGTACTCAGCCCAGTTCCCTGGGAAACATGGAGAGGGTTGACTGAGCATCCTGACAATACCTCCCCAGGGATGCAGCGATATGAAAACTGAAGTACATTTTTAAAGTGGATTTCTAGTCTGCCCTCCCCTGCACAACAGGGCTCCACAGAGGCTGGGGCAATTGTTTACACAAAGAGACAAGAAGATTCAGCAAGGATATGGTGGGGAACACATATCAGCCATATGATTTTTATTCCTCCAGTTCTTTTCATGCCTTTACAGTAAGACCACAGCAGAAATTCTGAATGTTATTTTACGTTTGCCTAAAGTGGGAGGCTTATCCTATATCTAATGCTGAACCTGACCCCATGCAGGCAGGCAGACAGAGAATGGGGCCAGTTTTGCAGAAAAATACACCCTCCAAGAAGATAACATTTCCTTTACTTATGCACAGACTATAACGGACCATTCCCTTACATGGCGGCTGTGGGGAGGGGGGAGGAGCAGGAGCCATCACTGCTGGCTAAGCCAGATGGGCAAGAAAGAGAGAGAGAGCGGGAGCCACTGCCTCTTGTGCCAAGCAGGCCAGAGGGGACAACTGGAGCTGCTGCTGATGCTGCTGATCCCAGACAGGTGGGCAGGCAGGCAGGAGGACAAAGCCTCCAGGGCAGGAGGCAGAAGGAGAGGGGGAAGAGGAGGAGGGGGAGCTGGAACCGCCATTGCTGCGTGAGACAGGGAAGCATTGATGGTGGCTCTGCGGGTGAGTGGGCTGGCTGGTAAGTGGGCGGCCCAGTGAGGCATGTGAGACAAGAAAGATGGGATTCTCCTGCTTGTTCTTATATAGATTGCATGATATTCATCCCAGGGTCAACTACAGATGACTTATATTGCCTAGGTAATGTGAGGATGCATCCTCTTATCATCTTGCAGGGCACTGCTCAGGGCAGACAAGGAATCTGGCACAGCTCAGCAAGAAAAAGCTGCATGATGATCCAGGCAACATGATGGCCTGATTTCTTTCTCCCTCTCTCCCGTTGCTTTATTCACCTTCAGTGCCAAGACTACAATAGCCAAATCTGACTGGCTAAACTGCACTGTGCTATCGCGCTCATTACATGACTCTTGACTTGCTAGAATCATGCAATCAGCAAAAAGGACAAAATAGTACCAATAGCAGAAGAAAGGGGGGGCAGGGATACAAAAGAAATGGGGCAAATGTATGGGGGTTTGTGGTAGGGGGCACTCATCTTTCAGGCACTAACTCAGATTGGCCCTAAGTGAAATCTCAGAAACAATGTTCACAAGAAAATGTTGAAGATGTTGTCCAAATTAGCCTACTTCCAGTTATTCTCTCACATTACTGCCAAGTATCACAACAAAAGTAGTATTGGAGTGAAGAGTAGGATGGCACAGGCGTTTCTCCAATAACGGCTTCCTCACCAGATCCTCACCAGGGCCTGCAGTTTGGGACAGGGGCGGCTACCAGAACTCCCACTTTCTTTGCTACTTGGCATGACTTTGGCTGGCCTCAACAACTTCTCATAAACTCGAGTCTTCTGCTGTTGGACAAACTCTTCAAAGGCAGTCCAATTGATCTTCCAGCTACTGTCTTTTTCTGCTATCACCCTGTCCCTTTTTCTCCCAGCCTCGGTGACTCTTCCAAGACTTCTGTAGGTGTCACATGGTCTGTTAACCACTTCTGGCTGTCCTATTTGTGACACCTTTTTTTACTACTGTTTGGAGTGTTTATCTGCTGTCAGACTTCCTTGCCGTATAGAGTCTGAGGCATAGTGGCAGCTACCACTGTTCGTCCTGATACCTCCCCAACTGACCCACTTGGTTTGTATCCATCCTGGGTGTCCCTAAACCAGCAATAACTTTCAAGCCCCACTTCTTTCTTCAAGTAATAGGAACATACACCTGTCACTAAATTGCACTAATGTTTATAATGATTCGGGGTTTTTTTTTATACTGCTGTTACATCCCATACCATATGTTACTGCTATTAAATTGAATGTAGATTAATGACAGCTTGGCTCCTGTCTTTCCTTACCTGTAGTCCTTTGTATGCTAGAGCTCTCCTATACAAAGCTTTTATATTGGAGTCATCCATGTGAAGAACATGATCACAGTCCTTTCTGGCCTCTTCATATTTAGATAGCTTCAAGTAACAGAGGGCTCTAATAGGAAACAGAACTGCATAAGAACACACTGAAACACTCACAGAACCCCAGGGCAGATTCTCAGATTACAGTTTTAGGTGTATGACGCCATAATAATTTGACCCTAGGTTCAGGTGGGTAGCCGTGTTGGTCTGAAGCAGCAGAACAAAGTTTGAATCCAGTGGCATGGCACTGGACTATGAGTCCAGTGGCACCTTTAAGACCAACAAAGTTTTAGTCAAGGTAGAACCTTTCGTGTGCACGCACACTCCCTCTACCTATATGTTAATTTCCATTTCACTGTATCTGAGGAAGTGTGCGTGCACGCGAAAGCTTACACCTTGAATAAAACTTTGTTGGTCTTAAAGGTGCCACTGGACTCATAGTTTGACCGTATTTGAGATCTAATATGGGGATCAATCAGCCCTAATGTTCACCAGAATGGGGAAAAAACCTACACTGGCATAGATCTTTGCTACAAAAGATTCATATTTTCACACCTCACTAAGGACTTACATATAACAAAAAGATGTAATACAAGAAGCAGCTCTTGCTCACAACCATCAGTAGTATTAAACATAATCTACTTTCTACAAAAATCAAAGGCAGACTCTTACTGGTTTTTTTTTTAAATGAAACTGGATAGCACGCAAAGCAAACATACTTCTAGATCCCAACTTACCTGTTAGTGTAGACAGTACATTCCTTAGGATTTAATTCCATACACTCATTATACTTTCTCAATGCTTCTTCATATTTACCCTTCTTCACAAATTCATTCCCTTTACTCTTAAGAGTTTTGAACATCTCTTCTGCTTTTTCACCTATTTCCCAAAAGAACAGAAAAGATTCACTAATAGCAACCTTGCCCAGAGAAGAAATTCTTGCACTGCTTCGGTGGTGTTGAGAAAGCAAGAATGGAATTCATGGAGTATAAGCATCTTCATTCCTTGGGGAATCTCCCTCCACAAGGTCATGTTTTTCAACAGGACAATCCATACAGTGAATTGTATTGGCAGTGGAAGCCACCAAGCATGCAAACAGTTTTCTACTGTCAGCCAAGATTAAAAATGGAAACTGCAGATCTTATTGAATGACACATAGAAAATATAGAAAATATTTTATCACTAGACTATTTAATTCCAAGTAATAAATTACAATCCCATGAATACTGTATGCGCATTCAAGGGCTTCTCTGTACACAATGAGGTTTTCCCAGGTTTTTACTTCTGACTGAAACTCTTTGGATTCTGCTAGAGATCCTCAGATGGTCCTGACTTCTGGGATGGCTTTATGGGAATAGGGGGTTACAAGCAATGGCAGAGGAGGGAAAGCTTAAATGTCCTCTGGGACATGTAGCATACTACAGAGATCACATGGAAACAGCTCTTCAGATAAGAACACATTTACTTGGTTGTTGTAGATTTTCTGGGCCGTATGGCCATGGTCTTGGCATTGTAGGAACTGACTTTTCACCAGCAGCTGTGACTGGCATCCTCAGAGGTATAACACAGAAAGATGGAGTACTCTCTGTGTCAACATTTATTCGTTTTACTTCATTTAAACCCCACCTTTCTTTACAATAGGACCCAAAGTGGTATATATTGTTTTTCGATCCATTTTACCCTCACAACAACCCCATGAGGTAGGTTAAGCTGAGAGTGTGTGACTGGCCCGAGGACACCCAGTAAGCTTCCATGGCAGAATGGGGATTCAAACCTGGGTCTCCCAGTTCCTAACCTGGCACTCTAACCACTATGCAACATAGCTGCTAATATTATTTATAATAATGTCTAATTCCTTTTTTTTAATTAGTTTGTCTGCTATATTGATACACACTAAAATACATTAAACACACCAGAAATCTTTGGTTTTTGATCCTCATGGCTGGGTGCCATTTTGTTTTGCATTGTCTCTGAAACAAAGTTTTCTCCATCCCACCAGTGTAACTGAGCAGAAACAGGAACAACTGGTATCGGGGGTAGCTTCTCTCTCCAACTTGGACCATCTTGGTCTATTAATGTTCTTGTTATCCTAGAGAGAAAAACAAGTTTTTCCAAAGATATGAATCACATCTTTTAAAAAGCCCTCAGTAAATTAATTACATAATTATTCCCAAGGAAAGCAAATTAAAATAACTACGCTTAATTTAAAACAACAGTCCCAAGTTTTTAAAAGGCCTGTTACGGTCTTTATTTATTAAATGTATATCCCATTCTTCAAAAACTTTCACATTTACACTCTATGGGCTGATTACACACAAGTTGGGGGTGCTGTGGTGGTCACGTCCTGGGTGTGATTATTGCTCAATTCACATTTGCAACAGAGATTCCACACAGCACAGGGTAATCGTCTTTTACACCTTTCATAACAGATGTGGATTGCCTCACACAGACACATAGACACACACACACTGTTGTCATCCTACTGTCATGATACTCCACCCACCATTTGATTTTTGGGAGTGCAACTGTGGTGCTCAAGAATAGTGTAATACTACACTTAAAAAAACAGCACTGCTTCAAAGCAATATAATACTTGAATCCTTGGGTAATGCTAATCCCTAGAAAGGACTGGGTGTCCCATCAAGGTCATCTACCCTGAAAAGACTAATTCAACTCCTATTGTTTGGGTGAAGCAGGGCAGAGAGATCACGCCAGGAAATTTTCAAATGCTAACTGAGAGCAAGGAAAAATGTTTGCTGCTTGTATTCCTGTAATGTAACAACAGCAGTGTAATGTTGCCCTGACCCTTCCAGAATAGAAAAATCTCAGTTTTGTTGGCGTCAACAATGATACTAAGGCAGTTCACTGCAAATGCAGTGAAATGGGATGCAGGAGGCATTTCTTTTAATTCAAACAGAAAGCATACCTTCCTTTCCAGGCACATGAAAATGATTGTCCCAACAATGCCATGACAGAAAAGATCTTTTTCCCCTGTGTGTGTTTTTTTAAGCTTTTAGTGGGGGGGGGGGTAGGCTGTTTATGATTTGTGCAGGAATGGAGGATGACATCATGTGGAAACAAAAAATAAATGGCACACAGTTAGAATTGGTGGAACAGAGAAAACCCTCTGTGTGGAATCAGCCTTGGTTGAGGTTGGAGTGGGGTGCTGAATCCAATCCAGCAAAGTGCACACAAAGGCCAAGCTGAATTTTGTTATCTCTTTCAGGCTTAGTGCTAGTGCCTGATTGTCAACCCAAAGTGACTCCCCACAGTACCAACGTGAAAGAACCCCTGAGGCGTATTAGGGATGCTGTGGTTGGATGACCCTAATCCTGGCTTCCAGTGTGTTGGCAACTAAATTCCATAGCTATGAGTAGGCCACAGGATTACTTCCTCTTTTTAGCAATTCAGCTTTCCCAATACAGGGCAATATAAAGGGTTTAGAGCTCTAAGTGCAGGCATTAGCCCCAAGTCAGCATGACCTAGCAGACTGCCACGTGTCACTGAGAATCATAAATATCGGGAGGCCATTCCTACCAAGCTGAGGAGAGAATAAAGAAGGAAAAGGAAGTAGCAGTAAGGGGGCTTCACCAGAAACCAGAAGGTGCCATGGACCTGGGTTCCAGGGCACGTCCACTGCTGTAGGAAGCCCCCAAAACTAAAAGGGACAAAAGAAAGTTTGTTTCGTGGTGCATTTTTTATTAAACCACATTCACAGAAACAAGTTATCTTGCCTGTGTGAGGTTTGAGTCTTTTATCTGATGAAAGGCGCTCTGATTCTCAAGAGGCCATACCCTGAAAATCTTGTTGGCCTCTATGGTGCTTCTTGACTCAAATCGAGTGAGTATTCTTGACTACTCAAATCCCTTAAAGGACCCCCTTGCCTCAGGCAAACCAGCCTTTAGCAAACCAGTGCCACCTGGGCTACCCCTCCTTCCTTCTCAGGCCAAGGTTATCCTCTCCCTTTCAAGTGTGGAAGTAGCTACAATTAGTGCTACATCTGCACTGATAGTTTTTAATGAGACACAGTCAGCACTAAAACACAGTTTGAGAAAAGTTTGCAAGTGTGGTTTGGGCTACGATTAGCCAAATTTAAATTGTGCCATTTCAGACTGCTGGCCATTCCTGCTTGGTGAATCATCACCAGCAAAGAGGGAAGGATGTAGAAAGAAGGCAGAAGGAAGGAAGGGAGTGCCCTGAGAAAACTGGAGCTGTTGGTTTGTTCTTTTCTCTTTGTGTGAGGGAGGCTAAGTAGGGTGCTGCTGCTGAACAGAATGGGATTTCTGCATTCAGGTTTCATGACACACCACAGTTGGTACAAACTACACTTAACAAGCCAGGCACATGGTTGAGAATCCCAGCTCAGCACCAAGCAGCGAACCAAGTAGCCTGCATTCAGATATCATGCTAAACCTGGACTTAATCAAAGCATGATACTGATACCCCACTCTTCCCCCAGTAGTGACCCCAAAGCAGCTTACAGCACTCTACTCCTCCATTTTATACTAACAACCACCTTGTACGGTAGGCCATGATGAGAACATGTACATATTGAACTAGGGAGGAACTAGAGTCTTATAATATCTACGGTTAATCATGATGGTCGAATGTAGTCATGTCACAACAACATTTCTCTGTTTGCTGGTTACTGTGTATGTGTGTGTGTGTGGGAATACAACCATTATATTCTGAAGAATCTTACACAGCATCCCAGCTTAATATATAGCTTCCAGAGTACAGTCAGGTTTGCACTTTGGAAAAACTCTAAGGGAAGAAGCAGCTGTGCTTGGTATTCGAGCCTGAGACATGGATAGTACTATTATAAGACAGCTCAGAGTTCATCTTAATAACCATAATGCATGGCAGTGTCTTTGTTTTAGGTACGCAGGATCCAAGTTTATGATTTAACTAGTCACATTTAATTGTGCCCTGGCAGACTACGGAAAATGCCTGAAGCACTGGTTTGACACATTCCCAGAGATGGGCCACTGCTTTTTGCCCCAGGTGTAGCTTTCCAGTCACTTGAGATGAAATTCCGTAAACAGGTATTAGTATTCCTCCCATGTTACAGGGTCCGAGAAACATTACTACTTCAGATTAGTCTACACTTAGATTTCAGCAGCACACCAGCACTCACTCCCTAACCATAATGAGTACATGCCTTTTTAGCAGGGTAAATCATGGAGAATCAAGGAGATTCCAGTTTCAAGTCAATATGGAATCTCCCAGTTTAATAATTATTTATCCAACAATGAAGGGAATCTGCAGTTCCAAGACCAATCTCACCTGAGGTACAGGCACAATGTGGATTCTCAGTTAGTCACAAAGTGTTGTATCCAACCAGCTTTTCTACTGGTGGGAACAGTTGGAGGGGGTCTCCTTTGATCACTCAACTAGGCTATGCTGGGGGATCATAGAATGTGCTTGGATACAAGCCATGTGGGACAGGGGGCTCTGATATGGAGGAGAATTAGGAGAGACTGAATGGAAAAAGTTGGCTGGATCCAAACCAAAAGAAATCCAAGCTGCATCATCTGAATACTAACAGAAATTCATATCAGAACTTGGCAGAATCTTGCACGATAATTACATATACGTATCAAAATCATGAGAATCAAAAGAGAATCACACTATATTTTGCTCATAAGGTCAACTTTGTAAAACTTCCCTGTCAACTCACAACATCAACCAAGGCCACAGACTTCGTATGATAACTCTGCTAAATCCCAAACACACAACTGCCCTGGAGGGTACAATATTGAACGCCAATTCAATAATCTTTCTATAAGAAGACAAGAATTGGATATAGAGATGTCACAGGCTAGAAAATCAACCTCAAAGCATTTTTTTGGGTAGTGCATGTTACTACAGCAGCAACCAAGCCATCCTTTAACCCAGCCTTCAAGTATTAACCAAGACAAGCAATGTCATCCCTTCTGGGGCTGGTGTTAGTATGGAAGGAACTGTATCAGTCACCCCCAACTCACATGACTCATTTCAATATTAGTTACTGGAGTAACACTTGGGTGATGCATGTATCAACACGAAAATATTGCAACTCTGCTTTCATTTTGCATTGCTGGGATGATTTCATTAAGGCCCTTTAAAGGAACTGAGTGGCGATGTTACAGGAAACCAATTCTCATCAGCCCCTAAAAGGGGATTTACCCCAAGCCCCAGGATTCACATATTTCAGTTCTATTTCATATACTCCAGAAAGAAATACTTTGCAAGCTGAAAATGAATTACCAGCAGGAGGAGGAGGAGGAGGAGGAAGCTGCTGAAATAAGGACATGGATTGTCAGGAAGGAAGCAGGAATAAGCAGTGAAGCAAAAAGCATAAATAAGGCCTAGAGAGGGGGAAAAGGTCAAAGTGTTAAGAATTTAACACAACAGAAGCAACCATAAAGAACTGAGCAAGAAAGCAGAAGGCAAATTTGAAAGTGGTTATATGCAAGCATATAGTCAAAAGCATAAGAAGTGTGTGTGCCATACTAGTTTCAGCCTATTTCACATGACAGAAGTCACCTGATTCCGTACAATGGAGTACAACACAGATAAAAAGCATCCTTTCTCATAACAAATGTTAAATAAAAATGTTTTCCATTTATTTTAAGGCAAGAATAAAAAAACCACACCATGTACTTTCCAAAAGGCAATGGACATCAATACTGCATGTCTCTGTAACGATCAAACTGACCAGACCAACAATACATAATACTCTTAAAACATAAAAGACAATCTCAGTCCTTGACCTCAAAGGAGGGTGGGGGTGGAAATTGTTTAAATGAGAATTTTGGTAGAAGTTCCCCCCAGTGAACCTAAAGTTGGTCAGTTTCTGGGGGAGTATCTGTAATTTCAGAATCCTGCTAAGACTGCTGGTCTAGATAGACCTTGACAGGACCTTGTAAAACACTTTCTTAGGGCTTATTCAGCAGTAAATACAAACTAGCTATGCCTCAGTTGCTCAGAGACTGAACAGGCACCCTCACGTTGTGTATTTAACGTACTTTGGGTTAAAGCAAAATTGTGGGTTGGATCCCAAAGATACTCTTCTGCTCAAAGTGTGGTTTGGATCAAACCAGCTACTAAAACTTAGAATTTTTTTTACTGTAGACAATAGCAGTTTAAAGCCAGCCCAGGCCTGCCCCAGTACACTAACCACAGTTCTGCATGGCTTATTATAATTCTGCAAGTTAAAAAGCCAGTATATGGCAGCAAAATGCATAAATGATTGAACATTAGATTATATATGTTGCAAAGTGATAAAGACAAGGTAAAATTGAAGTGTAGCATCCATTATTTATTCCCAAAATTTTAAACTCAATTCAAACCACAAATGTAAGTTTCTCATAAAAACCCTTAAGTGTTTGGAATCTACAACTATCGTGACAGCAATATATTTCACAAAAAACTCATGCATTGAAATAGACAATAAATTATAGAATGAAGACCAAGGAGGAACATGCTACTTATGGGATTCATATGTAACCATCACATGTGACGGAAAACAAACACTGTATCAGGGAATGAGCTGCTTCTAGTGGGAACCATTGCACTGATTTTTTTAACCAACATTTCCCCACCAAATTTTTTTATAATGATTTAACTGGTATAAGAGTTTAACACCATCCAGTTTTTAATGGACAGCACCCCTTTGCTGACGAGAGTAGGGAATTAATTCATCAGTTGCACAGGAGAACAATATATTTTTTTCTCTTTGTATGTGTGTGCCTGGAAGTCATGGTGACTTTTGGCGACCCCTGGTGGGGCTTGGACGTTTCAGAGAGGTGGCTTACTATTGCCTGCCTCTGCGTCCCAGCCCTACTATTTCTTGGAGATCACTGTTCCAAGCACTTGCCAGGGTCTGCCCTGCTTAGCTTCTGAGATAGGAGAATGATATTAATATGGTGGTTCAAAGAAATATTGGCTGGAGTATGTTGTACCAGTATGTTGTAGCGGTTAGTGTGTCAGATAAGGATCTGGGAGACCCAGGTTCAAACCCCCATTTAATCATGGAGACTCACTCTTTGCCTAGCCTGCCTCACAGGGTTCTTGTTGTGAAGATAAAATGGAGGGAGGAAGAATGATACTATCAGCTGCTCAGGGTTCCCACTGGGGACGAAAATGGGACAGAACTACCTAAGTGAATAAATACTGGGCCCGACGCTAATAGCAAGCTTTAACAGCTGGCTGGTAAGCATGTTATGCACACCTTTGGTCTTCAGTACAGCGGCACTTAAAATGGCACAGTCAGTACCAGACAGCCTGTCTTGAACACTCGTCTTGCAACACATAAGAAATCAGCTTATTTGTTTATTTAAAGATGACAAAAAGAGGTATGGCTTCAGGAAGGAGAATAATGAAATTGAAGCTGTGTGGGCAGAGGAGGGGAAAAAAGTGATTTCAAAAATTTATAAAGTTTTGTTAAAATGGTATACTGAGGATGAGATTGTAAAAGAACAGATGGTAAAATGGGTTATAAATATAAATAGAGAAATAGATATGTCAACTTGGGAGGGTCTGTGGAAAAAGCCAATTAAAATTTCAACATGTGTTAATGTGAAAGAAAACTGTTATAAAATGATGTATAGATGGTACATGACACCAAAAAAAGTTGCTAATATGAATGAGAATTTGTCTAACAAATGTTGGAAGTGTAAAAAAATAGGAAGGCTCATTTTATCATATGTGGTGGACTTGTGATAAAGCAGCGGCTTACTGGACAGAGATTCATAATGAAATACAGAAGATCCTGAAGTGTGCTTTGAAAAAACAACCTGAAATGTTACTTTTAGGTCTTAAAATGGAAGAAGTGCTTGTAACAAAAAGAACATTGTTATGGTATTTGATTACAACAGCAAGAATGACATTTGCCCAATGTTGGAAGCAAGGAAAAATACCAGAAAAATGGGAATGGATAAAGAAGATGCTTTTTATGGTAGAAATAGATAAATTGACAAAGAAGCCTAATGGTAAAGAAGATGAAGAATTTTTCATAGAATGGAAAGACTTTAAAGACTATCTTGAAATGAATTGGGATGTAAGAAATAAGTTACTCTGCTTTGATAACTATTAAGGATAGAAAAAAGAAAGTAATGACTGAATAATAGCTAAAATGTTACCGAAGGGTCAGATTGAATGAATTAATATGTTTTAAAAGAAGAATTGAATATGGGATAAGTTTTTATTGTTATTGAATATTGAATGAAACAGTTAGCGGGGTGGAGCATTGCTGGAAGCCAAGAGGTGGGGTGGAAGGGGATAATTGAAAAGGATGTATTTAAAAGTATTATGAGTTATGGAGAGTGTTAATATATCCTATCAATAAAAGTTTTATTAAAAAAAAAGAAATCAGCTTATTTGGAGAATAAAGCTGTGTTAAATTATTGTCAAAAGCTACGCTCACAACACTGATATTCAGCTTCCTCAATAAGTCCAAAGGCTCTGGCGCTTTCACAGACCTACACCAGAGCCACAGGGGCCACTCCTACACTACGGAAACGAACGGATGTTGTGTGGCAGCCACGCTTTGAGCTTATGACCAGTGTTCCCTCTAAGCTGGGTAAGTGTGAGCTAGCTCACAGTTTTTTAGCCTCCAGCTCATACATTTTTGTTTCAGCTCAGGAAGGAGGGCTCCAGAGCAAACTAATTTATGCAGCAGCCCAATCGCTCACTCACAACATTAATGCCAGGAGCTCACAAAGGAGGACTTTTGCTCACAAGACTTCACAGCTTAGAGGGAACATTGCTTATGACCAAAGCATTCAACACTAACAAGGACAGCAAGCATAAAGAAAGCTTAAATTTAAGATTAATGGGTTGGATCCTAACTACCACCAGAGAAAAGAAAGTGTATATTTGCCGTGTCCCCCTCCACTCTCACCGTCCTTCCCAATTCCCAGAAAATATGTTCCAGGGGATGTGGGATCTGTGTAGATTAACAGCAGAGTTCCACTGCCAGAATAGGTAAAAGGGCAATTTTGCTACCTTACTGCTCTCCACTGCAGCCCCCCTCAGTGAGATCTCACAGCCATGGGAAATCTGTTTTCTGGGGGTCACAAGGAACCACTGTGGGGTGGAGTATAGTAAAGCTCCACACTTCTGCTGGTGGTAGGCAGGATGCAACCCAGCATCTGGGCCTATCCCAGGAAAGAGGTATTTTCTGCTCTATGTCATTCAGCTTTCTATCTTGGGTTATTGGAAGTGATTTTTCTCAATAAAAGGACACTTTCTCATTCAACACACCACCGGCTCTCTGTTTATGGTGCAATGCTGCCTAGATTATGTGGGCTGATTTTGGGGGGAAGTTAGTGAGCTGCTGGTACTACTATTAGCCCAAAGGTTTGCTCATATGACTTGTGGTCTCTTCTAACTTCCTAGTAACAAAACGGTATCTTGCTAGAAGGATTAACAATTTAATAAGGAAGCAACTTCCACAGAGTATTGCTACCAAATTCTTTTTATTCTTATGTAAATAGCACTGATCAAGTATGAACTTGGGTCTTCCACCAGTAAGATAATTTTCCCACCACAGCCGGCCAGTTCTGACATGGAACAGTGAACTGGAATCAGACCTATTGTACCTGGTATAACTCATCCCATACAAGTTTGATTCACAGTTTGCTTTATTCCTGAGTAAAACACTCTAAAGAAACATGAAAATGCTCATAAGCAGGCCTAGCACCTTGGAAAATAATATATTCATATGTTAAAAGAATGCATCGTAGTTTTGCAATAACAATAATGACTAAACAACCACTTCTACTGAGTCAACTAAATACAGCAGTAGTTATTGTACCACATATTCATTCAATGTAAACAGAATGCTAGAAATCGTGCAAATACAACATGGGCCCTATTCCAAGTATTTTAAAGAGTCAAATTATTTTTTTCTATGAATAATCTACAAATTATTTGTACAAGTAATAAATGCTTAGATGAGTGTTGCAATCGCTGCAATGGCATATCACAAAAGAGAATGTTACATTAGCGTCTTAGATTAATTTTAGAAATACTTACCTGTTAACACTGTCATTAGCTGCCTGGATTCCACTATCTATTTGCAATAATGTCTTGTAATCCACATATGCCTGCCTGTATCGTTCCATGGACTCATAGGCCATTGCTCGACGCAGAAGTGGTTTGAGAGAATATGGATGACATTCCAGTGCTCTAAAGAAAAATGGCCAGAATCTATTAGTACAACAAGGCTAAAGAAGGCAGCTAGCACCAAAAAACATTTTGCCCCTATCAGTGTAGGTATGAACATGTACATGGTATATCTCAGATTTTTATCATGGATCTATCTAAAAATAAAACTGGAGGAAGGAAAACAGGATTGATTTATTCACGTGGACTATTACTGTTACATGCTTCTTGTATCCAGGCAGTGTTCTGAAAAGCCTATTAATCAAACGGCCAAGGAACTGATTTAAGCCAAGTGATACTTAGTAACAGGGCAGTACTATAGAGGATTAATGCTTATTCTGCTTAAGTACTACCTGTGTATGTACCTTTCAGTACAGCTGTTGTATCTGCAAAACATTTGATACATATGAAAACCTAGCTGATAATGGCTATCAGTTGTCTCCTTGCAATCTATCTCAACTGCAAAACATTTATAGCTAGTAGGGCTTCCAAAACGCATTGTCCTACTCCAAGGTGTATAGGAATTCCACAGACGACTTCTAAATGCCCACAGTTAAGTATCTAAGTATATGATGAACTCTACTCCTACCAATAAAAGTATTATTTGTTTTTAATAATTAAAACTTGATATTAATGTTTAGCATTTTGAGAATTCCGAGCACTTAAGGATATAAGGAAGGCAACCCAATTCCTGTATAAATTATGCAGATTAAGAATATTTGAAAATATTTGCTTACTTTGCATAATTTATACTATGCCAGTTAGTCATAAAGTATACTTAGTCAGTTAGTCATATTGAAGATAATCAAACCTCAGTCCTGAACACTTCCTGTACAGACCACATTCTTCTAAGATGTCACCAGACACTCTCCACACCAAGCCAGCCTATCCTCACAATTTAAAAAATTCATTTATCTCAGAGGAAAACAGAGATTCTCATGATGCCAAATGCTGTTCAAAGGACTGCAGAATTTCATGCATCCCTTCCTCTGCTCTTTCAGGCTCTACCGATAACAAGTGGATCCCAGGAACAGAAAGCTTTCCTCCTGGCAGCTCCACTGTCTCTCTCATAACAGCAACTAGCAGCACGCTGCAAATCATGTGTACAAACACGCTTCAGATTTGGTGTGGTGCAGTGGTTAGAGTGCTGGACTAGGAGTATGACTGGGTTTGAATCCCTTGCTGGACCATGGAAACCTGCCAGGTGACCTTGGGCCTGTCACAATTTCTCAGCCTAATCTACCTCATTTCTGAGAGCCAGCGTAGTGTAATGGTTAAGAGTGTCAGACTAGAATCTGGATGACTCGGGTTTGAATCCCAGCTCATGCCATGGCAGCTCGCTGGGGGACCTTGGGCCAGTCACACGCTTTCAACCTAATCTACCTCACAGGTTTGTTGTGAGGATAAAATGGAGGAGAGAAGAATGATCTAAGCCACTCTGGGTCCCCACTGGGGAGAAAGGCAGGGTACAAATGAGTTAAATAAAAAAAAATATTGACAGAGCTTTTAAGTATTAAAGTATAAAGAAAATGAAAACCAGAATGTTTCAATGTGCAAAAAAAATTATGAACAGCTCACTCTCTAAAGTGACTGAACACATTTTCAACTAAATTTGCAACCGTGTTTAAGTTTACTCTCTGCCACATCCTGAAAGCTTGGGACAGGTAATGCTAACAAAAATCTGAAAAAACAGAACACTGTCATTATTCCGTATGACCATTATCCCCCTCTACCCTTTCCTGATTTAGTCCTGAGTTTCAAAGGCCAACCCAAATACTTTGATCTTACTTTCAAAGAAGATTAAACTACTTCTCTATTCATCTTGATGAAGCGTTCTTTGTAATTCAAAAACCAAGCAGCTTTTCTAAACCAAAACAGAAGATGGTCCAATAACAAAAACAACAAAATTACTCCTGTGTTTTTTGAATATTTAGTTCTCTTGGACCAAACTAACAATGCAGTTGTCTAAGACAATTATGACACATGAACGTTCAAAAGGAGTCACCAACTAAGAACATTTCACACAGAGAGTTTGAGAAGTAAGAAATAACTTGACCCCTCAAAAAATTCTTAATTCAGATGAAGGCTTAGTATTCTAGCATGCTAATCTAAAGCCCTGAGAATTTACTATCCAGCCATTTTTACAATGAGGAAAACAAGGTCTGCAAAGCTGTGGCTTTACCATGTATCTCAAACTCTTGAACACCAACTCAGATACTAGTTAAAAATAATTTCTGAAGTGCCAGTTAACACTCAAAACAGCACATTCCAGAGAGAAGGGACCGAAGGTACCACCATGCCCCACACTGCACCACAGTTGGAAACCAATGTTCGTCTCAGTTTCTGGGAAGGACTTGTGTCTCACTTATGATGCAACTACTTGTAAATATTCCAGATCACAAACAATTCTCAGTTCTGCTATCAAAGGAAAGTTTATGCAGAAATATCCATAAAAACCTGTCACTGTGTAAAGAACCTACTTAAATTTTACATTCAAACCCTCTGTACATGTTTACATAAACTGGAGAAATATGAGCTGTCCTCCTCCTCCTTTTCTTACCCAGGAAGTGATTTGCAACATAGTCTTACAAAAGACATAAAGTAGGTGTTATACCTTTCAAGCTATTTAAATAAAAAACAGTTAAAATGCTACTATAATTATGGGGAATGATGCCTCCTTGCAGGAAGGGTGCTATTTACCTGTTACAGTCCTGAATGCAGTCACCACAGTTGCCTTCTTTTAGGTAACACGCTGCTCTATTTGAATACAAAATACTTACATCCTCTGGACTCCGAATTCCTAAAATTATACAAAATTAAAACAAAAGTTGATTACTGAAGTCAAATTTTGTTAGTATTTTTAAAAAGCATTCTTTGGTTTCCAAGTTCCACTGCAGCAATGCAGTTCTGCTGATGAAGCAAGGCTTCAAGGACCTTTTGTTTTGTCCAACAACCTATATATATAATTTTATTTTAATATGTAACCATATTGATCTGAAATCTACATGAAATATCTGTTTTACTTCACCAATGTATATGACAGAATATTTCACCACTGCTTATGCATTCCAGGAACAAATCTGAAAATAATATACACTCACAAATTACCCTTTGTGATTGCTCTGAAGGATTTAGAACTCACCTGAATTGCTGACATTTTCAATTGCCTCTGAATACTTGAGAATAGCCTCTCCAAACTGCCCGTTCTTGAACAACGCATTCCCTTCAGCTTTCAGTGCCGCTGCAGTAGGGGGGAGCAGAGTGGAACTCCTTTCTCCTGCCAAGGAAGATTCTACATCCTTTGGTTTAGCATTACTGTCTTCACTATTATTTTTACCAGTGCTTAGATAGCCATTTACTTCACTCCCACAGTCATGCAAAACTTTAGCTGTCCTTTTTTCAGGTGTCCCTTTTTTAATGCTCGTTTCAGAAGGATCTCTGTTCTTCTGCGCTTCCTTATATTCTGATTTACAGCCATCTCCTTTGCCAGGGAACTTCTTTTGCGCATTCCCCATCTCAGTCTTCTCACTTGTGATCTGACCTCCCACTAGCACAGCAGTTTCTATAAGGAAGTTAATCGGCTAGGTTAGAGTCTGCATCATCAGAAGGAACTACTGTAAAAACAGAATAGGGGAGGACTAGAAGAATCTGCCAGCAGATTCTTAAGACATCCTAGCTAATTGCACTTAGCTTACCCAAAAAAAATGTGCATTCTCAAAAGGCAAGCATAAAATATTAAGAATAAACAATATGCTACAGCTTGAATGGAATGCTGTGAAATCATTTCCCCCTTTTAATAAGTTAGAGTACCCTGTTCTGAATGGTATGCTAAGCTCCTTGAAATTAACCCTCTAAATGCTGCATGCTCAAGTTAAAGGGCTAGTTCATGATTGTAAGACAGCAAATCACAACTACATGCCAAGCCAGATTCAATGTTTACTATTATCAGTACAAAAATTTTGAAAAATATTTTGAAACACCTGCTATATTGTAAAATGGTACGCATGCACACATACTTTTTTTAGTCTATTGTTTCCAGTCTACTGAAGAACTAGCTTTTTAAAAACTTATCATTTAGATCTAAACACATTAAAGATTCTCAGCAATTTCTAAAAGTTATTTATTTATCTATTTACTTCTCTTATATCCCGCCTTTCTCCCCCACGGAGACCCAAAGTGGTTTACATAATTCTCCTGTCCTCCATTTTATCCTCACAACAGCCCTGTGAGGTAGGTTAGGCTGTGTGACTGGCCCAAGGTCACACAATGAGCTTCCACAGCAAGAGTGGGAATTCGAACCTGGGTCTCCCAGATCCTAGTCCAGCATGCAAGATATGTTATTGGACTAACCAAGCACAGATAATGTATATCCTTCATCTATAAAGATACCCACTAAAAACGTTAACAGGATTGCTTCAGAGTAAGCAATCAGAAAGTCAGAATTTTAAGTGCTAGATTAGTAAGATGCCAAATGTATAGCAAAAAAACAGTACATGGTTTGTCTCAGTTAAGCTTCTATCAGAACCGAAAATAATTCTAAAGTGAAGAAAAAGAAATTATGGGAAAAAACAGTAAAAGGATAAATGCAGTGCCAACTTCAGAAATAACAAATTCTTCTGAATATTCTGAACTTGGCAAGGCAAAATAATTCCGTAGGATCACAATCAAAAGGGGCATTTCCCTACCCTGTCAGAAACTGTCCCACAGTAACTTCAAATTTAAAATTATCTTCAAGAAGCTGCTTGGGATTTTGTTTGTAAAACTTTTTAATTGAAAAACTGAGAGTGTGAGGAAAAAGTATGCATCCAAAAATAGCAAACTGTGTTTATTATGGATAAAAATCCTGGATTAGATTCCACAAGCACCAAGGCAGGTATTCCACCCTTTCACTTCCCCCTAAACCCTCTGATTACCCCCTTGCCCCTGAAAGAGTTGATGCTGAGAGTCGGGACCCCTGAGGACACAGGAAGGTTATACTGAAGAATGGGAATTTGATGAAATCAGCCCTCATCCTTCTTGAAAAGCAGAATGCTTACTCCACCCAACTTCCTCTGCTGACAGAAGTAGGGGATGATTTCACCCTATTAGCTCTCCTTAACTACAACCCCCCCCCAATCACTTAGCATTCTGTCCACAAAGGTGTCCCCTGACTCTCAGCATTAGCTTTTCAGTGATCACAGAGGACGGCGGGGGGTGGGGGGGACAAGAGCCCCTTGTTCTTGTAGGATGTGTGTTTACTAATAAAAGTATCTTCAACATTTAGAGGAAGAAATTTTGATAAAGTCATTTTCTCAAACTTCAGGATTATAAAATAAGAACATTTTTTTTAAAAAAAGCTGGATAAGACCAGTGGTCCATCTAGTCCAGCATCCTGTCTCACACAGTGGCCAAACAGCTACTCTGAAGGGCCAACAACAACAGGGCACAAAGGCTGAGGCCTTCCCCTGACGTTGCCTCCTGGCACTGGCATTCAGAGGTTTACTGCCTCTGAATGTGGAGGTTCCCTTTAGTCACTATGGCTACTATCTGGTGATAGACCTATCCTCCTGAATCTGTCTAATCCCATTTTAAAGCCATCTATGTCTTGTGCCATAATGATATTGTTGGCAGCAAATTCCAATATTTTTTTTTTGGCATTTGTATTTTGTGTGTGTATGTGTCTGTGCCTGGAAGTCATGGCAACCTCTGGAAACTCCTACTGGGGCATGGAGGATGTTCAGAGAAGTGGCTTGATAGCCTGCCTCTGCCTCCTGGCCCTGGTATTCTTTGGAGGTCTCCCATCCAAACATTTGCCAGGGTCAGCCCTGCTTAGCTTCTGAGATCTGATGAGATCAGGCTTGCCTTGGCTATCCAGGTCAGGGCACAAACTCAAAATTTTAATTACTCTTTGAGTAAAGAAGTATTTACTCCTGTCCATCATGAATCTACTACTCGTCAACTTTAGGAGATGCCCTTGAGTTGTAGTATTTTGGGAGAGGGTGAGAAAGTTCTCTCTGTCCACCCTCTCTACCCCATGCATAATTTTATAAACATCTGTCATGTCCCCCTTTAGTCATATATTTCTAAACTGAAAAGTCCCAGACTCCTCAGCCTTTCCTCATACGACAGGTGTTCCAGCCCCTTAATTATCTTGGGTGATGCCAGCTCCACGATCCAAAGAAAGCAATTAAAAGTTAATATTACTTTTATCTCCACTTCCATTTTCATGTTCTACGCTATTTTCTCCTTGTTCTTCAGCATTTTCTAATTCTTCTACGTCCTGAATAAGAATTCTTTTTCCTTTGATCTGTGTCTGAGATATGGGTTCTTTCAGAGTCTTCTCAATTTCTGAGAGATTTTTCTGCAGCACAAGAAAATATTTTCTGTAAAAATGAAATGTACGAAGAACTGGATTCAAAAATTTCATCCCACCAGCAGCAGAGTCTTTCACTAGCATCTCGTGGCAAGGCATCTTGCGCTATTGACAAGGCATCTTGCCTCTGGCACATGAAGTAAGTTACTGTAGTAGAAGACTCCACCATTAGCAGAAGGTTTTACACAGCTTTGATTTTTAAATTCAGGATGGTAAACTTCCTACTAGAACAGTAAAGAATTGTGCAAGGATTATCTCTCTTCCCAAACTATGTAGGCCAGGTCCAGACTGAGCTTCAATGGTATATGAGTGATACACGTTAGGGAAAGAATCCTACTTTTCTTGTACTCTGATAGGGTGTAAATTTAAGCTAAGAACAAAGATGCAAATCTGGGTTCGTAACATCATTGCCTAATGTATGATGCGCTCAGAATATTGCACACACTATTTTCTGCCCCATCTCATTGTCAAGAACTGGAGAAGGTACAGGAGAAAAATAAACTGCAATGAAGAAGGGAATGTCCTCTCTTCTGAAAGATGCCTTAAATTTACATTAAAGGCATTGTAAGAAAATTTTGCATAATTGCATCCTATGCCTGAACAATAACTACTTTCTAATACAAGCAACACAACATTTTGCAAACATTCATACTTTATGCTACAACCAGATTGTCAGCAACTGATGCTTACCTTTGCTATAGCATTTTGGGGCTCAGTATGTAATACTTTTTGCAAATCTTCTGCAGCTGCCCTGTAATTCTGAAGATTCTTGTATACAGTGGCACGGCGCATAAGAGCTGCAATAAAGAAAGGGTGTATTAATGTAGTTATGATTCAATTATACAGTACATAATAAATCCTCCATAGCAACCTTTACAATAGAACTGTAAAATAGTTTCTTATTGTCATTAATTAGAATTATCTATTGCAAGGTTACGCAATAATATTAACAGTTTAAAAATTAATCTCATTTTATGTGAAACAGATAATCTTTGTAGGACAGAGAAAAGGAAAAAAGCTTACATTTTGGTAGTATAAAAACTCATAGCACAGAGGTAGGCAACTTTCTTTGGCCCAAGTGTCCAAAAAATGCAACATCTGCCTGTGAAGATGTTGGTGTGCTGAAGTATAACCCACTAAAATATATGTAATCATAGCTGCAAAAATGTATATAGTGGATTGTTTTTGAGAAATGCATGATGCACACGAAAATTTGAAAAGAGATGTTTGTTATGTGACTTAGAACATCATCTCTTCCTGGGAGAGGGGCGAGAAAAGAGAGCAAGTGAGCATGTGCGCATGGGAAGAGAAGAGGAAAGAGATCAGACTCCTATGTAACAAGCATAATTTACTTTCTCCTTCTCTTTCTTGTGAAAATGTATTGTCTAGCCATGTGGGAACTTTCCAGAAGAGTCCACACGTGTCAAGACTTTAAGAACCTGAACACACACTGGGTGTTTTTCTCTAATTAGAAGGGGAACACATTTAACTCTCTAGAGTTAAAGACCACTGGTCTTTTCATGGCTTGCTTGTATCTCAGATCCTACATGAAGTTAAGAGGAACGAGTTTTTGCAGTGAATGTAGGTGAGTAGTGGAGAAAGTTTCAAGTCTCTGTTGGCACAACACAAGCACTGGCTGCCACAGGCTTCCTTCAACAACAAAGACATGTGTACAGAAGCCCAAAGCAACAGTACTTAGTCAGTGTCTGGGGAACAAGTTGTTCCCCACTGTAGTGAAGGCAGAACAAATACATTTGGGACTTGCTGCTTCACAGTTCTTTTGATTCTTTTGTACTCTGAAGGTATTTATTTATTACATTAGATTTACTAGGCCACCCTTCCCTACAAGTAGGGCTCAGGGCGGCTTACAACAGAATAGTATACAAAATATATATGTTACACGTCTATGTTACATGCATACAAAATATGTTACACGGCCTGAACCAATGGTTGTTAAAATAGGGTGCATTCCATAAAGCATTTAAATGAAAGCATTTTGTCAGTTACATTCCATTCATTTTAAATGGATAGTGCCAGAACTATGTTTTCAGAAATGAGTATCTCATTTTACCTTTTATATTGCCAGGGTCCATTTTTAATACAGTCTCACAATCCTGAAGAGCAGCTTGCCAGTTCTGAAGTTTTATTTCTGCCTGAGCTTTATTATTGTAGGCAGCCACACTGGGGCACGTGGATATGCTCCTACAAAACAGGAAACCTATTAGGCAGCCTGAAATTAACACATGAATTTCAGTAATCTCATGTTTCAAAGATCACTGAGGAGGCTAAATGTACAGAATATGGAACAATGTATAAAAGAGCCCCAGATTTTTATTTTTAAAGAAAGCAACTTTGGAATGGGTGAATTTGGGACATGAAAGGAATAGAGGAATGTTTCATCATTTCACTGTAATTTCTCCTCTCCCAATAATCCCTCCCGCTCACAAACTGCTTTCCTTTCCTGCAAAGTTACAGAATGTGTGCTTTTCCTTGCTAACACATGTTTTGAATTAGCAAAGATGGGGAGCAATTTGGGAAGGAGGAGGTAGGGGGAGCATTAAACATTGCCCCCATTATTTCTGTGCTCCAAATTCCTACATCCTCCCCTCCCAGCTGCTTGTTTTTTAAACACTTGTCGTCGTCGTCCCCCCTCAAAAAAAGGGCATGCAGGGCTCTCCTATTTCTGTATAACGTGGAGTTATGTTACAAAAAGAAGAGCTGATAGTAAGGCAATTTCAAATACAAGCCTGAAGAATGTTGGGAAAAGATCTCATCATTTTTTTAAAAAAAACACCCTAGTTCTGTGCTAAAAAATACACAGAAGTTTAGAAGCTAATAATCCAAACTACAGTTTTAGAAGAGGAGGGGTGGTGAATTCTCTCGTTCTCAGGATTCTCGCAGCTGTATTTGATTTCATTTCATTTTTGTTCTTAATATCCTGAAACTCATCTCTACACTTTTTACTGTAATTATACCCTTTTCCTGGTATTGCCGGTTTAGATTTATAATTTCTTTCTTGTTGTATATGGGTACAGAAACACCCATATACATCCCTGGTATATATGACTCAGTATGCCAAACAGGGAGGGTGGAACCTCGGGAGAAGATCGTGAAATAAATGGATGCTAGTAAGGAATAGCTTCTGCTTGAAGAAAAAATGCAGATAAAATTAACAAGAACTGCACTCCTCAGAACTCTTTCCTGGGAGTAAGCCCCAGTAAATAAATGGGGACTTACTTCCAGTAAATCAGCTTTGGTTTGCTCTCAAGGAGTCTCAAGTACCGCTGTGGTGACAGGACTAAACAGCTGGTCTTGGATTTGGCAAATCCAGATTCCAATTCTTGCTCAGCTAATGATGAACATTAGATAGACTTGAGCATCACTCTTTGAAGCCCTGCAAGACCCATCTGACCAGACACCACTGCAAAGGGGAGTAATTTTATTTTCTTTTTACCACAGACAGGATTTTTACCACAAGACTTTACAAGAAGTAGACATGTATACATGTAAATTTCTACTAGCTGCCTTGTCCTCAGGCTAGAATAATACATAAAACAGAATAAATCACATTACTCCAAGCTTCTAAGAGGCTACTGTTTGTATAAAACCTCAGTCTCACCTAGAATCATAGAATCATGGAGTTGGAAGGGACTTCCAGGGTCATCTAGTCCAACCTCCAGCACAGTTCAGGACATTCACAAATATGTGCCCCCATACCCCCACAGTGACCCCTGTTCCATGTCCAGAAGATGACAAAAAACCTCATCACAAGGCTGTTGTGAAACTAAAACACTGCATAGGTTTTTTTAAAATTGATATTGAATAAATAGCTGCACGCCTCTACTAGCACAAATCCACTAATGCAATTTAAAAGAAAAATCTTTACTAGTTTCCTAGATGCGTATTACTGCTTTTAAATGGAAATAATCACTTTAAAGCCGCATATCAATGTACCTACCTCAGACAGGTTGCTGCTCATGCTGTGCTGAAGTATTATTTACTGTGGCTGTAATCCTGCATACAATTAGACTGGATAAATTCCACTGCAATAAATAGCTTGCATGCAGGATTGCAACCAACTCCCATAGCCCTGAAACTACTAAACAGCTTGTAAGTTAAGGGACCGAGAAGGTCAAAGGCTGTATCAGAACACTGAGCTACGCTGATGCAACAAGAGCTTCCAACTCCGAAATTAAATACCATTTCGAAAATCAACTTATTCTATTCATTCAACAACGTTTCATGAAAAATAAAGAATATCATCACAAATGGAAAATGAAGGCTCAAATAATGTCCACTCACCGAATGTAGTAGGCAACTGCTTCTTTATAGTCACCTGTGACAAATGCTTCATTACCTTTCTCTTTTTCACGATTAGCAATAAAATTCTTCTCTTTTCTGGTCATACCTGGAAATAGCCAGTAAATATTTAAAGTACAAAATGTACCATTATGCCAGACCACAATATCTAGGCAGAAGACATTACAGGTGCCATTCTACTGGAGGTTGCTATAGACAGCAAGCTGCCAGAGGTTTCTCCTACACTAGCATGAGCTTCCCTCCTTCTTTGCTGTGGTGCAAACAGCAAGCCCCAGCTTTAAGCAAGAGGCCAGACCTCAGTCACAGAAAACATGCTTTGCATGCAGAAAGGCACCAGTTCTATCTCTGGCATCTCCAGCTCAAATACCCCTGGACTGACGCCTTGGAAAGCTACCACCAGTCGATGTAGCCAGAGCAGGGCAAGGCAGATCAGTGGCTGGACTCAAAACAAGGCAGCGTCATACGTTCATCTCAATTAGCAATAAGCTGACTGCTTTTTATACATTTTTGCTTACTTTTAAAGAATATACTGTTTTTATAGGGTTTTTAAAAATGTCCTTGCCAAATGTTGTTTGCTAGTTATATCACTGATTTCTACAGCTTCTCTAGCAGGTAAAAAAGTACACAACAAAAGATGCATTTTTATCCTTCACTCTTAGGTGTTAAGACACTCTGTTCATTGTGTGTTGGCAAAATATGGTAAAAACGTGAATATTTGGCTCAGAAAGCATCTGAACAACGGCCTCACCCTTCCTACTGCAGCCCTCTGCGCCTCCTGAAAAGGTGCTCCTCATGGTCCCTCTGGAACAGGCAAGGGACTCCAGCAGGAAGGGAATTTCTGCAATCTAGTGGACCCAAGCCACTGAATTTATATAGGAGACAATGAACTCAATGGAACTCAAGAAGTAAAATACAGATAGCCAAGCTTGTACAAAAATCTCATTATTTTATAGGGTCACCAATCCATCCTCTTTCTGAAAACAGGATTCCTTCTCTTTTTTTTTTTAATGAGAGACGACAAACAGTCACTATAGTACTAAGTGATAATTCACAGGTACCTGTTGTGTCTATGTTAATTTCTGGTAAACATCTGTTAACACCACAGCAGGCGTCAGACTTCTCTTCTTCATGGCATTCATCAATTTTAGAACACTCCTTCTCCACATCAAACCTTAAATTGAAGAATAAAATATTCCAGATGTCATTATAACAACAGCTTACAAGAGTGCAATTAAAGTCTATGAACAAACCTACATGTACACGCCATGTAGAGATTGAAAACTTCCTAGTTGGGAGCAAACTGCAGTATGTTGTAACACAGAAACTGGCAAAATGTGATTTGCTTTTTTGCCTTCAAAGCAGGATTCGAAAGCACTCGGTCATCCTGATTTACAACTCTGCTCTGAAGACAAGATAGCAAACTGCAGTTTGCCATTTTGCCCAACTCAAGTGCCTTCAACCTACACTCTACAAGCAAAGGGAGGCAGAAGGGAGTGCCTGAGCCTGAGGACTCACTGGCTTGTTCTTCATATCTACCCATCATATTTTTATCCTGCCCTTCCTCCAAGGAATTCAAAGTGGCATACATCTCTCTGTTTTATCCTCACAACAGCCATCTGAGGAGGTTAAGATGAAAGAGTGTGACTGGTCAACCAAGGACATTCAGGAAGAATGGGGATTTGTTTGGGGCAAACACAGATTTCTTCATGAGATCTGAATGCTTTATTAACTGGGTAATCCTATGCAAAGTTACTCCAGCCTAAGCCCACTGAAATCAAAAGACTAAACTACTTCATGGGACTGTAATATGGGTTTACCTTTACAAGTGGAGCAAATCTTAACATGTGGAAGAAAACGCTTCTGCTGCATTCCTGCTGAAAACATCAGCACAGGTGTGATTTGAGAAGAAACTTGAACAAACTACTGGAAAGCAACAGTAGCCAAACAGTACAGCACAGAAACTTGGGAAAGCTGGGAGTCCAAGCTACAGCTAAACCACTCAATGGAAGCAGTCAGCTGTGAAAATATCATCAGTTTATAAGGGAGTTTGTAGTTGATTCAAGACAGCCAGGGTTACACCCATAATTTTTTCAGAACATATACATAACCCTGGGTCCTGCAAACACTATGCCTGTTCAGGATTCATATATGTTCATTTCATCAGGATGATGTTTGGCAGCTGAAAGTGTGACGTCTTATCCTAAGACCACAGATTTTATGTGCTCTGTAAGTTTGATTCTGCAGTGATCACCAGAGCATATACAATAGTGAACTGGGCTTTAATTATAAAGAAAAAGTGCAAATCTTATTATGCCTATTTTTCTGCTATAGGAAATAAATAATATAATAAATATAAAATATATCATTTTGAAACTATTCACATAATAAAATAGGCCTATAATAACTAACTTTCAAAAATTAGATTCAGGTGGGTAGCCAAGTTGGTCTGAAGCAGCAGTACAAAGTTTGAGATCGGTGGTACCTGTTTGGCCCTTGAATCTGTTAAACATCTTCATTATGCTGTATACTAATTTACTGCTCACCCGCTGCCTATATGTATGGACTGGTAATTTCCATTTCATTGTATCTGAAGAAGTGCGCACACACACAAAGGCTTATACCTTGAATAAGATTTTGTTGGTCTTAAAGGTTTTGAAAACTAGTTAATGGTATATGACATACTTGTCCCACTCACTGTAGTCTCTTGGTATGTTTTTCTTCATTTTTCTCTTTTCTGAAGCTTTGCCCTACAATAAAGAAACAGATGCTGTTTCTACAAATATTTTAAATATTAAAAATCTTCATCTGAGAAAGAAACTGTTACAATTTGACTCCACGACTTAAATTCCAAAAAGAAAGGGAAGAATAAAATGCTAGAAAGGGATCCAAGAACACTTGGATTAAAATTGGCTTCAGATGCATTCTGGCCTTCCAGTTAACTTGGGGGACAGGGTTCTTTTAGTTTACAGGAGAAACCAGCTTTGCATATGTGGACTGGTAGACCTTTATGTCAATCATGCAGTTAATTCCCTGCTTCAAAAACTATGCTGTACACAATGCTGACTGGCTGGGCCATATGTCAGTCACAAGGACACTCCCCTGCTTGAGCAGATGCAGTTTGAGAGGAAATGTGAACAAACTACTGGAGAGCAAGAGTTGCCAAACAGTACTTACTATATATAGAAGGTTGGGGAAAACCCAGTGCAAAAAAACAGTCTTTAAAAAAAAGCCCCATGTAGAAATCACATGCAGCACTTAGGAACAAACAAGACAAGCTGCATGATGCATGAGAGATGAATCAATTGTCAACTTCTAATCAGAGTCAATAAAGGTCTGGTAGTGGGGGGCGAGGGGGACTAAGCAAAAATACCTGCAACTTCTTTTTCTATGGACCTCTGTATTACATTGCAGTCTACCGAAATTCAGCAGAATGTAGGAACTCACTCTCCCTCTTGGACATACAGCTTAATGGGGTAATGCTAAAGATGTTTTTGTGTGTCACTGAAGCTGAGAGCAATACTGTAAGGGATCTAAACTCCTAGCAGAGTCACTCAAGGCAGAATGGTCACAGCTGAGACACCAGACTAAGATGTATCCACCCCCTTCAAGGATCAACAGCCACATCAGCAGACGAGGACAATTCCAATGGTGATGGGACCAGAGGAATTCTTGAATGGTAGCTACTGGGAAACAGCAGTAGTAGAAAGTGACACTGACAGAGGATCTTTTGTAGACAACAGCAGTGCCACTTCAGCTAACCCTGGTTAGTACAGTGCAGAAGAAGGCAAAAACACTGTGATGAGACAATCCCAAATGAACAAAGATATGGTGCTTGAAAATGGAACCTCCAGGCCCTTTGGCACTCAATCACTACTGGGGAAGAGCTGAGAACAAGTACAGTGTAGGACACAACATCTCCTAGTAACTCCAGCCCCCAAAGATGCCAGATTTGGAGCAACCAGGGCCAGGGCTTTTTCAGTGGTGGCTCCTACCTGGTGGAATGAGCTCCCGGAGGAGATCCAGGCCCTGCGGGACCTTGCACAGTCCCATAGGGCCTGTAAGACGGAGCTCTTCCACCAGGCTTTTGAGTAGGAGTCACCACCGCTGCACCAACAACAACAACTAGGTTGGGTAACATTGGGGGGTAAGATGGCCCTGTGACAAATGAACGACAGTGCTGCCTGGAACTGATATTATCGATTAGGGACCACTACCATCAGGATGCCATCTTGTTATTGTAGATTCTTCTTGAGACAACAAGAGCACTTTGTTTTGTTATATGATTGTAATAGACTGTTTTGTCTTGTTTTTAATTGTTTTAAGTATTGGCATACGTGCCCAGTTTATTAGCCACCCTGAGCCCGCTTGGGGGGAGGGCGGTCTATAAATCTAATGAAATATATAAATAAATAAATACAAGTAGAACTATTTTTAATGATGCAACTGAACTAAAGCTGAAAGAACATTGAGTGGTTGACATAAACGGATGCAAATGGAAAATCCAAAGCTGTTTTGCCACATATAATAGGAACATGGAATGTATAAGAAGTATGACTCGAGGTAAGCTCAAAATCGTAAAATGAGAAATGGAACGTTTATTTTATTTTATTTACTTATTATTACACTTATATCCCGCCCTCCCCATGAGCAGGCTCAGGGCGGCTAACAATATTTGGCATAGTGCACCAAATCCATATAAAACATTTAAAACCAGTTAAAACAGTTAAACAATTTACAGCTAAAGTGCTCACAATATTAAGTCACGGTGGCGTGCCATATAATACATATTACACATTGCAATCCTGGGAGTGAGCAAAATAAAGTGGACTGGATCAGGACATTTGCAGTCAGAAAAGTGTTTTACTTGGGGAATGACAAACAGAAGGAACAGAGTTGCTCTAATAGTGAGGCACGATAGGCAATAGTGAGACAGGCAGTCAGGGGCTACAATACAAAGTCTGACTGAATAATATCATTCGACTTCATGGAAAGCCTATCAACATAACCATCTTCCAAGTTTATGCTCCAACTACAGAGATGCTGATGAGGAAGAAATTGAAAACTTTAATGCAAGTGTCCAGGAAGAAACTGATCACATGTCTAAACAAAGATGTGCTAGTAATCATAGGATACCAGAACACAAAAGTAGGAAACAATGCAGAATCAAATATCATTGGAAAATTTGGGATAGGAGCATGAAATGAAACAGGACAGCAACTCATAGAATTCTGTGAGGACAACAATTTGTTCATTGCAACCACATGTTTCGGAGAGCCATACAAATGATTTTATATGTGGACAACATCAGATGGCCAATACAGAAACCAAATAGATTACATAACTGGAAGCAAAAGATGGAGAAACTCTGCTCCGTCTACCAAAACAAGACCAGGAACCAATTGTGGTACAGATAATGAATTGTTAACATCAAAAATTAGAATAAAGCTGAAGAAAAGCATCAAGTTCAAATGAACATGAACCAGAAGAACTATGGGTTGAAACAAGAGATATTATCAAGGAAGCGTGCGCAAAGACTATTTCTGTAGCCACAAGAAAAGAAAAGCCTAAACGGATGACTGACTGAACTCTTAAAATTGCTAAAGACAGATGAGAAACAAAAGTAAAAGGTGACAGAAACAGAATCAAAAGCCAAAATGCAGCATTCCAGCAACTGGCATGTAGAGACAAAGAGAATTATTATAATAATCAGTGTAAAGAAATGGAAGAGAACAACTAAAAAGGAAGAACAAGTGATCTGTTCCAAAAGATCCAAGAGATCAAAGGAAAATTTAAAGTATGGTTAGGTATGCTCAGGGCCGGCCCCAGGTGTCTGGGCACCCTAGGCAGGACAGCCTGGGGCGCCCACCCCACCAGGAATGCCAACCTCCCGGTGGGGCCTGGAGATGGTAGCGCCGGCTTTTCTGGGCGCCTCGCAGCTGCAAGGCACCCAGAAAGCGGGTGCTGCTGGCGCTGGGAGGGAAGGGGCGGGCATTCTAACCTGCCCCTTCCCTGGCTTTTCTGGGTGCCTCGCAGCTGCGAGGCGCCCAGAAAAGCCAGGGAGGGGCGGGGTTAGAATGCCCGCCCCTTCCCTCCCAGTGCCTGCTTTTCTGGGCACCTCACAGCTGCGAGGCACCCAGAAAAGCCAGGGAAGGGGCGGGTTAGAACACCCGCCCCTTCCCTCCCAGCACCGGCAGCACCCGCTTTTCTGGGCGCCTTGCAGCTGCGAGGTACCCAGGAAAGCTGGCGCTGCCGGTGCCGGGCAGGAAGGGGGCTTTTCACGGGGGGCGGGGGGCATTTTGGCACCCCTGCAGGGCCGGCGCCCTAGGCGAGCGCCTAGCTCACCTAGTGGGCCAGCCAGCCCTGGGTATGCTGAAAGAGCAACTCAGAAATACATTAACTGAACAGGACAAAATAAAGAAAACATGGGAACAACACACTGGAAAACTACACAAAAGATGTACAAGGATGGCAGATTTCTTCCAAGAAGAATCTTTTGAAGACGACCCTACAATTTTAGAAAATCAAGTGAAAGCACTGTGAGCAATTGGGAAAAACAAATCACCGGGAGTAGATGAGATACCACTCAAGCTATTCCAAGTCCATCAAAATCTTAACAAGATTGTGCCAACAAATATGGAAAACAAAACAATGGCACACAGATTGGAGATGTTCAATTCCAAAAAAAGGAGATGTCGAAGACTGCAGTAACTATTGGACCATTACATTAATTTCTCATGCGAGTAAAGTGATGCTCAAAATCTTAGAACAAAGACTGTTACCGTACATGGTATGAAAAATGCCAGATGTTCAAGCTGGATTCAGAAAAGGAAGAGGCACTAGAGATCATATTGCAAATTTACATTGGTTACTGGAGCATACGGGAGAATTTCAGAAGAAAATCAGCTTGTGTTTCATACACTACAGCAAAACTGTTCTCTTCTATAGAAATGGACCCCCACATCCATTTTTTATCTGTTCAACCCAGTAGACAAACTAGATGTTACTTTTTTGCACTTGCATCCAAGTGTATTCAACTGTTCTCCACAGCCACGGGCACAGGTACTCCATGTGGCAAAATAACTCTGTGCAATTTTTGCTCAAGAAAACAGCAAGGGTGGGAGAGGAGTCAGGAGTGCTGTTTCAAGCCCCTTCAGGCTTTTTTTCTTTTTTAGAAGCAGTTCACCACAGCTGCAGGGAACTCTTCAATGCACTTATATGCAAGTGCAAAAATCTAACATCTAGTTTGGCTTTGTTATAACCTTTAAAGTTTGTCGTGGTATAGACCCCTTATATCTGAAGAGCCATCTCTTTCCATATGTTCCCATAAGCTAACTGTTATCTTCTTTTTGCCAACTTCTAGGCTGCGATCATACGTCATAGACCCGTCATAGGCACGAATGCTGGGCAGATTTAAAGGTTGCGATCAGAAAACAACATTTGGGAAGCTCCCCGCAGCAGTTGGCAACCCGTTCTGTTCCACCGCAGAAGAGGAGTTAAAAGATACTGGGTAAAATCCGGTAGTAAACAGGTTGTGATGGGCCATGGATGGACTTTCCCTCCTGATTGCTCCAGTGTGCTCTCATGCTGTTGGGATGGTCTGATCAGGCTATCCCGACTCCATGTCGTTGTTTTTCCCCCCTTCACAGTATGCGCATCACTGCAATCTCCATAGGGAGCCCTCAGTGCGGAGGTTCGGTTCATTGATTCCTTGTTTAAGTGCATGGGAAACAAATGGCACAACCCCCGCTCACTTGCAGATGCATCTGATCACACTCTGATGGGCTGCGCCCGCTGCATCAAAGGGAAGTGTGATCTTGCAACTGTGGGTCAAATTCCTCTGGAGGAAACAGCCTTGCTCCCCCCCATTTTATCTGGCGCTTGTGACTGCACCCCTAGTTGTTTCCACACATAAAGTGGCCCATAGCATCTACCAGAGCCCATTCCTTCTTTATAGTGGAACAAACCTCTGGAGGGGGGCACTGTTTTAAAATGTTTCCAGGAGGCAATGTGAGGCCATTTTTTTATTAGGGCTCTTAAGCTGCAGCCAGTTGGGGGAGGGGGAATCAATGGGTTTTTTTGCATTTTGTACATTTTTAATCCTGCAATTGTGAGCCACATGGGCAAGACAGAGTATAATTATTTTAATTAATAATTAAATAAAAGCAAGTTGAACTGAACACAGACTTACTTCAAAATATATTTGCACAGCTTGGGGCTGCATATCTTAAGCCCCTTCTGAATTAATTTGTAGATGGTCATTATATCATTTGCAAATGTTTCAGTGGGAAAAATCTAGCAAAGACAAACACTGGAAACAAGTGTCTATTTATTAGGCAGAATAAAATTCACATATAAATACTGAAAAGGAAGTATAGAAGCAAAGTCACACCTGGCTAGTAGGCCCACAGCTATCTGAATGACGAACTGGTGGCATATTTTCCAGGTTCTCTCTGAATACTTCAGTTGTAGTATACCGCATTTTATATTCCTCTTCTTTCATATCTGTAATCCAGTTCTGAAACAAGCAGACAATATTACTGCATTTCAAAACCTGAAGCACATACTTTCCCAGGAACCTTTATTTTTAATATGGACCTATGGTTCTAAAACTTTTAATTGCAGAATAAATGCTCGATGCAAAAGGGAAAAATATCATCAAAATTGGTCAGCATCCAAACAACTACTTTAGACATGCTCAAGGATCTACATTAGGTAGTGATATATATATATTTTGCTTTGAGTAACATTCCTTTATCCAATATGGCTGCCCACTTTGATCTATCCCTCCATCCCATCTTACAAGGTACAACTGCTTTAGAAATTCCCCTCATCTTCAAATGTCACATGACACCCATGATATGTGGGGGCAGGGCTATTCAAGGAACACATCCTAAATTATCTTAGATACATTGAACTAATTGTACAGTTTGGATAGGACCACAATTACAGGTAGGGGTGTGTGTGTGTATGTTTGTGTCTCTCTGTGTGTGTATATATTAACAATTGCATTCATACTTTCTCTTAGTTCTTACACATTAAACACAAAAGGCGATTTTGTTTTCATTTCCAAGAACTCAAGTTTTTCCCTTCAGCTAAATTATTTGATCTATATAGTGGCATTTAAAAAAATTATTGGCCAAAGTGATGATTTAACACAAGGTTTATAGTACATTTCAGCTGCAAGGATCCAAGATAAAACAGGACAACAAAGATGTAGCTAGATGAAGATAAGATTCTAGCAACACACTACTAAAAAGAATACATTTACTGATCGGCCCCTTCATAACACTTAAGAACCAAGCTGATGTCATAATGAAATGAAATTTTTATGCAAACTACATTAACTTCCTGTTCATGGATCTACTATAAAGTTCTGTTACTCACTAACAGTGTAATCCTAAGAAGAGTTACAACCTTCTAAGCCAGCTGACTTCAATGAATTTAGAAGGGTACAATTCTGTTTAGGATTTGCACTATAAGGGAATGATCCAGGCTATGACCTACAGGAAGAGAGGTTAACAAGAGTGAACCAATGCTATATTGTTTTTATAATAAATGTTAAGTATGTCATAAAATGCCTTGAGAGCTTTGTGCTATGAAGCAATACAGAAATAGAGCAAATGAAGGATTTTGCACAGACTAGGAAGATGAGGACAGAATTCATCAAGGTACCTAAGCAGGTACTAAATAATCATTTTAACACAGGACAGAATGCAGCTGTAAAATACCTTCATTTCATCATTTATTTTTTCCCATTCCTCAGCAGTAAAATCAGAAGCAGTAGCTGCCGATTTCTCTTTTCGTAGAACTCTGCTGTTTGGAGCCAAAGATTCAATGCGTTTTTCACAAAATAATATAAGATCAGGATAATAGCCTTCCTCACCAGACCTTGAAATAAAGACAAGTCACATCACTGCATGATCTGAGCCTATACATATATCAGTGGTCAGGGTTTTTTTGTAGAAAAATCCTAGCAGGAACTCATTAGCATAATAGAGCACACCCAACAGCAGAAACTCAGTAGCATATTAGGCCACACCCCTGACAGCATACCTCACTAGCATAGTAGGCCACACCCCATGCCTTCCCTTGGCTTGCCTGTGCGCCCCACGGCTGTGGGGAGCCCGGGCAAGTCAGCCCTTGGACAGGCCAGGGAAGACCTTCCAGGGGCCCCCCTGGCCCACCCGCCTCGGAGTCACTGGTGGAGTCGCTCTCCAGGTCTTCCCTCTGTAGCCACGCACACAGAGGTTTTGGCTGTAGTGGGCGTGGCCAACTCTGAAGCCAGCCAGAACTCCATTCCTGTGCATTCCTGCCCAAAAATAGCCCTGTCAGTGTTTCATGTTTTCTAGAGTATAAAGAGTAATACTCACCTGCACTTATCACTTACTTTGCAGAAATACAATCTACTGAAAAAAATTAACAGGGAGATTTTCCTTCCATCCCTCCCCCATAATCCCTATTACTCTTTCAAATACTGTTGTTTGATTTAAACAGGGGTGTAATTAGATTATAGCTGGTATGGCTATAGATTTAGATTTCCCCTTAATCTTTCTTGATTTTAAACTCAATTTTCAGGTTTTTTATTCCCATTGAACAAAATCTCTTACCAGTCTAAACCATCTATTCTCTATGCGTTTTAGAAGCTGAAGTGATACAAGTATTCATTTTAATGTACACATCTTACTGTTATACCTAGTCACGAGACTGTATAATTATGCTGCTGGTAACAAAAAACTGCCATCATCTTAAAACAGTTGTATGGCAACAGCTATGAAATGAGAGAAGATCTGTTGGCTTCTAATGTCCAAAACATGTTTTAAATCTACATGTTTATCATCTTAGTCCATGTCAACCAAAATAATTTTAAAAAATATTTAAAATGTTTACCGTAATATCCTGAGAATCTTTTCCAAATGTTTAACATTGGTGCATTTTTCAATGAATTTGTAGTCTAGATGTTCAATGGGAATTTGATACATTTTTGTTGTTCCTTGGCCCAGTAATGATGCAACTTCCTCAGCACTCATAACTAGAAATATGAAATATACTTTTACCCCAGATTTTTCCAGTGTTTTTGAAATGTTTTTTTATATAATATATTTATATGTCCACCTTTCTCCCAAGTAACTCAGGATCCAAGGCAGCTACTAACAACAATACAAAAAAAAAATATTAAACAACAAATACCAAATATAATAAAATAACATTAAATATCAGACTTAAAAACACCTTATGCCCCACTAGCAGGATGCTCCTCCTTTGCCCAGGCTATCCCAAAACTCTCCAAAATATTTCTGTTTCACAGTTTCCAGAAGGCGTGGTTTCACAAGCATGGGGCAAGTACTGGGCCCAAGCTGCTGCAGAACATGCCTTAGGCAAAGGGAACACTAACAACAGACTTTGCCGGGAAACTGCTGTATGGTGAAAGGATTTCTGTTGGAAAACTACATGAAATAAAGAAACAAAAAGTAGTTTGTAATGTTGTTTATTTAGATAATTATACTCCACTTTTGTCCCTGAGACCCAAAATGCTTATAAAATCACTTCATGCACATGCACACAAAAGCTTATGCCCAGAATTAAACTTTGTTCATCTTAACGGGGCTACTGGACTCAAGCAAAAACCCTGTGAGGTAGGTCAAGTCAAGGGAGAATCACTAGCATAAGATCACCCAACAATATTCTATGACAGAGTGGAAATCGGAACCTGGGTTTCCCTCACACTCTAACCATACCCCGTGCTGGCTCTTAGAACAGCTATGCCAAAAACATGCATTTAAACTGGATGCTAAGGGCTGATTGCTCAAAATATGGAAAGCTATATAGGTACAACCTAGTCAGGTTTCGTCACCATAGCAAAAAATTCATTGATACTTCAACTTTCTAAGCAGCAAATGTTAATACTAAAATCTCTATCATTTCTCCACGTGAGGATTTATTCCATTCTGTCTTCATAACAACAGTAAACTGTAAGAAAAAGAATGATTTAAGTGTAGCACTGAACCACAGTTTTGTTAATATCAGTAGACTCAGGATAAACACCCTCTTCAGGTTAAAAAAGAAAGTTACAGCAGCAACTTTTTCAACTTTTAGCAAATATTGCTAGGTACTCTAGCAAGTATGGTTCCTGGCAGAAGGCATTAGAGATCAGACCCCAACTCACAACACTCCACAAAACTGTGGCTACTGCTCAGCTTTGCTTTTCACTGTGTGCAACCAGCCTCAAGAGAACATTTCAAAAATCTTTCATCTTTGTTCAGCCCTAGAAGCTTAAAGTGATTCCTATGTTTTGCGCCCAAGATTAAGATGGATGCCAGCCACAGGAAAGGACTGGGATTAACTGCAGACACTTCCAAGAGACAATCATTCTCTTCCATAAGTCCCCATCCTCTAACGTAAGAACATAAGAGAAGCCAATGTTGAATCAGGCCAACGGCCCATCTAGTCCAACACTCTGTCACACAGTGGCCAAAAATACCAGGTGCCATCAGGAGGTCCAGCAGTGGGGCCAGGACACTAGAAGCCCTCCCACTGCTGCCCCCTCCAGCACCAAGAATAGAGTGCATCACCTGCCCCAGACTGAGAGTTCCTATCTATACCTTGTGGCTAATAGCCACTGATAGACTTCTGCTCCATATGCTTATCTAATTCCCTCTTGAAACTGTCCATGCTTGTAGCTACTACCACCTCCTGTGGCAGTGGATTCCATGTGTTAATCACTCTTTGGGTGAACTAACCCGACTGCTCAATTTCATTGAGTGTCCACGAGTTCTTGTATTATGAGAAAGGGAGAAAAGTACTTCTTTCTCAACCTGCTCTATCCCATGCATAATCTTATAAACCTCGATCATGTCACCCCTCAGCCGTCATTTTGGTCTTTTTGACACAATAATTCTATGAGCTATAATGTTTTCTGAGTTCCTCATCTCCAATAAATCCTTATTCTAATTCCCAGACTTTTTTTTTCTGTGCAGATACCTATTCCCTCCAACAGGGGCCTCACTCTCCCCCAACAGCTTTTCCTACATAGTCAGTAGACTTCCTGGGTTTGTAGAAAAATCTGAAAAGTGAGAAAATCCCTGCAGGGACGGTTGAATTACCCCCAAAACCTTTTGAAATGGCCTCTGCAGGGACCTGACTCCAGGCAGCAACAGTGAGAGATTAGAACGTTGGGGGGGGGGCGGGAGAGGCTTCTGACTGGCTCTGTCAGTAAAAGGGTGGGGGAAGGGCCCTTTCTTCCAGGCCTCTTTCGGCCTTGGAGGGAGGGGGAGGGAGGGAGCCTTGGGCCAGGCTGGGGGATTCCTAGAGGTTTTGGGGTGAAGTGCAAGGAGGGCAGGATTTGGGGAAGGGAGAGGCCTCAGCTGGGCATCATGCCACAGAATCCACCCTCCAAAGCAGCCATTTTCTCCAGGGAGACAGATCTCCGCTGTTCACAGATCTCTGGAGTTCACTCTCCAGCAGGCCCCACTTGGAGGTTGCCAACCCTAGGCCTTGCAGCAGTCTAGGGTTGCCAGGTCCCCCCACGGGCACTGGCAGGGGATGGGGGTAGTGGGGTTGCCAGCTCCAGGTCTGGAAACTCCTGGAGATCTGGGGATGGAGACTGGGGAGGACAGGGACCTCAGTGGGGTACAATGCCCTAGAGTCCACCCTCCAAAGCATCCATTTTCTCCAGGGGAAGTTATCTCAGTAGTCTGGAGCTGAGCAGTAATTCCAGGGGATCCCCAGATCCCACCTGGAGGCTGGCATCCCTAGGCAGCACCCTCTGGGTGACTTGATACCACCTAATTTGCATGACTCAACTTGGCCTGGCTGCTTGCTGCTGTTCAGCAGCCACCCTATGAAAGCCAGCAGTGGTGCAGCAGTTAGAGCCTCAGAGCAGGGTCTGCAAGACCCAGGTTCAGATCCCCATATTGTGGTGGAAGCTGACTGGGTGATTTTGGACCAGTCACATACTTTCAGCCTAACCAACCTCACAGGGTTGTTGTGCAGATAAAAAGGAGGTGAGAATAATGTAAAATGCTTTGGTCCCCACTGTGGAGAAAGACTATAATTTTCGTTGGTAGAAGCTGTGGGGGAGGGGGGTGGAGACGAAAAGCTGAAGACAGATAAAGGCAGATAAAGGTTAAGTTGGCTGTTGGGTGGGAAGGAAATAGGGTTGCCAACTCTGGATTGGGAAATTCCTGGACATTTAAGGGGTGGATCCTGGGGATGGTGGGGTTTGAGGAGGGGAGGAACTTCAGACCAGTATAATGCCATAGATTCCACCCTCCAAACCAGCCATTTCCTCCATGAGAACTACCATTGCCAGCCTCTGGGTGAGGGCTGGAGATCACCCAGCATTACAACTGTTGTCCGGGTGACAGAGATCAGTTCTCCTGGATAAAATGGCTGCTTTGGAGGGTTGAGTCTATGGCTCCACCCCCAGAAGGGAGAAGGAGTGTGAGATAGGTAAGGGTAGAGGGGAGGAAGCAAAGGTGTGAGGAATGGGATGACCATCCCGCAAGTTTCTTGCGGGTCTCCACTTGTTGATTTCTAATATGGGCAATGGTTCTCTGATCACTTGCTGTTTTATGTGTAGTCTGTGCTTCCATGCGTTTACTGAAGCTCTGTCAAATAGTACAGAACTCATTTTTCCAAGAATTTTCTCCCACTTTTTTTTAAAAAAGTTTCAGTCTTTGAATATGTGGATTGGTTAAGTCAGGAGTGTCGAACTCATATGAGGGCTGGATCTGACATAAATGAGACCTTGTTGGGCCAGGCCACGCGTGTCATAAACTGTAACGTTAGGTAGCATTACATAAACTTTATAAAGGACACAAACACAAAGATTTTTTTAACTTAAAATAAAAACATGCTTAAAACATTAGCACTCTTGCAATATTTTGTTTATTTAACAGTAAATGATAACTGACACCTCTTGCTCTGAATTATTGCATCAAAATGTCTGTGCTGTTGCAATTTTGAGTATGCCGTTCAAGTGTGTATCTGTAAGCTGCAAACCTATTTTTGATTTATTGACATTCACCACAGAAATCTCATGCTCAGAGTTCTGAGTCTAGGACCCAGGTTAAAACGTGAAATGGCTGAGTGATTAACAGAGTCTGGTGAAGCAAGCTATGATGCAGCAGCAGTAGCAGAACTGGAAACAGGAGATGGCCAATTCCACTGCGGGCCTGATAGAAGCCCTCTGGGGGCCTATGTCTTTAAAATAAAAATTTCAAAAAGAAAAGAAAAGAAGCCCTCCGGGGTCCTGATTTGGCCCCTGGGCCGCATGTTTGACACCCTTAGGTTAAGTTTTTATGGGCAACACCTGACGAAGTGTCAGAGTATCAGCTACCATTTTGACTGTCACATATAGTACTTCAGTAATCCTTACAGCAACTTTAGGTAGCCCCCACTGCAAATATAGAGGCTAAACGAGTAGGGCATACATCAGGATACCTAACAACTTTTGTCAGGCAGGTAAGCAGACAGAATGTACTGTGGTAGTGGGAACTATGTAATACATGAATGCAGATACGTACCTTGCTGGGAAGCTCCCCTATAAATCCATCCCTCTTAGCACCAAGTAGTTTTTGTAGGAAAACATGGAAGCTTTGAAAGAGATTTCTGAAACAAGTGGGCTTTTGGGGGGAGGGGGACTGAAGGGTGCAGGAAATTTAATAGTAGTACCATCGCGGGTGGGGAAGGGGCGCCCAGAGTAGAGGGGAAGGCCCACTTCAGTCGCTTTCTGTACCCGCCCATATTGGCTTATTTCAGGAGCGGGGGGGGGGGTGCTCATGCTTTAAAGAGAGAGGAAGGAGTAGATTTTTGAAAAAGAGCAATATTAAGCATCAGAACTTAAAGGACTCTGTCAAAAGAGAGTGGGTAAAGGGGAAGTTCGGAACAAAGCTGATTTGAGAGTTAAAAACGGTGGAGCTATCGGGCCTCACCTTTGCTTGCTCAGTGGGACTTCGGGCAGCAGCGTGAACTCCCTTCTCCTCCTGCACTGAATCTGTGAATGGAGACGGCGCAGCTTCCGGCTCTTGAAGCCCGACTGGATGCCGACCTGGACTGCGGACGGCCCGCTCCGAGACTCTTCCACGGAACCGCTCTCAACAGCAGCAGCAACGGAGCGGTAGAAGCCGCTGGTTTGCAGCGGCCCGGTTTCTATAGTAACTTGTGGAGCGTGCACATGCGCAGTCAATTAAAACTGTTTGGGCGATTAGCCCCCCCTCCCCCATATGAGGGTCTAGGGGAGCGTTTCATTTTGCGTGCTTGACATTTCCCCCTCCGCAAGTATATGCACTGACCTCCCTCCCCTTCACGCCCTGCCTCGTGGAGCTGTATGCATTATTGGCTCAGTATACGAAGGGTTTGGAGCCCTTGGAAAGCGATACGGAAACGCCAGCTACTGCTATCGCCGTCTCTGCTCGCACCAGTGTGCGCTATTGCCTTTATGCCCAGCTTCCTCCCTCGTTGCCTCTATTCTAGAGTTTTGTTAAAAGCCCCAGAGCTGCTTCCCTCCCTAGCTCTCATTGCTTCCATCGCCTCCCCGCAAGAGACTCTCCCCGCCCTTTTTTAATTCCCAACCATTTGTGACACGATACAACAAAGTTTGAGTTCAGTTGGCACCTTTAAGACCAACGAAGTTTAATTCTGGGTATAAGCTCTCGTGTGCATGCACACTTCCACAGATACAAGACAGGCTTGTCTCCATGTCGTCTGAAGTGCACTGAAAAATGACCGGGGGGGGGGGGGAAGCAAGTATGTAGAAGAGACAAAGGATCTCGACACGGCGCAAAACCTCCAAAACACCGCTCCTGCAAGGGGCACAAGTCACTTCAAACGGCACTTTTTTCTGCGCCTCTGTACAGCTTCGAACTCGAAAGCCAGCTTTCGGCGCATGCGGGGAAAGCGAGACGCTCGCAGCCGCCCGCTGAAACTGGGAACGAAAGGGAAATGATGGATTACCCTGAAGGGTGGTTGCTAGGGCGACGCTAGGTTGCTCTTGGACCTCTACCAAAGGCTATTGCGAAGGAGGATCCTCACCCACCGCTTTAAAGTGCTGGGAAACCGATCACACTGCAGAAGCGGATTTTATATTTATTAACTTTTAAAACCTGCTAACGACCGCTAACATTTATTTCAATATGTCACAGCTAGAGTTGCCAGCTCCGGGTTGGGAAATAACAGGAGATTTTGGGGGTGGAGTCTGAGGATAATGAGATTTGGAACATAGTGCCACAATCCAGCTTCCAAAACAGCCATTTTCCTCCAGGTGAATGGATCTCTGTTGTCTGGAGATCCCTGGCCACCACCTGGAGGTTGGCAACCCTAGTCACAGCTCACTTCCTCCGATCTATTGAAACAAGTGTTAGTAGTTAAGGTGCCACTGGACTTTTTATTTTACTATAACAGCTTAACACTTTGCAATCATCACAGAAGTAACTAAATTACAGGATACAAAGAATGTCCCCTCACCTGCTGCTGAAAATGGATCAAGTGGCTCCAGCCAACAGAACAGAGAGAGGCAAATCTTGGAAACAGCTTTTAATGGCAGGAACTTTCTGAAACTGAGCTCACATTCAAAAGCACAGAAGTTAAGTGTGCTAAAAGTTTCCAGGTCCCAGTCCTACACACACTTTCATGAATATGCACACCCATTGCTGGATGAAGCCTAGTTCAGGAGTAGACAACCTTCTGGGGCCAAGTGGAGGAGTGAGGAATGATGTAAGCCACTGTGGGTCTCCACTGGAGAGAAAGGCAGGTTATGAATGGAGTAAATTAATGATTTAATGACTGAATATAGCTGAAGTCATGTGTAAGATAAAACTGGGATCTTAGTGCAGTTCATTAATAGCAAAGCAAAGCTGGACAAACTTATAAACTATGCATTTGGCAAAGTCGGACTGACACACACCTAGAGAAATATTAAATGATGTTACTTCTAGGCACTCAAACGGAAAATGAAGGAACAGGCCATCACCGTGCAGGCTTACAATCTCAAATAATTTTTTTTTAAAACTTCATTTCACAATGTTAGCAGGCTTCACTGCAGGATTAAGTACAGAACATACATTAGACCTAAACTAAACAATACTGTGAAAAATATTAGATAATCTGAAAACATTGACCAAACTTAGCCTTACTCTAAAATACACTTTTAATTCAAATCATAAAAAAATATACCCACACTTGCATTTAATGTACAAGAAAAAAATAAAACCAATCACAATTCACTATTGGAGGGGGAAAAAACTAAATATTTGAATAAAACTTTATTATGATGTCTGTATAATTTACACAATCAGGATGAAAGCATATATTTTTCCTAACAAATATGGCATTAAATTTAGCATATGAAGAGTACATTGAGAGAAATCAGAAGCATCTTTATCTTCTTCATCGGGCATCAAATACAACCACTATAGTAGAATTAAGGAAAAAAGCTGGAAAGCATGTATAAAATTCTACTAACTCTAACATATGCAGTGGACAATACACACACACAGTAGACGTGCCTGTGCATAAGCTTCTTTACCTGGCTGGCCATTGGCCAATGCAAACATCAGCCACTCAATAGTACACTAGTGCATACCTCCCATACACTTATCATAGCTATTGCTGTCCTCTCCACTGTTATGGTCAACTATACTTACAGTGAACAACTAGTATACTTCAGTGTGCACACAGAAGACATATAGCTAGTGAGGGGGGAAGAGCCCTGTGCCAATTTCCTTATCCAGGAACTACATATTTTGAGCTTATAGACAGGAACTGGGATGTGTCTATGTCTTACAAACCAAAAATGAAGACGCAAACATGAACATCCAATTTCTTACAACAATAGCCTTTGGCCTTGGTGGTCCAATAGTTTATACTTTTATGTACATAATGCCTAAAATGGTTTCCCCCTTCAAGTTCATTTGAACTAAATAGCTCAATCAATACATTGCTTAAGTGTGGCTTTACATAGCAAAGATGTGGATTGGGGTGAACAAGACAATAAAGTAGGTATAAGCATTTATGCTTTTTCTTCCTCACACTTATGCCCAATGGAACTTCTGCATCTTCTTTAATCTTGTCCTGTTCAGGATCTACTGAATTTAATAGTGCTTATTTGCAAAGTAATGCATTACAATTGATATATAAGTTTCTATGACTTCAAGGGGAGTTAAGCATGCTTCAAATACCTTATGAGAAATAATTTTATCACCAACCCTCAGACCCAGTTCATAAATTACAATTAACATAACTAATCTGCCTAGTTTGTGTATTTAGGGGTGAGGAGAATGATACCCACATCGACTCTTTACAAGGATCTTTTTAAAAATTGAACCTCTGTAGTTTGCAACATTTGAAATGGACTACAGACTTGCAGCATTAGCATGTAAGTATGAATAAGGTTGATGCAGCAATACAACCCCATTACAGAAAAGCTGAGGCAGTCAAATCAGCCTGTCAGCCATTTAAAAGGATACATCTTTTTGTTCTCTTCTTGTACATTATTCTGTAACCACACTCTCTGCATCGGATGGTCTCTTTTGCATTAATTTCATTTTCTTTATGACATTCTGAAAGTAAAAAAATCAATAATTTGCTAGACCAACATCAGAGGAAATATAGGAAAGTCAAATTTAATCAAGAACATAACCATGGCAAGATAAGACTTGTAGTTAGTCCTTTATGCTACGACACCCTCCCATTTGTATGACTACACAAAATATTAAGGATAGCCCAAAAATCTATCACAAAATACACAGGGTAGTTAACTTTACTAAAATTCAGCTCCTTGCAATATTTTTGTAAACTCTGATAAGAATTTCAGCAGCTGGGACTTGTGACTGCAAGCTTAATACTTCCTGTGAGTAAGCTCCAATGAATCCAGTGAATGAGAGCATAGGATTGCTCCCATTAGCTGTTGAAGTAGTATTCAATTCAAAATTTAAACTGGTCAATCATTGAGGTATGCTTCCAAAATTAACAAGATTCATGAGTATAGAACAAAATTACATTTCACGGACACTATATAAAACAATCAACATAACGAGCAAGCTTACATTACACATCCCAACTACCAGTGACATATGGATTTGAGAACAATTATACAGTGAGCTTACCTCCACAGATGTATATCATGGGCTGCTGCTTGGGAGGTGGCACATCTTTCTGGGTGTCCATATTCTGTTAGGAAAGCAGGAGACAGAATAATCAGATTAATTAGCTTTCCTCATAACGACCTGGAAAGGCCTGCGCCTGTTCTATTCAGTCTTTACTGGGAGTGAGTAGGTAACGCAAGACAGCATTCAAAAACAGAGCACACCGACAAAGAAAAAGAGCACGCGACTGAAGGAAGCAGTAGCATACCTTCCCTCCAATGCTAGCCCATTACTTATTTATGCCTCGTGGAGGGGACTAAAAAATCTCACCCCCCTCCCTGAGAGTACGAATGACATACACAACACTACACCTCCTTAACAGAAACAGTTCCGCCACAACAGATTAATTAACAAGAGCCAGCAAAACCCCCTTACCGGTTCGCGTCACCCCGAGTCAATGTGGCGCAGTGTGATGACGTTCGCAGAGTATCCCAAAACAGCCAATCAGGCTCCACTTTTAGCGTAGGCGGCTTTTCAGCGTATCACGATGCATAGATTTGTTTGCTGTACCGCCTCTCTCTATTAGAGAATCTAACACCATATCGGCTCTAACAATTCCGTTCAACATCTGAAATAATGAAATAATCGGAATATTTCTTTTTGTTTCCACTGAACAAAAAACCCAGAGGAGAGTGTGGAACTACTGATTTCTGATTTCACAATAATCCTTTTTTAAGCATGTCGACGATATTACAGACGTCTATATTTTATGGTCCGAGGACATATAGCTTTCAAAATATTAGGATGTCCAGAATTTTGAAAACCAGAATATACCATGCAAGATTTAAAGTGAGATTTACAGTGCCACCGTTGGTTTGCACTGTCATTTTCCAAACGAGGCTATTACAGAGCCCTCTAGGACTTTACATTAGATAGGACCTGGAATTTACTTAACCATTTATAAACCGCGTTATTTACCACCAAAGGACGCGAAACAGAATATATATATTCTTTAAACTGACCGTATTATTCGGCTTTTACCCTGTCCCGTATTATTGGCTGATTGACTGAAAAGTATATTGTAGTCCATCATAAACCAGTAAAAAACCCCAGCATCTGAGAAAGATGCTTAGCTGAGGAAGCGATCATAAACAGGTCTCAGAGGCGCAACATTATTTCGGGTTTACTGCCAGGAAGGTGGATTAAGATTGTAGCGTGAAAAGTTTTGAACGCTGGAGCTGTCAGCTCGGGTACTAATATGCTGATCAGTTGAATCCAGTTTGCCAAATACAGCCACATACACGAACTTCTCAGATTAAGACTGCGTTTTTACATACCTCGAACTTGTGAGTGACTTGGAAAAGACAGGACCACATGCAGGAGTGTCATGTAAACTGGAGGTCATTAAAGTGTAGCACCAAGTTCCTACCTCATGCATTAATTTTTTTACTCTTGCAGGAAAGAAAAGTGGGTTTGATGTGCAGTGTGCATACACCCCCCCCCCGTAATACAAAGCCAGTCCCAACAAACAGGATAATGGGTTATATAGTTGGCCTTCAGCCACGTTTGTCCTTTATATTCTGGATCATCTAGAACAGCTTGGCGTGGTACTAGAAGCTCGGAGAGTAGGATTCAGTTCCCCACGCTTACATACACCTTGGGCCAATTACACTCCCAGCCTACCCTACCTCACAGGATTGTTGTGAACATAAAATGCGGGAGGACCGCCTAAGCTTCATAAGGGAAGGATGGGATGACAACGTACTAGGTTAAGTAGCAATATTTAAGACAGTGATCCTACGCACACTTAAATGGGAATAAATCCCATTGAACAAAGTGGGATTTATATGTGAACAGACATGCACCCACTAGGGTGGCAGAGAAGCCTTCAATCATACTAATACTGATTAACTAACTGTGCAGTCCTAATGTGGGCTTACTCCAGTCTCAAATCCATTGAAATCACTAAAACTCTGCATAGGATTGCACTGTTACCGTCCCAAGGTCTTTTTAAACCTACATCATTATTTACCGACAGGGTTAGTTAGCATTATGATCCCCTAGATAAAGATGGGGAGAAGATACTGAACCTAACTCATATAGACAGGGCAAATTTTTTAAGCAGGGATGTCCTAGCTCTGACTCTTACTTCAATTCTCTCTGTGCTCGTAGAATAGATTCAGGTAGGTAGCCGTGTTGGTCTAAAGCAGCAGAACAAGATTTGAGTCCAGTGGCACCTTTAAGACCAACAAAGTTTAATTCTGGGTTTAAGCTTCGTGTGCATGCACACTTCTTCAGACAGACGTGTACTTTCCCCAAAGCTGGGTGGAGCAGGAATTCTAGTCCACTACAATAACGGCGAGTTATGGAATCAGGGTGAGAACCAGCTGGGTGACCTTGGACCAGTCACAGTTCTCTTTCAGAGCTCTCTCAGCCCCTAAAAACAAGTCTAGCTCGCCACTGGCGCAACACTAAGAGCTAACACTTGCGGCTGCCAGACAATCCTAGATCTCCTGGCTATTCTACACACAATGCCGGACGATAATTAATATTTAGGGTGAGAGTCTCTCTTTCGGATTAACTACCACGGACTGTAAAGCGTGTTCTTCCGTAAAAAAAAAAATGGAGGAAGGAAACAAATGGGGTAGTTCTGTCAGGCAGCTTGGAAGCAACCTGCAGAGATGACCAGAAGCAAAAACAACAGCAACACCCCAACAGGCTGACGTGAAGTGGGGTAGAGCAGGATGATAGGAAGTGTGCGTCTGGAAACGACCAGAAGGGAAGTTCTTCTTCAAGTGAAGTCAAACCCCATCCACCCCGTAACAACGAGCAGACCCCGGAATGCCTTGAGATGAAGCCCCTCAGGAGAGAGCTCTAGAAATCACTCCTTGTCCGCCCCTCCTAAACTCTTGCCAGCGCTGAGCACACAGTTGCAGCTTCTCCGCCTCCTCCTCGGCTACGCTCACGCGTTTGGCGTTGCCCCGGGCTCCTCTCCTAGGAAGCCGCGCCGGAGGGGAGGAGGCGAAGCTACAGCAGTTGGGAAAGGCGGGTAGTTCAAAACCGAGCGAGGGAAACCTTCAGGCCAGCGCACGCGGGCAGCCGCTGCTTGGTCGGGGGGAGGCGGCTCTTCCTCTTCATTAGGGCAACGCTTTGGGGCTGAGGCGAGAAGGAAAGTGCTGCTGTTGCTGCCTTTCCCCCCTATTTCCCTTAGCAGAGAGCAGCACCCACTCTTTACTCTGTCTCAGAGCTTGCCTTCAGTTCTTGTCAGTTTTGTGGATGGGCTGATTTTTTCCCCCACCTGGCTTTATTTTCTTCTCTGAAGCAAATTTATTCCCTTCCCAAATTTGGGGGCAATCCATTTTCATCCCACCCACCCCGCCCCCGGCTTGCAGGGGGATATTTCAAGCCAGGTGACTGAACCCCTCAAGGGCTGCTTAAGCCCATCCAGCTATGAACGGGGTTTAGTCGAATAATTAAGACGCGAACTTAAGCATACTTTTGACTATATTCTCTAAGCTAGCTAAATGATACTCTAATGTATGTTATTGGGCTTCGATATCTTCCCCCCTGCATTTTACCCAGACCCTCTAGGTTAAAAGGGCATTTTGATTGTAGCTGTATGGAAAACTTCATGTGAAGCATCTCCTGGCCTTCAATTTAAACAGGTAAGTAGGGTTACACCTCTCTTCCAGATGGAAGAAACTTAACTATAGCATTCTGTGTATCATCAGGTCAGGCTATGCTAATTGGAGGGGAGTAATTGAGAGCAGGTATATCTGCCCTGAAAAAGTTGAGGGGAAATTTATATTCTTACCTCAAAACAAATACAAAGAGACTTAGTTTAAAAGGGAGTGGAAAGAGTTAAAACTAAGGTTTCAGAGTAAGCAGTTTTAATAGCCACATGTATATTCTTGGCAAGCCACCACCTAAAGGTGACCATCTCCTTTAAAAAAGCATTACTAAAGCAATTTTGTCATTTCTTAAAACACACTGTATGACCCATAAAGTTTTCTCTTAGTATAATAGTTAAACTTTAATGTACAAGTCTATTTAAACAAGAAATAAAGGCTGAAGATCATATCCTTAAATTCTGATTATTTTCTAGGGAATTGTGGGAAATGAAACTTACCACAGTGTCTCATATAGAAGTGATAATCTTGTTTTGTTGCTTATTCCTGATGGTATCATATTTTTCCCTTTCAACATGGTGGTTCCATTTTTAACAGTTCCAAATGATAGCTACTCATCATCTTTTTTTAAAAATGCCATGAAGTTTACAGTGTTGCAACTCTAGAGATTCTCCCAGTACTTTAATCCAATTGCTGAATTGAGTCTCTGGGTAGCTGTGATTCTCCCATTTACTCATCTTTTTGTCCATCCACTCTGCCATGCTGCCCAGCTCATCTGATGTCCAGCTCAATATATCAGAGTGGAAGGAGTCAGGAAACAAAAATAAATGAGGTGGTTTTCAAAGTATAGAGGGAATTTCCAGGCTGCACCCTGACAAAGTCGCTTGTTAGTGTGGCCACTGCAACATGATTCTCTTAATTCTTCCATTTTCCCCCTGAATTTGCTGCTAATAGTTTTTAATTTTTGATCTTGAAGTCTACTGTTTTGTGAATAACTTATTTCTTTTGGTGCTCTTTCTATATAATCCACAGCTATAGAATTCTTCTTTCAGTAACATTTACTTTAAAGTTAAAAAAAAGATGCTCTAGCCTGTATTCAGAAGGAGGACCAATAATTTCAGTTCTTTGCTGTACTTCAGGAGATTAGAACTTCAAGCAGATACCTGAACAGGAACATAACTTAGATCTGAAGAAGGGTGCATGCACGCAAAAACTTATACTTAGAATTAAACTTGGTTGGTCTTAAAGGTGCTACTGGACTCAAACTTTGTTCTATAGATTTATATAAATATGGTGAAGGCAAGTATCATTTTCCTTCCCTTTCAACTCTCTGTCCCATTTGTATAAGATAGTCATATTAATATATTTTGATAGAAATGTCTCACTCATTCTGTGTCCTCATTGGAAAATATAGTATACTGGTGGCTTAATAAACCATGATAGGGCAGAGGTGAGAGTGAACTCCCTTACTTAGTCCAGCACACTTTGATGAAGTCTGCAGGGGCCTTGTTGTAATGAAGCTGAATCCAGATAAGACATAGGTGATGCTGGCTGGAAGAGCCACTGCTTTGAATGGAATTGTTTTTCCTACTCTTTCAAGAAGAAGAGATTGGATTTATACCCTGCCCTTCAGTACCCAAAGGAGTCTCAGAGCGGCTTACAAACTCGTTTCCCTTCCCCTCCCCACAACAGACACCCTGTGAGGTAGGTGGGGCTGAGAGAGCTCTGACAGAAGTTGCTCTTTTTCAAGAACAGCTGTGCCAGAACTGTGGCTTGCCCAAGGTCATCCAGCAGGTGCAAGTGGAGGAGTGGGGAATCAAACCCGGTTCTCCCAGATTAGAGTCCGTGCATTTAACCACTGAACCAGACTGGCTTGGGAGTCTTGCTGGGTTCTGGTCTCCTGCTGAAACAAGACCATGACAGCAAAAAATGCATTTTGCCAACTACATCTAGGAAGGAAACTGGTTCCCTATTTGCAGATGTATAATCTGGCCACGCTACTCTATAAATGGGGCTTGATTACTGTAACAAATTCTACGTGGGGCTTCCCTTGAGGACAATCCAGAAGCTGCAGCTAGTGCAAAATGTGGCAGCTTGTTTGTTATGAGGCTAGATGACAGGACCATGTTACTCTTACTCTGAGGCCTTATCACTGGTTGCAAATTAGTTCCGCCGTCCAATTCAAGGTGTTGGTACTCACCTTTAAATCCCTTCATGACCCAGGGACCATATATTTGAAGGACTGTCTTTTCATCATCCCATGTGTCAGCTCCATTCAACTCATCATCTGTTATCAGTTCCTCTACTGTGTAAGGCACATTTCCGCACAGTCAAGACTCAGGCTTTTTCTGTGGCTGCTCCATGTGTCTGGAACAGTCTCCCCCAAAAAGTCAGGGGGTTTCTGCCCCCCTGACTTACCAGCAATGATGCAGAACAGAGCAGTTCCAGAAAGCTTTGGGGGCAGCCTGAGCCTATTGGTCGGAGCACTTCTTTTTAGTCTTGTTTTTAATGTTTCTTTTATTAAGCTGTTTTGAGTTGTTTTTACATTGATGTTACCCTCCTTGGGTGCCTGGTAGAAAGGCAGTATGTAACTGTTCAAAATAAATAAAATAATGAATTTTTGCCAACTGGTCCCCTTTCTGCGGTTGGCAGAATGCTTCTGCATTCTGCAGCCAGTCAGGAAGATCCCCATACAGACAGTACTCATTCCTGAAGTATAATCTCAGGGTTTGTTTGTTTGTTTATTTATTTATTTATTTCAATTTATATCCCGCCTTGCAGGTGTGATGAATGCAACTTTCCATGCTTAACTTTTGTATGTTGTAATGTCAGCTGTTTCTGTCCCTCAGCATCTTGGGCAATGCCCACACAGTTGTGGAATGCTTCTTATTTAACTGCAGTCTTCTTGTAAATCTTCCAAGGTAAGTATAAAATATTACTTTTTGTCAAGACTCGCTAAAGATGCTGGTTAGGGTTCCAAGAAAAGTTCATCTAATTCTGTAATATCATGTGACACCCCCCCAAACCCCTGATATTAGTACTACCACCACCCATCCACCAATATTGAATGGCAAACTGCTTTTGAAATGTGTGGGAGTTTCAAAAACAATGTGCAATGTGCATTTCAGTGTCTTATTTTGGCTAGCAAGCTTAAAGCAGGATGGATTTATTTAAGTTACACAGAAAAAAGATCATTTTGAAACACTGGTTTAAAATAAGTTTTCTGTTTTGAAATTGCAAATGATATTCTAAGCTTCTTTGGGTCCCCATTGAAGATAAAAGTGGGCTATAAATGTCTTAAATACATATATGCCCTGCACAAGTATGCTTTTGCTATTACATAGAACCTTCAACCAATCTAGGGACTTAATCCAAAATCTTTAATCATGCATCTCATGTGCCTTTTATAGTGTAGGATTCTGTCTACTCAGAGAGAAAACATTGTTATGTATGACTTCTAAGCAAGCTTGCTTGGTTGAAGGCTCAGGCTGCAATCCTATGCATGTTTATTTCAAAGCAAATCCTAAAATAGGGCATATTTTTGGCCAAATATGCAAACAATTGGTCTGTAAATATCCAGAGACTGTAGATGTTGGTAGTTACAGAACCCTCCTCCCTATGAGATAGAAAGCTGTATTTGTTTCATACAATCACAATTTGAAAACTGTATTATGGACCTTGCCTAGCTGGGGGCTTAAAGTAGGAGCTTAATGGATATTCCTAATAAGATCTCTTGGATCCTTGTACTTTTGGTGGCTTAATAGTCCCTGGCTTCAGTAAAAAGCCTATGGTAATAAATACATGACGGACTGTGTAATTTCTGTGTAACTTCAGAATTCTGTCTGGCCTAAAGTAGCTCTTTGAATCTATAAATTTCATAACCCACCTGGTGGGTCTCTATGATCCAAATGTTGAAGCCCAGTACTGTGTTTGCACACGGTTTTGTGTATTGGCATTCAGTGTTCCATCCAATATGCCAAGAATATTGTAAAGGAATTACTTCTGTCTGTTTAGAAGGCAGGAAAATTATATACCATACACAATTTCTCATTAGAAATTTCAGTCCCATTGCTAAGAAACTGGAAGACTAGAAGTCAAAGCATTGTTATATATAAACAATTTTGCATTAGCAGAGAAACAAACAATATATTGCAGTGACTTCCCAGTTTTAGAACTCCAAGGAATTTATGCTGATGCTTCTGAGTGTGCTAATTCTACAATAGTTGTTTGATAGGACATGCCTCTCATATGGTGCCACTGACAAATGCCAGTACACAAAATTGTGTACAAACAGAGTACTCGGCTTCAGTGTTTGGATCATAGAGCCCCACCAGGTGGCTTATGAAATTTTGGGTGTGGTTTATGCAAGTGGCATATGTGGTTTATGCTGATCATATAAAGAACAAGGGTGCTGTGCTTCTTGTCACACTAAGAAGAGCAGCAGGATGATGAGGCAAAGTCACTTGGGGATGGAAAATATTCCTTTGGTACAGGCAGGTTCAGAGATACCCTTCACTCTCCTGCAGAAGCTCTCTTTTACCTTTTCTATCCTGTTAACCATGGATGGTCATTACTGCTAATTAGATCTCCAGTTCTCTGTGAACTTGCACACACACACCCTTTCCAGTGAGGTCCAGCCCTTCTTCCTGTCGTGTGACTTACAGCTTGGTAGGTCTCATGCCATTGGGAGGATAGTGAAAGATGGGTCCTTAGAAAGGTCTGGAAAGGTTGAAGACCACTGGTCTGAAGACCCAGGATATGGTTTGAGACAGCAATCTTGTAGGAGCTGAGCGGTTGTGGATCTGGTTGGTATATGCATGCAGGGGCATAGACTATGGAGGGCAGCAGGGCTCAAGCCCCCTTCCTTGGTTGTGTCAGGCTGTCTGGGATTTCCTAGTAGGAGCAATGTCTCTTCCACCCTCCCCCGCACCGCCAGGTAGCATCATGAAGTTAATTGGGCTGTTAGGTTCTCAAGGTTAGTCAGTCCTGTTTGTCTTTGTAACAACTTAACAAGTTCATAGGAGGCATAGGGCCGTTTTTGTTTGGTTAGAGGGGAAAGCATCCTTCAGTGCATGATACTGTCTGTGAAGAAACAACAGAAAGAGAAAATGAGCATAGAAGGGGGAAGGGAAAGACCAATCCATCTAGCAATCAGGAGGCCTCAGTAGTTGGACTGAAGAATGTAGTTCCTGTAACCTGCAACCCAAACTCTGATGTAAATGCAGCTAGATTTGAGTACAGTAGCACCTTAGAGACCAACAAGAGTTTGGGGGTATTAAGCTTTTGTGAGCTGAAGTTTCCTTTGTTGGTATCTGACAAAGAGATCATTGATTCTCAAAATCTTATACCCAAAAAATCTGGTTGGTCTCTAAGGTGCTAACTTGAATCTAGCAGTTCTACTGCAGACCAACATGGCTACTCTCTGAAACTATCTGATGTAAGTAAAGTATCAAGAGAATAATGGTTTGCCTTCATACATGGGATGCTAATAATCACATTATTACTGTGTCTTAGTGGCCCTGCCTTAGAGAAAGAAATAGTCCATTTTATCTTTAGCTATGGGTATGGGGAAGTGTTACTAAGAACCCCCTTTCTACCTTGGTATGTACTGTCTGCCCTGATTCCATCCTTGCTGAATTTGCCTTGGCAGCCATGTTAGAAGCTAGCAATGCCTTGCTTTGGAGAAAGTGAGGTCAGGACTCTCCTCAGGCTATGCTAATGAGAGGCCAAATCCTTGGGCGGGAGGCTGATTCACTGATAGGACATCTGTATGCTTACACATTACCATAGGGGCTTGCAAAGCCAGGCCCCCATTTTGCTCTGTCAAGGTAATTTCATTAGCGAATGCAAGTCTTTCTGAATGCAATTACTATCAAGCAGCCAGGTGAGCTGATTTCATTTTGCTGACCTACCCTGAATATCTCCTAGCCTACCAGCCTGCTCCAGGCATGGAGGAATTCTCTACCCTGCCAGTCCTTTTGTCCATCCTGCCTAAATGCAATCTTCTTTTGTCACCTTTCTGAGAAGCCCCTCCCTCCTTAACTCAGTCAGAGCCATGAAATCCATAGATTCTCATCCTGGACTCACCCTGAATTCCTGGACCTTATGTATTTGAAAGTCTTTTGTGCTGCTCTACCAGCCAAAACTACAGTTTCATCCTTTCCACTTGCACAGAAGCTGCCAGCTCTCTCTGGGTCTTTGGGAAGCTCTGCAAAAGCCCCTACTCTCAACTTGTGGCTCATTGAAGCAGACAAGATATTGAAAGTTAAGGTGATTTTGATATCATGGGGCTTGCAGCCTTAGAGAAAAAGAAATGAAGGGAATGGGAATATCTCTGTCTTTAGCCATGTGTGTTTGTGGGTGGGCAGAGGACTGTAACTAAAATGGCAAAAGTTAAGATGACTTTGGTACCTGGGGCTTGCAGCCTTCTTGAGTCACAAGGAAAGGTAGGATAGGAATGCTTAATAAAATAATAATCTCTGAAAGAATCTTTCTACATATGTATAGTAGTGTTGTTTACCACAGGATACTGGGTTCCTAAAGTAAATAAAACATTATGATTAATTTCTAACATAAAATGCTGTCTTTATTTTACAGAACGTAACAAACTCTACACAAAAGATGTCAGAAAGTCACTCAGTCCTATCTAATATTCTTAAAAGAGGCAGACTGATCTCTCCTGGCAACAGTACAAGATATTGCGGCTTTAAAGAGTCTTGTTCTCCTTCCATATTTCATGACAGTGGATACAATGAATCATTAAAAGACCCCAGCTTTAATTATACCAATGCAGAACATAAGGGAGAACAGAGTGAAAGAGGTCTACCCGAGCATTCAAAATATTCACATTCTAGTTTTTGCACTTCAGTATTGTCTCCTGCCGAGAATGAAAATGTTATTTTTTTATCAGAAAGAAGGGATGCCGGCCTGCGTACAAACTTCTTTGAAACACCCAAAGTTGCTAAAAAAGACTTGTCTCTCCGCAGAAGACTGCTTGTGTCTAAAGCAGCTTCTGTTGGAGCTGTGGGATGTTCTGAGAGACAAGCTTGTTTGGGGAGCAGCCAGAAAAAAATATCTGTACCTCACTTCCTTAGTTTTGACGAAAGAGTTTCAAAATGTGCCTTAGATTCTCCAAGGCTGACGAGCTATAAGCCTTTGGCAACCAGTACTTTAAAAATTGAAGATCTCTCTCCTCGTTGTCAAAAACTAAGGCATGTATTTTCACAGCAGAAGACTTCCACAATAGACGAATCAAACTCTCAGGGCAGCCTATTCTCAGAACCAGCCTGTTTATCTCCAATCCAGCCTAAATCTTCCACAAACTCTTTTGTTGCAAACACATCTAATAGCTTTGCTGACAGTGCTCTTACCAGTTTTAACCATCAAAGCACTTACTCAGAGTTAGTTAGGACTCCTAAATGTGCATTGTCTGAGACCAGTGTGGATGGATTTGTCACACCCATCAATAGGCTTATAGAAGGCTTTCACTTTAATACATCTGAGATAAACAGTTCCTCGGTTAAAGCACTAAGTGACTTGGACCTCTTAACTTCTGATAGTAGCAGCTGTAGTTCACTTGGCTTAGATAAATCAGAAGATTCCTTAATAGATCATGAGGGATCTTTCCAAGAACTACTTCAAAAACATAATGAATCACCTGTAGTTCTGAACTCTAGAAGAAAGGTAAGAATAAGAAAGCTGCAGCGTTCAAGAAGACTATCCACTCTTTCAGAATGTGGCTCACAATCAGAAAAAGAAGAAGACTGTGCTATTGCTCTTGCTAATCCAAAATGCAAGCAGGAAACAGTAGATGGTACTATAAATGAAGACAGTACATTGTTTTTTAATGAGGAAGACAAACACATGGTTTTGAATCTTGGAGATCTAACAAGAACCCCTGCTTTGCAAATGATTCACGAGGTCTTTATGCAAAGCAGCAGTACAAAGCGAAATGACCTGTCTAGGAACATAGATGGAACTGACATGTCTGTTCTGAAATGTATCATTGCTAGGCTCATTGGCAAGAAAATGGGCCTCGAAAAACTAGACATATTAACAGAATTAAGAGAGAGAGACTTAAAACATGTTCTTGGTATGATTTTAGGTATCATGACTGTGGAAGGCCTATGCAGGTAAGAGAGAAAATGGTGGATTATATGTAGTCCCTAGATTCTGCACCCCCTCAGTGTTGGTATAAATAAATTGAAAATGACTTAATACATAACTTTTCTTAACATAATTTTTAAAAATGCTCCAAACTCTTATAAGTAAAATTTGGGAATCTGGCAAATAACTATGACAACAATACTGTTTTGTTCATTTGCAAGATGAAGTATGCCAAAGTTGGTATGAGAAACTGCTAGAACTGGCTCTTAAAACACTTATAAATATTGGTGTTTGTCCTGGCAGATGGTAGGCATAATTCAAACATGACTAAGTCTGCATGTACAGATTCCCATGCTTTGCTTTTTAGCAGCATGTTACAGAAGTATTTTCCCCATTAGGGCCAGTATTGCAGCTATTATTGGTTTGGCCAGTGCAGGCTTGCAAGTGGAACCAAAGCAGTCCCATCCCTTGAACTGTGGCATTATGTTTAAATAGTGGCTGACATTAGTTCTTTATTTCAGTATGTGGGAAGTAAGCAAAAACTGGCGAGAAATTGTTGTACAAGATAAGCATGCAAATCAGCGAAGGAAGCTATACATTAAACAATTGAGAACGGAAGCTAAGGTAACAACCCCTTGCATGGGCAATTATTGAATGGTGTTCTGAGGAGATGGAATAAGGCTCCAGATTTACAATGGAAAGCTTCCATCAGATAATGAATGTGTCTCTCTGCATATATATGCTTACTGATTGAAACATACCATCTTGAGAGTCCAGCCATACTCAAGTTTATGTTAAAATTGTTTTGAGTGCAATCTAACCATCTGGAAGGTCACATCACTTCAGTTTCTTTTACTTGCCACATGCCCCTCCCCATTTGTTTCATTTCTATACTGTAGAAGTCTTCTACATGCCTTCCTGAGGGCCCTTTTCATTGAGAACTCCCTTCATAATATCCTGTTGATCAGTAAGCAGGCAAGCTTCCCTGGACTAACCAGTACTGAACTCCTGTAATATGCAGCCTTAAAAGAGTATTTGGTCTGCACATAGTTGACACAGAGCATTGTGAAGCTCCCAAAGGCCCAGACATTGTTCTGGATCAGATTCAAGATAAGACAACAGGAAATCCAATCACAGATCTGCAACTCTTAACATTTCTATTAATAGCAACTGGGGTGGGGGAAAGAATTAGGGCTAAAGTTTTTGTTTAAAAAATTATCCCCATACCCCATTTTCCTGAAGACTATTGCTTTCCTTCCTTCTGTTGCTATTTGCCCCAAAAGGAAAAACATGGAATGCAAGGTAGAATCTCCTCCCCCTCAAAAATCTTCTGCATTGTTCTGTGGTTCCATAGCAGAAGTATGCATTCTTTTTGTTATTCCTTATGTGATCTGCACTACAGAGTTTCTGGATAAGAGGAAGATTTATACAGAGAATTTAAAGAACATGCCTGACATAAAATAGCATACTGAACTTTAGGTAGATTTTTGAAATAAAGTAACTTGTGATGTTGGCAATGTAACAGGGACGCATGCCAGATGCTGAAGATGCTGCCACAAGGCTTATGATGGCTAGATTTGCACTAAGACCAGTCCAGGCTCAAGCAAAACCTGCAGTATTACAGATGGAGTCCTCTTGGATTGAACTTTTGACACCCATGGGATGCAGTCCTCTTTATCAATCAGCTAGTAAGCAGGAAGCGTATGTAAAGGTAGGAATCTGTATCCAGCAGCTTAAAACAAGGGGCTGGGGGTTATAAAGCACTGCGGACAAATGTTGGGCAATTAATTTTAGTGGGAAATAAATGAGGACAGTAGCATTCTATGTGTTATAGACAGTAGCATTCTATGTAGTGATAGACTCACCACTGCCCAACAGTTGCCTCTTGCTTTTATTATTTCTGCGAATAAAAATTTCTTGATTATTCTTTCTTAGTGAGTTGGACCCTCCTCTCTCCTACTGATCTCTGTAAAATGCTACTCCTTGGTGATGGCCAGGGCCGGCTCGCCCACTAGGCGAGCTGGGCGCTCGCCCAAGGCGCCGAGCCTGCAGGGGCGCCAAACGCCCCCCTGCCGCCGCTGCCTGCCTGCCACCGCTGCCAGCGAAGCGCCCTGGTGGGGCTCAGGAGGCGGCAGCAGTGGCAGAGCTTGCCCGCCCTCCCCCTGCTGGCGCTCCCCCTCCCCTCTCCTCCAAGCCAGCACTGGGAGGGAGGGAAGGGGCGGGTGTTTGAACCCCTGCCCCCTTCCCTGGTTTTCCTGGGGCCCCCGCAGCTGCGGAGCACCCAAGAAAGCCAGCGCTCCGCTGCCCCCCTGGTCTTCAGGTCCCACCGGGAGGTTGGCATCCATGGTGGGGTGGGCACCCCAGGCTGTCCTGCCCAGGGCGCCCAGGCACCTGGGGCCGGCCCTAGTGATGGTGACCTTCAGGAATGATATGAAGGGGGTCTGTAGTAGAAAGGAGCAAATGGGTGAGAATTGCCTATTTAGTCAAGATCCAACCCTTTGACTTTTATTGTTAAAATTTATTATGTTTATTCCATTGCAAATCTCTAGGAAGTATAATATAGGATTAAAGAGAAAACCTGTAAAATGCAAGTGTGGCCAGATCCTAAATATTGTCTGTTCTCCTGTTACAGGTTGCTAAAGGTCTCTTGAGTGATGAAGCTTTAAAACCCTGTCCCAGGTGTCAGTGCCCAGCGAAATACCAGCCCTTAAAGAAACGTGGACTCTGTAGCCGAGAAGACTGTGCATTTGACTTCTGCGTTTTATGTCTATGTGCTTTCCATGGATCAAAAGATTGTTATAGTTCATCTGCTAAATGGAAAAACAGAAAAGATGCTCTACCAGGAAGTGCAAAAAGCAAAAGAAACTTAAAACGTCTCTAAACACATTGGAATAAATGGAATGCATTCTCCTACCCCTATTCCCAAATCTGTACAATAGCATTTTAACAATTATGCATTTTGAAAGTATTAAGTTATTGTGCCCATAAATCAAGCAGATAATTTCCCATATAAATATATCCTAAATAACTTTTGATACATTTTTGAAAAAAGTGAAAAAATTTTAAACTTTGCCTTGTGTTTGTCACTTTGCTAGATGCACTCAGTGATATTTCAATAAAGTACTTTCAATACAGTTTTCTTTGATTCTTACAATCCTGTTTAGGGATTTTCATAACACTGGCAAAGATGCTGTGGTATCTTTGAATACTTTTAAAACAATATTTAAAACATATTTTAACAGTAATGCATATTGTGTGATTCAAATCATTACTGCCTCAGTAGATCAAATACAGGAATCTGAAAACGACCTTAAGATAAACAGCACAAAATAAACACAATATAATTCTTCATCGCTTATCAAGTTGTCTAACAAATTATTTCCATAACAAATAACTGGATTTGATTATGCATGTGAAACTGCTTTGTGATGTAAGGTATGAGCTGTCGTGTGCGAGTGCACTTCTTCAGATACATTGAGATGGAAGTGTCTGAGGAAACGTGTGTACACAGGAAAGCTCATACCATGAATAAAACTTTGTTGGTCTTAAAGATGCCACTGGACTTTAACTTTGTTCTGTTTCTTCAGACCAGGGTTGATTTGATTTAAATCAAACCAATTTAAACCACTAGTCAGACTAGATTTAAATAATGGTTTTCTACCTAAAGACTCTATTATTTATTTATTTATTATATTTATATCCCACCCTATCCCACAAGTGGGCTTGAGCAGTATAATCTTGCTGGTATAATCTTAATATTTACAACCAGATGAAGGTTTCATTTTTAGAGTAACAACTTTTCGAATTAGTTTTACAGTTACATCAAAAAATTACTGATCTGGTTATACTATTAGAAACACATCATAGATAATTATGAAATTATTGTAAGGTGAACTATCTCTCGTTTAATAAGCTAATCATTCATATTTGGACAACTTTTATGCTATATATTGGAAAGAAAAATAATCATTACTTTAATAATAATAAATTAAATAGTTTTATTTAACTAAAACAATAATATAGCATTTATATTTGCTTAAACATCCATGTTTGTTAACTGATGTTGTTAAACAAAATATCTTTTTTTAAAATTTAGACTATCAGCCCGGTCCACACATGAAAAATTTAAAATACTGTCCTCTGTAGATCACTCATCTTCATCTTGTTTGTTCATACTCTGGGGGAAAAAAACAAGCTTTCCTGCTTTATCGAGTCCCAAACTATTTCTCAATTTAAAATGAATGAGTCCAAAGGAAGAGAATATTCTTTCTATGCCAGCAGAAGAAGCTACTGCTGTTAAAAGTGAAATCATTACTTCAACAGTTCTAAATCCAAGTGCTTAAGTGACTTCCACCGGTTCACTGGTGTGACTTTCTTTAAAACATCATCAGCAAACATATATTTCTTGACTGGTTCCCCCTTAGCTCTGAAGTTTATTATAGTTAGGATTACAGATGAATGATTACTAGATACGCATGTCATAGCTAACTCTTCTTCCTCAGCACTTAAGGCTTGATCCTGGTACCAAATTTTTTTTAATAAAATGAGCTGGAGACAGTGCTTGTCCCATTCATTTTTTTTAATGCTTGTAAATTAATTCCATCAGTCTGTAGTTCTGTTTTTAAGTGCTCACTCAGTTCCTTCCAAATTTCAACAGCATCAGCAATAAAGCAGCTATTTTTCTGTATTTTGTTTAAAGCTTTAGAAATGGGTTTCAGGACGCTCAGCATATGTTCAGCATTTCTCTGAAGCCCAATGTTGAGGATTTTGGCTGTGATTTTGTTGTTGTTCAGTCGCACAGTCGAGTCCGACTCTTCGCGACCCCATGGACCAGTTTACGCCAGGCCCTCCTGTCTTCCGCTGTCCGCTGAAGTTTGCTCAATTTCATGTTCGTTGCATCAATGACACTGTCTAACCATCTCATCTTTTGCCGTCCCCTTCTTCTTTGACCTTCAATCTTTCCCAGCATCAGGGTCTTCTCCAGTGAATGCTCCCTTCTCATTTGGTGGCCAAAGTATTTGAGCTTCAACTTCAGGATCTGACCTTCCAGGGAGCAATCAGGGTTGATTTCTTTTAGGATTGACTGATTTGATCTCCTGGCAGTCCAAGGGACTCTCAAGAGTCTTCTCCAGCACCATAGTTCAAAAGAATCTATTCTTCGGCGCTCGGCCTTCCTTATAGTCCAACTCTCGCAGCCATACATTACTACGGGGAATACCATTGCTTTGACCATGCGGACTTTTGTTGGCAAGGTGATGTCTCTGCTTTTATCATGCTGTTTAGGTCTGCCATCGCTTTCCTCCCAAGGAGCAGGCGTCTTTTAATTTCATGGCTGCAGGAGTGATGGGGCCAGATGCCATGATCTTAGTTTTTTTTGATGTTGAGCTTCAAGCCCACTTTTGCGCTCTCCTCTTTCACTCTGAGCAAGAGGCTCTTTAGGTCCTCTTCACTTTCTGCCATCAGAGTGGTATCGTCTGCATATCTGAGGTTATTGATCTTTTCCCCAGCAATCTTAACTCCGGCTTGTGATTCATCCAGGCCAGCATTTCGCATGATGTACTCTGCATATAAGTTAAATAAGCAAGGTGACAATATACATCCTTGTCGTACTCCTTTTCCTATGCTAAACCAATCAGTTGTTCCATATCTGGTTCTAACTGTTGCTTCTTGATCCTTATACAGGTTTCTCAGGAGACATGTGAGGTGGTCCGGTACTCCCATCTCTTTAAGAACCTGCCATAATTTATTGTGATCCACACAATCAAAGGCTTTAGCATAGTCAATGAAGCAGAAGTAGATGTTTTTCTGGTACTCTCTTGTTTTCTCCATAATCCAGCGAATGTTGGCAATTTGATCTCTAGTTCCTCTACCTCTTCGAAACCCAGCTTGAACTTCTGGCAGTTCTCTATCCACGTACTGTTGGAGCCTAGCTTGTAGGATCTTGAGCATGACCTTGCTAGCGTGTGAAATGAGTGCAATTGTGCGATAGTTTGAACACTCCTTGACATTGCCCTTCTTTGGGATTGGAATGTACACTGACCTTTTCCAATCCTGTGGCCACTGTTGTGTTTTCCAAATTTGTTGGCAAATTGAGTGCAGCACTTTAACAGCATCTTCTTTTAAGACTTTGAATAACTCAGCTGGGATACCATCACCTCCACTAGCTTTGTTGTTAGTAATGCTTTATAAGGCCCATTTAACTTCGCTTTCCAGGATGTCTGGCTCGAGGTCAGTGATTATACCATCGTGGTTGTCAAGGACATCGAGGTCCTTCTTGTATAGTTCTTCTGTGTATTCTTGCCATCTTTTCCTAATCTCTTCTGCTTCTGTTAGGTCCCTACCGTTTTTGTCCTTTATCATGGCCAGCTTTGCATGGAACGTTCCCTTGATTTCTCCAGTTTTCTTGAAGAGATCTCTAGTCCTTCCCAATCTATTGTTTTCCTCTATTACTTTGCATTGGTCATTCAGGAAAGCCTCCTTATCTCTTCTTGCTGTTCTCTGGAAATCTGCATTCAGTTGGACAAATCTTTCCTTTTCACCGTTCCTTCTTTCTTCTGCTATGTGTAAAGCCTCATCAGACAGCCACTTTGCTTTCTTGCATTTCTTTTTCTTTGGGATGGCAGTGATTGCTGCCTCTTTTACAATGTCACGGACCTCTGTCCATAGTTCTTCAGGCACTCTGTCTATCAAATCTAGTCCCTTAAACCTATTCTTCACCTCTACTGTATATTCATCGGGGATGCGATCTAGGTCAAATCTCAATGGCCTTGTGGTTTTCCCAACTTTCTTCAATTTAAGTCTGAATTTTGCAATGAGTAGCTCATGATCTGAGCCACAGTCAGCTCCAGGTCTTGTTTTTACTGACTGGATAGAGCTTCTCCATCTTTGACTGCAAATTATATAGTCAATCTGATTTCGGTGTTGCCCATCTGGTGATGTCCATGTGTAGAGACGCCTCTTAGGTTGTTGGAAAAGGGTGTTCGCTATGACCAGCGTGTTCTCTTGACAAAACTCTGTTAGCCTTTGCCCTGCTTCATTTTGTTCTCCAAGGCCAAACTTGTCTGTTATTCCGGTTACCTTTTGATTTCCTACTTTAGCATTCCAGTCCCCTCTGATGATGAGGACATCATTTTTTGGTGTTAGTTCTATGAACTGTTGTAGGTCTTCATAGAACTGGTCCATTTCAGCCTCTTCTGCAGCAGTGGTTGGGGCATAGACTTGGATTACTGTGATATTGAATGGTTTGCCTTGGATTCGGACTGAGATCATTCTGTCATTTTTGAGATTGTATCCCAGTACTGCCTTTCTCACTCTCTTGTTGACTATAAAGGCCACACCATTTTTTCTACGGGATTCCTGGCCACAGTAGTAGATATAATGGTCTTCTGAGTTAAATTCGCCCATTCCTGTCCACTTTAGTTCACTGATTCCCAAGATGTCAATGTTCATTCTTGCCATCTCATTTTTGACCACGTCAAGCTTACCTTGATCCATAGACCTTACATTCCAGGTTCCTATGCAGTATAACAATGTTCTTTGCAGCATCGAACTTTCCTTTCACCGTCAGACACATCCACAACTGAGCGTCCTTTCGGCTTTGGCCCAGCCGCTTCACTCTTTCTGGGGTTACTCGTACTTGCCCTCTGCTCTTCCCCAGTACGCATATTGGACACCTTCCGACCTGAGGGGCTCATCTTTCGGCGTCATATCTTTTATCCTTTTGTTACTGTCCATGGGGTTTTCTTAGCAAAGATACTGGAGTGGGTTGCCATTTCCTTCTCCAGGGGGATCACGCTTGGTCTGAGTTCTCTGCTGTGGCCTGTCCGTCCTGGGTGGCCCTCCACGGCATAGCCCATAGCCTCATCGAACCATGCAAGCCCCTCGCCACGACAAGGCAGTGATCCATGAGGGAGGCTGATGGAATAACTGAGATTAAAATGATACCTGGCTATGATTCACTCACACAGTCTTATCTGAGCAATGTGCTGTTGCTGTCTTGTGGGGAAAGGAAGGGAAGGTGATTGTAAGCTGGTCTAAGACTCCAAGTGAAGGGCAGGGTATAAATACAACTCTTCTTCTTTATGGTAGGTTGTCACATGCTGTACTTATCCAGTATAAACTTGGGGCTTTAGGCAGCTTGTCTTTTGACAGACTAAAGATCTACTTCCACACATGTAGTAAAATAGGCTCTTACCTACAGTTTGGCAGGCAAGAACTTTTGGATGAGGGCTACAATACTTGAAAATTTCATCACAATTGAATGGGATGGGAAAGGAGCCAAAAAGATCTCATACCCTCCACTGGTCCTAAAATGGAGAAGCTTCTTGTTAAGTATGAGACTTAACTCTGAGAGTGATGAACAGTGATTCAGTTTTAATAGTGATTCAGCAACTCAGAACAGACAGCAAGGCGATCAGGTAACACACATGCAAACAGTAGAGCACAGCTCCTTTTTAAACATTCCGGGCTAACAAAATCACGCCCCTACTTTGGTTAACAACCAATAACATTTGAGGGATAAGGACCAATGAGGCCTGTTCCCGCTATAACATTTCAGTCCTGATTGGTTACAAAACAGTGCAGATTCAAAACAACCAATAGGATTGTTGAGGCTTACAATCCTGGTCTTGACTTCAAGCTTACTTAACATGTAAAAGTATACAGGCTGTTCACAAGTCAGGACATAACACTTCTGCTTACCTGGCTGAAATTTTGAAGGGAGGTTTCTCTTCTGTGAAAACAAGATTCTTGCAACACCATAAATAACAAATTTCTGGCCACATAAGTGTTTGTAGGCTTGAGCCCACTTTGTCAGATGCATAAACAGTAAAGAAAGCAAAATGATTAATGAGGGGTTTAAGAGGCTTCAAGTATTTTTTTCGTTCTCCTCTCTGTGATAGAAAAGTGAATTACCAGCAAGATTATTACACCACAGAGAGGAGAAGGCAGTTCCATAGTCACCGGTGAGGGGGGAGAGAGATTTGGGGGCAATGCCCCCCACAGATGAGCACTGCCCACTTGGACAAAAATCCCAACTTAAATTTAAAAAAAACAAACAAAACTGTAAGATGAGTGGTTCTGTTGTTGTTTTTTTCCAAAATGACCCCAGGCACAGTCAGGGAAGCTTCAGTCTCATTTTCTTTTTTCTGGGCCAAAAAATAAATAGGTTTTTAAAAATGAAAATAAAATAAAACTGCAAAAAATAAAATACAAATGCTAAAAGAGAGAGAGAGAAAGTTGGAGATTTCCCCCTCCCTGGCTTACACAGAAAAACACCCTGGAATGGTGTCTCTCCAGCTGAAAGGACTAGAGGGGGACTAGGGATCACAACGGAGCTGGAACTGCTTCTTCTTCTTTCTGTTGCAAGATGAGAAGCAGGCACAGCTGGGTTGCCCCCCCCGATTTCCCCATGCCCCACACCAACCAACATTTTCTGGCTATGCCCCTGGGAGAAGCGGGGAGCTATAATATTGCTAGGATGTTAATCCTTGAGGTGCTGTAAGAATCTTGTTTTGTGCTGGCTGTTATACAATTACCCCATTGGAATTTGTATTTCTCACACAAAGGATCCAGTTCTTGAAAACTTCATTTGAGTTAGGGAATAGGGGAGCCTATTCCCCATTAAAATGACTACCAAACTGATTAACAATGAAAACATATGACACTAATACTACAAAATCCAAACAAGATTTTTACCAAGCAAAACCACCTGAACCCAAGTAAAATTTTAAATGTTCCACCCTGACCTGGATAGCTCAGGCAAGCCCAATCTCATCAGATCTCAGAAACTAAGCAGGGCAAGTAATCGGAAGGGTGACTTCCAAGGAATACCGGGGCTTGGGACACAGAGGCAGGCTATCAAGCCACCTCTCTGAAAAACATCCAAGCCCCAGTAGGGCTCTCCAGAAGTCACCATGACTTCCAGGCATGAAAGCACACACACACAAAAATACCCACAATTTTTTTTTAAAGTTTCCCATTTCTGTCGGTGTTGGAAAACAATCTCCAATAACCCATTGCAATAGCTTTATATCTGCTGGGTCTCTTACTGCCTTTAAACTTTGCTTTGAAACTTACTAAAACTTCTTTCAAGACTTACTCCTCCAGTGTCACTAAGATTGTTTAGAGGGACCCACCTTGGAAATGCTGCTTTTCTATAGCTGTAGATGTATTGATATGTCACATAAAAGCTCTGTATTGGATACTGCTGCACTAAGGGACTCTGGTGTGCATTCCAGGAACTTGAACTGTCCCGTTTTCTTTTGATTTTTTTTTTAATACTACTTGGCATTTGCACAATTTACAGCTTGTCAAGAAAAGGTAACAAAGTAGAATAAATCAACACAACATCTTTGCAAGCTTTTATTTATGTTCCACCTTTCTTCAGGCAGCATACACAAGACTCTCAAAAGGTCTCCTATCCATGTTGATGTAGGATGTGCCTTCCAGTAGCCCCCGAGATGTCTCACTGAAAGGAAAAACCTTGAAAACGCATAAAGGGTTTTACCCCGCTTTTGACTAGAGCTTTCTTTTTGTTTTCTGTGAAGCTAAGAATTCTCCAAAGGACGTGATTCTGGTAACCCAGCTGTGTGGAAACATCCAGAATACTTCATACTTTTTTGTTTTATTGAATTTCCCTTGCAGAGCAGCTGTCATCATCCTTGATCTGTTTAAGGTGCAGGAAGCTGAAAGGGCTCAAGACTTTCTAATCCCTTTGTAGCTGACAGGAACGGGAGAGCTCACAGAAGACTGTCCAAGTAATAAATTATATCTGCTTCTAGTATGGCACTCCTTGGGGATGGCTTGTAACTCTAAATGACAGAATGTGGCAACGTTACTGAAAAACATATTTGTCAGGTTGGCTTAATTCCAGCAGTATGCTAGTTAGGCTTCTGGGTGCTGGATGTTTCAGTGAATTTTTTCAAGGTATTTTTGTGTGTGAGAGGGGGACATGAGAGGAAATCAAACATGAAAGAGCAATCGACAGTTTCTCTTTTTTAAATTAAGCTTATTTACAGCCTACCTTTCTTGTGGAGACTCAAGGCAGATTACAGAATAAACAGCAGAGCCCTCCAATTAACAATGCAGTAGGAGTATGATTACAGAACTGGACATAATGCAGACAACTGAACTAACAAACTGTTTAAGGCATGACACACTACACAACAGAAAGCAGGTAACAAAGGAAGAAGACAGCGCAGTAGAGGGAAGGCTACATACAAAAGTATTGCAGTAGACTATGAACATCCCTTATAAACCGATTTCCCATGCTGGTCCATTATTCTACAGTTCTAATCCCATTATAAAAGCACCTTCTTCAACACTTCTGTTTTGCACATTCTGTGGAATAAGAAGCCTGGGAGGCCTTCCTGACCTCCTCAACCAGGCTGTTCCACAAGGTGCGAACCACAACAGAGAATACATGTGTATGAGCCAGTGCCAATCGTACCTATTTCCAGAGAGATAGGTTTTACTCACATGAACAAAGCTGTCACAGGGAAACAACAGTCCAGCAAGTATGTGGGTCCAAGGCAATTAAGGGCTTTATTGGTAATTACCAGAAACTTCAATTGGGCCTGGTAACTGATGGGTAACAAGTGTCTATGGCATGAGTGGGTTTAACTCATGTGTCTGTGGCATGCACATTCTGCCAGGGCCTGACAGTTGTGGTGTTCTGTACCAACTCGAGTTCCTGAGTTGCTTTTAAGGGCAAACCCAGTGCATTGCAGTAGTCCAGCCATGTAGCCATAGCATAGACCAACGCAGCCAGCAACTGCGTTAAGGTAAAGGGCCATCTTATTTTATTTATCCATTCTTCTAAACTAAATGAAGCTGGAGGAATGCCCTTTTTTTTGCAGCTACATTAACTTGCTTCTCTAGAAATAAAATGGGAGTCCAGTAAAACTCCCTTCAAAAGAGGGAAGCACAATGTCCTTCAAGGCCTTGGCCTTCCCAGCCTACATTACCTCTGTCTTGTCGGGATTCCCTTTCAAGTTGTTCTTGTTCAAGCCATTTAACCACAGCAGAAAGGCACTCAGTGACTGAGCCTGCTATGCGGGGAGGGCGTGGTACAAGTTTGATAAATAAATAAATAGTCATAACTCGTGTACTGATCTGTCTGACAGCACCAAATATATGTTTTCAAGCATGTGTTTTGTAGAATATATGTATCACATTCCTGCTGGTATTGGGAAACACCACAGCTCCCAGTGGGTCATATTCTTGGAGGCATACCTGGGGTTTTGCTGCCATTTAATATGTGCAATGATTGTCAAGTAACACCACAAAACAAAAGTCCAGTGGCATCTTAAGGAGTAACAACATTTATTCTAATATCAGCTTTCATGAGTCAGAGCTCACATCCTCAGATACAATAAAGTAAATTAAGTGGCATGCCATCTGAACAGAGAGATTATTTCCCAAAAACGTCTTTTACATTACATCCCCCACACATAAACACTTTTGTTTTTGTTGTTCAGTTGCACAGTCTGACTCTTCGTGACCCCATGGACCACATCATGCCAGGCCCACCTGTCCTCCGTCGTCCTCTGGAGTTTGCTCAACTTCATGTTAGTTGCAAGTTATCGATACAATGAACATGAAGTTGAGCAAACAACAGAGGACGGGAGAGCCTGGCATGATGTGGTCCAAGGATTGCGAAGAGTTGGACTCGACTGTGCGACTGAACAACAACAAAAACAAGAACCTGCAAGCAAGCATTCTGTAGTGTAGTGGCCAGAGTTGTCAAATTAGGATCTGGAAACCCAGGTTCAAATCTCTGTTTTGCCATGGAAGTTTGCTAGGTGACCTTAGGCTTATCACACTCACTCAGCCTAACTGACCTCACAGGGTTGTTGTGAGGATAAAATGGAAGAATTGTGTAGGCTGCTCTGAGTCCCCATTGGGGAGAAAGGTGTAGTATAAAAGAAGTAAATAAAATAAGACTTTAAGTGGCAGGAGCCTGAAGAATGCTGTGTTTGTTGAACTCTGATCCTGTCAAGGAAGGAGCAGCTTTCCCACTCTCTCTTTCTGAAGGTGCCAATATATACTAAACAGAAAGACTTTGCAAGGCTTCAGTCTACTCTGCTTCAAAGCAGAACAACTGATCTTCTCACTGCTGAATGAGGAGAGGCAAAGGAAGTTTTAGGCTCTACACAGGCTTTTTGTTAGGAATTGCACATTTTCAGAAATTAAACAATAGATCCTGTTTTCCCCATGTAGGTAAGAACAGAGAGACTGTCTCTGTTTCCCTGCTTCTCCCCACCCACCCCGAACTAGCCCTCTACTGCCACTTGGTCTATGGCAACTTTCCCAGAAGCCAGTTGTTGTGGGGAGAAGAGATTTGGGTGGGGGAAGCTGGACTGCTTTACAGATAATATTTTGCCTGCTTCTGATTTACAGTGAAGGTTGTCATGGGAGTCGGCCTTACCCGTGTCTCATACAAACAGAAAATTTGGAATGGCATAGTCAGTTCCAGTGCTTACAAAATGGATACAAAAGAAGACTGTTACCTTAATACTAGGTATGTTAAAATAGATGATGATAAAATTAATAGTGGATGCCAGAGTTTGGGATGCACAGGAATCATGCCAGAGAAAACCCTCACCAAAAACACTCTATTACAGCATGGAAACGTCTTGGTTCCAATTGCTTGTGCTGTTCCATGACTAGAGTGAAATTAATTACAGGAGAATCTATGCCATACAGACCAAAGTGATATAAACCAGACAACTCAACGCCCACTCTCTCCCTCTGAATACTTTTAAGCTGCTGCCAGATGATCTGGTGAGAAATTGAGGGCATTCTTTCATTGTTGTATTTGGATCTTCAGGAGAGCTCTGTGCTGAGAAGCATGTAGGAGGGTTTAGAGCAGAGGTACAAATATCTTCTGCTCCCTGGGTATTTGACATCCACGCTTTACTCTTTACATTATTCATTGATGTATACTAAGTTTCACCACTAGGGGCCACTAAGGATTCATCTTCAAAATCTATTTCACATCTACTTTGAAAAATGCATTTTGCTACTTTTAGGTTCTGCTCCCAGGCTATGCAGTACATTTGTAAATGAACATAAAGGCTTCATGCTTGTCCTCCCTGCAAACTGTAGCCAATGAATATTTAATGTTGAAAGCGTGTTTCATTTGACTAAGAACAGCAACTGAGAAATCTGGGTTTATTTCAATGATAACATTCAAATTATTATTATTGTTGTTGTTATTATTATTTAATTAACCTGCCTTTCACCTCTCTAGGAAGGGATGCAAGACAACTTTTTGGGCATAAAGGTTCTGTTTCAGAGGAACATGTGCCCTGAAGGCAGAAAGACCTTAAATATCTTGATGGAAAATTTGAAGATCCCAACTAACTGGCCTATTGCAGGTAGCAAGATATATGTTGGGCCTGAATATTCAACATTAATTAGAAACAATTTATCCAGTGTTTGGGGGCATTCATACATTTATTTGAGGAGACAAATCTCTGCTCAGTACCTTCCTTGTGATGATGGAATAAGCAAGCATAAATCTACCCATGAGTACTCATGGACTGGATTCCAAAAATCCAGTCCAGAAGATAAAAGCTTTTGAGAGTCAAAGCTACCTTTATCAGATATAAGTAGGAATGGAGTTCCTTGGGACTTCATGCCTACTTGTATCTGACCAAGGGAACGCACCCCCTAGTTTCAGTGCCTGTTTGGCTGATCCAGTGGTTCAGACATACAACAGTAAATGATCTTTCGATCATTGGTATAGTCATGGGTGAGTAGCTATACCATCGTTCAGGCATAGGATTTCCCCCCTTTTGCTGCTGCTAAGACAGCAAGTACAAGTGACCAATGTGTGACTCAGCCTGATCGCCCTGAGAGTACGTTGTACTTGGCTTGACTGTACTGTAATTTTCTTTCAAAGTAAGCCATCTTGAACTTCTTACAAATGCACGATTTATGTATTTTTAATAAGCAACGTTTGCTGATTTAAAAAACAGCTTATACTTGGCTTGATTTTGTAATTGCCAGACTGATTTAAATGGAGCCAGAGACCAAGACATGAGGAGTTTTAAATACTTTGATCAATTTCTGTTCATCCCATCCACAGATCTGGAGAGAATGTTGGTGAGCTTTTAACTAGGACGGCTGCCCAACCCTGCTGGGGCAGTTAGCATTTTTCCCTTGCCAAGACAGGGTGCCAGAGAACTTCCACTAAAAAAAAATCAAATCCAACATATATTGCCATTAACATAAGAGTTAGATTTTAGTCCAGTAGCACCTTAGGGACCAACAAGATTTTCAAGATAAAAGCTTCTGAGAGTCAAAGCTACCTTTATCAGATACAAGTAGGAATGGAGATCCTTGGGACTTCATTCCTACTTGTATCTGACCAAGGGAGCTCTGACTCTCAAGGGGTTATACCCTGAAAAATCTTGTTGGTCTCCAAGGTACTACTGGAATCTTTTACTACAGACAAACACAGCTACCCTCTGACAGTTTCTTAACATAGTTAGATTTGAGTCTCTTAAGGTGCTTCTGGAGTCTGAACATAAATCTAACTGTTCTACTGCAGACCAATAGGGCTACCCTCTGAAATGTTTTTTAGCATGAATTCCCTAGAAGAATGCATGGGTTATTTTAAATTCCTTGCAAGTAGTAGAGTTCCAGGGACACACCAACTCACTCACATTTACTCAGGGTCAGTAAATCTGGATTAATAACTACTTGCTAGTTTTGTCCTTAGAACTAAAAGAAAACTTCACCACACTGATTAGCCCTAATTTGGAGAGCCAGTTTGGTGTAGTGTTTAAGAGCAGTGGACTGTAATCTGGAGAACTGGGTTTGATTCCCCATTCCTCCACATAAAGCCAGCTGGGTGACCTTGGGCCACTCATAGTTCTTTCAGCGCTCTCTCAACCCCTAAAAACAAGTTTAGCGCACCACTAGCATAATGTAAGCATAACTTGTGGGGGCCAGCCAATCTTTGGATCCCCTCGCTATTTTACACACAATGCCATACGATAATTTAATTTTTGTTTACCAGCAGCTCCACCACATGAAGTAAACTTCCCCGCCAAGATCTACTGTCTTTTGAAACTAGATTAACTCTGCCAAAAGGCTGTTCATCTACACAGGGGAGAGGGCCACGTCCTTCCAGACAAGCCCAGATGAGCTTTCCCCCCAATATACTCGTCGTCAAGGCAGCATTATATGTTAACTGTTACTTCTGGCGCATCACAATAGAGCCTGCCTGTATTGAAGAAACAGCAACTGCATCGCTCCCTGTGCGGACATCAGACCAGCCTGCTTGCATGTGGGGAGAACAGCAAGAAGTGTGAACAAAGCCCCAGTGGGAAGTCGTGCCACCAACGCATAAGTCTTGGCAGCCACCCATTACACCTCAACCCAAGTTGCGAAGCTTGCAAAGCGATTTCAGACGATTTCCGCCGTCTAGGCCCGGCGCTGCAGAGGGCGCTGCAGCTTTTCCCAAACGAGGGGGAACGCTCTTGCGCCGCCTAGAGGCTGAAAGAGTCACCAAGCCCTGTTAATAAGGTTATCGGCGGCGATAACGTTTTTCAAGGGGATTCTTCTCCGATTAACTCACTGTTGTTTTGGGGGTTTTGCGCGTCCAGAATTTTTAAGCCAAGCCGAGAGAACCCGCCCTCAGTAGCCAAGAAGAAGACAAATGGTCGTTCATGGAGTCAGGAAAGCTTGTTCTCGTGCATCGTCTGCAACAGCTCCATAGCAACCCAGCTTTGCTGTGAGACCACACAAAACTGACCCAGGCCAAGTTCGCAGCAATTCGTGTGCGCCAAAGCCCGGTCGTGGTTTTCTTCTCTTCCTTTTTACTTGCAGCCTCTCTGCCCGGGTCCCAACGGAGGCAGCTGGGCTGCGCTGAGGAAAATGCGTCTTTAACTCAGCGTCCGTGGGGATAAGCGTGTGTTTTAAACTCCGGGCAGTCACGGACTCCACAGCACCAGTGCCCACGCCCTCACCATGCGAGAAAAGAGGCTGACCACCGGTATGTACTGAGACGGCAGAGAAATGAAGAGGATCGCATGCCCTGCGCCCCCCCCCCCGTCATCCCACCGCCCGAACTAAGGGGCGTGTTGGTGCGGCTCAGGCATAGAGCACGTGCTCCATTCGTTCTCACGCTTTCTGCCATTGTGGAACTCCAGGCGGAGTAAGTAGGAAGCGTCCCATCCGGTCACTGACCAGAGACCGCAGTAGCTTCTTGCCCCAGGTTGCTGGTTCAGAGGCCGTCCGCCTAGTCCTCCCTAACCCCTCTAGCTAGGGTTACCAACCCTCAGGTGGTACCTGGAGATCTCCCGCTATTACAATTGATCTCTGAACTACCACGAGCAGTTTCCCCGGAGAAAATGGCTGCTTTGGAGGGTGGATTCTTGACATTGTATCCTGCTGAGGTTCCTCCCCTCCCCAAACCCCACCCTCCCAAGACACCCCCCCCCAAAAAAAAAAAAAATCTCCGGGTTTTTCCCAAGCCAGACCTGGCAACCACATCTCTAGCTAAAAGAGATCTAGCTAGCTACTGGGGCCTGATTCATGCATCCCACGATCAATTTTATGATACACCTCTGTTTACAAGTTCCTTATGTCACAAAGGCCCTGATCTAGATAGCCCAGGCTAGCCTAATTTCATCAGATCTGGGAAACTAAGCAGTGTTGGCCCTGTTTAGTATTCGGATTGGAGAGCACCAAGCAGGCCTGTAGCCAGGAATTTCTAAGTTGGGGGGCATTTAAAATTCTCGGGAGCACTTTAGATAACTGAATTATTTAACTATTTCTCCTGTGCAACCCCCCCCATCCCCAATGGGAAAAAACCCTGCACAAGGCCCACACTCCCCCTCTGCTGCAGCCCCCCAGCCTCCTCTGGTCACTCCATTGCCGGCTTCACAGCGTTGCTGCTATCCCCCTCCCCAAGCAGCAGCAGCATTAAGCCAGGCCCGTGCATGCGCATAGTGTGCCTCATCCTTCCCTAGCCTGCAGTGCGCCTCGGTGGCTCTCCCCTGGCCTGCTAGCTGCCTGCCTGCCATGGCCCCTCACCCGGGGGCCTCCTTTCCCCTGTACCAGTCCCGGGAAGCAGCAGTCCTTCCCCAGCCCGCAGCAGCTTCAGCGGCTCTCCCAGGCTCAGCTGCCTCCTCTTCGCCGCCAGGCCTGGGAAGTGGCAGTCCAAAGAGGCAGGGCTGTCTAGGGGCCCTTTCCTTCACAGCCCCCTGCCCCCTTTCTCTGCCAGCCTCTTCTACCCTCCTCCTGTGCTGGGCGGAAATCCAACAGATGCTGCTTCTTCCCGAGCTGCTCCCCATCACACCAGGTTTAAAGGGGACAAGGAGTCCGGCCAGAAAAGTGGTAGTGACCCTCCCCATTTGTTTCTAGCCCGGTGGTTCTCACCTCGAGTAGAAAAGCAAAAGTGGTCGCTCTGCTCAAGACGAAACAAGCTGCTGTGGCATAGATCGTAGGGTTCAACAGAGGAGTTTTTTCCCCAAGTGGTGGGCGTTTCCCTCTCCTGGAGGAAAGACCTGTCAAGTCAGAGCTGACTTGTGGTGACTCTGTCGGGTTTTCAGAGCAAGAGACAGTCAGGGGTGGCTGCTGCCGTTGTCTGTCTCCGCGTCAGGAGAGCCCTGGGAGGGGAGTCCTCGGAGGGTCTCCCATCCAAATACTAGCCAGGGCTGACACTGCTTGGCTTCTGAGCTCTAACATGATCAGGCTAGCCTGGGCTTTTCCCCTCTAATGCAGACTGGGTTTCCCAACAGCCACAGTGTAAATAAAGACAAAAAGGTGCCTAGGCTAGAGACGCAGGGCTGTGGGGCTCCATCTGCAGCCTGGGGAGAGATTAGAGGCTCCTGCAGCCGCCTGCCAGAGCTGGGCAGAGGTCTCCCCCCCACATATCTCTTCTGCAGTGGCTGGGCAGGTATCCAGTGGTCCCTCTCTTTCTCCCGGCCCCTCTCTCTCAGATGAGCGGCCACCCTCACTGCCCCCAGCCCCACCCTCACCTCAGCCTGGTAGCACAGAGACCTCCAGCCCCACATGTGTCCCCTCATTCCCAACAGGAAAAAAAAACCAGGCCCCGTGCAAGGCCCATGCTCTCCCCTCTCCTGCTGCTACAGCTGCCTCTCCTCCAGCCTCCTCCGGTTGCTCCAGTGTCGGCTCAGTGGAATCGTTGCTGCCTCCTCCCCAAGCAGCAGCAGTACTAGGCCAGGCCTGGGAAGCAGCAGCAGCAGCTACCGTGTGTGCAGCATATCTCGTCCTTCCCTAGCCCACAGAGCGCCCCGGCGGCTCTCCCCCAGCCAGCTAGCTGCCTGCCTGCCATGGTCCCATGCACGGGGGCCTCCTCCTTCTCTCCGCCGCTGGGCCTGGGAAGCAGCAGTCCTTCCCCAGCCTACAGCTACCTTGGCGATTCTCCCCTGGCCAGCCACCTGCCTGCCATGCCCCTCCCGCATAGGGGCCTCCTCCTCCTCTCTGCTGCCGGGCCTGGGAAGCAGCTGCCGCCGTGCATGCTTCTTCCATTCCCCTGGCTGTCAGCACCTGCCCACCATGCCCCTGTGGGTGAAGGCAAGGAGATGCCTGCAGGGGCTGCAAGGAAAGGGACAGCAGTAGCAGGGAGTCCTCCAGGCAACCAGAGAGTCGGAGGGCCTGGGCTGCCTAGGAAGTCGGGGGGAGCTCGGCAGGAAGTTGGGGGGCTGGGCCCCAGGGGCCCCCACTGTAGCTACGGGCCTGGCACCAAGGTAATACAGGGTTCTTCTACGCAGAGGCAGGCAATGGCAAACCAGCTCTGAACATCTCTTGCCTTGGAACCCTAAGAAGAGGTGTCGAACTCATTTGTTATGAGGGTCAGATCTGACATAAATGTCACTTTGTTGGGCCGGGCCCCATGTGCCATAAAATGTAATGCCAGGTACAGGAGATATAAACTTTATAAAGGACACAGGCAAACCCAATTAACAATATTATTGTTTACTCAAAATACAAACATGCTTAAAACATTAACACTCTTAAAGTATTTCCTTACAGTATCTCCCTGATGTCCACCCTTCCACTTCCACTACCCATTACTCATTAGCACTGGGACAGTATACAGGGACATAATACAGGGACTCTGTCATCTGTCAGTAAATGTAATGACCAGTTGCTCGCAGGCCAGATAAGAGCCCTGGACAGGCTTGTTCCAGCCCATGGGCCGTATGGTTATTTTTTGCCATCAAGTCAAGCTGACTTCTGGTGACCCCCAGTAGGTTTTGAAGGGAAGGGATGTTCCGAGGTGGCTTGCCATTGCCTTCCTCTGCATCATGACCCTGGTATTCCTTGGAGGACTCATATCCAAATACTAGCCAGGGCTGGCCCGGCTTTGTTTCTGAAATCGGGCTTGCCAGGGCTCTCCAAGTCAGAGCTCCATGGGTCATATGTTTGACATCTGTGCCCTAAGGGGTTGCCATAAGTGAGCTGTGACTTGAGAGAGAGAGAAAAAGTTAAAAACTCCCCACAAGTGAAGAAAGTAGACCGATCATTTATCCTAGTTTGTGGTATTTACTTATTTACTATGCTGTTTTCCACTCTCTCTCTAAGGAGAAAAGGGTGGCATTCGCATCTTCTCTTCCTTTGTTTTATCCTCACAACAACCTTATTCAAGTAGGCTAGGCTGAGTGATACTGACTGAAGGCCACTTAGAAACTTGGTGGCAGAGGAGGGATTTGAACCCAGGTCTTTGAGGCCTAGTCCAACACTCTAGCCATTTTCTGTGTTGAAGGACTTGTTTAAAATCACACAATTCAACATGTGAAGCCTGATCTGGCACAGCTCATTCTACCACCTCCATTCTCTCCTTCTGCCATCTTATTCTTCTGCATGTTTGAACCAGGCCTCATCAGTTAGCAGATCCCTGCTTCTTCTTTATTGTGAGGCAGATTTTCCCACCAAAATGCTGTTCCCCACTCTGACTGACCAGCCTCTTAGTAGCGTATTTTAATAATAGAATTATAACTTTTTGCATGTCCCATCCTGTGATAGAGAAGTTATTTGGCTTTTGCCCAGGTCTGAGATTTATTGTAGTTAAGTAGGAGCTCTCGTATAAATCCCTTTGGAAATGACACTTGACACGTAATAAAGTTCAAACAGAAATGTTGATTTGATTGAACAGGCACAGATGGGTGAGGAATAGGCAGGGGACCAGAAGCTGAGGTAAATTTTGTTGTTTATACAAGTTATAATATTTTGAACAAGCAACAGTATAGTTCAGGGGTGGCCAAACTTACTTAATATAAGAGCCACATAGAATAAACATCAGATGTTTGAGAGCCACAAGATATTTTTTTTTTAATCAAAACCCTCCTAAAAAGGAGAGGAATTTATTCTTTTTATAAATAGAAAAAGGTAGGGTATATAGAGGGATAAAGAAAAGAGCGGAGTGAGTATTCTGTTAATAAAGGTTAGTTTAAATCAATATAAATACAGTTTTTGGCAATCTCCGTGATTTGAGAGTCTTCTTTTCATCTAACAAAAATTCAAAATAACTCTGTTAATAAGGTTAGTAATGTCCTTTGGGGTTAATTATTAGTCATCTCCTTTTTGACGTTTCCCGAACAGTTATTTCTTAGGTTGTCTTCCTTTGGTATCCCTCAAGTTATAGGATGGGCCACCTTTGGTTTTCACTTCTCCCGCTCCGGCACCTCCCTCCTCTGGGCCACTGTCATCTTCACTACTCAAATCTGTCCACGTTGCGAGTGCTGCCTCTTCCTCTGGACTCTTCCTCTGGACTGGCGTGTCTCTTCAGAAATTCCTGCGCCTTGAAGATGGAGTCAATCTTCTCTCTTTTATCCTTGTACTTGAACAAAAGGCCTTCAGGGAAGGTCCATCTGTATATGACCTGTCTTTTTTGTAGAAAAGTGGTCAATCCTTTATAAGCTTTCCTTTTCATCTGGATTTCATAAGGCACATCTTTCAATATTCTGATGGTCTGCTCCCCAATTTTCAAGGGCACCGCTGCAACTGCACGCAAGATTTGATCTCTGGTACTTTGCTTGACAAACTTGACAACCACTTCTGCTGGCAGATTATTTTTTTTTGTAAATGTGGAGTAGGCCCTATAGACCTTATCCATTTCTTCTTTTAACTCACGCTGATCTCTGCCAGTTACGGGTGCCAAGGCATTCGCAAGTATAGATCTGAGATCTTCCTTCTCTTCTTCTTTAATGCCCTGAAATCGAAGAGTCAGATTCGATTTTTCCATTTGCAACATCAAAATTCTTTTTTCTTGCACATCCTGATGCTTTTCTAACTTGTTGACCCTTTTCTTCACTTTTCCGATGTCTTCCGACGAGACCAAACATTTCTGTGCGATCTCCTCCATCTTCTTTGACGTCTCTGTTAATTGCCTCTGTTGACTGTTGAGAACACCTTCCATATTAGTTAAGGTTTCGCTGATTTTCTGTATTTGAACCAGCAGAGGGTGCAGTAGCTCGCTTGTCTGTTGACTGACAGTCGAGAGCCACAAGATATGAACAGATATCACACACACATTTTTACTGGAAAATATGCAGATTTGCTTTTTATTAACATTAAACGAGACTGCCAAAAATAAAAAGGGGTAAAAACAGATATTGATAATGATATTTATTTGTCCAATGAGATTTATTTGTCTAAGCGAGAGAGAGCACGAGGTGGAAAGAAAGCAACTTTAACTTTAAATGTGTACTCCAAGCCCCCTACCCCTACACCAGCTGGCTTGGCTTGGAGAAGGGATTTAAAGAGACAAATGTCTTCTCCAAGCCGGCCGGGGGGGTGGGGGCTTTGAGAATGCATTTAAAGTTGCTTTCTTTCTATGCTCCCCCCACCTCAGACCTACCCAGGGCGGGGTATACTGGCTAGGGAAAGGAAGACTGATTGGGGAGGTATGCCTCCCCTTTGCTTCCCTAGCCACCCTGCTGGGAACTGCACAATGTGTGTGGAAGAAGAAGAAGAAGAGATTGGATTTATACCCCGCCCTTCACTGCCCAAAGGTGTCTCAGAGTGACTTACAAACTCCTTTCCCTTCCCCTCCCCACAACAGGCACCCTGTGAGGTAGGTGGGGCTGAGAGAACTTCTGACAGAAACTGTCCTTGAGAGAACAGCTGTGCAAGAGCTTGTGACTGACCCAAGGTCACATCAGCAGGTGCAAGTGGAGGAGTGGGGAATCAAACCCGGTTTTCCCAGATAAGAGTCCGCACACTTAACCACTACACCTGAGCTGCAGTTTGGCCAGCCCTGGTATAGTTGAAGCTTATTTTCTCAGGGACTCAGTTCTTAACTGTGAGAGATTTGTTTGTCTTGGAGATTTCTTTCAGCAACAATGTGTCTTAATAAAGTTTTATATAAGTTTCCTGGAAGTTAGTCCTTTCTTCCTGTATTTAAATACTTTCCTTGTGGGATTACAGCTTTCTTTTTGGACTCTTGAGGAGTCTAAGACCATTTTCCTTTTCACACAACCAGGGGTCCCTTCTGAATTGAACCCATTGAATAACTGGGTAAGAAATATCCTCCTCTTTCTAATCCTTTTCTGTTTGGCTAGACTGGCAGTTTCAGCCTACTGTGCAGTCTCTTCTGTCAAACCTAAATCCCAGTTCTGGAGACTGTGAATAAACAGAATTCAGCTAAGGCTGACACTTAGACTTTTAAGTTCTAATCTCTGAACTTTTCCTCAAATGTGTTGGTACACTCTAAGGACAAGGAATTGTGTCCCTTCACTCCCCAAGTGAACTTGTCTGTTTCCCTCAGACCAACACATACACTCCTCCTGTCTGGCATCTGCCAAGTCAAAGTCCAAATGAGGACTGACTCACTCTAACAAGACTAACAAGACTTTTTAAAGCTCTCCTCAGCTAGTGCTGACCAATCAGAGACAAGGGGGAGGTGCACGCAGGCGGCAGCCTGTCAATCAAACTATGTTTTTCAGTGGTTTGACCACTTCATATATTTATAGGTAGAGTTGACAGCTCTGATTTGGGAAATACCTGCCGATTTTGGGGTTGGAGTCTTGGGAGGGTGGGATTTGGGGAGGGGAGGGAGCTCAGCCATAGTATAAGCAGCCATTTTATCCAGGTGAATTGATCTTGGTTATCTGTAATAATGGTCATCTTGATCAATTGTAATAATGGGAGATCTCCAGGTGTCACCTGGAGGTTGGCAGCTGTAGTTCATCAGCAATGTGAGAAGTGTGTTCTAAGCTAGAATTGCTTGATGATAATGCATGAGAAAATAGTAGGGGAAAGAAGCCTTTCATTGTTAGGTCATTTCCACAAACATACTTATAGTGTTGTCGAAGGCTTTCATGGCTGGAGTTCATTAGTTGCTGTCGATTTTCCGGGTTGCGTGGCCATGGTCTTGGCATTGTAGGACCTGACATTTTGCCAGTAGCTGTGACTGGCATCCTCAGAGGTATAACACAGAAAGATGGAGTACTCTCTGTGTCAAGATGAGCAGAAAAAATGGTAGGCAGGTAATTTATATCTACCCTGGAAGGTGGGGTAGGGCTGAGTCATTATCTTGTAGTAGTTCTCCAGGCTATGAACATGCTAATGGAGGAGCTTTCCTGAGGAGGTTCTTTTGTCTATGGATTGTTTCCTGTTTCTTGAGGAGGTTCTTTTGTGTGTGGAATGGGTATGAGTTTCAATAGTGGTGTTTTCCTGTCACAAAGATGGCGCTATACATTGTATAGATAGTCTGTGTGCTCAGCTCATAATTGTCTGAATACAGGAGCCCACATTAACTACAGTAAGTTAGGGCACTCCAAACCGGGATCTGAAACTATGATTTGAAGTTTATTTATTTACTGTGGTTTTATGTTATATATCAATATGTGGGCATCTAGGCTTAACCCTGGTTTGTTGCAATGTCCAGTGCTGCCCTTATCACAATGCAGACCAGGATGCCAGTCGGGTCTCTTGAGGAGAAGGACAAAGGTGATCAAACCAGACTTTGTCAAGGCAAACCAGGATTTGAATGATTGTCTGTGACCTGAATCTTGGAATCCTAAACTAACAATAATTAAAATTAATCATGATTCCATGTTCTGCCTGAACTGAACCATCGGCATGACTCAAAGCCAGATAGTTTGGAGGATAGGCCTGCCACCTCTAGGTTGGGAAATTTCTGTAAGCCAGTTTGGGAAATTCTTTTTCTCAACTCATTTTATACCATTTTTGCAGTGAAGAAGAGGCATGTAATGTGTGTAGACACAAATTCACAGTTTTGAGAACTGTAAAATCTGTGATAATATCTTAGAAAAATTGTCCAATAATCTTACAGAAGCCTCTGGAAGAGCAGGACATTGTGAATGGATTAATACAATTAATATACCCAAAATTTACACATTGTGTGAATATACAGCCTCCTACTACATAATTGTGAGAGCCAGTTTGGTGTAGTGGTTAAGTGTGCGGACTCTAATCCGGGAGAACTGGGTTTGATTCCCCACTCTTCCACTTGCACCTGCTGGATGACCTTGGGCAAGCCATAGTTCTCGGCGGCACAGCTGTTCTTGAAAAAGAACAGTTTCTGTCAGAGCTCTCTCAGCCCCACCTACCTCACAGGTTGTCTGTTGTGGGGAGGGGAAGGGAAAGGAGTTTGTAAGCTGCTCTGAGACTCCTTTGGGTAGTGAAGGGCGGAGTATAGTTTAAATCCAAACTCTTCTTCTACTTCTTCTTCTGTATACTTGGAGGGATGGAGCCTGTGAAAGTTAGAGTTTGGGCAGGGGAGAGAGGGGACCTTAGTGCAATATAATGCCATAGAATCCACCCTCTAACGCTGCCATTTTCTCCAGGGGAACTGATCTCAGTAGTCTGGAGATCACTCATAGTTCGAGAGACTCACCTTACAGTAACTGTTCCTTGTTCCAAGCCCGGTTCTCTATCCACTTGATTACATTGACTTTCAAGTGTACATTAGGCTTGCCAGCCCCCAGGTCCGGGCAGCAGATCCCCAGATTTCTCCTCACCGCAGACCAGCTGGCCAGCAGGGAAAACCTCGCCCCTAAATAGGGATGTTGCATGGAAGTGACATAATGTCGGGGGCATAGTGTGGAGATGCTCTGGTATTTGAGTATTTGGGCAAACTCTATGGTTTGAGGATGGGAAAAAATCCCATAGAGTTTTGCCCAAATACCAAAGTGTCCCTGCGTGACATCCCCAATGCGATGATGTCACTTCCGGGTGACATCATTGCCCACCCCTGGAACACCCTGCCAGTTCTGCCACTGAACCAACAAGTGTACATCCATGACAGGGTTTTCCTTGGGCACACTTTACTGAGACTGATGGGCACATGAACATCATACATGACGCTATCTTATAGTGAGTCAGACCATTGGTCTAACAAGGTCAGCATTGTCTGCTCTGACAGGCAACAGTTCCCCAGAGTATCATGTTGAGGTGTTTCACATTGCCTACTACCTGATCCTTTTGACTAGAGGTACCAGGCATTGAACTTGGGAATCTCTGCATGCACAGCAAGTGCTCTGCCACTGAGCCGTGGACCCTCCCTAGGCTGTGATTTTGAGAGGTGGGAATTAGCTCATGAAGAAAGGGCTAAACACACACATGTGCTACAGCCCTGATTGCCAAGTGTGCACACACACAATGTGATCTGTATCCGAATCACACCCATGTGGCTGCTTTTTAATATTGAAGTACGTGGCAATAGATTCAGCTATGGATCCCCAGGGCACTGTGCTGTTTTATTTATTTTATCTAGGTGGCAAAGCATCAAGGCCATTAAAACAGCTTTTTAAAATTACATATTATAAACCAATTAAAACCCATAAACAAGACACATAAACAATTGTGTTTGTCCCTAATAAGTCATAGTAGGAAGCTTGACATAGGAAACAAAACATCTTAAGAAGAGCTTTAGTGGTGGCAGTTTTACATTGGTATGTCCTCTCAATGAAATTCTGCTCATTTTCCTCTCATTTAGCAAATTAATAAAACAGGAATTCTGGTGTGTTGGTGTGTGTGTGTGATATTTTTGTATTTTTATTGCAATAAATTAAAATATATAATGTTGCTGATAAAATAAATAATAACTGGGAAATAATTAAGCTGAATAATTGTTCATGATTTTCTTTTGTTTTTGTCTGTTTCAGCGCCTCCCTGTATCAGAGAAAATGAGTTTGTAAGTAGCCTATTGACAGGGACAGAAATTGAAAGGGATTGTTTGTATCTTTGCATTGTTTAATTGTAATAAGGACACGCTTCAGTATCTTTGCAAGGCATAGGTGGTCTCACAAGGGACCAAACGCGAACAAATACCACACAAAAACTGTACTGTCCGCCCTTTGCCTCACTAGCAGAGAACAATAGCATAGAGTGCTTTCCAGAAACTTTGCTTTTCTCAGACGCAGTTCAGGGCTCAGAAAGAATATACTGAATGATTTATGAACCTGTGGTTCACCCGCTTTGTTGATGAAATACCTCAGCTGCAAAGAGTCAAGATGAGCTCCCCGTAGGCACTGCCTGTGCTGATCCAGAATATGCTATATGGTATATCAACAAAAGGGCCAAATCAATTAATCATAAAACTTTGGGGGCATTCTTCCCAAGGAGAAGAAAGAAAGAAACATAGCTAGGTTTGAGGCAATAGAGAAGAGAAGTGGAGGGTGAGATCTCAGCTGCTGCCAAGGTAACCTATATCCTAAACTGAGATTCCAAGAACTGTCTCCTTCCCGGCAATTCAAGATTTCTTCCTTCGACTTCAGTTTATTGTTCCAGTAAGCCTGCCTTCCAGCTGGTGATGTTCTACATCCTTTAAATCTCCAAAGCAATCCAGGATCGTCAGATGTTTAAACACAAAAGAACTGAAAGCTAAATTGGTCTCTCTAATTGGGCAGTTTAGTTATTCCAGGTTGATTACTGATTAGAAGGAAGTTGCCTTTGTAAAGGTGGATTTTTTGCCTCCCTTTCACTACATATTTAACTCTCTTGTTTTTTCCACTTTACCTCTATGCTGTTTCCAGATTGTTTTGTTGAACCAGGTGCAAATTCTTACTGTCTGTGGCTGTCACTTTTTCTTCTGCTAGGGTTCCTGTCCTGGATAGCCCAGGCTAGCCCGATCCTGTCATATCTCGGAAGCTAAGCAGGGTTGGCCCTGGGTAGTATTTGGATGGATGACCTCCAAGGAATATCAGGGGTGTGACGCAGAGCCAGGCAATAGCAAACCACCTCTGGACATCTCTTGCCTTAAAAGCAAGTCTAGTTCGCCACCTAATGGTGCATAATGCTAAAAAAGAGCTATACCTTTTGGCTGCCAGACAATCTTAGGATCTCCTGGCTATACTGCACATACTGCCATATGATAATCAATTAATTCCTCCTCCACCTCTAACAGCGGCAAAACAGACAGAAATTCAACATGTGTTCAACTGTCAATGCACCTTGTTCTGTCCTGTTAAGTCTGTTTAAGCAGACTTTTCTACCTGCACAGCACCTCCCCTGTTCATCATTCAGGGAAAAAAATGTGTGTTTTTAGCAATATCTAGAGACCAAAGCTAAATATATTTTAAAGTAGAGTTTTGAGTAAGGCTTTAGTAGTAAGCATATCACTACTTGGATAAAAAATTAAATGTGCTTAGAATTAAGAGAAATACAGAGATGATATTTCTGGGAGTTGGTATTGTAAAGTAGCTAAGATAATGATCTGTGATCCATGATCACATTTTAAACGTTGCCTCTACCATAGACTTGATAGATGGCCTTCAGCAAGCCATTATTTCTGAGCACCTCATCTAGGAAAGATAATAATATTGGCCAATCTTTACATATACACATTGGAGGGATGGATCCAGTGCTAGAATAACCTGTTGTGAAGGGAGTGGCAGGCAAAGATCAGTATGGGGCTAAAGGGCTTCTTAGGGATGCTTTATGGGATAGGAAATAAGAGTGAACAGCTGCCACTAATAACTCAAGGGCAACCCATGCACAGATTTATCCCAGTGCTCTAAAACAATCATGCAGAGTCTCTTACTTCTTGTGTCTATTCTTGTGAGAACATGTGTGTTCCACTTCTTTTTTTTTTTATAAATTTATTTGTCATATCTTCCACCAAATTTTACATCTTGTATACACGTCTTATACATAATTTTGAGTCTAATGTTTCCAAACCATCCTTATCCATTTATACAAACACGCCCATCGTTCCATAAAAATATTTTCATCTTTCTCCTGAAGCATCAAACTTAACTTATTCATTTCTGCTATCTCAAGTAGTCTAATTGCTATCTCCTCTTTTGTGGGTAAACCATCCTGTTTCCAATATCTAGCTAACAAAATTCTAGCGGTTGTAATAATATAAACTAATATATATTTGTCTTTTTGCTTATAGTGGTCGGGAAACATGTTCAATAAAAATATTTCTGGGGTGAGGGTAAGGTTGATATTGGTAATTTCTAGTATTATCTTTTGGATCATTTTCCAATAAGCATAAACCCTTTCACACTGCCACCAGACGTGAAAAAAAGTACCCACATTTGTTCTACACTTCCAACAATTCCTAGAAAGTGAGGGAGAGCATTTAGCTAGACGGTCAGGAGACCAATAACAACGATGAAACACTTTATAAATATTCTCCTTATAACTTGTAGCTCTCATGTATTTTAAAGTTTTACATATATCTGCCCACTTCCCCATATCTATGCTCTTACCCAGATCCTGCATCCATGATACCATTGTAGGGGTCACCTCTTCATCGCTCATATAGTCTTCTAGCAAAAACTTATAGAACTTTTGTATCATTTTGTCGCTTGAAGAAAGCCATATCCTGTCTAATTGTGTTTTAGATTCTTGGAACCCTATGCTAACGTCTTTAGTATATCTTGACTGGAGTTGCAAAGTTTCCTACCAATCTAGTTTGATTTTGTAGAGTAATTGTAAACTTTCCTCCGATTTTAATTTGTTATTTTCATCTAGCAATGTCTCATAGCTTTCTCTGTCACATGCGTTGATAAGGGAAGGTTTTACAAAAGCTTCCAGGGGAGACACCCACTTAGGTGTCTTATTATTGTATCTTTCTTTCATTTCATTCCAGATCTTAACCAAGGCTCCCCTTATAATATGATGTTTAAAGTTAGTATGAATCTTATCCTTCCCATACCATATATACGCATGCCAACCCATTCTCAAATCATGTCCTTCCAAGTTTAGAACTCTAGTGTTCTCCAGACGAATCCATTCTGTTATCCAATTTAGAGCAGACGCTTGATAATACAGCTTCCAATTGGGTAGTCCCAAGTGAGCAAGAGGAAAAGATACTTAAGACAGGAAAAAAAGGGAGAAAAGTGCCAACAGCAAACCCTTTACAAGTTTTAACAAGATTTCAATATAAGAATAAAGAGTTGGACTTTAAAAAATAAAGACAATAAACATGAATAAACTCAAAATTGTCTCTTTAAATGTGAATGGTTTAAACAGCCCTCAGAAAAGGAGAAAATTTTTTCATCAATTAGTAAAGCTTAATTTAGACGTGATTTGTCTCCAAGAAACACATATAAAAAAAGAGGACAGTAATTATTTGAAGTGTAGGAAATTAGGGAAAGAGTTTGTGGCATTGAATGTTAACAAGAAATGTGGGGTAACAATATATGCGAAAGAACATCTATCCCCAGAATTTGTAACTGGTTCCGAAGATGGGAGACTTGTGGCAATTAAAATTAAAAGACAGGAGAAACAGAACTTGATAATAAATATATATGCTCCAAACCAAAATCAGGATCCTTTTTACAAAACGTTAGGTGAGGTTGTTAATAGCCAGCAGTTTGATAATTTATGTATTCTGGGGGACTTTAATGGGGTTTTCAGCCCAGAAATAGACAGAAAACCCTTTCTAAAAAAGAAGAAAATGGGGCAGACATTACCTAATGTTTTTTTAGAGATAGTGGAGGAATATAATTTAGTTGATATTTGGAGAACCAGGAACACAGAGACAAGAGATTATACATTCTATTCGGCTAGGCATAATTCCTGGTCTAGAATAGATATGGTATGGCTTTTAGACAACTGGGCTAGGGAAACATTAGAAGCTGAGATATTGCCAAAAACATTTGCTGATCATAACCCGGTGTTAGTGTCTCTTAAGGAAATTAGGAGAAAATCTCGCTGGAAAATGAATCTAGGACTGCTAAGAGACTGTGAATTTAGGAAAAGTACTAAGAGGGAAATTCTAGATTTTTTCAAGAACAATTTGCAACCGGATATATCCACTGGAACAGTTTGAGATACTTTCAAAGCTTACATTAGAGGATGGTGTATCAATCAGGAGGCTTGGAGAAAGAAGAAAAGGAAAGACTCTTATGTAAGATTAGGCACAGCAATTAAAAAGGAAGAAGATAAGCTTAAAGAGGCAGAATCAAAAGAAGTGAGGGATAGACTTAGGATGCTACAGCATGAAATGAACCTGATTCTAACCTATGAGGTAGCAAGGAATATAGAATATGCCAAACTACATTATTTTGAAAATGCGAATAAACCAAGTCGATGGCTGTCCTATGGCTCAGAAAGGAAAGAGAAAAACGGGTAATATCAGCCCTAAAAAATGACCAGGGAGAAATTAAATTTGGGGGCCAAGACATAAAAGATATTATAGAAAAATTCTATAGAACCTTATATAAACAAACCCCTCAAGAGAGGGATCAAATCTCTGCGTTTTTGAAAAATAAAACCCAGATCAAGATTGAAGAAGAATATAAAAAAACACTAAACGGAAAAATTACATATTGTGAAATTGTTGAAGCAATTAAAAACAAAAAAAGGAAAAAAACACCTGGACCAGATGGTATCCCTATTGAATTTTACCAAGTCTTTGAAGAACAGATTAGCATGCCATTTAAACAACTCCTCCACGATATAGGATTATATGGGGCGATTCCTAGCTCCTGGTGTCAAGCAGCTATATCCTTGATACATAAGCCTGACACAGATGAGAAAGAGATCAAAAACTATAGACCAATCTCGTTGTTGAATGCAGACTACAAGATCTATGCAAGCATTTTGGCAGCTAGGCTAAAAAAAGTATTAGTCCAACAAATTCACCAAGACCAAGCCGGTTTCTTACCCAGGAGGCAGATCAAAAACAACATGAGGATTATCATGAACGTTTTAGAGTATTATGAACATCACTCAGAGAAACAAATGGTTCTGCTGTTTCTTGATGTTGAGAAGGCCTTCGACAATATTTCATGGGAATTTATACTTCAAAAGCTAGAAGTATGGGGCTGTGGAGATCACTTTCTAACAATGGTTAGGGCAATTTACAAGAAACAATATGCTAATATAATCTTTAACGGTGAGTTGACAGCAAATATTGAAATTCAGAAGGGCACTAGACAGGGCTGCCCTCTATCTCCCTTACTATTTATATTTGCCCTCGAGACATTAAATGATACAGTTAGGGAATCGTTACATGTACATGGACTTAGGGTAAAAGGACATGAATTTAAATTGTTGGCCTTTGCAGACGACATTGTCTTTATATTAGAAAATCCAGTAAGATCATTAACATACCTACTAGAAATAATACAAGAATTTGGCCAAGTAGCGGGGCTTAAAGTGAATTTGAAAAAAACTAAGATAATTACAAAAAATTGTTTACCTCGTACGACTCAAGAAATACAAAAACTAACTGAAGTAGAGTTAGTTAAGAAAGTTAAGTATCTGGGTATAACAATCTCTAATAGGAATAGTTCATTGATAGAAGATAACTATTATAAACTCCTTAAGGAAATTGATAAAGATTTATCAAGGTGGAAAGATATTCAGTTGTCTTTGCTGGGCAGAATAGCGACTATTAAAATGAATATTCTGCCAAAATTTCTTTTCTTAGCACAAAGTATTCCCATATTAAAAAACTATAAGTTCTGTACGGAGCTGGAAAAAATGGTTAATAAGTTCGTATGGTATCCAAAACGGGCTAGGATAAAAGCGAAGACGCTGCAGAACTTCTTGCTAAAGCATTCACTGCAACCAGTGTTTGGGCCACAGAAACATTGTGCATTATTAATCAATATGTCAATTATCCATGACAAGTAGGGAACCCACAGGGACTTGTGAGGACATCTCATTTTCCCCTCCATCACTATTTCCTTTTTCTCTTTCCTGAAAGCCCCACAGCCTCTTGCCTTTTCCTGCCTACTTCGCTCCATCCATTCAACCTACCTTTATCCACCTTCAGGTTTCCCTCCTTTCCTACCCTGGCAGCTTCTCCCTGGGAAAAGTCTGGTTGACTTGTGCAGTGCCGGCTGTAGGCCAGGCACAGTAGTGTTGTGGGGAATCCACAAGGCCTTGTGAGGGGAATCTCAGTTTCCTCTGTATCCCTTTCCCTATACTATTTCCTCTTTCCTTCTCCTAGCAGCCCCCATATCTTCACATTTCCCTGCTTGCTTCTCTCCTTGCCACCCACCCACCAATCTACTTTTATCTTTAGCTATATTTATTTATTTACTACAGATATATCCCACCTTTTTCCACAATGTGGATCCAAAGCTGCTTATGTAATTCTCTTCCATTTTATTGTCACGACAACCCTGTGAGGTTAGGCTGAAAATATTTGACTGGCCCAAGTTCACACAGCAAGCTTCCATGGCAGTGTGGAGATTTGAAACTGGGTCTCCTGGATCCTAGTCTGCAACTCTACCCGCTATAGAACACCGGCTTTTGTGGGGTGGCTGCTTTTGAACAGTAGCAAGCAAGCAGTCCTGGGTGAGTCATGCAAGTTGCTTGGTATCAAGTCACTGGTTGCTGCCAGGCCTGGCCCTGGTGAGTCCACCCTCAAAGGCCAAAACAACCTTGGAAAGGGCCTTCCCTTGCTGCCTTTTTCCTGACTACAACTGAAGCTGGCAATACTGTTGTGGTTGCCCAGCAACAGTCATTGAGGGCATTCTTTACTTAAAGCTACAGGCACTTCAATTTTGGAGGGCTTTAAGCCCCCAATATGCCTGTCTGAATTTCAGTAACACAAATTGTACAAATTAGCTTTCTTATACTGCCTCTTTCTTGATCTTTTAATTTGAATTTTTGATGCAGTTAGACTCCTTAATTACAAAAGGTTGCTGACCCCTGCTCTAAGTAGTATTCTTTAGATGAAGATTTGAGTTTGATCATTTCTCTGAATAGCGTTGTTACTTTTTGCAGTGAACAGTGCCTATATTGCACAGTATGGTGGCATCTAGTTGCTGGAACAGAGAGAGCTACAAAAGATGCCATTTTGTGGGCCATGTTTTGGAGCTCTGTTCTGGGGGGGGGAGTGGGTCAGGGTACAGTTGACAATTTACAAGAGGGAAGCAGCAAATTGGCCACCCTTATTGTGAAACAGCTGTATTCTAATTCAACCACGTGACATGGCTTTGTGGTTTTTTGACCTCCAGGAGGAGTACCTAGCAACCGATGACATCCTTGTAGACTTCTTTAACGAATTCTTGAGCCTCCCAGTAAGTATTTTGATCCAAACTCTTCTTCAAAAGCTTATTTTCAGGTTTAAGAAAATAAACTTGATTTGCAAGATTCTATGGGTTAAGATGGTAACAACTTGCACCCATAAAAAGTAGAATACGTTGTTTGTACAACCACTCCAGCTTGCCTCCATGTCACTGTGGATACAAAGCCACACATCTGAGGCATTTGCCCTTGCAACTCACAGAAAACAAAATCCAGTGTTGACTGTGTGAGAAGAATTATCTCATACAGAAGACCTCAGAGGATTTTTAGGCTGAGAGAATAATGCGGCACTCCGTGCCAAAGCACCAAAATGAAGTGTCTGTTGAGAAATCCTGATCTCATCATAATTTGATTTTCTCAGGAGGATTTTCTCTCCTCAGCACCACTAGTTTGACTCTGCTGCTGCTTGTACAAATTATTCCGTAAGAATGTGACACCCCTGTTAAAAACACTATTACAATTTTGGTCTTTTATTTTTTGTTTGTGCTTGTGCTGCTGTTGCCTAGAAACAGGACCCAGGTGTATGCATCAGTATGTAGGCAAGAGGTTAAATTAAAGAGTAGCATGTGACTGGACGTTACCAACTGCAGGAAACATGGATGAAAGACTGTTTCTCTTTTGATTTATAGAACTTAATTCAGCTAGTGTACACTGAGACTGGGACAAGATGTCATAAAAGCCTAAGGGATGCTGCTGAAAGCAGCAGCCCTGCGTCTCCCCCTCTTCTCTTCCTCAGTGATGTTTAGTAACACCAAACTTTTAACATTATGTTACTGTCCTGCACGTCCCCCACAAAACAAAAGTTTTAATTTGAGCCACTCTTTAGCTTTGGAACCCATCTTTGTTACATTTTTTAATCTCACCTTCTTCCTCCAAGGCATTCATACTGGAATACAATAGTTTCCATCCCTCCTTTTCTCCCTCAGAACAATTGTGTGAGGTAGATTAAGCAGAGAGATAGTAACTGGCCTAAGGTGTTTCCCCGAGAGTTTTATGGCTAAGGTGGGGGTTGAACCCAAGTTTCACTACTCCTTTAGTCCGCTATGCTAAAGTACTACCTCATCACGTGTCTTATGACATGGAATAATTCTATGAAGTAATCAAAAGATGTTGTGTGAGCATGTGCATCATTTCTTTTAAATCAGCACTCAATGCAAGCAGCCCCTACACATCTTGGGTTAGGCTCAGCAGAGCTTCCAAAAAAGTGTGATTTCCAAATAGACTTGATCTGCAGCATCATTCTTGTTTAGAAATTAACCGCTAATCATCTTAGAAACGGTCTTATGGTGTTAGAACGATGGCCTCATCCTAGAAAAGGCAAAAGAAAAGAAGAACTAATAGCATACTTATTAGCAGCAGCACGTTTGCTTGTGGCAACAAAATGGTTAGAAAAGAAACCTACTTTATCCCATTGTTATAATCGAATATGGGAAAATTTTATCATGCAAAAAATGTCATTTAAAATGTCTAATGCATCACCTGATAAATACCATAAAAAAGTTGTAGCCGTTTGGTATCATGTTATAAGTTTTATGTTGGAGAATGATGTTATTCCTGATGATCCACTGTACAAAAAAATGGTTTACTCTTGATTAGTATTAGAAAATAATATGTTGTATTTTGCTTGTTCAAAGTTGAAAATGTATGTTGTTGATTGTAACTTTTGAAAAAAATTGTTAATAAAAAAAAAGAAACAGTATGGGTAAAGAGTCCATCAGTGCTAAGTACCTTGTGTGTGTTGGGGCAGAGGTAGGAGGCTGGATGAACCCTCCTCCCACCACACTGTGCACATATCAATTTGTTGCATCCGAGGATTTCTGGTTTCCAGCTGAGCGTGATTAGGCATTTGTGGGCTGTGCTCCAATGCGGAGGAGCATTGTTTTAGTTATTTTTAATTGATTTTAACTTTTGTTTTGGACAGCTCTGTTCTTATCTTGCTTCTGACTCTTTCCCCCTCCCTGTGGTAAAGAGGGGGGGGAGAAAAACTCTTTTCCTTTTAACAGTGAGTATGTTGCACCCCCCCCCCGTGACAGAGAATCTGCTTGCAGAAGTAGACTGCTGTCTCCAAAACTTTACACCAGTATATATCAGGTTAAGATGCTACAAGATACCTTTTGGATCCCTGCTTGATAAATTAAAGCAGTTTCCAGGATGATAAATGTTCTTACTGTAGTTTTAATGAATTTAAACCAAAGCCTCCCTCAAGAGATTCCCGTGTGCCGCTGCAGGCTTTTACATTGCTGCCAGTAAAAATTTCATCCATTTCCGCTCATGACTGGCACTTTCGTCTTTGACTTGGTAGACACTCAGAGTGCAATTCTAAGAATATTTCATCTTCTGTCTTTGGTGCAGCCCCACATTGGGACGGCACCTGCGCAGGCCAGCTATGGACAAAATTCTTCCAGCTAAAAGCTATCTGAGGTGGCAGCCCTCCCCCTCTGGAGCTGACACTCAACGGCTTTTCCCACCCAAACCATCACGTGCTCCGGACGCAGGTTCCCCTTTTCCCTCATTTCCTTTTTTGCCGCTGTATGGGTAGGAGCTTTCCAGCTTAGTTGTACTTCGTTCTTACCAAACTGACATTTTTTCTGCTTCTCTGAGGGCTCTTCCCTTCTGGCTTCAACTTCCTCTCTTTTTCTACAGAGTTTTTCTTTTCTCTGCAAGAGGTTGTTTGTCCGGGGTGAGGTGACTCTCATCGGCGTACCCTTGGGTTCCCCTGCTGCTGTGGCTTAAGGTGCCCAGCATGGCATCCAAGGCGCTTTTCAAGAAGTACACAAAATGTGCAATCAAAACGACCCACAGTTATGAGCAGGAGCTTTGTTTCATATGTTTGGGAGAATCACGTAATGTGATTGCTTGCAAAGTTTGCAAAGGCTTTATGTCTAAGGTGCGTTTGGACAAGGCTTCCCAACTGAAGCCTGTACTATGGGAGAAGGCTCTGTCTGCCTCGAGCCCGTCACCCTAGCAGGCAATGATCCGGCCTCATTGGGAGATGCATTCCAGATCCCTTAGTCAGGGACCCTGCTTTATGCCTTCCCTCCCTTTCCCCTCCTGAGCAGGGTTATTGGGAAGCTGGTAGCAGAGGGTTCAGGTTGTATTTTGACAGCCCCTTTTTCGCTGTGTAAAATTTGGTTTTCCGAGCTCCTCCATCTTACAGGGTCAGAGTACATCACCCTTCCCCCTGCCCCATATTTACTGATGAGGGGGCCTATTCTGCACCACAATGTGTCCTGCTTATACCTCACAGTGTGGAATATACACCCATAGAATTGCAGTTCTTGCCTGAGGTGCATGATATCCTAATCCAGGCTAGAAAGTCCTCTACCAGGTATTCATACTCTAGGAAGTGGATCTGGTTTGAGTCCTGGGCCAGGTCCAAGGGGTTGTCAGTCACCCTTTACCTGCCCTTACCTTTAGTCTTTGAAAACCCGCTTTCCCTACTTCATATGGGATTGACTGTGTCTTCTGTAAAGGTCCACCTAGCAGCCATTTTTTAATTTATTTATTTATTTGATTTATACCCTGCCTTCCCTGCATATCACGAGGGTGTAGGGGGGGTCTTCTCTATTCACCCATAAGCTGTCCCAGTGTTTTCTCAAGGGCTTGCTCAATGTGTTTCCCCCCGCTCCTCACATTGTTCTGCAGCAGTCTCTCTCGCTTGTGCTGGCTCAGTTGATAAAGCCCCCTTTGAGCCTTTGGCTTTGTGCCACCTGGCCTTGCTATCCAGAAAAGTGGCTTTCCTGGTAGCAGTTACCTCAGCCAGGAGAATGAGCCAGTTAGTGGCTCTGAGGGTACACCCCCCCCCAATCCCTGAAGGTTTTTAACAAGAAGGTTGTGCTTCACCCCAGTTTAGAGTTCCTTCCAAAGGTGGTTTCTAAGTTTCACCTGGCACAGGAGATAGTGTTACCAGTGTTCTTTCCGTCCCCAGATTCTAAGGCTGAGAAGGCCCTTCATACTCTGGATGTCAGGAGGGCTGTATTGTATTATATTGAGGGAACAAGACCATTCTGAGTAGATAAGGCCTCCTTTGGTGAGTAGCTTGCTAATGTCCCAGTGTGGGGCTGCACCAAAGACGGAAGGTGAAAACAGAGTTGCACTTACTTGTAACTTTTGTTCATTGATGTCTTCTGTGCAGGCACATATTCCCTCCCTCCTGCCCGCAGTGAGGTCTCACATGGTCATGGTCATTCTGTATTAGTGTATTTTGTTCGCGGTGGCCTGGCAGGAACTGAGGGAAAAGAGGCACCCGCCTCCGGGGCATGTGACAGTTTGGGCAGGAAACACCATTGTGTGTCAGCTCTGGGAGGGGGTGTGCCCTCAGATAGCTTTTATCTGTGGCTGACCTGCACAGGCGCAGTCCCCTTGTGTGTCTGCACAGAAGACGTTGATGAACAGCAGTTACAGGTAAGTCCAACTGTAGTTTTCTGGGGATTGTTTCAAGTGGGTAGCTCTGTTCATCTGCAGTAGAAGAGCAAGATCCATATCCATTAGCACCTTAAAGACCAACAAGATTTCCAGGGCATAAGCTTTTGAGTATCAAAGCTCCCTTTGTCAGATACAGCTTATTGGTACGGAAGGTGCTACTGGATTCGAATCTTGCACTTAAGCCCCATTGAGTAAGATCCTATAGACTTATTTAGGATTGCTGTTTTGGATTCATTTCCCTGCCCCCAGCCCTCAAACCTGTGGTCAGAACTGTTATTCCAGTCATTTGTTCACCAGCCCCTGTGCAGTGCTGTGGGATGCTGGATGTGACCTTTCCCCTACTGCCCCTCCATGCCTTATTTTTATGTGTGGGGCCCAATTTAGAAGGGTGACCTACACACAGAAGCCAGTTGGACTGCGGCATGTGCCTTTCATTAACGTGACTAATCACTCTGGGGTGTTGTCATTGGTTTCCATTCCATTCCTGTATATACCTTGTAAATGACTGGTGGTCAAGCATTCAAAATGACAATACAATTTATATTTAAAACATTGTTATTGGCATCTGTTTTACTGCCTAAAAGGAGCCAGATGTTTTCAGTTTAGCTAATTGGAATGCCTATTGGAAAATGGGTCTTAGAGCTCCATTGCTAGGGGCTGAATTAAAAATAGATACAAGTGATTAATTAATGTTATCCTTGGTTAGTTTTCTGTGTAAATATTATAGAGCTGAAGTTTTCTGCTGTTTGTTCAAATAGTTCCAGATTTTGGAATTTACGTGCTTCATTTGCATGTTCGTATAAGCTGGTAAGGGTTCAGTGATTTGGAATTAGAAGCTCATTCCATACACGTTTAAATTTGTACATGTTACTAAAGCTGAGGCTATTTTTTTCCAAAGTCAAGGAAAACATCAGTATTAAATGTATGTGAACCATGTATATATTAAGTTAAAAGGAATACTCTGTCAGCATATGCTACACTCAAGTATCTCATCTTAGTGGAGCATGATGTGTTAGGAATGGATCAGAACATTTTGCAAGGATTATTGGCAGAAATCATATAATCAGTCAACATTCAGTGTTTCAAGAAGTAAAGATATTGTTATTGTTGAGAAGGAAGAATATAAAGTAGTTATTCCTTCACTGTTGTGGGAGTCTTTATGTGGAGCTCATTGGGTGACTAGTCACTCCCCTTCAGCCTAACCTAGATGGAAGAATCATTGCTTGTCCTGGTGCATTTCGACGGACAGACCGATTTCTGCCTGCAGAGTGTGACCTTTTTGCCTCCCTGTATCCACTGCTTCCCATAATGCTGCCTGAAATGCTGCTTCTAGACATCCAGGGGCAGCATTTTTCAGGGCATTTTGGCTATGGTAGGAGGTGAGAAAGTTGCTCTCTGTGGGTGGAAGTTCTTGTGCCCAGAGAAAAACTCTGGAGGATGGACTCAAGGTGATACAAATCTCCCTGCGCTCCTTGATGGATAAGTACAAGACAGATCTGATGGAGATCAATCAAGAGACAAAGAGGCATTGTGTGCATGTGTGAATTTGCACAAGCAGTGTAGAAGCTTAGAGAGCAAGTTGAACACTTGAATGCATGAAGCTGCCTTATACTAAATCAGACCATCAGTCCCTCAGGGTCAGTATTGTCTACTCAGACTGGCAGCTGCTCCCCAGCGTCTCAGGTAGAGGTCTTTCACATCACCTCCTCTTTGATCTTTTTAACTGGAGATGTCAGAAACTGAACCTGGGACTTATATAGCCTTATGTTAATAGATGAAAAAGACATAATTACAGACATCCCTCACTGATGGTGGGAGCTTTGACTCTCAGAAGCTTATACCTCCAAAACCTTGTTGGTCTCTAAGGTGCTACTGGACTCGAATCTAGCCCTCCCCCCTGAAAACTGTTGCATCAGATTAGTTGGAGAGTGAAAGTGAAATTCAGAATTATGAACCAATCCCTGAAATAGATGACTGTACTACAACAAAGCAGTGTTGCAATAATGGTTGGTCTTACTCTTTTAAACTTTTTAATAGACCTTTTCAGAGCGAATTAAATTTAATCCTGATTATGGAGTTTTTGAAGTTGTTAATGATGATCCTCAGCATTTGGAAGATCAGCTGAAAAAGATACTAACAGAACATAAACCTCGGAATCCCATTTACGATGTTACAAGACCAAAGTCAGAAACTCCAGTTTTTAAAGACACCAGCCCTCCACCTCCAGACTTAAGTTTTGACCCAAGTTATGTAGTGAAGGTAAGGGTGCATTTTCTAAGTATGTTGTTGTAGTGCCAGAACTGGATCTAATATTAAGTAGAGTTACAGTGTTTATTTGATTAATTGGTTACAAACTTCTGGTGAAGGATAAAGATGATTCCAGTTAATTGGGCAGCAGATTTATACACACACGTATGGCACACACACACACACACACACACACACACGAATGGCACGATACTGTATTTTTGATTTTTTTAAATTGGTTTTCTCTACATCGTACCTCTACACACTATATTCTAATCTAAAATCACACAGAGTAGGAAAGGATCATAAAAAGTCTACATTACATTTAAGAGTCCCCTATTAAGTATTGTTACAAAAAGTTATTACTATTAAAATATCGCTAGCTCAGAATTTAATAACAGTATTTCATTATCACATTTCAGTTTATCAACTAAGTTCTCAGAACTTCATTTAGGTTTCTTCTTCTTCTTCGTCTTCTTCTTCTTCTTCGTCTTCTTCTTCTTCTTCGTCTTCTTCTTCGTCTTCTTCTTCGTCTTCTTCTTCTTCTTCTTCTTCTTCTTCTTCTTCTTCTTGAAGGGGAGTTTGACCTTGTATGATCTAGGAGCAGCTGCTCCTAGTTCAGATTCAGATTCCGAGTCCATAAAGTCACCCAAAGAGGCCGATGTAGAACTGCTCCAAGGGGCCCTTGGATGACCAAGGGGTAAAAGGAGTAGTGAAGGATGATAGGGAAATGGCTGAGAAGCTGAATGCATTTTTTGCCTCTGTCTTCACTGTGGAAGAGGAGAAGTGTTTGCCCACTCCAGAAGCACCGATTTCGGGAGGGGTTTTGAAAGACCTGAATCAGATTGCGGTAACAAGAGAGGAAGTCCTCCGACTGATGGACAATTTAAAAACTAATAAATCACCAGGCCCGGATGGCATTCATCCGAGAGTTCTGAAAGAACTCAAATGTGAACTTGTAGATCTCCTGACAAAAATATGTAATCTTTCTTTAAAATCTGCCTCCATTCCTGATGACTGGAAGGTAGCTAATGTCACTCCCATCTTTAAAAAGGGCTCCAGGGGAGATCCGGGAAATTACAGGCCAGTCAGTCTGACATCGATACCGGGTAAGTTGGTGGAAACTGTTATTAAGGAAAGAATTAGTAGGCACATTGATGAACAAAAACTATTGCGGCAGACTCAGCATGGGTTCTGTAAGGGAAGATCTTGTCTCACTAACCTGTTAGTGTTTTTTGAGGGAGTGAACAAACATGTGGACAAGGGGGACCCAATAGATATTATTTACCTTGACTTCCGGAAAGCTTTTGATACAGTTCCTCATCAAAGGCTCCTAAGTAAGCTCAATAGTCATGGGATAAAAGGACAAGTCCTCTTGTGGATCAAAAACTGGCTTATAAATAGGAAACAGAGAGTGAGTATAAATGGGAAACTTTCTCAGTGGAGGGTGGTAAGCAGTGGGGTACCACAGGGATCAGTACTCGGTCCGATGCTTTTTAACTTGTTTATTAACGATTTGGAATTGGGAGTAAGCAGTGATGTGGCTAAATTTGCAGATGACACAAAGTTGTTCAGGGTGGTGAAAACCAGGGAGGAGTGTGAGGCACTCCAAAGGGATCTGTTGAGGATGGGTGAGTGGGCGTCAACGTGGCAAATGAGGTTCAATGTGGCCAAGTGCAAAGTGATGCACATTGGAGCCAAAAATCCTAAATATAAATACACGTTGATGGGGTCTGATCTGGCAGAGACGGACCAAGAGAGAGATCTTGGAGCCGTAGTGGATAACTCGCTGAAAATGTCTACACAATGTGTAGCTGCAATAAAGAAGGCCAACGCTATGCTGGGGATTATTAGGAAGGGAATTGATAACAAATCAGCCAGTATCATCATGCCCCTGTATAAATCATTGGTGCGACCTCATTTGGAATACTGTGTACAGTTCTGGTCACCACATCTCAAAAAGGATATTATAGCATTGGAAAAAGTGCAGAGAAGGGCAACTAGAATGATAAAAGGGTTGGAACACCTTCCCTATGAAGAAAGGTTAAAATGCTTGGGGCTCTTTAGCTTGGAGAAACGACGGCTGAGAGGTGACATGATTGAGGTTTATAAGATTATGAATGGGATTGAGCAGGTTGAGAAAGAAGTACTTTTCTCCCTTTCTCACAATACAAGAACTCGTGGGCACTCTATGAAATTGCTGAGCAGTCGGGTTAGAACAGATAAAAGGAAATACTTCTTCACCCAAAGAGTGATTAACATATGGAATTCACTGCCACAGGAGGTCGTGGCAGCTGCAAGCATGGTCAGTTTCAAGAGGAAATTAGATAAACATATGGAGCAGAAGTCCACCAGTGGCTATTAGCCACAGGGTATAGATGGGAACTCTCAGTCTGGGGCAGGTGATGCACTCTATTCTTGGTGCTGGAGGGGGCAGCAGTGGGAGGGCTTCTGGTGCCCTGGCCCCACTGCTGGACCTCCTGATGGCACCTGGTATGTTTTGGCCGCTGTGTGACACAGTGTTGGACTGGATGGGCCATTGGCCTGATCCAACATTGGCTTCTCTTATGTTCTTATGTTCTTATGTTCTTATGCTCGTAGCTCCTTCTTTGTTTTTGTCCATAGCATTAGTGGGTGCGTTTAGACAGCGTGCTGGAGCGGTTTAAACTGCTCCGGCACGATGCGCTTTTTTTTTAAACTGGAGAATCGCGCTCAGACTCACCTCCTCCTTCCGAGCGCCCCGCCGTCCTCCTGCAGGTGGGAGGGGTTTCCCCCTCTCCTTTGAGCATGCGCACAAGCAGCCCTCTCCCGAACAGGAAGTTTGGCCGGTGCGAAGAAGAGCGAGCTCAACAGGTCCCTTTAAAGTTTAAAGGAAGAGTCCTTTTAAAAATGGCCTCCCCGAGATCCCAGACTCCTCTAAATGCCTAAACTAGGCACCAGTAAACCTTTTCTTTTTTTTACCTAAGTGCGGAGCTCCGCTCAAGCGCACACCGGTAAGGGGGGAAAAAAAATGGAGGACTAAAACCGGAAGCTGGAGGCAGCTTCCCAGAGGGGAGGGGGGTTGAAGCACCCGGAAGTGGCTGGATGGAGCGATCAGACAGGGAAAAGTGCGGCTTGAAACGGAGAATCATGGAAAACACCACTTGGGTAAGTGGTGCCAAAATACTCCGTTTCAAAGGGGGTTTGCTCCAGAAAGCGACGGCTGGGGACGGTGGGCAGATGTTGGGCGTGTGAACGCGCAGGGAAAAGCCGTTTCTGAGCCGTGCTGAAAACGGCTCAAACGGCGCGTCTGAACGCACCCATTATCTATTATTTCTCCTGTTGGTTTTGCTGGAGTCTGCTGTAATTCCAAAAAGGTTTTGGCTTTAGCCAAAGAGTCAATCTTTTCTTTTTTTCCTTTATAATTAAAAGTCAGTCCTTCAGGGATGAGCCATTGATACTGAGTTGAAGTTTCTTGTAGAAATGTTGTAACACTTTTATATTGTTTTCTCTTCCGTATTTCAAATGGAATGTCTTTCAAAGTCTTTATTTCTATTCCTTGGATTTTTAAAGGTGAACTACTAGTTGCTTTCAAAATCTGGTCCCTTGTTGATCCTCTTAGGAATTTCACATATATTACCCCTGGAAGATTATTTTTCTTGAAAAATTCTGGATAAACTGGATAAATCATATCAATTTCCAACTCCAAAGTTCCTTGTTCATAATTTATCAGGGGAGCCAATGGTTCACTCAAGATCAGTCTGAGATTTTCATCTGTATTTTCAGGTACTCCTTGAAATCTAAGGACATGAGCTGATCTTTCCACTTGAAGTTGTAAAAAGTTGTTGCTTTCCTGAATTTCTTTCTTTTTCTGCTGATTCCACTCTTTGGTTCAACGTTTTAGTGTTATGTTCAACTTTTTGCAGCTTTTTGGCTGTCTTCTCTGTTGTGGACTTGACTTCCTTAAGTTCCTTTTGGAGAGTTTCAAAATTTTTGTTGAGATTCATCGTTTGATCCAGCAGAGGGCGTAGTGCTTCGGAGATCATGCTTGTAGTATCTATGGTCATTTTTGGTCCCTGAGTCAGTGACGATGTATTAGAAGTTCCTGCTGTAAGTTTTGTTTTAGGTGCCATTCTGCCCCCTCGCTGCGTCATTGTTTATATTTAAGGTAAAAGTTCTTTAAGTGCCTGAGAACTTTCTTTTGCATGCTTAAAAAATGTTTTAAAGTGGGTTCGGGTAGATGCTTGTTTGCTTGAATCAACTTTTTGCCTTAATCTTGCGCTCATTTCTTTAGGCTAGGCATGGGTTTTCCCCCCTTTCTTCAGATTTAAGGTATAAGTTTAACTCCGTTCGCACAAACGCTTTGAAGAATTTTGACACTCACGTTTCAGTTCAGTTAAATGGTTAAGTGCTGTGAAACAGGGTACATTCTTCTGCTTTAATTGATCCTTTGCTTGCTCTGGAGTCGGTGTGCACCTCTGAATGCCATTGTTGGCCCCGGTGCGGCAGAACCTTTAGGGGCAAAAGGAAGCCTCAATCCTTCAGCCGCAGCTTTAGGAGAGGCTCTCTTTGCGCCCCAGGCTAGAATCCCCTACAGGGACTCTAGGGGCGACCGAATGGGTCCACTCTCCCTTCTTACCAGCCCGGTATGGAATGCACCCGTTGGAGCTTGATGAGATGTGACCATCTGGCGAGTCGCCAAAACCCCTCCCTCAGTGACATGATACTGTCATAGAAAAGACATTAGTCCTTCAGTCTCACAAGAAAGATAATATTTTTCAATCAGAATGGTCATTGTAGTCATTTTCTTATTGTTCCAGGAAACAGGAAGTAGTTTTGTCCCTAGACTAAAACCGGTGGTTTTCAAACATATTTTCAAGGAGCTGTTGTCACAATGGCTCACATGACAACCCCCCCCCCCGCCTGTCTGCCACAGAAAGTACCCCAGAGTGTTACAGTGGATTTTGGGACAAGTTCTAGGGGATACCCTTGGATCATGCAACACACAGGTTAGGACTACTGGTCCTTACTGTTATCCATGTGAATTTGTTGCATTATAAAATTTTTGGACTGTTTTGTTCCAAAAGGTTTTCAGAGTGATATATGGCAGAACTGTGGAAATTCACAGTGCTAAGAAATGCACATGGGAAATTTTTTAAAAGGCATAAAACACTACTATCATTGAAAAAGCAGAATGAATAATTCTAAAACAGAGAGGGGCTGTGGCTCACTGGTAGAACATCTGCCTTAAATGCAGCAGGTCCTTCGTTCAATCCCTGGCATCTCCAGTTAAAAGGACCGGGCAGTAGAGGTATGTGAAAGACTTCAGCTTGAGAGCCAGGAGAGCTGCTGCGAGTCTGAGTAGATGATACTGATCTTGATGGACCAGTCTGATTCAGTATAAGGCAACTTCATGAGAGTGTTCAGTAAAGGCAGATGACAAAAGAGAAAATAGCACTGGAAGTGTGGCCTAGAATACCGCCCCAAAGCTTCATTTTTCTACATAGGTCATTGGTGCGGGAAGCAGTAATGACTTCTTTGCCATTACCAATTCCTTGAAAAACTTCCAAGGAGACCCATAGGTCTTAGAAACACAAATTTAAAACCTCTGGCTCATACTTATTTTTACCTTCTGGGATAAATAGAAGTAAAGGAGGATTAATTTTAGATTTTCTTTTCATAGTGTCTGGATCGAGAGCAAGCCATTAACTGGATTAAGAAGGAAAGATTTCCAGCATTTCTGGAAAGTGATTGTTACTTTGAATACAGGTAACTACAGAATGACGGTTGAATGCTAAACATAAATTAATTTCAGACTTCTTCCTTTTGCCTTGCTTATACAAACCTTTGTGAATAATCATAATGAATCGGATGCTATTTTTATAGCCTCTCTGTAATTTTAAGGTAATAATAATTTATTGCCTGTACTTGATGTTCCATGTTTAGTCATTGCCGAACTTTATGGGTATGTATGTGTTTAATTTATCTCCCTCACAGCATTCCCATGATAGATTATTTTACGAAAGCTAATCTTTATGTCTATATGTCTTTCTTAAAAGCACGGTTACAATCTTTAGTTGATTAATTGATTACCATATTTTTATCCATTAAAAAGGTACCTCCATTTAATCAGGCAGTAGAGTTAATTTTTTTTGAAAAATAAAATTATCTTTAATATTAGTTGTTCAAATCTCTGGGTGGCATATGCTATTTTAGAAGAGGCATTTCCCCCTTTTAAGGAATGCCTCTTGGATGTGGTGCCTGCTGTGACACATCGGTGCATCTAAAAACAAATAAATAATTATTTTCTTTCCAAACCATTATTTTATTTGTACGCAGATTTAATCAATTGGCAGTATCCAGCCAGTTTTTTAGCTTCTAAAAAAGGAATGAAGGGTCCTCTTTCACTACCAAACAATGCTACACTGGGGATTATGGGATCTGCTTGGACAAAAGACATGTGGGATGGGGAATGTGATAATGATGCACAAGCCGTGCCTGTGTGACCCCTTAGCCGAATTGGAATCACACAGTCGGAGTCCAACGAGTTAGATGAATATCTGTTTAATGCATTGAAATAGGGAATACAGAGCAGAGTGCCTTAGTACTTAGCAGTTCCAAAACTGTATTCTGCCATGACCAGGAAGGGCAGAAGGTCTTATACCCCAAATGACATCACATATAATTTATACATTAAAGAATCTCTAATTGGTACCAAGCAGTTAACATCATACAAGCATCATTTGACTCTGTGCATCTCTCGGTGGTGTCAGTAGTTACACTTGTTTATGTGGTCTTTGGAACACTGGGAACCTTAAAGATCACTCGGTTTCTTTTCTGACCTGCATATGGAGATCTAGCTGATAAAAAATATGAATCACAGTAAACATCACTCTTGGCGGCCTTGCACTTCTAAATAACATTCCATTCTTATTGCATCCTAATTCTATCCCCAGATGCCTCTAATAATGCTTTTTCTTAATATATATAGCTTTATATACAAAAGGTGCAGTTATAAAATATATTCTGCTATCAGCTTCTCTAATCAGAAGATTGTGGGTTACATACCAAGATCTGGACCTATCATAATTAAACTTTTGAAGGCACAGTGACAGCTGTCAATGTATAAACATGTCAGAGGAAATGTCAGAACCCACATTCAGAAATCACATCCATTTTTCCCTTGCCCTACAATAAGGAAGGGAGTTACACAGAATTGAGTGGAAAAGCTAGTTGGGTCCAATGCAGCTAATCTAGTCAAACCTGGATTTCAAATCTTGGTTAAGAGTGAACTCTGTGGGACAAGTGTGGGGGGACCTTGCACAAGGGAAGGAAGGGGGAGCCCATAATCCTTCATCTAAGAGAACACGATTTTCCCTTCTCAGACCTTAGTTAAGAGATTTGGGAATGTCACTTCTGCGCCCGTTCTAAGAGGTGCACATGAGGCTTGAATTGGCTTTGGTTTAAATCAAGTTGTTATCATTACTGTAAAACCTGTATTGGCTGAAATGCAGATTTGAGTCCTGTTCTTCATTCCACCCTACGTTAATAACATTAACGTGTATTTTTTTTTAAAAAAAAATTAATTAAGGTCACTTTATTATTTTTTTGTCATCCAACTATAGGCTAGCTAAACTTATATCGCAAGTGGAGTGGAGCAAAACTGGCACCAATTTTGTTATTGATAAAACATATTATCCTTGGTTCCAAAAAGTCCACCACCATCTGAGGGCCCTGAAGAAGATGACGAGGACTTAATTATGAAACAATTCTATGTCTCCCTTGGTGAGGTAAAGTAAGCTTAGATATTTGAGAGAGCGAAAGCATATTCATGTGGAATGGGATCTCCTCCTTTTCTTCTGCCATATTCTTGTGCTTTGGAACAGTTGTGGGATAGGCAAAATGCCGGGAATAGCTTTTCCCAGTGTTGGGGGAAAGCTTCATGTATAGAGTTTTTTCTTGACAAGCAGATGTTAAACGAAAGCAAGGCCTCACCCAAAATGATGTCATCCTCCACTTGGATTATGGACATGGACGTGGAAATGTTTATCATTGATGCTCACAGTGTGTGATTGTGCAGGTAAGAAGATAAATACGAATATTCATGACATCTGTCTGGAATACGGGTGCCAAGAGACTTACTGGCTGCAGTGAGGGAGCGGTGGTCCCATACGCGCATGCGTGCCTGGCACAGTGATGTCACCCGGAAGTGACGTCATCATGGTGGGCACATTGCTGGACGACACTCTAGCAATCACCCTGAAAACACTATGGTACCCAGTGTGATGACGTCAGTTCTGGGCGACATCGGCCCGATCTGGCCACTGGCGGATTGGGGGCCCTTTCAGCAGGGGAACCCCCGCCCCCCCGGGGGACCTGGCAACCCTAGTCCGGAATGGAATTATGGGATCATCCAAAGAATATTGAAGGGCCTTTTCAGATAATATTCAGTTCAGATAATATTCAGTCTCACATGCTGTGAGAGGAGGATCAAGTTACAGGCTTGCATTGTTCTTCCACCCCCTGATCATGCATATAGTATAACACCTGAATCAAGATATTTTAGTGTAGGGTTTTCAAGGCAAGAGACATCAAGAAGTGGTTTGCCATTGCCTGCTTCTGTGCAGCAACTCTGGATTTCCTTGGTGGTCTCCCATCCAAGTATTAACCAGGGACAACCTTGCTTAGGTACTGAGATCAGACAAAATTAGGCTAGCCTGGGCCATCCAGATCAGGGTCCTATTACCAGTGTACCCATGCAAAAACAGGCAAAATCGTTAGGCTTCTATAATGGAAAATGTGTGAGCAGCAATCTGCATGCCCAGTTTATGCAAACTTCAAATGCAGCGAGTTGTTACAGTGAAACCCTGCGCACAGTTAATTCGCTGGAACTCTACTGAAGTGAATGGAGTTTCAGCTGTTTGATTAATTAAATAACCCTAATTAATTATGATTTAAATAGTATATCTCAGATTCTGAGAAAGGACAGATTGGAAGATGCAAGGCTGCTGCAGAAAACAGCAGTCCTGTGTCATTCACTTCCTGGTGACATCTGGTAACATAAAATTTGTGTTAAGATACCACGTTGTAAGTTTCTGTGTCCCCAGAAGAAGTAGCCAATGAAGTGAAATACTGGACTATAAGGATGCCACATTATACATTTTCTTATTAGGCATTTCTTTAGAGGGAGGAAAAGGATGAGATGTGGGGCTGCTGCTTTGTTGTTGAAGAGCATACATGTTCTGTAACATTTTCACTGTAGCCATGTTCTTCTATGGTACAGGAAATGCCTCTGTGAGATATTTAGGAGACTTTTATGCTGCCTCTCCAGAGTCTTGCTTGAGACTGCATACTAATACGTTGTCAATATCAGGGCCCATTCCAGGTTTTGGGGCCCATTCCAGGGCCCCCTCCCCTCCACAGCTCACTTCAGGGCCTCCTCTCACACTTTCCTTCTTTCCTCCCCCATCTACATGCCTCCCACTTGCCTGTGTGTCCTTCCTCTGCCCATTCTTCCCAGTGGCAGCGCTCATAGCTGCATGCACTGCCTGTAGTCCCCTCCCCACTTGCACTAGGAATGAGAGCATCCGGGAGCACCAGGGTGGTGGTGGTGGTGGAGTGCTAGTAAGTGAGTGGGTGGGGGGTGACTACAGTAGGCCCTGGCAGCTGCCCCACTTCACGGTATACCTGACTCTGATCAATATAAAGCCAAACAAGCCATTAGAACAAGACAAATAGCGTACTGTTTTTATATTAAGCACACAGATTCAGATTAATTCTGTCTGATGTAAGTAGAAGTGGTGGCATTAATGACTGTTTCTTTGTATAGCTTAGCAGGAATGTGGCTTATTTACATGTCTTCACAAATTTATATATTCCCATACTGTATTATGTTGTTAGATTCTAGATTGTGGCCCCTCTGTTCTACAGGTTCTCCGTTAGGATCTTCCACAAAATTCCAAAGGAATGAAGAGGGAAGGCCTCTCTTCTTCAGATCCAGAACCCGAATAAAAGCATGAGCAAAAAAACTTAGACTGTAAGAAACTTAAATGGCTGGATGTTTCTTTTAATAGGCTACCGTCACCCAGACAAAGGACTGGTTTACACTAGCCAAGCAAAGTCAGCACATGATTACTACGGATTCTGTTACTCAGCCCGTATCATCTTCCCACGTTCATTTTCATCCGGGGCCTCCGAGGTCTTTTTCATATCTAGGTAATCTCAACAACACAATTTTAGTATCAAACAACACATGCTGTCATGCTGCTGCTAACTGTGTCTCCCTCCCGTCTCCCATACCCCAGGGAGCAGCAGGGGTTACATAAAGGGGTGTCACTCTACCCTTGTATATCTATGATGAGAACCAGATGTACCTGGCATGGGCAGTTTTAAGGGCCACTGGTTCAGTTTAATACCCAAAATGCATTGCAAGGGAAATGACAATTATTTATTATTCACATTTGTACCCCGCCCTCCCCACAATGCAGGCTCAGTAAGTAAGGCTTAAATAAGACCTGAAATGTCTGCAAATCAGTGTTAACTCTCCGTAAGAGAGGTTATATGATTCTTGGTATGTACTCCGAGCCTTTGGATATGGAAACATATAATGCCTCTCATTTCATACTTGGCCATGATGACGGGGTAAGCAGCATGAGCTGTTTCCGTTCTTTTTGATTGTTTTAATATTTATGACCTTCTGTGAAGGGTGGTGCTCCAGTTAAAAAACTGAGCACCAAACTATGCATGACACTTTGGGGTCATGATCAGATCTCTAGATGTGTGATTTAACTTTAAAAAGCTGCTGTGGGCCCCCTCCTAATATGGATTGGGGCCATGGCACTAGGGAAAGAAGGTTAACCCTTTGCCTTGTGCTATTCCTCTGACTGGAATGGCCCTCTGGGCTATTTTTAGCTCTGGTATGAAACAAAAAAGATAGGGGTGGTATGGATGCTCGTGTTTATTTCTTCCCCCCGCAATATCATGGCTTAGTGCAGTCTAGGAAAGCTGTTTCTAATCATGGAAATGGCATGCAAAAGCATTAACACCATTTTTTCCCAACGCCATGGCCCTAAACTAGATTCCACCCCCCCTCCCCCGGGGTTTTTGTGACTCAGTTTTGCAGTTAAATTATGTCTCAACAATCTGACATGGCCGATATGTGTACTTCGGCTCAGGTTGGGGGGAGCACTGAATGGATACTAATAGTTTAAGCCAGGGTTTTTTTGTAGCAGGAACTCCTTTGCATATTAGGCAACACATCCTAATGTAGCCAATCCTCCAAGAGCTTACAGAGCTCTTCTCACAGGGGCTACTATAAGCTCTTGGAGGATTGGCTACATTAGGGGTGTGTCACCTAATATGCAAAGGAGTTTCTGATACAAAAAGAGCCCTGGTTTAAGCCATTATTTCTCAAATCTCTAACGTTAAGTTTGATTTAATCTAGATTTTAGGCCTCTTCCAGGACTACATGGGCATTCTTCTACAATTCTTAGTGGACATCTTCATACTGTTTATGGCGGTTATTTAGGTAAGTTATGTTTATACCAGAGAGCTTTTCTTTGACATTTGGTGTATGGGGGTGTCATGACCCCAGCGGGTTGCCGCCTTCTGCTGCCACTACCCTGGACTCACGGTCCCTTGAGAAGGCCCAGGGTACCCTCTCAAGCCCATCCAAAATGCCCCTTTTCAAGCCAAGAACCTTAGGCGTGATGACCAGGCAGAGAACTTTTACACAAATGGTTTATTTAGAACAATACTGGGGCAAGGCAAATAAGGCAAGATGCTTCAAAAAGGTATAACACTGTTAAAAGGCAAAAATAAACACAAAACTACTGCAGCTACCTATTACTCCTTAACTGTCACTACTTAAGGCCTACAGCCTTCCCACCAGGCCTCACTACCTGGACACTCTCTGACTAGTGAGGGATCTTTTCCTCTCAGACCAGCCTTTCTCCCTCAGTGACTCCGTAAGAGGGAAAACCGCAGAGAGACAGCAAGATCCGTTTCCTCACAACACACAGAGTCTATCACATTCCCCTTCAATTCACTCCTGTGTGAAGAAAGACACCATTTCCCACAGCCTATAGCTTAAGACACACCTCCAAAAGAATGCAACAGTCTCCTCCCAGAATCCCTGCACTCCCATTGGCTAAAAACCATCCCCAAGCATTGTGGGGATTGTAGGCTGTCTGCTTTCTACTGCAGGCTCCTCCTATAGTTTAGACCTCTAGGCCCTGTCTCCGTCCTGCACAGATCATGACAGGGGGTGAAGAGGTTTCATACGTTCTACTTCTCAAGTGGCCGGGAGTTCCAGAGGCAGCCAATTCCTGTATCAGCTCCCTCTTTCTTTGTAAATATACCGGAGGAGACTATGGGGAAGAGGTAAGCTGGCAGAGAGGTGTTACTAGTGTGCTGAAGAGAATTACGTCCAGCACTGTTTTGCTAAGCTGTTTCAGACTGCCAGAAACCTCTTAATTTTTTCTCTCTCTTTTGCCACACACGTACTGCAAAAACTGTTTTTTTGCAGCCCTGACTTGGGCAGGTGTGGTGGTGCCCAAGTTCCAGCAGTTTGGAGTAAGCACACACTGGCTGTTAAGAAGGACTCTGTAAAAGTCATATGCTCAATTGTAAACATTTTGTATAACTAGGGCCCTGTTCACACTGAGCATTTGCCCCGCTGAAGGCACGGGAGCCCTGCGGACTTTCTGTGCGCGATCATATGAGCACATCTGGGAGGCGTAGTGCTCCCGTGGCCAACCCGCAGCTTCCGGTGGAAAACGCGGAGTAAAAAACTAGTAGGTCTGAAGTACTAGTTTCTGGAAACCTCGGGGCAAAGGCTGGCGTCTGATCGCGGGAGCGCCAGTATCCCGCGGCTTCCGACGCCCACCCATGTCCCTGGGGTTTCCGGATGTTGTAAGTGTCCATGGGACGCGCACCAACGCTGAACAGCGCATGCGCACACACAAGACACCGACAGCGCCCCCCCAATGGCGCATGCGCACTTCGCTGTTTTTTTGCCGCGCTGCAGCAGCGCAGTGTGATCGGGGCGCAGAGCTGGAGTGTGGCAACTCGGTGGCCCATGTGATCGGGCTACCGTGCCTTATTTAGCTCCGGGGCAAACTGCCACACCTCTCCCCCGCGTTTTCTGGCCCATATGACCGGGGCCTAGAGAACACATTTATGCCAGTCAGTATCTAGCAGAGCTTTGTGTCACTGATCTTGTTTGGTTTTTATGCAGAACTGTATTCCAAGTTTAAGCAGCATTATTCTTCTCTGGCGCTTCTTGAGAAGGCAGAGACCTGGAACGCCATAGATGAAGGCAATTCGGTGTCACTTCCGGAGACTCCTTCACGCACTCTGCTAAGAGCGTACCTGGGGCAGGACTGGAACGCTGCTCCTCAGGAGGGAGACAATGCAGACTTGCGAAGTGGTGAAGAGCTTGTTGCTTTTCAGACAGTGGATGACTTTTCATTAGCCTACGTTCATTATGTACTGAGAAACTCTGTTGCGGTGCTCAGAGGAGAATTGCCCGATGCCAGCCCATCGCATATAGATTTCCGGGGAATGACCAGAGTGTTTATACGGGAAATAGCAGACAGTCAGCCTCACATGGAACCACCCTTGGAGAAACCTGTGCTCCTCGGGGATACTTTAGAAGATAAGGAAAATGATACGAGCATCGATTTAAAATCTGAAAAAGAGAACTCGGAAGCCAGGGCTTCCTGGTGCCTCAACCACAAGACCTATGACATTGGCAGCAGAAATGAATTTGAAAGGTTCAAGAAGTTCATCAAAGGAAGTGCGGGAGAAAGGTATTGGCTGCTCTGGATAGATATTGAAAGACTAAAAGTTCTGAAGGATCCCAGGAGGCAGAAAAGGTATTTTTTGCTTCTGTCACTTATAAACAAGCAAGTCTGTTAACAAATGAAGATGTAAGATCAGTTAAGCTGTATGTTATAATTTCAACGCAGCATGTATCAAGGACTTACTTTTAGGCTGAAGGCAGTTTACAGTGTTTAAAAAGTAATAACTAGGGCTGATATGTGAAATCATATTTTACCAGATTATTTCAATGAATAAAGGGACTGTTGCGGGGTGTGTGTCTTAACGGTTCAAGCCCCCAAACCTTTACTAGGACTTCCCAGCCACCTCAGTCTCTCACCTGCTTGCACTGCAGATCCAGCAGAGGAACCTCTTATAGTAACCACACAAAGGCAGTCCAGTGGTACACTATATACAAGAGTTTTATTCACAGTATTCACAAGCAAAGTGCTACGCCAGGCATCCAATATACAAAAGGAAAAAGAATAGCAGTAGTACAAAGACATATATACAAACCTCCACCAATCAGTGGACTGCTGAGTCACAGTGACTGCACACTGTTCAGTGCCAGGCAGAACAAGTTGGGACTTGTCCTCTGAATACATCAGCTGACACTAACTGACAGGTAGCTGTCATCCTAGATCCTAATGATCTAGCTACTGGAGATTAACATACAACAGGGACATTTAATACACGGCAGAGGCAAATATTTTTACCATTACCTTCTGAACATCCTTATAATACTATATTAGGAGGTGATATAGATAAAGTCAGGAGGGTTCCCACTCTGCTGGCATTGCACAAACGGTGCAAAATCGAATAATTCAGGAGTGCATTCTTACCAAGATATTAGGGTTTCTTCTACTGGAATGGATTCAGGATGAATGCTTTAAAAATGGGAAAGAGTCTATGGCCTATACTACTGTGCGTAGTACGTGCCATCTGTTGCTGTATGCATTATCCTGTTATGTAGTAGTGCAGCAGGACATGCTATTACTTAGGCTTTGCTTCACCCTTGTCCCAGGTTTTTCATTTGGTTTTAATTGCCACATCCTAATCTTACTATATCCTGGCCGGGATGGCCGAGGCTAGCCCAATCCCATCAGATCTCAGAGGCCCAGCAGGGTCGTATCTGGTTAGAACTTGGATGGGAGACCACCAAGGTAGTCCAGGGTCTCTATACAGAGGCAGGCAGTGGCAAACCACCTCTGAACATCTCTTGCCTCAAAAACCCTACCAGGTTGCCATAAATTGGCTGCGACTTAATGCCACTTTCCCCTACTAGTCTTATTATACTGCTTGCTAGATGTCCCATCCTGCTGACTCCATTGACTTAAACTGTGTAATCTTTCTTGAGTCTCAGTGAGAATGGCAATTAATTAATTGTTGTGTAGCCAGGAGATCTGAAGATTGTCTGGCAGCCTGAAACTCTAGCTCTTTCTATGGCGGGCTAGGTTTATTTTTTGGGCTGAGAGAGCTGTGACTGACCCAAGGTGACCCAGCTGGCTTCAAGTGGAGGAGTGGGGAATTGAACCCAGTTCTGCAGATTAGAGTCCGCCACCCTTAACCACTATACCAAACTGGCTTTCTAGGCGACCTATAAATAATGTAAATAAATAATGAATACTCACTAAAAGGCCCTGCGTGTTTCGCATATGGGCCAAAAGGGTGGGATGTGTGTGTGTGTGGAGATTTCCAGTAATTTTTTCAGCCCCACCTCCCTGCTTCACCAATACCCCTGCACTGTCCCGCTATCAGGGAGCTGTTGCCTCTTGCAGAGTGAGTCTAGCCCTGCCCCTTCCATGCCTCTAATCCAACGTGGTCTCCATGTTCCTGAGGTGTAAGCCGCATTCAATGTAGGGGGTAAGGAAAGGACAGCCAAGGGACTGACCTTTTTTACCCCAAAGAAATTCATAAGTGGGTCTAGTGAGACAGAATCATTAACAACCCTCCTCGTAATTAAGGTTAAGTCTACTTACAGTCCCATCCTAAGGGAAGAATTGTACCTTTGTCAAAATTAGATTTTTTTAGGGCAGGTTTTCACCAAAGTGCTATCTCTTCTTCCTCTGCTATTCTTTGTTGGTATGCAGTTTAGTTTCTTGGATGCATAGTGAGGCGTTATTTTCTCAGGGACCTAAATAAAATGACAGCCACAGCTGTGTAACAAATGATGCTACGGAAATATATATAACGACAGTGTAAATTATAGACAAAACATTAAAGTCCATAGATGTGAACAGATCCAGTGAAGTATAGGTTTAACTGAGAAGGCTTCAAATTACATCTGTCCTTATATATATTTGAATTTTGGTTCCGCAACATTCGATCGTCGCCATAATTGATTCGGCACAAGAACTGGCAGTCAGAAGATGCTGGCTGGGGCTGACTGGTTGCTTGGTGGAGTCCCCACGTCAGCCCCGGCCAGTATCTTTGGCTCAGTCTGCTCCAGTCCTCTGACAGGAGAGGACCGTCTGCAGAGAGAGCGCAGGGACAGGCCTTCAAGGCCGAGGCAGGTGAGAGAAGCCCCTTCTGCCCCCCCACACCATCCTCTGGGCCTTCTATGGGCCCAGTAGGCCAGAGAAGCCCCTTCCGCCCCCCACACCATCCTCTGGGCCTTCTATGGGCCCAGTAGGCCAGAGAAGCCCCTTCCGCCCCCCACACCATCCTCTGGGCCTTCTATGGGCCCAGTAGGCCAGAGAAGCCCCTTCCGCCCCCCCCACCATCCTCTGGGCCTTCTATGGGCCCAGTAGGCCAGAGAAGCCCCTTCCGCCCCCCATCCTCTGGGCCTTCTATGGGCCCAGTAGGCTAGAGAAGCCCCTTCCGCCACCACCACACACCATCCTCTGGGCCTTCTATGGGCCCAGTAGGCCAGAGAAGCCCCTTCTCCCCCCCACCATCCTCTGGGTCTTCTATGGGCCCAGTAGGCCAGAGAAGCCCCTTCTGCCCCCCACCATCATCTGGGCCTTCTATGGGCCCAGTAGGCCAGAGAAGCCCCTTCTGCCCCCCACACCATCCTCTGGGCCTTCTATGGGCCCAGTAGGCCAGAGAAGCCCCTTCCGCCCCCCCACCATCCTCTGGGCCTTTTATGAGCCCAGTAGGCCAGAGAAGCCCCTTCCCCCCCCCACACCATCCTCTGGGCCTTCTATGGGCCCAATAGGCCAGAGAATCCCCTCCCCCCACACACACCATCCTCTGGTCCTTCTATGGGCCCAGTAGGCCAGAGAAGCCCCTTGCGTCCCGCCCACACACCATCCTCTGGGCCTTCTTTGGGCGCAATAGGCCAGGGAAGCCCTTTCCGCCCCCCACACATACCATCCTCTGGGCCTTCTATGGGCCCAGTAGGCCAGAGAAGCCCCTTCCGGCCCCCCCATCCTCTGGGCCTTCTATGAGCCCAATAGGCCAGAGAAGCCCCTTCCGCCCCCACACACGCCATCCTCTGGGGCTTCTATGGACCCAGTAGGCACAGAGTAGCCCGTTCTGCCCCTCTTCCCTTCCTTTCCCCCTTTTCCTTTCTTCCTCTCTCCTTCTTTCTTTCACTTTCCCCCCTCTTTCTTTCTTCTTCCCTTCCTTCCTCCCTTCCTTTCTAGGGCCCGTTGTCTTCCTCCACAACGGGCTTTGTTTCCTAGTATAGTATATAACAACTGGCACATGGAGAAATCAAGACTAAAAAGCCACTGAAGTAAGCTCCATTTAAATAATAGGACTGGTTGCCCATGAATATAAGGACCTTTTGGAGACACTGTCTTTCACAAATGACTTCAGAAGCTGATGTAATCAATTTTGTGTAAAATTCATATTAGTATTACTGAGGAAGTTCAACAAAATGGAGTTTATAATATCTAGATTCTTCATACATATGCTACATGCAATTGAAGACTTCTTTGCTGAACTCATATCGCTTGATTTCTCCATAGCTTTTTACACAGCTGTGGCATTTGATTTAGGTTTCTGACTGTGTTTTCTCAGGGGTACATCTCTGGTCATAACCCATATTCTGTGGTTTACTGTTTAAAAGGCTTGACTTCTGTTTTGAGAACAGAACTATTCTGCCTTCTTCTGCTTTAAGGAATTTAATTTGAAAATGTTGTTTGCCGATGGCCGTTTCTTGGATTTGTTGGGATGAAGCCTTTTGAATGATTAACCTATGCGTGTACGTGCCTGTTCTGTGTCTATGTTTTTTTTCATTCAAGACAGCTTGATAGAATGAAAAAAATCTACTTGGTGAGCAATGGAGATCATTATCTTACCTCTGAGGTTTTGTTTAAACTAAACCTGCTGGATGGAGATCAGTGGCATCTGTGTCACTTACAACGCATTCAGTCTGAAGTATTGAAACCCTTGCTTCTCTACTGGTAAGTGGATGAAATAGGGATTTGTTTGATTAAGTCTGTTCCCCCCCCTCATTGTAATAGAAACTGCAGTGGGGAGGAGGGAGAAAAAAGAGATTTGTGGTACTTAAGAATTTTTCAGTCACTAACTCAGTATTTAAGATGATGTTTCACAACTCATGCTAATGCACCATTGCCAAGTGTGATATTTTGTATAGATCGATCTGTCTGTCTGTGTGTTTAGGCGGGATATAAATAGAAAATAATAAATATCTACCTACCTACCTCCCCACTTACCTACCTACCTACTTCAATTATACCTTGTCTTTTCCCCCCATGTGGTCCCAAAGCGGCTTATGTCATTCTCCTCTCCTCCAGTTTGGTGCAGTGGTTAAGGGCACAGACTCAGATCTGGGAGACTTGGGTTTGATTCTCCACTCCTCCACATGCAGCTGCTGGTGTCACAGCTGTACTCTCAAGAACTGTCCTCAAAAGAGCTCTCTCAGCCCCACCTACCTCACAGGGTTTCTGTTGTGGGGAGGGGAACGGAAAGGAGATTGTAAGGTGCTGTGAGACTCCGAGTGAAGGACAGGGTATAAATCCAATCTCTTCTTCTTCTTCTTTTGTCTTCACAACAATCCTGTGAGGCTGGTTAGACTGAGAGTCTATGATTGCCCTAAGGTCACCCAGCAAACTTCCATGGTACAGTGGGGATTCAAACCCAAGTCTACCATATAGTAGTCTGACACTCTAACCACTAGGCAATACTGGTGACGTTTGCTTTTTATTACCTTGTGAAAAAGGGTCCTGAGATTTTGCAGGTGTTGCAGATGTTACAGAAGGTGTTTAAGATTCAAGTGCTAATGGTTACAGTTGCCTTCTGTCTTCTTTGTGTGTAATGTTACAGATGAAAGCAAATAAAATAAAGTAAGCAAATACAACAATGTTGTTGATTTGTTTTATCTAATACTATATTTACCCAAAAGGAGGTCTAGTCCTTCCCACCATGTGTCATCAAGAAGAAGTGGGAGGCATCTTGCAGATTACAAGTATGTGTAATAACACCTTTTTGTGTAACATTTTTAGAGCGTTGTCTTCCTTTTGGATAAATACGGTAAATCAGTCACTTTGGATTTGTTAAACATGATAGCTTCCTGGAGGCAATGACTGTCTTTAGCTGAATTTGAGTCTAGTAGCACTTAAAGGCAAACAAAATTTTCAGGGTATAAGCTTTGAGTCTCAAAAGCTAATACCCCCAAAATCTTATTGCTCTCTAAGGTTCTACTGGACTCAGATCTAGTTTTTCTTCTTCAGACCAACATGGCTTCCCTCCCCAAACTGTCTTTTGCTAAGTTTCCATCTGGTGGAGAAAGACTCTGGAATAACATCACTGGATCCAACACTTTGTCCTAACTGCAAAGAAGAGGAAAAAGAACTCCAGTGATGAAAGGGAAAATTCCAACAGACAGAGCCAATAGGGAGCAATTGCTTTATGTTTTAGTGTTAAGCCACTTTGTGGACTGGTAAGCCAAAGGAAGGACATGAATTTTTATAGTCAATAACAATAAAATTACAATCAATGAATAATCTGTAGTTGTCCTCTGTAAAAGTAATTTAGACTTTAAAAGTCTGGCTTACACAAGGCTTCCATTTGGTGAACATTATGACTGAGTATGGAACTGAACCCGGGTCTTTCATGTCCAAACCTAGTACTCTGCTCCCAGTACTACTGGGAGTTTGGTGTAGTGGTTAGGAGCTCGGACTCTAATCTGGGAGAACCGGTTTGATTCCCACTTCACCACATGCAGCTGCTGATGTGACCTTGGGTCAATCATAAGTTCTTTCAGAGCTGTTCTCTCAAGGGCAGTTCTCAAAAGAGTTCTCTCAGCCCCCACCTATCTCATAGGGAGTCTGTTATGGGGAGGGGAAGGAAAAGGGATTGTAAGCCACTCTGAGATTCCTTCGGGTAGTGAAGGGCAGGGTATAAATTCAATCTCTTCTCTTCTTCACTCTGGAAACAAATAATGCTTTTGTCTGAGATAGTAAATGCTACTACTGCAAACTCTTGAGAGTCCCTTGAACTGCAAGGAAATCAAATCAGTCAATCCTAAAGGAAACTGAGTCTGACTGTTGCCTAGAAGGCCAGATACTGCAGCTGAAGCTCAAATACTTTGGCTACCAAATGAGAAGGGAGCACTCACTGGAGAAGACTCTGATGCTGGGAATGATTGAAGGTCAAAGAAGAAGGGGACAGCAAAGGATGAGATGGTTAGATAGTGTTATCGATGCAACGAACATGAAATTGAGCAAATTCTGGAGGACGGCAGAAGACGGGAAGGCCTGGTGTGATGTGGTCCATGGGGTTGCAAAAAGTTGGACTGTGCAACTGAATAACAACAAAACTGCTGCAGGACTGACCTTGCCACAAGATCATGTGACATTCCTCTTCAGGTGGCCTATTCCAGCAGAGATTCAATTTCCCTGTCTCTAACCTCAATCTGTCATTTCTTTAAAAAGTTGCCAACCAGAAAAACAAAGGCCTGACTGTTTTGTTTTTTGTTCTCACAGTAGCCAGAAGAACAGATATAAAGTTGGGTGGGTCCCCTACCCCTGTTTCAGCCTTTTTTTGAAAGCTGCAAATCTTAATTCTACATCTGGCCCTGCTGAAAACCTTTGTGATCCACCACTGGAGCTGTCTGAATCTGCTGGGCTTCCTCCCTAGACCCACCAAAATCTGCCTCTGGCTCTCTGGACCCTGCCCCAAGTCCTGTCTGGGTAGAAGAATCCCCCCTCCCCCCCCCAAATTGGCAGCCCTATGGAAAAAGTGGTCTCGTTTGGCACATCTTTGTACATGAAAATACTGATCGCTTGAAAGCCCAAATGTTTTGGGCAGATCCATCTTCTGATTACTGCTAGCCCAAAGCCGTGGTGTTAGCTTTAAACCCTTGCAGCACGCAGAATCTCTGTATTGAATTATTTCCTGTTGCACTTCATTTTCGTTGGTATCTTTGTCAGTCAAAGCAGTGTATAGAAATGCCCCAAGGCTAGCCCTGTCAGAGAGGCACAAAGGACTGTATTTTTATGTTACTAAACTGCAAAACCTGTTTGTGACCTCTTTTCCTTGCATGTCCTATTCTCTCCAGGGGTCCCAGATTTTGCGTCACTCATACAGCTGCCATAGAAGCTGCCAATGCCAAGCTGAAGATCTGGCATTCTCGACAGCAGAAACCACGGCTGGATGTAGATCCGTTCCCACAGATGGTCTCTCTGTTGCCCCTGCGAGCTAAATCGTGCATGCCAAGAATGTCCCATCAACAGGTATTGCTATTGCCACTGTTGTTATGGTTTATAGCTGTGTCATCAACATAGGTGGTGATTTACAGAGTAAGAGGCAGCGCTGGGCTGTGTAAACTGAGCCCTCAGAAACCCTGACAGCGGAAAGGCAGGTCAAGTGAGCACATGGGGAGCATAAGATTTAAAAGCTGGGAAGGGAACTAGCCAAGAGCAGAACTAAATATTGAGGTAAGGATAGCAAAAGCACCTTAGCAACAAATTTTAAATGTACAAAAGTAGTCAGCTACAGGCTTGTCCAGCAGGCTAGTGTGGACCAGATCACACAATGGTAAAGTACAAAGACCTCTTTTCTTCTTTATACGCCATTTGTCAATGCATTCGTAGCTGTCACAAGAGTCCGTCTTAGGCCAGCATCCTCTTTCCAGCAATAGACAGCCAAATTATTTTCAAAAGCACACAAAAGCAGAGCATGGAGACCATATTATGCCCTGTTTTGCCCTTCGTTCCTCAGCATTGGGTCTTCAGTTGCAAAATGTTTCTGAAATGGCAGTCCCATCCATCTGCCATGGTTAACAGCTCCCAACAGTTTTCCCAACTTAATTATCAGGCACACTGATTTGGGACAGTAGTGGCACAAGGGAGTGGTGCTTTTAAGCCCACACCTGCATTATTTTGTTTACCTAAAACATCCATTACTTGCCCACTGGGGAAACTTGAATTTTCTGATAGGAGTGCACATAAGTTTCCCCAACAGGGCAAATACCCTCTGGATTTAATTGAGATACACTTCCTTAATGAATTCAAATCAGATCTTGTTCATCTGAAGTACCTTAGCTCAGTATCTTTGTTTATATTGATATGACAGAACTAATTTATGGGTATTGGGCTTTGTTTCTCCTTTAAAGTTAGATTTTAGGATGCCTGGCCAAACTGGCCTGGAGAAAAATTGCGTCCTGACCCCAAAGTGGCAATCAGCATTTCCCTGGGCATGTAAAAAAGGGCCACAAGAACTAAGCACAAGAACTAAGCACTGAGGCAACCCTTCCTGCCCTCCCTCTCATGATCTGCCTAAGATCTGCTGACCTTGTGCAGCCAGAGGTACAGAGAGTCCATCTTTGCATATCAAATCAGAAAACTGTGATCAGGCAAAACAGTATCTTGGGTGCTGGCAAGAAAGTTGTATGTTTCCCATGAATACACCCTAGTCAAGACCCTTTTCTATGATTTTCCAAGGCTTCTTATATCCAGGCCATGATTAACAACCCATGTTTGCAGGACTGGCCGTTCAGAACACTCAAAAATAGCCCTTGCAATGTAGACTTCTCCAGAACCCCAATCAAATTCTCAGTCAGTCAGGAGAACCTTGTCTCCTGTCCCATCAGCATTCCCATGGGCCAAACATGAGCCACCCCGTTATCTCACCAGAGCCCCAGTGCCTTCCATTGTTGATTATCTCAGCCACCCCATGAGGCATTTGTCATTTTTTGAATGGTGTGCTGACATATTTGGTGTTTAGAAACTCTCTATACAGCATTTCAGCCTGCACTCCGAAAGTGTTTTGCAGTCCCTTAATACAAGTACTTGTTAATTTCTAGTGATGACACTCCTTTTGATGGTGACATCCTGCCTGTGGGGAAGGGGGCAAGCCTGACTTCCAGGAGGTGCAGTGCAAAGGCGACACTGGGTGTGTGTGTGTGCTGGTTAGAGTGTTGGACTGGGATCTGAGAGACCCAGACCCAAACGGCCCACTCTGCCATGGACGCTTGCTGTGTGACCTTGGGTCACTCACTCCCTCTCAGCCTTACTTGCCTTACAGGGTTGTTGTGAGGATAAAATGGAGGACAGCAATGCAATCCACTTTGGGTCCTCACTGGGGTAGGCAGGGTATAAATGAGAAAAATAAAATTAATTTCTTCTCACTGGGGTCAAAAGGAACACAGCTCTCAATTTGCTTCTCAGGAGCAGGGCAGTCATGACAGGGTGCTGGAGAGAGACAGCGTTAAAAATCCCCCCCCCCCCAGTTCTTTGGTGTTACTGCTATTGCTGTTGTTGTCCTTATGGGACCCTAGCCCCTCTCCTCAGAAGTGTCCTGCCAAGCAGCAGTGTATATATGTAACTGTGAATAAGGGCTCCCTCTTACTTGGGCACGCTCACGGCATAGTTGAATATTTCCCTGCACCAAGGAGAAAGTGCCTTGTTTCTGCCCTGTGTGTTACCTTTCGATATATATAGACAGGGCTGTTTTGGGGCAGGAATGCACAGGAATGGAGTTCCGGCTGGCTCCCAAGTTGGCCACGCCCAGCAGGCATTCATTAGCATAACAGGCCATACCCAACAGCAGAAACTCATTAGGACTGGCTGCATTAAGGGTGTGCGGCCTAACATGCAAAGAAATTCCTGCTACATAAAAACCCCTTGGTTTTGACAACAAACAAGGTAAACAGAATAAGAAGCAAAAGGTGGGTGGGACTGGATGACCACACTTCTGGTAACATGGGTGTGTAGCCTAATAGGCCAATGAGTTTCTGCTGTTGGGTGTGGCCTGTTATGCTAATGAGTTCCTGCTGGGCTTTTTCTACAAAAAGAGCCCTGTAATATAGATATTTAATGGGAAAATGGCGGCGGGGGGGTGTGTGTATTCAAATATGCAATCTGCAACTGAAATCATACAGTCCAGACAGGACTATAACGTGCCTTTTCTCTATATTTGAATTGGTCATTAGATGGAGCTCTAGTTCTTGCGAGTAATCACTTTGGCAGAGCTGCAATGTTTTGGCAGGTGCCCTCCTTGTGAAATGCAACAAAGCAGTCTTGCTCGAAGCTGTTGCATGACACAGAATTATGGACACAGATGTTGAGGCTGCGCTAGGCAGTGACTCATTTATGTACCACCTACTGATTTGTGGTCTCCCACAAAGTTTGCTACGTTGGCACAAACCTACAGCCATAATAATTGGTAAATTGCCTCTTTATAAATGGATTGCATTATGAAGCAAACATAGCATCTGCATATACACTATTACAGTTTGTTTTAATGTATGAATTCACTTGTGTCTGCTCATCAAGTGATGCTTTCACGTACATAAAATTGCCATTGTTAGTCAGATCCTTTATAGAAATGGTTTTCATATCAGCTGGGATCAGAAATTCAGTCCTTGTCAATTGAGAGTTCTATATAGTCTACTTTGAGCCTTGCAGTGAAGAATCTTTGAGTGATAAGTTACTATCAGTAAAGTCTTATGTGAATTAGGTTGTAGTGTGGACTGTTGTCTGAATGAAGAACAACCATAGACATAGGCAATGACCATAGGGCGCCATGGGCTGGAACGTTTCGAAGAGGCCTCAAGAGCAGTCCTTACAGAACTCCCAAACAGATCTTTAAGTTGTCCTGAACTGGAAACAATTTTTGAGTTTGATACAACCATCTCTGCATGTCTCATACCTTGAAAACCTCACGGGGTCACTATGATTCAGCTGCAACTTTATGGCACTTTCTACCACCAGCGCAATGCTGAAGTGGTCTTTAATTGTGGATAGATACAAAGGAAAAGTATTGACCACTTGATGCATTTTGTTGTGTTTATGATATATATAGGGCATGACAGAACAAAAACTATATCTGAGATGTTCTCTGCTCCCGTTATTTTTATTAGAAAAGAGAAATCAGCCCACCAACACCTTTGTCAAAAGCCATTATGCCTGATACATTTTACCAAAGACCTACCATGTTATTATCAGCAGTCTTGCCACGGAGTCAAAATACAGTCAGAGAGAATCCTGATGCCTGGTTCTCTTTAGCAGATACTAGCATAAAGAGGTAAGCTCTAAAAATGTTATATAGAAAATACTGCTCATCTATTAAGGAAGATGGGCCATCTCTCTAGTCATAGATGCTGCTGAGACAGAAGAATGCAAGTGTGAACAAAGATAAAGAGCTAAATTTGGTTCTTTCGTTGTTTTAAAAATTTGAGTTCGATTCTTTAATATGGGAATCAAAGCTAGTCATTATATTAAGAGATTAATTTTAATTACTGAAGTTGTTTCTGTTGTTTTCAGTGTGAAACATTTCTCAGTATAAATGGGATGGAATTGGCTGCTTTCACTCATTATACATTTCCAATTATTTTGTTGTCTTCTAGTTTTGTAAACTGGCTGTTCTTGTTAGTTAGATAAATACTTCATAGCCCTGTGGGCCAATTCACATGTCCAGTTTGGGCACTGTCTTAATGACTACAGTGGAGTTCTGTTACCCACCCCAGCCCCCCAGCCTGACGCACAGAAGCCATATTTCAGAGTCTCCCCTAGATCATAGAATCATAGAGTTGTAAGGGACCTCCAGGGTAATCTAGTCCAACCCCCTGCACAGTGCAGGAAATGCACAAATACCTCCCCCTCCACATACCTAGTGACCTCTGTTCCATACCCAGAAGATGACAAAAAATCCCCAGAATGCCTGGCCAAACTGACCTGGAGAAAAATTGCTTCCTGACCCCAAAGTGGCAATCAGCATTTCCCTGGGCATGTAAGAAAGGGCCACAAGAACTAAGCATTGAGGCAACCCTTCCTGCCCTCCCTCTCATGATCTGCCTAAGATCTACTGACCTTGTGCAGCCAGAGGTACAGAGAGTCCATCTTTGCATATCAAATCAGAAAACTGTGATCAGGCAAAACAGTATCTTGGGTGCTGGCAAGAAAGTTGTATGTTTCCCATGAATACACCCTAGTCAAGACCCTTTTCTATGATTTTCCAAGGCTTCTTATATCCAGGCCATGATTAACAACCCATGTTTGCAGGACTGGCCGTTCAGAACACTCAAAAATAGCCCTTGCAATGTAGACTTCTCCAGAACCCTAATCAAATTCTCAGTCAGTCAGGAGAACCTTGTCTCCTGTTCCATCAGCATTCCCCTGGGCCAAACATGAGCCACCCTGTTACCTCACCAGAGCCCCAGTGCCTTCCATTGTTGATTATCTCAGCCATCCCATGAGGCATTAGGCTTGCAGTACTTCATGCAGGTCCTGAGCCATCCCAGATGCACCCAACTTCTACAAGTCAGGCAAGAAGGCATAAAAGGTCTCCCCGACCACCACCATTTTGAGCTGATTTTGCCTCCCAAACTCTTTTCTATTGCTCCACTCACACAGGAGAATTGGGTCCCTTCTTTAGGGGAAGTAAAATATGACATAATTTCTCCCTTTCTCCTAATTTCCTCTGAATCTTCCCTTCATGTCCATTAACCCAAGTCTTACCTGGTTTCCATCCTGATGTTGGGCTGACTTGCTCTACAGCCCACCAGTTCCCTGTAGCCTTCCCCAACTTTCTGGCTTCAGCTAGGAACTCCCTTCTCCTGTCCAGGCCTCCTTTCTCACCTGCCAACCACATCTTTGCACACCACTGGGGACAACCAACACCTTTCTCTGTTCCTGGGTAGTTGTTACCTTGGACTAGTCATGTGGGGCCTAGTTCTTGTGGCCCTTTCTTACACATTACTTCAAGTTAAAAATAATACTAACTGAACATTAGGATTATGCAAAGTAAATGATTGGACTGGATTGCTACAAATGAATGGCTAGTTAATTGGTGCCTAAAATTGCCTCCTTGTTTGCTTAGATTTTCATAATGCTTTTTCAGTCTGTATTTTGGTTAGGACAATGAAGTTATCGCCTATTTAAGTGTTTGTCTTTCTTCTCCTTCTTCCTTTTGATGGTATATCAAACCTTGGCACATCTTTGTATACAAATACCTAAAGATACTACAAAAACCAGTGTCTGAATCTTCCCATGTGTGAAGACATATGTGCGCACTTTCACACAGATCTCCTTTGGGTAACCTTGACAGTTTGAATACATCGTCGTTTGGTCCAGATCCCATTGTAGTGCATCTCCACAAATGGGTTGCCTTCAAAGTAATAGTTATGTAATATACAAAAAGCATTTCTTCTGTTTTTTCATAATATATTTTGTGGACTTTTTGTTCCATTTGTTGTCTACCACATCTTCTCTTGATGCCTTCTTTCTTTATTATTTTGTTAATGTACATCTGTGTCAAGATCGGACTTTCTCCTGGGTGTCAATACCTGTGTTTGTACCATGATCAGTATTCAATATCTGTAAGCCCCCAGACCTTATGCTTTATACTGCCAATGCCTTACTTTCGCTTTTGTAAGCCCGCTTGCTTTGCCTGCTTGTTTAGCCCATAGCGCATCTGCATGTACCTTATCTGTCCTCCCTGACATTCCTAGGGATGGGGAGCATGTGAATGAATGGAAGGAGTGTTGTAGTAGCTTCAGTGGCAATTATTCCTAAGCAGCCCCCATCTAGCCTGGGAGCCGCAGCTGGACCCAAGGCTGTGGGAGACAAGAGTCTTAAGGTAGCTAGCTAGGTCTCATATTCTCTCATGACCTATAGTAGCCTAGGTGCTTCTGTGTGGCGTATGCTGGAGGGTGGGAGCCTAACCCCTCTTCCCTTGTTCGATGCTATTGATTGCCCGTTCTGGCAAAGGTGTTCACCTGTCCAGAAGCCATACTTTGCCAATAAACCTGCTAAAGGACTATTGTGTAGTGAGTGATTACTGCAGGACCTGACAATCTGGCATTAAAAAAGTTACCAGGTCCTATCGCCATGCTTTTAATACTGCCACGGCACCAAGGGAGCATGTTGCTGGTGTGGTTCATTCATCCATTCATTATTCAAATTTATATCCCGCCCTCCCCAACGGGCTCAGGGCGGCTAACAATAAGGGCACAACGTTCCACTAGGTCCAGTTGCCTGCTCTTCTCTCTCTTCTGCTGCTGCAAGCAGGACGGTAAGTGTGACCACAGCAGGTCAGTGGAATTTGTTGGAGGCGCAACTTCTCTTGGTGTCTTGGAACAGTTAAAGGTAAAGACACCACTTCTGAGTGTAGGGTGTAACATTCCTAGTAATGTGCCATTTATTTTGGTCAGGACAATAACATTGTCATCTGTGCACCTCCGTAGTACTTTGCATAACCTCTAGCAATGCCCCCTCTAAGCTGTGGAGTCTTGTGAGCAAAAATTCTAATTTGTGAGCTGCAGGCATTAAAGTTGCGAGCGAGCAGTTTGGCTGCTGCATAAATTAGTTTGCTCTGGAGCCATCCTTCCTGTGGGAGCTGGAGGCTAAAAAACTGAGCTAGCTCACACTAATTCAGCTTAAAGGGAACAGTGGCTAGCTATTCTCCAGCATCTTTTGAATACATTTGTCCTTCATGGATGCAGGCCAGCAACAGTGTGTAGCAACGTGACTCGTTTGACCACGGTTCCTGACAAAACTGATTATCTGAAGCCACATTTGGATAGAAAATACACGTATGCAGAAGTGATCCCTGTGAGTACTAATTGAATTTCTTGGGTCTACTGAAAATGGTTTGATGGCCCAAGTGTCTGTGGCCCTGTGCTACAAGATGGGCTTGTATCTTAGGTGGTCATATTTGTGCTCATCCTATTTATGAAATTAAATCTGGCTATGCTAAGGGAAGGATGGCCAACTTCACTATTCTTGGTGGCCAGACCGTAGTTTGGAGACAGGAAATATAACGTGCTGTCCCCTTCTCAAAGAGGCAAGAAGTTTCGGGAGCAGCATTTCCTGGAATTTGCTTCTTACGGTGTCTTTTCTTTACAAATATGCTGGTAGAGCCCAGATGAAAGCATCAAGGCAGTATTACAGGGCCACCTCACACTAGATTACCAGAGGAAGGGGTACTATAAGGTACGCTAAGGTGCTTCTGCCAACTCACAGAACCAAACCAAATATGGTCAAGGCAGGTTTATGAATGATGAAGGGGGGTGCTCCCTGCAGACATAAAGGTAATTGCTCATTGGGTCTTCTGAGTTACTTCCTGTTCTAATGAGGAGTAAACCAGGACTGGCTCTTTGCTTTGGCGGAAGGAGGAAAAGGGCACTAGGAAGCATATTGGTGGGCACCATGTTGGGGATCACTGCTCTGTACTTTACACCTAAACCACTTCCATGTCTGCTAAAGGGTTAAAGTTGGACACAGATTTTTTGCACAAAGCCTCAGCACTCTTTTTAAAATGCAGGCAGTATTACGAAGGAGGAACTGCGGGAAGGGGGGCGGTGAGAGTTATTTAACTCATCTGTATTTGTGTTTCAATCCCTTCCCTGCTGCTTTTCACTCCCCAGAGTTCCAGATGTGTAATTGTGATTTATTTATTTATTAAATTTATCAAATTTATCAACCACCCTCCCCGGTAAAACCAGGATCAGGGTGGTGTACAATACAGTCATATAAAACATTAATAAAACAAATTAAAATTTACATAAGGCAATAAAAACACAGTAATCTGATTAACTGTTTACAGATGGTGCTAAAATCCTAGCCATGCTGCTATCTCATGGGAAACATGCTGGGGGAGGGGGGAAATGGAAAGTGAGAGTGCCAAGACTGAACCGTCGCTGTCCTCAACCAAACACCTGGCGAAACATCTCTGCCTTGTATGCCCTGTGGAACTGTAAAATGTCCCACAGGGTACAACTGTTGTTTGGCAGAGAGTTCTACCAGCTTGGAGCCAGGGCAGAGAAGGCCCCGGTTCTGGTTGAGGACAGCTGGATGTCTCTCGGGCCAAGGACCACCAATAAGTTCTGATCTTTTGAGCGTAATGTGCTTCTGGGGGTATACCAGGAGAGGGAGTCCCTGAGGTACCTGACCATTAAGGGCCTTAAAGGTCAAAACCATAACCTTGAATCTGATCCGGTCCAGCACCGGAAGCCAATGCAGCTTGTACAGCAGCGGATGAATGTGCACTGCATGAACAACTATCTGGAACTAAATGATTCTAGCAAAGCTGCATGCAAGATCCCCAAGTTTAGGGACCTATGGATACCCTAAGTAGCTCTCTCAGACCTATTATAAAGCAGTAAACATGTATTTATGAAGTCGCATCAAATAAGAGCAAAAAACAAAAGCCCACCAATTCCCTGCACCAAGGAGCATAAAATCTTATCATTTTACAGTGAGGAGAGTCCAGGGAGAGAAGAGAAGATGGAAAAACAAATGGCAACATGCAGCTTAGAGATTTTTAAAAAAACATGGCTTGAATCAAGACTAGTGTTTCATAGGCACAAGGACATCCATCTCTGGTGGTAGTTTTCCCATCTCCTGTAGCACCCCCAAATGCCCCAGGCTTTTCAGTCTGCCATTGGAGGGGGAAGGCAGGAAGGCCATGCTCCACTGACAGAAGTTGTTGTGCCTCTGGAAATGTTAGTCTGAATCCAACCCCACATCTAACGATCTCACAATAAGATATCAGATGACAGCCAGTGTGGCGTGTTAGAATGGCAGACAGGGACCTGGTAGCCCCCAGGTTTAACCACTTGGCCACGAAGCTTGCTGGGTGACTGTGGGCCAGTCATACTCTCTCAGCTTAATGTACCTCATAGGGCTGCTGTGAGGCTAATACGGAGAAGAGCCATGTACTTGGCCCTGATCTTTTTAGAAGAAGGGTGGGGTAAAAATGTGCTAGATTGATATGCTGCATGTGACCTCCAAGGTATTTTTTTTTTTAATGTGAGGAAAGTAACAGCAGCTTTAAAGCAGTTTAAATCTAAGATCCGACATAATGTAATGTTTTGCAGAACTGTGCTTTTCATTATCCAGGGCAAAATGTCCCCAGATATTTGTGAGCTGGGGAGTTCTAAAATGGAAAGAATGCTGCAATCCCTTAACATAGAAAATCGAGCTGGTTATGTCTTCACTGAGTTCTGTGAGAAATCAGGAAATAAGGTATGAGGTTTTTCTTGCCAATTGATGTATTGTTTCCATTGGTTCCTTCCTTTCCTTTTTTCATGGGAGCTTGACACATTTTTAACCTCACTATTTTAGTCCAGCTAGAGAAGGTAAGTTAGGTAAGATGTAGATCATGGTGCTCCCAACTTGGCATCTGTGGGCACCATACCTCCCCGCCACTGCTTCCCCTACCCCCCCCAAACTTTTCAGGCTGCCCTCATTCAGATGAAAGAGTTTTCCACAGTTGCAATAGCAGGCATATTAGATTTGGTTTTGCCTCCTGTGGCAGCCATTCCTCTCAGCATCCCAAAAGTACTCACAGGCGACTCAGCTGAGAAGCACCACAGGGACCTGATTCAGATTGGGACCACGTTTGGGCCACAAAAAAGGTTGGCGGTGGGGGGAGGAGCCCCTTCTCTTCCTCTGTACCACAGTCCCAGCTAGAATTAGGCCCCTGTGGTGCTGCTAAATTGCCATGGGGAACTCACAACTGGCATTCTTCTGTTGAGTCATGTGTTACCATATTGTTTGGCTCTCAGTTTAGACTGAGGAAGTGGCAATACAGATGCCAATTACCTCCTGCGCCATAAATGGTCGTAAAAAAGCTGAGTCTCTATGGGACATTGACACCTTTCTTTGTTGTACTTCCCTAAGCAATCACTTGGCTTGGCTTGGCTGGAAAACTGGACCTGGATGTGGCTGAAAAGGAAATGATTGGAAAAGGAAGGTTTAATGACTAAAACTCCTAAGAATTTAATCCATGTATCTTGGGAAAAAATAGGCCTTGTATGAAGCCCTTGTATGACCCCCTCCATTGCAAGAATCAAAGTGCCCTTCCAGTTTGTAATCCATCAGATGTGCCATTATCACGAATTGTTTCTATGAGATCCAGATGTATTCCGTCAATGAAGGCTTTCTTCTTTCGGGTGTAACACATCTCCCTGATGTTCGAACAGGTAGCTGTTGTTAGAAAAAGATTCTTCCACCAGCTAGCAAAGCTCTTAGAAATCAGAGTATTGTGTGAAATGTGATTGCACAAATGTCACTTGCCTCTGTTGGCTAGTGCCTGTGCCATCACTGGTAATGATGCCATGGTTTCCCATTCCCTGTACATGCCATGCCATGACTCTGGTATGAGGGCTTTCAAAGAATTTGAAACTGACTAGTCTCAAGGTGGTGTGTAGTTGTTGTTCAGTCGCACAGTCAAGTCCGACTCTTTGCGACCCCATGGACCACATCCTCTTTCCTCTTCCCCCCAAATAAGTGTCACTTCCTGCCAAGATAAATCTACTTGTGTGTGAAGGATGGGGGGATATTCATTTTCAGAGGCAATTAACTACCTCAGTCCTTGTCAGATTAAAAATATGAAGAAACCACCAGCATTTAATTCATTTTTTCAAAGGGTTTCTTTGGGGTTTTGGGAAACACAACCACATTCCTTCTCTGAAATCAACCAGGATGAGTTTCACAGTGGGATGCATATGGCAAAAACAGGATGAAGTGATTAATCACTTGGAGTCTTTGTTCAGAACTGCTGCAGAAGATTCTGTTTTTGGGATGGGCAGAATGTGAAAAGAGAGATGACTTGCCTTGCTGGTATTTCAGTTACTAAGTTGGAAGTGTGTCGCATTGATTTCAATGGATCTTGCTTCCAAGAGAGAGCAGAGCTAGTTCACCAACTAAACTGCCACTTGGAGTGCTATCTTGGCAGAGGGTAGCATGTGGGACAAGATGATAGCCATGGCTTGCTCCTGTCGTCTCTTCCCAGACCCATGCTTCTGCCACCAGGTCCACCATGGGTTGCAGGGTGCCTCTGTAGCCCACTTGGGAGCGAGTTGGGGGCACCATGAGAGGGAGGGCACTTGGGTGACAATATATGTTGCATAAAGGTCACACTAATCATGACTTGGAAAATCCATTACTGGGATTTTTACCTTTTCTGTTTTGACTTCGAAGCATCCATATGGGTCTGATTGTGGAACTAGCTATTTTGATTGTACAAGCACCACTGGGGTATTCAGCCCTTCGCTGCCTTTCCTGATATAAATGACACCCATCCATCCTGAAGATACTATTAGTTCCATTGTGGCCAAAGGATGAGATACTGTATTCTGTCTTTTTCTCCTTTTTTTGTTTCCTGTGGAGCTGGATGGACCAGGCTAGCCTGATCTCATCGGATCTCAGAACCTGAGCAGGGTTGGCCTGGATTAGTACTTGGATGGGAGGCCATCAAGGAAGTCCAAGGTTGCAGAGACAGACGATGGCAAACCACCTCTGAATGTCTCTTGCCTTGAATACTTCATGAGGGATTGGCATAAGTCAGCAGCGACTTGACAGCACTCTACACACGTATACACAGGGCTATTTTTGGGCAGGAACGCACAGGAATGGAGTTCCGGCAGGCTCCCGAGTTGGCCACGCCCAGTAGGAACTCATTAGCATAACAGGTCACACCCAACAGCAGAAACCCATTAGGATTGGCTACATTAGGGGTGTGTGGCCTAACATGCAAAGGAGTTCCTGCTACAAAAAAAACCCTGGGTTTTGACAACAAACAAGGTAAACAGAATAAGAAGCAAAAGATGGGTGTGGCTCAATGACCACACTTCTGGCAACATGGGGCTGTGGCCTGATATGCTAATGAGCTGTGCTGTCAGGGTGTGACCAAAAATGCTAATGAGTTTCTGCTGTTGGGTGTGGCTTATTATGCTAATGAGTTCTTGCTGGGCTTTTTCTACAAAAAACCCCCCTGCGCATACACACCTGTGGAGCTCAAAGCACCTTCTGGAGGCAATTTAGACGACTTTAGTTCAATTAATTTCTTTGGATTACATCTAGCTATGATAGGATCCAGCTAACAATCCGAATTGCTAAGGAATTGCCCAAGAATTCAATGCAATATACACTATTTATGGTAAAAATGGACGTTTGCCTCACTTTTGAGTGGCTGAAATGTTCTGTCTTGAGTGCCTAAACCTCAAACCCTGGTGCTTGTTTAAAATTTGAAAATAGAATCTCTTGATTTTTTTGTAGGAGAGCTTCTGAACTAATGGGGGTCCAGGAGGTGCTATATCCCTCTGGAAGTGTTTAGTTCTGTGCAACTGCACCGAGCTGTAGTGAGGGCTGGTTGAGAGATGTGTAATAAAAAAGTAACGATAAGTCAGGATGAAAACATCTAATGATCTCAGCGATTGCTGAAATTTAAAAAAAAATGCTGTCCTCCCAACACAGCGTAAATTTTAGTTGTGCATTATGAATTACTGGCTTAATGCCATCCAAATGTGGTTAATCTTCACATGTTAACAATTTTAATAGCCAATTATGTGCAAAAGGGATGCCATAAAAGATACAGAATGTATTACAGTGGCAGCATCTTTACACGTGCTGTCTTCCTGCCAGTATCAAACACATGAGTCAAGCTATTTTAAATGAAGTGTGATTTACAGTGACCCCCCCAAGGAGCTGAGCAATTACTCACACTCGGAATTCAAACTTTAAAAAAAAACCCTGAAAACTGGATAGCTTTAACTTTTCTTCTCCCTCCCCATCTGTAGCAATGGAAGAACAGCACGTACTTTTGGTTTGACCTACAGGATTATCATCATCTTTTCTACCAAGAAACCCTTCATCCTTACAAATTATGCAAGCAAGCTCAAGTAAGTCTTATAAGTCCTATTACAAGATTCTATAACCCCAAGGAAAATTGTTTTAGGGAACGTGATCAACAAAATAAACTTTGAATGGTTTCCATGAAGTAAGAGAGATGATTTAAACATTCACCCGGCATGTTTTTCCTTGGGATCTCTTTTCCAGTTTCAGTCATTTCAGCTCTCCCCCCCCCCAACTTTAAATAGTGCATACATGTTTGCTTTGTTGCCTCTGCTCTTTTTTATTTGGAACAAGCATCCTCTTATTTTTTCATATCCATGTTTTTATTTAACTAGAGTAGTGGAATTGTTACTAGGTCTTATATTTTTCCATCCTGTAACAAAAATTCAATTCAGTCAGTAAAAAGTACGTAGTGCTGTGTGCATCTTGTCCCACTCTAGAGGGCTATTCAGATCAGAAACAGGAACTGAATAGATTGACAGTTCTAAGGTGGAATTTGCCCTTGCTTGTGTTACATAACAGGGCCAGGAAGATGGCAGAGGCCCAAGTAAAACATCAGTCTATAGACTGAAAGGCAGAAAGAATATTTCCTAATTTACACAAAACATTCGAAGATATTAATTAAAATGTTGAATTGTTTGCTAACAACTATACAACACACCATTTGAGAATTTCTTAGAACTGATTTACACACTGCAAAGGCCTCATACCCCCACGAGTCTGCCCTGGTCCTCTCAGTCAGACATGGGCTGGGAATTCCATGCTCTGAACGTAATTCTCTGTGGTGCAGAGGTCTGATTCATATTGGGACCACTGTGTGCTTTGAGATGGGCTTAAGCTTTTCCTTTCCACAATGCTTTCCTGACCTGCAGTGGCCCCAAGGGTCTTCTTTTTTCCCCCATTAGAGAAATTTATGTGTAGCCAATATAACTTGCAAATAGTGGCTCTCTGGGGCTGTTTCAGATAGGGAAAACAGTGCATGTGTGTGTGTTTCAGGGGAGACCAAATGTGGCATAGTTCCAATCCAAACTGGACTCACACACACCTGGGAATGTAGTTATTGAGCATGGAACTCCCAGCATATACCTATTAGACAGGAATGGAGCAGACATGAAGGGGACACAAGGACTTTGTAATGTGCAAATCTCGTCCAGGTGATAAATACAGTTCGTTTGGAGATTGGTTTTGCCCATCCTGGAAAAATTACCAATTGCATTGTACCAGATGCCTGTGCAAGAAAAGCAAATAGAAGGCATAATTAAAAACATGAGACAAGGGACTTTCCTGAGACCAGGTGCAAAGAATATATATTGATTCGGCTTCTGAGGGCCAGATTTGAGATGTTGTCGCCTTGTCAGTGCACCAACACTTCTGCAGGGAGTAGTCTATGGAACGTCCCTGGTATCACTCTGCTAGACCCTGAAATTGACCCTGATATAGTTGATTGTGATTCCCTCACCTAGAGATAGTGCTGCACTTCCTGCAGCTCTAGGGACTACTGGTATTCCTGGAATTGTCACTGTTCAGCTTAGTACTGGTTGAGGTCCCCATCCCCAGACTCGTCAAAATGAGTACTGTTTGTCATCTCAAGAATATGACTTCTATTGTGGGGGGGAAGGTTGGCTGTCCACCTGCTCAGTGCAACCTCCAACATTGTTCTGCAGCTACCACTCGGGAAAACGTGCTTGCCCTTTGAAGAACCCTAACCCTTTGAGACTGACTACAACTGTCTCATGCCCTCTGTGGATATTCTCATTTATTTTTACAGTTTATCGCAAACAATACTGGGGGTTTTAGGTGCCGCTGCTACTTTGAGTATACACTGCTGCCTTTTTGGATGCATCATTTTAAATTTGTTTTTAATTATGAGCCGCCTCATTTACTGATTTTGATTGACAGTCCCCCTTTCTCACTGGGACTCGAGGCAGATTGCAGGTGGCAGTAGAACCACTCATTCAGTCAGTAAGCTGAATACAAAATAGGATAACATTTGAAGGATAATTTTTAGTCTAAGAGCAAAGATTCCTGGTAAAACAACGGAGTGCCATGGGGCTGGGATTGAAGAGCTGGAAGAACTGAATGCCGTGTGGGGCGAAATGACAACAGCATGGGTAGTTCTGCAAAGTCTTGTCGGCTGGTCCAGGTCCTGGGTGAGGGGTAGATGACAGTGGTCGGGTTTCCCACAGTCATAGATGCTGCAATGAAGCTGCACCCTTTTGTTTATCTGCCATGGGACACACACAAACTTCTAAAATAAATACATAGATACAAAACAAGGCAAAAAACATGCAATGGTTATATTAGGTGAGAAAACCACGTTTCTGATGTTCTGTATTTTATTTAATAGGGTATTTCTATGCTGCTTTTCTTCCCAAAGGGAACACTTGTATCTCTCTTTTCTTTAGTCGATTATTGCAGTTCAGATATTTTGCATATATTTTGCATATATCTAGGTGGAAATGTTTTTTTTAAAAAGTAACCCAGTATCACTGCTGTGATAGCCTAAACAACCATTATGTAAACTGGAACACTGAGTCACAGACGGTGCAATCCTGAGCAGTAACACCCTTCTAAGTCCAATTGAAGTCAATGAGCTTAGAACAGTAACTCTTTCTAGGATTGGGCTGTAAGTCTATGATATACAGAAAAAACTACAAATGTTCCTTAAAAGCAGGAAAGGCAGGGACAGGTTCATTGTTTTCTATCAGTGAACCGATGCCCAATTCCTACTGATTTACTAATGTACAGTGTCAAATGTAGAAAGCGAGAATTTCCTTTGAGGGGCAGCAAACATAAAAATGAGTCAAAGGATATAGGTCCTAGGCCCTTCTTTATAATCTGCTAAATATCATTTCCTTGTTAGTCCTAGAATGCAACTCTTAGGCTTGCTTCCGGCTTCTTCTCATTCCTCCCTTCCTGGCAGCCAAGTAATTCTGTAATCCTATTTGTATTGTGTTGTTTATTTATTAGATATTTTATGCTGTCTGAGTGAATTGTTTTCTGTATTTTGTAATCCACCTTAAGTCTTCATGAGAAAGGCAGCCTATAAATGGACTGAATAAATAAATAGCTAGTAGCTGAACTACTCTTTTGTGCTTTCTCTGTCTCTGTCTCTCACTCGTTCTCTCACTCACTCTCATACACACACAATTTAAATAAATACTTTGATTACTTTAACTGGCCATTCCTACCAGCACATTGTTTTATGAACAAAAACACATTGTGCCAAAAGTACCTTACTGCAAAATGCTGGGTTGGGTGAATTTTTAGGTGTACTTCTTAAGTTCTTAGTAAAACTGCATACTCTGAAATACTTAACACCAATTGTTTATGCCTTAATAGTAAACAGATCTTGACTGCGGCCTTTCGCTTTGTGATTTAAAACACAGTGTACCACAGAGGTCCTAGGTTTTTTAAATATACACAGTCAGTGATTTCCTTCCTGGGTAGGCCTAGTAACCCATATCTGGGGAACTCTTCGCTCTTTAATTCAATTTTCCAAGTGTGAGTGTTTTATATATGAAAAAGTTCATTAAAAACAGTCGAATCCTTCACATAGGATATCCTGTCACAACAGAGGTAAATGCACATGTTGATTTACATAGATAAGTTTATTTCAGGACAAAATGTTCAAATTTTATGTTGTCTTATGATGAAAAATTCCCAAGAAGAAGTAGGAGCAAAAATGTCTGAAAGTCTGGAACTTCCTTTCGTGCTGAAAATTTACTTCCAACCCCATCTTTAATGCAGTCCAGGGGAACCTTGGTCTGTTCCCTGAAGAAAGAAACTTTCAGTTAATTGTTTAGAGTATATGGAGCCCTGTCCATTACTCAAAGGTAATGCAGTCCATGCTTGGGATAGTTTGCTGAATGCTCCAGGGGTCAGGAAAGCAAATAATGATTGAGGAAGTATTTGTACTCCCCAGTTAAATTGATTTAATACCAGTTTAACTGCTATGGGTTCCCTAAAATAGGAACTGTACCTTGATAGAGATGCTGGGAATCCTTTGTAAGAGACTTTTAGCCCTCCTTAGAGCAACAACTCCCAGAATTCAATGGAGCTAGGAAATGGGTTAACAAGTCTACTTCATAAATATTCCCTGAGGTACTAATTAAAACCCATATTTTAATTCCAACTCCATTGATATATGGAGTTGGATCCCACAGAAGATTTCCTGCCATTCCCACGATGGATGGGATTTTTTGTTCATAGATCAAACTTTCTGTTCTCAAGATCCATCTAGTCTGGTGTGGGGTTTCCAACAACAGGCAGTAAGCAAGGCGTTAAGGAGTGGGTTTTTTCCTAGTGTTTCCCCTCCAGCAGCTGGTATTCAGCAATATGCTGCTTCTATACATGGAGGTTCTGTTTAGCAATCATCACTGTTGAGAGACCTGTCCTTCATTCATTTGTGTAGACCTTTTTAAAAAGTCATATAAACTAGATATGTCATCCTTAGTGCAATTTCAGTGCTAATTGAAATGGACATAGTTGTGGCCTATTCGGGGGGAAACGACTGCTTGCCCATGGCTTGTGTTATGACATTCAGTGGGGACCATAGGGGAAGTTGTTTGCCCTCAGTTACAGCGGAGTAGTCCTATCAAGATCAACACAACCCCTTAAGTATAAGTAGCCTTTGACTTTTCTCCAGTCTTTTCTCCCTTTTTAATCTTATTTCCAGGCTGAGCCTGGTGGTGACAGCAGAGCATTGCCCAAGGAGTATAAGTAGGAAATTGCAAAAAGTGATATCTGCACAATCATTAAAAGCAAATACATCAAAATGCAATATGTGAAACTGTTCCATTAGCATAACTAACAGCCAAAAATGTGACATAACAAATCAACACATGTGCAGTAAATTTTGAGATCGTGCTTGAAGTTTTTTTTTAATAGCCACACAGGTATTTAAAAAAAAAATCGTTGGAACATGGGTAAGACTCAAGCTGCATCTGATAAAGGGAGGGGTGTCTTGTTATGTCCATTGTGCTTTTCCAAATTCAACATTCAGCTCTGGCACAAAAAGGAACGGGCCTATTCTGATTACAGAGCAGACAAGGAGGTTCTTGCCACATGTTGTTGTTTCTGCATTAACATGTTCGCTATTTATATGCACCACTGTGTGATTGTTGCCGCTTTCTGATTCCATCACAGAACAAAGGGACTTACTTGGACACAGAATTCAGTCATCTGGGATCTTCTAGTATCATTTCGTAAAAAGCAAATTTCTAGTCTCTGACTGTTGGTGAAGGTACAATTGAAAGTGTACAGACAAGATTGGTCTGGGTCAAATTTTAGAAGCCAGAGGAGTAGATGAGTATGATTTTCAGTAGTCAAGAGATGCAGCCTCATAGCATTTATAGCCCTATAGTGTGCTACTATCTTTAACTATAAGAAGCTGAATAAATTATGCATATCTATGTAAATCTGCTCAAAGAATCTAAATTATGCGAGTTACAGAATTCAGCTAATTTTGATGCAGACTTTCAGCTACTTCAGGGCTCATTTTTTTATTGGAGAGTCCTGGCAACCTTAATGTCAGTTGCTCCCCTGTTCTCTAGGCGAGCACTTCTGTGTTTCATTTCCTTTCAGTGTGTGAGAGTGTACTGGAGTCATATGTTGCCTTTGTAATAGTGCTTTATTTACAAATATACAAGCACAGCATAAGTGGAAGCAGGGCTTTTTTGTAGAAAAAGCCCAGCAGGAACTCATTAGCATAATAGGCCACACCCAACAGCAGAAACTCATTATCTTATTAGGCCACACCCCTGACAACACAGCTCATTATCATATTAGGCCACACCCCCATGTTACCAGAAGTGTGGCCAAGGAGCCACACCGACCTTTTGCTTCTTATTCTGTTTACCTTGTTTGTTGTCAAAACCCAGGGCTTTTTTTGTAGCAGGAACTCCTTTGGATGTTAGGCCACACACCCCTAATGTAGCCAGTTCTAATGAGTTTCTGCTGTTGCGTGTGGCCTATTATGCTAATGAGTTCCTACTGGGCATGACCAACTTGGAGCCAGCTGGAACTCTGTTCCTGTGCGTTCCTGCCCAAAAATAGCCCTGAGTGGAGGCAAACAGGTGAACTCCCTCAAAGTGGCAGATCCCCTACAACCTTTGCAGCTCCCCAGTCTAGAAACCAGCTTTCTGGCTAACAAAAGAAGGATTGGGTAATTGTAAAAATATGCTACTATTTATGTTGGGACCTTTAAACTGGAAGCCTTGAGACCTGGACATCATAGACTAGCCTCTCTTATTTTCTCTTTGAAGTGGTACTGCTTCATCAGAGCCCTGTACAATCGTTGTGATTGTTATATGAACAGGGCTTGCACATATTTTCCAGCTTTCTGGGGTGGTTCACACAATGGCTGCTGGCTACAAGCTATGATGGGTTAAGGGCCAAGAGCCCTTTGGCTCACACCAGAGGGCTCATGCCTCTAGCTCTGCCCATATTTTTATAGCCACAGATAGGAAGGAGTCACACTGTCTCTCACCTGGATGTTATGCAGTTGGCAAGATGCTTCCCAAACCTCCCTTCCTCTTCTTGTTACCTTGTGCAAGTACATTAGACGTGAAAAAGTCTTCATGTAAGCTCCCGTGGAGGCTTACTTGGGAGAACATCACGGTGGTTTGTATCCAACATCTTTCTTTTACCCTGCCTTTGCTCATTGTACCACTGAAAAAGAATTCAGTGTGATTACTCTTAAGCATTTCTCATTTCTTAGGTATTTCTGTTATAGCTTGTTGATATGCTAAAGTAACAACAACACATTCCAGGAGGTGTGTCACTGTGTGCATTGTGAAAGGAATGCATGTGGTTATTTTGTTCTGAGTACATATGCTAAAGTGTAAAATGAACTGGAAAAGGAAAACAACAAACACATGTAGCAACTGACTATGGGAGGGGGCGGAAAGAACCCTAGCTAGGGGAGGAATGGAAGAATGTTATAAAAAACACTGCTGTTGTAACAGAGACGGATTAGATAGGAAGAGCTACCTTGTTTCGGCATGCACAAAGTAAGTTACACAGGAACAATACCAACAATCTTAAGTAGCATGTATAGTGTATGTGATTTAACTTTCTGATGTCTAAACATATGTTTTTACTCTGTCCCACTAAATTCTATAACACTTAATGATCAACAATACTTTCTGCTATTTTGGAGTTAGAAAATACAGACTTAAGGACCATTTCTGGCTTTACTGAGCAAGACAATGTCAATTTATCCAACTAGAATCAGGATTTAATGCCTCCATATTAAACTGGTTTTGGGATTGGGGGGAGGAATTGGATTTACTATCTCCAGATTTTGCCTTTATAAATTATATAAAGATGCAGACCCTGAGCAGAGTCAACATCTGGAGTTTGCTTTAGGCCCATCTCTAACTTTAATACATTTTATATTATATTGAAATATATAGAGGTAATATAGGGAAATGCATTCTTCTTTTTACTGAAGGAAAGAAAATTGCTGAATAAATGAAAGTCTGGTATACTTGAGCTATAACATGTACTGTGACTTTTGTTTGAACTTTCTAGCAATTTATAGACACTCAGTTGAAAGTTTCTTTTTCATGTAATGGACAGTATTATACTTTAATTCTTTGGAGCACTGTCATATACAAGGGTCATTTAGGAGCTTTGCTACTCCATCAGACATCTGGAATGTACCAATAGGGCAGGAAGCAGCCTTTAATACAGAAAGAGAATAACTTTCTTCCCCATGAAAAACTGCACTGGGAATTTTTGTCATTGTTTGTTTTAAACTCATCTTTGTGACTGTGAGGATAACGGGATTTTTTCAGAGACTTGAAAGCGGTGTGATTCTTGTCCTCATGTGTTTCATTCCGCTTCCATCTCTGTTCATGGCTTTTGCAGCTTTTTGTAGAGTTGCAAACCACTGCGGCCCAGAGGTAATAGTGGGATAAAAGAAACAGGGGTGTACATCATGCTTGTATCACTCCCAGCTCTCTTAAAAGCTGTTGTCAGTTACATGTATTGTGTTAAAACAGAACAACTGAGAGTAGTTGCCAGAATTCTGATGAGATTCTACAGATTTAAAGAAGTAACTTGTATGTCCCTCTGCTAAAACAGTATGCAAAAAAGATGATTTCATGTGTCACTTTTATCCCATGGCAGGGGCGCTCAATGTATGGCCGTGGGGGGCTGCATTCAGATCCTGGACACCCATCATGCTCCACTTCTCCTTGTGCCAAGAGCAGGTGATGGACCCAACTCTGTCAATGTGATTGAGTACTGTCTAGTCACAACCGACTTACTGTGACCGCTCTGGGGTTTTCAAGACAAGTGATAAACCAAGGTGGTTTGCCATTGCCTTCCTCTGCATAGCAAACCTGGTCTTCCTTGGTGGTCTCCTGCCCAAGTATTGACCATGTCCAGACTTCCAAACTCTTACAAGCTTGCAAATTCTGACAATCTCAGGCTACTCTGGGTTATTCAGGCTGCATATCCAAGCCTAGAGATTACTTTTTTGTGCTGTAATGCCAGAAGTATTTATTTACTTATGTTATTGATACCTTCCATTTCTCCCTAATGGTGAGCCACAGTAACTTAGTCTCCTCTCCTTCATTTAATCTGCACAACAACTCTGAGAGGGTGGTTAGGCTGACACTATGTGACTGGTCCAAAGACACTCACCAAGCTTCCATGGCAGAGTGGGGATTTGAACTTGGGTCTCACAGATCCTAGTCCGATACTCTGGCCACAACATCATGCTGGATCTCTTTCTCCTTTGCTGTGCTTTATTGATGGTTTGATATTTATCATTATTCACTTCTTTATTTCATAAATGAAATTGGCTGATAGAGTCCCTTCCAAGTGGGAGAACTGGTTGAACGGTCCCTCGCCTTCCCTGCACAACCCCAAGGCAAATTGAGACTGAAGGCAGCATCCGTTTTATGGATAGAATGGACTATTTTTGTCTTGTCCGCTTGAACCCAAGTGTTGTCAATTCCCCAGCATTCTAAACTGTGAAATTCATGGGGCACACTCAGATGATGTCACGGGGCAGAGCTTAGTGATATCACATACGGTATCTTCCCATTCTAGGTTGATTCTGGTCCATGTAACTGTTGTGTAGCCCTGCCCCATGGCTCAGTGGTTTGATATCTTTCCCACTGATTTGCCGCTGTTATTTACGTGTCGCAAGTTGCATGGTGTGGGCACAGTCCAGCATATTCTTAACGTATGTGCTTGACTCTTGCATTGAGATCAATGAGTCTTTAAAGTACTTATGTTTAGTTTGATGGTGCCTTGTGTTGCCTTTTATCCTGCTGTAACTAGGCACACACACATATCTGAACAGGCCTTTACCACACTTCGGCTTCTGAACTTCCAAGCCAGCATGCCCTGGAACAGATCCAGAATGGCTGTTCCTCTGCTAATGGCTATTTACTTACGAGAAAGTAAGAACAAGACAAGTGTGGAAGTTTAGGTATCATGGTGATGGGCATGGTGCTAGGGAAACAAAGTAGGCTGTGTGATGTACAGTTACCCAATATGGAGCATCTGACCCTTTTATATGGCGCTAACATGGCAAGAGCCTTGCCTCTTCCATGGCATTTGGCCATTGCACTATGCTAAACTGGCAGAGTTTGCCATAGAGGACAACTGGGAGCTCTAGACATACTGCTTGGCCCATCTTTCTGTAAGGAGAACAGAAATAGGCCAGTTGTTAATCTCTAAAGCAAAATGGTGCTGGGATTCTAGCTTGCCTAGGACCCAAGATCCTTGTCCTAAAAGTCCAGCTTCTTATTACCAGGTGTATATGCGCTAGCTGTGGTTGCTTGATAATGAAGGAGAAGCTTATTACCACAATGGATCAGGATAGCTCAATCTCATCAGATCTCAGAAGCTAAGTAAGGCTGGCCCTGGTTAGTACTTGGATGAGAGACCACTAAGGAATTCCAGGTTTGCTACGTAGAAGCAGGCTCCTCTGTTCATCTCTTGCCTTGAAAACCTCATGGCAGGGGAGTCACCGTAAGTCGGCTGCAACTTGATGTCACTTTCTGCCACCAAGTCCTGGCTCTGAGCCAAGAACATGGCCCAACTATTTGGAGAAATAGCTTGGGCCCCCACAGCACCTAATGAGCATGTTCAGTGTAGGGATTTCAGAAAGCAGCCCCTTGGCGAGATGGTACCATCCATCATCCTTGTCAACCTGGATGCCCCTGAAGTTTCCCCTTATAAATCAAGAGTACGTTCCAGAGGCCATGGCACTATAGAAGGGGCCTGTCCAACCGTATTATTGTTGTAGTCCCATCTGTTCTTTAGTTGTGGTCTAAAAGGCCACTGGATTTATGGTGTACTCTCAGGTGGTTCCCCGATCCACATAAAAGGAGAATTATAAAGGCCTGTTTCTAGCTCAGACAAAACTCAGCTCCTTTGGAACTCCGATTCAGTTGTACTGAATGAGTGAGGTAGTGGGTAGGTGTGGCTGTGCTTGTACACGCTTTGTGCTACTGGGGCCTAGCTGCGTAGAAATGGACAAGGAAGTATTTGAATTCAGTAGCCTTTCCAGCAGCTCCCATATGGCTGTTGGAGTGTAAGAAAACACTGCGGCCTGCAGCGAGCCATCAAGCCAGACATTGTTCTATAGAAGGCCTAAGCTCAACGGGCCTGCAAGCGCCTGCTGCTTTCCCAGTGTGTAAAACAAGAAGATGATAACTGAGCCACTAAAAACACAATTCGGTGAGAGAACATTTCCAGCAAGGAAAACTCCCCCCCCCTTCCTTTCATCCTTTCTCATTCTCAAGGCTTATGTGTTGGTTTATGAGTCATTGGAGGGCAATCAGTTTCACTTTGAAGCTGCCTTGCTCAGCCTGAATAAAATGGCTAATCCTTTTCTAAGAAAAGCAGGGTTTTTTTTTTAGAGATGTTGTATTGATTAATATCTGGCCTGTTCTGTGCTAGCCTAGCTTCTTGCATGTAAAAAGCTTGGACCACATTAAAAGGTGATGTAAGCTTAGCCTTATTAGCATTTAGGATCCTTCCATATAAATTCCTAGGTTTGGTACCATTCTGTGCCTAATCAGAGCTGTATCTGCTCACTTTCAGTTTACTTTACAATGTGTTAAGGCAGCTAGGAGATGTTGTACATTTGATCCAGTATGGTTCCTTTTAGCTCTGTATTGATTTAATTCACTGTCACTTCTGTGCAAGGTTTGTGTGTGTGCAAGTTGTGTGCGTGTAGGCTTTGTCAAAAGATCAGATGAATGTGTAGAGGCCAGGACAGTGAGTGTGATCTCACTGGCGTTACCCTTAAAGAGCTGTTTTGATCATCATTGGAAACCAACCAGGTTCCTGTGCACTTAATAGCTATAGTGAGTTAGGGTCTCCAGCTTCCAGTTAGCTCCTGGAGTTCTTGTAATATTACAACTGATCCCTAGACTACAGAGCTCAGTTCCCCTGGAGAAAATGGCTGCTTTGGAGGGTGGAGTCGTGCCCTGCCACAGGTGTGGCCAGCCCTCACTCCAACACCCCTGGCACCACCACGGACCCCAGCAACCCCACAGGGCTCTCCAGGCCCAAACAGGACCAGGCCGGTTTCCCCTGTCACAGGAAGACACAGGAAGCCCCTGGCAAGCAGAACCCAGTAGGGTGAGTAAGGTAACTTGCCACAGCCTGGCCTGCTGTTCCGAGACCTAGCCAACTGTGCTCCCAAGCCCTCCCTTTGGAGAAGACTGCAACGTGAAGCATTCCAGGGCCCCCGTGCCACTGTGTCGAGGACATGACCAGCAGGGGGCAGAGGTGGGGTGTGACAACTCTGTGGCATTATACCCCGTTAGCGTCCTCCCTGACCACAAACTCCACCCTTCCCAGGCTCCACCCCCCAAATCTCCAGAAATTTCCCAAACCAGAATTGGCAACCCGATATCAATACATTGTAACAGAATGATATGGCAAACTGAGGTTGTAAACTAGACTGTATTTTGCAGTTTAATGCAAACAAGGCAGGATTCTTAACTTCCAGTTTTATTCTTCTGTCCCTCTTATAGCCCCTGCTTCTCTCTCTCTCTCTCTCTCTCTCTCTCTCTCTCTCTCTCTCTCTCTCTCTCTCTCTCTCTCTCATATAGAAGACTAGGGGTTCCTTAATAGGATACACTTAAAAACTTCAACAATGATATAATTTGCAAAACTGCTATTAAAACAAACCACTGTACCACTTCATAAAGAAGGAAGGGCACTTTTAATGCTTTGGTGTATGAAAAAACTCTTTTGCAAGTTAAAAAAAAAGAACTAACTCAACAGGGAGATTCTAGCGGAGCCTGTTCTTTGTTGTGCTTTGTTGTGTTTCATCTTTTCCAGTCTAAAGTGGACTCCAGGACTCCGCAGCCTTTTTGAGCCTGCAGGCTTTTTTGGAATTCTGACACCGTGTGCTGGCCACAGACACAAACACAAACTGTCTGCTGCAGGAGGTGGAGCCAGCTACAAAATGGGTGCAACAGCTTCCCTTCATTCACACAGTGAAGATCCTTGTGCTGTGGTGGCAGCTGCTGCCAAAGTAACTTCTTCAAAAAATCAGTACAGCCAATCAAATCTCAGAAGCCTTGCTGATCAAAAGCCTCCCCTGGCCCCACCCACTTTCTAAAAGCACTTGGTGGGCAATAGGAAAGGTGTTGGGGGCACCGCAGCACCCATGGGCACCATGTTGGGGACCCCTGGTCTACTTTGTTACCTTCATACTCTGTCACCTCATTCTGACTTCATTTTGATGTGTATGAAGTTCACCAGGCTTAGATGCGCCGATGGCCTCCATTAAAAAGCATTGCGTTTGCATGATGAGAAGTGTGTCGTGACAGTTCTGTCTGTGTCATGGCTCATCCGTGCACGTCAGCACTTGTTGCTGTGGTCCTCAGGCTATGACCATTCACTTTTGAGCCAGTGCTGAGGATTGCTTGAGGATGAAAGCAGACATTTTAGTAAGCAGTGTGTGTGTGAACAAAAGTGTCTACAGTGGATCCTGTGATGTGGAATGATTAAGAATAGAAAACTAGAGCTGATATGGCACAGAATGCATATTTCTCCCCTTCTTTGATGTATGTATATATTCACTATGGGACAGATTGTTGAGCAACTGTTTGCTTCTCTTCCACTTCACCAGTTCCTTTACGCCAATTATATTGCTCCTTCTGCCAGTATGGATATTGGACTACATCAGATTAAGAAAGATTTGATTTATCAGAAAATCGAGCCACCATTTGAAGATCTTTTTGATCCAGCAGAAGAGTATATCCTCAGCCTTCTTTTGGTTCCATGGATGAAGATGTTAGAACAAGACAAAGCTACATATGAAAAGGTAATTTGAAGAGTAGATGATGTCAGGTAAGAAGGGCGGAAGCTGCATTGGTGTGACTTCTTCATCAGTCCTCTGGATTTGTCGATTATTGCATTTGAAGTCCCTGAATTTTGAGGTCATTTGCAGTGCACTCCTAAGTGAAGTTGCATCCGTCTGTCCATTGAACGAACCTGGAAGGGTATACCTCTTCTTAGAATTGCACTTGCAGTGTTGAACCATGCAAGGAGAATGTCCAAGTGTATCAGTCCTTCGCTTTTCACCGAATACCCAACAAAAAGTTCAAAGTGTTTAGCTATTTTCGATTCAGAATTTATTGTTTTTAATTAAATCATAACTGTTTAATAAAAACAACCACCACCACAATTGTAATCATTCCATAAAACAAGAAAGTCATTACTTTCCATTATAAGTCAACTATATTTCTGATAAAGCAGGGGTCATTTCATAGAAAAAGAGGTGCAGGAGCTCATTAGCATAACTCATTAGCATAACTTATTTTCATATGCCACACACCCCGACATCACCGGAAGTGTGTCAGAAGGCAACACCCACCGCTCAGGCTCCACCCCTAGGGACTGTCTTTCCACCCTGGGGGCTGTCATTTCCGTCCCAGAGTAGCCTATCTGGGCCCAGAAGGAATGCTACATGTGCTGCTTTGTGCTCCTGCTGAGAGCTGGGGGTGGGGCTTGCCGCCACCTGTGCTTCTAACTGTCGGAGATCCGCTCCTGCGCACTCCTGTTCCAGATGGCCCCTGTGATAAAGTATTTTGGTGTAGAGGCAAAAGAGGTAACCCTTAGGACTTACATTTTCATCTCTACCAGCAAGTGAAGACTAGTAATTAGTTCCAGGGAGCATCTAGGCCAGATTTTAGTTCTGAATGTATTCATATCTGGAACATACAAGCAAATAGTAAAGTCATTACAAACTCCTGGCCAATCCTATGAAGCAGGGAATATATTTTACTACTCTCTTCCCACAAATACAGACTCTGTGGTCATCAGATATTTTCCAAAACTGGCCTTTTAGTGATGTCAGCTGTTTTCCAATGCCTCCATTTTGTAAGGTTAAGACCAACTAGTTTGCATGGCTTCCAGTATGTGGTGGAATGATAGGGTGAGCTCAACACATATATGGTCACTTGGCCTTCCCCTGCACTGTGTAGCTTGTCATTATTTATTGTTAGGGGACCTGGGGACACAGCCATCCAGTGCATGGTTAGAGACATCACTGGTGCAGAGTATGTAGCTGCTTGAAAAGCCAACATTTAGCCTCCAATTGTGTTGTCTAATGTCAAGAACTCTGATCAGACTGAAGCCTGCAGGAGCACCGTAAGTCCAGAACTGGAACTTCCTGGATCTCCACAATCCCCAAGTTAAAAAACAAACAAAAAAATCACCAGGAAGAGTGTTTTGTGTCGGGGGGGGGGGCCCTTCTGCTGGAGGAAAATGCTTCCATTAGTGGAACAAATCAGAAAAGAGAAAACTCCAACCCTTTGTTTAACTGGCTAGTATAACATGAAAGATAGAAAGAGGCTGTGTGTATGTTTTGGCAAAGGCTAAATAAGCCAAGGACAGGATGAGGATGTTTGGTTGCCTTTATAAAGCTAATAGGGCTTAGGTCAAGAAGAAAGGAATGGAGACAGAGGAAGGAAAAAGTCGGAAGACGCTGGCCAGGAGTCCAAGAAGAGAAAAGGTTGGAACCCAACATCACATGTCAATATTTTGTCTTTGCTTTGCAGAGGAAGGCAGTGACAAACTACCTCTGCTCATCTCTTGCCTGGAAAACCCGGTGGTCCTGGGATCACCAGGAGTCAGTTTTGACTTGATGGCACACAATTGTTGTTGTTGCTTCTTATTAACTTTAGACAGCTGTGGGAGGTTACAGTTGATGCCAGGTTGGGAAAAGGAGCCTATCTCTTTCCCTGTAGGTCATATTTTCTCAACAAAATCACCGCTGAAGGATACAGATACTCATTCCCATGTGGGGCAAAATGCTGCTGGAAGGGGCAGTTTTCATAACAAAAAGACCTGTCTGGTAAAAACATGACTTCTCTCTACCCATCGTTTGAAATTTTGATACTGATTGCAGCTTCTGAAAGCTGCTTTGGCTGCAAAATGTCCTGGGGAGAAAAGTCCCATGACTGAGCATCACTGTAGGATTGCAAACATTGTCCGTGGAGCTGCTTCTGTCCCCAGCCATTCTCAGCTCTTGGGTTTTTACTTCCTGGCTGCTGTGCATGAAGTTCCGTCCGCTGCTCCAATGAGGGTGAGTTGAATCTTCTCAGCACAGCATAGAGGAGCAGTTTTTTGATAAGTTGTCAACATCTGCTCCTAGTTGGATGCTGTCTTCAAGTTCATTCTAGTATTTTCAAGCATGCTAGGTATTCATTGGACATACAGCGGCCTTTACAGGTAATTTTGAAGAAGGATTTTGTCCTTAAGTGCCATATTTGTGCTAACTTTAGTGCATGGTAGGAAGGTGCATGAAACAGCAACCCTGCTGAAATTAAGCAGGTGGAATGTGGTCTGTGCCTGAATGGGAGGATTCCTGGGATCCTTTTACACATGTTGCCTTGTGCTCCGTGGAAGAAAGGCTTGATATCAATATCATAAAAATCAATATCTTGCCCCCACTGCAATTGATGTGCATCTTCTAAGCATCGCTTAGGAGACGCGGGTTAATTTGACAGGCTGTGCAAAATTAAAATTGATCCGTGTTCTTTTCACTGATGTTAGATTCAGGAGAACTCCCCCTCTCCTTTCTTTTCTTTAACTTCAAACATAAAAGAGTCCTTTGCCTAAGTTTATATTAAATTATTAGAGGTTCCTCCTGAACACAAGTCTTTTTATCTGTTCAGTTTGCGCAAAGCCTTAGTGTCTCTGCAACGTTTCCTTTTCGTATTGTACACGACCCCCCCTTGAAATGAAGAGTCTGTTCCAGAGGAAATTTTGGTTCAGCCATTTCAGCAAATCTTCTGCTTGAATCATCTACTCCAGGGATGCAGCTTCCAGAGATATGCCTTCTAAACATCTGTCTTGTTATTGGCAAAGGTCTTTCTTTTCTACCCACTGTCACTGGCAGGCTGCCGCTCCTGCCCCCTTCATCTCTCTTTCTATAATGTGTGCTGTGTGGATGACATAAGATATTATTTTTATTAGGTGGAGCTGGTGGAAGAAACTCGACAGCTGGACTCAGTGTACTTTAGAAAGCTGCAGGCTTTGCATGAGGAGAGCATTTCCAAGAAGGATGAGGTAAGACAAGCACCTATTAACAAAAACAAACTCTTTTCTTTCTCTCTCTCTCTCTTGCCGAGCACACCAGGAGGTTAACACTTCTGTGTCTTAATAGTGGCCAAATTCTGAGGAACTTGTAGAACTTTACAGACCACTGCTCAGCATCACTGGTTTTTAAGGGACAGTTATGAAGACACAGTTTAGACAAACTACAGCATAACAGCTGCTTGAAGGCCTTTAATGCAAAGGCTGTGTGTGGGGGGGCATAATCTGGTCAGTATTAAAGAAATTCAGTGGCTGCCATTTTGTTTTCAGGCATAAGAACCGAAGAAGATCCCTGCTGGATCAGACCCCGTATACTCCTATATCCTGTTTCCCACAGTGACCAACCAGATTCCCCTGGGAAGCTTTACAAGTTAGGACAGGGGGCACCTGTGGACAGCTTTCTTGGTGCCTGCCAAGCTTTTTTAGAAGGTGGGCAGGACCAGGTAGGGCTTTTGCCCAGCAAGACTGCTGATTGGCCGTCAGAGAGCTGATTGGCAGTGTAGATTTTTTTTGTGAGCAAGGATCCAGTCACTGTGTGACTTGAAGCTGTATGCAAGAAAATATTTTTGAACAATATGTTCATGAAACAGAGCTTTTGCTTGAAATGCTGAAGAAATTACTGTTGGAGTTATGTATGACTCCCCTGCCTTACATTTTGTGGTTGGCTTCGCCCCTTGTGGCAGCCATTTTGTGGTTGCTCCCATCACCTTGTGCTAAAATTCTGAAGGTGTCCATAGGCTGAAAAAGGTTGGGGACCCCTGAGTTACGGCATAGAAACCAAAGCCTCGCTCAGTTGTTACCCACTGTAGTAACTGGTGTTCTGAATTACATTGTCTCCATTTAGTCAACATAGCTAATAACAGTTCCAATGGCCCAGTCTTTCATGAATCTATCTAGTCCCCTTTGCTAAGGCTTCTATGCCAGTGGCCACCGGTGCATCTTCTGGTAGCAACTTCCATAAGTTAATTAGGTGTTGTGTGCAGAAGCTCTTTCTTTTACCTGTCTTGAATCTTTTGCCCACTCATTTCATTGGGTGATCCCAAGTTCTAATATTATAGGAAAGCAAAAGAAATGTTATACATAATGTCCCCCTTAAGTCATTTTCTAAACTGAAAAATGCCAAACTCTGTAAGAACATAAGAGGTGTTCTGCTGGATCATGCCAGTGGTCCATCTACTCTGGCAATGGCCAGTGCATTTCATCTAGTCATATGACCAACCAACCAGTTGCCTTGGAGGGTCAACAAACAGGGCACAGAGGTCAAAGCTTCCCCCTGTCTTTTATCCTAGGGAATGTGCTCTAGCCATCTGGCTGGTTGTGCCTGATTGGTTGTCTCCCCCCCCCAGCTTTACAATATTCCTTTTGAAATAGGGTAAGTAGAATTGTACAAAGTTCTGAAAAGAAGCATAATTCAAAGTCCTAAATAGATGGTCTGGAATTAGGATGGCTGAAGGGCTGCATGCTCCCTTATGGCCCTGCCTAGTCTTTAAGATCCTTGTTAGAGACCGAAATTTGCTATCATCTGTTCATCATGGAAAGTAGGTACTCTGCCCAAGAACTACTTTCTAATTGAGTCCCTGCTTTAGTCTGAACTCTGAGCTGTAGCATTCTTAAAGCAGCCCTGCCTGTAACACACTTGCAGTTTTGCAGTTCACTGTTTTGAAATTCCTTGTTTTCTTTGTTCTCAATTATATTATTCATTTATGATATTTAGATTCTGCCTTTCAGGCAGTTGTCTGCTGATATGGCTTACGTTCAGGTGGATAGCTGTGTTCGTCTGAAGCAATAGAACAAAGTTTAATTCTGGGGATAAACTTTCGTTGTTAGTCTTAAAGATGCCACTGGACTCAAACTTTGATATGGCTTACAGTTATGCCTTTTGTTAGCAGCCAATGGCTGGCAGCTCATGGGAGATGGAAGGGTGAGGATGTGGGGGATGCTGGCATTGCACATGACATGATGTCCCTTCCAAGGGGAACTGGAAGTGATGTTGTGCCATACACAACATCCGCAGTTAGAAAAGTATAGCTGGAGACCCAGCAATCCTGCATGAATGGTAGGATGTCTGCGGCCTTTAGATGGACATGTACATGCCATAAGAAATGCAGTTGATTTATATGTTGTTGATTCAAAGATGAAGAAGAGAAGAGACTGGATTTATACCCTGCCCTTCACTACCCAAAGGAGTTTCGGAGTGACTTACGATCCCTTCCCTTTCCCCTCCCCACAACAGACACCCTGTGAGGTAGGTGGGGCAGAGAGAACTCTCCTGAAAACTACTTTTGAGAGAACAGCTCTGAAAGAACTTATGACTGACCCAAGGTCACACCAGCAGCTGCATGTGAAGGATTGGGGAATCAAATCCAGTTCTCCTGGATTAGAGTCCACACTCCTAACCACGGCACCAAAAGTGATTATGCTATAAATAAGTATCTGATCTGTTTGATTCTCCTTTGTTCTTGGTCTTTAAAGACCTAAGACCTAAAGATATTTTTGTTGTCATATTATGGCCCATCTCAGGGACCAGAGTGCTTTGAATGTCAACACATTTTCTCTCCTGTTCATTAGTCATTTGAGTCCCTCAAGCCATCTTGTAATGTCCAGGGAGTTGTGTAGCAGCAGCTCTTGGCAGAGTGTTCCCTGTCCTAGATCTTTGTACTTGTGACCACTCCTTTAAGTTTGGCCCTGAAAGACAGTTCTGTAAAAGCATAGAATGTGCCAGCAATCTGTAGGAAGAAGTGGTATCGGTAGGGATTACAAAAAGGGTTACTCATTTTATCTAGATTGCCTTGCACAATTCTTTCATTAGGCATTGGCTGTTGAAAAGAAGGTCCCAGCATATCTTGATTTTGCTAAAAGCCCAGAGCTTCCAAGTGAAGCCCCTGAAGAAGTTGGGTCATGTAGGCTTGCCGACTTGACACGCAACAGACTGGATTTGGAACAGTTCCGATCCTTCCTCGACCAACACTCTGCAAGGTATTTCCTCTGCGCTAGCCTGGACCTTGTCTTGTGCTGAGATAAGTTTGTGTTACTGATATTTCTATCTCACTGTATATTTCTTCTTTCAGAATGAGATAGGGGCAGAGAAGCAGGGATTTTTGTCTTTTATCAGCAAGGGTCTCTCAGCTGTTTCGTGAAGCTCTGTGTTCGCTAATGGGTCTCAGCGGTGGGGAAGGAATGCCACACTGACACAAATGTGTTCTCCGCTCCAGAGTCCAACTTATCCAGGGCAAACATGGAGCATCTTCCCCTCCTTTCTGGCCTGTTCACTAAACATATTCCATTCCCATCAGTGGAAGAGGTGTGAGATATTCAACTCTTCAGGCTGAAAATATAAGAGCAGTTTTGGCCCAAGACATTCTGCTGTCCCAAACAGCTGCATCACTCTGTCCAAAAAGCCCTTCCTACCTATCGTACTTATCACAGCAGGTCCTGGAATGCATCTCATGTACACTACAGCTGCCGCCCAGTCCACAGCAGGTGGTGTGGCAGTACATGATGGGAGCTTGGGGAGCATCTCATAGGTCATATGCAGCTTCTGTTCCCTTGACCCATCTTGTACTGAAGAGTGAATGTCACCTTCTGCAACTAACTTATGGCAACCTGATGGGGTTTTCAAGGCAAGAGATGTTCAGAGGTGGTTTGCCATTGCCTGCCTCTATGAAGCAGCCCTGGTATTCCTTGGTGGTCTCCCATCCAAATACTGGCCAGGGCCAACCCTTCTTAGCTTCTGAAATCTGACAAGATTGGGTTAGCCTGGGCTATCCAGGTCAGGGCTATAGTTTTATATAGCTTTATTTTTTATATAACTTTATTAATGTAAATTATGGGAAATAATGTAAGTTAAAGACAGAGCCTTTCCCCACTAATGATGGGAAGTATGTCAGAATTGTTGCGGTGGCCTGCCCACAGTTGAAAGCAAGGGAGTGCAAGTATCAAATGAAGACTTGAGTCCAAGCAGCTTAGTGTAAAAGTATTTACATTTATTTACACCAGCCTTCACCACAGAAATTGGACACAGTGACAAAGTGCTCTGCAGACACCAGGTTCCCATCAAGGGCAGAAACTGTACAGAGTACGACTGCTTATATACATCCATTGTCCAATCAGATCACAGTGCTGAGTCACAGCGAGTAGGATCATTAGTGCCTCACAGAACTGCACTAAACTGGTCAGAACCAGCCAGATAGACACTCTGAGCTGTCAAACAAAATACAAATTTATTAAAACAGTCATAAGACCAGCAAAATAAACTAAAATAATACAACACAGAATCTTACAACAAAAGAACTCTGAGCTGTCAAATAGATCAACCTCATCTATAGCCAGACTTACTTGAACACAGTATATTTGACAAAGTAATGACAGATCCTTGCCCCAAGGAGCTTACAATATCAGTTCAGGTGGGAAGGGCGCATGTGAGCTGAGGGTGACAGCTGTGGGATTGGACCAAAGGATTAATGAATTTTGGGCAGCTACTGCTGTCATGGAAGGGCCTCCTTCTCAGCCTCAGCATTCATTCCAGAAATATAATGGGACGTGAGTTTCTCCTTATGGGCAATTAAAGGCCAGTGGACTTCTTACAGCTGTAGAGGCCTCTTTAGTTCATTCCAGGTGGTATCTGTTTCCATGCGGTGAACAGTCAGTGTGCATCTGCTTGCCACGCGGATCGGGTTATGTTCATGGCACAAGATTGCACGCTGTCCTCGGGACTGCTGTGTGGTAAAAAAACCACCCGGCCGATGCGGTGGATTGCTTGCTGCACACTGACAGCTCCCCAAGTTATCATGGCTGTTTGTTTGGGTTAAAACCTTAATTTGTTCAAAATGGCAGCACCAAAGTTTTTTCTTTGATTTCTTTGCAGCACCGACCTCATGTGCTGGATTGACATCGAGCAGTTCAGGAGGATGCTCCACAAGGACAAAAAACAAAGAGAGGACAAATCGAAGGAGATTAAAAATAAATACCTAAATAAAAAGTATTTCTTTGGACCCAACAGTCCAGCTACAAAAGAGGAACAAGAGCAGGTCAGCGGTTGCTTTGAAAGCCTTCGCGAATGGCGGGTGATGGCGGGTGTGTTTGTTCTCACGTTGCTTTAAAGCTCACCGAGAGATTTAGGTTATCCAGATGCTAGCTGGTGCGTAATATGGACTATGTTTCCAGTTGGAGCTGCTATATGCTGAGTCACATTATTGGTCCATCTAGCTCAGTACTGCTGACTCCAGCTTAATGGGGGCTAGCCGGGGTTCCAGGCAGAGAAAGGTCTTTCCCAACATCTGTTCCAGTGTGCCAAGTCACACGTTACAAAGAGCTGTGTGGCACACACGGACCCAGTTCAGATTGTGACAGTGGCATACACAGAGGGAGGGGGCTTAAACCTCCCCCCCATACTTAAGCCTTCCCACCCTTAAAGAACCCAAGGAGCCACTGTTGGCCCACTGGGAAACGTGCATGCACTGGTAGATACACACAGGTTTCTCCATCATTTTAAGTCAGGAAGATGGCATGGAGTGAGGTTTAAGCACCCTCTCCCCTCATACTGTGGTTCTAAGTAGAATCAGGCCGATGTTCACCAGGGAGGTGCAGAACTCCATGTGAATTTGTAACATGTGAATTAACCCCGAGACTCTTCAGATGGAGTTGCCAGGAACCAAGGCCTTCTGCATTCAAGGCATGTACTCTGTCTCTGCATCGTATCTCCTTCCTCTTTACATAACCTGTTTTTCACTTGTGGCTTGGCCACAGCAGAAAACCTTTTCCACAACGTAATGCCAGGGCCAGCATCAGCATACCCTAAGGTGGGGCAGCTGCCAGGGCCCAGGGCCTCTGGTGGGGCCCACCACCACTGAACCCCACCCCTGTACTTCCCTGCCACTGGCCTGCATGCCCTTCCCCATCTGATTGCTCCACCACCTGTGGTCCCCCCAGCTACCCGGTGTGGTTGGGGGAGGGCCTGTGGGTGATACATAGCAGTGGCACTCTTGGTGGCCCTGGCTGCATGCACCAGCCAGTGCTGTCAGGGAAAGGATGTGCAGGTGAGATAGGCAACTGAGCATAGGCAGTGGGAAGGCTTGCAAGCGGGAGAAGGATGCACAGGCAGGAGGGGAAGCCATGCAAGTGGGAGATGGAAAGGCTAGTGTTGAGCACTCTTGGGCACTGTCTGGCTGGGCTCCCCCAAAACCCGGAACCAGATCTGCATGATACTACACAGTTGTGGCTGTATGTGAATAATACAGTTGTATTCCAGAGAAGCCTCGGATTCCTCGTGAGCTCACCTGTTCACAAGATGATCTTTGCTAAAAGACCCAATCAAAATATTCCCCTATAATGCACAGTTGCCACGATGTGTTGGGTTGCATTTTAGGGCGCAGTCGCTGATCATGCATTGGAACAGTGAGGCCCACAAGGTCCCAGGTGTGAACTGAAAATGAATCCTAGCGTGCCCTTCAGAGCATTGTGGAATGCACAGGGATCCGGTGGCAAACAGGCAGAGGTTCCTTAGCTGATACTTTGATTAGGGAAAGGTTCTCTCCTGGCAGGATATTTGAAAACACACTGCCTTAAACTTTTGTTAGCCAGTCATCTGAGGTCTTAGCTTAGTGTTATTTCTCCAGAGCTGGTTAGATTGATCTTTCAGTTGGAGAGATCTGTTCTTCTGCAGCCAAAGTAACATTCCACACTTGGTGAATGAGGAGGATTGGCTGTGTCCCTTGTCCTTGGAGGTCTGTAAAGTTCCTTGATATATAACTGGCCGCATCTGGTGACTGATGGTATTTAGAATGCCAGTGGGAGGCTTAATTCTCAGGCGTTATCTCCGATATGGTTAATATCACCTGCCACTCTGGGGGGAGACCTTGGTAAGAAATAGCCACAAGGTGAAATTGCAGTGGTGAAATAGTCATGCAATGACTTTAACCACATCCAAAATAAATGAGGAAATTGGGCTTGCGTTTATGGCCTTGAGTCAGGGGACCCTAAGAAAATCCCAGCCAAAATATTGCATGAAAACTGCCAAGACATTCCCTGTTGCCTGATGAGTTTACATCTCTTAGCCAAGACGTACCATCAATATAGTTTTTTTTTAAATCACATAAAGTACGGCCCATAAAGAAATGAAGGATTCTTTTGAGCACTTTCTGCTATGTGCAACGCTGGAATAAAACCACTGAAGGCAAAAAAATGACCAACAAAAGTGTTCCTCCACTATATAACTTCACTACTGTGACATTAGCTGTAACCATTGTGAGTTATTATTTGGAAATACTTTTGAGAAAGTGTGCTATTGCAGGATAAGGTGAATCCAGCTTCGTTTTTCACAGAGGGCATGCATGGGGTCAGAAGCTGAGGAGCACGGAGCCTATACATAATCTTTCTGGGTTGTTTTATTTATTTGTTTGTTTGGCCACAAAGTTTCTCCAGTCCGCTGGTGTGTTTGCATCCTTTAGGTAATGAAATTAGGTGGAGGCTGGGGAAGCATACTTCACGACCAGGTTCCTCCCTTGATCCTGCTGGAGATTCAAAAGTACGCCCAGATGAGACTCGAAAAAAAGTGGTTGCCACTGTTTCTGAGAAACGAAGAAATGGGGGCCCAGAAAAAAATGAAGGTAATGTTTCCGCATGGCCACCCTGCAGCGTTTTTTGGGGGGTTTGTGGTGGATTGTTTTTGGGACCAGAAACTCCCATGACAGAATGGTCAAATAGCTCATACGTGAAAAGTGTCAAGGAGAAGTGATGACTTTGGCATTTTGGGGGTCTAATTGACCCCCACCCACCTTTCCTCTTCCTGGTATTCTGTTAGCCGCTGAAGACTTAGGAGGCAGGAGAAGTCTGATTCCACATCTGGCTTGTTTCCTGGAGTGGGAGGCTGGGGTGCTGAGAGCTTGATCTTAGCTGCAGAATTCCACTTTCTGTACACAGTCGCTCCCTCCGTGGAGCACACAAATGAAATCCAGCCCCACATAGAAGCTGGAAGTTGCTGAGTAGCAGAGAAGAAAACGAGCCCAAGGAAAATGAGCCGGGTTCCCCCAACACTCTGCCTCGTCTGTTTCTCACACTGCCCGCTCCACAATTTCTCCCATCTGGGGCTGCCTGTTCTGTTAGGAATGGCTCTGAGTTCTTCTTCATCCGCACAATAGCTAAGCAGGCAAAAGTTGGGGACTGGCTATCAGCCAGGCCCTTGCCTGACTATATGGAAGAATTATTATTTGCTATGCTGCGCAATGAGTCTTCTGGGTGGGAAGAGTGTTGAGCCTGGTGCCACATCAGAGGGGAAAAACTGGTGCGTTTGCAGAGTCTTCAGGTCATTGATTTTCATGGCAGTGGAGCTGGGAGAAAATGGGCTGTTCACAGGCTGCCAAAGGAAGGAACAATAAAATATTGTTTTTGTTTTTTAAAGATGCCTTTCAGCTTTTCTCGAGCATGCCTCCCCCCCTTCTTTTTGCCCCTGAAGGCACTTGTATGTTTCCCAAGCAGGTAAATTAAAAATCAGCACAAGAGGAAGGTTACCCTCCTCTGTTCTCAGCACTAATGCTGCTGCCACTCCTTTAATTTCAATTAAAAAAAACCCTGTGGGAATTCCTATGGATTTCCTCTGTATTCTCTAGTTTGACTGTGGAAGTGACCCCATTCAGATATTTCAGGAAGCGAGCCAATGTATTTTTGCCACACACCTTGTTTTAAGGTCACTGGTGCTGGCAATCTGGCCAGCTAGACCTTATGCTTTTGGTGGAAATAATAATATCCTTTCCTGGGGATAATTCAAACTTTGTAGAGTACATCTGACTAAAGAGCAGAGTAGCCCACTGCTGTACGTAACAATGCTTAGCATTCAAACACAGAGGTCTGGGTTTTGCCTTGAGCATTTTAAAAATAAGCCAACTACTTTTTTCCACCCATTCAGCCGCACCTGCAAGACGCTGTAGAAGATATCTTGATTCAGAAACGTGAGAAGAAAACAGAAGCATGGAAGGCAAGCTGTATTTGTTGTATTTTTCTCTTGGTTCTATTCTGGGCTTGTACATCTCTAGACGATCCGGCCCTTGTGCAAACATGAGGGCCCTAAGAGTGCTCTGCATCAGTGCCAGGCAAGCAAGGGCAGACATTGTTATGTACATAATCCTGTAAACCAGAGAATCTGATTGTCACAGATGGTAAAAAGAGTCTCATGCACCTACTACGGGTTCGTCCAGACAGATCCATTCTTTTTGGGCCCTAGGCACAGAGGCTAAGGCTTGGTGCATTTTGTGTAAGTGTGGAAACTAATCTCTAAGAATCTTTGCTTTCATTCTTAAGAACAATTTTTTTTAGTCCTTATCGATGTGACAGTGGATTTGAAAGTAGATGAAATCATCAGAACCAGTGAGTGATTTCGGTAGATTTCTAGTGGGCCCAGCTTTCTGCCCCTCACAGTGACTTATCAGAAACAAAATACCTTAGTAAATATAGACAAATGTCCTTGTTTTGCATAATTTTACTGAGCTCATTTGGCTGGAATTGCTTGTTGTTTTCTACATTAGTCAACCTTCAGTTTAACTTCAGGCTACCATGGAACCGGCAAGCACCGGGTAGGATGTGGGGTGCAAGAACTGTCCTGGCAGCTTCCATGCTGACTTTGGCTTGTGCAGCTGGCAGCCTGAAGTCGGTCAGCATGAGCAGCATAGATCGGGCAAGGATCGTTAGAACTCCCATGCAACTTCCTGTTTCTTGTTTTGTGCTTCCTGTTGGCTCAGAAACAGTGGGACAGGGAACACATGTAGGTGCCTTATATCAAATCAGACCATTGTCCCATCAGGTTCAGTCTGGTCTGATCTGACTCGAAGCAGCTCTCCAGTGCCTCATGCAGAGGTCTTTTATATGGTCTACTATCTGCCCTTTTTAACTGGAGATGCCCGAGGTTAGCCCTGGGACTTTCTGCATGCCAAGCAGATGCCCTGCCACTGAGCCATGGCCTTTCCCTTAAGAGAGGTGACATCTAAATGTACTGTAGTCTTTGCACTGACCAGTGTCAGCTGAGGGGCTTGCCAACATAATAAAAATTTTTAAAATACCACTCATATCTACTGCCAGAATAAAATAAAAGGTGAGGAGCAGATGATGGATACCATTGTCACTTGTTGAGTAATAGTCCCTAGAAGCTGAGCTACCCTGATTTATGAGTCTGTGAATCTACTTATGGTCTTTAAAAGTGTAGAAAGGCCATCATGGTCTAATTCTTCAAAGTTATCATAGATGCTAAATTAATTGTCCTTTACTCATTTTTGATCATTACACTACATATGGCTCCCATGCTGCTGCTGGTAAATCATGCCCCAGGCAGCCAAGCAAAGAGAGAGGGGCACTGCAGCTAGTCTTCCAACTCTCTTGCACTTTGCTTGGCTCCTTGATTTGCCAGTCTCTGCCACAAACTTACAGTGGCAATCTCTTGCTGAGGTCTGCAAGTGCCTTCTGTGGTAGGGGTGGACAGCTAGCAGGCCAGGTTTGGACCCAGGGTGATGTTCTGTATGTCCTGCAGTACCAACCAAATGGCAGCATTCTGTATCTGAGAGTTCCTCCATGGGCAAGAAGGCAACTGGGCTCCAGGCCTCGTAGCCAAGGTTGTCCCGGCTTCAGCCTTTCATGAAATTTAATTGCTTGCTCCTGCTGTAAGGTTAAGGCTGAATGTGATATCGGTATTGCATGTTTAGCTGTACGTTGCATGCAGTAGACTCATTGGGACAAGCTGTTTGCTCCAGCATCTGGAAGATAATTTATTACGGAGTGCAGATTAAACTCAGTCACCCCAAAAGAATCTGTACTATGCAGAAAAATGGGCAGGCTTCATCATATCTCACAGTATCTGTTTCATTTAGAGCTGCATTCTAATGTGAAGATCGTATCAACTGCTAAACATCTTTGTAGCATGACATTGCGGGAGGGGTTGTTGTTTTTTTTCTTTTTTGGTCTGTCTTGTTCCATTTTCAAAGAACAGTACACCCTTTATAAGACACGTTGTATACATTTATGCCAGGGGTGGGGAATATTGGCAGGGGGAACGAGTGTCTGGGCTCCATATTGCTGGTCTGTCGGTGCCAGAAGCCAGCTGGGATGAGAGTGATTTGTCAGTTGAGGGCGGGAGAGAGATAGGCAAGGGCAGGCAAAGATAACGACCCCAGTAGAAGCACCAAAGGGAAAGGTTGAAAGGAAACAAGGCTAGAAGAGTGGACAGATAAGGCAGGTCTGAGGTATAAAGTGAAGTAGGGTTGCCAGGTCACCCCCGGCCACTGGTGGGGAATGGGAGGCTCGGGTGGCCAGATCCAGGCTTGGAAACATCAGGAGATTTGAGGATGGAGCCTGGGGAGGACAGGGACCTCAGTGGGTACAATGCCCTAGAGTCTACTCTCCAAAGCATCGGTGTAGTCATTTTAGCTTCTAGGGAGAGTTCAGGCCTGATTTGATTTAGAACCTACTTATTTGTCTTTTTTGGCAGTCCACGGTGTCCATAAAACTCTCCTCTAACACCACATTTCCAATGAATCAACTTCTTCCTGTCAACTTCCTTCACTGTCCAACTTTTAATAGTGGGGAATACTAATACTATAGTAGGACCTATCTCTGCGTTTCACAGTGCAAAGAACTGCTGATGATCTGACCCCCAAAGCTGACCTCTTGCATTGGACTCTTAGATTTGCATTCCACTTAGTCAGACACTTGACCAGGAAGAAGATACACCTCAGGGGCTTCATTGCAAGGAATTAAATGGGTTATTAAAGGATAATGCTGTGAAGAATACAAAGTTGGGGAGTGAAATCTATCTTGTTAAAGAGAGCATGCAAAACTCAAAGTCTTTTAGCCTTCTCACTTTCAGGATACCTTAGGGCCACATAAATAGAATTCACTTTGTCTTTCCCCCCTTTTTTCATTCATCTCTTTTCCATCCCTTTCGTCCCTTCTACTCATTCACACCTGCCTTCCACACTTCAGTTTTCTCAGCATGAAGATCTCCTACATGCCCTGATGGCATTAAATCACTTTTCATTATTCGCAAAACTTTGTTCCAGAAACAACAAACTTCTCAGCTTCCGTTGATGGTCAGGGCGATGGATTTCAAAGTGGCTGTTGTTAGCAAGATTGCTGTCAAAGGGAGTTTTAGATTTCTAAACTTGCCTGTACCTTCCTTTCTGTTGTTTGTTTCTACAAAATCTCAAGCTGATCTTCTTCTCCTACTTTCAGTCACCCCCCCCCATGCACACCCCAAGAACTCTTTTGCCATAATCAACAGTAATGGCTGTTTCCATACTTATTCTAAGGAGTCATATGTTCTAAATCATTGTTAGTCATTTCCTTTTCCCCTTTGTCCCTTCCAAAGAAATGTTGCCCAAATCAAACAAGAGAGTGGGAGAGAGAAAATGGTTGCCAAGTTCTATTGTGTCCACGTAATAAACTACTGAAAGTTGGGGGTCAATGCAAAGATAAGCATCAGACAGTTCAGCCTAACAAATGCTTTGTTATTGCTTTTGGAAATGCAGTTTTCTCAGTGTGCTTTCTTCTTCCTCCCCTCTTTTTTTGACAGCATGTGGACAATAAGTGGGTTTCTTCATCTAGGGAAGTAATTATTTTCCGCAAAGCCTTGTTGAATCCAATCACGGCCTTTCAGTTCCGACGCTTTGTGTCTTTGAAAGGAGATTTACTGGAGAACGGAGTGCTCTTCTGGCAGGAGGTACAGAAATACAAGGTACAGCAACTATCCAAGTCCAGAAATTATATGGCCTCTCGCAGACTGTGACACTTTTATCTAGAATGACTGCAGACCTTTGGGATCCCTGAGGAAGGAGAAGTGGAGGAATGATGGGGTAACCCCTCCTCCTCATCTATGGAGCTTATTGGAGTAAGTAGATCCTCACATTAGGGTGAAGGGTGAGATAGTCAGAGGGCCTCCTCTGTGGACCCAGTGATCAGAAAACTCACTGCAAGATTGCCAGACTCAATGTGATATTTGGGGCAAGGCTATCTGCTACATCTTGAATAGCCAAACCAAGAGTAGATGTTTAACAAGATGCAGGAGTCTTGGCCCTGTGCAGAACTCCTGAACTCCTAACCATAGTTGGGAGCAGAGTGTGTGCTCACCCACCGCCTTACATGAATGCCCCCTCCTGTAGGATTATAATTACATAGGTTCTAGTCATGATTAAGGGGCTGCAGTGGCTCAAGTGGTTAAGATGCTGAACTGCAGGCTGTGGAAGGTCAGTAGTTCAGCAGTTCAAGACCCGAGAGTGCCATATGATGGGGTGAGCTCCTGTCTCTAGTTCCAGCTCCTGCCAACCTAGCAGTTCGAAAGCAAGAAATTGCAAGTAGATAAATAGGTACCACTTCGGTGGGAAGGAAACAGCGTTCTGTGCACCTTGGTGTTTAGTCATGCCGGCCGCATGACCATGGAAACGTCTTCGGACAGCGCTGGCTCTTCGGCTTGGAAACTGAGATGAGCACCGCACCCCTAGAGTCGGATTCGGCTGGCTTTCGAGCAAGGGAACCTTTACCTTTACCTTTACTAGTCATGATTAAACATTAAACAAGATTGCCCCCATAACTAGACTCTGAGTACAGTTCAAAACCTGGTTTTAAACTCTAGTTATGAGGACAATCCTGGTTAGTGTTAACCAAAGTAGGTGCAATGGCATGCCATGGTTAAACCAAACTATGAGAGCTGGGGAGGTATGCAAGAGAGGGGAGCCCATGCCATGCTTATAACCATGGTTAGGATGTCGAGCACATTACACCTACTTTCAACCACTGAAATGAATAACTCTAGCTATCACATTTGCTGATCTAAGGTAGTTTATCTGGAGCGTGATGTACATTTCAGTCAGAGAGCTCACTCTGTGTGTTCTGAGCCTAGTCTACAGCAGGGATGGGAGAATAGTAGCTACAATACCGGTATCTCTTCTCTTTGACAAAGGGCAGCTAACTAGCACTGAACTTCTTTTGTTATTTACCTGAACATATATAAGAGCCATGCTGGGTTAGAGTGCCAGCCTAGGATCTTGGAGACCCAGATTCAGATCTCCATTGTGCTATGGAAACTCACTGGGTGGCCTTGAGCCAGTCACACACTCTCAGCCTAATCTACCTCACAGAGTTGTTGTGAGAATAAAATGAAGGGGCAGGGAGCAACGTTAAGTTGCCAAGAAAGGGAGTGTATAAAATGAAGTAAATAATTACAGGTCACATCTCAACAGCTAGTTAGGTGTGCTGAACAGCCAACTGTAATAAAATCAGCTTAAGTGTCTTAACTCTGTGTTGGATTTGACCATCAGATAAATCGTACAAAAATTCAAACAAGAACTATATATAAAATAACACATGGCTGTGCATAATCAAACCTCTTGAAGGGAAGAAACCACTGTTGTTTTTAGAAAAGTCTTCCTGTACAGGAAATGTACATTGTCTCCTACAGTCTTGGGATGACAGAGATCTCCCAAGGAGGAGAGTTCCACAGAATCTGGTTTGTGATTCAGAAAGCTGCTCTTGCAGTCTTAATATTTTCAGGGAGGAAAGTGCTTAAACAGAGACTCTCCTGATTTTAGAATGAAAAATCTTATGGACATGCCATTCTGTCCTTTATTTTCTGCTTTGTTTCTTCTTTCTGTCGTTGATCAGGCTGCTTTGGCAAAGCTTGTTCGCAGCAGCTTATGTCTTCTCCACGGGCAGGCCGCAGCTCCACAGTGATCGTAACAGAGCTGCCATACTTTCTTCTGCTGCTGTCATAGCAGCACTTTGGTGTGCTTTGCTCAGCTCCTGTTCTTCCACACACATCCACTGTGATGCCGTAATTCTTGCTAGTGCAGTCGTTCAACCGTATGTCTTACTGCTAAGCTCTTTGGTTTGAGAAGTTTGGTATGTCCACTGGAGCCTGAGCGTGTGAGTGGTTACTGGTCAACCAATGGCTGTATTTAAGCTGAGATGAATGTAAACACAGCCTGCTAGGAAGCTTCATTCCCTTTTCTCCTTAAAATTGTTCCTCAAGCAGAGCTGAGGAAGTATGTCTGCAGGCCAGAAGCCTGCAGCTAATATTCGCAACTTGTGCATAGAAATCTCCTTACATCCATAAGACTTGCACAACTGTGCCAAAGACCTTGTTTTCTTCTGTGATGACAAACTGTGTGGTTCCTAATGAGGGCCAGCCAGCTGTATTGAACAAGGAGCCCATGTTTGGCTGACCACAAAAATTTGTCGTTAAGAGATCACTGCTCAGCACTAGTTCACAAGCAAGCCATGGAATTCTGAGGCTTGAAAAGATACCAAGTATGAGGTCCTTGAATGTACCTCAAGAATCTCCCTTGCTGCTAAGTAACAGTGGCCACACATACAGTTGGTCTTGTGGCCATGATCAGAAACTATGCAGGCTTCTGGTGAACACTTGAAATAGGATGCCAGCTTCCTTCACTACTAGAGAGTGCTCCATGTATATGTATATAGAGTATTTGTCAACATTGAAATGAATGTTATATCAAAGTCCACGTGCTCGCTGATGATCCTTTCTTGTGTTCCAGAGCCACTGCATTAGATTGTGTAACAGTCATGTGCTTTGCAGAAATGAGAGAACATAGAAAGGGGGATAATGCTACATCCTTCAATGCTGCTGTGAATTCCTCACATCATTAAGTCCTGTGTTCAGTCAGCTGCATAGTCATATATGGGCACAGTGAGAAAGGAAAATTCACCTGCCGCTGCCACACAGTGGCTTGGATCCACTGGAGGTTTCTGTGGATGGAAAGAATTTCGGTCCATGAAGCAGGACTGCCCCACCTCCCTTCTTCTGTTGCAGCCCAAAATTTCCCCCCAAATGTTGCTGCTGGGGAGAAAGGAGACCCTACTAGGAATGACTGGGGGGGGGCAAATCAGAGGTTGGTGATGGGATAGGGGAATTGGAAAAAATTGCCCTCTCTTCCATCCATGAAAGTCCTCCATAGGATCCAATGCAATGGATTATTGGCACATTACCTGCCCATATTGATTTGCTCCATTTATGTCCTGCCTTTCTTTCATCATGAAACTCAAGGTGACTTACATGGATTTTCAAGAAGTCTCCCTTCCAGTCATTATAGATATGTAGACAACTTAGCTTCAGCAGGCCGTTTTATCAGGTGACCTCCAACCACATCTGGGACAATTTATTATCTCCCGGTAGATATGTGATGCTTGAGATAGCGTTAAGGCACAAAATACTGAGTGGTATAGCGTGGCTAAGCTGTGTATCTGGACAAGTCCTAAAAGGTTGAAGGGGTAAACACTGGCTGAACGGGGACTGTAATAAAGTCTAATAAGGTCTTCTGACATCTTAAAAAGTAGTGATACTTTTTGAATGCCAGAGCCCACTTTGTTAGATGCCTCATCTCTTTTTTATAGGAGGAAAAGAATAAGAGGTTCCTTCTCCGTATGTTGATTATGATTTTGCATAAATTCCCTCTGTATTGTACTTTCCTCTTTCCAGGACATGTGCCATTCCCATTGTGATGATGCCATTCTTCAAAATAAGATCACAGCCATCATTAACTGTTTCGTTCATTCCTCCATTCCACCGGCCCTGCAGATTGACATCCCTAAAGAACAGGCCCAGAAGATTGTTGAGCAGAGGAAAGAGCTGGGTCCTTATGTGTTCAGAGAAGCACAGGTACAAGAATACACACACTGAGTCTGGTAGGGAGGTGGTGAGCCAGAGTATTAGAACAGACCACTGGAGTTGTGGACTGAGATGTGTACCTATCCATTTGCCCATCCTCCAATGTGATATATGCCATCAAAAGTTAGCAATGCCTTTTTTCTCTCTGCATAGGTCAAACCAGTCAGTCCCTGTGCAAAAGGATAAATCAACAGAAATCTGGCATTAAAATTTGCAGTGTTTGGAAACTACAGGGAGAAAATTTTCAATCTTCTATGACATTGTGTTGTTAATCTAAGCCACATTTCTCCTATAAAAGATATTCAGAGGGAGAAACTAGCATGAAAGTGCTGAATTAGAATTCATTAAGAGGTTTTATACTCTTCCTATCACCTAGTGTTGAATTTGGTCACTATAGGTGTCAGTTTCTTTAGCAAAATTTGGGGCTCCTAATCAATTACAAAGGTAAACTAGCTTAGCATAACTAGTGAATGAACTATGCATTTTTCTGAAGTTTACATAATTATATTCCACCCTGCCTTTCTTGCATTATGTAGCCCCTTGGCTCTACTGTGGGGTTTTTTCATACAAAAGGTAGCCATTTCAGCCTCAAAGGTGATAAAGTAAAACAAGTCTCTCAGGCTGGAGGATTATGCACTACCTCACCTTGTCTTTTGAAAGATTCCCCGTCAGCTTTTAAAGTGTGAGGCATAGTAGTTCCCCCCCCCCATTTCTTTTCCTTTTCCTTTACACAGGAATCACTTATTCCTTGTAAAAGAGAATGGCACTGCTATCAAACAGGAGGCTTTCCTCCTGTCTTCCATAGAGTCTGGTGGGTGTGGGTTATATAGATTTATGACAACACTGGAGTCAAGCACAACACTTAATAGGGCCACCATAGGTGGTGGAGAGGACCATGATTTGGGTCCAGGGGTTCTGGATTAAAATGTCTCCTCAGCCATAAATTCATGCACACCACTGAGCATATTCACAAACATTCCCCCCCCCCCAGTACTCCCATATTTAAAATGACCTTATGTCATTATGGTGACCTACAGACCAGTGTCTTCTCCACCAGGCCATGAAACACCTTTTCAGTCTTCTTCCCTGTTCCTGCTAATTTTTACTGAACATCCAGCCTCTATGAAGGAGTCTGAGGGAACTGCACTGCCTGCTATTTTGTGACATTTTGATTGGTCTTACTAAAAAGATATTGTGCTACTGTGGTTTGGGGGATTTTTCTAATGGATCAACACAGCTGCCTATAATCTTGTAATATAAACAAGAACACTGGCTGTAAAACATTTGCTGCATTGCTTCAAAAGTCTAATGGACCTAAACTTGTGGCCTGATAGTTGCTGGAGAAGTTCAGGGGAACATGGCACTCTCCAGTCCACTGAATCTCATGGTCGCTCTGCATGATATGAATTGATTGTGCAATTTGAGAAGCATCCATTTGATTCAGTGCACCAGAACTCATCTCATTCTGATACCTGACTTGAAAGACACATGGAGTTCTGTCCATATACTGAATCAGTCCATCAAGGTCAGTACTGTCTACTTAGACTATGGGTGTTCATTTGGATATACCTGAGCTGAAAGGAAACCCAAGATTAGCTGCTTTGGGTTAGCTTAAGGCTATTCAGAACTATCCAAAACACTCCTGAAATCGCAGGAGTAACAATAATTTATCCCCCAGAATTTCTGGAGTGTTTCAGGCTTCAGGAGGCACAGGAGTGGGGGTGGGGAGAAGTGGTGCCCTGGCAAACTGCGAAGCCTCAGAAATTATTGTCTAGCCCTATAAACACTGGTAACATGAATACTGATCTCGCTGCATTTGCCTCATAATAGTTATCAGAACTGCAGAGTGGAGATTGGCTCTAAACACTTTAGAAATTTGCATTGTATGAGATTTATGGCCTAACTTGAGATCCATCATGAACATCCTTTGAATCTCTGCCATTGCTTTAGAAATGGTTGTTCTTCTTCTAGTTCAAAGCAGACTCTGCAAGAGATTGTATCACTTAAAATTTACCCTCACCCAACTGTAATATTGTTTAGAAGCTTGTCCAGAGGCAAAAATCCCAAAAGTTTCAAAACAAATCCCCATCATCTTTGTAAATGGAATGCATTGGAGAACAATGAGGTAAGAAGGAACAATCACATGAACATGGCTTGTACTGCATCAGAACATTGGTCCATCAAGGTCAATATTGTCTACTCAGGGCGACAGCTGCTTTCCAGGGTCTCAGGCAGAGGTCTTCCACATCACCTCCTAACCGGTCCTTTTAACTGGAGATGGTGGGGATTTGGCCTGGGACCTTCTGTGCACAAAGCAGATGCACTACTACTGAGTCGCAGCCCCTCCTCAAAATCCTGATATGTATTTACTGAAGAAGAAAAAATGTTTTTTAAAAACCCAATTCTATATTTTTTTATTAATGCCAGAAATTATTTAGTAAAATATTGTGGGTTTTGTTATTGTTTTGTCTTTTTAAAAAAAATAAGGAGGAAGGGATTTGGAAGTGTGGTTTGGGCAGATTTCTCATCGGCAATAAACACATGCTGATGAGAAGCATGTGCAGGTCTGGACTAAACTGTTAGGAGACAAGGCAGGGGCTGGCGGGTGCTACGCATGAGAAGGGGAATGTTTGCTGCATTATGATGGCAAAATACCCTGATTGTCGCCAGTCCTGTTTTGTTTCCATGCAGCATCACAGTGTGAGACGTCCTTTCTTCTTCCTTCTGCTCCAGATGACTATTTTCGCTCTTCTGTTTAAATTTTGGCCAAAATTCTGCGAGTTCCGAAGCAATTTGGCGGATGAAGAAATTTTGGCTCTTCTGGAGAGCCAAAGAGGAAGGAAACTAGAGAAGCAGAAAAAAGCAGGAGCAGAGGAGAAAGAGAAGGTGAGCAAAGGACAGCAGCAAAACAGCAAAACACTTCAGGCAAACTGGACAAGAAGGGGGACCTCTGGTAGGGGTCTGATCTGAATTCTGCCAGGGCCACTGAAAACAGCCATTAGAAACAGCTTGTTTTCATCAATCCTGTTCTGTTTCATTTATTATGTTTGATTTCAGCCCACTTAGGAGCTTGTGGCAGATAACAATGCTTTAATGTAAAACATGCATGGAAATGCTGCTGAAATCTAACATGCAGGCTGAAACCTACACAAGGAACCCAAAGGAGAAACATCTTCCAGTGATTCCAGGAATATTTACGCTTTGATGGCTCTCTGGAGAAAAAGGAGTTCTGTATTTACAGAAAGTTGCATCCATATGTTTACGCGTACAGTAATTTATTCATATATTAATGAAGGGAGTGCCCCTGTAGGCTGGAAGCTCAATTTGGGAAAGGGGGGGGGGAGAATAGAACTGGTGTGTAGTGGTCGGAGGGCTGGATTAGGGCCAGGGAGACCCAGCCTTTAATTCCCATGAAGCTTCCTGAATGGCCTTGGGCCACTCTTTCCCTGCCTAGCCCCTGTCTGCTTTGAGGAGAAATTAGGCAGGGGAGACTCCTGTAGGCTGCCTGGAACTCCTTGGAGAAAGGAAGGAGAAGAAGGTAGTAAATATGATAGCTAACTGTAGAGATCACATACCCTGGCAAGAAAATAAGGGGGAGGGGCAGAAGTGCCTGCCTCCCCCTCTAGGGTTGCCAACCTCCAGGTGGTAGCTGTAGACCTTCTAGGATTGCAGCTGATCTCCAGGTGACAGAGATCAGTTCAGCTGGAGAAAATGGCTGCTTTGGAAGGTGGCCCCCTGTGGCTTTATGCCCCATTGAAGTCCCCTCCCCAGACTCCACCCCCCCAGACTCCACCCCCCAAAATCTCCAGGTATTTCTCACGCTGGCAACCCGCCTTCCTCCCAACTTGCTCTGTCACGGGGCAGCAGATGACCATTCGGCCTCTGAGGAGTATCCCTGAGAGCAGACGGCCATTGCTAAACTACATGGGATTGGGAAATTAATTGTGTTCACTAAGGGATGTTGGCACAGCTCATTTTCCTCAGCCATTCAGAGCAGCAAATCCCTCTCCCCTGGGTTCTTCCAAGGGCAAAAGAAGGAAGGCTTGCGCCTCTTCTTCTTTCTTAAGCAGCTGCAGGGCAGAGTGGAACGGGCTCTGAGGAGGCACCTGCTGCTGTCTATGAGGCCTGTCTACCTTGTCTAGATGTAATTTTCAGTTCCTCCCTTAACACAGGCACAGGCATGTCCAGTGTTGTTTTGTAGTTTTTTTAGAAAAATGACGCAAGCCTTAGGTTTTGGTGATTCTCTGGGCTACGAGTTTCATGGCTGAGGGGCAGCAGCCCCTGTATCCACCCGAGCTGCCCCCAGGTGCCTCCGATGGCACAGGGTAGGATGTGGGGTGCAAGAAGTGCCCTGGCCGCTTCCGTGCTGACTTTGGCTTGGGCAGCAGGCAGCCTGAAGTTGGTCAGATGGTATTACAGAGACACTGCCCTTGTCTGATCTTTGATGAAGTATGAAGTGACAGAGCAGAGATCCTCAGAAACATCTGGCGTCCCATTTTCTTTCCTTTATCTTCAAGCCACCTTGAGCAGCATATTATCAAAATTTTATTTTTTGCTCTTAGGTGCATAGGAAGAAATCTATCACATCCATGAAGTCAATTTCCACTCCTGAGGGTAAAGCAGATAAAAGTGACGTTTCATCTACCCCAAGCTTTACAGGATACGGCCGACAGGTGAATAATCAAGCACTGACCATATAAAAATGATTGTTTCTATAATAAGCAGGAGACCTTCTTCCTGGATGCTACTGTGCCTCTGTTCCCCAAACCAGCCGTGGTACATACCAGGTCTCTGTGTGTAGCATTGCATACACGCATAGTTAACGCCTCTCTCTTATTAGTGAAGTGATACACTTGCCTAGGCCAGATTATGGACCGTTTTGGATGTAATACATTTCAATCCTGAGATGCGAGTAATTGAAATGAAGCCTAACAGTGCAATCCTGAACAGAGTTGTGTTATGTGTGTATCAAGTGCTGTCAAGTCACTTCTGGTTTATGGCAGCCCTATGAATTAATGACCTCCAAAATGTCCTGTCATTAACGGTCCTGCTCAGGTCTTGCAGGCTAAGGGCCGTGGATTCCTGGATGGAATCAATCCATCTCATGTTGGGTCCGCCCGTTTTCCTGCTGCCGTCAACTTTTCCTAGTATTATTGTCTTTCCCAGTGACTCTTGTTTTCTTCTAATGTGACCAAAGTATGACAGCCTCAATTTGGTCATTTTAGCTTCTAGGGAGAGTTCAGGCTTGATTTGATCTAGAACCCACCTGTTTGTCTTTTTGGCAGTTGCCAGCAACACATCCTTAACACTTCAGAATCTTTCCGAGCTCCTTCATGGCTGTCCATCCTGGTCTTAATCTCCTTCTGATTTCTTGGTTGCACTCCCAATATGGTTGATTATGGAGCCAAGGAATAGGAAATGTTTAACAATTTCATTTTCTAGATCCATTGAATTCAGTGTAATTGCATTTGCACTTTTTCATGCTTTCCTCATAGCATCCTGGTGCATTCATGGACTTCCTGGGGTTATCCTGGCTTTTCTCAAACCTGCTTTACTGCAGCGTTTTGAGAAAGATCGCAGTGAGGCCCGGATGGCTGCTGTGTGGGCAGGGAAGTTTGGGTCTTCCTGGCAGCCATTTCCCTTGACCTTCTCCCCCCAGTGGCCATTTCCTCTCTCCACAACTGGGAAGGAGGGACTTTTTGTGTGTGTTTTAAAATTGGCAAAGTACTGTTACAACAATATGTGTAACAAGTTTTTGACTTCCCAGCTTTCATTTTTTAATAAATTCTCTATCCATTTCTGTTGCAGCGATAAAAGGGGGAAAGTTATATCTCTGCAGTGGAAGAGGCTAGAAACTTACTATTTTAAAAAATGAAAGCTGAGAATTCAGAACTGGTTACACACATTGCTATAATAGTACATTAGCAGATAAAGATATTCAGCTGTCAATTTTTAAAACAATTGAAAAGCCCCATTGTCTAGGGGAGGGAGGATGGCCACTGCTGGGGAACTGGTGGGAGAGTAGGGAAATAGTGGGAAACTTGCTGTGCCCAAGTCCTGTGGCTGCTGCGCTGTACTGGTGGCAGCAGCAGGGAAACCACAAAAGCTTCCCCCTGTGTGCAAGTTACCATAATAATCTTCTCTTTGGCAGCTTCAGAAGTGAAGGCCTTTCGTTTTAAGAACTAATTCCCTTAAGAAAGTGTTGACACTAATTAGGAAAACCTCCTGTGGGCTCTCCCTCATAAAAAAACAACAACAGAACACAGTGACTAACTTTTTGCTGTCTAATTTTTAGCAATTTTCTTGGTCGTATTCAAAGTACTTGGAAGCTCTGCATCAGGAAAGAGTACTCCTAAAGATCCAAGATGATCTAGAGAAAAGATCATTAGCATCATCCGTTTATACAGGCAAGTTTTTCATCGTATTCTGTGCTTGAGGAGACACGGTTATGAATCCAGTTACAGCTCATTCTTTTGCAAATGCACAAAGTACCATTTATGTATTCCATATTTTTTCATTTCTATCCAGTCTCTCTTACTTAAGATGTATACAGGCATACATCATTTCAGCAGGAAGTTCACTGTGGACGAACATTCACTATATATATATATATATATATCTATATATATCTCTCAGACACATATAAAGCCTGCCTCTGAGGATTAAGTTTGGGAGAACCTGTTCTTCTACCATAAAAGACAGGATGAGTAACAACAGGCATACTCGCTTTCCAGGCCTAATAGTAATAATAATAATAATAGATTGGATTTATACTCTGCCCTTCACTTGGAGTCTCAGAAAGGCTTATGATCTCCTTTCCCTTACCCTCCCCACCACAACAGACAGCTGTGCAGTAGGTGGGGGTGAGAGAGCTCTTTTTGAGGATTGCTCTTCAGAGAACAGCTCTGAGAGAACTTGTGACTAACCCAAGGTCACACCAGCAGCTGCATGTGTCAGGGCAGGGAATCAAACCCAGTTCTTCCAGATTAGAGTCTGTGCTCTTAACCACTACCCCAAACTGGGAGTGGTTTTGATCAGCAGTGCTACATGTGGGACTGCAGAGTTAAAGAACAAGAATGGGGGGATCCACAATAATTTCACAAAAATCAGAGTGCTCAAAGGATTTCATGCAATGTTTAGTTTATTTACCATGCTTGTAATGGGAGGGGGGGAAGCGTCCTTTACTACTTTGAGTAGATCATGGGGAAATGTTAACCCTCCTGCTTCTGGTTTGCTTCTCTTCTACTAGTAAGTAGGTTCTAAGTTGTCAACCCAGGATGACACGTTGAAACCAAGAGTGACAAATAAAAGGGGGGGTGGATAGAAGGGGGGAGAGAGAAATGAAGGCATATCATGAAAGGAAGAGAGCAAAATGAAGGAAGAGAAAAGTGTGGAAAAGAGAAAGAGAAACTGAGAAAAGAGGAAAGGTTTTATTTTCTGCAAGACGCTAAGAGGGAAGATCTGGCCGAGCAGGCAAAACTGGAGCTGGGCGAAAGGAAAGGAAACAACAGACCTGGCTGTGACTGTAGCAGCCATAAGCCGTGCTGGCTGGCCTTGCCTTCCTCCAGTGCTGGCTTGGTTGATGGATTTAGCAAGATTTAAAACATTTTTATGCTGCCTTTCCACCCAATCAGGGTCCACAGGGTGGCAAACATTAAAAAAACATTTTAACATTTTAACAAAAATACAGTGAAAATTATAAAATTCAAATGAAAACACAAACTGAAAACACAAACAAACAACACTAGAAGGATGGCCAATAACAGTTATTGAGGGTATGCAAAAATAAACAAAAAAGTCTTCAGCAGTTGGCCAAAGACACTGATGGAAGGAGGCAGACAAATCTCCCTGGGGAGAGATATGCCAGTGTTTGCCTCCTTGCAGAAGTCAGAGCTCCTGTGGTTTACTGTGTTCTGCCTTCTCTGTCTCCCTAGTGGCTGTAGTGCAGAACTGCATTAGAGGTAAAATAAATTGAGATGCATTCTGAATGCAGCATGACACTGGCTTCAGGGGCCCTCCACCTCATCCCTCCCATTTCGGAAGTGACGTCATCATGGCACTGACATCGGGCAGGGGGATGCTCTAGTTTCTGGGCAAGACTCTGGTTTTTTGCCTTCAAAACCGTCGAGTTTACCCAAAAACTAGAGTGCCACCCGCGATGGCTGCAATATGATGATGTCACTTCCGGGGTCATCATTGTGTTGGGGACAATGTCTGGCAGCAGATCAAAGCCCTCAAAGGTGGGGGAAACCCTGCTGTGATCTGGGGGCTGTGAACCCTAATATGAGAGAGAAATTCGTCCTGACACCAAGGTAGAGAGTGGGGTGGGATGGAAACAAAACGAAAGCAGCTTTGTAACAAGGACTCCCCAGTCCTAGTCTAACCACTGTGCATATTGTTTCTCGTACATCATGGTACTGCTTCCCAGATCTTACTATCTGTTATAGTCGATGTATTTTGTTGGGCGAACCATTCAAGTTTGCAGCGTCTCCTAATGCTTCAGAACCCTGTAAAGCTTTGGGCTTCTCTGTAGTTCTCAGATTTGTGTGTTTGTTTTGAAATTCAGGTATCTCATCCGTGTTCAGTCTGAAGAGTAATCAGCCATGGGGACCAGAAAAACCAAGTGGCTCATCCACCTTCGCCTCTGCTTTTGTGAAACAACGCAGTTTTCACTGAGACCCTGGAAGTCTGTCACAACGAGATCCATTGCGTTTCAGCTTGGTAATTTTGCATTACATCACCAGCTTCTTAGTAGTCTGTGTTTTCCAATTGCAAACAAATTTCCTTGGAGTATTGCTGATATCGTTATTCAGTACTGAACCCAGAACTGGAATGCAACTTGGGCTCCTTCCCCATGAATGCTTTGCTTACTTACTTCAGCATTGTTTTGTGGTGCATCTACAAGACTTCATCCTCTGTTCATCCTTTTCCCTGTGTTCTCCCCCCCCCACTTTGTTGCAGTCTTTCTTACAGCTGGTTTGGTGCAATCGTTTTGGAAAGATCACAGTCCAAGTGCCTTGGGATGCCACATGGATGGTGTGCATTCTTGTATGTCCCACCCACATTGGTGCCATTTTCATTGCCTCAGACTCTGTGACACCCGTCGTCCCCTAGAAAGGATTGGGTGGGGCTTTTTGAAATTCAGTAACTGACAGATTGCTAGAGCATTGTAACACTATATCAATCTGTTGCCACAATCTACTAGTCCCCAGCTTTCATTTCTAAAAAGACTAAGTCTCTAGCCTTTTTGTTTTATTGGTGGTTGTTGTGGCGTTGTAAGGTGAGAACTGCAGGTGGTGCCTGTCCTCTTATAACTCTGCAATAGAAGGTGCTAGAGAGTTACCTTAAAAAACGAAAGGTGGAAATGCACATATCATGGCAATAAGTCATTTTAGTGCTATAGCTATCTAGCAGGTCCCATTTTTTATTTATTATTTTTATTTATTTATTTATTTATTCAATTTATATTCTGCCCTCCCTGCAAGTGGGCTCAGGGCAGATCACAAGCAAAGTCTAAAACATTGTAAAAATCAAATGCATATCAAATAATTTACATAATAATTAAAACAGATTAAAACAACATAAATTAAACAGGTCAAACTATGTGACCTTTTAAAAAAACAAAACAAAGCACGTTCTGGGGGGCAAGATGGGGGGGGTTGCTGCAGGGGGCTGAGGCAAAGGACGCATCGGGGAAACCGTCCTGTGGATGCTCCGTGGCTCTTGCGAGAGCAACATGTGGGAGCAGCCCGGATAGGAAAGAAGTATCTAATACACCTTAATTATGTGTTCTCTGCTGGCTTGATGCATGGATAAGTTTGGATGCCTTAGTCACGTCCTTCTTCTCTTCTAGTGTGTATAAATCTGTCCAGATGTGTTTGCTGGCTGGCAGCAGCAGGCCAGCTTTGCTCCTGCCTGTCACAGACTACAGTGCTCTGTGTTCCCATCTGTGCATCTCTGACTTCATTCTCTCGCGATGCTGCCTGCAGTGTGGAAACGCGGCTCCAGCTGGGCTTGCTTCCTTTCTCTCTCTTGCGTTGCCAAAGTCTGCTTTCCCGAGAATAACTGACGTTGGTCTTGTGTGTGTGTGTGTGTGTGTCCCCCATCTCCCCTTCTGCACAATGATGTCACACAGACACCACCAGCTTCTTGGTCCAGTATTAATATTGTTCGCGTTGTCATCCAAGGCAGAGCACTTCTAAGCCTCATGGGATTCAGTTAAGCTTGTTCCTGATGTTTCTAATGTTTTAAAATTTTGGCTCTTAGACCTGAAAGAGCATCCACATTTGTTGTGTGTAAAGTCGCAGCCAATTTTTGGCGACCCCATAGGGTTTTCAAGGCAAGAGCCGCTCAGAGGTAGATTGCCATTGCCTGCCCCTCTGCATAGCAGCCCTGGACTTCCTTGGTGGTCTCTCATCCAAGTACTAACCAGGACCACGGTCACATGGGGGGGGCTTGGCATGATACGGAGCCACCTCTAATTGAACCAGCTGAAAGTGTAGTGGGGCATATCAGCCACACAGCACACCCTGCTGTGAGTTACCCATGGAGATATCCTGTGGTAGAGCATCCACATTATTGCACCACCAAATTTTTTTCAAAATTCATGCATGCTCATAAGTGTGCTTGCGTGTGCATATGTGCACATGCACATATAGGCAATTTTTAAAAGAAAACGCCTCAGTGGGTTCAGAGTTCCAGATCTGTTCTGTGCACGCTCCCCCGCATTCAGACATCTGGCCATGACTGCATGAGGAACCAAAAACACCACTTTACAAAGGGTTTGCTTTTTTAGGATTCCCAAACCACCCTGGTTCAATGAAGGCTGAAATCCTATGTCTGTTTACTCACAAGTCCCATTGAATAATATGGAATTTCTTCTGGGTAACCATGCATAGACTTAGGTTATTCTGCCCACACAGTCTTTAGGGCCAGGAAATGCCGTCTTTTTATAATAAACACAGCAATCAGCACCCCTGAGCACCGTGTGTCTGTTTGCGAGAAAGATACATTGTGCATCTCATGGCTCTTTCCAGCTTGAACAAAACATTTGTGAGGATTGTACTTCAAATTAAATACCCAGATATACTTTTGAATGTATATTGTTCAATTATATCCCTGAAATTCCAAAGAAATTACAACCAATAATATTGAATTTGATTATGGCTGCACGTTTAACATTTGCATGGTATTGGAAGTGAAGGAGAATCTGGAAATCAGTGGATGGATTGTTAAAAGAGGTTTATGTGTCAGTGATTAAACTTACAGCTTTTCAAAGAAATGAGAATTTTAATTAGATGCCGTTTGAATAGTATAGTATAGTTAATCGTATTCAGTTGAAATTTGATGAACTGTGAAAATGTTATCTTGTTTACATTTTTGTTTTGTTTTCATTTTTTTGGATAAAACTGTACATTTGATGTTCGAATAAAGAGCTAAATAAATTTAAAATAATAAATATATGTAAAAAAAATTAAATACCCGTTCAGTAGTTTGTGGTAGTGTGTTCTGTGCAGTGTTGTGAAACACGTATGCTTTAACATTGCAAGACTAATACATACTATTATGGTAGGATGATGTATTCGAAAACCAGGCCAGCAGCCAAACAAATGCATACCTACAGCTGAAGGACGGCCTCTTTCCATCCTTTCCATCCTGTTAAGAGCCTCTTCCCAGGCTGTCTGTGCAGAAGGGTGACAAAGACAGGGCTTTCTCAGTGGTGACGCGCCTTGCCCTTCGCAATGCCCTTTCCCTTTAGGATGACCTGGCACCTACCTTACTGTCCTTCAGGCACTGGCCAAAACATTTATTTTTACCCAGGCTTTTAACTGAGGAGTTCCATCTTCTTTTAGCTGTTTTTATGCTCGGCTTCTAGCCTAAGGACTGTTTCATGGATTGTTTTAGGCTTCATCCTGTTTTTATGCCCCTGGCTTGTTTTTATAGCTTGATTTATTATTGATCATCCTTTTAAAAAACGATTTTATTGTATTTTTTCCCCTTTGCGAGCCACTTTGAGCAGGGGTCCAGAGAGGTGCTCTTATAACTGTGAAAAGGTTATTTCTGATATTACATGCCTCATTAGCCATTGGTTGGGAAACATATTAGATGTTTAAAAAGACTTTTTAAAAAAATCACAGCTTGAGAAAGTCTTTCCTGTTTGCCACATGAAATTATGTTAGAATGCATTACTTTGTCTTACTAGGAATGTTTGCTGTTCCATTTAAATGTTATCATATCTTATAATCTTACTGATTGACTGATATTATCGTATGTTACCGTATTTTGTAGTCCACTTAACTGATTGAAAGATTTTAATTTTTTTTAACTTGTAATCTGCTTTGACTCCCAGTGAGAAAGGTGGTCTATAAATGAAATTAAGAATAACAACAATAACAACAACAACAACGATTGATTTTTTTTCAGATCTTAAGTAAGGAATTTGATGAAGGAACTATGGATTTGCAGCCACTTGTGGGAGCAGTCTACAATAGAAATAAACAAATGTAGGCAATGGGCTGCCCGGTTTTTCACAATCCACCAAGAGACATCTTCTAATGGAGCCAGCAATGAAGAAGCCATCTACTCCTGTTCATTCAGTGGTGGTTGGAATGGTCTTATTTAGCTGGTACCATTCCTCTGGGGATTAGGAGCATGCATACACACCCACTGTGAAGTACAGATCTTGTTGTAATGTGGAGTGAAGTGGTGGTCCAGACACACAGCTAGTGTGATTGAGCTGCTGGGATTTCCCACTGGTTGAGAATGGTGTTGACAAAGGGTTCCTGGGCAACAGTCTGTTCTTGCTTTCCAAGAAACAAAACACCTCCTCTTGCTGTCTGACGTATTGAAACATCAGCAGGAGGAGTGCTGAAGCATCGTGAAGATAACTCAGCAGCAGAGGCCATCCAGAGGCAGTAGCTCAGAGGACTTATTCATTCCTAGTTTTTAAAGGATCCCGAGTACAAGGAGGGCATCACTCAAACCGTACTAGGAGGACATATGAACCATGTTAAGGAAATGAGCACGTGAATCTGTCTTATACTGAATCAGACCATCGGTCTATCAGGGTCAATATTGTCTACTCAGACTGGCAGCAGCTCTCTATGGGTCTCAGGCAGAGGTCTCTCACATCACCTGCTACCCGGTCCTTTTAACTGGAGATGCTGGGGATTGAACTTTGGACCTTCTGCATGCCAAACAGATGCTCTGCCACTAAGCCCCAGACCCTCCCAACTGGCTTTTACTTACATAGAGAGAGAATTTTACTTATTTGGTTCTGTATGCTTACATTCTGCTGCACTGGAGCATGCATCTATCCAAGTTTCTTCAAAATTACGGTATTTTAAGGGAAGGGTACAAACAGCAACAGCAACTATTGACACCTCTTTGCTGAATGCCAAGGGAGTATTGCGGTTTGGTTCACTGAAAAGGGATTGCAGGAATAGTAGGCATGCTTGCAGTTAATGCATAGACATGCCCTTCGTCTCTATCCATGATCAGGCCATGGCCAAATGTGACCTCTGCCCTAAAGAGCTTTGGGATTAAGATGCTTTTGTTGCTGAGTATTGGCATGATGGGGTAATTGGTTCCAAATTTGTCTGCTGGCATATTCTTTTGCTTTGCCTTATGACAAACGTTTGCAGTCTGAATGGTTTCCTGGTTTCTTTATTAGCAGAAGGGATTCAGGTGGGGTAGCCATGTTGGTCCGAAGCAATAGAACAAAGTTTGAGTCCAGTGGCACCTTTAAGAACAACAGAGTTTAATTCTGGGTGTAAGCTTTTGTGTGCATGCCCACTTCGTCAGATAAGTGTGCCTGCCCATGAAAGCTTATTCCCAGAACTTAGCTGGTCTTCAAGGTGCCACTGGACTCAAACTTTGTTTTATTAGCAGAAGTTAGCACAGCAGTGGATCAGCAACATCTATATGAGTAGCTTCCCCCCCCCAGCCAAATTTAATGAGGAAGTATAACGTAAAGTCGACGTATACCCATTTTTTACAACTGGGTTACCCCCACTGCCATCATGCATGTCAGGGTGTTCTTCCTTGATCGCCTATTATATTCTCGAGCAGCTAATAACAAATGTCTCTGTTTATCTCATTTGGTGTCTCTGCTCTGTGTCATCCTTGTTGTACTTGTTTCTAGGAAAGATATTGTCCAGATATCTGTCAGAGAGGATAAAACTTTACATGAATGCTCTCCAATCTGGTGGAGTTAGATCTGCCCATGTTGTAAAACTACTGTTTCCCTCGTGGCCCTGATGGAGGTGGTGTAAGTGAATGTCTTATTTGCCTGTCATACAATTTGCTTCGGTATATTTGCTTTGGTGTATGGGTCAAATTTTGCATGACTGGCCATAATTCATTCATTGCCTTTAAAAAAAAAACCTGGAATGAGACTTTCAGAGTTCCACTGAATGTTGATATTTCTAAGGATGTGTAGCTGGCTAAGTAGATCTGCACTGAGTTCAGTATGGCTTATTCCTGGGTAAGTGTGCGGAGGGCTGTGACCTGAGACTGCAGTCCTAAATACACTTGTGAGGGCTTAAATCCCATTGAGCTCTGTGGGACTTATTTCTGAATAAGTATTCTTTGGCTTGTGCTGCGGATTTAGCTGAGAGGTACATAAGAACATAAGAGAAGCCAATGTTGAATCAGGCCAGTGGCCCATCTAATCCAACACTCTGTCACACAGTGGCCAAAAATACCAGGTGCCATCAGGAGGTCCAGCAGTGGGGCCAGGACATATATTACTGCCCTGATCTGGGTAGCCCAGACTAGCCTGATCTCTTCAGATCTCAGAAGCCAAGCAGGGTCAGCCCTGGCCAGTATTTGGATGGGAGACCTCCAAGGAATACCAGGGTTATGACATAGAGGCAGGCAATGGGAAACCACCTCTGAGTGCCTCTTGCCTTGAAAACCCTACAGCTTGCCATAAATCAGCTGTGACTTGATGACACTTCCCACCACCACATTTATTACCATGTGGCCATTTAAAAATAGAGTTTTAATACAACTTTTCTCCCATCTCATAGGTCCAACGTGAAGTTAAGCATGCTTGAGCTCACTGAAGTCAGTGTGCTTAACAGTGTTTTGTAATGTGGTCACAGGTGCTTGTAAATATATTTAGTAGTATTTTGGTAAGAATTGCAGAATCCTATTTTTTAAAAAAATATTTAGGGATGGGTTGTGGGATAAATGGGTTGCCACCAGAAACTCAAACTACTGATCCACTTCAAAGCAAACGTATATTGTTGTGACTACATTATTTTTGCAGTGCAATCCTAAACAGAGCTGCATCCTTCTAAATTCATGGAAGCCAATGTGTGTAATTCTGTTAGGGATACATTTCAGGTCACTCAGATCCTGATTTAAAGGCAATATCATGATACTCTGATCTTCGTGTACTGGAGTGAGTTATGAGGATTAGCTATTGCTGCACGTTCCTTTAAAATAATGGGATAGTAATCAAAAGTAGCTTTAAAACTCCTCCATCCTTAGTTCCTCACTCCCTTTAAATTCCATCATGGTAGGACCTCTCTGCTGTGTTGGCAAGGCTAGGGAACACAGAGCGCCTTCTATCACATGTGTGGACCTGTGAGATAATCTGCAATTCTGCTATCAGACATACCAAGAAATCTACAAAAGGAGGAGGAGGCCAAACCATTAGCCCAGATCCTGGGGCCATCTCTGCTGGGCATCTTCCCAGAGGAATTAAAAGTTCCCTCTCATGTGGGAACATTGCTCAGCCTCATTGTATATCTGGAGAATGCTAGGCAATGTGAAGGTCAGAGTTCACAATACATGTGCAGTATCAATGCACATAGAATCTGACAGCAGGAATTAATAGCAAAATTGACTCACCAGCAGGGTTCCCTCTAAGCTGAGTTAGTGTGAGCTAGCTCACAGTTTTTTAGCCTCCAGCTCACAGATTTTTGTCTTAGCTCAGGAAGAATGGCTCCAGAGCAAACTAGCCAAATTTCTCACTCACGACTTTAATGGCAGTACCTCACAAAGTAGAATTTTTGCTCACAACACTCCACAACTTAGGGGGAGCATTGCTCACCAGGTAAGTGTTGTCAAGTCTCTTCCAACTTATGGCAACCCTATGAATTAATATCCTCCCAAACATCCTATTGTTAACAGCCTTGCCGAGGTCTTGCAAACCGAGGGCCGTGGCTCCTTTTATTAATGCACCTCATGTTGGGTCTGCCTCTTTTCCTGCCGTCTTTTCCAGTGACTCTTGCTTCTCAGAATGCGACCAAAGAACGATAGCCTCAGTTTAGACATTTTAGCTTCTAGGGAGAGTTCAGGCTTCATTTGGTCTAGAATCCACTTATCCGTCTAATTTGGTGGTCCACAGTATTTGTAAAACTCTCCTCCAACACCACATTTCAAATGAATCAACTTTCTTCCTGCCAGCTTTCTTCATCGTCCCAACTTTCACACCCATACATAGTAATGGGGAATATTATGCCATGAAGTAACTTGATCTTGGTCGCCAGTGACAAATCCTTAAACGATAAAAAGGTAAAGGTTTCCCCCTTGCTTGAAAGCCAGTTGAATCTGACTTTAGGGGGCGGTGCACATCTCTGTTTCCAAGCTGAAGAGCCGGGGCTGTCGGAAGCCATTTCCGTGGTCATGTGGCATGACTAAACACCGAGGCACACGGAACACTGTTACCTTCCCACGGAAGCAGTACCTATCTATTTACTTGCAGTTTCTTGCTTTCAAACTGCTAGGTTGACAGGAGTTGGGGCCAGAGACGGGAGCTCACTCCGTCACACAGCACTAGGGTCTTGAACTGCTGATCTACAGACCTTCTGGTTTGTTGCTCAGCGTCCTAACCTCTGAGGCATTGCAGCCGACAAATCCTTACACTTAAGGATTTTTTTTTGGCTTCATGTGGAGGAGTGGGGAATCAAACCCGGTTCTCCAGATTAGAGTCTGCCGCTCTTAACCACTACACCAAACTGGCTCTACCTCCTCTCCAGATATATGCATTATTCATTTGTTAGAAAAAACTTATATTGGTACCTGCTTATTTGGAGGTGTGGCCAAACTAGGTAGCATGTATGTAAAATGGCACCCCGTCTTTCTTTTGTAAACGAAGAACCTTCTGTTTGGCTGTCTTTTTGATAGCCCATCCTTTTCAGATGATCTTATTACTGTGTAGGCAGATTTTTTTTAATGCACTGAAATGGTGTGCCTTGAGGATTATACAACTAGCAATTGTTATTTATTCTAATCCTTAACCACTTTTTAGTTGCTGTTCTCTTTTTGTGTAATTTGGTTAAAATTAAATATTTATTAAAACTTTTTATTGGGGAAATTGTGGAGGACTAGAGGGGGCACAGCTTTCAAAAAAGAACATCGAGTGAAAGAAAATATTCTTTGTGACTGGCATAGTGTGGGTGGAGAATGTGAAAGGAACCATGCTAATGTTTGCTTTATTTTTAAAAAAAACATAGCTGAACACCCCTGGGCTATGAAAGTCAGATGTTGGAGAGAGATGCTGGGGGAGTATGGACATTCACATCAATGCACAGTGTCACTTCTGGTGCAGAATCAAAGCTGGCATCATTGGGTTGGGACAACACTCTAGGATTTGCCACAAACTCTATAGTGAGCCTAGAGCATCACTCCAATATGATGATGTCATTGCTGGGCCTCCTGGCATTTTTCTCCACTGGCCTGTGAAACAGCAGCAGAGAACAGTTGCTGATGCTGGGAGGGCTGCAGCCCCCCCCTTCCCCGTAGAGCTATGAAGGCCTGGAAAAAAATTGGGAGCTAAGTTTTTCCCCCAAGGACTTTCCTGTCAGTTTTTTTCCAATGGAAAAACTGGGACGTGTGGGGGAGCACTGCAACAAAACAGAACTTCCCTTGATTTTTTCCCCCTTTTGTAGTGAATGCAATGCTTTTTAAGACAAGGTTTTACTTACCCCAAATGAGTAGTATGAACATTTTTATGTAACACAATCTCCAGTATTTTATGTTAATTCCTATGTATACTGTAGACATGTGCAATATATTTTCTAGGATATGTTTAAATGTAAATAATTTTGAGAACTGTATGCTATAATGTGTTTAACAATAATACATTATTAAAAAGTGCAGTGTTTTCACAGTTATAACGTTTAGCGATATCCAAATATGCTGGTAGTCCTAGATAGGGATGGGCACGAACTGGCTCATGAGCCAAAATTCAGCATGAACTTTGGCCGGTTCTGAGCCCCTGAACCAATATTCAGGGAAGGCACCTTCCCCAAACATTTACTAGACTTTTGTACAGTTCAGCTGTTTGGGGCCATTTAAACCTAACAACTGAGCAGCACAGAGTCTGCAGCTGAACTGTTAGGTTTAAATGGCTGCCAGCCATTTCAACCTCACAGCTGACAGGCAGACCCGCCCTGCTGTTAGGGTGAAATGGCTGGCAGCCATTTAAACCTAACAGCGATAAAGGGCTGCCTTGTCAGCTGTTAGGTTTAAATGGTTGCAAGCCATTAAACCCATCAGTTTCTCTCCCGGGGGGGGGGAGCAAAACCAACTGGTGAAATGGCTGGCAGCCATTTAACCTTCCCAGGCAACCTCCTGGCTTGGTTCGGGTGGGGGCCTTTTGGCTTGGGGCAACCCCAACTGGTTTTATTAGGTTCACACCCATCCCTAATCCTAGGTATTATGAGTGAAATTTCTGTCCAAATAATGTACTTTCTTTCGTTTCCTACAAGTTTTATTTGTAACTCTTGGGTGGCAAAAATCAAGATACATGTGCTAAAGTAGCATAGTGCTAGGCAGTTTGCAGCTCTCTCTTAATTATGGGGTATATTTGCAATTTGCTTGTAGAAGTCTTAACATTTAGTCCTAAATCACTTCGATTTTTCCTCCACTTCCCCTGCTTCCTCTCTCCTTTTCCCCTCCTCTTTCTTTCTAACTCCACCCTTATTTTCCTTAGTTCTTTATTTTGAATCCCCTTTAGTATTGAACTGAACAACTGAACTGATAAATTGGCTGAATATATGAATGTACAAAACATCTAAAGACTAACGAGGGGAAGAGCCCCTTGCTCTTCAAGCAACTTTGGTTTTGCTTACATCCATGCTTATCAACATTATTTCATGTATGATGTTTTTCTCAAAGTCATATTTCCCGTATCATATCATTGAAGTCCATGAGTCGCCCAACCATGACTCTTGTTGTTGTTCAGTCGCACAGTCGAGTCCGACTTTGCGACCCCATGGACCAGATTACTCCAGGCCCTCCTGTCTTCCGCTGTCCGCTGAAGTTTGCTCAATTTCATGTTCGTTGCATCGATGACACTATCTAACCATCTCATCCTTTGTCGTCCCCTTCTTCTTTGACCTTCTATCTTTCCCAGCATCAGGGTCTTCTCCAGTGAATGCTCCCTTCTCATTTGGTGGCCAAAGTATTTGAGCTTCAGCTTCAGGATCTGGCCTTCCAGGGAACAATCAGGATTGATTTCTTTTAGGATTGACTGATTTGATCTCCTTGCAATCCAAGGGACTCTCAAGAGTCTTCTCCAGCACCATAGTTCAAAAGAATCTATTCTTCGGCGCTCGGCCTTCCTTATAGTCCAACTCTCGCAGCCATACATTACTACGGGGAATACCATTGCTTTGACCATGCGGACTTTTGTTGGCAAGGTGATGTCTCTGCTTTTTATCATGCTGTTTAGGTTTGCCATCGCTTTCCTCCCAAGGAGCAGGCATCTTTAATTTCATGGCTGCAGTCACCATCTGCAGTGATCTGGGATCCTAGGAACGTGAAGTCTGTCACTACTTCTACGACTTGCCCTTCTATTTGCCAAGGAGTGATGGGGCCAGATGCCATGATCTTAGTTTTTTTGATGTTGAGCTTCAAGCCCACTTTTGCGCTCTCCTCTTTCACCCTGAGCAAGAGGCTCTTTAGGTCCTCTTCACTTTCTGCCATCAGAGTGGTATCGTCTGCATATCTGAGATTATTGATCTTTTCCCCAGCAATCTTAACTCCAGCTTGTGCTTCATCCAGGCCAGCATTTCGCATGATGTACTCTGCATATAAATTAAATAAGCAAGGTGACAATATACATCCTTGTCGTACTCCTTTTCCTATGCTAAACTAATCAGTTGTTCCATATCCGGTTCTAACTGTTGCTTCTTGACCCTTATACAGGTTTCTCAGGAGACATGTGAGGTGGTCCGGTACTCCCATCTCTTTAAGAACCTGCCATAATTTATTGTGATCCACACAATCAAAGGCTTTAGCATAGTCAATGAAGCAGAAGTAGATGTTTTTCTGGTACTCTCTTGCTTTCTCCATAATCCAGCGAATGTTGGCAATTTGATCTCTAGTTCCTCTACCTCTTCGAAACCCAGCTTGTACTTCTGGCAGTTCTCTATCCACGTACTGTTGGAGCCTAGCTTGTAGGATTTTGAGCATGACCTTGCTAGCGTGTGAAATGAGTGCAATTGTGCGATAGTTTGAACATTCCTTGACATTGCCCTTCTTTGGGATTGGAATGTACACTGACCTTTTCCAATCCTGTGGCCACTGTTGTGTTTTCCAAATTTGTTGGCAAATGACTCTAGGTAGGGTCATCTCACCTGCTGCACAGAAGCAAAACAAAAACAAAAACCACAAGGGAAGGAAATGAAACTCAGTCACCACGATTACTGTACAGCTGTCTGACAGCCATTCAAGACAGATGGCAGACAGACCAGAGGTGATCATGGCTGTTGAACATGCAATGTTCACTTGTTGAATGTGTTTGCCATAAAGTTTGTAGCGTCCCTAGAGAGTGGGAGTGACATTTGTGGGCCCACTGAATGACCTGAGAACACCAAATACTGCATTGTTATTAAAGCTAACCAGGTATGGACCTGAATGGAAAACCACTGGGAACCCCATATAAGGATGGGTTATACACATAATAAAGATTTTTAAACATCATAGATCAGAGATGGGCAGGGGGTCACTTGAGAGTGAGGAGTCCAAGCAATTAAAAATAGCTCTCCACCTCTCTTCCTGTAATCACTTCCTTATCCTTCCCTTTGAAGCTTTCCTCTTCCTCTTGTGTGTGAAGAAGGCCCATGTTCCGGATGGGGAAAATGACAGTGCCAGCAGCCTTTCCTATGTGACTGCCCTCCTGTTTCTTTGTGCGTACCCAGGCAGCATTGCTCTGGATGAGGAAGGAGCAGGCTGTTGACTGCTGCCCTCTGCATCAAAGCTGCTGTTTGCCTCGTCCCCAGAAAAAGAGCTATCAGTATATTTCCACCCTGCAGAGCAAGTTACAGTTGGGGTGTTGCTTCAGAAAAAAACAGAGGAAAGGCTTACTCATCCAAGCATAGCAGACCTCCTCTGGTACACTTTGATTTTTGTACAAGCCCCCATTTTGTGACCAGCTCGACCCACCAAGCTGCCATTTTGTGACTGGTACCTCCCAAGGATCTTTTAGAAAAATAAGTAGGACCCAGAAGCATATGATCTGCCCTCCTCTGTCATAGGCAATGGTGGTGGAAAGTGGCATTAAGTCGCAGCTGACTTATGGCCACCCCGCACAGGGTTTCCAAGGCAAGAGCCGTTCAGAGGTGGTTTGCCATTGCCTGGCTCTGCGTTGCAACCCTGGACTTCCTTGGAGGTCTCCCATCCCAATACTCACCAGGGCCGACGCTGCTTGGCTTAGGCGATCTGAGAAGATCAGGCTAGCCTGGGCCATTGAGGTCAGGGCAGTCACAGGCAATACCCAGAAGGTTTCTGTGACATTTTCATAACTATAGTTCATATGACAACCGCAGTAGCCATGACATTGCTCTGTGGGATGACTATTGCAGGTTCCCATGGAGATAATGTTTTGATTTACTTAATGAAAATCTATTGATCTGAGCACAAAAGGATCACTCTTTTAAAGAAACTGCGGTGAATGCTGTGCCACAAATTACTAACACTTATTGCATGAGAACGTTCATGTAGAGGGGACAGCCTGCGTTCCATCTTGGGTTGGATCCAACCAGCTTTTCCACTGGAGGAAAAGGGAGGAGGAAGTCCTCTTTGCCACCAACAATCTATATTGGGGGTCATGGGATTACCACGGACAAAAGGTATGCGTGATGGGGCCTGGAGTAAAGGGGGGAATCTGGGGATGTGGAGTGAAAAAAACTGCATCCAAACTCTTGTAAAAGCTGGTGGATGCTGAACAATCACGACCAATCAAAGTAACAGGTCCTAAACTCCTGCTGCTGCTGCTGCTGTACCCCTTTACAAACATCCTGGAATGGAATATATGAGTGTTTAAACCCCCTATACTAACGATGCACAGCAATATACCTTGCCATTATGGAGTGGAGATGGGAATCTTGGCAAGGTCAGTTTGTGGAGACTTTATCCCGGCTATCGGTGGATTATATGTGAAGAGACCATTTGTAGGAGTTACAGCAAGCAAGTTGGTCTTCCCATGTTGGACTCACCATCAATTTACTGTCATGGTTACAAAAGCATCAACTTCTGTACAACCCAAACTAGACCCATCAAGGTGAAATCGCTATGTATATGGGAAAAAACACACATTTATTATTGTTTGCCGAGCTACTAAGACCATCTGGTTTATTTGAGATTCTATGAATCTTACTGCTTAAACCCCATAAAAAGTACTGGCCTGGGGAACTTGCATTCCCTTCATGCTCACAAATCTTGTCCAAGCTGGTGATTAAAAATCTCGCTTAATAACGACTAATGCATTCAATGGCTGTGGTAATCACTGGTAACCATCAACAAGTTGATTCATCTCCATTTGGTCCAAAAATTACAAAAGCTGTTCCTGCATTTCTTGTTTCTATCTATCGTCATATGATTACCCCAAAATTAAACCATGCAGTATTTGAAACAACTTCAAAGGCCAAGCTTGCACTTCTCCTTGTTCAGCCTTTTTATTGGTTCATGTTTTCCATTTGGCTTCAACATTGTGCTCTTGCTGATGGCTTTCTAGAGTTTCATTTATATATATTACAGCTCTGGTTGGTGAGACAAGCTAATTAATACCGGGATGGAGGCTATGGAGCATACGCCTCATGCGGGGCGGGGGGGGGGAGCCTGCTGCTGCTGCTGCAATTTTTTCTGTCCTGTGTACATCTCATACTATTCTGACCGTGCCCAAGTGTGCCTTGCAAAAAATGTACACCAAATTTCATTTAATCAAAATACATTTCACAGGGATTGTTTACACTGTTATCTATTGCCAGCTGTGTTAATCACTATAAGCTTAAACATGTCAACACAGAGGAAACATGAGATCCACTATTTCTTAATTCGATTCTTTTCTAACAAAACAATAAAGTAGAAACAGGCCATTTTACAATGAAAAAAAATAGGATGCCAAGTGGTCCAAGCTTTAAAAAGCTTTATACCCTGGAGGTTTGTAAATGGTGTTAATTGGGACCCTCGGAATTTAGGCCCAAGGTCACTGTGGTATGGATCCCATTAATTTCCAACATACTTCCCCACCCAACCTCTCCCAGTTGAATAAGGTCAAGAATCAGACGAGATGACAGTATAAGCAGTTGACTGTACTAGAGGTGATTCTTCATCTAGCATTCATTCCACATTTTCTTAACTGGAAAAGGTGCAGCTCAAATCCACATTCAATAACCTCGGGGCAACACTGTACTGACTGCAAAGTCACCCCTGAATGGCCATAACTATGCAGAAGGTACCATAAAACCCAGTGATAAAAGAAAGTGAAAGTGGCACACAGTGTAGAGGGTACCATAAAATCCAATCAAAGGAAGTGAAAGCAGCATGCAATGCAGAAGGGAATTTCTGTTCCAACATGGCTTTTGTAAAACAATGGAGAGAAAAGCCAGTGCAGAATCACCCTATAAAGGAAAAGGGAAGAATGCACACCATTCAAATGATCTGAGCACAACTTAAGAAATTTCAGGTAATGACATTCAAGAAACAGGCTTGATCAGATGAAACACTGAACCAAGAAATGACAATGTTAAGTTGAATGTAAGTGGGGAGTGGGGGAGGGAGTCTCTTTGCATGATTAGAATCTATTTCCAGTTCACAAGACCTGTAATGCCCATTTACCACAGAATAGTAAATATAGGCGGTGATCACATGGGCCTTTAGATCCAACATAGGTGTGAATGCCTGATGGATCTAAAGGGAGCGATCAGACAGCAACATCTGGGAAGCGTCCTGCAGTCGTCGGCAACCAGTGCTGCTCTGCCGCAGAAGCGGAGTTAAAAGACACTGGGGAAAGTCTGGTAGTAAATGGGGTCCGACGGGCCACGGACGGACTTTCCCCATCTGATCACTCAAGCATGCTCTCATGCCGTTGGGCTGGTCTGATCAGGCCATTCCGGCTCGGTGCCATTTCCCCCCCTCTTCACAGTATGCGCATCATCTCATACTTCATAGGGGGCCCTCAGTGCGGAGGTGCGATTTCTTATTTATGCGCATGGGAAACAAGCAGCCCCCCTTAAAGACTACCTGCATTTGCATCTGATCGCACAGTGACGGGCTGCACCTGCAGCTACAAAGGGATGTGTGATCCTCCAACTGCATGTCAAATTCCTCCAGAGGAGATAGCCTCACTTCCCCTCCACTTCAACTGGCACGTGTGACCACAGCCATAGAATTATCTGAATTAGGTTGGAGGGACCATTAAGAATGTGAATTCTAATCTCTAATTCCTTAGTTTCCCTATATGGTAACAAAAGTATTTTTACTAAAGGTCAGGCCTGTTGAAGCTACGGCAAATGTTAAAAGATTAGGTTTGTGTGAGGAGGAGGAGAGGAGATTGGATTTATACCCCACCCTTCACTACCCAAAGAAGTCTCAGAGTGGCTTTCAATCCCTTTCCCTTCCCCTCACCACAGCAGACACTTTGTGAGGTAGGTGGAGCTGAGAAAGAACAGCTCTGAAAGAATTTATGACTGACCCAATGTCACACCAGCTGGTGCAACTGGAGGAGTGGGAAACTATACCTGGTTCTCCCAGATTAGAGTCCTCCCTCTTAACCACTACACCAAACTGGCTACAGGCATGGATGAAATTTAAATTCAAACAGGTTCAAATGTGTCTAAGACTACAATCCATGTACAAATGCCTGGAAGTAAGACCTGTTGGACACAGTGGAGCTTATTTCTGAGTAAACATGCAGAGCAAAAGGATTTAATTATAATTTTTTTAAAAAGCTTTGAACAGAATGACAGTGAGTTTATTTAGAATAGTTTTTGCTTGTTGACACCCTCTCAAGTATTAAATTGCTCCATGTTCTGGCCAGATTAGGTGCCTTTTACAGACTGTAAAAATGGCCCCACTCTAGTTTGTGTTCCAGCCCTGGAAACCTTATCTTTTCTGTTTATTGTCATGAGGTCATGACAAAACTATGGGTTGTATCCTACCACTGTGTGATCAGCTACCAGTGATGCCTTCCTCCAGCATAAGGAGTCTTCTTCTGATGCAAGAAGTTCTTTGAAAGAGCTTCATGCCCTCTGGAGGAAGACTCCTTGCTCTGAAGGAATGGACTGAGAGGAGTGGTAGGATACCTCTAAAAGCCACCGATGTCACCAAGAATATGGCAGTGGACATAGTGTGCAGGTTAATAACAGCAGCAATGAACTTATGATGCAACCAGAAGAGAGGAATAATTTCACAGGTGTATATAGGTATACAGTGGCAATCCTTCCCTATTATATAAAAGCGTAGTGGTCGTCTGGTATGCCCAAACAAGGCATGCCCAAATAAGGCGAAAATGCGCGGCAAAATAGGTTGGCCACGGAGGCTGCCACTCATATTTGGGCCCTGGCCATTGGCTGGCATGCCTGGCTGTGTGGGCTCAGTCCTGCCCACACAGCCAGCACACAGCCTCTTCACCCCAGTCTGCCTCCAGCTACCAGACGGGGCAGATGCTCTGGTGGCTGCATGCTGGTGGCCCAAGCTGGATGACGGCCTCCCTCACCGCAGCGCCACACCCCCCGGTAAGCAGCTGGGGCTGCTGATGCCTTGCGCAGTGGGGAGGAGGCAGTGGAGCTGGCCTCCTCATCCAGGCACAGCCAGGAAATGGGGCAACCAGTGACTCAGGCCGACGGCGGCCCGTGACAACTTCCACAGCGGGGAACGGGCAGCGGAGCTGGCTGGCCTAAAGAAGAGGATGGCCTTCATTGCTCACCGCTCTGCCACTGTGGGGCCATGCCGGGAGGGGGAGGCGGACCTGGCATCCCCCTGCAGCCGCCGCCACTACAGAGGGGGACGGGGCCTGCAGAGAGAGTCCGGCTAGCGCCCATTGCATTGGGCCACGCAACAGGCCTTGCCGCTAGTCCTAAATATTGTCTTTAATTTACCTCTGTACTTCAGTATTTAAGGACAAATTTTATGCTAATGTATGGCCTCAGTTAGGAGCTGCGGTGGCTCAAGTGGTTAAGATGCTGAACTGCAGGCTGTGGAAGGTCAGTAGTTCAGCAGTTCGAGAACCGAGAGTGCCGCATGACGGAGTGAGCTCCTGTCTCTAGTTCCAGCTCCTGCCAACCTAGCAGTTCGAAAGCGAGAAATTGCAAGTAGATAAATAGGTACCACTTCGGTGGGAAGGTAACAGCGTTCCGTGCACCTTGGTGTTTAGTCATGCCGGCCACATGACCATGGAAATGTCTTCAGACAGTGCTGGCTCTTCGGCTTTGAAACGGAGATGAGCACCGCAACCCTAGAGTCAGATTCGACTGGCTTTCGAGCAAGGGAACCTTTACCTATGGCCTCAGTAAACAAAATACAATACTTGCAGTGCACTTAATGCACAAAACCTTTGCAGATAGACTGTGATGTAAATTTCTTATTTCCTTCCTTTGCAATGACCCCCCCCCATCAGGCCTGTAGCCAGGATTTTTTTGGCTTTTGGGGCATATTTTTTCTTGTGAGGCAGCCATTATCTGTCTGTCTGTATACAACTCACCCAACTCCTCCCCGCAGACAACTCTGTGCTTGGGTGCTGCCCGCTGCCACTTATAGCCCCCCCCCTCCATACGCTTCCTCATGCCTCAAATCTTCTTAGGCAGCACGTGCTCGCCTCAGCTTTGGCACTGCCTGCTGCCTTTCCCTCCACCCTGGCTGGAGCATGCACCACACTCTCCTCTCTCTGGCTCACCGTGGAGGTCTGTCCTAACCCCTCCTCATCCGTCTTTGGCTCCAGGCCCTTGAGGGGGGCAGGTGGGCAGGCTGCTGTGGTGAGTGGCTGCTGTGCCCTCAGCCTGTCTTGGGCACACACTTGTCTCGTGGGCAATTTTCCTGCCCAGGCAGGCGGCATGAATTGAGCTCAGCGCTGGGCCTTCTCCCTGGTGCCGCCTAACCTGTTCCCTTCGCACCAGCTGGAGGAGAGAAGGGAGCCTGGCAGGCTAATCACAAGCAGGGCACAGCGACTGAGGACTGGAGAAGAGGAGGAGATTGGATTTATACCCTGCCCTTCACTACCCAAGGGAGTCCCAGAGTGGCTTACAAACTCCTTTCCCTTCTCTCCACAACAGACACCCTGTGAGGTAGGTGGGGCTGAGAGAACTCTGACAAAAACTGCTCTTTTTCAAGAATAGCTGTGCCAGAGCTTCTGACTGACCCAAGGTCACATCAGCAAGTGCAAGTGGAGGAGTGGGGAATCAAACCCGGTTCTCCCAGATTAGAGTCTGCACACTTAATCACTACACCAAACTAGCTCTCTGTGAGGTAGGTGGGGCTGAGAGAGCTCTGACAGAAACTGCTCTTTTTCAAGAACAGCTGTGCCAGAGCTTGTGACTGACCCAAGGTCACATCAGCAGGTGCAAGTGGAGGAATGGGGAATCAAACCCGGTTCTCCCAGATTAGAGTCTGCACACTTAACCACTACACCAAACTGGCTCTGCAAGGCATTGCAGACTTGGCCACCAGCTGAATCATGGGGCAGGGCATGGTACGGCCTGGCTGAATTGACTGATACACAAATAATTATTTAAAACACATGTTTTCTGTTGAAGAAATTTGTGGGGTATAGCTGTAAATTAAGGGGCGTGATCTCAAGATGCCCCACTGTAGCTACAGGCCCGCCCACCATTTTCCCTGAATAACATCATGAGAAATAACCATTGCCGCTTTTCCCTGCATCATGTGGGATAATTTTAATATTATGTTGCATCAGATTTGGATAATTTGTCCATTAAAGAATCGCCTGTTCACTCTGCTTCTTGTTACTGCTGGTTTGTAATGCATTTGAGACGAACATGGATTTTTTATGGAGCTACCATTTTTGTATGGCGCCATAACAGTTTTGGCCTGATGTTAGCTCCAAGGCAATAGTTTTTAATACATTCATTTCTGGCTCAAGCAGGAAAATGAACAAATATGATTTTGCAAAGCTGGCAAATGGATGTTTTTATAATTAACTTAGTATAGAGTAATGCATATCATGAAACTGCTGGGAGAGTTACCAGGGCAAGGCCTTCTGAAGTAACCCAGTTTCAAACTTCAAAGATGCTGTCCACATTGCATGATTGTGGTAGCAGGTGAGTACACTGTGGTTCTCTGCCATAGTCTCATATACCAGAAACAATATCATAATACCTTTAGTAGAACAGTTTTTTTTTTTAAGAAAACAACAAAAGTGGTTTTTAAGCAGTCCTAATAAAAGTATTACTGTTCTGGTCTGGATCCCCTACCCCCAGGAATAATACAATATCTTTAAAAAAAATAAACATAATGGAAAGTCAGAGACAACTTTAATATACAATCAACACACAATCCTTTCAGTAATACAATAATTAAAATATAGGAGCTATATTGCAGGGCCTGCAAGACAGAGATGTTCTGCCAGCCTTTTGGTTAGGGACAGCAGTGGTTTTCCAACATGGCTGGCACCCCCCATCCCTCCCCCCAAATAAAACAAACCAAAAAGAACATAGGGAGCGACCAAAAATCTTTCAGAACTCCATTTTTTTAATTGCATAGTTGCTAGCGACACCACCTTGAATTTGAATTTGTTTTAAATTTGGTTTTAATGTTTTTAATCTTATGGTTTTTGATGTTTTTATATTGTCTCTAAATACCAGCACTTTGCAGAGACATATCCTGTCCTTAGATATATTTGAATTTTGGTTCCACCACATTCTATGCTTGCCATAATTGATTCGGCTCAAGAACTGGCAGTCAGAAGACACCGGCCAGGGCTGACTGGCTGCTTCGCAAAGTCCCGCCCCCGTCAGTGTTTTCAGCTCAGTCTGCTCCAGTCCTCCGTCAGGCGAGGACCGTCTGGAGTGTGAGCGCAGGGACAGGCCCTCAAGGCTGAGGCAAGTGAGAGAAGCCCTTTTCCACCTTCTATGAGGGGACTAGGCCCAGAGAAGCCCTTTTCCGTCCCCCACACCCCATCCCCTGGGCCTTCTATGAGGGGTCTAGGCCCAGAGAAGCCCTTTTCCGTCCCCCACACCCCATCCCCTGGGCCTTCTATGGGGCACTAGGCCCAGAGAAGGCCTTTTCTGTCCCCCACACATCATCCTATGGGCCTTCTATGGGGGCAGTAGGCCCAGAGAAGCCCTTTCCCCCACACACTGCCCACTGCCCCCATAGAAGGCCCAGGGGATGGTGTATGGGGGACAGAAAAGCCCTGTTCTGCCCCTCTTCCCTTCCTTTCCCCCTTTTTCTTTCTTCCTCTCTCCTTTCTTTCACTCTTCCCCCTATTCCTTCCTTCCTTCCTCCAACCCTCTCTCCCTTCCTTTCTAGGGCCCGTTGTCTTCCACCACAACGGGCTTTGCTCCCTAGTTTAAATATAACAGAGATCCTTTATACCTCAGTCTGTCTTGATTAGGCTAAGCAAAGCATTGTCCCTGTTCCCAGACAGCTGTAGTCACTTCAGGAAGAGAAGTCTATGCCGGGGGTGTCAATTATAAAGCCTGGGGGCCAAAACATTCAAGGTCCTCATGCGGCCCACGAGCGACTTGGGCAAGGGAGGGAACAGGAGACTGCTTTGGGAGGAGTGAGTGGAGCCACTCCAATTGTGGCTTCAGTGTGGGGGAACAACCTCATCTGCAGCAGTCAAGCAGCGTGGGAGGGTCTGCCCAGTGCTGCGCCACTGGCTCTCCAGCTCACCCATATGGGCTTTCATTTGCACCCCCCTCCCAGCCCATGAGGCCTTTCAGTGGGGACACACCAACTTGGAGCTTACCAGCTGCTGTCTTTTACAAAGTTTATATCTCCGGTATCTGGCGTTACATTTTATGGCACACCGGTATCTGGCGTTACATTTTATGGCACACGTGGTCTGGCCCGACAAACTGACATTTATGTCAGATCTGGCCCTCATAACAAAAGAGTTCACCACCTCTGGTCTATGCCTTCCAGGCTACTAGAAAACATCACGGGTGGCTGTGGTGTCCTTATTCCACGCCAGGGGAGGTGTGGGTGTGGATCTTGTCAATCTTGGTAAAATCTTGGTCATGACTAACTTTAACTGCAGTGAGCCCTAAATACAAGTAATGTTTAAATATATATGTATTGGTTCATTTTAACAAGATTTTAAAAGAAAGGACGAAAGTGCCCTGCTCACAGATTTGAATTACTTTACCACATGTGTGCATGAATAGTCCTGCTGGTCTCTGCCTCTTTAATTAATTTCATACAGCACAGTATCCTATATATATAATTCCCTTAGGTATTGGCCATTTCCAGCTCTCCCACTGGCTGTGCAGTGCGCTTCATCAGCCATTAGCCCGTCAACCGCCAATCAAGAGTACTCAGTGCCATTGGCTGGGGGCTGGGTCTGCTCTTCTCCCCTGCACACTGCCAGCCTAGACACTTGTCCCTCACAGAATAAACTATCAAAATGGCTGTCTCTCCTGATGAAGACACTTGTCCTTCCTGCTCCTGTGGAACTAACTTTTCCCTCAGTGGCAGTTGCTAGGCAACCAAGCTTGGTTCCGTCAGTAAAAAACAAAGGAAGGAAGCTCTTTCTCCAGGCCTTTGTGGGGAACTCCTTGGGGCCAGTCCTGACTCCCCACAGCTCCAGGTTGGGAAATTCCTGGATATTCTGTGATGAAGTCTACAGAAGCCAGAGTTTGGGGTGGGGAGAGGCCTCCGCTGAATAGAGTGCCATAGAGCTCACCCTCCAAAGCAGTTGTTTTCTTGGGGTGTGGGGGGGGGAAGATTTGTTGTCTGAAGTTCAGTTGTGATAACTGGGCGATCTTCAGGCTCCACCTGGAGATTGGCTACCCTAGGCATAGCAGTTAGCGCTTCAGAGCAGGGGCTGCTAGACCCAGGTTCTTGCTGTGGAAGTTGAGTGGGTGATTTCAGGCCAGTCACAAACTTTCTCCTAGGGTTGTTGTGCAGCTCAAAATCAGAATTACATCTGCTCTCCAGATGGCAGAGAGTAGTTCCCCAGGAGGAAATGGTGGGCTCTGTGTCATTATATGCTGTTGAGATGGCCCCCAAGACTGATGCAGCAGTTAAGGCTTCAGAGCAGGGCCTTCCAGACCCAGGTTCTTCCTGTAGAAGCTGACTGGGTGATTTCAGACTCCTCACAGACTTTCAGCCCAAGCCCAGGGCACAGGCCCAGAGCCTCTTTCTAGAGCTTGCTGTATTTATTTCCATAACAGGCCTTATTCCTAGTTTCTAATAAATAGCAGGGCTTGTTTTGTGCTGGCACAAACAGAGGTGCAGAGTGAGTCCCTTTCTTCTTCACTGCTGGGGGTCCTAGATCAGAAAGAAGAGTTTCCAAAGACTTGCTCCCTTGCCTCGCTTTATTGAAGCGTTAGCATGGTCCCAGATGGTCCTCACTCAGAATGATTTACTGTACAAGACAACTGAGCCGGCTCACAGGCCGGCTTTTATTCCCAAGTGACCCACACCCCAAACACACCCGGTGATTCGCTATTTACATTGATTGGATTAACTCCTGCTCCTCCATTGGAGGGGAGTCAGGATCCACTAGTCCATTGTCCTTGGGGCGAAGCTCAGGCCCTTCCCTGGCCACATGGTGGACCGGTTAGAACCAGTCCAAGCACATGGCTGTCCAGAGCCCATGTTCTCCTGTGGATACATTATTACACACCTCATCAATTTAAAACCCCGCTCTGGGTTTATGCATCTGATCAAAACACGGATCACGTTCCTCGGTTTCACTTTGCACCACTTAAGGAGCAACTGCACCAGGGCACCACACGCGCACGCGCCCACCCCTTTCGCGCGATCTATTGCGCTTTACGCCGAACGCCGCTCTTTGTCCTGTTTGAACCAAGCACCCTGCCGTATCCGAGTGGAAGCCCCGCAGCGCGATTGAGCATGCGCAGACCTTCACTGCGCCCTGAAAGGTGAAAAAGAAGGAAGGGCAGCGCCGTCTTCTCGGGAAGGTCTTGGGGCTGTTTTTGCAAGCAGCCTTCGCTGTGTGAGGTGAGCACCCCCACCTCGAATTTGTTGCGCCTTCTCCACCCCCCCCCCTTTGCCGTTCTAAAAAGGGTGCGCGCGCGCTGCCGCCGCCTTGTCACCTGCGGGCCGTTACTTGCGCCGGAGGGGGAGGGGCGAGCGGGAGCGGGCCCCGGTCTGGGCGTAGGAGCCTGAAGGAAGCCTGGGCCACCCATTGGGGGGGGGGGGCGGCGGCTGGCTTACGCTCTGTAGGCCCGCAGAGCGGCTGTGGATGATGCTCTTTCTGTGGCCACTCCATGGTGAAAGTTCTCCTCGCCTTGCCTCGTTAATGGCGAGCTGAATGCTGGAAGTGCCAAGCCAGTAGCATCTTGAAGAGAGACTTTTACTCCGGTGTAAGCTTTCCCTTAGCGAGCTCTGTTTTACGAAAGCGCCTACTGGAATACGTGCTTGCCTTGGTTCAGCTTTACAGGGTTCCCGCATGGCCTCCTCGCTGGTAGGCCAGTTTGGTGTAGTGGTTAAGTGCGCAGACTCTAATCTGGGAGAACCGGGTTTGATTCCCCACTCCTCCACTTGCGCCTGGCTGGACGACCTTGGGCAAGCCGTAGTTCTGATAAGAGCTGTTCTTGAAAAAGAGCCGTCTCTGTCAAGAGCTCTCTCAGCCCCACCTACCTCACAGGGTGCCTGTTGTGGGGAAGAGAAAGGAGTTTGTAAGTCGCTCTGAGACACCGCTGGGTAGTGAAGGGCGGGGTATAAATCCAATCTCTTCTTCTAGGCCTTCCTGCCCAGGACCACAAAATGGCTCTGTGGCCCAAGTCAGCAAATTTTTTAAAAGTAGTATTAGGTTCCCCATGTTAATGTGCTTGGGAAGAGGCATGCGTGGCTGTTTCAACAGTGCACAGAAGTTGTTTGCTTGCCTGGGGATGCTGGGGTGTTAGCATACGCTTTTCCAAGTATTTGACTTTTAAAATAACTGTACTTTTAGACTAGATACTGTAGGAAAGTGCCTTACACTGTCTGTTTAGTGCAGCATTGTGACTTGAATGCTTTGAGCCAGAGTTCTTTCTCAATACCTGCTACTTAAATCCTTTAACTGGTAATCTGTTTTGTGTGTGTTGTGGTGCTGTTTGGAAGAAGAAAATAAATCGATAAGAAAATGATTACGCTGAAGAGATGTATGTTTATTCCTAATATTGGCTAAGCAGATGTGGTTCAAGTGTAATGTTTGTTTTTTTCTTTTTTAGGGGAAGTTATCAACCATGTCACCTGCTTTATTGCCCAAACCACAGATGAGAGGCCTGTTGGCCAGTTATTTTAGAAAATGGATGATAGCAGGGGGTTTCCTTGGTGTTGGAATTATATGTGGATTCAAGGTCAGATTTTATTGATGATGGGAAGTCACTTTTTTACAGATCTGTGTACCAGACTTGTGTCCAACAATGTAGTATTCTATAAAACAGTTAATATTCTGTAAGCAAAAAACCTAGGACAATCCTCTAGCCAGTTTACATTGAGCACATTTGTCTAGTGTTTCTTTACAGAAATTAGACTAAAGGACTTTCCCAAAAAACTCATTTTATTTTGCTAGTTTAAACTTAGTTTTGATCCTTCAGTCTTCTGTTTCATTTCAGTTTGGTTTGATGGAACCCAGGAAGCGAGCATATGCAGAATTCTATAAGAACTATGATGTCACAAAGGAGTTTGAGGCCATGAGAGAAGCAGGCTTACTTCAAAGTGCACCACCCAAAGGATCATAAGCCAGCATCTCCAGGTAACTTTTGAAAACCTTGCGTTGCCAAACTTGGGGTGGCGAAGGAGATATCACTTCCCTTGGGCCAGCTGGTTAGCTCCATAGTGTTCTATACCTTAAAGACACATAGTGGATAACAGCAGTTGTTAAAATATTGTCTCTTGTCTAGCAGAACTCTAAATGTCTGGTAATGCTTGAGGATGCAACAGTGTATAAAATACTGTGGTTCCAAATCCATACTTAATGTGCTGCTGTTCCATAAAATCCTGCAGTTGCACGGGAGAACCGTGTAAAGAAATATTTCAAGGGAGTTGGTGTGTTCCACTGAAGTAAGGGGAATGGGAAGTACCATAGCTCCAGAAGTTACAACAACATAATGTAATGTGAACAGCTTCTCAGCTGTCTGATAGGGCTTATCGCTTTGGCTATGCATACATCCACATAGTAAAACCTTAGTGTCAGAGTGTCTTGTGGTTTTCAACTACCTGACCTTTGTCTTTTATTTTTGATTACATCCTGCCAAAGGTTTTCACTTGTGCAGGCATAGTACTCTCTGGACATTTCTCTTCTCTTCCTGATTACCTTTTACTTACCTTGACTTATTTGCCTTGGCTGCTTTAATAGAACACCTATGCTGTACTAGCCTTTCCAGTTCCTTTTCAAAAGTCCAAAGCATGCTTTAGCTCTTCTCCTTTCTTTAGACCCTCATGATAATGCATCGGTTGTGCATTCACTTTCACCTGTACTGCTAGTTCAGCTCTTCTGTTTGTCCAGCTGTAGTCTGCAGGTTCCTAGGAGAAGGTCTTCTGTGCATTGTGTGAATTACTTGCTTATGGGTGCTTTCACACACTAAATAATGCACTTTCAATGTACTTTGCAACTGGATTTTGCTGTGTGAAGAGTACAGTTGCTGGAGAGGCTTGAAATGGCATTATTTAGCATGTGTGAAAGCACCCAATGTTGGAGAAAGCATTTTGTTGCTTGGTTTAAGTGCAAACATTTATGTATTCTGCATATGCAAGAACAGATCTTTGCTTTTATAATTCCTATTTCTCTTTTCAGATCCACTTCTTTAGCAACCTGAAAATGAACATTGCTGTTTCTGTGAGCTCAACCTTTGGGTCACTTCATTGCTGGTCATACTATGATCTTGCTCATTAAATGAAGTACTTAACATCAAATAATGCATTGACTCTTTCTGTTGGTGGCAAAGCAGTGTTTCATGACTGCATGGGGGAGGGAGTAGTATTTATGCAACAATGCTGTTGTACCAGACCTTGCAGACACCAGAGGTGGAGATCTCCTGGCTATTCTACACTCTATGCCATACAATAATTATTATTTATGAAAGCAAATCTTGGTGGGAAGGGAGTGATCAGAACTTGGGAAAGAGCGAGAGAATGAATTATCTGAGTGCCATCTCTTGACATCTTGTGTTTTCTTCCACAAGAGCTGGGCAGGCAGGCTGAGAACAGAATTCTCTTGAGTCAGTCTGTTATGTCTTGTCTCATTTGTGGCCTCTAAGAAAGTCAGGCTGAAAGTGTTGCTGTGTTGTTAGGTGAGGCCCAATTTTAAAAGTACTAGGAGCTGGACAAGTGGCATTTTTATACAAGAGAGCTTCTAAAACCGTGTTTTTATACCACATTAGTGGTGCCTGCAACAAAGAGCAAGTTGAAGCTTGGTTCTGGGTTGGGAGAAGGCTCTTGCTGTAGCTCTCATTCTCAAGATTGCCTCAATACTCAGTGAAGTCCACAGGCAGCCATATTAAAGCTCCATTGCAATTGAGGCTGAAGTTTGTTGTGACAGGGTGTGTGTGAAATCTGTCCCTTTCTTTCTGCTGAAGGTTTTCCGTTTCCCTCTCCATAGCCTACTCTTGAATCTCTACAGAAATTCCTGGAAGGGTTAGAAAGGCTGTCTCATAAACAAGCAAAACTTACGCGCTACTGCGATGTCGCGTCTACGAAGGGCCTACTTCAAAAAAACGAGCTTGAAAAACTACTAGGACAGCAGATACCATGGTTCTTGTATCTCAAACTGCAGCATGCTACTAGTCAAGTTAAGCTCTCCTTCATATTAACCCAACCACATACGGATCTAGAGTGGATATTGAAATCATATGGTTCAAAAAATACAGGGTTGATTTCAGCCTTATATCAACTCCTGCTCAAAGAAAGAAACCCCAAGTTAATGTCATACCAGGCATCATGGCAAAAAGAGTGCACAGTAGATCTTGACGAGGAAGCATGGTCTATCATTTGGGATCCTCTTAGAAGGTTCCCCCGTTCGATCCCACTGGAGCTGCAGCAATTTAAAATTCTAACAAGGTGGTACCTTACCCCGCAAAGGATATCCCACATGAGTAAAAATCATTCCCCCCTTTGCTGGAAGGGCTGCCAGCAAATTGGCACCTTCTCGCACTGTTGGTGGCAGTGTGAGAAAATACAAAGCTTTTGGAAGGAAATCCAACAAAAAGTCAAATCTATCACCAATATTGATATACCACTATGCCCAGAGGGGCTTTTCCTAGATTACTGGCCACCCAAAATAGGAAAACACAAACGTAAAGATACTCTAGACATAATGGTTTACGCTGCCAGAGCTTCCATAGCCACATATTGGAAGGATGTAAAACCACCAGAGATGCAGATGTGGTACAAAAAGCTGTGGGATCAATTTTTGATGGAAAGTGTATCCAATAAATTGAACAATGCCTCCCTTAGACCAATTAATAGGAAATTTATGGAAAAGTGGACACCAATTCTAGATCACCTCACACAGGTGGAACACATTCCTACTTCTTGGTCACAATATCACATTTGGCTGTGAACACAGAGCTGCACTTCTGATTCTCCTTATAGGGTTGTCTCTCTAGGTAAAGTGAAAATCTGACATGGTACAGTACTACCTCTTTGATGAATTGATGCTTGTTTATCACAAGTCGCATTGTAATTTTACCTCAAATGTTTAAGGTTAATAAGTGTATTACATGTATACATGTTAAGCGGTTCACTTGTTTTGTTTCATGTTCTTTTGCAATAATTCTGTTGCACTATATTTGTATTTATTGAAAAAATTAATAAAACATTATTAAAAAAAAAAAAGAAAGGCTGTCTCATCAACTTCAACATGAAGAATTCTTAATCTTCCCTGCTGTGTGAACCATTACACATGTACCAGTAATGCATGCTGATTCTTTATAATGTTCAAATGCGTAACCAGTGTTGCCAGTTATGTCACCACCAAACCTGTATGCTGCCCTGGCTTCATGAGTAAGCAAATGTGCCGTTGGAGAAGGGTAGAAGAGCAAAGTTGGATCTGCTGGTACATGTGCCATCCCAGACATTTCTCGTAGAAGAGGAGGAGATTGGATTTATACCCCGCCCTTCACTTGGAGTCTCCTTTCCATTCCCCTCCTCAAAACAGTTACCCTCTGAGCTAGGTGAGGCTGAGAGAGTTCTGACAGAAACTGCTATTTTCAAGGACAGCTCTTGTCAGAACTATGACCTGCCCAAGGTCATCCAGCAGCTGCGAGTGGAGGAGTGGGGAATCAAACCCGGCTCTCCCAGATTAGAGTCTGCACACTTAACCACTACACAAAACTGGCTCTCATGGACATGTCCATATGTATCCAGCTTTACTTGCACATAGGTTTGCATGACTAGGTGCGGATGGAAACATACGCCCTCTTGTAATAAGAGCAGTTCTGACACACATCTGTGTTTGGGTGAACGTTCAGCTTCTGTTCCTCTACTTCCCCCCTCCCATCCAGCTTTTGCAAGAGTTTGTAGATCTAGCTGCGGATTCCCCACCCCACCCCAAATTAATAATGTTCAACATATGAAAGACACTGAGATAATGATGTGCACCAGTAGACCATAGTAAAACCTGGCAGATTATATGGTGTCCTCACCCAGGACTTTTACTATAAATTGTCCTGGGGGTGGTGGTGGTAAACTAATAACTGAGGTTATAACACAGCATCAGTGGCCTCTTTTTTTTTTTTCCAGAGGTACCACAAGAAGAGGCAGGTTGTAAGACAGCCTCCCCCCCAGTTCTTTCTGTGATTTGTGAGGACCCATGTTCAACTTTGAGGTCCCTTTTCTCGAAAAGTTCAGCATGGTGGTTTCTTTTTTTCTGAATCATTCTTTAGTTTGCGATTTAAATATTAATGATATTTCAGTAAAGGCATGGAGCTGGAGCTGCACGCTAAAGGAAAGGCTGCTTGGAAACACAAACAGCACTGCAGGATCTGAAAGCCCAGTCTTCTGAATGGTAAAATGGTGTTGAATTGGGACCAGAGTCAGGTTTCTGCTTCATGGAAATATTAAAGCTGGGTAAATATTAAACCTTTATCAGTTACTGCTGCGTCCATTCAGCTTGTGAGGAGGCTTTGTACACTGCTTTAGGTGCTGCCTCAAGACTGAAGTCTGTAAATTCAAAAATGGTGGTTTCCCCAATTACCATATTTTTCACTCCATAAGATGCACTCCCCCCCCCAAAAAAAAGTGGGGGGGAAAGTGTGTGCGTCTTATGGAGCGAATACTACAAATGCCAGCAGCCAAAGACGCCTAGGCTTGCCAAGCCCCCTGATTTTGACCCCCCTTACCTGCTTTTTTGAAACTTGGCACCGGGGGACAAAATGGCGGCCGGAAGAGGGACGCTCTGGCAATTTAGTTCTCCAAATCTCTATGGCAATGAAAGCCATAGAGAGGAGGGCTAGAGCGTCAGTTTCACTTCCCTCTAGTGTGCGCTGCTGAGTGATTTTCCTCCCTCCAGTCCTGCCCCTGTTGTTTGCAGCAGGAGCAGCCTGAGCAGTTCTCAGAGCCCAGAAGAGTCGAGGGTCCAGGAAAGTAAGGTTTGGGCTGGCCTAGGGCTCTGCCTTACGGTCTTGTTGGGTTTTCCTTCCGTTTTAAAAGCGCAGGCAGTCATTTCAGAGCTCCGTCCCCCCCCCCAAAAAAAGTGGGAAGGAGCGAAGGGAGGCTTGCAGTGGCTGCCTGCTCTTTACAGCCGGCAGTTCAGGTCCACCTGCCAGCTGCTCATTTTAAAAGCACAGGCAGTCATTTCAGAGCTCCGTACCCCCCCCAAGAAAAAGGCAGGAAGGAGTGAAAGGGAGGCTTCTAATGGCTTCTTTCTGTCTTCCTTCCTATCATTTTTCTGCCTGCCTGTCTATCTTCCTTCTTTCCTTCCTTTCATTTTTATTTCTCTCTTTCACTCCTCTCTTCCCATCTTTTTTCTACCTCTCCCTTTCTCTTTTTCTCTCTTTCTCTGCTTTTCTGTCTTCCTCTCTTTTTCTTACTTTGCCTTTTTTCTCTTTCTGTGTTTCTGTCTTGCTTGCTTTCTCTCTCTCTATCTTTCTCTCTCAGTCCATTTTTTTTCTTTTGGTGCAAAATACCTTCTGCTCACACACACAATGCCACTTCTGTCACCTCTTCCAGATGATTCCTTAAAGTCCATCTTTTCTATGAATTGCTTGGAACTGCCCAGTCCCCATTTTCTGCTGAAATTGATCATTCCTACTGAAGACTAAACTGCCTATTTATCCTCTCTAACTTTGTCTGGTCGGTCTTTCTTAAGGGAAGAGAGATTATATTTGAATAATTTCTATAATTAATTAAAAAAAACAAAGTCTGTCTACTCACAATTTTAAAACTAGTTCCATAGCCAACACATGGTAACCCTGTAGGGTTTTCAAGGCAAGAGACATTCAAAGGTGGTTTACCATTGCCTGCCTCTGCATAGCAACTCTGGGCTTCCTTTATGGTCTCCCATCCAACTACAGACCAGAGCTGACCCTGATTAGCTTCCAAAATCTGATGAGATCAGACTAACCTGAGCCATCTGAGTCCATGACATGGTGTTATGTGGGCAGGGCTGCTGTGTGGGTGCCTTCCAGGCTGTCATCTCCAACCTGGAAGCAAGCCATGCCCTGGGAGGACGCCGTCGGAGCTGCAGCCGGGTTCTGCCCCAGAAGGAGCCGAAGGAAGGACGGGCCCAATTGCGGGCAGCGACGCCTGAGGGGCGGGCAGGAGACCCAATGGGAGCAGGGGAAGAGGGTAAACGGGGACGGAGCAGGGAGAGGGTAAACGGGGCAGAATAGCTTTTTTCCTGTTTTCCTCCTATAAAAACTAGGTGCGTCTTATGGAGCGAAAAATACGGTAGTTTTTATAGATGCAGCAAAAAAAGAGACACACATATCAAGAACAGGAGGTGGTAATTCTGTCAGAGATGACTGGCACAGAAATACAGTTTTCCTCAATGGTCTGCCACTAGAACAACTGACCATTATAGATATCCTTCTCAGAGTAGGAACAGTGGAACAGTGCCAGAAATTAGAATTAGACTTCATTGATATTGTGTATATAGTGTGTGTAATTCTCTTAACCACGAAGCACACCAGCTGTAAGCAACAGCCAAGAAGTTCCCGGTTCAGGTATCTGTGAACTCATAAGGACCATTTCCACAGTATGCACTTACCTCTACCAGCGAGTTCAATTCCCATCTGTTGCTTTGCCTGGCTCTGAAGTAGGTATTTTGATCCAGGATGGGAACCACTTCAAGCATTCAGCATTTACCTTGAAAGGGGGCATCTTGTCATGCACTTTGTCATGAAAGGAGCCTTCCTTTTTTAAAAAAAGTTTTTGCACTTGTAGTTATGCGGTAGCATAACTGTTCGTCTCTCCCTACCACACAGAACCTCTCCTGGAGCATTGCAAAATGATTTTGGAGGGAAGGGGGCGAGGTGATGGTGTGTGTCTCTGCACAAATCCTCTTCTCTCAGAAGTGGCTCCGGAGTTCCCCTCTTCATACAGACTACTCAATCTAATCTCTTCTTGCCCTGAAACCCAGGCGGCTGTCATAATGCATCCTGAGATTTTGTGTTATTACACTCTTCTTGTGCAAATGACTACCTGGGAAGGGAGAAAAAATAGTGCAAATGAAACCCCACTTGCCACAACCTGGGATTGAACCAGGGACCTTTGGATCTGCAGCCTTACAGTTTCCCAACTGAACTATTTGGCAATAGAACAAAGTTGCATCCAGTGGTACCTTAAAGACCAGCAAAGTACAATTCTGGGTATAAGGTTTCTTGTGAATGCACACTTCATCAGAAAGAGAGGCACCTTCCTCCCCCTCCCTCCCAGTCCAGTGGGTTCCTGTGCCGCTTGCAGACATGTGAGTGAGCACCGAGGGAGGAAGCCCAGCTGCTGGGGAGGCCGTATGAAGCAATATGGAGTCCATCTGCTGCAGCCTCCCTTGTGTACTCTTTAGTAATATGCATAATTGGCTCCTAATGCAATCACAATTGAGGGTTTTTTTAAAAAGGCAGAATCCCAGCTGGGAATGGATGCTGTGGTGGAGATGTTTACTAGATAGGCATTTTAAACACCTAAACCATTATGCCAACCACTACAATGGGCAGCAGGGCAGCCGTTTCCATCCTGCATGGATTTAAAGGGATCACAGGTCTCCAAAGGCAGAGCACAGGAACTTCATGTACCAAGTGCTGTGAAGGTCAAAATAGCATCCTAAAGTAATTGTGATTTTTAGAGAAAGGCAGAGGGTAACGGAGCGTGGTGGGAGGGCTTAACATGAGTTGCTGATGACCCAAAATGGTGGCGAGTGCAGGATAATCGGTGCAAATTCAAGAATCCCTCACTGGAAACACAGGATAGGATTTGGGAAACAAGGGGCAAGTGGATGGAAGCTGCAGGCAGACTCCTAGGGAGCCAAAATTCTGTGTGGAGCCTGTGGCTTTGAATCCTTAAGAACGCAAACTCAGGGATTGGCCTTTCTGTGAAAATGGTCCAGGTGGGTACAGCGTCTCAGCCTTAGCTCCCAGTCAGGAAACTGGGAACAGGACTTCTTTACAGGGCTGCTGGGTATAAAAATACAAGAAATCACATATATATGTCAATTTGCATAATTTATCCATATTCCGGAATGCTGCATTTCTTGCTGTAGAACTTAATTTTTCTAAGCACCGAGTAGATACAGCTCTGGCTTTGGCTGTGTATCAAATGATCAGGTTATCAAAGTAATTTAGGACTAAATGTTTCATAGCTGAAACTGTGTTAAGTGATAGTCCTTTTCTACCAAGTACTAGTTCTAGAAGAAGGTTCTTGATATAACCTATACTTTTGAATGCGTGATTTACTTACATTTATAAACTCTTACATCATAAGTTTTAAAACATTCCCTGACAGTCCCAAAACTTCTTTTCCTTTCCTTGGTGCTTTAAAATGGCCAGCTTCTCTTCAGTTGTGCTTTGCCACTGAGCACAGCATCTGAACATCACTATCAGCATCAACCTCACTATGTTCGTGTTGCCTCCAGCTGCACACAGGACTCCAGCTGGTGTCTAACGCGGCAGAGTGTGAGTTTGGCTATTAGAAGGCTTTTCCACTATTTAAGCAAAAAAGGCCAATAAAAATGTATTTCCTAAGTAAAGGGAAGGACCTTGTGCCTGGAAAGTCTGAAGAGCCCTTGTTACTATATCTTCGTGTTTTGAATCAACTGAGAGGTTACTAAGTAGCTTCAAAACAGGGAATGGTTTCAAGTGGTGTGTCTAGGAATTCCAAGTGGTGATATTTTAATGGTGCATTTGAAGATGTTTGGCTATCAGGATTTGAACTTACAAACCTGAAAACACAATGCAGATGGCTTAGTTTGGCACCCTGCTTTATGTGAAGACTTTATAGCTATCTCACTATTAGGATTACAAGCATCACCTTTTGATGGGTGATTGTGCTAGTCTTTAGCTATAGTCTTTAGCTATACAGTTATGCTGGAGCTGTTGAACTTAACCATTCACACACTTGATTCTGAAGAAAAGGTGCAGTTTCAGGTTTTTTCCCTGAAGAAGAGAACAGGCTCATCTAGAGATGGTAGTGGGCAAGTCACAGCATCTGGGCTGTAGGATGACATGGACAGAGGGGTAGTTGAGAAGCACTTGGCTGCATTGAATCAGTACAAATCCCCATGGCCAGATGGTATGCACCCAAGAGTGCTCAAAGAACTTTCTAGAGAGCTTGCAGAGCCTTTGTCCATCATCTTCCAGACCTCCTGGAGGATGGGAGACATGCCACATGAGTGGAGGAGGGCAGATATTATCCCAGTTTTCAAAAAAAAGGGAGGAGGGATGACCCAAGAAACTACAGGTCAGTCAGTTTGACCTCTGTCCCAAGGAAGATGCTGGAGCAGATTTTAAAAGGACAACTTGGTGATCTGGGGAAGTCAGCATGGATTTGTCCCCAACAGGTCCTGCCAGACCAACCTCATTTCCTTCTTTGATTGGGTGACAAACTTACTTGATCGAGGGAATGCCGTTGATATTGTTTACCTAGATTTCAGGAAAGTTTTTGACGGGTTCCCCATGATGTTCTGATGGGTAAACTAAAGGACAGTGGACTAGACTGTAAAATAGGTGGATAAGGAACTGGTTGGAGAACTGCACTCAGAGATTAGTTGTCAATGGCATTTCATCTGAATGGAGGTAGGTATCCAGTGGGGTGCCACCGGGCTTGGTTTTGGGCCTGATACTTTTCGATATTTTTATGAATGATCTGGATGAGGGTGTGGAGGGGTTACTCATTAAATTTTCAGATGACACTAAATTGGGAGGAGCAGCAAACACACCAGAAGACAGAGATAGAATTCAATGAGATCTGAACATACTGGAAAAGTGGGCAGATGGGAACAAGATGCAATTTAACAAGGATAAGTGCCAAGTTCTACATCTGGGTAACAAAAATGAGGAACATGCATACTGGATGGGGGATACAGTTCTGAGTAGTAGTGTGTGTGAACAAGATCTTGGGGTAAGGGTGGACTTCATGAAAGTTAAATATTAGGAGCCAGTGTGATGTGGAAACAAAAAAAGGCTAATGCAATCTTGGGGTGTATCAACAGAGGCATAACATCCAAATTATAAGATGTCATAGTCCTGTTGTACACTGCATTGGTCAGGCCGCACCTGGACTATTGTGTGCGGTTCTGGAGACCTTACTTCAAAAAGGATGTGGACAGAATGGAGTGGGTGCAGAGGAGAGCGACAAGGATGATCGGGGGCCTGGAGACTAAACAGTATGAGGAAAGGCTGAGAGACTTTGGAATGTTTAGTCTGGAGAAGAGGAGGTTGAGGGGGGACATGATTGCTCTCTTTTAAGTATTTCAAGGGCTGTCACTTAGAGGGGGGCAGGAAGCTGTTCCTGTTGACAGCAGAGGATAGGACTCACAACAATTGGTTTAAATTAAGGGCAGGAAGGTTCCGGCTGGCTATTAGGAAAAACTTTTTTATGGTAAGAATTGTGCAACAGTGGAATCCGTTGCCTAGGAAGGTGGTGAGCTCCCCCTCACTGGCGGTCTTTAAGCAGTGTCTGGACAAACACTTGTCAGGGATACTGTAGACTGATCCTGCATTGAGCAGGTGGTTGGAGTAGATGGCCTGTATGACCCCTTCCAGCTCTGTAATTCTATGATTCTCCATCAGTCTAGAATGTAATTATTGCATTTCAGAGCTCTTATTTAAAAGCTGTAATGAGATCTGTAGAACCATGAAGGTGATCCCTCCTTCCGCCATAAGATAGGAATTCACAAATAAATTAACTTGAGCAAAATCTAGGATTGACCAAGTTAAAATATTAGTCTAAGATTAACACATGCAAATTAAAACATGTTGTGAGCCTGGCTGGGAAAGTGTCAAGTTGTCTTTACATGTTGGAATTTATGTATAACGTACAGATAACTCAAACCAGATGAAAACATTCTACCATAAGCAAAGAAGTAGGTAAGAACCTGACACTTACATACATTTTTGATAGGGTCAAGGAAGACACAGTTAATGTAGACTCTGACGTGGATCTTATACTTCCCTTCTGCTTACATGGAGTAGTCCTGTTGATCTTGATCAAGAGGAAAGTGTCTAGCTGTAAACAAATATACCCTACAATGCATCCTAAGACTAAATGAACTTACTATTTCTTGAATAATCTCATTTGCAGTATCTGGTAAGAAATGGCTTTTTAGCTATGGAGATAATATCAGAAACTGTCTTCACAGGGTTCAAGTTGCACCACAAATAAGATATGAGCTTTTCTTAAAATTTAATAAAAAATAGCTGGAACTAACCCCCCCCCAACTAACTTTTCTGTTCTGATGGTGGGTTGGTGTAGATTCTACCTAAACTGGTCAGTTCTCTACTGTGGTATTGTAGTATGGTAGAAACTTGTTCTTCTAGAACTTTAGCAACACTTGCCCACAACTAAACTCTTTCCAGCTGAGTAAGGCTCCAGTCAGCTGAAGTTTTTAGACTAATTTCTGTAAACCAGTATTCTGCTGTGTTAGGGTAGTCTTGATCATCATCATTCAACAGCAGAGCAACTGGCCTGAAAAACTCTGTAACGACAGAAACAAAATATAACTGAAATGCACCACAGTAATACCCCATGCACTGTAACATGAAAAGGAATGCTAATATACACAAGAGATGCATAGGTGCTGGATGTTTTGGGACAGCATGTCCAGAACAGTACAGTCATTGTATTTTGCACTCTATTAACCCCATACACACTGTAACATGAAAAGGAATGGTAATATACACAAATACATTTTGGGCCAGCACATCCAGAACAGCACAGTCATTGTGTTTTGCTTGTGTGCTTCTGTATGTCAGAGAAACAATGACAAGCAGAAGGCTTGTTTTTCTGCAGTCATTGGATTACTGGCCAAAACGTTCTGTGGGAAGTAAAAACTACACCTGGCTTTTTTCAGGGTGTCGGACACAAACACAGTATCCAACTGATCTGTGAATGTGTTTGAGCTATTGTGGCCAATTGTGGGGAAGTGGATACAGTTTTTACAAAAGTTTTCTCAGCCCTTTATTAATCCCCCATCTTACTATTCAGGAAGAGAGAGCCACTCTTGTCTACATATTTCTTTTTGTAGACCAGTAAGCTTCAACTAGATTCATTTCCTACCAAAAGGCACATAACCAGGGCATGCCAAACTTTCTTTGTTAGCTGCTGCAGCCCTCTCGTAGGATGCGTGTTACAACAGTCTAAGTTTCTTTTACCCCCAAGCTGGCAACATTCCTTCACTCTGTCCCCATGTGACCTGGAGTGCCTGGCCTTACCTCTCTGTAAAAGTTATGCACAATATCATACAGAAGGAAACCACTCTGACACACAAGAGGGAGTGGCTTTCCTCAGTGGACTCCAGCTGACTCCACTACTGTGTTATCCCAGAGTAATCAATCATATTTTAACGATGTTAGAAAAACAAAGGATTTTTTTTAATCCCTCGAACAAGGAACAAACAGAAAGATGGACTGGAGGTTGTGACCCTTCCACTCTCAATGCATACTGTGAGAACAGGTAAGTTTCAAAAGTAGAATCTGAACAGTTTTTGTCACGTTCCAAGGAAAGCCGTAAAATTACAGGTCCCAAATGGCTGCATCTGGGAATGGCAGACTTCCATCTGGCACAAAGGGCAGAAACTACCTTCTGCTGCTTAGAGTCTCACATGAGGCTTCAGAATTGCCTTTTGCCAGAGCACAGCAAGGTCGGTCTAAGCCTCAAACACTGTTTCTAATGAGCTGCCCAGGTGCCTGTGGAAACCCTAATTAGAAGGACTCAAAGGTGAGAGGCATCCTTTGTAACTCTGAGCTGGTAGCTTAGTGGTATACTGGCCTCTGCCCAGAGGTGCTCAGTTTAGCTATCGGCTACCCCACTACCACACTTCTTCAGAATACCCTAAAAACCACTACTATTTTAGAAAAGAGAGAATTTAAAAAAAAATTGGGTGGCAAACTGCTTAAGAATGTCTATGTATGCTGTTCCAGGTCTCTTAAGTGTGTTTTACATGCACTCTTTGGTCTACTTCAAACTGCAGTGCTTGGAAGTGTTACTTGATGCCTGCAAGACACCAAGCAACAACTCGAACTGCCCTACAAGCACTGTTGCTGTGGGTAGCCCAGTCCAAGTACAGGATTAGCACAAAGCACTAGGCAACTTGACACATCTTCCTCTTTGAGGTACATAGGATCACAGCATACATAACTAAGAGGCATGGCAGAAGTTTCCAGCTGAGTGCCTGTTGTGCCCCTCTCAAACACCATTCTCCATTAAATGCATTTTAATGCAATTTGGAATGCACACCTTGAAGTACCAAGAAATTCTGTGTATTGTTTAGCTGGTTACACAGTTTCATAATTCAATCTCTTAGTTGGAGAGGAGCAAAGACTACTAGAACGTTTGCAAAGATGTGTTGATTTAATTAGACACTTGCTTCAAGTTGCATAAAACAATGAGCAATAAAATGGTTCTGGGAACAGATATGTGCTAGTCTCTGCAGTTATCAGAAAATGTACATCATGAAATATAGAAATTTTATTTTTCTTGTACAGAATTATTAATAATATATGTAATCAGTAAATAAAACTAGCAATATAACTCTGTATTTACCTTAAAAGATTCAGGAATGAGTTATTTTTACACAGTGTTTTTTCAAGGTAAACAATGACCATTTTGACAGATCAATATATGAAATGTTAACCATGGGAAATGCTCACTTTACACAAGAAACTTGGCTGCCAGGGCAACTAAAAAGGGGGGGGGGATACAAGAAGAATACCAAAATCAATACATTCTTCATTTCCTGTATTTGACTGTTCCAAGGGAGGCACAGGAGACATCTGGAACAATTAGATGGAAAAGAGTAGGGGCCTGAGTTCATTTCAGTTCCTGACTTAGCATACTTTGAGTGTATCTTGCATAGAATTCACAGAGTGCTATGCAAAGTAAAGGTGGCTTTCTGCTATTATAAGTCACTTCACATCCAGCAAAGGGGGCGGTTTCACCAATCCCCCTCCCTGGTCCTCTAAAATCTTGCTCAGTGATGGGATTTTCAGGAATAATATGTGAAGTGGGGGTCTGCATGGGATGGGGGAATTGGCAAAACAGATTTCTTTCCTCCACCCCTTTCCACTATTGGATAAATAACCTTTTGGCTGTCTGCCACTGAGTTCCTGCCCTGGAACCTGAGCATGATGGAGGACTGTTTAGGACGAGGGTTGTCACGCAGAAGCAGGCAATAGCCAAGAACCCACACCAAGTGCCTTTTCCGAAATTGACACTTGCTTAGTCCATTTCCATCATGAATAAATCTAATAGCTGTTATGGCAACAGGGATTCAGTCCAGACTGCAAAACAGAATTTGAAGCACCTGTTCTAAAAACACAGTTAATCTGAAAACACCCAGTATGGTCTAAAATTCTTAAGTGCAGAGGCACTGATGCCAAACAATGAAGGCACCCAGAGTGAGAAGCCACTGGATTAGACTGTGATAACTGAGCCAGTAACATATCCATGTGCAGGAGGTGGGAGTGAGCCTCTCAACAATCTACAACTGGGTTTTGTTCTATGTGATGTCTTAAATGGGACTGGTAGGAGCTGTAATGAAGGAGGCAAGGACTGTTCTCCCCCCAGCCTTCCTGTCCTCAAGTAACACTTCTCTGTGACTTTTAAAAGTAGGGGTCTTCATTCATTATAGGAAGAAAACACCTTCATCACAAAAAAGCAGCACCGGAGAACTCCAAAGCTGCTGGAATTCAGTGTTATGATTTAGTAAGTCCTTTCTCATTAAAATAAGTCTGGAGCGTACTCAGGGAAGCGACCGACATGGTAAAAGAGAGTGGTGGACTGGATTCTTGCTGGGCTGCTCAATGAAGTACAGGATGGAGCTGCGTTCAGATCTGCACAGATCTGGCAAAAGAGACTTTTGCTTGACTCCCCATTGAGTATACTCCCACAGAGAATGACAAACAATGCAGGGTGCAGAAGGTAATGATGAAGGTTAACATTTAAGTCAAAATGTGCTGTGAGACCAATGTAACACTCCTAAGCACGACACATACAATAGTACTTCCAATGGCTTCCAAGTAATACACCTCTGATACAAGACTGCATTTCATCTAGTTTTGGTGTATTTGAATGAGAAATCTGCTCCAAAAGTTTTTTAAAAGGAATCTTACTGGTCCCTAAATAAAATTTAAAAACTGATTACATTTCTTGCGTAATTATGTATTGCCACCCCCAACCCCCAACAACATAACTTTAGACAGTTGTAAGGAAAAGAATGACAGGGAAGTAAGATTACTACAGGCAGGAAGTTTCAAAAATAAATTAATGCTGTAGTTACCATTTTGCTCTCCAAACTACACAAAGGCACTAGTTTATATTAAGGACTAAAGTCCTGCAAAATTTCAGTCAAATAAAGAAAGCTCTTATAAGATCCAAGCAGTGCTAAAACCCAGCTGTCACTAGTAACTTAAAACAGTCACTTCAAGGCTTGCAGAGTGAGTGGGAGGAAATGTTTTGCTATAGGATGGAGCGCTCGGAGTAAAAGTTTCAGCCCTGAGCAAGTTTTTACAGCTGAGTTATAAACCTTGCTTATAACAGAAACTGGCAGGCCTTAAAATAGGATACAGCAAACAGGGATATTCTTTGTGGGGCAAGAACACCTCACTGCGCCCTGTTTCTCCTATCCCCACATGGCTGATTTTCTAGCGATAAAGGATTCTCACAATCGTCTCACAGAGCTCTCCATTTCCCTTTACTTGACAGCTTAGCTCATTACGAGATTTGACACTACACTTTAATATTTCCTGCAGGTTTGCCTCTTGAGTGGAGATCAGGCATCACCACATTCCAGAGAGGCTACGCAGAAAGTGTATTCCTGTGTTACAAAATATTGTGCTACTCTACTCTACCAGCCCACAAAGTTTAAATATGTCGATTTTGTGGGATGTGGCATTAAAAAATTAACATTAGGCAACTGCATAGAAGAAACCGCACTTTTAAAGTGGAAACACAAATCTTGCTAAAGGGCTTTTCTTAGTGAAACCCTTTTCGTAAAGCTTTATTTTTTACTGTAGTAAATTTACTGATGAATACTTGGGCAAAAACAGGATCCACAAGGTATTGGTACGTCTTAACTGTTGTAGGAATGGGCTCTGCAGCGACAACGTGTGCTGGAGTTTGCACGGATACAGGGCTGGAGACAAAATGGTAGGAAGATTTTGTGATGTAGTCCACAAGTCTGTTATACTGTTGTTCAGACAGTCTCTCTCTGCCTCCATCAGCCTAAAATTAAACATAAATTTACCAAAATTAGCCATCTTCACTGCCAACTCAAAAGAAAAATAAATGCCTCCCCAGTACTTGTTAAAGCATTTAATTAGCTTTACCTCCAAGTCACAAGGGACTCTCTGCTGTCTGAGCTGCACCTTCAGCAAGTTGTTTTGTTGACTATCTTGTAGACACTCTATTTCGGTCACTGGAAATGCTTGCTGCTGTGTGTCTTCACTGACACTAACCACAAACAGCACTTCTGAAGTAAGCAGCAGACATCCTTCATGTTCCTGGCCTGATCCACTCACAATTACCACATCCAGGGCCATGTGGGCCTCTGGTCTCCCTAGAGACTGAAGCATTTTCCTGTTTAAAGAATAAGTCAAGATTATGAACTTGAACTCAAAAGATATGGTCAATTTCACCATCTTTCTCAGTAACACTGCCCTAAAAACATAGAGCAAGCTGGAAGGAGATTCTGCGCCACAGTTTCTGCAAATCCAATTTCAGTTTTAGATTAAAAGGATGTCAATGCTTCTTTTGTAACACTATCAAAACAGATGGTTAATCTGCTGCAAAGCTGACCTAATAATCACATTCCCTTCATCCAACTCCCTTCTCATCCCAATGGAGAATCCACCCCAAGAAGCTGGAACAAATACAGAAAAGAACCCAGCAGCTATTTCTGGGAGAGATGCTGTACGTGGGCTCAGGGCAAAGGGAGCTCAGGAAGATTTTTGCTCAAGGAACACAGACTAGCCTCGGGGTTCTAAAGTCAGAAGGAGCTCATCATTGCAAAGCTGGGTCTCAGTGCTGTAGTTTTGAATTTAGCCTTACTAAACAAACTGTTGTAAACCCAGCCTTTCTTCAGGCAAGAGCCTGTTAACTTGACCTCAGGCCAAAATCTATCATAAAACATTGTGGGTATTAAAAAACGAGCAAGTGTCTCAATAACTTTACCAGACGTATTTGACGTGGCTGTTTGGAGCCTGCTCTGCATGTTGATCGCTTGGAGGATAGCGCTGTTTGGGATGCTGAGAAAGTCCAGCTCCGTGCAAAATACCTGTGGTAAAAAGAAGCTAGGCTTTTTACTAGTTGTTCTTTTTGGAAAACAATAACATGTTGCAGTGATGTCATCTTCTTAGAGCAGTCCATAAAACAGTACAGATCCCAAAGTGATGTCACATCTTTGGATGGCTGGAGCAGAGATAATTCGTTCAACATTACAATACAATAATTGTGCACTTAACCCCTAGCGGAGCTTAGCATTAGCTTGAAATAAACAAAAGACAGGACGTCAGTCACATACCAGCAATTAAGGGGAAACACAATGCTCTCGAGAGCCATCATTCCAGAATGGGATTGAAGACGTCATTTAACAATGTATGCATAAAAACTCAAGACCACTGGTTAACTTTCTTGCTTTGTATTCAAATACTTTTATGTCTATGTCATGATTAGTAAACATTAGAAGGAAAGCTTGCCCTGGATACTGCATTTCAACATAAGTTACTCAGGTCCAGCTGTTAAACATGGATCCCAAATGTTTATGAGCTCTCCTGGGGCACCCGGGATATGAGGAGTGCTTCTTGGTGCCAAGGTAGAGCTCTGCTGAGCTGCTTCTTTTCCTGTTTGTTCGAAGCAGGATTGCCAGAGCTGACGGGTGACCTGGCATACGTGCTTTCTGATGGCTTGTAAATTTTTATAAACGAAGGCATGGTCATTAGACTGAGAATTAGGAGGGTGTAAAAACTTCACAGATATAATAAAAAATTTACAAGACTGATCGAAACTAGGTTAAGCCTGATGCTGCGGAGTTACAGGACATGGAACTGGAGCACTACTATGTAAGTAGAGGGGACACGTGGAGAGGAGAATGGATTTAACAAATTGCACCACTCCAGGGACACTGTAGACGTTTCTCCATCAGGGTGTCAGCAATTCAGGAGCCTTTTTTATACAATGAATACCAAATTAAATAATGCATTGGTTTTGTGGGGAAAAATACAGCTTAACATTTAGCACACAGGCTGATGGTAATGCTTAAGAAAATGCATTCCAATTGTAACAATTAGCTTACTGAGGTTTTTTTTTTTGACCTTATGCGAATGAAAATGTCATTTGCAGATGGAGAAAGAGAGAACATGTGTTGGCTTCTGTGTGGTCTCCCACCCTCTAGTTCTCACCCCTTGGGCATAATCCGCAGTCTAGATGGAGCTAAATTACTCACCCATGCACTGTCATATATTATTGACAAAGCATGTGCATCTTTTCCACGGCTCTCTTGTCCAATGGACATAGAAAGCACCATGTGTTGCACGCATTGGCCAGGATCCAATAAACTCTGCTGCCATTTGGTTAGCCCAAGGAGGTCTTGGGCAGGTTTTCTGAGCTTCAGCCCCATGATGCATTGCAAACCACTTTTCAAAGTCAGAGGAGTCTCAAGAGCAATCTGGGACAGGTTATGGGGTCTACAATTTAAGAAATAAGTCAAAATTCCCATGGAGTACTGCACACTAAAATAGTTCCTTGGATCCCAGCCATTGCTTGCACTGGAATGCATCTCTGAATGATTATTTCCTTCCTCACCCCCACATTGACAGACAATATGTAACCCATAATCACATAGAAAGTCTACAGCATATAGAATCTTCCCGCTTTGCACTACTTTCTTGTAGGTTCCAGAGGGACTGGTTTACCCACTTTATCCTTGAAGGCTCTGTTGTCCCTGGAATCAAGCTGAAGAGTAATCTGTACACTGGCTTGTAAATTTTTTACACAAAATTTACACACACACACACACACACACACACACTCTCATACACACATTATTTTTCCAAATATACTTAGTGGAAAATGTTAGGGAGATGCACAGACATGGTTGCTGCCCCTACAGTGCTTAAAAAGGCATGCAAGAGACCAGTAAAGAGATGGTGTGGTTAGTCTTTGTACAACCTTTTGGGTGCAAATGGTGTCCAAAGATTTAGTTAATGGAAATCTAAAAGCTTAACTGGGACTAAGCCAGTGTAAGTGGTCAGTGAGTCACATTTTAAGGAGGGAAATCTTGACCCCATTAAAAGTTATGGAACTCTCACATTATGCAAGTAGAACTGAAAGTATTTGCAAGTCCTCGGATTCCTTGATTTAATGATTCTCTGTTAAATCATTACTGGAACAATTACGTCCACCGGGCTACAGCAGGGTAAGTGGTTAACTTGGTACAGTATGAATCAGCTATCTGACACAGGAAAACTCAGAGCATTTCTCACTGTGTTCCTTCCCATCCCCACCCACCCTTCGGAGCAGATGCTGCAGTTTGCATCCTGGCTTAGCTTGACAGCTGTGGAAACTCTGAGCAATTCAGGTAGGGAAGGCTGGCTTGGTGACCCTTATGTCAGCAGCTGTCCCTCCCTAACTGAATTGTTCAGTGTTTAGAAGCCCAGTGCACAGATTATATGATTTGCAATCCATGTTGATATGGCAGCGCTGAAAGACAAGCTATCTTTCGCAGGTTCAAAGTTATGGAACCATCTCCTGTCTGCTGGAGAACTGCTAATGTCTGATCATCTTGTAGACATGCTGAATTTCCTCTTTGGATTAACTCTGTCAGACTTCTCTCAGCCCCACCTACCTCACAGGGTGTCTGTTGTGGGGAGGGGAAGGGAAAGGAGTTCATAAGCCGCTCTAAGAGTCCTTTGGGTAGTGAAGGGTGGGGTATAAATCCAATCTCCTCCTCCTCCTCCTCTTCTTCCTCTTCTCCTCCTCCTCCTTCTTAGTAGCAAGGAGGTATTTAATGGGTTTTTTAATTAAATGTTATACATTTAAACAAGTTATTCGAGCGGTGAGAAATTCCCAACAGACATGCTACAGAATCTGTTAGTTGTGTGATCCACCACAGTTTATGCAAAACATTTGCCTTGCCCATTCAGTTCTCTTGGGTCTTACTTACACAACAGTTGATGATTCTGTCATATTTCTTTCATGTACTCTGAATTCTTTGCACATGCATATTTTGCTCAGTCATGCAGCATCATGCACCTTATAATATTTAATTACTGCTTATATCAGGCAACATCAAAGCTCCAACCCCTACAGTTTTGGAAACTGATTTTGCCATAAGGCACACCCAAATTTTGCCCATGTTTCTATTTCACATAAAATCCAAAAGCAACACAAGTTCTATTGTATATACAATACCTTTCTCCCTTTCTCACAATACAAGAACTTGTGGGCACTAAATGAAATTGCTGAGCAGTTGGGTAAGAAAGAATAAAAGAAAGTACTTCTTCACCCAAAGATTGATTAACACATGGAATTCACTGCCACAGGAGGTGGTGGCGGCTACAAGCATGGACAACTTCAGGAGGGAATTAAACATATGGAGCACAGATCCATCAGTGGCTATTAGCCACAAGGTATAGATAGGAACTCTCGGTCTGGGGCAAGTGATGCTCTGTATTCTTGGTGTGGGGGGGCAACAGTAGGAGGGCTTCCAGTGTCCTGGCCCTACTGCTGGACCTGCTGATGGCACCCGGTATTTTTGGCCACTGTGAGATGGCCACTGTGGGCCACTGGCCTAATCTGACATTGGCTTCTCTTATGTCCTTATCTTTTAGCAGTGTTGTTACTCAAACAGTCTGTCAATAAAAAGGCTAAAAACTTTAAGTCTATAGACTGGATGGAGAAAATTTCCACAGTGGCCCCCTGTTCCCTCCCCATGTAAAGCTGCTGAAGAGGGCTAGGGAATCCTTATCAACAAGAGGGCACGTGGAAGACTGCAGCAAGAAGAGGGAATCATACAACATTCCCCTCCCACTCTTGTGGGAGCTTTTGCTCTATTAATCGAACTTGCTGCACTTGTACAATGCATGTGTGCATGGTTTTGACCAGTCCCTCGTACCCCCAAGCTGAGTGGCATTTCGTCTGATCATCAGCGTGACTTTACAGCTTGTGTATGTAGAGAGGTCAGGTCTCTTGCTTTGGCAGGAGACTCCCACCCCTTGCTGCCCACTGCCACCAAGCTGGGCAGTGGGGGAAGATGGCACGGGAGATCAGTGTTTTTCCAACACCACGTCACTTCCAATGGCACCTGTAAGTGATGCCATCATGTTGGGTGACACTTTAGCATTTTCCCCAAACTCTGTGGTTAAACCATAGAGCCTGGGGCAAGTGTTAGTGTCATCTCTATGCAATGATGTCATTTGGGGTTGTGGCATAAGTGATGTCATGACATCACTGGTGATGTTGTGACCAATGTTCCCTCTAAGCTCTGGAGTGCTGTGAGCAAAAGCTCTATTTTGTGAGCTGCTTGGCATTCAAGTCGTGAGCGAGTGATTTGGCTACTGCATAAATTAGTTTGCTCTGGCACCATTCTTCCCGAGTTAACACAAAAATGTGTGAGCCGGAGGCTAAAAAACTGTGAGCTAGCTCACACTAACTCAGCTTAGGGAGAACACTGGTTGTGACATCACTGGTGAGGCCTGATCCCAGGTAAGTCTCTTACCAGTTGGTAGCCTCAGGGAATGATTCCTGAAATCAGTTCATATTGCATTTGTAAAGTCAAGAAAACCTACCATATCCAGTCTGTGAGACTAGTTCAGCTGCTCCTCCAATGGGCTTCACAAGAACTCCCATTATTCCCTTTCCTACACCAGAGATAACACCTTTGGCCTTATGGCCAGCTGAAGCCTGGGCCTCTGATGTCTTCTGGAAGTTCTGCATTGGCTGATCTACAATACCAGCAATCGCACCTGTAACAAGAGTTTTCAAGTATTATAGAAGCATAAAAAATCTAGAACAAGAGGAAAACTTAGCTTTGAAACAGGGAGTTTTGTTTGGAGTGAAAGCTGAACAGTATAAGCCCAATATAGCAATACAGAATAACTCAGTGAAAGGTCTTATCTTCTGCTTATCCTACCTTGGGTTTCTCAGTCATATAAATGTTTAAACTTTCTGTCTTCATAATGCAATTTCTTCTCTGAGGTGCTTGCTTGCCTAAGAAGGTTTGTTGACTTGGTAGAACTGTATATTTTAGATTGGAATGAATGTCTGCTAGCAGAGAGACTTTTGGCTGTTATGAAAATGAGATTTTGTATGTAAGCCTAAGATTGACTTCCTAAGGAAAAAAAATCGTCTGCATTCCATATATCATTTTAATATCCCCTTCCATTGCCAGAAATGCTCATAAACTAATGCGACCTCTGATATATTACCAAGCTTACCAGAATTAGGCTTTGGAACCTTTTGTTACTGTCTTTGTGAACACAACCATATTTTACTTTAATGCGCATGGGTCAAACTTTTACAAGTGCCTTAATGACCCCTCCGGCTTTTAGTATCAACACAGGACTGCAGTTTAAATCTTCCTAAATGTAAACAGGTATGTAAGGTGGGATCTCTCTTTGATCTTAAGTTTATTCAAGCCACTTACCACAGACATGTCTCTAGTTGTTGTAACTTTGATGAATAAGCTATTTGGAACTCACTAAAAGGACAATGATTGAACAAAGTGACAAGGTGTTATGTGACAGCAATTGGAATCTGAACTGCTTGGGCTCAAGGTTGTTATTCAGCACAGAGGAAATCACTGAGTAAAGTCTGCCGACCTCACCAATTTGCAGAGTCTTTACACAAACACCAAGATCAAATAGCTTGTCTGGAAGGGACATTTATTTGGTCCTGACCTAAGTGGACGAGAAAATGGGGCACTTGTAGGATGCGCGTGTGCGCGCGTGTGCATGCACACACACAATCAAATGGAATTTTGATTTCAGCTTTGCAATGATACAACATAGTTGGTACTGAGAAATGCTGGCTGCCCCTGAACATAACAAACAGTATAAAACTAGAGATATACTAAGAGACTAGAGATATACTAAGGACTTCAGATAGGGTGGGGAAAACACACTCTAGTAGCATATTGGTGGCTACAATACAAGAACGTTCCCTTAACTGGTCCAGTTTTCAAAAGAGAAATGGCCTGTGAACAAATAAAAGAGCTGCGGAAGCACAGACTGCAGTGGTAATACTAATGTGAAATACTAATGGTGGTGGCAAGGACATAACTGGCATTTCTTCCATCCTTAATCCTATAGAGAAAACTTCTTCCCTGACAGCCACCTTTTAGAATGTTGCATCTGATGATTCTCTTTTCGGCTGTCACGCCTGTATAGAAGACTGTGTGTTCACTACATATGTGAACATATGTATTTTACAGCATGTATGCGCAGTAAAACGGACACATGCCTCCATCATATGTGACTGTGATGGATGAGGCACATACAATTTCATATATGGGAATGGTTACCCAGTTAGGAAATCTGAAACTGAATCCCCATAGTAACGGCTTTTACCCCTTATCCTCAGTGTGCCAACTTAATATTTATCTCACAAACCCAGATTTGGACGCTATGAAAAGTGCTAAGAGGGGATTTTCTCCCCAGATATACTCTGTCTGCTGAGACTCAAGTTTATTCTGGGGCAGTCTATCAGGGCCATAGAGTTAATCCCGATGGAGGCAGTTCTACCCAAGAACAGACGTCTGGTTCATAAAGCTTCTTTAAATACATGCACTCCACAGCAATGCTCCCTCTAAGCTGTTGAGCCTTGTGAGCAAAAATTCAACTTTGTGAGCTATTGGCATTAAAGTTGTGAGCAAGTGATTTCATAAATCAGTTTGCTCTGGAACCATCCTTCCTGACTTAAGACAAAAACGTATAAGCCTGAGGCTAAAAAACTGTGAGCTAGCTCACTCTAATTCAGCTTAGAGGGAACACTGCTCCACAGTGGACCCTGCACTTCTTTTCTCGTTCTTCACAGGGCTCAGGTCTTTGAGGTAAACATTAATCTGGAACACTGACGAGAAGGATAAAGGCAATTGTGGGAATTAGTTTCAGGGGAAAAGCTTGAACACAAATTTCCTAAATCTCTCCAAAAAGCACTTTGCAAAGGAGATGCGCTGCAGAGTCAGAGAAGAGGCCGGCCGGGTTTCATTACATGGCTCCAGACATCATTTTGTGTTGGTTTTTTTTTTTTTTGGGGGGGGGGGAGTTGCTTTGCTTTTCACTGAAATTCTGCCTCTTCTGCAGTTAATTGTTTCTACTGTCTGCCAGCTTTAAATTGATAAGTAAATCAGCTCCTCTTTGCAAAACAAAACTTCATCATCTCTGTTGGCTTGGCTACCACAGCAATCCATCTGAAGACCAAAACAGCCCATTCTGTGCTCTTCCCCGTGGCAAAATTATGTTACTCCACTGTCATCTTTCACTCTATCAGCCACAGAGACTGCACAGACTTTATTACCTTATTAAATACATTTAAACATCCTTAATGCTCGAATGAGGACATTCTTTTCCACAAAGCACTCGAATTATGCTATTGTGTACTAATAAATGCCTTCTGTTGACTCCAGGCTCTTCTTTCCTATTAGTAAGCCTGGAGGGAGAAGGCTAGAGCAGGCTCGTGTGACTGACACAGGGAGACACAGGGCCATTGATATTTTTATAGGATGCCTCCACTTTGCTAGTAATTCGCTGTGTTATGATGTGCTGTGCCCTCCCCAAAGCACAACCACACACCGTTGCCACATGGAGAGAGAATGACTGCCAGTCTCAAGGACTTCTTCCTTCAAAGGTCTGTGCCACACAGGGTGCTTTGATGATGCCCATAAGAAACTGCAACACTGGGCTGCTGCTAACTGGGGCAAGGGGGAGAGAAAAATTCAACTCAAGCCAAGCATGTGCTATAAATAAACTTGTAAAAACATTGGGTTGGATATAGTGGATCCCTTCCACTGGTGAAGGTGCTTCCCATTGATGTGTGTTTTAGGTGTGGCTCTACTAGAAAAACATCTGCTTCATTGACCACGCTAAAACCTTTGATTGTGCAGATCACAACAAACTATGGCAAGTCCTTAAAGAGTTGGGAGTACCAGACCACCTCACATGTCTCCTGAGAAACCTGTATAAGAGTCAAGAAGCAGAACTGGATATGGAACAACTGATTGGTTTAGCATAGGAAAAGGAGTACAACAAGGATGTATATTGTGTCACCCTGCTTATTTAATTTATATGCAGAGTACATCATACAAAATGCCAGCCTGGATGAATCACAAGCCGGAATTCAGATTGCCGGGGAAAACATCAACAACCTCAGATATGCAGACAATATCACTCTAATGGCAGAAAGTGAAGAGGACCTAAAGAGCCTCCTGTTGAAAGTGAAAGAGGAAAGTGCAAAAGTTGGCTTGAAACTCAACATCAAAAAACCAAGATCATGGCATCCGGACCCATCACTCCTTTGTAAATAGAAGGAGAAATCGTGGAAGCAGTGACAGACTTCACGTTCCTGGGGTCCAAGATCACTGCAGACAGTGACTGCATCCATGAAATTAAAGACACCTGCTCCTTGGGAGGAAAGCTATGGCAAACCTCGACAGCATAATAAAAAGTACAGACATCACCCTGCCAACAAAGGTCCGTGTGGTCAAAGCAATGGTATTCCCAGCAGTAATGTACAGCTGTGAGAGCTGGACCATAAGGAAGGCTGAACACCGAAGAATAGATGCTTTTGAATGATGGTGCTGGAGAAGACTCTTGAGAGTCCCTTGAACTGCAAGGAAATCAAATCAGTCAGTCCTAAAAGAAATCAACCCTGACTGTTCCCTGGAAGGCCGGGTACTGAAGCTGAAGCTCAAATACTTTGGCCACTAAATGAAAAGGGAGCACTCACTGGAGAAGACCCTGATGCTGGAAAAGATTGAAGGTCAAAGAAGAAGGGGACGGCAAAGGATGAGATGGTTAGACAGTGTTATCGATGCAATGAACATGAAGATGAGCAAACTCCGGAGGACGACCAAAGACGGGAGGGCCTGGTGTGATGTGGTTCATGGGGTCGCGAAGAGTTGGACTCGACTGTACAACTGAACAACAACAACAATCAACTTTCCTTATGCAATCCTAAGGAATTTGGAGAAGGGCTTGGGAGTGAATGCCATTTAGAGATCCCCAGTCCTTTTAACATCAGTGCACAGATCCACTCATGAATGCTCCCACCCCCCATACCCCCAGAAGCTCTTCTTACTTCCTCAGCTCCTCGCCTCCTAACCTCATGTCAAGACTGTCCTCTTTGGGAGGGTAGTTGGGAATGGAGAAGTCTCAAGTATTTCTGATTCTGCTGTTTGGTTTATTTTGCCTATTTTTTGTCACTGGTTTTAATGCTGATTTTATTCTGCAGCACATTTGAATTTTTAAAAATTCAGCTAGACACCTTGGTTCTGTTTTATATACTAGATGGAGCAGGATAGGAATGCTCTAAAATCAAATGATGGAACAAATATGGCCAGGCAAAGGAGCCTGCCCGGACATTAGCTTGATTTCCCCACAAATACCGCAGAGCGTTCTTTGGGGATATGACTGTATGCTTTGGTTCCCTGCAAAGAATACTAGGCAGTGACCCTGGGACTTTTCCTGACCCCTTTTGAGCAAGCTTCTTTGTGACATCAGAACAGGAAAGTGATGTTGTGTTATGATGTGCTGTGCCCTCCCCAAAGCACAACCACACACTGTTGCCACATGGAGAGAGAATGACTATCAGTCTCAAGGACTTCTTCATTCAAAGGTCTGTGCCACAAAGGTGCTTTGATGATGCCCATAAGAAACTGCAACACTGGGCTGCTGCTAACTGGGGCAAGGGGGAGAGACAAATCAGCATGTTCAATGTCACTGTGATATTAGAGTGCCATCAAGAGAGGTGACAAATCAGCATATTCAATGTCACTGTGATATTAGAGTGCCATCAAGAGAGGTGACAAATCAGCATGTTCAATGTCACTGTGATATTAGAGTGCCATCAAGAGAGGCAGAGAGTCTGCTGCAGACATGGCAAGAATGCATAGGGATGTTTCACAGTCTCTTGTACCAACAGCCAATTGTTTACATAACTTCGTAAGCATGCAGGGTTTGTGCTGGACTGAGATGTTCCAATTGTTTTTATGCTATCAACTGTTAATAAAGCTTGATGTCTACAATGAACTGACTGCCAGTCCCTCACTTGTAATATACAAGCTGGGCACTTGCTCATTCACATTACAGTGAAGTTGCAGATATTTATTTAGGTGGTTAATTCCACCCCCCACCCATCCCCGTGACTCAGAACAGTGGGCATTATTTCAGCAAAAAAGAATTTGTAAACAGAATGAGAGAGACAGGGGATAAGTTCCTCATTCTGTTTTAAGTAAAACAGTGCAGGCAATTGCAGTCAAAGCCAACTTGTAAACTAATGTTCTTCTGTATCTTGAGTAAAGGCAGCAACTAAGAACAAGGAGCAATCTGGAATGCTGAAACAGAAGAGCAATAACTTCAGATTCCCAGAGCAACATCTGACCCCTTGAAGGATGGAGGAGGCTCCAGTGTTCTATTTCATGCCACTTCCACAAGCCAAAGTCAAGAGTGCGCAAATAATGGGAAGCTCTGAGGAAATCTCAAGAGCAAGATAAATTAAGCAGCTCTTCTGTCTGTCGGGAGCTTGGGCCCTAATTCTGGCACCACTCCCACCATACAGCGGACACGCAGAGAAGCTGGTTCAGTTCAGTCCTCTGGAACTGTGGTGTGTGTTCTGGAAGGGTAAGCAGGGTTTGCATTAATTTGTATATATTAATACAATTTGTATATATTAATATTAATTCTTTCCTTGTGCCCCGTTATTGTTGCTTAAACAGAAATCTTTGTTGTTTCATACAGTCTTTAGAGTTGCACACATGCCCAGGCAACCACTTGACCAGGCAAAGGAAAGGCTCTTATTGTACTGATTCCATTCACTTCACTCCGGCTTCCACAGGAGAACCTCCCAGAGTATGGGGATCTTTAGGCATTTCATATCATCATAACTTGGGGCCACAGGCATTTTTTTTAATATCTGCATCTTCTTCCAGGGCGTCTGCTTTCTACTATATGGGCATCTTTCACGGGAAGGCACCCCAAGCTATGTCATACCATGAAACATCTTTCCAAAAAAGCAACCCAGTTTCTAATGCCATCAATTTGTTGCAGGGCAGAATTACATGTTAAGAGAAATTCGGGGCTGCTGTGGAGGGCGACATCTCTGTGTTTAGTTCTCATCCCACAACATATGACGCCACCCAACATGTGTCCTGCTGTGCTTCTGCTACACTTCCTCCCTCCAGCCCTGCTCCATGGTCCCTGCTGCACTAACAGCTCACTGTAGCTTACTCCAGAGAAGCCGAGCAGTCGAGCCTTTAAGGTTAACTTCATCTTTTATGTCCCTGCCCTCTGCACTTTTCTTTTTTCTCCAGTTTATTTTTGTGTATGCATTCAGCATCTACAAGCAAAACCCGCATTTTTTTTTTTTTTGCTTAATTGTGGTTAATGTAACTTGTGACCTGTGGAGGGGGCGTCCAATTGCCACCCACTTGGCCAAGTGTGTAAGCATCCTGCACCCTCCTCTTTCTCTCCTCTCCTCTCCGCTCTCCCACCCCACCCCCTTTGGCTAGCTGCTGCTGGGCTACTCCAGGCATGCATGACCCATAAAGGCTGGCTGGCTGGCCTGTTGGGAGGGGTGGTGTCCCAATTGTTTTAATTATTTTTTTTAAACAAATGGGCCGCCTTCAAGCCTCTCCCATTGTTTCCAGTGGGCAATCCTGTCATTCCTTTTAATACATCCCCCTCCAAGTTGTGTGCAGATTGCCTTTGGGGAACGGAAAAGATCCCTCCCTAGGGTCCAATGTGTAAAGGTGGAGGAGTGTGTTAAATGCCCCCCCCCACAAGCTAGAAGTGTCAAACTCCCAGAGGACCTCCGCAAGCTGCCCCTCTACCTTGCCCTCCAAGTTGTGTGCAGATTGGCTTTGGGAAAGGGGGAAAAGATCCCTTCCTAGGTTCCAATGTGCAAAGGACGGAGAAGTGTGTCAAATGCCCCTCCCCCCAAGTTAGAAGCGTCAAAATAGAAGCAGAAATAGGGACAGGGGAATGGGTAGAGATTGACAAAAACCACGTCAAGCAGTCTGCTTATTATTCCCTCTGAATTGGAAGTTGATGAGCAAAAAGGTCCAGGGAAAAACCATTTTCAGATACCCGGGGCAATGCCGTAATGATTGCAAAGGACCTCCAAAGGACCATAAAAGAGTGCAGAATCTGGAAAGAGCTGCAATGCAGGAGGAAAGTGAGAGCAGAACACAATGTGGAGGGAGATTCTGCTTCCAACATGGTGTCAGAAATGCTTCTTTGATGTTTCTCACTGAATCCATTGTTATGTGTTCCCTACCCTGCTTTGCGCTTGCGTAGCTATGCAGGCAGAAACGTGGGAGCTTCTTCCTGCCGCTTTTCCTTATCACGGTGGCCTTGAATGTAGGCTTTGGGCTATTCTTGTGTTACTGAGAATTTTCCAGTCCTGGGAAGGCAAAGGGAGGGGGAGTAGTCTCCCGTTCATGAAGTACATCTCCCGCCGGGAGTTTCCGCGCGCGCGCTCATATTTCATTTGCTAGGCGCTTTTTGCATCACACTATAAGTTAGCTTGCATTGCTTCGCCCCCCATTCCTGACAATGACCTCCTACTGTGGGTTTTAGCAAGATAATCCAATAAAACCTTTCTTTGTACAAGAATGACTGGATCCACTTGTTATTGAACCTGACACATGGCTGCAGACAAACTTTGGGGGAACAGACAAGTGCAGAATCAGCCCATATCTCTGGCTGGAAGAGAATGAAACTGTATCATATGGTGACAGAGTGAGGGAGGATTTCACACAGACACAGATTTCACCCTTGCTTCTGTATCACATTTTTCTGCCCCTAGACTGAATTGTGTGTGGCACTGAAAATAAACCATTTTTTAAAAAAATGATTCAAGCTCTCATCCCTTCTAAATGTTTATGTCGAGGTACCTGAAATACACAGGATGTTACGTTGTCTCACATGAAAACATTACAATATAAATTGGCATTCTTTTGCTAGTTTAAGAAATAGATGCATTTCTCAAACTTGTGGCTTCTCAGGTAGTTTAGTCAAAAATCCTGCTTTTCTTTCAGAAATTCTTTCAATCTGGTTAATTTTAAAACTTGATTGTTAAATAGCAGTAGAGATTTCCTCTCCCAGTCAAGTCTCTTGGCTGCTGCCAAGCACTCTGTGACTGTTTTTGCTACATAAATTTTTGTAGAACTGAAGTTTGTCCTGTCCTCAAGTGTGCTCAAAAAAGAAACTCAGTCATCTAAGCTATCTACGATGCAAAGGAAATAACCAATTTTGGAGATTTTCCTATTAACATAAAAACAATGAATGCTGGAATGACAGTGCTTTCAAACCTGTTTGACTCAGAAGCCCAAGTACAAAAATCTCTCCCCCCCCAGTGTTAACTATATATGATAGACAGATATATGGACACAAACCCTCTACATTTCCATAATTATGATTAACAAGAAAAACATTCACTCCTTTATAATTGTTATATATGCAGTTTGCTTTTGTTGGCTGTACTGTATGTCCAACTCTATTTACACTTAATGGCTAGTGAACAATTATTCCTGCAGAGCATGGAATGGAATTAACAGTGCCTTAAAATTAGGGCAGTCTCTTCTGTCAGGATTCAGATTGGCAATGTGTCCTTAATCTGGGTTCCTGTATATCTTGGGAGGTGATTCAGTCCCTGCACACACCAGAAAATACAAGATGGAAGGATAGAACAAGATGGGAGATGTACGGGGTGGCTGGCCAGACTTGTGGGAAAATTGCTGAGCAATGGTCAGGACCTGCTCTTTGGCCTGAGCCCATTTTTGTCAAGCCTTTTAACCATCACGTCTTCTGCCCCCCATCCTCATCCCAACGTAAATAATCTGTTCCATGAGGACGGGATAATGGAATAGTGGGTTTGCAGTTACCTACATGTCCAGTGTGGGTGTGTGAGAGTTCTATGTCTACAGGGCATTTGCTTAGCCAGCGTCTGACTAGTGGAAGGTTCCACCTGCTTCAGTACTTCAGCATTTACTGGAACCATGTCTACCCCACTTCTTCAGAGGCCCTGTAACTCCCATGTGGGTCCCCCCCTTCACAGTCTGAGCCTGCCACTGGCCTAATAAACAAGCAGATTGCTGCTGTTCCTATTATAGGTTCACTTTTTGCCTTTTCCCTGACTTCGCCTTCATTTTGCCTGGTCACGACGACAACTGGGCTTGTTCCCTGAAGTCCATTCCCTTAACATGGCAACAGTTAAGCCTTGCACAAGCATTCATTTGAAAAAGTTCCTGGACCCCAAGAATATGAACTGGGGGGAAAAAGAAACAACTCTCCACCCAAACAGTGTAACCAAAATACAGCCTAAAAATAAGAAGATACACTTTGAAGCTGCAATAACGGGTACTTCAGTTCAGATCTGCATGTCCACTTCTCCCCAAACACTATTTATTTGATTAAATTTTTAATCATTTCAGACATCTGTTACCTAGAAGGCTGATGCCTAATCGAGAGAGGCCCTGTCTCAGTCCTTCTCCCAGATTCTCAGGAAGCTGTCTTCTCCATTCTTCTTGCCTGTTATAGTGCTCCTCATCCAGTGACAGCCTATCCATGTTCCGAGCAAGGCTGGTAGCCAGGTTGGTAATTGACGTCAGTGTGCCTAAATAGAAATGGGTTGGAAATGCATAACAACCATTGGTTTAAGACTTTGCACGATACAGCTCATTTGAAACAGCACACTGTAGTATATTCATCTGCACAAGCTAGTCCAGTGAAGCAGAAATGTATCATTAGTTCAAGACTCAACAGTATGTTGAGTGGTGCACAGTCTGGCTTTTACACAACCACCCAGCCTTGCGTCTTAAAAGACATCCAGCAGTGGAAGTGGTCAGAGTGTCAGACTAGGACCCTGAAGACCCAGGTTTGAATCCCCACTCTGCCATGGAAGCCTGCTGGGTGAACTGGGGCCCGTCGCACACTCTTAGCCTGACCCTCTGCACAGGGTTGTTGTGAGGATAAAACAGAAGTGATGAGAATAATATAAGCTGCTTTGGTCCCCTACCAAAACTTTCATCAGTAATGTTTCATCATTCGTCCAGCAGCTGACACCAAATAGATAGACATGCCAATTGCAGAAACAGAGAAGAGCAGATGCAACTTCACAAAATGTGTCCTCACGAAAACCTCTTTCTTTGCTCTGAAGAGCTGGTTAAATATTATTTTCTCCCGTTTGGACACTCAGCATCTTGCAGTGGGCCTCTGAAGCCACTAGATGGCACTGTGAATGTATCTATTTACAGGAAAATCCCGATGTATGCTTGCTCTAAAAACATGTTCAGCAATACTTCCAACAGCACCCTTTTTTTAAAAAAAAAAGATTACATGTGATGAGACAATATAGGGTAGTACTATACGTCTTTAAGGTGAGCATACAGAAAAGCTTAAATTGCCAGTGTACCTACGTTGCTGCTGTTAAAGAAATTACCTGTTTATAAACACAGAGGGTAAACTGAGATTTGTTACTCTCCCAACATTTCACTAAAAGGTAAGAAGCTGGGACAGATTTGAGGACAACAAGCTGACATTAAAACAATCAGTGCCTTCTTTAGGTGGGCAGTTGGATAAGTAGCAGATGGAAATATCTACCTTTGGAAATGTGCTTTACAAAGGATGTGGTTCCCCGGGAAACACCACTCACAAAGGCTCCTGGCCCACGAGTCAGTCCTTCATATGGGAGCCTGAAGAAATCAGCTATCCCATTTCCTATGCTTCTGACCAAGCTGGCAGGGCTTCCAAGGATTTCCAGAGATCCTACGACCCATCCTATAGGAAGAGACAAGGGGGAGGGAGAGCTGCTCTCTAAAAATAAAAACCACAGTTGTAGGAAAGAATAAAAAGCCATCTACTCTCCCTCCCCCTACTTTTAGACTAAAATTTATCACCTCATGAACTTCCTTTGAGAAAAACACGGGAAATAGCTCATCCACTACGGACTAAGCCACTGCAATCTTTCATGCTTTCTAAATCAAAGAAATCCCGTTGGCAAAAACACAAATAGCTTTAAAATGACTTCCTTCCATGAGCCTCCCGTATTTCTGCTAAAGCTTGTGTGTGGAGAGATGGATGCTGCATGGAAATGGCTGGAAGTCATAGAAGCAGAGGCTGATTTTTGCTTTGGAGGCTTTACGTCTTGCAAAGCAACTTTGTTATTTCACATCCTCATGGCGAAAGAATCATGACAGCTAGTTTACAGTGATACAGTGTGCAGCCTTGGGGGAGTGTGAAGGTCAACTGCTTGATGGGGTGTTGGGAAAGGGGATGCAGGTTTTTGACAAGTGCATAAGGAATTATTTTAATCCATCTCAACAGCTCTGGGCTGATCGCTTTCTTGTAGCGTCTAATTGCAGCCAGATAAATGGCTTCTGCTCAGCGTGGCTGCATAAACAGTAATGGCATCTGCAAGTTGATTAATACTCAGAGGGGAGGATCCCTTATGAGCATCCCCCTAAGAGAATGAGGGTGGAGGAGTCCTTGGATTTAGTTTTCTGCATTAATTTATGGCTGCCAGCAGATCGCCTGAAGGTCCAAGTGCATTGCTCTTTTGTTCGTTGTGCGGCTGGTTTGGAAGCCAGTGTTATTAGTGGGACTGTAGGCTCATAACGGAGCTGCGGTGGCTCAAGTGGTTAAGACGCTGAACTGCAGGCTGTGGAAGGTCAGCAGTTCGAGACCCGGATGCCGCATGATGGGGTGAGCTCCTGTCTCTAGCTCCAGCTCCTGCCAACCTAGCAGTTCGAAAGCAAGAAATTGCAAGTAGATAAATAGGGACCACTTTGGTGGGAAGGTAACAGCATTCCGTGCACCTTGGTGTTTAGTCATGCCGGCCACATGACCACGGAAACGTCTTTGGACAGCGCTGGCTCTTCGGCTTTGAAATGGAGATGAGCACCGCAACCCTAGAGTCGGATTCGACTGGCTTTCGAGCAAGGGAACCTTTACCTTTACCTAGGCTCATAACAGTTGCAGCATGAACCCAGGAAGGCTACATGGAAAGAGCCCACCATCCTGACCCAAAACAGCACTGAGCTATGGATTACAGCAGGTGCAAGCACCATATATCAGTTTGGTTTAGTGGTTAAGTGCGCGGACTCTAATCTGGGAGAACCGGGTTTGATTCCCCACTCCTCCACTTGCACCTGGCTGGATGATCTTGGGTAAGCCATAGTTCTGATAAGAGTTGTTCTTGAAAAAGAGCAGTTTCTGTCAAGAGCTCTCTCAGCCCCACCTACCTCACAGGGTGTCTGTTGTGGGGAGGGGAGGGGAAAGGAGTTTGTAAGCCGCTCTCAGACACCTTTGAGCAGTGAAGGGCAGGGTATAAATTCAATCTCTTCTTCTTCTTCTACATACTGGAAGCTTATTTGTGAAATAAATCACAACGTGGTAAGGATTTCTACCAATTTCTACTCATGAGCCAAGCCTGGCTGTGTGGGAAATCCAGAAACTACCCGATCTTACTGACTAATGTACAAGTGGACAAGTATAAGTTATTTCCACACTATTGATCCTCACAGGAGTTGTTCCTACAAACAAAAAAATCACAGAAAGAAGAAGAAGAACAAACACTATTGTGGAATCTTGAAGGTTAATGAAGGTATTGTGGCATAAGCTTTTGTGGGCCGAAGCCACCTTGCTGGGTGCATCAGTGCTAGGGCTGCTGGAGACCTCCCACTATTACAACTGATCTCCAGGTGACAGAGATCAGTTCCCCTGGAGAAAACAGCCACTTTGGAAGTTGGACTCTGTGGCACTGTACCCCTCCCCAAACCCCACCCTCCTCAGGCTCCATGTCCAAAATCTCCAGGTATTTCCCAAACTGGAGCTGGCAACCCTAATCAATGCAGACGCTGTTTATTCCATCCTGCAGCTGGCCATCCTTTCACCTGGCCATGGTGGGCTCCTAATGTGCCAGTAGCCACAGCAAAGATCTGAGGTGTGTGGATGCTGTTCCAGCATGTTCCCATACTGCTTGCTGCTGTTCTCATGCCCCCAAGTGGAAGCAAGCCCCATTGTGTGCAATAAAACTGGCTGGTTCTTTCCCACATGCTTACACAGTGCACATCAATGAGAATGCTATAGGGCCCAAGAGCTGTAGGTATAGAGCAAAACAACCATGTTTTAAGCAAAAGTAATACTTAGTAGTAGGTGATCTAAGAACTCTCCCTCTGCACTGTGACATACATGTTCTTGTGTAGGCAAAGGTTCAGCAGAGTCACCTTCTGAATGCACATGTATGGAAATCAGAGAAGGTATCCATTAATCGTTTGCTTACTATTGATCTTGTATGGGAAAGAATCAGTAAAACAAACACGCTACTCAGATCAAAGAGCAATAAACATCTGTGTGCCAGTCTAGCATGAGGATTCCATGAAGAAAGACAGATTGCTAATCATAAACGGCAGCCAAAAAGAGATTGAACAAGAAAACAGTGTTCAGTGGCATAATCTGCTTCAAATGTACAGACATACTGAACAATTCCATGAAAAACTCCCTTTGTTAGGAATTAGTTGTTGTGCTTCTATGTAGTACATACTAGGATAGCAAAGACAACAACAACAACATAGAATGCTTTCTCTGCTTTTTTCAAACTTTAGGAACATCCCACAACAGTCCAACTGTTGCTCTCCACCATATACAGTTTACAGGACTTTCAGTTTCATCATTGTAGTCAACTCCTGCCACATCGCTTTTCCAAAGACAATGGGTTAAAGCAAGTTTGTAAAAGTGTTATTTATTGCCTTTCCTCCCTCCAGACCCCCTACACCTCAGAAAAATAGTGGCTGAGGCCTAGGGAACCCACCAGAATAGGATGCCACGTGGCATGAAGGAGGGAGTTAGCCAAAACCAACTCTTCATAAGAGCATATGAAGAGTCCTGCTGGCTCAGACCATTGGTCCATCTGGTCCACCATCCTGGTTCACACAGTGGTTAACCAAGTTGCCCTGGAGAGCCAACAAACAAGGCATGAAACTCAATGCCTTCCCTTGACATTGTCTCCTAGCACTGGGTTTCAGTGCTATGGAGGTTCTCGTTGCTCATGATGACTAGTAGCCACTGATGGACAATGAATCTGATGGACTAGTGATGACTAGTAGCCACTGATGGACAATGAATCCCCCTTTCAAAGCCATGTACCCTCACTCTGTTGAACAATTTTGAGGGTAACTTTGACTAATTCCTCTTTGGTGCAGTCTCCCATGCTACATACTGTTCTGGAGGGTCCCCAAAGTTTAAGGGGCATACAGAGCTGGGCGGGAAGAGAAGGAAAATGTGGTAAAAATTGCTTCTGTGAATGTACTCCATTCATCAAAGCCTTAGATCCAACCCAATATATTTCTTCAGACACAATATTCACCATGCAGCACCACAGCAATAAGGGTGAAGTGTTAGGCTGCCAGAGGTCATTTTGGAATGAACCAAAACCAAAAGCTCTGTTTCCAGTAGTCTTGGTTGGTGTGATGAGCCCACACTAAAATTGCAATGACGATATACCTCTCCATCCCAAAGCATCTGGTATCCCTGTAACAGTTGTGTAAACTGGGAGCTGGTTGGTCATTATGAAAATATAACCTGAACTGGGAAAACAGTCACAGGCTTCCAACACTTCATCTCAACACCTACAGAATGGTAATAAAACAAATCAACATACCTGCTCTGAATAATGCTCCTGCAGCATAGTGCATGGCCAACGCATGTATCAGCTGCCTGGCTGTTGTGAAAATGGGTCCACGTTCAAAGACAGAGAAGGAGAGGGGTGTGTGATCTGAAGCAATATACAGCTTCAGCGAAGCATGGATGCTGACCAAGAGGCTAACTGGCTGAATCACTAACTTCCTTAATTTCACTGGATTGAGCAAAGCATTTGCATGCTGCCTAACCCTTTCAGGCAGTATCTGATTTACAGCATTAGCTTTTGTGGAATGGCAAATTCCTCTGCTGTCTGGAAGGTACGTCTCAAATAGAGTCTTAATGTAATAAACAAATGTGTCTTCCACATACAATCGTGCTGGTTTCATTTCAAAACTGAGGTCATTCACATGAAACAGCAAATTCTGCTCTTCTGACAAAGTGAAGCGGAGTTTGAGGAAGGAGTTCTCACTGTACTCTTCCAAGTCTTTGTTGGAGACCATGAGGTTATATACTTTAGTCCACTGTGCGGATTCATTTTTCTCTCCCTGGCAGAGGAGGACTGGAAAATGGAAATTGGATTTGTTGTAAAGCTGATTGTCCAGCTGCAAGTCTCCACAAAAGATCTGGAGAGTATAAAACTGCTGAAGGTCGCTGGTGGTCTCCCCATGAAATTCATGAGACAGAGGCCTGAGGTAGCTGGCTACCGGAACCATACGAAGGTATACATTGTCCAGCGTGAACCGCACAAGTTCAGATGATGTTCTGGGGTTTGTGATATCATCGTACACAGCAAGGCTGAGCTGGCTGATGAACATTTGAAACACGAGGCTCTGCTCTTGAGCTCTGTAGAAGAGAACACAATCACTAGGTTCCTCCCATTTCAAGCAACAAAAAGAACAAAAAGGGCCCGGACCTGGACAGCCCAGGCAACCCCGATCTCATCAGATCTTGAAAGCTAAGCAGGGTCAACTCTGGCAAGTACTTGGATGGGAGATCTCCTTGAAATACCAGAGGTGGAGGCAGGCTTTATTCAGCTACCACTTTGAATATCCTCCAAGCCCCCAGTAGCTGTCAGTCACCAGAGGTTGCCATGACTTCCAGGTACACATGTACTCACACGTGCACACACACACACTAAAAAATACAAAAAATACCCCCAAAAAGGAGCAAAAAGGGGCAAAAATGATGGAATAATTCAATGTACAAATCTTATTAATATGAATTAGATTTAGGCATCAAAATCCCTACAACTAGAACATTAAGAGGCATTATCAATAGACTGTACCAAATTCAATCTTTCTATCCATTTTTCACATCAATTGATATTTGAACTTCACTCTAATGTTTTATGCGCAGTAGTTCTCTGTTATGCTTGCAATGTAGCATGAAGCTGAAGCAGACAACGGAAAATATCCTCACACATTGTCAGATGTTATGTTTCTGGCTGTTTTGCTGTAGAGTGTTTCTATTATGGATCATTAACTTCACATTATGGAAGCAATATATTCCTCTATTAAATCATCGTGACTATTTTAAACTGATGATGGGTTGCTTGCTTTAGAACTTTAACTGTTCTTGGCTAAACTGAACTAACAAGTGGGCTATTAAGCACCAAGACCTGCCAATTTCATGGGGATTAATACTTAACTATCGGGCACGGTGTCCCCCCTCCCCCAAAATCTGCACACACATGCGTTCTACTGTCTGTGGAAGTCAAGCACATTGATGACTGTAAAAAGATGAGATTACAGTCCAAGTTGAGTGATGTTTGCAGCAAAGATTTCACAACTATAGAGCGCATGGAAAGAGCACAAGGAAATGTCATAAAGATGATCGACGGCATAGTTTGCATGGGACCATTCTCCTGCCCTTCATCATGAGAACTCCCACAGACTTCAATGGGTGTTCTGTGTGAGGAAGGACCGCCAGTCTGGCCAAATAAACTTTAAACTTGTGAGTCCTCTCTGAGTCTTGTTTATTGTACCAGACATTTTCTGTTTATCCTAGGGTGACATGACCTTAGATGTTAGATTGTCATGTTTTACTGTGATATACCAAATGTTAACATGTGGTCTAAACACACGCCACACATACGCAGCTACACTAGACAAAACAAACAGTTATGCCAGATTTAATAAGTCACTTCACACCTAGAGGGATGAGCAGCCATATGGGACAGTTTTTGTTATGGCTTCCCATGAATTTTAATATACCTGTTCAGGTTGATTTGATGTCCTGGTCTCCCTTCGGGGGCTAAAGTTATCACGATTGTTCCACACTGATGAGCAATATCCACATAAACATATCCAAAGCCCGTTAAGAAGATGATCTGAAGAGGGAAAAAATCCTATTTAGAAATCTACAATGGCTATAACTCAATTCAGTAAAATTAACTCTGGCTCCCAAATATTTCCTCCAGAGTAATCCTAATGACATCCATTCAACTGTGCTAAAATGAATGGTTTCCGGATTGAAACCTCTGGGTTTAACTTTCCATTTCAAATGAAATAAAAACAGGACTGTGGCATCAAATGAAAGGTCTACCAAGCACAACATGCAGTCTCTCCAAAAGTCACCAGCACTGGATGCTTGAAGTATAGCTCCTATGGGCACATTTCACCCCTATCTCAATCTTGCTGTTTCTCTGTTCTCTTACTCACATTGCCATATTATTTATAATGCCCCCATTTCTGCAATGTTTCAGAGGCAGAAAATGCAGAAGACTTGTCATGTGTGTGCTCATGCACAAAGCACGCCACATACATGTCATTTGCATTTCTCATGCACAGCTAGATTTCCAACAGCCAGGTTTACTCTCTGCCCCCAGGAACAGTCTTAACTTATATTTGCTTGGCATGGAGGTGAGGAGGGGAAGAGAAGCAGCCAACTCCTTTCAAGGAAGCCAATTCATTTCAGTGAGGCTAAAAACATTGCTGTGTAATTGAATTAACCTGACATGAAACCATCGCCTAAAATATCCTACTGAAATTCTCTTTGATGGTCCATTCACAGATTGTTATTGGTATTCCTATTTATGTTAGCAGGACACTTCTCAAATGAATATACTACAGCGGCCCTCTATCTTGTCGACACTGCTCAAAATCATTTCTGTGCAATATCTCCCACAATAAAGGATAGTGTCCTCTTTGAGATGATGAAACTTTCAATTTTTTGCTGGGGGGGGGGCTGCCTAACACAAAAATGATTTCACACATGAAACTGAAGTGGTTCAATCCCCACTTGAGGACTGGAACACTTCAGGAGGAGTTAATGTAAAGCTTGGCTTTACTGTGAAGACACAGAAAACGCTGTCCTCCCACAGGCCAAGGCAGGCCCCCTGGGACTGGCAAGCTTCCAGATCTGACCAGTTTTGTCAGGAAGCCACCCCCTCCCCAGCACTACGTTCATTACAGCAGCAGGGTTCTTGCGGATATGATGTTGGGCTAGGGATGCCAGTCTCCAGGTGGGACCTGGGAACCCCCCAGAATTATAGCTCATCTCCAGACTACAGAAATCAGTTCCCTGAAGAAAATGGCTGCTTTGGAGGGAGGATACATGGCACTGTACCTGACTGAAGTCCCCGTCCTCCCCAGGCTCCACTCCCAAATCTCCAGGCGTTTCCCAACCTGAAGTTGTCAATCCTCGCCTTCCACACCTTGCTGGCAGTCAGAGAGGGCCTGGCAACCCTATGTTGGGCCTGGTTGTACCTTGCTAGTAGGAGCGGCATTATTTTCGTCCAGTCCCCTCCCCCCAGTTCTCTGTGGCTGAAAATAAATCTAGTTATTAAACACTCAAATTTAGGCTGAGCAGCAATTAAACTCTGATAATTGCTCTGCTGGCACAAGCTTCACACTCCTCCCACCTCCCTCGGGGCACAGAGCTTTATACAAAATGGAATGCAGATGCCTCAGTAGTGTTTCTTTGTTTTTCATACACTGAGAATAAATAAACTCTGTATTCACTTAGATGCCTGCATTTTAACATCATGGTGAATGGGAGCTTGATCTAACCTGGAAGAGTCTTGCATAAAGCTCTTCATGTGGAGTAAAGGAGACAGACAAGAGAGAGGGTTGAGTGTGAGCATAAGCTGTGTTTGTGCACAACTGGAGTTTAATTATGGTTAATTGTGGTGTCTCAAACCAGCCTTAGAGAAGGTGTCTGAAGGAACATTCCTGGATAAACTTCTGAAACAGGTGAATGTGTGACTGTCATCCCAAGACAGGACACTTTGCTGAAACAAGCTGGAATGTGAGTTTGAATCAATATATGTTCTTAAGGCATCTTTTTAGGGTTTACTTTTCTTTTGGTTTATTTGGCTATTTTTGTTGCTGTTCTCCTTCTCTTTGTCTAAATGATCAGGCAAGTAGGTCCAGGATGTTAATAATCTATTCAAACTATTTATTATTTAAAATCAAGAATCTTTTTTGTGTCTGGAGAAAGCAGTCCTGGGAATCTTGTTGGTTTTAAAAAAAAAAAACAGTAAAGGAGGAAGAAAAAAATCAAGGAAGAAGAAGAAGAAGAAGAAGAAGAAGAAGAGATTGGATTTATACCCCGCCCTTCACTGCCCAAAGGCGTCTCAGAGCGGCTTACAAACTCCTTTCCTTTCCCCTCCCCACAGCAGACACCCTGTGGGGTAGGTGGGGCTGAGAGAACTTCTGACAGAAACTGTCCTTGAGAGAACAGCTGTGCCAGAGCTTGTGACTGACCCAAGGTCACATCAGCAGGTGCAAGTGGAGGAGTGGGGAATCAAACCCAGTTCTCCCAGATAAGAGTCCGCGCACTTAACCACTAGACCAGACAGCAGAACTTGGGTAGCAGCGTATTTGTGAACACGGCAGTGATTTGCCTGGGAGTATTTGGATTGTGGGTGATGCTGCTCGGGAAAAGAAGAACCCAGAATGACTCATTAACACCTCAAGTATAGGGTTTCAGGATTAGCACTGGGGGAAAAGCTTGTTTTCTTAGAAAATTACAAAGATAATATTAAACAAAAAAAAATTAATTTTCTCAGTAGAACAAAGTTTGAGTCCAGTGGCACCTTTAAGACCAACAAAGTTTAATTCAAGGTATAAGCTTTCATTGCACATGAAAGCTTATATCTTGTATTAAACTTTGTTGGTCTTAAAGGTGCCACTGGACTCAAATTGTTGCTTCAGACCAACACAGCTACCCACCTGAATCAATTTTCTCAGTGTTATTCTTGAGCAATAAAAAATCCAATAGCTTGGAGGGGGGGGGGGGAATTGAGAAACTTTACAATTACAAGAGAAACTTTAGCAAAAATTGAATCAGGAGAACTGCTTGCTATAAAACACCGGTATTTATTTCAAAGACTTTGAAGAAGATTCTTTCATACGCAGAAAACCTCCATATGAGTTTCAAAGAGAATTTGCTGGAAAAAACTAACATAAAAAGCAAGCAGGAAACTCAGCAGGCTTCTCTATTGACCGGATGGCCTCACTGTTGACAAGTCAATAGCAAGAACATTACATAAAGCACAGAAGTTCACATGACAAACAACTTTGTGGTTGGCTCTTTCATTTATGTTAACCATGCCATACGTTGCTATAGCTGTAGCCCCATTTACTTTCCCCACCAATTATGTATAAAATGTGTTTTTTGTGGAACAATAAACCAAACAGCAGGCTGCAGAGTGGATGTCATATGCAACTATACAACTTCAGGTGGGACATCGATGGGCTGAACACTATCTGGATGGGAGCTTTGCAATACTTGGACAACTGTTCCTGATACAATACAATCCTGATACAAACTTTTCCTGATACAATAATGCAATATCCTGACCACCAACATTTTCCAGGGTGTGGGCTTTTAAGAGACAAGCAAAGGGTAATCACACATTAAGCTGCCTCATACTGAATCAGACCACTGATCCATGAGGGTCAGTATTGTCTTCTCAGACTGGCAGCATCTTGCCAGGGTCTCAGGCAGAGGTCTTTCACATCAGCTTCCAACTGAACCTTTTAGCTGGAGATGCTGGGGATTGAACATGGGGCTTTTTATATGCCAAGCAGATGCTCTACCACTGAGCCACAGGCCCTCCCCAGGTATTATGGAAAATCCTATTGCTTTTTAAAGTGTTACTGGACTCAGTTTTTGTTCTACTACTACAGATTAACTTGGCTACCCACCTGAAAGTAGCCTGACCACATAATCTAAGTCTGTGGTAGGCAACCTTTCCTTTTTGGCTTGAGGAAAAAAATGCAATGTGCACCTGTGAAGATGTTGGTGTACAGGCAGGGTAGGGCTGTGCTTGGTCAGATGCACATGGAGCAAGCTGAACCCTAGTGGTATTACTGGTGCTTCAGGGGGCTCATCTCAGACCCAGATGCCATCTGCACAGGTCCAGGAAATGATGTCCAGCATAAGGCCTATTGATTTCCTCCATGCTGCCAGCTCCAGAAGGCTACCAGCACCATCTTGGTGGAGAACCAAACTGATGTGCCAAGCAAAATAAATTTACCAGGCATGTTGCTGTCTGGCATATGCATTGGGCTTTGCCTTCCCCTGAATGAAGTGCTATTTGCTATTCTTATTAAAACCAACAGTAACAAAACTTTTAAAATGTGCACCGCACTGTAAATTTTGGTCAGTGTAAAAGTAACACCACTTATTATATGGTGTGAAATCACAATTAGGGATGGGCATGAACTGGCTGACAAACCAAAGTTTGTCCTGAATTTTGGCCTGTTTGGGGTTTGTGAATTGGAGTTCATGAACTGAAGAGCCAGGATGAACTTCTGCAAATTTTGGCGCAGTTTATGGGTGGCTCATGATGGTTCACGAGAAACAGCTGAGCTTCACGAGGAACAGCGGTTTCTCTTCAAAAGAAACAGCTGAGTGGCTGGGAGCTCCCCACTGCTCAGCTGTTTGGTTTGTCCAGTATGAAAAGTCGTGGGGAGCAGAAAGAAAGGCTTAAATAGAATGGTCGAAGTGCCTTTGTAGTGGCACTTCACCCTCACTTTTCTGCTTGCCGCAGCTTGCAGCAGCTAGGACAAAGGCAGAAGGAAAGCCTCTTCCCCAGCAGTCGCCCCCTTTTCCTTCTGGCCTTGTGGCTAGGATAAAGGGAGAAGGGAAGCCTCTTCCCCAGCAGTCCCCCCTTTTCCTTCTGGCCCCATGGCTAGGATAAAGGGAGAAGCGAAGCCTCTTCCCAAGCAGACCCCTCCTTTTCTCCTGGCCCCGTGGCTAGGACAAAGGGAGAAAGGAAGCCTCTTCCTAAGCAGTCCCCTCCTTTTCTTCTGGCTGCAGCGACTAATCTGGTCCACAGCCACAGTTCCCTCAAGGATATTGTAGGTATTTTTCCTTAATGTTGTACTTGCATTTTTTAAAAAAATAGGTCTCTAACTCTTTTATTTGTGGGGATATAATCAAAACATCCAGCAGTATTCTAACCAACTGTTTATCAAGAAGTAACCTTGCTCCCTCCTTCTAATGTTCTGGCAAGTGAGTATAATGGCAGAGTGATGTTATATCCAAATTGGCAAACTATGGTTTGCACTTCCCCTCAAAACCAGGACTTTAAACTGGCTTAAAATTATATTATTTACAATCCAGGGCTGCTTTCACACGAAGGATTCTCCCTGTTTCAGCCACCAACTCACATGTTTCCCCCCTACATGATGCTGTTTTGCATTCATGCCCTAGCCATAAGCTGCCTGTTTTTCTCTCTAAAAGAAACATTTTTTAAAAAACAGGGGGGAAAAGATGTCACTGTTGGGGTAATCTGTTTAATGCATCAGAAGGGATAAGGGACACCTTTGGTTTCAATGAAAAGGAACACCCATTTCATTTCCCCCTGCTCCAGATGGTAACTTGGAATTTTTGTTGTTGTTGTTTCTCGGCACTGAGTAGCGTTGCAGCACTATTGATGAACCACAAAAATACAAAGCTGTTAGGTCTTTCAATGATCCTCATACATGTTTTGCTATTGGGAACATAGAAGTTTGTAAGCTACACATAAAGCTTGCATAACTGAGGCAGGAGGACTGGGTGGGACAGGGACTCACACCTTGCTCCATTAAATAATCAATGAAAATGCCCACTCTTACCACGGTGCTTGAACTAGCTAACCACTCTGGAACAAAAAGAGATTCTTTGACATAGAGGGAGGGGGAAATCTGCAGCATTGCCTTGGTCAATGTAGCAAGGAACCAATTCATTAATGAGGGAGGATTGGCCCAAGCCCAGAATGCAAAGAGATTCTTTGACACAGAAGAGCATTTGCTTGCCCACAGTTGAAATGCAGCTGTAACCTAGCAGGAACTAATTCATTGGAGGGGGAAATTCCTTGACCCCGTTGCCTTTCCCAGCCCAGCAACAAACTAATTCATTCATTAATCAGAAAAAGGGATCGTCCCCATTGCCTTTTCCAGGGCAAAAATGTTGCCCAAATCTTGAGAGGTATTAATTCCTTAAAGGGAGGCAAGCATGGAGAATGTGGCATAAGTATTAAAGTATTACATTATTCCTTAACTTTGCTGTTCAGACACAGGAGAGGAGGAGGAGAGATCATGATGGTAGCTGGACATGAGGGAGAGGGCATCTGGTGGTGTGAAAGGGAAAACAAGGCAAACAGTGATGCCCTGCTGTATCTGGAATCTCCACTGCAAGTGCAAAACGACAAATCTGTCAGCAACATGACCACCATGGGCAACCCCCCCCCCAATGGAAGCAGCTGTGGTTTGGAGGGCAAAACAAACCACAGTCAGTTCAGATGTAACGGCAATCTGTGTTTTATGCTAAATGGGAACTAGCTAATTGCTTAACAGCACACAAGGAGAGCACCAGGATTTGGGTAAGCAGAGAGGGGCACACATGAGTCTGACCAAGTCATAATTCCAGATGTTACATGGGAACCAACTCTGGGTCTCTTGGAAGATTTTAAAATGCACTTCGTGGGTTAATGTGGGTGAGAGGTTCTACATGGAAAACTTTCCCAAAAAGTAGGTGCCCGTGAACAGTGTAAGTACAGCCTGCTGGATTGTGGCCAGTACTCTTGGCATCTGAATAAAGTCAGCTGTGCTCATTCACTTTTTGAGGTTTCCTCTGTTGCGGAAGAATTTGCCAATCCCACTAAAGAACTTCCTTTTGTTCTTCAACAGCCATGGCTCACATTAACATTCGATATTATAGCATTATATTGGCAATGGAAATGTTACTATATTTAAATACAAAATTGCTGATACAGTAGTTTACTAATCAATTGGCCCACTTCACTGCATAATCATACCATTGGCTGGCCTAGCTCATCTCTGGTCTGCTTCTACCAGTGTCCAATTATCATTTGCTTTTGGAGTCAGATGAATAACTCTGCAATGAATTAACTTTGCTATGTAGAAAAAGGCTCTTTTCCAAAGGCAACCATGTTACTAAGAGCTGGATGAATTAGTTTTGTTTCCAGACTACCCTTATCTTAGCTTACAAATGTTATTAGTGGTCATAGAACAGGTCTGATACATTAACTAACATCTTGCTAAATTATTTCTTTGAAGATTTTGTGAAGGCAGTTAATTCCTCAGGTCAAATAAACATGCTGGAGGAGGTATTTCTATTTTCTTTAAATATACAGAAACTCTTTTACCAAGGATTCTTTTAATCTACCATTGTGAAAGCAAAAAAAATATTTAAATGCCCTCTTCCCTTCAACTCTTTCAACTTTCTGAACACTTCTATCAAATAACTTTGGAATCTTAGCCAAAGGTGGCCCTGATCGCGGAAAGCAGATGTGGATTTCAGAAAATATATAACAGAACTATTTTGTGAGTCAAAGTACAAGGACTTTACTCAAATTAATAGTTGGACTGAAAAAGCAAATGACCCACGATCCTTTAAGGTAAGTCTATACAAGGCTTTTTTTCCAGAAAAAGCCCAGCAGGAACTCATTAGCATAATAGGCCACACCCAACAGCAGAAACTCATTACCATATTAGGCCACAACCCTGACAGCACAGCTCATTAGCATATTAGGTCACACCCCCATGCCTTCCCTTGGCTTGCCTGGGTACCCCATGGCTGCGGGGAGCCCGGGCAAGCCAACCCTTGGACAGGCTGGGGAAGGCACAGGGAGGCATTTAAATGCCTCCCTGATCCTTCCAGGGGCCCCCTGGCCTGCCTGCCTCGGAGTCACTAGGGGGGTCGCTCTCCAGGACTTCCCTCTGTAGCCATGCACACAGAGGCTTTGGCTGCAGTGGGTGTGGCCAACTTTGAAGCCAGCCAGAACTTCGTTCCTGTGCGTTCCTGCCAAAAAATAGCCCTGAGTCTATATGTATTCAGTGCCAAAACAACAACTGCAACTTCTACATTTGTGTTCAAAGAGACATCTCTCTAGCTCCAAAGAGAACATAAGGTTCATAAAAAGGCTGGGAGCTGTGTGTTCTCTTTGGCAGTAGAGACACATCTGATGAGCAACTCATTTTTATATGTTCAGTTGGATGCTTCTATTTTTCCTTCTTCTTGACAGAAGGCCAAAGGGCAACCAGACACCATTTTATCTATGCAAACCTTCTCAGCAGTCTATGAAGGATGCTTACAAGAAGACCTAACACCATGACACTTCGACTCCACTCCACCTCTTTAACATTCAGCCTGATTATGAGTTCAGGAGAATGAAAGCCTGCAAACCATTTACTAAGGAAAAAGACTACCTGCTAATACTACAGTCGAATCATGAGAGTTTTAAAAATTGTTACCAAAAGGAAGAGTCACAGTCTTTCACATTTTTTTAAAATCCAAAAGAAAAGTTGTTTCTTATGGCCCTACTGATGATCTCCAAGAAGAAGAAGTCCCCTTTAATTAAAAATACCCAACTATTTAAGTGAATAGCGTTAAAGAGTTTCCACAAGAGGAAAATCAGTTACTATATTCACTTGAAATGAAGATGACCCTGATTATCTGTCTGTCTGTCCATTTTAGCTAGCTATCATTTAATAATCGGACATAATTGTAACTTGTATCCAAATGAAAGATGACCCCTCTTTTTTCCTGATGGCATATCTGGGATAAACCTAGGCTGAGTTCAGACTGGCAGTTTGCTCTGGTAGCCAGTCATAGCAAAAAAGCCCCGGAATAAACTGTTCCGGGTTTTCCCGTTCAGGCAGCCCGGGCTGCTGCTGGAAGATGCGGGGCGGAGCTAGGCGGGAGCATTTAGACTGCCGCGCGTGGGGGCACACTGTATTTGGCGTTTCCGATTAATTCGGCTGTGGGTGTATGGGTGTATGTGCGCATGAGCGCATAAGCGCATAAGCCAATTGCGGGAGGACCCCGCAGCGCCGGCACCGCATTGGGCAGTAGAGCGGAGCATGGCCAATCATACCGCTGCTGCCTTCTGCCCAACGCGGGTTGCTCCTGGCTTTTTGGCTGCGCGTTCAGACTTCCCAGAAGCGGAGAAACGTGCGACACACGTGGGCTTTCGGATTTGTTACCAGTTTTATGAGGTATCTTTTTAATCTGGCGGTGAAGCGCAACAGCACGGGTTGGCTAAGGGTGGGGGACGCCAGGCAGATGTGCCTGTGTGAACGCCCAATTTACTCCGGGATTGAATTGTCGCTGGCCCGGGTCCCTACCGGGGCAAATTGCCAGTCTGAACTCAGCCCTAGTTTTGCATTTGAGTAAATACTATATAAACAAGAATGACTTACTTTATTATAATTAAAAGTCAGAAGAGGGAAGAGTAAAAATGATGATCCTGCCCAGAGATAAGCCACAAAGAAGAAAAATAATTCCACTAAGTGCTGACTGAATTGCTTCCAAGGGTTTGCTTTGCTGTTCAAAACAATGCTGAAATAAACAGGAATTCCAACCTTCCCTCCCCTGGTTTAGATCCAAGTCCCTGCAAATAGAGTGAGTTCATGGAAGTGGATCTTTCTTGCCTTGCCCTAAGAGCTCCATGTGTCACTAATGTGCCATTTGTCATGTGTGGGTATGTTTGTGCGTGGGTACCAAGAAGGCGGAAACTGGTTAAAATCTAGCTCACACCCTCACCCCTGTGTGACTGGAGCAAACTACACAAGTCCAAACCTTTGAGAGGGCACAAGAGGTGCTGCGGTAAGTGGAAGTGGGGAAAGGTACACTTGTGCAAACTCACTCTGCTTGCCAGAGCTTGGATCCAATCCACTTCATAAAATTCCTTTTCATTTTAATGGGGCTGCATGGGAGTACTTCCCAGTAACTTTTTCACAATGGATAAGGTCCTAATTCTCACAGTCATATTTATGATGCAGCTTTTAAATATTTATTTGCCTCTGTGTTCATGTTATCTTCTTAACCTTGGGTCAAAAAGGGTTTACACTGCAAAGTTAGATTTTTTTAAAAAAATCACTAACCTGGATGCCTTGGTTATTAATGTCCACAAAATCACTCCACTCATTTGTTAGTTCCTCTGTTGATATCACTTTCAAAAGGATGCTGGGGAGCAGGTCTCTGGTTTTGCAGTCTGGATAGCTGGTAACTTGATGATAAAGTTCATGGTGCACTGAACTGTCTGCTGGGACACGTTTGCAGTAAACATCAAACCTCGGTGTGTCTGGAATTTAATAAAAGGTCCAGGAGCCTCTTTAAAGGAAGATATTTGCATTTACAGCGCAGTTCCATGTTATATCAAAGGAGAATAAACAAGCCAGCTTCTGATGAACTTTGTCCAGTATACTATCAGCCCATACAATTATCACTTTTCATTTTATGGATTCCCTTTCACCATCTGCATGCAACAATGCGCTCCCTGCTTACTCTACATTAGTTTCCAATGAATTTACTGAAATGAACATTTTAGATGCTCTACTTTAATATACAAGCTTAGAAGTTATGGCAGAAGTGAAATACCTTTGATGTTTTCTTTTAAAAGCAAAGAGACAGGACACCTGTTGTGGATAATTACGCGAGGACTTGGATCTTCTGATAGAGTTAAATATGTCACTCCAAGATGCTCCTGATAAGTTAGCACTATAGCTCTGAAGTGAACAATATAGTAACATTAGGCACAAATTAAAGTTAACGTCATTTACTGACAAGCATCAATCTACATTTAAACCGATATCGTATGAACAGCTGCTCCATTTTTTTTTAAAAAAGTACAACTGTGGGCAATAATGGAAAGCTTAAATTATGAAAAACAGAATGCTAGAAAAGGAAGCAATGATCAACTAAGTTCAGACTTTGTAAGGGTTTGCGCAGTGGAGGTCTCAGTTTTCATAGAAATTATTTTCCAAAAACATTTCGAGGATACTTCTGTTAAATAGCGTTCTTGAAGCATACCTAAGAATTAAGGTACATGCTTTTAAAAGTACAGCGCTCCTAAGGGACAGCTGGCACAAAAGAAACACTGGAAAGTAATGGTGATCAAACCACTAGAAAGTCAGCACCTAGGCAGAATCATAGGCAGAAGCAGATTTCCCCCACTTCTTCCTTCCTCCAGCAGTTGTCTGTGTGCCTTGAAAAGGCTCTACTGAGGACTGGGGACTTACACAGATGAAAAGCCACACAACACAGGAATCTGCATGAAGAAACTGCCCTCCTGTCTGTTCTGCCTGTGGCACTTCTGAGACAGAGAAAAGCAATTTCACTAGCCCTTCTCTCCTTTAGAACGTTGTGTGGATTTTCATCCTTGTGGGTCCCCCAAGCCTCAGCATTGCCTTCCTGAGGCAGCTGCTGGGCAGATGGGGAGATGGGAAAATCTACCCTCACCACTATCTTCCTGCACAGATTCCAATGCAGAGAACTTCAGAACTGACATCTCAACAAGCACACCCACTGATGGCGAGTAACTGCAAAACTGGGCATGATCATTTAGGGCAAATCTGAATGCTTAAAAAGAAAAACCCTTAATGCGTACTCTAGCGTATGGCTTCCCTCCTGGTTCACACAAATTCCTGAGCACCTATTCTGATCTGCCTTTTCACATTTATTCAATTCAAGCAATTTCTACAGAACACATGAAGATAAAATCCATGTCAATTTGCAAGAGGAAACCTTCACCTCTTTTTCTCAAAAAAGGATGATCTGCTGACTGGCTCTCCTTTAGCTTCTTGGATCCCTGTATTTTGACAGCATCCTTTCTTCTAAGGCCTATACTGGAACCTCTTTGAGCCCAACCACACCATTCCTCATTCTGAGGAATCACGGCTGAGTGATTGAGGTGATATAAGGTACTCCAGTCCTCAGTGCTCAAGGAGTGAAAAGCTTCTCAAAGCTTCTACCAAGAAGCTCACAACAAGGGCAACTCCACGTGGCTGAGCTTGAACTCCCTGAATTTGATATTGGTCCTTATTTATATCTACACTATATGAGTAAGAACAAAATCAGTTTGGGGCCAGGGAGTGGAAATAAAATCTTCTACTGAGACAATGGATGTTCCACTTTACAGGGCTATGTATTTTCAGAGGGGAACACACAACTGGATACACCCAGCTTTTTCAGTCTTGGAAAGTTTGTCCCTTCTACATTCTCAACATCACTGCTTCTTGGACTGTGTTCTCCCCTGTCCTTTTCATTTGATCTTATTTTCAAACACATTGTGCAATTCTGAATAGTTCACATTCTTCCTAAAATGCTATATCGGACAGAGAGTCACCAAACCAAATTATTAAAAAGAAATTGTTCACAAAATCTCTGTGAGCAATGGGTGTCTCAAGTGAGCAAAATATTACTGAAACATCTGGAGAGAGAACAAAAACATTTACTGCGTCACTAACTGCCAAGCATAAGGAATGAAAAGCATAAGTGACAAAAAAAAATCAGTCTCCTTTCAAACAACAAATGTATAGTCGTTACTTACATTTTACAGTGTTCCAACAGCAGTATTTTCTCTCTGGGAAAATGTGACACTTACTCTCTCCCACAGTGTTTGTGATGAATGTCATGGATATCTGAACTAAAGAGCATGAACCAGACCCCTTCCAAACTAATCAATATATCCAATTCTCAATATGGCCCCATGTGTAGATACTTAAATCTGCACATCAGAACTATGGACAGACAAGACAGATCTTTCTACAGAGAAAAGACCCAGGTTTGCTGAATAATCTAAAACCTAAAACAAACAAGTAAACAAAAGACAAGTATGGGGGTGTTACCCCACAAATAATAGAAGCAGTGCCTCTAGCTTTAAGGAACTAAAGCTCTCAGTGACTGCTGCTAGACCATAACTGGGCTGGTGGCCAGCACCACACAGCAGCTGGAACCCAGTAGAGTTTTCCCAGGGAGAGTTTACTGGGGGAGGGAAGGAAAGAAAGCTAAATGCAGGGAGCGGGTGAAGGTAGGTTGGTTGGTGGGTGGCAATCAGGAAAAGGGAGCAGGCTATGGGGATTTTCAGAGAAGGGAAAGAAGAAATGGTGTTTCTGTGTGAAATGCCCCTTCCCTGCAAGTCTGGGTGGGTCCTTCTGCTTGTTCTAACTTGATTCCAGCCAACCTGTCCCATTTATTTTGTTCTGAGCTTTATATTGACAGTCATAATGCTTTCCACACACATTCCACATACCTGGTACAGAAGTTATTTCCATTTTTATCTCCAACAGGTATGGGTATACTTTGTCTTGGAAATTCCTGTCTGATGATGGCTGGTGGACTCCAGCACAAAGCATTGGGACCACTTATACCAGGTTTGAAGCTTAGCAACATATACTTTTGAAGAGGCAGCACATCAGAGCTCGATGGGCTAATGTCAGGCATCAGGTCCCAGAAAAGAATGGAGCTTGTTTTGGCAGTGTCTGACTCTGTTGCAGAGCATATGCTAAATACACTATCTGGAATATGCAGGTACTGAAAAGAAAAGAAAGAAAAGTACACAGCAATTATTGTCTGAACTGCTTAATGTATGCTAGTTGCAGGTTCTGAGTTTCTGCAGGATTGGGAAGATGTAGAATCCAAAGATCATTAATCATGGTGAAGTTACATTAAATTTAACACTACACCACTCTTTCTTTAGAAAATTTCTGTGTCACCTCTCCAGAGAACCTGCTCAAGGCTTCTACCCCTTATCATGTAAGAATACAATATTAGAGTACTGTGACATTTTCCAGTAATAGTTCTGTGACTGTTGTAAACAGACTCCATTACTACACAGAGTAGAAATGCCTCCTAGGCCTATCAAGAAGAAGAACATGTATCCTAAGCAATGATTCATGACTTTCATGGAGGCCCACATAAGTCTTTGAGGTGGGGCAAGATCTTCTGTTAGGGTATTACAAGAGAGGTAACATGTTCGGGCCAATGGAATACATGCAGATGTCTCCACTGTAATATAAAATAAGTACAGGTGATAATACAGTATCAAAATGTCACCCTAGGGCATTTTATCTTGAGGCATTCTGTTGGTAACAGGAAGCAGTGATTGTTGAATTATTTAAAGCCTCTGAAGCAACTATGAGCTTGGGAGTGCTGATAGAACTTGGGCTGAATCCAAAGGTACTTTTCTGCCAGTGGAAGGGGAGTGGATTTTCACTGTTTCCCCCTCTCACTGCAGACCCCCACACTTGAGGAGGAGCCCCTGTGCCCCCAGGAGCAGCATTCTGAGAAGCTCAATGGCCACAGCAAGGAGAGGAAGCAGGAAAATTCCTTTCTGCTACCAGAAGTGCCTACTGTTGGTGGAAAACAACCTTTAGATCCAGCCCTTCTTGTTCTAAGTTTAGGTGTGGTAAACAATTTTGGCCTTCCAGGAGGATGATGCATATCTTCTATGCAAGAACTCTGTACAAATTCTCAGAACTTTTTCAACAGCTATTACAGATTATGTTGCCTCTGTTACCAGCAGCAGCAGTCTTCAGCTTCCGAACAGATGGGGACCAGGCAGAACTAATTCTACAGAGTATCTGGATCTGCCACTCTGCGGAGATCACTGTTAATTACTATGATTGACTATATTGTGGCATCTATGTTTTTAATTAAAACAACCTAGAATAAGTGACTTGTTTTAACTCTTGACTGGTGCTTTCCTTTCAATGAGAAGTTTAAACTTACTAGAAATACAACTTTCTACACATTATAGAAGTTATACAAACAAACAAAAAATACTCCACAGTTAATATTTTACCTCCTCTTTCAACTGGGGCTTCATGACAGAGAGCTGAGGCTTATAATATATTTGGTATGGAGTGTTATTGACAATGATGCTCCTATCTTCAATTTGCAGGATTTGAATACCACGTTGAACAATTGAAGAAATGCAGAACTGACACAACTGCAGGACAAAGTAGGGGGGAAATTAGCAGGAAAAGAACATTCCTTCTCAAACACAGCCAAATAAATGCTTTGTTTTTATTCTAGGGAAAAAAATGGATAACCTTGTGTACACCATCCAAAGCAACTTGATTTCTACCACTTCCCTGTCCTAACAAAATGTGTTTATATATGAGTTATAGCCCCCCTGTTCCTCCAAACAGCTCAAAGCTTCGATAGCCAGTGTAGTGTAGTGGTTAAGAGTGTCTGACTAGTATCTGGAACATCCAGGTTCAAATCCCAACTCACACCACGGAAGCTCGCTGGGTGACCTTGGGCCAATCACTGTCTCTCAGCCCAACCTCCACCAAAGGGTTGCTGTGAGGATAAAATGGTGGAGAGGATTATGATGTAAGCTGCTTTGGGTCCTTATGGGAGAGAAAGGCGGGGTACAAGGTACTGAGCTGAGGCTGCAACCCTATGAACTCAATGGGAATAAGCCCCATCGAATCAGGTGGGATTTAATTCTGGGGAGACATGGATAGGGATGCACAAGAAGACTTCCTTGGGTTGGATTCAGCAATTGGTCAATGGAAGGTACTTGGTGGTTGCAAATAGTTCTCACATTCCCCTCCCCTCAGCAGTCCTTTATGATCCTAGAAAAATTTATTTCCAGCATTGGAGGACCCACATGGACTATAGTAGGGCTGCCCACTGGCACTCCAGCAGCTGGTGGGAGAAACAAAAAAAATTCTATCAGTGAAAGTGTGATATTTAGGAATCGCCAGAAATGCTATAGTTTTACCTTATGAGTTTCTGGTTTGTAGTGATTACTAGAGAGGTGTGACATGATTTCCAGGTTTCCTTGAAAGTGATGTCCTGCCATCACAGATGGCCACCCCCCCCATGTCTCCGCAACTCTAACTAATAGCCATGAGGGCTGGAAAGGGGACTAAATCACCATCTTAGCCTCTTCTATCAGCACAGCTCCCACACACTGCAGTTTCTCATGTGGGGACTAAATCACCATCTTAGCCTATTTTATCAGCGCAGCTCCCACTCACTGTAGCTTCTCATGTGGGGACTAAATCACCATCTTAGCCTCTTCTATCAGCACAGCTCCCACTCACTGTAGCTTCTCATGTGATCCTGGGAAGAAACCTTGCACAAGTCAGAAAGGACTGCTGGTAGAAGTGAGGAAGCATGGAGAAGAGTTGCTATTGCCGTGTCTGAGGATCACTGGATCCACCCTGCTGTACTATAGCATACGGCAATGCAGAAACTCAAAATGCTTTGTCATGAGCACTAGCATAGCAAAGTTAGTACGGGGGCTATATGTGCTCTGTAGTGTCATAGCGGTTAGCACTAACAGTGCACTTTCAGTGTTGTGCATTTCATACAGATTATCACATTAATCCATACAACAGCTGTGTAAAGTAGGCCAGTATCACTATCCCTCCACACAGCTTATTCTCCTAGCCGCTATGCTACCACCGGCCCCTACATTTTATATCTTTAGCAGACTGTCCCAAGTGACTATTTTCTTCTGAATAAGTTAAAATTTAAATGAACAATTTAATCTCAATGTCACAAATATTTTTGAGCTTGATGGCAGATGTGTGTTATTTAATAATTGTTTTATAAACATTAAGAAATAAAAAGCAGCTTTTAACCTTCTGATGCCCTGGGAAGGCTCCAAGTCTTATCTCAGTTTCAACAAACCCTTCTTCATCCAATGTTACCACCTCCTCGTTGTCTCCATCCTTCCATTTGGGTGATGTCATATTGTGGACGAGTTTAATTGCTACTGACTTGTGCACAGTGTTTGTGTTTGCCCAATATATTCCAATTTGGAAGGCTTCCTAAAAAAAACACACACAAAAAAACCATGCTCAGCGGTTCCTAGTATCATTTACATGTGATATTCATACGAGAGGAGTATGCAAGTTTAAATCTGCTCACAATAGCTACATGGCCGGTCCCCATGCCAATCATGAATGCAAGCAGCAAAACTAAGCTGCCCACAGTCAAGGTAAAGGCTCCTATACAGTTGGGCAGCTTTCCAGGCACACAGAAAAATGCGTATTTGTTAATTAACGGAATGAAAAAGATCCCCCTCCCAAAATGACCTGATGAGGAATGATTACATGCCAAGGGGAAAAGAATGGCCAGAACAGCTGCAGGTCAGTTTAAGGGGAAGAATGACTCAGCCTGGTCGGCCTATAACAGTTTAAAGAATCCCAAAGTAGGAGGTTTGGGAGGTGAGGCAGAGCGAAGCTTCAAATAGTTCCCAACCATGCTCACCCTGTGATTCCTTACAAGTCCCCAGCTTCTCTGAATTGTATAACTGCTGTTCTAGTAACCTTTTTTGTGGGTTAGACTTTATGTTATCTGTCATGGCACTTTTGCCGGCTGCACATGCCAAACACCATTTTATCATAAGCTTTTATAGTCCTGTTAAGGTACGAACCACCGGCCATTCATTCAGTGTAAGCAGAGCCATGATAACTTGATGGAGGTACAGTGAAAGCCCCTTCTTTCCACATGCAGATATTCTCCAGGGTGGTCCTGGCCCTCTACAGGAACACTTGATTGTGTAGACAGCTGGCTTCTACGATCCCCTCCCCTCAGGTAAAAGTGGGGAAAGTTCATGGACTGGGCCTCCATGTGATCGCATATGTGATTACAGGGTCCTGAAACTGGAAACAATCTGAACAGGCAGAGGGGAGAGGCTCCCACCATTCATTGCCACATTACTACAATGCTGCCCAAGCGAAGGGTTTAGATTATTCTTGCTTCTCCCAGATAACACAATATAAAAATACCACCTGCAAGCCAACAAACCAATAATAAACATATTTATCTTCAGTACCTGGCTTTATTAGCTGCTGCATACTTATAGATGGAGCAACTGTACCAAAGAATCTCAGTACTGCATATTTAGAACTCCCCCAACCATGTGGTAAGCATATTCTGTTCTGTCTGTAATTTGAACATTCTCCACAGCTCAGAACATGATGGGTGCTCACATATTACACAGAAAAAAAAAGTCTGACTGTGCTTCTACAAAGAATTTAGAACATTTATTTATGTACAAAGCTTATATCTACTCATCTACCTTGCACTCAGATTTTAGGTAGGGAGTGGGTGGGAGGAAGTCAGTCAGTCTGTGTGTGTGTGCATACATGTGCGCAAGTGCCGACAAAAGACATGCAGCATCCTATGTCATGGTTCAGCTACTGTGCCTTTGACTTAGCCCCACATGCCCAGACCTATGTGTGGACTACATATATAGAATGAAAAAGTAATGCTTAAAAGAAAACAGTGCTTGTTGATCAGAATAATATGCCTACCTGAAAGTTTGGCGGTATCATTGTTTTCCCGGCAGGTATCTGCAGAACAATCTTCTCACCTTCAAAGAGCCAAAGATCCCATTTGGAGTGATTGATTAGCAGAGCCCATGGCAGGAGTTCTATCAGCAGAGTTTTCACACATGGCTTCCACACCGACAGCTTCACCCGCATGGGGCTATCCCACTGAGTGAGCTGTTCAGTGCTGTTCCAAGTAACGTATCAAAGGAGAGATAAAAGAAAATTGTTAATTCATTGTTAAGATTTGTAGTTTATCATCCTAGTCATTCATAAAGCTTTTGTTACATCTCAGTGACTCTTGATAACAGATACAATTCTGAAATACAAAGAGATTTTGCCATGGCCAATCTGTACCTGATTTTGGATGGTTTTCTTCTTTTATTGGAATAGGCATTCATCAAAGGATCACAACGCCAGTCACATTTTTAAATCTTTGCCAGTTTTATGTCACTGCAAATTTAATAACACACCCCTATATGTTTTTAAAAATCAACTCCCATGTTTCCATGTTAAAAAAAACCAACACCACTGTTTGCATTGGAATTAATACAAGGTATAAAAGAAAGACAAGGGTCTTCTGTCCAGGAGGCAGAGGGGAATTGATCTACTCAGAGATGCTCTCCAGTAAAGTAATAGGGCACATCTAAAGTTTAGTGATAGGAACAATTTCAGAATTGGGAGAGTCTGGAAAGCCTTCCATTAGGAGTTGGGCTGCTACTTTAAATGAGATTGTGCTTCTTATTATTGATGGTGTGCAGCTTTTGCTGAAAGATGAGGAGCTTGGGAGTCTTGCTGGATCCTTATCCCCTTCCGGAGAAACTGTTGTCCATGACAGTGAAAAACACTTTTTTCTGGCTACTTCTAGTTAGGAAGCTGGCTCCTTATTTGCAAATGCCTGATCTGGCCTTGCTGATCCACGCTTCACAAGTGGCACTTCAGGAGTCATAGGAGGGCCCTGAGCAAAGGGGAAAGCACCCAAAAAATGATTCTGAGAATCTGCAACCCTACGATCTCCTACAAATGGACCCTGAGCTTTTGGAGGTTCTAGCAGGGGGGGGCACAGCTATTGTACACCCTTCACTGAAGAATGGTACATTCCTTCTATTTGGTATGGTCGTCCTCTTCCACTGAGCATGTAGCTTTGAGAGGGATGCACATGGAGCGGTGAGGGAGACAGGGACACCCACCTAGCCCGCAAGATCTGCTGAATCAACCTTGGTGATCAATGGGGTGAAAGTCACAGGCCAGATCGCCCTCACATCTGAATTTACAACACAGATGTAACTTTGGATCAAAGCCATTATTTCAGGATCATAGATCCTTTGCCAACGTACTTCTTTCATGGTAGTTTAATAAGGCATAGTACCTGACACAATCCTTTTTTGAATAAGGCCACACCGACTGAGGGGAACTACAACACCCATAGAAGTCAGAAAGTATTTCATTTGCAGTGCCTCCAGCATTTGATTTTGTAGCTATCTGCTTAATAAGTGCTGTGGAGATGGGGACAGCACATTCAGATGGATCATCTTCTTCCCTGTCATGAGAAATCAACATATACCAGATAGGATATTCAGTGCACGCATTTTAGAACAAGCTATGTGCATATGGCTCTATAGAATGGCATTCTGAACTATCCATTCGAAACAGATATGACTCTGTGAAATTTCATATTGACACTTCAATCACACTGCATTCCAACAGGCATAGAATTTCTTTAAGGATTGTGGGAGGGGCGGGGGGGGCAAGTTATACCTAGCTTGGAAGGTCAGATGATGGGTTAGATCAGGTTCTATGTTTTGCAGTGATTTCTCTTGCCCTCTTCCTGGAATCACTTGCATTTCATTCAGTCCCAGACTCCTTTTCTCTAAATGTATGATGATGGGATCTGGAAGATGGCTTCTCATGATAAAAAGAGGGCTGAAAACAATCTATAAAATCAAAAGAACAGAGCAGCTTCAGTTTTAACTTTGGATACAGCATCCCAGCTGCAGCAACAAACTGTCAATAAATCTACTCAGGGTCAATCTGACCTTAATTTATTTTATAACATGAGAGGTCATATCCATTAGCAACTTGGATAATGGTGAATGTACTCACAATTCGTTGTTGAACTTGCGAGTTGGCTTCCAACGTCAAAACCATGCACCATACATAAATAATAGAACTCTTTGAAGATGGCACCTGAAGACAAGAAGACAGATAGCTATTGCTGAGGTTACTGTATGCTCATAAAGCTGAGTGTTTTAGGTCAACAAGTATACCAAGACATTGCAAGTCACAAAGAAAATCGACTTTCAGAAAACACAGTATGTAAGATGATGCACAGTTAGCCATTGGATTTAGAGGCCTGCAATTTATTGTATGTGGTGCTTCCTTTGAAAACTCTTCAGAAACATCAACTAGGTTCACCAACACTAAATTGAATATGATTACCCAATGATATTTGAGCACAAAATGATATTCAAGGCTTTCCGGTAAGTTTCTAAAGTCCTAAACAGTGAGGAATCCAGTTATCTGAAGGAATGCCTCCTCCCATATTGACTTGCTTGGGTGATTGAGATCTATGTCAGATGCTCACACTAGGGGTGTGCATTGGGAAAAATCATTATAACTTTGGGCTTTAGAGGGGGATTTTTTTACAATGATTGTTTATTTCTGGGTAGGGCATTACCATTCCAGTATTCAAATCTATGTTGTTTCAGAGCTGGTAGTGGAAACCGCCATCAAGTCACAGCTGACTCATGGTGACCCCATAGGGTTTTCAAGGCAAGAGATGTCCAGAGATGGTTTGCCGTTGCCTGCCTCCGCATAGCAACCCTGGCATTTCTTGGGGGTCTCCCCATCCAAATACTGGCCAGGGATGACCCTGTTTAGCTTCTGACAAGATTGAGCTAGCCTGGACTATCCAGGCTCAGGACCACAGAGTTCGGGACCACTATTTTCAATAGGAAATAATATATGATATCTGGCTCAAGTGTTTATAAACATAATGGCGTCAAATTTTCACAGAACATACTCCTCCCTGTAATCTAAAGAACCCCCACATTTCAAGTGAACCAGACTAAGAGGCTCAACTTTATAGATCCCTAAAGTAGATGCCTCTTGGCACAGACCTCTCCATTGATTCCTAAATTGGTGGCCAAATAGCAGGGGAGCAGGAATTCTCTGCCCAGCCAAAGTAGTAAAAACAAAACAGAACAACCCTGTCTGCTTTTTCCTAATGTTTCAGAGACTATCTAACAGTTTGGTGTAGTGGTTAAGTGTGCAGACTCTAATCTGGGAGAACCAGACTCCTCCATTGCACCTGCTGATGTGACCTTGGGTCAGTCACAAGCTCTGGCACAGCTGTTCCTGAAAGAGCAGTTTGTGTTAGAGTTCTCTCAGCCCCAGTTACCTCACAGGGTATCTGTTGTGGGGAGGGAGTTTGTAAGCCACTCTGAGACTCCAAGTGAAGGGCAGGGTATAAATCCAATCTCTTCTTCTTCTAAAAGTTTCTTACCTTTCCGATAAAATCTCTGCATTTGCCACCCTTCCTTGCTGTGGCCTGTTTCATTTCACAAAGCAAACATGGCTTCCTTTGCACACACCTCATCCCTTTCTGTTGGCCCACCATTATGGTGATGTCTCAAATGAATGACAGGAATGCCTATTGGGAATAATGGAGGGAAGCCCAAAGGACCATTGGATATAATAGGGCCCAGGAATGCCAACTGACTTGCATAGGCTCTACTGAAATATGTTACAGCATACAAAAGCTGAAATGAAAATGTGGAAGGGATACAAGAATCCTGCCTTGGGCCTGCAATGACAGCCTCCAGAACTGAACGACAATCCCTGGTAGTAGAATGATGGTCCCTGGACCCAGATAAAATGCTCTAAGATTGGAATGACAGCCCTCCGGTGTGGAATGATGGCCCCCATTCCAAAGGCTGTCATTCAGTTCTGGGGATGTCATTCCACTCTCAGTGTACTCTATCTGGGCGCAAATACCATCATTCCACTCTGAGGGCTGTCTTGTGGGCCCAAAGCAGGTTTCTCTGGATTCATTTGGCATTTCTGATGCAATTTTTGTTTGCTGTAATGTATTTCAATGGAACCTATGCATGTCAATTGGCATTCCAGTCTCTCATTATGTCCAATGGGCATTCTCATTATACATTTTAGTACGTTTTGTCCCAGCTCTCCATTTATCCTGTCACAGAAGTACTGAAGGATTCTGCCCAGGCCTGTAGCCATAGGGGCATTTGGGGGTAATGTCCCCACTGATGAACACCGCCCGCTCAGCAAAAAAATAAAATAAAAAAAATTACAACACTATTTTAACACATGCAAGATGCATGTGGGGGTTTCCAAAATGACCCTGCACACCCAAGCCAAAAGTGACCCAATCAGAAAAATAAATAGATTTTTAAAAATTAAAATAAAATTGCAAAAAATAAAAATAAAATTGCAAAATGCAAAAGGGAGAGAGTCAGAGATTTCCCCCCCTCCCTAGCTTACACAGAAAAGCAGCCCAGAACCAAGTATCTCCAATCGAAAGGACTAGAGGAGGACTAGAACAGTGGAGCCGGAGCTGCTTCTTCTGTTGCTGGAAGAGGAGCAGCAGGTGTGGCCGGGCACCCCAGCTTGCACCTTGAGACATTAGGTAAGCAGTGGAAGCCTTTATGGTGGTAGCACTTTGTCTATGGGCTATCCTTCCTGAATAGATATGTGAGGTTTCTAAGTTTTCGCCCTTTGGATGCCCAATTAAGGCATTTTTGTTCTACAGGGTGTTTTGAAGGGTTGCTTCTGTGTTTGTTTCCCAGACCCCATTTTGATTTTATGTTGATTTTATGCTGAATTTATTGACTTTCCCCCCAATGTTTAAATTTCTTTTAACATTTGTTTTAATTTATTTATTTTATTAGAGTTATATCCCGCCCTCCCCGCATAGCAGGCTCAGGGTGGGTTCCATCAGATTTAGTAAACGATATACAGTATACAAAAATTAAAACAGTTAAAATGCCAATAACATCCAACAACATTCAGCCGGTGCAAGTTATAGTTAAAGCCTCACAGATGTCATCTCTTTCAAGATTTGGTCCTTAGATGGTATCATATACTACTTTGGAGAATAAAAGCACAGAAGGGGCCATAGCTGTTTTGAATGAATAAACTGTATACCAGCTAACAGGATAAATGTAATACGGTGTTTCAAAGTGATTGTTTTTTTTAAGAGTGTTTAGTGACCCAGCACTGGTCACCTACAATCTACACATTTAGAAAGCGTTTGACTTGGAAATGCTTTCTAATTTAATTAAAATATTTATAAAACTTGGTTTTCTGACTTGCGTACCTGAATGACTGTGCTGTATTCACTGCGCTTGGGCTCAAGAGTGACATCTCTTGACCAGTCTTCATCTCCTTTAGCCTTCACACTCAATTCTGTTAGCTCATTGTTTTCTAGGACATATGAAGGTAGCTTCTGTTTTGGGGCAAGGCAGTCAAAATGTTCCTTCACAACTGCCTGCCCATCCTGCCCCATGTAATGCTGAATGACTTTCAATTCAATGCTTTCAGAGAGATAACTGCACACAATCTGTCTCCCACAAATAATGATCTAAATTAAAAAGACACATAGAGAAATATTCCATATTAGTCACTTCCTAAAACATGTATATTTTTGTCTATGCAGAGATAAGGAAACACTCTTAAAGTGCATTCATTCACAAATGTACTCATTCACAGAATAACCACTCTACATACTAAGGCTTTACTGAAAAAGTATCATTTGGACAAAATACCAATAATTCCATATTTATATTAAATCCCAAGTTCAATGTTGTGAATGTTAAACCTAAATTCACTATGCCAGTTTTCGTAGTGTAACAAATTAATCATCAACAGAAGTCAAATCTTGTATAACATTATAGGTCCTGAGGATCACAATGCAACTTTGCAGAACATGTTTCTCATCTGCACCTCACCTTTGTTTGGGGCCTCTGTTTATCACCCTTTGTTAATGTTGCCATCATCACAGATTTCTTCTTGCAGTAGTCAGTCTTCACTTAAAGAATGGGGGGATGATTTTTGCTGATTCATCCTTTCTACTACAGACCCTCAGTCCCCCTTCGTGTTGTTCTACTAGGTCCCCTGTCCCCCAGGAGGAGCATTTCAGGGAGCATTTTGGGCTACAGAAAGATGATGGAGGTCCCATTTTATTGACAGAAATCCTCTCAGTCAATGGAAATTTATGGTGGATCCAACCCAAAGAATTTTTTAACTTCTAGAAGTTTCTTTATCTACACATTATTATCAAAAAGGGGGGAAAAGATGCCTTGGGTTGTACCATTCCAGCTCTTAAAAAGAAACACAAAAAAGTCAAGGTTATGGCTGGAGTGCAACCCTAGCTCTGGTACAGTATCTGGATGTGAAAGCTCCTGGGAATCCTGTGTGAGCTGACTTGGTTATAAATGTAAATTATAATAAAGAAGAAAAAAAATTATGATTAAACTTTCTGCATGGTCAGGTCCAGATGTAACTCTAGCTTTTAGAAAATCAGAATTTTCAAAACTGGAACCAGGCTTTTGAAAACATATTTCATTCCTTCTTCACTCTCTAGAGCAATTTTCCTTCTATTGTGTTTGGAGTTATCCTTAGATCAGTGTTACCTTTACAATGATGTTGACAATAGCTAACACAATCCATGGTTCCTTCATACAGTTAGCTTGAGTTGACCCAGCAAAGCCTGCATAAGGGATTCCTGGTTTGCTTTAACTATGGTTTACATTAGTGCACATGATACTAAACCATGGTAAACAGTGAGATGGGAAAGAAGAAGAGGAATAACTCTGGAGATAAGAGAGATGAAGCACACATTCAAAGGCTGACTTGACCATAGTTTACTAGAAATCAGCATTATGTCTGCACTGGGAGAAATGTCTTAAACAATTCTAAAATATGCTAAATGAACCAGCCATCAAACTGCAGCATTCCTGGACTCTAACTACAGGTATTGCTTTCAGAATAATTTTGTTAGGCTCTTTGTGTGCATGACCCTAAGGTATCAATATCTCTTAGGCATTATGTGCCATTAATGGTGCCCCTATTAGTCAACTGAATGTTTCACAAAGAATCAACCCCTGTATAAAAATCCCCATGTACTACCCATGTAAGGGCGCTTACTTGTTTTTGCACTCCGTTGAGCTGTTGGACCTTGATGATAAGGGATGCTGTCCTTCCCTTGTACTGAATGGTTCTGATAAATGTTCCTGCGTTATCTATACTGAATGGCTCAGACCACCGCCAGTTTCCCCAACCTTCAATACAGATATGCAGCAGCTGGAAAGGATAAAAAAATTCAGACCAATAAGCACACTAGTGATGATCTGTAAGAACAGCAAAATCCAGGTTCTATAGTTGGAAAATTTCTCATTAAAGCAACCTAATATGGCTTTTATTGGGAAAAGAAATGTGTTGTATGATCCAGTGCACTAATTTACTATAGCACTTGATAAGCAGACTACATCATACTTAATAAAGTAAACAAAGGCTTGAAAGGTAAATTCCTGAGTATACTTCTCTGTTTTACTATAAGCCAACATAAATGAAGTTGACCTACTGTATTTGCTAACCAAAACAAAAACATATAAATATTATGCCCTTCTAATAGTGAAAAAACACATCAAGGTCCAGAGGAATGAGATATAGCAGCCTCAGCACATGAAGGACAAGGAATCAAGGCTAATGGACTGAATACCTTTAAATCATGCTTTCCCCACTGAAGTCTGACTTTGACCCAAGAAGAAACCATGATAAAAGACTGCTACGATGTTACAACTCAGTAGCCTCCTGGCAATTTTTGGTCCCTTCAGCACATGTAAAACAAACATGTTCAGTACTGTGGGTGGCTTTTGAGTCAGGCCTTGACTACTAACACAAATATACAAGATGATAAGTACCTTGAGGGAAAATGTGCTCCATGACATAAAAGCTTCTAATGGCTTTGATATTTAATTCTAAGTTACAGAACAAAGGGAAATAATGCTAGTGGCAGAAACCAAGTTGCTCAAAGCTGCAGTGGGGAAAAAGTACCGCACAAAAAAAGAGAAAGCTGCCAATCTACAGAGAAGCATAGCTCAAAATGCACACAAACCCAAAACAATACATGAATGTTAATACTGAAGTTGATCCCATTTAACAATGTACTAAAAAAACTTTGTGTCCCCCCAACAAAAATGTTCTGCACTGGCATGCCACTGATGATAATTAGTTTGATACCAGAAACTCTGCCCTGGCAAGCTCTTCCACCTTGTATAAACTGCTAGACTATTATCTAAGAAGCATTAAGGACTATATTGCCAGTTTTCACCCAGCAGCCATTAACTTTACAAAATGCTGACTGAATAATTTTATAGCTTTGCACTAAAAAAATCTGACATTAAGACTTACCAACAAAGATCATGAAAAGACCAGGAAAGGATCATATTGGGCTAATTCTCCTTTCACAGTTGTATGAAATGTATGAAATTAAATCTTCAGTCCCTCTTGTCAAACTTTTATAACGTAGACAGAGATTTTATATATAAGGGAAAGCAGTTGGGTCGCTATGGGGGAGGGGAACTCCCCAACAGAGGGGAGGATTCATGTTTGGCTTTCCGGTTTACAAGGGGCTCACTTACCCCCATGCTCTTCCCTCACTGCTGCCTCGTCCTCACCCCACCCCTGCCCAGCGATACTTGCTACTGCTCCAGTTGTCTCCCTGGCCTGTAGCCACTTGCTTTATGTTGCTGCTAGGGTTGCCAGCTTCCAGGTGGGGCCTGGAATTACAACCAATTTCCACATTACAAAGGTCATTTCCTCTGGAGAAAATGGCAACTTTGGACGGTTGACTCTATGGCAATGTACCCCACTAAGGTCTGTCTCTTCCCCAAATGTTGCCCTCCCAGACTCTATCTCCAAATCTGCAGGTATGTCTCAACCTGGACTTGGTAACCCTAATTGCTGCTAGTGACTATCTCCATCCTACCACTTTAGACAAGAAAATCTATTCATGTTAGGTTTAAAACAGCCTCTGTAGGAATCAAACCTGGTAACACTCTTTTAACACCAGAATCAGGAATTTTAACAAGCACAAATAGGTAACATATTCAGTCAATAAAGTTAAACTTTTCTTTTAAAGGATTCCCCCCTGGCTTTGAAGTTTTCTTTCCAAAGCTGAAGGAAATATCCCCCTTCCCATTTGCACAGCTAGCACTTCCAATGGATTCCTTCAGTAAGATCTAGACTTACAGTTATTTTCTGGTACCTTTATCCATTCTACCATAATTCTATTATTTACTGCACTAATATTGATATTGCTTCACTCAGTATGGACAACAGTGGTAACACATCCCTGGCCAGAGGACAGAACAGTTTATTAACAAAAGAGGAATGGGTTTGTGCCACAAACAGTGGGGATGTGGGAATTGTCAAGTAATAGCAAAGAAATGGATAGAGTGAGGCTAGAGTGATTCAGGAAAAGCTTTGTTAATAAAATGTCACTTAGAAATGTATTCGCCAGTGGAACAGACAGAGGAGGCAGCATGTCGTAAGACACAAACACAAGAATGAAAAGAGAAACCAGAAGATGATCAACATCAAGAAACTATATCAAGGGGGAGATAAAAGCTAATGGCATGATGGGGAAGAGTGGCTTTGTATGCTACAGAGAAACAGGGAGAAAAGGATATGTGAGTGCTTTACTATGCCTCCAAAGTAATGTCTGAAGGGGAAAATGAACACCAGAAGCCAGTACGACTCATGCATTTCTCTGTAGGAAGGATTTGCAAGCTTCCCTTTGTGTATTACACCAGTAATATGCAAAGCAGATGTGTATGTCACGCCTCTAACATCTGAAACTGTCCTCAGGCTGACATTCACCCTGACTGGAAATAAATGAGATAAGATTACTAACTACTGCACTAGTGCACCATCAAGAATCTGCTATTATCCTGGCTCTGCAAGCAAACAGCCTGAAACAAATTTTTCATCATAGACTGCCTGAGTGGAAAACATGGCAAGCTAGGAGCATCTTGGATTTTAACAGTTCTTTTTGTCTTGGTTGTAAGATCCATAGGGTCCCTTACAGATTGTCCTAGCAATCCCTACTTAATCGTAATTTGCTATGTTTTTTCTATTTTAAACTACAAAATTTAGGTTTAAACTAACGATTGTCTGGTCTGCTTACAGATCATTTTGACTCAGTTACTGTGATGGGTGTTGACAGGATTCTGTGATCTGTGAAGGTGACCACCTGTGCTTTGGATGCTGGTTCATCCTAGTTGCCAGAATCATGTAAGGAGCTGGATCACATAAGTGAATCATGGACGTCTGTCAGAAATCAGTCACTGACTCAGGGCACCTTCTTCAGTCACTCACAGTAGTGGTAATCTGTCCCCTACTTTAAAAACATCCCTAGACAAAAGTGATATGGCCAATTATCTCTCTATCTCTAAATTGTCCTTTCAGGCAAGGTGACTGAGACAGCAGTGAATGACCAGAACTTCTTGGATAAATCATGCTCTCTAGACTCTTTTCAGACTGGCTTCAGGACAGGCTATGGAACAGAGACAGCACTGGTAGCTTTACATGATGATCTCTGTCTGCATATGGACAAGGGCCATGTCCCTTTGTTGCTCTTACTGGATTTATCTGCTGCCTTTGATCCTAGTACTACTGCATTCCTTATTAGATGTCCTCATCCTATTGATTGTACTGATTTGAATTATGCAATGCACCATGAGCCTCAGTGAGATAAGTAAACAAATTAACATAAATAATGACCTGGGATCAGGCATCCATGCCTATACTGCAAAATGATAAAATGCGGTTGCAGAGAAATGGAACAAATAATGGAAAGAAAAAGACTCCATCTGGGATCAATGGAGTGGAGATAATGAGGGGGGAGGTTTAAAACTAGCAATTATTTGACTGCTACAAAAGTTATTTTAAATGTAGACCTGAAAGCAGGGGAACAATGTCCTCGATTACATCACAGATAGCACTAATTGGCTCAAAAAGGGTATAGAAGAAGAAAAAGTTCATGAATGTCTCTCTTCCCTTTAAGCCAGGATCATAACACTGTTTTGCAGAGGTTACCAAAATTACTGGACCTAACAAGAACACAGTTTGTAGAGTGCATTTGCCTCTTCCTGATAAGGGGCAGTGGCTGGACAGGCTTGCAGCTTCCTGTCATGTTCTTTGATTGGTTGTCTGATCATAGCATAAAACTTTCCAGCATGCTAGACAAAAGAGATGCTCCTGACCCTCCCCCTCAGATGAGAAAAGAATGTATATCTGCTGGCATCAAGTGAAATTTTTGCATCCGCATTGACACCAAGTGATGGAAGTGCCTTCCCACTCAAATAGGTATTGCCATGATGGTATACAGCAGCCAAGAAAACATAGTCTTTTCTACTTTTTTGTTTGTTAGTCATCTTCATGGTTTAGAATATCACTTCACACACATGTCCCCCCACAGGTGCAGGTTGAAAGTCACCTTTAGGAACACCTGGTTTCATTCTGATTTATTGACTGGTACCCACAGGATGACTTGTGAGCATATAACTTTGCTTGAACAGCCATGAGAAGAATCATAGCAGCTAACAGACACTAACAATGATATCATAATACAAAATCGTTTTTTTCTAGAACTTGAAAAATAAGCAAAAATGATAGCATAGAACTAAACTTGAACAACACATATCTAGCTTACTATCTCATGAACTTAAAAACAACAGCACAGGGTCTAAAATGCTTTAAATACCTAAACCAAAGTAACTAAATATTTCTGAAAACGTGCACGTATTCACAATAAAAAATGTGACTGTGTACTTACTGACACTATTAGCAAAACATCCATGTATTCTGGAAGTGCATGCCAAATGAAAACAATGGACTATTAATGCTGGCATTTTAAAAACATAAGCCAGGAAATACATTGTTGACTGACTGTGTACTAAATAGAGTTTGTTCACCTAACAATGAAATTCTTCTAGTTACTAAGGTCTATCACAGTGGCATTTTTGCACAATCTACACGACCTTCACACAAGTGGTGGTTGAATTAGCATTGTTATTTTTAATCAAAAAGCCTCATTTACGTATGGTAGCCAGCTCTGGGTTGGGAAATTCTGGGAGATTTGGGGGAGGAGCCTGGAGAGGGCAGGGACTTCAGCAGGGTATAACGTCAGACAGTCCACCCTCTGACTATAGCTTGGTGTAGTGGTTAAAAGTGGCAGACTCTAATCTGGATAACCAGGTTCAATTCCCCACTCCTCCAGATGAAGCCAGCTGGGTGACCTTAGGTCAGTCACAGCTCTCTCAGCCCCACCTACTTCACAGGGCATCTTTTGTGGAGAGAGGAAGGGAAGAAGAAGAGTCAGATTATACCGCACCCTTCACTCACAATCTCAGAGTGCCTTATAATCTCCTTCCCTTCCTTTCCCCACAACAGACACCCTGTGAGGTCGGTGGGGCTGGGAGAGCTCTAAGAGAACTGCTCTTGAGAGAACAGCTCTGAGAGAACTGTAACTGACCCAAGGTCACCCAGCTGGCTGCATGTGAAGGAGTAGGGAATCAAACCTGGTACTCCAGATTAGAGTCCGCCACTCTTAACCACTACACCAAACTGGCTGATTGTAAAGTGATTGTAAGTCATGCTGAGATGACTCCCCCCCATTTTCTCCAGGGGAACTGATCTCTGTTGTCTGGAGATCAGTTGTAATTCTGGGAACTCTTCCAGCTTCATCTGAATGTTACCTACACACAACCCTACACATAGGCAAGCAGTTAATCCCAAAATATTGCAATGGATGCCTTAACTGATACCCCAAGTCAGAATGTGATTAAATGCTTCTCCTACCTCTTGATACCTTAGCGATGGCTATGCTGTCATTTAATCATAGTCATTTAATCAAATCTGAAACAGCAGCAAGTTCAGAATCTCCAAAAACCGAAGGCCTGCTTTTCTCACTATCAAGTTACTGCTGCCTTGAATTAACCCAATAAATCTAGACATTTGAGTATGTGAAGAAATCAGAAACTGATAAGAACTGAAACACTGCAATATTAGGATTATGAGTCATGTAACCAAGCTCCTAATAAGCAAGGCAGGGAAGAATCACAAACATAAAAACATGCAAGGAATGGACATGCTGGCCTTCCCATAAGACCAGGGGAAAAATACTTCTCTGTTATTCATGTATCCTGGATATTTTGGTGACAGTGGGAGGGATCCTAGCACAGTATACAACACATATTTATGTGCAGAAAGATCCAAATTTAATCCCTTGGTTAATTCCAAGCAGATACTGCAACAGACTTCTAGCTGAGACTTTGCTGAAGTACTGCCAGTCAGAGTAGACAGTTCTGGGCTACAGTTGATCTAACACAGTAGGGGTACAAACAGTCCACCTCCAAACCTTACCATACAAAATTGCTTACCTTTTGAGTAATACAAACATATATTAAAAATGCAAAGCAAAATACAAATTAGTCTACCATTCCATTCCATGATGAAGTCATGGATGAAGTATTTCAGGGGAATCAAGCTGGGATTTTTACATCACAGAAGGGAATGACAGACTGTATATTCTTTTGTAATGCTCTTCTGTTTCAGGGAAGTGATTTGGAGTGTCTGCTATCCTTCCCCCTTGATTTATTTTCTGATACAGTATATGACAGCTTTATGTGCTCATATACGTTAAGATTCTTCTTCCACAGTAATGCGTATTTTGGAAACATAGCTCCTTGATCACTCAATTGTGTTGTCATGATCATTCAGTCTCAGTCTTGTTGCCATTCGCCTCCACCACTTAGCCTGTGACCAGCCCATCTGCTCTGGTAGACTCAAGATGATCTGGCATCTTAGGCAGGAGAACAGGTAGGAGCAAATCCACTGTATATGGCTGAAATTTTAGCCATGAAGTACAATAGCTAACTACCTTAGCTGTAAAAAGGTATCATCCTGGCATGAAAGAAAAGCCCAGAGAGTAATGATCTAGTCAGTCTCTGCAAGTATTATGCTGTTTGATGAAATCAAGGCACTCTGGCACAAGAGTCTGGCCTCTTGCTGTCCTAGAGGACCATGTGATCATTTGCCCAGAGCTGCTCCCTTTTAAAGGGACACTATCACCTCAATAGCTCATCATCAGCATCTGGAGGTGACCTGGAGTGAGGTGGAAAAAGTGCCATTTCTGACCTTTGCAAAGGAGGGAGCACTTGTGAGTAATCAGAAACAGTGAGGGGCATGCACAGGTTGTCATGACACCTTCAAAGGGGGCTGAAAAGCAGGTCAAGGAGTCAGCATCCAGCTTCTCTCCACTGGCTGCACTGGAGAGAGTTGGGAAGGTCACAAAGAATACAGTACCTTAAAACTCCCACTTATCATTGTGAAGTCCTGCAGGCCAATGGGGATTACACTGATGGAAGAGCAAGACTCTGACCATTCCCTGTCCCACTCTGGGCTTGCCTCCCAAGTACTTCCAACAAAACGAACTTTATTCCCAAAACTAATCTCTTCCCTGTTCCACTCTCTTATCTTCAAATAACTTTCCTACCACAACAGCCTGTTCCATGCATACCTTCTCCTTCATTCAAACCTCCCTCCCAGCAATAAAAAGGCTAGCTTCTGACTTCACCTATATTCCCATATTTCACCCAACTCAGGAAAAACAAAATTTTGTTCCTTTTATTCTCTGGTCATCATAATAAGAGCTGCTAGCATAATTCCAATCCATTGTTGGCTTTTGAAATGCAGATCCTCGGTCCTGATTCACTTGGCAACCCCAGTCCTGTTCCATGTGCCTTCTTCCCTTTATCTTATTGAGTTTTATTGCCTGAATTGTTGTTTGGATCCCCCCCCCACCTGCCCAATCCTTGCCAAGTGACCCTTTCTGGGACTTGGAACCTTGGATCTATGTAGGTCCAGAGTTTACTTGGATCACTCACTCCAGATGACATCACCACACAGAACAGGATAGGTAATATATCCTTTTGTGCTCCTTGTTGTCCCTGTTCATCTCTCCCTATCCTACTCCATTCATTGTTGCCCAAGGGTTTCATACAGGTGCTGAAACTGTCTCTAGATATTGTAGCATACATAAATATTACTGTCACTATGTGTCTGTATCCCTATTCCCGATTCAACAATTTTTATGGTTATTTACTAAATTCCGGCTTCCTCCCTTGCCTGCTTCTGAGCATTTGTTTTAAAGAGCATTTAGATAAGTGCATGTGTTTATCCTCTTCGACTGGATGTTAGGACCTAAGCTTGCAGGTTCTCTGTAACAGGAGTGAAAGATGGCAAAAGAGGGGTTTCTCTCTTTTACACCTACCTTTCACAGAGTAATTTTGGCCCCAAGAAGGATGTGGGCCTTATTTACACAGTTGCATGTCTGGTGTACATGTGTCTCCCTGAGCACACATGGTAACAACTGAGCCACAAAAAGTCATCTTTGGCTGTGAGACAGCTGCTAAAAAGACTCCATCTACATAAAGGTGAAATTTCCCTAAGTTCCCTGCACTCCAAACATCTTGAAAAACGCAATGGTTTTGATTTCTGCTATAGTCGGAACAGATCCAGTAATGGACTGTAGCCTGAGTAACATGCCAAATACTAACTGGCATTGCTTCCTATCTCCTCAAAGCCTACCACCTTCAAAAGACCACATACTTTCTCCTGAATGTTCATGTCACATTTTCACAGCTTAGGCTAGTAAGTCTTTGTTACAATTTGAAGATAAACCATTCACTAATTTTGGATTTTCCCAGATTCAAAGCTGAGCAGAACCATAGATGCTGAAATACTTTGAACTAAAATCAGGTCAAAAAACTCACAACAGGCAGAGAGTCACTCAAATCCAGCAAAAGTGTCAGATGTATAATGTGTTTACCAACAATGCAAAATCTTAACCAAAGTTAATATGGCGTTGAAGAATCAGTCTTTTAAAGAGCAGGGAGCAGAGATGGAGGGGAGAAAAGGTTAACTTTGAGAAATTCCAGGTAACCCCCCCTAAATTCTTCCATAATCCTCCAGATTTTCAGAAGACCCCTAAAGTTTTAAAAAACAAGTAATACATTTAAAAAGTTTTCTTTTAATCCAATGATTCAATTTTCATGTAGATTTACATCTGAAACAAATGTGTTTTGAGGTCTTAGCTTCGTCCTTCCACAGCAAAACCAAAAGAATTTAAGACGGCTTTCATTTATTTGTATTTTTATTATATATTTTAAACAGGCAATTACAACACCTCTCCCTAAACTTTAATCAGTGAAAGAAAAATTAAGACTTTAGCTGATATGACTGTTAAAGAAACCCAATCCTTTGAAAACTATTTATTTTCATTTAACCGAACTGCTTTGCCATAGGTTTTTTTAAAAAAAACATTTTTGCAAAGGTTAAATAAAGTATTTTATGGCAACCGCTGCTGCTTAGTGCCTGTGTAACAAGAAACATGAGCTGGCCAAAGTTGTGCAAGTTGGTTTTCTTTCCCAGTAAGAGAATGTGGTATCTGAGACCTTGTCCTAACTCATTTTATCCCCAAGTGTGAGTCAAGTAAGTCAAGTATGAACTAATGCCTAGAGGAAAGTCCCTGACTCCAAAAGTATGGATTATTTCATATTTCACATTTATCTTACAATCTGCTCTCAGAGTTCTTAAAATTCACTAACTTGGCAAGACGAGAATTATCATGAGGAATGAAATAACTTCAAAACTATGAAGTCATCTAGCATTCCATTAACCTGACACTCACATGGCCTGTCCAGGCTTGGGCACTATTCTGACCTTTGGATAACAAGTTCCTCAAGAACCGCTCCAGCTCTGAAACAATTTGGAATGTGCCACACCATAACAGGCACAATAATCCAAAATTCAAATTAAATCATGTTAATACCTTTGAACATAAGGGTGTGTGTTAAAAACAAAACTTTGCTTACGCAGGAATATCACATTATTCATGGCTCTTCTCAAACACATGTATATGACTTCTTGTTTAAAAGCAGGCAGAGAAATGACAGCCACACTTGGATGTGGGTTCTCCCCACCCCCACCACCGCCAAAGCAACAGCACTCAAGTGTAGAAAGCATCCTAAATTTCTGGTATGTAAAACTACTCAGATGGTTCATTTCCATCGCTAAATTCTGGTGTCATGGGAGAGGCAATAAAATGTCAGTAGAAAAATAATCATCCAGAGAGTATTACAAGACTTGGGCATTCAACAGCGTTACTCATTTAGCACAGTTCTTGCCAGAAAGCATTCATGGAATCTATCGTTTCAGGGAGCCAAGCCCTGCTGCCCGGCCAGTGACAGAAACTACTCCATTGCTAACCTGCTTTTCCTCAACTCTTTCTTTCTCTGCTTCACACTATATGCCCTTTCTGCCTGCTTCCTGGCACATCAGACATTCTTTAAGCGTCACTGGCAAATAGGGTAGCCAGCCTCCAGGTGGGGGCCTAGAGTTCTCCCCAAATTACAACTGATCTCTAGATTACAGAGATCAGTTCCCCTGAAGAACACGGGAGCTTTGGGGAGTAGGGTCTATGGCATTATACTCTGCTGAGATCCTTCTTTTCCCCAAATCTGGTTTTCCCCAAGCTCCACCCCCAAATCTCCAAGATTTTCCCAGCCTGGAGTTGGCAACTCTGCTGGCAAGTGTAGTCAACTGACAGACTAAACCCAAAGGCCCAAGAACAACACAGCAAATTTCAAATCTTGGTGACCAACAATAGAGAAAACTCAGTCAGCTCTTAACCAAACCTTCCTGTATACACTTTTATTCTCTGTAAAGCCTTATGGTCTTTACTGTGGGGTGGAGGTGGGTTTTGGTCAAAATCACCATGTGAGGAAGACCAGTTACTCCTAACTTACAAACTGAGAATAGAGGGTCAAAGTAATTTCCTAAGGCTACAAAACCGAATCTAGAGCAGCTTGGGATTTGAGCTCAGGTTTCCCACATCTTAGCCCAGAGCTCTTTATCCACTGGATCTTCTTTATCCATACCAGCTCCTTACCAGATTCTGCAGCTGTATCCTACAAGTAACAAAGTGAGCAATTTTAAACCGAACAGGATGATAGGAGTGGAAATTACTTGTGATGTGCCTGCCTACGGGGTCATAAAGTTTAAGAGCCAAAAGGTACATCAGGATCTTGTTTCCTGCAGTGACTCTGGGAAATCCACAAATAAGGCATGAAGGCAACAACCTTCCCCTTGAGCAAGTGGCATTCACAGGCACACAGCCTCTGACCTTGGAGCTTCCATTTCCCCATCCTGGCTAACAGCACTTCCTAGATCTCTAGTGGCCACCTCTGTATCTTGGAGCAGTGAATTCCAGAAGTTGACTATGCACTACCTTCTTTCAATTCCCTAAGGAACTCTGAAAGAAATGTTGGCCCTGACCAGGATTTCTGAAAAACGATGAGCCACCTGCTTCCATGGATATTAATGACCGTTGGTCTTATTATGGGTCTCTGAATGTGATGAAATGCACGTATGGAAGACACCAAGGTAGCCTGTGTGCAGACTGCGATGTTTGACAATCACACTCTTGTGTTGTTCTGCAGATACGTGTGCTCATTTATAGCTTGCAATCAGGTGTACAGTGTGGGGAATAGATACACAGTGCTATATATACGTGTGTAATAATCAGGCACCAATAATCTATATGCAGGTTAGTTTGGAAGGGCATTCTGTATGTGCCTTTCATTGTGGCTGAGGCCACCTATGAGTTAGTAGTACGTTTCTAATTCTGATCCAGGCGCTTGTGATAAATTGACATCTCTTTATAGAACAGATTCTAGTAGGTGAAACACCTCAAGTGAGACTGATTTTCTGCTACAGAAGCTGAAAAGAGAAACACGTATGCTAGCAAGAGCACCCATGCAACCAACTGTCAGAGTAGGATTAGTCACTTCCTAGAAGGGACTTAAAAACTGATTCTGATATTTCTTCGTAGGCAGGGGTCTTTTTGTAGAAGAACAGCTGCAGGAGCTCATTAGCATATGGTATGCTAACGAGCTATTAGGCTATTAGCATATGCCACGCCCCCTGACATCACTGGAAGTGATGTCAGAAGGGGAAGCAAAAGTGGGGGAGGCATCTTCAAAAGCCTTCCCTTCCCTTCCCCAGCTGGTCTGGGTGGGGGAGCTAAGAGAGAAGGGGTTTAAAGTTTAAACTCCTTCTCATGAGAGTTGGGCCACAGAAGGAGGAAAGAGGGAAAGAAAGAGAAGGAAAGGGGAGGGAAACAAGGAAAGGAGGAAAAAGAAAGAGAAGAAGGTGAGAAAAAAGAGAGAAGAGAAGAAGGAGGGAAAGAGGAAAAAGAGAGAAGGAAAAGAGGGAATGAAAGAAATTCGGCGGCAATTCGGCCCCATTATATCCTATGGGCCATTGAAGTCAATGGTGAAAACATAGGGTATATTCTGGGGGCTGGAGGGAGGGGTTTGAGGCTCCAAACTCACAGAGTAGCTGATGGAGCCTCTCCTCAAGATACCTACCAAGTTTCAAGAACATTGGATCAGGGGGTCCAATTCTTGTTGCCCCTATTCCCTCCATTGTTCTCTACGGTGGGAAAAAAGTAAGTTTTTTTCCCACCATAGAGAACAATGGAGGGAATAGGGGCAACCTGTTTGAGGGCCCATGGAATTGGACCCCCTGGTCCAATGTTCTTGAAACTTGGTGGGTATCTTGGGGAGAGGCTCCATCAGCTACCTTGTGAGTTTGGAGCCTCTCCCTCAAACCCCTCCCTCCAGCCCCCAGAATATACCCTATGTTTTCACCATTGACTTCAATGGCCCATAGGATACAATGGAGCTGAAATTGACATTCGGCTGCCTGAAAGACTCTCCGGGATGCCGGCTGGGGGCGGGGCTTGGCTCCTGAGCTCCCGGAGCTGTGCTCCAGTGTGCTCCCCCCCAAAAAAGACCCCTGTTCATAGGAAAAGACATGAAACAAAATGATTTTACACCTTTACAATATTTCTCATGTGCATGGTCTCATTACTGTTTCTCAGTTGCAGAAAAACCTTGTGTTGGAATTAGCCCTATGAAGGACCTAATAAAATACCCACTGATAAATTTTAAGGTGTGATAATTCCACATGAAGCTTTTTAAATGCATGTACATTCACACTACGAAGCCAGAGTCAGAGGCAACTGTAGTGCAAATCACATGTAAAAAGAGGTACTTTTCTCCCTTTCTCACAATACAAGAACTCGTGGGCACTCAATGAAGTTGCTGAGTGGTCAGGTTAGAACGGATAAAAGGAAGTACTTCTTCACCCAAAGAGTGATTAACACATGGAATTCACTGCCACAGGAGGTGGTGGCGGCTACAAGCATGGATGGCTTCAAGAGGGAATTAGATAAGCATATGGAGCAGAGGTCCATCGGTGGTTATTAGACGCAAGGTATAGATAGGGACTCTGGGGCAAGTGATGCTCTGTATTCTTGGTGCTGGGAAGGAGTCAACAGTGGGAGTGCTTCTAGTGACTTGGCCCCACTGGTGGACCTCTTGATGGCACCTGGTATTTTTGGCCACTGTGTGACACAGAGTGTTGGACTGGATGTGCCATTGGCCTGATCCAACATTGGCTTCTCTTATGTTCTTATGCCTCATGCTAATATCTACATGAAGAATTCATGTGAGTTATGTAGAAATTTTTAACAGCTAAGTCAGGGGACGGCATCAATGTTTGTAAGGATAAAAGGAGCAGATCACCCAAATGATACCAAAGACCACAATCTGGCGATTCCCTCCTACCACTTTGACATTGCCACTTCCTATCAATGTATAGTCTAATTTCAGCAGGAGCTTGTGCCCACAATGTTAAGAGTCAACTTCCAAAACTTGGAGACAAAAAAGGGAAGTTTCTTAAAAACCTGGAACGTTATTGCTGTACTTTGGTTCAGAAGCCTGACGTTCTAGGAATGTTTTATTTTTCAAATTGGAAAGGGTGAGGGTGTTCAGTTCCAAACTTGAATTAAATCTAAACACTTCTGGGTTTCCTCATCCTTTTTGTTTATCTCTAGTGTCTGTTGTAGCTAAAGCGTGTGACTCCAGCTGGAATCTGGAAAGCTAAAGATAGCTGGATGCATGAATAAAAAAACAGAACCAATGATTAAAACACCACCCAGTTTTAACAATCACTGCACTTGTAGGGTTCCCCCCCCCCGACATACCTGCGGGGACTTGTGAGAGCGCCAGCTGTACTGGTGACTGTGGAGGCTAGCCAGCAAAACATTTTCGTCAGTATCCACCTGGCCAAACCGCAGTGTCTCCTGTGTGTCATTACAGATTACAAAATGGCTGAAGACCAATTCTTCTGCCTCGGGGCACTGGTTCTGAAAGGAAAAGAATATGAAAGCCAAACAAGCGTCAGATTAATTGCAAGATGTTTGGCAGCTGTCTGCCCAGTGGCGAATGTTTCTACACCAAGAAAACTCTCCAGTTGCAAGCTTTGCCTACAAAGTTTTCCGTATCATAAATGGCAAAGAAATTTATGGAGCCCAAACATGTATTTTCATTTATGGTCCTTCAACTGTAAACCACAAACAACCCAAAGCTAAAGAAGACAATGAAATTTTAACTTTTAAAGATTTGTTTGAGACAAAATAACATGTGTTGGAAACAAGGCATCATTCACTGCAGACGAGTGTACTGGAGACCAGCTTGAGGAGGTCTTTCATATGTGAACAACAGTAAAATACAACATAGACGTGCTCCATCAGGACACTAAAATCACCATTTCAGCCACAGCTGAACTGAAATTTCAAAATTTAGCGCAAAGTTTTAGAAAAATAAAATGCCATTCCTAGAACCTCTTTTGAGCTCAAAATAAACAATGGCATCAACATTTATATTTGGCCACTGACCTTTGATTACACACAAGCATATCTCTGAAGTGCAAAAGTATCAACAGTTTTCTCTAAGACTGCGAGCCAATCTAACAAGGCCACTGAGGCACAACGTTCCCCTCTATAATCCCTCTACAATATTCTGAAACACTTCAGTGTTCTGGAACTGCACTATTATTTCAACATATTTACCTAGCAGGACATGTGGGGGTGAAACTTGGACAGCAGTTATGTAAATCCACACGGGTATTCTTAAAGTACATCATGAACTTCTGACAAGATTACACTATCCAGCTCACTTTCAAAATTCATCTTAAAATTGTGCAAATACACCCTTTACTGTAGTGATCATTCCACTCCCTTTCTACTTGTATTTGGCCTCTTTACCGTTCTGAGGGATCAGAACGGAGCAAAGAGCATTCTGGGCATATTTCCACCAGTAACAATGTATGAATGATGAGTTTGACAGTTGTATAAATTTCCTAAAGCCTTGGGGATTCATTCATCCCTATAATAATGTGTATTTGGAGAATAATTTGGTGCCAGTGGAAGAGCGGGTGGCTCTGTTAAGATACAGTTCTTACAAATAGTTTTAAGATATTTCTGCTCTGTTTCTCAATTCAAGCCTGCTAACTACCATTTCACAACAATCACTTTTCAACAAAGTGACATAAGTCTATCTATTACATTTTTCCTTGCCCATTTCAAAGAGCTCAGGGCAGTGTACATAGTTCTTTCCTCTTGTTATCGTCATAAGAATCCTAGGAAGTAATGTCCTATTTGGGGGAGAATAATGAACACAAAATCAACCAGTGAGCTTTATGGCACAATGTTGTCCTAGTACAACATCACACTGGCTTGCTTACAAAGCTCTGTTTTTGTCTACTTCCATTTGAGTCATCAGATCCAACAGCTGAGCTCTACATTTTCTTCTTCACTCCCAATGTCCACATTTGTCTTTTCCTTTGTTGTCCTCCCTCCCATCCATTGCATCTTACATCTGCTCTGAATGCTTTTCCCCATGTAGGACTGCTTGGGCAGCTTCAAGATGGCCTTCAATCTCCGTGAAATTTATTTCCCAGTATTATTTTACTTCCTCAGCATCTTCTCTAAGCACCAACAATAAGACAGGTTCTTCCCTTGTTGTTTACAGATATACTTCAAGGTTCTGTCAGCAAAATGCCTGAGAACTCATACAAGCATATAAAAGCAAGGAAGATGGCCAGGTCTCTCTAGCCAGCCAACTCCCCCTTGGCCACCAGTCTTCCACAGAACACAGTCTGGTAGCTGCTGCTGTCAACACTTCATTTAGGCAAAAACAGAAGGCCAATTTTTCAGTTCTTAGGTGTGTATATATGTGATCCATTAATTTCCAGCTATGCAAAATATGAACATCGGTAGGATGCCTGTACATCCCTAAGCACAACTTGGTTGCTATGGTGACAGTATATTAAATGTGTATACTCCCTTATCTATTATGCATAACATTTTTTACTGCATTCCTGTGGTTCTCTTTTCTAACTTTCCCCTTTGGCTTCATTATTTTTTTAAAAAGCCAGAATCAAGGATTGCCAGAATGGTAAGGAGCCATGTAAACATGTGACTTACAACCTTCTCACCTAGCCCACTTAATATATATCTCTGCGTGTGATGTGCTGTCAAGTCACTTCCAACTTATGGTGATTCTGTGAATTAATGACCTCCAAAACATCCTCTCATTAACAGCCTTGCTCTGGTCTTACAAACAGAAGGCCGTGGCTTCCTTGATTGAGTCAATCCATCTCATCCTGGGTCTTCCTCCTCCCCTGCTGCCCTCAGCTTTTCCTAGCATTATTGTCTTGTCCAGTGAGTCTTGCCTTCTCATTATGTGACCAAAGTACAATAGTCTCAGTTTGGTTATTTTAGCTTCTAGGGAGAGTTCAGGCTTGATTTGATCTAGAACCCACTTATTTGTCTTTTTGGCAGTCCATGGTAGCTGTAAAACTCATAAGAACATAAGAACATAAGAACATAAGAGAAGCCAATGTTGAATCAGGCCAATGGCCCATCTAGTCCAACACTCTGTCACACAGCGGCCAAAATATACCAGGTGCCATCAGGAGGTCCAGCAGTGGGGCCAGGGCACCAGAAGCCCTCCAGAAGCTCTCCTCCAACAACCTTTTTCAAATGAATCAACTCTTCTTGTCAGTTTTTTTCATTGCTCAGTACTTAATACTTACACTTGTATTTTCTGCCAAATATATGTATATACACAATTTCTCTTCTACATGCTGAAATTCACTTGCACACAGTGACATCTGTAAAAGCCAATTAAAATTATCCTCCAGTTCTAAAGCTTACAAAGATGATGAGTGAACATCTGTCCTTGAAGGCTGGATGAGACACAGACCTAGTAAATATGGCCAAAGTATATGTGTGCAGAAGAAATTGATAGGGATAGCTGGAACACAGCTGGATTTAAGGAGATTTTCCTTTAGGACTCCCCAAGGTCATGGGCTCCGGGCTATACTATATATCTCCTTAAATCCAGCAACATTGGTTTTTATAAGTAGAAAACACTACTACGGAGAATCTGTGTGTACTATATACTGTAGTATCTGAAGAAAGCAAGGCAGACATTCCTTCTGCCGCTTCAGAGTACAGAGTTTGTTTTGGCATTCTCTAATGATGGATCTATGACTTTCCACTGTCAAACTGCCATACCCACATGCCCATAGATCTACCCACAAACATGGATTTCCTTGTTCTGGATTTATGAAATACTCTTCTTTAAAGGAAGGATTTAAAATCTAGAGGAACTTAGTGTGTTACAATAAAACTTAGAACTTTCTGAATGTACAAAGTATTTTCCACCCTAAAGCAATATCAGCTGGATTTTCTTGTTAAGTCTACAGCTAGCAGTACTGCTAGCATAATATCTATGGCTGCTAGCCTCCAGGTGGAGGTCTAGAATTCTCCCAGAATTACAACTAATCTCCAAGCTACAGAGACTAGTTCTCCTGGAGAAAATGGCTGCTTTGGGGGATGGACTCTATGGCCTTGTACCCTGCTGAGGTCCCCTCCCTGCTTCACCAAATCTACAGGGGTTTCCCAGTCTGGACTTAGCAACTCTAATAGCATCACAAGATGTTTGAAACTTTACTGGGATGCATTAATTAATGTTTCTCCACAATACTGAAGTGAAGAATACAGAAACTACAATGAATAATAAAATGATATAACTAATAAAGTGTTATTTGTAGGATTATGGGCTTCAACCCATGCATGCAGCCACTGGGGGGGGGCTCCGGGGGGCAACACCCCTCCCAAATCTGCCCTACCCCACCCCAAAACTAGCCCAGACCCCTACAAACTGCCCTGACCTCTGCGACACTCTAGAGACTTAACTGAGTCAGCAATTAAGCAAGCCCCCTGCATCTCTCCACTAGTCTCCCTCTCCACCCTCTGTTTCCTACTTCCTACTTGTCTGCAGCTGCCGCAACTGGACCACATGTTTTCCCTCTGGAGACCTAGAAGCTTACAAGCCACTGGGTAGGTGAGTACTGGGCTGGATTTAAAGGGACCATCAAGCCTTTCGTGGCTGGGTGCCCCTTGCTTATTATCAGGCAAGCCATTTGTATTAAGAACTGCTCTTGCAGGGTTTTTTCTATTCCCAGCCACTGTGTGAAAGCATCAGCATCCTTCTGTGGGGTGGGCAGCTTGGCAGGAGGGAGGGGCGAAGAGAGGTGCCATTGTGGATTCTGGTGTGCAGGGGGGAGCTGAGCCACTGGGCAGGCTCCCCAGAACCTTGCTGGGAGCGGGATGGTGGTTTTCCTTGGGCAGCATCTGCCTTCCCTGCTGGAGTTCTTCAAGAAGAAGGGTGAGTGAGGAGAGTGGGAAGGGCACCATTGCCCAGCCCCAGCTGAACTTTGCTGTGCCCGCCGACTCAGGGCTGACTGTGTGTACGGGTGTGTGTGTCTCAGGTTGCATCTGGGCTTCAAGCATGTTGGTTTGGGAGCTCCCGGGGACACCTCCCCAGCCTGCTCAGTCTTGCAACATACTGAGAGGACTGGGAGAGGGGAGTGCCACACTCATTCGCCTTTCCCTTGCCCATGTTTTCTTTGCCTCATTGGGTCACTTCCAGGTTAGGGTGCTGTCACCAAGTCAGGTGCACATGCCCCTACCCCTGAAAACTTTCTTGTTCTGGGGCTGCTTGGACCTATGATTACAAGTAGGGTTGCCAGCTCCAGGTTGGGAAATACTTGGAGATATTGGGGATAGAGCCCGAGGAGGGCAGGATTTGGGGCATAATGTCATAGAGTCCACCTTCCAAAGTGGCCCTTTTCTCCAGGTGCCCCCTCATCCGCTCCTGGACAATCAGCTCTCTGGCTGGGTCCCCGCACCTTGGCTAGGTTGAGCTCCTGTTGTGCTCTGCCTGAGAGTTCAAGCTGGCCAGCTAGGCTGCAGAGGTATTACTGACACAGCCATGCCTTTTAGCCAAATCTTAGCTGACCTGCTGTTGGGTCATGTCTCTGCCGCTTTGGAATGTCCTGCTAGATCCCCCAGGGCTGCCCACTGCAGGGGCATTGCTGTTATAAGTAGGGATATCAACTAGGACCAGGTGGGGAGTCCTGCCTACTCCCAGACAATATATTTTTTTGAAATCCGTGGCATGTTTTTGACTGTTTTGGACTCCGTTGAACTCAATAACTGAATAGATAGATTATCCACTAACCAGCAATGCCATCCTAAGCAGAATTATACCCTCCTAAATCCATTACAGTCAGCGGCCTTAAAAGGTTGTAGGTCCACTTAGGATGGCTTTGCAAAATATTAAATAACTGAAGTAGGGATGAGGCTATCACTCAATGGTATAGCCCCTGCTTTTCATGCAGGTCTCAGGTTCAATTCCTGTAGTCTCCAGTAAAAGAAACTCAGGTGCTAGTACATGTTAGGAGTAGAGGTAAAGCAAAAATGCTCATTTAGCTGATCAAATTTGTATAATATGCAAATGATTCCACATAGCTTTGCAGGTGCTGGAAATTTCAATTCTCAAAAAAAACCCCACCCTTTGCTTAAAGGACAAAATGTGAGCCTTATTGGGAGTCCAATAATTCAGTAAGTGAGAGATTATGAACAAGATCATACATTTTTGCAATAGTTGTATCAGTTTTAATTTTTTAAGTTCTCTAACAGTGATTATGTTGAATGTTGTATTTTTGGGTACTCCCTCTAAAATGTTTATTTATGCTGGGGAAAAAGCCCTTTGGTCTGCCATTTGGAGACTGCTCCTAAAGATCATCTTTAATTAACAAATCACTTTTGCTTTCATGTTTTGCAGTTATCGTTCAAAAAAAACAGTGTATTCATATAGTCCTTTGGAAGCTTGCCTAGTCTGTTTACCTTTTATATCAGAGCAGACAAGATTGTAATCCTAGTTATATTTACACAAAATATACAAGCCCTCTACTGGTGACAGGAACACTTGGCAAATAGGAGGAGAAACAGAAATTAAAAAGGGGTGTGAGAACAAGAAAGAAAGGACGGCATCAAGAAGTGAAGGAGGAGGGAATGGCTCTTGCACCTGGCTTGTGTGTGCATGTGCACACACAACACATGCATGGGTGAAATTGTTTCCAGGGCTCAGTGTTCAACTATTTGGTCATTAGGCAAAACCCCGGCTTGAATATAGTTCCCTTTCCTGTATGCTGTTTTTGTGGCCAAACGGAAGAAGAATAACAGCAGCTGGAACAACCAAGGGATAGAGTGAGAAGCCTGAAGAGTGGCCACTCCTCCCTCCCTTCCAAGTAGCCTTCCAGTTGATTACTTTAAGTTGATTACTGATCTGCAGTTCTTTGTGAAACTGTTCATTTTGGCAAGCTTCTTGTATCCCTACAGTGTGTCCCGCAAAGCAATGAATGCCACATCAATTTCAATCCTCAGAAAAGTACATGACTGTGTGGTTTCCAGGTTGTTCTAAAGGCAAAGCCTTTCTTGTCAGTAGCATCTAGCTATTCATGAAACAACATCTTAGATGTGGTCTTCAAATCAGGTTGACAAAAAATAATGCTTGAAGCAGCCTTCCAGCTGGACCAGGAAGAACTAAACCACTGTGGACACAGAAATACATATCACAAGAGTCCTGCTTTATTCTGGCTTATATTTTTTCCACACTATCTTAACCTTCTTGAAAGACAATTGATAATTTGATAATTGACATCTTGTGATTGATTTCAGTTTCCGTAATTAAACTAGGACCAATGTACTAATAACAAAAAAGTTACAGCATGACATGAACCTCGGCAGGAACAAATGTATGGATTCCCTCATCTTTCAAAGATGATACCTCTTGTGACTTTTTAGGATCCATTTATCAAGACATTTTGCGAATTATTTACATGATTTACATTTTGCAAAATATCATCCAAAGAGAACAGGCTCTGAAGGTCTTTCACTCAACTTACCTATTTTCCATAGTTTTTAGTTCCTCTTATAATTTGAAATAATGAAGTCATTTCAAATGGTAAAATGCACTGAAAAATTCTGCATATAACTGTATAACAGCCTTCTTACCTATTTTTATTTTGTTTATTTGATCTTATGGAATTAAAAATCTCCAATATATTACACTGGATTTAATAAGATTTAACCACAGCTCAAAGAACACAGCTCTGGTGACCAGACAGTTTTTACTAGGCCAACATTTTGTTGGCAAAGAGATGCAAGTTTTCAGCCATTCTACAACTACTTTCTGTGGTAAATATCTATAGTTTGGCCTTTAAATATGCCACTACTTGGGCAAAATCTTGCTAAAGTTCAGCACTTTGATGCTCACTTATTTCAATGCGTCATAAACGTAAATCTTTCTCATTGATGTTAATGGGACACAAAGCTTAGCTTTGGCTGGATTATGTCCTTTCCATTTAAGAGAAGTATTTTCTGTTATAATGTATCAGACTTTGAACTGGTTACCTACATAAGGGAAATAAGTGACTTTTAAAAAAACACATCTTCTTGAATTTCAAACATGTGACCTGGAATTATAAAGCAAACAGCCTTATGGTGTCTTTAAAGCCTAATCTACTTTTGAAATTGCCATCATTACTTAAGAAAAAAAATTAGCCCACATATTGGGAGAAACAAATACTGACAGATGCTTCTGTTAATCTTGAACTCTTGACCTAAAGGTGCAAGGCCAAATTGCTTTATGCTTCCTATGTCAGCTCCCATCTGCACTGTGCACAAAATTACTTGTCCCAGATACTCAGTTAAAAATGTTAAGAATGCAAGTAACTGCAGCGCCCATGATTTTCTCAGGCAGAGTACTGTGCTGATAATCAACTGTACACACCAAATGTTTACCAGTGGGAAGCTCATTTTTTGTATGTGGCAGAGAGGAAGCCACATAAGGAACATGTTGTTAACAATTAATGATAATGAGCAGTTCTGAGCCCACTTCTACGTCTGGTGTCTCCTAATTTAAAAGTAGAGTGAGTTTTTAATCTAGTACACTCTGGGCTAGAGACCCACCTACCACATCAGAAGATGGTGGCAAGAACTCCTGACCTGAGAGGAAATGAGAAAATTACAGCAACAATTACGGAAGCATATCCTCCTGTGGGTCATTTGAACATTGCCATCTACATGTATAAATCAGACCAAACTATTCATAGAATGTACCTGTCAGGACCATGTAGCTTTGAAACATGTGGCTCTACTTAATCAAATATACAACTCTGTTGTTTGCAAAGCAGAGTGTTCCTCTAAGGCACTGTAGCCCAAGTTAGTCATTCACATTCTGAAGTGGGCAAGAACATTTAAATATTTATACAGTGTATTTTATTTATGTGCATATGCTGTTGGAGAGACTTTTTAACTGCACAAAGCAACTGACCTTTCTGAAGGCCATTTTGCAGTAGTTGCTACCCCACCAGCCCATGCGGAACGGGCCTCATCCAAAGCTCTCTTTTCTGTTTGCTTGTTTTCTGCTAAGCACATTGCTCAAAAATATGACAAAAAGCAGAAATTGGAGCTACAAAGACTCTTTTTTCACAGTGATATTTGAACCAGCTGTAAAGATTTAAATCACACTAGCTCTTGTTTTATGAACGTCCTTTTACAATAAGAAAGCCATGGAATGCCTTGAAAAAAGAAACTCAGATATGAAACAGATGTTTTATCTTTTCTAACTTTAGTATTGTAGTTTTGTGATGGGTAATTAATGCACAGACTTCGTTTAGGCATTTGGACTGATAAGGAGAAAGATTTTTTTTTTTTTTGCAGGACAGGATAGCTTGAGATAGCTCAAGATGTTTCAAGTCCTTATTGCAGAAAGGAGAATCTGCACATGTTCAGACTCCTTTGAACTATCAATTTTCCATGTAATGAATGTAATGCAAAATGTAGTGAACACCTTTAGTGACATAAAAAGGGGAAAGTAGGTAGGCATACCACAAATGGAATAAACAAATCTAAGTTGCCGGTCACATATTACTGATGTATTATATTAAATTTAAGTGCTGTGTATTACAACAATTCACCAGGTCAGATTCTGATCTTACTTATAAAGGTTTAAATTAATTAAAAATGGTTTATTAAACCCAGATTCCCTTCGAAATCATGTTGCACATTATAGCAAGACAATTTCTAGCAGGGTATTTCTGCCAAAATATATCCTTTATTATTAGTAGAAAATCAATAATAAAATGATTTAGACTAGACTTCTTGAAGCTATTGCCAAGCCTCCTTCAGAAGTTCAGAACTGTACAGGATGTCAGCTGTCTGCTACCTTGGGAGAGGAAAGCCCACCAGCATAAATACTGACCATTCAGCCATCAACTACTCTATGTATCTATTTGCATCTGACCATTGTTTAGGTATTTTCGGCCGTGATAGAATGGACAGCCACTTTGACAAATTGCTCCTATCCCTGTCCCTTCCCCCAAGTCAGTTATCTACACTTTCCCGACTTTTAAAAACTTGAATTAAAAAAAAGGAAAGAATTGGGCTTGGTTTTTTTTTTCATTCATGTCCTGCAGTTTACACTACCTGTTGCCAAGCTTGGATTGCCTTGTGGAGAGAGTGAACTGCATGTTGACCAAAGCTGACAAATATGGGATCCACCATCACATTGCAGTCCAGTAAGTTTTCCACTGAATTGCCAGAAACAGCGATCTGCCCAAACATCCCAAAGGGCTTCACGATAGCCTGCATCGTTACATTTCGATACTCCAAAAGTTTGCAGTCAATTGTGGTGGAGAACTGGATCTCTTTGAAGACTGAGCTGTCACTCCACTGTCGTAGATAGATATGTGGCTCTTTGAATGAGATTATCAAGTGTTCCAGCTCATTTGGCACATTTTTATCAGAGATAAATGGATGAAGAAACTTTGGTGCCACTGAAACAAAGAATAAAATCCAGCAGTATATAGCTCAAGATGTATTTTCCATTCTGAACAAGTGCCACTACATATTACTGACAGACCACTACTACACGGGTGGTGACGTTGACAGCTGCAGATAAATTAGTGCCAACATCAAACACCACAACAAACACAGTTAATAAACAATTAGCCGAGTAGCTCTTACTATATATTAGAGCTACCAAAAGATGTTAGAAAGTAAAAATCAGAGCTTACATTAAAGCTGAGGGAGAAACAACCACTGCCTGTAGATGAGCATTCTCCAGAAAATTCATTTTTAATATGGATAGGGTAGTCATCACTAAGTATTATTTATCATATGGCAACAACTATGTAAATACATGGGGAAACTAAGCAGCAAAACTGTTTAAAATGTATGCAATTTTCAAGAGAGGGAGAGAGAGAGGGAGAGAGGGCGTCAAGACTCAAGACTACTCTAGAACAGTTATCAATAAGTGGAATCATTCTGTATAAAAAAATGTATTTTACAGAATAAGTACTCAGATTATTCTTAATTTGTAAAAAATCGTATCCCTAGAAAGACCAGGTATTATCCAACTTCGACTCAAGTCTTTCATAGCCACAGTTCTGGATACTTAATTGCCCCACTGCACATAAACCAGCAAAGAAAACAATTATAATTAATAGCAGCTTAAGCAGAATTCTTTTATAGAAAGAAAATTATATATGCTACCACAGCTGTGTTTGGTTCAAGCTGCTTTTGCTTTTATCATAACTTCTCATTTGAAACCCGAAAATATGGAAGTGGATGCATTAGCTGTTATGAGAGGAGCTAAAGAAGGTGTGGTATTTTCAAGACTGTATTAAATTTTAGACAAATTTGTCATTAATCATATTTGTTAGTACAAAATATTAAATGTCTTCAGTGAAAAAGTACTGTCTTTGAAAAAGTTCTGTCTGTAAGAAGTGCTTAGATATTTGTTCATCTTTCCTGGAAAGCATTATTTGAAATCACACAATCTAACTGTTTTTGGAAATAAATTTGACATTCATGCAATGGCACAGACTACTGAACAAAAACAGATGGATTTTTCTTCTCTTTGGAATAACAACTAAGGTCACTATGATTACAGTTTCCTTTAGAATCTGTCTCTGAAGAAAATGCAAAAACCTTCAGAAGCAGGAGTTATATTAGAAAATTTAAAGAGCCGAATTTGCTCGGGTAGCCTAGAACATAGGGAAGAGGCACTTGTGGCCTCTAGTAAGAAAATGCAACACCTTCTGCAGTTAGTGAGTCTTGCCAGAAACAAATAGCCGGACTGATTAGCCGAGCACATGATCTTTCCTATGCATTCTTGCTACCGATAAGTAGGTGTAAGTTATCTGAGCATATGGTTCCATGAACCAAGAAACTGCAAATGTAAAGCAGGTGGTGGTGATGAAGAGCAAATGCAAAAACTATGTTTACAATCGTATTCTCGAGAAGTGTAAGATACATACCTGTGCCTAGCTGATCAAGATGGTGGCAAAGGTGAAGTTCCAAATGTGCAAACTGGACCGAAACCCCGAGGGCAGGTACAAACCAAGGGGTAAAGCACGAGTCCACCCTGGTACAGGCTGCTAATGCAGTAGGAGTTACGAGCTGATCGCACACACTTTGAGAGCCTGATTCACTTTCAGAGCTGCAGGGGGAAAATGCAGTGGCAGCGTTACTTCTATGCATCCAGACTTTGTCACAGGATTTGACCATTTGCTATTATAGGACTCTTGCTACGGGCACAAGCATCAAGCAAAACACCATTACTTTCTTTAATACAAACAAATGGTGCCGGTATTTCCTCTAGGTAGAGTTCGTGAAGCAGTTATTACAACTTGCTGAGCTCTTTATATTTGAGGAGAGTGAATTCAGTTGTTTTCAAAAATATCAGCATGTTTCAACTAGAATGAACATAGAGAAAAATCAACTGTGCATATTAAAAACTTTTTATTAGCTGCAGGGTAAGAAATGTCTAATCTTTTGAAAAAGATAATACAGATTTTTTTTTAAAAAAGTGAAATCATCAAGTTCACAATTTAAGTGAAAGAAAATATACACTTTTACCAGAAATATACCCCGTTTTATACTTGTACCTATACTGGACTGTTCTGCATAGTCATTAATTTAGAAAAATCTCTTACCCAGCTTTGGTAAAACAGAATTTTTTAAGGAATCTAAAGCTGCAACTTTACCATTATTATGCTGCCTAGTCTCTCAGTAAAAATCCTTGAGCCATTAAATCCTTAAAAGAATTATGTGGCAACCACTATAATAGATCTCTAAATGTTATATCAACTAACACCATGCACTGTGTGTATGCATATGTCTAATTTAAGACAATTCTTCATGCTTCTTTTTTTGTTTTGGAATTTATAACTGTGACTTTAAAAAAAGGTCCTCCCTTTTTCATAAATATTATATTTACAGCCTAATTTTCAAGGCAGTGGAGGCCCCCCGCCCCCAACAACCAGGCAGTACCATACAAGGGCAATCATGAAATAATGGCAAAAAGAAAGTATAGGGGTCATTGACAGCTATGGTACGTGGACATCTCAGCAGTCTTGGATTCCCAGGGGCTATACAAGCAGGTACAAACTCGAATTTCCCTTACAACAGAGGCAGAGGTTGTACATTCAAGATGCAGAGTCAGTTGTGCCAAGCATAGGATACTTTCTTTGTCTTTGGCCACAAAAAGGCAAAGGAAAATCAGCAACTAGTAGTAACCAGCAGTAAATGTTTACCACTGTGTTTTACAACTTTGGGGGCTAAGAAGGGAGGAGACAGGTCTTTCAACAGAATGACCAGGGCAGATCTCCCCCTGCAGATTAAGCACTTTACGCTGAGCAAGAACGAATCAGAAACTTCCTCTAGTTTAAAATAGACCAATGGATAGCAGCAAGAAAACTTTTCATGAAAAAGATTAGGAAAGAGAACAAAATAATACGGTGGAAAGAGAAATGGGGGGGGGAAGTACCTCTTGAATTTCATAATGGATCATTAGCTAAAGAGGCAACATGCAAAGACACATAAATCATACCTATACCTAAACTCATGGGTTTTTAGGTCTGAGAATCTGTCTGTCCACACAGCTAAGTTAATGTACAGAAATGCAGTGCAATTTCTTGGTGTGTGTAAGCAGCTTCCAAGTTATATTATTCTTTGGTACACAGAAAGAAATACTGAAACTTTTTTATATTTTATGTAACACTAAATACTTTTTGTATCATAGAATCCCACATAAGAAGAAGTTTAGTTCATCAGGGTTGCGATTGACAAGACTTTTACAGAAAATACTTTTTAGGAAATATTAGATACAGTTAACAGTCCCAAATGAACATATAACAAAAATTCTGACTGCAGTTCTAAATGCTTTGATGAAAAAAATTCTCCTGAATTCCATAAGCTTTCTGCTTAATTCCCAGAGAGTTCACATTTCTATGGTACTAAGCTGACCATTGAGGTAATTTTGTGACGGTCCCACATTCAAAGGAATTAACCTTGTCTAAAACACTTAACTTCTGAATGATGAAAATGCATTCCTTCACAATTAACATCAAGAAATAATTTCAACCTGATATGATTAATGGAAACCAGATGTTCAATTTTTTTGTATTGATTTGTTATCCATTTTCTGTTTCCAGCCTCTCCCTGAATTATATAACTTCGGAGGCATGTAAGTGGCTATTAAAACATACAAGCACACACAACCAAGTTATACACAAAGTCCAGTCTCTGGATACATCAGCTGTTTTTGAGGTGCATGTTTCTGTGTGCATTTTTAATGTCACGGCATCCTCACCATGTATGCAATCTCTCTCTTTTTCATGTAGAGAGAGAGAGAGAGAGCCACATGAACACATGCTAGAGTTCCAATACCTTCAAAACTAACCAACCATGTTTGTGTCAGTCAGATCAATTAGGAAACTACACAACACTTTGTAGTGGTTACTGGAAGAAAAGGATACAGGACTTCTTTTCTGTGTCTGTGGCCACACCACACAGCCACTACACGGGACAGGAGCTGATCAGGCACAATTAAAGCATAGTGCATTTCCTTACAATACAAGTGAATGGACTAGATTTTATGTCTACACACTCAAGTGGCAAACTGGAGCACTTTGTTGTTTGTGTTGTTTTGCCCAGCAAAATACACGGACTGGATAAGTTATAGATACCTTCACAAAGTGTTTTGGTGATCTTCCTCTGTGAATTAACACCTGAATGATCTGTGCCTTTGAAGCAATAGTAGCACTGATTACCTTTGGTCATCTCCTGAATTCTGGTTGCTGTTCAGGACAATCCTCCAAAGATCTGAGGCTACAAGCTCTTTCTGGTCAGTCATTAAATCAATACTAGGCAGCGGCAGTTCACAGACTTTGCTTTCTGATAGGCTGAATTCTCTGAATGCTACAAACGACTTCTGGAGCTCATCCCAGTATTCCAAGCTGCAAGGAATCTGTAAGATTAACAAGCAAAATTTGAATTGCCCGGCATTTCTAAACAAATATAAAATCATGTGCATAATCCACTTTAGAGCTGCTAGAATTCTGGATTTTTTAAAATGGGAAATAGTTGGGATTTTCATTTGTTGCCATCTTTCAAGTTCTAATATATTTCTTTTAAAGGTTAAATATTGATCAAGTTGACATTAATAGGATTTTCTATTCATTTCAGCGTGATCAAGATATATCTTCAGTTATTACTACAAATGTCAACAAGCACCCTAATATTATACAAAAATATAATGAATATGTATATTAATTAGTCAAAAACTTCATGGGATGTGGCTACACAACTGCGTCAAAAGCCATTTTCTAAAGACTTTAAGTAAGCAACTAAAGCTTTCTATATAGTAAGTGCATGTGAAAATAAAAGTTAAAGAAGTGTATCATTTTCATTATGTTTTATATGATCTGAAAGATCTGCACTGCTGCCCATCTGTTTCTGGGCACCCTTCAAGATGCTGGTTGCTCTCTTTGCCCTAAAGGGCTTAGGACTAGGGTACTTGAAAGACTGCCTCCTCCCATATTCCACCAACTAAGATCCTCCTTCATTCAGAGGTGAGGCAGTGGTGACCAGACAGGGCATTTCAGTGGCAACACCTCACCTGTGGAATACCCTTCCCCTTGAGGCTCACCTGATGCCTAGACTACTTACCTTTAGATGCCAGGCCAAAACATATCTGTTTACCCACACTTTTAATAAAGAGGTTTATTTATTTATAGTTTAATAGTCTTTTTAGAATCCTGTTAAGATTCTTCTTAAGGGCCACAGTGGCTTAAAGGTTAAGCCACTGAGCTGCAGACTGGAAGGTCTGTAGTTTGGCAGTTCAAGACCCTTGTGCTGTGTGACAGAGTGAGCACCCATCTCTGGCCCCAGCTCCTGCCAACCTAGCAGTTCGAAAACAAGAAATTGCAAGTAGATAAACAGGTACCACTTTGGTGGGAAGGTAACAGCGTTCTGTGCACCTCAGCGTTTAGTCATGCTGGCCACGTGATCACGGAGAAGTCTTTGGACAGCACTGGCTCTTCGGCTTGGAAATGGAGATGAGCACCGCCCCACAGAGTCGGATTCAACTAGCTTTCAAGCAAGAGAAACCTTTGCCTTTACCTAAGATTCTTTTTATGATGTTCCATGTTTTGTGTTGTTTTGTGCTCCGGCTTTTGAATGCTGGGTTTTTATAATTCCATGATTTTTTTAAAAAAACATGTTTTATATTATAAGTAGGGTTGCCAGTTCTGAGTTGGGAAATACTGGGAGGTTTTGGGGGCGGAGCCTGAGGAGGGTGGGGTTCAGGGAAAAGAGGACTTCCATGGGGTATAATGCCATAGATTCCACCTTCCAAAGCTGCTATTTCCTCCAAGTGAACTGCTATCTCTGATGCCTGAAGACCGTTTGTAATAGAGGGAGAGCTCCAGCCATTACCTAGAAGCTGGCAATGCTAATTGTAACCTACCTAGGGCAGGTTCCTTAAAGAGGTAGCACAGAAATTTTCCAAATAAATATATAAATAAATATCCCCAGGGTGCAGCCGTTAGAGATCAGTAACGATTTAGGCTGCTGGGCAGAAAACTCAAGGCCAGGACCTCCAAGGTAGCCTTCTCGGAAGTGCTACCTGTTCCACGCGCAGGGCCGGAGAGACAGGCACAGATCAGGAGTCTCAATGTGTGGATGAGACAGTGGTGTAGGGGGGAAGGGTTCAAGTTTGTTAGGCACTGGGATGCTTTTTGGGACAAGAGGGAGCTGTACAAAAGGGACGGTCTCCACTTGTCCCGAGAAGGAACCAGGCTGCTGGCACTCAAAATCAAAAAGGTGGCAGAGCAATTTTTAAACTGAATAATGGGGGAAAGCCGACAGGAGATTAAAAGTCTCTGGTTCGGGGTGGCTCATCTCAAAGAGATGAAGGGGTAGCTATTACTTTTGTACAAGGAAATGGATTAAAATTGTCCACTGAGACTGTGGCTAATGATAGGAACTGCCTGGCAAGGTCTTGAGGCAGCAAGAGGAAGGCTGTGGGCTTAACAAATGTGGGAAACTATAGGTGTTTATACACAAATGCTAGAAGTCTCCGAGGTAAAATTGGGGAGTTGGAATGCTTGGTGTTGGGGGGGGAAATAGACATTGTGGGTATTTCAGAAACTTGGTGGGATGAGGAAAATCAGTGGGATACGGTTATAAATTATATCGGAAGGATGGGGGGAAGGGTCGGAGGTGGGGTGGCTCTGTATGTCAGAGAGGGTATACCGTCCAGTAAGATTGAGAGGGTAAGAGAATTGGATTCGCTTCTGGAAATGCTATGGGTTGAAATAGTAGGTCCAAAAGGAGGCTTAACAGTGGGAGTTTGTTATCGCCCACCAGATCAAAAGTTAGAGGAGGATTATAAAATGATGAATAAATTAAAGATAGCGGCTAGACGAAATAACTGTGTTGTAATAGGCGACTTTAACTACCCACACATTGATTGGGTCAATATGAGTTCTAGTTGAGAAAAAGAGATTGAGTTTTTAGACACTCTCAATGACTGTGCTATGGAACAGATGGTCACAGATCCTACCAGGGGAGAGGCGATCCTGGATTTGGTCCTAAGTAACACCCAAGACCTGGTGAGAGATGTAAAAGTGATTGTACCACTTGGGAACAGTGACCATAATGTCATTGAGTTTAACATTTGTACAGATAGGGAGTTGCCCAAAAAGACTGACGCAACCACTTTTAAATTTAAAAGGGGTAACTTCTCTGGTATGAGGGGACATGTGAGGAAGAAATTGAAAGGAAGAGTGGAGAAGGTCAAAACCATTGGGGAAGCTTGGAGACTATTTAAAAATACAATCCTAGAAGCTCAGAAAAAATATATACTGCAGGTTAGGAAAGGTACAAACTGGTATAGAAAAAAGCCTGCATGGTTAACAAATAAAGTAATGGAAGCTGTAAAAGGTAAGAAGGATTCCTTTAAGCGGTGGAAAGCTAGTCTTAGTGAGGTTGATAAAAGGGAACACAGACTATGGCAAATAAAATGCAAGTCTGTGATCAGGCAAGCAAAAAGGGAATATGAGGAGCATATCGCAAAAAACATAAAGACCAACAATAAAACTTTCTTCAAATACATTAGAAGTAGGAAGCCAGCCAGGGAGGCAGTGGGGCCCTTGGATGACCAAGGGGTAAAAGGAGTAGTGAAGGATGATAGGGAAATGGCTGAGAAGCTGAATGCATTTTTTGCCTCTGTCTTCACTGTGGAAGAGGAGAAGTGTTTGCCCACTCCAGAAGCACCGATTTCGGGAGGGGGTTTGAAAGACCTGAATCAGATTGCGGTGACAAGAGAAGAAGTCCTCCGACTGATGGACAATTTAAAAACTAATAAATCACTAGGCCTGGATGGCATTCATCTGAGAGTTCTGAAAGAACTCAAATGTGAACTTGTGGATCTCCTGACAAAAATATGTAATCTTTCTTTAAAAGCTACCTCCATTCCTGAGGACTGGAAGGTAGCTAATGTCACTCCCATCTTTAAAAAGGGCTCCAGGGGAGATCCGGGAAATTACAGGCCAGTCAGTCTGACATCGATACCGGGTAAGTTGGTGGAAACTGTTATTAAGGAAAGAATTAGTAGGCACATCGATGAACAAAAACTATTGAGGCAGACTCAGCATGGGTTCTGTAAGGGAAGATCTTGTCTCACTAACCTGTTAGTGTTTTTTGAGGGAGTGAACAAACATGTGGACAAGGGGGACCCAGTAGATATTATTTACCTTGACTTTCGGAAAGCTTTTGATACGGTTCCTCATCAAAGGCTCCTAAGTAAGCTCAATAGTCATGGGATAAAAGGACAAGTCCTCTTGTGGATCAAAAACTGGCTTATAAATAGGAAACAGAGAGTGAGTATAAATGGGAAACTTTCTCAGTGGAGGGTGGTAAGCAGTGGGGTACCACAGGGATCAGTACTCGGTCCGATGCTTTTTAACTTGTTTATTAATGATTTGGAATTGGGAGTAAGCAGTGCAGTGGCTAAATTTGCAGATGACACGAAGTTGTTCAGGGTGGTGAAAACCAGGGAGGATTGTGAGGCACTCCAAAGGGATCTGTCGAGGATGGGTGAGTGGGCGTCAACGTGGCAAATGGGGTTCAATGTGGCCAAGTACAAAGTTATGCACATTGGAGCCAAAAATCCTAAATATAAATACACGTTGATGGGGTCTGAACTGGCAGAGACAGACCAAGAGAGAGATCTTGGAGTCATAATGGATAACTCAATGAAAATGTCTAGACAGTGTGCAGCTGCAGTAAAGAAGGCCAACGCTATGCTGGGGATTATTAGGAAGGGAATTGAAAACAAATCAGCCAGTATCATAATGCCCTTGTATAAATCATTGGTGCGACTTCATTTGGAATACTGTGTACAGTTCTGGTCACCACATCTCAGAAAGGATATTATAACATTGGAAAAAGTGCAGAGAAGGGCAACTAGAATGATAAAAGGGCTGGAACACCTTCCCTATGAAGAAAGGTTAAAACGCTTGGGGCTCTTCAGCTTGGAGAAATGACGGCTGAGGGGTGACATGATCGAGGTTTATAAGATTATGAATGGGATTGAGCAAGTTGAGAAAGAAGTACTTTTCTCCCTTTCTCACAATACAAGAACTTGTGGGCACTCCATGAAATTGCTGAGCAGTCGGGTTAGAACAGATAAAAGGAAATACTTCTTCACCCAAAGAGTGATTAACATATGGAATTCACTGCCACAGGAGGTGGTGGCAGCTACAAGCATGGACAGTTTCAAGAGGGAATTAGATAAACATATGGAGCAGAAGTCCATCAGTGGCTATTAGCCACAGGGTATAGATGGGACTCCCTCATGGATCACTGCCTTGTCGTGGCGAGGGGGCTTGCGTGGTTCGATGAGGCTGTGGGCTATGCCATGGAGGGCCACCCAGGACGGACAGGCCACAGCAGAGAACTCAGACCAAGCGTGATCCCTGGAGAAGGAAATGGCAACCCACTCCAGTATCTTTGCCAAGAAAACCCCATGGACAGTAACAAAAGGCTAAAAGATATGACGCCGGAAGATGAGCCCCTCAGGTCGGAAGGTGTCCAATATGCTACTGGGGAAGAGCAGAGGGCAAGTACGAGTAACCCCAGAAAGAGTGAAGCGGCTGGGCCAAAGCCGAAAGGACGCTCAGTTGTGGATGTGTCTGATGGTGAAAGGAAAGTCCGATGCTGCAAAGAACAATACTGCATAGGAACCTGGAATGTAAGATCTATGAATCAAGGTAAGCTTGACGTGGTCAAAAATGAGATGGCAAGAATGAACATTGATATCTTGGGAATCAGTGAATTAAAGTGGACAGGAATGGGCGAATTTAACTCAGAAGACCATTATATCTACTACTGTGGCCAGGAATCCCGTAGAAAAAATGGTGTGGCCTTTATAGTCAATAAGAGAGTGAGAAAGGCAGTATTGGGATACAATCTCAAAAATGACAGAATGATCTCGGTCCGAATCCAAGGCAAACCATTCAATATCACAGTAATCCAAGTCTATGCCCCAACCACTGCTGCAGAAGAGGCTGAAGTGGACCAGTTCTATGAAGACCTACAACAGCTCATAGAACTAACACCAAAAAATGATGTCCTCCTCATCATAGGGGACTGGAATGCTAAAGTAGGAAATCAAAAGGTAACCGGAATAACAGACAAGTTTGGCCTTGGAGAACAAAATGAAGCAGGGCAAAGGCTAACAGAGTTTTGTCAAGAGAACACGCTGGTCATAGCGAACACCCTTTTCCAACAACCTAAGAGGCGTCTCTACACATGGACATCACCAGATGGGCAACACCGAAATCAGATTGATTATATAATTTGCAGTCAAAGATGGAGAAGCTCTATCCAGTCAGTAAAAACAAGACCTGGAACTGACTGTGGCTCAGATCATGAGCTACTCATTGCAAAATTCAGACTTAAATTGAAGAAAGTTGGGAAAAACACAAGGCCATTCAGATTTGACCTAGATCGCATCCCCGATGAATATACAGTAGAGGTGAAGAATAGGTTTAAGGGACTAGATTTGATAGACAGAGTGCCTGAAGAACTATGGACAGAGGTCCGTGACATTGTAAAGGAGGCAGCAGTCACCGCCATCCCAAAGAAAAAGAAATGCAAAAAAGCAAAGTGGCTGTCTGATGAGGCTTTACACATAGCAGAGGAAAGAAGGAAAGCTAAAGGCAACGGTGAAAAGGAAAAATTTGCCCAACTGCATGCAGATTTCCAGAGAACAGCAAGGAGAGATAAGGAGGCTTTCCTGAATGAACAATGCAAAGTAATAGAGGAAAACAATAGATTGGGAAGGACTAGAGATCTCTTCAAGAAAATTGGAGAAATCAAGGGAACGTTCCATGCAAAGCTGGCCATGATAAAGGACAAAAATGGTAGGGACCTAACAGAAGCAGAAGAGATTAGGAAAAAATGGCAAGAATACACAGAAGAACTGTACAAGAAGGACCTCGATGTCCTTGACAACCATGATGGTATAATCACTGACCTTGAGCCAGACATCCTGGAAAGCGAAGTTAAATGGGCCTTAGAAAGCATTACTAACAACAAAGCTAGTGGAGGTGATGGTATCCCAGCTGAGTTATTCAAAGTCTTAAAAGAAGATGCTGTTAAAGTGCTGCACTCAATTTGCCAACAAATTTGGAAAACACAACAGTGGCCACAGGATTGGAAAAGGTCAGTGTACATTCCAATCCCAAAGAAGGGCAATGTCAAGGAGTGTTCAAACTATCACACAATTGCACTCATTTCACACGCTAGCAAGGTCATGCTCAAAATCCTACAAGCTAGGCTCCAACAGTACGTGGATAGAGAACTGCCAGAAGTACAAGCTGGGTTTCGAAGAGGTAGAGGAACTAGAGATCAAATTGCCAACATTCGCTGGATTATGGAGAAAGCAAGAGAGTACCAGAAAAACATCTACTTCTGCTTCATTGACTATGCTAAAGCCTTTGATTGTGTGGATCACAATAAATTATGGCAGGTTCTTAAAGAGATGGGAGTACCGGACCACCTCACATGTCTTCTGAGAAACCTGTATAAGGATCAAGAAGCAACAGTTAGAACCAGATATGGAACAACTGATTGGTTTAGCATAGGGAAAGGAGTACGGCAAGGATGTATATTGTCACCTTGCTTATTTAACTTATATGCAGAGTACATCATGCGAAATGCTGGCCTGGATGAATCACAAGCTGGAGTTAGGATTGCTGGGGAAAAGATCAATAACCTCAGATATGCAGACGATACCACTCTGATGGCAGAAAGTGAAGAGGACCTAAAGAGCCTCTTGCTCAGGGTGAAAGAGGAGAGCGCAAAAGTGGGCTTGACGCTCAACATCAAAAAAACTCAGATCATGGCATCTGGCCCCATCACTCCTTGGCAAATAGAAGGGGAAGTCGTAGAAGTAGTGACAGACTTCACGTTCCTAGGATCCCAGATCACTGCAGATGGTGACTGCAGCCATGAAATTAAAAGACGCCTGCTCCTTGGGAGGAAAGCGATGGCAAACCTAAACAGCATGATAAAAAGCAGAGACATCACCTTGCCAACAAAAGTCCGCATGGTCAAAGCAATGGTATTCCCCGTAGTAATGTATGGCTGCGAGAGTTGGACTATAAGGAAGGCCGAGCGCCGAAGAATAGATTCTTTTGAACTATGGTGCTGGAGAAGACTCTTGAGAGTCCCTTGGACTGCCAGGAGATCAAATCAGTCAATCCTAAAAGAAATCAACCCTGATTGCTCCCTGGAAGGCCAGATCCTGAAGCTGAAGCTCAAATACTTTGGGCACCAAATGAGAAGGGAGCATTCACTGGAGAAGACCTTGATGCTGGGAAAGATTGAAGGTCAAAGACGAAGGGGACGGCAAAGGATGAGATGGTTAGACAGTGTCATCGATGCAACGAACATGAAATTGAGCAAACTTCAGCAGACAGCAGAAGACAGGAGGGCCTGGCGTAAACTGGTCCATGGGGTCGCGAAGAGTCGGACTCGACTGTGCGACTGAACAACAACAAATAGATGGGAACTCTCAGTCTGGGGCAGGTGATGCACTCTATTCTTGGTGCTGGAGGGGGCAGCAGTGGGAGGGCTGCTAGTGTCCTGGCCCCACTGCTGGACCTCCTGATAGCACGTGGTATTTTTGGCCGCTGTGTGACAGAGTGTTGGACTAGATGGGCCATTGGCCTGATTCAACATTGGCTTCTCTTATGTTCTTATGATTATAGTGAGTGGATAAATAATCCCCTTGGATATATTTCAGGCAGGGTGCCTGGAACCCCCAGGAGACTTTGGGTTGTAGACTATGGGGGAAAAGATATCATTGACACGTTGTCACTTTCGGCTAAATCCCAGTAATGATGTAACACTCCACGGTTAAACCTCGATCTCTATGGTAAAACATACTGACATCTCCCCCTACCATTTTGCCTCTCTGCTCATTCGAGTTGTAACAGGGGTCAGGAGACCATGGCGGAGATCAGCCACTATAGCAAGGAAGTTGGCAAACCTTAATAATATCCCTCATAACAGCAACTGCAGAAGATACATTGAAAACTTTCAGTAGTTATAGTGAAACACAAAGTGAAGGCCAAGCAAGGGGGGAAGCCTTATTGCAGTTCATGGAGCATACAGTGGCACAGAGGTTTAGTGAACTGGATTGCCCCATGATTTAAACTGAATGTTTTAAAATATGTGGCTTTATTTATTCTTGGGGGCAGATGGGGGTTATTACTAATCTTTGTAAATTTAAGGGAGACTATCATTTTGCGCAGTAGCAGCTGCCAAAAATAATAGTTCAAAACTTAGATATCAAGTGTATACCACAAAATGACTCATGGGCAGGGGAAGCGAGGATATTAGTTGTGCTAGAAAGAGTCTCAAGAGTAAAATCAAACTGTAGTCTTGGGGAAAAAAAGATTGATACTCAACCAAAATTTCAAATAATCCTTACTACTGGGGATACAGGTCCTACCACCTTCACAGCTTTTGCACATTTGTGCTGATTGAGATATAAACAGAGGCTCACGCTGAGTACAGCCAGCCACGGTGGAGCAATGATAATGGGAATTTGGTCTCTCACTGCCCAAGAGGGACCAAGCTACAGCTGCTGCAGTGAACGAAGAGCGACAAGCTAGACAGAGCTGAGATCTAGCAAGGCTGGGTGTCCTGAGCATACTGCAATGGGTCCTGCTCACTGGGATGCCAGTTCCAAGGGCTCCAAGAACACACCTATTCTTTCTATGCCTGATTTGCTGGCTTCACAGCCAGGTCAGCTAATGAGGTTTTCTGGCTAGTACAATCCATAGCCTAATGCCTCACAAGCTAGGTTCTGGCTTCATTCATTTATAGATGTGACACCCTTAGAGCACAGAGCTGAATCCACACTATGGTAGAGGTGGACATACATTACTGTTTCACCACCCAGTACTTAGTAAAGCATCTGTACCCAGTGCTTAGTAAAACAATAACAAAATAATCAAATTCTTGGTGCTTTGTCATGAATGCCTGTTGCAAAAATGTAGCTCAAAATACAAAAAAAACATTCTGTTCATATGGACTGTAATATAAGTTGCAATGGTGTGTTCAAAATGCTACTTAACTGGTGTCTGATCAGAACTACAGCACGAGATATGGCAGGATTTAAACCTCCCCCCCCACACATTGGTCCTGAATAGGAACATACATGTTTGCTGCAAGAGACAACCAATGGATTCATGGAGACATTTCATGGAGTCCTACTGAAAGCTATTATGGTGAAGTAGTCAGAGTAGGGTCTGGGAGACCCAGGTTCAAATGCTGGGTCACCTTGGCCAGTCACATACTCTTAGCCTAACCTATCTCACAGGATGGTTTGTAAGGATAAAATGGGGGAGAGAGATATAAGATCCTTTAGGTCCCCACTGGAGAGGAAAGTGGGGCATATCAATGGAGTAAATAAATAAATATATTTCAGCTCAAGAAAGTGGTGCGGGGGGGGGGTAGGAATTACCTCTTGTGCTGTGATCCTGATGGAAATTGGGACCCCACACAACAGATTTTTTTCAGAAAAATCAACACCACTGGGGGCTCTCTTCACAGTACTTTTAGCATCTTGTGTAAAGCTGCATTTAGGTTCCTCGTAGAAATATAATACTTTTGAGCAACTACTTGGTGGCAAATGCCTCCTACAGCAGCCTAGGTATCACCATCTGCTGAAACCTGAATGTATTTTTGTTCTGCATAAGACAGGGACACCATTGAACAAAAACTGAACACCACTTGTGTAAATCAGTGGAGATTCATAAAGACAGTAAGCACAAACACGAAAGGCAAATCTTAACATACCACACCATCAGTGATCAACTTGTAAAATGAGGTGCCCGTGACTGCATGGACTTTGGGCCTCTAATCTGAAAGCTTAATTCTCTAACCCTTAATGTGCACACTGGAAGTTCAGTAGGGGAAAAAGACTCGTGTCTAATGCACTGCAAACGAACATTCCACATCCTGATATTAAATTTCTGAAACAAGTTCTGGATCCTAACAGAGATGTTCAGCCAAAGATGAAAGGCACTTGATCACCAGAGACTTTGTCAGGAGGAGATGGCAAGGATGGAACTTGGCCTCTTGTACATTGGCAAAAAGTATGCAGAACCCTGAGACATCACATTAAGTGAAGGCGGGAAAGAAACGTGACTCAGGGATCCAACAGCAAGCCTGTTATTGCCCCCAGAGTATTAGGAGATGTACTTTTAAAATGCTTTTATTTGTTGTTTGCTGACCTGCACACACCTGAATGGTGCTTGCAAGTGTCTTTGGTCCGGGAGAATTGTATGCTTTGTGTGATGTGACCACCTGCACTAGGAAGTTGCCCTTCTGTCTGCACTTTCATGCTAATGAAGTCACACACACACACACACACACACACACACACACACACACGCACATACATCTACCCATCATGCACTGGGAACAAGAAAAGCATCTCCATTATGGTCTGCTAGAAGGATGACAAGAACAACAACCTGTCTACCATCGAGGAATTTGAATTCCACACGTAACCCACAGGATGCTTGGCTTTTGCAAGTGTTAAGACTGTTTCCTGTTGATGGCTTGGACCAAGCTAGAGTCATCTGCACTTCTAAGGTTTCTAGGACAACCCATCTTCACACCTTGGACCAAATGTTCTCTTTAGTGAAAGGTGTAGATTTCCAATATTGCCCCACCTTAGTAGGAGGGTACCCCACATCCTATAGCCAATGATATAGGAATGGGACAGACTGGAAGACGCTAATACCAGCCCCCCAAACTAGCTGATAAAAACAAGGTTCACTCTTTGTTCTGGGCTTCATCCCCAGCCAGCTAGCTAGTCATCCTACCCCTACCTTAGTAACCTAAAGGTAACTCTGGCATGCTCTCTTGGATCCGGACCAGCAGGCCCCCCCCCCACACGTGTTGGCAGGTTCCAACTGTGTGTAGTAAGAGTTTCCCTTAGTTAGAATCAACTCTTGTATTCTTCACTGTGAAGGTCGAGCTTCAGGAAACAGATAAGTATCACGTGATCTCCCTCTCCTAAATATCTTTTAGTTTTAAAACCCCATATGGTTTTCCATTTCTATTGTATCTAAAGGAACTTGTGTGTATGTGTGTATGCATCTGTTTTGTTTGCCTGTGAAACAAAGATATTATTCAGTAAAAAGAATAACTGATTTTACTTAAGAAACCTTGTCACGCGTTCTCTTTTGGGAAACTGGTTCTCTGGGCGAAACTATTTTCTCTGTATACATAGACCAGAACTCAATATAACTGTGAACTGATCAATGCGTAGATAAGCATTTCGGCCAACAGAGTGTTGTCTGACTGGACAGCAGAATTCACAGCTTCTGTGAGGTCATTTATTTTAATGTTTTCTTTTATTCTGTGTGGATTTTTTTTGCTTGTTTGTTTTGTTTTTATTAACTCCTGGCATGGACTAGGGTAGGGTAATATGAATGATCCAAATTAAAGGAACAAATTTATCATGCAAATCACCAGCATAGGCTGTGAGCCACAGTGCATTAAGATACGTTCAAAGGGGAACAGTATAAAGGTCATAGTGACCTGTTGATTCATGAACTAATGGGAAAGTGCAGTATAGAAAAAACTGCATCCCATCTGGGTTCATTTTAGAGCATTAATACTCTGCAGTGGTTAAAATAAGAGTAAGTGACCTGGAGGCCAAGAGGAACAGTAGATGACCCACAGAACCAAGCATATAATCATTAAAGGATTGTAGCAGAGGATGGAACAAGAGCCATTAGTGATAGTTTGCACATCAGACACTTTGTCTATTGGGACAGCTGTTTTGAGAAGAAAAAACATATGCTATCCTTTAAAAAGAGCAATAAGGAGTCTATCCTATTCCTTAACCTGAACTCAAAGAGTCCTATAACATCTCAACACTTTTTTCTTTCCTTTTTCTGTTTTAATCCTCACTAGAGCCTTGCAAGGTAGGGCAGCATGAGAAGCTGTGAAAGTGCAAGGTCAGTAAGTTGTGACACAATTTGATATCTGAACCTGGTCTCCTATAGCCAGACCAACACTGAATCTGCATATGACACTGGGTCTTGCTGTGAATGATGTCACATCAGAGTGACTCAAGTGGGGCTACCAATGTTAACTAAAACAGTGGCAGCTAAGGAGTCCCTCAAATCATTGATGGTTCCAAAGGATACCATGGAATCGAGAGGAGTAGCAAACTACTTAGGCTTTCTCCCAAAAGCATACTTGCCGATCACTTTTGAGTTCCCCATGAAGATGGTGACTGTAAGCCTTGCCTGTGCTTGAAACAACACCGGTGTTGAAAAGTCCCTTAGTGTTGAGAAACTGCAGCAAGGTGCAGCAAGGTGGCGGATTGAGGCTGCTGTGTCACTGTGTCAGCCTTTAAAACTAGATCTTAGGAACAGGGCTTGGAGTTCAGCAGAGAACTGGTTCTTCTGACCCTGGTATTCAGGCAGTCCCAATAGAGTGAGTGGTAAAATGAAGCACAGCAGGACTTAAGCATAAGTAGTCTGTTGTCTCAGGACATGGCTAACAAGAAGGGGAAACTCCACCCACTTTAGCCACTCTTTAAAACTACAGGAGCTGAAGAGGTCCAAACAACCCCAACTAAAGGGCACAATACCATTCTGACACATAATACTTTTCACAAAGAGGCACAGAGAATTGCAAGGCTGTGTGAACCCATGCCTCCACAGATTCCACTGTGAAACTCAGGACAGCCAAAGAAACATTCCTTCAGTCAGGCACAGCAAAGCTTTAAAAATGGGCCTTCATCAAGCCCCACTTCCAAGCTTCTGGTAAGAACTGACAGAGAGAGGGGGAAGGCTTCCTTCAGACAGGCATGCCTCCAAGCTTCTTCACTGGAAGTGATGGGAGGGGCCAGGGGAGCTTTCAGTCAAGCAGCCTCTGCCAGGCCACGCCTCCCAGACTCTTTTTCTCTCTTGGCATCAAGAGAATGGAGGGAGGAGGGAAGGGCTTCGATGTCAAAGGCATAGTGGGCATAGACCCCTTAGGGAATGACTAAGCAGAAATACCTCATGTTTATTCTGCTTAGATGTTGCTGGGATTGTGACTTCAAGGTGCACAGCCAAAGCCCATGAAAAGAGCCAGTTATTCTCAAGGTCTGTCTACCACACCTCACCAGGGAGGGGGGATATGCCTTCACCCAGGATTCTGGCACACAGGCAAACCTCCAAAGAAGGCCATTGAGTCCAGGTTTCTTTTTCATCACACCTCACCTAGGAGGGGGAATATGGCTTCATCCAGGCTGCTGGCACACAGGCGAGCCTCCAAAGAGGGCCACTGAGTCCAGGCTCCTTTTTCACCACACCTCATCAGGGAGGGGGAAGCCTTTGAAGAGAGCTCTGCTGTGTGAACCCCTACGCAGCCAAGGCTGTTTATCAACACCATTTCTAGTCATAACGACACAGTGGAAAGCCAGAAAACATTTCTTCGTTAGATGTATTTTACTGTTCACTAGAATGCAAACTATTGAGAGAGAAAAAAGTCTTTTCAGTCTCAAAACTGAGGGGAGGAAAAGCACAGAGAACAGCAGCGGAGAACATTTCTCTGTGGTGGCAAAAAAGAGAACTGAGGGGGTAGCGCCCCTCCTGGTCATGTGAGCGTTTTGGCGGGAAAGCACCAGAGTGAGGAGGGGCACTCCTAGTCTATTAGAAAGCTTGGAAATCTTTTCCATGGCAGGCCTGCACAGAAGCCACAATGAAGAACTAGCAGTTCTGCATAATTCCCACTGCAGCCACCATGCTGCATTATATTTCGTCTAGGAACATCCCCTGCTTGTTTTAACAGGTCAGAAGGAGTTGCTGAAGAAGCCTCTGCAAATTTCTTTCAAAAGGAAGTTGGCTATTTAGCCAGACTTAGAAATAATTTTTATGTTTTGAATTACAAGGTTTCCTAATTAAAGTATTTTATGGATTTGAACCTCTGTTCCAGTCTATATGTTGAAATATTCTGTTGCGTTACATATTTTTAGTGAATATTTTGGTTTGATGTGGAAAAAGAAGACAACATATGCTTAGTGAACAGACTGAAAGTGTCCAGGTCCTTTTCAAAGGGTGGCAGCTAAGGAGTATATATTTTTGAAAATTTAAAAAATTTAACAGCGATGGATTGAATGTACAAAATTGGGTTGGAGGCTTGAGTCCAAACCTCCACAAAGAAAAAACCTTAATAGTTCCCAGTTCTTATGGAACAGGAGAAACAGAATTTGGAGAAGATCTTAGAAGATAGTTCCTCCTCTGCTAGAAGATACCCTGAAAATGCATTTGTAAAACCACATGTCACATTTCAGTGGCAGTTCCGGCAGGTAAGCTCAAGTAAACCCTTGCTGACAGCTTTGACGACTAGTACATCATACAACGCTCTCATTTCCCATTCTCTACCCCAATCAGGTTCATTCCAGGCTGTGAACAGAATGATGTGAGACAGTCCCTTGATGTTTTGGAATCTTACTGCAGCCTATGTAAATTGCCGCATCTGTGCACACACTTAGACCAAAAGCTGTTGTTTTGAGTTATCTAAAGAAAGCAGTATAAAATAATGATTTGATATAAAAACACACCAGGACTGAAAGGAAGGAACAATAAACCCTAAATCCTTGCCCATCTTGCTTCTGCTGTGAGGGCACACCTAGCCTATAATTTTTTTAAAAGTTCTCTGTGAGAGGTGAGAATGTCTGTTAGGAGACATTAATCCACTTCATTAAAAAGTACAGTTCCCTGGGTTGGGAACCATGCATGTTAAACAGATCTGAAACCAACTTAAATGTTTTAAAAGACATAGTAGTAGTAGTAATAATAGTAGTGGTGGTGGTGGTGGTGGTGGTAGTAGTAGTAGTAGTAGTTGTTTTGGATACATTTGGTGTAGTGGTTAAGTGCGCGGATTCTTATCTGGGAGAACTGGGTTTGATTCCCCACTCCTCCACTTGCACCTGTTGATGTGACCTTGGGTCAGTCACAAGCTCTGGCACAGCTTTTCTCTCAAGGACAGTTGCTGTCAGAAGTTCTCTCAGCCCCACCTACCTCACAGGGTGTCTGTTGTGGGGAGGGAAAGGGAAAGGAGTTTGTAAGCTGCTCTGAGATGACTTTGGGCAGTGAAGGGCGGGTATAAATCCAAACTCCTCCTCCTTCTTCCTGTCAGTAAGGTTGGACTAGGAGCTGGGAGACCCAAGACTGAATCCCTTATCTGCCATAAAAGCTTGCTGGGTAACTTTGGGACAGTTTATCTCTCTCTCAGTCTAATCTACCTCACGGGTTGTTGTTCAGATAATAAAATAGAGGAAGGGAAAATTGTAAGTTGCTTTGGGTTTCCATCAGGGAGAAAAGCTGGGTATAAATGTCTAAATAAATAATGTTCACCTCACTGACTTCAGTGGGAGTTATACATAATTTGTTAAATACAAACCTGCAATTTTGATTTACTTTTAAAAAAATGATTTGTCCTGCTTCACTGTTAAAAACTAAATTAAAGTTGAAAAGTAAGCTACAATTTTATTGCACAAGAAATTAGTTTAATGTTTATCCATTTTAACACCACTTTGACACACGCTATGTTCTACAAAAGAAACAAGAGATCTGAATTGTCTAGGTGAAATGGCTGAAAAAAGCAACATTTGTTGTAAAATATAAAGTTCTCTTTTTACATATCTCTCTGCCTTTTTAAATGACTTTAGAAAGAGGCTCTATACATCTTCAACTAATAGAAGCCATAAAACCTCCTTTGTAATATTGGAACCGGTTGAGAAACCACAACTATTCAAATGCAGGAAATCATGATTTTATAACATTTTAATGTGATCTACTCTTGGGAAACAAAAGTTAACCAATCCCTATTTCTGTTTAGGAAATATTCCACTGTACAGTTGTAATACATTGTGGTATGGGGCACAGCTGCGTGTTTTTCACCTGTAATGCCCCACTGGTATTGTGGCTTGCTGCATTGCATCAAGATTGCCTTCCTGTCCGGAAAGCCCTCTAAGTACAAACAAGACTCTAAGCTGAGGTTTTATTTTCCCTTGGTATCAGAATATGGTAATTCAAGAGCCCTGAGAAATACTTTTTAACCTTTAGGAAGAAATATGTAGCATTCCTTTATTTTTAGAAAAGCATGTGGCTGGCTTATCTTATCAATTCATCAAGCTACTAGGTTTAGAGCAAATGCAGGTGTGCTGAGTGGAACTGTGGATCTCAGTGTGCCACGGAGGTTGGTTTTATACTCATTAATAAGCAGAGAGGGTAGAATACGGCATGGTATGTTCTTATGGCTCTGTCTGTATATATATATATATATATATATATGAACCAAAATACAGTAATGTGTTGATAAGAACCAAACAAATTTCATATGAGGAATGCCTGTTTTTGTTCTGTGCGGACACACATCCATAGAGACCTCTTGAAAATCTGACTACAAAGACAACAGCCCCACTCTTAGTATTATCTGACTTTGCAAATGTACTAATCTGTAACTGCTACAGCATATTTCCTATTGAATGGAAAATTGCATTAATACTCTGTATTTCATCTTGAATGGTTCAAATTGATTGGCATTGTATTTTGGCTCACAACCACTTCTGAGGGCAACTGCACTGCATGCAAAAAAAGAGGAGAATGGTACTTTCAGAAAGACAAACTGATGTGTAATGAATACAGGTCAAGCAGCGATGGTGCTTTGTAGATGGCACTTAGGAAACACTTGAAGATGCTTTGTATTGAGCCACACCATTGGATCATCTAGGGCAGCGCTGCCCACCCTAATGGGCAGTGACTCTCCAGTAACAAAGGTTTTTCCCATCAGTTGTTTTTGCATTGCTTCCTGGGCTCAGGGAATTTAGGCTTTAGCATGTGTGTGTGTGTGTGTGTATTCAGGAGAATTTCCCTTAATATAGAACAGATTTATTCAGAGAATTAAAATGCACATTTTGCAAATGACAAATGCAATACAACCAAATGTACATAAATATTAACACTGGCCCCCTCTTGTCCACAGTTAGATCTGAAGCCAACCTCAGTAATGCATCTTGACTCTTCAAATTTAATTATGACTCTCAAGGGCAACTGGCTGGCCACTATGTGAAATAGCACACTGGACTAGATGGACCAGTGGTCTGATTCAGCAGATGCTACTTATGTTCTTAGCCATGGTTAAGCATAAACATCAACATTAACTGCAATTAAAGCTATTCAGGCTTCCCTCAATCCAGGATCACCCTGCATATTGTATTATATACATTTCCTTTAAACACAAGAATCCCAGCGCTACCGTGTTTTTTTAAACTAAAAACCTAAATGAGGTGAGAATGTAATTGTTTCTGAGCTTGGATCCAGGTGAATATTTCCACTGTTAGCAGAGCATGACTTCATGGCCTCCCCCTTCTGCGGCAGCCCAAAATACCCCCTGAAATGCACAGTTCATGGGGGTCAGGGGACCTCCCCCAGGAATAGCAGGAAGGTGAACATCAACAAAAATCACTCCTCTTTAATCACTGGAAATAATCCATGTTATTCAACCTGTACCTTTGACTATTTCAGACATAAAGTTCAGCCGTGGAATCTTTACAGGCACTGGAGCATCAGTGAGTCCATATGGGCTTTCCCATTCATTCCAATAAAACTCCATGCATGCAAAACCACAGTTTTGCAAGCCAATCTCCAGAGGTTCAAAATTTGCAACAATTAACTTGTAAGGTCTAAAAGAAATTATTGTATTCATTTTATTTACCAATCACATATTCAAAAATGTCTCCTCAATTAAATTACAAGCACTTTGATATAACTGCAGGTTTTTAAAGTAGGCAGGCATTACCCCTTGCTGTTGATAACTGTGGCAGATCTTTTATAACTTCCTGTGCTAATGCTATGAACTTAAATCACTACCTTGTCATACACAAATTATTTGGACTTCCAAAATTCTTGCTTCTGAAATGTGAGAAATGAGTCAAACATCAGTGAAATTTGTGGTTTTCCAAAAAGCCCTTTTCCCAGACTCTCAAATGCCAGCTCAACATTGCAGTCTCAGTGGGGAATGCAAAACAAAAAGGAAATGGAGTCAGCCAAAAATGAGGTATTCTCTGTTAAAAGGAAAAATGAATGCCTCTGACGTTGATCATAATTAGTTTCCTGTTGACTGTCATGTCAAATCGTTCCTAAAGTTATAACTTGGAGCAAATCTCAAGTCAATTGCTCTAAAGCCCACACTTCCCTTAGCCACTGTTTTAGGCACTGTTAAAATTGACCTACTTAAAGGTTAACATTGTGTTGAAAACAGCAAGCCTGCAAAGACTTAGTCCAATAAAGTTTTACTTAAAGCATGCATACAGTTTATGAAACCAAAACAAAGATACAGTACCTATATAAATGATATTGCTTTTATAGTCCTTACCTAACTTCTGTTCATTGATACAGGGATCTTCTTCTACCTCCCTGAATATGAAGAAGGATCATTTTCAAAGAGTGGGTTGATCAACATGGTTTTTCTTTGCTGACAGTCCAGTTATAACTGAGGCTGAGAGATCCGCAATTGGATCTTACAGCATTTTATAAAGAGAAACAGGAGCCATGCTGGGCCCAGATTTGGATCAGGGCTGAGGGGTGGGGGCAGAAGGGGTTCAGCTCTCCCAGCCCTGCATGGTTTTGCCCATCAAAACCATCACCACTACTCTGTGCTAGCCTTGCAGACCAACCAATCAAACAAACAAACACCAGGCATTTTCTCTTTCTCCATCTTTTCCCCATCCAAGTATAACAGTAGTAGGGTTGCCAGGTTCCCCTGACCACCAGCAGGGACAGCAGGGGGGTAGAGGTGAGGAAGAGCTGGTTTTGATTTTTGAACCTGTGTGTGTGTGTGTGTGTGTGTGTGTGTGTAGGGGTAACACTCCCCTTCCCCCTTTCCATGGCCCCTATTTGACTTTTGTAAAATCATGGACAGGTCAGATTACAGATCTGCCCACCATCTGATCTAGATAGGCTTACATCCTCAGTAGACTGCCTCCGCTTTCCTTCTCCACTTCTTATGAAATCTTTTTGAATCAATGAAATTGGGACAGAATGGGAGTGCTTAAGATTTCCTTTTACTTAGGATTGAACTACAGTACACTAAATGGAGTTTGATTTATAAGTGATTAATTTTATACATGTATACATTTGACACTGTGCTGTGTAATTGTGTTGTGTCATTTGACTATATTTGTGTTTATGATATTCATATATTGTATTTCTGCAAACCAAATAAATATTTTAAATTTTAAAAAAGATTCCTTCAACAAGTATCTCTACAGTTTAAAAAAATGTTCATGCCACACCAAATCTAAAACATCAAGTGACCTGGGTGGAAAGGATCAACTTGAAACCCAATCTTGTGCAAGCCGGGTGGTAGAAAATGCCTACACAGAACTAATTCCCATCCAGTACAGTGGGACTCACTCCCAAGTTAAGTATATAAAATATTACAATTTACATATGGCATTCAGCTTGGTCTTCATTTTTCTGAAGTTAGTAATTTGAATGTAAAGCCAATACTGATGGAATTAATTAATTCAGTTTAAAAAGTGGCTCCTCTTTTGCCGCATTCAGAAGTGGCTGGTATTTTGGTTGAGTCCAGGCATGACAAAGTGCACCGCTGAACACTGAGAAACTAGCATCCTCAGCTGTTGCTGTACCTTCTCAACTTCCTTTTCTCACATTTGAAATGGGATTAAATTAATTTATACAGTCCTCTAAAGCAAAACCTAATAAAACAATATGAAACCAATAGACAGGGATACAGCAGAGGGTTTTTTTTAAAACAAATCATTTCCCATACTCTGTGACTACTACCACAGAAAAAGCAGCTTCTGTGTATATTTTCCAACCTTCCTAAGCATTTTTTTTTTATGACCAAATAAAGTTATAGTACCTATTAGATAAGGAGCTGCGGTGGCTCAAGTGGTTAAGATGCCGAACTGCAGGCTGTGGAAGGTCAGTAGTTCAGCAGTTCGAGACCCGAGAGTGCCGCATGACGGAGTGAGCTCCCGCCTCTAGTTCCCGCTCCTGCCAACCTAGCAGTTCGAAAGCAAGAAATTGCAAGTAGATAAATAGGTACCACTTCGGTGGGAAGGTAACAGCGTTCTGCGCGCCTTGGTGTTTAGTCATGCCAGCCACATGACCATGGAAATGTCTTTGGACAGCACTGGCTCTTCGGCTTTGAAACAGAGATGAGCACTGCAACCCTAGAGTCGGATTCGACTGGCTTTCGAGCAAGGGAACCTTTACCTTTACCTATTAGATACAAACCTTGCCATGCAGTTTTCTGAAACAAGGCCATAGTCCATTTACTTAATACTTGCAAATATGTCCACAAAACTGGTTCACAATTATTATCCCTGCCCCCTTACATTTGTGTGTAGCTTAATTTTTTTAATAAAAAGAATAAGCTTTCAGATACTTCCCTGCAATGCTTTTCTTTTTTCCTTGAAAAAGAGAGGTACCAGAACTCTCAAGAGGGAAATGTACACTGAAAACTCATGAACTTTAAAACATTTTTTAGAGAATTTGTCAAAAAGGTTCTAGGACTCTGATGCGTTCCTCCAGAAAAAAAGCCTTGAAGCAACTGCTGCTGGCCAGGAGTAATTAGACAGTAACTGGTTGTCAAGTGTCACTTAAACAGACCTTTCCATACACTTTCCAAGCTAAGCCTACTAGACAACGGTTCTAGATTCGCTGTAGGTTTGCCAATCTCCAGGGGAATCTCCTGAAATCACAAGAGACAGTTCTTCCTGCAGGAGAAGGCTGCTTTGAAGAATCTCCAGGAATGTCTCAACATGGAGTCGGCAACCCTAATTTTCAGTGTTAGTACACATGTTCTTATACCTGATGTACAAATAACAAGACTTGACTGCTGAGTCACAAATTAACTTTCTTCTTTAGATATTGCCAGTTTGACACCTAATAACCTTAAGTGCAGAAACTTTACTATAACAAGTACAAGTCGCCTGAGGGACGAGCCCTACAAGGAGCCCTGCAAGGAGCTGTTCCAGTTGGCAGCAGAGGATAGGACCCGAAGCAACGGGTTTAAATTACATGCAGAACGGTATCAGCTGGATATTAGGAAAAACTTTTTCACGGTCAGAGTGGTTCAAAGGTGGAATCAGCTGCCTATGGAGGTGGTAAGCTCCCATTCACTGACAGCTTTCAAGAAGAGGCTGGATGAATATTTGTCAGAAATGCTTTAGGCCGGTCTTGCATTGAGCAGTTGGTTGGACTAGATGGTCTGTATGGCCCCTTCCAACTCTATGATTCTACAATTCTATACATAGCTAAATTGCTTATTCTAGATAGTTCCTATTATTCTAGGCAATTCACAGAAAAATTCCATTTTTTTTACTTCTCTGCAAGAACATTTACAGGGATTTAAAGTGATTAAAGAGGCCTCAGGTTAGTCAATTACTATTCTACATCATATTAACCATCAAAAGAGAAAGTTATAGACAGTTCTATTAATTTTGCACATAGTTATCATGCAGCAAGTTTAAGAAGCATTGGAAAAAGTGCAGAGAAGGGCAACTAGAATGATAAAAGGGTTGGAACACCTTCCCTATGAAGAAAGGTTAAAATGCTTGGGGCTCTTTAGCTTGGAGAAACGATGGCTGAAGGGTGACATGATTGAAGTTTATAAGATTATGAATGGGATTGAGCAAGTTGAGAAAGAAGTACTTTTCTCCCTTTCTCACAATACAAGAACTCGTGAGCACTTCATGAAATTGCTGAGCAGTCGGGTTAGAACAGATAAAAGGAAGTACTTCTTCACCCAAAGAGTGATTAACATATGGAATTCACTGCCACAGGAGGTGGTGGCAGCTACAAGCATGGACAGTTTCAAGAGGGAATTAGATAAACATATGGAGCAGAAGTCCATCAGTGGCTATTAGCCACAGGGTATAGATGGGAACTCTCAGTCTGGGGCAGGTGATGCACTTTATTCTTGGTGCTGGAGGGGGCAGCAGTGGGAGGGCTTCTGGTGTCCTGGCCCTACTGCTGGACCTCCTGATGGCACCTGGTATACTTTGGCCACTGTGTGACGGACTAGATGGGCCATTGGCCTGATTCAACATTGGCTTCTCTTATGTTCTTATGTTCTTAAGCATTCTAGTCTTGATACAAAGCAGAAAGGTTTCACATTTACTATACCAGATTCTAACCAGCCTGGTCACTACAGCTTTGATAAAAGATCCAAAAATATCAGTTGCCCACTGATGAGGAAACACAAAATCTTTTCATATTAATATATACATGTGTATCATTCCTACAAATTCAGAGGTTATCCCTTGCTATAAAAGGACATAACAGGTGAGGTTTAGCATTAATGCTGAGAGGTGCATTTGATGGGTTGCAGTATTTCTGCCTATTACGGCACCAACCTGCTATTGCTGTATGTTATGTTTCTTTCTAGTTTATTAGTTTCTTTCTTTATGTATCTTTCTAGTTTTTCTTTTACCAAGATAATTCTATCTGCAACTGGGAATTTAATCACCAAAGGACTTTTAAAATGTTAATCTATCATGTAAACAAAAATTAACATTAGACAAGATTATTGACTATTTCATGGAAAACAAAGAGTAGAAGGACCATTTTCCTTGCTCAACATACAAGGGATCATGCAAAAAGCTAGGGTTGCCAGGTCTGGGTTGGAAAATATCTGGAGACTTTGGGAGTGGAGCCAGGAGAGTGTGGGGTTTGGGAGGGGAGAGGCCTCAGCATGGTACAATGCCCTTCAAAGCAGCCATTTTCTCCAGGGGAGCTGATCTCTGTCAGCTGGAGATCAATTATAAAAGCGCAAAATCCCCAGGCCCCACCTGGAGGTTGGCAACCCTATGAAAAGCTAATTCCCCTAATTCACCTAATCAAGGGGGAAATGTGAGGGGGCAAAAAAGCATTAAGTATTTCTTTAAGAAAAGTATACAAAGAGGGAAATAAAAGAGTTTACCACACATGTATACAAAAAAATAGATTAGAAAAAGAAAAATAGAAGGGCAAGTGAGAAAAATGTTTGTAAATTTGTAGACAGTATGTTTATTTATTATTTCAATTTATCTACTGTTCCTCCCACACAAAGACAGGGTGAGACAGACAGAGGGCCAACTAATGGGCATGGCATAGGTAGAAAAAAGCCTGCCCTGCAATTATGGACACCTGTTTGTCTAAGGTATGAGAGGCATCCAGCCAGACTCCCAGACTCTGAATGGAGTCCACTAATGAGAGCTGGACCCCATCCAGAGCTGGAAGCTGCAGTCCCCCTACTGGCCCAGTCTTACTCAGCCACATGACTTCAGTCTTGGATGGATTAAGTTTCAACCAGCTCTTCCTCAAGCATTCAACCATGGCATGCAAGCACTGGGTCAGAGAAGAGAGAGCTGCTTCCGGTTGTTTATCCAACAGGAGGAAGAGCTGGGTGTCATCAGCATACTGGTGACAACCAACAGAAAACCTCTTGATGAGCTCCATTAGACAGCGCATATAGATTTTAAACAACCCTGGGAACAAGACCAATCACTGAGGTACCCCACAGACCAAGGGCTGCCCAGAAGATCCCCTGCTCCTGAAGAACACCCTGGACAAATGAAGCAGATCAAGTGGTGCTTAGAGGGAAGAGACGGGGGTTTAAACCCCCACCTCTTCCCTGGCTTGCCGGTGCCGCCTTCCGTTTCCAGTCCCCACTGGGAAGTTGGCATCACCAGAGGGGTGCGGCGCCACAAGCTAGCCTAGGGTGTCCAGACACCACGGGCCAGCCCTGGTCTCATCTAAAAAGACCTGAAGCTGTTCAGCAACGGCTCTCTCAATCACCTTTCCCAGGACTGGTAAATTTGACATTGGGCAGTAATTGGCTAGTTCCTCTTTATCTAAGGAAGACTTTTTCAGCAGTGGTCTAACTATAGCCTTTAAGGAACTAGGAAGCAACCCTGAGAGACAAATTAATGATCTTTCTCAGGAGGTCTCCTATCACCTTCCAGCTAGACTGAATTAGCCTAGAGGGACATAGATACAAAGTGCAAGTTGTTGCTCTCATAGCATACAGAACCCTGTCTTCTTACAACATCAAGAGGTGGCTGAACTATCAATTAAAATGTCAACATGTGTTAATGTAAAAGAAAATTGTTATAAAATGATGTATAGATGGTATATGACATCAAAAAAATTGCTAATGTGAATGAGAACATGTCTAACAAATGTTGGAAGTGTAAAAAAAAGGAAGGCTCATTTTATCATACGTGGTGGACTTGTGATAAAGCGGCAGCTTATTGGACAGAGATCCATAATGAAATTCAGAAGATCCTGAAGTGTACCTTGAAAAAAGAACCAGAAATGTTACTTTTAGGTCTTAAAATGGAAGAATTTAATGTGACAAAGAGAACATTGTTATGGTATTTGATTACAACTGCAAGAATGACATATGCTCAATTTTGGAAGCAAGAAAAGATACCGGAAAAATGGGACTGGATAAAGAAGATGCTTTTTATGGTAGAAATGGATAAATTGACGAAGAAGCTTAACGGTAAAGAAGATGAAGAACTTTTAGCGAATTGGAAAGACTTTAAAGACTATTTAGAGCTGAACTGGGATGTAAAAAATAAGTTACTCTGCTTTGATAACTATTAAGATTAGAAGACTTGAAAGTAATGAATAGTAGTTAAAATGTTACCTAAGAATGAGACAGGGAAAATGAATATGTTAGAAATGAAGAATAGAATATTGGGTAAGTTTTTATTGTTAGTGAATATTGATTGAAATGATAGCAGGGGTGGAGCATCACTGGAAGCCGGGGAGGGGGGAGGGAGGGAATATTAGAAAAGGATGTATCAAAAAATATTTGGAAATATGGAACGTGTTAATATATCCTATTAATAAAGTTCTTTTTTTAAAAAAAGAGGTGGCTGAACTAGTGTAGAAAGCGTGTCTAGGTTTTTCCGGTCATGGCGACTTGACTAGCGGACGTGTCTCCCGAACTCTCCCGGGGACGTGTACTGTATACAGGCGCCAGGAGGGGGTTCGCGTGAGTGCAACCCTCCAAGGAGTCCTTGGGATGGACTCCAGGCCAGGGGACTTTTGCCTGGTAGCCTCTCCTCCCGCGCGCAGCAGGAGAATTGAGGCTCCAAGCTGTTTCGATGGTCCTGATGTACTGTGAGGCCAATGAGAATCGACCAAAGAGGCACTAGCCGGAATAAGCGGAGCAATGAAGCATTGACAGAGAAAGCAAAACAAGAATAAACCGATCGGCAAAACTGTGAGTCTGGTGGAACGAGAAATAAAACTTTCCAGGCGTTCCCCCCCCCCCGCCAACAGAAGCGGTGGGAGGAGGGAGAGTTCCCCCCCACACTTGGAAACGAGAAGAAGGGGGCGAACGTAAAATCCAGGAGTAAAAGTGGTCTCTTGGGACTTACCAGGCTTGAAAAAGGTCTAGGTCGAAATTCAGACCCTTCGGCACGGACTCTGTTAATGTAAACAATCTTTCCAACATGTTGGGAACAAGCAGGAAGTGGGAGAAAGCAGGGAAGAAGCAAGTAGTCCCTCCCAGCTCCCACTCTGAGGAAGTCTCTGACGTCGCCAAGCTGCTTGCAGAGCAGATACGCCCTCTGCTGGAGCAAGTGACAGTTATAAATCAACATCTCGGGAATATTAACCAGGCACTGGCTGTGCAGCAACAAACACAGTTGACAGAAACATAAAAAAAATGGAACAAATGGCTGCAAAGTGCTTAGAAACAGACACTGCTAATATGCAAATTAAGAAAAAAATCCAAAAAATTGAGAAACGATAAGAGCTGCAAGAAGGTAAACTGATTCAACTTCAGAGGGAAAAAGCTAATATGGTTCTTCGTTTTCAGGATGTACCAGAGACTGATGGAGAAGAACTCAGGCTAATGTTGGCGCAGGTATTGGCCCCCGTGGTGGATTGTAAAATGGAAACAATTATAAGTGATATGGACCTGGTATATAGGGTCCATTCTACATATACACAAAAAAACAATCTACCTGGGGAGGTAGTGGTGAAATTCACCAAGCGAAGTGCCAGAGATCAGATATTGAAAGCAACATCGGGGTCATCCCTGAAAATCGGAAACTCTATAATCAAGGTTTTAAAGGACATTCCATTCGAAGTTAGACAAAGAAGGAAGAGCTACAAGGAACTGACTAACTTCTTACAATTAAATTCTGTACCCTATAGATGGGTAATCCCGGAAGGAGTGCTGTTCAAATTTAAGGACAAAAGAGAAAAGATTGATTTCATTTTTAAGGTGCAAGAATTCCTGAAAAAGCACAGCGATCCAAAGGAAGGCGGAAAGCTGGACCAGACAGACAAATTGAGTGGCGAAGAGGACTCAGGGTCCACAGAGGGGGACTTGGGGTTGGAGCTAGGAGCAGCAGCACCAACTACTTATAATCTGAGAGTCAGGAAAGAGAAAGATAAAGCAAAATAGAGGCTGAAGGACTTTGAATGAAGTGCCTACTATTATAGCATTTGAATACCTGGTGTGATTTCAAGAGAGCAATAATTAACCTGTTTATTTTCTCTTACAGTATTGGATGAACGGAACCACCAGCCACAGAAGACGCTAATTCTAAATATGTTAAATTGTATAACCATATTTTAAGCTTAAGAATAGTCACTCATACTTGGGATTTCTAATGTAGTTTTCTCTCCTGTAGATTAGTAGGTGTTCCCCCCCATGTTTCTTGTAGTTTTCTACAAATATATATATATATATATATATATATATATATATATATATCACACACACACACACACACACACACACACACACACACTAGGAATAAGGCCCGTTGTGGAAATAAATACAATGAGCTCTAGAAAGAGGCTCTGGGCGGGTGTCCCAATCCTGGGCACTCTGTGTCAATTTGCTGTGGTGACCTCAGCAGGGTATAATGACAGAGCCCACCATTTTCTCCAGAGGAACTGATCTCTGCTACCTGAAGAACAGTTGTAATTTTGAGTGATCTCCAGCCCTCACCTGGAGATTGGCAACAATGGTTCCCCAAGAGGGAATGGCTGGTTTGGAGGGTGGAGTCTATGGCATTGTACCTGTCTGAGGTCCCAAACCTCCTGAAACCGCACCTTCTCCAGGCTCCATCCCTCAAATCTCCAGAAATTTCCCACCTGGAGTTGGCAACCCTATCTCCTTCCCAGCCAATCATCAACCTACCTTTATTTTCTCCTCACTCTTCAGCTTTCCACTCCCCACCTGCAGTCTCTACCGTGCTTTGAAGCCCTGACTGCTACGTCACATTGGCTGTCATACAGAGACCATCTCAGCAGGATATAAGGACACAGAGTCCACCGTTTTCTCTAGGGGAACTGATCTCTGCCATCTGGAAAGCAGTTGTAATTCTGAGTGATCTTCAGCCCTCACCTGGAGATTGGTGTCCCGACTCGGGACTAGCCCTACCCGCCGCCATCGGCCCCATCCAGGGCCCAGCCCACCCCGCTACCGTTGGCCCCGGCCCGGGACCAGCCCGCCCTGCCGCTGTCGGCCCCGGCCCGGGACCAGCCCGCCCTGCCACTGCCTGCAACATCAAGGCGGTGACAAGGAAGAAGCCTCACCCCGCACCCCCCACGGAACCAGCAAAGTTGCCATGACTTGCCACACCAACTGAGAGCCGCGGTGGTCCGGGGGCAGTGGGGGAAGGCGTCGGGAGGTCCACAGCGCCCGGGAGAGCCAGGAGGCGGCCATGGGCACCTCAGAGAGATGCAGACAGCAAGGCAGGAAGAGCACAAGCGCCGACAACACGGATGCCCAGCCGGAGAGCGGAGGAACAGGACGGCGAGGGACCAGAAGGGAGCCCCCACCCGGGAAAGATGCCAGCAGAGCATGGGGAAGGTCCCACCTCAGCCAGCCTCGGAGAGGAGAAGGGTCCAACTAGGGACCGGGATGCCTGAGTGACCGGTGAGGGAACGAATGGGAGAGGGGGCAGAGAAGGTGGGTGGAACACAGGCTGTGGTGGGGAATAAAAGGGGGAAATGAGAGCCGGCCGGGGAGGAAGCCAGACTGAGTGAGGCACAGCGAGAGACCTCTGTGTGAGAGAGGAACAGAGGGTTGGTGCCCGAAGATGGAAGACTGGAAGAGCCCCTGTTCCTCCAATTAGTGCTGTAACTAAGGAGGACAGGCTCTAGTCTGAGGCCTTTCATTCTGAAAAGCCCTTTTGACTTCCCTGGCCCAGGCCGTGCTCCTCCATCCCTCTTCCCTGTAGGGAATAGTGACATGGCAGCCACTCCTGGGCGCGACAACTGGCAACAATGGTTTCCCTCCAACAGGCACTAAGGCGAAATGTATTTTACCTCAGAACACATTTTACCTGAGAACAGCAACAGCAAACTGTTTAAAATGTTAGAGGCAAAGGCCAATGAGGCCGCATATGCAAATGACCTCTGTGTTCCGAGGCAAAGGTCAATCAGGCCACATATGCAAATGACCTCTGACTGGCTATGTGGGGGGAGAGGAACAGCAAACTGTTTAGAATGTTGGAGGCAAGACTCAGGCAAAACAGCCAGTGGATAGGGAGACCCTTTGAATGACGGATCAGGGAGCGAACTGATTTCGGAGCATGTTGGAATGTTCCGGGGAGTCCATGACCAAAACAGAATTATATATAAGGAGAGATATAGACATCCATACTTTGAATACATTTTGAATGGCTGGTTTTCTTGAGCCACTTGTACTATTGGTACTTGAAATCTTATTTTTTCAAAATTAACTCTTTAGTGCAGAATACAATGAACTAGAAGTCACTATGTTTGCCAAAACCTGATCACAATGTTTGCTAAAATAGGACTCTGAAAAATGCAAAAGTTATTAAAGTTGCAACATGAATAATGTACCACATGAATAGTTTCTGGACCTCAGTAAGGTGAATTATGTCAAGTTGGGGCAATTTACCAGCTACAAATACAACTTCCAAGTGGAATAAAACTTGATTACAAACCTGTAATACTAGGAAATTAGAACATGGGGCTGGTTTAGCTTGTGTGTGTTAAAGTTACAGTTGAGAGAGGAAGTCTTTAGTGACTTTTTGAGAAGTTCTGAGAATAAGGACCAAGTGCTCAATGAATCCATTTTATTGGCAACAACGGTCCAAATGGAGATTGCAATCTCATCCCTGACACCCATTCAGAGAGCGGCAAGGCTTTCTGTCATAACTTTGTACTGTATTTATGGTAGTGCATCATCACAAAGCCAATTCGGAATGAGGGTTTCAGGACATGATATTATCAGTATGGGCTAAAAGTTTGGTTGGATGGTGTGCCTTTCAGGCAAATATCTACCGATACATACTAATCCCTCAATTGCCCCTTGCTGCTCCAGGAAAATGGAAATAGAAACCACCACAACCACCACACACCACCATAAATACCATTAGGTCATGGCCAAGTTTGCTCCTTACCAATAGCAGTAATTTAAACTGGAGGTAATTTAATTTGGATTAGGTATCATTCTGAGGTTAACAAACAAAACACATTTAGAGCTGATTTTGATTAGTTGTATTCCAAATATATATCATGGCCCTGCTCTGATCCCTTAACCTTGGGTAGCATTATATTTGCACAGGCTTAGATAAATAAAAAGCTAAAAATAGTTTTTAAGCAGTCCAAAATCAACAGTTTTATTCATTAAGGGCCCTTCCTTATCCTTTATAAAGCATTAATTAATTTCTATTTTTAATGGCTTTTTTAAAAAGATATCTTTTTATTTACCAAACTGCTACCTACCTGAAGAACATCACCAAGGTCTGCAGTGCTAATATCTGGATCTTCTGTGGTATTAAAAGGAACTGGAGTAATTCTTACAAGGGTGAGCACTCTGGGCTCCGGGTATCTCCATAACATCATTCCTGGATTATCTTCAGTTTCATTGTAAAACACAACTTCATAGGTATTGGGCAGTTTCTGCGCCTCTATCAAATTAGGGAGAAAAAAGCCGTAATTGGTTATATAATTTCTAAAAGGGAGCGTGCTGGTTTACGAGACCAGAGCAGTTAAAAACAAATCCCTTGTGATCAAAAGGGTGGAAAATAAAAAAGCAATTTCCCTGAGTTTTAAAAGGTCACAGTAAAATGGAAAGAAATCAAAATGGTATTTTTCTAACAGATGCTTTCTTAACTACTGGGGGGAAAAGTCAAACAGGAAAGTGATATTTAATAGGCTACTACTGAATTTATTTTGTAACAGAAGTGCATTTTAATAATATTCCCTCTACCTGCATCTTGTATGTACTGAAACAGGCCTGTTCTTAGATCATCTGAGTTATGCTCTGTTTTAGAACTCTGGTTCCTGTCTGCAGGACGTGGTGCCATATATATATGACCAGAGCTCTGCCTCTCCATCCTCTCATCTTGCAGAAGGTAACCTTGCAGAAGTTTGTGTATAAGAACTAAGCAGTTCAAATGTTCTTGACCCCAGAAAACCTTATAAAAAGAAGAGCAAATTTAGAAAATTGAAAATCAAACATTTTATGTTCAGACATTATGTACTGCCAACAAGTTTTTTCTATGAATTCAGATAACCAGGTATATGCATTTTGAAGGGCTAAGAAATATAGATCCTGGCCCTGAAACACCTAAATAGTCATAGTAAAGCCCATTAAACCAAGAAAAGGATTTTTTTTTTTGTCAGAAGAGTAAGAAACAGAAAAGACAAATATCTTTACTTTTGTCCCTTCACTACACAACGAGAGTTAAATTAAAGGAAATGAAGAAGGAGTTGCAGACGGTATCCACTAAAATTCATTAGAGGCACTGCAGAAAGGGGAAAAGGCATAGCCTACAGCATTGGCAATCAGCAAAATAGATGTAGGTCTGTAGCGAAGACAGGCATCCTCCACATCGTACTGATTGGGAATAGAAGAGTAGGAGCAAGCCCTGCTACTTGTCCAGTATTTTGCTTCTGCTGCCTTAGGGAGACTTGCTTTCATTGAGGATCATTGGTTACTGCTGTAGCAGTTCTTGTTATAGTAGCATTACAAACATGACCCTTACGAGAATATTGGTATGGAATGTGGCTCATTCAAGGCTACTCTAGTGCTGAAAATCTTCTGTACTAGTCACTTTCAGTTATCTAATGACCTAAGGATCATTTGAGTAGAAGTTATGGAGCATCTGCTGTTTTGCCTTGTGTTGAAACAGGGAAAACTGAATGCTCACTGCGTGAACAGCCTGAATTTGTGTGGCAGGGAAATGCTGTGTACAGAAATGCAATACCCCCCCCCCAGCAAATGGTTTTGATAAAGAATGAAATAAAGAATTTAATAGAAAAAAGAAATCCTATGAATAAGGACAAAGGGCTCAATGAATCCATTTTATTGGCAACAACGGTTTAAGTGGAGATTGCAGTCTCATCCATGACACCCATTCAGAGAGCAGCAAGGCTTTCTGTCATCATTTTGAGCTGGCTTTATGGTGGCACATCATCACAAAACTAATTTGGAATGAGGGTTTAAGGACATGAGATTATCAGTATGGGCTAAAAGTTTTGGTTGGATGGTGTGCTTTTCAGGAAAATATTTATTTAAAAATAGTTTGTTGCTCTTAATGGATGGAAGTTTATCTGATTCCAAGACTAAATACTTGAACATTAATTGGGGCTAAACTGTCTACATTGAGAGCAGTTAATGCCGTGTGTGTTCTTGCACAGCGTCATGGAAGTAGTAGTTTATTCTCCCAGCCCCACATAAAAACATAGTGTTTAACATTTCTAAAACTGTAAAAATAAAAAGGGAAGCCCACACTAGCAACAGAAGTACTAATTCTTCCATAATTACTGACTCCTGTGTCTTCTTTAGACACCCTACTGCTCACATGCAAAGACAGGCAAAGCTGAATGATTTGCACTTATGACCTGACCTTGATCCTCACAGGCAAGTAAGTTTAATTTTCCCCTACTGTGCAGGTGCAAAAGCTGCAAAACGTCAGTGAGAAAAGCAGACACAAAGCTACTCAGCTCATTATTTGAGTCAGGCAAAAATAATGATATCAGGTTGTGCCTATCTGAAGCTTGACTTGTGTAGGTCACAACATTCAAATAAGGGTAAATTAGACTGGGGAACAAGCTCACTCGTAAGCTCTCAGCATGCCTGCGACCCTAGGTATTTGTATAGCCTTTTCTTAACCTTGAAAGTTTGCTGCCTTCCCTTGTTTGGCTTATTTACGTGAGTCACCTGGTGTGACGCTTATTAAGCACCTTTTAACAGTTCACGCACTCTGGGGACATAATACACTGGGGCCTGGCTTGCACAAGTTGATATATAGGGTTACTGACTAGGGGTGCGCAGAACAGAAAAAATATCTGAAAAATACCTTATCAGTATTTTTCGGGTATCACCTAAGCAGAATACAGATCAGAGATCTGTACTTGGCTACCAGTGTAGCTGAGCCTCCCAAAAGCCAACCTTTTAAAAACTTTTATTCTGGTGTGTTCAGTTATACCAAGAACCACCACCAGCCAAGCCTGGGTGGAGCTCTCAGATCCACGTCACCCCAGCTGATCCATCCCAGCTGATCCACGGCTTGGCTTTCAAAAGGCATTTAAAGGGAATGTGTTCCCTTTAAATGCCTTGGCAAGCTAAGGCATGACAACGAACTCCATTTGGGACTCCATTTGTGCAGCACCATGTGCAAAAGGCATTTAAATGCCTTTTGCAAGCTGTGCTGTGCAAGTGAACACCCAAGTGGTAAATTCACCTGGAATGTGTTTAAACACCTTTTCCAAGTGGTGAATTCCTGAACATTTTTGGAACCCCAAGTATTTCCTGAATCCCAGGACCATACTAATACTGGAATTTGGGAATATTGGGAAATACCAATATTTTTCAGGTTCAATATACCAAAAAAAAAAGGGTTTTTTTTTTGCACACCACTAGTACTGACCTGCCTTTGTGGCAGAGGATTAGACTTTACAGCAGGGTTCCCCAACCATTTTGAGCCCTTGGGCACCTTTGGAATTCTGACAGTGTGGTGGGAGCAGTCACAAAATGGCTACTGCAGCTTACCTTCAGTCACACAGTGAAGATTGTTGTGCTGTGGTGGGAGCTGCTGCCAAAGCAATGTTTTATAAAAATCTGCACAGCCAATCAAATCGCCAATGGCCAATCAGAAGCCTTGCTGGGCAAATGAGCCACCTAATCCCACCCACTTTTTAAAACACTTGGTGGGCATCAGAAAAGGTGCTGACAGGCACCAAGGTGTCCAGAGGGACCATCCTGGTGACCCCCACTTTACAGCATTTGGCCTGTTTCTTATAATTCACTTTTATTTATTTATTTAAAATATTTATATGCCTGGTTTTCTCCTGAGAATCTCATGCAGACCCATATCTAATCAAAACAGAATGAAGTGCTAAAAGTATGGGGATTAGCAATACTGATCTCTGTGGGACCCTGCTGCCTACTTCCGTCCATTGAGAGAACCATCAATTTATTTCTACTCTCCATTTCCTGCTGTTTAACCAATTTTTAATCCATAAGAGATCATGTCCTCCTATACAACAAGTGTTAAGTTTATTCATGAGTTATTGGTAAAGGACCTTTTCAAGGGTCTTTTGGAAGCCCAAGTATATAATAAGATCACTCTTATTTACATGCTGGTTAACTCTGTCAAAAAAGTTATACAGAAGTTATGCCGATTTTCCTTCAGCAGGCATTGTTCCACTTAATAATTCTCTCTGTACTAATAGTTTCTTCTAATTTATCTGGAACAGAAGCAATGTTCATTTATTAAAGATGCCTTAAGGCAGTATCATGTACGCACAGGACAGAGTGTGCAGATGGTGTTAGGTTACTAATCTGATATAAGGGGATATGCAAAGTTTATGCCATTTTACCATTTTGAAAATGAAATTCATACAGTTGTGTTTGTTTTTTTAAAAAAATCCTCAAATCAGGTGAATTTTCTCACACTCCAGAACTTTATGCTGCCCAGACAGACAATCAGAATTAATGAATGCAATTTCAGTTACAGACCTGCATCAGTCCACCCCTCACATCAACATGGACTTTTGGAACTGACAGCTCCGGACCAGGATTACCGCTGTGTTTACACCATTTAGCTTCCACGGAGACAGAACAGCAGACAGGACCAACCAGCGTTCTGCTTTTTTCCTTGAGACTTGTCTTAATGAGGAAATCACTGATATCAAGCATAAAGGATGCACCATTAATTATACCTGATATATAAAAGAGAAAAATGTCATTCAGCAGAGTTGAGTATATAGTTGCTTTTCCAAAAGGAATTTATAGCATTTTCCTTCATGAAGAAGAAGGAGAAGAATTGGTTTTTATACCCCACTTTTCTCTACCTTAAGGTGTCTCCAAGTGGCTTACAATCATCTTCCCTTCCTCTCCCCACAACAGTTACCTTGTGAGGTGGGTGGGGCTGAGAGAATTCTGAGACAACTGTGAATTGCCCAAAGTTACCCTGCAGGCTTCATGTGGAGGAGTAGGAAATCAAACCCGGTTCTCCAGATTAGAGTCCTCTGCTCTTAACCACTACACCACACTGGCTCTATGCAAGTAAAGCAACCATTTTTGTTATTTAGCATCCTCTTAGGTAGGGCTACCAGATGTCCTCTTTTTAGAGGACATGTCCTCTTTTTGGGGGCTCCTTTGGATTCTTGTTAAAAAACTTATGAAAATGTCCTCTGTTTGGGTTGGAAAGTCAGGAATATTCCTAGTTAGTAGCAATTACCACTTTTAATAGTAGGGGTATTTAAAATGAGATTTGTCACAGTGATCACTTGTTTTTAGTAGTCAGTAGGGAAATATGTCCTCTTTCTTGTTTTTCAAAATATGGTAACCCTATCTTAGCTAGCCAGTCTTAATTCTTAACTCTTACCATAGGCCAAGGAAACTCTGTTGACTAGGGTGTGCATCTGGTTTATCCAAGCCAGAAAAAACCCCACCTCAAAATACCTTATTTGGGATTTTTCAGGGCCACCAGATAAGCTGGTGTTAAAGGGTATTTAAAGGGATTGCAGTCTCTTTAAACACCTTCTGGGTGAAGCTGCAGTTTAGAGAAAGCATTTACAAGGACCACGAGCCCTATAAATACCTTTGGAGTTCAACTGTGGCTTGGAAAAGGCATTTAAAGGGACCATGTTCCCTTTAAATGCCTTTTCCCTCTCCACTGGAAACAATGAAGGATGGGAAACCTTCTGGGGCCCACAGAATTGGATCCCCTGGTCCAATCTTTTTGAAACTTGGGGGGGGGGTTGAAGAGAGGCACCAAAAAGCAGCCCACACAGAGCCCCAGATACCCCCAGATCAATTCTCCATTATACCCTATGGGGACCATTGACTATAATGGTATCATTCCAGTATTGGGATTTAGGAATATCGGGAAATACCAATGTTTTCCAGGTTCAATATACCCGAACCTGAAAAATACCGGGGGGGGGGGGGGTTGCACACCCTTGTTGACTCACTTGAAAGTCAGTTAAAGAGAAATAAAACAAGTAAGAAGGGATGGAAAATTTGCTTGCACAGTTCCCCTGAGAACTGAATGAATCCTAGAGGGAGGATCTGAGTAACTGCTGAATGTATGTGTGTGGACTGTTCCCCCACCTATGGCTGCAGTCACACTCACTAAATAATCCACTTTCAATCCATTTTTAGTGCACTTTCCAACTGGATTTTTACTGTGTGAATTTGCAAAACCCAGTTGGAAAGTGCATTGAAAGTGGATTATTTAGTGTGTGTGATCACAGCGGCGCAGCCTATGATTCATCATGGGTTGTTTGCTGTTATAGTAATGTATAGTAAAACAGGATCTTCTGGCTTCACCCAGCCCCCAAACAAGGGACAAACTTCCAAATAGCCAGGTAAAGCCTTGTCTTCCCTTCCTGTTGCCAAGAAATTTTGCCAGTATGGAGAAAAGCACAGCAGCAAGCCCTTATTCTGCCCACTGACAGGATGAATCAAAGGAGATGGGAAAACTTTAAAAGGGTAGGATGCTGTTTCCAAGCCCAAGAACCAGTTTCTTCAAGTCCCACAGCTGGGAAATGCAGGAAAAAACTGCCCTCTACAGCTGAGGGTACATGAAGAGCAAATGTAGTTTACCACTTCTTATTTTAAGCTCTCACTTGCCCACTCATCACAGCATGACAGGGTAGGGTTGCCAGCTCTGGGTTGAGAAATACCTGGAAATTTTGGGGGTGGAGCCTGAGGAGGAGATACTTCAGTGGGGTATAGTGTCATAGAGTCCACCTTACAAAGTTGCCATTTTCTCCAAATGACCTGATACCTGTCATCTGGAGAGCAGTTGTAATCCCAGGAGATCTCCAGTCACCACCTGGAGATTGGCATGCCTGTTACAGGGCTATCTATGTATACAGCTGCCCTTCTGAATGCTGGAACTTGGAGAAGCAGTTCACTGATTCTAAGATGACACCATAACATTTTGCTACTGGTCTCCACTTGTTCTAAACTATGAGAACATAGTCATTGTGAATTAATAACTTGGACACTATTTACACACCAGCACAAGCCTTGTTCACTTTAACCAGGGGTCTTTTCGTAGAAGAACAGCTGCAGGAGCTCATTAGCATATGGTATGCTAATGAGCTATTAGGCTATTAACATATGCCATGCCCCCTGACATCACCGGAAGTGATGTCAGAAGGGGAAGCAAAAGGGGGGGAAGCATCTTCAAAAGCCTCCCATTCCCTTCCCCAGCTGGTCTGGGTGGGGGAGCTAAGAGAGAAGGGGTTTAAAGTTTAAACTCCTTCTCATGAGAGTTGGGCCACAGAAGGAGGAAAGAGGGAAGGAAAGAGAGAGAGTAGAGAGAAGGAAAGAAGGAAGGAAAGAGGGAAGAAGGAGGGAAACAGAGAAAGGAGGAAAAAAGAGAAGAGAAGAAGGTGGGAAAGAAAGAAAGAAAGAAAGAAAGAAAGAGAGAGAGAGAGAAAGAGAGAGAGAGAGAGAGAGAGAGAGAGAGAAAGAAAGAAAGAAAGAAAGAAAGAAAGAAAGAAAGAAAGAAAGAAAGAAAGAAAGAAAGAAAGAAAGAAAGAAAGAAAGAGAGAAGAGAAGAATGAGGGAAAGAGGAAAAAGAAAGAAGGAAAGGAGGGAATGAAAGAAATTCAGTGGCAATTCAGCCCCATTATACCCTATGGGCCATTGAAGTCAATGGTGAAAACATAGGGTATATTCTGGGGCTGGAGGGGAGGGTTTGAGGGAGAGGCTCCAAGATCACAGGATAGCTGATGGAGCCTCTCCCCAAGATGCCCACCAAGTTTCAAGAACATTGGACCAGGGGTCCAATTCTATGGGCCCCCAAACAGGTTGCCCCATTTCCTCCATTATTCTCTATGGTGGGAAAAAAAGTTATTTTTTTCCCACCATAGAGAACAATGGAGGGAATAGGGGCAACCTGTTTAGGGGCCCATAGAATTGGACCCCCTGGTCCAATGTTCTTGAAACTTGGTGGGTATCTTGGGGAGAGGCTCCATCAGCTATCCTGTGAGTTTCGAGCCTCTCCCTCAAACCCTCCCCTCCAGCCCCTAGAATATACCCTATGTTTTCACCATTGACTTCAATGGCCCATAGGATATAATGGAGCTGAAATTGACATTCGGCTGCCTGAAAGACTCTCCGGGACGCCGGCTGGGGGCAGGGCTTGGCTCCTGAGCTCCCGGAGCTGTGCTCCGGTGCGCTCCCCCTCGAAAAGACCCCTGACTTTAACAAAGTTTATCAAGAAGAACTTTCTGGTAGATTATATAATTTGTATTTATGTGAACTTTTTAGTATCTTAGATCATGCATGGCAGCATCCAGAGTTCTTAACTGCTTCATAGTTGGAATCTGCTATTTCTACGCAGCATAATAATTCAAAAATATACGAGTTCTTACACTTAAAAACCCCACAATTTAATCTCTTAGCTTTTTGTAGTTAGTAATGCTTGCAATACCTTAAGGTGAGCATATTGATGAGTTTCATGGCAAGTATTTATTTTCTAAAAAATGTATGTCATTTGATATATTTCAATGCTCTTCAAAGTATGCCTGTATTTTTAATATACTCCAGTATATAAAAATGCAAAAGGTACTATGTTTCAGGCCAGAGGTTTATTCCCTCTTTCACAACCTTTCATATCTGGAATTATTGTGACAATTAAATTTCAGCATACTGAATCTGTAACTCCTACAACCTAGGGCCTACAATATACAACTGTTATAACAAACAGGAGTTTTAATCCTCTGTGATGCTCACTAAGTTAGGACTCTATGCCACGTAAAATGTACATACACCTGTGGCAAATATGTGCTGCAGGATTCTGAGGGGTGAAGGACAGAAATAGATATGGTTATTACTCTATTTTAGAATTGGGGGGAAGTCTGCTTTTGTTTTGTGATACAACTAGCATGCCTAGAATAATTTCATAAAGTACTAGGTTATTTCTCCTTAATATTAAGGTTCATGTTACAGAACAATAATGACCATGAGCCAATTTTCCTAAAAGATGCTTAAAGCTTTCCTTGAATTTGACTCTATTAATGGAAAACCCAACAAAACCCAACAGTGTTAACCAGATATTATGGTAAAAAGAACAGCTATATATGCATTAGGAAGCAGGGCAAAGCCAGATAGCCACCAATCAGCTCTACAAATTCTTCATACAGTCGTAATGGAGAGATTTCTCTTAACTTTGACTCACAGTAACCCACATAAGAACATAAGATAAGTCAATGCTGGATCAGGCCAATGGCCCATCTAGTCCAACACTCTTGTTACACAGTGGCCAAAAATACCAGGTGCCATCAGAAGGTCCAGCACTGGGGCCAGGACACTAGAAGCCCCCCTCCAAGCACCAAGAATACAGAGCATCATTTGCCCCAGACTGAGAGTTCCTATCTATACCTTGTGGCTAATAGCGACTGATGGACTTCTGCTCCATATGCTTATCTAATTCCCTCTTGAAGCTGTCCATGCTTATAGCTGCCACCACCTCCTGTTGCAGTGAATTCCATGTGTTAATCACTCTTTGGGTGAAGAACTAATTCCATGTGTTAATCACTCTTTGGGTGAAGAACTAATACCTGTATAATGGTTTTATCTGGATGTTACCACCTTTTAATGTTCTAATTGTTCATTGTTACTTGGTTTTGTTACTTATATCACTTACTGGTATCTCTGTTGTTTTATCCTGCTGTTAGCTGCCCTGAGCTGCCCATGGCTGGGAGGGTGGGGTATAAATATAATAAATAAATAAATAAATAAATAAATAAATAAATAAGTACTTCCTTTTGTCTGTTCGAACCTGACTGCTCAGCAATTTCATTGAGTGATCACGAGTTCTTGTATTGTGAGAAAGGGAGAAAAGTACTTCTTTCTCAACCTGCTCTATCCCATGCATAATCTTATAAACTTCGATCATGTCACCCATCAGCCATCGTTTCTCTAAGCTAAAGAGCCCCAAGAGTTTTAAACTTTCTTTATAGGGAAAGCGTTCCAACCCTTTTATCATTCTTTTACCATTTTATCACAGTATCACCTGAGCATAGGAAACTGCCTTACACTCACTGATTCCATTTAGTCTGCTCAGTCCGCTTTGCCTGGCAGCTGCTCTCTAAGGTTTCAAGGACGATTTCCAAACCTTTCTATCCAAGCCTTTATCACCTGGAGACATTAAGGATTTTCTGCAGGTAATGTATGTGGTCTGTCATGATGTATGGTCTGTCACGAAGCTATGAGCCCCTCCCTAGGCTCTCCTTTCCCCAAAGTGAACTTTTCACCTCTTGCATTAATGGCACTTAAGCATTACTTCGGCTGCAAAGTTAACCAGGTTAGTTTGAACCTTACCTACCATTCCTATTTGAAAAATAAACCTTCGTTGGTCTTAAAGGTGTCACTGGACTCTAAATTTGTTCTACTGCTTTAGACCAACTCGGCTGTCCACCCAGGTTAGGTTTAAACAGGGATCCTGCTTAACTAGTTTCAAGTTTACTTCTAAGCAAACCTTAATTTAGTTAGACTATAAAAATATTTCTGACCTGCATGGCCCAGGCTAGCCCAATCTCATCAGACCTCATAAGCTAAGTGGGGTTGGCGCTGGTTAGTATGTGGATGGGAGACAACCAAGGAAGTCCAGGGTTGCTACATAGAGGCAGGCAGGCAAGCCTCCTTTGCTCATCTCTTGCCTTGAAAACATTACCATAAGTTGGCTGAGACTTGACAGCACTTCACACCATCATAAAAATATAAAAATTGATACAGTGATTTCATTGGGCCTCTGCATACAAACAAACAACCAGATTAGGACAATTGATCAGTAGGAGCCACATGCTTCAGTGGCCACATATATATGCATCAACATGAGCATACTTTCACTTTTGCATGTATTGTAGATTGGGCAAAAGACAATCTTTAGTGTGTCATACTGTAACATGTGTGATTCTGTAAATAATCAGAGCTCTGAAAATCAAATGTGTCCTGCTACTCAGCCACAGCTTCCAGGGTTTCTTGGACAGGAATAAAACAGGTTGCTTACCTGTAACTGATGATCTTTGAGTAGTCATCTGTGCAGTCACACCCATGGGATTATGCTCCTGCGCTGATCCGAATCGGTGATATACAACGCTCACAACGAGATTTTTGCACCTCCATCCCAGGCACATGCGGGAACCCCACTGTACAAACCAAAGGAGGTAGGGCATGGACAGCCCACCAGTTTCTTCTGACCACTGTCATGTCAATAACAGGAGAAAAAGTACTGAAGTGACAGCAGTGGAGAAGGAAGGAAGGGCGGTGTGGCTGCACAGATGACCACTCGAAGTTAATCAGTTACAGGTAAGCAACCTGTTTATCTTCTTCATGGTCTCTGTGCATCACACCCATGGGAGATTGAAAAGCAGTGGCTCACCTGGAGGTGGGTGCTGTCATATATTTAGTGCTCTACTGACAAAAGGACTAGACGACCAAGATCCACTCTGTAGCGTCCACAAACATTGACAGTATAGTGCTTGATAAAAGTGTTCAGAGTAGACCAAGTCGCAGCCTCGCAAATCGCCGACAGGGAAGCATCCTTCGAGAAGGCTGTAGAGGTAGCCATGGATCTTATGGAATGCGCTCGAAGTGGCACAGGCAATGGGCGCTTAGCCAACAAGTAGCACAGTTTAATAGTCTCAATGATCCATTTGGAGAGGCGTTGTGCCAAGATCTTGTGCCCTGTGGAGTGACTAGTGTAGGAGACAAATAATTGATTGTCCCTCCTACTTGAACGTACTCTGTGAAGGTAAAAAAGCAGCGCTCTCTTAACATCTTGTGCATGGAGATGTTGCTGTCCATGCAACCTTTCGGATTAGGAAAGAAGTTTGGTAAGAAGATCTCTGAAATGAGGTGGAACTCGGAGACCACTTTAGGGAGGAAAGAGAAGTCAGGCACCAGTCTCACACCATCCAGTCAAAAGACAAGGAAGGGTGGGTCATGACGAAGGGCCACAAGTTCGCTCACCCTCCTGGCTGAGGTAATGGCAATGAGAAAGGCAGTTTTCCATGCAGCATATTTCAGTTTGCAAGTTGCCATAGGCTCAAAGGGTTTTCCCATCAGGTGGCGCAGCACCAGCGGCAAATCCCACAAAGGTACCGGAGAATGGATCAGTGGATATAAGTGGAGGAGACCTTTCAGGAATCTCATTGAGACCAGGTGAGAGAAGACAGAGAAGCTCTTGAAACCAGAATGGTAGGCAGAAATGGCCGACAAGTAGACTCTGATTGAGGAGTGGGAGAGGCCCTTCTTGGCCAACGAAAGCAAAAAATCTAGAATCCGGTCCAGGGTCACCGAAGCCGGAGATACGTCGGAGGGCTGTAAGAAGGCTGAGAAACGAGACCACTTCCTACTGTAGGAATGATGTGTAGAGTCCTTCCTGGCACTGAGTAAAAACAGGTTGCTTACCTGTAACTGATGATCTTCGAGTGGTCATCTGTGCAGTACCACACATGGGTTGGGCGCCTGCGCACAACCTCGTTTGGAGAAACTTCTAGAGATTTACCTCAGAAGAGCTTTTGGAGGGCTCTTTTCCCGCCCTGGGGAGGAGACATGCACTGTGCATGCCCAGAGCGGGAGAGAGAGCCGCCTCCCACTCAGTTCCTTCAACCGCCACCGGCAAGGCCAAACAATCCAAAGAAGGAAATCTGGAGATGCCAGCAGCGGGGAAGGCCGGGTGGGATTGTGGTACTGCACAGATGACCACTCGAAGATCATCAGTTACAGGTAAGCAACCTGTTTATCTTCGTCGTGGTCTCTGCGCAGTCCCACACATGGGTGATTACAAGAGCTGAACCAGTTGGAGGAGGGAGCTGGCAGCTGCAAAGGACACAAAAATACTGGTTAAGACACAGCATCTTCATCAAAACAAATCACGCAAGGGTCCTACCTGGGGGTGCAGCAGGATCAAGCGAAGAGAGATCGCCGCACCGTCTGACCGAAGGCAGCATCCCGTTGGGCTCGAACATCAAGGGCGCAGTGGGTCACGAAGGTCGATGCCAAGGACCACGTAGCAGCCGCACAGACGTCTTCCAACGGGACACCCACCAGGAAAGCGGTGGACGTCGATACCGCCCGTGTGGAATGGGCAGTGACACAGGTAGGAACAGGTTGACGTGCCAGCTCATAGCAAAGGGCTATGGTGGAAGTCACCCATTTAGAGAGTCGTTGAGAAGAGACTGGTTCCCCCAGCTGCGGGGGACCATAAGCCAGGAACAGCCAAGGAGATTTACGTATGAGCTGTGTCCTATGCAGGTAGAAAGAGAGCGCTCTGTGCACATCGATACAGTGCAAGGCTCTCTGAGAGGCATCAGTCGGGTTCGGAAAGAAAGTAGGCAGAACAGACGACTGAGAGAGATGAAAGGCAGAGATGACCTTAGGGAGGAAGGAAGGATCTGTTCTAAGGACCACCTTCTTCCTATGAAAAACAGTAAAGGGGGGATCGGCCCTAAAGGCAGCTAGTTCCCCTACTCTACGTGCAGTGGTAATGGCGACAAGGAACGCCCTTTTCCAGGAAACTAACCTGAGATCAGCGGTAGCCATGAGCTCAAACGGTTTAGCCATAAGTTGAGAAAGGACCAGTGACAAGCTCCACGAAGGCACCAACAGTTTCCTAGGTGGGCACATCCGAAGAAGACACTTGAGGAACGTCTTGGTGAGACGATGGGAGAACACTGAGGATCCCTGTATCAGAGGGTGATTGGTGGAGATTGCCACCAGATGAACCCGCAAGGATGAGTATGCAAGGCCAGTATCCTTTAAATGTACAATGTAGGCAAAAATCTCATGGAGAGATGATCGAACCGGATCGAAGGAGTGATCAGAAGCGTAGGATTGGAATCTGTTCCACTTAAAACGATAGGAACGTCGAGTAGAAGGCTTCCTAGCATTCAGAAGGATCTCAGAAACTTGAGGCGGGAAGTCTAAGGTTGGATCTTCCAGGCCGTCAATCTGAAAAATCCCGGATTGGGATGGAGGACTCTCCCTCGGGCCTGAGAGAGGAGATCTGGGACGACGGGGAGGGGGCGGAACGAACGACAGGAGAGCTGGAGCGGGTGAGGGAACCAGACCTGGCGGCCACCACGGAGTGACTAGAATGCAGGAGGTGCCATCTGCACGAATTTTCTGCACGACCCGGGAGATGAGAGGGAATGGAGGAAAAAGATAAAACAGGGTTCCGGTCCACTTGTGGAGAAAGGCATCCCCGAGCAACCAAGCAGACGGGGGACCCCTGCTGAAAAACAGGCAACATCAAGCATTGTCGGTGGATGCGAAGCCATCAACAGATGGGTGACCGAACTCTCGAAACAGAGGTCGAAGATACCAAAGGGGAATGGACCATTCGTTGTCTGACGAAGCAGAACGACTCAACCGATCGGCATCGACATTTCGATCTCCGGGAATGTGTATCGCCGAGAGCGTGATGGAGTGATCGAGGCACCAAGACCAGAGGTTGATCACCAAGTTGCAGAGATGAACAGAGGCGGTGCCACCCTGTTTGTTGACATAATAAACAGCCGTGATGCTGTCGGAGGCCACTTGGATGACACGGCCCCGAAGGGTTGGAAGAAACGACCGAAGGGCCAGATAAATTGCTTGCAACTCCAGGTAATTTATGTGGCGAGTTGCATCTCGAGCAGACCAAGCCCCTTGAGCAGTGAGCGTTCCGCACTGGGCTCCCCAACCCCAGAGGGAAGCGTCTGTGGTCAACAAGAACTCAGGAGGAGGAGGTCGAAAGGGCATCCCAGAAAGGAGGTGGACGGGTTGAGACCACCATTCGAGAGAGTCGAGCACGCTCTGCGGGATCGACAAAATCGTGTGCCAAGGACTCCGTAGAGGATCGAAGGTGCGGAGAAGCCACAGCTGAAGCGGCCGCATTCTCAGCCAGGCATGGCAGACTACGAACACCGTGGAGGCAAAGTGACCCAGGAGCCTCATCACAGAGCGGACAGATTGTTGGGGGAACGTCTGAAAGGTGGACACCATCGCCCGAATGTCGGAAGCACTCAATTCCAGGAGGAAAGCCGCTTCGAGGTCGGTGTCGAGGCGAGCCCCGAGGAATCGAAGGACTTGGAGGGGCTGAAGGGAGGACTTGGCAACGTTGACGCAGAGTCCGAGAGCACAGAGCAGGGAAAGAGTCTCCTGAGTGTCGTGGAGCAACTGACTTGGCGTCGAAGCTACGAGAAGCCAGTCGTCGATGTAAGGAGAAAGAGTGACTCCCTGTCGATGGAGCTCGGCCACCACGACAGCCATCAGCTTGGTGAACACCCGGGGGGCGGTGGAAAGACCGAAGGGAAGCACCCTGTACTGGTAGTGTGCATCTCCAATGGCGAACCGGAGAAACCAACAGTGTTGGGGACGGATCGTGACATGGAAATATGCGTCCTGTAGGTCGACTGACGCGAGCCATGCCGCCCATGGAATCAGGGGAAGGATCGACTGCAAGGTGACCATCTGGAACTTTCGATACCGAATGTAATGGTTGAGATCTCAAAGATCCATAATCGGTCGGAAGCCGCCGTCCCTCTTGGGAACCAGGAAATATTTTGAGTAGAAGCCTCAAGTTCGTTGCGCCTCCGGGACGACTTCGATGGTTCCTTTGGCAAGGAGAGTGGAAACCTCAAGATCGAGAAGAGGGTCTGGAGGCATGACGACAAAGTGTGGGAGGACTGGAGGCGAAATGGGGAACTCTTCGGGGCATCCCGACTTCTCGGGGGTTCGGAAGGCTGTTCCGGAGGAAGGGAATGGGCTGAGGCCACCGAGGTGGAGTGCCGAGGGCGGTCAGGAACACGGCCCCGATCCGTATGCTCTGAGTGACGAACACGGTCGTAATGGTGCCGCTCCGGTGTCGGGGACCTGGAGTAATAGTAGGCCGCATCCGGGCGCTCTCGATGTTCCTCGAAAGACCAACATTGGTCATCGGAAGGAGAGCCAGATGATGATGGTGACTGGCGGCGGATCAACCTCCTCCAGTCGTACCGGGACCGGGACCGTGAGTGGCGGTGCGCCATAGCCGGGCCCTCGTCCAAAGTGTGGACCGGGGTACCAGAACGCCTCAAGGTCGAGCGGGAACGTCGACGTGGAGACAGCTGTGGAGGTGACCTCGTTGCCTGGCCCAAAGAGATTAAACCCGAAGGCGACAAGTGTGCATGCTGCGGGGTCAGTTGTCGAACCGTAGACTTCTGAGAGGTAGAGGCCAGAGCCGACATCGACGTCAATAGCCCAGTCACCACGATGGGGTCCACCCTCAAAACCAAAGCAGACGGCGGGGCCTTCGACTTCGAAGGGGTCTTATCTTCAGCCTGCTTAGGTTTCTGTTTCGGTGCCTTCGAAGAGGTGTCCAATTTTTTAGCCACAGAGGCATGGGAAGCCGCTGAGGACATTGTAGGGCGTAAGGCCGATTCTAAAAGGAGAGCTCGGAGCCTAGCCTCTCGATTACGTCAAGCCTGGTGAGTGAAACTCATGCAGTGAGGACAACTATTGACTCTATGGGCCTCTCCCAAACAAACTAAGCATAAGTCATGCCCATCATTAGAAGGAATCTTGGCAGGGCAACGACGACAGACCTTGAAAAACCTAGTTTTTCCCATACAAAGTCTCCACCCACCCTCCAAAAGAAAGGGGGGGGGGAGGAAAAAGAGAAAAGGGGGGGGAATTTTGTTTGTTTGTTTTAAGATAGAAGGAGATAAGAAAGGAAAGGGAAAGACAAGCAAAAAAGAACAAGTAGAGATATACTCAGCTGAGGTTACAAGATGGAGGAACTACAACAACGGGGTGTGAACGCGAAGGCGGTCGAAGAAGAACTGAGTGGGAGGTGGCTCTCTCTCCCGCTCTGGGCATGCGCAGTGCATGTCTCCTCCCCAGGGCAGGAAGAGAGCCCGCCAAAAACTCTTCTGAGGTAAATTTCTAGAAGTTTCTCCGAACAAGGTCGTGTGCAGACGCCCAACCCATGTGTGGGACTGCACAGAGACCACGACGAAGATCACTATAGTAATTCCAGCCGAAAATGTTAGTTGTCCACGAGATAGTTTGTTAGCTTGAGCTTGTGAACCTCATGGAACAACAGAGTTCCGCCCTCTGCTAGGAGCAGATCTGGGACCAGTGGGAGGAGATGGCAACCTTTAGTCAATGGTAGGAGGTTGGCAAACCAAGGTTGCCTTGGCCACCAAGGGGCAATCAGTATGCATCTTGTGTGCATCATCAGCCTTTGGACCATCTTTAGAAAAAGCAGTACAGGAGGGAAAATGTAGAGGAAGTTGTTTTCCCAAGAGTAAAGAAGCCCATCTCCCAAGGCCTCGGGATCTCGCACTCCCCTGCAGCAGACCAGGCTGCACTTCACATTGTGTCAAGTTGCAAACACATCGATGTGAGGCATACCCCACTTTTGGAATATGGGGTGTAGGTCCAATTCAGCTCCCAGTCATGGCGCTGAGAGAGACCCCTGCTGAGCTGGTCTACATGCACATTGGCACTGGTAGCGATGTTTGAAGCAATGGGAAAAATGTGCAGAGGTATGCACCAGGCCCAAAGGTCCAGTGCAAGGTGGCAGAGACCTCGGGAGACCATGCCTCCCTGTCGGTTGATATAACTGAGAGCCGTTGTATTGTCAGTCAATACGGCCACACATTTCCCCATGAGAACAGGCTGGAAACATTGAAGGGCCAGCTTGATCCCCAGAAGTTCTAAAAAATTGATGTGATTACTTGGTGTCAAGGCACCTCACTTGTGACCTATGGAGAGGCCGTTGAGGTGGGCTCCCCATCCCCACAGAGAGGCGTCGGTCATGAGGGTGAGACCAGGAGTAAGGGGATGGAAACGGACACTCTGTGCCAGGTTGTCCATCAGTGTCCACCAAAGAAGGGAGTCGCGTGATTCTCATGATGGAGAGAGATGAACCAATTGGTTCATTTGTAGGGGTTTGAAGTGCCTTAGGAACCAGAGCTGAAGCAGATGCATTCACATTCTTGTGAAGCGAAGGACTGCAGTCGTAGCTGCTGTCAGGCCTAGAAGGCGCTGAATTTGGAATGCAGAAGTCGTGTCGTGGAGCTGAATCTGTTCTGCAAGGGTAGCTAGAGTGAAAGCTCTATCTTGGGGCAAGCGATATAATTTGACGTCTTAATTCCCAAAGCTGTAGCTGAATAAAAATGTCAACCAAACAAATCCAACTTCCTGCTCTCCTTATCAGAAGGTGTAGCCAGGGTGTGTTTATTTTTGGATGAGGAGGACACGACCATGGAGTTAGGTTTAGGATGGATATGGAGGAATTCAGCCTCTGGCTCTTGAACCTTATACATATGATCCAGGTGCCTGGAAGACACCGGAGCAGAAGATAGTTTATCCCATGGGGCTTTCGCTGCCTGGAGAAGGATGGTCGACATCAGGAGGGCAACTGCCATGGAGTGTCGAGTTACATGACATTGAAGACAGCGTCCGATACCAAAGGTTGAGGTTGGATGATTGAGAGCCCCAGGGAGTGTGCCATTCTCTTGATCAGTTCTCCGTATGAAGAGAGGTCTTCTGAGGGAAAAATTGGAAGGTTGTCAGACACCATAGGTTTGGGGGAAGGGTCCTCTAGAGAACTGGCCCCTACTGAATCTTTGGCATCGGAGTTGGAGTCAGAGGTTCTGGAAGATGACTCCTGTGCCGGTACCCAGGCTACGTCAGCTGTTTGGGTAAGGGTGTCTGATATCAGAGCGGTCTGCAATGGTAAAGTGGGGGTGGGATGGAGGGTAGAGGGAGGGCGACAAAGTTCCTCTGGAGGTTTGTAGATGGATGTGGAAGGTTTGGATTTATGTTGGGGAGAGCGTGAACGGCGTGATCTGCGGTCCCAGTCCGACTATAGCATCAGCATCAGCCATGGCATTGATGTTGACAATATGGCATGTGGTGCTGATGGTCCCATGGAGACGGCAACAGTGGTTCAAAGTAGGTCAGGGAGTGTGGTCTTAACTCCTGCCTGGGCAAATAGGAGAGCCTGTGCTTGGAATGACAGTACTCAGGGCACTCCTCTCCTTGATATTCAGGTTCCCCATGCAGGGGGGATCTGGATCGAGGATGAGGACAATGAGAGTCCGATCCAGATCGATCGCTAGTCCAAGAGGAGGGTGACGGTGAACAATCTCTCTGAGGAGATCTGCGTCGAATGACCTCCTCAACCTCCAAGGGTGAGACCGAAATGGGTCTAGTGTCCATGGCGACCTCCGATACCGGGGGGGGGTTCAGCTGCCAAATCGGTGAGTCCAGTAACTCAATGGGAGGTAAGGGTTGTATCACAGGCAGCTCCAGTGCAGGAGGGTGATCAATATCGGGTTGCGCCCGCTGAGAAGGGGGAAATGCAGAGCCCTTTTGCATGCCGACGCCACTCCGTTTGTGAGACTTATGCATGGGTTTTTTAAGAGAAGACTTCAGGGACTTCTCTTTTTTCGTGTTTATCCTTCTTCTTTTCTTAACTGGTGTAGAGACGGAGGAAGCCTCATTTGGCGCCAACCATTTTGAAGAAGGTGGTCCCATGTCCGATGCCGACTTTGGACGGTGAGGTGGGACCGATGTCAGGGCGCCTACCGATGTCGAAGGAGGCACCGTGAGATGAGAGTCTGGAGGGGTCTCGGCAGGCATCTTTACATCGGACAAAGGGGCCAATGCGGACTCCCAAAGTGCCACTCAGAGTCTCGCAGCTCTACTCTTCTGTGTCTGGTTGGAGAACTTCGAGCATTGGCGGCAAGTCTCCGGGCGATGGGTTTCCCCAAGGCAGAGAATACAGAGTGTGTGGCCGTCACGGGGGTGCAAGTTTCCTGCCACAGCTGACACACGTCTTAAAACACCCCCACTTTTTGGCCATAAAACAAAAATTTGGCACAAAAAGAAAAAGCCCTTGTGTAAGGCAAAAAGAGATTTACCTTGGGGGGGGGGGAGGCCACCAGAGGCAGCGGTGACCCTCAAAAACAATTTTTTAAAAAGTTTTGAGTAGAAATGAAAACAAAGAAAATAAATGATTCAGAAAAAAGAAACAGATTCAACAATCCCTTGTGAGAGAAAAAAACACTTCTTTACCAACCGGCAGAAACAAGCTGTTAACAGCACAGTGGTCAGAAGAGAACTGGCGTGATGTCCATGCTCCATCCCCTTGGGCATGCGCAGTGGGGTTCCCATGAGTGCCTGGGATGGAGGTGCAAAAATCCTGTTGTGAGCTTTGTATATCACCGATTCAGATCAGCACAGACACATAATCACACGGATGTGATGCACAGAGACCAGAAAGAATTTACAGGAGAGGAGCGGAAAGGAACATCGGGGATTGTTTCTCAAATGGAAAAGAGATGGTGTGAACGACACACATTTTCACAGAAACATGGAGCACAACAAGAAAGGCTTCACTTTATTCAGTTATAAGCATCCAAATCCTTTCAGTTTAGAAGGAAGACAAATCTGGTTTCGGTTTCGGCGTCACGAATGGCGGCCGCTTCTCGGGACGCTCCCGGAGGCGGTTAGCCCACGCGCAGTTAGGGGGGGTCTTCGCATGTGCGAAAGACCCTAGTGAGCCTTAGGCAAAGGCTCCGAACCGGGGGCGCTTGGGGAGTAGCCTCTTTGCCGGCAGACAGCCAGGAAATTGAGGCTTTCTTCCCGCCCCAATCGGCCCCGCTGCGGCGTGCCCGTAATGGGACTTAGCGGCGCCACCGATTTCCAGGAGTGAAGACAGCGCTATGGTTTAAAATAAAAAGAAGAAGTAGCATCGAATCGTGAGTTGAAGATCTATTTTGAAGCGTAAATCGGAGCCCCCTGCATGCGTATAAGCGTTGGGAGGAGGGAGGAGTTCCCACCCCCTTTGAGAAGCAAGATCTACAAAGGGAGCGCGAAGGGGGGCTGAGAGAAAAAAAGTGTTGGTGAAAGTACCGTTGGGGTTGCATGGAAGACTGCGATCATCTTAGCTTCCTGGGGGATGCGGCACGAACTTTTTAAAAGTAAACAAAAAAACAAAATGTCGATAATGGAAAAAGTCCTGCAGACACCGGAAGAGAAGAGAGGAGGGACTTCCGGTCCAGACAGCCCCCCCCCAAGAGCTTGCTGTCAATCAACAGGAAAAGGAGATGCTGTGCCCCCTGCTGGAACAATTGCAGAAAATCAACGAAACTCTGTTTAAAATGGATAGTGTTCTCATCAGTCGACAGAAACAGATATCGGAAACAACTAGAAAGATGATGGAGATCGAACAGAAATCGAATCTGATTCTAGGTTTCCAGGGCGTTAAAGAAGAAGAGAAAGAAGATCTCGGATTTACCTTGACAAATGTCTTGGCACCCCTAACTGGCAGTGAAGCGATAAAATTAAAAGAAGAGGTGGATGAGGCTCCCAAAGCCTATTCCGCTTTTATAAAAGAGAATATTCTGCCAGTAGAAGGGGATGTTGAGCTTAGCAAGCGACAAACTGGAGATCTAATTTCATCTGAAGAGTTTATGGAGCCCTGGAAGCTTGAAGGCCAGAAGTTTAAGGAAAAAGAGAAAAGAAAGAAGACGGATTTCATCTTCAAAATACAGAAACTTCTGAAGAGACACGCCAGCAGGGAGGAAGATGCAGTATTCAAAACTGGGACAAGTGAAGAAGACAGCAGCCCAGGGGAAAGTGGTGATGGAACGGAAGACTTCAAAGTTAAAATGGACTCAATCCATAACTGGAAGAGATTTAAAAAGAAGATACTTTGAGGACTGTTCGTGTAACATCTGGAAGGAGCTGTTTAATTACTAACCCCAATGGACTTTACTAACTGCATTAACAGAGTGACTTTGGACTTTGCAATAGTTAAAAAGAAGATCTTCTAACCATGATAGATGCCAAAATTGGTATTGGTTATTAACCTAAACTAACCCTCACTAACAGGAAAAATTTCACTCCATCTTTTTCTTTCTCCATCTGTCTACCCTCCCCGTTTCTTATAAAAAGAATAAAATTCTCTCTTTTTTAAGAGAGTTTTACAAAAAAAAAAAAAAAAAAGAAGGAAGACAAATCTATACTGGGTTTTCCTTTCCACTACTGTTTTTCTTCTGCCACCCTAGTTCACTGGCACCAGCAGCGTTTTTGTCTTCACTTTCACAAGACAATGGCTTTCCTCTGGCTGCATTCTAGCCAAGCACCCCCACCTCATCCTTGATGTCTGCCTCTGATTAAAAAATAATCATAATAGTGCCAGCCATTCCACATTTCCCTTTATAGGCAGCACTGTATTCACCACTGTCTAACACTTCATATATACTACCAATTCTGAATGTGGCTTTGAAATCATAAGCATGCCAATGGTCATCTAAAGACTTATAGAAAACCAACCCACATTACAACTACAGTACAGACTAAGTTAACACTTCACCACATCCTTACATCCTCATGTAGCTGCAATCTTTGCCACTCTGTCATTTTAAGTTGCTGACGATCCATGAGAACACACCAAGACATTTATGCTGCTCTAAATCAGGGGTCAACAACCTTTTACAATTAAAGAGCTAAACCACGGCAAAATTCTGAACAAACAAAACCAGTATAAGAAAGCCTACCTGCATAACTGAAAATATACATTAGTGATAATTGGCATGGATAAATTGGAGGAGAGGGGAGTGATGGAAGATACTTGGGTCCCCATGTTAATAATCTACACATTTTCTGTAGCCCAAACACTGGTTGTTGTGACCTTTTTATTAGGAAGTGGCACACTCGAGGTCTCATGATAAGTCATGTAGTGGAGCATCCTGGGTGACTGTTTCAGTGCATTTATCTGCTCATAGTTTACATTAACAGCTGTTTCACCTCCATCATTTCCCTTTCAGTAAAGGATCTCCAAGGAGCTATTTTGTTGTTCAGTCGCACAGTCGAGTCCGACTCTTCGCGACCCCATGGACCAGATTACGCCAGGCCCTCCTGTCTTCCGCTGTCCGCTGAAGTTTGCTCAATTTCATGTTTGTTGCATCGATGACACTGTCTAACCATCTCATCCTTTGCTGTCCCCTTCTTCTTTGACCTTCAATCTTTCCCAGCATATATATCTTTCCCTGTCACTTTCTTCACATACTGTTTGTTCTAGTGTCCCATCTAGCCCTCCAACATGGTGGTGGTGGTAGAAAGTGCCATCAAGTTGCAGTCAATGTATGGCAATCCTGTAGGGTTTTCAAGACAAGAGATGTTCTGTGGTGGTTTGCCATTGTCTGTCTCTGCATAGTGACCCTGGAACTCCTTGATGGTCTCCCATCCAAATACTAACCAGGGCCATTTCTTCTTAGCTTCTGAGATCTAATGAGATTGGGCTAGCTTGGGCCATCCAGGTCACAGCCCCCTCCAATACACCTTAATTTAAAGATCTAACTTTCTTTTTACAAAGGTCATATTTGGTTCCCTGCCTGAGCAACATTTGGCTCTAGAGCCACAGGTTGCAGACCCTTACCCTAAACAGCTACTCTGCATGATGTGACAAATGTGCCTCAAGATCAAAAAATGCTCCAGAAGAACTCAGGCTTTGCAGTATGCATCTTCTGTAGACCTGAAAGGTATATTGTGTCACACTTCTTGGGCCATGTGCTGCTTCATTAGCACATCTTGAGATGCTTGGTCCAACAACATGATTTAAAACCAGAGGTTAGACATTGCCTGGGTTTTTGTACCTCTTACATATGAGTCACGTTCAGAACCCTGCAATAGCGCAAATACTGGGAAACATTCTATTCAATTCCATAAAGGGGAATAAGGGATGGTGATGAAAAGACAGAACTTTCTTTCTAAGCAGTATGAATTTCATTCAAGCCCCTGTGATCCATAACAGATGAAGCCTCCATGAATTTCAGATGAAGATGATTTACACTGTGGAAGGCTACAGCACTGTGATGCAAAGCAATTTTAGAACACACTATTTTCTTTTTAAAAATCTTACTAAGAGCCAGCATTTTCCTCAAGGACATTATAATGCTCTTTTTCAGCTGTTCTGCTCCCTCCTTGGGAAGAAATAAATCTTCTTGTATAAATCACAGTGCACCTAATGAAAGGGGGGGATCCTTAAAGGAATACGTAGTCAGAAGTCACACAAAGTGCAATCATGAGGGAACTAAACAAATCAGTACTTTAAAAGTAGCTGAAGACAGACACCTATGGACTCACTACAAGAGTAATGGTGAGTGAAATAAGACATGGACTTTCAGGCAAAGTCTCTTTTCATTGGAGCGCCACGTACAGAGAAATCCCTGCGGACTGACACTTGTAGATACTTGGAATCTGTATCTAAAAGAAAGGAGTGCTGAAACATCATTGGACCATATCAGAATGCCCCTGAGTCTTATTTTAGGATTTTTATGCACCTGGTTGAATTACCAAGTACGAGCCAAGCTCATAAGGCTATGATGGGATGGTTCAGATTGGATGGTTCAGATGGTTCAGATTGGAATGATGAAATAGAGTTAATTCCCCCTCCCTTCTTCCCCACCCACACAGAGGACTCTAAGCCCCCCCCCCCAGCCTCTAAAAAATATCTACAGTAGAGGTCTGTTCTGCTTAAACGAATTAAATCACAGCAACTGTTTAAACTCAAATTGATATTAGCAGGTCCCAGAATCAATGTATCATCATATTGTTGGGATATGCAGATTATGACACATTCAGCTAGGAATGCTGCTTGACAAGCACTTGCATACTTTCTTGGGGGCAGCAGTACTTTAGCACCAGGAGAAAACCATTTCATGACTTTTAAAAATAGCCCTTCAGGAGACTAATAAAAATGAACCACTTCTTTAGATGATGTTTACAAAATGCTGCCAGCCTTACTTTGTCAGGCTTTGCTTTGATCTATAACGGCGCTCGGATGCACCACCATGCTGATGGAGTGAAAGGCAATCAAGATTCTCTGCAACGAGGGCTTCTGTATGTCATTATAGAGATTAGGCTGGGATGACTTATGCAAGCAAGGAATATACAGGTATTCCCTATACAGCTGGAAATGATCTATGACTACTTGAAAAAAACCTCAACTGCAAGCATGTGGGGAAACTGTCCAGAAGCCTGTTTGTATAACAAGCCTGTTGCTAAACTTTATAAAAACCAAAGGCAGCCTCCTACTTGTTTTTGATGTTGTCTGTATTTTTCAGATGGAATTTATCTTTCAACAGAGAGCACTGAGATAACTGACAAGGTCAAATAAGTAACGACTAATACATTTGTCTCTCCTATTAGTGAATCTGTATCAATCTAAGTGGAAAACTCTACTGATCCATAGTTTTTCCCAAAGGCATTAAGAGTGCCTTCCGCCTTGCATTTAGTGCCCTTGCAACTCCCTCACAAACGACAATTCAGCAATATTCTGCTTTTCAGCACACCTATTACTGCGAAGGGTATGGTATTCTGAAGGACATAAGCAGGACACAAAAGATATACTTGTTTCACTCCACAGCCAACAGCAACTTCCTTGGAGAGGCTCTGTACAATTTCCACTCAAACAAGTGCAGATGGGAAAGGGAGTGTGTGTGTGTGTACCAGAGAAAGTCAATGTATATTTGCATCTCTTGGGGGTTCATTAGGAATATACGGGGCTTTGGTGGGTGGAGGTGCCAGAACTCTCAAGAGGGAAATTAAGCTCCAATCTGTATACTGAAAACTCATGAACTTTTAAACATTTTAAAAAGAATTTTGTCAAAGAGGTTCTGGAACTCTGTTCCAGCACGTTCCCTCAGAAATAAAGCCCTGGGAATACAGAAAGTGAAAGCTATGGAGAGAGACAGGAGTAGAATCAATATTCAAAGCTATTCTTGAACAGGGCCCAGTTCATAATGTCCTTCCATCACACTTATAAGAAGCTGCTTCCCTGTGATATTACCCTACTGTCACTGTGAATTGTGCACAAATATCACAACCAAATGGGAATGAGCGATAACCATCAGAAGGAAAGTCAACAACTGGATAAGAAAGAATGCATGAGACTGGCCCATAGGATAATAATGATAATACATGACTGGCTGATATGACAAGGATAGTGATCACAACCAGGTGCGACAGTATCACAGGGAAGCAACTCCCACATAGCTTGTATGCATGTGTGTATACCTCCGTAGCACTGCTTCTGGCCTGCTGCTTCCTACCCATCTGTACTAATACTATCAATCACTCTCTCCATTGTCTGCACTTGCTCGTTTTTTGAGGGTTCGGGTATAATGGGAGAAGAGTCACTGATGGTGATATGGGAAATGGCAACAGCACTCAAAAGTAGAAAGGGAAGAGACTGTAAAGTTGGCTGTTCCTCAAAGGTTCACTGGCCTGTCCAAATTTCTGAAGGAAAAAGGTAGCCCAGCATAGCATGTTCCGTCTTAGATTCTCCCCTTAACTCCCAGTGCCTAACTGGAAATTGGCACTGTGGTCCTAGACAGCAGAAAGATGCAAAGAGCCATATACATGAATATTAAGAGATGGATGACCACAGCTATTGGGCAGGTACTTCAGTTAATAAAAAATGTCGTGCTAGATGGAATGAACAGACCCACACCATCAGCAAACAGAAGACATCTAGTAAAGTGCAAAATCCAAGCAATGACTGACTTGAATGAATTGGACTACTGGATTTCTCATTAGTATGGAAAAGAGGCTTGTGATGGTTCATTCTCCCCAGGAGTACTATATTTTTACATTACCAATTAACCATTCTTCACTGAGAGTTTTTCAGCATTGTATATGGCCACATGTGGGCTCTGTAAAAACACAAGATGTGTTACCAATGGTAAACAGAAATTAATGACCTTGAACAGACCAACTGTTTGAATTCGTTAATGTATGTCCCAGCCTTCATTACAGCAGCACTGACAGGCTGAAAGTATGTTTTGGTTGACTACTTCAAACATTAAAAATTTGGAGACATCTATTACATTAATTCATTGAAGACTGTGCTTGATTTTACTTTATTGGCTATGCTGGTGGTAATGGATATATATATATTTGGGGGGGGAGGGAAGAAGCAATCCTCTCTTACGCATCTTTTCAAAATAACTTAATTAAATTTTATAGCCTGGGCCAAAAGTCCTGCCTGTTTTGTGGTCCAACAAGGTTCAAATGGAGTTCAGGCCAGTGATGAATCAGAAGGGCAGTCAGAGATGGTTATCTCTAAGAGATGAGCTCATCTCCATTTAAGAAAGGCTAAGCAGGTACACCATGTTCAATTCAAAATGCTGAAAAGAGCCTAGGGGAAAAATACATTGTCATTTAATTCTTTTTCACTTTTGGTCAACTATGATATTATGCACACTGCTTTATGTATACAACTGCTATGCTGGATCAGACAACAGTATACTTTATTTGTTAAATTCTAATACTAGTTTATTATCCAACTAGAAAGTAAAGAAACAAACAGGAAATTCATCCTTTTAAAAAGGTATGCATATAAAACATTTAAATATTATAAACACATTCTACTTTTATTACTAGGGTTGCCAGATCCATTAGAGATGCTGGTGGGAGAGCTGTTCCAGACATTCCAGGAGCCAGAAGTGTAGCCCTTGATGTGCCAACATCACCATAAGTGATGTCGTACACCATGCCTGTGTCACCCAAAAGTGATGTGGGCATGTTGGGTTTTTTTGGGGCAAAACTCTATGGTAAAATCACCCTCAAACCATAGAGTTTTGCCCCAGAACCAGAGCATTGCCCCTGGCATGCCTGGGTGACTTCTGGGTGACGTGGTCATGTCAACTGCATGCAACATGCAACATACAACACTGCTGTGGGGGGGAGATTTCCTCCTGCTGGCCAGCTGGCTGGCAGTAGGCAGGAGCCCACAAAACCGGGCAATCCCCTGCCCCCAACTGGAGAATGGCAACCCTATTTATTACACAAGCTTCAATAAAGCTTGTCTCCTGAGTCCTTCCTATGTCTTCAATTTACTAGACTCCAGCTGCTCTAGAAAATTCTAACAGCTAACAGTATTTCAATAGTAGCATTACTATAGAAAAATATAAAGTGTGAGATCCAGGACTCCAACATACTGCTGTCATGCACTGCACATACTTCAATTTAATAAACAAAATGTTCCTTTCTCAGAGGATATGTGATTACATCCATTATGAATGTAGCAGTAGGGGGGAAAGTTTAGAAGAAACAAAATAGTTTGGGTCAGTTCCATTTGAATGTCATCCCTGCTTTGCACTTTCCTAAGTGACCTGGCAGGTGGAACTACGTTGTTAATGGACTGTATATATATATATAGAAGATTTTCTTGCTCAAGATCAGCATGCTACAGTTAATTTGGTTTTTTTTTTAAAAAAAGACATGCCAGTTCATCAGTAGCAACTCTGAACTCTATTATAAAGTAACAGTAGGGAACCGAACCAGGATTAATAGTGGTACTCAGTCCTGGGATTAGGGGTGTCTTATTTCATGGATTTTTAGGCCATCTGTTCTTCCCTCCTACATTTAGTCCTGCAGAACTATAAACGCACCTCTACCTCAGGGACTATAGAAAGGAATTAGAATTGTTCTGCTTTTCATTATCACAAGATTCAGTAACTCATTTCATTGTCAGGATAATCCCCTTTTACTCTTTCTTTTGCGCTTGTAGGGTATGCCAAAATGACAAATAAAATCCCAGATGTTAGAGACCTGATGAGGTCTCCACCTTTCCTTGAGTGTTGTGTTTAAGCTACTTGGGACACAGTGTCAAAACTGACAGGATCCTGATGCCCACACCCAATATTCATTATGGTTCGTTAGTGATTTGTATAGTTGTCTACAGGCTGAACTTCCACTTCAGTCCTCAGTGGCCATTAAAATGTTTAGTTTGTCCTCTGGCTTTTACTGACAAAGAATTCATTTCCTATTGTTCAAGTGTTGGAAAGAGTTTACGGTTCTTTCTAAAAGTAACAAAGGTCTTCTGGGTGCTGTAAATGGATTGTTACTCTAGCATATTATTTTAGGTAGTCAAAACTAATTTGAGGCTTTATTTTTCCTTAGGCTAACTTGCAGATCTTTAGCATCCCAGAACCAGGGCAACATCTTGGCAGACTTTTCCAGAGACATTGAGTTAATTCTGAAAGGGAAAAATGGTTTCTGTTTAACAACCCATTATCTGTATTTCTTTCTAGTATATGGTTGAAATCTCTAGCTTATTACTTTTTGAAAAACTTGTGACTAGTTGAAATGTATGCAATTTATAGGCAATTCTTGTCACTGTGGCATATTTAAAGGAAACAATCATATCACAAACAACAAAAACAGCAACAAAAGTTTTTTTTCAGAACTGCATCTGCCCAGTCTATTGCGTTCTTTCCTCTAGCCCTAGGTTCTCTTCTTATCTAAATAGAGAGATTGTAAAAAATCAGTTTCCTCCTTTTATTTTGGAGATTGCATATATCCTTACCTTTTCCTTCTCCCCCCCTCTCAGGTACATAGTACACTGTTCAGAATTACTCTAAAATTAGTTTAGGGGATAAATGAACTGTCACAAAATATGTTTCTAAACTTGCTCACATCATGCTGGGATGCAACTTCTGGAGCTGACAACCCTGCCTTTGGAAGCCAGGACTGTATACTATGAGGGGGAGCCAACAGAAACTTATCTTCCACAGAGCTGAAGCCTGTTTCTCCTGGTCTTCACAGTAAACACCTTTATCTGGACTAATGGTTGGTTCCTAAAAATATCCCTAAGGGTTTGAAGGCCAGCAGCTGATCTGTTGATGTAGAGTTTTTAAGCCTCTTGATCATTCTCTGAGTCAGGCCCAATCCTGACAACATTGTCCTTAGGATGATTTGACAAGCAAGCACCCTGACTGTCTATATGTAATAGGCTGCAACTGGAAGGCAGGTTGACCTTCTTGCCCAACAAATACGTGTATTTCCAGTAGAGGCAATCAGACTGTAGTCTGATTCAATTCCACAGGGCCTGTAAAACAGAAATGTTTTGCCAGGCATACGGCTGAGGCAGTGAAGTTTCCATCTGTACTGGCCTTCCCCAATCACCAATCACCTCTCCGACATCCACTCTGTCACTGTACCAGTCTCCACTGACACACAGGCGGCACAACCTCACTTTGGACAATTTTGTTATTAGTGCCTAAAATTTGATTTGTTGTATTCATCCATTTTTAATAATTAATCTATGAAATGTTTTTTAACTTGTTGTTACCCACCCTGCCTTGCTATGCAGGAAAGGGTGGGCTAAAACTCCAATAACATAAACAAAGAAACGAGCAAATAAAGATCACTGAAATCAAATTAAATGAGTTTCTATAATTATTAGATTGTCTGTTGTTAAAACAAAACACCGCCATGAACTGAAAAGGCAACATGAGTACTGAAACAGAAGCAGCATTCATGTGAATAAATCACCCTACTGGAAAACACATCCTAGACTAGAACCAGCAAGCTGGGATCTCAAGCCTCTATGACTGTTCATGTCTTTGTAGTTCAGCAAGTCTCACTTATATACATGGCAGAACATGCAACATACAAGTGAAGAGTTCTAGAATTGTAACCTGAAATTATACAATGCACACATTTTATTTATTTAATACACATAGCAGATTCTTCTCTATTATTTTAACTTTTCATTTCAAATCTGAGTAATGATTTTAAGTATACTATTTTCAGAAAATGATACAGAGTATTAAATGTCTCTTAAAAACATTTATTTTGAATTTTTCAGGGTCTATATCAAAGAAAAACAAATGTGGGGCATTCAAATGTTAGGAACACTTCAAATAAAGTACTGAAAGGTAAGTTTTTTGGTACTATATGTACTGCAAAAAATGGGTGAGATGGAATTGCTTTCATTTGTCTGCTAATCAGTCAATCAATCATAAAATTAAGATCCGTCATGTACCCTAACTTCATAAATATAGTTTAACCCTATAAGCTTGTATCTACCTTTTAAAAGTCAACTTTGGCCTCAACAGAGAGCCCAAGAGCAAATGAGCAGACTTTGATGAGATACATGTTCGCTTCTGTGTTAAGATACGGATAAACTAGAACAGACTTATGATCCTCACTGCAGTGCCTGTTTTTGATGTGGTAAGATCTATCAAGTCTGCCAGCCCAGATGAGATTCTTGTGTTACCTGCAGAATATGGGTTGGGTATGCTGAGTAGAGGATCTGCTCCTCTTTACAGAAATACATGCAGCTTCCCTATCAATGGTGGAAGGGGATCAGGGCAAATATCTTTTTAAAGATATAAGCTGCTATTAGAAAAAGAAAACCACTTTCCCCAGAATTCCTAGAGTGGAAAGTAGTAGAAAAGGGACTATTAGAATTGCTGATTACAATGTCCTAATTAATACTATCTGGAACTCTGGGGGAAAAAACCCTTTAATGCAAGGTTATCAGTTAATTAAAAGTCTTTAAATGTCATTAAGCAAGGTCATAAGCTCTTGTTTTGCCTCCACAAGGGAAGAAACATGCCTACAACACATTCCCAAGTGAGTTTAAAAAAACTATTCTCAGCACATAAGATTCCTCTTACATTACAAACCAACTTCCATCTCTTACACAAAGACTCATCTGGAAAAGAGGCCGTTTACACTGTTTATAAAATACTGTCACATAAAATTTGTAAAAAAACATATTTCACTAAAAATAGCTTGCGTAAGTAAGGGATTAGAGTAGTTTCTGCTGCTATAATTGTTCCTTTGTAGTTTTTTCCATGATGTTTTTTGAAAGTGCCTTTTGACTATGTTTATTAAAGTCAGCACATCAAAAAGGATCAAAGCCACTGCTAGTGAGAAGTTAAAAAAACCCTCAAAAACCCCAAGTGTGTTGTGTTGTCTCATGGGGGAATTATGCAGATTCAAGTAAACAAGTGCAAATTGTTGAGGTTTTAATGAAAATTTTCTACAATTATTGAATCTGAAGTCATTCGGTATTATAACATCTGCATAGCAGATGGCCATTCTGTATAAAAGGCAAGCAATGCTACTTTGTCTGTTTTAACAGTACATCTGAGATGACTACTTTTTGTCATTGTAAGCCGTTTGCTTCAGCAAATAATTCGTAAAACGCAGCTGCTGCAGATGGTCACCATAGTTATGTGATTGTAAAAATCCGAAACACACAGTGAAGTATTTGCGTATTAGTTTCATTTGCCAACATCAACTCTGTTCAGCTCGAAAGGTATATCTATAAAATTTTGAAAATAAAAAGAGACCAATTCTGACATTTTTTAAAAAACACACACCTAAATTCCCATTTGTTACACAGCTATTGCAATATTATGTTCAAACTATACCAACCTGTAAAGTCTCTGTGAAGAAAAATGAATTCTCCTTTATAAAGATCTATATTTTTAAATTAACTATACCAACCTGTGAAGTCTCTGTGAAGAAAAATGAATTCTCCTTTATAAAGATCTATATTTTTAAATTAATGCTTTAACAAAAATAAGTTTTACTGTAATCTATTAGTATTTTAACTGATAAATATCACGTGAAATTAAGAAATTAATGCAGTTGTGTTTCATTTTTACCAATATTTTCTTTTGAAATATAATTATGCAAAACACTTAAGAATAATGCATACTGCAAAACATATACACTTGCTTAACTATTGCACTCAGAGGGGAAAAGTTTGTGTGGCTAAATTGAAAAACAATGTAGAAATTTGCCTTCAATGGTCTTTGAAATTCACAACCTTAGTTTTCTCCTCAGTAATGTTTAAGGGTAGAACTTTCACTGAGTGCAGTGGAATTTATTTATTTATTTATTTGATTTATACCCCAGACTCCCTGACAAAGATTACTCTCTGAAGTACCGATCCTGTATTTAGACTGGAACTCATATGATGAAATACAAAACCATTTTCTCCATACAGAAAACTAGAACATCTTCACATCTGCTCTGCAACCTCCCCCCAAAAAACTGAATGCAAGATATGCCATCTTGTACTCAAAAAGTCTTCAAATATTTAGCAAGGTAAGTTGGTTATAATTGGTTTTATAATGCAATTGGTTTTATAATGTATTGAATTTTTGTTTTAAAACCACCCTGAGCCCCGTGTAAGTGGGGAAGGGTGGTCAAGAAATCAAAATACAGATAGATAGATAGATAGATAGATAGATAGATAGATAGATAGATAGATAGATAGATAGATAGATAGATAGACAGACAGACAGACAGACAGGCAGGCAGGCAGGCAGACAGGCAGGCAGACAGACAGACAACTGGAAGATTTGATCCTCTCTTTGACAGCTAGCTTTCTGTGTGGAGGGATTACTGTTTTTGTTATTAATAAACATTCAGCTACACGGACACCACATACTGCCTGAAGTTGTATTTAGATGTAGGTTTATTATCTCTGTGAGGCAGGGTTGCCAAATCCGCATTGCATTATTCCTGGAGATTTGCGGGTGGAGCCTGGGGCACTTTACCAAGGTATAATACCATAGAGCCTACACTCCAATGTTGCTGTTTCCCCAAGGAGAACTGCTCTATGTAGTCTGTAGATCAATCACAATTTTGGGAGACCTCCAGACCCTCCCTGGTTGCTGGTAACCCCACTGTGAGGGTTCAAGTAGAGTGAGACATGACTGTATCACCATTTTTAAAAAATGTTAATTACAATTAGAGGGGAGGGAGGTTTGGATTAAACTTCCTGCCTCCAGCTCTGTTTTCCCCAATACAAACTGCTCTCCCAAGTTGATTTTTGCCATATTGGGCAAAACATACAGGCAAATGATCACAGAACTCCCAGTATTCCATCAGTTTGCACTGTCCCTGAATTGCTGGAATAAATGGATTAAACCAGGAACAGTATGTGATATGTACTGCTGAGCCTGCCAAATTGTTCTTTGCAGTCCCATATGTCAAAGGAAAGACATTGGAATTTGAGATATATGAATATGCTGTAACATATCAGAGAAAGAATACTGTAAGAGCAGCTGAGAGGAAATGACGGAAAAGGAAAAAAGTAGACAAAATAGGCTCATAACGATGCAAAGAGAGTTAGAAATGTCTTGTATTCAACTCTTGCTGCTGGTTTTTCCATGATACAACTGAAGTATGACTGGAAAAGCGTGGGAATGCATTTGCTGCACTTGTATGTACAGCAGTTTATTTATGGATAAAAATGATTTCAGCCTTCAGTATTTCCACAGTCTTTCATGTTCTATGAACCTTAAATTTTTCATTTTTAACTTTTAAAACAATAAAAAAGCACTAAGATTTATTAGTCCAAGTAGGAATATTCCTGATGAAAAAGCAATAAATCACGTAGCTTGGCCTGGAACTTATACTTCTCAGCTACAAATTGCTATCTTTATCTCTTAAACTACTTATGCCAGCTCACTAAAACCTGGCTAATATCCAGTGGAGAAAAATGCGCAGTTTAAATAACTTTTACTAAGAGACTTCCTAACACAGCAAATACACACATAAACGTCAGAAATCGAGCAGAAGATTATTTATGATAGATATTTCTGGTAGATACTTTATGATAGATTATTTATAGATTATAGATAGATATTTATGATTATATCTATAGATATTTATGATAGATTATTTATGATAGATACTTTTCAGTTAAGCTTTTGGTTGGTCTTCATTTTTGAAGTGGTAAAAATAGTTGTCATACATTAAAAAAAAATCCTTTTGTGTGCTTCTGGTGATGAATTTAGGGGAGAAAATTTAGAACAAAAGTCTTAATTTACAGACAGAATTCTTCCAACTCAAATTTGAACTCTGAAAATTTCCAACCTAAATCTATAGGTTGTTTAATTACCACACAAACTTTGTGCTATATTTTTTTCTGTAGTAAGTCCTATAAGGTTATCTCACCCTCATTCATAGTATTAAAAAATCACTACATAAACCTAATTGGAGAATCTACACATAGGATGGTGGTGGAAAGTGCTATGAAGTCGCAGCCAACTTATGGTGACCCTCATGGGGTTTCATGACAACAGGTGGTTTGCCAATGCCTTTCTCTTCATTGGTGGTCCCCTGTCCAAGGTCAACCCTGCTTAGCTTCCAAGATCTGATGAGATTGGGCTAGCCTGAGCTATCCAGGTCAGGGCATACATATATTATAAAAGTAACTAATTATCCCAGATTGTTGGATGACAACCACACATTACTCACAAGACCTTGGGGAATGTAGAGTTTGTGAACAGACCACAGAAATATACAGACTCTCCCTGCTCCTTTGTTATTGCTTGAAACTTGCTCCCATCTTTCTGTATCCAGTTTTGTTAATGATCACTGAGTGAAAACCGGTGTGCTCTTAAATTCACAGCCTAATTTTTAGCGTTCAAATCTTAGGTACAGGAAAGTAAAGGTAGTATGTGCAACAAGGAAGATCCTGGGATGATAGTACAAACCATCTGACTTTTAAATCTTGAATCCTTTGTTCAGCTGAACTCACCTGGTGAAATGTGTACTGCTTCTGTGAGCATTAAAGATGCCACAATGTTGGGGATTTTTTAAAGAACACTGATATATGTATTACTGCTATAAATTTAGAAGATTATTATTTGAGGTTGAATTCATTGTTTGGCACTTTTACATGCATTATAGAGCCAATACTTCTCTCAGCATGACAATTAATGAATACAGGCACTTACACTGCATTATTAATTAGAGCCTATAGAATATTATAATCTCTAGTTCAAGCACAAAGACATTTTTCTTCATTTCATTGCCATAAACAAGTCATCACAACTGTGTTTTAATATACAAGTTCAAACATAAACACAACACAAATTCCAGAAATTCCTGGTTGACAAATTGGGGCTGGATCCATTCCAGTCTTACTTCCGCCCCAGCTATGAGATGCAGATGGCTTTGGTCACCCTCACAGATGATCTCTGTGTACAGTTGGACCAAGGCAGGTACTAACTTTTAAGGCCCTTAATGGTCAGGGACCCATGTGTCTTTGGGACCCCCTCTCCTGGTATACCCCCTGAAGAGCATGACGCTCAGCTGATAAGAACCTGCTGGTGGTCCCCGGCCCAAGAGACATCCGGCTGTCCTCCACCAGGGCCAGGGTATTCTCAGCCCTGGCCCCGACCTGATGGAACGCTCTGCTGAATAATATTTGTGCCCTGCAGGACTTAATGCAGTTCCGCAGGGCATGTGAGGCAGAGGTGTTCTGCCAGGCGTTTGGTTGAGGATGGTAATGGCTTTCCATTTGACTGGCACCCCTGTTTCTCCTGCTTCCCCTCCCCATGAGGCAGTGACATACTCTGGCAGTTCCATCACCATCTGATTGGTCATAGATTATTGTTGTATAATATATTTCAATTTTTAAGTATGATTTTATGTAATTATTTTATACTGATGTACACCACCCTGAGCCCTGTTCCACAGAGGAGGGCAGTTTAAAAATCTAAATAAATAAACAAACACAAAAGTCCTTCTTTCAGTCCCCAATTATACAGAACACAGATTAATGCATATGAATGGCTGAATACAACTGTTTGGAGATCCCTGGCTTGAATACAGTTAAAGATTGGCAATGTGGGTACTTGGGAGGCCTAATCAAGTAACACACATTACTGATTATACACTGGCTAGATATCATTGGTGGATAATGTCCTTCCTTCTTCCCAATACATTAACCAGGAAAAAAGTATCACATGGATGACACAATGTTGGGGTCAGCCTTAGCCACTTGTTGGCACAGCTAAAAAAGCTGAATGTACCCCCTCCCAGGAGGTGACATGGTCAGACTTCTAAGATAAGTGGGAACCACATGCAAGGTAGCACTGAGCATGCATAGTCTTGCTAAAGCAGTGGCTCTAGGGCAGCACTACATTAGATGCAATGCCAATTAATGACGGAAGCCTACATGCACGGTCGGGTTAAATTTTCTTATTTTCTTCCCTTTCTTCTACAAGATGAACTGAAAATCTAAAACCCCATGTCCACTCTGGTTGTGCTAGAGATCTTATGTTAACTTCAGCAATGCACTCAAGTTCATGATACCTTATTATTCTCATCTTAATGCTACTGTCACAAAAAGTAGGAAGATTCCTTACCTTTACTCTTAGTGTTAGCTTTCACATTCAAATGTCCACTGAGGTTTGATAAAGATGCTAGTAAGCATGGTTTACTAGGATTTGGAAGAGGTTCCATAGACACCACCATCTGAGTGGTATGGACAGAAATCTTCTGACAACAAGAAATGTCCCTCCACAGGTTTTCTTGAGTTGAAATCTTTTGAGCTCCATCACCATGATCTTCTAAGTCAGAAATCCTGCTTTGGTAACATTGGGATGTTAAGGTGTCACCCTTCTTTGGAAGACTATCAGCTGCTGAAGCATTTTTCTCCTGGATCTCATAATCACTTTTGCTTCTGATCTTTTTCATAAATTGTTTTATTTGATCTAGCTTGACAAAGCTGAAATTGATTTTCAGTGGCTTTGATATATCCACATTTATGTCAGCTGTGGGACAAATATGAAAAACAAACAAAAAGGAAAGAATAATATATCTCATCAATAATTGCTTCATTTATTGTAAAATGAAGTTTTAATTGATTTGCATATTGTTTCCCACAATTTTAGTGTTGCACACTAAATAAAGCACTGGGATGCTAATAATGTAACTCATTTTTAACAACTGAAAAACAGTTACCACTTTAACTTTTGCAGATTCAGGATTCTAGCCATGTTTAGGAGATCAGGAATCAGAGAACAGGAATCAATGACGAGAATGAACGGGGGCCTGGAGACCAAGCCCTCTGAGGAAAGGCTGAGGGATTTGGGAATGTTTAGTCTGGAGGTTGAGGGGGGAAATGATTGCTCTCTTTAAGTATTTGAAGGGCTATCACTTAGAGGAGGGCAGGGAGCTGTTCCTGTTGGCAGCAGATGATAGGACTTGTAATAATGGGTTTAAATTAAGGGTGGGAAGGTTCCAGCTGGATATTAGGAAAAACATTTTTATAATAAGAGTTGTTCAACTGTGGAGGTGGTGACCCCCTCATTGGCAGTCTTTAATCAGCGCCTGGGTAAACACTTGTCAGGGATACTCTAGGCTGATCCTGCATTGAGTGGGGGGGTTGGGCTAGATGGCCTGTATGGCCCCTTCCAACTCTGTGGTTCTATGAATGTGCTGCAGCCCAGGCTCCCTCACCCCATCCTACATGAATTCTCCCATTCATCACAAAATTCCATTGTTCTTCAGTACCACTAATTTCCAAATAAGTATGCACAAACTGGACTGTAGTCTTTATCTGATCATTAATGGCCTGATCTAATGATCTAAAGAAAGAATGTAAAGAAGAAATGGATCTAAAGAAAGAATATTCCTCCAACAGAAGATTCCTTAAAGAAGAAGGGAGCCATTAAACACATCTCTATGTCTGTGTGTCTTCATCTGACTACTGTGTCAAATGAATGGTTACTCAGCTTGGTTATGTTAAGCAGGACTCATTTCCTGCCAGAGTGCTCAGGAGTGACGCTCTGGAATTAAAGAGCCCAGGGGGTGGGCACATGCAGCAAGCCCCACCCCCTGCTCCCAGCAGCCTGCAGTCGGGCCACAAGGAGCAAGAAGAAGCAAGGTAAGTTGCAGAGGGCCCCCCTTACCTTTCCTGGCCCATGGGAACCCAGGGCAAGGCTGAAAGGGGCTTGGATCTAAGAGTCGTCTTTCAGCCTTGTCTCTCCCTTCCCCTCCAAGCCCGTGGGAGCCCAGGGCAAGGCTTAAAGGGGTTGGATCTAAGAAATCTAAGTCCCTTTCAGCCTTGTCTCTCCCTTCCCCCCCAAGCCCACGGGAGCCCTGGGTAAGGCTGAAAGGGGCTTGAATCTAAGTGACATAAGCCCCTTTCAGCCTTCTCTCCCCCCCAAGCCCGTGGGAACCGACGGCAAGGCTGAAAAGGGATTGGATCTCTTAGAGCCCGCAGGAGCTCAGGGCAAAGCTAAGAGATCCAAGCCCCTTTCAGCCTTCTCTACCCCCCAAGCCCAGGGGAGCCCAGGGCAAAGGTGACAGGACTTGGATCTAAGAGATTTCTTAGATCCGGGTGTGTGGCATATGCAAATAGATTATGCTAATGAGTTATGCTAATGAGCTCCTGCACCTCTTTTTCTACGAAATGACCCCTGATGTTAAGAATTATCCTGCTGTTACAAGATTGATGCCCTAATGTTGCAAATGTACAGTTCTACCTTTCCCTTCTTTTTCTTATTACTAATAAGGAGGTTTTCTTTAGAATTTGGAGACAAAAGCAGATTAAAGAAAACTCCATATCAGCCATCCTGCTTTATTCAAAACATATGCTTTTGTCTATCAATTTTCAGTTCTAGAAATAATAATACAGAAGTCAAACAAGCTAGGCTAAGTAGATAGTTCCCTGTTTTCTACATTAAAAATTCCCACCACAAAAATTTCATCATGCTTGATAAACAAGTTCTTGGGTAGGCTTTTCTTGGGTAATTATATGTATAATTGCATAAATATTCAGACTGGAACCTTCACAGCAAATGTTTCAACAATCACATAATGACAGAAGGATTATTTTTACACATGAGAAAAATTAGGTAATAAATTCATTTGGCATTTTTAAAGAAAAACACATGAAGCAGAAATAACATTGAGCAACTAATGTGCTTTCAGGGCACAATAGTATTCCTGTGGAAGTCAACAGCAAACTTTTCATTGGTTTTAATGGCACAGGATGGAAGCTTTACATTATCTTATCCTTTTATCCTTTTATTTGCTTTGAGGACCCCCCCCCCAGTAGACAGCAAGCTGAATACAGGATTTACAGACAACCATGCCATAGGAAGAAACAGCAGCATTTATTTCAGATGTGACTGTATATTTCTGTACTGGTTTGATTAATACAGTTCATGTTAAAGGAATAACTGCAACCACCTTATTACCATACCAACCCTGATTACATGATGTGGAAGTACCATTATCATTTCTGTGGCACTTACTTCTATGTTATGACCACGGTTCTAAAACACCACAGAACCCAGGTTTTTAATCTACTTCTCCAAAAGATTAAAGCAACCAACAGGTTAAAATCACAATACCTACAAATAATGATCTACAACAAACCATACTGCAAATTAAAAACAGCAGCAAAATAACACCATTTCTCTTTCCAATGTGCTCTGAAGAATGATACAAGCAACCTGAACAAGGGAAAAGCATCCAACACCCTCTGGTACAGAATCAACTATTAATGGCTTTAATTCAGAATATTCGAGAAAGGCTCGATCCATATGAATCTAGCACAAGTGTCGAAATGAACAACAGAAACTTCCTTGGAAAGGCTAGAGTTCATGCCTAAAGCTACCAATCTTAACAAGCTCAGCTGGACATAATACAATCACAGTTTATAAAAAAATGCCTTCTACATCACTGTCACTGCTACCTTATAGGCCTGCAAATGGGCTGTATGCTCTGCCCTATTATTTCATGATGTTCAAGTCACCTTCCCATGTGACTCAAATCTGCCAAATCCTCTGTAGGGTAGTTATGAAGCAAGGGATGAGGGCATTAAACAGCAACACTCTGTGTGTGTGTGTGTGTGTGTGTGTGTGTGTGTGTGTGTGTATATATATATATATATATATATAAAATTTTATTGAGAAACAATAAGGGTACAATATCCATCAACTTTCAACAGAGCTGCATCTATAAAGTAACACAAATCAAATAATTAACATTCAGTATTATGATAAACATTCAATTGTCATTACAAAGCTAAAATTAGCTAAGGCATCAGAACCAAAAGTATTTTGTGTTTGAATTTCATTTCAGAAATGGAGCCCACTAATTAATTACATATGACTCATTGACCTGTAACTCTGAAGGTTGAATGTCATCTGAAATTTTTTCCATAATAAAATAATCCCACAATTTTTTTCTCTTTCCACTTTATCGCTATTATGTTTTTTGCTGCTGTGACCATCATAATCAGGTCTTTCTCAAGTTTGGAGACTTTAAAGGTTTCCCATAAATTCAAAAGGATCAACTCAGGGTTCAGTGGAACTGCGACATTATAAGCGATTTCTGACACTATATGCTCCCAAAATGACCTGATCACCTTGCACATCCAGCAATTGTGGAAAAAGGTTTCCTTCTGACCGCAGTATTTCCAACAATTGGAAGATGCTAGTGAAATACAACGAGACAACCTAGCTGGTGTTAAATACCACCTGGACACAACTTTATACATTTGTAGTTGTAAAGGAATCACTTTGGAAGTATATGCCCGGGCATTCCATATTTTGTGCCATTAATCGTGTGATAGCTCCTTGCCTAAGTCTTTATGCCAGGCACCTTGATAGAAGTGGCAACTAGGATGCTCTGCTTTCAGTAAAATGTTATAGATCTTTGAAATTAGTCCCTTAATAGGAACATCGTCATGATACAGTAGTTTTTCAAAGTCGGTTAACCCCATTCGGATAGGAGGCCTAAATTTATGCGTAGCTAATAAATTACTGATTTGTAAGTATTCAAACCAAGGCAAAGTATGGTTACACTTCTGATCTAGGTCATCTTTTACAAGTAGGTGGCCCTTTGGCATTATATCTATAAAGTGGTTGATATTTAAGCGCTTCCAGTGCATAAATGTACTTTCCCCCAGCCCCGGTTTGAACCAATTTTGACCGGTGAATGTCAATACAGATGTTGGTGGAACCAAACGTTAAATATTCCTATTCCAGACTTTTTTGATAGCTTCAAAAAACAAATTCAGATGTGATAGAGGGTATTTTTTTCTGGGATGTGTGCCATAGAATTTCCTAGAACTCAAATGGAGAGAAAGAATTCTCTTCTATACACTTCCATTCTGCCACATGAGATCTGTTGTATTGTTTGACAATATTAGCAAGTATAATGGCATCATAGTATAGACCTATATCTGGAGCAGCTAGATCTCCTTCTTTTTTGGATTTTTTTAATGAGATAAACCCTATGCATGGTTTCTTGTGATGCCAAATGAACATATTTATTTCCCCATGCCATTTCTTTAACAATTCAGGTGGGAGATATACAGGTATTGCCCTGACATAGAATAGGAGTTTTGGCAAGATAAGGGATTTAACTAAATTAATACGTTCTATTAGTATAAGATTTAGTTTATCCCATTTAGTCAAAAGCTCTTTTATCTTTAATGATATTATAGCATGATTAGTTTTTATTAAATCTTTTAAATTTAAAGGAACATTGACTCCCAAATACCTCCATGTTTTTTCTACCCAACTGTATTGAAATCTACGTTTTATCAGTTTTCTACGTGAAGTTGAAACATTAATGGGATAAAGTAATGATTTGGCGTAGTTTACCCTAAGATCTGAAATTGAGCCAAAAACTTTGAGATGTTGGTTTATTATTGGGAGGGAGGAGTCAAGGTGTGAGTCAGAGATAACACCATGTCATCTGCGAATAAGCTTATTTTATAGCATTTGTCTTTTATCTCAACACTGGGAATTCGTGGGTCTTCTCTTATCATACTGGCGAATGGCTCTACTGCAAGTGCAAATAAAAGGGGTGATAGGGGGCACCCTTGCCGTGTCCCTCTATTCATGAATATCTCTTGTGAGTTGGCGCCATTTATCCTCAAGGTCGCTTTGGGGGAAGAATACAGTGAGTCAACCATTCTTCTAATGGTGTAATGATGTACATATTTTGGCTCTACCATGTCAAATGCCTTTTCTATGTCTAGAGATAGTAACCCTGTGTCTTTAGATCCGTATGTTTTGCAATGATGGATGATGTGCAAACTTTTCCTTATGTTGTCCATCATATCCCTTTGCAGGATGAATCCCGTTTGTTCTAATGATATATAGTCATTTATAATTTTATTAAGTCTTGAAGTAAGCATAGATGTGAAGATTTTATAATCGTAGTTTAATAGTGCTATAGGTCTATATGACTTAACGTCAGTTGGGTCTCTGTCTTTCTTTGGAAGTAAAGTGATTTTAACATTGGTCCAGGTGTTTGGAATTTTACCTGTGTCTAGAAGAAGAAGAAGAGTTTGGATTTATACCCCACCCTTCACTGCCCAAAGGCATCTCAGAGCAGCTTACAAACTCCTTTCCCTTCCCCTCCCCACAACAGACACCCTGTGAGGTAGGTGGGACTGAGAGAACTGTCCTTGAGAGAACAGCTGTGCCAGAGCTTGTGACTGACCCAAGGTCACATCAGCAGGTGCAAGTGGAGGAATGGGGAATCAAACCCAGTTCTCCCAGATAAGAGTCCGCATACTTAACCACTACACCAAACTGGTGTTAAATAGTTAAATATGTCCAAAAGAAAAGGAATTAGAGTAGAGCGGTACCATTTATAAAATTCAGCTGTGTGGCCATCTGTGCCAGAGGATTTGTTATTTTTCATTTGCTGTAAGGCTACTTCTAATTCTTTACTATCAATTGGTTGCTCAAGAAAACTCTTATGTTGTTCTGTTAAAGTTTTCAAAGAAGTGAAATTACGGAAAAAGTTGAGTATTGAGCCAGCTGAAGGTTTTGTGGATTGATAGAGCTTTGAATAGAAATATTCAAAGTGATGAAGTATTTCTTTTGTTGACGTGCTAACCATGCCTTTGGGATCTTTTATACCTTTAATTCCTGTATCCAAAATCTTTTTCTGTACTTTCCAGGCTAATAAGCGTGCAGACTTTAGGTTTCTAAACCAATAATTCTGCTTAATATATAGGAGATTGCGTTTTATTTTTCCTGTCTCCAATGCTTCGAGCTTTCTCCTTTCTTCTAATATTTTTATGTATAGTTTTTTCCTACAGGAACTTTTGTGGAGTACCTCCATTTTGGCTATATTCATCATCAAATCTTGCTTTAACTTGGCTTTCTTTTTTTTAACAGGCCACAGATACAAAAATGATCTTGCCCCTAAGGACAGCCTTAAATGCGTCCCAAGCAATTTCACTGGAAGTCTCTTTATTCCAATTGAATTCGAAATATTCTAAAATGTCCCTCTCTAACTCTTTGGCTATGTTTTTATCTCTTAATAAAAAAAATTTAAACTTCCAAACAGGATTTGTGTCTGTTTTAAATAAATTGCTGAATTGGCATATTACTGGATTGTGATCAGAATAGTATTTTTGACCTATTTGAGCTGAGAGGACCTTGTTCATTAGAGAAGATGAGACAAAAATATAATCTAGCCTAGTGTGGATTTGAAAACGAGAAAAGAAATATGTGTAGTCACATTCTTCGGTATGCAGAAATGTCCACCCATCTATCAGATCCAAGTTTCCCACTATATTTTTTAGGCCTATATAGAAACTTTTAAATTTTAATTTTTTCCTTTGGACTGAGTTGGTTTTGATTTATCTAGATTAACATTCATTAGGTAATTTAAGTCTGACCCTAAAACTATAGGACCCTCTTGAAAGTTTTTCAGTTTATTCATTAAAGCACTTATAAAGCCCGATTGGCCAGAGTTGGGAGCGTATGTGTTGGCCAATGTAATTCAGAATCCATTTAGAGACCCTTTTTAAATATATATATCTGCCTCTTGGGTCCACCTCTGATGCTGAGCACTCAAAACTGACTCCCCCTTGCAAATAATATCACCACACCCTTTGCATGAGATGATCCTGGGGCTGAAAATCTTATTGGAAGCCAGTTTGAATTAAGCAAAAAGTTTTTTTCATTTCTTAAATGAGATTCTTGTGGAAAAATTACAGCAATTTTTTGGTTTTTGAGCCAATTGTGAATACACTTCAAACTGAGGCCACGGCAATTAAAAGTGATAAAGCTTAATTTGTTATCCATCATTGCCCTTAGAATTTATGAAATAATCCATGAAATAAGCCCCCCAGCAGTTCCTAAAGGCAGATAGGGAAGTCTTATTAGTCATATTACAAATTCAATATGGAAAATATCCCAGATAATGACCTAGATAACAACTTTTAAAAGCAAAAAATTTAAGTTTCTTTATGGTTACAGTGCTCCATTTTAGTTTCAGCACATATTGCATTAAGTTAACTCTTAACAAGAATAGAAGTTGAAGAATAACATAAGAGTTTATAAAATATAAAGTGAAGATATGGAATCTTAAGGATGTCAGGAAACATACAGGTTTAATGCCTTCCCCCCCTTATATAACAACTCATGCATTAGCGATTGAGTACTAAATAAAGTCACCATGTAGGATCTGAAGAGTTTTAGAAACCTAAAAAGATGCAGCTTATTGATTCTAAACTCTTTCCCTCCCTCCCTCCCTCCTCCCTGTTCCCCTTTGCCCCAAACCACTCCTAAACCTATCTTATAGTATCTAACCTACGGAGCATGGCGCTTCGTTATCAGACTCCACAGCTTCTCCCCCCCGCACTCTCTTCCTTCTCTCTCCCCCAGTAATATCGAAGTATTGTATCAACCTCAGGACAAAGGTAAAGACAGAAAGCATGATGTACCGAACTATCATACATTTGTCCCAGGAGATCAAAAAAGACAAACCTGAACCTCACGAGGAAGAACCATGGTAGCTCCACCCCATGGAAGTTTTCTGTCTTTCATGGGTGACAGCAGCTCCAGTTTTCTCTTTTGTGATTTTTTGGTCTCTTCCACTGGGACCTCAATATCCAGCGCTTGCAAGAGGGCGTAGCCTTGATCCAGATCTTCTGCTGCCAGAACCTTGTTGCAGTGAGTAACTTGAATAGCTCCTGTAGGTAGCCATCAAAATTTAAGTTCAGCTTCATTTAACTGTGTTGTGATTGGTTTGAGAACCGCCGGGTCTGCAGCATTTCAGCCACCAAGTCAGGAAAAATTTGTACCACTGTATCGTTGAAGTGAAGGCTGCCATTTTTCTCTTGATACTTGAAGCAGTCTCCTTTTAATGCATAGGTCTGGGACTTCAATAATAATAATATTTCTGGGCCCTCAACTGCGGCCAGGCTGCAAGGAACCCACTCAAAATGGTTTTATTATATGGGGTGCAATTCCTTCCTCAAGCTGCAGAATTTTAGCCAGCCAAGTTGCTATGAAAATAGGCAGCTCTGAGGAACCTTCAGCATGCTCTGGCAAGCCGCGGATTTTCAGGTTTCTCTCATGTATTTTATTTTCTAATGTGAGTATCCTGTCTTTTGTCCACTTTTCATGCTTTTGTAGTTGTTGAACCCCGGCTTAGTTGGCTAGCGCAGCTTCCATAGCCATATTGGTAATTTGTACTACTTGCTGAAGCGTTTTGTGCATGGTGTCTAACTATTTGGCCAAGGGTTTCCAGATTTCATGCAGATTATCAAGTATTTCCTTCTTGAAGTCTTCCATTTCCTCATGGAGGTCTTGTTTGGTTAGGTTTTCTTTAGAGGCTTTCCCTGAGTCAATTCCGGCTGCCATTTGGAATGACAGTTGCGTCTGTTGAGGGGCAGTTTTCTGAAGATCTTTTTTCGATAAAAAAGTCTATCAGAAGCCAGGTGCTGCCCGATTGTGATTTAGTTTATGTTCCTCTGGCTTACCCATGCTTTATGAAGAGAAGATTTAATCATTATTGTGACTTTTACAAGCAAAGTGGGCGGATCAGATCCAGAGCTCTCCCTCTACACATCTGCCATCAGCTGGCCCGACGCCCCTCCTCCAGCAATCCTGTCTATTCTTTAATTCTGAAGATCCCCCAGAGTACTCCAGGAAACCATCAGTTTCCTATGGCAGCTTATTCTAATCAATCCACCACCTATGCAAAATGCTAGATACAATGCTAACTGGGGCACAAACAGAAGGCTTTTAATTACTACTCACAATTTTTAAACACCTGCTAGAATACAGAACAATAAAATGGATAAAGAGATCACACAAACACATTCTCATTTATTGTACACTCCCAGATAGTGATTTAATAGTGAAAAAGCAGGGACTCACATTACAGTAATGAAATCAGAAAAGGATTTTGTATCCCAGAGGCAATTCTTCACACACACACAGAGACATCCTGTGGGAGACCAAAATCAAAGTAAAAAAAGCCTTTCAATGATTTCTCTCCATTTTTAAAGTTCCAACTTCATTTGACTCACCAGTGATTAAATTACTTACATTTACAATGTATTTTGAAATCTGTTAGATAGATTCAATATGCCTAGTTTTAAGAAAATCATAACATCAATAAAGAAAAATTATATTCCTCACCCTTGAGAATCCTGTCTCAAATGTCTTGTTCTGCCTTTTTAATCTAATGAAATAATATACATTTGATAACTCAATGTACTGTGACCATTCTTAACCAAGTAGTACTGGATTCTTAGATTATTTGATTCTCTTAGCACAATTCAAGAAAACATGAGAAAACTGCCATACATGTTTATGGAGATGATTCATAGGACAGTTATCCCTCTGCCCCATAATATTATTTTTTCAGATATCCAGACTGTGAATAAGTTTTCTGTGCACAGTTTGTGTGGGATCCAAAGTCATACTAAGCACTTCTTTTTTGGTAGTTCTTACCAAATTCTAACACTTAAAAATATAATCTCTCCTGAGAGATTGCTCAAAAAGTCTTTAAAACTTCAGTTCCCTGACTTCTTCCTAGATTAGAAAAGTTGTTCACTTTCATCTCTCAGCTTCAAAATATCAGGTTTTTGTTGTTATCCCCTAAACATATTTCCTTGGAAGTTCTAGCTTGCTTACAATGAAGTGCCCTTATAAAAGTTCAACCAAGGTTGTTTGATAAGTATGCTCCTTAAAACATTTGAAAACCTGTGCAATGGGAAAGCTTGTGTGATTCACTTATTTATTTATAGTCTGCCTTGGGGACTCAAAGCAGATTACACACGGTGAGTCAATACAGTCAACAAAATCAGACATTCAATAAACAGGATTGTAGAAGCCTGAAACCAACTAGAAATCTAAAAGACAGAACTGAAACACAGCATGAGTATTAACATGACAGACTGTTAATTTAGGTTCTTCTATTGTTTTACTTGGGAAAGTCTTGAGAATTTACATTTTGTACCCATGATTCACCCAGTAAATTTCATTCATCAATCCCAACCTTCTTCCCTGCTGTGTCTTTAAAATTCTACAAATGTGGACATGACTTGTGTGTCATTTAAAAAATTTATTCCCAGCTTTTGTGTTTAATAAGAAATATTATCATAGGATCAGATCCTGAACAGCTACAAATGGAGCAAGCTTGTAGAAGAACCACATTCTGCTCTCCAGAGCTGGTATCTGCACCACCACCTGTTTGTGAGGGTCAAGGGACTCTCAGAAACAGTGTAGGATGTAAATGGGAGGAAGACATAAGGTAGAAGTGGAAGAAATCACGTGGGGGCAATTTTCACAATACCCCTGCATAAGTAGGAATTGGCTTGACACAACAGCAGCAGGGACATTCCCTCCTGCAACATCTCCACTACAACTTGGACACATGGAAGGTTGCTTCATTATGACTATGTGGAAAGCAAAATCAGCTCCTGAAGACACATACGCCGAGGCACCCAGTGTTGTCACCTCCTGCCTGGGAAAGGCAAGGAAGGGGACTTGATCAGTCTAACACTTTTGCCCCAAATTGTGGCAACTTCCCCAGGAAAGGGAAGCTGTTTTGGCTGAAGCTCCTTGCTGCAAATTTGGTATTCTTGGCCTTGAGAATGGACAAGATTCCATGCCCCTCTTCCTAATCTCAGTGCCAACTGGAACCAAAGAAGAGAAAATAGGGAAAAAAATTAAGATAATTAAAAACCCACAGGAACTGTGGAAAAACTCTGTCAAATGCAGCTGAATCTAGGAAACAGAGCCTTCCTTATGGTCAGGTTTGAAGCTAACTCTGTCTTCCACTAGGAGAATATGCTTTCCTATATTAGAAAGACTGCTCCCACTGGCAACTAAGCAACAGAGAGGACAAAAAGGCAGAGCACCTTACCACCAGTTGGTTCTAACTAATCCATCTCCAGCAGGATATATTATTGTTATGGGTTTCTAGTTGGTGCTGTTTTTCAGGTTTCTCCAGATCACTGACCTTGCTAATGGGTATATGCTATTTTTTTTATGGAAAAACATGCTTTTTATGAACAGTGGATGTATGTATGAGGTGGGGAAAACAGCAAGCAAAGTACAGAGAAATGTGCCAGTTAAGCTTGATAAGAAACCCATTTGGACTGATAATTAGTTTAAGCTAAGAATAGGAACCAGTGTTTTGAGTAGCAAAATATACATATGATTAACACTTATTATGCAACTAGATGCTAAGAAAATTATGAAACTGAATTTAGCCCCAATCAATTTTACTGAATTGTGCTCTTAGTCACTAGGATGTAGATACAGAAAGACAAGTGGGTGTATGAGACTACAAAAACCAGTTACAATAATACCAGGGAAATGACTTATTGATTAGTCTAATGAGATCCAGAATAATGTTGATAAAAGTGAAGAATGCAATCGGTACCCTTATTCCAGATCCATGGATCAGCAATATATAATCAATCTTAAGTTAACACATAAAATGCAAAAAAAGTAAAAGGTTATGGGGTAGGAGAGAATAACAGGAGAGAACAAAAGCAGAAAACAACTCAAAGGAATAGATTTGTAACAATAACTTCCTAGAATTGTGCTCTGAAACAGATGAGGCCATACCTGTCTTAATAAATACTATACCTCTTTGAGACCTACTAGAGACATCTGCTACATTTCTCTTCCTTCTATTAAGAAATGCAGTTACACAGCTACGTCACTATTACAAAAACCTATTTGTAAAAGAGCAATGAAAAAAATAACCCTACCAGAGCATTCAAGTGTTTTTGCAAATGACCTTAAGTTAATTAGAAAAGTCTGCACCCCGGTCAGTTCCCCTTCTCACATGTCAGTTCTCATTAAATCAAAAAATTCTCATTTGAAAGTTAACCAACACCATGGTTAACAAAACTGTTAAACTGGGATCAAATGGGCACATTCCTCAGTTTATATATGATGTCATGCTAAGCAGCCCACAGCTGAACTCGCAAAAAGTATGAATGATTTTTCAATATAATAAGTATCTGATCTAATGCTAATTCTCTTTCTATAGGCTAACTATGCTGGGAACAGGTGGCCCTGCTTTCAATTATGGAGGGCTAGCATGCCAGTGTGAGGCCTGGATTAGTTCACCTTCTCACAGGGAATTTGCCTCGGTTGGGAATGGATTTATTATGGCTTCACACATGGAATGGAGCTCATGTCAACTGAGGGCAGTGACACATCATATGATTCAAATTAACCTGCTGTGGACTGTTCCACAGGGCTGAGATTGTGTATTAAAATGACGACATTTTAAAACAGCTTGAAAGAAACCAGGATTGTCGAAGTGCAATGGTTCCAATTTGTTCCAACTAATCTATCACCTGCTGGAGATATTATTGTAGTGGGTTTCTGGTAGCTGCTATTTTCCAGGTTTCTCCAAACCACTGACCTTGCTAATGGGTACAATTGTTGCCTTTGGAGGTAAAGGGAGACCCCCCCACACAAAGTGCTTTTTTATGTATGTTATTCGTCACAACATGAAAGCACAGAAAGTGAAAAAAAAATCAGACAAACAAAACTCTTGTAGCCCTGTTTGCTGAATGATAAAACACCATTCAACACATTCCTTAATCCAATTAGATAAAATGTTCTACTGAAAATCATTCCAAATGGCAAAAATTCAACATTAATAATTTCATACATAAAACTGTTTTTAAAATATGACAAGGGATGAAGATTGTGGGACAGAAGGCATGCATTCTTTTGAGGCTTGTAATTATTAGGTATGCTATATTTTATGAATCACTGGAGTTTTTGGTAATATATTATGATAAAGACTTTGATAAAATATGTTGAAAAATATTCTAAATAAAAAACTCCTACATTTGATGTTTTAATCTTTGAAAACAAAAGTTATACACTAGAAATAACATCAAAGTAATAAAACAATATCATCATCTTTAGGATGGTCAGCAGCACTTACAAAATCCTATACGTCATCAAATACATGACATTACTAGCAGTTCTAAAACCAAGAAAATGATAGTGAATGTTCAAATAATCAAAATTCAAAAAATCTGTCCATTCACACAGAAAACAAAAACAGTACTTGTGGAGTTGATCATACAAGTTTATGAAATGGCCTCCTAACCAGGAGAAATTTTTTTAGATTGACTGAAGATTTCATTCTTCCTCTCTGTTATATGCACATATATAGGAATGAGTTTACTTCCTTGGCTTGCGTCCACACCGTTATGTGAGGTTGTTGTTATGTTAGTGGGTCTTTGACAGCACCCTTGAGGAAGGATGCCAATCAGGTGAAAAACCCGACATGAATGCCAGCCCACATGGTCAGAAGATTCACATGCACATTTCAGTGTCATGGGCTCATGTTATGAGGAAGAAACTCCCAAATGTATGAACATGTGTGCTGAGAAGGGACCTCAGGGCAGCTTCAGTCATACGTTTACCTACCCATGACCAACAGGTGACATGAATTTAAAGAAGGAAAACGCTAGTATTAAACTTAAATAAAGCTTTTCCTGGACTGTATCACTTCAGGCTGCAGGTGGCAGAGGGTTGGATATTTGAATTAAATAGAAGCTATATACAAGTTTAGCTTATCAAAACTGAAATCTGAAACTAATTTCTCCTTAACTTTTTACATATGAATGGAAGAAAATGTTTAAACACACAGCATAGCTGACATTTATTTACTCAGTATATTTTGAAGAAACTGGAATAGTCCTATTTTGCTAGCTTTGGTAGAGTTTAAACAAATGTGCTGTAAAACAAATTTAGTTCTGTTGCCTATATAGCCATCAGTAATGAACACACACACTTTGGAATATTTATAGTTGCAATATAATCTTAATGATTGTTTAATGCCAGCCATCAGCCCACATATTCATAGCATGACACACATTATAATCATGAGCATTTGTTATCAGCATATTTATTTATTCTCTTTTTGGCTTGTATCTCTAATGTCTCCTGCTGTCTAAGTGCTGTGCGTTGATTTTGGTGCAGCCATTTGAAACCACAACAGTCAAGCAACTTTGTTCAGATAAAGTACAGAAATTTGCATTCTTGTTTATTTTGAGTCATTACGGATACTGCATTATCTGAAAGTACCCAGAGTGTCCAGCTAAAGAAGTGCACATGCTTTCTCTCCCAATATGAACCTATGTGATAGCTTAGGCCACCACAAAGTTTTCTTCTAGTGGAACTCTCTTTAAGAGCTATTCATCTGACAACCACCTAGGCTCACTGATTGACAGCAGCAACTTCAGCCCTCTAGATTAAAACAATCTGCCAAAAGCTGCTCAGTTCTACAGCCATTGTAAGACATTTGGAGGGTTTTTAAGGGACACTGAGTGGGGGATGTATTATGTGTGTCAGGGATGGAGGGCTGTAGGTGTTAATGTTATGTTTGTTCTGCTTTTGGTTTTAAAATTCTGATTTTAATTCTGTTAACTAGCTTGGCTGCCCTGACCTGGATAGCACAAGGCTAGCCCAAACTTGTCAGATCTTGGGAGCTAAGTTGGGTTGGCCCTGGTTAGTATTTGGATGGGAGACCACCAAGGAAGTCCAGGGATGCTACACAGAAGCTGGCAATGGCAAACCACGTCTGAATGTCTCTTGCCTTGAAAACCCCACAGTGTCACCATAAATCAGCCATAACTTGATGGTAAAATAAAAAGTAGCTTGGCTAAGTAATATAAACTGCCTTGATTCACAAGGATAAATTCATATTATATTCAACACATATAAAAGTTAGTGAATGGCTTTTTCAACACCACAAGTGAACAAAAACAACAACCTAAGGTGGATCCAACCATCCTCCAAGTAGCCCTTCCCCATCTTAAGGAGCCTTCCTTCAATTTAAGTGGCTCTTCCTTTTCCAATAGTAAGATGGGGTAAGATCCACCCTATTTTTTTGCTGACTGATCATTACTTGCATGACTCACCCAGGACTGGTTGCTTGCTATTGTTCAACACCAGCCATCCCATGAAAGCCAGTGTGCTGTAGTGGCTAGAGTTTCAAACTAGGATCTGGGAGATCCAGGTTCAAATTATCACTCTGCTGTAACACTGGGTAACCTTGGACTACTTATACATTCCCAGCCTAAACAACCACGCTGGGTTGTTGTAATGATAAAATGGAGGAGGAGGATGTAAGCTGCTTTGGATCCCCATTGTGGAGATGGCAGGTACAAATCTAGTAAATAAATAATAAATATAGCTGAAGATGGAGGGCAGACAAAAGGTATACTGGTTGGTGGGCTGGAAGGACAGAAAGAAGCAGGCAGAAGGGGACATATCAGGTTTGCCAGGAGGAAGGAAAGAGGAAATAGTATGGGGAAGGGGATACAGAGGAAAGTGAGGTACCCCTGCAATGCTTGCAAGTTCCCCATCATGCAACTGGGCCTGGCCTATCAGGCGGTCAGCATCATGTAACTGGGCTGGGCTGGCAGCCTACACTGTGCAACTGGGCTATAATTTTTGTACATACAGACTGATAGGGGAAGGAAATGAGGGAAAACTCAAGACAGGGGGCAGATAAAGGTAGATTGGCTGGTTGTCGGGAAGATAAGAAGGAAGCAGGAAAAGGAAATGGGGAGGGGAGAGGAAAACGATGCCCCTGCAAATTCCCCACTTGTTTACATTTAACAATTAATGTATTGTCTAGATTAGTATATGACTATTACAAAATAAGTAGTTGGTACAGGTTACATTTTGTATTTTTTTATATAAAAATATATTTTTGATTTTATTACTTTAAACTTTTTAATAAGCCACTTCAACTTTTGGGTAGGCAGGATAACAATAATTCTTTCTTTGCCTTTATTCTCCTTTGTAGATTGTAATAAGGAATGCATTACCTACTATATTCAGTAAGGCACTTTCATAATGGGAATAGAACTACAGTCTATGCCACTGTATATTATATGTATTATCTTGCTCTTATTGCATTGTTTTGTACTTTTATAGTTCCTGTTTTAGCACACTGTTTGACATATCTTGTCTATCCTAGTCCTATTTCATCATTTATTGAAGGTCTCATGCTATTTGATTGCATTGTTGTAATTCGTCTTGAGTCTCAGTGAGAAGGGCACATTACAAATAAATGAATACATTTTCAATTAAACATATAATACTGAAATAAAATATTTTAGGGAGGGCAGCAAAACAGAACAAAGCTCCATTTCTACAGATGAAAGGAAATGTTAGATATAGGCTACTTTTTTACTGTATCACTATAAATTTTAAAAAACCTAGACAAAACCCAGTTTCACATAGTATTCCACCCCCCTCTGTGGAACACGAATCCCCCAACACTACACACACAAAGAAAACTCACAACTGATTTCAAATGCCTAGCAAAGTTGGGCCTGTTAGGTACAGTGCTGTGTTGGTTTCCATCTTTTTTGGAGAATAGGTTCCAGAAGATGTTCCTTGAGAGCTTCTCTTTTGCCCACAGCCATTGGAGAGGAAGAGGAGGGAGTTTCAAATTACCCTAATGTCATTTAACATCTACTCTATACTGCCAGAGATTTGAGGCACAGTGTTACACAGTTTGATGGAACAAAGTTCTCTCTCTCCCTTTCACCTAAACCTACAGAGGCAACAAAAGTGAAAAAGTGGATGACAGGATGAGGGTGAAAAATCTAAAATGTCATCTTGACAAAATGGCAGTTGGGAGTAAAACTAATCCAGGAATAGGTATTTGACAGGTCCTGGACAGGATTAAACTTCCTTTGAACATCAGATAGCACTCTGGGGGTACTTCTGAATGTTTCATTGTCCTTACATGAACAGATGCCTGGTGTTCGCCAGGAGTGCCTTTTATCAGGCTTTGTGCCAAGTAATCTAGCCTCAGTCATGCACAGCATACTTTGTTACCATGCACACATGATCCACTGGAGAAGGAAATGGCAACCCACTCTTAGTATCTTTGCCAAGAAAGCCCCACAGACATTAACAAAAGGCTAAAGGATATGAAACTGGAAGATGAGCCCCTCAGGTTGGAAGGTGTCCAATATACTACTGGGGAAGAGCAGAGGGCAAGTATAAGTAACCCCAGAAAGAATGAAGCGGCTGGCCCAAAGCCAAAAGAACGTTCAGCTGTGGATGTGTCTGATGGTGAAAGGAAAGACCAATGCTGCAAAGAACAATACTGCATAGGAACCTGGAAGGTAAGATCTATGAATCAAGGTAAGCTGGATGTGGTCAAAAATGAGATGGCAAGAATGAACATCGACATCTTGGGAATCAGTGAACTAAAGTGATGGGAATGGGTGAATTAACTCAGAAGACCATTATATCTACTACTGTGGCCAAGAATTCCATAGAAAGAATAGTGTGGAATTTATAGTTAACAAGAGAGTGAGAAAGGCAGTAATGGAATACAATCTCAAAAATGACAGAATGGTCTTGGTCCAAATCTAAGGCAAACCATTTAACATTACAGTAATCCAAGTCTATGCCCCAACCACAGAAGAGGCTGAAGTGGACTGGTTTTATGAAGACCTGCAAAATCTCCTAGAACAAACACCAAAAAAAGATGTCCTTATCATCATAGGGGACTGGAATGCTAAAGTAGGAAGTCAAAAGGTAACTGGAATAATGGACAAGTTTGGCCTTGGAGAACAAAATGAAGCCGGGCAAAGGATAACAGAGTTTTGTCAAGAGAACATGCTGGTCATAGCGAACATGCTCTTCCAACAACCTAAGAGGCGACTCTACACATGGACATCACCAGATGGGCAGCATCGAAATCAGATTGATTATATCATTTGCAGTCAAAGATGGAGAAGCTCTATACAGTCAGTAAAAACAAGAACTGGAGCTGACTGTGGCTCAGATCATGAGCTACTCAATGCAAAATTCAGGCTTAAACTGAAGAAAGTTGGGAAAACCACTAGGCCATTCAAGATTGACCTAGATCACATCCCAGATGAACATAAGGACATAAGAGAAGCCAGTGTTGGATCAGGCCAATGGCCCATCTAGTCCAACACTCTGTCACTCAGTGGCCAAAAATACCAAGTGCCATCAGGAGGACCAGCAGTGGGGCCAGGACACTAGAAGCCCTCCCACTGCTGCCCCCCCCCCGCACCAAGAATACAGAGCATCACTTGCCCCAGACTTAGAGTTCCTATCTATACCTTGTGGTTAATAGCCACTGATGGACTTCTGCTCCATATGCTTATCTAATTCCCTCTTAAAGCTGTCCATGCTTGTAGCCGCCACCACCTCCTGTGGCAGTGAACTCCATGTGTTAATCACTCTTTGGGTGAAGAAGTACTTCCTTTTATCCGTTCTAACCCAACTGCTCAGCAATTTCATTGCCCACGAGTTCTTGTATTGTGAGAAAGGGAGAAAAGTACTTCTTTCTGTACCTGCTGTATCCCATGCATAATCTTATAAACCTCGATCATGCCACCCCTCAGCTGTCGTTTCTCCAAGCTAAAGAGCCCCAAGCGTTTTAACCTTTCTTCATAGGGAAAGTGTTCCAACCCTTTTATCATTCTAGTTGCCCTTTTCTGCACTTTTTCCAATGCTATAATATCCTTTTTGAGGTGTGGTGACCAGAACTGTACACAGTACTCCAAATGAGGTTGCACCGTTGATTTATACAGGAGCATGATGATACTGGCTGATTTGTTTTCAATTCCCTTCCTAATAATCCGCAGCATAGTGTTGGCCTTTTTTATTACAGTTGCACACTGTCTAGACATTTTCATTGAATTATCCACTCTGATTCCAAGATCTCTCTCTTGGTCAGTCTCTTCCAGTTTGGACCCTATCAATGTGTATTTATATTTAGGGGTTTTGGCTCCAATGTGTATCACTTTGCACTTGGCCACATTGAACCCCATTTGCCATGTTGACACCCATTCGCCCATCCTCGACAGATCCCTTTGGAGTGCCTCACAATCCTCCAATTCACTGTATGAATATACAGTGTATGAATATACAGTGGAGGTGAGGAATAGGTTTAAGGGACTAGATTTGATAGAGTGCCTGAAGAACTATGGACAGAGGTTCGTGACATTGTACAGGAGGCAGCAATCAGTGCCATCCCAAAGAAAAAGAAATGCAAGAAAGCAAAGTGGCTGTCTGATGAGGCTTTACAAATAGCTGAGGAAAGAAGGAAAGTGAAAGGCAAAGGTGAAAAGGAAAGATTTACCTAACTGAATGCAGATTTCCAGAGAATAGCAAGGAGAGATAAGGAGGCCTTCCTGAATGAACAATGCAAAGTAACAGAGGAAAACAATAGAATGGGAAGGACTAGAAATCTCTTAAAGAAAATTGGAGATATCAAGGGAACGTTCCATTCAAAGCTGGCCATGATAAAGGGACTTAACAGAAGCAGAAGAGATTAGGAAGAGATGGCAAGAATATACAAAAGAACTATACAACAAGGACCTCAATGTCCTTGACAACCATGACGGTGTGATCACTCACCTCGAGCCAGACATCCTGGAGTGCAAACACAAATGGGCCTTAGAAGGCATTACTAACAACAAAGCTAGCGGAGGTGACGACATCCCAGCTGAGCTATTCAAAGTCTTAAAAGATGATGCTTTTAAAGTGCTGCACTCAATATGCCAGCAAATTTGGAAAATGCAACAGTGGCCAGAGGATTGGAAAAGGTAAGTTTACATTCCAATCCCAAAGAAGGGCAATGACAAGGAATGTTCAAACTACTGCACAATTGCACTCATTTCACATGCTAACAAGGTCATACTCAAGATCCTACAAGTTAGGCTTCAGCAGTATGTGGATAGAGAACTGCTAGAAGCACAAGCTGGGTTTCGAAGAGGTAGAGGAACTAGAGATCCAATTGCCAACATTCGCTGGATTATGGAGAAAGCAAGGGAGTAACAGAAAAACATCTATTTCTGCTTTATTGACTATGCTAAAGCCTTTGATTGTGTGGATCACAACGAACTGTGGCAAGTCCTTAAAGAGATGGTAGTATTAGATCTTCTCACATATCTCCTGAGAAACCTATATGAGGGTCAAGAAGAAGAAGAAAAAGAGATTGGATTTATACCCCACCCTTCACTACCCAAAGGTGTCTCAGAGCGGCTTACAAACTCCTTTCCATTCCCTCCCCACAACAGACACCCTGTGAGGTAGGTGGGGCTGAGAGAGCTCTTGACAGAAACTGCTCTTTTTTCAAGAACAGCTGTGCCAGACCTATGGTTTGCCCAAGATCATCCAGCATCTGCGAGTGGAGGAGTGGGGAATCAAACCCGGTTCTCCCAGATTAGAGTCTGCACACTTAAGCACTACACCAAACTGGCTCTCAAGAAGCGAAAGAACCGGATATGGAACAAGTGATTGGTTTAGCATAGGAAAAGGAGTACAACAAGGATGTATATTGCCACCCTGCTTATTTAATTTATATGTAGAGTACATCATGCGAAATACTGGCTTGGATGAATCAGAAGCCGGAATTAAGACTGCCGGGAAAAACATCAACAACCTCAGATATGCAGACGAAACTACTCTAATGGCAGAAAGTGAAGAGGACCTAAAGACCCTCTTGCTGAGGATGAAAGAGGAGAGTGGAAAAGTTGACTTGAAACTCAACATCAAAACAACTAAGATCATGGCATCTGGCCCATCACTCCTTGGCAAATAGAAGGGGAAGTCATGGAAGCAGTGACAGAATTCATGTTCCTGGGATCCAAGATCACTGCAGATGGTGACTGCAGCCATGAAATTAAAAGATGCCTTGGGAGGAAAGCTATGGCAATCCTAGACAGCATAATAAAAAGTAGAGACATCACCCTGCCAACAAAAGTCTATATGGTCAAAGCAATGGTATTCCCAGTAGTAATGCATGGCTGCGCAGTTCCACAGGGCCTGTAAGATGGAGCTCTTCCGCCAGGCTTTTGAGTAGGAGCCGCCACTATTCTCACCATCATTATTTTTACCATCACTATCTTTACCATCGCTACTAACTGGCCCCGTGAGGAGTGAACAACAGTGCTGTGTGGAGCTGACACCACTGAACTGGGAGTAACATCTTTAAGATACCATCTTTTTATTGAAGACTGAAACATCTAGAGCACTTAATATTGTAAATGACTGCTTTTATGTTGTTTTAACCTGTTTTATGTATTGGCATGTGCCCTATTTGTGAGCCGCCCTGAGCCCACTTGCATGGACGGCAGGCTATAAATCAAAATAATAAATAAATAAATAAATAAATAAAGTTGGACCATAAGGAAGACCGAGCGCCAAAGAATAGATGCTTTCAAATTATGGTACTGGAGAAGACTCTTGAGAGTCCCTTTGACTATAAGGAGATCAAATCAGTCAATCCTAAAAGTAATCAACCCTGATTGTTCCCTGGAAGGCCGGATACTGAAGCTGAAGCTCAAATACTTTGGCCACCAAGTGAGAAGGGAGAAGATCCTGATGCTGGGAAGGATTCAAGGTAAAAGAAGAAGGGGATGGCAAAGGATGAGATGGTTAGACAGTGTTATCAATGCAACGAACATGAAATTAAGTAAACTCTGGAGGACAGCAGAAGACAGGAGGGCCTGGTGTGATGTGGTCCATAGGTGTGAAGAGCCAGACTCGACTGTGCGACTGAACAACAAAAACAACACACCGACCTACCACTGAAGGCAGAGTTAGTTCGGAAAGTAACAACAAATGTCTGAGACTTGTCTTTCTCATTATCAAACTGGCAATGTTATCAACTGCACTGCTCACCAATTAGCTTCCTGGCATAATTCAAAAAGCAGTTATAGAGGTGCTTTGTGGTCTATGAGATCAAAAATTTAATTACAAATATACTAAAACAGGGGTGTCAAGCACAAGGCAGAGCATAACATAACAAGTGGGATGCATTTGTTGGGTCATAAACTGAACAGGCTTAGACTAGTAGAAAATACAAAGCTCTAATTTTTTACTTTACTTTTACTTAAGCTATAGTTTTCACTGAGAGATATAATGCACATATCAGTATATTAAATCCCTTGCTTAACCTTGATCAGTTTTGCTGGCTCCTAGTGGAATACTGAGTCAAGGTTCTGGTGTTGACCTTTAAGGCCTTGAGTGGTCTGGGACCTGCATATCTTCAGTACCGCTCATCTGGTATGTCCCCGGGAGAGAGTTACACTCTGCTGATTATAATCTACTCATAGTCCCTGACCCTAAAGATATCTGGCTGTCCTCAACCAGAGCCAGGGCTTTTTCAGCCCTGAAAAAGCCCTGGCTCTGACCTGATGGAACTCTCTGCCAATACCATCAGGGACTAAATGCAACTCTGCAGGGTCTGTAAGGCAGAGATGTTCCACCAGACTTTTGGCTGGGAATAGCAACGCTTCCATCACAGCCAGCACTCTCCTCCTCTTTTTTTCTTTCCTCCATCTTTGCTTTGGCCCTCTCATCTGCCCACGACAATTCAGAGTAGGGTGACAAAGAAATGTTTGACGCGATCTGACATAATGTAGCTCAGAGGTGGCCAAACTGTGCTTTGGGAGCCACATGTGGCTCTTTCACACATATTGTGCAGCTCCCAGGAGGCTCCCCATCTATTTGCTCTTTCTCTTACTTTCTGTCTCTCTTCCTTCATCCCTTCTCCTCCCTTCCCCATCTATTTGCTTTCTTTGTTTCTCGCTTTCTTTCTCTGTTTTTTTCCACCTCTTTCATTCTTTCTTTCCACCTCTCTCTCTCTTAGACACATAAATATCATTAGCAAACAAATAAATATAATTGGACAAATAAATATCATTATCAATATCTGTTTTTACCCCTTTCGTTTTTATTTTTGGCAGTCTCATTTAACGTTAAAAAAGCAAATTTCCATATTTTCCAATAAAAACATGTAATATTTGTTCATGTCTTGTGACTCTCAAACATCTAATGTTTATTCTGTGTGGCTCTTAAGTTAAGAAAGTTTGGCCACACCTGATACAGCTGCTTTTCATTTTTTTTGTTTCTAATTTTGTTTTTAATGGTTCTATGTTGTCTAGAGCTTTACATTGTAGGAAATAGGCAATTCATAAATTGAATATATAAATAAAATAAATATGTATGAGAAATGCCAGGTAGTTTCAACTTGTCAATGAGTCTCACCAATTTCAGGGAAATATTTTGGGCTTCCCCAAAAGTCACAGAGACTTCCCTATAGTATTTCTGTCTTGTACACAAGAGCAAGAAAGGAAGAAGTTGATAACAGGGTTCCAAGGGATAAGACCTCTAGCATCTAAAGGAAAAATGGCAGAAGCCTTTCCCAATGAACTGTGATTTCTATGGGAAGGGGGAAAGATTTGTACCTTATTTAATAAATGCTGGCACCTCTTGCTTTGAGACTCTTGGGTACAGGGCTCATTTCCTGCAGGAGCGCACAGGAGTGACGCTCCGGCAGTAAGGAGCCCAGGGGGTGGGCACATGCAGCAAGCTCCACCCCCTGATCCCAGCAGCCCCCCATCACCTTTCCCGGCCCGCTGGCCAACCCAGAGGAGTGCTGCTGTGAGCTGGCCCTCAAACTGCTCCGCCACTGCATGGGCTGTGGCACCCAGCCCACCGAGGCTCTGTCCGTCCTCATGCCAGCCCTGGCACGGTGCCTCCGCAAGATGGGCCCCGGCAACTCCTGCAAGGAGCTCTGCCCTGGCCTCCTGCACCTCCTCCTGAACCTCTGCCCCACCACCACCACCCTGGTCCCTACCTGCTTGAGGCCATGTGCGTCCTCCGCGCCGCCCTCCTTGACCCATGAGCAGCCACACACTTTCCTGCTGGCTATCCAAAAGAGTCCAGTGGCACTTTTAAGACCAAGGTTTATTTAGGTACAAGCTCTCCCTCCTCTGTGAGGGCAGATCTAGGAATCCAAAACAGTCATAGCTAGGAATCCAAAACAGTCCAGTGGAGCCTGAGCGGTGGGGGTTATCTTCTGACACTTCTGGTGATGTCAGGGGGTGTGGCATATGCAAATAAGTTATACCAATGTGTTATGCTAATGACCTCCTGCACCTCTTTTTCTACAAAATGACCCCTGCTTGGGTATATTATTAACTAAATGTAAGATGCCCCTTCACAGTTAACAATGGTATTCTTTACCTGGCCCATTGAGAAAGTCTTTAATCTGGAATGAGATGAGAGGAGGTGGGATGCCGCTTTTAGGATCTATGTCTCCTGCCACCGTCTGTAGCCACGTCTTGCAGTAGTCGAGAGTTTCTGGTAGAGTTTTTCCAGGATCTACAGGTGATAAATTCCAGTCATGACATGTAATTAATACAACAGCCAGCAGTGTACTGGAAAAAATATATGATTCAGATGTGTAAATCTTTTAAGTGTTTATGACTGATATTCACATACCATTTACTTTGTATAAATACAGAAAGACAGAGTAAATGTACATTGTAAATTCTTCATTATAGTAATTACACATAACTTTGTAATAGCTACAAGTCACCAAGCACTATCACTATCAAATGTATAAAGGCACCATATATGGACAATTAATCTTAGCTTACATGATCAGATAACTGTACACACTCTTTCTAAAACAAGTCTATGATCTCAGTTTGAAACTAAAAGTAATGCAATTTAATTGTTCATAGACGTCTTTTTGAGAGATCTGCACAAAAGTAAAAGCAAGCTAATAAGAAAATGCAATAGAGAGAATAAACTATAAACAAGTCTTAAAGATCAGAAAACCACATGCCTGGAGATGCAGTAGAGTGGTTCTACTTATGGGATATTTGATACAGTTTGCATTTTCACTGACATTGCAATCACTTTTTACTGCTAGGCTTTTGAAGTTAACTTCAGTAGCTTTTCCTCATGGCCCTCTTTAATGGAACCCCTTTGCTCAATCCTTAATATTCCCAATTGTGACTAAAAGTTCACATTTGGTACTTCTCAGTTCTATGTCTTTCTTCTGGTCCTGGACAATGTATATGAGACATCATTACTGCATAAAACCTTTTTAATCTTTGGCAATCCATAGCCTTTGTTATAATCTCTCTCTCTTTCATAGCTGCGGTCCTTGAGCATGCAAAAATATTTTCAGCTATAGGTTTATTTTGTTTTGGGATGATGATCATAAAATCCATTGCCATCATAACCCTTAATCCTTGTAGTGATGTTTATAGAGACTACCCTCCCCAACACTCAGATAATTTCAGTGTGTTACCAGCTGCACTATTCACCTCTAAAAAAGACTGGCCGTTTTCTTTTAAAAAACAGTTGTTTTGTGCTTTCATTTACACTCAGCATATGGCAGTGTGGTGTGAACCGGGCACATAAAGTCTGTCTTGGAATGTCTTTCTTAACCTAATCACATGATTCATATAAAACCTGGCATATATGGACCCTTATGCAGTTTCAAAGAACATACTGAAACCAATCGATTCTGACTTTAGGTCTGTACAGAAAAAGATTAAAAGTTAACACTTCTGAGATTTTTTTCATTTGATCAATTTTCAGTCACTGATTTTAGAGGCACATGTGGGCAGTATGCTGTATATATTACAATGTTTTCTCTTTTCACTTTTTACTTCCTTAGAGTAGTGCATTTCTATGGTAATTACAAAGCAATACGGTGTGGAAGAGTATAAAAAGATTTTGCACATTCTCATACTATAACAGCAAACTCTTGCAGTGACATGACTGCATTTTTGTAAAGGTAATACTTCAAGTTGCCTGCCTAACCAATATCAGAATCTATTTCGGAATGCTAGGGATAGTACTAGAGAAAGTAGTCAGAGCCATACACAACAAAGTGGTAAACAAAATGAATTAGTTATATACTGTTATAATACATTATTTTTAATGGACCCAAGTCATTAATTTAAGCATAACATAGTTGTGGGTGAAAACTGCTTAGAAAGTTGACACAAATTTTAGAGTTAAACAAGTCAGCAGGACCGAATTACCTGAAAGCTTCTCTTTAAGAACTCAAATGTAAGACTTAATTTTTTTTAAAAAAGTAGGTAATACATAACGTCCGCCTCCTTCTTAGATAATTAGAATGCAGTCAATTTTTAAGAAGAACTCCAGAAAATTACAAACCTGCCATTCTAATGCCTGTCTCAGAAAGCTGGCAGAAAGCATGATTAAAACAAGAATTATTAAATATCTCAAAGAACAAGCCTTGCTGATAAAAGCATCAGTATGCATTCTGCATACAGAAGACTTGCCTCACCAAGGTCAGTATAACTATCAGCACACACTCATATTGTGCAAATTGGCAGCTATTTAATTTGTTCAAAATGATCTGGAATTGGGGGTGAAGAGCGTAGAGGCCAAGTTTGCAGATGACTCAAAACTATTCAGGATACTGAAAACGAAGACTGACTGTTAAGAGCTCCAGAAGGATCTCCACAGATTGGGTGCATGGGCAACTATGTGGCAGCTGAAGTTCAATTTAGGAAGGTATAAGATGATGCACACTGGAACAAAAACTTCCAACTTCACGTATACGCTAACAGAGCCCGAACTTGCTGAGATTGATAGGGAAAGAGACCTTGGGGTTCTAGAGGATAGCTCTATGAAAGTGTCAATGCAATGTGCTGTAAAAGTGAAGAAGGCCAACTCTATGCTGGAGAAGGATTTATGAAGAAGAAGAGATTGGATTTATACCCTACTCTTCACTACCCGAAGGTGTCTCAGAGAGACTTACAATCTCCTTTCCCTTCCTCTCCCCACAACAGACACCCTGTGACATAGGTGGGGCTGAAAGGGCTCTTTCGAGAATTGCTCTTTCAAGAACAGCTCTGACAGAACTATGACTTGCCCAAGGGCATCCAGCAGCTGCAAGTGTAGGAGTGGGGAATCAAACCCGGTTCTCTCAGATTAGATTCCACACTCTTAACCACTACACCAAACAAAACAGGCAGTATTATAATGCCCCAGTGTAGATATATGATATAGCCTCATTTGGAATACTATATCTTAAAAACAACACTACATCAAAATATCTGCATCGTGCTACCATGGTGATGTAACATGAGGAAGCTCAGAAGGCATTTAAATGTCATGACCAGAAGTGAACTCAGAAGACCGGAAGTGGACTCAGAAGGTATTTAAATGCCTGCTGAGCTTCCTTGCACCATGCTGCAGTGGCAGCACAATGCTTCCACGGACCAAACAACCCCCGCCCTGAAACATCCTGGATGGTCCGTGGAAAGTGCAAGGGCATGGACTGGGCTCACAGCCCATGAACTGGGCCAACAGCCCATGAACTGGGCCCTGGCCCATAGAAAAATTAGTTCCACGGTCCAGTCCATGCCCATCTCTATTGGCCACTATGTCCTGTTCTGCTGTTGGCCCTCCAGAATAACTGGTTGGCTGGCCAATATGTGAGACAATATGCTGGACTAGATGGACCACTGGTTTGATCCAGCAGGGCTCTTCTTATGTTTTTTCACAAAAAGATACAAAGTTTCTCACAAAGCCATTCACCAAAGATTCTCAAGAAAATTTAGCAATCTGAGAGTAGGAGGACAGGTTTTCCCTGGAGTGTTAACTGGCTAAGAAACAGGACAGTTTTCACAACAGAAAAAAGGAGTATTTGTTAGAACAAGGCATAGAGATAGGAACAGAAATGTCATCATCTGACATCACAATGTTTCCACAGATCAGGAATTTGCTGGAATAAAACAACTGTGGGGCAAGAGAACTCTGTATGACGACCTTCCTTAGTGGCTTCAGCATGGCAGAGGGCAGTATTACACTTTTTTTTTCTTTTATAACCCTGCATTTTATTTGGAAGATACAGCTCTTTTCCACAAAGTATTAGCAGATGCTCCATCAAATTCAGTTGCAGAAATTGGCCTGAATATTAATGTTACAAATCAAATTAAATAGTTCAAACAATGTTGTGTATGGTTCCCATCGTTGTATTTTCTGGTAATAAATAATGCAGTACATGGCAAATGGCCTTGAGATGTGTGTGGCAAATCTTAAAAAAAAGAAATAAAAATAATTTGCCAAACTACTATGCTACCACAATGGGATGACCACATTACTAATGACTGATGGAACGATGAGTTTTGAGTACATGTTCTCCGAACCAAAGGCAATAAAAGCATGTTGTAGCCACATCATTGCTTATTTGGTTAAACCCACATATGTTTTATTTTCTTAGCATTCTGTGTTTTATGAGTTGAAGCTGTAAAAAGAAGTGAGATTTTTTTTGTTATTTAAACTCCAATTATGGCTTTTTATGTGATCAGTTATTTGATCAAATGTCCTAAACTTGCTTTTATCTGGGATTTGTTTATATGTTTGAAGGGTTAAGAAGAAGCCAGAACACACTGAAAAAAGTGAGAATAAGATACTCTAATTATAGGCTATTGACCTGCTTCTGCTTCATATCAAGAGAAGCAATCATACAAACAAGACCACAGTCTCAAGCACATAGAGGAGTGAGAATGTCAGGGCTCTCTTTCTAGAGGCAAAGCAGGCTCTGTATGGGCAAGCAGCCAAATCGGTAAACAGACAGTCAATTTGGTTAGAAGGTAAGCAGTTAAACCAAGAAGCAGGTAAGAAGGGACAGGCACTAAGCAGAGCTTTGTAAGAGTGGTAAATTGTTTGGATTGAGCAGCCAGCCAGATTCAGAGGTTCAAAGGACCAAGTGGAATCCCCACTCTACTGAGATGGCAGCTGCAGAAATAGCTTCAGTACCAGTCTCTATCCACCTGTGGCACCAAGGCATAAAAGAGATCATCCAGCAGCTCCCACTTCTGCCAAATCATCATTATGGCATCACTGTGTTGAGAATCTAGAAAGCTCTAAGATTAGAAAATGGTCACAAATAGAATGCTGGTTAAAATGAACTATGGTTTTAGCATGAAATCTGAACTGAGCCACCAAAATAAAGATCCAGTGTCCCAACAGAAATAATGTAAAACATTTGGAAGGGTTAGTAAATCAGAGCTGGGTATTGCCAGGGCAACAATGGTACTAACAGGCCAAAATAAGCAGCTAGACTGCTATGGGACTATGATGTTAAACAATGGCAACAGAAACTTCAACTAAGAGCAGAAAGATTGTGAGTTGAATCCTGCATGAATAAACCATACCTGAAACAATTTTGGACATCTCTGTGTAAGCCCTTTTTGTCAGTAATAAATGCATACATTCACTCCCATGGCTCACTGAAAAGACCAGTAATAAAGGCTATCCACAAATCACTAAGATTGCAGTAGTCAAAACTATCCACTGCACTTTAATGCAGTTTCTAGGATACTTCAAGAGTCAAGTATTGGTGGATTACAGCCAAAGGCTAACTGCTTCTCTCAAAGAACTGGGCCCATACTTTCCTTGAAGTCAAAACATACATTAGTATCTGAAAAAAATGACATAAAACTAAGCCATGTACTGATAGAATTTTATAAGGAGAAATTAATAGCCATGTCAGTTTATATTTGTTTTTTATCATTGCTTTATCCCACTTAGGCAGCCTTTCTTCTGGAAGATCAGTTATTAACTTAATGCAGGCTATGGCTAGAATCCAAAGAAACACACAACACAACTGGATCCACCAACGATGGCCTCACATGTCACCTGGAAAACTAAATCTGAAACTGAAGGGAATTTCCAAAGCAGTTTGTGAATTGCAGTAGGAGGTCTGCTGCTCAAAGGGCACTGGAGGAAGGGGGAACAGTAAAAAAAATAAAATCCTTGGATAGTCCTGTAGACCTTAAGTAAAGCACTTCTTGTCAGTTTGTTTGTTTTTTTTGCTAAAAACATGTATAAAATTAACTTTGTGGGTTTCTTTAATTAACAGTTTGAGGGAGGGGAATGAAAATTATGTGAATTATAATATAAATCAGTCTCCAGTATTTCCAGCTAAAGGATCTTGGATAGCAAGTGTTTTGCAAAAGACCTTTCTTTGCCTGAAACTCTGGAGAGCCACTGTCAAGTAAAGTACAGAGCTAACAATTTGACTTGGTATATGGCAGCTTCATATGTTCAGCTTCCCCCATTTTATTCTTGTTTCTAGCAATGCCCCTCAAAGATTTCAGTGAAAAGATAAACAGACTAGCTGAACCATTCCCATTATCTCTCTATGGTGTTATTTATATTTCAACTTTTTTTTGCAAATGGCATACACCAGGTGTGGCCAAAATTTCTTAACGTAAAAGCCACACAGAATAAACATTAGATGTTTGAGAGCCACAAGACATGAACAAATATTACATGTTTTTATTGGAAAATACGCAAATTTGCTTTTTTAACGTTAAATGAGCCTGCCAAAAATAAAAACGAAAGGGGTAAAAACAGATATTGATAATGATATTTATTTGTCCAATTATATTTATTTGTTTGCTAATGATATTTATGTGTCTAAGAGAGAGAGAGGTGGAAAAAAGAGAGAAAGAGAGCGAGAAATAGATGGGGAAGGGAGGGGAAGGGATGAAGGAAGAGAGACAGAAAGAAAGAGAGAGAGCAAATAGATGGGGAGCCTCCCAGGAGCCACACAATATGTGTAAAAGAGCCGCATGTGGCTCCCAAACCACAGTTTGGCCATCCCTGGCATACATCTTTTTAGCTAGGGTTGCCAACCTCCCAGTGGTGGCCAGAGATCTCCTGCTATTACAACTGATCTCCAGGTGACAGATCAGTTTAACTGAAGAAAATAGTTGCTTTGGAAGGTGGACTCTAGGGCATTACACCTAATTGAAGTCCCTCCCCTCCCCAAACCCCATTCTCCTCAGGCTCCACCCGTCAAATTTTCCAGTAACTCCCAGCCCAGAGTCGGCAACCTTATTCTTAGCAGCTCTTACCACCATTTCCCAAGGGATTCTTTTTTCATCCTTTTCAAACAATAGCTCTGAAAATTATCAAGTACGCAAGGCCTAAAATGAAGTCAGAGTAAAATCAATGCCTAAACCAGAAGTGTCAAACATATGGCCCGTGATCCAATCTGGCTCAAGAGCAACTGGCTATGTGCTGCTTCCATTTTCTAACATCACAGCTCCTTTTGGCCAGTCTCTCCTATTTCCTGCTTCAGAGGGGTAAAAGAAAGTCTTCCCTCGATTGGCTGAGGGCTCCTCCCCCCTCCTCCTCTGGGGAGGGAGGGGGCGGGAAAGAGCCAGAGAGAGGGGAAAACATGGTGTCTTGTGGGACTTTTAAGAAGACCAGCAACAATTTATTCCAGGTATAAGCTTTTGTGTGAAAGCACATTTCTTCAGAGAGAGAGAGGGAGGGACGGAGGAGGGGAGAGTAGGAGGAAAGACCCGGAAAGAGCACACCAAAGAGAGAGGGGGAGAGGGAGTTCCATGGCACTTAGAGAGATCCCCCTTTCCATTTCTAACAGATTGGGGGGGGGGAACTAACAGCACAGCTTGCATTCCTTATTAGTGAAAGGGAACAAAAATACAGCAGCACCTTAATGACTAACAGAATTTCTGGCAGAGCATAACCTTTCAGGAATCATTGCTTACTTCTTCAGATACAGCTGGAATGTGAGTCCATCTGTCCTTATATCTTGGTGAAGTGATTTCAGATGCCAAATAACAATAGCAGTCATTAGTAATGAGAGAAGAGACCTAGGTCTCAATTCAGCCCAGGAGTTTGCATTTTCTTGAGCTTCATTATCAGTTGCAATTCAGCAGTCTCTCTCTCTAATCTCCCTTTGAAATTTCTTTGTAAGAGAATTGCTACTCTTAGGTCAGCAACTGAATGCCTTGGAAGATTAAAATGTTCCTCCATTGGGTTTTGAATGTTGTGGTTTCTAATAGTAGTAGAAAGAGTCCAGTAGCACCTTTAAAGACTAACAAAATTGTGGTAGGGTATGTGCTTTTGTGGGTCACTGCTCACTTCTTCAGATTTATCTCCATTTATTCTTTAAATTCTCCTGTACCAAACTGAGACCTAGGTTCCCCCTCTCATTACCAATGCTGATACCTCCACGCCTCTGTATATCACACCAATGCTGATATCTCCACCCATCTGCAGATTATACCTAATCCAATCATGCCTGCTACTGCCTGCTATTACCATTTGGCATCTGAAATCATCTTTATAAAGTTTATATCTCCAGTACCTTGTGTTACATTTTATGGCATACATGACCCAGTCTGACAAAGTGACATTTATGTCAGATCCGGCCCTTGTAACAAATGAGTTCAACACCTCAGGCCTAAACAAAATCATCATGCTTCATAGGAAGCTGACAACCTTATGTTCTCAGCAGCAATTAACTATGCTAAGAACTACTTTTGGAATTCTGGTATGTTTGATTCACAAAGAGGAACATACCTTTTTCAATCTAGCATCATCTAATAAATTACTAATACTCAGGCAGCATGACTAAAAGAATAAACAATGGGACATTTGGGGGGATGTCCCCATTCAATTACTCTACCCTGGGAATTTTCCTCTTTAAAGTTGACAAACAAGCATCATTTCTTGATGGAGAAAAATGGTAAGGTGGAGACAATATGAAGGAGGACCAGGTGACAGAATTCCAGAAGAGAGAGACAAGAAAAAATCAAAAGCTTTATGGGAGGAAAGCAGGAAATTAACAACTGAAAAGAACCGGTATGGAAGAACAAATGGATTGAAGGAGAGAGAAAAGTGTCTGGCTTTAAAAGGTCAGATTAATGGAAGACAGGCCCCCCATCAACGGCTTCAAGTCATGGTGAGTAAAGGGAACCTCCATATTCAGAGGGAGTAAACCTCTGAAATTCAGTGCTGGGACTGGGAGGCAATACTGGGGAAGACATTAGCCTCTATGCCATGTTGGTTGGCCCTCCAGAACTCTTTTGGTGTGAAACAGGATGTTAGACTAGACAGACCACTGCTGTGATGTAGCAGGGGTCTTCTTATATTCTTCTGTTTAGACAAAAAAAAAGGGCACCAGCATGGAAATGGACTATTTAAAATAATAAAAAATATTTAAAATAAAAAATATCCATACTCATTTTTTAAAAATAGCTAACAAGGCCCAGCAAGAGAATGCTTCTTCTCAGGATGCCACCAAGAGAAAAACTGAACAATTTATATTTGATTTGAGTAGGCCACCCAAAAGCTATCATCTGCTTTTTTAATGCAATTGTTCTGAGAGCCTTTGAGCAACAATACCCCTTAGCATACAGATGCCTTTGAAATAACAGCAGTGGTAAAGTATTTTATTTATTTATTTATTTATTTATTTATTAAAACATTTCTATCCCGCCTTTCCTCTTGGTTTAAGGCAGCTTGCAATAATAGATTAAAACATCCCCAGCTAAAACCAAAGATAACATAAGAAGCATCAAATCCTCCCCCACCCCCGACTGTACAAATTAGAACACTCAAATTTAAAAAGGTCTTCAGTGCATATGTTGGGGAGGGGAGGAGTCAACAAAAGGAAAATTCTACATGTTCATTGTACTGAGATAGTGGTTTGTTTGTTTTTCTGAAATTTAGTGGTAAAGAGACTCTATGCACATGAATGAAAGATTCCCATGCTAATGAGAAAGTAAGGGGAAATAATTTGGTCTGGATAAATAATCGTCTATTTTTGGTCACCTTTGAGCAGCAGAATGATTGCTCTGCCCATCAGTATACCATTTCAAGGATGTTAAACAGCCTTACCTGTACACTTGTAGTCCGATGCTACGCCTTTGAGGACAGCATCAAATATAGATACTTCCACTTTCTGTTTTCTGAGGTGACAGCTTAAGATCAAAGAAGGTTGGGATACAACAAGGTGCAAAAATGGCTCTAATTGCAGGTCACCAGTTCCCCTGCGACCAGGCTGCCGAACGATAGTTATACCCAGGGCTTGCCTCGCAGATGATCTTGTAGAAGCATGAAGGCTTTCCAGTGACAGAACACCTGCCTTTTTAGCAGAGGTTAATGAGCTATTGCTATTCAGGAGATCATCTGCTGTTACTGATGAAATACCTGCTCCAATGAGCTTCTTGCAATCATGATCTATGCCCATATCTGTTTCTGGAAACTTTAATGAACTTTTGCTTGTTTTTTCACCATCCTTCTGATCCTCCAGTACTTTTGATTTCGCTAGTGCGGTACATGAATAAGTCATAAAGGAAATTCGGCTGGCTGTAATAAAAACGTCAAATGGAATAAAGTTCAGGTTCTTCACAATAGAAGATTGCCGGGAAGGGCGGGCAATGCGGTGGTGGCTGGTGCCAGTGTGTTGTTCTATTTGAACTATTCGGATTTTAACACTGTCACTGCCAATACCACTGTCCTGGGCACCACTGTAACGTGAAGATGTTTCAGCTATACCTCCATCAGATGTATCCATTTTTTTCTGTTCCTGTTTGGTAACCTGCAAAGGAAGATTAAAATATATTGAAACAGCCATATCCCCAAGCATTTGTAATTTAGTGAAACGAGGCACTTATATAGAAGAGAGGTCAAAACAGAGAAATATATAAATTCCTTTGCCAAGTTTTTTAAAGCAGGAATCACTCATGAAAGCTCAGCAGGTGTCTGTTCCACAGAAATGATGACTCAGATTTAATGACATGTTAGAGAATGATGTGGCTGGAATTCCACATGGAGGGAATGTTTCCTGTGTTCAAACTAATTTTTCTACTACAACTGCAGATGCTACAGGAAATAATAAAGCTAAAGTTAACACATACTCAGCTATCAACCAATTTAAAAAGTGTATTGATCATCTGCAGTTTGATTAATGAAATTTAAATAAATGTCCATTTAGATACATATGCAAATTGCTGAAAATTCAATATAGGTATTTTTAAGATGTTTGAGATAGCTTGCAGTTCATTTTTTAAAAAGCTGATGTTTACTGGTCAAAGACCACCTTTGACAATTTTCTTATTCAATACCTAATTTGATAAATTACAGGAATTATACAGACTCTCAAATGATTAACAAATGTGTCCTTAACTACCAGCTGTACTGACTAATATTTGCACATTGGTTAAAATGGATCCTTGCCACCACCAGTTAAATAAACCAAGATCACAGTGCCATACATATTTTGGCACCCTTAAACTCACTTGTTTAAATGGGTTTATGTACCTAAATTTGGGTTAATTTACAAGTTAAGGCAAATGAAGCTTGTAAATTAAATGTATGATTGTCTACAAAGCTGACTGTTAGAGAGGCTGGATTCTAGACAGTAATAGTTAATAACCTAACAGCACTTTGACTTCAAAGGACTTAAAGAGTATGTTTAGAAAAGCACAGCAATTCTCCTGGATCTTTAAAAATTGCCTAATAAAAATAAACAGTACTACAAAGACTTGGGGATCCACGCTCTATTAAAATTAATGTTAAAACTCACACAGGCTTTAACAATTCTAGATTACATTTTCAATCATGAATTCCATAGAATGGAATGGTGCAATAGGTGTCTTAGTTGATGTGTGTGTTAAGATCAGATTTTCTGTAATGAAGGGAGAACATTCAAAATGGACATCTGGTAACATTACAGCCTTACCCAAGTAACCGTAAATGTTTACTGGAGAACATTTAGACATCACCAGTAAAATGTAAACATTTTTATTTAATTAAAATATTTATACCCTTACTCTCTGCACACAGGATCCTGAAGCAGCATCCAATCTTATTTAGTTAAAAAATAAAACAGCAACAAAAACATGAGAAGAAAATATATTATTTTAATAGTATCTTAAATCACCAGAGAAAAGCCTAGGAAAATTTTCAAAAAATCATATGGATCCAACAGTCCATACAGTTTGGGGGTTTAATAAATAGCTGTGGGATGGATGTTGCAAAGGTGAGTCATCACAGTGAAGATCTCATGTAAAGGTCCTCCTGAAATATAGGTAGAAGCAGGGCTCATTTCCTGCAGGAGCGCACAGGAGCAAAGCTTCGGCAGTAAGGAGTCCAGCGGGTAGGCACATGCAGCAAGCCCCGCCCCCTGCTCCCAGCAGCCCCTCCTTGCCTTTTCCAGCCTGCTGGCCAACCCAGCGAAGCACTGCTGCGAGGTGGCCCTTCAGCTGCTCCACCACTGCGTGGGCCATGGCACCCAGCATACCCAGGCTCGGCCCATCCTCATGCTGGCCCTGGTGCAGTGCCTCTGCAAGGCAGGCCCTGGCGACTCCTGCGAGAGCTGCAATGAGCTCCGCCCCAGCCTCCTGCGCCTCTGCCCCACCACCGCCCTGGCCTCCTACCTGCTCAAGGCCATGCATATCCTCCATGCCACCCTCCTCAACCTATGAGAAGCCACACACTTTTCTGCCCTTGCTGGCCATCCAAAAGAGTCCAGTGGCACCTTTAAGACCAAGGTTGATTCAAGTACAAGGTCTCCCTCCTCTGTGAAGGCAGATCTGTGGGCTCCCCCCCCAGCTAGCAATCCAAAACAGTCCAGGGGAGCCTGAGTGGTGGGTGTTGCCTTCTGACACACTTCTGGTGATGTCAGGGGGTGTGGCATATGCAAACAAGTTGTGCTAATGAGTTATGCTAATGAGCTCCTGTACCTCTTTTTCTACAAAATGACCCCTGGGTGAAGCCAATAGGCCAGAACTTCTGAAGATGATCTAAAATCATGGGCAGGTACATATGTGAGTCCTTTAAATACTCTGGTACCAGGCCATTTAGGATTTTAATCAAACAAGCGCTTTGAACTGTGCCCATAAACACTGTTTAAATTACTGAGTTTGAAACACAGGTTTTCCAAGTATTGTAACTATCAGAACAATTACTTAAAACATGCTGTGGTGTGGTTAAGACGCTGAACTGCAGACTTGAAGGTCTGTAGTTCAGCAGTTTGAGACCCGAGTGCCGCATGATGGAGTGAGCTCCCATCTCTGGTCCTAGCTCCTGCCACCCTGGCAGTTCGAAAGCAAGAAACTGCAAGTAGATAAATAGGTACCACTTCAGTGGGAAGGTAACAGCGTTCCGTGTGCCTTGGCATTCAGTCATGCCAGCCACATGACCATGGAAACGCCTTTGGACAACACTGGCTCCTCGGCTTGGAAACGGAGATGAGCACCACAACCCTAGAGTCGGATTCGACTGGCTTTTGAGCAAGGGAAACCTTTACCTTTACCTAAAATAGCCCAATCCAGATCTTTGAGAGGAAGAAAGTCTTGTTTATGCTATTCATATAACTTGGCCTTTGGAAGTGGTCTTAGAAAGCAGACTGTTGTACAACTTTCTTAAGAACTTTATTCCTCAGACTTGAAACTTACAGTACTATCTTAAATAGCATTACACCCTTCTGAGTCCTTTGAAGTCAATGGGCTTAGAAGAGTGTAACTTTGATTAGGACTGCATTGTTAAAGTTTTTATTTTAAATAAAAAGTTTGGATTATATTTAACTTAAACCTACCTTCTTTTAATTTAAGGCCATTGCTTTTCAATTTATCTAGACTGGAGAGAATCAACATCCATTCTGATCACCAATTAAAGGGCATAAAGAACACCCACCATCTCAGTGCCCCACACTCAACTCTTTTTGTGTGTTGTGGGTTTTAGTTACAGACCATTCCTCTCATCTTTCTTCCCAGATTATACAATCATCCCTCCCACAATGTGCACATGGACATGCTCAACTGGTGTGCAATAGCATAACTTAGGGAGGGGATGTGGCTCCCTGGCAGAGCATCTGCTTGTCATGCAGAAGGTCCCTAGTTCAATCCCCAAAATCTCCAGTTAAAAGGATCAGGTAGGAGGTGATGTGAAAGACCTCAACCTGAGACCCTTGGCAGCCATTGCCCGTCTGAGTAGACAATACCAACTTTAATGGACTAAGTGTCTGATTCAGTGTAAGACAGCTTCAAAACCAATGCCAGCCCCTCTTAACAGGGCAGGAGTTACAGAAGGAACTATACACTTAGTAAATGTTGAGCGTCAAGTATGTATTTTAAGAAATACCCTTGGAATCTGTCCATAATGCAGCTTTGTATGAGTCAAGAGGAACAATACAATATTTCCTTAGAAGAATAAATCTACTGAAGCATAGCCATTACTAAGGAACTCCCAAACAGAAACTTTACAAGGATGAGTTTTGTTTTTCTGTTTTTGATGTTTTCCATTTTGGATGTTTTACATATTTTTGAAACTACCACTAGACTGTGGCAGTAAAACGATTTAAATATGGTATGAACTTTGAAGCAGGCTGTGTAATAACCCAGTCCTCCATTCTGCCATCCTCTCCTCACTCAAAAGTACCCAAAAGGTGGATAGGGAATGGTTGCATATATGTGAGAGGGCTTGCCTCACTGGCCCCCATCCTTCCTGCTGTACGAAGTAGTGCCACCACTCAAATTTTGCCATTTCTCTCACTATCCACAGGCACGGATAAGTGTAATTTTGCACTGCTTCACACACCCCTTCCTCCTGGCCAGCTAATTTACTTTAGCCTCAGCCAGGAATTTCTGGACTATTTGTGGATAAACAGCCAGGCTGCCTGGGTGAGATCTTTTGAAAGCAGTCTGCGATCTAATCTTTATGCACTAAATTACAATCTCAATTCATTAGAGCACAAAAGCACTGAAAACACTGTATTAAAACACTACATTCTATTACAGAAGTACGAAAAGAAATAAAACATGAGACTAAGTTTTACAGTCACTGGTGCTACCTCAGCATTCTCTTTCATGGAATGCACAGTTCTCTGGAACTTTGACAATAGAGGCTGGTCAAGGCAGACTTCACTCCATTTTTCTTCCATTCCCAGTTCTTGGCTTGCAATCTGTCTAATGGTGTGTCAGGCCATTTAAGCCCTCCTCTCCCAGCTGAGTTTCACTTTGACCTATCTTGAAATTGGGTTTTAAGTCTCCACATATGCTGCCTTGCTCCTTTCTCCAATCAAATTAAGGTGCATGTCCCGAAACCTTTTATGGTCCTACTCTGGATATCCATATATCTTGCCGCTTCCTGGAAGTGGGCAAATGGTCATTCCAACCCAGTTTGTTTCCATAAGGCAGGGGTGGCCAAACTTGCTTAACATAACAGCCACATAAATAAACGTCATATGTTTGAGAGCCGCAAGATATGAACAAATATTACACACACATTTTTACTGAAAAATATGCAAATTTGCTTTTTATTAACATTAAATTAGACTGTGTGAAAGAGCCACATGTGGCTCCCGAGCTGCGGTTTGGTCACCCCTGCCATAAAGGAAAACTCATATCTCAGCCTGAAATGTGAAAATTTTATTGGTTGGCTGCCAGGGAAGAATATTTTCTCTGAGATCAGGGCTTCCCTGAGCATTAATCAAGGCATTCTGCATTACCCTACCATCACAGGCTATACAAAGAAATTATATGGAGGCTTAATTTAGTATAACTAGCCTGTCATAGATTGGATACGCTTGGCAATTTGGCAACATCAGCCAATGACGGGAAAACATGGCTCCTTATTCTGTTTTCATTGTTCAATTTATCCCTGACACTACACAGGTAAGATGGAAGTAATGCTTGGTGGAAAACTTAAGGCTTAAATAACACTGTGATTCCCACTTTAAGTGGGGTTTAGCTGACCCTTGCTGACTTGGTTGAGACCCTAGAGATTACACTGGACACAGTATCACTACTGGAGAAGCAAGTTAATGCAGCCACAGTAAAAATGATTTTTTACAATTTACTTTAGTACACAAATGGATGTCTATCTTGACTCAGTCAATCTGGCTACCTGGATTCATGCACCAGAAATACTGAGACTATGCTACTGTATTGTATTCTATGTAAGTCTCCCCTCAAAATCAACTCAGATGCTCCAGATGGCGCAGAACACTGAGGCTCTGTTAATACTGGAAGCTAGGTGAAGCATCCTTGACCTACATGGCCCAGGCTAGCCCAGTCTCATTCACATCTCAGAAGCTAAGCAGGGTCAGCCCTGGCTAGTAGCTAGATGGGAGACCACCAAGGAATTCCATGGCTGCTACACAGAGGCAGGCAATGGCAAACCACCTCTGAACATCTCTTGCCTCGAAATAATACAATACAAAGATAAATTATAACTATAAAACATTAAAAACTAGAATGCAAACAACTGAAGAGAGAGCTTGAGCTCTCTCAGATGGGGCAAGCACTGTCTCCAGATACAACTAGGCTGTGGCTCAAATAGACTTAATCAGACAGAATGCTATAGCTTGGAAGCTACCAGCAGTGGATCCCTCATCTCATGTTCTAAACTTAATGCAGGCAACATTTTCAGCAGTTCTCAAATGTTATGATGAGATACCCAGCCCTTCAGATCTGTCAGTAAAGTTCTTTTGGAGCATATATATCTTTACATGTCACATAGCTGGTTACCGAGTTAGGATTTGCAGCTATTAACTTTAAAAAGCGAGCTTGGTAATAAATCTGGGCATCAAATGAATATCCCTTTACACTAGTGAACAATTCCAAATGCAAGAACTCTTTTTAAAAAGTCCCTTGCTTTGTTATAGAAGAAATGGGCCAATACTTTAAAAATGTCAAAAACACCAATATCAGCTTCCTGATAGCAAATGTAATGGTAACATTTATCATTGAGCTGCATTTATATCAGTTCACTTACTCTTTACATAACCCATTTAAAACGAACAATAAAAGTTTTCTTTAATTAGCTACTGGTGTGCATTAACATGATCATGATTAAACCATAAAAACCAACTGTACATTACTCAGGTCCCCTATCACATGTGTTTTACATTATTTTAGTTGAAAATGTACTTTGAGTCCCTTTTAAAAGTTCGACCTTCTGCTTTCAGAGAATTAAATGCATATTACTGCAGTGGAGAAGATAATGTTTCAGACCTCCAGGCATATATTAAACACACTGGCAGCACATTAGACAAAATGCTTTACTTATTAGATACTTCCTATTCTAAACAGTGTCATCAAAGGCTAAAAACAAAATCCATATAAAAGCTGCACAATGCTTCCACACAGAACCTGTGCCAAAATCCCTGTACTTTCCAACTAATGAGGAAAGGATGTGCACTCTTAACATATGAATGTAAGATTTTCCAAGCATTTACTTTAGGAAACAGCACTATTGATTCCATATGGCTCATGTTAAATGAAACTGTATTGGTAAAATAACCTTTAAGATATCTGGCATGATAACCATAATTAAACAGTATTCAAAGGAATAAAACAAAAGGGAATTTGGTTTCACAATGGCTAATTAAAAGAAAATGAAAAAACACAGCATGTCAGCTATCAAGATAAATTGGTATTTAAAAAAAAACTGTTTAAAATGCTGTTAAAATATACTTTTTAGATAAAATCAAAATGTACTGGAAAAATATTTGTGGCTAAAAAACTGATAGTTTGGCGAAGAAAAGTAGTACAGGACTCTGAAATTTTTTATGCTGAGTGAATACTTTTAAAGCTTTGAACATAACCAGATGGGTCTTAAATCAGAGGAATTTCTACAGTTTGTCTGTATGAATTGCACTGTGAATTTTTTTTTCCAATCGCTAAAAAATGTCAAGCTGTTAGTTTACTTATTAAATAGCTTCAATGCATTTTCTCCGTCTTTTCATATTGTAGTAACCATCACTGAGAAGGTGATGAAAGCTATGCTGGTAGCTGGGGGACTGTGGCAAATTCTTCCGTGTCATGTGTTGAGATAAGTGACTTTATAGCTTAACCTCTCAAATTCAAAAGCATTTAGGGAAGATAAAGAGATAAGAGCTATAGTGTGTGTCCACCCTGGTGAATACACACTGTTGCTGGGTACCCTAAACCATCAATGTAAATATGCTCAGGTGCCTTTTATTACTAGAACCAAGATATGGCATGAATCAAGCTGTTTGCTTAGGCAGCTATATGATCCCAATCATTTAAAGAAACCTCATTCCGATAGAAGTTATGGGGGGGGACTTAATAGAGAGATTTTGTTTTGAAGACTCAATCAAAACAGGAAAAGATAAGCCAAGATAGCAAATTAATTGTATGCCAGCCTGGATTCTTAAACTACTTCACAAGCACATGTTGTAACATTTTAAAAACTGACACAATTATATTTCATTTAATTACCATGAATTTACAAACAAGAAGCAGAGCGAAAAATCTGTTTTGTGAAAAGCAGAGCAGTGAAGCCAAGAGCATGCAAACTGGACATGCAATTTTTATAACAATCCTTCTGCTAGTTCCCTGATGAAAAGCACTTGAACATAAACCATAGCAAGCAACAAACCTAAAGCATACTGCTATACAAAGAATATTTGTAAACTTTCAGTGTTCAGCAATACCCAGTTACATTGGAGGAGTCAACATAAGTTAATGTTTTCCAATTAATGAAGAAGAAGAGATTGGATTTATACCCCGCCCATCACTTGGAGTCTTGGAGCAGTTTACAAACTCCTTTCCCTTTCCCTCCCCACAACAGACACCCTGTGAGGTAAGTGGGACTAAGAGAGTTCTTTTGAGAATTGCTCTTTCAAGAACAGCTCTGACAGAACTATGGCTTGCCCAAGGTCATCCAGCAGCTGCAAGTGGAGGCATGGGGAATCAAATCCAGTTCTCTCAGATTAGAGTCCGCATACTTAACCACTACACCAAACTGGCTCTTAATGCCTCTCTTCCATCATATTCTAACACCACCCCTAAGTCTCCATGAATTTCCCAACCTGAAGTTGGCAATCCTAGACTTGTGGGATGCAGTTTACAACTAAAATGAGTCAGGATGAGGCTGAAAGATAATGAATCAAGACTACTGAGTAAATTTTATGGACCAGTGAAAATCGGAATGTAGGTCTCCTGCCTCTAACATTCAATGCACTACAGTGTGGAGAATGCACACTATTTTTATTTATTTATTTATTGTTTGGATTTATATCCCAACCTCCCCATAAATGGGCTCATGGCAGTGTACCACAATACATATAATACAATTTTAGAATAATGCTATCAAATAAATATAATAAAATCAATTTTAAAGCATTTAAGGGGGCAGTGCAATACATTCGATTTCATTTCCTACAGCTGGGAAATTAAAAAATGGTCCAGGGACAAGCCATAATAATCAGCAATAGAGAGGCCAGCTGGCAGGGGGGAATTACCAGCAGAAGAGGCAGGCCTACGCCAGTGTCACTGGGGTGACGTCACTGGAAGTGATGTCATTGCATTGCTGGTGTTACAGAGATACTCTGGTATTTGGGGAAATATTCCATAGTAAACAGCAATTTTTACCAGTGTGTTGCTGCAACATGATGATCTCACTCCAGGTGCACACCAAAAGTGCCACTGCCACATCACTGGCAACATGGCCTAGGCCTCCCTGCCACTGCTGGTAAGTCCCCCACACCACACTGGCAACTCTAGTGCATAATGACATTCTGGTTGCCTAACAAAGACATTTATTTCTTAAAGCTGCAGATACTACTTTTATCATTTTGGGTGGTTTTTAATCCCGTTTTTGTGTTCTTTAAAATTTTACATTATTCTGCAAACTTTGGGTTTTTCTCAGGTTTGTAGAAAGATATATCTTGTCTGTTTGTGGCCCCAGTCTCTGGATTTAAGTATCAACAGATGAGGTCATGTTGAGAATTAGCTATATTGATGTTTCTCAGCATGTATTTCCCAATGTCAGGACCAAGCCTCACAACACCTTAGAATTTACTTATTTCTCCTCATTTCATATCCCTGCATTTTATATATTTTATTAAACTAAAAGACAGTTATTGTCTGTCTCCTTCTATAATTCTGCCTAAGATATCATTTGGAGTTTGTGCCCATATAAACAAAGACTTAAAAGATCCACCAGCTTGGGACCTGGAGGTGCATATGTGTGTAACCTCCTCGCTACCCTGGTAACAGCCAAACTGCCTGCCAAACTCTTGAGGTCTCTAAAGGTTTCTAACTGCACCATACCTTCACCCAGATGGGAGTCTTGTCCTTGCCAACTTTCCCCAGTTCTCAGGGCAGAATTCCGAATGAAATCTCCTCAGCATTCAGCTCTAAGGTCTCGCTTTGATCAAATGATGCTAACCAATCAGATCTCTTGAAGCAGCCTATTATTCAAGGCTCTCTGGCTCTGTGAAGAAGTAACCCTTCACAGTCCTTTACCTGTTTGTACAGCACTTCTGAGATTTTCAAAGTGTAATACATCACAACAACAGACTTCTCTCCACAACTGCCTATGCTGTCTTAAAAACTCCTTTCATGCATCCATAAGGGAAAATCACAACATTAATGGATCCTTAGCTATCTTCATTGTCTTTGTTCTATCCACCAAGTGGGTTGCAGAAGCACCCTACCTATATTTATTCCACTAACACAGTGGACTTTTGCAGGGCTCAATAGAAGGGAAGCAAACAGGACTGTATCTCCATATGAACTCCACCCAATTCTACCTGCTGTCTTGTATTTGGAGATAATTAGTTGTTTTATCTCTGTGTTGGTCGTCACATGATAAATCACCTCATGGCACCCTCCTCTCCCAACTTGATGATGGCTTTTCTTAGAACATTCCAATAAAACAATTAGGCGTGCATGAGCTTTAAAAACATGTCTTGCTCACTTAGAATCCTCCTGCAAAACTATATTTCTGTCTATGGAATAATCAACTTGAACCATATGGCTGCAATAAGGTTTGAAATGGCAATGTCCACACAAACAGTACAGCAGAAACACACTGCCAATACAGAACACAAGAGGACAGTGCTGCAACTATATATCTCCCCCATTACATCCAGCAACCACCTGTTGTGCAGATGTTCCTGCCAACCGTCACCATAAATCCACCAACTAAGACATACTTCCACCTCTGCCTGAAAGAGGTGTGCAAGCACACCCTTCATAGGAACTTCAAGTCCCTTGGAAGGTAGTTACATCTAAGGCTGCCCTGCCAATCAGTTTTTATAGTCTAATTATTTTCTTCACAGATAACAGTCTGAAAACAGACAGCACACTGTAAAAAGTAGCTTTAAAAAGCTGCTGACCACTGAGGAAGCTGGACATAGTAAAGTGAAGGACATCAAGGAGAGGGGAAAATGCACTAGCATATCTGGGGAAACAGAATGGTGGCACCAGATCAGCAGAAGTTGTGATGCGCTAATGTACTGCAGTGACCCAATATAATTTTCGGTGTATGAATCAAAGATTTCTCTATAATCATAAATGTTTTATGGAGCCATTTATCCTGTTACTGTTTCCTGTGGAACAAAGTCTATGCTTGAAGCAAGAACTTAGTACAGTTCACTCATACCTCTCTATTTGCATTACAAATGCATTCACAATTACTCTATACTTATATATTGCAGATTCTTCTCAAGAAAGGGGTTTGGAACCCTTACGAGCATTTTAAAAGAAATTTAACATTTACTTCCAAACTGAATAACATAGATTGTTCAATTTAATATCAATTCACTATTTGAGTTATTGTTTAAATAGACAGACATCTCATATATAAGCTCTGTTTAAATTTTCTAAATTTTACATGAGTTTGTGTGAACATGCAGATGTAGTGCTGGTTGTCCAAAAATTATCTTCCAGTTTCAAAATATACTGGCTGTCATAGCATTATTTTTAAATGCAGTGACCAACTCCTTAGACCACATAATCTAGGCGGAAGATGCTTCTGAAATGGATTCATTACATCTGCCTAAAACCTTTCCATTTTATTTTAATGATGGTTATATAATAGTATTATTGAAGTAATGTTTCCATTCTGTACTACAGTCATTTTAAAAACTCTCATTTACATATTTCCAGCCAATCATGAGCTCATTTTTCACATCACAAATTATGGAACAAGTCACAAGCATGAAACCACTGAGTCAAAATGCCAATCACAGTTACTCAATCATAGTGATGTTTGACTCAATTTTAGCACTCCTGTTGAAGTTTCCTTGGACACAAACATCTAGCAGCATGAGCACTGGTTCTGCTTTCCTATAATACAATCATAGTGAGAAGGTTGAATTGAGAGCCAGTTTAGTCAAAGAACCTCTGTAAGCACTCTGCACACAAACTAAGTGCACTTAACACCTATTAAAATCCAGTGTAATTTTCCTTCAAAAATGTGCCTTAAGAACCCAATCTGGCAACTGGTCCAAGGCTAGGTATCCCAAGATAAGTATCTCCTAACCTGATTCAGGGCCAAATTACACACAGCGTGGGAAATGTATAATGAGACCTCCTGGTGTTTTCTTTAATATCAAGAAGCAGACGCAGAAAGAAGGGGGGAATTAGTTCAGTGCTTCAGTGCTGGGGCAGAGTGTTAACCCCCCATACACACAGTTTACCAACAGAAATCACTTCCTGAGGATACCATAAGCCATAGTACCTGGATCATTGGTTTTATAGCAGTGCAAGCTCTCAAATGAGTTCAATGATTGTCTCAACCCACTGTTATACTGCAGGAGCAGAAAGCTCACTGTATACAAAATGAGCTCAGATGTCTATAACTATCTTTTAGGACTGTCTATAGTACACTCAGGCCCATAGCCAGAATTTATTTTGTTGGGGGGCCTTTCAATTTCTTGGGGGGCACCTCAGCCAAGCCATGAGCCTCCTTTCTGGGACAACACAGGTAAGAAAGCAGAAGGAAGCCACCCATGACTCCAACAGGACAAGAGGCAAGGGCTGTGATTCTTTCCTGGCACCAGGCAGTGCACAAAGGAAGCCTTGCCCTGAAAACTGCCCCACTCTACTCCCAGCATTGATACCCTTTTGCACTGGCCAGAGCACTGTCGAGGCGGAGCTCCAGGGAGGAAATTTTGCCTTTGCGCACTGGTAACCCTTTGCGGGACGATAGGACTGCCTCCTCATCCCTGCTGTCCAGCATCCTCACTCCAGTACGATAGGCAAGGGACTCCCTCTTCCTCTCCACCCCCCCCCCGGCACCCATAGCCGGCTCGCCCACTAGGCGAGCTAGGCGCTCGCCTAGGGCGCCGGTCCTGCAGGGGCGCCAAAATGCCCCCCACCCCGTGAAAAGGCCCCCGGGCTGCCCAACGCCGGCAGCCCCGGCTTTCCTGGGTGCCTCGAGGCTGCGAGGCACCCGGGAGAGCCGCGCCGCCACTGCCGCCCCTGGGAGGGAAGGGGGGGCTTCTAAGCCCGCCCCTTCCGCGGCTGGGCGGCTGCCAGTCCGGGGAGGCCGCCCACTTCCCTCCTCCCTCCCGCCGCGGGGCCGGAGGCGCAGCCGGGCTGGGGCGCGGGGAGAGGGGGAGGACGGCGCTGGAGTCTGGGGCGGTGGGCCTGGCTGGCTTAGCCCGGGCTGCCCTGCCGACGCGGCGCCGTGCCAGCGAGCCCTCTGCTAGCCAGCCAGCCAGCTAGTGTACCTGCCTGCCGAGCGCACAGCGAGGCGGGAGCCGGCGCCGGGGGACGCTGCGCAGGGTCCCCCCCTTCCCGCCGCCCCCTGGAGCAGCAGGCCTGCGGAGACAGCGCCGCCGCCGCCTCCCTCTCACCGACCGCCGGGCTTCTGCCGCTCTGCCGCGGCCTGCTGGGGCCCGGCCTGCCTGCGCGCTCGGAGCCCTTCGGCCGGGGGAACTCTGGCGCAACGTGCAAACGCCTGCCTGGTGCGCTGGAGTGGGTAGAGCCCCTGGTGGGGCCTGGAGATGGCGGCGCGGCTCTCCCGGGTGCCTCACGGGAGAGCCACGCCGCCGCCGCCCCTGGGAGGGAAGGGGGGCTTCTAAGCTCACCCCTGGGAGGGAAGGAGGGGGCTTCTAAGCCCGCCCCTTCCCTGGCTCTCCCAGGTGCCTCGCAGCTGCGAGGCACCCGGGAGAGCCACGCTGCCATCTCCAGGCCCCACCGGGAGGTTGGCATCCCCGGTGGGGTGGGCGCCCCAGGCTGTCCTGCCTAGGGCGCCCAGACACCTGGGGCCGGCCCTGCCGGCACCACTGCTCTTTCACATGCCCTTCCAGCCCTAAACTTGCCTCTTCCTTCCTCCTTCTCATTCTTCCCAGCATCAGAAAGTGAAGTGGATTCCATCTTTGTTTCTACTGTATTACTTCCTGCTACTGGAATACACAAACAGGTGTGTGTGGGTGTGAAAGTTCCTTGTTCACAGAAATTGACGTGAGAACCTAATTTAATTTAAAAAGAGGGGCTTCCCCAGCCTGGACTTCTCTCCCCTCAGCCGACTCACTAACTCTGTAGGTAGGCGGGAAGGGAAGGCGGTGGAGGAGCACGCTGCTACACTTGGCAGCTTGAAGAGCCCCCAGCCAGCTGCTTGCTGCTCTCCCTTTATTAGGGGCTGGGTGAGGAAGGTGGTGGAGGAGTTGCTTACCAGCTTGGAGAGCCCCCAGCCAGTCGCCCGCTGCTTTCACTTTTGCAGGGGATGGGTGAGGAAGGTGGTGGGGAAGCACGCTGCTGCACTCATTGGCTTGAAGAGCTCCCAGCCAGCTACTTGCCCTGGCAGGTGGCACACACACCTCTCCCATAGCTGTGGGGGAGGGCAAGGAGAAGCAGTGACGAAGTCAGGGGGCCTTTAAAGAAGGTCAGGGGGGCTGCCCCCAAATGCCCCACTGTACACTCCATCAGTTTCTCACATAAGATTTCATTAAAGGACCCCCAGCATGTTGTAATTATTTGTATGGCTGTACAACATTAAAAACAAGGTCTATCACAAGTAGCTTTCTACAGTAAATATAGTATTATAGAACTTCATTCAAAAGTTATAACCACAAGAAGAAGTGCAAGGCGCACATCACAATAGAGAAAGGCAACTATTTTCTACCCAAAATAGCCCTTTCCCTATAACCACCCTTGTAATCAATATGCCCATGATACAGCAAGCACCTAGAAGGGAGAAATTCAGCCTGTCGACAATAGTTTACATATCTTTATACAGTATGATCTGTGTCAACATGAGAAAGTATCTCTTTTGCCAAGAAAATAATAATCCAACACTGCTTCTCTTACCTGGGCATCTAGAAGCAGCACTGGCTCCCAAAAAACCTCAACTAAAAGCAGCTAATAACAAATTGCCCAACTCAAATAAAGTCGAAGTTCACTCACTGACTTTGTAACTTTGGTTCCCCAAACTATTTCTTCTGTGCCTTTGCTCAGGGGACCTTATAGGGCAGAGGAGAGATGCCCCCTGCTGCCATTTTATTCTGTTTTAAACTTTTCTGCATCAAGAGATATAATTTTCAATAATTCAACTGGTCTCTGGATAAGGCAATGTGTGATTCCCTCCACAGGCAAACTGATACAAGCCACATAAATGCTATTTGGCATTTTTATTTTCCAGAAGAGCAATGTGTGGAAAAGTCTAGAATAAAGATATTTAGATGTGAGAGTAAATAAGATAAGACAGTTGACAAATTATTCTATTGGAATTATCTGATTAAAAGTTCTCTATAATTGTTCATTTACATTGTGGGTGCTGTACATGTAAATATAAAAAAAACAGTGAATGAATGAGGCCCCAGTGAACAGGAACTGGAAGAACTATGTGTTGAAACCAGAGATATTATCAAGGAAGAATGTACAAAGACTATTTCTGTAGCCAAAAGAAATGAAAAGCATTGATGGCTGACTGATGAAACTCCCAATATTGCTAAAAATAAACAAGAAACAAAAGTAAAAAGTGACAGAAATAGAATCAGAAGTCTGAATGCAGCATTCCAGCAACTGGCAGAAAGAGACAAAGTCTTTAACTATTATAATAATCAATGTAAAGAAATAGAAGAGAACAACAAAAAAAAGAGTAGGTAGAGGAAGGTCAGTAGTTCAGCAGTTCAAGACCCGAGAGTGCTGCATGACGGAGTGAGCTCCCGTCTCTAGTTCCAGCTCCTGTCAACCTAGCAGTTTGAAAGCAAGAAACTGCAAGTAGATAAATAGGTACCACTTCGGTGGGAAGGTAACAGCGTTCTATGCGCCTTGGTGTTTAGTCATGCTGGCCATATGACCACGGAAACGTCTTCAGACAGCGCTGGCTCTTCGGCTTTAAAACGGAGATGAGTACCGCAACCCTAGAGTCGGATTCAACTGGCTTTCAAGCAAGGGAACCTTTATCTTTACCTTTCTCTACACTTAAGAGTCTCAGAGTGGCTTACAATCACATTCCTTTCCTCTCCCCACAACAGGCACCTTGTGAGGTAGGTGAGGCTGAGAGAGTTCGGAGAGAACTGTGACTGGCTTAAGGTCCCTCAGCAGGCTTCATGTGGAGGAGTGGGGAATCAAACCCAGTTCTCCAGATTAGAGTTCGCTACTGTTAACCACTCCACCACACTAATTCCCAAAAAAGGAAAAACAAAAGCTCTGCACTGTGAGGAGCCTGCCCACTCCTCCAGCCAAGACCCCCAAGGGTACTAGGGTCCCCTCCTTATTTTGGACTTAGGTACCCACTTTTACAGTCTAAATGACAATGGCATTTGAAACTTGGGGAGTCTTATAAAGGCAGCTGGGTACAGCCATGATATTGGAAAATCCCAGGGAATAAGAGGAAGGGTTTGCCGGAATTACAGACTGATTAAGTGCAATCTCCCCCAGCTCAGTGGCATATTGTTCCCAATAACAAAAGACCATTCAACACTGAAGACATCACCCAATTGCCTGACATACCCCAGAGGTGCAATGCCTGTCAAGCCCAAGGTGCAATGTCATTGAATAATGCCCAGTTCCCCCCTTTCCCCCTCAATCAAGAAGGGTACTTCATCCTGTTTCAGGAGCTATTTTGACTCACCCAAACTTCTGTGTCAATTTAAACTAATCATGCTGCTTCTTTGTGCTCGTGCAGATTTAGCTCAAAATGGCCTAATAAGGTATTTCCACCCCCGCTTTCCCCCACTAAAGTTTGACAGCAATTAACTTTAAACCAGACAGTGACCAGACTTTTTATCTTGCCCCAATCCAAAGCTAGGCCAGCCAAGCCCCACCTTCCCTAGGTATCTTCTGTCCATAAAAGAAGGACCCCAGGTGCTAGCAAATGGTTCCTCAGATCCCCTGTCCAGATCACTGCTGATCAGAAGTCCAGTTTCCTTCTGAGAACCCCAGCTACATTCTGCAGGCTTTTTTCTCGCCTTTTCCTCCTTGCTTTGATACTTGGACCTCAGCTGTGTTTGCTCCTGGATGTCTTCAGATCTCAAACCCAGGATTTAAGGTCATATGTTCCTTCCCTAAAACCTCCCAGTTTCCTTTCTCCCACTTTTTATAAGTGTTCCCTCTGTCGTGGGTCAGCCAGGGCTCAGTGATAGTGAGGATTCCTCAGGAGAAAAGGACTCTTCTGGACCTCTGACCTTGGACTGAATGGCTCTGCTTTGCCTGACTCCTGGTCCCTGTCCTGGATTGAAAAACCCTGCCTTGCTTGAATTCTGGCACCTGATACGCAGAGTCTGCAAGCCAGCAAACCCTCTTGTTGGTGAAATAAAGTTTAAGTCCAATGACACCTTTAAGACCAACAAGTTTTATTCTAGGTATAAGCTTTCGTGTGATGCACACAAAGGTTTATACCTAGAATAAAACCTTGTTGGGCTTAAAAGTGCCACTGGATTCAAGCTTTGTTCTGCTGCTTCAGACCAACATGGCTAAGCACCTGAATCTCTCTTGTTGGCGTGTGCATGTGTGGTTCTTTATGGAATTAGTTCTCAAGTGCCTAGTGTAGGTTTTTTAGTTTTATTCCTTTAATTTTATATACAATAAAGTTGATAGTTTTCACAATTACTTTAACTGTCTTTCTTCATAATTTAATTCTGGGGAAGGTGCCCTGGAGGGTGCACTTTATGCCATTATACCCTGCTGAGATCCCTCTTGTCCCCAAACCCCATCCTTCCCAGACTCCACCCCCCCCCAAATCTCCAGGTATTTTCCAACCCAGAGCTGGCAACCCTATCAACAGAGCTATTCCAAGTCACAGAAATGACATCCAATCAAAATCTTACCATGAATATGCCAATAAATATGGAAAGCAAAACAATGACCCACAGACTGGAAATGGTCAATTTACACTCCAATTCTGGAAAAAAGGGAGACATCAAAGACTGCAGCAGCTATCAGACCATTGCATTAATTTCTCACACATATAAAGTGATGATTATAATCTTACAACAAAACTGTTACCATATATGGAATGAAAAATGACAGATGTCCAAGCTGGATTCAGAAAAGACGGAGGGACCAGAGTTCATATTGCAAATTTACATTGGTTACTGGAGCATACAAGAGAATTTCAGAAGAAAATAAGTTTGTGTTTCATAAATTACAACAAAACTTTTGACTCTGTGGATCATGAAAAGCTGCGGCTGGCTTTATAAGAAGTGAGTGTGCCACAACATCTGATTGCTTTGATGCTCAACCTATACTATGGACAAGAGGCTACTGTTAGGCTAGAATATGGAGAAACAGAATGGTTTCCAAATGGCAAAGGTGTTAGGCAGGGATGAATTTTGTCTCCCTATGTATTCCATCTATATGCAGAACATATCATAAGGAAAACTGGTTTAGATTTAGATGAAAGTGGAGTGAAAACTGGTGGAAGGAACATTAACCATTTGAGATACCACATTACTAGCAGAAAATAGTGAAACAACTACTGATGAAGGTTAAGGAAGAAAGTGCCAAAACAGGATTGCAGCTGAATATCAAGAAGACAAAAGTAATGACTACTCAGGAATTACACAACTTTAAAGTTGAAGATGAAGAAACAGAATTTGTTAAAGATTTTCTATTCCTTGACTCCATCATCAACCAAAAGGAAGACTGCAACCAAGACATCAGCAGAAAACAGACTGAATGAAAGGGTAGTCATTATGCTGTAAAAATCTATGATCCGAAATAATGCCGGTTCCTTTAAAATTTGATAATCCTCATGGCAGAATATACCAAGGCCTTTTATACAGAAGCCTCCAATTTTTTTTTCCAGGTTGTAGATGTCTGATCCTAAAACTCACTCTAGTTAAGCAATTCATCAAAGAAAGATATACTTCAAGACCTTTTAAGAAATGCTTTAGTGTTTATTATCTTAAATCACAGACAGTTGTCTATGTCTCTAATGCATTATAAATTTGTTTCTGCCTTTAGATTCCAGAGTGCTAGTTTATCAGGTCAATCATGATTGTTATGGTGCTGGTAAATGTTGAGTTCACAAAACTTTAAAAGTGGGTAGTCCTCAGATTAAGATTTCACACATAACTAGGCATTTTGGTATTGCCCCCTGAATTATTTTAAAGTAAGGAAGTTTTTTGTTTGTTTGTTTTTACAAAAAGAGACACATCTCGGGCAATCTATTATTCTCTGAAGATTTGGACAAGTTTAAAGCAAGACATATGTCATGGTTCCAGATAAGAATGAGCCTTTCAGTTCCTCACAGGCATTTAGCCGGAGGTCATATCAAGGTTTTGCTACCACCAATGGAAACTATATTTATACCCAGACGTTTGGGAAGCTTGGGACAGAACTACTGTTTTACTAACATCTTATGGGCACATTTTATGTATTTCCTTTCCTATCCACTATACTTACACCACGCAGAAAGAATCAAGTTAACACAGCTGATTAATTGAGCAGATTAAATGACCAGATTAAATGACCTGGCCTAAGGAACAGTTTAAAGTCAGGTAGGAGAATCAGAGAATGACTATCTATTTGTGACAACAACCAAAATATAAGGTACACGTCTCCACAGCATCCCCCAGTACAGAAAAAAAAGTATTATTTGTATCAACAGTATAACTTTTGTTATATTGCAGTGAATATATAATAAAGGAAAATGCTGGAAAGGGCAATTTTAGCCACTCAGCCAATTACCTGCACAGCAGGACCCTGCTGCAAGATGCTTGGCATCCTTCTCCAGGAAGTGCAGCATTCCTCCACCCAAGCACAAAGTCCAGGGTGGTGACCTTGATTATCAGTACCTCAAGGGATGGCTCTGATAACGGATATACAAGTATCAACATGCAGATATGATAGAACTACAATCTGATTAAATTTTGGATGCAAGTTCTCAACCAAATGACTGTTGTTTGTCCTATAGATTCTCCCTATTCCAATTAATACAGATACATTAGTGGCAGAGATCGCTGCTAAAATTCTGTTTCCTTCTGTGTGCTTTTATTTTACATGTATAGAACAACTAGAAGCCTTACATGATGATTGCTGAGTTCAACATTGCTGTTTTTTTAAAGTCAATTTGGGACTTCTGCCCAATGATTCAGCTGCCATTTTACAGCTTAAAATTGCCTTCCGATGGCAGCTGCTCAGCATGTTTTCCTTACACCACTCTGTCACATATATTGGTCCCTCACTTCAAGATGCCTTTCAGTGCCATCAGCAGGAAAATGGTAGCATTGTAGAGACAGCCCATGAGGTAAGGATAAGAAATTGCATTTAACAGCCATTTTGCAGTGACCTTTGGTAGACACTCTTGTATATCATAGTATCAATTTTAATCAAATCAAGTTAATCAAAATTATTTTAAATTATAAACAATCTGTTTAAACTATGGCCCTATGATTTTCAAAAAAGTGAGTTTCCTAAGGCATCAATATTCCATGAAGCTTTAAAAAATACTGAATAAGCAGCTGACCTAATATTTGAGTGCTTTACTACATAATATAGAATAATTATAAGCTGTTCAGTCTAAAAATAGCTATTTGAAATGTAACACACACTCTCAGCCTATTTCACCTCACTGGCTTGTTGTTATTCCTCATTTAAATAGTTCACGTTGCTTTCCTACTGAGAAAGATTGGATCATGAGGACATTAATACCCTGAAAAGGGGGAGGGAATCCAGTTGCACTCAGGAGACCCACAGCATAATGACCCCAACAAATACACACACACTGTAGCAAGACACACAAAAACTCATACCTTGGATAAAACTTTGTTGGTCTTAAAGGTGCTTTGTTATTTCTCCCATGCGACTGAGGCAGCCCAGCAAAGCAAGCTCTTTCTTGATCCCTCCTCCCCTTCAGGGAAGAGCTTCAGCCAGTCGAAAGAAAGAAAGGCTTCCCTTTGTCTCCTGCAGCCTGGCCAGGAAGCAAGCTTTGGCTGTTCCCTCCCTTCCCCTGGGATGAGGAGGGGGAGGAGCCTCAGCTAGTTCTTTACCAGACTTTCTCAATTGCACAGGAGAGGCTTGTCTATCTATCTCTCCTGTGCAACTGAAAGAGACTGGTAAAGCAAGCTGTGACATGGCAGCAGCAGCAGTACTGGAAAAGGAAGCAGGAAACAGCTAAGGCCTCTGCAGCCGCAAGCTGCATGTTTGACACCCCTGGGCTAGAACATCCATCTCTTTTAGACCATTATACCAAGTTTAGAAAGAAATACAATCCCAACAACAAAGAGGTCTGTTTCAGATAACCAAATAACACAGACCTTAAAATCTGGACTGAGACCAATCCTGCACTTAACACTCAGGTTAGAATGGCTGTGATCCTAAGGCTGAGTTCCCAAAAACATTGAAAAATAAATACAAGTAACTGACATTAAGTTTCAGAAGAAAAACTTGGAAAAATCTACTTTGGCTCAATCACATTATTTATCTTCTAGATTTTTGATTGCATAATTCAATATTTTTTTCTTATGGGAAATTATCTCCTTGGGACGATTATCTTCTTGGTTATAAATCAGCATGATTTAATTTATTGGGGGGAAAGAAAACATTAGGCCTTTGTCAACAAAGGATTACTAATCTAGTGCAATAAACATTTATTCTTTTGAATAATGTAAAAGTTTAAGGTCATATGAGTAGGACAGTTGAGAGAAGAAGAAGAAATTGGATTTATACCCTGACCTTCACTACCCAAAGGAGTTTCAGAGCAGCTTACAATCCCTTTCCCTTCCCATAACAGACTCCCTGTGAGGTAGGTGGGGCTGAGAGAGCTCTCTTGAGAACTGCCCTTGAGAAAACAGCTCTGAAGAACTTATGACTGACCCAAGGTCACACCAGAAGCAGCATGTGGAGGAGGACTGGGGAATCAAACCCAGTTCTCCCAGATTAGAGTCCGCACTCTTAACCACTACACCAAACTGCCTCTCCAATTACTTCTGGAGACCTTATGCTAACGATCTGGAGTCAAAAGTGACTTTAACAAGAACCAAAACATGAAAAGAAAAGAAACAATCTTAAATTCCTAAAGTGCTATGTTAGAAAATAAGTAGCTAAATAGCTCATTGAAGGCAGCAGTAACAGCAGCAAAGAAATCTTATTTCCCTACTACCTGCAACACCTAACTGTGCCCAGCTCAATTGTTTAAAGTATTTCAGCACACTGCCTCCGAAGTCTGATCCTCTAAATTCTCATAAACTGATGATTAGTTGTGACTCTTTTGGATAAAATTTTGTTGAGAAAATTTCTCAGATACGTTCCTATTTTGATGCTGCTTGTAATATAGCTGAGACACTATACCTGGTCTGTTTATAGATCATTTTGATTCAGTTACTGTGATGGACTTTGACAGAATCCTGGGATCTGTGAAGATCACCATTTGCACTCTGGATCCTTTTCCATCCTTGTTACTGAAATAACGTAAGATCATATCACTGAGTCCATGATGTCCATCATAAATCAATCATTTCACAGAATGTACAAAGCATAAATGTTCAGGAGGATATAGTAGAATGAAACAGACTAGGAAGGTACCTTTAGAGTAGAATAAGATTGCAGTCTACTGTGATGATTATTGTAGGTATCATCTTGCTTTTGTTGCATTGTTTTATACTCTGCAATTCTACTTTTTGCACTGTTTATAGTATACTGTGTCTTATGCAGTTTGCTGCTCACACTGATTTCTAATTTGTAATCCTATTTCTATTGCATTATTCATTGGTTGTCTTATGCTGTTTGATTACACAGTTTTAATTATCATGCCCACAAAGCTTTATATTTTGTAATCTGCCTTGAGAGTCAGTGAGAAAGGTAGGCTATATATAAAGTAAATAATAACATTCAGTGAGCCAGATATTTCAGATAGTACTATAGGAATGAATAATGGCTTGAGCCTAAATGCTCAGAGACTCATTTCTTCTTTCCGTAGTACCAGTATGATGGTTCAGGCCATCCTGGATAGAACAAGTGAAATGGCTAGCTCACGCCTTGGGTGGAATCGTACATACAAAAGGTGAGAGACACTTGGAATTAATGAGACTAAAGAATATCTTCCTGGCAACCTCAAGAAGAGGAGTTTTGACCTACAGAGTAGGTGGGCAGGCAGAAATGATAAATTTCCCGGACACAAGGAGAGTGAGGTTTATTTTACCGGGTCCGTTTTAGCTAATTCCATCTGGAAGAAGGAGCTCTCTCACCTGGGCTCCATCTTTATGGCTACCATTGTCACATGAAGCAGACAAACAAGTGGTTGTCTGTACAGAGACTCCAAGGTAATGGAAAGCATTTAGAGCACTGTTATTTCGAAGTTTAAAGAGCATACATTAGAAAAAGACCACCTAGGGCATGTACAGAGTTTGGCAAGAGGGAATGAAGGAGACGGACAGTAGTCACCTGTTCACGTACAGTTTTCCGTGCATAGAACATTTCTCCCTTTCCTTATTTGAACCTAACAGACCATTACAATAGTTTACATGGCTTTTGGAGCATAATAAAACTTAGCCCATAAGATATGTGCAACAGTGACAGAAGGGAAAATTAATCAACATCCTTCTGTGCAGCTAGTGTGGTGTAGTGGTTAAGAGCAGCAGTCTCTATCTGGAGAATCGGGTTTGATTCCCCGGTCCTCCACATGAAGCCTGCTGGGTGACCTTGGGCTAATTTTCAGAAAGGTCAAATCCTCATCTGTAATACAGAAATTAGTGGACACCTAGTAATGGAAACACAGATTTCTAATCACTTCCTTAAGAGAAATATTAATGCAGTTTTAGTGTCATGCCTGTCCTTGACTCAGCCCCTGAACCAGCCCCTGACAGCCAAAACAGGGAGGCTTCGGTACCTATAAGGGCTGAAGAGGCACCAGGACCTGCAACCGATGTAAGTGTTGTGGAGGATACACAGCAGCCTGAGCCAACTGTGGGACGCTTTGCACCTGGAGCGGTGCCTGAAGCAAGCACTTCACCACCTGCCTCTCCCCCACCTGTGCACCGGCTAAGGGATCGTCGGCGTCAAGACCTGGCCAGCCGAAGAAAAGAGTCATGCTCCAGAGGGCAAAGAACCTTGAGCCCTGAGTATTAGCAGCAGTCAGGACCTTGCTCACAGGTGCTCATGGGCTACGGAGCCAGAGCACTATTTAGGAAAGCCTCTGGCCATGAGCACACTTGTGCTAGCAATGTCGTTGTCAGGACCTGAATCTTTGTATCTCGGCCTCAACCCTTGTGAAACTCTTACCGGCTTTTGACCCTTGGCTTCATGGACCCTGCGTTTCTCTCTGACTCCTCTGGCATCGTTGTGATTTATGGACTTGACTCTCTGGTATGTCTGACCCTACTTATGGACTGTGATTTAAAACCTGTTTGAACCGTGCTACCTGATTTACTCGGCTTTAACCTTGGACTGTTCCTGGACTTGTGCTCATTTGTGTCGCACCTTGGGGTCCTGCCCTGACATTTACCACATGTAAAGCCAGGAAGTCTGCTAATATTGTTACTTTCCCCTTTTTATGTATAGTTTGGAAAAGTAGTTTATAGCCTAAAATGTAAAGATCACTGATCAAAATCTAAGTAGTAGACACCATTTTGATCACTATTCTGTCAGTTTGCAGGAACTTACAGGTTTTGCAGATATATTCTTAAGGGTTATATAAATCATTACTTCTAAGAAATACACAGTAAAATACAAGAACTCATAACAGACGATCGTGATGAAATATATTGTTCTAATTCTGTGGTTGCTTTTCAGTAGTTTTACCAATATAACTATGTGGTACTCTTCTATTTTTACTAATGTAAGTATGTGGTTACCATAAAATCTTAAGCTATTCAGTGTCTTGTGTTCTGTTCTTACACCTGGGAGTAAAAATGCATTTTACAACTCTAAGTGGTCTACCCAAAACTTGATTCCAGATGTTGTTGTGCAACAACACAGACAGAGATCGCCTATTATCATTTTGTCTCATAGAATAATATTTATGTAGATCCCAACAGGACTTCACAACTACCTCATGGTGTAGCTAAAAGCAAAGACTATATTAAAACTCTCCTATAAATCCAAGGAAAATCATGCCAAAGTAATATAAAGGAGACAGAAAAGGAAAACTGTATTAGGACATAGTTATGGTGGCTTCCTTTATTTTATCATCTATACACTCAGCAGAAAACTTTGACAAGTAGTATGATTATGCTTAAAGCTCAAAAAGCAGAGCTGTGGAACATCTGCTTCCCACAGCAGATTGTTACATATGATTTTTTAAATAAATCTTTTCCATGGATTTCTCTCTTTAACTGAAACATACGCATGAGTAAGTGAACAAGAGAACAGCAACAAAAAGATCTTCCATTTTTTTCTAATAATTCTGTGGGGAAAGCTTCACAAGAAATGAATGGGCAGCTACTACTCACTGAGAAATAAATTCTTACTATAATATTATCTACCTTTTCAGCTAACGTTGGTTTACAAAACAGCTTACAGGAACCAAGACAACCCAAACGACAATTAAAATTCAATACAAATATTCTTCCCTGAAGCAAACAAATCTAGAGTTCCTAATGTCAAATATTGAATTTTTTTTTTGCCCCCTTAACTGTTATCAAGATAGTTAATCTCTCAGGCAAAGAATAATTCTTAGACTGGGCCTGATTCCAGGAAAAAGTTTGTTGCTGGAGAAAAGGTAACTAGTTGTTCCAGGTAATGGTGCCATGAGGAGCAGAAGTCCATACCTGAGCTCAGCAGGGGTTTCAAAAGCAGGCATTTGAGGTATACACTGCTATCTAAATGTGCGTGTGGTGGTCTAAGATCTTTACTTTAGAGTTTAACTGTACCACTGAACACAGAGATTTTTGTGGTGTTTACAACTGATGCTCAATGAAATTTAACTGAATATGATGGTCAAAGTCAGGATGTATTCACAAGATCTCCTGCATGTCACCACAGGTCCTAGAAACACACATATGCAAGAAGGGCCGGTGGGAGCCTTTTAGAATACTTTTCTTGCAGAAAAAAAAAAAGAAATCTAGCTGGGGTGCTGTTGCAGGCAGCGGCGAGAAAGGTTCTCTAATGGCTGCCACCACCCTGGTATGGGTCTCCTCAGGAAGGCCCAGAGCACCCACTCTACCCCTTTATACAGTACTTTCCTAGTAGGTTTCCCTTTATACCAACTAGTTTTATTCAAGAGATTTAATAACAATTATAGTTCAAAAACATGTAGGAAAAATGAGCACAGTAAAGGTAAGTCAACCAGCAAAATAATAAATCCTAACTCATCCAACTAATCAGTCCTAGACTTCTCTAGGTACCTGGTGTCAGACTGACTCACCCCTTTTGGATGAGGGACCCCTCTTTCTGCAGCAGCCTCATCAGCCGTGCTCCCTGAGAGAGAACACCTTCCCTCTTTAGGCAAGGCCTTTTTATCGCTTCTTCCCAGGCATCACCCTCTATTCCCCTGCTGGTGTAGTTTTCTGTCCAAAATACCCTGATACCCAATCACAGGGAAATGTAGGCCCTGACAGCTACTCCAATACAGGCTCCTCTGGAGCCACTAGGCCTCCCTGGAGCCTGTAGGCCACACCACTGTAGGCCCAGGATCATGACAGGTGAGAAAATGAAAGTTAGCAGTGGCTAAATTAGTGAAACTTAGTTGCAGTAACATTGCACCTCAATATGTAACATAGGCCGGGGAGCAAAGTTACCCCAATTCAAAAATCCAGCTGTTTCTGGGATAAGTTTGCCTGCGTACTTGTTTGGCAATTAATTTTCTTCTGGGGATATCATGTATCAGATTGCCTGGGACAATGATATGAAAAGGAAAAAGTGATAGAGGTACTAATGTTTAAATTTTTGCAAGAATGGTCCTTGTCAAATTAATGAAATATTCCACCAAAAATTGCATCTCAGCAAAACTTACTGCCTGCTCTATTTCTACTTAAATTGACTCAAAGACTACCACTTGAGAAGCATGGATCCATCATTTTGTTTAAACAGGGTGCTACCTGCACAAACCAATTACATGAGCTTAATTAGCACACCACTACAACTTCTACCTTCAGGCCAATGAAGTTTGGCAAGTAATGTGATCTTTTTCATACAATGTTTGGGATTGGTCTGGACCACGGAGGTGGCAGAATCTCTGGGCAGTTCTGTCTGCCTGGACTACGGATGTCTGACATACTAACTTGTAGCAGCTTTTCAGAGGTAGTAGCCCAGTTTAAATGGAACACTGAAGTCATGAAAAATCACACAATTAAGTTCCTTTGCTTTGCCAGGAAGGTTGCCAGGTCTTACCGGCCTTCCAGTGAGGGGCTTCCTGGTCTGTGCCAGTGTTTTCTAGTGTGCGCGCAGAGTGCGCTTGCTGCAATGACATCACCCAGAAGTGACATCATCATGCTGGGCATGGCGCGCATTCATGCTCTACCATTTTGGCAAAAAACTCTATGTTTACGGGAGGGGGCTGTTTGGGGGTGGGGCCCCAACCAGGGGGCTGGCAACCCTATTTGCCAGTGATATATTTAAATCAGGTCATATTAACAAGAAATAAAGGGCACCTAATCACTGAAAGATAATATGACAAAATATGCACAAGTCAAACTGCTGGCTCTGGTATTTTCAAAGGGAAAGAGCTACATTTCTCTGCTACTATAGCCTTTTTATCTCAGCCTAACCTACCTCTATGAATTGCACCTCTCCCATTCCACTACAGAAACTATTAATAAAATGCAGACTTGGACTGTCCATAGGGACAAAGATATGTTTCTTTCCTTGCTGGGGGGGAGTGTTAGTATCAAGCATGATGAAGATATTGTACTGAAAACTTGCTCAATTCTTTGTAAGTCCATACATAGAAGGCCTGACAATAATGAAGATGCTGGAAAGAATACCCTTTTAATGTACATTAAAGTATTCATAATTGTTTCTAAGTGGAAAATGGCAGGGCTCCTGGCATAGAAAATGTATGCTGTCTGCCAATACTTCTTACATGAAGTAGCATTCTCTGGTAACTTAGGCTGGTTCTGCATTACTTAAGTAACCAAAGTTAACTTTGCGGAACAGATTTTAACACAACAGAACTCTGATCTTTGATATGTTAACTGAAAGTGAAAAATCCATAGACACTTCTTTATAATCCTTAAATACTTTAATTTTGGTAACTTCATTTTATATAAAATGAAAGCTCTGAAGAGAATGGAACCTTTAGAGAAATGACTGGATCTCAGAAATGCAGCATGAGGTAGCAAACAATCAATGTTATATTTGCATAAAATAATGTCTGTCCTTTAGCACCTATGTAGATCAAACAGCAACCATTTTTGGCAGTAATTATGCAGCTCCCCCCAGCCATTACACAATATGTTTTTTATTTTGTTAAAACATAAACACCTAATTTGTGTGGTAAGTCTGGTTTTAAAAGTATATTTGTATTATTCTTTACATCTCATTGTTTGGGACATGAGTTTAATATGGATTACTTGACATTTATGAAAAAGGTAATTGCTGCTTTCAAATGTATTTAGTCATTTCATTTATCCGCTCGATTCTTTAAAAAAAGCTTAGTATACAGTTATTATAATGTATCAGTAGTTTTTATAAAGAAAGGTTACTCCTTAATAGGAATAAGTTAAAAGTAGTCTGTCTAGCTTACATGACAGCAAGAAAGCTGGATGGACTACCTTTAACTTACTGAAAAGAAAATGTTTTACTGAAAAAGAGATGTCTCTCCCCATATGTACCCCACAGAGCTTTGCACTCAATTGATCAACACTTTCTGGTTGTCCCTGGCCTGAAGGACGTCTGACTGGCCTCAACTAGGGCCAGGGCTTTTTTTACCCTGGCCCCAGCCTGGTAGAATAAGCTCCCAACTGAGATCAAGGCCCTGTGGGATCTCTTACAATTCTGCAGGGTCTGTAAAACACAGCTGTTCTGTTGGGCTTTCGGTTGAGGCAGCAGGCAACCAAATTTCCATTCTTGGCCTCCCCTGCTGACAGCCCTGGCCTTATGGTCCGTGGCTTGATATCCAATACACCACTCAGAAGGCTCCATCCCAATGTCGCTACGAGGCAACTTTCACTCTGGTTTTCTTATTCTAAATTTTAAATTTCAACTTTCTGAATTTGTATCCATTGCCTGAATTTGATATTGTTATTGTTACGATTTTTATGTGAGCTTGTAACCCACCCTGAGCCCACTTGTGGGGAGGGAAGGATATAAATTAAAGAGAATAAATAAATAAATAAATAAATAGTTTCTCCAATCAAGATGAGGGTGATCTGAGCATGACTATTTCTTTCGTTCTGAATTTTGAAATTCACACAAAAGCAGACAGAGTACATTATAAATACAGATATATTGGCTTGGATCCAGACAAGATGTTTCCGTGAACACAAGGATTTCCACCCATAGAGCACAAGTTTCGCACCTCCCCACTTCCACAGAAGCTCTAAGTGCCTCTGAAATCCTGTTCTTGAGGGAGGAAAAACTCCCCAAACTGAACTGGGGCTGCTATGAGGATTTCAGGCTGCTATGAGGAATGGGAGGTGGGAAAATTGCAGTTTATAGGCAGAGATCCTTGCACAGAATGTTCATCTGGATCCAGCCGACTGAATACAAAGTTTTATAGAGCAGGAAACAGTACCAAGATACTTTGAAGTATTTTATTTCTAGTACATGATTCAGTTGACCCTGAACAACCTAATAATATGAGATGCCCTCAAATTGTGGCAAGTAAAATATCCTCCTGATATGGTGAGAAAGATTATTGAAAAGACCAGAATGATACCCAGGGGTAGCTTGCTACAAGAGAAGCCCAAAGGAAATGACAACAGATTATCACAGTTGGTAACATACAGCTCACAACTCAAGCCAGTTCAACGTATTATTAATTACCCACAATCCATTCTGGATAGTGACACGTGTCTCACGCAGGCACGGGGGGTGCTATTTTTTCTTGCTTACAGACAGCCTGCTAACCTAAAACAACTTCTCACCTGCAATGATAAACTACTTTACAGTAACACAGACTCTGGTACCAAGGTCTACAACAAGCCAAGGTACCAATTTTGCTCTCATACAGATCCTCGCAACACTATCACTGGACCCAGCAACAACAGCCATACTATCTCAGGTTCCTACTCCTGCTCATCCTCTAATGTGATTTATGCCATCACATATCAGCAGCAATGCCCCTACAATTTCACCCCCTACAATGGACAAACAAGCCAGTTCCGATGACAAAGAATAAATAGACATAAGTCTGACATTAGAAACCACAACATTCAAAAACCAGTGGGGGAACATTTTAGCCTTCCAGGACATTCAGTTGCTGACCTAAGAGTAGCAGTTCTCTTACAAAAGATTAGAGACATTGCTGAATTGCAACTGACAATGAAGCTCAAGACAATGCATCCTCCGGGACTGAACTTTCCCACTATCCGCTGCTCTGAGAAGATTGAGAAGATGTGGGGGAAATCGGGTGAAGCTGCAGGGCAAAATGTGGCCACGTAGCAAGTAGTGGGAAATTGACATGTAGAATCAGGGGGGGGAGGAAGAGCAAGGACGGAGCAGTGGCTAGTGCAAAATCGGTCCTAGATTTTCTGTCTCATTACCAAGGCTGATTTCTTCACGCCTGCTACCCCATTGCATATAACACCTAATCTAATCACGCCTGCTGTTGTCTTTCAGCATCTGAAACCATTCTACTCTCCAAGATATAAGGTCAGATGAACTCACATTCTAGCTACATCTGACAAACACTCACACCCTGCCACAAATTTTGTTAGTCTTTAAGGTGCTTGGGAGGAAAGCGATGGCAAACCTAAACAGCATGATAAAAAGTCCGCATGGTCAAAGCAATGGTATTCCCCGTAGTAATGTATGGCTGTGAGAGTTGGACTATAAGGAAGGCCGAGCGCCGAAGAATAGATTCTTTTGAACTATGGTGCTGGAGAAGACTCTTGAGAGTCCCTTGGACTGCAAGGAGATCAAATCAGTCAATCCTAAAAGAAATCAACCCTGACTGTTCCCTGGAAGGCCAGATCCTGAAGCTCAAATACTTTGGCCACCAAATGAGAAGGGAGCATTCACTGGAGAAGACCCTGATGCTGGGAAAGATTGAAGGTCAAAGAAGAAGGGGACGGCAAAGGATGAGATGGTTAGACAGTGTCATCGATGCAACGAACATGAAATTGAGCAAACTTCAGCAGACAGCGGAAGACTCTTGCTCTTTTATACTACAACAGACAGACTAACATGGCTACCCATTTTGATTCAGCATAATCTCTCCTTATAAATAATTATCTTTTGGTTTCGCAAGATTCCATGTGCTCCCATTGGCTGTAAAATGCCCTCCCTCAGCCATTGGCCCATCAGCCACCACTCAAGAGTACTCGCGTGCCATTAGCTGGGTGCTGGGTCTGCTCCTCTTCCCCACCCACTCCCACTTTTGCATGTCAGATTTACTGGCAGACAGTTCTCTCTCCTGAGGAAGACAGTTCTCTTGACTCCTGTGAGGGACTGTCCCCTCAGTGGCTGTTGGTAGGCAACCAAGCTTGGTTCTGTGAGTAAAAAAACAAAGGACTTTCAGCATAACCCCCTCCCCCGCCCATAACCCCCTCCCCAGTGGCACTTTCCTGTCAGAATAAATGGGAAAAGGCTCTTTCTCCTGCTTAGCTTCAGCATGGCTGGCTGGCTGGCTAATGAGGTGGGCCAGTGACCATCAGACCATTTTCTTCAACTCCCCGCTGTACAGCTGACCTTCCCCTAGGGCTGCCAATCTCCAGGTGGGACCTGGAGATCTCCCACTGTTACAATTGACCTCCAGATGACAGAGATCAGTTCCCCGGAAGAAAATGGTTGCTTTGGAGGGTAGACTCTATGGCATTATACCATGCTGAGTCCTTCCACACACACCCCAAATGCTGCCCTCCACAGGATCCACCCCCCAAATCTCCAGGTATTTCCCTAATCAGAGTTGGCACCTGTACTTTCTCCTCTGTCAGTAAAAGGCCCTTTCCACACCTGTGTTAGCCTTTGGGAGAAAACTCATTGGGCCCAGTCCTGATCAGGTTGCCAACTCCAGGTGGGCAATTCCTGGAGATTTGAGGAATGGAGCCTGGAGAAGGTGAGGTTTGAAGAGGGGTGGCACCTCAGACAGGTACGATGCCATAGACTCCACCCTCCAATCCAGCCATTCCCTGATGGGGAACCATTGTTGCCAATATCCAGGTGGGGGCTAGAGATCACTCAAAATTACAACTGCTCTCTAGGAGGGAGGGGGAGGAGATGGAAAACTAAAGGTAGATTGATGGTTGGCTGGGAGGGAGATAGGGTTGTCAACTCCAGGTTGGGAAATTCCTGGGGATTTGAGGGGTCGAACCTGGAGAGGGTGAGTGTTGAGGAGGGGCGGGACCTCAGACAGGTAAAATGCCATAGATTCCATCCTCCAAACCAGCCACTCCCTCCTGGGAAACCACTGTTACCAATCTTGGGGGTGGGCTGGAGATCACTCAAAATTACTACTGCTCTTCAGGTAGCAAAGATCAGTTCCTCTGGAGAAAATGGTGGACTCTGTCATTATATCCTGCTGAGATTGCCACAACAAATTGTCACTGAGTGCCCAAAGCCGGGGCACTCTCCCAGAGCCTCTTTCTAGAGCCCATTGTATTTATTTCCACAACGGGTCTTAATCCTAGTCTGCTATAAAGGGTTTCTGATCTTTTCACTAGAGAATTCCAGTTCAAAACTCAGTATCTGAGAAGTAATGATTTCTTGAGAAGGCCCCCCCTTCCCCCTGGTGTTTACATCCTGCAAGTATTTGCAGATTTATGGCTTCTCTTTCCCATTAGTCATTTCTTAGGCTTTCTCTATCTATATGTGTGTGTGTGCGCGCACACACACACACACACACACCTTCAAAAACCTTGATAATAAATCAGCCAAAATCCCTGAATATTTTTGTTGTTTTCCTTTGAACTTTGAGTTTGTGGATGCTTCAAAGGGATGCCTGCTGGAGGAGGTGTTTGCAGCTCAGATAACAGAAGATGGTCCTTCTTTGCTGGTGAAGGAAATGTGAGGGAGATTCTAATGGGAGCTGGAAAACCTATGGCCTATATTTTTGACTCTTTATTTCTTGCTTTTCTGGCTGCTCATTTCTCAGGGAAATGAACCCATGGCTGTGAGGGGGAGTAACAGGAAAAGAAAATCCTCCTGCTGACATATAATATGTATAGCTCCCAGAGGTTTTAAAAAGAGATAAAAGAAACTAACAATACTGCTAGAGACCAAAGCAATTACACAAATAGTCTCTATGTCTAAATGATTTTTTTTAAGTACTCATGACCTCATTTTGATTGTTCAGCACAGGACCTGTTTAAAGGTGAATCACTAGGAAGCCTGCATCCCAGTATTCTGACCACTAACATCTCTCTTCTGCTGGATTGTGGCTTCTGTGAACTCATCTGCCAAGACAATGATTGCAGCAGATTTTGCAGCAAGTCAGGAGTTAGCCATGCTAGATGTGAATAGACAGGTATAATGCTGTTTCTGATGCCCAAGGGATGTTTGATTCTTCAAAGGTTAATCATGGGGTTAAACAAATCAATGTAGTTCATTAATACCCTGAGACAATAGTCTCTCCAGTGTCCACAACAAGCTGAGTGACCTTGGGTCAAGTCACAGTTCTCTCAGAGCTGTTCTCTCAGCCCCACCTACCTCACAGGGTGTCTGTTGTGGGGAGAGGAAGTGAAGGTGACTGTAAGCCACTCTGAGACTCCGAGTGAAGGGTGGAGTATAAATCTAATTCTTCTTCTTTGTCTTCTTCTTCACTTCATGTTCTTTTCTAAACTATGATGGGCTTTTAGAATGCATCTTTAACATATGTGAGTTACTACCAGTGAGCTATTAACATTGCTTACTGTCGGACATTTTATTTATTTATTTATATTCTAATTTATATCCCGCTCTACCCACCAAAGCAGGCTCAGGGCGGCTCAGTGATTTTTAGTGGTTTTTAGGCTCTTCCTTCTTAACCTTTTCTTTATATTATATAATCTCACTGTTTATCCAAAAAGAATAATTTTTTCTATCCTTTTTATTCGATTATGCTACATTTCTACGTGCAAGAAAAATATTAGTATACCTCTTGCTGGTTTGTTTAACCTCAACTGAATTATGTGCTGGAAATGAAATACTTCAGTGTATCTTGAGAGGTCCTATAGGAACCATGTAAGATACCTGTGTACTGAAACCTATCATACCATTATGAATATATTCACCACGAAAGGCATGCAATCTAACAGCAAGTTCTACTTTGCAAGTTCCATGCAAAGCCTTGTGCTTTGTCAGTTTACCAGTGCTCAACATTTCTACACTATCATCTCAACCAATATGTGTTTTACTTCAGAAGGTCTACAGTAATCAACAAAATGAATCGGAAGAGCAAGGGGCATTGTCTGGATATAATGAAGTACTATGCAAATAATTCTGAAAATGATTTTCATTGTCAGATTTGCCTGCTCTACAGCCAAAGTGCAGAATCTCTGAACAACACGTCCCTAAATTAAAATTCTGGGCACACATTCAACTTTATGATTCTATCCTTTCCACTAAAGATGGGAAACAGTGCCTTGTAAGTTATTTATTGCAAATATTCCCATAGTATACTTAATCTCAGAACTGACTTCCAAAAGAGGCCCTTCTGCTTGCATAATATCCAAGAAAAAGCTGTACTGTATGTCTTCCGTTTAGCATTTCAACAATAATGAAGGATTGGTCTTCTTTTGTGATAAAGATGTAGATGCCTCCCATAGCAACTTCCTGCCATGTCAGTAACTGCCATCTAGGTTGTAATTGTTCAGCTTAATCAACTTCACTTGGTAGGAACAGATTAACCCACAATCCTAAATCAATTCCGAATTGTGAATACTGTAGCACTGAATCTAAGCAGTGTGTGTCTGACCAGTGCTTAAAAAGGAGGCTCCTTGGGACAGGGTTTTCTGACATCCAAAGAATGAAAAGTCCTCTCTGCTTCTGAAGTTGCAGTTGGGAAGATGAAGAAGAAAACAAGATCCCAGCTGAAATATAATCAAGATAACTGATATTGTTAATTTGAGGGTAAGGAAGGTCTGAGCCCTTAAAAAACAAGCGAGAGAGAGGAGTTCTCTAACCCTGCTGCAGTGGACAAAAAAGAACTGAGCAGGAAATTGCAAATCTCCCTCCTTGGTAACTTGTGGTTGGAGATGCATCTCTCAGTTCTTTTTTGTGCATCAAAGCTAGCTCTATGAATTGCTGCTCTGCTCAGTTTCACAGCTTCATCAGTGTGATGCACAGAGACTATGAAGACTGTTATTATTGCTATTCTTATTACTACAGAATCATAGAATCATAGAGTTGGAAGGGGCCACACAGACCATCTAGTCCAACACCCTGCCCAATACAGCACCAGCCTAAAGCATCTCTGACAAATATTCATCCAGCCTCTTCTTGAAAGCTGTCAGTGAAGGGGAGCTTACCACCTCCCTAGGCAGCAGCCGATTCCACCTTTGAACCACTCTGACCGTGCAGAAGTGTTTCCTAATATCCAGCCAATACCTTTCTGCATGTAATTTAAACCCATTGCTTCAGGTCCTATCCTTTGCTGCCAACTGGAACAGCTCCTTGCCCTCCTCCAAATGACAGCCTTTCAAATATTTAAAGAGAGCAATCATGTCCCCTCTCAATCTCCTCTTCTCCAAACTAAATATTCGCAGGGCCCTTAGCCTTTCCTCGTAGGGCTCAGTCTCCAGACCCCTGATCATCCTTGCCGCTCTCTTCTGCACCCTCTCGATTTTGTCCACATCCTTTTTGAAGTGAGGTCTCCAGAACTGCACACAGTACTCAAGGTGTGGCCTAACCAAGGCAGTATACAGAGGGGCTATAACCTCCTGTGATTTCGATGTTATGGCCCTTTTAATACAACCCAAGACTGAATTTGCCTTTTTTGCCACCGCATCACACTGACTGCTCATATTTAGTTTACAGTCCACTCTTACCCCAGGATCTCTTTCGCATATACTACTCCCTGGAAACGTATCCCCCATCCAGTATTTGTGCTTGACATTTTTGTGGCCCAGGTGTAATACTCTACATTTATCTTTGTTGAAGTGCATCCTGTCTGCAACTGCCCACTTCTCCAATAGTATTATTATTTATTTATACTCCACTTTTCTCCCCTATGGGCCCACAACAGCGCTTACATCATTCCTCTCTTCTCCATTTTATCCTCGCAACATCCCTGTGAGGTAGGTTAGGCTGAGAGGTCACCCAGCAAGCTCCCATGGTAGAGCAGGGATTCAAATCTGGGTTTCCCAGATCCTAATTCTGCACTCTGACCATTACACCACAATGGCTCTCATGCTACACACTGGCTGATTTCCCACTACAGCTGCCTCGGGGTTGCGCCGCCGTTTGCCCCGATACTATTAGTCAATTGCACACCTGAAGCCGCGGGGCTGCATTTGACCCGCGGCTTTGCCTGATTTCCCCGCAGTTTCATGATCCTGTTTTTTGAGGATTACGAAACTGCAGGGGAAATCGGGCGAAGCCGCGGGTCAAAATACAGCCCCGCGGCTTCGGGTGTGAAATTGATGAATAGTATCGGGGCAAACGGCGGCGCAACCCCGAGGCAGCTGTAGTGGGAAATCAGCCACTGACTCTCATGTGTGGTAACTGGTAACCCTACACTTCATGGGAAGGAAATGACACAGAGATGCTATTTTCAGTGGCATCCTTTGCAGTCTGCGTAATATATAATTCTCTCCAAAGTATGCTGACAAAAATTCAGTTTTGTAAAGAAAATAGCAATATAAAGTGCAGTAGCACAGAAAGAAAGCTGAGAATGTTACCTCGGCAGTTTTACCGGATGGTTCCAAAGCAACCATATTATCTTGTATTAATTGCTGCAGAAGTTGTACTTGAGCCACACTGAGGAAGAAGTCCAGGCTTGTTGTCATATTCACTTCCAAAGAATGGCCACAAACTAAAATCTCCTGTGAAAAACAAGTTTATAAAGCATAGTGAATGGATTCCAGCTGTTTCTAGGAAATTATGTAATTTTCTTTTTTAACCAAGCATCACTTTAGACTATTATATTCTCTAAATTGGGGCTATTAACATTTGCTTATCTTTTCAGGCAAAAAAAATGTACTGTGCACCATCTGTAAAAGGAAATCAGGTGGGGGAGTGGTGGGATAAAATACCAAAATGCTTCCAACAGGATATTTGATGATTAAGATACATTTCGTTTGTTTCACATGTGAGGTCCAGTTTCTTTGTTGCATCAGATTCAGAGCTGTCATGGCCCTTTTTTTCATTTTCTTGGCTGGGGACTCCACTTACCCTTTTCTCAGTTCTTACAGACAGATACGAAATTTTGGAAAAGAAACCAGTCTTGGTTTATAAAGAAATTGTGTACTGCAACTCAAGCTTACTTGATTTGCAACTGATTGTAAACCACAGTTGACATTTTGGCAGTGCAATAGTTACAGTCTGAGGACCGTTATTCAATGGCTGGTATTACACATAAAACAAAACAACAACAACAAAACCTTTTGAGAATTGTTGGCAATTTCAGAGATGGAAAGCAGAAAAAAACCCCTCATCTTTGCTTACTAAGCAAGAACTCATCCCATTTTTTCATAAAGAACATATGCCTAAGTATTCAAGTTCTTGATAATCTATAGTAGACCTCTCCCTTCTTCACAGAATGTCACCCAGGGAACAGATTCATGGAGAATTTGACTAGCCAAGACATTTACATTCTTCAGTACAAGCAACGGTAAAATTCACGTTACTTTTCATTGAATGCTTTTCTCTACAGTTCAGCAATACGCTAACTCATCTAATATTTTCCTCTGGTTTTGTAGTTCTGCATGTTTGCAGCAGAAATGTGTGGAGACAGACCACAGCTCAGTAACAGAGAACATGCTTTGCATGTATATGCCTCAGGTTTCATTGTGGCTTAAATGATCTAACATATCAAAGCTAGATTCCTGTTCTAGCTAGATTAAGAGCCCAAAGCCTGATGGGAACCAATCTGGAGTAAGGATTACTGGTAGTATGGCTTCAGCAAGAAGCAGGATCAAGGCACATGTGGTGCCGCTGAGCAGCCACATATCCAGCCTCTCATGTTCTCTGATGGGAATCAGCAAATAGTTCTGAGTCACTGCTGGGTTGCTTCAGGCTGTTCATCAAAAAGAACCAAGATACCTTTTCCTTATGGTATCTGTTACCCCGAAAGTTCTGTTTAGTAAAATGGATTCTTTTTAAATGACACTGAGCATGCAAAGTAAGCTTACCTATGAGGCATTCCACACAGCTAGCATTTTGTTTAAACCAGGCTGACTTGATGACAAGTAGAGCTTGTTATCTGGGCAGATGATGCATAATGCAGCAAGGGTTCCGTTTCAGCAGATGCTGGCTACATGGAATACTGCATGGGCGCATTTTTCTTATATGATTGGTGTTAAATCAAGTTCCAGGTTCTAAGCTTAAGTTGACACAACTTTTGGTAGTACTCAAGGACCTTTTTGGTTCTAGGCATCCTGTCTACTGAACTACCACTACCTTACTAGTTCGTTTAATGGCATGTAAATTATGCTGCTGTCTGATGGTTTCTTTTTAACTGTGCTTTGTTATGGTTATGGTTTTAGTGTGCTTTGATGGGTACTTGCAACCTGCCTCAAATTATTTGAATCATACAAATAAATGCCTGAGTCTACCAAGTTTAAAGGCCATGAGATCTTATATTAAGGTACTCAGACCACAGAAAGCCATGTCAACCCAAAGATCGGCATTTACTTCTATCCCTAGCAATGAGCCCTGTACCTCAGAGAGGCTCACAGGTTACTCATTGCTTTGGAGGTGTATGTTTCAAGCCCCACTGGGCAAAAGCTTTACCCTCCTTCCTGAAACAGGGGGAAAGTACAACATTGAGGAACAGTACTCAGCAGAGCCACAGGAGGCATGCCAAAGAGCCACACATGGCTCCTGAGCCACTGAATATCACTGTATTAGAGGGTTCTGTATTGGGGGTTAGAAAGTGGTTTCAAATGGTATGGTCTCCTATTATTAGTGATTTAGAAAATCCCAAAAAAAACTGTTATACAAAAAGTTGCTGTTCTTTTAATTGTTCTATGTTTGATGCACGTGTTAAGTGGTTGTATTAGGTGGATTTGTAAAGGCTATTTGATTCCCTGGAGCTACTGGGACAAAAATTGTTCAAGCGAGCTGGTAACTGTTCTTTGTGTCAAATATTGTTGTAACTGTGTGGTTAAAAATGAATAAATATAAAAATTAAAAAAAAAGAAATGCTTCTGCCTGACACCTTTGGAGAACCCCTCCAGACATAATACTGGAATAGATGAACAATAGGCTGATTGGAAAGCCTTCGGTCATGGATAAATCCACATTCTGGAATCACTCTCTTGATGTATAGAGCTTTATTTGCCAGCCTCAATATACAAAGGTGAGTACTGACACATACCTATACATTCGGTCTCTGCTTATCTTTTCAACTATATGCTGTTAATCCTATCAACTGCATCTTGTTTTCTCTCTAAAGTCATATATAGACTTATATGCCGACCGCATACAGGCAAGGCCTCCATTAGTCTGTCTTTTATTCCTATGGTTATTTCTATCATTAGGGGGTTGGAGCACTTTTCCTCTGAGGAAAGGCTGAAGAGTCTGGGACTTTTCAGTTTAGAAAAGGGATGACTAAGGGAGGGACATGACAGAGATTTATAAAACTATGCATGGGGTGGAGAGAGTTGACGAAGATAAATTTTTCTCCATCTCCCAAAATACTAAAACTCAGGGGCATCCAATGAAGCTGATGGGCAGCAGATTCAGAACAGACAAAAGGAAATACTTCTTTACACAAAGAGTGATTAAAATGTGGAATTTGCTGCCAGATGATGTACTGCTGGCTGCAAGAATAAATAGTTTTAAAAGGGGATTAGATAGATTCATGGAAGATAGGTCTATCAGTGGCTACTAGCCATGGTGACTGAGGGGAACCTCCACATTCAGAAGCACTAAACCTCTGAATCCCAGAGCCAGGAGGCAACATCAGGGGAAGGTCTCAGCCTCTATGCTCTGTTGTTGACCCTCCAGAGGAACTGGTTGGCCACTTTGTATGATAGGATGCTGAACTAGAAAGACCATTGGTCTGATCCAGCAGGGCTCTTCTTATGTTCTTATGCATCCCTACCAAATGGCCTGAAGCTAAGGGCCAAACTAGACAACTCCCCCACCCCTGAGACAGGCTCCAGGCCTTCCAGTATCCCACAACCAAAGAGGCCCTGTTGCCCTGCAAGGCTTTTGAGCCTCTTTATGGACTGTAATAAAATAATAAACTGTGCCAGTGTATGCATAAGGGACTGAAACACATGGTAACCCTACCAAGATGCCAGCAGAGACTGCACCCAGGCAAGAGACAGTCTCCTGACCTCTCCAGCAGCTCCAGCGCCCAGCATAGGTTACCAGCCTGTTCCTCATGAAGGAAAATGGAACAGACCCAGTATACACTAAACACAGCACCATGCCTAAGTAAAATACAAGGACTAGGGACTCCAGAAACGCCATTGAGAGTTCCTTCTACATCAGGCAGGCAGCCTCTTTCCCTCCCCCCTCACCTGCAAGACCTCACGTAGCCCTGGCAGAGTCTATTCATCGTTGCCTGGTAACTAATTGATGGCCATCAGCAGCCTGGCTAATGCCATCAAGAAGACAATGGAATCGGCCGGGTGACTCATCCTAGCTGCTACCAGGTGTCAGACATGAGCAAGTTTCTAGCTCTCAGTATTGACCATCCCTCAGGCACACCTCCACACACCTCCCCTACATCTTCCAACCAATAGGGTATTTTCAGGGACGGACTTACCAGGAGGTGGGATCAGAGGCTGGAACCAGCCCCCACCCTCCTGCTTATAAGGAGACGCCTGACCACTGGCCCTCTCTCTGCTCTTCGACCCCTATCGAAACTTTGACCCTCTTATGTCCAGCTTGCTATCCCCAACCCTTGCCTCCATTTTTAAACTCTGGTCTGCAGACCGAGTTCCCACGTGTTCCCTGCTGGCCAGGCCGCGTGGTTCCCAATTTTCTTAGTTTCTTTCCCCTCCATTTTTCCTGAGGAACGCTCTACACGACGGGACTGGTAAATATTACCCACCAACGATTTACCTGCTAATGCAAATGTGCTTTGCCTCTCTCTGTATTTCTTAGACTTTGAATAATTGTGTGTGAGCTTGTGTAATTGTTTGCGTGTGCAGAACTGCAGTAAAAGACTTTATTTTTCAACTACAAAAGTCTCCTGGTCTGTTACCAACACGTCCCGGCGGGGCTGACCTCTGTATACACAGGTGTTCGCTCTCGCAGCCGATTGCTTATTAATAATCAATCATATTCCCCTCGTTATTATTCATAATAACGCGCAATCAGGCTAACAGCCCACTAGCCTCAGAATTAGGAAGGAGTGGGGCTTCTGGCACTAGGTCCTGTTTCTTCCCCAGACTGGGTCCCCTCTCTCTCTCTCTCTCTCTCTCTCTCTCTCTGTGTGGGATTCTCAGGTCCTACCCCCACCTGGCCTGTATCCAATCTCCTTTCACCTGCTCCATCCAGGAGACTATAAAAGGAAAGGGAAGCTTTTCCTGCCTCTTCTCCCTGCCCTGCTCCTTCCCCTTGCTGCTCAGGGCTGCCTCTTAGCTTCTCCCATCCTGGCCTTCCCAGAGTCTGAGCTTGGCCTTGCCTTCTGACCGCTCTCCTCACTGCTGCTGCCTGACTCCCAGCCTTGTTCTCAGCTGTACTGGGTCAATCTGCCTGGATCCCAGCTGCCACCCTCTTTCTCACATGTGTGAGTCAGGCTCCTGGCCATCCTCAGCTCAGGTAGCCAGGGTGGCCTTGAGTCAGGGCCAGGCATTGGATCCTGACAACCAGGTACCCAAGTCCCCTAGAGAGAGAAAGCTGTGCAGCAGGGAGGAGCCCTTCATCCCCTCAAGGCAGGATCAGACCCCTGTGGCAATTTTAAAAGTAACAAGCAAACAAAAACAGGCTCTAAAATGATGCTTCATCTTCATGATAGAACTGGTGGCACAGTATTGTCTAGTTTGCCCCTAAGTCTGAATTAAGGCATTGAAGTAACAAAGGAAAATTGTAATATGTGCACACCACACCAGGTACCACTATCCTTATAAAATATATGATAATAATCATCATGTCAGCCCTATATACAAGAATCCATAGACAATAGAGGCTTTTGAAAAACCAAATATTTGATAGTGTGAATACTATTTAGAACACTGTTTAATGTTGCATTTTAACTATTGCAAATAATTGCTATCGAAAGATAAATGTACTATAAAATACTTATAATGAAATATCCTTCTAATCAAATACTTACCTCTGTATGCAAATTCTCTGGTGAAATTACTTTCGTGAAAATGATGGCAGGAGCTGCAGTTATTCGCACCGTAAAATCAGTTAAAATTGGTGTTAAAATAGCTCTCCGTTCTTGTTGTCGCCTTATGCTGAAAGAAATAAAAAATTAATGTAGCTTATACATTCTTGAGACCAGACGGTCACTCTTCCTCAGGGTGATCAGAAGGTGAAGAATGGTCCAGAGTTTTGGTGTCAACACAACACTTTGTTGAGGGCTTCAAAGAAATTACTTGGAATATGCTTCCATTTGGGTTTATGATCAAAACAAGCTGCAAGTGCATACTGTTCTCAACAATTCAGTCAATGAGCTACTTAAAAATTCTTCTTCAGAATATATCAGGCAGGAACGCTTCATATTAGAGATCGAAAAACACCAGCTTGAAACAAGCAGTTATTATTACATTGTCATAATCACACTTCCTCCAAAAGCACAAAGTGGCATAAATACAATAGGTATCCCACCCACCCCTTTAACTTTCAAGCATCATATGAGGTAGATTACACAGAGATGCTTAAGGACTAGCCCAAGTTCATCCACAGAGATTTATGGCTGAGCTAAGATCTTTCCAGTTAAATCAAACACTCTGTAACAATAGATTCAGGTGGGTAGCCATGTTGGTCTGAAGCAACAGAACAAAGTTTGAGTCCAGTGGCACCTTTAAGACCAACAAAGTTTATTTTTGGGTATAAGCGTTTGTGTGCATGAAAGCTTATACCCAGAATTAAACTTTGTTGGTCTTAAAAGTGCCGCTGGACTCATTCTGTCCATAAGTTAAGCTCTTAGAACCTAATAGGAGAGTCCGAATGGAAGAAAGGTCACCCCTAGAACACAGAAGAGCCAGGAGCAATAGTTCACATACAATATGAGATTCTGTGTGATCGCTCAAGTTGCATCATAGCAGGAGAAACTACAGGTCAGTTGCAACAGGCCTCCCCTGCCAACTGAGGGAAGTTACACAGCCTCATAGGATTTTCACTAAAGAGGTTTGTTTTAAACTATAAACCTTCCCCTTAGTTCTCAAGTGTTCTTAAGGTAGCAAGTATATTGGAATGGGTGCACTGTTGTAGATGAGTTTTGTGGTGTAGAAGAAGGAGAAGGGAGAAGAGAGAAGGGGAAGAAGAGGAGGAGGAGGAAGAAGAAGATTTGGATTTATACCAAATCAAGTTTGAGTAAGAAGTCTGTTGGACTATAATCCTAGATCAACAACCTTCTTACTCAGACCTGATTGACAGAGATTTGAACACAACGTGTCCTAAATTCACTTTACCCCCCCAAATCTCCAGGAATTCTCAACCTGGAGTTTTCAAACTTATAAAAGGGTAATAAAACTATGATGCTATCTGTAGATAAAGTCTGTGGTTTAACAATATTTTTCACTTGGAAAGCTTTGTATGTCTTTCACAGTGTTTACAGTAGGCCTAACAAGTAATACTTTGTAGATGAATGTGCAAAAAACACAACTATAGCTGCAATCCTGTGCATATTTGCCTAGGAAAAACTGTACTAAGTGGGATTTCCTTTGGAGTAAACATGCAAAGGATTATAGTGGACTGTCATATTCTGGTCAGCACATCTGAAAACAGCTGGCCATTTGAAAACAGCTGTAATCGAGTAAGAGAAAGCATTCTTAGGAAAACCCAACTCTGGAAATAATATTCACACTGAAGCAAACAAGTGCTTCATCTGAGAAAGTGCTTTCAGATTTTTTTTAAAAAATTCTATCAATACCTCTTCCTGCCAGTCAGCATCACTCTAGTCTTAGCCAGATTTCCTTTAAACCAAATGTTTTTCATTCACTCTTTACCATCAGTCATCTTACATATGAAATATAAGAAAGTGTGATTAAAGCATTCTCTGGGCACTCCATTTTAGAATAAAATATATTTATACAATTTTCACTGCTTAATATTTTGGTTATTCCAGTTATCACTTAACAATCAACAAACAAAGAAAGAGCCATGCCCACTTAACAAGGAAACAGCCAAGTGAAACAAACACAGTGGTTAAATGAACAGCAATATTTGAGAGTCTTCGATCCAAACGCATCTCAGACTACATCTATAGAATGGATTGGCATTACTAGTTTAAGCTCATATAAAAAGCCCAACCCTATAATACAAAGTAACACCTATTCCAAATCTTTATAGCATTGGTATTTTCAGCCTTTTGAGTATTGTTATTTCTAGAATTTCACAAGTTAAATGGTGTATAGAGAGATGCACAGAAATCCGGTTTTACTAATACATTTCTACTACACATCAGTACCTATTTCCTTAGCAGTAATGTTTGCCTCATTTAGGCAGTTCTTTAGGAAATAAGCTAAAACAAGTATTGGAACAAATGCAGGTGTAAAGAGAAACCGAAGACAACTTATTGTCTTCAAAAGCAAAGTGTTCCTTCTCAGTGGTTTCAAGGAGAGAACAAAAAAATAAACCTTCACTTTCTTTATTAAGTCTTCCACACTGAAGTGCCCTTAAGTATTCCACTAACTTGTCACAGGTGTGTACCATATGAACATCCTCAATCAGGAATGGTGTAATGATGATACTATGACCATACTTTATTCACTCCAGGTCCCACTTAGGCATCTGCTACATATTTATTGCTTTAAAAGAAAGACAGGACTTTCAGAAGTATTAAAGTAGCTGACTGTTCATAGTACTCTTTTAAGAACATCTGTTTAAAGTAAGACATTGAGAAAACAAAAAGGCAGGTGGTATATGGCAAGCCTGAACTTAGGAGTTATATGCACTTAAATACAGGAGTTTATGATTTTGTTCAACAAAAAGAGTGTCGGTTGGAAGTTTTATTTCCATGCACCCTACGTGGTGTGCTGCATATTACTGTCCTGCACTGCAAAGGAAATGGGCAACATAGCCAGGTAGCCATTCTGGAAAAAGAATGTAGGAAACAGTTCTCTCGCTATATCCTTCCCATATTTTTAAACACTGAAAAGTACCTGTAAAGGTAACAGGTGTTTTTTTTTTAAATGACAGAACTGTGACATAATATTGCTCAGTAAAAAAAAGTGAAATGTGTAAATTCATGTATCAATATAGCAACAGCTGCATATCTGTTAGAAGTAAATTACAAGTAGTTCCTCAAAAGAGAGATTGGATTAAAAATGTGAAAGGCTATCAAAACCCTAATAAAGTTAATGTTTGAAGACCTTTGATTCAAAATATACACAACATTGTAGTGTAGGTGTGAAATAACAGTAATTTATCTCAATATACTTATGTAATAATGTTTATGAGTTACCAAATTAAAAAATCAATTATTTTTTCTGGATCCAGAAAGGCCTGCATAATGAAGATACTGCAGGAAATATCAGGAAAGAGGAGCCAACAACGTATTTTCTTCAGAGCTTTGCTGAAAAATCTACTTGGATTTTCTATTCCATCCTTATGCTTTCCACATGTTATATATTCCCATTGGGGGGGAATTATATTGGAACCAAACCTTTTCCTATTAAGTCCTTTAGGAATATTGAGGAAGATATTTCTGACCTAGATAGCCCAGGCTAGCGGATCTCATATCAAAAGCTAAGCAGGGTCAGCCCTGGTTAGTATTTGGATGGGAGGACACCAAGGAAATAAAACATACTAGAAACTTAGTGATATTTGGTTTTTTGTTTTTTTTTTGGTTAAAATATTTTGAAAAATATCCTTACCAAAAGAAAGAAAGATAATCTCTTCATTAAAACATTGGCATGCAGGACTACACCATGATCTACTTTTCTTACTTATCTAGTCTTTCTGATAAAAGCAAAAAAATGTCTTGCCCATTTAGACTACTGTTATTGATCCACTCGTTAAATGCCTGAACGAAAGGCACCAAAGGAGTTTTTGATGTTCTGCATCAAGAGACCCAGAAACAGAATTATCAGCACACTGTATTTTTTCTAACAGAAAAGAACAATGATGCATTTGAAAAGCTTTTAAAGCTCTTTAGTTTTCTGGGGATCAGATGGGAACCTCAGCTTGGCTTGTTTTTACAAATGTCCATGATATAGAGCTATCATAATCACTGCTTGACTTACTGGAGTGTCAGCATTTCCAATGCAAACTGCACTTTTCTTCAGTTTACAGCTATTAAAAGTCACTCCAGACTGAAACTTGGCAATCAATTTCTTAAAAAGTTTATTAAAACAATAGTTTTAAAAGGCTAACATGTTTGATTTAAAATGGCAAGAATGGCATAGAGACATAATAGTTGCATTTGATGTATTATGTTTAAGAAACCTTTCCTAATGTACGTACATTTATGATCTTTTCCTACAAAGTGAGGACTAGACTTTAAGAAAAAAATATATAAAGGCAAATAGGGGAAGAATCCTCTCAGCATGACTACTACTTGTTTCCTATAGAAAATTCTGGGCTTAAAATATTGAAGCACAAACATCTTTGCAAAATCAATTTGGGAATTAATGAAAAAAGAGCCTTACTGCCAGGTTTGCTATGACTGCTTATATGATTCCTCTACTTGTTTCAGACATAAAAGAGTCCCGTGTAGACACGGCAATTATAATCAATATGTGTGTAGAGGAAGAGAGCTTGGGACTACTGATTTGCCTTCCGTACCTCCACATGTTCTGAACAGAATCTCTCCATTAGGAACTATTCTGAAGAGCAAATAGTGATGGTCAGTGGTGGGGCAATAAGGCACAAACTTGATTCCTTCTTCCCCAAATTATTCTGCAGATCATCTGTACAGGGCTTTTGTAACATCTAACTGAAAAACCATCAAAGCCTATTGCAGCAGAATAATAAAAATGGAAGATATCAAAGTAACGTTTCTAAGTAGATTTGAGCTGAAAGTCCTTTTTTTACATATCAACAAATCAGCAGAAATTTGTCATTTAAAAAATCACATCTGTTTTCATTTACGGAAGCACAAAAACTGGTTTCAAGCCAATAGGGAAAATATCTTTTTGTCCTTTGCTGGCTTAAAAATGTCTAAAATGGTTTTGTTCAAACTCTGTAAAACTACAAAGGGGATAACAACTCTCTTGTTTCTAAGCTGGAAATGTGAAAGCCAGGTTCCAGCCTGGAGTCAAATTTTATGGCTATATAATAAGCTATTATGGAAATATAGACATAACAGTATCTGCACTGCAATTATAGTATGACAATACTACAAACAACAACTTGAAATGTACTATTTAGTCTCCAGTTCATGGAAAGCACATTTGCCATGGAATGCAAACACACGTGAACATACAACTAGCAAAATGTTTTGCTCAGATATACGGGATGCTATAATCATTGCTTAGTTTTTAGTTATAGTAAAACCTAGGGGCCACAATTTAAAACTTGTTTCTTACCTACTAGCCATATTCCATTCAAGGGCTGGATTCTGAGAATTTCTTTCGCTTTCTGGAAGTGTCCTTCCTTTACCATTTTCCTTCTCTGGCTTCAGCTGATCCCACTGAGCTGTACCAATGTTGATGGAATGGAGATCTATTTGATATTGCCTGTCTTCTACCTCTGATCCAGGATCTCGAATAATTCCTAGATTCAATGCTCTCCTATGATGGCAGAAAGAAATTGAAGAGTTAAGAAAACTGTTCAGTAGTTTTCATCTCTAAACCACTCACCGGAGAAAGTTTCGGGGCTATATTGTGGGGGACAAAGCCTAAAGAAAGTTTTGCCCATTAATGGAGCTAATTAATTAATGACATCTATCATGGATATTAAATGCATATGTAATGTCATTGCCTTATATATTCTCTGTATAACTGTGTAAAGAAAGATATGTAAGGTTGGATTATTAACAACAGAAGATACAGAACAGCAATCTTAGAATATGTTCAGTGTTATGGTAATTTTCGCAAGATGTCAATTTTTGTTTCTCTCTTACCTTCAAAATAACATCTCACTTTTTGTTTCTCTCTTACCTTCAAAATAACATCTCACTACATCATGTGTTACACCTGTTCAAACAACATTTTTGTGCTTTCAAGAATACTGTACTAACCATTTTGTAGCATAGGAAAGAACCCCTCATGAAAATATGCACCTCTAATGATAAACATCTTATAATAATATACATTCCTCATTCCCAGGTGATTCAAAACAAATAGGGATTTACGTATGCAAACTAACAATTGGCTGTTCCTGTGTTATAGATGCTACACATCTTGAATGGTAGAAAATAAGAAATTAATAAAGCTCTCTCATTGTTAATTTGTGAAAGAAGCCTTGAAAAATTAAAGCTTCATTTTTCAAAGGAGCCAAGATCAAAGGTCACAAAATATGATATTGGGCCTCTTGGATAAAGAAATGCTGTTTGAGCCTCCTTACTTCCTGCTCAGTGGCCATAGAATATTCTTGGTTGCAACCCTTTGATCACCTTCTTCCCATCATCGGTGGGACAGTTTCTTGCCTGTGGGAAAATAAAAGTGGCACAGACTTTCCTTCTTAAGATGCTTCAGTTGGAGGATTTTTCAGGTTTCATGGCATACTGGTTAAGTAAGTAAGACGCCTGCAGGCGAGACAGGGACTATGACAAACCACTATTGATTATGGCTAGTCCAAAACTGCAGCACTGTGCAGAAATCTTTTCTTTAACTCTCTGCTCTTATGATTACACTCTTGAGCATTAACAATTCAGCATAACAGAACATTAATAATAATAATTATAGCAATGGGCACAACCTATAACAGGTAAAACATCAAATGATCAAGATCTATCTGTTGGATTTAATTACATAAGAAAAAAAATTAGCAACAGCCAGAGTATTATCATAATAGTTTCTGGTCAAGAGTCTGTAGCTTACAGTAGGCTGAGGAACTGGCCAGGTCCTTTATGAAGCGAGAAACAAACATGGTTCTATACCTATGAAATTTTGGACAGTGCAATAAGTAGTGTTACTAAATGTCAAGACTCCCTGTTTCACAGCTGAAGAATCTTTCAGCTAATGGAATCCTCTCAAAGCGACCTGACAGTTCTGCCATTGGAATTGAAATAAGTTGGGCCAACATAAAGGCTTGTCTATATTTTCATAGAATCATAGAATGTTAGAGTTGGAAGGGATCTTGCAGGTCATCTAGTCCAACCCCCTGCACTCTGCAGGAGCATAGCTGAAAGATAGCTCTACATACCCACAACATACCCGAAAGATGGTTGTCCAGTCTCCGCAAATCCCAAATTAAGGGGAGAGCAAACTCTGTGGGCCCTGAATCTAGTACTGGACTCATCTAAGGCATAAAGACATCTCAAATCAACTTTCTAACAGAGCTTAAACTAAGCTATCGATATCATTAGGGGAAATCCCCAGGCAATTCAAACAAGAGGTTAGCAATTTCTGTCAAGTTGTTTTAAAGGCATCCATCCTCAGTAAAATGAATTTGCCCATTCCCAAAGAGGCAAAAGTTAACTTGAGCCAAAGTCCAAAAGCAGCTGCCCAGGCTCTTGCCCAGGGAACACACACCTAATTCAGCTCTCAATATGGTTCCTGCCATACAGTGTGGGGCTCCTGAGAGTCTTTGAAGGAATCTAGCAAAAAAGTATCGTTGATCGTGGAAGGCAGGAATCCAAATTGGAGCGCCTTATAACAACTGGGCTCCCACCTTAGAGTTATACACTGAGAGTGCTTGCAGGTATATTGACGTCCTTTAGAGTAAAAAAAAGAGTGGGTTATTGCATTGGTCATTTGAGTAGCTAGCTGTTGAGCCTCCTCTATATGTTGTTTCCATGAAAGGTTATATCAAAAGAGTATTCCCAAATATCAAAACTGTTTGAGTTGCTCTAGCTTTTGCCTGTTAATTTCCCAGTTTTAAATTGGAGATTTTACAGAAATCATGGTCTAGACTCTATATGAATGACTGTTGAGAAGAAATGCTATGTTCTTTAGTACCTGTTCTCCCACTCTTAGTTTTACAGGATAGACCAATTAGCTACAAACAGCATCCAGTCTTGTTTCTGGTTTGAACAGAATAAGTTACCTGTTTGGTGTTCAACCTGGCAACCAAATGTTGTTTAGGAATCAAATATGAAAGTACGTGACTGTTGCTACAGAAGAACAAGGTCCTGTGCAATGAGGAAGTGCCCACAACCAATGAACAACTGCCTCCTTCTCCACTGAAAGTTCAGTTACCTAAAGAAATTATTGTGGAAGTAGATGCATATGGATTGGATACAACTCAATGTTGTACTGAAAATGTTTCCAGTTGTGTGAGAGGGGGACAACAATTTCTGCAATTTTTTCCTCTCCTGAATGTCCTCCATCACACATAGGGTTGCAGAAAGGAAGGAGGAGGCTGGGGAAAAATCAGATCCGTGAACAAATTTCCACTCACAGTTCTTAGGATTCAATCCAGTGAGATTTACTGGGGGGGGAGATGATTCCCAGTTACTGCAGAATGCAATTGCCCAATGTTCCTTACCATTTTAGGAATATACTAAGTATATTGTATATTAGGAAAATGATTTACAGGAATCATTTGTTCAACACCACTATATAACACTTGTAGGTAAAGAATACTGAATTTTCAGCACACAGAGAGGGATCACCTGCTAGGAAGACATAAAAGCTATTATTCTACTGTGGCTTACACTGATTCCATATTGTCTTCTGGGAAACAGGTATTTTTGGTCCTAGAAATCCTAATGTAACAACCTAAATAAACTTTACCATTTGAAAGTCTGTATTTCCCCCCAACCTCCACATTGGTTTTCACCAATCTTCCAGTCACAGTTCTTTTACATCAGAGCCAACTCCAACAAACAAATATATTTGCTTTAGGTATATTTGTTCCACTACAGATCATCTAGACAACTTAATTATTTAAAATATTTATATGTTGCTTTTCTCCTGGATAACAGGACTCAAAATGGCTTGCAATGACAATTTAAATCCCAGTATAAACATCCAGAATCCAAGCTTATCAAGTCATCAACAACCCATACCTGTTTATTAAAAAAACTCCAACTATCATGCAGCCCCTTCCTGACATCACTCAGACATACTTAAATAATTGGGGAAGGGGCATCAAAAGCCAGCAATTTATCTTGGAGGGAAATACTACACTACCACAAACCCAACAGAACAGTCTTGGGGGGAGGAAGTCTTCAGCCCCAGCAACACTGCAGCTTTGGCAGGCAGTGGTAGCACAAAGTACTAGAGAAGCACATGACAAAAACCACAAATAGCAGGTCCTGGCTATAACCTTTAAAAATGCTGCTGCTGGACCAGCAGCTAGTCTTGACAAAAGATACCATCCCCCCTACATTCCACCAACTAAAATTATGCACATGATATTACAGCAGCTGAAGTTCTGCAGACTGATGTAGTAAGCACATAGGGTTGCCAGGTCTGGGTTGGAAAATACCTGGAGACTTTGGGGGTGGATCCAGGAGAGGGTGGGGTTTGGGGAGGGGAGGGGCCTCAGCATGGTATAATGTCATAGAGTCCACCCTTCAAAGCAGCCATTTTCTCTAGGGGGGCTGATCTCTGTCAGCTGGAGATCAGTTGTAAAAGCGAGAGATCTCCAGGCCCCACCTGGAGGCTGGCAACCCTAAAAGCACAGCAGCCTCCCTTTACCCAGTCCCAGGTAGCAGGTGTTTTATACCATTTTTAGGGAGAAGGTGGAGCTGGAACAACCAAATCCCTGCACTCAGTATCAGAAAAGCTGGAAAATAGGCCAAGGTAGGAAACAGCCCCCCTGTAGTTTTGGAGAAACTGGAGAAAGAAGGGAATATCCCATCCTATCAACACTGCCACAAGCCAAGTAACACAAAACAATGTATGACTATCTAGTTACATGGAAAGATGCCTCTGTAAACAGACCAGAATTTTATATATTTTTTCCTGCCCTGTTTCACAATTTATCTCCCAATTCATCCTTGGAGATCTTTCTTTATCACAACTTGTCGTCTGGCATTCACTATGAGCTGTATGAAAGATCTAGTATTTGGACAATCTATCATAAAGACATACATTTTTGTCACAAATCCAATAAACACACAGCTTTGACTGGTTTTACTCTATCAGGCAAACAAGATTTTATTTAAGACTAAATGTTTTTTGACATACAGAAGAAGGTTGGAATTTACCTCAAATACTAAATAACCACAAAAGTTATTAATTTGAATTTATGGATGAAAAAATAGAAACCAGACACCTTAATAGGTCTGGCAATTAAAAAAAATTAACTGGCCTTCTTAAAAGGTCAAGAGTGCACATCTAGTGCATCTTGTTCAGAAGGAAAATCCACAGACTAGGGGCCAGCACCAACAGATAGGGCAGATAGCAACCTTCAAGGACAGAACCTGTAAGGGGTTTGACTATTTGAGGGGGAGCAGCAGGGCCGTAGCCAGTAGTACAGCTTTAGGGGCTCAGCCCCCTACCGGTTAGGGGTGAGCCCCAGTGCCAGTGAGTCCCCAAAGCCCCCCCCCAAATTAGGGAAGTATTACTTTGAATTTAGTTCAGCCATGACACATTGAAGCCAGCTGCCCACTTCTTTCTTGCTGGATTCATTCCTTCATCCGCTTTGCTGCTATTGGCTGGCCAGGGCTCTCCTGGAATTGCAACTGATGGCTGGGCTGCAGAGATCAGTAACTCTGAGCAGGCAGACCTCATAGAGCATAGATGGCTGACACCCAGGCTGTTGTAAAGGGAAGGGGGGAGGCTAGGCAGCCACCAAAGAGGGAGGGAGGGAGGGAGAGGGAGGAGGCAAGAAAGCACCCCTTGTGTGGCAAGGAGATGCATGCTTTTGCTGCAGCAGAGCAGTCCTCTTTGCCTTTCTCTCCCTGTGCTCGGCTTGCCAGAAGGCAGGGGAAACCCTCTCTGCTCACTGCCCTGCCATCTGGCTGCCTCCTCTTCAGATCTTCTTGAGGAGAACACTTGTGGTGACTCCCAAAATCCTAAAGCCCCTTCCTGGAACATTTTCTGGCTATGGGGTTGGGGAGCAGTAAGACTTATATGGGAGATGACACTCCGTGCATTTGTCCAAGGCCAGGCCATTTAAGACATTAAAAGTCAAATGTGTTACCTTGATCCAGAAACTATATATGCCACTTTTCAGAGGCCTACTGAAGGTGACTTATAGAATCTTTAAAATAGCATAAAAATTAATAATAAACCCAACTATAAAAACTAGCTATAAACTCTACTGTTTTAAGCTGTTATGTGCTGGCAGTCAGAGCAGGGATGGGCACAAACCATGAAAATGGAGGTTTGTGGAGGTTCATGTTTCATGGGGTTCATTTAACAAACCAGTTGGTGGTTCATGAGGTTTGTGGCAGGGTAGAATGATTCCCCTGCAGGCTAGTGGCTTCGAACTTGCAGCAGACCTCCCTGGGATGCTCCTCTAACTGCCCTCTAAGTTGTATACAAATTGGCTTGTGGGGAGGGGAGATCCTAGGGTCCAAAGTGCAAAAGGGGAAGGAGTGTGTTAAACAGACCCCCTGCAAGCTAGAGGCTGAGAGCATAATGGGAACTCTGGTTGGCAGCCAGAGCTGCCTATTAAACTTTGGAGGGCCACTAAACTTGCAGCATCAACTCACAGCAGACTCCCTAGAATGCCGCTCTACCTGCCCTCCAAATTGTGTACTGATGTGTGCAAACTGGCTTGGGGGGGGAGATCCTAGGGTCCAATGTGCAAATTGGGAAGGAGTGTGTCAAACAGACTCCCTGCAAACTAGAGGCTGAGAGCATAATGGGAACTCTCTGGATGGCAGCCAGAGCTGCCTATCAAACTTTGGTGGGCCACTACTGATGTTTCCAGGGCTGCTGAAGTCCATCCTCCATTGCCTGGACAATTGATTAATTGATGCCAGCATGTCTGGCCAATGAACCACTCCCACAAACCTCATGAACTTCTGTAAAAATCGGTTCAATTTATGAGAGAACCGATTGCATGAACTGAGGCTCGCAAACAATGAACCAGGAATGGTTCATGATGAATTTCAGTTTGTAATTCAGTTCATGCCCTTCCCTAGTCAACAGCCTAAATTATCTTCATAAAATAGGTCCCAAGCTGTTAAAAAAGATGAAACTCCTCAGCGAGAAACCTGTCACATAAAGGAGAGTGAGGTAGGCTCCATGCAAGACTCAACAGAAAGAATATTCCAAAGGCAAGGTGCCACCACTAAAAAGATCCTTGCCCCTGTTTGCAACTCACCCTCAGGTAGGTGCATAGAGAATGCAGTATGGGAGAAAGTAGTACTTCAAGTATCCTGGCACCAAAGGCATTTAGGGTCTTAAAGGTAAGAACCAGCCTAGAAACAGCTGGACATCCATTGTTGATCTTTTAGCCTAGGAGTGATATGACCCTGTAAGCCAGCCCTTTGTAGTAGCCTTGCTGCTGAATTTTGGACCAACTGAAATTTCCAGTTTTCAGGGGCAGCTCTATATAGAATGCATTACAATATTTTAACTGGGATATGATCAGAAAATGGATCCTCATGGCTAGTTCAAGCCACTGTTCTCTGGACAAGCTAAAGTATCTGGACTACATTAAAGGACAACGCTTTATAGGGTGCATTATAATAGTCACATTATGAAGTTCCTGGGCATGCAAAACAGTAACAAGGACCATATCAAGAAAGGGGCACTTCTGACGCACCAGCATCTCCAGCCATCTTGGTTACCAATGTCTCCTGAAAATCCAGAAACAAAGCTAGATCAAGGAGCATTCTGAAGCTAGGAAAGATAGAAAATACAGTAGAAGACAGAATCAAGATTCAGGATGATCTTGACAAGCTGGAAAACTGGGCTAAAACTAACAAAATGAATTTCAACAAAGATAAATGTAAAGTTCTGCATTTAGATAGGGAGAATCAAATGCATAATTATAGGATGGAGGAGACTTGTTGGTAGCAATATATGTGAAAAGGCTCTAGGGGTCTTAGCAGATCATACACTGAATGTGAGTCAGCACAGTGTGCTGCAGTAGCTAAGAATGTTTGGAATTCTGAAATGGTGGTGGGTGCAACCACAAGATGGCTGCCATAGAAGGCAGCACCAACCACAAAATGCCAGGGAGTGAGGTTATGCATAAATCTAATAGTAATTCTTTAATATTTCAGGCAGAAGCTCTGTTTAACAGGATGCCTTTTAAAATGAACATACTGTTTAAAATATTTTCTTGCATACACACAACTTACTTTCAGTCACACAGTGAAGATACTTGTGCTGGGGCAGCAATTGCTACCAAAGCAATTTTTTTCAAATCTGCACAGCGAATCAGATCTCCAGTGGCCAATCAGAAACCCTGCTGTGCAAAAGCTACACCTGGCACTGCCCACTTTCTAAAAAGTCTTGATGAGTGTTAGGAAAGGTGTTGATGGGCACCATGGCACCCATAGACAACATGCTGGGGACCCCTTCCACAGAATATGCCGTCCCAAACTGCCATTTCCTTCAGGGAAACTGATCTCCGCTGTCTGGAGATCAGTTGTAATTCTGGGAGAACTGTCATGCCAATCTTGAGGTTGGTAGTCCTACTTGCAATAAGAAATACCCAGTGAAAACAAAACCCACAATCAAGACTCTTAGGGCTTTAAACCCAATCTGGGTAGGACCAGTGCACTGATGGGAAATATTTATTATTATTTATTTGTCTAATTTGTACTCCGCCCTCCTCGCCAAGGCAGGCTCAGGGGCGGCTTACAGACAATATGTTAAAACAGTTAAAACACCATATTTAAATAAAATCACAACAATACAGGATAATACATATCATAAAGTGCTAGTATAATTCATAGCCGATGGCAATCACCATTAACCCACTTCACCAGACTGCTGATAGAATGACTAAGACAGTATACTTTGCTAGCTGTTAGACCTGATGTTCCTCGAGATAGACATTTTAGGCCCATTCTAGGCCGGGTCCCGGAGAAATTAACAGCTCTTTTCAAAATTGATCTTTGTTCTATTCTGTAGCATAAGAATGCATCTAAAGGCCAAAGTCTGGGCTAAAAGATAAGCCAAGGGCTTCCTGAACCTTGCTATAAGAGCTGCTGTAACTGTCATGATGTATAAAATCAGATGTACCTTTTATTATATTCTGCAGGTTTCAACCATCCTTTTTCAGGTGGCATCAAACTAAAAGCCTATTCTAGTTGGTAAATAATACAATAATGTGCTGCATCCAAAGAAGACCTTAGGCATGTAACGGGAAACAGAACTGTAATGTTTTCCTTTTTAACTTGATTTAGTGTGGGTCAGGCATTCTGTATGTTTATACAAGAAACAGCTCGTGTTGAATCAGTTACTACTCATTGCTGAATAGGCATAATTCAGAGATTCATTGTAAGAAAGTCAAAGGTATTCCCTTACATGTCAGCTGAGAACTATGAAAGGCCAAAGAAACTAAAAAGAAAAGGAAAGAATATAAGTAATGCTATTGCATATTTAATCATATTTACTACAAGAAGTTCTACTCTCACCCATTTCTGTTCTTCCTAAAGGAAGAGGAGTATCCATACTATATGGATGTGATGGCTAGTTCTGAAAGCATTGTTCTCAAAGAGGTAGCTCTCCAGATGATAATCGGAAAGCCATTGTGCTTTGGCTAAGCTTACTGCTTAGATGGTCATTATACAGATAAAATATGGAATACAGAAGTACAGTAAAACGGCTCTGAGTACTTGAATTTGAGAAGAAAAGCATTTCAGAAGGTTGAGTAAGACAGTTACATGTGTCCTACCATAATCTTCCCCACAGTACAGTTTTTCCAGGTTCAAAAAGCAATATGGAGATGATGATGATGATGATGATGATAATACTTTCGATTTATTTATCACTTTTTCCCACACACCTGTGGGCTCAGAGCAATTTACAGTTACTCAATGACAATTGGACTAACAATATTCATGGGGGATAGGGTAGACAACACATACAATTATTATTTAATCACACACTGTAGCTGCTCTGGAGGATTCATCTTGCAGGCTGTATCAGATGTGATCCGACGGCATTCTTTGTCGGCTGGCTGATGATGTCAGGACTCACGATATCTCATTGTCACACTGCCACCACCTGGCCAATTTGCTCAACTGCAGGCCGATTTGCTCCACTGCAGGAAATGCTGACACAGATTTTTCCACCTTTCGATCTCGCAATACAGCAGACGTCTTCCAACGGCAGCTAACACCTCCCCGAAGGGATTGGTGTGCCCACCCCTAGCGGGTGGTCCCCAATTTTATCTACTTGCTGAAGCTTTCGAATCGCTGGGTGGACAATGAGCTAGGGAAAAGGCTTGGTTGCTCACACCAGCATGGGGCTAGAACTGACAAAGCTTGGCAGTTCAGATGTTATAGTTACGCAGGGGATTTTACCCACTGCACCACCGCTCCCCATAAGGTACAAGGGGTTTCAGAACAGAAAACTGCTGGCACACATGTGCACATTAGTGATGAGTATGAACCGAGAAACAAACTGTGGTTTGAGCATGAACCAGGGGGAGGGCTTCTAGTGTCCTGGCCCCACTGCTAGACTTCCTGGACCTGCTGATAGCACGTGGTATTTTTGGCCGCTGTGTGACAGAGTGTTGAACTAGATGGGCCATTGGCCTGATTCAACATTGGCTTCTCTTATGTTCTTATGTTCAGGCCGGTTCGTGGTTTGTTTTTCATGACATTCCCAAATCCAAAAATGAACCACCTTTTTTCTTGGAGGTTTGTTTGGTTCATTAGAGTGGTTCGTTCTCCAGACATCCTGGTGCCAATTCAATCAAGTCCTAGTAGGCAACACTGGGGGTAAACTTGTGGAGAGCCTTAGAAACACCCATAGCAGTTGTCCATAGCTTAGCTGGCAGCTCCAGGAGCCAACCACGGAGCTCCCATTCTGCTCTATGGGACAGATTGTATATACATAGCTCACACCCTGACTCAGCTGTTTTCACTTTGCAGCAGGAAGAGAGAGGAGTTAGTCATCATGTGAGAGCAAGTTAGGAAGAACTGCTTGCTGTGTGACTGATTTAAGGGGAGGCTAGAGCTGAGCTTTCCCAAGACACTTGCTTTGAGGGGCTATAACTCAGACATCCCACATCCAATTTATTTATTTTATTTATTTATTTTGAGATTTATACCCCCTATCCGATAGCTCATGGCAGCTAACAAGCGGCCAAGCCGAAATTCAGAACTAAAAACAATAAACAATATTACATACAATAAAAAATTCAGTACAACAGTAAAATTCATATAAAACCAAGATGCACGATATCCCACATTGGCGGCGAATTTCTTAATTGCATGGGCACCAGGAGTAGTATATCCCAGCTCACGGGCAGCATCTATCTCTCCAGATAATGGGGCAGATGAATGATAGGCTTTCAATGACGGAATGATAGTAGCGGCAGCGGCTCCTCCTCAAAGACCTGGCGGAAGAGTTCCATCTTGCAGGCCCTGCAGAACTGCACAGGGCCCGGATCTTCACCAAACTAGGAGGGTGGAGGAGAGCCTGCTGAAGCTTCCCTGTGAGTTTGGCATCTCTAACTTGCAAGGGTGCTGTTCTACCACCTCCTGAACTCATGAACCAAATGAACTACAAACCAGTTAAGGAAACGGGAAAAGTTCATGGTGTGTGTAATCAAATGAACCACGAACCACCATGAATCACCATTTTCTCGGTTCATGCCCATCCCTAGTGCACACTCATTTCCCTTTAAAGCTCTAACACAGGGGTGTCGAACTCATTTGTTATGAGGGCTGGATCTGACATAAATGAGACCTTGTTGGGCCTGGCCATGTGTGTCATAAAATATAATGCTGGGTAGAGGAGATATAAACCTTATAAAGGACACAAACACAAAGGGTTTTTTTACTTAAAATAAAAAAACATGCTTAAAACATTAGTACTCTTGCAATATTTTGTTTAACAGTGTCTGGTAACTGACACCTCTTGCTCTGAGTTCAAAATGTCTGTGTTGCTGCAATCTTGAGTATACTGTTCAGGTGTGTATCTGTAAGCTGCAGACCTACAATGATGCAGTCGCAGCAGAACTGGAAGAAGAAGCAGAAGACAGCCAGTTCCACTGTGGGCCTAATAAAAGCCTTCTGGGGGCCTGATCCGGTCCCCGGGCTGCATGTTTGACACCCCTGCTCTAACATGCTTAAGGTTCAAAATAGTTCATGAGCACACAGGCATTCTAGCAGTAATTTGGTGGTCATAAAAGAGTCAACTCTGTAAAAAAATATCATTGACATGTAGACTGTATTCTGGAATTAGACTATAAAGACCATGTTTAATGAATGGAAATGTCTTTACTGAAGAGTTATACATTATAATGCATCAGTTACTTTTTCAGGATAAGGTTCACGTTTTACCTTGAAATGAATGAATGCTTACTTAGGTAGGAGAACTTCCCCTCCTCTTTAGAAATGTACTATCTTTGCTTTCTGCCACCAAAACCATGTGAGATCAAATAGAATAATAGATCCACATAAACAATCGAATTGACAAAACCAGGTTCACGGTGAATTAAACTGCAAAAGAACAACACTCACCACAACGAGTAAAACCTTAATGTATTCTGCCAAAAATTATACATGTATCCAGTACATATATTACTTTAACAATTCTAATTTTCCAGATTTTCTAATTGAAATCCTCAACAGTAATAAATGAATATACAGCTGAGGCACGGTAAAGTATTAATTCTCAGAATTTATTGTTAATGAGAATTCATTCTCAAGAAGATTGCGTACACAATTTAATAGAGAGTAACCAGTGTAATAGAATACTGGATTGTAAAGATACCCCATATATATGGTGTTTAATTTATTACTGTTGAGGATTTCAGTTAGAAAATAGGTTATATAGTTGCAAGATCCTCAAATATATGGTGAAATCTGGAAAATGAGAATTGTTAATATAATGTATGTATTGGATTCATGTACAACTTTTGGCAGAATGCATTAAGGTTTTATTCATTGCGGTAAGTGTTGTTCTTCCACATAAGCAATCAACAAATTGTATCTTCTCATGGTACAGTTCTCAACCACTGGCCCACTTGTGTCAATTAAGGAACAAGTGGAGGACTCTAGATTTATTTTCAGTTTCCACTTGTTAGATTCTGCTTAAAAGCAAATTTTACTCACAAAGCCAGTCTGGTGTAGTGGTTAAGTGCATGGACTCTAATCTGGGAGAACTCAGTTTGATTCCCTACTCCACCACTTGCAGCTGACCTTGGGTAAACCATAGTTCTGTCAGAGCTGTTCTTGAAAGAGCAGTTTCTGTCAGAGCTCTCTCAGCTCCACCTACCTCACAGGGTGTCTATTGTGGGGAGGGGAAGGGAAAGGAGTTTGTAAGCCACTCTGAGACTCTGAGTGAACGGCGGGGTATAAATCCAATCTCTTCTTTTTCTTCAAATCAAGGATGCTATGAGACTAGGTCTAAGGTTGCCAACTCCTGGGTTGGAAAATTCCTGGAGATTTTGGAGATGAAGCCTGGGGAGGTAGGAGTTTCATGAGGGACATCAGCAGGGTGTAATACCATTGAGTTCATGCTCCAAAGCAACCATTTGCTCCAGGGTACCTGATCTATATAGTCTGGAGATCAGCTGTAATTCCAGGATAACTCCAGCTCCAGCTGGAGATTAGCGAACCTACAGTCAGGTCTCTTGTTCACATAGCTCTGACTATATTGCAGTCTCTGGAAAACATTTCAGGACACCATGAGAAGTTCAGTGCTGCCTGGGAAGAACAGGCATACCAAGGTTCCTTGGAAGACTGGCACTAATATAGGAAGGAACCTCAGAGGCTCTCCTCCTGTGTGGTCTGCAACTTGTCACTTTACAGAGAAGCACCAGAAATATCAGTACTATAGTATCTCCCATTGCCAGGGTAACAAGACCCGGGCCTAAGGAACTGAAATTTTAAAAACCTGGCTTTAAAAAGGTTTACATTAGCTTTTGTAAATACATCAATAGAACATACATCATGGTTATTACCTGGACAGAAGCTGGACAAGCTGTGTAATTAGAGAATATTTATTAAGTTGTAACTGATTTGTTATAAGTTTCCTGAGCAACCAATTTAAACTGTCTTTGAGATTCATTCCATTTGCAATTAGTTTGTTGGAAACAAAAGACAAATGATGGAAACATATACTAAAGAGCTAGAAACAAATTCAAATAGTAATTCTTCTCATTCAAATGACCAATGTAGAAAAATGCTGATTTATTTTTTTAAAAACCGACTTTTATAATTAAATATTTTTCTAAACAACAGAGACCTCTTTCACTTTCCTTGCCATGCAGGTCTCAATGCTCCTATCACCTGACAGCCTACTTGTGTCCAAGGAAAGATTTTACATAGCAGCAGAAAAAATGCTGTTTCGTCAATTATCTATATATCTAATTTCCAACACCCTCCTCTGTATGCAGATACTTATTTCCTCAGACAGGGGGCACACTCTCCCCCAACAGGTTTTTCTACAGGCTCAGGGGACTCCATAGGTCTACAGAGAAATCTGAAAAGTTTTTTTTTAAAAAAATAACAACAACTAGGTAATATTGAATACTGCTGAATTGCCCCCCCATATCTTTTGAAATGGCCATCATAGGGATCTACTCCAGACCCCACCACATCAACAGTGGGAGACTAGCTGATAGAGGTAGGAGGAGGAGGAGGAGGAGGAGGAGGAGACTGGATTTATACCCCACTCTTCACTTGGAGTCTCAGAGCAGCTTACAAACTCCTTTCCCTTCCCCACCCCACAACAGACACCCTGTGAGGTAGGCGGGGCTGAGAGAGCTCTTTCCAGAACTGTCCTTGAGAGAAAGAAAGGGGAGGAAGCAAAAAATAGAACTGAATCTGGGACTGGGAAGGATTCCTCCTTCAGTATGAAGGGGTTTGGACCCAGTCTTGGTACTAGGATTGTCCACTCCAGGTTGAGGAATCCCTGGAGATTCTGTGGTGAAGTCTGAGGAGTGCAGAGTTTGGGGAGGGGAGAGGCCTCAGCTGGATATAATGCCACAGAGTCTACCCATTTTCTCCAGGGGGACAGATCTCTGTTGTAATTCTGTGGAATCTCCAGGTCCCACCTGGAGACTGGCAAACGTAGGCCTAGCAGCACCCTCTGGGTGAGTTGATACTACCTGACTTGCATGATTCAACTAGGCCTGGCTGCTTGATACTGTTCAACAGCAGCCACCCAATGAAAGTCAATGTAGTATAATAGTCAGAGCTTCAGAGCAGGGTTTGTGAGACCCAAGTTTAGGTCCCTATCTTGCTGTGGAAGCTCATTGGGTGATTTCGGACCAGTCACAGACTAACCTACCTCATAGGGTTGTTGTGTGGATAAAAAGGAGGAGAAAATAATGTCAACTGCCCATAGTTTTCCTCAGTAGAAGCTGCAGGGGGAAAGGAGACGGAAAGCTGAAGACAGAGGGGCAGATAAAAGTAGGTTGGCAGTTGGGTGAGAAGGAGATAGGGATGCCAACTCCAGATTGGGAAATTCCTGGATATTTGAGGGCTGGAGCCTGGGGATGAGGGGTATTGAGGTGGGGAGGGACTTCAGACAGATATAATGCCATAGACTCCACACTACAATGCAGTCATTTCCTCCAAGGGAACTAATGTTACCAACCTCCAGGTGAGGATGGAGATCACCTGGAATTACAATTGATCTCCAGATTATAGAGATCAGTTCCCCCAGAGAAAATGGCTGTTTTGAAGGGTGATGTTTATGGTATTATACCCTGCTGAGGTTAATTCCAAGCTCAAACCTCATCCTCCCAAGGCTCCAGACCCAAATCTTCAGGAATTTCCCAACATGGAGCTGGCAACCTTACGAGGAACTGTGTATTTGGGCAATCCATTGTGATTTCTGGAGAGTGGCTACTTGCCACTGCTGCTGTGGGGGGAAGTAAGTGGGAGGGAGAACTGAAGCAAAATCTAAGTACTAACATGACAAATTAATGAAGCAAAGATTACATAGTACGATTTTACAGTATACATCGTAGTATAGACCACAGTCCTTAATTTATCCAAGCAATTTTGTTTTTGTTTTTTTATAATTGCCCCAGCCAAAGCTGGGACATTTTATTATTTTCAGAAAGAAAGAAAAGCACTACAGAGAAAACAACAACAACAATCACATAACAACAATCCATAATCATTTTGTGTAACCCTATTGCCTCTGTAGAAAAGCACTCCTGAATAATTCAGGTTTGGATAGTTTGCCAAAAGCCAGGAGAGTAGGAGCCTTCCTGACTTCCTCGTTCAGGCCATTCCATGGGGGCCACAATGGCAAAGACATGTGTACAGGCAGTTGTTGATTTTGCCCATTTACAAAATCATGGTGGAACATAGGGAGAGAGGCAGTCTTGCAGATATGAGGGTCCGAGGCCATGAAAGGCTTTGTATGTGACAGCCATAGGGTTGCCAAGTCTTACTTTGGCTTTAGTGGGGGAGTTCTGGATGTGGCCAGGAGTCTTCTTGCATGCGTGCAAAGTGCGTGTGCCATGATGACGTCAGCTAGAAGTGACGACATCGCGTCAGGCACGTTGGGAGCGGACCGCTATCATTCGAGTGAAAACCATAGAGTTTTCCCTCGAATGATAGAGCATCCCCCCTAAAAACGTGCCCAACGCGATGACATCACCTCTGGGTGATGTCATCACACTGGGCACGTCTCTGCAGCCTGGCAATTTGGGGGTGGGTTTTCCCCCGGTGGCCCAATCCGGGCCAGTGGGGAACAAGCCAATCGAGCAGGGTTTTCCCCGCCCCCTGGGGGGACTTGGCAACCCTAAACAGCCAATACCTTAAATGGAGCCCAGTAATTGATAGGCAGCTAGTGGAGTGACTGCAGAATGACAGTAATATCTGTATTCCATCTAGCTCCTAATAATAGCCCGAGCTGTGGCATTCTGCATCAACTGGAATTTCCAAATTGATTCTGAGGGGAATCAAATGCACAGTGCATTATAGTAGTCTGCCTCAATGTAACTGTGGCATGGCTCTAGGTGGCCAGATCAGTTGCATCAAGGTAAAGGGCCATTTTTCAAGCTAGACTGAGTTGGAAGAAAGCCTTTTTTGCAGCTACATTAACTTGCTTCTCCAATAATAACACTGGGTCCAGTATAACCCCAAGGCTCTTAACTGAGTCAGTAAGGGTTAGCTGAACTCCATCAAAAGTGGGGAGCACAATGTCCTTCAAGATTCTCGCTTTCCCAGCCAGCTTTACCTCTGTCTTTCAGGGTTTAGTTTCAATTTCTTCACTCTTAGTCTATTTACCATACCAACCAGGCAGTTATTCCTGGCCTTCAGGGTTTAGTTTCAGTTTCTTCACTCTTAGTCAATCTACCACACCAGCCAGGCAGTTATTCCAGACCTCTACTGCATCACTACTCACTAGGAGATCTGGATAAACATATATAGTTGGGTGTCATCCACATACTGATGACATCCAACCACAAAGCTACAAATGATTTGTCCTAAGGGCTTTACACAGAGACTGAAAAACATGGGGGTATAAAAGCCCAGAAATTTGGGGCTTCATTTTTAAAATACATGAAAGTACAGGATATAAAATCCCCCCAGACCCAAAGACAGCTTTAATGTGTCATTTAAAGGATTTGGCTCAGGATATAGTTCTTAAAATGGTATTGAATGTATTAATTGCACCAAGTATATGTATAAGTGCTTAATGAAAATGTATAATGCAGTTTCAGAATGGCTATATGAAGCACGGAATATAGCATGTGTTAAAAAGTTAACATATTACAAACAATATGTATGTGGTGGTGATCCTTTTACAGATAAGTTTCTTTAATGTTTTGGCATAGTAAGTATATAAATATGGGATTCAACCATGTATATTTTTCCAACCTTTTTGAGATTGGTTTCTTTTGCAGGATTTAGATTTGTATTCTTGCTTCTTTTGATAAATAAATAACTAAATAAAGTTACATAAGGATCTATATCAAATAATAGGTTATTTTCTCTACCACTGAGCTAGAACTTAAAACAAGCAAAAATGGTTGCAAGAAATGTACTTGTAGGTTTGGAATATAGAGGACAGGGCAAAATGTAGTGTGGAAGATCCTCTCATTCTAGCACTGCACAGATACATAAGGGCTAAACCATAGGAGTCTGAATCTTTCGACCTGTTACCATAAGTGTTTGTGTGGTTTGAAAGCAAATTGCCATAAAGGCCAACCTTAGTTTACAAAATGTAATACTGCACAAATAGGACACTCTGCTATGATCCTTTTTAAACAGCTTAAACCATCAAGGAAATTTGGAACCAAATATTATTTCCCCGTCTTAACACGGCACTATGTAAAGCCAGTTTAGAAATAACCCTGAAAATCTGCTGAATAGAGTAATATGATTGAAGAATTCTATTACAATCTGCAACCCAGGCAGTATCTTTTTACATTAAAACAAGACATTGCATTGCCAGTTGGCTGACTGGGATATTCTTCTTTTTCCTCAAAGAACTGGGATATTTTTCAGGTCCTCAGAGCCATGATTGAGGAAAGACCAAGTTTAGCCAGCTGCAGAAGGAGACAGCTGAGACAGTTCCATGAGTCTCCTTTGATGTGCAGGAGGAGCTCCAAGCCTGTGAATCAGCCCAATCATCCAGGGATACAGCCCTGCCTTCTGATTCAGAATTGGATGTTTAACCCTCCACCCTAGAGCTTGCTGCTGAACTAGAGGGCTTTCACCCGCCAATCTCTCAAGACTTTCAAAGAATTAAACCACCTAAGCTCCATCACAATACTCATGTCACCACTATAACTAGGCATGGCACCTTTAACTATGGGCAACCTTCTGCTGGAGGGGAGGAGCATGTTATCTATACCTTCTTGAAGGCATATTTAAGGTCTCATCTCACCTTCAGCCTTTGCTGAAACAACATCCATGCTACACTGCTGGCTCTAGCTGTAGTAACTTGATTCCAGGACCTCAACATCAAGCAAGGCAGGGAGTAACTAATACACCATTCTAAATCCAGACTTCTGCACTGTGTAAAATTTAAGCTATAGACTCGCTCTGGAAAAAAATCAGGGCAGAGTTAATTAAAAAAACACCTTTTCAGTGATAAAACTTCAATACACCAATACAGTCCTAAAAACTATGGACTTTGTTATTTCCCATTAGGCCTTCCAAGAGAAGTTATCATTAAAGGTTATATCAAGGTATTTCGTTGAAAGCCACAGTGCTGGAACAGAAGGGCATTAATCCTTCATTTTCACCCCATATTGTTTCCCAGCCAGCAATTCGCCTTATTAGCCCACCTGTTCAGGGGAAAATGGTAAGATTGCTTGTTCCCTCCCCTCTTTGGGGACTAATAAATTCTGAAGGACTCTGATTTCTCTGTGGAAAAAAGAAAAAGGGGGAGGGTTAATCTATCCTGTCCAAGCCATGAGTAGTCTCTTGTATCTAAGAACTGGGGCAGAAAAAAAATAACCCTACTATTTAAATTGTAAAACATCCTAAAGGTAAAGGTAAAGTAAAGGTTCCCTTGCTCGAAAGCCAGTCGAATCCGACTCTAGGGTTGCGGTGCTCATCTCCGTTTCCAAGCCGAAGAGCCAGTGCTGTCCGAAGACGTTTCTGTGGTCATGTGGTCGGTATGACTAAACACCAAGGCGCATGGAACGCTGTTACCTTCCCACCAAAGTGGTACCTATTTATCTACTTGCAATTTCTTGCTTTCGAACTGCTAGGTTGGCAGGAGTTGGAACTAGAGACGAGAGCTCACTCTGTCTTGCGGCACCCGGGTCTCGAACTGCTGAACTACTGACCTTCCACAGCCTGCAGTTCAGTGTCTTAACCACTTGAGCCACCGCAGCTCCTTTCAAATGTAAGAATGGACTATGAAGTGCCTGGGGATTTAACTTAACAAAATGGGAAAGCCATATACACCAACTAATTGTTTAACTTAAGTACAACTATATTTACACATATGGAAACAAGTCCACATTTTTAAGAACCATCTTAAAGTGGTATATATATTTAGGGTTTTTTTTATACAGAACTCTTTTGTCTCAAAAATATAGATTTCTGAATAATCCCATACCACTCCAAATCCTTAAGCAGTAATTAAAATATTTGGTTTAAGATGTATCAGATGCTCCTCTTGCTTTTAGTATCCAAAATTATATTTATGAATCAAAGGAAACCTTTACTTAAAACTTTCTGAAAAATCTACTTCAATGCAAAATGATAGTCCTTTCATTACCATGGTGGTGCCAGGTGAATGCCACTATAATATGAATTTGTTTTCAATTTGGGACAATCTGCTTTAATGAAACAGACCACAGAATGGTCAGAATTGATTGTGGTATATGGATCATAGGAAAGCCACTGAACACATGAAAGGAATTACAGTAGACCACACATCAAACATTTTGGCCTTGCACTTCCTCCCTCTTATCCTTATGGCAGGAAATACACTCCATATCCTGTGAGGTGACCAGACATTTAAAAGTAGTCCCTCGTTCCAAAAGCTCTGTGTACAGTAATTGACCACAAATAAGCAGAAGAACATTTTCCACTGCAGTTGTCTTCTAGACCTATATCTGGAGCACAATAGTGAAAAAGGTAAAGTATGCAACTATACAATATCATTTCAGGCTAACTGGGAAGGAAGGTTTCAAACTTAGGAAGCGTTCTGCTTTTTTACTGTGTAAGTATAATGTGCCAGGTAATGAACTGTCTCTTATTTAACTGCTTCAACAATAATTAAAATGAGTGCAACCAACTAGGGGGTTGATTTTACATTTTAATACTTATTTGATGTTTAAATGGAATAACATTGACTTAGTTTTAGCCAGGATGCATATTCTAAAAGTTGGTCTGATAGCTGAGTAAATTATATGTATTTGTAACTCTAAGTGGAGATTTGAAAATATGTGTGGATAATAAAACTCCTCCCCAACTCACAAGAGAAATATCATTCTTCTAAACAGACTCAGAAAGGAGAACACAGAATAGGGAGTGAGCTTAACAGGAATATGAAGTAGCCAGATGTAGGAACACAACATATTCTTTACTGATTTGCTTTATGGGTTAAATAATTTTAGTTTGGATTTTAACATTGCTTGTCTGTAACAGGACACTGAGTTTGGGCTTTGCCAAACATTACATAAATATTTGGCTTTCTGCTAAACTGAGGCAAACAACTTCTTTCTGATGCTTGCAGCTCTTTTCCTCTGGTTGTTCCTGATAACTCAATGTTTGCTTCACGCTCTGTTTGTTTAGCGGTACAATACCTCAGCCTTATCAGGTGTTCTCTATATATTCACCTGGAAATACTGAGGTTGAGTTTCACTGAACACAAACATCACATTCTCTTTAAGGTACTTACTTTAATGCAGTATGAAAAAGACATAGCATCCACTGTGTATTTGATAAGCTGACGTGGGGCAGGAGTCCTTTTTCATTGTTGTGTCATTTTATCAAGCCCATATATGGACATCAATCATATCCTCCAAGAGGCATGATAAAATTATTTCCACTGAGCTTTCTCTACATACTTGAAATATAGCCGTATGTCTCTAATTTACTGTGAAACTGCTTACTTATAATGCAGATGAAATTTACAGACAGCACTGTTCAATAATTTCACTCATTAGAAACATAGGTGCATCTGTCTCTGATGCTAAAGATTTTCTTTGGAAGGAACCCCCCCCCCAACCTAAATTACATTAAACAAGCTTCAGCCAAACCGATTTTACATTTTTTTAAATCTCTGGAAGATACAACAGAATGCAAATGATGTAGCTATCGGTGGAAACATATTCAAAGAAGCAATGCTGATAAAAATTGTTTAGAACCTCAGACAATTCATGGAACTAACTTCTGTGAATCATCTGGGACACCTCCAGATAATGTGTAACTAGAAGTAAACATAGTAGGTTGGATATTGGGCATCAATTTCACCAGCAGTATTGCTTTCGTGGCACAAGTAGCATTGAAAGGATCCTTGCACTGGAGGAAAATGCCATCACTAGTGGACCAGATCCACAAGACGCACCCCATCATTCTTTTGTATTTCAAGTGTAAGTAGTTTGCTTTCCTATAGAAATATTAAAAGTTAAGTCCTAGGAATAAATCGTGATGGTTTGGGGATAAAGACTGTCCTAAACATCTGTATAGTACTTTGCAGGAGAACACTAACAATGGTGTTGACATTCAAACAAGAAGGAAGGAGAAAAGAAGCGAAAACAAAGATTATGAAGCCTGAGTAAATTGGTAAAAGGTGAAGACAAGAGGTCAGCAGGCAATAATATTCCACAGGTATACACAGTTTTTGAATGTTCAGAAAACTAGATGTACATTATCTCAGAAATCCAGACAAACCAACCTGTAAAGCAGGCCATAATTATCATCCGAATAAAAATGGGAGCAAAGGCTGAGAGACAGTGGTGCACCAAAGGTTATGTAGTATGTCTTTGGAGATGGTCAAAATTTTGTGTAGAATTTTTAGAAGACACAGGATGGGTTTCTCATTTTATTTATCACTTTTGCAGTGTGCCAGAACCAGATAATGGTAATATTTGATTCATGGTGTCTTTTTCATTGTGCATTGCCATGTATTCCATGACAATTATTTTATTGTCCTCTTCTGTTTTCAGGAGAAGGGCAAGGTGACTTGCTCATGAATAAGGCAATCAGAAACTGACTGAGGGAGAAATGCAAAATGCTTGCAAGTCTCCCATGACTGGCACCACAATAGCTTTTCTCAGGGGTCTTTTCGTAGAAAAACAGCTGCAGGAGCTCATTAGCATATGGTATGCTAATGAGCTATTAGGCTATTAGCATATGCCACGCCCCCTGACATCACCAGAAGTGATGTCAGAAGGGGAAGCAAAAGTGGGGGAGGCATCTTCAAAAGCCTCCCCTTCCCTTCCCCAGCTGGTCTGGGTGGGGGAGCTAAGAGAGAAGGGGTTTAAAGTTTAAACTCCTTCTCATGAGAGTTGGGCCACAGAAGGAGGAAAGAGGGAAAGAAAGAGAAGGAAAGGGGAGGGAAACAGGGAAAGGAGGAAAAAAGAGAAGAGAAGAAGGTGGGAAAGAAAGAAAGAGAGAAGAGAAGAAGGAGGGAAAGAGGAAAAGAGAGAAGGAAAAGAGGGAATGAAAGAAATTTGGCGGCAATTCGACCCCATTATATCCTATGGGCCATTGAAGTCAATGGTGAAAACATAGGGTATATTCTGGGGGCTGGAGGGGAGGGTTTGAGGCCCCAAACTCACAGGGTAGCTGATGGAGCCTCTCCCCAAGATACCCACCAAGTTTCAAGAACATTGGACCAGGGGTCCAATTCCATGGGCCCCCAAATAGGTTGCCCCTATTCCCTCCATTGTTCTCTATGGTGGGAAAAAAACGTACTTTTTCCCCACCATAGAGAACAATGGAGGGAATAGGGGCAACCTGTTTGGGGGCCCATAGAATTGGACCCCTGATCCAATGTTCTTGAAACTTGGTGGGTATCTTGGGGAGAGGCTCCGTCAGCTATCCTGTGAGTTTGGAGCCTCTCCCTCAAACCCCTCCCCTTCAGCCCCCAGAATATACCCTATGTTTTCACCATTGACTTCAATGGCCCATAGGATACAATGGAGCTGAAATTGACATTCGGCTGCCTGAAAGACTCTCCTGGACGCCGGCTGGGGGCGGGGCTTGGCTCCTGAGCTCCCAGAGCTTCGCTCCAGTGCGCTCCCCCCAAAAAAGACCTCTGGCTTTTCTAATGCCTCTTATTGTAATTTATGTACTGTATAAAGCCTTCCTGTGTATTCTGTAATGGCTATCCTAGTGTGGCAGCACTACCACAGTATTGTTCTTTTGTATTTGTATATCTGTCTGCAAACCCTCATCTGACACTGCAGCTGCCACAACCCTCTCCACTAAATTGCTACAGGTATTTCCCTTTGCTGCCAGGAAAAGTCCTTGCCAGAAGAGAACAACAGAAAGGAGGGCATCTTGAATGATAGGAATCAAAGTTCAAATGCCTGAAGAAAATCTTGACTATCCTTGCACTTCAATGTGACCCACTCTGCACTTGGGGGGACAGTGCTTTGCTGCGTTCACTCACTGACAACCCCCCCCAAGGTACCATGGCAAAATAAGAGTTGGTTTTATACCCTGTCCTTCACTATTCAAACCAGTCTCGGAGTGGCTTACAATCACCTTCATATCCTCTTCCCAGAAAAGACACTCTGTGAGGTAGCAGGGGCTGAGAGAGCTGTGGCTGACCCAAGGTCACCCAGCTAACTTCATGTGGAAGTACGAGGAATCAAACCTGGTTCTCCAGATTAGAGTCCTGCCTGAGAGCCAGTTTGGTATAGTGGTTAAAAGTGTGGACTTGAATCTGGGAGAACCGGGTTTGATTCCCCACTCCTCCACATGCAGCTGCTGGTGCGACCTGAGGTCAGTCACAGGTTCTTTCAAAGATATTCTGTCAAGAGCAATTCTTGAAAGACCTCTTTCAACCCCACCTACCTCACAGCGTGTCTGTTGTGGGGAGGGGAAGGAAAAAGAGACTGTAAGCTGCCCTGAACCTCCATGTGAAACACGGGGTATAAATCCAATCTCTTCTTCTTCTTCTTCTCTTAACACTACACCAAACTGGAGAGCTGCCAGAATTACAACCAATGTCCAATCCACAGATAATAGATCCCCTGGAGATAATAGTTTCTTTGGAGGGTTGACTCTATGGCATTTTACCCTGTGGAGGTCCCTCCCCAGGCTCCATCCCCAATCTCCAGGAAATCTCCAACCCAAAGTTGGCAGCCCAAGCCCTGAGCCCATTCCAGTGGCTTGGCAAGCGGGTTTTGAGGAGGCTTAGTGTGAGTCCCCAGAAAAATAGAGACACAGTTCTGGTATCTCCCAGATCCTTTTGCCTATCAAATTCTATGGACTTGCTGTAATCCAAGAGAGTGCACCCACCATCTCTTTTGCGGGGAACAGAAAACTGTTGTATTGCATCTAGATTTCTGATTCCCCTCCTGAACAGCAATATTCCAGTTTTGTTTGAAAGGTTATATGTGAAGCAGGCTGAACTGCTACAATGCGAAAAGAAACGATGCATGAAGTACAAATGTATGCATGGGTCTAGGGATACAGTTAGTGATATATAGAGAGAAGACTGCTCTGTTCATTTATAACTCTAGGTAGATTGAGGCACACAAGTGCAATCTAATGCACAGTAAGGTATGCTTCAAATACCATGATCTGAATAAGATCCAGCTATGCATCCTGATTCTAGGTACATTTATGCAGAGTTCAATGGGACAGACTTCTTGCTTAGTGTTTTCAGAGCCATACCCTTCACTGCAAACCTACAACTATTTAAAATGTACTATCTGATCAGGAAACTGTAAAAAGTGCATCAGCCATGGCTTGCCATGAATGGGTACATTTAAAAAACTTTTTTAAAAAACTGGTCAAACCAAGTAACATCACACAATCCCTGTAATACATAAATGATCAAGAAAAAACTGGAACATACACAGAAACTTTTAAAACTTAGAGTTGAAACAAAACATTGTGCAGTCATTTCCAAATGTATTGTTGAGGTAGATTTTGGCAGCAGCAAGAAGCTACCCAGTTCTTGAAACCTATATCCTGCCGCAGGAAGCCACAGAGTACACCATTACTTTTGCGATTGCCAAAGTCAAACACAAAGCCTTCACATTAAATCAGCCAAGCATCAGTGTGTGCTGGATAGGAAAAGGATGCCAAAGAAGTCTTTGAATGGGGTTTTTATGCCAGCTGTAGTTTTACACATGCCAGACAACACTAGTCCTCACGTGAGAAAAGGTTATTGATATCAAGACAGTCATACAGATTCAGTTTTCAGGTTCTATCAGTAGGTCCAATGTTACTTTTTCATCAACACAGGCTGATATCTATGTTTGTGAATATGACTTCTGAATTATTAGAGACATATTCAACAATGATCCCAGAAGCAGTCTTTGGTCAAAAAAATCGCAAAATGCAAAAAAATATGATTGTGCTTGAAACAGTTCTAAGACCTCCTTTCAAGAATCGGTAATATCCTAGCACAGTAATGCACAGAAAAAATGAGAAACAGGTAATTAAATTTGCTAAGACAAGGCATTTTTAACTGCCTTTGGAAAACATGCACAATCAATTTGTGAATACAAATTTTCTACAAGAGTATCTCCCATCCATTAATTGGTGGAACACTTGGTTTTTTTCTATATAGGTTTTTATTTTGTATTAAGCAAACCAAACACAGGCTGCTGGATGCTTCCTAATAACTCACGTGGCACAAAAGAGAACTATGAAAGTCTACATGGTAGTTTACTGGCTTTTTTCTTCACAGAACTACTGGATTCACAATGTTTGAAGCATTCCAAAGGCAGACTGCTTCAAATGCAGGTTTAACCAGTGATACATTATGATCCACAGTGAGTCACTAATGATTCAGTGATTCATGTACATGTCTGATTGAAGCTAAAGCAGCCACAAGGTGGCTTCAGATTGACTGGGGGACCAGCAAGAGTGGGGGCACTGCTTAACCCTTTTCCTAAAAGACACTTGTATGCTCCAAGGGACTGTTTCAACTGATAAAATACAGGTGTTTAAATCTTTTACCCCCTATGGAGCAAAACAGTTAGGGAAATATGATTCTGAACAGAGAAATGGGCATGAAGGAAAAGTTGAGCAGGTCTTCTATCTCCCCCAAGCCCCCCACCCTGGTCTTCCTCAATCTCAAACCATTTGCAGCTGCTTTACTTGATACAAGAAAGCTCTGAGGTAAAAAACAAACACCCATAGTAACTAAGTAGCAACAGAGCTAAAGGAAAGAGAAAAAAGGATGCTTTACAATGTACAAAGATTTTAAGGAACAATTTTGCAGCAACAACAAAAAAACCCTAACGAAAAACCCCACACCCATTCTCACAAAGCACTTCAAGAGCTGCGGTAAAAATTTGTCATAGATAAAACCCTGTGAAGGACATCAGAGAACCCACAAATATTTAAGGAATGAACCACAGGCTGTATACAGAAGTTAACAAATGTCTCATTACAACTAGGATACGGTTCTCATAGTAACAGAAGCATAGTCTTCACATTACATTCAACTTAAAATTCCATCATAATTAAAAGAAAGAAAATAATCTGTTTTAAATATTACTGGAAAAAACCTTCCAAACAAAATATTTTTTGAAACCAAATACAATTTATATTATTAGTTGTTGTAGATTTTCCAGGCTGTATTTATATTTATATTATATTTACTCACAAACCATTAATAAAAAAGGGAGGGAACAGTAAGAGAAGCTTTTTTGAATTATTTTACAGTAAAACTGCTGACCACAACCAAGACTTTTAGATGTCAATTTTAAACATATATGGCAATAAAGTATCAAAATGACTGTTTAAAAAAAAACCCCTACCATGTTTTTGAAATCTGCAGGAAGAACCCAGGGAACAATGAAACTTTTTTTGTGCAGAAAGTCATCTATTTACCTAACTGGAATTTATTTAAGTACAAACACTGCTGCAGGTAAGTGCAACAGTCTTGAAGTTTTCCTACCCCAAGTACCAAGGACTTCTGTTGTAATGCTCCAAAGAGCAACCTTCACACACCAGTTCAGCCTTAACCTTAGACGTTGACATTCACACAGCAGACACCGAAACAAGAAAAGCCATCATGGTGGGACAAAAGTCGATTGAGCCCTGCTTGGATTACTACCCCTCTTACATCCTGCTGATTAGTACCCTATGTACAAATGAAAGCATCTGGAGAATTCGAGGGTCATGTTATGGATTCTAATGGGACTAGAGTGGTCCTACTGAGTTGCTGACAGAACTCTGGTCTGAGGACATTTTCAGCAATATTTTATTAAGCTATTCTGACTATAGCCCTGACCTGGATAGCCCAGACTAGCCTGATCTTGTCAGGTCTTGGAAGTCAAGCAGGGTCATCCCTGGTTAGTGCTTGAATGAGAGACCATCTAGGAAATCCAGGGTTTGCAAAGAAGAGGCAGGCAGTGGCAAACCACCTCTGTACGTCTCTTGCTGTGAAAACTCTATGGGGTTGCTATAAGTCAGCTGTGACTTGATGGCCAAAAAATAAATCTGACTATACGACTGAGAAAGAATGATGTGGCAATGAAAACAGGCTCTGCGTCCTACACAACCGGCTTTTTCACCTTTACATCAAAATAGTTTAAGCAAGCAAACATCAAAACTACAAAACTCAAGTCATAGCTGATTCATTATAATCGCATTGATTTTCAAGGCAAGAGACATTCAGAGGTGGTTTGCCATTGCTTGCCTCTGTGTTGCAAACCTAGATTTCCTTGGAAGTCTCCCATTTAAATATTAATCAGGGCCAATCCTGCTTTGCTTCCAAGATTTGAGGAAGTCAGGCTAATTAAAAACTGTAAATAGAGAGTGAATAAATAGGGGCAATTTTCTCAGTGGAGGATGGTAAGCAGTGGGGTACCACAGGGATCAGTACTCGGTCCAATGCTTTTTAACTTGTTCATTAATGATTTGGAGTTGGGAGTAAGCAGTGAAATGGCTAAATTTGCTGATGACACAAAATTATTCAGAGTACTGAAAATCAGGGATTGTAAGGCACTCCAAAGGGATTTGTTGAGGATGGGAGAGTGGGCATCAGTGTTGCAAATGGGGTTCAATACGGCCAAGTGCAAAGTGATGCACAATGGGGCAAAAAATCCTAACTATAAATACATATTGATGGGGTCCAAACTGGCAGACTGACCAAGAAAGAGATCTTGGAGTCGTAGTAGACAACTCACTGAAAATATTGAGACAGTGTGCGACTGCAATAAAAAAGGCCAATGCTATGCCGGGGTTTATTAGGAAGAGTACTGAAAACAGATCAGCCAGTATCATAATGCCCCGGTATAAATCGATGGTGCAACCTCATTTGGAGTACTGTGTACAATTCTGGTCACCACACCTCAAAAAGGATATTATAGCATTGGAAAAAGTGCAGAAAAGGGCAACTAGAATGATAAAAGGGTTGGAACACTTTCCCAATGAAGAAAGGTTAAAGCACTTGGGGCTCTTTAGCTTGGAGAAACGACGACTGAGGGGTGACATGAGAATCTGCCTACATATTTAGCAAACCTTGGGCAATGCCTCAAGGGAACAGCATGTGCTAAGGCAGGGAAAGACAACTGAAGGTATGACAGCCAAATCCAGTGCCCTAAGATTTCTATTCGCTTATTATATTTGGGTTGGATTTTTTTTAATTGTCTTCATATTCTTTGGCAGTTTTATGTGAACTGCTCTTGGGCCCTTTGGGGTAAGGTGACCTATAGATACTTTAATTAATAAATATATCTGTCACCAGCAGTGTCTCTGATCCCAAAATACCTCTATGGACACCCTGTAATGTACCTCAGCCCCTTTCTCTCATACTGAGACTCAAGAAAGGGCCCTTTAATTCCCTTCCTGCAGTGTAAACAGCAAGTGAATCTTTGGCAGAATCCTTTCTTCATATATATTCCTGAGCACAAGTATTGATGGAAGGAATGGTAAGTAAAGGTAAAGGTTCCCTTGCTCGAAAGCCAGTCGAATCCGACTCTAGGGTTGCGGTGCTCATCTCCATTTCAAAGCCAAAGAGCCAGTGCTGTCCGAAGATGTTTCTGTGGTCATGTGGCCTGCATGACTAAACACCAAGGTGCACAGAATGCTGTTACCTTCCCAGTAAACAGCTTAAATTAGGGTTGCAAACTCTGGGTTGGGATTAAATACCCAGAGATTTTGGGGGTGGAGCCTGAGGAGAGTGGGGTTTGGGGAAGGGAGGATTTCAATGGGGTATAATGCCACAGAGTCCACTTTCCAAAGCAGCCATTTTCTCCAGGTGAACTGATCTTTGTCACCTGGAGATCAGTTGTAATAGCAGGAGATCTCCAACTACCACCTGTGGGCTGGCAACCCTAGTTTACATGCCCTTCCTCCCAAAGGACTCTAAGGTCAACAAGCATTTTTCCTGTATTTGGCTTATGCAAGAGGGAGTCAGTAGATAGAGCTAATCATGCCTGCCCTCAGCCCCCCATCCTAACATGAAAATATGCCTTACTGAAAATTTAGTTCCTGACCGCAGCTGTAAGTATTTGCTGTATTCAGATCACGAAGACTACTACATGAAGCCATCTAGGCTGACTTAAGTTACTGGAAAGTTTCAAGATTTCTCTTCATAATTTGAAAGTATAATCGTGAGTTCAGTGCTGCATTTCACATGACCACTTCCTTAACATCTCTGCATAGGAAAATACATATTTATTGTCACATGTAACACGTAGTCGAACTCAACAGACTGCTCAGAATGTACTTGTAGTGCTAAGTACTCCTGTACTATGTATCAAACATTTAGATAAACCTTGTTTATCCCACACTCACTTTATCCTACACAATACCAAGTACTGAAAACTTGGATGAGCAAAAGTCACAGAGGACAACTGAACTAGCAAACACACAAACTTAACTGCAGTGAATAATCAAGGCTCTGCCCTGACATTTTAGGAGGTAATTAATTCTTAGGAAGTGACTTGATGACACTTCACACACACACACACACACACACTCTCTCTCTCTCTCTCTCTCTCTCTCTCTCTCTCTCTCTCTCTCTCACTCACTCACTCACTCACTCACTCACTCACTCTCTGAAAAAACAAATGAACCCGGTCTTTATAAAACTGTGTTTAATCCAAAGTGGAATGCACTGGCAGAATGCCTTAGTGTTCACCGTGTGGCCTAAGGAAGGACAACCATCAGGCCAAGAGTCCTACTGACCTAGTATCTGATAAATGAAATTCTAACAGATTAAGAAAAGAACATCAGGTTTATCATCTTCAAAATGTGTAACAGGCTTCTCTACAGCCAATCTGCAAACTCTTCAACTCTTTCAAGTGTTTTGCTCATACAGGAACACAAGGTTCTCATCTAATTTCAATGCTTTCTCAGTCAAAGCAACACAAGAAACTGACATTCCAAAGTTTATGCGAATTATGAAAGTAAAGCCCTCTTTGGGGCAGGGCTCTCCTTTAAAACATACAAACAATAAATGCTGCTGTAGAACTCTACCATTTACTCTTATTTCCCCACATGTCTTTAGTACCCTCTCAGTCTTTGCCCATAAATCCTAAATTTCCTTGGGGAGACTGACCCGTTGTTTTGTTGACTAGATTGTATGCTCAAGTAAGCATTCCTGATTTCATGGGTCTTTTGACAAAATCAGAAACATGATACCAGTTCATATATTACAATTCATACCTGCCTGTGTAGATACATGACTGACAGGTAAAACCATCATTAAATGCATTATGACAAAGCTTCTCTTTCTCCTGAGGCAGAAGCTGAAAATCTTCAAGGAACCTATGCCACTCTCTAAGAATTCCTATACTTGATTGAAAGGAAAAAGTGTCAGTTCCTGAGCTGTAAAATGTTTTACTGCTGGGAAAGGATTTTGATGTTTGCAACTTACTTCTATTGAAGTGTACTCTGAAGTATTTTTCAAACAAAAATATTGCCACATCTGAGAAACAGGCCAACAGGAAGTATAAGACACTTGTTCATCTGTATTTCTGTGACTTTTCTCACTTGGTATTATTTGCAACAATACTTTCATGTTTCTCAGCAGTGCCAACTCTAGTAAGGATCATATACTATTATCATCACGTTGATTACATATGTTCTCCAGTTTTCCTGCCTACATATGATTAGTGTGGTTTGCACAGACCCAGTGACACAATCCAGAGCACGACATTCACACACAAAAATGTGTTTACTGTGAAACTCTGCCTTAGAAGTTTGCTTTCTTTCACAGCTTTGATCCGCATGACATCAACAGTCCAGCATTTTGAACGTCTGCTAACCATTTAGCATTATGAAAATCACTTTCACACTACACAGCTACTGAGAGATATGGTATTTGTAAAAAAAAAACCCACTGAAGTTTTAGCAAAAGAAAAAAGGATTTTCAAATAATGCTCTTAGTATATTATTTAAATTGTTGCTCACCAGTCTTTTAAAGTACATGAATAAACATGAAAACATGCATCAAAAAGGCCTATTGCCAATATTTTTTTAAAAGGGAAAACACTAAATGAAAAATAATTTTAACAAATTTCAGGTTTTATAGATCATTATTACACCAGCCATAAGAAAACATTCAACCTTTGCCTACCTTGTAGGGTGGCAGTGGTGCTGAGACAGCATCTACATGGTATGTCTACCTTTTCTGTTCAAATTAGTGTTTGCATAGAGACCAATGTGAATACAGCACTATGCACAGTCTTCCCCATGCCATTGTTAGGTCCTGAGTTTTGATGTACATCACACCGACAAGACCTACGTGTGTATGTAGACGTTCAAACCAGACCCATAAGTTGGTGTGATTCTAATTCTCAACCACAAGGACAAGCACAAATGATTCTATGAGACTTTCCCCTCAAAAAATTGTACTATTGTGAAAGGGGTTTTTTTTAAGTACTTACTGATAAATATCTTTTCTCAACACAACTCTGCTAAGAGGATTGTCAGCCTGTGGAGCCATAGATACAGAACCAATCCTAAGGACCAAAGTATCTTCTTTATTAGCTGCAATCAAGATAAGAAACAGTGATGGACGTATATATCTATGCAGGAAGACATGCTAATTAAGGTAATCACATGACGAAGTGTTGTCACTTTACTTGTGCAAGAGATACTAGTGGAAGAATACAAAAGAAAGTAATACTACTTATTGGTTCCAATCCATTTTTAAAACTGCTCCCCCCTCCCATTTTCTCTCACACACACCTAGTGTGACCACTGCCACATAAATTAGCAATGCCCATACTTAAGGATAAAGAAGTAATCTGTTTGTAGGAAGAATGAAGCAGACGAGGGCTGTTGCCTCTAATGCTGGGATAAAAATACTTCTAACTGTTTCTTTAGAAAATAGTGACTTTTAAAAGGTGGAAAGGGTCCTTTCATAACTATGTAGGTATTTCAATATTTGAATGCATTCAATTGCTGGGCAAGTACTAATGTTAAGCACTGGCTAGTGAAATGCCTGAAATCACGATGGCACAGTGCACAAACTGCTTGTACATTGTAGGAAACAAAAGGCAGATCAATACATCTCTCTGTCTGTGTCCCCTTGGTCATGCTAGAGAGTGACAGAATATAGGGACCGAGGGACAAAATGTTGGGAGCTGACATAAGTGAGACCACCATAACAGGTTTATTCTAATTGTTCTTAAAGACTGAAAACTCTGTGCTCCTGTCAGCTACACTGGAAGAGCTGGTGCTTCAGTCATCTGTGGTTACAGCTGGTACAACATCACGACAATAAAAACTAACTTATCCATGCAATTAAAAATTACTAGGTAGATCATGAACTAAGAGAGAATGTAGAATGCATTCAGTGCAGGATTCTGCATTCTCTGTTGTATAACATTTCTTTCAGCCTGTGAAGGATTGTATGACATCTTATAAGCTGACAGTGACATATGATATATACATGCAAGCAAGCCTAGTGTTCCTCATGAGCGCATATACTTTGAGGATGTACGTAAGCTTTCAATCCCCCTTTCCCATCTGTGGCCACCCAGTGAGATAGCCCAGACATCTTGTTTTGAAAAGTTAGCTTTCAGATACAGATGCTGAGAGTGTGGTGAGTGCTAAGTACTTTACTAAACAACACGCTGCTTGATGTGGAAAGAGCAAGCAAACTTCGCATGCAGCTCAGAAGACTCATGTAAATAAATATATACATAAACTGGCTTCTGCATACCATAGAGATGCATCCAGAGAAAACCATACTGAGACTACAACCAGCAGTCTGGATGCACAGCTGTAATGAGCAAACCACGGTTGGGGTCAGATAATTCTATCCAATACTCACAAAGCACACAGAAAATAATTACAGAATTTTGCGAGGTAAACTATTTGGGAAAATAAGAATGGTTTGCTTGGAGGAGGTCTTGACTATGTGGAAAATAAAGTGAACAAAGCTTTTGTACCTTAATCAGTCTATAAAGATCATCAGTTGCAAATGTCTGAGCCAACCTCAACATTTTTTTTTAACCACGAAACATTTATATTTATATTATGAACTTTACACAACTTTTAAATCTTTGAGCTAACTTTTAGCTGGTGCTAACTGAAGTCCTGGGCTCTTTGTTTATGTGCATTACAATGGGAAGGATGTTAAATTTGCTTTAAAAAATTTTTCAGAGGGCTCATGATAGGCTAATCCACCAAGCTAGAAATGTGATGCTCCCTCTATTTCATCTCTAGGCTTTTAAAAGAACTCTAATGTCAGAATTTTACAAACATCTAAAAGGGGATCATTAAGCAGTTCCTGCAATATACAGGTCAATACTGGAAAAAAATCCAAAGGATCTTGCCAACAATTTGCATGCTAATAATCTATGAAAACACTGGACCCAAAGTACCACTTTCAACAATAGAACTCTTCTGCTTCCTTCCTCCCACTACAGCCCCATGAACCATTGCCCCAAGGGGGTCAAGACAATGCACAGGATTGGGTATTATACGAGGAGTACATAAGCAATAGGGGAGGAAACGAAAATTGCTTCCCCCTACTCAGCTGGTGGGTGCCCCTCCCTCTACCAGAAAAGGAGGCTAGGATCCAACTTACTTTATGCCAAAAAAGTAATTTCCTTTCTGAAGATAACAACATAGGAATATATTGCATGAAAGCACATCATACCTTCTGCATTGTGCTGCACTTTCTCCATTTTGGGAAAGAATACTCTGATTACTCCAGTGTTGATATAAATAAGTGGCAAGTTGCGAGATGTGAGCATATGAGTCCTCATAGGCTGGCCTGATGATTTTCTTTTCTCTTTTGGGCTCCGTGGCAACTTTGCTTGAAATATACTTGCAATTGCATTGAGAAAAGGAAAGCAGAGGACAACATCAAATGCCTGAGCTGAAAGAAGGATCTCATGAAGGAAATGAGGGGAACCATCAGTGAAACTCTCAGATAATTTATGCAAGATTCTCCGTTCATTTCTTGAAATCAATTTGTGACGGACATTTTTGGTGACTGCCTTTGTGTAAGTCAGGGAGAGAAATCCATGCTGCTGATGAGAACCATCCAAAAGTTTTGCAGTTGTCTGTGCCAAGAAACAGACATGAATCAGAAACAAAAAAAGATATACACACAACATTACATAAGAACCATTGTCAATTAAGCTCTATTATTATTTCTTCTTATACTTTTTCTTCTTTTCAACTCTTCACTTTTCCAAAGAAGTCATGTTTATGAATACATGGGAACTGATTAGGATTCTTTACAAAACTGAATCAAATTTGATTTCTCATAGTACTGATTTCCTTCAGATCTATAACATATAACTAAAACAATCTGTGCATATATAAGGAATTGTTACAGTAGGTAAAGCAATAATAATAAAGGTTTTAAAGGGGCATGGGAGACATTTTTTAAAGGTGACAGGCAAGTATTAGACTTGCACTAGAACTATTCGGTTTTAAAAGCCAAATTTAAAAAGTACATTTATTTGGGCAGGCTAATGTAAGGTATGTTAACATCAACAGGGGAGCAAGACTCAGTTAGTTTGCACTGGATTAACACTGAATCCAAGTGCAACCCAAATCCTGTAGAAGTCAGCAGAAGCAACCAAGGAGGGCAACTTGGATGATTAAAGTGTTGGAGCACATTCCTTATGAGAAAGGCTAAAAGGCCTGGGACTTTTGAGTTTAGAAAAGAGACAACTAAGGAGGGACATGATAGAGGTTTATAAAATTATGCATGGGGTGTAGAAAGTGGAGAGCTTTTTCTCCCTCTCCTGTAATATTAGACCTTGGATGCAGCCAAAGAAACCAATGTGCAATAGGGGCAATACAGTCAAAATGCAATGCTTCTTTACTCAATAAATAATTACATTGTAGAATGCACTGCCTGTGGATGTGGTGATGGCAATGAACATGGATGGTTTTAAAAGGGGGTTAGGCAAATTCCCAGAGGATAGGTTTGTCAATGGGCAACTAGTCATGATGAGTATAACCTCCATATTCAGAGGCAGTGAACATTGATATACCAGTGCTAGGAGGTGCCATCGGGGAAAGATCTTGGCCACTATGCCATATTTATTCGCTCCCCTGGACAACTGGATGCCCGCTGTGTGAAGCAGGACTAGATGGGCCACTGGTCTGATTCAGGAGTGCTCTTTTGTGCTCATGTTTAACACTGAATTATACTTTCTAAGTACAACTGAAAACTCCGCAGGAGCTTTGTCTAATATGTGGGGCTTCTGTCCACACAAATTTTCCCATCCACTTCTATGACAGGTGTAGCTCAACTCACATAATAGAGATAAGTAAGAAGAAGTTCTCCTGACTGTGAAATTAATGAGGAAGACTGCTTTAAATGTCTTTTTCACAAGCAATACAGCCCCCAACTATATCAAGGCACATTTATCTTTTCCACTTAAAAACATATGCATCAGTTTAATTTAACTTACATACTTGCTTTTTCAATATTTCATAAATGTGATATTCAGAAACACTTCTAGAATAGGTTTTTATGAAAAAAGAATAACTGTTCTTAACTAATTAAAATGGAAGAATATATGACTTAGCACTTTGCAACATATTAGTAAATTAGCTTCATTTGTGTTAGAATGAAATAACTGGGATAAGTAGCAGCAATAACTTTACATATATATATATTCCTGATATAAAAATCAATCAAGAACAGAACTTCCAGTAACATTAAAATAAGATAAGCCACCAGAATTGGTTCTTAAGCTGATAGTAGTGTCCATTTGTTACTTGCCATGGAAAAATCTCAGCACAATATGAAATTTTACTGTCTTTCACCCCTTCCTGTCTGAGCAGAAACAGTAAAAAACAATACCAGTCAAACTAGGATGAACTAGAGACGTGATGGCCTGGAAAAAATTGTGAGATAAATTGTTTTCTGAGGACTTCCTCTTTTTTTCTTCCCCAACAAAAAAAAAATGGAAAATTTTGGAGAGTGGTGAGAAAAAAACTCTTCCCCACCCTTTTGGATGAGTGAAATGAGTGAAACAAAAAACAAAGTTTTACTCAAAATGCAGTTAGCATGGACACTCCTCAATTTTTCCCTTTATATGATTACACTTTTATTCTGTAGGGAAAACACAGAATCTCGACACATGTTCTCAATGTTCTTCCACTGCTACTCCAACCAACCTACTGAATACAGACTTTAATTATTGTCAGTACTCTTAACAAATGGGGGGGGGGACTTTTGGAGAAGCATTTCATACCACCAACATGCTCATAAATATTGTATGTTAGTGGAAGTTCTGCAGTAAACATATAACATTGATTTCTTACAGAGGGAAAGAAGCCTGAGAAGTTACTGAAAGGATCCTGCTTGCTGACGGGTCGAACCAACAATGTACGTCTATTCAGCTTGTCAGTACAGGAAAGGAAGACACCTCCACATTTCCCAAGAGACCAAGAGTCTTCCCCAAAGCTTGAGGTGATACAGGCAAAAAAAAAGCAAAAAACAAACGTAAAGCCATAAGGAAGAAAAAAAATCAAGTATTTTGAATTAAGTGGAATTGTGCCAAGATCCATCAGAGTGTAATGTAGATTTTGATAATTCTTAGATATCATAAAGCCAGTAATATTGAAAAGGAAAAATCATGAACTCAAAAATATTTGCAAGTATTTAATTGGAGGCAGCAGGAGTTAAAAATTGATCAAGAACTAAAATAAAACAGGATTTCCATAGAGAGCAACTAACTATAACTCAATTTGCCTTTTCATTATAAACAAGAGCTGTATTAGAACAGAAGGAGGAAGACTGCAAGAACCAAAGAATGGGCAACAAAAGCATGATTAATTTTTTTTCCCCATTAAAAATTTTTTTTCCCCAAAAGGTACCATGGTAGTTTGAACTATAATTCTTGCAGTCATTCTCCCTTCTGTATGGTAACAAAGAAAGTAATGTTTAGGTTTTAGGATAGTTATTTGGTTAAATGTCTTAATCTACTACAGGAATCTCACCACAAGCTTTTCTTTGCATTGTAGAAATATGCCTTCAAAAACTCCAGATTGCCAGCCTTCTCCTGGTCTGGAAAACACAATGTTCACCTTATCTATTCTCTGCAACTGATCAGAGTCCACACATTTCAACTATGTGAATATGAAAATTACAAAATGACTAACTCAAATACAAATGAAGCCAGCTGGGGTGACAAGGAGAGAAAAAGCAGGAAGCCAAGAATGAAGGAAAAAACATTAGGACTCCATTGTATTGCTCAAATCAGGCCTATAAATACGGATGTAGAGTCCTAAGTAGAGTCATACGCTTCTAAGCCTGTTGATTTCAATGCACTCAGATGGGTATAACAGTGTTTAGGATTGTGCTGTTATGCTTATAAAAATATTAATGAAGTGAAGATCTAAAGTACAGTACATGTGGATTTGAGGGGGAGGGAAGAAAAGAAAAAAGAAAATGTCATAAGAAGTCATGGAAGATAAAAGCATAAGGAAAACAAACCAATTGTTCATACTCAGTTGACAATGCCTTTCATACCTGTAACAGCAAGTATCTGAGCTGTTGTAACAGCATCAAACCTTGCCAGGCTTGCTTCAGTTTACTGAAATGACCCTTCCCTATACCCCTAGCCACTGGCTCAGCTGCAGTTATGTCATGTATTGCACACCAACAGGGGAGTGAACAGATCAGGAGGTAAGCAGAATCAGGAGAAGGGAAAGAGTGTAAGTATAGCAATGATCTAAGAACTTCCATTGAATCAGGCCATGAGAACCCCAGTTTTTAAGAACTAATCCCTGCTGTGCAATGGATCAGGAAATGGGAAGCTCAAGCTCAATAACTTTAAAAGCTGCTGGCATTCTACCCAAGATGTTTTCTGCTTGTTGTTATTGTAGTTCATGGACAGACATTTCAAAACATCTTCACACTCAAACCTACACTGGCTCTTCCAAGCTACATATCTAGCCATGGCAATAAACATATATCGGCAATGGCATTGTTAGATTTCTGATCTTTAGGGTCCAAAACAAATAAAACTTCATTTAATGATGATAAAAATATATCGGCACATTAAAATGTCTGTACTTTGCAGTCCAAAACAGAGAAAACTTCATTTAATGACTTTTCTTATCTATCTAGACAAATTTAATATTCAACAATTTTCATGTTCACATACAGCAATAACCTTGTTTCATATAATGCATACAATACTATTTCATATGTTAACTTGTAACAAGGTGTGGGTCTACAATGTACTTAGGAATAATGACATACCCTCTCCCTTCTGTGATGGCCTTTTTTGAAATAACACCTCCTGCCCTTGCAACTGTTTTTAAGTATACAACAAATAAAAAATGCAGTCAGTCAATGGAATTTCCCCCCCACTACATCCAGTTTGGCCTTAAAATAAATTGAAATCTGTGCTCTCCAAGACAAACGCACTAAGAAAGTGTGTACATGGGGAGGGGTGAATCTACTAATTTACCATAGATTCATCTCTACTGCAATCATGACAGGATGATTAGACAATGGTGCACTTTAGCTTTATGTGATTTGAACCTTGTATTCTAGGCAAGATTACATATTCATTTTTCAAGGCAAATTTTTGTTATTTCAGTAGAAAAGAGGCAGGTGGTAGGCCACATTTTGTTTATACTTTCTAATAATGTTGATGCTGGAGATCCACTCCCCCAAATTGTTCTGGGGGATTTTAACATTCATGCCAAGCTACTTTGACTTGGCTGGCTGGCTCAGGACTTTACTACTACCATGGTTCACCATGGGTATGACCCAAGTTATTGTGGACTCAATGCATGATAAGGCTCATATGCTGGGTTTAAATGTCTATGAGGTAGTAATGGTAGTGAGAAATCTTACTTCTCATTATCTCTGTGTCAGTAAATTTCTTCAAGCCCAACTATTTATGGTGTTGTGGCATTTAATATATCCTAGAAACAAATTTCGGAATTGGCTATGAGCTGTGACATTTATGCAGAATCTTTGCAGATCTGATATAATCCGTATCCCAGTTGTATATTCAATCAAGTTAGTAAAGCTGTCTGGTTCGTCTATGGATAGCTTCAATATTATTCCAATTAATGTTAACAGGGTTCTGGGTGCTGTGAAGGTGTCCATTTGTTTTCTAAATCCTCGTTCTTTTTGGTTGATAAAATCTTATGAGGAGGAGGTAAGGGAGCTGTTCAAGCTTATTATTAACATTTTATGAACATGAGAGGTGTTTCCTAGCTGTTCAAAGGAAGTGGCTAGTCACTAGCATTAAGCAAACCTTCTCTGGATAAAAAAGATGTGGCTAATTATCACTCTGTTTCAAACTTACCCTTCTTGGACAAAGTAATCATAAGTGGTGGCAGAGTAACTCAGCATTTTCTGGATGACACATCTGCTCTTGATCCTTTTCAGTATGGTTTCGGGCCTATCTATGTGACAGAGGCAGTGCTGGTTTGTCCCGGTGGGCAATCTCCATTTATAAATGGGTAAAGATTGTGGATTTGATTTATCAGCAGCCTTTGACACAGTCAACCACATGATTTTATCAAAATGTCTGGAAACCAGGGCTGGTGACGCAGACAGATTCTGGTCAGACAGGACAAGATACCAGCCAGGGACGGCTAAGAGTGAAGACACTGAAACCAACATTTGTTAAGGCAAACCAGGCTTGACTAATCCTCTGCACAACTTAGTCACAGTTGAAATAAGAGATGACTTCATCTGATAACATGCTAGTGGCTTGACTAAGACAATGTTGTTTCATACCTGTGTATTCATCTCTTCAAAATACTAATCTTACCTGGGAAATGAATTAATAGTACACACAGGGTCCTGTAATTTACCTGTTTCTGTAGTGGTCAATATTGAAGCTTTCTATTTTACATTTCACTTTTGTGTAGACATCCTGTACGTCTACCGAGGCACTGAGGTCTTCTAATTCACTCACAACACAGATCTCTGCAATACCAATGAATATTTACTGTGAGAGTCAGCTCCTAAAAAACAGTTCCACAAATAATGCTTAGCTCCTGTTCTGACATAACTACAACATTTTGATCTGAATTTCAAGACAAGTTTTTTAAATGGCTGTTGGTAACAGGGATCATACACAGCCTTTTCCTTTTACATTGTAGCTCCCACTCCGTGGAACAGGATCCCTGAGAAGGGGAGGGAAAGAAATCTTCAGGAGGCACTGCAAGGCCATTTTGTTCACTAGGACTTTAAATAGGGTCTAAATTACAGACTTCATGTGTGGCAGGTGGCGTCCGGGGTTCCAAAAATAAATAAATAAATAATTGGTTTTTAACTTTAACTGTGATGTGTAAGCTGCCTTGAGCCCAAAGGAAATGGAATGGAATCTAGATTAAGCATTTGTATGTCCCAACTGCATTAACCATATAATTTTTCCTCCAGTTCAGCATGGTCCACAGGTGCAAACATTCCTAGCTCAATGAGGAACTTTATAGACTCCTCACCCCATCCATTAATGGGCTGCTGTACATGCATAGCTGTAGAAACCTGTTGAAATTCCCATTCATTAAATGTTCTGGTGCAGAACACAGGGAACTGGATTCATTTTCCCCATGCCATTAACAAAGGCTACCAGCACGAACACAGCAACCTGTTGCTGTACAGATAAAACTGAGAGCATCATGGTTATTCTTTGAAGCATAAATCCATGCCATTTTAAAAAGCAACATATACAAATGACAAGGTGTTGTGCAGCATACTAATAAAATGGCCATGTTCTGCAGACTGGGATGTACTGGTTGACAAGAACCTAGGCACAGGCATGGTGGTGATGGAGGATAGTTCACTGGCATTTTAAAATTGTTATTTATTATTTATTATTATAGATCTTGGTATTTTATTAGATGTAGCCAGATTCTTTTATAACTTCAGTTGTAAGCAACCAGGCTTATCTATGCAGTACCTGTGCCTTTATTTTCTGGGTCTGGTGCAAATAACTTTATTGTGAGTTTTGGCAACATCCATTGCATCCATAAGCTGACACGCCCACTTGATATGCCAATATTGCTTGTTGTTTGCTCTAAAGTAACAGAATCTGAAAACGGAGAATCATCACCTCCTTGAAGAGATTCACCCTGCAAACAAACAAACATGCATAAAGTAACACACAAAAACCCAGCCTACAGTCTTTGTCACTATTCAGGTGTGTGAGTGAGAGTGAGTGAATGAGAGAGAGAGAGAGAATGAATAAGGAAGGGGTCATGCCTCATTGGCAGATTACCTGCTTTGCATGCGAAAGATCCCAGTTTCAATCCCCAGCATCACTCATGAAAAGAACCAGGTGTTAGGTGATAGAAAATACCTCTGCCTGAGACTCTGAAGACATGTTATTAAGTGTAGATAACACAGTAGACTGATGGTCAGTATAAGACAACCTCCTATGTGCAGTTAAAATGCTTGACTGAATTGACCAGTTTGTGGTGCCAATGGAAGAAACTCTTCCAACATGGAGATGTTGGTAGAACACTAGTTGCTTCAGAGGAATGTGAGGCACTAGTAGAACAGTCTAGTAGGATCCAGCCCAATGTTCTGAATCAATTTAATCTATTTATTTATGCATTTCTGCCCTGCTTTTCTTAGGATACTGATACTGAAGGCAGCTAAGCATATTTAAATACCAAGATATTTTTTTAAAAAAAACATAATGGGCTGAAATCCATTCTGCTAACTCTGAACTTCCTCATGCAAAAAGAGCCAAGCTCTGACAAAAGAGGAAGGCTCTGCCGCTAATAACCATAAAAATACAATATAAACCTAAGCAGCAGCAGCAGAATGACTAATAGCACGAAACAGCAATCTCATTATTTAAACCCAGTGGTACTGTGCTATGGGTTTGAGAGCAGACAGGTGTCATCAGCCAGTCCCACCAACCCCAACCCCAGACCCATACAGCAGTTTCAATATAAGGTTGAAGCTTTAGGACAAAGACTCATATTGTTGTATCTAAACAGGAAAGAGTAATGTAGGTGCTTAGATCCAGAAACTCTGAAACTGAGCCACATAGAGAAATTGCCGTATGGGGATAGAGTGAGCAGAGTGCATAAGGACCTAATTCTCTTCCTGCTCTCCATTCACAAACCCACAATAGGGCCAATATTTGAGCACTTCAGGGTTGAAGGGGACACCTTTCTATTTCCCTGATTCATAAACAGCGATATGGCTTGTTAACCCTAAAGGTCTATTGTCTTTTTTGCCATCATTTTTGCCATTTGTGTGGACTTACAGTAACCCTATAGGATTTTCAAGGCAAGAGACATTCAGAGGTGGTTTGGCGTTGCCTGCCTCTGCATCATGACCCTGGTATTCCTTGAGGTCTTCCATTCAAATACTAACCAGCTAATCCTGCTTAGCTTCTAAGAGCTGACAAGATCAGACCAGTCTGGGCAACCTAAGTCAGGGCATGTTCTACACATGGAAATTTACAAGAAAATATTAAATTGCTTCCAATCTGCTTCATAACTCATACCCCATATTGGAATATCAATATAGTGTACATGAGATGCAAGCTTTTAAAACACAGGCACAACATTTTGTTTCATGTCCTCACTTGTATATTTGCCTACCATACACCTTAAAAATACTCATTTATTCTACAGAGGAGACTGATGGAGTGTAACAACTGGTCTCAGTTAATTACTCTTAGCACTCCACAATTAAGAATGATACATTTACACATCTACCTCCAATTCTCACATATTTATTTGCTTCCTCCCAGAATGAAATCCAGGCAATAAAACTTTGTTGGTCTTAAAGGTGTCCCTGGACTCAAACTTTGTTCATTTATTCTACACTTAGCATTACAGAATATGTGTATTAAATTTAATATGAGTATTTAAGTCGAGCTTTCAAGGGTGTGAATTCACACTCCAGTGCAACTAACAGCAAATCAATCCTCTAGCAGCCAGCTCAAAAAACAAGCCAAAATATAAAATTGCACCAATGAGATCTTCTATGTAATGTTATGTTTCAGACTATTTGCAAAGATCAAAGGAGGGGTCATAGTGACAGACAGTATATCAGAACAAGGAAACACTGTGATAAAGTTGACAATAACATTTAATGACAATTATGTATACCCATAAAAACTTTAGACATTCTAACATATTCAAGACAAAATCCAATATCCTCCAATTTTGTATATTAATAAAAGCTTTGGACATTCTAACATGTTCAAGACAAAATCCAATATCCTCAATGAGCACCCGGTTATACATTCATTTCAATAGTCTTCCTGAAATGTTACTCCTAAAATCTACTGGAGAGCAATTGAGACAGCTACATGATATATAGAGAGCATTGGCCAGCCTTTTTTAAAAAAGAAGGCTTCTAGCCAGATATAAAAAGAAGAGGACTGGTTGCTACTATTAAGAAATTATTTAACTGGCTTGCTCCTTATAGAATTACTTGAAATGGAACTATTTTGAAGAAGTCAAGCTGTTATAATTTGAAGAAAGTAGAAAAAGAAGTTAATGCTGCAACTATTTGAAGGAAGCTAAAAAGGAAGTCAAAATGTATCAAAAGGCTGACACCTTGTTACTTAATAGGACGACTCCTGAGGAAGACTATTGAAATGAGTGTATAACCAGGTGCTCATTGAGGATATTGGATTTTGTCTTGAACATGTTAAGATTTCCAAAGTTTTTATTAATATACAAAATTGGAGGATATTGGATTTTGTCTTGAATATGTTAGAATGTCTAAAGTTTTTATGGGTATACATAATTGTCATTAAATGTTATTGTCAACTTCATCACAGTGTTTCCTTGTTCTGATGTTTTAGACTATATCAGTTGTGTGACATGAATGTTGCAGATAAAACAGAATGCAGCACCTATCCATTCGACATAAACAACAACGTAAAGCTTGGTAAATGTATATTGTTCTGACCACCTGAATCAGTCCTAAGTCTTGTGGGACAAGCTCAGCTACAAGCAGTAATTACTGTTCAGTTTTTCCTTTCAATAAATTGAGCACAGATTTAATAATTTGTGCTGACCCTGCTAACATGGATCAATGGATGAGTTTTGAGGTACAAAGTATTCAACTAGCAGAAGAGTGGAATTCACATTGACGAGATTACAGTAATGGTAATACCCATGACTCTGATATGCAGATGTTTCCCAAAGCAGAGTTTTAAACTCTCTTTTAGGAGATGGGTTTTTTCCCCACCATGAAAATTAATTTAGTGCATGAACAAGAGTATCCTCCTCCTCCTCCTCATAAAAAGGCCAGATCAAGTGTAAATATAAAGTAGAAATTCTCAATTTTTAAGTGCTGAAAAGAACACCAAGTTAAAAAGACAACTTTGCTTATTTAGGGAGGAAACACTAAACACTAAGGCCAGAATCATTGTCCTGGAATCTTATTAAAATTCATCACTGATTTAATATGCTTCAATGCTACTGTATTTTGTTTTGCTAATGTTTCACTTACTTCTGACAATGAGACTCTCCAGTACTTTATAATCAATTATCCTGAGTTCCAGAAGACAAGTACTTATTTATTTTCCATTTTACTCATAAGCAAGAGATGCTGAAACTCTTAAATGTATAAAAGAAATTACAGTGTTTCAATCTTTTTACCAGTTTCAGATAGGCAGCCGTGCCGGTCTGCAGAAGAATAGCAAGGTTTGAGCCCACTGGCACCTTAAAGACCAACAAGTGTTCCAGGGTATAAGCTTTTGAGAGTCAAAGTTCACTTTGTTGATCTTGCAGTTCCGTATCTGACGGAGGGAGGTTTGACTATTGAAAGTGTACGCCCTGGAAAGGTTGTCAGTTTTTACGTCGCTACTGGACTTGAATCTTGCTCTTATTCTTTTACCAGTAATCCTATAAGGAAGATGAAACATAATTCACATTTTCACAGTACAGGAGTGTCTATTGCTGTTGGCACACCACTGTCTTTTGCATTCAAATAACCACTTCCAGCTTCAGCATCACCTCAGCAGAATTTGGCTCCATAAGATGTGGTTCTGTATGAAGAGTACAAAGTACTATGCTGTTCTGTTTGAAGTACCCAGAAAGAGAATTGTTCTCTCTTACTTGTTACCACATTCATTTCCAAATATCAGAAGAGAACACTCAATTAAAAGATGATCTCTCAAAGACTCTTTAGCATTTTAACACCCTCATTATCCAATAGATGAAACAGCCCTATGTACAAATTGCTACTACAGGAAGAAATAGGAATTCTGCAGCCAAGAAGCTATTTTTGGTGTGATTGCTAGTTGATGCACAAATACACAATTTGGGGGATTTTGAGTAAAACTGCAAGGGGAAAAAAAAGAATAGTCTTGCTGATACGATTTAAATTGACCAAATGAAACTTCTAGGCACTTCTCACTGTCTCCCACGCTGATTGTGATCTTGAAGACAACTGCAGCACCACTATAAGAATGGGGCCCATGATGGATGCTCAGAAAGTTTCTCCAATCAAAAAAATTAGAGCTGTCTGAAACATAATCCCTCCACAATCAAGTATGCAAAGTCTAATACTTCTTTTTCCAAAAGCAGTTTATATGTTTAAAAATGTATAGTTCTAACCAAAACTTTAGGAACTGTGACAAGAAATGATTTATTTCTCATGCTGTTTTAGTTTGCAGTTCTAAACCCTAGCATGTACAGTTAAGTAAGTTTATGTATTAATTTGCTACTCTGCATCCAGATCCATAGAAATAATGCCAAAATCTGTAAAGACTGAACTATTTTCCCACCCCTCCTCAAGCCAAGCCCTTAAATATACAATTTAATTCTTTTGCCAGTTCTTGCAAATTGACCAAAATACAGTGTTTATTTTTCTTACAAGAATTTATCTTTATTCATCAGGAAGAACCAAACACATAAGGCCTTCATCCTTGGCCGCTTTAAAGCTCAGAGATGATCACAGTTTGGGGCAAATTACCGCTCTGCCTTATCAAAATAACTTCTGCATTTCTGCTCAATCACACTGCTTCCCCAAGGACTAAACACTTCCTCTACTGTTTGTACTTAAGTAAACAGTAACAAGTGGCCTGTTGTAGTCTGCTCTACCTTTGCTCTCACTGTCCCAATGCAGGGGTGGTAAAAATGATTAACTGTTTCTAAGCCCTGGTGCTTAAGCCCCTCACTCAAGTTTCCAACTCAACCACCACCCAGTTAGCAGTTCAGAAATCCTGATCACTTTATCCACACAGGAGTGCAGAGCTCCCTATCAAAGTGTCAGCATGAAAGAATTACTCACAGCTTAAAAGTATAAATCATCCACAGATAGTATAAATAAATACTTCATATGCTATTTAATACAAACAATTGTTGAAGCGGGTCTTTACCATCCCACTCTACCCCACGTTCCTTTATAGCAAGTTTGATATGCTTAAAAGAGCTGGGAAACCTTTCAAAATAATCATTCTGGCCCAGCAGAATAGAAGTATTTTAACTGGGAAATGTCTAAAGTCAAAAATTCATACAAAGCATAATAGCATACTTTTACTACACAATGATCAAGGCTTTAAACATAAATGGTAAGAGACGTATAAACACAACAGAAACAAATTTCAAAGTGGTTCCCCAATATGACAGTAATCTAAATACATCAAGGAAATGTTGCACCAGAGGACATTCCAGTAATGGTAACTTAACTAAAATATAATAAGCCCCAAGGAAATAAATTCTTCAGGAAACCTACAGTACTACTGTTGTTGTTTTTTAAGTTAATCTTCTTTAAATAACTGCATTCGGATCTCATGATTTATGTTCTCCAATTTAATTTATGCAGTTCTTCCTTTCTCTAAAGATTTCTAGTCATCAGATTTTGAACTGCATCTGTTACCCCATGTTCCCTTTCCCCTGAAGAGCGACACAACCATTCTAATTTCCTCAAACTAGTAGCACAGCAGCAGAGGCTCACACAGTCAGTTGCAAGGAATATTTCAGCTCCCACCACTGAATGCTGCTGAAGGGGGAGGGTAATATGGTGACCCTTACAAGAGAAGGCAGGAAGAGGTGATGAAGGTAACAGGACTACATCTGGAAGCATCGTGCAGGTGGCTAGCATAAGCCAAAGCAGCAACATGTGATGACTCCACTTTTGCCTATCCTGCCCTTTTTTCAAGGACTTTAGAATGGCTGACATGGTTTTATACACTCACAACAACCCTATGAAGTAGAACAGGTTGAGAATGTGAGTGGCCCAAAACTACTAGGTATGGCTGCCAGCCCTCAGACTTGCTGGGAATCCCCTGCCGAGTTGGCATTTTCCACTGATGGCAATGAGAGAAAAATAAAATTTAAAACATGATAATTATCTAATCGTATGACATCACTTCCAGGTAAACTAGAAGTGATATCACACCTCTCTATGAATAAAACCATAGGATTTTTGGCAATTCCTAGAAAAGACGGGTGTTACTTCTGGGTTAACCCGGAAATGACATCACACCATCACCTGAAAGCCAGCCCTCAAGTCCCTGCCCCCTCTAGTCTCTGTTGCTTGTCAAGCTAGGCCTGACAACCCTATCATGTGAGTTTCTTGGCAGAGTGCAAATTTGTAGCTAGGCAACTACACCACACTCTAAGTAATCACTTGTCAGTGCCATGGTCTACTAGTCATTCAGTAGTTGTGGCCGTAGCACCTTCATTGCTGCCTCTTGACATACTCCTATCTCCTTCCCCTTTAGCAGTGCTCAACCTGTGAGCTTCTACTGAACTGGACATGCAAGGTAAGTGGCAAAATCCAAATCAGGTATGATTATAGCCTCTTAAAGGAGGCTGTAATGCTTTGCCTATTGCTGCTCCACTGCTAACATGAACTGGCATAGAATTCAGGTCTGAGAGATCAGGCTATGAATTAGGAAAATCCTCATTCAAATCTCACCTTTTCAATGAACTCACTATGTTACCTTAGGTAAGCCACTCTTATTCATACCAGTAACATAAGGATAATAAATACTGACCAAACTTTAAAAGATGATGTACATCAAGATATGAAGTCCTTTGATCACTTAGAAGTGCTATATAAATTAATATTAAGTATTAATATTACACAACAGAGTCCCATTAGGACACATAAATGTTGGTCACCACCAAAAGGCAACACCAAAAAGAACTTCTGGTGTGGTTAGAAACATGAAAACCTTTATCTATAACTTTTTTTCATAATGGGTAGGGCACTTTTTAGTTAGGTAAGCAAACAATATTGTTAAGTTAAAAGCAAATGGCTTGTGGAAAAGTACACACCATTGTGTGAGGAAGGTATCCATTAAGAGAGAGGGAAACGTTAAAAAGGGAAGAAGAATTATAAAGGGCATATGTTTGTTACATTTTCCCACATATATCCAGTAGTGATTTTTGTTTCAGTGATCATTTATTTATTTATTTATTATTTATTTCGATTTATATCCCGCCCTCCCCGAAGGCTCAGGGTGGCTAACAATAGGGCATAAATGCAGGTTTAAAACAGCATAAAACAGTATAAAACAAATAAAATCATACAGTACAACATCAACATATAAAACCAAGATGGGGCAGATCTTTTTATCATCTACTCAGAACTAAATTTGAGGGGGAAATCTCTACCTACTTGCTTTGTGGAGCAGGAGGGCAATTTACTGCACTCTGAGCCTGGGACCCTGGAACTGAGCCATTGGATCAATTCACTGGAACGATCCTAAAGGTTCCTTGTGTAGAAGATATCTCTTGCAGAACTGTTTGCAAGAAACATTTGACTCTCTTAGGTAAAGGTAAAGGTTCCCTTGCTCGAAAGCCAGTCGAATCCGACTCTAGGGTTGCGGTGCTCATCTCCGTTTCAAAGCCGAAGAGCCAGCGCTGTCCGAAGACGTTTCCGTGGTCATGTGGCCGGCATGACTAAACACCAAGGTGCACGGAACGCTGTTACCTTCCCACCGAAGTGGTACCTATTTATCTACTTGCAATTTCTTGCTTTTGAACTGCTAGGTTGGCAGGAGCTAGAACTAGAGACAGGAGCTCACCCCGTCATGCGGCACCCGGGTCTCGAACTGCTGAACTACTGACCTTCCACAGCCTGCAGTTCAGCGTCTTAACCACTTGAGCCACCGCAGCTCCATATTTGACTCTCTTAGGGACTTTTAAAAACACACCCTTTGCCCTCAGTTGCTGGTGTTCGGGTCTGCTGAAGGGAAGAAGTCTAGGAGTGTTGGGTACAAAAACATGTTTCCATTCCCTCCCTTCCCAGTTCCTGCCTTATTCAGTCCCAGGAAGTGCAAGATGTCATATTGCCTAGCCTGATAAAGAGAAGATGGTGGGGAGGAGAGGAGAAGAAAAGAAATAGAAGAAGTAGAAGAAATAGAGCTATCCCCCTCCCACAATCATATATCCATCCCCTTCACCCCCTTATTAAACTAACAGGCCCTCAGTTAATTTGCACTAGTGGCAAGCCAGACATAACGTTTATAACTTGTATTTTCTCCTCCTGTTTTGCCAAGGTTTGACTTCAAGGGTATTTAATGAATAGTGGACTACATGTTTATGAACGTAGATGCAGTACTTACTGAACCTTTTCCCATGTTCACTTATGCACATCTTTTATCCTTTTCCATTTTTATTTGGCCACTGACCCAGCCTCCGTTTTCCAAACAGTACTACATGTTATGTTGTTTAATTACCTCTGTAGTTGTCCCAATGTCAGCAGAGGGGCTACATGTGCTGGTATCTGGTGGAGCTGTCCCAACACTGCTTTTAACAGGGGAACTAGGAAGTGCAGGCCCTGAAATGGATTCTGTGCATGCCGTGGACTGATGCAAAGTGCCTTTCTTTTGAATCTTAGTCCAGACTTTGTTCATGATATCTATTAGCTCATAGAGCAATTGCACCTTAAAAAGAAAAAAAATCCAAGATAAATAAGTTCAGCAAACCATCAGACAACTTCCTCTATCCAAACTAAGGTTGTTAGTCTTCAAGAGGTGCCTGGAGATCTCCTGCAATTGCAATTGATCTCTGGGCAACAGAGAGAAGTTCACCTGTAGAAAATGGGCACATTTGAAGGTAGGTAACTAGAACAAAGAAAAAGAAAGTAAAATATAACTATGCTCATAGTATAAATGTACAAAATATTATATATAGTTTAATAATACATTCAGAAGTGCTAAAATATTTAAAAACAGCAGTCCTGTGGTTCAGCATATTAAGTACCTAATCCCAATATAAAGAGAAATGTCCATCTACATATATACAGGTTTAAAAGTACATGTTGTCTCCATATGCAAGAACCAATACCAAACACATTTTAGCACCTGGCTTTCCTCAGTGGTATGTCAAACTGAGCACTCCATTAATTAAACAAAAACATACATAAAACTGTGTTTTTATTTTAGTGTATTTCTTTTTTCAGAACAGTATATTAGAATACTGAATGCAATGAATATTGGGATGTCTACTGACAACATTACATCCAGCTCGAAATATGCCGGTAAGTGGCCTCCATGCCTGAGAGGAGATAATTAAGATTCTGTTATTTCCCACAATTAGAAAAAACACCTTTAGACATTTTATCTGCTATTTGAAAAAGTGTGCCTTGCACATGAAAGATCATATCTTGAATAAACCTTTGTTGGTCTTAAAGGTGCCACTGGACTCTAAATGTGATGTACTTAACACTGATCATACACTGAATGGACTTTATTCATGTTAAGAATGTTCACCCATTAAGTAAGTGGTGTCAGATTTTATTGAGATACAACATGGGCAACTCATCAAAATGTAAAATATTTCTTTTGCCCATGGATCTTCTTAGGTCCAATCTGAAATGCTCAAAGCTCTAATGGACAGGTACAACTAGAAAATGTGCCAAAACCAGGGGTCTTTTCATAGAAAAACAGCTGCAGGAGCTCATTAGCATATGGTATGCTAATGAGCTATTACACTATTAGCATATGCCACACCCCTTGACATCACCGGAAGTGATGCCAGAAGGGGAAGCAAAAGGGGGGAGGCATCTTCAAAAGCCTCCCCTTCCCTTCCCCAGCTGGTCTGGGTGGGGGGGCTAAGAGAGAAGGGGTTTAAAGTTTAAACTCGTTCTCATGAGAGTTGGTCCACAGAAGGAGGAAAGAGGGAAGGAGAGAGAGAGAGAGAAGGAAAGAAGGAAGGAAAGAGGGAAAGAAAGAGAAGGAAAGGGGAGGGAAAGAAAGAGAGGGAAGAAGGAGGGAAACAGGGAAAGGAGAAAAAAGAGAGGAGAAGAAGGTGGGAAAGAAAGAGAGAAGAGAAGAAGGAGGAAAAGAGAAAAAAGAGAGAAGGAAAGGAGGGAATGAAAGAAATTCAGCGGCAATTCGGCCCCATTATATCCTATGGGCCATTGAAGTCAATGGTGAAAAACGTTATTTTTTCCCCACCATAGAGAAAAATAGTGGGAATAGGGGCAACCTGTTTAGGGGCCCATAGAATTGGACCCCCCTGATCCAAAGTTCTTGAAAATTGGTGGGTATCTTGGGGAGAGGCTCCATCAGCTACCCTGTGAGTTTGGAGCCTCTCCCTCAAACTCCCTCCCCTCCAGCCACCAGAATATACCCTATGTTTTCACCATTGACTTCAATGGCCCATAGGATATAATGGAGCTGAAATTGACATTCGGCTGCCTGAAAGACTCCCCGGGACACCGGCCGGGGGCGGGGCTTTGCTCTGGTGCGCTCCCCCCCCCAAAGACCCCTGGGCAAAACGTTTTTGGTATTGGTTCTTGCACATAGGGACAGTATGTACCTTTTAAACCTGTATTTATATAAATGGATATTTCTTTTTATATTGGGATTAGGTACTTATATGCTGAAACATGGGACTATTGTTTTTAAATGATATTTTATCACTTCTGAATGTATTATTAAATTATATACAATATTTTGTGAATTTGCACTACATGCATAGTTATATTTTACTTTCTTTTTCTTTGTTCCAACCTTTTTGGTTACCTTTCTCATGCAGGGTTTCTCCCCCTTTTTTGGTTGCACACATTTGAAAGTGGCTTCTAGGGCATTATAGTCCCTTCCCCTCCCCAAACTCCTCCCTTCTCAGGCTCCACCCTCAAAATCTCCACATATTTGCTAACCCAGAGCTGGCAATCCTAATCCAAATGTAAACAAAAAGTACTAAACTGGAGAGTATTTTGATTGATGAAAGTATTTTGATTGATAAAAAGCATTCATGAACACTTTTATGACCTGACACAACCATGACTCTGGAAGGGCTTCCCTTTTGCATGGGCCTACAACACACCAAGATCCCATGCAGGTGCAGAAGTGGCAAAACTGAAACTTATGCACCAAAGCTGTCCGGCTCAGCTGCAGTTAAAGGGAACTGGGAGAATTTATGCCAGGAAGCACAGAGACTATGGGGAGGAAGCACACTTTCCCACTGCTGGTTCTTCATGGTTAATAAGGAGTCAGCATTACATCTACCATGGCCCAGGCACAAGTACACTTTCTAAAAACTACTCTTCTGAATCTCTGATTGGTCAATGAATTCCACTGGCCCTTTTGCCCTAATGGGCTAGCTGCCCCTGCTTGGCTGGTTGGTTGGTTTTTATAAATGTGCCCTTTTCCTCCTAAAGGCATGGCGGCTTGGGATCGTAGATGCATATTTTATAAAAAAAGATCTGCACCCCCCAGCTTTGTGCACAGAAAACAACTGCCCCACTTGCACTGTCCTTGTTATAGCTCTGCCAGTTTCTCATCAGTTTGCCTGATTGTCCAGTGGCTGCAGCTGCTATTGCAGCCATAGAAAAATCTTTCATTTGAATGGCGGCAGCTAATAACAAGCCAAGACTTACAATAGAGCCACTCACATTTTGAAAAGCTCAGAAGGTACTATGGAAAGTACTGGTGGCCCACAGGTACCAAATTGGAGAACCCTGGCTTAGAGGATAAGCCAGGGCCCTGAATCACCCGGGCTCCTGTTTGCCGCACTGCAGGGAGGGGGGCAGCCAAGGCAATCCTTGCCAGGCAAAGGGGGTGGGCCAGCAGCAAGCGTGGGAAACTGGCACCCACATGACCCGACACTGGCCCTAACAGAGGGGCTTGGGTGTTGGGTGGTGATGGTGTCCTGGCTGTTACTAAAGGCACTGCACTGCCCCTCTTGCCATCTTTTTGGCATCAAGAACTTGGCTGCAAACGCATCAGTTGTTTTGAGGGTTGAAATACCTATTACTTTAACTATCACACTGCATTATTAGGGGCATCTGCAACCATTGTTTATACATACACAGGTAGACAAGCTATACACAAGATGCAAAAGAAGAAATACAGAAGATGCATATTTGGGGGAGGGGGTTGTGAATAGTGAGATTGTTCCCCAAGATGCTTCTGCAAAGTTTTAAGAACATGCATCAGACATAAATCTGGCAATATGGTTATTTTATGGATGGGCATCTTCGAACCCCATCTTTCCAGATAGCTTAGCACATAAAAGGTGTGAAAGCATTGTAACCAATGTTGCCATACAAAATATAAAGAGAGATATTTTCCTTAATATAAAGAACTGTAAAGAATTTACTTGCTAGTCTGAAATGTTTTATTACATTGGCTGCGTTTGACTATACACGGGTGGTGCTTCTATTTAGAATGTTAGTGGCAATGTCTCTAAAGCTAACTGTCTGATCATTCCTATATACAATCTAATAAGAAAGAGCCAGTATTGGTATAAGGTCTTTTTTATTCCTAATTTTGGCAATACCTTAAATGTCGTGGTAGTTTTGGTTACTTATCTTCCAAATCAGAAGTGCAATGCTTCTTTTTTTAAAAAAATGCAGGCATCCCACTCAAATTGCTTATGCTAATACCAAGTTTGGTTCTGCATAAGCATAACCAGGGTCGCTATTCTGACAAACAGACTAGGCAGTCAAGAGATTGCATTATTGCAAAAATACTAATAGCTTGTCTAAAAATTACAGGGGTTCCAAACAATTCCCAGTCACAACAAATTCCTGTAACTTGCACATGCATCCTAAGCTGAGCTCATAACTGTTCAAATAGCAGAAGCAACTGCACATGAACTAGAAATGGAGATCCCTGGGAAGAGAGGGGGTATTATGTCACTGCATCGCCACCAGGAGCAGAGTTTTGTGGCAGACAGTGGCCAGTCATGGTGGTGGGAAGGCAGGAAAGTTCTGTTCCACTGACGGAAGCTTTAATCTGGATTCAACCGTTTGTCTCCAAGAAGGTGACTTAAAGGGGACCAAAAAGTGGAGGCAATGGCAGAGTTGGGGAAAGCAAAGGCAGTAATGGCAAGTCTTCTCCCTCTGTCTGCCCCACCTCTTTAATTGTTAAACATTAAGTTAATATCAACAAAATATGGCTCCTAAATTTTATTATTATGGAAGTTTTCATTTAAAAAAGGATTTTAAAGAATCATATAAAAAGATTAAAGTATTCAATCTACTGTTAACTGCATATGAGACTCAAAGGTAAGGAAATTTTATATAATTCCCTGCTACAGTCTCAGCTGTAAATCCAAACAGCTTTTATAGTAGTTTAATTACATCTCTGCTGTTTTGGTGGCACGTGGCAGCTGAAATACTAGTTTACACAAAGTAACTGCTGTCCTGAATAGACAGAAAGAAATGGAGAATGAGGAAATTGCTTTGTTTATACTACAAAGAAAGAGTCCTCTGTTAGCCATGCCATAGCTGAAATCTGAATCAGAGATGTTTCAGAATTTATGTTACAATTGGGTTTATCACAGATCAACTAGTTATTTGCCACAGTATACATGAAAGGGAGCTTTAGTTCTCTAAACAGTTGGTGACACGTGAGGAACATGCACTAGGACACTGCAGTTGTCCGTCATTTGGCATGTGCCCAATGATTCAACAATTTTTTGCCTTTTAGTGAATACTTTTTTGAAGAAAAAATTATTCACTTTTGCATGGTATGCTACCACATTTTAATCAAAATCACAACTGATACTTCAAGGAGAACTTCTGAGAGCACAAGTTGATGCACAGAAAGCTGGTGATCAATGATGGCACTTATGCAAGTAGAATCATCCTCTGAGTTCAACAGAAGCAACTACAAAATTGCATGGTGGGAAGGAAGTCATAGAACTTGCTTGCCTTTCACGACATATCACTGTCACTTGCACTTTTAAGCCTGAAGCGTTTTCTAGCTAATGGAAGTTAATTGAAAGACCACATAAAAATTCTGTTTCCAAGCAACAAGAGTTACGCATGTTCTGTCTGCAACCTTACGGATTGTCCTTTTGTGTCTTTTATAACAGACCAATCCAGGGGAAATCTCCTTTTCCTTGACCCAATCCTGGTCCACTGTGACCTATTTTCCTGCATTAAGCTATGCTCTGCTGCTTCAGATACCAGTTCCTGGAACTATGACAAGGAAGCTTCTTACTTAATGGCTGAGCTCTGGAGACCTTTTTACAGACCTTATTTCATGACATTTAAATATGCCTGGGATCAAATTCAATTAAAATTACAACTACAGAGCCACATATCAAAACCATCCAAATGTTGGACACTGAATCATGACAATCTGAGCATAACAGTAACCCCTCTCCCACAGTTGTGAGCCAGCTTGACCAACCTGAGTCCAGTGTGGCTGAAAACTTCTCAGGAGTCGAGAAGTCACGTGCAGCCAGCTCTGGACCAGCTAAAGTTGGACAATTTCATTGTCCTCAAGATTCATTGCCAGCAGCTGACCTTGACCCACCCACGCGCAGCTCTGAAGTAGCCCATCAGGCTCCCCTTCATTAATTGAACAGAGAAGGGAAAGGCTCCAACAAGACTTAAGAATTTTTGTTTTATTTTAGTCATTTAATTTATACCCTGCCCTCCCTGTCAAGGCAGGCTCAGGGCAGCTTACATAAGAACACTTGGCTTGGTGCTAGCCGCTTAATGATAGCAGTTCTGAGTAAGTGCAGGAGCACCTCCAAGCAGATGGGTGTAAATCAGGCTTGTTAAGGAATGCCTATATAAATTAGACTTGGAGTACTGCAGATTGTGGGGAAAAACCTGTCAGAACCCTGTGAACTTTGTGACCACAGCTCTGGACTCTGCCTGCCTCCTGGGACCTTTGGACTGACCCTCTACCCTGCTTTTTGGAACTGCCTGAACCTTGCTGATCAATAACCTTGGACTGCTTTGATTCTGCTTTCCTGAACAAACCAGAATCTCTGACTGCTGCTAAACTATTTGACCCCTGGACTGGACTCTTGACTGTGATCTAGTTCTGTGTTGCCTTGCTCTGTGGCCTAGCTCTGTTGCCTTACTCTGCCTGTATTCCAGGACACCCACTTATTGTCCTCTTTAAGAATACCACTATTTTGCTTGAAAAGTTTCCATGCTAAACTGTAGAAGGTATGTGTTAATTTGCACAAAAATTACATTAGATCATTTCATTAGATGCATCCATAGTGACAGCAAAGCAGGGCCACAGCATTTAACAGTACATCTGCAAGTGATTTCATTCCTTCAGCCAAAAGATGCATTTATGTACCATAGCTGTTACACTTTGAAACAAATTTCAATTACAAATCTTGAAAGAGTTTCAAAGTGAATCTTAATCTAAGTACCCTGATCTCAATGGCTCAGTTTTTACGGACCAGGGGGAGGGGGGATGCTTAGAAGAAGTGAACTTTCCCCAAAAATACAACAATCTTTAAATCAAGCAATTTTTAATTTACCCTAATAAATCAAATAAATGTACCAACCTGAGGATTTGAGCATTTTACTTCTAGTGACTCAAGGTCAACATGAAGACATACAACAAACGAGTGCCTATATTCAGACCCTGCAGCAAGCAGTTTTTGTGAAGTGACTGCCAAAGTAGAAGTGCAGCCCATGGGCTCTATTAAATTAAGGGTCATTTGTTGCCCAAGGAGTGTGTAGATACTGAAATGATTGAGGCTGATTGTCCAAGGGAAAGCATCACCTGGTGATTCAAGAACATAGAAAAACAAAGCATTAAACAGATACACAAATAAATTCAAATGTACCAAACTAAAAAAAACTTGTGGCTGGATTAATACTGTACAAAATCTAGTAAAAATATCTGTGCAAGAGCTTGTGTATCCCACTGCCTACTTATACTACTATCAGCAGAATTTTCTGTGTGAATGAAACACAGAATTTACAAAGCTCTGACATTACCCTTTTTTATTTTTACCATATTCACATATACACTTCATGTATGTTTGCAACTAAATTCCAGAGTTTTAGTGCATCTGTGCAAGTGATGAAAGTCAGCTTTTTAATAGCAATCAGGCATGATATTGCTAATACTTTTGTCCCACAGATTTCAATGGGAGACTTTTAAAGACAGGCATCTCCCTTCAAACAAGAGGTCAAAATGCTTTCTCTAACCAGATCATTCCCTTCATTTCAAAACTTTTCCTGTAAAAAAATTAGGATTCAGAAACAAATAACTAAAAGTTCCTTCCCCACTGTAACTACAAAGACTAATATATTTGTGATGTGTTAACAGATCTTCAGAACTGGGAATAAATGCTAGACATACTGTTACCATTTTTACTGATTGCTTTGCTACTATAACACTGGCATGTATACATTATACCTTTCTAAGCACTTAAATTCCTGCTTCATATCAGGTGAGGATTGGAACCAATGGTTAAAGTAAAAAAGTGTCCTTATCAAAAAACACACAGCAAGCTTTTTCAATGAAGATTGTACTGGAAACTGAATGAAGTTTCCAAATATATGTACTGCAGCAGCATCCAAAGCATAAGCTACAGGGATTTATTATACTGGAAGTTTATCTAGCCCCCCCCCTTTTGGCTTTCAATCAGACTTTTGGGTTTTGTGCAATTTCTACCGAGTGAGTTCCAAGAACATTAGGTAGTAGTATTTGGAATGATGAAGTGCATGGCCACAATAGGATTCAACTTTTGTTTTGATCCATGTATACAGATTAGCACTAGCTTTACATAAGTATCATTTATTGTGAGGAATATGAAATGAAAGGCAGGAGCAGAGAGAGGACCTGTACAAGGACAATGCTGGTTTCAGCCTGAGAGTGTAAACAGGTTGTGAACAACACATAAACCCTACATTCTAAACTTTGGCTCTGATAGTTATGGAATCTGTCCTTCAACATGCTGAACAGTCTACTACAGTCAAATAATATGGACCTAAGCCTTATGATATAACACTGGAGCCATAACAGTTTTTGCATACTGATGAAGGACTATCTGCAGTTAAATATCTGCAGTTCTAGCCTGGATGTCTGACATGACAACCTTGTCCTTAGACCGACACATACTTCAGTATCATCATTTGTAATATAGGACTAGTATAATATTTTTTTTATCTTGCAATTTTAACTTAATTTATTATTTTCAGCATTAGTATAATATTGTGAGAAGACTGGAGCACGTTTCAGAAATGGAAATTAGTTATGTGAAATGATAGCTTGAAGAGATGAACATTTTTGCTACAACTTACCGCCTCATTCCTTTGACAATAACAAAATTTTCAAAATACGGTTACTGCATTTAATTTTTGCATATTAGGAACAGTTAATAAGGAGACTTTTAAACTGCTCTTCGCAAATATAGAATACAGAAAAAATTAATATTTAGAGCTAATACAGAAGATTAAGAAATTAATGAACTTAAGTAATAATATAGTAGCAAAGACAGAGCTGTTTGCCAAAGATTGCCATCTTATGATATACTGTGATAATAAATTTACAAGAAGAGGCATTATTAACATTGACAGTTCAAACAATTTATTATATAATTATAGCATATAGTATACTTTACAATACTAGTCTATAACAGTTCTATACCATATTTGCACTGTTATGTTAAAGACTGAGAAATTACATAATCAGGCAACAGAAAAAAATATAGCATATAATACTTCTTGAGAGTGAAATACTCTACCTTCTTCAAGAACTGGTCTTTGCACAACAAAGGGAATTTCTTGTAGGGGCTCCATGTACTTGTGGCCAGCACTCATAATCTTTACTTGGGGCAAGCAAAGAACAAGAGTCCCAGGCATACTGGCCTGCCCATGATACCAACTTCGGACAGTCCCAGGAATATCTCCAGAGACAATTGTACTAGGAGATGGCAGGCTGTCATTTGGAATGAACACACAGCAGGACTGTAGTTCAAGCTGGAAAACAAACACACACCCATAAAAGGAATCTTACCTTGGAAGATGTATTTATTGTATCTGTAGATATAGATATCACACAACATCAAGAACCAAAGTCAGTTGTACAATGACCTACAAATGATAGCCTCAATTTAAAATGAAGGCACATGGCAGCAGATATTTTTGCATTTCTGTAATTTACATTTAGAAAAAGTAACACCTGAAGGGGTGTCATTTCAGTCTATAAACTTGTTCAGGGGAAAAAATTGGCACAAAAAGCTGAACATACATTCTACCTTCCCACACCTCTTGCTAGGAGACATGACTGAATCGGAAACAGAAAGAGAGAATCTGCCTCCTTTTGCAGTTCATTAGCAATAGCTAAGGATTCAGATCTGACTAGTAATTCACATACTGTTACATTCAGTGAGGATTCTTAAATAAAGATGAATCCTTTCAGTAAGCATTCATCATCTTTACTTAAAAATCCTCACTGAAAGTAACAGTGTGTAAGTTACTAAGTTCTGAATGCCTGCAAAATGGAGTATGGAACACAATTTATTCTTGGGAAAGATCAGAACTAATGTAATTAATTTGGATAATTCTGAATATAAGCAGCCCTGTACTTAAGGGGGAAAATAATACAACACAGAAGAAAATTTGAGTCCAGTGGCACCTTTAAGACCAACTTAAAGGCATCTGAGGAAGTTTGCATATGCACAAAAGCTTATATCCAGAATGAAACTTTGTTGGTCTTAAAGGTACCATTGCACTCAAACTTTATTCTGCTGCTTCAGACCAACACAGCTAACCCATATGAAACTATCTTAGGAAGAGAAGAAGAGATTGGATTTATAACCCACCCTTCACTACCAAAAGGAGTTTCAGAGCAGTTTCCTTTCCCTTCCCCTCCTCACAACAGACACCCTGTGAGGTAAGTGGGGCTAAGACAGTACTTTTGAGAACTGTTCTTAAGAGAACAGCTCTGAGAGAGCCATGACTGACCCAAGGTCACACTAGCAGCTGCATGTGGAGGAGTGAGGACTCAAACCCAGTTCTCCTGTTAGCCAGATTGCGCGTTATTATGAATAATAACGAAGGGAATATGATTGATTATTAATAAGCAATTGGCTGCGAGAGCGAACACCTGTGTATACAGAGGTCAGCCCCGCCGGGAGGTGTTGGTAACAGACCAGGAGACTTTTGTAGTTGAAAAATAAAGTCTTTTACTGAAGTTCTGCACACGCAAACAATTACACAAGCTCACACACAATTATTCAAGGTCTAAGAAATACAGAGAGAGGCAAAGCACATTTGCATTAGCAGGTAAATCGTTGGTGGGGTATATTTACCAGTCCCATCGTGTAGAGCGTTCCGCAGGAAAAATGGAGGGGAAAGAAACTAAGAAAATTGGGAACCACGCGGCCTGGCCAGCAGGAAACACGTGGGAACTCGGCCTGCAGACCAGAGTTTAAACTCCCTGATTAGAGTCTGCGCTTCTAACCACTACACCAAGCTGGCTCTCTTGTTCTATTTTTAAGCCATTCATACTTAAATAGCTAGATGAGTTTTTTAAAATTTTAGTGGCATCTTCATTGTGCCAGTTGTTTGACTTTAGGAAAATGTATCTGATCATTTTTTCATAACTGCAACCCAAAGAGTTGATTGTATATGCTGCTCTTTATTTCTTCTCAACTAGAAAACAATAAACGCACATTGCATACACACTGTTACCCTGCAGGTCATATCTAGTGTGCTGGTGAACCAGCTCCCATTTGGTACAATTTGTATTCATAGAGGAAACTAGAATTCACAAAGAGTAGAGTGCCACCCATGACTGCACATAGCTGGGTTATCGCTGGAGCCCCTGGGCTGTCCCCTAGACTGTCCTTCCAACAGTGCCTCACAAGGGCACTAAAGATATGTAGGACTGAAATACTATAAATAATGTGCCTGCTTGATAAATACTACCTAGAATTTATCTCTATTCCAGTTTTGCTTAGATAAGCTGATGAAGATTTACTGTAGATAAATAAGCTAGATTTGCAAAAATAAACACATTGCCACATGTAGTCTGTGTTTGTTTCTAATTTTAGGGCTATTTGGAGTTGAAAGACAATGTTAATTACATCTTTGATAAGTATTTATTGATCCAAGTGTACAGAATGTACTTTAAGCTGAAAAAAAGAAACTGTGTATTTTACAGGTTTATGTAGTCAAAACCATACTGCAGTTATGTTTGCAGTGACACGAGTATATTTTTGGCTCATTAGGAACTGGTGGCATGGTTGCAATATATAATCAACACATCTTGTCTTCCAGGTAAAGGTAAAGGTAAAGGTTCCCTTGCTCGAAAGCCAGTTGAATCCGACTCTAGGGTTGCGGTGCTCATCTCCGTTTCAAAGCCGAAGAGCCAGCGCTGTCCGAAGACATTTCCGCAGTCATGTGGCCGGCATGACTAAACACCAAGGTGCACGGAACGCTTGTCTTCCAACAGTATGCTAAATTAGTAATATTTTAATTAAAACCCTCTTTGTTATATCTTAGAACACACATCTCTTTCATCTTATGAAGTTAAGATATACATAAAATAGTCCACAGATACAATTAATTGACCATGACCTAAATGATAGTCATAATCAGGAACCCCAACAACTTTTAAAAGAAAAATGAGCAAGAAGAAGAATTCTAGTCAGCCTTCTTGGCGGCTGTGCTAGGTTTCTACTTGTAGAGGGCTGCTGCTTCTGTTTCTTCTACAGAGGGGGATTTTAGTAAAGCAGGGGCTGAAGGAAGATAATCAACCTACCATTTCCACTCAGTCCAAGGAACATCTAAGAAAGTTTCCAAGATGAAGGAGGCCTGCCCATCTATAAACAAATGATGGGGCCCTGGGTACGTCAACTGAGGATATGAGCATCGCTTATTACATTCCGTCCCTCAGTCCACTGCAATAGACTTGAGACCCAAGAGGAAGGAAAGCAAGCACTCCTTCATCCTCAGGAACAGGGTAAGAGGAATCTGGAGATGGATGACAATGCATCCTAAAGGCTCCTGAGATGCAGCAGTTCCACCTTGAGTGGGTCCTTGCCCATCAGGTCCCATGGCAACTTCCAGGCAATAGAATTCTGAAGTAGTCCAACACTATATTTGCTGAATATGGGGATGTGTCTAGGGTGCTAGGGTAAGGAAAAAGGGATTGAAGGAAAACAAAAAAACAAACAAAACCCTTTCCTTCCTCTCTCTGCCCCATAGCCTCTTCTCCCTTGGGAAGGGAAACATACAAAATTCCCTCAACTTTCTGCCTTCCCCCACCATCAGTTCCTTACAAATCATCACTTGTTTATACCTACAATAAAAAAGTCTGGAGAACATGAAAATTTTGGATTTCTTTTTCTGTAACTTTATTGCATCAGAAATATTGAATAGTAAAGTATTATAATTAAAATAAAAGGAACTGCGGCCCAACTTGAATCACAATAAATTTTAATATTTTAGTTGGATGTAACTTTCATCAGCACATCTGAAGCCAGACCACAGTTGATGAACATGCTGTATTTGCTCTAATTTTTATCTCCAAGCATGAAATGCATGAAAAATCCCAGGAAAATCATGATCTATTTGGCATATGGTGCACCTTCTTCATCATCATGAACTTTTGGGCAACAGTATCATCACAGAGAAGATGGGGAGACATGCTGTGATTTCCCTTTGCTAGCCATATTAACACATTGCAAAAATCCTGATGATCACTCTCTACATCCTAATCCCCTTATTGGCCAAGCACAAGGACAAATAACAGAAAAGAGGCTTTCAGCCCAGCCTCCCTGACAGAACTCTATGTATCCTGTGTTCTGTTATCTAGTACACTTTATCCTGCAGCATCTATGGTTCTCCTGTCTTCATTTTACCCTCACAACAACACTACAAGGAAGATGAGACTGAGAGAGTGCAACTGGCCCTAGGGTGACCAGTGAATCTCAAGGTAAAATGGGCATTTGAACCTGGGTCTCCCAACCCTTAGTCCAATAATCTAACCACAATGTCATACTGGCTTCTCCAATATTTTGTCAATGGAAGGCAAGCACTGCAGGCGTTACTAGCTGCACTCACGGAACATTGCTCATTTGTATTTCATCCTCCCTGCCCTGCATCCTTTATGTGTGTGCTGTCATGCACACATCTGTATGATTATATGTGCGCACGCGCACACACACACATACAGAGACAGAGACAGAGAGAGTAGAATATGCTCTCTGGAAAATCTATCAAAGCAAATTACAGTAAAAGAGAAGAACATTACTTCTAAATTTTTAATTAGTAGTTGGATTAAATAATGAGAATAGTCACCAATCACTTTATTGATACGAATATTGCTTTAAAATATATGTAATCCAAATATCTTAAAATTCCTGTACCCTTAAAGTTACATCAATTGCATCAAAAGCTATCAAATAAATCTTTTTACACTTTAAAAGTAACTATTAAACTGTATGTCTAAAATTGTGAATTTAATGTGAAATGTGACTGATTTATATAACTGAATATAAATCTACAGCAGTAAATCTTGCATTAATGTAAGGATCTGACAATCCAAGGGAAAGAAAATGAAGTAATCTGCCAGTAAGAAGTCCTCAAGCTGGGGGTCAGATCCTGTTCATGGAAACCATCTGGTTGGGACCCTCTAAGCCACACCAAACACAAATGATCTTTTAAAAAAATATCCTATTCATTAATGCATCACAGCTGCACTGAGTGTTACTTCATTTTTCCATGGCAACATCCTTTCTGTTTCAAGGATCATATTTCAGTTTTGGTAGCAACACGTTCTTTGGCCAATACTGAACATACTTGTGCATTAAAGACAAGGAATTATTACAAATTCTTGAAATAGAATCACCTCCTATTTTGATTACGTTAAGGGCTGTGCTTGCTATGCAATGCTCACCTAACAACGTGCCAATAAAGCACAGCCAATTCTGCCAGAGAAAAAATAAGAAAATATAAGAAAAACATGGTACTTTGGGTTTTTTTTTTTACAAAAAGTAGCACACTTTGAGAAGTGTACACATTTCTAGATTGAGTTTATTCAATACAATTTTAAGTTCTAGAACAAGGAACATTTTGTATTTCGTTAGGGCAAATGATTACATGGTATTATATACTTTTAAACAGTGCTTTTCTAAAGTGCTTGACTCACATAATCTCAGTAACCTCTACAACAAACCTGTAAGTCAAGCTTGCATTTTGATTCCTACATTATAGATTAAGAATGAAGTCTAAATCATGTCTCAAGCCAATATTTGAACCAGAATTTCATAGCACATTTCATGCTTTTAAATATGTTATGCCAGCTTCATTTGTATGACATGCCTGACGGGTGTATTATGTACTGTCAGGTCATTTCCGACTTATGGCAGCCCTATGAATTAATGACCTCCAAAATGTCCTGTCATTAACCACTTTGCTCAGGTCTTACAAAATGATATGCTTGATAGATTTACTCAATGAGAATTATATATTGTAAGAAGAAAATGCACTGCAAAAAACTACAAAAAATTTACTATATTTTGTATATTAGATACAATATATTATTTAATACAAATAAGATATTTAACCACAGCTAGACAGTAGGGATGAAACTGCAAGCTTTGAGCCAAAGATTCTCTCTGGACTACCTGAGGGCATCAGCTTCTCCACGTTCCACAAGGCCCTAAAAGCTAACAAACTTTTCATGAGGATTGTCCTCTGTGCTGCTCAGTTTCTTTTTGTTGACTGAAGCTTCAAGAAGATGTCCCACTATTATTGGTCAGGGATCCTATAGAATGCTGGGGCATTTAGCAGATGCCAGCAGCTACAGGGTAGAGATGAGAGTGGTGGACCAACCGTTCGTATGTTCCACCATGTGTGTGCTCACCTCCAGCTTGTCAGTATTTCACCAGGGCCTAACAGATGCTGTAGAACTACCTGGAACATCTTTTATCATGTAGAAAGTATAGACTTCTCTCTATAGTCACTGGAATGCTGATGGTATTTTTACTTTTGAAGGTTCAGCAACAGCATGTAGAAGGAATAAGCTAACCAAGCAGGGTATTAGGGGCAGGTAGAGAAAGAAACCAAACAGTAAGCATGCCCTCTATTTCTCATAAACACCTTTTATAATCTTATATAGTAAATGATGTAATTATTGCACTGGAAGCCAATCTTGGCAGAAACGTATGGCATAAATGGTGGTGGAAAGTGCTGTCAAGTCACAGCTGACTTATGGCAACCCGTGTGGCATTTTCAAGGCAAGAGATGTTCACAGGTAGTTTGCCATCGCCTGCCTTTGCGTCACAACTCTGCTATTCCTTGGACGTCTCCCATCCAAATACTAGCCAGGACCAACCCTGATTAGCTTCCTAGATTTGATGACATCCAAATACCAGCCAGGTCAGAGCAAGGCATAAATAAATAAATAAAATACTGATTGGATACACTGTCCAATCAGGTGGAATTTCACAGGCCAGTTTAAGAGCAGTAAGATTGGTTTAGAATAGAATGTCAGCAACATATTGCAGAAAGAGGAATGAGACATCAAATGGTTAAGCACATCAAAGGGATAAATAGGAGATCAGACAATAGAAACAGGGGAGAATACAAGGAAGAATCAAAGAAAGGGACCAAAAGGTGAAGCAACAAATAATCTTTTGTGCATACAAGTTTGTGTTCTTGGATCCTAGATGCCTGCTTAATTCATGCATTCATACTTGAAAGAGTCAGAAGCAGGAGGGAACAGGAATCTAAATCCTATAAAAACAGGAAGCAAGAAGACCAACAAATGCAAGAAGCAAGCAAGAGAACGCTTAGGATTTGCTGAAGGGTACCAGGATAGCCAGTTAGAACATCTGAACAAAGTGTATTTATCTGAAACTTATTAGTAAAATGTGAACTTATTTGGTTGGCATGCAACATATTATTACTCATGATTTACTCATTTGGTTGAAATGTGGATGTCTTGTTATTCTCGTTGAAACTAAGCATTAACAACCAATTAAAAATAATTGTGTTTATGTTTCTTCATGATTTTTAGCAACTATTAGTACCAGGAACACATGAAAAGTGAATGCTTCCCTCCCCCGCATTACAGTTGCCAAAAGGCACTTTGCAAAGCTTACACTGAACCCTTCAACGACTACAGAAGGGAAAAGAAAAGCCTTTTATACTTTAGTATGGAAGTGTTTTTCATTGACATCATAACAGCTTACAGAGAACCCTGTTAATTGAACTGGTATGCACAATACTATTATGAGCAAAAGGTGTCCAAGCTAAGTAAATACCATCCTTAGTTCCAAAAATACACTTTTCAGGTGTTTTTGTTCTAAACACAAACTTCAAATAAAAAGAGTTAATCCTTTCATGATTTTGAGTTATGAAGAAGATCTGATTTATCTGTTGACAACTCAGGATTTTTTTAAGGCTATATTTGTCCTCCAAAGATATCTATGTCCTGTCAGTCACCATAACCAAACACTTGTGCCAAAGTAGATTTTAGAGACTTTAGACCACAGTTATAGAACTTTCTATGAGACCAGCATACGTCTCACTGACTACAATGGACAGACAAAGCTTTTAAGTAGTTTCAGGTTTGCATTTCTATATTTAGGAACCGACAATAGAACTTGAAGAATGCTATGCCCATTTTTGAAATAGAACACATATTATATAAAGGGATGGTGGTGATGTGATACTGGCTCCCCGGCAAGAACAGCAGATTGGAGATAGCTATGGAAATACAGACATCCTCCCTACAGCTGCCCCCCTACTTTAGCCTCAGCAACATCCCCATTCAACAGAAGTTATGCAGCATAGGAGTATCAGCAGGAACCAAAACTGCTGTTAAAGCTAATCAGAGTCTCCCTTAAGCCAACATCCAAAATCATCTTTTAAAGGGGGTCTCAGAAACCCTGTTATGCTGAACTATGGTTAACACCTTACTTGATTGATTCAGGTGGGTAGCCATGTTGGTCTGAAGCAACAGAACAAAGTTTGAGTCCAGTGGCACTTTTAAGAGTGCCTTTGACTTTGTCAGTCTTAAAGGTGTCACTGGACTCAAACTTTGTTCTACCTTTGTTGATTAACAGCTTAACTGTAGTTAAATTAGGAAAAGGAATTTTGTCCAAAGATGAAAGAAACAACAGGAGGTAGTATGAGTTCCCTAATCTGGATAATCAAACGCTGACCTTAGGGAGCCTGTGTTGCATCCTTTCACACTGTGCAAATACCATCATGCGACACCCCTGGCATGATAACATCACTTCCAGGGGAAGTCATCACATCGGGGACATCACACAACATCCCTGATCACCCTGGAACACCCCCCCCCAATCCCTCCACCAGAGCGAAGAGGGGAGCTGGCAACCCTACTGTGCCACTCCTAGTACGAGTCTATATGGGAACTGTGGCTTGCATAGCAGCATTTAGTAGTTGTTCCCACTCTGGAAGATATTCACTCCACTGCTGCTCCTTCACCGTTTTTTTGGTGGCCACTCTAGTCCTAAGGACAGTGTCTCAGATGAATTGAAAAAAGTTTGAGTCCAGTGGCACCTTTATAAGACCAACAAAGTTTTATTCAAGGTATAAGGTTTTGTGTGCAAGCACAATTCCTCAGATACAGTGAAACAAAGCTTCTTCAACCATTACATATAGGTGGGGGGACAGGCTAGTTGCCAGGAAGGGCTGCTTAGAGTCAAAATGCATAATTAACTGGGCAATTATAGCTGAGATTGGCTTAAGGTGGTTGGAAGATCTGTGAATAGCAGTAAATTAGCATACAAATACAAGAGTTAACAAACAGATGTGAGAACTGAATCCAGTGGCACCTCTAAGACCAACAAAGTTCAATTCTGGGTATAAGTGAGAACTGAGAGACTTAGCATGTGTAGATGCACACTCCTTCAGATACATTGAAACAGATTTCTTCAAACATTACACATAGGTGGGAGGGGGTAGTTGCCAGGAAGGGCAAGTAAGGAAAAGTAAGTCAATGCACTTATCAAATGTTGGACATCTTACCTGAAGTGTAAGGCGCTTGACTGCATTCCACACTACTCCAATAAATTCTTTCATTTTTTCCTCAGGATTTTTGCTGCAGCTTTCAGAAGAGCTCAGCATGGCTTTTACTGGAACTGATAAAGGCCGAGATTCTTCAAAACAAAACAAAACAAAAATGGTAAACTGCCTTCTTGAATGCTTCATACTTAATCTAAGGGCACCAATCAAACTAAAATTAGCTGTGACTAAATCCCAATGAAAACAAGTCATAACTAACAAACTTATTGGGGTCAATGACTGAGCACAACAGAAAATAAATAAATGTGATTTTCTAATAGTCATTGTCTCAGACTTTCATTTACACAGTTGTTTTTACTCAAGCAAATTCTCACAAAATATTCAAAAAATAAAACTCAGACATCGGCTTCAAATTAGTTAGAGAAACTGCATTAAGCAGTGGTATGTCATTCAATATTTCCAGCAATCAAATTTAAACAATGCTTAAACTTATAAAATGGCACCCTTTTTCAGGACCATAATAAACTGGCTTTCATACTAATGATTCCCGCACAATTTATATTAAAGCCTTTACAGTTATGAAGTGTCTTCAACAAATTATGGGAAGTTCATGGTGAAAGAGTTAATCCTTTACTTGTTCTGGATGACTCTGGTCAGTCCTGGTTTAGATATGGGCAAGCACTTAAGAGGCCTTAGGTATCTAGTTAGCTTTGTTATATCGGATCATTTAATTCCTGGCAAGAGGTACATCTCAACGTTTTTAGTTCTGTATGGGTAAAGTACAGAAGTAATACTATTAGAGAATCTTTGCTTCCATTTTCCCCTTTTATTACAACATAACTATTTAAATCTTAACACTGACTAACTTAAAATAAAATTATACCATCCATTATGTGCTACATAGATAATTAGATGAGATCAATTACAGAAGCCCATTAAAATATCTTACCCAAAGATAAGCAGGTCACAAGCAAGGAGCCTCTCCCATGAAGATGCTCCTGATCAATATTTATTATGACTAATTAACTTATAATTTCAAACTTCACATAAAGATATCTATACTTGAATACCTTCTTAAAATATATTAAAACTGTTAGTTCATTCTCGCTACTTTTTATAATAACAAAGTAGATTTTAGAACAGCATTACAAATTTCTCAAAATATGATTCTCTGTTGGTCCTCAATCAATACATTTGAACTGTATCTGAACTGTATGTCCATGCCATAAACATTTCTTGCACATGGATCCTCTAACCCATATTATCCTCTGATATGGGTTAAACCATTTCTAATGTATGAAAGGCCATGTTATTGTGTTACTCCTTTGTTTATTACCCCTTACCAAGGCTATCCTGTTCTGGATCTCCAAATTCTCCATTGGGCATAATTAACTGAGAGACTAGGCCAGCTCTGTTTCTGGCTTGCAGAAACATCCTCCATGATCTCTTTGGTGTAGTGGTTAAGTGTGTGGATTCTAAGCTGGGAGAACCGGGTTTGATTTTCCACTCCTCCACATGCAGCTGCTGGATGACCTTGGGCAAGCCATAGTTCTGTCAGAGCTGTCTCCTCAAGGACAGTTCTAGAAAGAGCTCTCTCAGCCCTGCCTACCTCACAGGGTGTCTGTTGTGGGGAGGGGAAGAGAAAGGAGTTTGTAAGCCGCTCTGAGACTCCGAGTGAAGGCTGGGATATAAATCCAATCTCTTCTCTTCTTCTTTGATCAAGGCCAGCAACTATTCCCATATATTCCTGGCCATATCAGTGACACTGTACTAGTTATGCCAGTTAGTAGCTGCTATATACAACAGCTGTGCTATTCAACCAGCATGACATTTTCTTCCCAAACAATACGAAAGGCTTTTGACCTCTCCAACCACATCTCATCTTCTTGCTCCTTTTTTCATTTACTTTTTCCAAATAAGGAAAAGGGAGGAGCTTGCTAGCTGGCTAGCAACAACTGAACAAAATATGGCTGAATTTGCTCACAGGTACTTAAGGTTGGGGGGTACCCAGAAAGTTTAAGCTCTTAGTCTGAAAGTTGTAATCTAGATCAGGAGCCCCCATTTTTAATAAAAAGTATTGTAAACTGATTTGAATCCCTACTAAGGAGAAAAGTAGAATATAAATAATGAAGTAAAATCTTCCTGACATCTCATTCCTTTTATCGAAAAAACTGCTTCACCCTTCTGTCAGTACAGGCACCTTCTCCTCCTCTAAACCCCTACATCAAAATCCACTTCTGCAAAGTGAGCCTTCTTGACCCACAAGATGCAGTGCAAATACCACTCAAGGGACCTTTTAATCAGCAGAAGACCACAAAAGTGTGTATTCTTCTCCTTCCTCTTGCTTCTTCAGTTAAGCACATTAACATCAGGGTTAAATCACAGTTAAAAACTGGCCAGGGTTCCCTCTAATCAACATAAGAAAAAAAATGTAGTTGATTTCAGGTTACCCCTGATTGATTTTTGTGATGCTTACTAATGAATCCCAAAGAACCTTAATTATATCTGACAACAGAAATTAGTACACCACCACATATATGGCAAACATACATATAAACAAAGCTTGAGCCCAGTGGCACCTCTTAAGACCAACAAAGTTTTATTCAAGGTATGAGCTTTTGTGTGCATGCGCATTTCCGCAGATACATTAAAATGGCAGTTATCAGTCCATACATATAGGTAGAGGGTGAACAGCAAATTGGCATACAACATAATGAAGATAGTTTAACAGATGCAAGAACCAAACAGGAATAACAAACTAAATTTATATGGTCACCATTTGTTTGGCTTTAATTCCTGAGGAGGGGGGAAGCAAATAAATATGTCAAAATTGGAGACTGATGTGTAAATGTATCCTTCTTAATTGTGGGATGCTAAGAGTAATTAACTGACATTACATTCTAATATCCATTGCATTACATTTCAATCACTATTCCAATGTACTATTCCAAATAAGAAATACACTTATCTCCCACTTATTTTAAAGAGGATGTATAGCCCTTCTTGGTGAGAACACAGACATAAGGACTGAATGAGTTTAGCACATGTAGTGAGATAAAGAAACCAATATCCCTGGTAAGTGCTGGGGAGGTTGCTCCAAGTGTTGTAATAATTTGTAATTCAGGAATTTCCCTTTCCAAACTGTTCCTGAAGTTCCTTTGCAATCAAACAGCTACTTGGAGGCCACTCATTGAATGTCCTGGAAGGCTGAAGTGTTCTACAGGTTTCTCAGTCTTGTGATTCTTGATGTCACATTTATGTTCATTTATCCTTTGGCATCAGGTTTGACCTGTTTGCCTTATGTAGAGAGACAAAGGGCATTGTTGGCATTTAATGGCATATACAGTGTTAGAAAATGAGCATGTGAATAAGCCTGAGATGGTGTAGTTGATGTTGTTAGGTCCAGTGATTGTATTGTCTAGGTGTAGTATGTAGCAGTAAAGTTGGCATCTAGCTTTATTGCAAGCTCTGGTCCCAGTGTCCATGTTAAGAACATAAGAACATAAGAGAAGCCAATGTTGGATCAGGCCAATGGCCCATCCAGTCCAACACTCTGTGTTACACAGTGGCCAAAAATACCAGGTGCCATCAGGAGGTCCACCAGTGGGGCCAGGACACTAGAAGCCCTCCCACTGTTGACCTCCACCAAGCACCAAGAATACAGAGCATTACTTGCCCCAGTGTCCCTATCTATACCTTGTGTTACATTATTGTGGGAGAGGAGTTGTTTGAGATTGGGGGGGCTATATGTGTGCAAGAAAAGGTTTGCCCCCTCAGTACCTGTGAAAGAGAACTGTCATTATCCAGTAGAGGTTGTAAGTCGCTGATCTCTAGAGAACAAAGATCAGTTCCCCTGGAGAAAATGGCAGCTTTGGCAGGTGGACTCTATGGTATTATACTGATTAAGGTCCCTCCCCTCGCCAAACTCCACCCTCTTCAGGCTCCACCACAAAAAATCTCCAGGTATTTTCATTCCCAGAGTTGGTAACTCTAGTTGTAATCATTCCTCAATGTTGGTCCCTCAGCTATATGTAGGAACCAGAGTACATGTTCTCTGACTGATGAGGTCTTCTTATCATGGTTTGATAATTTGGGACACAGAAACATATTGATAGCGCTTATCTCTAATATCTCTTTCATGGGAGATAAGTAATTTCCATGTTGCTTATTCTGTACTGATTGTAGATAGCTGTGACGGATTGCTCTACTCACTCTCTGGCCAACATCAGCTGAAAGAGGGAATGAAACAGCTGATCTGGAGGGAAAAGAGGTCTTTTGCGATTTGGTCTTTTGCCGTTTGGTCTTTGTTTGCAATCTAACGTCTGGATCAGTAGCCAAAGGATTTGGCTTCCAGGGGAAGAGACATTTGGGAGTCAGTGTTTTCTGGTGGGCAATAGAAAAGTAGTTCTACAGAGAGATGAAGAGAAACCTCATTGTCTTAAATGTATTAAAATTGCTCTGAGGGAGAATTTAGATTTTCAGTCAGGAAAGCTAAAGAACAGCCTTATACAAAGGATACTGGAGAAGTATTTGGCAGAATAAATTCCTGCCAGTGAAAGGGGTTGGGAAGAGAATTCTGGTCTGTGATAAAGGGGAGAAGCTTAGACACCTCAGGAGTTAGTGAAAAATTGTAATATCTAAAGGAAAACCTAGAACTCTGAAGGAAGAAATCTAGAAACTTTAAGCAAACACTGCTCTCCAAAAGAAACATTAATAAGAACTGTGTTAGTGCTGAAATAAACAAAGTACCTCCCAAAGGAAAAAAATTAGAAAACTTTGAAACAAAACTACAAATACGCTCTTGAATGTTATAAGAAATCAATTCTGTATATATTAGAAAGTTTTTACCTCAGTGATCTCAAAACCTTGACTACTCCTATTATATATATTCTCTGTCTGTTCAATAAAATATTATTTCTGTTTTGAATATTACTTTGCCTCAAGTGCTATTTTATAAAGGTTTATGAAACAGGATAGCTCCTGTGTTTCCCTCAAGCTCCTGTACTGGGTCTAAAGCCCAAACCAATATCTAAACAAAGGGTGGGACAGTTTCAAGTTTATATCAATAGAGAAAATATACAAAGTACTGTAAGGCAATTCAAACACTGAGGGGAACTGAAGTTTTGGTGGGAAAAATCTGAGAGACAGCTGGGGAGATACAGGGGTCCATCATAACAGCCTAAAACAATGTAGACAACAAATGAATCAGTGAGTTAATAAAAGTGGTAGATGGATATTTGATGAAGTTAAAACTATGATCAGTACTATACCTAATATTTTACCACATTTGTTGTTTTGTATCAAGAATAAAACAGTCAACAGGAAAAGAAAACTTGGCATTTTCAAAAATCGCCTACAACATTCCAAAGCTCTGCTTAGCACTGGGTAATGGAAACATAGGACTGAGGATCATTTTGGAAGGGGCAGTTCTTGACCCATGATGACATAACCTTTTGGCTGCTTCCAAACAGAAAAGGGATAAGGGAATGTCAACAGAGAAAAATACTGAGAATTCTGAAAAGGCAGGCCTTTTGAGTGCAAGGGCAAGAGTGGTTTGTGTTTGTAAAACATTGGGCATTCTTCATTTCCTATATAAACAAACTTTTCCCACTCTTTATTTCAGCTGCCACTGTTAGCAGTCAGATCCCTCCTCCAACAGGAGTAGTTTAGCGCATAGAGAGAAAGAAGCAAATGCTCTTCATATAATATCACCTCAAAAATCATGAGACACTGTCTGGCCCAAACTGAAACAAAAAATGGATGCCAGCAAGAGTCAAGCCAGAGACAAGCCTGGGAAAAAATTTGAGGGTGAAGTCAGAGTGGATGGCTGTCTAACAATCTTCTCCCCACCCTAAGGAGATGCATAATTTAGGAACAATGAGTCTCCCCAGAAACTACTACCTCATATTATACTAATCCTGACAACTGTCCAGCCACTTCCCCCTTGCCCATTTACCCTAATTTAGCAATACTTAACCCTATTCACAGACCTGATAGCTTTTCCCACCTGGTAATCATCAGGTCCGCAAGACACATTTACACTTTAGCACAACTCAGGAAACCCAATCAAACTTCTCCTACATCATTGTTTAACCGCCAAAAAACTCATCAAGGTATTGTTTTTGAAGCGAACACATCAGCATAAGCTTCAGAGAACATTCTTCCTATAACTGCAGCACTCTGCTCCATGGCATTGTTTGTGTGTTCTGAGCACCATATATCACATCCTTGCTTGCATGTGGGCCTTCTCCTCTCTGTGAAATGCTGGTCATTTCGTTGCTGCCTCCGCAGACCTCGCTCTTCAAGACTGGTAACTATCACCTTCCCTGAATTGCTTTCTCTCTCTCCTCCTTTTATTTTCCTCTTAGCTAGCTTGTGTATACTTCAAATGCATTTTGTATGTGTGTGTTTTACTCTCTGATATTTCTTTTAATAAAAGGCCTTACCAGTTGAACATCTGACTGGTTTATTTTGAGAGTTCTATAAGGCAATAATCCCCGTAAACATTGCTGGAGATCCCAGTTACCCCTTTCGCTTGTCTCCTTTAAGCTAATTTCCCCCAATTAATTAGGAGACCTCCTCTTTGGGTAATACCATTCGCTCCTAAAATGCTCCAACCAGAGAGCAGTCAAATTTCTAGTAATTCAGATAGATAGCAACAGAAGTTTAATTAACAAGGGTAAAGAATCTGAACTTATAATAAAATTCAATTATTGTTAAACCAAATCATGAATGAATCAGACTTACTATGTTATTTATTAACTACAAGTTCCACCCTTGTGGAATTACTTTACAGCATAACTCAATGCCTTGTTAACACACACACACACAAGATTTGGGTTGAGCTGGTAAGAAAAATTATATTATAATGGAGAGATTTTTACATATATCAATGCTCAGAAAATTTTCCTCCATGATGAAATAATATTAATTTCAATGAATAATTAGCAACTGGCCATCATTATCTATGGTTCAACTAAAAGACACAGTGTTCTTTCAGAAGACCAGACAGCAAATTAAACTGACTTACTGCAGCATTTTCTCTTCATTATTCAATTAAAAATGATCGACTTTAAGTTGGGGCAGCAGTGCATAGAATTTGAGGCTGGGGCAATATTCTATCGCCCACATTTGTGCATCCATCAGCACATTGGTGCCCAAGGGTCTTCCTTGGGACAGGAAGGAGATGAAGCTGCTGTCTGCCACTTGAGCAGTACCTTCAGTGGCAGGACAGGCTGCACTGAAAAACTCTCCCATTTTAAGGAGTATTACAGGGATTTCAGTAATGTAAATGCAGGTCCATAATGTGAGCTTCTGGGCCATACATAATATCTGCTCCTGGATATGAGATCACAATTTAGCAGCAGCAGTACAAGCCTTCACTTACTCCTTTTGATTGTGTATCTATCCTTCCCTTCCTCTAAAATGGATGTAATATTCATTCATTTACTTTCATTTACCATCACAATTAAGATCTAGATGGTAGGTTTAGGCTGAAAGGTAGCGACTTGCTCAATGAGCCTTCTGACTAAAGATTTGTACCCGCATCTCCCACAACCAAACCAAATATGTCTTAGTACTTCTGACTTAACACTACATCTCAAGACATATAACAGCAGAGAGAAAATGTTCTATTATGTTAATCAGATTAATAGCAATTTTTGAACCAGCAAACTGTGGCATGACATTATCAAAGAGCTAATGCATGAAAACAAAAAAAGAATTAAAAAGTTTGATCAACAAAACTGGAAGTTTGATTAGAAAAGACATCCTAGCCTGCTAGAGGACTAAACCTGGAATTGAAATTCGGATCACTGAAATTCTAGAAATTGTAAATGTAAACTGTTCCTCTCTATCTACTGACACCAGAAATGGGCTCCAACATATTTGTACAGCTGAACCTGCTGGAACATACACTCATTCCAAGAAGCAGAAGTGGGAGAACAGCTAGATGGAAATGTAAAGAGGACCATACCGGTTATTGTTTTTGTTTTGACAGGGCTGCTGGCATATTCTGAGGCCTGATTTGATTGCTGCTTAGCTAAAGGCGTGCTTCCGACTGACACCTCATCCTCTTTCTTCCTTGTTACTGGTGTCCCAAGAGAAACTGATCCAGGCTGTCAAAAGAATAAAAAACATTATGATGACTAATTCAGAAGCTATGAATAGCATATAGGAAAGGACACTTCATTCTACTAAAACTGCATTACAAGCAGTTACTTCATTACCCTAAGTTTCTAGGAAAAGCTTTGACTTCACAACTAAAAATGTACAGCAGCTATAATGATTCCCCTCTTTCCCAAATTCCCTTTTTCTATTTATTTGGCTGAGCAGTCCTTTTTCTTGTTCTTTGTTTTGCTGGCCGTTCCATCCAGTTGTTTAAATGTATATGAGAGGCATGCAGACCCAGCCTATGGAACTGAGGGACCAACTAAAATCCTTCTTTTGTCTTTGTCTGAGAATGGCACAGAAGAGGCTGATGGTAATTCAGACTAACAAACTGCTTTATTTCACTTTTAAGGGGAAATGGTCAGATAGGTATCAGGTTTAGGGCCTGAGATAACTTTGTTTTATTATACAGACAGGCAGGGCTCTTTTTGTAGCAGGAACTCCTTTGCATATTAGGCCACACACCTCTGTAAGCTCTTCAAGGATTGGCTACATAGGGGTTTGTGGCCTAATATGCAAATGAGTTCCTACTACAAAAAGAGCCCTGCAGACAGGACTTTAAAACTATGGAGAGAGATTTCTTGGCAGTCACTGCTTAATTAAAGAAACAAGCTTCTTTGTCTCAAAAATACTTAAGGCTGTGAAGGCTGGAACATTCCCACAAGTTCCAATTTTCCTTCTTAACCACTAGATAGGGATCACATACACACACCCTTTACTATAAGCTACTTCCCTCAGGGAAGGGCTACCCGTCCCACTTCCCTAATTCAGGATCCTCCTTGATCCTCTCATACTGCTTAACTCCTCTTCATTGTTCTCACTCCACTCTCAATTGGTCATTCTTAACTGCCACACTTAACTAACACTCTCAACTGCAGCATTCCATTTGAATCCCGCCACCCAATGTTCTCAGACCAGGTTAAAGCATTAACCATTATTCTTTACAGCAGTGTGCCAAAGAAAATTAAGTATCTGAATTATTAGATGCTTTTACAGCCGGATTTACTGCATGCAATTCTCTTGTACTAATTGTTATTTATCAAAAATATTTTGACATATCACTTCTCAAAAAAACTGGTTAAATAATTAAAAGTAATAACAATGATTGAGAAAAGGCAAAGTGCTGGTTCCCAGATCCAGCCATGTACTTGTGCCACTCCTAGGGCTCTCCACACGGAGACCTTCTTGAGAAGTGGCAGTTGTAGGGAGTGTAGCAGAACGGGCCTGCTCTGGCCTGCAGGTCCTGTTCTACCCAGCCCTCTAAGGTTTTCCCAACACCTGGAGAGGCTTTTCTTTCTCTCTGGCAACCCACCACCACCACCTGACCTTTGTAGGAATTTCCTGCTGGGAGGGTCAGGACTTCCCTTCCAAGTTCTAAGGCCTTGCCTCTGTGTCTCCTGCTGTCCAGCACCTGGTCACCATAGGGACAGTTTACTGACTTGTGCACCCCTGGAGCAATAGCCACTTGCCAACTGGTGCTCCTTTTAAAATAGCGTGTCCAAGATGGTGGAGGTCTATGTGGTACAGAGAACCACTACCAGCATTTATTAAAAAGAAAATGTTCACAAGCATACTTTTAGCACAGCACCAGATTGAGCAAGAGACTCAAAAGAAATGGGTAAAACACAGTTCTTCTGTCCATCTCTCTATCCATGCCTTATCAGATGTTAAAATATAGGCGAAGCTCCTTAGCTTAGGAAGTTACAGATCTTTATAGAGTGCTATTACCTTCAGGCTACCTTCAGCTCTTTAAGCAAACACACAGCTAATGGCCACCTCCTCCAGACCTCAGTTAAGAGCTCTTCCTCCTTCCTCACCTGAGTTTTATCACCTCTCTTTTCTCCATCCACTGACCATGTCAGGCCAGCTCAGAGAAGCTTTTCCTAAAGTTTCCAGAATTTCCTTCCTGATGTGTCTCTAGTATTTAACACCTCCAAATCTCTGTTCCCTGCTTGAAGGGGGGGTAGCTTGACCATACTATTGTCTAGACCTATTAGTATTTGTATAAAGGTTGGCTAAGGTAAGTCTGGAAAGCAATTGAACTGACTTCCCTCTTCCTCCTTGTTCTCTGCCCAAAGGGGGCAATTTTTTTTTTTCATACTTTGAGTGAAGGTGTTGCTCATTTCAAACCTCTAAAGAAAAAATCCATTTTTTCAGGGGGGGGTGAGGGATAGGACAGGAAATTTGTATCTAACCCTGCCCCAAACAGCTGGTTTACATTTTTGGCAAAACTCTAGCAGGGTTCTGTGTGTGCAGCTTTGGAAGCTGGATGAGAGGAACTGTATACTCAATTGCTTGTGAAGTCTTGTCATATAAGTAGGGATATGTTCAGCATTTGGGACACAGAGAAAACAAAATAAATTATCAGAAATTTTTTTCCCCTCTCAGAAAAACAAAGGGCATTCCCAGCATGTGTGAAGGATGTTTCCTAACACATATATGTCCAAGGGACATCTATGGGTGTACAGAAACTATGAATCTACAAAGACAGTGAGGTATACACTGAATCATGGCAAAAGACTCTTTAGATTGTATCTAGCAAAAGGCTTATATAACAAAGGATGCTGATTGTTATACTGAATATATTAGATACTTTTCAGCTTTAAAAGTTCTCATCACCCCTTGACAAGTAATAATGCAGTCATGTTTAAAGGAATATCCCAGTACTGCAATTCTTCAATTCCAGAGGGCCCGAAATGTGGAGCTGTTCTGCCAGGCCTTTGGTTAAGGCAACAGACGCCCACATATAGCCTCCCTGAAGTTGCTGTCACCCGCCCACCTACTGACAACTGGCCTTTATTTCACCTGTACCATCGGGCCAGAATTTTTATAGCCAGTTGACTTCTGTTTCAAGTTGTACCCTTTGTTTTAAAATGTTTATATTGTGTTTTAAACTGCAATTGTATTTATTATAATGATGTTACCCGCCCTGAGCCCATCTGCAGGATGGGCGGGATATAAATACAAATAATAAACAAACAAACAAATAAATATGGATTACTATTAAAACATAAAGATAAAAAACACCTGAGTTAGGGAATTCTGAGTGTCTCTGTAATTACTGCTGTATTGGCTTTGCAGCATCACCCAGAAAGATGGTAAGTAACAAACCTTTGCTGGGAAACTAGTATGTGTCGAGCAGGGTAAAGTGCTTTTAAAATTCTCCCAATCAAAAACAGAACACAGTTAAACAGAGCAAGACGGTAAGAAAACATATCAAACAGAATGAATACCAGATGCTAAACACCTTCCATATCCTAATATGGTCTTCATAAAATACATTTAAACTCACCTTTCCCCCCCTAGAGAACCCAAAATCTGCTAGGAAAACAGCATTTTTAAAAATTGCTTACATATTTTGGGGAAAGAAAAAATTAGTCTTGAAGATGCCTCAAAAATATACAGAGACTATGCAGGCTGGCAGCAGATCACTCTTAGTTCAGGCTCCTAGCTCACCACTCGCTATTAAGACTAGGGTTCTCAACCCGCCAGGAGGATTTGGCAGGGAGCTTTGGGTGATGTCTAGAGCATCCCACCACAATGTCATGATGTCATTTCTGTGTTTTGCTGGATGTGACATATGCCAGTACAATGTCAGAGTACATCCCCATTTCCCCTGTTTTTCTCCCACCAGTCTTTGGGTGTGGATCCAGTGTTGTCCTGGTGGTGGTGTTAAGTTGTAATGAGATACAAAAAGTACAAAGAGCGAGGGAAGTGCCACATAGTGGCAAATAGATTGCACCATGATCCTGGATCAAAGTGGCCTTGGGTAACCCACCCTCTCTTGGCCTCATTTCCCCATTTGCAGAAGAGCCTTAACTCCTACAATACTGAAGGCACTCACAAGAAAAAATGCTGAACAGTCATTATTTGCACTGGAATCCAATGAACCATGCATCTACCCAAAACAGCTGAGAAACTGAAAGCCTACAAAAAACAAAACAAATCCAAAAACAGATTCTCTAAAAAGTTATGCCACAAACAGATTCTCTAAAAAGTTATGCCACAAAGTTCCAGACAGCCTTAGAAATTTTGAGATAGCATTACTCAATCCAGTTACATGTCAGTTCCACTGAAACATACCACTGCTGCTGTGACATATAGCCTGTGTCAGCAACTGCCTCCCAGTACCACAGCTAGAGGATCAGACTAGGAATAGAGTGGATTAGGTGATCCTTTCTGCAGGCAACTGAAGTTGGCTCCCACACCTGATGCTAGTGCACAGCAGCAAAGTGCAGGACTAAGATTCTAATGATTTAAAATGTAATTTTAATTCTGAGAAAACTTGGGTGCCCTGAACATTGTTACTGACTGGGAAGGAGGGAATACAAAAATTTATTGTTTAAAAAACAAGGCATACTCTTATTCCAACTAGTAAGTATGCTACAGAGAATGATAGATGTCCAATTGCCAAGAGTGTTTCTAAGAAAAAAAATATAAAGGATGAAAATCCGAAAAAATGCTCTGAAACTAAGTTCAATGCAAAATATAGCTCAAAGAAATAATGTCTACATTGGTACATTGTAGAGAAGGATCAATGTTGCATGCTATTCTATTTGAAATGACGGTGAAACAAAGATTATCACAGCCAAAGAAAGCTGGAAAAAATTACAGCTATATATTGAGTGCTGATCTGGACAATGAAACAGCTGTTTCATCTTTGCTCACTGAACTCAAGGCTTGAAGTTGATGCTGATGACACCCAATACAATTTTGCCAGCTTTCAGGCATTGCTGGCTGTTACTATAAAGTAAATGAAAGATCAATCTTAAACTGGATGGAAAATGATCAAGATGTTGGGTTTCAGCCACAAACCAAGCAAGGAAATTGCAGCTGGAGAAAATAGCAAATGACAACTGCTCTACAGCTGGAGAAGATGAGAACAACACTGGAGGAAGTGATACATTGATTTGTTATTGCTGTCATTCAGGCACAGCCATTTTAACGTTATATATAAACCTTTTAACAAATTACAGAAAACTGATCAATAGACGTTCATCATAATTTCTTCTGAGCGATGCATTTGGGGGATTCCTGGCATAATGTTTTTAAAAGGAAAGTGCAAGGGACACCCACATCAGCCTATAAAATTATTAAATAAAAAAGTGAACTACTACTGAAATCTATCTACCTATATTCCTTGATTTCCAATACAAAGTAAGACTGAATCTTAGTTTGGCTTTCTTTCTTTCTTTGTCCGTTTATTGATGTTGCTGTAGGACTACAAAAATGTCCCTGCTAAACAGAATAAGAACGAGCAAGAGACTATCTGTACCCATAAATTAAGAATTCTATAGACAGAATTTGGGCACCCCAAACCTAAACCCATCACTTGCAATTGTCACCAGCAAAGCTATGACACAGAATAATCACAGTGCAATAAACAGCATTTCATTCCATCCAACAGACTTAATATCAGTTTTGGAGTGAGTGGCACAAAACCTCTGAGGTCACAGAAAAAAGAATGTCCAATTCCACACAAAACAACCAGACGGAGGTTGCAATTTCAACACATTAATAACACATGCCAAAGGTACGTACCAGGGTATCTCTTTCATTTTAATTTCAGGAGCATCCTTCCCAAAAGTGATATTTTAAGACATCCCGAAGTTTAGAAACGAGTTTTAGTTCATTAAGAGAAGTTATGAAGCTACAATACACTGGAAGATCTGGCACCTGTACTTGGGGATTGAGTCAATTACAAAATTCTGCTTTCACGCCTTCTATCTAGTCCAATAAATCATTTGTGTGAAAGAACATACCTTTGTAAGAGTGGTCAATTATTTTGTGGACTCTGAAAACATCTGGGACCTGGTTAATTGTAGCCGCATGAAGCAATAAAATGTTCAGAAAGCTAGGGATGTATGACCCAAATGAATAAACTCATTTCATAGTTCACAAAGCACTGCAATGACAGATTTATGCCTTTCTTTTGCCAGAAAAGTGAGAACTGAACTGGGCTCCTGAATACCGCAGGCTGTTTTACCAATGCATTATTTCTAATGGGCTGATCGGTAATTATCGAAAAGTGATATTTCAACCTCCTGTTTTACATAGTTACTGGAAACACTTTTCTGCCAGAGGTTAAAATTCATCCAAAAGCAATGGATGTTCAACTGCAGATTGCAAAAACAGTTTCTCTTACATCTATTATACTATCACATTTTTTTGCTTTATAATATGGAGCATGGAAAAAAAGAAAGGCACACCAAAAATAAGAGTGAGTTACATTCACGCCTCATTTTCTGCTTGCATTAGGCCCTTCAAACTGAGGAAAGGGAGCAGGGATTTTCACAAACTCTCTCTTCCTACTGCAGACCCACACTTCACCACCCCTTGCTTTTCCTAAGGGTTCCCTCTCTTTCTCAGGGAACTGACAAAGACTCTTTATTTAAAAATGCTATTCATAGACATATCAACAGCCCAGAAAAAATACAAACATTCAAGGAAAATGTTTTCTAAATTTTGAGGACCCCTCCCCCCAAATAAACTCCTTTGAAATATTTTCTCTTTTGGAATGATTGCAATGCTTTTTGAATCTGAGGAAATAACACATGGAAACTATGTGTTTCATACACATAGGCAGAAAGTGACTTTTGGAGGAAGAATAGGAAGAGGAAGAGGAGGAAGAGGAAGAGGAAGAAGAGGAGGCGAAGGCCCTATGAGCTAGGTGGAGTTGAGAGAGCGCTGAGAGAACAGCTCTGAGAGAACTGTGACTGACCCAAGCTCACCCAGCTGGCTGCATGTGGAAGAATGGGGGATCAAACCTGGTTTATCAGATTAGAGTCTGCTGCTCTTAACCACTACACCAAACCATTACATCAGATTATACCAAAGAAAGGGGAGGTGATACTATCTAGGTGTTCTTTAAGAGAGCAAACATAGAGGGTGTTATGGATTGCACTTTTAAAAACTTAGAAGTGCTGTGTAAACAGATAAAGGACTGTGAAGGGTTAGTTCTTCGCAGAGCAAGAGAGCCTTGAGTGACAGGCAATCTAATTGGTTAGCATCAGTTGAGCAAAGAAAGATTTCTGAACTGGATGCTGAGGAGGATTGAGTCTGATTTCAGCCTTAGCAGAGAGCAGTTTAACTTGGGGAAAGTTGGCAAGGAAGTTTGGGAAGTAGGCAAAGACTCCCATTCAGGCCAAGGAAAGGGGATAGATCTTCTAGAGACAGAAGGAATTTCCTACCCAGTCAAACAAGCTTTGAAGAGTGAAGAGACCCCTGGTCTGGCGTGGTTACAAACTGCCTTCAGAGACCTTAAAAGTCAGTTAAAAACTCAAGATGAGTACTGGTGACTCAAGAGAAGGGCTTTGGGTACTGGAAAGCGTGTACCAGCCTTCTGGAAACCAAAAGAGTCAGTGAATACTCAAAGAAAGCATACTGGAGTGTTTGGGAAAGCAAACAAAAGCCTCTCAACATAAAGATTTTAAGTAATTTTGAATCTTAAGAAACAGTCATTAGCCTGAAATATAAGAACTAAAGTCTGTGCATGTATTGGGTTTACCTCAGAAATTTTACCTGACCTTCCCCCTCTATGTTAAATAAAATATTTTATTTTTGAATTTCAAAATGCCTCAAGTGCCATTTAACTTGTTTAAGTTAAAGCAGACTCCTGATCCTTCCCTCAGGTTCCTGGGCTGAGCCCACAGGCAAAATATTATACTGTAACAGGGTGAGACAGCCAGAGTTCTTCAGTAAAGAAGAAAACACATTACTAGGTCAGCTCAGTCAGTGAAGGGAAAGACAAACAGAGCAAAATCTTGCCTCTGAGGGAGGGAAGTGGACAGGGCCATCATAGAGGGCAACAAGGAGAATGAACAGATTCGTTTAAGGGAGCAGCGGATGCTTTGGCATTCCAGACACAAGTAGGGATATAGCGGGAGCTAGGGACAGAAGGATCACGTGGGGCAAGAACTGAAAGGTAAGGCTCACACTCTTGTTCCCCTTCTCTTTGCTGGTAAGATATAACTATGATTTACCATGTTTCTTGAATGTGACGGAAAACAGTTCTCACTAACCATATGTTCTCTGTCAGGGTTGGGCCCAACATCCCTCAGACTCACAAGCATCTTAACCTGGGATCTAATCATAGATTAGTGATTGGGGACCATGACATCTGAACTGGGTGGGCCACTGACAGCTTTTCAGCATCATTTAGCATCAGAAATATGTAGACCACATCGGCAACTGTTCCTGCCAGAAGGTTTACAGACTAGGCAAGACAAACAAAATGAAAATATAAGACAAAGATTAATAAAAAATAGAGAGAACATTGTTTCTTTGCAAATTACAACAACTGTCATAGGCAGTGTAGGATTGATTTACAACTGGACCTCACATCAACAAACAAACCTATCCGCTTACATGCATAAAACCAGTAATTCTCACTGGTCTTATTTACGCATGCAGACAAACTGTAAATGCTAGTATGGCTTGAATCTTTAAAGCCATCTGGAATACTGGTACAGATACTTGATTTTGTTCCCCAACTTTGTGTGTCTAATTAACATCCACTAGAAAACTGTATTTCAAGAAAAGCTAACCAATACAGAACACTACAGTTAATTTTAATGCAGATATTTGTCCTGATGTAGACCAGATGGTTAGATTACAATGTATATGGACATATGCTACTTTTTTTCTTTTGAACAATTGTAAGATTGTATAGAATGCACCATAATTACATGGTTTTTACCTAACTTTTTAAATGCTTTACCATGAAAAACACAGTAAGCCACATAGTAAGCATTAGGGATAAATTTTCAAAGCTGTGGAAGAGGATTTAAATTTGTTGAAGCCAACAGGATTTATGTAGCTAAACCATATGCACTTTTTGGAAAAATAACTGAAATGTAACAAATACTAAACTGACCCTTAAAAAAGTGGATTTTATCAAGAGTTTAATAATTGACATTTCCCCTTGATAAATGCTAATTATTTTAAAAGCCTTATTTTAAGTTACTTAAAACTAAACTTATCTTAAGAAACAGATTTAGGAGGAGGGAAAGTATAATTTTAGATAAGTTTTAGTGATTATTTATGGCCAGGTAAAATAAAGTGAGACTTGTTTGTTCACAAGGAGATTGGATATAGTATACAATTTCCAAAACGGACATAAGGATTTCTGAGCTTGTATGAGAAACAGCCAGTTATGCCACTCCAGGTTCCTTGGAGGTGGGGTCTGATACACATTTAGAGATGCCAACTATGTACTGGGAAATTCCTGGAGATTTGGGGGCGGAGCCTGTGGAGGGTTGGGTTAGGGAATGGGAAGGACCTCAGTGTGGTAGAATGCCATAGACTCCACCCTCCAAAGTAGCCATTTTCTCCAGGGGAACTCATCTACCTTTGTCTGGAGATCAGTTATAATTCTGGAGGTTGGCAACCTTATCCAAATTTAATAAATCCCTATTTCTTATGGTTCAAGCAGGTGGACTACGCAACTGAGATAAAATCCAGCTTCTCCATTGTTTCCAAGAATTTCTGAGTAACTAACAAAAAAGCAACATTTTTCAAATGTTGTTTTCTATTTGTGTCTTAGCAATGACATCTGAGGACATTTCATACTGCAATTAATGAAATGCAAGGGTGGTTGGATGTGGTACTCGCTGGTATGAAGGACCAGCACCTTTGTGGGGGAAGGGGCTCTCCCAAGTGCTGAGGGGGGAATTGGTGGAAATCGATACAACCTTATATATGAGTACTGGCATCAAAAAGCACTAATGAAGTGTAATACCTATTACCATGTAGTATTTATAGCTATTCTTTCAATACTCATTTCTGTAAAGTAAGTGCTCCTCTTTGAAACTGGGATCATACTGTTATGTTTCATTAAGGTAAAGTGCGCCATCAAGTTAGGGAATGGGAAGGACCTCAGTGTGACTCTATGAATTTATAGTGACTCTATGAAGATCCACCTCAAGCAGCTTTCAGATGAGCAGATGTTGTTTGCTGTTGCTTTCCTCTGCATTGCAGCCCCACTCTTCCTTGATGGTCTCCCATCCAAGTATTGATCCTGCATAGCTTCCAAACTCTGATGGGATTGGGCTAGCCTAAGTTTTTAGGGCTGCTACCGTATTTTACAGTAAATGCTAAAAAGGTTTAGTTATAGCAAGTGGACACTCATGACAAAACATTGCATATTGTAGCTATGGAGACATGGCAGGGAGGCTCCTACTCACCCCTGCATCTATAGCTGCTACCTCAGTTGCCCTCTTTAAACCTTGCCAACTTAACTGGTGAGTGGCAGCAAAGAATCCTCCTTGCCACACCTCCAGCACCAATCCCCCCCCAGTCTGGCCAGTATTAGAATATACAATATTAGAATATACAAGTGGGGTGCCCACGAGAGTCATGGGGGGGAGATACCATCTCTCTCCATCACTACCACCCACCTTTGATCCTGGCCACAGTCATACCTGGGAACCGCTTCAAGGCTGGAGTGACTCCTAGTGTCCACTGCCACAGCTGAGTTGGAAGCTCCTGGCTTTGCCTGCCTCTGCCACAGCCCAGCCCAGAGTGGATCCTGGTAAATGCCTCTGCCATGGTTGAGCCAAGACAGACCTCCAGCATCTGCTGCTGCCAGGCCCAGAGAAGCCACCAGCTAAACAGAAGCAAGGTAAGTGCGTTGTCTGCATGTGCACAGACAATGCTCTTTTGTTTGGGGGGAGATTTGAACCCCCTAAATTATTTTTTTAAAGATTTCAGATCTTTCTGGAAATCTGGGGAGGGTTTCCCCCAAATACTCAGGAAAATCTGTTTAGTGTCTGCATGGCCCCAATCTGCAGATGTACATATTCACAGATGGAGACCACATGTCACTATTAATTATATAGATTATTATGAAAGATTGTGTATATTGGACAGAAGCACATAATTAGTTTTTAAGCAAGTGGAACCAAGCACTATTTGTTACTTTAGCCAGGTGGGAAAACCACCAATATCAATGGCAGATTTACTACATTACCAACCCAAGTATATGTAACAAAGTAATGAACCGCTTTGAGCCCTGGTCACATGAGTGTTCATAAACCCCTTCTGATTTTGAAGGAGGAGCAATTCTCTCATATAAAATGATTTACTTCAAACAGAAATGTTTGCTCTCAAGCCAGGAGGTGAATAATGGGACAGTGTAGGATCCCTTCCATTATAAAATTAGAGCAAGAGTTTCTAAAAATACAAAACCTTTCATGGGATTTTAAGAACTGGCAAAGGTGCATCAAAAAAAAAGGTGCAGGACTTAAGACAAAACTGTCTTCAGGACCAGTGTTCCCTCTAAGCTGAGTTAGTGTGAGCTAGCTCACAGTTTTTTAGCCTCTGGCTTACACATTTTTGTCTTTGCTTAGAAAGGATGGCTTCAAAGCAAACTGATTTATGCAGTAGCAAAATCACTCACTCACAACTTTGATGCCAGTAGCTCACAAAGTTGAATTTTTGCTCACAAGAGTCCACAGCTTAGAAGGAACATTGTTCAGGACATGAATCAGGAAGTCCAGTTCCTCCTTAAAGAACCAGGGGCTCCTTTCTTATTACTAGTGCTGTTTTGGACTTAAAAGGTTGTATCTAAGTCTCCTTAAGAATCTCTGTCTTGTGGCCTTTTTAAAAAGTGGCATCAGGAATACAGCAGTGACAATTAAAGTGCAGTCCTGTCTTCAAGTATCTGGCATTTAACTGTAGCAATGGTTAAGTGGACAGTATTCTTAGGAAAATTGTAGACTGGATTTTCCATCACTAAAACTGTTTTGGGGTGTGTTTTTTTTTAAAAAGCACATACCACTTCTTACTGGTGGTCAATGAAAGTCAGAAGGCATTATGCAGATTTATTCAGGCATCCATAAACCTTGTCATGGCTTTTATATATATATTTTTAACTGAATGTCCACATTGTTCATTATTCCAATGAAAAAAAATTGTTCAAGTTCATAGAGAAGCCAAATGCGGATATAGGAAAACATCCTCTTTTACCCCTAAAGCACTAACCGCATAGTGGCAACAGGAACTACATGAATCCTTACTCAAATACAGAACAGCCGCCACATTTTGGCATGTATTTTCAAATGCTGTGGGAAATGCACAAATGTAATACTTTGTTATATTCTGAAAGCATTAACTCTCCTAACTTACATTCTTCCTCCAAAAATCATATTAAAAGCTTACATCTAGGATCAACCGAGGTCCATCCTCTGCTATTTCATGCTCCTATCAAAAAGGTTAAGGAACGAACAATCTTTATATGGAAAAAATGTCATTTCTAACATTTGGCAAATGCAGCTTACCATAACATCAAATAATCCTCAAGGAGCCAATAAATGTATATTTCACAACATATTTCCCCTCAGTAGCTTCTTGCCTGAGCAAATTTGCTGGTTACCCAGATTTCCTCTCGTGCCATGATTCATCCTTGAAATGGCTCCAATTTTCCTTATACTATGAACAATATAGTAACAAACATCAGATATATTATTTTCACAGAACTGGTCATCTTATTTAGATCATTGTGAAGCCTAGCCAGGCTGGTATCCAGTTGCAAGTCAGCACTAAGCAAGGCACTGAGGTAACCTAGCCTCCCCCCAGAGAAAACTAGAGTGTATAGTGGTTAGAATGGTGGACTGGGATATGGAAGACCCAGGTTCAAATCCCCACACTGCCACAGAAACTCACTAGGTGACCTTGGGCCAGTCACTCTCTCAGCCTACCTGCTTCAAATGGTTATTGTAAGGCCATGACCTGGATAGCCTGATCTCATCAGATTTCAGAAGCTAAGCAAAGCCAACCAAGGCAAGTAATTGGAAGGGAGACCTCCAAGGAATACCAGGGTTTGGGATGCAGAGGCAGGCAATAGTAAGCCACCTCTGTGAAACATCCAAACCCCTCTAGGGGTCACCAGAAGTCACCATGATTTCCAGACACACAAGCGCACAGAGAGAGAGAGAGAGAGAGAGAGAGAGAGAGAGAGAGAGAGAGAGAGAGAGAGAGAGAGAGAGAGAGAGAGAGAGATTTTTATTATAAGGATAAAACTAAGGAGGAGAGAACAATGTAAGCCACTTTGCGTCCCTATGGGAGAGAATTATGGGTGTAAATCGCTAAATAAACCAGTAAATATTCCTAGAATTAAGTAAGCCCAATACGCACAGAGAATTGATACTACAAAGCAATGTTTATATCACGTTTATAACAAGAATCATCACTGTATAAGGACTACTGGAATATGAATAAGCTATCCTTTTCATTTCATCTCTAAATGTTACATGGTTATTATATTAAAAATGGAGAGTCCAATTTTTCTGGGAAAAAATTCTAGAAAAACTATTGCTTTGTCTTATTATGTACACACAAAATGAGAAGGCCCGTCAGCATCTCCTACCTGTTGCATGGGTCTGTTGCTTCGTTTCTGAGGTTGGTATGTAAGCCATGTATATAAGACTGGATCAACGTTGATTGTTAATCCTTGCATGTTCGCTAAAAGCACAGCTCCTGTATAACGACAGCAACAACAAATTTACAAACTGTACAATTTACACAATGGCTGAAAATATTTTCAGTGCATATATGAACTGGTGTAAGTTCCATGACGGTGGTGTCTCTAGCATCACAAACAGCACTGCAATGTCAGTGAAGCCTGGCAGCAAGGCTTGAAGCCCTGCAGCAGTGCAGTTGTGAGACACTCAGGTGGAGACCTCCATGATGTCTGAAATGGCCCTTTATGCTCCCAAGTGTACATTAATGTGATAATCTAAATATTGGAACTGCAATGTGTGAATGAGAACATAATGTGACATAGATTCTCCTTCAAAGAGAGGGGGAAGAGCTGGAATTGGTCTTTAAAGGAATGAGGCTGTTCAGGAGTTAGATTAGTGGAAGAGAGGCCCTCTGTGGCTAATAGTCATGGCTACTAAAGGGAACATTCACTTTCTGAATACCAGTGCCGGGAGGTAACATCAGGGGAGGGCCTTGGCCGCTATGTCCTGTTGGTTGGCCCTCTAGGGCAACTGGTTGGCCACTGTGTGATACAGAATGCTAGATTAGGTGGACCAGTGGTCTGATCCAGCAGAGCTCTAGGTTGACAATAGGTTGCAGGGTTAATACTCCCATACATTCAGAGATCACTCATACATCTCCTCCTTTCAGCCTATCTTCCTGAGCAACTCCTTTCTTCTCCAGATATTGCTGAGGGAAATGCTGTTGGTGTTTTCCTTTCTCTAATTCTTCCACATGTCAACTTGACTCCTGTTAAGCAAATCACTTATATCCCTCCCGCAACTCATATCATCAGATTATTACATGTATTGCCAACCAAGCAAGGGATACATGGATGAATACAGATGTATGGCCTTCACATGTGTACTTCTTTGACACTGGTTTTGGGATTCTAACTACATGGACATACAGTACTTGGGAAGTACGAGAGAGAGAGAGAGAGAGAGAGAGAGAGAGAGAGAGAGAGAGAGAGAGAGAGAGAGAATAAGTGACAAAAGCAGTGTTTATTGAGTACAGTAAGAGAACGAGGGACAGAGTATGCATGCACAGCTGGGATGAAAGAGCAAGAGTGGGTGGGGTGGGGTTAGGTGGGGTTGATGACTGATGATGATGCCTGAGCCTTAATTATGAGTGTAGCTGAGTCATAGTGGTGTAACAAAAGTCTAAGGGTAAAACCTAAAATGGCAGACTTAAAGCCCCCCCCCTTACCTCAAACCCACATCCTTCCCTTTCAGTGGCTGCAACAAGTTTTCTCCCCCTTAAGTTATTCCAGGGAAGAATGTATGGACAGGCAATGAGGTTATCTTCATTGACTGAGGACCTGATTACTATATTTGTCATGGGATGTATTATTCTGGACATTTCCCAAGTAGAGTGGAATGTTCAGCTATTGCCCCACAAGCACATTTTATTCTAAGTGGATTTGTTATAAATCAAATTGCCTACAGAACTCAAGTGAATCCAACACTAAGAATGAATACCTGTACAGTTCTTCCCAACAGTGGGTTATGGACCTGTGTCTGCAACTCCCAGTGATTTTTTTAAAAAAATTATCAGACAGGGGACCCAGTTTGAATCAGAACTACAGACAAGGGGAGGTATGGTTTAAATTTCCTATCTGAAATAGTCCCAGGGAGCCACTGTTTGCCCTGGATGTGCATTCTGGTGGGGAGACTAGTTTTTAAAAAGACATGTATTTGGGAGGTTTACTTAAACCCCCTCTTCCCTTACATCACTATCCTTGTCCAAATTGGGCCTCCATGCACCTGATAACTGAGATTTTAAAAAGAATATTTATCCAGACCTTCCTACTGAGACCAATAAATTAAGTTTCTGCTAAAAGTAACAGATATTGATAAGTTTGTCTTTTAAAGAGAAAACTAGCAACAATGATACTGATTATAATAGGCACAAGATCTCACATTTAGCTGACATACACACTAGATATGACACCGCAACATGAATAAAGTAACTACTGTTGCATGTGTTTGCCTTATTCTGCATTAAGAGATTTTGAAGTGAACTGCTAAAGGAATTGTATCCAAAGACATTCAAATTCAGAGCAATGCAAGGAAATCAAAGCCAAACTGAAAAATAGCAGACTTGCTATATCCTATTGGTGGAATTTCCAAACTCAAGAAAGCACAGCTAGAAGTAGAAATATGGAGATAGAGCCTTGAAAAAAATTGTTGGAAACACCTGAAAACAGGTCATTGTGATGTAGAAGTATACAGATACAAGCCAAGACTTTCTGACAGGAAATAGCTAAATATAGGCCCTACCAGACTTATGGGACAAGGGGGATACAATGGAGGCTGAAGATAAGATGCAAATGACAAATCCATTCCCCTGGAGAAAATGGCAGCTTTGAAGGGTGGACTCTATGGCATTATATCCTGCTTAGGTCCCTCCTCTCCCTAAGCTCCACCCTCTGCAGGCTCCGCCCACAAATTCCCAGGAATTTCCCAGCCCAGCATTGGCAACCCTAGAACACATATAAATGGGGGGGGGAGACTGGCTTGGCTTTCTTCATTCAGAAGAGATTACTGCACACAATGTTGAACACAAATTACTAAAAGATAATTCCCAATGAAATTAATTAGATTTATTGAGAATGAATAGATATATTAAGAATGATTAAATCTATTAAGAATGAATCTCTCGAGATATTTCAATGATTATAATCATTTCTAAAAAGTAAATGGCTTTTGTTTTTTAAAATTGTTCAACTTAACACCTGTCTCCAAAATTCTTTTGTAAATTTATGAAGTGACCCTGTTACCAGTAGAGCCAATGGAATCTTTTTACTAGCCGCTTGGCAGAGCAGAATCAGCTCTTCAGCTTTGGTATTTTAATTGAATTAGATACTATGTAACCATGACCTAGAACTCTTTTATGTTTTAATCTTTTGATGTGGCATTCCCATGAAAACTTCTATGAAGGTCTTGCATTGCTCTCAGTAATATATGTGTTTTGGTAGCCAGTGCTGATATTAAATACACTTGCTAGTTTGGTGTTATAGGAAGCATGTAGAACAACCTTATTTTCAAGTTGAATTATTCTGACGAATTGGTATCCGGCATATTCATGGCTTCAAAAACAAAAATAAAAGTAACGATAATATAGATAACTATACCAGTGCACTGGAAAGCTAATAAGAGAAGGAAATATTCAATATCCTACCCTTGGCTCTTGTGCAAGGCAAATATTTAGATATCCTTTATTTCCAATTTTTGTGTTTTTGCCAACTGACCACAGCTAAAACAGTTGAAGATGTGTTACTTCACCGTTCACTTTAGAAGGATATTCATTCCTTATACATTACTCCAATTTTAACCAAGTTTCCAAGCAGATCTGATAAATTCTATATATCTGTTCCTCTTGCAGACTGCTTTAATGAAACCCCCTTTTAGGTGGCCTGAATCTTGCTCTTTGGCTCAGTCAGTAAGGAAGCAGATGTGTCGATCTTTTGATTAACTGCTTTGTTATACACACACACACACACTAATGATGATTTCTGCTGTTTCTACCCAGGATTGTTATTCTCCATCTATTGCTTAATGTTAAGGTTTCTATTCTACTTTTTGCTGATGGTACAGTTCTCCTATCAGGAACAACATCAGGACTATCCTCTCTGATAGAGGTTTTTGTCTCTTACTGTCTGGAAGAAAGCTTGATAGTTAATTATCAAAAATCCAAGGTCATTGTTTTTGGACAAAAATCTCATGTATACCACAAGTGGAAAATTCATGGTAATGATATTGACGAGGTCCCTATTTTAAATACTTAGGGGTTCGGTTCAACCAGAAATTAACTTAGTCAGTGCAAAATGTTCATGTTAAAAGACTGGCTACAGTGGCATCAAATATTATCTGTCATTTCTTTTACTCATCTGAGGCTCAGCCACCATCATACTGTTTAACACCAAGATGGCTGTGCAAAGTTCATATGGAGCTGGTATCGGGACTGATAAAATAGGGGAGTCCTTGGATTCATTCTTCTTAAATTCCTACATTCCATCTCCAGAATTCTGAAATGTGTAGCAGCAGTGGCCCTCTGAGCTGAATTGGGACAACCATCTCTTGAAGCTCAGGCTTGATTGAAAGCTTTTCCCCTTAAAGTTAAAATTATACATTCCAACACCAAAGAGGGCTACCTCAGCTTAGTCAGAGAGGATTCTTATGTTTCCCATTGGGATAAACTTTCTGAGCAATGACACCAGCTGCTCAGTCATTCCTTGGACTCCCTTCATTCAGTTACCAGACAAGAAGCTATGAGAACAATTAAGAAACGTCTATTTAAGTATGCTTATAAGAGTATATAAGGTGGAGCTGCGGTGGCTCAAGTGGTTAAGACGCTGAACTGCAGGCTGTGGAAGGTCAGTAGTTCAGCAGTTCGAGACCCGGGTGCCGCATGACGGGGTGAGCTCCTGTCTCTAGTTCCAGCTCCTGCCAACCTAGCAGTTCGAAAGCAAGAAATTGCAAGTAGATAAATAGGTACCACTTCGGTGGGAAGGTAACAGCGTTCCGTGCGCCTTGGTGTTTAGTCATGCCGGCCACATGACCAGGAAATGTCTTCGGACAGCGCTGGCTCTTCGGCTTTGAAACGGAGATGAGCACCGCAACCCTAGAGTCGGATTCGACTGGCTTTCGAGCAAGGGAACCTTTACCTTTACCTATAAGAGTACAATCTGTAGAGCACAACACGTTTATTCTATTCAATTTGCTGGTATTCTTCCACATGGAGAGCTTCCCAATCACTGTTCATATTTGACTGTTTCTCGGTATAGCTGTGCTTTTATACTGGTGTGCCTTAATGCCTTACCATCTTGAGTTTTGCAAAGGAGGTATCTTAAACATACTCGGATAGAACATGTGACTGTGGTGCAGGTAGTGTAGATATTCTGTAACACATGACCTTTGAATATAATTACTTTTTTGAGCCTAGAAATCTTTTAATTTTTCCTTTGCTCAAAATATAGATTATATGGATAAATGACCTCTTTTATTAAAAGATAACAGCAGACCTATCACTCTTTTAGCTGCAAAATTTTATGCGGTAGTGACATATTTTTGTGGCTGTTTAAATGTGGTCTACCTTTTTATATTTTAGTAATCTGCTTACTAAACTTGGCCCCACTGGTGGACCTCCTGATGGCACCTGGTATTTTTGGCCACTGTGTGACAGAGTGTTGGACTGGATGAGCCATTGGCCTGATCCAACATTTGCTTCTCTTATGTTATTAACTAATAAGTTAAGAAGCAATATGAGACAGAGAGGTGTTTTATTTGAGTTTAGTTTGTGCTCTTATATTGGCGTTCTCTGGAATGGAATGGGATTTTAAGGGGGGAAATGATAAGTATTAGGACATTTCACTTTATTTCCCCACAACTGGGAAAAGAATTCCCAGATACATGTCTGCAAACATTAGGAAAGTCCAACTGTCTGGGATCAGACCAAAAATCTGTCTAGTCCCGCTGGCTGTTTTTCATGTTTTCTAGCCAGAAGCCCAAAAACATGGTGTGAGAGTACCAGCCTCTTTTTGTAATTACTGGAGGTGTTTTGTCTCTGAGTATGATGATTTAATTTAGCCATCAAGGCAAAGAGCATTTTCAGACAAAGGGCCAAACTTGGAAATGTGAACCAAAAAAAGTTAACAAATGTGGACAGGTGAGCCATTTTGAATGGATAGAGTTCAAACTTCAGGACAAAATCTGGCTTCTGTTCAAACTGAATTATTACTGACATTTAAAAGTATCTGTGCACAAACTTCTACAGGTGTTTTTTTTAGTCTGTCTTCCCGCTTGAACCATTTGCTGTGTTGGTGATTTATTTCTCTGTGTTTCTTGGTCTTGCACGCTGTGCTATTTATGCCCTCATTCACTTAATCCTGATTTGGTGGTACTGAATTTCAGCAGGCAGTCAAGTACCCAGCATAGTTGTATCTCTGTTTGATATGAGATTTGTATTAGGATGGATTTGCAAGATTCTTTTAATCACTGTGGCAAGAGGTATGTATGTATGTATTTATTTATTTGCAACCTTGCACTAAGGTAAATGTCAATTAGATCTAGGGGAAGATTCAAACCTGATTCTGAATTGAAGGCCAACATGAATTCAGCAAGTTTCAAAATTATTAACTCATCAAGTACAAGAACTACACATTTGTGTATAGCCTGTAATGTAATAATTTTTTGTAATTGGCTGTATAAATGTAACAGTAAATAGATGGAATGTTAGAAATGTTTTGAGCTTTTGCACCTCAACTTCAGTCCCTCCACAAACACTCTTACTCTTAGAAGACTAATCAAGAAAGTCCCTAAAGGGGGTTTTGTGTGTTTGTGTGTATGTGATTTAAGGAGGCCCAGGCAGCAGGCCTTCCTGTCACTAGCCTTCAGATTTTCTTCGGCTAGGGTTGCTGTCTCTGGGTGGGAAAATTCCTGGAGATATGGTGTGGGGGGTAGAACCTGGGGAGGGTGGGGACTGGGTAGGGGAGAGACATCAGTGGGGTATAATGCTACAGAATCTACCTCCAAAGCTGCCATTTTCTCCAGGGGAACTGATACTTGTAGTGCAAAGATCAGTTGTAATTCTGGGTAATCACCAGGCCCCACCTGGAGGGTGGCAACCCTAGAGTCCTCTTAGTCATTGGTAAAAACAAACAGACTACAATGGCATAAAACCACCTTCCATCATGGCATAAAACCACCATATAAGAGGATTTTGCAGAATATTAGTGTCCTGTGTCAGAAGGAAAACATCAGCTACAAACATTTAACCTTACAGAGATTCAGCTAATAGGATCGCAACCTGAACTGGCAAGCCACAGAGCTAGAGAAACTATGAACTTGGGTTGCTACTTTTTTCCTGGCAAGGCCCAAGTGCCTTTATCAACTGCATTACATGATGGACAGATACTTAACAGGTGAAGCCCTCTCTGCATCAAAATAAACTATTATTGCCACTTTTCAGAAATGCACATAGTGATATATCTGAGCAGACAGCCCACATGTCAAATGAAAACATCATCATTAGTGGCTCCTTTGTATATTTTTATTTAAAAGATATAGGATTGGATCCAGAGCAAATTTTGCATTAGTCTGCCTTCCCTGCTGCCCCCCCCCCCACTGCAGCTCACCAAGCTCTATGAAAGAGTCCCCTGTTCCTCAGGAGGCTGCAGCAGGCGGGAAGGGAAAGGAAAAATTCCATTAACCAAAGTACCTTCAGTCTGGATCCACCCCATACAAAATATAGATACTAGAAGATGTGATTTAAAAAGAGAGCCTTCTAAAATACTACCCTTGGAGCATATTTTTATAAGTTTTATATATCTTGCTGATCCTAAATGGGAACATATGTTTATCTAATCCCCTCTTGAAGCTGTCTATGCTTGTAGCCACCACTACTTCCTCTGGCAGGGAATTCCACATGTTAATTACTCTTTGGGTGAAGAAATACTTCATTTTATCTGTTCTAAACCTACTGCACATTAATTTCATTGAGTGGCCATGAGTTCTTGTATTGTGAGAAAGGAAGAAAAGTACTTCTTTCTCTACCTTCTGTATCCCATGCACAATTTTGTAAACCTCTATTATGTCACCCCTCAGACATCATTTCTCCAAGCTAAAGAGCCCTAACCTCTTTAACCTTTCTTCATAGGGAACGTATTCCATCCCCTTAATCATTTTTGTTGCCCTTTTCTGCACTTTTTCCAATGCTATAATCTTTTTTAAGGTGTGGTGACTCCTTGAGCTGCTCCAAATGAGGCTGTACCATCAATTTATACAGGGGCATTATGATACTGGCTGATTTGTTTTCAGTTCCCTTCCTAATACCCTCAGCACAGCATTTGCCTTTTTTATTGCCTTCACACACTGAGTTGACATTTTCTGTGACTTATCTACCACGACTCCAAGATCTCTCTCCTGGTCAGTCTCTGCCAGTTTGGACTCCATCGATGTGTATTTATAGTTAGGATGTTGGCTCCAATGTGCATTACTTTCCACTTGCCCACATTGAACCTCACTTGCCTCATATCAGTTATGCTTGGAGTCTCTGATCCAAGCATATTAGTTATGCTTGGAGTCTCTGATCACAATCAATATCCCCAAAGATATTTCATTCAGTGAAAATGGCAGTGCCTTACGCTAAAAAGATCCCAGGAAGAGTTGCCAATTGGGAAGCAACCCCAAATTTCCTACTTCTGTTAGGTTGGAGGGGCAAGCTGCCTGCTCAGTAATTCGCAGGGAAGGGGGCAAGCAGGGCAAGTGCCAGGCTTTTTTGCACCCTAGGCAACATAGGGGGATGGAGAAAGAAAGGAAACCTGTAGCAGGAAGGTGGGGGGAGACAAAGGAGAGAGTTTTAACCATGTCGGTCTGCAGTAGAGCAGCTAGATTTGAGCACAGCAGCACCTTCAAGACCAACAAGGAAAAAGAACCAAGAGGGGGGAAGCCAGCGGAGTCCCCCACTGCAATGGAGGGAGCGAGGCACAAGAGAGGGTGGGGGGCAGGGAAGAACTGCAGATGTGCCACGAGGCTCCTCCCTCCCTGGAGAAGGTGGCTGGGCAGGTGAGTGAGGGACCCTGAGTGAGCACTCACTCACCCTTCCCGCAGGCAGGTGGCCCTGGCATGCCTGGACAGGCCCTCCTGTCAGCAGCAGCTCAAGTTCAATGCCTCCATCCCAGTAGGGGCCAGCCGGCTGGCCATGGCACCCTGCCCTGCGGCGGAGGCAGCTCGGGGCTTGCAGAGCTGGGTGCTTGCAGCGGCATCACCTTGCCGCCCTGGTGGCTGCATCCAGCCAGCTGCACTGGAGAAGAAGGGAGAGAGGGAGGAGATACATGGGAGAGATGTGCCCCCACCACTGCTGCTGGCACATGGGGAAGGAGCCTCGTCCCACAGTCTGGGCTGGGCAGTGAGGGCACCTGCTCTCTGCTGGGATCTGCCACTGCCTAATAAAAGAGTGGCTTCTGCTCCCCAGCACCACTGGCGCTGCTGCTCTCCCTCCCTGCAGCCTGAGGGGGCACCCAGGGCACTGCGGCTGTGATGCATCTCCTGGTGCGAGTTGAGAAGGACTTTCATGAGGGAGGGGCGGGGCGGCAGGCCAGCGTGGTGCCCCCTATATGGTGGCGCGCTATAGGCAACTGCCTAACCTGTCTCTATGGACAGGCCAGCCCTGGGGGCAAGTTATCCTTCTCTTACAACTCCTAGAGGGTTCTTGTTTCATATATTTTCAAGTCTTGAAAACTGTTTGCATTTCTTTCATGTTCCAGGAGAGAAAGCATACAGTAAGCTATCAGTTACTACACCTCATAAAAACCTGAGCTGATACTGATGGCCTTGATAAAATGAGATGCTACAAGAAAGAACAATTATGCTGAGTGAGAAAAACAAAACAAATGACTGCCTAAATATCTAATATATTTCAAATGCAATTCAATTTTTCCATCATCAGCGTGAAATGGAATATACTGAGGGAAGTGCTGAACAGCATGAATAGCTTGTGTTATAGTTCTATTAAATATGAAGCATTGCTGGTACCAAGAAAGGGGGAAAATGTGGAAACTGCAATCATCACAATCAAATATTCTTGATCTATGACTAGCTGTTACACATGTAGCAAAATAAACACAATTAGTTTCTAATCTGTTCAACAGGGAAATTTGGAATAAGTTTTTTTTAATTAAAGACCAGTGTGCGTTTGTATAGAATTCTAATACTAATACGACCACACAGTACAATCCTACGAACAGCATACTTTATTAAAAATACTCAAGCAAAATTCTTCTGTTTACAGACAATCTGATTCATAACAGATACACCATAAATCGCTATATGGAGAAATATGCAGTTCTCTCTATCTTAGTCTAAAAGATCAGGGTAGGGGCCATTGTGATGCTCCTGCTTACTGCCAGAATACTGACGTCCACATTCCAAACATGCTTTACCATCAACTGGGTAATCCAAAAGTGCTGTGATAATTTTCATTTATAGCCGGAGCTGCAGCGTGGAGTTTAGTCACGCAGTGTGAAAATCAAAACACACTCTAAGTTTTATCAGACATGAAAACAATTTATTTGAACATTTTTACCCTGAAGATAGTTTCAGAGCGCAGCCATGTTGGTCTGCCACAGAACAGCTGGATTCGAGTCCAGTAGCACCTTAGAGACCAACAAGATTTTTGGGGCATGAGCTTTTGAGAGTCAGAGCTCCCTTCGTCATTCAAGAGCTCATATCCCAAACTCTTCTTGGTCTCTAAGGTGCTACCAGTCTCAAATCTAGCATTCTTACCCTTTTTTTCCCTCCTGCTCTGGGTTTACAAAAAGCAGAACACACTCAAATACTATTTAAAGACATACAACCCAAGAGCTGCCAGTATACCCTTGAAGCAGTTGATAAGCCACCAGTTCTTCCTGGGCTGGGGCTGCTTTCGTCAGTATGGCTCACACAGGGCCTGGCTGCAACAGTTCTTTAGCTCTTGCTCTTAGGTTTGTGCCACTGGGAAACTCCAAATACCTGCAAGGAGGGAGTGGTTGAGCCCAGGTCTTATTCAGCTGACTTAGATGTTCCCAATTCCCTCCCTTCCTCAGTTTGGTTGCTTTGTAAATGTCAACTTATCTGAGATGCAATACCACTAAAATACAACGGGTTTGCCACTGACATCAGTGGGATGTGGATGCAACCCCAGATGTCCTGCATTTCATTTCTGAGCAGTGAAGCTACCCTCAAGAAGGCAAGCATCACAATACTTCTGGCATTTTAAAGAAATGTGGAAAATGCATTGCCGTAATATTGCAACATTAGAACCAAAATACATTCTCATTTGCTCTACAAAGAAGGCTTTCATGGTGGGGGGAGGTAACTATCCTCCTCCATGGACAATTCTCAAGGATGTCTTTCACTGTTCTCCTTTTTCATGTGACTTTTGCATGCACCAAAAACATGGTTTCTGCTGCAGCTTCTAGAGATACAGAGGAATGGTCTGGCTCCTGTTTCCTTCGTGAGATACAGTGGATACATGCCAACCCTTCCTGCAGCCAGTTCACTGGCTAGTTCAATGCAGCAAAATCTTTCCCATTTCCCTTTGTGCTTTCTATTTCTTCATTGGCAGAACTCTACTGCTTACTTACTACAAGTATGAAAGTTCTAGCCCTGCAGGAAACCACAAATTCTGCAAACCTCTTCAATTCAGGATCAAATACTGTAGTAAATACTAACATCTTTTGGTAATTTTTTATTTTATTTCAAACAGTAGGTGTCTATTGACTATTAAATAAGGGAATGAATAACTAATAAAAACGGCATATTGAAGAAGTAGTCTACCATACCTAAAATACCATGTAAAATAAATATATGAGATGACATAAAAATATGTAGAGACTTTACAAGAAACTTGGAAAAATGCCTTCTGACTTTTCATGTTCCGTCTTCCTTTTGTAGAAAATACTTTTCAGTAATGTTGATGCTGGTTAAAAAAAATAAATCATTTGGAAAGAAGAGTGAATGAATGGGCAGTTGTAATGTATATTTTCATGGAAACAGGTGGTGGCCACTATTATTCTGTGAAGACATCTCCATGAATAAAAAGGTCAATTGCACTTACAATCTTTCGTCATTTTAACATTTGTAAGAGATGTACCAAAAAAAAGTTATCTTTTCAGGCCTTAAATCTCTAATCTGTGGCCTTAGTTAGAACATTAAAAACTAGCAAAAGTTATGCAAAGGTATTACATTAAGAACCACTAATCTTGGGTTAATTATGTATGAAGAAAGGCAGGATATAAATATTTTAATAAATGATCGATATTTATTAAATCATGAGAAAGTGGAAATGCTGATGCAAAGAAACTTTTCAATACTACAAATTTGTTCGAAGTGTTGAACTAAATCCTTCAGATATGCTTTGGCATCTGTCATTTTTATTTATTTATTAAACTATGTCACATTCTCACATAGAAATCATTATGGTATCTGCTAAGACACCATTCAATTAACTAATTCCACACACACACATCCAACAACACCATTGGTTTATTATGCAAACCGGGAGCTTGGGCGGAACTACATGTTACACACAAATATTTGTTACAGAATTCTCCATCTTCCAGGAAAAGGAGAACTGTAGCGATTAGACTGCTGGATTAGGACAGGAGAGACTTGGGTTCAGTTTTCCACTCTGCCATGAAGCTAACCTTAGGCTACATTTAGACCAGTCACACGATCTCACTCTAAAGCACTTCAACAGGGTGACAGTTCAATATAAATGAGGAAGGGAGAATAATGAAATCTCTACCATGAACTCCTTGGAAAATGCACAGAATAATAATGTAACACAAAAAGAGAAAAAGGCAGCTTTAGTTACAGGTGATTTGAAGCAAAGAAAGAAGATATGCTTCTGCCACTTGCCACATCTGTGCTGCTCTACACGAAACTGCTTCCTTCCTCCACCCCCAGTAGTCTTCCAGACATATTTGTCATGGTAAGTGTGTATCTGAAACCCCATGGGTGGGAGGAGATGCTTATAGAGCATGGAGCTGCAGCAGAAAGAACTATGTGGACAAAGACAAGTTACTTAGTGCAACAGAACTACTACCAGTAGTGTAGGAAACGACAGTATCCTTTATTTCACCAAAGCTATCATAAATGAATGGGCAATCTTTCAAGTTCCCCAGACCCTCTCATTGTGTTCGATACTAATCAAAAATGGGCGGGGCGGTTTCTTGGAAATGATGGGAAAGCCTCTTTCTTTGCAGACTGCTATGGTCTAGATTTTTAGTTTTAGTTTTGCTGTCAAATTGCAGCCAATTTATGGCAACCTCACAGGGTTTTCAAGACAAGAGACGTTCAGAGGTGGTTTGCCATTGCCTGCTTCTGTGCTGCGGCCTTGGTCTTCCTTGGTGGTCTGCCATTCAAGTACTAATCAGGGCCTACCCTGCTTAGTTTCTGAGGTCTGACAAGACAGGACTAGCCTGGACTATCCAGGTCACGACATATGGTCTAGAATGGCTTTACTTAATTAAATTAATCTAATGGAAGGCAACCCTGACCTGGATAGCCCCGGCTAGCCTAATCTCATCAGATCTCAGAAGCTAACCAGAATCAGTCATGCTCAGTATTTGGATGGGAGTCCACCAAAGAATACCAGGGTTGCAATCCAAAGGCAGGCAATAGCAAACCACCTCTGAATGTCTCTTACTTTGAAAACCCTACAGCAAAGGTGAAGAACTCATTTGTTATAAGGGCCGGATTTGACATGAATTGGAGTTTGTTGTGCCAGGCCATGTGTGTCATAAAATGTAATGCCAGGCAACAGAGACATAAACTTTATAAAGGATACATACAAACACAATTAAAGGTATTATAACAGCTATTCCATTGGCATCCCACATTATGAGGGGATGTGTGCGTGTTAAAACTAATATTTCTCTGAAAAACTGAAGTTCCTTGAGTTTGTTGAACTCTATATTTTAACTGTGATTAGTCCCAAACCTCCCCCCCCAAAAAAATATATAAACTACAAATATAAATGGTCTGAGCCTAGGACCCAGGGGAAGAACATGAAATGGCTGAGCATTGCAAGCTTCCTCCCCACTCCAGATCTACTCAGAGTGGCAGTGGCTTTCCAGGGTCTCAAGGGTTTTTTTTATAGGGTGCTTTGAGATAATAATTTTGGGTGTCCTCCAGTGTTCCCTCTAAGCTGAGTTAGTGTGAGCTAGCTCACAGTTTTCTAGCCTCCGACTCACCCATTTTTGTCTTAGCTCAGGAAGGGTGGCTCTGGAGCAAACTAATTTATGTCGCAGCCAAATGGCTGGCTCACAACTTTAATGCCGGTAGCTCATTAAGCAGCATTTTTGCTTGCAAGCCTCCACAGCTTAGAGGGAACATTGGTGTCCTCTTCAGCACTTGTTCTGCTAATATTCCATTAGAAGTCCACATTAGGAGGGTGTGTGTGTTAAAACTAATATTTATCTGCAAAACTGGAGTCCCTTGAGTTTGCAGGACTCTATATTTTAACCCTGGCTGTTCCCAAACCTTCCCCCCCACACCCCCTTAAACGTGCCTGCCTAAATTGGAAAGGTGGAGGAACAGTGGGATTTTGCAAAGCAATTTTTTAAATATAAAAGAAGCACAAGGATCACAGCAGAAGGATCCACACCTTCACTCCTATCTGAGAGGAAGACTATGGAAGCCAGAAGCAGTGGCTGGGAAGTTTGGCAGTTTCACCCTGTGCTTCCTGCTCTCAGAGGCAGCCCCCCGTCCTCTCTGCTCAAAGGCAGCTCCAACCTCTGTTTCCTGCTCTCAGATGAAGCCCCGCCCTGTGCTCTTTATACACCAAGGCAGCTCAAGCTCAGAACTGCAAGAATAGGCAGGGGAGGGGGAAGAGAAGAGAGTCCCACTTCCGGGCCAGATGAAAGGCCTGAATGAGCCGGTTCCGGCCCGCGGGCTGTAGGTTTGACACCCCTGCCCTACAGAGTCACTATATATCAGCTGCAACTTGATGGCCAAAGGAGGGGGGAAAAGGAAGGTTATGATTAAACCAACTGCTGTTACAGAAGAGAGAAGAGATCCATACTGCAGATGCCAAAAGTTTTAAATGTAAAGTGAGTTTTAAGTAGATGCGGAGAAATACTTCAGAGACTGAATGATGGGAATGACATAAAATAACATGAATTGGTGTTTTTACAAATCCAGAAGAGATTACTGCTATTAAATATAATCCAAAATGGAATTTGCCTTTGGTGCCACAGTGCCACCATCCTGATCCATGCAGATTTACCCGCTATAAACTGCCATTGGCACCAGCAAGCCAGTTACCTGCCTTCTCTATTTGTCTTCCCTTTGATTAATACCTTATTTTTGACTTCATGTAACTAATTTTTTGCTCAAAGTTACAATACTTCCTCCAAAGTGCCTGCAGTCCATCCCAACAAGGGATTAGTGAAAACAGGAGAGAGAAAATGATTCTTCAAAAACAGGGGGGAAAGGTCTGTTTCTCCCAAAACCACTGATGTCTGAACCTCAGCATTCCTGACACCAGTGTTCCCTCTAAGCTGAGTTAGTGTGAGCTAGCTCATGGTTTTTTAGCCTCTGGTACACGCATTTTGTTCTTAGTTCAGGAAGGATGGCTCCAGAGCAAACTAATTTATGCAGCAGCCAAACTGCTTGCTCACAACTTTAATGCCAGTAGCTCACAAAGTAGAATTTTTGCTCACAAGATTCCACAGCTTAGAGGGAACATTGCCTGACACACACTAGATCTCATAGGCTTGTCCCATACTCTGTACCCGTAGAGAACACAGTAATCTTACAAAACACTAAGGAATGGTGACATTACTGGTGTGGAATCCTAAACCCCTGTATACATGCACTTGGGAGACATAGAAACATACACTACAGGTTTAGGAAAGCATTGGAAGTCTAAACTGCATTTCTGCCATTCACACATCACACTTGCTATGAAAAACACAGGTGTTAGCACTGGTGGAAAACATGAGTGCCATGAAAAACATCTAAGAGGAACTAAGCCATGAGCAGCCTTTTCAAAGTTGCCTTGCAGGTATTATATAAAAACAAACATGGCCGCTCCCAGATACAGAACTTCACTCAGAGAGCCACTGGATCTAAAAACACACACTCTATAGAAATTAGGGGATGGCTTTGAATTTAGACATATAATTGTCAGGAATAAATGTGTGTGGTTATTTAATGTTTTAGGAATAATTTAGTTTGAGTTTTTTGTCATTTATTGTACCTGAAGGAAAATGGTAGAGAGAGAAAAAATGGAAATAGTAATTTCTACATATAATTTAGCTTTGAGCTATTCTGAAATTATATAAACCTCATTTAAAATGTTAGAAAAAATATTTACATGAATCATTTAAACCATCTGTAACATTATTTCACAAGACAGGAAGGGGGAGGGGAGAAGGCAGTGGACGCAGCCCACTGTCCTAATAGTGGGGGGAAAGCCCAGTTCTCACCCACCCACCTTATGTAGGAGGGAGGGGTGGCTCACACCTTGCAAAGGCAGGGATCATGTGGAAGCAGCTCCTGCATGCTTTACTGATAGCAGTGGCTGCTCGCTCCAGGGAGGTGGAGGCCTGCAGCTATGGAACCACCCCTGCCTGATGTGAGAGCAGGTAATAAAAAAAAAAAAAGTAGATTGTAGTGACAGATTTTGCTTTAAAAAAAAAACAACACCTTTGGTACTGCAGCAAGCAAAATGGCAGCCCCAACCAGCTGACAGAAGTAGGAATGGGTATGAACTGACTCACAAATGAAAGGTTGCAACTAATTTTGGCCAGTTGTGGTTCGCAAATTGAAGGGCCACTGTTAACTTCCAGGAATGTTAAGGCAGTTCATCGTGGTTAGTGAAGAGAAGAAAGCAGAGGTTTAAATGGCTTGTTGGTAATAACCCCCTGCTTTCTGCTCCCCACTAAAAGCGGCGAGGAGCAGAAAGCAGGAGTCATAAACCAATACGAACTGGTTCAATTCATGAACCAACCTCCTGGTTCGTATTGTTCCATGGCCACGAACCACAAACTGAAATGAACAGCAAAAATGTGGTTTGTGCCCATCCCTAGACTGAAGCAACATGGCACCATTGCAAGCAGGAGCTTTGAAAATGTGCGCTTTCTGGTCCAGATGCTTATTAGGACACTTAGATTGTATTCTTCCTGGAAAGATTCTGTCTCACAAATCAGTTGTCAGAGAGAGTGTATAGAGGATAGGGAAAGCCTGGAAAGTGGACAATTAGAGGATAGCAGGATGTGGTTGCTCCCCCCTCCCCTAAAAAAGTGTGTGTGGGGGAACTTTCTCTGATACCATAGAAAGAGTTGCCAGCCTGATAGTTTTAACAGGGGCCATTCCTCAATCAGTATTATATATTAAACTGAGCATTTAAAATGGATTGGCCAGTTTCATTCACATGCTGTTAATTTATTTCATTTCTTGCTTTTTTCTCTCTCTATCACACTGCCCTGTTATTTTAAAATTCATGCTAAATAGAGACAGAGGCGAAAACCATAGCTGGTTTCAAGTTAATATGTGAAGCACAGCCTCCCGGCTACGTACTCCTGTACACTCTGCCTTTCCTGTCCCCCAGTTTTCCATTCCCTTTCAAACAATTCCTTCCACTATTCTCTTCCCTTTACTCATCTAGAACCTTCTTCCAATGTTCCTTTCCAAGCCACTCCACAGACTAGGTACAGCAATATATTTTTGCATATATACACACACATACATATATATGTATGTACTTTATGTACATGTACACAATATCTAAAGAACAGTACACACTCAACGTACTGTCACTACAAATCATGAATGCAGATGCTGGTACATACATATTATTAATGTCTCTTCTGCTTCAAAGTGGAGATGGAAAAAAAGATTAGTTGTATTACAAGCACAGCTGGAGACAGAGCAAACGGTTTCCTGACAAGAGCCATTTTAATTTGTTAATGCATACCCTGAGTTCTATGGATGCTACCCCACTATGGATGCTACACAGCTGGATACAGAGCAAACCGTTTCCTGACAAGAGCCATTTTAATTTGTTAATGCATATCCTGAGTTCTATGGATGCTACCCCACTAACTGAGCAGAAGCTGAAAGAAGAATGATATATTTTGTTGCTATTTACAGATGTCAAAAAATATTTGTCCCTGTGTCATTGTGAATGCAGCTATGAAGTTGCAAAGAGCAACCCACTCCAAAGCACATGAAACAAAACCTGGAGTTAAGGAGGTGCAGTGTGTTTAGCTCTGACTTTGTACTTGTAAACATCCTTTCCACACTGGGCCCTCTGGGACAGTCAAAGAATTCAGTGAATGAGCTACTTGGAATAAATAAAGAACACTTGACTTGGCATGTAGCACTCCTAACTGATTGAAAATAAGTAAGAATTGTTCTTCAGCTCCCAACTTTTCAATCACACATACACAACAGTGGTAGCAGTAAATTTTAACATTATTAAATCCTTATAATCCCTTCATGCACACATAGCTTGTTAAAAAAATCTTTAAACTCCCATCAGTTCAAGCCTGGAAATTTTATAGCAATCCAGTGAATCCCAAAAAACGCTAGGAAGTGCCAAGCTGCATAGACCTTAGAGGATTCAATAACTGTCAACTACTTAGTATTATGGACACAGCTATAAATGTTTCTAAAAAATAAGAATGGGTGGCTTTCGCAATTGCAGAGATTTATGAAGTCACCTCTAATCTGGTTTACGTATCAGCAAAAGAAACCATAAGTTATTCATTACCAAAACTATCATGAAGATTATGAGTCAAATTCTTTTAAAAAGGGTATCAAAATCATGGTTAGGTTTTTCTCAGAAAAAAAAGTAAGTGCATAAAGAACGAGAGCACTTTATAGAACAAAAACCTACATTATTAATTGCAGATGCCAATCAGGCTGGATTAAAATTAAAATTACAAAGTGTATTTTGGTATGCAAGACAATAAGTACTTTAAACAGTCATTAATAGTATAAACTTTGGGGAAATTATAAATGTCTAATTACTAATTCATCTAGAACTTCTTGGTATCGGCATATATTAAATCAGCATCTGTATTATAGCTGTGTAAAACACCAAATGCTTTACTTACATTGTTACTGTATGTTCCTTACTGTGTCCATATGGGGGCAGTAATGTTTAAGAAACTAAAGAAACCCTCTATACCATACTATTACCTTAATTAATTTGTTCGGACAACTTTCTTAGACTTTCCCAATGTAAAAAACATATACAGCTATTAGTCAGAAAGGAGAAAATATGTAACATTTAAGGTTATGGCCTATAAAACTGTTCTTTTTTAAAAAAAATACCACCGAAGAATCATACTTAAGACCACCCAGTGTCTGGTTATACCTCCAGAGGATGTACAATTTCCTCTCAGCAAAATATATTAGCAGTTTTACTTCTGAGTTGCTCTATTAGCTATGATTTAGTCCTAGATGGAGTATGTTTCCAGATTAGCCACTGATCCATTGTCCCCCCCCCCTTACACTAAATTTCTAAAATGGATCTACTAAGCCATTATATTGTTTTACTTAAAATACTGGAAATCAACAGAAGTGTTGGTTAGTTTATATTCCACCTAAGATCTCTGAAGCTTTGGGTCTTTATAGAGTTTATCTGCAACCCTGGAAGACCTAGATCTCCAATTCCCCACAGCACAGCAACTGTAGAGACCTCAGGGCAAGAATAGGCACTGTATTATCTGGTTCCATGGACTGTGTTAATAACCGAGTCATATTGCAATAGGTGGTTGAGACAGCAATCCTAAACAAGCCTATTTAGAATCCTACTCAGACATATTCAGTGGGGCTTTCTCCCAAGAAAGTGTTTTTCAGATTGCACTGTAAGATTTTTATCCTGTTACTGGACACTGCAGTTGCTTCTGTGCCCTAGCAGATATTGCTTTGTTAGCTGCCATTGGTCAGAAGAGATAAAGCAATATTAGTCATGGTAAACTCTGGTCTCAATCAAGACAGAATTAAAAAAAAAATCAACCGATACCAAAGACATATGGTATCCCAAGAAAGTGATACAGGCAATGGGCTGGCTGCTGCTGCTGCTGCTGCTGATGATGATGACGACGACTCTGGCTAGAGTGGAGGTAATATCCAGTCTAGTATGGGGATTCCCATGTTCATACTAGGTTACTTTCACAAAGGAAGCTCCAGACTGCTTTTGCTTTTCTACTTTTCCCTTTTCACACAGTGAGACAGTCATGACGTTATTCTGGGTAAAAAAGCTTTTTAGGGTTACTTTGAAAATTCTCTTAGACTCTACACCTTTTGATCAACTGATTAGCAATGTCAATCCTCCTTTTTTATTTTTCTTATTTCATTCTTTTTCCAACTGCAGTTAGGCTTCCCATTTTCCAGAGGGATCTCCTATCTTCAGAGTCTGTAAGGGAAGGGGGGGGGCAATGCTCTCCAGCGATGCTTTCGCTTTCCGTCAAAACTATATGGTTAAACTACAGAGTTTGGGCTGAAAGCTAGTCACTCTGCTGGTTGCCAGCCTCATGCCAGCAACCTGAGACTACATGCAGTTCCCTGAAAGGTTTACTGACTTAATTCATTTGGATCTTCTTCTCTATTACATTTGAAGAGTAGGGACAGAGGTGGGTGGAATGGAGTTCCTCCATTAGTGGGATTTCCTTGATGGGTAATGGAAGACAAGTGAAACTGAAAAGGGAGAAAAGAAAGGGGGTACATACCAAAGGGCCATTGCCAAATGGATAAGTGAGAACGATAGGACAAGTGTCAACTAAAACTCTTATTTAGCGGAATGCAGCTCTGTATGGAGCCCCCACCCCCTTTCACAATGTGTATTTCACCTGGCCCTGTTAAATCAGTGTGCACACTGTGAAGATATCAGGACATGGGATAAGCTGGACATTATAATAGGCATTACAGAGAGGAGGAACTCAACACTGATCTGCAGGTTGGGGCATTTTCTTTATAATGTGTAGTTCTTCACTCTGACTGATCAGTTAATGGGATCTGGAGATCTTGAGGCAGCATTTCTGTCTCCCCTTGGATATAAACATTTTGAATCCCATTGATTGGGAGAAAAGCAGGAGAAAATAATTTTCAATAAATAAATACACTGGAGGACATGACTTCATATAAATGATGAAATATCTCTTTCTTTTGTTATAACCCTAACTTCCCACCCATGAAAAGGCCATCAAATAGTTGCAAGGATTAGGAGGAGCTACTTGGGCTCATTTTTTATTATGATTTCTTTATATGAAACTTTTTAATAGCACTGTAGACACTTTGGGTGTCAATACTGGCAATAAGGAGATATTAAAATGATCTAATTTTTTTTTAAAAAATGAATATATTCTTCAAGTGGCAACCAGTGAGAAAGCCAGTGTGGTGTAGTAGTCAGAATAGTGCACTACAATCTGAGAGACCCCTGTTTGAATCCCTACTTGCTGGGTGCCCTTGCCTTCCTCACCATGTTGTTGTGTGGATAAAATAGAGGGGAGGAGAATGATGTAAGCAACTCTGGATAGAAATGCAGGGTACAAATGAAGTAAAAAAAATAAATAACTAAAACTATCACTGTGCAAAGCCTCTATGGATTAGTGACCATTTTGCCTGAGTACGCCTCAAAATCACATTTAGGAATCAAAAAGCACGCACAAAAATTCCGTACCACTGGATGAAATTAAAATGTATCTTGCAGGGCATCTACAAGTGCAAAGACCCATTGATCCCATGCCATCTGATGGAGAAAACACTACAGCCACTACGTTTTAAAGGAGAGCCACACAATCAGGTGGCATCCTTACAAATTTCTACAGCTGAAGGTACCAAAAGTTTGGCTTATACATACAAAAAACAGCATGAAAAGATTTGTTTGCTTTGAGTCACAGAAGAAAACTGTGACTAAATCACAACTTCACTAGGCCAAAGCTATTGTGGATTTCCAGAGCACAGAAAAGAAAGGCTTATCTGTGTCAGGTCGTTAGCTCAAAGAACAGACACTGCCCTATCCATGGCTGAAGAGGGTCAAAGCTAGGGAGCATATCTGGTGATTAAGCTGATAGCTATCACTCCAGCTGACTGCCAGAGGGAACTGTAGGGTACACTACAGATGGAAGTAGCTTAAAGTCTGAAAAGGGATCAGTTTTCTTTATAATTTGGAACTAATAAGGAGTTTCCTCTATGGCAGATGGATTTTCTCTGCCTACTGGAATAGGACCTTAGCAGTTGCAGCTAAATACCTGGCATGGTCATAAAAAGAGAAAGCTGACAACTCAGTCTCAATTGAAATTCAGACTATATGAAATTTAGATCCAACAGAAACCTAGATCAAAATCACAGATAAAGCCAACTTGGACACCACAGCCCCCTGACATATGTGATTACAGACCAACTATCTCTGTAAGTTTTGATCCTGCTCACAGTTATACATGCTGCACGGAGGACAGATTTCATTCAACTTGTTTTTCTCATCACAATCGCTTCCCTCACTCTCCCTGCCCCTGCTAATTGCCCCATGGGGAAAATTTATAGGGGACCATACAGTAACAATGTATTTTTCCTGTGGAACAAATAACATCCCAGGGATCAATAGAGATCATAAAAACTATGTGTGAAGGTGTACAATTAACCTCACCTCCACCACGCCATAGTCCCAATCAAAGTTACAGGCTATATATCAAAGCTATTTATTTATGTAAAATTGAAACTATTTGTTTTATTTCATTGTTAATTACTTAATTTATAATCCACTTTAATCCCCAATGAGGACCCAGAATTTACAACATTCTCCCCTTCTCCAGTTTACCCTCACAACAACACTATGATGTAGGTTAGGCTGAGAGTATGTGACTAGCCCAAGGTCATCCCAGCAAGCTTCCATGGCAGAGTACACACATGAGTCTGCCTTATACTGAATAAGACCATTGATCCATTGGACCATTGGTCCAGTATTTTCTACTCAGACTTGCAGCAGCTCTCCAGAGTCTCAAGCAGAGGTCTTTCATATCATCTACTGCCTGGTCCTTTTTACTAGAGATGCCAGGGACTGAACCTGGGAAGTCCTCCGACTGATGGACAATTTAAAAACTAATAAATCACCAGGCCCGGATGGCATTCATCTGAGAGTTCTGAAAGAACTCAAATGTGAACTTGTGGATCTTCTGACAAAAATATGTAATCTTTCTTTAAAATCTGCCTCCATTCCTGAGGACTGGAAGGTAGCTAATGTCACTCCCATCTTTAAAAAGGGCTCCAGGGGAGATCCGGGAAATTACAGGCCAGTCAGTCTGACATCGATACCGGGTAAGTTGGTGGAAACTGTTATTAAGGAAAGAATTAGTAGGCACATTGATGAACAAAAACTATTGAGGCAGACTCAGCATGGGTTCTGTAAGGGAAGATCTTGTCTCACTAACCTGTTAGTGTTTTTTGAGGGAGTGAACAAACATGTGGACAAGGGGGACCCAATAGATATTATTTACCTTGACTTCTGGAAAGCTTTTGATACAGTTCCTCATCAAAGGCTCCTAAGTAAGCTCAATAGTCATGGGATAAAAGGACAAGTCCTCTTGTGGATCAAAAACTGGCTTATAAATAGGAAACAGAGAGTGAGTATAAATGGGAAACTTTCTCAGTGGAGGGTGGTAAGCAGTGGAGTACCACAGGGATCAGTACTCGGTCCGATGCTTTTTAACTTGTTTATTAATGATTTGGAATTGGGAGTAAGCAGTGAAGTGGCTAAATTTGCAGATGACACAAAGTTGTTCAGGGTGGTGAAAACCAGGGAGGAGTGTGAGGCACTCCAAAGGGATCTGTTGAGGATGGGTGAGTGGGTGTCAACGTGGCAAATGGGGTTCATTGTGGCCAAGTGCAAAGTGATGCACATTGGAGCCAAAAATCCTAAATATAAATACACGTTGATGGGGTCTGAACTGGCAGAGACGGACCAAGAGAGAGATCTTGGAGTCGTAGTGGATAACTCGATGAAAATGTCTAGACAGTGTGTAGCTGCAATAAAGAAGGCCAATGCTATGCTGGGGATTATTAGGAAGGGAACTGAAAACAAATCAGCCAGTATCATCATGCCCCTGAATAAATCATTGGTGCGACCTCATTTGGAATACTGTGTACAGTTCTGGTCACCACATCTCAAAAAGGATATTATAGCATTGGAAAAAGTGCAGAGAAGGGCAACTAGAATGATAAAAGGGTTGGAACACCTTCCCTATGAAGAAAGGTTAAAATGCTTGGGGCTCTTTAGCTTGGAGAAACGACGGCTGAGGGGTGACATGATCGAGGTTTATAAGATTATGAATGGGATTGAGCAGGTTGAGAAAGAAGTACTTTTCTCCCTTTCTCACAATACAAGAACTCGTGGGCACTCCATGAAATTGCTGAGCAGTTGGGTTAGAACAGATAAAAGGAAATACTTCTTCACCCAAAGAGTGATTAACATATGGAATTCACTGCCACAGGAGGTGGTGTCAGCTGCAAGCATGGACAGTTTCAAGAGGGAATTAGATAAACATATGGAGCAGAAGTCCATCAGTGGCTATTAGCCACAGGGTATAGATGGGAACTCTCAGTCTGGGGCAGGTGATGCACTCTATTTTTGGTGCTGGAGGGGGCAGCAGTGGGAGGGCTTCTGGTGCCCTGGCCCCACTGCTGGACCTCCTGATGGCACCTGGTATATTTTGGCCGCTGTGTGACAGAGTGTTGGACTAGATGGGCCATTGGCCTGATTCAGCATTGGCTTCTCTTATGTTCTTATGTTCTTATGAACCTGCAACCTTCTGCATGCCAAGTAGATGCTCCACCAATACTAAGGTAAAGGTAAACGTTTCTCTTGCTCAAAAGCAAGTTGAATCCGACTCCAGGGGAGGGTGCTCATCTCCATTTCCAAGCCGAAGTAACAGCACTGTCCTAAGATGTTTCCGTGGTCATGTGGAAACATGACTAAATACCGAAGCACACGGAATGCTGTTACCTTCCCACCAAAGCGGTACCTATTTATCTACTTGCAAATATCTTGCTTTCAAACTGGTAGGTTGAGAGGATTCCCAATACTACTATTTGTAAATTACAAAATAATTTTACTTCAATGTATTTTTTTTTCAAAGTAACATATTCATGTACTTTGCCATTTCATTGCCCATCGTTTCTAACATTTTATGGGGAAAGTTTGGGAGAAGGTTTTCTTAACCTGACATTTTGTGGTTCTGCCTCATAAAACTAGCAGAGGACTCTGCATGGGTTGTTAATGGGCTGATGTAATCAATGTGGGGTGAGTGGGATGGAAGAGAAAATAGAGGCACAAAAGGGAGGAGGTGAACATGTACACAGTAGCTTTATTAATAGATAAAAGCAGTGGGAGATTTGGTCACATTCTTTTTCTATAATCCAGGCTCAGAAACCAAGTACTGCTGTGAACATCAGAAAATCATTAAACCAAGATGTAGACATTGCTCTCAGTAACTTTATTGAAAGTGGAATCAATGGAATAAACAGCTTTAACAGTACCTAACCTCCCTTTTCTTAATTTTGTGAACTTTAAAAATGAGTATTTTCACTGAATATTTATATGCAGAATCAGTAATAATACCAAACCATACATTCAAGCAAGAGCATCAGTAGTCCTTTTTTTTTGCATTTCATTACTTTTAAAGGTTTATTTCCTCAAATGTTTTGTAAGACACAACAACCAGCAGCAATCATCTGGTCCTAAAACTAAAGTGCACTGTAATAAATCTGATTATAAGATATCAGAACCTGTATCATATCACAATCCAAAAACCAAGATAGCTCTGCATTCTGCAAAATACAAAGTTCCCTGTAGTTAGTAATTTAAGCTGGTAAGCATCTCTGTAACTGTAAAGATACTCCCTTAAACATTTTGGCCAAAATTAAAGCACTACCTAAAATAGTCAATACAGATTGGAAACTGTATACGATTTCACACTATACACCTCTGCAACATCCAACAGACACATTTAATTACTTTGATCCAATACTCTTCACAAGGACCTGGACTTCCAGTTGATGTTAAAGCTGTTGGGTTTAGTCAACACAATGGTGATGTCCCCAGCCAAATAATGCCTTTTCCCAGAATTTTTTTTTTAAAGGAGAGAAGTACTTCCTTTTAAAAAAAACATATCTAGGCACAAAAACTTCTTAGTTTTGGATTGATGTGGCACGCCATCGTATCAGTATAGAACATGCCAGCAACATGGTTTTGTTCTGTTGGCCATAGTTCTTAACACACTGCTATTTCCATGGACCTGGTGGAACTCTTTGAGGAATTACATTTGTGCCCTGCAGGACCTAATGCAGTTCCGCAGGGCTTGTAAGACAGAGATGTTCCACCAGGCCTATGGCTGAGGACAGTAACTGATTTCTAGCTAGCCTGGCAACCTTCCTTCCTTCTCCCCCATCAGGAAAAAGATAATATATTGTATGTCTTTTTGTGTCACCTAAAATTGTTAGTTGAATTGTTAAGGCTATTTTAATTTAATTTTAAACCATTTGTGTATATTGTTGGAATCGTTGTTCCTTGCCCTGAGCCCTGCTTACAAGGGAGGGCAGGTTATAAATAGACTTCAATAAATAAATAAATAAATAAATAAATACCCTACTTAGAGAATGCCATGACATAATGGGAAGCTGTAGAGCAGGGGTGTCAAACATGCGGCCCGAGGCTGTCTTCTGCTTCTTCTTCCAGTTCTGCTGCTGATGCATCATCGTAGGTTTGCAGCTTACAGATACACGCCTGAACAGCATACTCAAGATTGCAACAGCACAGACATTTTGATGCAATAATTCAGAACAAGAGGTGTCAGTTAAAAGACACTGTTAAATAAACAAAATATTGCAAAAGTGCTGAAGTTTTAAACATGTTTTTAAGTAAAAAAAACCTCCTTTGTGTTTGTGTCCTTTATAAAGTTTATATCTCCACTACCTGGCATAAATCAAGGATTTTCTTTTGCATATGATATGGATTATCTACCTTTGTTCAAGGATTTTCTTTTGCATATGATGTTGTAGTGCTTCAGATTAGAATACACAGTATTTTTTTGCAAGTCTTGTTGACTCTTTGAATTGTGGATCAGACTCTCACAACTGTTGGCTTTATACTTGTTTTGTTATTACATTTTATGACACACATGGCCCGGCCCAACAAGGTCTCATTTATGTCAGATCCAGCCCTCATAACAAATGAGTTCGACACCCCTGCTGTAGAAGAAGCGAAGAAGATTAGAGTGGGAGCAGTCTACTCAGAAGTGAAGTACCTTTTTCAGCCATTGCAGCTAGTTTAAAGGAAGAACTTAGAATCATAGAGTTGGAAGGGACCTCCACGATCATCTAGTCCAGCCACCTGCACAATGCAGGAAATTCAGAAATTCTTCCCCACCACCACCCCAATATCCCCTGTTCCATGCCCAGAAGATGAAAAAAAAACCCTCCAGGATCCCCGGCCGAACTAGCCTGGAGAAAAATTGCTTCCTGACCCCAAAGTGGCGATCAGCATTTCCCTGGACATGTAAGAAAGGACAACAAGAACTAAGCACTGATGCAGCCCTTCCTGCCCTCCCTCTCATGATCTGCCTAAATTCACAGAATAAGCACTGCTATCAGATGGCCATCTAGCCTATGTTTAAAAACCTCCAAAGAAGGAGAGCCCACCACCTCCCGAAGAAGTCTCTTCCACTGAGGAACCACTCTGTCAGGAAGTTCTTCCTAATGTTTAGCTGAAAACTCTTTTGATCTAATTTCAACCCATTGGTTCTGGTCCAACCTTCTGAGGCAGCAGAAAACCACTCTGCACCATCAGCTTGTACTGCAGACACTACTCTTTGGGGATCCAGTAATATTGGGAATGTCTTTCAAAGGATCCCTGTGATTATAAGGTCACAGTTGAGTCTCTCTTGGTGTCATGGAGCTTCAGCATAAGCAAGAGTGTATAAAGTCTCTGAAACATCCTTTGACCCAGCCTCATAGCCAGAAATTTTTGGCTGGTGGGGCAGGGGTCGGGGCACTGGGGGAGGGGAGCGGAGAACTTAATTAGATTACCCAACAGTGTATGGGGAGGGGCTCAGGAAGGACAGGGAAGCTGCCCTGTCACTTCTGGTCAATTTCACTCTGTCCTGGGCCAGTCTGCTTTAACTGAGGAGCAATCAGCTGATGCTGATAACAGCCTCCTCAGCACCTCTGAGACTCAGCCAGCTGATGCCCCTCAGACAGCAGAGGCAGGTCCTAGTGCCCCAGTGGATGAAGACAGCAGGCACTCCAGCCCCATGAAAACTGGGGACATGGAAGAAACAACCCAAGATTGTGGGGAAACTTCACAGGCTGCGTCACCTCCTCTATCCCCAGAGCCAGGGGAACGCAGGAGGAGGTGGGCACACTTTGAGCTCCTCGAGAGGAGGCAGAGCGCACGCCTTGCTTCCTGGCAACTGCCAGATCAAGAGGAACACCTGGAGTTCATGGACAGCGCTCTTGCAAGCAACGAGACCCAGCTGTGAACTACTGATACGAAGGGGTTTCAGAGGAAGAAAGCATGGGAGCAACTTGTTATCTCCCTGGAGATGCACAACCACACCACCCAGACCTGTTTCTGGCTGCTATTTCTGAACCTTTGGCTTTGACCCCAGACCTGCTTGACAATGCCTCTCAGACTTGCCTGAACTCTGTTTCTTGGACCCTTGGCTGGCTTCCCTTGTATATGACTCTTGGACTGAATTCTTGACTTGCACTTCTAGTTAGTGATTCTGTCTCGTCCCCTTGGTCTTGGCTGAGTCCACTCTGACCCAGGACACACTCCTCTAAAACTTATAGCTGATCAGCAGGGAGTGAAACTGACCAGAAGCAGCAGGGTGGTTTCCATTTCCTTCCCCAACTTCCCACCACTGCGGGTGAGAGGCACACCGCGGGTGGGGGGGTCTGGCAGCCTCCCAGGGTGGGGTGGGACTCCACCCCCAAATGCCCCACTGTGGCTATGGGCCTGCATTGATCACCAAGATATGTCATAATCACCTTAATGCAATTAGTTGAATAACCTTGGACAAGAAGTCCATCAGTGGCTATTAGCCACAAGATATAGGTAGGAACTCTTGAGCTGGGGCAAGTGATGCTCTGTATTCTTGGTGCTGGGGGAGGGCAACAATGGGAGGGCTTCTAGTGTCCTGGCCCCACTGCTGGACCTCCTGATGGCACCTGATATTTTTGGCCACTGTGTGACAAGAGTGTTTGGACTGGATGGGCCATTGGCCTGATCCAACATTGGCTTCTCTTATGTTCTTAGTTTCCATATTATTTTGGGTTTTGCATTATGCTAAAACTGCACATTTGTGGCACTGGCTAACAAGCCTCATTCTACCGCAGAGATTGTGGAATTTACCTAGCTGATCCAGGTCCCAAGCCCCTAGACCCTAAGAGGAGTCTACTGTCCAGCTCCACCCCCCCTCCCAACACGAATAAGATTCATTTTTCTACTGCCACCACCAGAATATTTTAAAGATATGCCTGTCTAATCTTTTGGAAGCTAGACTGTTTTGCTTTTGTCTCTTACTCAGATTAATAAACTAGGGCCTCTCCTGACCATCTATTACTATGGCTACCTGGGAAGACTCAGAACAACACAGACCCAGAAAGGAGCTTTCCTACCTGCTCTTTATACCTTGGTATAACCATGGGCCAAGTTAGACTTCTATGTGTTTGCAGACAAGGGAAGGAAACTTTACCTCTATTTCCTGATATTGGTTACAAAAACAAAAGGCATATAACAGCAAGGAAATTGTCTTAAACTATTAGGAAAAGTAAAATGAATTAAAGTTTTCCCATGTAAAAAATTCTTAAAGATTAAAAAATACTGATCTAATAATTCACATAATTTTTTTTCAATAACAGAATTATTAATTCAGGGGCATTTTAGAAAAATGTAATTACATTTTAGAAAAATGTAATGCTGCTTCTTCCACTTTCTAACTGGGAGAGAGGCCAGGACAAGACTATGGATGTAAGTCTTACAATACTGTACTATGTTTTTATTGCATTATGGGACTTCAACTTTTTTAAAAAGCTACTGTGGGGCTCATAACAATGTATACTGGATGCAGAGAGACAGAAGGAACACTGTCCCATAAACAGGTCTTTGGTAGTAGTAATAAGCATTTTTAAAACCACATCTGCTTTGTATTGTTGTCTGTTCAAGGAGGGGCTGTTCAATGCAGTCATACATTCCTGGTTTCAAAGCCTGGAATCTGTAGTAGAGGGAACTTATGCATCTTAGCTGTACTTATGCGTCTTGACTCTGATTAGCTCTTCCTGGCAACTATCCTCTACCTATAAGTAATGCTTAAGGAAATCCATTTCAGTGTATCTGAGGAAGTGTGTATCTATACATGCTAAGTCTCTCAGTTCTCGCTTATACCCAGAATTGAACTTTGTTGGTCTTGGAGGTACCATTGCACTCAAACTCAGTTCTCACATCTGTTTGTTAACTCTTGTATTTGTATGCTAATTTGCTGCCATTCACAGATCTTAACTACTGCTTTAATCCAATCGCAGCTATACTTATTGCCCAGTTACTTATGCATCTTGACTCTAGCCCCTCCTGGCAACTAACCCCCCTGCACATATGTAAGGCTTGAGGAAAACTGTTTCAATGTATCTGATGAAGTGTGCATGCACATGAAAACTTATACTCAGAATTAAAACTTTGTTGGTCTTAAAAGTGCCACTGAACTCAAACTTTGTTTTCTAAGTATCATTCAGAGTCTCAGAGCGGCTTACAAACTCCTTTCCCTTTCCCTCCCCACAACAGACACCCTGTGAGGGAGGTGGGGCTGAAAGAGCTCTTTCCAGAACTGTCCTTGAGAGAACAGCTCTGACAGAACTATGGCTTGCCCAAGGTCATCCAGCAGCTGCAAGTGGAGGACTGGGGAATCAAACCCGGTTCTCCCAGATTAGAGTCCGCGCATTTAACCACTACACCAAACTGGGCTTACAGTTGAATTTATCAGAAAGGAAAGGACTAGGTAGGTATTCGAATCCATGGCCAACAAATGTTTTGGGGGTCACAGGGAAACATTTTGAGTTCCCTGGCAGGACTATGTTCAGTATGACTGGAGGATCTTCCCAAGCTCACAAGACATCACTAGCTTCCAGCTTCCATCGAGACAATTTAACTATACAGCTGCCCTTTCTCTTCAGGATAATGGGATTTTGGTTTGTTCTTGTCTGCCTACATATGCATCTTAAGGAGACTTGCAATGTTGCATATAAGACTTCTTCTCTTGCTTCCCTGCTTATGTGTGACATCTTTGCATCTATACCAGTCTACTTGCTCAGTTGTAGTTGGACTCCTCCATGTTTTTTTGCCAAAATTAAGAAACAGTTCACACATTTAAAGAAGGATATATAAAAGTAATCCACATAGTTTTATGGACACCACTGCTTCCACTGGCAGTGAATTCAAAAGTTACATTACTAGCTGAATACTTCATTATTCAATAAGTAATTAAACTGTGGTATTCACTGCCAGTGGAAGTAGTGATGTCCATGAGCACACAGATAGTTTTAAGAGAGGTTAGACACATTCATGGAGGACAGGTCCATCAAATTGATGGACTGCAGTTCTTACCCTATCTTTTATGGCTGGGTCTTCCCCTGCCCTTCTGGCCCCTTTCTGGGCTGCCAAACTTTGGTTGGCTACCTGGGCTGCTCCTAGCCCCATTTGCCCAGTGGTGGGCCCCTTCTTCTTGGCTGGCACTTGTGCTTCAATTGCCTCCTCTCCAGACCTGTTGTAGTTGTTGCAGCTCACCAGCATCTCTTGAGCCTCTCTACCCAGCTAACTGCCTGCTTGCGGCTCCTGCACCACTTTCCCTGGCTGGTTGGTTGGTTTGCTTAGTAGTTGGTCACTAAGTGAAACAGTATGCTGGACTAAATGGACCACTGGTCTGATCCAGCAGGTTCTACTTACGTTCTCATGTTTATTTGATTTGGGCCTAAATTTTAGAGAAGTGAGAGGCAATAGAAATCTATTGCTAGCATCTAGATTCCATGGTCTAAGTTAGTTATTAGTTCAATTATAACATGTACAGGACCTATAATGTATTTGCCACCTTAACCATGAAATATGGATTACTAACTACCTGATCACATGAGACAGATTACATGAGATAAGATGTCACAGCTGCCAGTGGTCTGTTCCTCCTACTTCCCAAAATTGTTCTTTTTCCTTGTATATGACAATGCTAGGTGGACAGGAATATTTCTATTCCCCTTAGGATTCCAAAGTACTGAACATGACTGAACTCTCCCTGACAGAGGTTCTGCCTACACAATTTGCTAATTGTGGCTGTGGTGGCTCAAGTGGTTAAGACACTGAACTGCAGGCTGTGGAAGGTCAGTAGTTCAGCAGTTCGAGACCCGGGTGCTGCATGATGGGGTGAGCTCCTGTCTCTAGTTCCAGCTCCTGCCAACCTAGCAGTTCGAAAGCAAGAAATTGCAAGTAGATCAATAGGTACCACTTCGGTGGGAAGGTAACAGCGTTCCGTGCACCTTGGTGTTTAGTCATGCCGGCCACATGACCACGGAAACGTCTTCGGACAGCGCTGGCTCTTTGGCTTTGAAACGGAGATGAGCACCGCAACCCTAGAGTCGGATTTGACTGGCTTTCGAGCAAGGGAACCTTTACCTTTACCTTACAGCCACAGAGGCCTGGGTACAAGTAGAGATGCCAATTCTCAGTCCAGAAAGAAGTGGATGTGAATGACAGAGCTTTAAAAATGGGTTTTTAAAATATTCCATATATTTTTTATTTGAGTAAGATGTAACTAATTTTAATAGATCCTATTCAATGCTCCCTCTAAGCTATGGAGTCTTGTGAGCAAAAATTCTACTCTGTGAGCTACTGGCATTACAGCTGTGAGCGAGCAATTTGGCTACTGCAAAAATTAGTTTGCTCTGGAGCCATCCTTCCTGAGCTAAGACAAAAATGTGTGAGCTGGAGGCTAAAAACCTGTGAGCTAGCTCACACTAACTCAGCTTAGAGGGAACACTGGTTCTGTTCCTCTGTGCTGTGCCTGGAACAGGGATCAGCCAGAAGGGGAGGGAGAGAATGATAACACAAACAAACCAGAGTGGAAAGAATCAGGCCACCATTTTACTGATTGCAAATTCCTCATATCTTGCCATGGCATGGGTATGGAACAGTGATTACTGAGAGCCAGCATGGTATAGTGATTAAGAGTGGTGGACTCTAATCTGGAGAACCAGGTCCCCCCCACTCCTCCACATGAAACTAACAAATGTTCATTTAAAATATTTGAATTACCTTTGCTATCTAGATTTAATAGTTTTAACATGTGCTATTTTTTAAACTCAAGATCTGTATTTAAAAATATGATAGTAAAAATCTATTAAGTAAAACAGTTTTATTTTATAGCAGTCCAAGCAGATACTTACTTTTTAGGGATTTTGTAAATCATAAGTGTTTTTACTGATAGTGCAATTCAGTCTGGGTTATCTGTAGTGCTCATTATACTTGTTATGCTTTGGATCAAGAGAAAGATAAAACAGTTCAAGTTACCAAGCACTGAATGATTTAGGTTTTTGACCATATGATAGGAGTAAGCTGAAGTTTAGACTTACAGTGAATAACTCCAAGTAGTTTTCTGTGCCATTAGCGGAACAAATTAAACTTTCACTGGTTGACTGCATATACCTAAACAGTGCAGTGTGGGAGGATTATCAGCCAGTTAGTCTTATTGGTTTATTGGCAGCAAAGTAGATTTAAACCAAATTTTCCCATGGCAGAGGTACTACACTCAAAATTCCAGAAGTTGTGCTAGGAAATTTATGAAGTGGTATGAAAGTAAATTACTTGAAGAGCCATCAAAGTAAGCATGTTATTAATTGACAATTTATTGACTTCATCCTCAGTGCCAGTTTTTTGGGTTGTTTTTTTTTTAAAAGAGGATTAACTTACAGAGACGACTTTGAAAGCTGTGTGAGGTCTTTAGTTAAAATGCTTTAGTTAAGCTGTAATTAATTAACTTAATTAAACAAATATTAGTAAAAAAACAAAAGCACTCTTATTCTTTTATGGATTTGGAAAAGCAGTAGTCACGAAATCAACATAAATACTTAATCGAAAGTGTGAATCTGGATCTGGTTAGGACTGAATGCTACATTGGCTGTCTTTGATCTTCTGAGAAACTTGGGGCTTGCTCAAGTGAATCTGTCTCTGACAGCACTTGACTAATTGCCTTAAACTGCATGATAAGTATTCTGAGTTGTCAATGATATATCACTTATTCAGGCTGCTGAATGTACAATTTATGTTGGCAAATTGTAGAGGAGTCTGTAGCAACAGAAATACAGAGTGTGCAATGCAATCACACATGACTTCACTGGAGCTTAAACTGCTGCAGGAAAAAGCTTCCTTCATGAGATAGAAGACCATGATCTGATCTGCACATTTGTCAGTCAGCGACAGGCTTTGCATGGTGGAGGAGCAGCATGGACGGCACTCCGTCCACTCTTGCACATACCTAAAGTAGAATAAGATGTGGATACTCCATGCTGAGGTCCTTGTGCATCTTCTCCTTTTAGTGTGTGCTTTCCCTAAGAGAAGGATTTCGAAAATTGTGTGTCTGCATATATTTACACCCCTGCTTGGAGCACTTACATCTGCATGAGGAAGGGTTCTGATTTGGATTGGGTCTGTGGTGCAAACCAGCTTGTACGTACACATCAACAACTTGTTAACTTCAATAACTTCTTGTTTCAAACATATTCTCTCAGAACTACTTTTTGAAAGAAGAGAAACTTTAAAATGTAGATTATTATTTTTTTAGGGAGGAGGCATTTGAAAATTCGTGCTAGGTTTTGGTACCCCACAAACTGTGTGTGCATGCATGCATCTAGCATTAAAAAATCAATTGGGAGCGAGTGATATGATAACATACTCCCTTGCCCAAACTCTCCTTTTCTAAAACATGAACTGCTTACAGAACTAATAGCAGTTAAATGTTATCTTGCACCAGTATCTCATCTTCCATTACAGCTACTGAACAAGTTTAATAGGGTTCACCCACTCACTGAGTGAAAGCAAGGAGTTTTGATGAAATGACACTTTCATCCACAGATACCTGTGAAAATTACAGCTTTGCAAGATAAATGTTTAATGTGTTAGTTAATGCTCAGAGGGTAACCTAAACATTAGATAAATGTTAATGCTCAGAGAGTAACCTAAAACTGCCCTCACAGGTAGAGATTTGAAGGTGAAAGTTTTATACTTAGCATCCTGTCTGCCTGTGTGTAGAGGATACTTTGAGATAGCATAGTTACCCAAAAGGAAGATGACCCTGAATGCAAGACAATCCCTCCCAAATGCTATGAACAAAGTTTTGTTTTATTATTGTATGTATTTATAATGGAATGTGAATATGAGACCCTTTTCTTGATGGCACACACCTGGGGAAAAACCTAGTCTTCCTTCTGAGCAAATAACAGTGTGTTAAGAACTGTAGCCAACAGAACAAAAGAGTTTCTGTGTGAGGCATCAGGATTCATGGAAAATGGAATCATACCCATCGGGTCAAATGGGAAGATTCTGAGAATGCTCAGAGGGGGAACTCTGGATAACCAGATGATTTTGAGAACAGGAAAATGTTAGAAAAAGTTGGCCTGGAATTTCCACAGATGGCTGAGAAAGAGGAGGCCAATGCCTGACCTGTCAGGAAAGTCTTAATGAGAATACCTAGACAGAACAGGTACAAAAGGTTGAAACAGAAATCTCATGATTTTAAGATTATTTTGCCACCTTCTTAATACTGGTAAGTTTTAGTAGGGTTGCCAGGTCCTTACCTGCCACTAGTGGGGGTATTGGGGGCATTCTGGGGTGAGCAGGGATGTCAGTGATATGATGACATCACTTTTGGAAGTGACATCATTGTGTTAGTGACATCGGGGCAATGCTCTACTTTTGGGGTAAAACTTTATGGTAAAGATGGCTACTACAAACCATAGGGTTCTGTCCAAAAAGTACAGTGTTGCCCCTGACATCGACATTGCGATGACATCACTTCTGGAAGGGGATCCCCCACCCATACCTGGGAGCTGGCAAACCTAAGTTTTAGACCTAGGGAGAGAAGGTGTTGTTTACTGATATGCAACTCCCCCCACACACCTGTACTCTGAAGTTGTACAGTCAATTCTTCCACCTCAGAATTCTACTACCTCATTCTTCTACATGCATAGGTCAGCCTGTAAAGCCAGCCAATTTCAAATGTTCATCTTGCAGCATCTTTCACTTCTGGATTATTACAACAGAGTAAGGAAATAGACTATCTTGGAAGATCATGAATTTCCAGTTAAAATTCATAATGCCGTGTCTTTCAACACACAGTAGGAGGGAAAGGAATGCTTCTGAAGCAGCAATCAGCTAACCACTATTCTGGAAACCTTTTAGAACTGTTTTCCCTTCCTGAGGTTTCCTTCCTTCCACTATTCCCTACCAGGGATTGGGCCATGGCTCCATAACAGTCCATCCACTTTGCTGGTAGAAGGTCCCAGGTTTAATTCTGCAGCACCCCTAGTTAAATAGTTCAGATGGTGAGGAGACTCAGGTATGCCACTGCCCGTCAAAGAAGGCAATACTGACTTTGATAGACTAATAGCTGGAGTCAATGCAAGGCTGCTTAATGTGTTTATGTGCTCAATAATTTTTGACAAATTCTAGGACAGATATGGGGTTGGATCCAAACAGTTTTTCCGATGGTGAAAAAGGAAGGAGGGACATCTGCTTTGACCACCAAAAAGGCTACATTGGGGATCATGGATGCAAGACATGGAGCTGTACTAAGGAGGAGGAGAAATTAAGCAAAAAATTAAATGACTACAACCTGTAGTATTTTTCATTACACCAAACACACTGCTTATAGAAAAAGTACAAATTTTCCATGAACTGTTATCATTAACTTACTTTCAGAATGTGCCATAGCACTTACCAAAAGAAAAAGTTATTTTCTTACACCCAAGCATTTTAACCAGCAAAACCTTGTGCAGCCCCACACTAGTTGTATATGTCAAAAGTGACAACTGACCTGTTAAACTCGAGTGTAGTTCTGCTTAAGTTACTAGAAGAGTCATATGGCTTTAGACAGTCATGCATTAAAATAAAAGAGAAAAAAATTATATAGTATGGCCAACTGAATCTTGAAACTATAAACCAAGCAAGTTCACAAATTCAGGATTTTACTGTGGAATAATAAAGCTGGGTAAGTAATTAAACTGATCTCATCTCCCTGAAGACCAAATTGTAGATAAAAGGTAGTAGCTGACTAGTCACTGGAACATTTTCCAGCTGTTTAGAGCAAAAACTTTCAGAATGTATCCACGCATCTTATTTTCCCAGGATTTCAAAGTCCACATGCAGGCTGCTGCTCAGCTATTATAAATGAGTAATTCAAGTAGGGCACGACTGCTTCTTGTATTAACTTGATAAAGTTGTTCACTACAAATGTATTAACATTTTGGATTGTCATCTCATTCACTTGTTGTATTTGCATCATACCATATTTTGCCAATAATGGGCCAAAACTAAAGAAAAATATATACCACTTTATTTATATGGATTTTAAAAATAAAGAATTCTAAAACTATTTCAGAAAGTTTCATATTCTTATCAATTCATTTATTTAGAAGAGTTAAATCCTGCACTCTCCAGATTCTGCCTGAGGCAACCATTATTAAGAAAAAGAAAAAAAACCCAATTAAAATAACTCAACAAACTAAATATACGAAAATAGCAGCAATAAAACCAATCATCAATCTTTTGAAACAACCACCAGTAAAAACCAGTAGTATAAAATTAGCATAAAGCAGACAAAACACAAACTGTACAAAAGGAAGAGGGCCTTCAGACATCCTTGTACTAAACTATTTAGCACCTTAAAAGATGAGAACCAGCACTTTGAATTATGCCGGGTAACAGCTGGTTAGCCAGTGCAGATTTTTTCAGCACAGAAGTGATACAAACTTGTATCCTGCCCACAACAACAACTTAGCTGCCATATTTAGAACTAACTGGAGTTTCTGGACAATCTTCAAAGACAGCCCAGTGTAATACACATTGCAGTAAGCTAACATGGATTTGATCAGAATCACCCAGCCTCTTCGTAACACATAATACATTATACTATGTGTGTTACGTGCTATCAAGTTGCTTCTGTCTTACAGAGACCCTATGAATTAATGACCTCCAAAACACCCTATCAATAAAAGACTTGCCCAGGTCTTGCAAACTGAAGGCCATTGCATGATAGCCTTGGTTTACTTGGTTTACTTGGTTTTCAGGGAGAGTTTTGGCTTGTTTTGATCTAGAACCCACTTATTTGTCTTTTTGGCAGTCTAATTATGAGAGCATAATCTAGTTGGTATGAGAGCCAGTTTGGTGTAGTGGTTAAGTGCACAGACTCTTATCTGGGAGAACCGGGTTTGATTCCCCACTCCTCCACTTGCACCTGCTGATGCGACCTTGGGTCAGTCACAAGCTCTGGCACAGCTGTTCTCTCAAGGACAGTCACTGCCAGAAGTTCTCTCAGCCCCACCTACCTCACAGGGTGTCTGTTGTGGGGAGGGGAAGGGAAAGGAGTTTGTAAGTCGCTCTGAGACGCCTTTGAGCAGTGAAGGGCGGGGTATAAATCCAATCTCTTCTTCTTGTCTTCTCTTCTTGGTGAACCATGAACTAATGGTATTTTCCTTGCCAAGTGTATTTGTTTCCTAAACCAAAATGCTAAATACTAGATCTACGCGCAGCTATATAAGAAGACTCCATTAATTGAAAAGTATACTTCCAATAGGCTAGCTTCACAAGTTTTGTAAAGATATCAGACATTAGCAACCAGCAAGAAACTTCTGCTTATTCATTTTCAAATATATCAACCTCTCCTTGTCCAGCTACCAGCAAGTGTTTGGGGTTAGAAGGGTATAAAATTTTCATATGCTCAGCAGTTAGCCTTGAGCACTTCCTTTCTTTCTCATTGGAAATAATCAGCTATCTATTACAGAATACATTCACAGCTGGAAACTAAATTATAGCACATGCAGTTCATGCACAGCTGCTTGGATACCAGTATATGTACAAGTATATACCAAACCAGCAGTGGTTTCCTAATTCAGGGGCAATTGTTAACAAGCAGAAAGAGGTCAGGGAATTTCTTAGCAGTCTCATCCCTAAATCCCTCCTCAAATGCTTGTCTCTCACACATATACTTTACTTTGCCTTTAAAAAGACGTTCAAAAACATAAGAACTAGAAGGCTGGACAGCCATACCACAGTTAGCGGTGACAATATTTCCTGCTGCTGGCACAAGCTTGGAAACATCTGAAGGGCAGCACAACCACTGATTGGGGAATCTGAAAGGAAGAGATGCAGGAACTAGGGAAGCTAGTCACCCAGGGAGCTGGGTTGGCCACTGCTGGTATAGCCTCTGTATTGAGGGAGAAGGATTTGGAAAGGGGGCCTTGAGCCCATCACCATCTCTCAATACCTCACTGAAACACAGTTCACAGATTCGCTGAGGTGATAACGTGTGTGTGGGAGTATACCTTGATTGAACTCTTCAGAAAAAAGGTAGGATTAAAATGTGAGGAATGGATTGAGAAGGGAGAATGATGATGCATGCCCAGAGAACCAGTTACTACCCTATTAATGTGATTTAAATATGATGTTTTTGTTGGGTCTGGGTGTGTGACAGATGGAAGAAATAATTGTTAGGGGGCTCATAGTGGCCTTCATTGGTCCTGCCACTGGCAACATGTTTATCTATCAAAGTCTCAACAATAGAGCCATAACCTTGAATACAGCCAATACTTGTTTTTAAATTAGCTGTTTGTCCTTGGTGAAAGGCCACTACTTTCAAGGCATAAAATATTAAACAACCAGTTGCTGTATCAGTTTCAAACCAGTTCACAATATTTATTCACTCAACTGTGTCAGAAAGGAAGGGCACTTATCTTCTGCGATGCACATATGCTATTTAACAAGCAAAAAAGAAAACTCACAAGAGGCTTACCTGTACATTGGTCTTGCAGTAGAATTAAAAATGTGTGATCTCCACTTTACTTTTATTTACCATGTGCAGCCACTTAACATTTAGTAAATTATATCCTGTGCTGAGGACTGGGTGGGGTGCCCCTCCCCCACCCCAGTGATGCCCCCATATGCCTTGTTGAAGCCCCCAACTGGACCCTCATTGGGGGACCCAACAGTCAGGCTGAGTTGTGGCTCTTTTCCCACAGCCCAACTGGATGGCAGGGACATGTCCTGAAGATGCAACAATGCCAACTCTTCTTCCTCAGCCTAGCTGGCTAATGGGACAACACACCACCTGGGCAAGATGATGGCCTTGCAGGGCCAAAAGTTGAAGCATTGGCAGTGCAGCCTACTTGCTAGAGATGACTGCCAGGATGCAGCACCAGATGGAAGAGGCCAGGACCTGTAGGGATGGTGAGGGCACATTTAAACCCTCACAATCCCAGACAGAGGTGGTGGTGGTTGGGGTTACCCCTTTCCCAAAGCTAGCAGACAGAGGAAGCATTGGGGGCATCCTTACAGAAGAAGGAAAAGGGTAAACATAAGACCGCCCCCTTCCACATCTGAGGCCCTGGGGAGCTGGAGGCCAAGATCCTCCTCCAACGGGGGGAAAAGAGGAGGCTCCAGTTGTTGTGCCAAGTCCTTCCCTTCTCAGCCTCAGAGCATCTTCAGGCTGGGCTAAGCCACACTTCTTTGGCCAGTCTCCAAGGAGCTCAAGGTAGCATACATCAGTCTGCCTTACTGAATTTTGCCCTCACAACCACCTTGTGAGGTAGGTTAGGTTTAGAGAAAATAGCTGGCCCAGGGTCACCCAGCAAGCTACATGACTCAATGGGGATCTGGATGTGGCTCTCCCAGATCCTAACCCCACATCAAGTCATTTCTCATTCCCTGTGTTCTCTCAGGATTGATGAGTATAAAGCAAATTCTGTTACAAAGGAGCAATGTGGGACATAATATCTATTTTTCCTTTTATTTTTTTGGTGGGGTGATGGGCCTGCACACCTAATTTTGGTGAGGACTACCTAATCTTTAAAATATTGAAACAGTAAACACTAAATGTCATCTTTCAAAGGGTGTTCTGTATGAGGTTTGGGGGGAAATTGATGTTTTGGTGACATAAAACATGGGTACAATTATATTTTCTTTGTTCTCATGTCCTTTTCAAAAATGTAAGTTTTAAAATATTTATGCAAGACCCTCAAAGACTTTGGTATAGGGTGGAATGTAAATATAAAACATGCAAACAATGCTGTATTTATCATTATGTTCAATACAGTAACTTGAGGATGGTAATACATGGTTCTATTTATTTGTCAAGGCAATACACTTAAAAACCATGGCAGCAATACGGTGCCATTTAGGTGCAATTAAGTCCCAGGGGCTTAAACAATATTTACACAGGTATAACTGAGTAGAGAATTGCAGCTTAAGTGTTCTACAAACACACACATCACAAGTTTGTCAAATGCAGCCGTATTTGTTATGAATGTTTTGGCATTTGCTTTCATGTTTTCCTCCTTGCTAATGGTCAGCTTCCATCACCATATGAAGCACTTAAATCACAGGGATTAAATGCAGTTAGAGATACTGAAGCCAGCTTAAACATTAACAGAAAGTAAACAGCTACAGTCTCTTCTACTCATCTTTCGCGTGAAAGCAGATGGAAGTTAAAAGCTCTCAAGACCTTTCCCCCCCCAAACTGAGTAGGAGCTACTCCAGTCTTCTAGCCAATACATGCTTAATTAAAAACAGCTTTTCATATTCAAATCTGTGCCTCAAGAAGTACAGACTATAATGGCTGTCAGACACAGAAACAGTATCTGCAATACTGATATATACTTACTGAGTTTCATGAAGTGTTTTGTGACAGTTGTTTGATCAACTATGTTAAACATAAAATTCAAAAAGTCTGATGTTTGATACTGCATGCAACTATTATTTTCTGGTGGCCAAAGCATATTTCTTGCATATTGTTATATTGCATATGAATATTTACTCTGATATTTAACAAAAGCTCTCCCTTAATTACAGGAAAATGCAACAAACCACTGTTAGTGTGTCTAATGCTATATTGAACATGCCTGATCTTGGAAACTAAGAGGGTCAGGCCTGTTTAGTACTCGGATGGGAAAGCAATGTCTGGCTCAGCAGGACGCTTCTGCTCTTTAACAGTTACATGCCAATGCAATACTGGCAGGACTCGTGCATCTGTTCTGCAAGGCTTCTTAAAGAGGGCATCATCATAATTTCTCCTTCTATATAATTGTCACTTGGGGTGGCAAGATTCGATGCACGGCAAAATCGATTCACCCACTCATCCGCCACTCAATAATAATAATAATAATAATAATAATATACTTTATTGTAATTGTACATAGTACAACGAAATTAAAAGTGCAATCATTTCAGTGATCTACAACAATAATCATGTGCACTCACACAGCCATTCACAACTGCTTCATAGCTCCCCTAAAGTTCACATAGCAACTAAACCACTGATGTCCCCAATTCCAATCTCATGCAGCATTTAGGGCAATAATGGCTCTTGGATAAAAACTGTTTTTTAATCTATTTGTCCTTGTTTTAATTGTCTTGTATCTTCTGCCCGAAGGCAGCAATTCAAACAAGGAGTGTTCAGGGTGTGATGAGTCCTGCAAAATGTTCTTTGCCTTTTTCAAGCATCGAGAACTGTACAGTTGTTCCAGGGATGGGAGAGGGCAGCCAATGATCTTCTGAGCTGTGGTGGTGACTCTCTGGAGTGCCTTCCTATCCGCAGCCGTACAACTGGCAAACCAGGCACAGACACAGTATGATAAAATGCTTTCTATTGAGCAACGATAGAAAGACATCAGTGTTTTCTCACTCAGGTTGTTTTTCTTTAAGAGTCTGAGAAAATAAAGCCTCTGCTGGGCCTTCTTCACCAGAGCAATGGTGTTAGCGCTCCAAGTCAGATTTTGCTCGATAGTCACTCCCAAAAACTTAAAAATAGCCACCCTCTCCACACATTCTCCACCAATAAACAGTGGCTTAATTTCCGTTTTGTTCTTTCTGTAGTCCACCACCAATTCCTTGGTCTTGGTAGTATTGAGAATCAGATTGTTTTCCCCACACCAAACACAAAGCCATTCCACCTCATCCCGATAAGCAGACTCGTCATTCCCAGAGATGAGCCCCACCACAGTGGTGTCATCAGCAAACTTGATGATAGTGTTGCTGGGGTGAGTGGGGGTACAGTCCTGTGTGTAGAGGGTATAGAGCAGGGGGCTCAACACACAGCCTTGTGGAGAGCCTGTATTAAGGGTAAGGACTGTGGACATATGAGACCCTACTCTAACCCTCTGTGGGCGGGCTGTCAAAAAATCCAAGATCCAGGAACATATGGAACTGGAGAGTCCAAGGCCCTCCAATTTGTGCACTAATCTATGTGGGAGGATGGTGTTAAAGGCAGAACTGAAGTCCACAAACAACAGCCTCACATAACAGATGTGACAGAGCAGTATGGAGAGTGGTAGTGATGGCATCCTCTGTGGATCTGTTTGCCTTATATGCAATATAAGGTCCTACCGATTGGCTGCCTTCCCTTCCACTGTTGCGTCACTCCCGCCCACAGACCTGCCAGCGAGCGTCTCACCCTCACTCTGCACGGAGCTGTATCCCAGGATGGACGCTGTGCCAGTCACTCCGGCGGGGAGCCAGGAGGATGGGCCACCTGGCTTCTGAGAGGCCTAGTCGATCTCTCCCACCCTGGCCCTGAGGCTGTTGGGACGCCACCAGGAGGCCAGGGTGGCATGGGGCGTCTTTGTCTGACCCCCCCAAAAGGCTTCTGAGGCCACTGGGAGGCCTCCGGGAGGGGCAGGTGCTGTGGGGCCTCTCTGCTGGTGGCGTGCTAACTGTTGCCAGCCTGTCTTCACCCCCCACCTGGCTTCTATGCCGCACGGGGGGCCCAGGAGGGGAGGGTGCCATGGGGCCTCTCCGCCAGTGGCGTGCTCAGCGCCGCCACCCGTCTTCATCCCCCCCCTTCTAAGGCCGCTCAGAGGCCTCTGGGAGGGGCAGGTGCCATCCACCCTTTTTGCCAGTGGCACACTCACTGCCACCGCCCGCCTTCGCCTGCCCCTCCCACCTTCTGAGGCCGCTTGGAGGCCTCTAGGAGGGGAGGGTGGTGTGGAGCCTCTCTGCTGGAGGTGCACTGACCACCACCGGCCTGTCTTCACCCCCCCCACCTGGCTTCTATGGCTGCACGGGGGCCTCCAGGAGGGGAGGGTGTTGTGGGACGTCTCCGCTGGTGGCGTGCTCACTGCCACCGGCCCATCTTCACCCGACCTCCCCTCTAAGGCTGCTCAGAGGTCTCCAGGAGGGGAGGGTACCGTGGTGCAGACCGCCACACTCCCCCCCACACTCTTCCTAGTGCCCACTGCCTGTCTCTCTGCAATGGGCCTTATCACTAGTCCTCAATGAATCAAATGGGAGGCACATTCAGTTGCCCATTGTGCTGAATTCCAAAAGTGCAGCTTGTTAACTGAGTATATTTTCCTTTTCTTCCGCCCATCTTATATTACTCCTGCACTAAGGAGGGATGAAGGGTAGGTGATGCTTGATGTGAAACAGGTCTACTTGTATCCCTGTTTGATATCTATAAGAACTTAATGTGAATGTATCTAGCTGCCATACTCTCAGAGCAAGAACAATGGTTGTCAAAGTGTTTTCCTGACTATAAGATTAACAGCAGCAGGTAAAACAGCTTGTTGGCTATTGTCAACCTTCCACAGAAGTGTGTCACCACAGGCATGATGAGGCAGCATATCCGAGAAATAAGCCCAGCATCCCTGAAGCTCCCTGAACACACTGGGTTTTTAGTAGATAACCAGGGCTTCCACAGCAATAAAAAATTCATCCTCAGGTTAAAGAAGTCTGAATTTCACTGGTAGACCAATCTCCCTATATTATCTAATATAAATTGCCCTAGAAAGATTATCATAAACCTGGAAAGATAATAAGATCTTTCTCAAAAACTCCTTTTTGAGTGAAGTTATAGTTTTGATCTGCAACTGTTGTTATAGTGAAGAATTACCTCATTACATCCAAACCACTTTGCCAGCAGTAGAATCCATTTCTTATCTTTTATGGGGGAGAGCAGAATTGCCCCTTGAAATTAGACACTCCCACTTTAATACTTAACTTTTTCTAAGATTATTCACTGTGCACTGTGTCAAAGCCTTATGGAAATAGAAATCTAATATAGTCATTGCTTCATGCACCTCAGCGTTTAGTCATGCCAGCCACGTGACCATGGAAATGTCTTCAGACAGCGCTGGTTCTTTCGCTTGGAAACGGAGATGAGCACCGCCCCCTAGAGTCAGATTCGACTAGCTTTTGAACAAGGGAAACCTTTACCTATATTAGCAACTAGCAAAACTAATTTACCTGCTAGAGGAATTCAATTTTTTAAAATCTACATTTGCTACAAGTATATAGCATTTTTTCTTGCAAAATTCAGACACTGTGCACACTTCAGAGAACAAATTCTTCAACAAGCTGATGAATAAGCAATTACATATTTTGCCGTTCGTTTCTGTAAAGATAACACATATTCAACAAGCATCATTTAAAACAATTTATAAACAAAGAAAAAAATGAACATCTCTTATAGAAATACATGCAGATCAGCTAAAAGTATGCTTGGTGGGTGATATCTAGAAAATTCATAAAAATAATGAGAAGCTTTAGTTTACAAGCAAGTTTTTGTATGCTCTCATGCCTGAGGAAGTACCACAAGGTATGATTGTATATACTCATATTTTAATTTTGGTACAAACACTGAAATAAAAATGCTTCCCGGTTCTTTATATTGGTTTATTATCAAGGGCTTCATCCTCATCCTAAGGATGTTTATGAATTGTGGTTTTCTAATATTAACAAGACTGTTCCTGGTACGCACAAACACAATCCTAAGTGCAATTTCTACAGTCAGTTGAGAGAAGACATATTAAACTAAGGTTCCTAGGATATATATGGCCTGAAACTCATTTCTGTTGTTCTGCCTGCACAAACACACGACCTTACATTTTAGAACAGGATCTATGGCTGCAATCCTAAAGGCACTTTCCTGAGAGTCAGCCCCATTAAATAATATGGGCTTACTTCTGCCTAGACCTGCTTAAGCTTGCTCCATATGTCTTCCAACACCAACTCCCCTATCCAGTCATGTGTGCACGTCTGAAACAGAGAAAGCTAAATAAATACATTTAGAAACTGCTAAAGTTACAAATGTTAATGAATGTTAGTGAAGCACTGTCATCCCCAAGTATTCCAGTTCTATTATAACGTGATAATTATGGTCATTTTTTCAAAAGTGATTTGATTAGTATTTTGATCACACTATTCAAGCAGCTTTTCCCTCTCCCATCTGGGCACAGTGGTCATCTCAGAGTGGGTCTATGCTGTTTAACATCGGAGCCATTTTTCTCTGAATCCACCCACCTGATATCCTATGCTCCTCTTGCCCAGGCTGTTTTATTTAGCTTAACTATTCTTTTGCTGATAACTGTCAATGTCTATTTACCACCATGTAGTTGCTGCACAGATTTGAGACACAGTGAATGAGTACCGAGAATACCCCTTGGTAGAACTAACAGGGGGAGATTTTAATGAAAGATTTGGGGAAGACTACCTGTCCCTGTGCACTGCCCTAGGTATTGATCGAAGTGAATCCTACCAACCCGGTGTGTGTGTGTGTGTGTGTGTGTGTGTGTGTGTGTGTGTGTGTGTGTGTCAAACAAGGATGTGCATTGGCCCCTTACTTGTTCAGTCTCTTTATGAACAACCTAGTGCCTACCCTGAGGACTGCAGATGGCCATTTTTCTAAACTTGGCACTCACAACATTCGTCTTCTGCTCTACACAGGCAACGCCATGGTGCTATCCTACACCCGTCTGGACCTCAAACAACTTTTGACTACATTTGCAGACTATTGAGATTCCAACCTACTCCTTGTCAATTCTGAAAAACCAAAAATCATGGTCTTCTCCAGCACTGGGAGATGTCACTGTTGGAATGTAAAGGGCAAATTTATTGAACAAGTGAAATTCTACAGGAACCTAGGGATTACTTTTCATTACAACAACAAATGGACATACCACCAAAATCAAGCTCTTAACCTGACAAAGTGTAGTATTTCGGCTGTGGTTCGCTTCTTTTACTCCCACGGGTATGTCCCTGCTGCTTTTTGTGTATTTAATGCTAAACCCATCGCCCGACTGCTCTATGGAATTCCTATCTGGCATAGTGCTTTTAATTAGAGAGTTGGGATGATTCAAGCATTATTCTTATGTCATACTCTGGGTGTTCTAAATTGTGTAGGATACACCACCATGTGTCTGGAGACTAGTCTGTGCCTCTTAGAGATGAGGGCCTGGCTCCATACCTTAAAGTTCTGGCTCTTCATTTTTTTTATCAGAATACCCTAGCTATGTATATACTATGTTCTCTGATACTCACGCTAGCAATTGGTCACATCAAATTTTAAGGAAAATTAAATTGCCTGGCATGCCACTTGATTCAATCTATATGGTTGGGAGACATCAAACCTTTTGCTTGTTGCCCCAAAAGATATTAATAGACTGTACACTTAAAAGACAGCTAACAAAAGGCCAGAAACCTGTGAATATAATAATGAAAAAATTATAAAAATTGTATGTGAACCTTAAACAAATGTTATGGATGAAGAATATTATACTAAATGTCTCTGGTCCCATTTTTGAAGACACCTCAAAGTCCTAATGAAATTCCTCTCAATAGCAGTCCTTCCCAGTGAAGCAATCAAGTCCAATGTTGATGGAGCCAAAGCGATCCTGTTAATGGGGCACTGGTAAAAATCCCATTTCTATAGTATCTTCTTCAGGAGCAGGTACCACAACTGAACATAATTAATCCACAATATAGTCAATCTTCCTACTTCTTAGTCTGGTCTGATAAAGCAACTCCCAAATGTTCAAAGATCGCTTTGGCTCCATCAACATCGGACTTAATTGCTTCCCTGGGAAGGACTGCTTCAGGTAGGAATTTTGTTAGGACTTTGAGGTGTCTTCAAAAATGGGACTGACATCAGAGACATCTAGTATAATATTCTTTATTCATAACATTTGTTAAGGGTTGACATGCTCAGGGCCGGCTCCAGGTGTCTGGGCGCCCTAGGCAGGACAGCCTGGGATGCCCCCCACCAGGGATGCCAACCTCCCGGTGGAGCCTGGAGACCGGGGGGCGGGCGGAGCGCTGGCTTTCCTGGAGGCTCCGCAACTGTGGGGGGCCCCCAGGAAACACAGGGAAGGGGGCAGGACCCCCAGAAAAGCCGGGAAGGGGGCAGGGGGTCTAGCCGCCTCCCCCTCCCTCCCAGCGCCAGCTTTTCTGGGGGCTCCGTGGCTGCGGGACCCCCAGAAAAGCCGGGAAGGGGGCGGGGGGTCTAGCCGCCTCCCCTCCCTCCCAGCGCTGGCTTTTCTGGAGGCTCCGCGGCTGCAGGACCCCCAGAAAAGCCGGGAAGGGGGCGGGGAGTCTAGCCACCTCCCCCTCCCTCCCAGCGCTGGCTTTTCTGGGGGCTCCGTGGCTGCGGGACCCCCAGGAAAGCCGGGAAGGGGGCGGGGGTCTGGCGGCGGGGGCGGGGGTCTGGCGGCGGCGGCGGGCGCCATGTTAGGGCAGTGGGGGGCGCTTTTCGGGGGGGGAGTGGGGCACCATTTGGCGCCCCTGAGGCCGGCGCGCCCTAGGCGAGCGCCTAGTTTGCCCTATGGGCGATCCGGCCATGGACATGATATTTTTATACATTTTTCATTATTATATTCACGGGTTTCTGGACTTTTGTTAATTTTCTCCATACCATGAATCTCCTCTTTTTGCTTTGTCACTTACAGGGCAAGTTTTTCCACTGATATTTAAGCACATATTTTAAAGTGCTTCGAGGGAAGGGATTCAGAGTGGGTAATGATGCCACCGTGTTTTCAGAATGTCTTCACCATGTTTTTCAGCCAAGCAGCTAAGCAGGGGGAAAAGAGATAGCTATGTTCTTAGGAACAGAGAAATATATGATGGAGAACCACAGTTCATGGGAAAAACTTCCTTCTCCCATAAAACTACTGCCATTTCCTGATCAAATTCAGATTGCCTGATATACCAGAAGTTGTGCCTACAGAAGAAGCTTAGATATAACATGCCCCACTGTGGGCTAGAATCACAATGAGAGAGTAGGGTAACAGATGAAACACAGAAAAGGAATTGCTTCCCACTTGGCTTTTGGTAGCTAGATCACAAAATTTCATAACCCTAAAACTGTCACAGAATTTTATAAGCCACAGATGCATAAGCGATTTGGGGCTGAACAGGGTTCTCTGAAGTATCAAAAGCTTTCTTTACAAAGTACAAAAGAAATCACTTACACTTGTAGAAACAACTTTAGGGAGATTAGACTCCTTTACATTAGCCAAATCTTTTGAATAGGTATAATTTAAATCTTATGTCTGTTATTGTTTCTAAATCGGCAAGATTTTATTTTTTTAAAGTACTATATTTGTCCACACCACATATGTTCCTCTTATTTAATCCTTATAAATCTAAAATGCTGAATTTGCTGTATCACAATTTCCATAGGAACAGAACATTACATCATAAATACAGAACTATGACTTCACCACAGGATCTGGCAGGAGGAGAACCTGCAATAGCATCAGGGGGAAAAATTCCTCTCCCATAAAAGTATCTAATAGCAACTCTCAAACACAGACCCCAATTCAGAAACATACCACGGCAAAATGCAGTCTTAAGCATATAATAATCCAAGAACTCCTCTTTAAAAAGTATTCCCTTAAAAAATTAAGCATTATTATTTTAAGAAGATGGATTCTGAGGTTATAAGTCCTTAAATATCCTGAACACAGTCTCTCAGATACTGCATCCCCCACATACCCGCTCTTAACAGCTGAGATCATAGAAAGATTTTTTTCCATGTTTAGGGCTGCCAACTTCCAGGTGGGACTGGAGACCCCCCCCCCCATATTATAGCTGGTCTCCAGAGATCAGTTCCCCTAAAGAAAATGGCAGCTTTGGTGGGTGGATTCTATGGCATCGCATCCCTACCAAGCTTCTCCTTCCCTACACTCTGCCCTCCCCAGTCTCTACCCCCCAACATCTCCAGCTGTTTCCCAACTTGGTGCTGGCAACCCAATGTTCAGAGAAGCAATTTTTTTTTTTAATATAGTGGCAAAACTATGGAATCCCCTCCCTAAAAAAGCCTATCAAGAGGCTTCATTACTTTTAGAAGGTGGGTTAAGACAAAGTTGTTCCACCAGACCTTAAGAGATGGCTAACTCTAATGCTGTTTTTATTGTTTCAGTATTCTCTCTCCATAATTGATTTTCTTCTAATTGTACTGAATCACATTACAGGGATTTTTAAAAAAAGGGTTGATTTAAGGCAATTTTTCACGTCCATATTTTATTGTAATGCTATTTAGACATGTAGATATTTATTATATAAATGTTTATATGACTCCTTGAAGACTTATATGGCAGAAAAGTCATTTAGAAATGTTATAAATAAATAAAGCATCACAGACAAATAATTAACCCAATATGCTTTTTGACATGATTTTGACTCAACAAGTGCAACCGTTTTAATTATTTTCAAAAATTAATTTTTGATGTTTTAGACTTGAAAGTGACTGACTTTCATTGGATTGTTTTGTCCTCACCATACAATCAAATTAAATATATTACTAAATGGAAATAAATAAATCTTACGCATAGCATCATAGCTTTATGTTTTTTTGCTACCAAACATTTAAAGTTAAGGTAACGGTTTTTCCCTAGATATGAAAAGAATAAAAACGTTCTGTGCCACAGAAGAAATTACTTGCAAGATTGAGTCCTGGCAACTATTATAATCTTTTTTGAAATTATTCATATTAAGATTAAAGACCACTTTGTTCCTCTATTCCCACAACTGGCTGGTATGGTAAAGAGATCAATCTCCTACTTTTATATGTAACATCTTTAACATTTGCTCTCTTTTTCTGTGCCTGTGATTAAATGTAACATTTTGAAATCCCAAAGTTCTGAGAAAAACATAAATCCTTGTCTCACAGCTGCTGTTTGACTCTGGAAACACATGCATTTTCTTTTCAAGCCTCAGCCATCAAAAAATCCCAATGGACTTGAGCTGGAGAACACCTGTATCTCTTCATTTAGCTCGAATAACAGAGTATAAACTTCAAAATTACAAAAATAGATGCTAAATTCAGCTGTAGTTACATTTTGCTGCTAATTCCCGTGAACAAAAATGCTAAGAGCATGAAATCATTCAAGCAAGCTCTGTCATCAGTAGGATAAGATTTTTTTATTTTTTTTTGCACCAGAAACCCAGTGGGAAAATGATAGAAAACTGGCAACGATTACAGATAAAATACAAAGTTCAGTCCTTAGGGATGGAAGAGGAAATGTAATAAGATAGATAGGTATCATTTTTACACTTTTATACCTAAATCATAAATGTGAATTGCTTTTAATTATTATATACTTGCTCATTTGTATGTGTTTGTGTGTGTGTATACATATACATATAAAGACTTCAGGGCACAGCAGTAAATATGTTGATCATATGTGCCTGTGTACATGCATGTTTCATTTCTAAAACAAAAGACACAATTAAAATGAGAATCCATTGTTTACATTTCAGACTGTTAACAGGGATGGTAGCCTGGGTTTGAATCGTGAATGAGAAAAAATAGCAACTTCATTTAATCCTCTTTTGAACTTCAAAAAAAGTGAAGCAGCAAACCTGCCTTTGGGGGGGGGGGGGCATCCCTTCCTTTCCAATTAACCCCATTGAACAAAATTAACCTTTACAAAGTATGGAAGTATCAAATAACATTGTTGTTTCTGCACGCGCTATAACACAGGCTTTTCATATTCTCTGTCATAAGGGAAAAAATCTCACACAAAAACACCAGCATACTTTTCATAAAAGTTATGAAGAAGGTGCATACTTGTTTAAGAATGGGATACAAGTTGTCACTCTGCAACTGAGCACAGCCATGTTTTTTCATCAGCCCACTGAATAAATTTACAGCAATGTTACTACCCTCAATACTTTTTCAATTCAAATTTTTTCCTTACCCTCTTTAACCCTATAAAGTCAAACTGCAACATTCCTAACCAAATATGATATCGACATTAGTGCACAACATTAGTGCACAATCAAGTAGATTATTACTACGGTAAAAGATATTTCTTATAAGCCATGGAAAACTCCCACTATACAGACTTGAGGGACAATAAAAAAGCTTCACAGTTTAAACCAGAAAGCTTGCATAATTCTCCAAGACTGAAAGATGCTTTATACTTTCCCCCCCATCTACATGGATGATATCTCTGTAGGAAAATATGTCAGTACTATAATGTACGAAAGCTGGAGCATTTTTTGCCACAGGTACATAGAGTGCATAGTACAACAAAATAACGTTACAATCTGCCTAATTCAGGCAGGTACTGAACCTTCCAGACATCTGTTTGCCAGTTCAAACAACTGTTACATGCATCCATGACTGGAGAACCACTCCCTGCCCTGGAGTTATGCTACAGTTAAATCATGTGCACTCAATTTGATCACTACACCATAACTTATTTAGTAGGCAATGAGTTACAAACAATCCAACAGGAAAAAAACCCAAGCAGAATACACACATTCTGCCCCCCACATATAAGAAGCCTTGGGATGGATCTTAAATCATTCTCAAAGAGCCTCGGGAACTTTGTCAGATATCGCTTGGTGAACTGACTTCAGGAGGCAGAGTGGAAGGAAGGGTCTTCCCTGCACCACCTGCACAAGCTCTTCCATGAATGAAAGGTTATATAACAAATGGGGGAACAACTCCTAGTCTTCAGAAGCAGCTATTGGGAGAGAACGAGAGGCAGAGGTGGGAAGGGCAAAACTGTCTTCCATGAATTCTCTCTTTTTGGTGAATCTTTAGCATTCAGTTGTGGATGGGTTGCAAGGCCATAGAGGGAAGAGGAGGAACCGGGTGAGGTGGGAGGGGAGGTTCTGGGAAGCTTGATAACCACTGCAGAGTATGCAAATGGCTCAGCAGATCAGACAAATTCCAAACACAAGATATACCCCAAGTATGTATATTATTTTATCATGGAGCCACTTTAGATGCTGGAAGCAAGTGGTCAGATAAATATGATGTGTGCCTCATCCCCCCCCATGCCTCGGGTCATTCTGAAAAGGGGCTTCCTTCAAAATTGCAATGCAGCAACAGGATGGTCCTAATATCTAAATTAGCTTACCCAGTGATTCTGAAGAGTTCATAAGAATATTTCATTCAGGTTAACAAACGTTCTAACTAAATCAAACTAAAGATTAAACCACTGCCGTCTTGAAACTAATATTTCACACAGCAGAAGTGATAATTATCTCTATATAGAGCCTGTGTAGACAGCATAAGTAGAATAAAACTATTCTCTGTCAAATATGGTTAAGAGGAAAGTAGAACAATACATGGGAAAACTACACAGGATCAAACCGATAAGCTATACTTTGTAGAACACCATTCTGCAATGCTTTGCTCCAGTTTTAGTTTTCCAAATGGACTGAAAATGGCTTGGGTGCTATGAAGCATGAAGATACTTGACATATGGTATTTCCCCCATCCACTTGGCATTTTCTAAATGCTAAAGTGAGGCCCACAGGTGCACCTAGCATCAGTGGATTGTTTTGTGGTGTGTGTGTGTGCTTGTTTTGAGGTATTGGTGTTGCTGGGAAACATAGAAACACAGAATTGGAAGGGACTTCAGGGGTCATCAGGTCCAACCCGCTGCACAATGCAGGAAATTCACAACCACCTCCCCCCAGTGACCCCTGCTCTACGCCCAGAGGAATGCAAAAAACCTCCAGGATCACTGAGCAATCTGACCTGGAGGAAAATTCCTTCCTGACCCCAAAGTGGTGATCGGCATGTAAGAAAAGGACACAAGAGCAAGATGCTGGCTCATCCCTTCTTGCCCTCCCTATCATGATCTGCCCAGTTTCACAGGGGAAAAAGGGGGAGAGTGAGAAAAACCAGCATCTGGGAATACGCTTGCCTTTATACTTCACAGGATCTAAGCCACTGTCTGTTGATACATGGAATACATTAAATAAATACATTCTCTACCAACTGAATGTGACATTAGAGTCAAAAAGGACATAACTTTTTTAAAAATGCACTCACCTGAGTTATAGTTGTAGTCCTTATGCTGAGGGACTTGAATTGTGAAGGCCAACAAATCTGGAGCAAGCAGAGACTCTGGCTTTCGGCTTTCATTGAGCCATTTGCTGCTGTGCAAGTCCCTTGTATCAGATGGACCTTGAATTAAAGGGATCAGTTTCTCCTTTCCGCCATCACCTAAATGCATCATTAAAACATATTGTATGATTCAATTAATAACATGTGCAGTAGGCGCCACAAAACTGTTACAAGGTTCATTGTATTAAAGATATAAGAAAATATTATCTATTACGTCTTAAAAGGTCAAATAATTCCTATGTCATATTTCCTCTAAAAATTAGTCAGATTCAATTTTCATGAAGGATTTGTTGATTAGTATGCATAGGCTAACCTTAGTGCTTCACCCTGCTTTACCTTTGTGCAATTCTTCAATACTATAATTTGGCACAAAGTGAATAGCCAAGAGGGCAATGAGCCAAACAGCAAGCCTAATCATACCAATGCTTCTTGATTTTAAAGAAATATCTTTCAATGCATCTTCTTTTGCACCAATTGGCTTTATCTGTGCATTGCCTTTCTACCATGCAGCACAACCCTCTATCTGGTTACAATTAGAGTCCTGGCCTCATATATCGGGGCCTTGGAGGGAAATCAAGAGCAAGAGCAGCAAAATATACCTAAGAAATAAGTTCAGCAGGTGGCTTATTTTAAAGTAGCCATCTTGTTTCTGTTTCTACTTTATCCAAAAAGAAGTTTTATCCTCCAGTGGATTTACCTGTTTTTCTCTATTATTCTATTCCAGAGCTTCTACAGATAGTGGTTTCTATCTTCAACACAATTCAATTTGCATTATGAGATAAGAGTTTCAAGGCCTATAATATATTTTAACAACAACAGAAACGTCCAATAACAGGAGCATTCTATTGCTCAAAAGACAGGCACTATTTTATTGTGTTAGTATGTAACACTTTAAGAGTAAGTAAATCACTTCAAAGTGTGCCTAATATATGTATGTCTCAGGGATCGCTAGAAACCAGTTCAGACTTTTAAATTAAAGCTTAGCCTTTATTATGATATTGCAGTCAGTTGTTATACCAGATTACTGTGAAAGTAGATGTAACTAAGAAGCTCTTGATTTTAAGCTGCACTGGTTTCAAACCTTAAGCCTTGTAATAACCAAAATGCTTTAATAGAGCTTCTTATTTTCACTATTGATGATGCTATGCTACATCATCGTGGCTTGTTTCTAAAAACAAAACAAAAATAATAAAATACACCTCTTATTCATAGGAACAATGAGTAAATTCTTGTTTCAGTAACTCTCCTTGTAAAAAGCAAGGCCAATTCTCCTACACAGGCCATAAACTTTTACATGGTCCAGCTGCACATACCTGGGGCTTTGGCACAAATTTTTATTGATCCCATGGTCCCAGAGGCACATTTGACCAATGATGTGCTGCAGTACTTCAATTCAACATTCTGGATTGAGCCCTCAAGAGTTGGCAGGGGATTCTTAGATTTCACACCTAATAAAAGAAAACTGCAAATGTACTAGCCTGCTGAATTTAAATATTTTTTACTTTCTTTCACCAAACCATTTAAATTTAATTATACTTTAATTATCGGCTTTAGATAGTATTACGATATATTTGTTATGATACTGATCTTTTATACTCTGGAATGAATCTCTTTATAGGAATATTTTAATAGATAAGTAAACAGTATCTGTGCAAATCTGCTCTCCACAAATGAAGATAAATGTGAAAACACAAAGTGAAACATTAAATTAATTAGGTAATTACACATATATCCAACTTTGCTTTTATTTTACACTCCAGACATTATGCTTCTCTTACATGTCATCCTGTAATTTCAGCATGTTAAAATGAGCAAAACAAAGTTCTTACGTTACACTTAAAAACTATTCAATTCAGTAGCAAAATAAAAATCAAATATATACAGCTGAGTCGCACAGCAGGTAACTGCACTTGCCATCTTTTTATGGAAACCAAAGTCCAAATTTTGCCTTAGGTCAAAAGTGGAAATAGGTTTGGTGGTCTCTTCTCTGCCTCCATTTCTACGCTTTAAAAAGGAAGCTACCCCACAGTTTGGCACAACTCTGCATTCGTTGGCAGCCTTTTCTGAAGAGGGACCTAGAACTGTAACAGTGGGGGATGTAACAGGTCAGGAACGCAGAACTTTGGCACAGTTGAACAGGAAAGCTCATTGAACACCCACCCACATTTCACTTGGCTGTACTATCACTGCTATTATTTCACAAAGTGCAACTTGCAGGAGAGTGTAACATTTATTTACAGCATTTGTAAAAATTATTTGGTGCACCTGTAAGAAAAAGTAGATGCAATAGAGACAGATTTGACTAAGCTTTCAACTCCCCCCCCCAAGTCCTGCCTTACATACACAGAATTCCAAACACAATTTAATCAAGCTTGAAACTGAGCTTTGTGCATTGCATTTGCAGTAGGAAATGCTTCAGTAATCTTTGGGATGAAATCTTCTTCTACAAAAGAAAGCAAGACCATTTACTCTACTAGTAAACTTCAGATCCAAGTGCATATCACAAAGGCAGATAATGGGCCTGTATAAAGATAGGGCCAGGATTTCTGAAAACTTGGGGGACTTCCTTGGTAAGCTGATAAATATCAGTTGGTAAACAGAGAAGACCAGTGTGGGCCTATGAGACGTGCGGGGAGAAATCTCCCCCCCTTTCTTACTTGGCCTGCTGCAGCTCCCAGTCTCTGCCACCACTGTGCCAAGCATAGCTCTCGGGCTCTGCTGCTGCCAGACCCAGCATGGCTCCCAGGCTCTGCTGCCTCCAGCAAGGACCAATATTTTTTTAAGAAGTCAGATTTTCTGCAACTCTAAGGGGTCTTCCAAGTTTGCAGAAACATCTGTTAGAATCAATGTGGTCCCGATCTGCAGATTTAGATATCCACAGATGAGGGCCACACTTGAGAAATAGATATATAGATTCCCACGCATCCATTCAGAAATAACCTTTGTGCTTCCCAGTCCCCACTTATTTATTTAGAAGAAGAAAAGCTGGTTTTTATACCCCGCTTTTCTCTACTTTGTCTTGAAGTGGCTTACAATCACTTGGTGGGGCAGAGAGAGCTCTGAAAGAACTGTGACTGGCCCAAGGTCATGCAGCTGGCTGCATTTGGGGGAGTGGGGAATCAAACCCAGGTCTCCAGATTAGAGTCTGCCGCTCTTAAGCACTACACCATGCTGGTTTACTTCATTTACATCTCCAATGGGGCTCCAAAGAGGCTTTTATTGTTCTCCTCTACTCCACGTTATATTCACAACCACCCTGTGAGGCAGGTTAGGCTGAGTGTATATCACTGACCCAAGATCACCCAGCAAGCTTCCATGGCAGAGTGGGGATTCAAACCTGTGTTTCTCCCCTGATATTCTAACCACTATATCTTGCTAACCAGAAGATGACACTCCATATGGGGACTGTCCCTTATTTCAGATAATATGCAGATTTTCTATATTTAGTTAATAAATTTCTATGTTGCCCTTATGCCCCAGGAAGGACTGTAGCTTATATGAGATTGCTACAAAGTCCAATGAAAACCCACATAGCTAAAGTAAGTATAATGGATCTGTTTCTGTAAAGGCCATCTCCTTTTACAGGAATCATTGTAAAAGACCAGGAACTGAGAGACCCTGGTTCAAATCCCCGCTCTGCCACAGAAGCTTGCTGGATGATCTTGGGCCAGACACACTCTCTTGTTATTTATTTTATTTTTAATTCATATCCCACTTTTCTATCTGATCAGGGACCCAGAACATCATTTTCACATAATTTCTGTTTTCTCCACTTAATCCTCACAACAACAACAACAACAACAACTTTGTGAGGGTAGGTTAGGCTGAGAGATTGCAACAGGGCCAATATCACCCAGTGGGCTTCCATGGTTGAGTGAGAGATTCGAACCCAGTCATCCCAGGTCCTAGTCCAACACTCTAACCACTACACCACACCAGCCCTCAGCTTAACCTTACCCACAGGGGTACTGCAAGGATAAAATGGAGGAGTGGGGAATGATGTCAGCTGCTTTGGGTCCCCAATGGGAAGAAATGCAGGGCATGAATGAAGTAAATAATAAATAAAATGAACTCTAGAAACAAGAGAAGCCTGTCAAATATGAATGGAATCCAGCAGTCTCTGTGAAGCTCCAAAGGGAATGCCCACACAATTTAAGTTATGCACATAATCAGCCTGCAGCCACAAAAAAGAACTGTTTTTCTGAATACGCATAAAAAAAAGAGATTTCCTAAGGGCGGTATGTTCCTTTTTCATTTGCATGCTACAGATGCCAAATGACAACAATAATACTTGCTAGATGCTTACACACCTCACAGACACTGAAGTATATTCGCATACTTGCACTTATGCAGTGCTTGTTATATACATTCTTGTTAGAATGCTACCTGGTCAATAGCTCTAATAACAGTTCTTAAAGTTATTATTTCACATGCTACTCAGACAATACTTTTCAAAACTTTTTAGTGCGGTAGTAGCTTTATGCAACCTAAAGTTAGTGGGGGCATGCACTGATCTCTATTTGACAAATGAAATAGATGAATGAGCTTCTTTCCACTATAAAGTCTCATGGCCATCTGGAATTAAAATCTATGGGGCAAGATGTTGAAAGATGAGAACAACTTATTTTTCAAGAGAACCATACCTACTGCAGAAAGTCAGCATGAAACCATGTACTTAAACATGGCTACAGTGCCTAAAGGACCTCTACTTTGGTCAGTACTACTGGCACATTTCCGTTTTTATTTATCAGGGTTTTTTGTGGTTAGGAAAATACTATTTATTGCTTTTAAATTTTATTTATTGCTTTTAAATTTTAAAAGTGCTCAAAGCAACTTATAAAAATGAAATATTAATATTGGCTAGTATAACTATTCTTAACAGCCACAAGTGAATTGATTGTAAAACTGTCAAGTGGCCTATGCCCTCCTGGCTTCTCTAGGAGATAACAAAACCCAAAAGAGTAGTTTTGTGGTTTTTTTTGCAACTTAAGAATTTCCCCATTTGGCCTATGCTAAGGAGGGCATGCCTTAAGTACAAAGCAATCAGTGTAAATGAAAAGGGTGAACAGTCTTGAGGAAATTTTAATTACATACACACTTTTTCAAGGAACAGTTTATCCTACAAACTTGACTTCCCCCCCAGTAGTGGCATTAGAAATAAGAGGCCAGTGGTAGAAGGAAAGTGGAACTTTCCGGTCTGGTGGCTTGGGATCACACTGATAAACACAGGTGAACTGGGTAAGCCTACAGAATTTAAGTAGGTACTGAAAATACAATTGGAAATTAATGTCAAATGATTCTATTTATCCCTGTCAGAGCCCAGATTGTCACACCTGCTGTGCGAGGTAGAAGTTTACAACAGTAGAGCGTGAGCTAATTTTGCCCTTACTGTCCAAAATGGCAACTTCTCCTGCCAAAAAGATATGAACCTTTAATCCCCCTAAAGCATTAAATAAATGTTTGTGTGAGTCTTTTTAGCTTCTTATCTGGTCAGAGCACTGGAAGTTAAGTCGTGCCTATACAAACCAATCATTTCACCAGCAGTTTTATATTTCTTTAAAGCCTCATATAAAAAGCACCTGCTTAAAGTGAGTAATGGAGTTTTATATTCATTGCACTTAGGAACAGCGTATGTAAACTATTCCGTTTTCCTCCCTTGTGGAATATATTTCAGCTTATGTTGCACAGCACATTACCAATGTGTATAAAGACTCTCTGATCAGCAATTTGGACTGCAGACAGCAACCTGCATGAGTGCATTTTCCCCTCTAAATATGGTATCCACTTGATTCACCAAGACAAATTGAAACCATTCTTTATTAGATGGTGATCTCACCTTCTCTGTGAATTTATGCAATGCAAGTATTTGGGCATGGGTCACACACAGCACCCTATCATACCCATGGGCATACAATATTCATCTGGCAATGTGAACTACCAGAAGAAATGCTACTTGAATGATAAAGTTCAAAAGTTAAGCAAATCCCCCCCCTTCTTTTCAACTGAGGGAATTACTGCCTTCCCAATTTGCTTTTTGTTGAAAAGACTACAACTGGCATTCATATAAGTATTTTTCTTGCTGACGAGTAGTGACTTTTGCATTCTCCAGAGTTCTTGAAAAGAAAATTTCCCTATGATACAGATTTAATAAAATACCTTATGTAAAGATGTGGAAACCCACTTATTAATAATGTATTCTAATAATCTGAATTTTTTCCACAATAAGACATATGCGTGTAAGTGGTTTTGTACGTTACAAAGATCCACTTCTTGATTTGGCAAGAAAAAAGCCTATATGAACACTAGTTGTATCCTTTTCAATAAAAGGATGTAAACTTCTTTAGTGATCTCCTTCCCCACCCCCTTCATCTTATCACCAGTTTCTGTGTAGATTTATTATATTCATTGTTTCCAATTTTAACAAATCACCTAATAGCAGAAAGGAAAATATGTCAACCTTGGAATTATTTGCAGTTGTAGAAATCCCTTTTGTCTGGCTCATATAAGGCCTGCAATCTGTTTAAAACACAGATTGTCTGTCTTTTGTCTGACAGCCACCAAGCTGCACAAATTACTTTCTGCCTGTTCACCTGTTTGCAGCTGCGCCTGTAAGCGAAGAATTCTGAGGCCTGACTTCAGCAAGCACTCTAGGATTGATGACATGTGCTGCTGATAAACCAAGCAATTTGAAGAAATTACTGGCCAGCTTTATTGAAAGACATCTGTGCATAAGCCAAGAACTACACATTTCCAACTGTATACATGTAACCTGCAGTGGTGGCTGTACTGTTTGAAGTTAAAACCTTTTTAAGAGTGTTGAAACTGACACTAACTAAACTGGCCATCTTTGTAGCACAACCTCTCACAGGAGGTCTAAATGTCCTGTTTTTAAAAAAAGAATAGGGGGGGAAAGGAACCTTAATTAAACAGAGAATGAAGTTAGAAAATTGCAAGATTTCATCTGTCAAGAAAATAATGCCAAGCAATGTCACCACTGACTTTGAAAATGCCTTGACTTCACATTTACTCTCTAAGCACTTATAATGCCCTGTGATGCATATCATATGATTACTGCCTTCCAATCCCATACCTCAATATGCAAACAATAAGAAAACAGGAATGTGATACTTTCTCACCTTCTAGGAGCATGAACACATACCATGGACTCCATAGGTAAAGGGGAGAATATCAATTCCCAGGCTTAAACTCAAGAAGTTCCTAAATTAGCTCTGCAGACTCCATGAAGAAAAACTGTCCCTTTCCATTTCACTAAGCAACAATCTCATCTAAAGGAGTAGTCTTCATTTTCATGAGAGTGTGGAATTACATTGGAGTTCTTGCTCACAGTGTAAAAGCACTTTTTCAATATAACAGCAGCCTAGTTCTTTCAAATACAAATGCTCACCTAAGCCTGCTGCCTCCCTATACATATTTACAACAGCTCCTGTGAACATGGCCACAATCTCTGAAATCTAATAAATGCTTGTTCTAATTATTGCTCTCTCTCTCATTTTACAGTCACAAACCTATGCCCTTAGGAACATAATATTGCCTTTACCATGTGCAGAATATAAGTAATTGTGAAACACAGCTCAAGTCTGGCTAGAGACAGTGACTTATATCTGGACTCTGGTACACAACACCTTATTTCATTTTCTGTCCTTTCTAGATAGAATGGAACCAGACTTCTCCAAACCTATATTTGTATATGATACACAGAGTAGGAAGTGGGGGGAAGTGGGGGGGGGAGGAGGAGGAGGAGGAGGAGGAGGAGGAGGAGGAGAAGAAGAAGAAGAAGAAGAAGAAGAAGAAGAAGAAGAAGAAGAAGAAGAAGAAGAAGAAGAAGAAGAAGAAGAAGAAGAAGAAGAAGAAGAAGAAGAAGAAGAAGAAGAAGAAGAAGAAGAAGAAGAAGAGATTGGATTTATACCCCACCCTTCACTACCCAAAGGAGTCTCAGAGCAGCTTACAGAGCATGCTTTCTCCTGCTCTCCAGCCTTCCTTGCCCTAAGCCTTGTGCTAATCTTTATAGTCTACTCTGCCTCTCCTGGATGGGCTACCTGACTGCAGTCATGACTCCATTTGGCTTTGGTTTTTCGTTGTAAATTCTCACTTCACTGGTCCCTGGACCTTCTTTTCTGTAGTTATGATCATAAGTAATTGCTGGCTGTACTTTCATAGTTCACCAGAACTCTCTGGATTCTGGACCTTGTCTTTCTGCTGGGGTCCCTGCTGCTCCTCCCCCCATAGCTGTTAACTCCTACAATGTAATCAGTAGCATTTTGTACTCCACTGCAATTCAGTACAGAAACAATTGCATTTTAAAAGGCCAGTTTTTCCCCCCATTCAACAAGTCACTTCATATATTTTATCAAACTTAACACTATGGAAACCCATTGTATGTCTACAGGAATTTGGCTGCTAACATCTACAGAAGCTAGACTTCATCTTTACTGCTTTTACACACATTTGTTTTATGCGCTCATTCAAAAAAAAGATTCGGATCTTGCTCTGAAAAATAAAGCATATTTAATAAGTTTGATTTTTGAAAATAATGCCAAACATTTGCAGTGTCTGTCTGGTTGTACATTTCAGTCTGTTACAAATTATATTCCTGAAAACAGGAAGGCAAAGCTTTCAAGTTAAGTAGCAATACACATTTGGCTTTCACATTTCAGAGCTCATAAAATGGATTCAACACAGAGAAGAAGTGACCTACAGGAAAAAGCTTCCATAATATACTGGATATGCATACAATAAATCAAATCCTTATCATTATTTGCACCTAATAACTATACATCATTAATAATAAGCCATTTGAGACACTTTCTTATAGTATCTATGTAAACAACGAGAGTCTATTTTTGTCCCTATTTTTCTTCTCACACATTCTTAAAAGCATTTTTAAACGACAGCTTTTATTTTAAAAGACGCTTAAGTCGTGAGAACATTCTTACGCACCACTTCATAACTCTGACACCAAGTATGTATAAAAAGATTAGCCTTTATTTGGTATAAAAATCAGTTGGCAGTTTTACATCTGTGCAATGCAACATAAATACCCCAGCTGGCATCTCAAGCTCTCACACATATGGACTTCAAAAACAGAAACTTCCTTATTTGCAGTACTGCCAGGGTAATTTTGTATACTGTGCATACTACAGCTATTTGTCAGGCCCCTGCAGGTGTGCACTGCACATAAACACACAGCTGTAGCCTAGCAAGCCAAGTGTTCCATCAAACGCATAAAGGGAGACCTCAGCAGCTGGATTAATCATCCCTGCAACAGGTCCAGAGAGAACAATATGGGTTAGTATTTTTGGAAAAGCATGGATGGCAAATTTATGATTATGCTGGCCTTACGAAATAACTGCTGGATTGTGTCATTTTTTATGCAATGTCTACCTTATTAAAGTTTTTGTTAGAATACTGGAAAAAGACGAAATATTTTTTAGTTTGTAATATAAACAATAAGGTAGTTTATATATAAAATAGTTTATTATGTGCAAAATGTTAAAAGGGTTTCATGCTAGTGGTTAGTTTTTGACAGATGTTGCCATTATTTGTATTGGCTTTCAGAGGCACCAATCACTGGATCAGTTAAAATAAGTATATTGTGAAACCTCTTATTAGTTATACTATATTTTGCTGCATTTGCCATAATTATGTAATATTTTCTCTTTTCTGCTCTGTGCAATCAACTGACTTATTCGAGAGGCTCATACATTTTATTTAAACTGCTGAAAAGAGGACAGCATAAAGCAAATATTCAGAGGTATGCACGATCCTGACATCAAATTAAGAGAGATTTCTACTGTAAGATTCAAATTGGTATAACATGATTATGCAAATTTTCACAGTTTTGAATTCATGCATGAATCTGGCAATTACAAAATGTCCAAAAAATTTCCAGCTTCCCAGGCCAAAAATTAAGGGCACTTTTTAAGATAGGCAGCTGAGTCAATACGTACCTCCTCAATCTGTGAAACACTGCCTGTCTATCCTTTTAAGGCAAGGCAGCCAAATGAAGAAAACTCCAGGGTCCAACATCCCTACCCCAAAGGCCATGAGACTACTATACCTTTCCATCTCCATAAAACTACAGAGGGAGAGTGGACTACTTCATAGATTATTGTTCCTTGATTGTTATGCAGAAGTAGAGGAACAGAGCAACAGATGACATAATGTAGCTCATTACACAGCGACTGACATGCCAGCACTGATAATTCCTGGCAGCATCTGGCTCTGGAGTCTCTAGTATGTAGTGGGGGATAGCCAACCATGCAGTTCCTCAGATGAAATAAATTTCCATTTGCAGAAGAGGGGAAAGCAATTTTCACCAAATTCATGTCTCATTGCATATCCCATTTTGCCTGTATGTTATCACTGAGTGTCTGTTGCCCCCCAGAAACAGAATTTCAGGGGGCTCAGTTAGCTGAGACCTGACCAGGAAGGCCCAGGCTAACCTGATCTCAACAGGTTTGGATGGTTAGGATTTGGATGGGAGAGTACAAGAAGTTCAGGGTCACTACTCAGATGCAGGCAGTGGAAAACCACCTCTGAATGTCTCTTGTCTTGAAAACCCTATGGAGTTGCCATAAATTGACTGCATTTGGTGGCACCTTCCACCACCAATAAGCTGAGGCAGGAGGAGGAAGCAGGAAAGTCCTGCTCTTCAAAGTCTGAAGATGGTTGGCTACACTCCACTGGTATGTATTTTGCATATATTATAACTCCATGTGCGTATGCACACAAGATTTCACCATCGTCCTAATATCACATAAGAAATGGTATTACAAATTTAAAAATTATCTTGGAGCAGGGTTATAATATTAAAAAACTAAAAAAAAAATTAGAAAGTCAGTTGTAGGTAACCAGAACCAGTCTCAAGTCAAATCAAAGTCAACACCTCTTGATGTATGGATTCATTTGGTATTGCCCTATTCTAGTACTGAAGAAGTGGCTGCCATTGCTCCAAAAATCTTCTATTATAGTTACATTTCTTCTCTGCCATTTAAAGGAAGTTGGACACTATAAACCATAAGCTCAAGGAGTTTGCAGAGACAGATGATCCTCTACTTTCTTTCAGCAGCCCCCTGTGACCCCTGAAAAGCCAGTGCTGAAGGATGTGGAGCTTACATGGATAAAATGCCACATAGCACGAAGGCTGCAATGAAGAGTGGAAAAACAGGTGAATTTGTTCCCTCCTTCTTGTACTAACAGAAAACTTGCTCTGCTGAGTTTCTTCCACTAGCAGAAGGGCTAGGATTCTGCCTGACTCCCTTCCTCCTTCAGCAGTTCAACCTATCTGATTCCTGCAACCTTCACTTCAGCATCAGCTTTTCAGGGTTTACATCCACTTGTGTTTCACAGGATCCAAATGAAAAGTATTCCTTAACATGATATTCCATACTATCTTTTCTGAAGTGCCATTAAAATAATTAATTTTGTTTCCAGAATTCACCAATAACATGTTTCCTGCAGTTGTTTGTTGAATACCTACATTCAATTTTCACACTACATTTTAAATATCCTAATAAAATAATCATAGGTCCACATATTCCTAATAATATACTGAACAAATGTCAATATATTGTCTTCAGTTGTTGTTACTGTTGTTGTTCAGTCGCACAGTCGAGTTTGACTCTTCAAGACCCCATGGACCACAGCATGCCAGGCCCTCCTGTCTTCCGTCGTCCTCCACAGTTTGCTCAATTTCATGTTTGTTGCATCCATAACACTGTCTGGTGCTCCCTTCTCATTTGGTGGGCAAAGTATTTGAGCTTCAATTTCAGGATCTGGCCTTCCAGGGAACAGTCAGGGTTGATTTCTTTTAGGATTGACTGATTTGATCTCCTTGCAGTCCAAAGAGCTCTCAAGAGTCTTCTCCAGCACCATAATTCGAAAGCATCTATTCTTCGGTGCTCGGCCTTCCTTATGGTCCAACTCTCGCAGTCATACATTACTACTGGGAATACCATTGCTTTGACCATACAGTTTTTTATTGGCAGGGTGATGTCTCTACTTTTCATTATGCTGTCTAGGTTTGCAATAGCTTTCCTCCCAAGGAGCAGGCGTCTTTTAATTCCATGGCTGCAGTCACCGTCTGCAGTGTCTGTCACTGCCTCTATGACTTCCCCTTCTATTTGCCAAGGAGTGATGGGTCCGGATGCCATGATCTTAGGTTTTTTTATGTTGAGTTTCAAGCCAACTTTCTTTCCTCTTTCACCTTAGCAAGAAGCTCTTTAGGTCCTCTTCACTTCCCACCATTAGAGTGGTATCATCTGCAATTCTGAAGTTGTTGATGTTTTTCCCAGCAATCTTAATTCCAACTTGTGATTCATCCATGCCAGCATTTCGCACTGTCTTCAGTACAAATATAGAATTGTATCACATGGCTATTTTTATAATCAGTTAATTGAAGAACCATGTGGCAGCATGGTCTTGTGAACACATCAGATATGCTAAGGCTAACCCACTACTACTTTCCTAGCCAACTCAATAGTTTTGATTTTGGGGTGAAGATATTTTTTCTCATCAAGTTTTTTTATTGTTGTCCCACATAGGATATAGTTGGACTATAAGGAAGGCTGAGCACCAAAGAATAGATTCTTTTGAACTATGGTGCTGGAGAAGACTCTTGAGAGTCCCTTGGACTGCAAGGAGATCAAATCAGTCAATCCTAAAAGAGATCAACCCTGACTGTTCCCTGGAAGGCCAGATCCTGAAATTGAAGCTCAAATACTTTGCCCACCAAATGAGAAGGGAGCACTCACTGGAGAAGACCCTGATGCTGGGAAAGATTGAAGGTCAAAGAAGAAGGGGACGGCAAAGGATAAGATGGTTAGATAGTGTCATCGATGCAACGAACATGAAATTGAGCAAACTTCAGCGGACAGCGGAAGACAGGAGGGCCTGGCGAGATCTGGTCCATGGGGTCGCGAATAGTTGGACTCAACTGTACGACTGAACAACAACAAATAGGATAATAAATATAACATGTAATCTGTACCACCTACCCTCTTGCCCAACAAAGCCCATCAGCAAGAGAAAAAAGTAAGTTGCGTGAACACAGGCAGCTAAGAGCAGAGAGTTAAAAGGGAGGTGACAATGGATGTGGTAGAGGTGAGAGGCAGTAATATGGATCCAGCTAAGAAAGGAGTGGGGAAGGCGAGGCATCACTGCTCAAAGAGATACAAGAAATCTTGTCAGATGGAATGAAGATCTCAGGAGCTTCTCATCTATGGTATGCATTCTCTCCTTTTTACAGAGATCTAATATATCATTGATCCAATCATCCACAGAGATAGGAATACGAGATTTCCAGTGCTATAAGATAATTAGCTTGGCAGCCAAGGTTGCCATTTGATTAATAGCACTTGATGTTTGGGAAGTGCCAATAGAGGTTATATATAGCCTAGGATTAATTATTAGCTGTGAGGCACAATTGGGTAGATAATATAAGATTAATCCAAAATATAAAATCTTGCCAGAAACAAGCAATTTGGGCGCATTCTCAGAGCATGTGGACCAGATTGGCAGTGCCAACAGGCATTACTCTCAGCAACACCTAGGTGGTAAAGCTAGAGGGATACTCTGAGACTGCATAACTATGGGTTGAATTCAAAGAAGCTCCAAAGGAAGGCATCTATTGACATTAAGCTTCCTGTGCTTCCTACCTCCCAAAAAAGTAATGACAGATTTTGCCAGATATGCACAAACAAATTGCTGTGCAGCCCATACATTGTTGTCCTGAGCCGGCTTTGCTAGGAGGGCAGGGTAAAAATCTAATTAATAAATAAATACATTGAGGAAGCTCTGGAAAAGGTCTTCCCAACCTTGCTCATGTGCCAATGGTGATATACCTGGCAAAAGAAAAAGATGTGGGACATTTCACCCAGCCCTGGAATCATGTGTTTTTTTTGTCTATGCGGACCCCATCACTCCCAGCTTTGGCTTTCAGAAATCTCAGGGAGGAGGTGGAGAGCAGGAAACAGTTGAAGCTCTGAAAGTCGCAGGGGAATTGCTGAAGAAAGGGGGCAAGGTAGGAAAGATTCAGAAAAGATTCACAAACACTCTTGAGCTCACATTTTGTTGGATCCAAATGGTGGTGTTGATCTCTATAACCCACTGAGCATGCAAAAAACCCTGTAACAACTGAAGGTAAACAAGCCAGTATAGCTAGAAAACCCTTAATAAAGGTGATAAGCCTAGGAAGAAATAGCTTGCTTAGGATCAGGTTCTCAAAGAGGCCCATAAGACACTGAAACCACTACCAGCTTTCGAGGCTCCTAGCCTTAATTAGAACAAAAAATGACCAGATGTGATACACATAAAAACAAGTTGCAAAGCTTATGAAATACTAAAAACAAATAAACAAAAAAGTTTCTAAATATGAGGCCAAAACCAAATGGCCATCCAGCCCCCAGCCCCGCCCCCCATTGGCTCTGCTTGTGACATGGCTACACAAAGATTGGCAAGCAGCTGTAGCCACAGTAATGGAAAAAGGGCTTCTATATAGGAATGCAAATACCAAGTAATACTTCTGGTATTCATGTCTATTGCACAGGAAGCCATTCTGAAAATGTACTCAGCATGAGTAGTCTTCTTTAACTGGGTTCAGATGAAATTATGTGTACTGTGATCACAGCTAGGGGTTTTAATTTCTGTACAGGAATTTTACCTACCACTTAGTTTTATGGTTCATCCATAAAAATAACATCCATTATGTAATGAAAATCTCACTTTTATCCATCCCTCTTTATAATTTTTCAAAGCCTAAATATATTCCTCTTTACCTTCTCTGTGAATCTAGCTTGCATCTAACACAATTATAACTGTTTGGAGATTTTATACATATTTTGTGCTGCTTTATCATTTGTACGTTCAGTTTCTTATGAAACATTGATAAAAACAAAGGTTTCTGATTTTTTAAGATTGTTGTTTTACATATTTTGATATAGCTTGATTAGAAGAATTGCTCAGTGCAACTAAAAATGGAACAAGTAATTTGGGAAGGATCTTCCCTGGTGTACTTAAGGTTAAGTCTGCAACAGTGCCTTAACACACTCTCAACATCTATTTAATGTTCTCATTTGCAGCACGGTGCACAAACAGAATATACTAGACCCTCTCTAAGCTGAACAGAGATCATATTTCATCACTACAAGATGTGTGCAGGCAAATTATGCATCAAACACAGTGGCAGAGTTTGGGGAGGACCCAATAAAGGTCAAAACATGATATTATTTGGTGAGCAACAACAAAAAAAATTGGTAGCGGAGGAGGGAGAAATGACTATAACCACCTAACAATGAAAGATGGAAATTACAACTGAAATCTTATTAGTAGCCATTCAAGAGGAATATTAACCCATGCATGTTCTTCAACAGAGAGGATGAAATCAGAATACACACCAGTTTTACAAAAGTTTAGGGTCAAACTATAGCACAGGATCCATGCCTCTCCTCTCCCCACTTCTTTTCCTTTTCCATTTTTTAAAGAGTCTATTTTATAAGGTGGGGGCATGGTGAATTAACTTTTTCTCCCCATGGCATTTGTCTTTAATTCCCCTCCCAAGGTCTGAAGGAAACAGCCGGGGAGGGAGGTTGAATTTTCGTGCACAGAGCTCTATCACTGATCCAAAGTCTCCATCACCATGGCTTTTTAAAAAAGTACAGATCACAAGATATGAACATAGAATCCCAGTGTCTGTGTAGTTTAGACCTGAACTCATTAGAAAGAAAACAAGTGAAGAAGTGACAGAGAGAAGGCTGTCCCCAACCCTGTATGCTGAGCAAGCCAGACAATTCAGCAAGGACACAAAGTGCTAGAAGATGGCAGGCAGGACAGCAGTAGCTGAGAGGAGAGAAGTGGGCCTGCCTGTATTACCCTCTGGGAAAAAAAATGGAAAGAAGTGGAAGCATTTCATAAATTGTTTAGTTCTGTTAGAACAGGAGTCTGGGAAACATCATAATTAAATCTCTCTCTACTCACCATAGCCATAATTACTTTAAACAAAGTTGAAATGAAAGCTAAGTCAAAGCTACAGAAGTCTGCAGACTGAAAACGAATGTTCATCAAGACAGCTGGAGAAACAATTTCAGGACATAAGAGGCTACAGACCTCTTACAGGCATAACATATATGGATGCTTCCCCTCCTAACACAGCTCTCTTTTCCATTTTTTTTAATACAGGGTATTTTATAGGGTGATTGTAATAGTATATCATGATCACTGCTGATTGCTGTAACAAACAGACCCTTCTGATCCATCTGCACTTTACTTCAATGAGAGCCTTTTAAAAGCAACTTCGTAAAACATTATTGCTTCATACTCAAAAAACATTACGATTTTTGAAAATTCCACTGACTTGATTATATCAGCAAGTGCACTACATGTTAAATTTTTCATTAAAACAAAAGCCTTGAGAACTATTTTCCAGACTTCAGTTAATGCTGCTATGACACATTTGGTCAATGAAAATGGATGAAAAACAGTAGTGCTTTGAAGCAATCGCCAATAAATGCCGCTGTGGTTTACCAAGAGTGGGATGCACAACATATTAGACCACAGTTAATGAAATTAAGCCATGTCTTATGTTAGCGAAATGTGTGCTCTGTTACTTATTTGGAACCTACACAACTGCTTAATCTTTGAGAACTTTTTTGCCTCCAGTAAACACTATCTCTAGCATCTCTTAGTAATTAAATCAGTGTACTACCACTGTTTTGAGTTTGCATTATTTTAATGTAAAGGAATAATAAAAATATAATCTTTTTTGTTCCTACACACTTCAGTTATAACATTCATGGGTTTGTACTTGAATGCACTCATGTATGTGGAGAAAAGATCAACAGGATAAAAATTGTATAAAACAATGATGTTATTAAAATCAGCTAGACATAATGGAAACTGGTATGAAGTCTCACTTCATGGTATGTTCTGTCACCAAGCACTGCGCTTCAATTTGCTTTAACTGACTTACTGAAAAACTACAACTGTATATCACAAAAATATTTTTTAATTGTGTATATCAATATAATAGTAAACAACTATATTTTAGTAACATGGCAGGTCTAAGACATGGGTTATTTCAAACACAGAGAATTATTGTCCTTAATCTATGGTAGAATTAAATCTCCATTGGTCACTGTGATAGTAAAGGGCAAACTTGCATTCAGATGTCACTAAACCAGCATTGTGCATGAACCTGACTTATGGCCAGGCTCAAGCCTTGCTCCTGCCTCCCACAGAGCCCAATGAAGGAATTCTCATGTAAAACAAGCCCTAGGGTTCACCAGAGTTAACCTCTCCCCATCCTAATCTAAATTAAATGCTGGATTGCACAGATGGTATTGTCACTCCGATACATGTCAACAATGGACTGAATGCAAGGAGGAAGAAGAGGAAGAGGAAGAAGAGGAATATGAGGAAGAGGAAAGAGGAGGATTTATACCCCACCCTTCACTTGGAGTCTCAGAGCAGCTTACAATCTCCTTCCCTTCCTCTCCCCACAACAGACACCCCGTGAAGTAGGTGGGGCTGAGAAAACTGAGAGAACTGAGAGAAAAGAGGAATCACACATACAGCCATTATAACTTCTGAGCCATATAAACATTGTGCAGTCTGACACTTCATGTGAGCTTCAGCTTGGGCTTCATGAGGCAATACTTTCCCTTGGTCTTTCCATTCTCTTATTTCAAAGGCTGGGAGTGCAAGAAAATGGCGTAGGCCGACAATGGTAAGCTTGGTGCTATTTGTTGTTGTTGTTCAGTCGCACAGTCGAGTCCGACTCTTCGCGACCCCATGGACCAGATTACGCCAGGCCCTCCTGTCTTCCGCTGTCCGCTGAAGTTTGCTCAATTTCATGTTCATTGCATCGATGACACTGTCTAACCATCTCATTCTTTGCCGTCCCCTTCTTCTTTGACCTTCAATCTTTCCCAGCATCAGGGTCTTCTCCAGTGAATGCTCCCTTCTCATTTGGTGCCCAAAGTATTTGAGCTTCAGCTTCAGGATCTGGCCTTCCAGGGAACAGTCAGGGTTGATTTCTTTTAGGATTGACTGATTTGATCTCCTTGCAGTCCAAGGGACTCTCAAGAGTCTTCTCCAGCACCATAGTTCAAAAGAATCTATTCTTCGGCGCTCGGCCTTCCTTATAGTCCAACTCTCACAGCCATACATTACTACGGGGAATACCATTGCTTTGACCATGCGGACTTTTGTTGGCAAGGTGATGTCTCTGCTTTTTATCATGCTGTTTAGGTTTGCCATCGCTTTCCTCCCAAGGAGCAGGCGTCTTTTAATTTCATGGCTGCAGTCACCATCTGCAGTGATCTGGGATCCTAGGAACGTGAAGTCTGTCACTACTTCTACGACTTCCCCTTCTATTTGCCAAGGAGTGATGGGGCCAGATGCCATGATCTTAGTTTTTTTGATGTTGAGCTTCAAGCCCACTTTTGCGCTCTCCTCTTTCACCCTGAGCAAGAGGCTCTTTAGATCTTCTTCACTTTCTGCCATCAGAGTGGTATCATCTGCATATCTGAGGTTATTGATCTTTTCCCCAGCAATCTTAACTCCAGCTTGTGATTCATCCAGGCCAGCATTTCGCATGATGTACTCTGCATATAAATTAAATAAGCAAGGTGACAATATACATCCTTGTCGTACTCCTTTTCCTATGCTAAACCAATCAGTTGTTCCATATCCGGTTCTAACTGTTGCTTCTTGACCCTTATACAGGTTTCTCAGGAGACATATGAGGTGGTCTGGTACTCCCATCTCTTTAAGAACCTGCCATAATTTATTGTGATCCACACAATCAAAGGCTTTAGCATAGTCAATGAAGCAGAAGTAGATGTTTTTCTGGTATTCTCTTGCTTTCTCCATAATCCAGCGAATGTTGGCAATTTGATCTCTAGTTCCTCTACCTCTTCGAAACCCAGCTTGTACTTCTGGCAGTTCTCTATCCACGTACTGTTGGAGCCTAGCTTGTAGGATTTTGAGCATGACCTTGCTAGCGTGTGAAATGAGTGCAATTGTGCGATAGTTTGAACATTCCTTGACGTTGCCCTTTTTTGGGATTGGAATGTAAACTGACCTTTTCCAATCCTGTGGCCACTGTTGTGTTTTCCAAATTTGTTGGCAAATTGAGTGCAGCACTTTAACAGCATCTTCTTTTAAGACTTTGAATAACTCAGCTGGGATACCATCACCTCCACTAGCTTTGTTGTTAGTAATGCTTTCTAAGGCCCATTTAACTTCGCTTTCCAGGATGTCTGGCTCAAGGTCAGTGATTATACCATCGTGGTTGAAAAGGACATCGAGGTCCTTCTTGTATAGTTCTTCTGTGTATTCTTGCCATCTTTTCCTAATCTCTTCTGCTTCTGTTAAGTCCCTACCGTTTTTGTCCTTTATCATGGCCAGCTTTGCATGGAACGTTCCCTTGATTTCTCCAATTTTCTTGAAGAGATCTCTAGTCCTTCCCAATCTATTGTTTTCCTCTATTACTTTGCATTGTTCATTCAGGAAAGCCTCCTTATCTCTCCTTGCTGTTCTCTGGAAATCTACATTCAGTTGGGCAAATCTTTCCTTTTCCCCATTGCCTTTAGCTTTCCTTCTTTCCTCTGCTATGTGTAAAGCCTCATCAGACAGCCACTTTGCTTTTTTGCATTTCTTTTTCTTTGGGATGGCGGTGAGTGCTGCCTCCTTTACAATGTCACGGACCTCTGTCCATAGTTCTTCAGGCACTCTGTCTATCAAATCTAGTCCCTTAAACCTATTCTTCACCTCTACTGTATATTCATCGGGGATGCGATCTAGGTCAAATCTGAATGGCCTTGTGGTTTTCCCAACTTTCTTCAATTTAAGTCTGAATTTTGCAATGAGTAGCTCATGATCTGAGCCACAGTCAGCTCCAGGTCTTGTTTTTACTGACTGGATAGAGCTTCTCCATCTTTGACTGCAAATTATATAGTCAATCTGATTTCGGTGTTGCCCATCTGGTGATGTCCATGTGTAGAGACGCCTCTTAGGTTGTTGGAAAAGGGTGTTTGTTATGACCAGCATGTTCTCTTGACAAAACTCTGTTAGCCTTTGCCCTGCTTCATTTTGTTCTCCAAGGCCAAACTTTTCTGTTATTCCGGTTACCTTTTGATTTCCTACTTTAGCATTCCAGTCCCCTATGATGATGAGGACATCATTTTTTGGTGTTAGTTCTACGAGCTGTTGTAGGTCTTTGTAGAACTGGTCCACTTCAGCCTCTTCTGCAGCAGTGGTTGGGGCATAGACTTGGATTACTGTGATGTTGAAAGGTTTGCCTTGGATTCGGACCGAGATCATTCTGTCATTTTTGAGATTGTATCCCAATACTGCCTTTCTCACTCTCTTGTTGACTATAAAGGCCACACCATTTTTTCTACGGGATTCCTGGCCACAGTAGTAGATATAATGGTCTTCTGAGTTAAATTCGCCCATTCCTGTCCACTTTAGTTCACTGATTCCCAAGATGTCGATGTTCATTCTTGCCATCTCATTTTTGACCACGTCAAGCTTACCTTGATTCATAGATCTTACATTCCAGGTTCCTATGCAGTATTGTTCTTTGCAGCATCGAACTTTCCTTTCACTGTCAGACACATCCACAACTGAGCTATATACATGCTGAATAAGGGTGTGATTACATGTTGAAGTTACTGACACAAATGCCCATGGGAAGAAATGGATGCAACAGAAAAGCTGATCTGGGGGGAAATAATAAACAGCAAAGAAAATGGCAGAGAGAGAGAGAGAGAGAGAGAGAGAGAGAGAGAGAGAGAGAGAGAAGAGAAGATTTATACCCCATCCTTCACTTGGAGTCTCAGAGCGGCTTACTAACTGGCATAACTAGTACAGTGTCACTGATACAACCAGGAATATATGAGAATAGTTGCTGGCCTTGATCAAAGAAGAAGAGAAGAGATTGGATTTATACCCCACCCTTCACTCGGAGTCTCAGAGCGGCTTACAAACTCCTTTCTCTTCCCCTCCCCACAACAGACACCCTGTGAGGTAGGTGGGGCTGAGAGAGCTCTTTCCAGAACTGTCCTTGAGAGAACAGCTCTGACAGAACTACAGCTTGCCCAAGATCATCCAGCAGCTGCAAGTGGAGGACTGGGGAATCAAACCCGGTTCTCCCAGATTAGAGTCTGCACACTTAACCACTACACCAAACCGGCTCTGGCTTGGACATTGGCACAGCTTACATGACTTGCAAATTAAAGTTCAGCCTTACTTTACAATTTCCATATTATGGGACTAGGGATGAAACTGTAAGTGCCTTCTTTCATTCTCTAGCTTTTAAAAATTTAAAACAGTATTTAAACCACTTTACTCCGTAAGAAAACCAGATACCAATACTCCCTTCAAAAGGAAGGCCTGACAGGCCATATTCCATAGCAGAAGTTAAAACAAGCAATGATAAGGAATTAGAAGTCGTATGTCAAAATCAATTGACAAAGGATCCATCCATACATACAGCTTATCTATGGCTACAAATGGGAATCTCTTACCCAAGAAAAAGAGGAGAAATTTAAAAATGGAAGAGATCATTAACCCTAAGAAGAACATTAATATCTCTATTAGGAGAGGTGTTAAATTACATGGGTCTTTAACAGAAGCCATACTACATTCCAAACTGAAAATGTAGCTCAGATCCCATACCCTTATTTCCATAATCATTCTCATATGCCACGCATACATTAAATACTGTATTATCTCCAAAACAAGAAGCAGACATTCCTTTAAAAATTAATTCAATATTGAAATGCATCACACTGTTACCCGCATTTCTCTCAGGAACACTTGCAATGCAACCACACTACATACAAAGCTTGTAATATCACTTGCAAGGTCTCCATTCTGTCTGGTAGAAAAAGGCCTATAATTTGAGTGGTGTGCTGCTAGTCTATAGGTTTACCACTCTAGAGTCTGTCATTTATGTGAATTTAGCCACATACAAGTTCTTTAAAAACAAACATAAAAAATCCTAAACAAGAAGATACATGGCTGAACACACATGGAAAATCCAAACTCTCTAATGCTTACATTTTATATGCGAGTGCATTTTAATCCAGGTTTTGCAATGGTTATGCATAACAATGACATCCAGATGGAAGGAGGTAGGAAAATTCATACAAAAGAGGTATGGGGAGAGTATCTACCTCCCATGGCTCATACCTTAACTCGAAAGTATGGGTACAATTGCCAATTTGTAGTTAAACTAGACAGATGGAAGTTACTGGAAGACCTTTTCAGTAAATATCTGGAAACTGAACAAACTGGAGAGCCAGCACAGTGTAGCGGCTAAGAGCAGTGGACTCTAATCTGCAGAACTGGATTTGATGCCTCACTCTTCCACAGGAAGCCTGATGGGTAGGGTTGCCAGGTCTGACTTGGGAAATACCTGGGGACTTTGGGGGTGGTGCCTAGCAAAAGTGATGTCATGTCCTGTGATGTCACTTCCAGGTCAAGTGATGTCACTTCCCAAGCTCCACCATCTTCCAGTGATGGTTGGTTAGTCACAGGAGGGGCATGGATGCTGAAGGTACACTCCCAATCCATTGGCAATATATGTAACCACCTCTCTAACTTGTGACATTTCTACAAGGATTTTTCTACAGGTTTTCTAGTATATCTTTGCAGCCATAGAGGCTAGAAACTTGATTTTAAAAAAAATCCCAAAGTAAATTGAATTCTCTACCCATACCACATTTGACATATAGATATGCTAGTTCCTGGAGAGCATGTTACTGTGCATTTCAAACACCCCTTTCCCCTGAATCTCATAGCTGCATTTACTGGAGTTCTTTGCTGTCTGCATGAATTGCTTTTCATACTTTGTAAACTGCCTTGAGTTTCTGTGAGAAAGGCAGACTATAAATGACGTTAATAACAACAACAAGAATCAGCAACAGCACCCAAGCCACTACATTCAAGAGGAGCAATGAAGCACTCCCAGGATGTTTGTGTGTTTTGTCATAAACATACTTCCTTCTTCATTACTTCTGCAGCATTTATTATGTTGTGAACAAGGGCAGGGGGGTGTTTGTTTTTTGAGAAGGAATTATATTTATTTGTTTTTATCTTATTTATAGCCTGCTTTTCTCACTGATACTCAATGAAGATTACAGAGTTCTGAAAGAGAGAGAGAGAGAAAAGGGCAGGGGGGATAATCGTACTGTATGGCCTTGAGTGGATAATGCAATAGCACTAGGAGTACAAAGCTGAAAAAAGAAAGCAATAATATGGCCACACAGGATAAAATACACAGTAAACACTGCCATTAAGGATGCAGTGAGACTAGGAATACAACATTAAATGACTGTGTAATTCCCAGGCCAGCACACTACACTGTGAGATTGCAAAGGTACAGGTGATGCAGTTCCCCTTCCACCGTTCAGGACCCAACTGTTCAGACTGTGGGAAGGGGCACATTTTTCATAACCCACACATAGAAACACAGCAGGCAAAGGGCTGGCTAGAAAGTTGCTACCTGCGGGGCTTTCCCTGTTTCAACTGGGCTTTTTACAGGAGAGAACCATTCAGAAACCCATTGTAGCAGCCACAGAAGTATGTCTCCGCTACCCTCATTCTGCTGCAAGAAGTGGGTTCCAGACGACCTTTTAAGGTGCCACAGGATTCTTGCTTCCCTTTTCTACCCCTTGCTTCCCTTTTCTACAGATATCAGCCTTCTTCCTGCCTGCCTTTGACACCCAACCGAGTCTGCAGAGCCGCCCCCAAGGAAAAACAACTGAGGAGAGGCGGCTCTCCCACAGCCCACTCCAATTCCAACTCCCCTCAGCTCTTACCATGGGAAAATAGCCATCCTGCCTCCTTTTGCTGGACTCCATTCACCCCACACAGAGCCACCTTTCATGCTTTTCTCCCTGTTTCAACACAGCATCAGAGGCAGCAATCTTTGCAAAGGGCAAGTGCCAAGACTTGCAGGCTGCTGTGCATAGAATTGGTGTCCTTTTCCCTTTCAGCCAAAATCACTCCTAAAGCCCCCAACTCTCGTCAAGTGACCAGATTACAGCTCTCATCTCTTGCGGAGAGGCCATTTTTGCAAAAAGGAGCCCCTTTTGCTCTCCAGCTTGCAGTCTCCCCGTGGGGCTGCAAGAGGCGCACCAGGCGCTGCCTGGCTGGTATTCCCTCTGGGAAGGTAGGCGAATGGGTGCTCCCAGGCACGTAGACATGTCAGTGGTTGCTGGGCAAGAGGCAGGCATGTAGGAGGAGGCAACAAAACCCTTGTACACCCCGCTGTCATTGTCAGCTGGAACGGGAGGAGAAGCAACCTGCAGGTGGGGCCAGGCCACCCCGGGAGAAGCAGAGGAACCCCTGTGCTGACCTAAAAGTCATTGCGCTCTGCCGACTGCGAGGCTCTAGCAGCTGTGACACCCTAGTCTAGTCTCTATGTCTATGTACAGCATACCTCCTCCTCTTCCTCCGCCTTCATTATTTTGGGGTTTAACTGGCCAGAGTTCAGAAATTCATTCCGGGGAAGGGCCTGTATACATACATGTCTGGAAAACTGTATAAACTTGCTTGTCCAAACTTGTTATTGTCAGGACAGTGTGCAATCATGCTGAATAAACTGATTTGATTAAATAATCTAACCAGAGGGGTACATGGTTTGTCTTGATCTCATCAGAATCCTGAAAAGAACCTAAGGCATTGTGAACTACTCAGCAGAGTGCAGCACAGCATAGCACTACCTGGGATGTCTTTGCCTCAAACTTATTTCTAGTATTCTATTGTAAATAGTTTATTAAAATTAAATGTAGATGGAGCCATGAAGCTTGCAGTCTACTCCTATGCATTTCTACTTGGAAATATGGTCCACTGAATTAGATCTCACAGATCTGTTCCAATAAAAACAGCATTTTCTTCAACACAAGGAACTTCCCACTGACACTGTGTCAATATGACTCTTAATGCCAGGATAGACACCTCCATTAGCAGAACAGATCCATGGGATCCAACCAGTGTTCCCTCTAAGCTGAGTTAGTGTGAGCTGGCTCATGGTTTTTTAGCCTCCGGCTCACACATTTTTATCTTAGCTTAGGAAGGAGAGCTCCAGAGCAAACTAATTTCTGCAGGACCCAAATCGCTCACTCGCAGTTTTAATGCCAGTAACTCACAAAGTAGAATTTTTGCTCACAAGACTCCACAGCTTAGAGGGAACACTGGATCCAACCAATTCATTTGAATGAGGCTTTCTCCCAACTAAGTTTGCGTAGGATTACTGGCACAGGGATATTTATTCCAGTACTTGATCTTCAGGCTAGATATTTATCAATAAGTAAGATGACAGCTAGATATTTATCACCAAATAACATGGAAAACACCGCTGTACAGCTCTTTGAACTTTTCAATGGCACTGGAGCTGACAGTTTCCTGCTAAATGGGACCAGAATCTTTATCTCTAGTACATAAAAGAACTCAGAGAAAATGTGCTTGAAATACAACACAGACATTGTTTCTGCAACCTAAATGAATCACATTGTTATGCCATTGCCTTGCAATTTTAAAATAAGCATACCAGATTCATACACTAAAGAACACACTATAGAAAGAAAAAATGAAGAGGAGATGATAGAAACAATGGGAAATATTTGCTGCTGTTCCATCCAGTGACCACACAGTATGTGGACAATCTAAATATCCAAGCATTTGAAATAAAGGTTAACCCTTTTGTAAGAATTATTTTTAAAGCCTGGGGAAATGAAAAGGGGAACTCAAACAGGGGGGGAATATGTTTGGCTCAACACCCCAAGAACTGCCTACAGCATACATTACAAAGAGGAGTCCCCAGAGCTCAACAGCAGCTGTAGGAGAGGCTTCTGAATGGAGGGTTTTTTCCCACCAATAGTACTTGTAAGCCATATAAAAGTTCAGAGAATCTGTCTTATCTTTACTTAAGTACCTATACTTTATTTACTTTACTGAATGAATTGTACCACTGACTCAGTATTACAAAGCAGTTCTTTTATGTGCTTTAACCAGGAACTAACCATAAGAATCTTTACATTTATTTATTTCCTACAGTTTATACACTATTCTATACCCCATAAACAATGAAATGCTATAGAGTTACCCCAACTGAAGGCCAGTGGGTTTACACTTCAGCAGTGTTCCCTCTAAGCTGAGTTAGTGTGAGCTAGCTCACAGTTTTTTAGCCTCCGTCTCACACATTTTTGTCTTAGCTCAGGAAGGATGGCTCCAGAGCAAACTAATTTATGCAGTAGCTAAATCGCTTGCTCACAAGTTTAATACCAGTAGCTCACAAAGTAGAATTTTTGCTCACAAGACTCCACAGCTTAGAGGGAGCATTGCACTTGTGTAAATCTACATAAGATTACACTGCTAATTTTCTGTTCCATTAAAATGTGATTCTAAAAGCAGGTTTATTGCACCTTAATGTTGAAAACAGTGCCTATTGCAGAATATCATTCTGTAAGGTAGTTAACAGATGCAGATGTCTTACAGAAGGCTCTGCTTTTCTACACAAAATGCTTATTCAAGTGTTCTACAATCTTTGAAACTCTGAATGCCCAGGCCATCACTGTAGAACTTACATTCCTTCTAACTAAATCTGGCAAGTGGTCCTATATAAAGGAATCTGATCTAGCTTGAAGGATCCACTACTGAAGTGCACAGATTTGGAAAATGGATAGTCACTAGGGTGATATAGTAATAAGAAATAGAATGAGAAATGCAAACATTATGAAAAGGTTAATGCAAAAAAAAGTTAACTTAATAGCCAAGCATCAATAAATTTGTGCTTTTTAAAAAGAATCTATCTTCTAGCATAATAAAAGACTCTTCTATGATCCATGTAACTGAGATACCATAAAATATTTTGTGTGTTCGTTCAGTTCGTTCAGTAACAAAGCAAGTGCAGTACATAAAAACAAGAAGTAACCCACAGGCACTTCAAGGACAAGAGGAATCCTGTTTCTTCTCCTTGTTGCTCTTGTCTTCCCCAATCACTTTCTCCAACATCAATCACCTGCCACCCTCCCTCCTCCACCCTTTATCTTCTCCTTCCCACTAGCCACCACTAAGCCCCCCTCCTCCTAATCACCTCCATCTCCCATGCCAAGACACCTGGCAGGTTCATAACTTACTGGAGGAATTATACACTCCACCCTTATAATTTTAGATATTCTGCACACCTGGAGGGTCCCTCTGGTTTACAAAGCTCTAAACGGTAGCTGTGGCTGGTCCTCCTGTGGGGGTATCACTATGCACATAGAGGCTATTACTGGATACAGTTATATGCAATTAATTCACATTGCCTTCTCCTGTTCAACCAAACAAATGTTTTCAACAAATACATATGAAGCCATAGTGTATGTACTATTTCTCAGTGTAACAGTATTCATATGTTGGAGTGTACTTAAAAACAGATAATAAAGAAATTCCTGGAAGTACTGTTGAAACACTTTGTAAACAGCACAAATTATGCCTCCACACACAGAAATTGCAGACTCAGGTAACTGGCATCAACATCATTAAAAAAAAACCCACTAAAAGCTCTATTTAATATAAAAAAGCAGAAATGCTTCCATATGTTTTATGAAGTATTCTTTACCCTCCAAATGAACACATTCAGATTCAGTTCTGGCTTTGTTTCAGAGAAACCCCATCTGCATACTACATTGCTTACAGGCACATCTCAGTCATGCAAAAGCTATGTCACAGCTCATATATCAAGCAAAAATTGTATTCAAGGCCACACAACCTTGCATGTCCAAAAGTCTTCCATTCTGTTTAAAGTAATCCTCAGAGAGCTCTTATTGCACCTTACTGATGATGTCACATGACTCTGGTTGGGAAACAGAGTTGTACAACTTAAATATCAAACAGTCCCTAACACAGATGAAAACAATCTAGAAGACAACTCTATTGTGCACATAAATCCTAGAAAGAAGACTCCTTTCTGTGAAAACAGGTGCCAAAGGGTACAGAATAACAGTATCAAACACCTCTTAGTAATAATGAGCAAACTTCAGTTGAAGAATAACTTGTGATGTTTGGGTACTAAGAGCCTGGAAATTCTGATGACTAACAGATCTTGCATTTTTATTCCTAAAGCCTGGTTGTAAGAGTCAGCTTCAATTGTAACAAGGCTTTTGGAATTGAAAATTCCAATGCACAAGCAATGGCACCACACAATAAAACCAGAACAAATGAACCCGCTCCCTAATATCCACATGCCCTAGCACAGATATCCCCAATGTGGTTCCATGGGTGTCATGGTGCCCACCAACACTTTTCCTGGTGCTCACCAAGTGTTTTTAGAAAGTGTATGGAATCAGGCAGAATTGCCAATCATGGCTTTTGATTGGCTGTGCAAATTAAAGTTACTTTGTTTCAGCAGCAATTGTCACCAAAGTATTGGTTTTATTCTCTCACTCACTCCTCTTTCCCAGTGTGCATGTATGTTTAATTAATCTTCTTGTCCCCTGCACTTGGGCTTCCTCTGTATGCCTGTAGTAGGTGGCTATTTTGTGACAGCCATTTTGTGGTTGCACCCTTTGACAGAATTCCAAAGGTGGCTACAGGCTCAAAAATGTTGGGGACCCCTCCCCTAACACCTCTGGGAATTGTATGGTGAACACTTGAGGAACAACCTCTACAATATATCTTAACCTGTTCCCTGGATTACAGGAATAGATTCCTAACATCCTGGCTTTCCAGAAAGAGTGTAAAACAATTATTCCAGAGAGCTTTGGGGGGGCAACCTGAGCAGAATAAAATGTTTTGTTTTAATTAGTTTGGCTTTCTTTCTATATCTGTTGATTGATTTATCAAATTATTTTAACTTGTCACCTGCCTTGACATATGTAAAAATCGGCATATAGTTTTCATGTAGAGTTTGAAAATGTTCTCTATTACTATCTGACGGTGCTTGTATTCATTGGCAAAGGCTCTCTCTTACATTAGATATTCCCAATAATACTGCCAGATGACATGGCCCTTTCATCAATAGAACAAATTTCACTGAAATTTGAACTGCTGTTCCCAACAAAGTAGATAATCTAAATATAGGTACCATATTTATACAAACATAACTGGAGCTGACTGTTCGCATGAATTATTAGTTCCAATATTTTAATACCTGGAGAAGGATACCCCTATTCATAAGCAAAGCAGAATATTTAATAGTCCATATATCATAAAAATAGAACAATAGTTTATCTTTTAAACAGAAAAGCATAATGCAAATGTCCGACTGCCACTCATCATTTCTGGATGTGCAAGGGAGGATAATTTTCGGCAGATCCCCATCTCCTATGGCCAACCTCCAGTTTCCTCCTCATGCTGTTCCTGGGGGGGCACATCCCACAGGAGCAGCATGTCAGCAGGCATTTGGGGCTGCAAGAAGGAAGGAAGAGACAGATAAGTCATACTCCGCTGAATGAAACCTCAGTTTTCAGTGGCACCCAAACCACAGTATTCCTTTCCCTCTCTCCATGCTCTACACAACTCATGCAGCACAGCGTTTAGTTTAAGAAACAGTACAAAGTAACTAGTAAACTTCGTATGGGAAAAGGTAACAGGTAAAGAAAGCACAGGATTAAGAGTGTGAGAAGACTTGGAAAAGAATCAGCTGACTCAGTTTGCATTTGAAGCACTTTCCACTGCCATTATTTGGAACAGCAACTCTTTGAAGCTAACTCAGCTGTCAGCATCTATCTTGGCTCAATACCACAGTGCATATTTCTTGCACAGATTTGCAAAAAAAAAAAAGTTATACTTGGCTGCCATCTTACTACTGCAGTCATTTTAAAATCGGCCACAGGATTTTTCAGTTGTGAACTGGAATATCTGCATCGCACTTTTCCATGACATTAATATCCAAGATATCTAATGAGATGCTTGAGCATCCAGGAACAAAAATGCCATCGGCTAACTGCAGTTACAGTAGCACAATTAGACAGAACGCAAGGCAAACTGCCATGGTGGGACGTAGGCAGCAACCACAAGACTCCGTGACAAAGCTGTGCTCCAGACACAGAGGCTTTTTATAAAACTAAACACTGATGAACAATCTGGCTGCGTAGGACATGACCCAGGCCCACAACACAACTGAGGAACATCAATAGCTTCTGAAATAAACAACTTTGTGGTGCAGCGGTGCAGCTTTGTGCCCTACCTGCAGTACCCCAACCCTGAAATCTACCCAAAGGACTAGTCCTCAGTCCTCGGAGCAGAAGAAATCCCTTAAACTACAGAGTTAGAACTTTTCAGCAGTCAGTGTCTACTGTTCTGTACTCTGCCTTGTCTTCTTTGCCAGCTGCATGAAGGCTGCTACGCAGTGCCTGAGAAATACAAAATACTCCTGCGGTGACAGACATCCTGTAGCAATTTCCAGCAATATGAGAGGAGAAACATGACAGCTTCTCTGGCATGGCATGCTACACCCATGGGGACCCTACAGTGTTAAAACAATACACCAGATTAAGCAGAGAAGGGTAACACGGAAATCAAAACTCCACTGAATAAAACGATCCACAGAAGGTAACAAACATGTTTACACCCTTGCAGGTTGTTCTCGGCCCAACCAAACCATTCCTCAGGAGAAACCAATCTTATACTCGGACTGCATGTTGTTTAAAATGAAAACTTGCAGGGTACAAAATAAGTGCCAGCTTTGGCTGTATGATGTGGAACACACATTCCAAGCCAGTACATTGGAAGGAAATGATTAAAGCTCAACAACCTGCATTACAACTGAACTCAGAAATGTTTTTGAAAGAGGGGGAGAGAGAGAGAGCAGATTTCAAACAGGGGCATTAGAACAGCAAATCACTATATTTCAATCTTTTTTTCCTAAGTGGTTAAAAACTATGCAGCAACTCCAAAACCCTTTTTATATGCACACCTGGGAAGAATTCTGAATCCTGTTACTTTCCTCAGTATTACCCTGATGTGGTTTTGACCAGATGTTTAAATGTTACAGCATGTACATTTTCTTCTCTTCTTCCAAGGCAAAAGGAAAATAAGAGGAATATTTGACTTCACTCCACAAGAGACCTATTTAATAGTTTGGTGGTTATGTAAGTAAAGGTAGCTTGGCTAAGTCAATGTTGACGACATACAGAACGACATGATCCTAATGAGTTGGAAAATATTGGCTCTCCTGAGATTTAACCAGATGCTACTGAGCTGAGAAAGCTACTGTATTATTGAATTTCATTTTTATGAGGTAAAATTTATTATTCAACCATTAAGGTATCCCACATGAAGTCTTGCATAAAATAGTTTTGCAGTTACTTTCTGGAAAGTAGATTTTATTTTAACTTTAATACATCATTTACATGAGAGATTCAAATGCCTATTTGATCACCTAAAACAGAGAAATTTAAGGTCTGCGAGCAATCTTCCAAAAATACCAGATTAATAGAACTGGACTGTCAACAAAATTATGAACGACCCAAAAAGGACAAGGAAAATGCAGTAGCAAATTCCAGCTGCTAGAGGAACTAAAGCCCATCTGCAACTGGGTCTAGATTTTCCTGGCATAGTGAGACATGGCTACAGCCAAACAATAATAATCTTATGAAAACTCCAAAATAGCTTAACAATGAGCTTTATTAACGTAGTTATTTAATGAAAACACTAACCCTATAAAACCCAGATGTTTGTGATAAGTCTCTTCATACTTTGCTTATTTTAAAATGTAACTTAAAATATTTTCAGGGTTACAGCTAAAGATGTTCATTGTAATTGTGACAAGCAACAGAGGTGCACATCAGATAGTAATGTGTCAAAATAGCATTTTTGCTAAGTTTCTTTAAATGTCTGTTCCTTTATTTACACACACGCATGTATATGCATATCTATGGCTGCGATCATACGGAAGGGGGAAATTTATTTACACACACGCATGTATATGCATATCTATGGCTGCGATCATACGGAAGGGGGAAGAGGCGGGCAGGAAGCGAGGCTGTTTGCCCCGCCTGCAATGACGCGCATTTGCGCGATCAAACTTCCCGTCGCGCATCCACAGTTCCCCATACTACTGAGGTATCGGCAGTAGCTTTTTTCCACGCTACTGCCGCACGCAACGATGCCCCACCAACGACTCCGGGACGCCAGACAGATGTGTCTGTCTGATCGCGTCCCTTTAATCCGTGGGGGAATCGCATGGCTACCGTTGCTTCCGGTACGTATGATCACACCCCATGCATATCTATATATGATAGATAGTTAATACACACTTTATCACGCATTATAATAAAATATATATTTATATATTTACATTTTTATAGTGCTTTTAAGTGTTCCAAGTATGTTACATCACAATCTCAGACATTTAACAACCATATAAAGTAGGACACTATTTTAGTACAACACAAATACAGTTATAAGGTAATGGCTTGACTAAGGGCAGCTTATGAGATTATGGCTGAGGTGAGATTCCAATCAGACTTCTTAGCTCACACATGGCCACCACCCTATGCTTGCTTTCCTTATGCAAATCGGTATTTGACTACGCATATCTGTAAGGAAGGAAAACAATAGATTGGGAAGGACTAGAGATCTCTTCAAGAAAATTGGAGAAATCAAGGGAACGTTCCATGCAAAGCTGGCCATGATAAAGGACAAAAATGGTAGGGACCTAACAGAAGCAGAAGAGATTAGGAAAAGATGGCAAGAATACACAGAAGAACTGTACAAGAAGGACCTCGATGTCCTTGACAACCACGACGGTATAATCACTGACCTTGAGCCAGACATCCTGGAAAGCGAAGTTAAATGGGCCTTAGAAAGCATTACTAACAACAAAGCTAGTGGAGGTGACGGTATCCCAGCTGAGTTATTCAAAGTCTTAAAAGAAGATGCTGTTAAAGTGCTGCACTCAATTTGCCAACAAATTTGGAAAACACAACAGTGGCCACAGGATTGGAAAAGGTCAGTGTACATTCCAATCCCAAAGAAGGGCAATGTCAAGGAGTGTTCAAACTATCGCACAATTGCACTCATTTCACATGCTAGCAAGGTCATGCTCAAAATCCTACAGGCTAGGCTCCAACAGTATGTGGATAGAGAACTGCCAGAAGTACAAGCTGGGTTTCGAAGAGGTAGAGGAACTAGAGATCAAATTGCCAACATTCGCTGGATTATGGAGAAAGCAAGAGAGTACCAGAAAAACATCTACTTCTGCTTCATTGACTATGCTAAAGCCTTTGATTGTGTGGATCACAATAAATTATGGCAGGTTCTTAAAGAGATGGGAGTACCGGACCACCTCACATGTCTTCTGAGAAACCTGTATAAGGGTCAAGAAGCAACAGTTAGAACCGGATATGGAACAACTGATTGGTTTAGCATAGGGAAAGGAGTACGGCAAGGATGTATATTGTCACCTTGCTTATTTAACTTATATGCAGAGTACATCATGCGAAATGCTGGCCTGGATGAATCACAAGCCGGAGTTAAGATTGCTGGGGAAAAGATCAATAACCTCAGATATGCAGATGATACCACTCTGATGGCAGAAAGTGAAGAGGACCTAAAGAGCCTCTTGCTCAGAGTGAAAGAGGAGAGCACAAAAGTGGGCTTGAAGCTCAACATCAAAAAAACTAAGATCATGGCATCTGGCTCCATCACTCCTTGGCAAATAGAAGGAGAAGTCGTAGAAGTAGTGACAGACTTCACGTTCCTAGGATCCCAGATCACTGCAGATGGTGACTGCAGCCATGAAATTAAAAGACGCCTGCTCCTTGGGAGGAAAGCGATGGCAAACCTAAACAGCATGATAAAAAGCAGAGACATCACCTTGCCAACAAAAGTCCGCATGGTCAAAGCAATGGTATTCCCGTAGTAATGTATGGCTGCGAGAGTTGGACTATAAGGAAGGCCGAGCGCCGAAGAATAGATTCTTTTGAACTATGGTGCTGGAGAACACTCTTGAGAGTCCCTTGGACTGCCAGGAGATCAAATCAGTCAATCCTAAAAGAAATCAACCCTGAATGTTCCCTGGAAGGCCAGATACTGAAGCTGAAGCTCAAATACTTTGGCCACCAAATGAGAAGGGAGCACTCACTGGAGAAGACCCTGATGCTGGGAAAGATTGAAGGTCAAAGAAGAAGGGGACGGCAAAGGATGAGATGGTTAGACAGTGTCATCGATGCAACGAACATGAAATTGAGCAAACTTCAGCAGACAGCGGAAGACAGGAGGGCCTGGCGTAAACTGGTCCATGGGGTCGCAAAGAGTCGGACTCGACTGTGCGACTGAACAACAACAACAACAACATCTGTAAGGAATGCATTTCAGTGATCCTCACATATTGTTCTCATACACACAGTGCAACCCTAAGCACAGTTACGCCTTCTGAGTCTTATTAAAGCACATATATTATTAAAGTGTTACTGAAATACAGGCAATACCTGTTACATTCTGTTAAGGTTTATAGTCTTAGGGAGAATTCATTTAACTTTCTCTTACTTATTTCTGTGTTATGTGCCATCAAATTGTTTCTGACATGGTGACCCTATGAATTGATGATTAGGGATGTGCTCGAACCACATGACAAGCCAAAATTCATTCCGAATTCTGGCCAGATTGGGGCTCAGGAGGCAATGGTTTGGGACGAATGTGGTCTCCAAAGAAATCTCCAAGCTTTTGGGTCCACCTTGGGGCTGTTCGGAAAACAAACCCACCCAGAAACTCAGGTGCAAAAATGCTAGACAACGGTGGAGATGGTGTTTTTCAGCCTTGGAAACACAAATAGGGACCCCACTACTGCCTGCCAATAACAGAGTTCCCATTTGTCGCAATGGGACTCAGATCTATATAAGCATTCCCTTTGTTGGTGTTGTGGACAGAGAGGGTGTACTCGCAAAAGAGCTTTGCTGCTGGGCATGGTAGGGGGATTGCTTAACTAGCTTAGTCAGGGGCCAAGGGGCCTGGCTTTGCCCTGGTTTCCTGTGTTGAGATTTGGTGTTTGTTTGTTTGTTGCAAAAGATGGAAAAATCAGGATTGAATTCCTCTTTCACATAGCATATTTGCTTAGTAGGATTTTCCTACTGTCTGCTTCCTTGGTAGTTTCCCTTCCTTTTTCTTTTCATTTTATTTCACACACCCCCGCCACCCCACTTTGGGTTGCACTAAAATGAGGGATTGCTCTTTAGGTATTTTTTTAGGGCTACGTTCGGGGGAGTCTTCAACTTTGTTCTCTGCCACTTTATCCTCCACACACATGCTGGCCTGCTTTTTGTTTTAGGGTGATCTGTGCTTGTCTTTACTTTATTGCCCACTGACTTTACTGCACACTGCTCTCCATTTGAAAAAAACCCCACTGACCTGCTTCTCCTTCATGGGTGTTCTCTGTTTGTCAGCCTGCCTCCCTGCACCCACCCTGCCTTGGAGGGCTTGTTCCAGAGTTACTGGAGTGACTTCCCTATACTCCCAGATCTCCATTTGAAACTGCCCCACTGACCTGCTTCTCCTTGGGGGGTGATCTGTGTTTGTCAGCCTGCCTCCCTGTGTCAACCCTGCCTTGGGGGACCTACTCCAGTCTCAGGAAATGAGTTGGGGTAAATTTAGTTCCCAACTCTCTACGTCTCATTCAAAACCTCCTCACAACTAACCTGCTTCTCCTCAGGGGAGGCATCAATCTATGCCTGTCTCCCTCTTGCCCTGCCTGCCTGTTTCCTCCTCTGGCAACTGACCCACTTGATCAACTGGGCTGCGGTTGGGTTGGGTTGGGTTAGGCGCTTGCTTGCTCAGGTGTTCAGTGCCATGAGAGGATATAAAAAGAGTTACACTCATGGCCACGGGAGCATGCCACCACTTTTCCTGTGCCAAGTGATACTGAGCAACAAGCACAGCCTCCACCCAGTGGAAGACATTCACAGGACATCATTGGGGGACTTGGCACCCACTTCCCCTACTCCGTTCATGTCCACAGGACTCTCAACTTCCACTCAAGAATTTTCAGCATTGCCGCCTAAGCTGGAGCACAAAACTCTGTTTGGAAGGGAGGAGAGTGACAGCAGTGACTCGGAGCATGGTGGTGGCGATGCATCCCAAGATTCCTAGATCCCTGCTGCTCCTGCTTCCATCAGCATGCCCCCATTTAGCACTCCCTGGCCCAACGCCAGGAAGCAGCTGTGCCTCCCCCTCCTGCTCCAACCAATGGCGACACAGTTCCATTCCACTGCATGTAAATATTTCCACACGCTGGGGAGTGACCCATGTGTGGTGGAATGCCAGCTGTGCCGCACCAGGACCGTCTCTCCAGCTATGCTCTGCCATGACAGCTTTGCAAAGCCTCCTCTGATGGTGCTACCCTGCAAATGGATAAAAAGAATAGTGACCCACACTCAATCTTTCTCTGCTGGGCCCCCCACACTTTGTTGAATGGCTTGCCTGAGGAGGTCAGGAAGACTCCCACACTTTTACCATTCTGCAGAATGTGTAAAACAGAAGTGGTCAGGTGTGCATTTTTATAAAGGAAATAGGACTATAGTATAATCAAATGGTTTTGGAGGGTGCTTTTACAAAGAGAGGTTGTCTATTGCAATGTTTATTGTATGCATTATCTTGGTTTTGCTGTCTCATTGTTGACTTTGGTAATCCATTTTTTGGATTGTTTATTTTAATATGTTATGAGTTAATTTTTTTGTCTGCATTGTCTTCCAATGTTGTAATCCTAGTCCTGTTGAACTGTTCATTGGATGTTTTATGTATGCTCTCTGATTGCATTATATTCTGTAATTCATTCTGAATTTCTTCAAGGAAAGCTGGCTACAAATGAAGCGAAGTAAATGGAAGATTTGTCTTCACTTACTGTGAAGCTTCCTTCTCAGTGGTCCAGGAATGGGGCAGTCCTCACTTGTGGGATATGGCTCCTCCTCCTGCACAGGGCCAGTCTCTCTGATACTATTTGAACAAAATGTCCACAGTCTAAGGGAACTTTCCTTCCCCTGGCTAAGCCAGTCTCTCCACAGGTGTTATCTGCCTGTGTTGTCTCCAACACTTATGACAGGGTCAGTCTCTCTGAGTCGATCCAGTTGGGGGAGGGGCCTGTTCCCTGGGGAGCTTTCCAGTCTTCACTAAGCCATGATTTCGCTCTTTTTAAACTGAAAAGCAAAAACTTCCTTCCTGCTGGGTGACAGTAAGTCTGCCCTCAAAAGGACTATTTGAACAAGTTGTCCATAGTCTAAGGAAGCTTCCCGTCCCCTGGCTAAGCCAGTCTCCCACAGGTGTTATCTGCCTGTGTTGTCTCCAAAACTTATGACTGAGCTCTCTGTCCGTGGCACTTTGCTGTAGTCCTCGAAGCCTCCCTTTACCTAAAATTGCATGAGTAGGACTGACCCACTCCTGGACCACCAAGAAGGAAGCTTCATGGTAAGTGAAGACAAATCTTTAATTCTCTGGTGGTGGGGGAGTGGGGCAGTCTTCACTTGTGGGACATACAAAAGCAGTGTGCCCCAGGGCAGGATTTGTAGCTTTGTGGACTACATGATGCACTGCAGAACCCTGCGAATGAAGGCTGCCTCTGCCGAGGCTAGCCTGTTCCTCTGCACCAGCCCCAGACATCTTCTGCTGCTGATCGCAATTCAAGGGGGGAAACTGGAAGGGCCCACCGCATTTGTCCCACTTGGTCCCCTCTTTTATTTACTGGATCACTGCACTACCTGGAACATGTGGAGATCATCCTGCTCCTTGGGCAGGGCCAGTAAGACTGGGGAGCTCCCAGGGTGACAGGTCCTCCCCCTACTGGATCAACTCAGAGAGACCTACCCTGCGCAGGAGGAGGAGCCATATCTCACAAGTGAGGACTGCCCCACTCCTAGGACCACCGGAGAATAGCAGGAGTTCATTGGAAAACTGTTTGCTGAAAAACTGAAACAAGCAAAGTTGAGAAACAGACTGGGTGCATGAATATGGATAGCATTCCCTGGCCCAACACCAGGAAGCAGCTATGCCATCAACAAAATTCCCCCCCCCCTTCCTCTCTGTCCCTGGCAGAAAACACCCCCCGGTATACTACAGAACTTAGGGGGATGAAACAGGAACTCAGATGACTGAAACAAGTTAGATGGTGACTTTGCAATGAAGCCAAAAGAGCATCTTACAGGATGCTTATGAAGTCCTATGAGATGGCAGTGAAGGCTGATAAAAGGAATTTTATGCAGACTCCACATCTGCTAGCTCAGTCGGCTCAGTTATTTAGGACAATTAGGTCTCTTACGTATCTCTCAGAGAGGACTCAAAATGATAGAAATCTGGCCATAAATTGTGAGGAATTTTTGAGCTGTCACTCCACCACAACCTCCTAGCCAACATTGATACAGTACATGAACTGAAGGCCCCTTGCCCATCTTTGGATTTAGTTTTTGACACCTTTAAACCAATTCTCCTGAGCCAATGTTGACAGGATTCTGGGTGCTGTTAGGCTGGCCACCTGCCTCTTAGTCCAGTCCCCATCATGGCTGGTGAAAGTCAGCGGTGAGAAGTTACAAAGTTCCCTGGAAGATACTATCAATCTGTTCCTGGGCTCAGGGGTCTTTCCAGTGGAACTGAAGGAGGCGGTGGTTGTCCCACTCTTAAAAAGACCAACTTTAGATCCTGTGAATCTGGCCAATTACTTCCCATCTCGAATCTTTCATTTCTAGGTAAGATAACAGAGAGCAGTGACATAACAGCTCCAGAAATTCCTGGATGACACACTGGTGTTGGATCCACAAGACTGAAACAGCACTAGTCACCCTCACTGACAATCTCAGCAGGTGTCGTGGGCCAGTCTTGCTTTAACTGAAGAGCACTCAGCTGATACTGATACCAGCCCCAGCAGCACCTCTGAGGCTCAGCCAGCTGATGCTACTAATGACCCTGAGACGGCAGAGGCAGGTCCTAGTGCCCCAGTTGATGAAGACAGTAGGCACTCCAGCCCCATGAACACCGGGAATATGGAAGAGACAATCCAAGATCATGGGGAAACTTTACAGGCTGCCTCACCTCCTCAGTCCCTGGAACCAGGGGAATGCAGGAGGAGACGGGCATGCTTGGAGCTCCTTGAGAGGAGGCAGGGCGCACACCTTGCTGTCCAGTGACTGCCAGATCAAGAGGAACACCTGGAGTTAATGGACAGCACTCCTGCAAGCAAAGAGGCCCAGCTGTGAGCTGCTGATAAAAGGACAGGGCTGAAAGAAAGAAGGCGTGGGAGCAACATGGTATCTCTCTGGAGTCATGCCTCCACACAACCCCGACCCGTTTCTGGCTGCTATTCCTGAACCTTTGGCCTTGACCCCGAACCTGCTTGAACCCTGCTTTTTGGACCCTCAGCTGGCTTCCCTTGTGTATGACCCTTGGACTGAACTCTTGACTCACGCTTCTGGTTAGTGATTCTGCCTCGTCCCCTTGGTCTTGGCTGAGTCTGCCCTGACCCAGGACAGTGGGCAGCTGGATCTAGGCAGGTCAGTGCTGCTGATACTATTTGACCTTACAGCAGCATTGGATACAGTTGACTAAACTCTACTGCCTCACTGCCTCACTGATACTGGAGTCCGTGGGGTACCCTTCCAATAGTTCCCCTCATTCCTCCATGGTCAGGGACAGAGGGTGGCACTGAGAGGGACAGTGTCCCCATGGCACCCACTGGTATGTGGGGTCCCTCAGGGAGCACTTCTCTCCCTGATGTTATTTAACATCTATATACATTCCCTCGCCCAGCTGGCATGAAGTTTTGGACAGGGATGCCATCAATACACTGATGACACCCAGTTATTTCTGTTGATGCGAGGCTGGCTGGATGCCATTCCTGTGAATTTAGCTGAGGGTTTGGAGGCTGTGGTTGGGTGGTTAAAGCAGAGCTAGCTAAAACTGAATCTGTGTAAGATGTAGTTGGAGAAACACCAGCCTGGCAACCTTCACAATCTGGGCCTCCATTAACAAGGTGGCTTCCAGAGTCATGCCCAGACTCCCCATGAGTTTAACATGGTCTTTGGCCCGAGAAAGATCCAGCTGTCTCAACCAAGGCCAGGGCTTTTTCGGCCATGGCCCCTGCCTGTTGGAACTCTCTGCCACAGAACATCCATGCCCTGCAGGATTTGTTATCTTTCCGCAGGGAATGTAAGGCAGAGATGTTCCGCCAGGCTTTCAGATGAAGACAGCAATGGAATAGCATGTAGTCTGGCACTCTCATACCCTCCATTCTCCACAACCACCTCCTCAGGGGGCTTGTGGAAGCTGAAATTTTTTCTGCCGTCTTGGAATTGGATTGTTTTATTTGTTGATATTTGACTTATGTATTTTATTGTTGGTTTTTAGCTTAATTTATTTATTGTATACACCTTCGTTGTAAGCCACACTGAGCCCTGCTTGCAGGGAAGAGTGGCCTAAAAAATCTAAATAAATAAATACTAAATAAATAATAAAATTAGTTGCTGTACATTTTCCGGGTTGTGTGGCCATGGTCTTGGCATTGTAGGACCTGACGTTTCGCCAGTAGCTGTGACTGGCATCCACAGAGGTATAAATAATAAAATGCTGCAATTTATGAGTCTAACTTCTTGACACAATTATTTTACTGAACCTTTGGGATAACTGTAGAGTTCCCAGATGTATCCAGGAACTAGCAGCGACTATGTTCACTGCTGCAAAAAATGTTCTTGCCTCAAAATGGAAAGAAAAAGAAATTCCTACCATCCGGATGTGGAAACAAAAAGTATGGGATTATTTTATTTTTGATAAAATTACAGTAGATATTGAATCTTCTGTTACGTCAAAATGCAAAAAATAATAATTGTTCAAAAATAGTTACCCTTTACAAAAAAGGTTCTTACGAGGAATCTGTTACGAGGAATAAGTGACAAAAAGGTGGATATTACACAAATCAAAGAAGCATATTTGTTAATTATTCATTAATATTGTTGTTTATTTTTATTCTATTGTGCTTGTGAGACACGATTTATATCTATTTATTTATCCATTTTATATTATCAAAGTTTTATCATTGTTATTGGTTACTGTTACTTTTATTATAATGGTTACTGTTATTTAAAATAAAAATATTATTAAAAAGAACAACTTCTTGACAAAACCCTAACCAATTAAACAATGTCTCTTCCCATTGCAACATGTCAATATAAAATGTAAAGTAGTGCAAAGCTTTGGCAAATTTCCTATATTTCCTTGGCAGAAGCAATCTTAAGCAAAAGATTAGATATGGAATTGTAATGATCAGTCACACATCATCTTTGTAAAGATCTTTGTCAAGTGGTTCTAGCATCCTCCAAAGGGTGATCACAGCAGGTATCCTGTTGTCTTAAACATGGCATGTTCAGCTGTTTCCAATTCTCCAGTTGCTTTTCTTCTTGATCTTTTTGATCCAGTTGTATTGTTTACTTGCGTGGTTGGAGTTATTCTTGCCAAACTTTGAGTTGCTGTCAAGCTGGTGCCTCTAGACCCAGATGAGTGATTGCAGCCTCCCTCTCCTCATGGTTCAGCTAAACACTTTTGAGGGTAGTGTGCAATGATATTATAAGGAATGACAGCTTACCATAGTTTTTTTAAAAAAACCAACACATATAAAGGTTCAATCCTAAGGCCTCCTTGCCCTCAACTATTCATACATCTTTCTCAGTAGTGACCCTGTATTTTAAACTTGGTTTTAACTTGTTGAACTGCAGCTTTTGCTGTTTTGATACCTGCCTTGAGATTACAGAGATAAGGCAGGGTATAAATACTTTAAATAAATAAATAAACAAACTCACACCCACCATCTCAGATTCACCAAGTCTAGGAGAAAGTCTTGTTTAGGAAAAAATTAAATGTATTTTGGGCAATGCTCCCTCTAAGCTGTGGAGACTTGTGGGCAAAAATTCTACTTCATGAGCTACTGGCATTAAAGTTGTGAGCGATTTGGCTACTGCATAAATTAGTTTGCTCTGGACCCATCCTTACTGAGCTAAGACAAAAATGTATGAGCCAGAGGCTAGAAAACTGTGAGCTAGCTCATAGTAAATCTGCTTAGAGGGATCACTGATTTTGGGTTATCTAGTATATACCTTATTTCTTCTTCTGCATTTACTATATTTGTGTATTCTGCAATTTTTCTTGCTTATTTTTATATTTTAATTGATTGTTTTGCTATTCACTGCTTTAGAAAATCATGCTGAAATATGGGAGCAAAAATATTCTAAATAAAGAGGGATAATTGAAAGCTACTGAATTTGAATATTCAGTGTTGAATATTCAGTATCCCTGGGTCTAGTCCTGGCTTGAAAAAAAGTGAAACTGGTGACACTCGGGCTTATTCAGTCTCTGGCACCATGATCATCCTCTGGAAGTGGCTTAACAACTCCACTATGATAAAGGTTACCCTATCTGCGGTCCTTTTTTCCTGCAAGTATCCAACAGATGCACAGGTTGGAACACTGTGAGTGATGTCCAGCACACTGACCAAAACAGTAAATCTGAACAAAACATATTTAGGTTCTGTTACATTGTTCAAAATTTGTTCCAAATTACACCTGTTAGTAATGTACCCAGTGTGAAACTCAAGAATTAGGGTGCCATATTAGACAGATGTCACCACTAGCACCTAGCAAAGAGTCTTCTCACTACATTTATGTGTCTAAGTACACAGAGTCTTAAACTGAGACACTGAATACTTTTGGCAAGATGCAAGTTTGGATGAGCTAGTCATTTTGTCCTTTCAAATAAAGAGTCTATACATTTTGAAATTATAAAATAAACAGCTTATAAAGTCCAACACCAAAACAGAAGCAGCAAAACAGCAAAGCATTTTGAAAGGAAAACAATAAATCTTTAAGAAGCCACAGATATTTTAGTTCTTCTCCCTGCTATTTGGTTCAGATCCCCTAAAGAAGGTGAATTTTTAGCACCGTTTTCCTTCTCATTTGAGTCCCAATAAGCTGCATCTTATTAGAGATAAACTGGTTCTGTTTGTGACTCTACTCAGAAAGTCTACACTATATCAAATCCAATAACAGTGCTGACAGATCAAGACTTTCTCCATTGCAAGATGACTTAGTAGAAGGAGGTCTGGATCCAACACTTTGTATATGGGATGAGTTTTCCACATGGTACTACATGTCTACCAGATCTTATCCTCTCCAGCATGTGTCAAAGCTGCTTTAAAGATGTATTTGACAAAGGATGTTTCACCTGCACACAAAACTGTACATTCAGTTAGTTTCTGCTTTTTACATTATTTTGTCTTGAGAAATATGCCAAACTTGTCCCACCTCACGATCGGTCACATTTTTTTAGCACCTTCCAACTTTTTGCTACCTTGTAATTTATGTATGCACTGTGATGATTTCCAGAAGGATCAAACCAGCCCTTAAAAGATGTAGTAAGACATCTAGCTAGTATCACATAGGTAAGCATCTTAACCACCTGACATAATTTGGCCATGAAAGAATTAACACAGTAGAGCTGCTGGAACCAGACCACACCTTGCAGCGGCAACTAAGCCAGTGCTGCTTGCAGTTTTACTTAGACACCAGAACTAAAACTCAGCTTCATCTCCCTAACCAGTTCAACTTACACTGCAGACTCTTTCTACAGAATCACCAATAACCATAAGCCTTCCTTTTCCAAGCTCAGCAGGTTAAGACTAGAGGTAAAGAATGAAATCATTCCTACGGAAAACCATTGAAACCAATTCCTGTATATTTCATTCCACAGTTAAAGTGTGAATTGCCATTACCATCAGCTGCTGCACGATACCAACTATGAAATGAAGAAGAAACAGTTTTAAATGTATCGAAAAGTTCATCGTAAATTTGAAATCTGTTGATTCATCTTCAAGTGCAAGCATAAAGGTATTAAATACAAACTGACCTACAATTTAAATGTGCTTTAAAAGTAGGATTTAGAAGTATCCCAGTTCCCTTTGTACCCACCTACTAAAAACAACTGCACATAGGGATACAGATAACAAATCTACTACAAAGGCTGGAAAAAAAAACCTGGTCTTTACCTGATGGCTGGAAGACCTCATTCAGCAAAGCTTCATTTACAACTGGCGAATTAACATTTCCAATATAAGCCCAACTCTGCCAAATAGTTTGCAGTAGAAATGTCTGGGCTCTCGTTGCTTGGACTGTCAGATTTGGAAGCTCAAATATACATTCTTTCATTGCAACATGAGACCGTTTGGACCTAGAAAACAAAAAAGTGATAAATGAAAGATGCTTAAACCTATTTGGGGCAGAAATCCCCGAAACTATATGCAGGGGAGAGATAATACTGAAAGCAGCTCACAGAAACTTTCTGTGACTTTCACAGAACTTAGCTTTCACATTTCACCATAACCAGTGTTCCCTCTAAGCTGAGTTAGTGTGAGCTAGCTCTCAATTTTTTAGCCTCCAGCTCACACATTTTTGTCTTAGCTCAGGAAGGATGGATGGCTCCAGAGCAAACTAATTTATGTAGCAGCCAAATCATTTGTTCACAACTTTAATGCCAGTAGCTCACAAAGTAGAAATTTTGCTCACAAGACTCCATAGCTTAGAGGGAACACTGGTCATAACTACAATGTTCATATTTACTACTGAACAAAGTCTGAGTCCAGTGGCACCTTTAAGACCAACAAAGCTTTATTCATGGTATAAGCTTTTGTGTGCAAGCACACTTCATCAGATACTACTGATCATTTGCCACTGCTACTGAATCAGAAACATTATCAAAATGCTCTTGATGGTGCAGCCTTTATAATTTGTTATTTTAGAGCTATCATATTTCTCTTCCAGTAATCGAAAGCTCATTTAAGTTTTTATTCTCTCTTTGTGACAGATACTAGTTTCTCCTCCACTATGCCTGTATTATTAAAGGTTTCCATATACAAAATGCATAAAGCTGATATAATATTAAGGTTTTAAGAACTTCTAGCTGCTGCAAACTCAACAGTAGCTGAATCATTCACAGGAGCAGCTCAACCTACATGAACCGTCATTATCTTATGGTCTCAGGGCAGAATTACACATTAGAATAAGATTGGTCTATTGTCGAAAATGGCAACCCCACACCAACTTGTCCCCTCTTTAATTTGCAATATGTTTTATCTGAGCCCTAATGCCACCCCCCACCCGGAACACTTAGTGAGGTGGACTATAGGTGGAGAAATGTAAAAGCTGATGTCATCTTGCAGAAGCAAGTTTTACTGCAACTTGTAGAAGAAAAGGGGGAATGGCAGACCTTCCCATGGAGCTGCCGTTCTGGGCAGCACGCTTACATTTACATAATATTTATTACAATGTGCAGTTTCACCCTCAGCAGATCAAAAGCTACCATTTGAATTGATTCTGACATGCCAACTGATACACATCAAAATTCAGTCATCATTATGCTGCTAAGGACCACATAGCAGACATATAAAGAAGTCTTTGAGTTCCGGCTAATTCAGGTAGAAATTGTTGGCAGTTCATGCTGGTGAAGACAGGACAAAAGTTCTACTAACAAACCTCTCTCAGCAGCAGGCGTGAGAGAACTAAAGGAAAGGCGCTCTGCCCCCTCCTTTTCATGCTGGAAAAGGTGGGAAACAATGTGGAGGAGTGGAATGGAGAACTCGCAAATGTTTTATGAATTCAAAAACCTCTCTGCAGTGGGCCTCCCTGTGCACAGTACCCATGTGGGACTGCACAGATACCACAATGATGAAGCTAGAATTATTCCCACCCCCAAATAGTCAGAAGAGGTTTTAATTGCATATTAAACACTGTTCAGGCAATAGGTTTTACTATTATTGTTGTACTGGTGGGACATTTGATGCCTGGACTTCAATGCTCCCTCTAAGCTGTCGAGTCTTGTGAGCAAAAATTCTACTTTGTGAACTACTGGCATTAAAGTTGTGAGTGTGCCATTTGGCTATCCAGGGCCGGATCGCCCATAGGGCGAACTAGGCGCCCGCCTAGGGCGCCCGGGCCTGAGGGGCACCAAATGGCGCCCCACTCCCCCCCGAAAAGTGCCCCCCGCTGCCCTAACCCGGCGCCCACCGGCACCACCAGACCCCTGCCCCCTTCCCAGCAGCCGCGGGGGCCCCAGAAAAGCGGGACCCCCCTGCCCCCTTCCCGGCTTTTCTGGGGGTCCCGCAGCTGCGGGGGCCCAGAAAAGCGGGCGCTGGGAGGGAGGGGCGGAGGCTGGACCCCCCCTTCCCCCTTCCCGGCTTTTCTGGGGGTCCTGCAGCTGCGGGGGGCCCAGAAAAGCGGGCGCTGGGAGGGAGGGGGCGGAGGCTGGACCCCCCTGCCCCCTTCCCGGCTGTTCTGGGGGTCCCGCAGCCACGGCGGGCCCAGAAAAGCCGGCGTCGGGAGGGAGGGGGCGGAGGCTGGACCCCCCGCCCCCTTCCTGGCTGTTCTGGGGGTCCCGCAGCTGCGGGGGCCCCAGAAAAGCAGGCACTGGGAGGGAGGGGGCGGAGGCTGGACCCCCTGCCCCCTTCCCGGCTGTTCTGGGGGTCCCACAGCCGCGGGGGCCCCAGAAAAGCGGGCGCTGGGAGGGAGGGGCGGAGGCTGGACCCCCCGCCCCCTTCCCGGCTGTTCTGGGGGTCCCGCAGCCGCGGGGGCCCCAGAAAAGCAGGCACTGGGAGGGAGGGGTGGAGGCTGGACCCCCGCCCCCTTCCTGGCTGTTCTGGGGGTCCCGCAGCTGCGGGGACCCCAGAAAAGCAGGCACTGGGAGGGAGGGGCGGAGGCTGGACCCCCCGCCCCCTTCCCGGCTGTTCTGGGGGTCCCGCAGCCGCGGGGGCCCCAGAAAAGCAGGCGCTGGGAGGGAGGGGCGGAGGCTGGACCCCCCCACCCCCTTCCTGGCTTTTCTGGGGGTCCCACAGCCGCGGGGGCCCCAGAAATGCTGGCACCGGGAGGGAGGGGGCGGAGGCTGGACCCCCGCCCCCTTCCCTGGGGGTCCCGCAGCTGCGGAGCCTCCAGGAAAACCAGCGCCCCGCCACCGTCGCTGGTCTCCAGGGCCCACCGGGAGGTTGGCATCCCCAGTGTGGGGGCACCCCAGGCTGTCTGGCCTAGGGCGCCCAGACACCTGGAGCCGGCCTGTGGCTATCACATAAAGTAGTTTGCTCTGGAGCCATCCTTCCTGAGCTAAGACAAAAATGCGTGAGCCAAAGGCTAAAAAACTGTGAGCTAGCTCATACTAACTCAGCTTAGAGGGAACACTGTTGGACTTCTGTGAATGCAACTTTGCTATTGTAGGCATTAAGCTTCAACTGGAGGCCACTTCATCAGATGTAAGAAGTATATTTGTACTGGTCAACTTATATGTGTGGTGTATAAATATAAAATTACAAAATTAAACACACGGTTATATAGTGAAATAGTAAGAGGCACAGGCTGTGTAAGCTCAGTAGTTCATACAGGGAATTCTCAAGGGAAAATACACAGAGAACAGGAGTTTTGAGAATATTTAATAAATAGAAGAGAAGACTATTTTTGGCAGGAACAGGTGGGATGGAAAGAAGCAAGGAAAGCTGCCCATGCTTCTTTTACACAACTATGAAGACTTATATAGAGATATAAGCTATATAGAAAGGCTTATAGAATATTGGATGAGTGGAGGATAATAAAGTACATAACACTTTATTGAATACACTGCTAAATAAAAGGTGCCATCCACTGGTTTAGAAATTGTTAAAAGGTAATTAGATAGATTCATGGAGGTGGACAGGTCCATGAGTGGCCATTAGCTAGGACTGAAAAACAGAACCTCCATGTTCAGAGGCAGTATACTCTTGAATGCCAGTTTTGGAGGGCAACTGCGTGGGACAGCTGTTGCCTTTTTTATCTGGTGGCAGCACTCCCAGAAGCACCTGGCTGGCCAGAATCAGAAACAGGACATTGTATCTCTAGTAACATTCAGCAAGCCTCTTATTTTATTCTTATGAAAGGCAGAGGGCATGTAGCCCCCTCCTCATTTTTACAGAGGGATTTAAAAATATAATTAACTGATCCTGTTACCTCCTCGGAATCTTTAAGTATGATATTGAATTGTTGAAGTGTGTGAGAAGAAAAGAGACAGCCATTTTTCCATTTTGAGGGAAAGACATTCTGCAGATGCCAAGAACTATTTTTCCTCCAGGACTTAGCCTCTCCTTGCACCACTTGGGAACAGTGACCATCATATTATTAAGTTCAACATTTGTATAAATAGGGAACTGGCCAAAAAGACTGACATAACCACTTTTAACTTTAAAAGGGGAAACTTCACTGATATGAGGGAACATGTGAGGAGGAAACTGAAAGGAAAAGTAGAAAGGATAAAAACCACTGGAGAAGCCTGGAGACTATTTAAAACTACAATCCTAGAAGCTCAGAAAAAATACATACTGCAGATTAAGAAAGGCACAAATAGCTATAGAAAAAAGCCTGCATGGTTAACAAAGTAATGGAAGCTGTAAAAGGTAAAAAGGATTCCTTTAAGCGGTGGAAAGCTAGTCTCAGTGAGGCTGATAAAAGGGAACACAGGCTGTGGCAAATAAAATGCAAGTCTGTGATTAGGCAGGAATAAAGGGAATATGAGGAGCATATAGCAAAAAACGTAAAGACCAACAATAAAACTTTCTTAACATACATTAGAAGTAGGAAACCAGCCAGGGAGGAAGTGGGCCCTTGGATGACCAAGGGGTAAAAGGATGACAGGGAAATGGCTGAGAAGCTGAATGCATTTTTTGCCTCTGTTTTCACTGTGGAGTGCTTGCCCACTCCAGAACTGCTGATTTCGGGAGGAGTGTTGAAAGACCTGAGCCAGATTGAGGTGACAAGAGAAGAGGTTCTACTACTGAGACAACTTAAAAACTGATAAATCACCAGGCCCGGATGGTATACATCCAAGGGTTCTGAAGGAACTCGAATGTGAACTTGTGGATCTCCTGACAAAAATATGTAATCTTTCTTTAAAATCTGCCTCCATTCCTGAGGACTGGAAGGTAGCTAAAGTCACTCCCATCTTTAAAAGGGTTCCAGAGGAGATCACGGAAATTATAGGCCAGTCAGTCTGATGTCGACACTGGGTAAGTTGGTGGAAACTGTTATTAAGGAAAGAATTAGTAAGCACATTGATAAACAAAAACTATTGAGGCTGACTCAGCATGGGTTCTGTAAGAGAAGATCTTGTCTCACTAACCTGGTAGTGTTCTTTGAGGGGGTGAACAAACATGTGGACAAGGGGGACCTAATAGATATTGTTTACCTTGACTTCCAGAAAGCTTTTGATAAAGTTCCTCATCAAAGGGTCCTAAGCTCAAAAATCATGGAATAAAAGGACAAATCCTTTTGTGGATCAAAAACTGGCTAATTAATAGGAAACAAACAGTGAGTATAAACGGGCAATTTTCTCAGTGGAGGGTGGTAAGCAGTGGGGTACCACAGGGATCAGTACGTGGTCCGATGCTTTTTAACTTGTTCATTAATGATTTGGAGTTGGGAATAAGCAGTGAAGTGGCTAAATTTGCAGATGACACGAAGTTGTTCAGGGTGGTGAAAACCAGGGAAGATTGTGAGGCATTCCAAAGAGATCTGTCGAGGATAGGAGAATGGGCATCAACATAGCAAATGGGGTTCAATGTGGCCAAGTGCAAGGTGATACACATTGGAGCCAAAAATCCTAACTATAAATGCATGCTGATAGGGTCTGAACTGGCAGAGACTGACAAAGAGAGAGATCTTGGAGTCATAGTAGATAACCCACTCAAAATGTTGAGACAGTATGCAACTGCAATAAAAAAGGCCAATGCTATGCTGGGGATTATTAGGAAGGGTATTGAAAACAGATAAGCCAATATCATAATGCACCTATGTAAATCAATGGTGTGACCTCATTTGGAATACTGTGTACAGTTCTGGTCACCCACACCTTAAAAAGGATATTATAGCTTTGGAAAAAGTGCAGAAAAGGGAAACTAGAATGATAAAAGGGTTGGAACACTTTCCCTATGAAGAAAGGTTAAAACGCTAGGGGCTCTTTAGCTTGGAGAAACAATGGCTGAGGGGTGACATGATCGAGGTTTATACGATTATGCATGGGATAGAGCAGGTAGAAAAAGAGGTACTTTTCTTCCTTTCTCACAATACAAGAACTCGTGGGCACTCAATGAAGTTGCTAAGCGGTCAGGTTAGAATGGATAAAAGGAAGTCATTCCTCACCCAAAGAGTGATTAACACATGGAATTCATTGCCACAGGAGGTGGTGGCAGCTACAAGCATGGACAGCTTCAAGAGAGAATTAGATAAGCATATGGAGCAGAGGCCCATCGGTGGTTATTAGCCACAAGGTATAGATAGGGACTCTGGGGCAAGTGATTCTCTGTATTCTTGGTGCTTGGGGGGATCAACAGTGGGAGGGCTTATCACTGTGTCACACAGTGGCCCCACTGCTGGACCTCCTGATGGCGCTTGGTATTTTTGGCCACTGAGTGACACAAAGTGTTGGACTGGATGGGCCTTTGGCCTGATCCAACATTGGTTTCTCTTATGTTCTTGGCTGCACACATGGGAAAAAAGTTTGTAAGGAAGGGAAGCAGTTGTAATTCCCATTAAAATGAACGCTATGGAGCTATGCCACCTTGTAATTACTTAACATTATATGTTAAATTTTAAAAAGCACATATGCAAGTGAAATAGCCCTATTGTATTAAATGAGCCTTACTTCTAAGGAGACCTGCTTAGGATTGCTTCCAAAAGATCTAGTCAGTTTTGTCTCTTCAACCTGAACAGGAACACAGATAGGGTCACCCTGCAAATTACTTCCAAGGGTCATTACAACTGTCCAATCTGCCACTATTCTCTTGCTTTCAGCTGCAGGAGGGGAGGGGATGCAAAGAGAGAGTTGGAGCTAGCTGCATTTCAGCATCCAGGGACCGGAATCACTTTCTAAAGTTATGGCAGGTACAGGAAAATACAGCAGATTTCAGTTCACCTGCCTCCTCACCCTGGAGGATAACCTCCCCAATATCGCTTTCCCGTTAAAGCATCTTCATATTGCTGTGGATTTCCTTGGGAGGGGGGATAGAAATATTTTTAAAGTGTTTTTTTCAGCGTATTAGTTTTTGAGAGACTAATGTCTCACTTTATTCAATGGGGCTTATTCCCAGATAACTTGTTATTTCCCCTATGTTTAACTGATAGTGTGCTTCAGTGTTCTGGTATGGCACTGATTCTGCTTGCTCCTGGTTTATTGCTGTTGTAACAGAAAGCCAAATGATTTGTTTTGTTACAATACTTGTTTTAGATGAGGGTCATATGGGGGCCCATAAGGAATTTTTGTTTGAAGGCCCATGGTGGTTCTTGGCATCTCTGTTTACCTCCAAAAGCCTTAAGACAGAAGAGGGTGATGATTTATCAACATGTAGCCAAATCCACCAGGCAGATTTAAAAAAACAACCTTCTTGCTCAAATACAAAAAGGGGAATAATGTGATAATCTTTAAGTGATTTACTGGTTTTAAAAGCAGGAGAAGTAATCATGATCTGTACTGCAGAATCTTTGAATAACTTCGTCTTAAAACAAGTCTCGTCTGACGTGACGCACAGCTACTGTACTGAACTACAGCGACTTTTAAACTTACAGCTTTCACATAAAAAGTTCCCCAGTGACTAGTAACACTATATTAAATGAAAACTTTTTAACAATATGCAAATTTTAAACTTACTGTAGTTTTTAATACTTCCCTTGAGACAAAGATATCAATTTTCAGCAAAAAGAAAGAATTTAAAGAAAATATTACACTCAGCAGCAGGACATATGAGAAAGTATGTTTTACAGTACCATATGTGCAGCAAATGTTTCTTAGACAAATTTTTAACTAGAAGTGGCTAAAGATGAAACACTTTTATAATTGCATTTTTACTATAGTACTTTTGAAATATAAACAAATGTTTTGACACAAATGTTCCAATCATTAGCAGCTACCAATGTAAGGACAAATAGAAAATGGGTTAGATTTAGAGATTTCCTCTGCTAGGTGAGAACTTCTCCTTATTAGCAGAAGGGAACCAACCCATTGTCATGATACATGACAATTACTATTATCATCATGCCAAGTACAACAATTTTGTAAAGAACTCTATATTTACAATTTTGGTTACTGATTTGTGCTAACATAAAATTACTACATAAGTTATTTTTAAAAGGTATTTTTAAAAGATTTAACCTACAAAACAAAACTTTTTTTCAGTTCCTGCCCTTAAAAACAGATGTCTTAACATATGCCCATTAGGTAAACAGATTAAAAAGCTATCAATCTAATTATTATTCTCTAGGGTGAAATAAAAATCTAATGTAGCTAGGGGAATCTGCCATACACTAAAGCTCAAGTTGGAAAAAATCCAGTATAAATTTAAGAAGAAGCAATGTTTGCTATGCAGCAGCATGATATAAAAAAGATTCTGCCCTCTCTGAACTATGTTAAAATCCATTCTTGTTTGTTCACCTTGATTCAGCCTGGGTCAAATTGTTTAGTTAAATCTGACATTGTTAAACTAATCCTAATCACGACTTTTGGATGAAAGCATATGTTGGTTCTCCAAGCCAAGGTGCAATAGAACCATGCCAAGCAAGTCCACAGGCATGCTATGAAACACTAGCAGCATATACGTCTAAGACCAGCAACCCATTTCTTTACAATCAACACCTCCTGTTGATTGAAAGAACATAGCAGTGAGCAGCTGGCTCCACAGGTTTATACAGAATCCCAAAATGTAATGCTGGAACCCGCCAAGTATTTCCAAAAAATTATTTTTATTATTATTCATATCCTGTACAATAAAATTAGATTAGTTCATTTTTTCCAAAATGAAACCAGTAATCTGCTACCAGAATCAAGTGGCTACTTGAAAAAAAAAGAATTGAAGAAAACCCTGGGTATGTTTAAGTCGGCACTTACACAAAGTTTTTCTTGGTTTATGTCAACATGCCTATCTATTTGACAAAGATACACTTGCATTATATCTATACTATTACTTGTCATTTAGTTCCATCACATATCAGCTTAACACTCTGCCAGAAGCCGAGTCATTTGTATGAACTTCAGTACAATTTCAAGGCATGATTTCTTTTTTGTCACCTCTAAAAACTGCATTAATTCCAGTTCAGAATTTTTAAAATTAAAAACTGCTTCATGGAATAAGATAGAGATAAAAAATAGTCCTCTACCCAAAAAGAAACTTCCTCTTGGAATGCCTTGCTATGTAGGGTTTTTTTTAGCAGTATTAGAAACATGCAAGAAATTGAATAACTTGCATCATGATCACATTGCTGATTGTGTCAGAAGGCTCTCTTGGCGGAGCTTCCGGTCGGAGTAAAATGGTGAACTGACGCACTTTGCAATTGTGCAGGGTGGACGGTGGCTTCTTCCGACAGTTTGGGCATTTATATTGCCCAACGTAGCCTCCCCCAGGCAGGGGGTCAACAAGCAAGCATTGAGGTCCAAGTGAGAGTTGAGATTGGTGTGTATAAGTCTCAAAGGAGGCTTGTTTATACTTCGATCCCCTCTCAGAAACGGGTGTATGCAAGAGAGCACTAAAGAAGCCAACCGGGCTGGGAATCCAGCTTAAATTCGTCATTTCCCGACCTCTTAAGAAAGAGAGTTGAGTCGAAAGTGAGAAGAAGCGATGCGAAGCTCCAAGATAAACATGCAAGGTAACATAAACAATTTGCTTACCGGAATAGAGATCTAGCGAAAAAGGCGGATAAGCGTAAAAGAATTAATCTTGAATAATCGGGCCATTGAGGATTTGAGAAGAGTTTGTCAAAGCGAGCAATTTGAGAAAAATAGACATTGTTTAACATGCCTGCGGTTAGAAAGAGCTGGAGCGGAATCTAAGACTGAAACTAACGAGAGAAATCGCAAGAGGACCCGGAATATATGAATTTGGACTAATTTTAGAAACTTCAAAACGGATCCAAAACAGTGACAAAGGGCCGCTTCGTCCTTGAGTCCAAGTATGGCAGGGAAGGAAAAAAGAGAGTGGCAAGCTGCAATGGAGTCAATGGAAAAGAGAATGCTGGAGGCGATTCAAGGATTGGTGAAACAGATAGAACAACAGTTAGAAAAGCAAATGGAAAAACAGCTGGAGCAGTTAGAAGAAGTCCAAGAAAAGAATGTGATAGCTCTCAAAGAATTGGTGGTAGCAGAGGTGGCGGTAATTACAAAAGAAGTGCCAGACACAAAGAGCCAAGTGCAAGGTCTGGTATTAAAATCGACCGAGTTAGAGCAAAAAACACAAGATATAGACAAAAAAATGGAAACAACTCTTCAGGAAAATCGTAAATTGGAGGCAATGATGGATTATAGAGTGATGTTAAACCATCTGAGGCTAAGAGGGATTGAAGAAAAGGCAGATGAAGATATACATATGATAGTGACGAGTGCTTTGACGGAGTATCTGGGAGAAGATCAAGGAGAATTGGAGTCTGATTTTGACTTGATTTATAGAGTAAATTCAGCATATGCTCAGAGAAAGAACTTGCCAAGAGATGTTATTGTGCAATTTGTAACAAGGAAGATGAAGGAGGATACTTTCAAAAAACAATTTTCACAACCAGTGGAAATCGATGGCAAAAAGATTATAATAATGGCCCCACTGCTGGACCTCCTGATGGCACCTGGTATATTTTGGCCGCTGTGTGACAGAGTGTTGGACTAGATGGGCCATTGGCCTGATTCAACATTGGCTTCTCTTATGTTCTTATGAGAGAACTTCCAAGAATGATCTTGCACGAAAGAAATAAATATAAAAAGCTGGTAGACAAACTGAAGCAGCTAATCATCAGGTTTAGATGGGAAATACCATATGGTCTGTCTTTTACCTACAATGCAAAGAGACATACAATCAAGACTCTGGGGGATATGTATAGGTTCGAAGCAGAAAATGTAGAAGATTTTGGAGCGTCAAGACATGATGGATTACAAATTGTTATCGTGGAATGTAAACAGACTTAATTCACCCTCTAAAAGAAAATTAGTAAATTATTGGTTGCAGAAAAAAAAATAAGGGAGTTGTGACCTATGTAAACAAAGAATTGGACCCAAAACAAATTTTTAGCGATAAAGATGGGAGATATATTGGAGTGGAAATTACAATGTTTCAGAAAAAGACTTTGGTAGTTAACTTGTATGTACCTAATGGAGCTAAAGAAAATTTTTTTAAAGACTTGATGAACGAATTGGATCAAATGAATTATGAGCAGTTAATTTTGGCAGGGGATTTTAATGGTACGGTTAATAATAAATTGGACAGGAAATCTGAAAAGAAGGATGAGAAGGTTGGGAAATTACCAAAAAATTTCTTTAAATTGATGGAACAAGAGAAACTAGAAGATGTTTGGAGAAAATGGAATCCTAAAGTTAAAGACTTTACTTTTTATTCCAATTGTCACAATTCTTTTTCCAGAATAGATATGATTTGGATGTCAGGTGAAATGGCGTTAAAAAAACAGAAAGTGGAGATTTTGCCAAAGACTAATTCTGATCACAACCCGGTGATTTGAACGTTAAAAGAAAAAGCTAAACAGTTTCAGTGGAGAATAAATGAAGATCTATTGGATAAGAAGAAAATAATTGAGATATTACGTAAGGAGACTCAGTCATTTTTTCAATTGAATTTGAATCAAAACGTTAAAATACAGACTGTTTGGGATACATACAAGGCTGTGATGAGAGGATTACTTATATCGTTGAATGTGGCGGATAAGAAACAGAATATAAAGCAGCAAAAGGAGTTGCAAGAAAGAATTCAGCAAAAAGAAAAAGAATTGAAGAAGAGACCTGGAAAAAAGAAAATTATTAAAGAAATTCAAATTTTACAAGAGCAATTGAACGTGATACTTAATCGGGAACTTCATTGGAACTTAAAGAAATTACAACAAAAATCCTTTGAAGGAGCAAATAAACCAGGAAAATTTCTGGCATGGCAATTGAAAAATCGAAGAGAGAAAGGTTAATAAACAAGATTATTGAAGAAGGTAAAGAAATTGTGGATATGAATGGTTTAAAAAGAGTTTTTTAAGTATTATGAGGTTATTTCAAAAAAAGAATATAGACTCTGAAAAAATTAAAAAATATTTGGACATGGTAGAAATTCCAAAGATTGGAATAAAAATTAAGGAAATGTTGAATGGTCCAATCCAAAAAGAAGAAGTTTATAAGGCAATAGAAGATGCTAAATTGGCGCTATTGAATAATGATTATAAATTATTTGCAAAAATAATTTCTGAAAGGTTGAAAAAACACTTGAAAGATGTCATAGCGGAAGAGCAAGCTGGTTTTTTACCAAATAGACAAATAAGAGACAGTTTGAGAGTGGTGATTGATGCAATTGAGTATTATGACAAACATCCAGAGAAAGAAGTTGAGTTCCTCTTTTTAGATGCGGAAAAAGCTTTTGATAATTTGAATTGGGATTTTATGCTGCAAATAATTGAAAAATTGGATATAGGACAGTTTTTTCTAAATATGATTGTGGCAATATACTCAGAGCAAAAAGCAGCTTTGAATATAAATAAAGAGAAAACAGAATTTTTTAAAGTTCAAAAGGGAACACATCAAGGCTGCCCATTGTCTCTGTTATTGTTCATCTGGATATTGGAAATATTACTGGCAGAGATAAGAAAAGACAATAATATTAAAGGACTTACAGTAAAAGGCTTTACGTACAAATATAGAGCGTTTGCAGATGATGTAATGTTTATGATTCAAGATCCAATTGAGATCATACCACAATTGATGAAAAAAATTGAAGAATTTGGAACAATTGCTGGTTTTTATGTTAATAAAAATAAGACGAAGGTGATGTGTAAAAATATGATGAAACAGAGACAAATTGAACTCCAGGAGAAAATTCAATGTGAAGTAGTAACAAAGACCAAATATTTAGGAATTGAATTGACTATGAAACATATTGACTTGTTTAAAAATAATTATGAAAAAGTTTGGTATAAGATCCAGCAAGACATAAAAAAATGGGATACCTTGAATTTATCATTATTGGGAAGAATTGCAACTGTAAAAATGAACATTTTGCCTCGTTTGATGTTTCTATTTCAGACTATTCCAATATTAAAACAAAGTAAAATATTGGATACATGGCAGAAAGAAATATCGAAGTTTGTATGGGCAGGAAGAAAACCAAGGATTAAAATGAAAATTTTATGTGATGCAAAAGAAAGAGGAGGATTACAATTACCGAATTTTAGACTTTATTATGATGCCGTCTGCTTAACATGGTTAGAGCAGTGGACTAATCTTGAAAATATGAAGTTGTTGGCTTTGGAAGGTCACAACAATAAGTTTGGATGGCATGCATATCTATGGTATGGAAAGACAAAAATGGATAAATTTTTTAAACACCATTTTATAAGACGATCACTGTTCGAGACGTGGACGAGATACAAAAAATTCTTCTCAGAAGAACGACCACTTTGGGTAGTGCCGGCAGAAGTGATTAATCCATATTCAAGGAATCAAGGTTTAGATTGGTTACCTTATAAAAGGCTTTTAAAATTAGAAGGGAAAAACTTTGTCTTAAAAGATAGAAATGATGTTGAATTTGATTATGATTGGTTGAAGTATAGACAGATTTATGACTTATTTAAGACCGATAAAAGAGAACATGGTTTTAGAGAAAATAATAATGAAATTGAAATTGTATGGGCTGAAAAGGGTAAAAAAATGATTTCAAAATTGTATAAGGTTTTATTGAAATGGTATACTGAGGATGAAACAGTAAAAGAGCAAATGATAAAGTGGGCTGTAAATATAAATAATGAAATAACTATGTCATCTTGGGAATATTTGTGGAAAAAGTCAATGAAAACTTCAACTTGTATAAATGTGAAAGAAAACTGCTATAAAATGATGTATAGATGGTATATGACCCCCCAAAAAATTGCTATTATAAATGATAGCATGTCTAACAAATGTTGGAAGTGCAAGAAAAAAGAAGGGTCATTTTATCATATGTGGTGGACTTGTGATAAGGCAGCAAGATATTGGACTGAGATCCACAATGAGATACAAAAAATTTTGAAATGTACTTTTAAGAAAGACCCACAGATGTTACTGTTAGGTCTTAAGATGGAAGAAATAAATGTAACCAAGAGAACATTGCTATGGTACTTGGTGACAACAGCCAGAATGACTTTTGCACAATTTTGGAAGCAAGAAAAAATACCGGAAACATGGGAATGGATTAAGAAGATGCTGTTTATGGCAGAAATGGACAAGCTAACAAGAAAATTAAACAACGAGGAAGATGAAAACTTTTTTGAAGAATGGAAAGACTTTCAAGAATATTTGTTGAAAAGTTGGGATGTTAAACATGGTTTGATTTGTTTTGATAGTTATTAAGGGGAAACTTTAAAGTGATTAGATTCTTAAATTGTTACCATTAGTAAAGAAAGTAAAATTAGTAGTTAATGTAACTGAATAAGAGAGATATTAACGGGGTTGGAGCATTGCGGGAAGCCTTGTTTGGGGGGGGGAGGGGAAAAAATGGAAGGGATATGTATTTACTTGTTTAAGTTGTATGAACGTGTGGAAAATATCCAATAAAAATTGTATTAAAAAAAAAAGAAGAAGATGCTAAATTGGGGAAAGCTCCAGGCCCAGATGGATTTACAGTTAAAAGAGGAACTAATCCCAATGTTGGAACTTCTAGCAAATGAGATACAGGCAACTAAAGTAATACCCGAGACATGGAAGGAAGCCAACATATCACTCATACCAAAAGAAGGACAGGACTTAACAGATGTTAAGAATTACAGACCAATTTCTTTACTTAATAATGACTATAAGTTGTTTGCCAAAATAATTTCATAAAGACTGAAAAATTATTTGAAAGACGTTATAACCGAAGAACAAGCCAGTTTTTTACCAAATAGACAAATTAGGGACAATCTAAGGACGGTGACAGACGCTATTGAATATTATGATAAACATCCAGAAAAGGAGGTTGCTTTCCTATTTGTAGATGCAGAGAAAGCCTTTGATAATTTAAATTGGGACTTTATGTTTCAACTGATGGAGAAAATGGATATTGGACAGCCCTTTTTAAACGTAATTAGGGCAATTTATTCAGAACAGAAAGCATCGTTAAACGTAAATAAAGAGATGACAGACTATTTCAAGGTGCAAAAAGGGACTAGGCAAGGTTGCCTGCTATCCCCTTTATTGTTTATCTGGGTTTTGGAGGTACTGTTGGCAAAGATAAGAGAAGATAAGGATATAAGGGGACTTACAATCGGAGGTTTTACGTATAAATATAGGGCATTTGCGGACGATGTAATGTTTTTGATTGAAGATCCAGTAATTAATTTACCATTACTGATGGGAAAGATCAAGGAATTTGGAGATTTGGTGGGATTTTACGTCAATAAGAACAAAACAAAGGTGTTGTGCAAAAATATGACAAAAGAGAAACAGCAGGAATTGCAATACAATGTGAAGTGGTAAAAAAACAAAATATTTAGGAATTGAGTTGACAATGAAGAACATAGATCTTTTTAAGAACAACTACAAAAAGATCTGGAGTAAAATTCAACAAGATATATAAAAAATGGGACACTATGAATCTGTCATTAATGGGAGAATTTTGGTGGTTAAGATGAATATTTTACCGCGTTTAATGTTTTTATTTCAGACGATTCCGATAGTGAAGGACTGTAAAGTATTGAACTCATGGCAGAAAGAAATTTCAAAATTTGTCTGGGCTGGAAGAAAACCGAGGATTAAAATGAAGATTCTATGTGATTCAAAGGAAAGATGAGGATTCCAACTTCCTAATTTTAGACTGTATCATGATGCGGTATGTTTGACTTGGTTGGCTCAATGGGTTAATTTGGACAATAGAAAAACGTTGGTGTTAGAAGGACATGACCGTAAATTTGGTTGGCACGCTTATTTATGGTATGACAAATGCAAAATGGATAATTTTTTCAAACACCACTTCATAAGAAGATCATTGTTTATGACCTGGATGAGATATAAAAGATTTTTTTTTTATGCAAGACCACTATGGATAGTACTGGCTGAAGTAATTAAACCACTTTCGAGACATAAAGGTGAAGATTGGATACCTTATAGAGATATTTTGATGGTAGAAGGGAACAGTTTTGCGATGAGAGCTAGAGAGGAACTGAAATTTGAATATGATTGGTTAAACTACAGACAGATTTATGATTTATTTAAGGCTGACAAAAAGAGATATGGCTTCAGGAAGGAGAATAATGAAATTGAAAATGTGTGGGCGGAAGAGGGGGAAAAAATGATTTCAAAAATTTATAAAGTTTTATTAAAATGGTATACTGAGGATGAGATGGTAAAAGAACAGATGGTAAAATGGGCTATAAATGTAAATAGAGAAATAGATATATCAACTTGGGAGGGGTTGTGGAAAAAGTCAATTAAAATTTCTACATGTGTCAATGTGAAAGAAAATTGTTATAAAATGATGTATAGGTGGTATATGACACCTAAAAAAATTGCTAAAATGAATGAGAACATGTCTAACACATGTTGGAAGTGTAAAAAAAAGGAAGGCTCATTTTATCATATGTGGTGGACTTGTGATAAAGCGGTAGCCTATTGGACAGGGATTCATAATGAAATTCAGAAGATTCTGAAGTGTACCTTGAAAAAACAACCTGAAATGTTACTTTTGGGTTTGAAAATGGAAGAGATAACCCCAAAAAAAGAACATTGGCTGTGGTCACACACTCTAAATAATCCACTTTTAATCCACTTTCATTGCACTTTCCAACTGGATTTTACTGTGTGAACTGGCAAAATCCAGTTGGAAAGCATACTGAAAGTGGATTGAAAGTGGATTATTTAGTTTGTGTGGCCGCAGCCATTGTTGTGGTATCTGATTACAACAGCAAGAATGACTTTTGCCCAATTTTGGAAGCAGGCATCGTTGTGATTTATGGACTTGACTCTCTGGTATGTCTGACCCTACTTATGGACTGTGATTTAAAACCTGTTTGAACCGTGCTACCTGATTTACTCGGCTTTAACCTTGGACTGTTCCTGGACTTGTGCTCATTAGTGTCGCACCTTGGGGTCCTGCCCTGACAGCCGGAGGTGGGCCTGGGAGGGCCGTGGGGGGGGAGCCGCGCCCCCGCGGCCCAGCCCAGAAGCCCCGCACCCAGCAATGGGCCTGGGAGGGCCATCGGGGGGGAGGGGAGCTGCGCCGCCGCCCCGCGGCTCAGCCCAGATGCCCCGCGCCCAGCGGTGGGCCTGGGAGGGCCGTCGGGGAGGAAGCCACACTGCTGCCTGCCCGCCCCGTGGCTCAGCCCAGATGCCCCGCGCCCAGCGGAGGGCCTGGCAGGGCCGTCGGGGGGGAAGCCGTGCCGCCGCCTGCCCGCCCCGCGGCTCAGCCCAGATGCCCCGCGCCCAGCAGAGGGCCTGGGAGGGCCGTCGGGGGGAAGCCGCGCCGCTGCCGCCTGCCCACCCCACGGCCCAGCCCAGAAGCCCCGCGCCCAGCGGAGGGCCTGGGAGGGCCATGGGGAGGGGGGAGCTGCACCGCCGCCTTCTGCCCGCCCCGACCCCTCGCTTTGAATCCCTCTCTGCTCAGCTCCCCCCCGGCCGCCCCTTCCCTCCCAGCACCGGCTGGAGACCGGGGGGGCGGGTGGAGTGCCGTTTGAACGGCCGCCCCTTCTCTCCCAGTCCCAGCACCGGCTGGAGACGGGGGGTGGAGCGCCGGCTTTCCTGAGCACACCGCAGTAGCGGCGTGCTCAGGAAAGCCAGGGAAGGGGCGGCCGTTTGAACGGCCGCCCGTTCTCTCCTAGCGCCGGCTTCACCGGGGGTGGGACGGGGGCCGCTTTGGTGCCCCTGTGGGCCCCAGTGCCCTAGGCGAGCGCCTAGCTCGCCTAGTGAGCGAGCCGGCAGTGGTGTTACCTAAGGGTTAGACTATATGTATCAATATGTTTTAAAGCAAGAATTGAATATGGGATAAGTTTTTATTGTTGCTGAATATTGAATGAAACAATAAGCGGGGCGGAGCATCACTGGAAGCCGGGGGGGGAGGGGATAAATGAAAAGGATGTATTCAAAAGTACTTTGAGATATGGAGCGTGTTAATATATTCTGTTAATAAAAGTTTTATTAAAAAAAAAGAAGGCTCTCTTGGCATGAGACAGTAGCACAGAAACAGAATGCACTTCTTCCCTTAATTTCTTACTATTTCCTAATATAGGAACCACAACAACTGATGTTTGGACTGAAAAACCATTGTGGATCATTAATCAAAATTTCAAAGAGCAAATAATAAGCTGTATGTTTTCAGGTATACAGATGATGTTTTCCTATACGGGCTCCTTGCTCTTCTTAATAGTTCGGTTCTTTAACTGCAGAATGTTGCAGACCCTTGTCCTATTGATAAAAAAGTCTCACAACTATTTTACTTCTTAGGAAAACTCCTTAATATATTTGAAATGGATGCAATAGAAAAGTTCATTTTGCTCACTTAACACCTTTCATTTTTAACACAAATTTGTTGGTGGTGGAAAGTGCCATCAAGGCACAGCTTATGGTGACCCTGGTATGCCCAAACACAAATTTAGTTTACCTTAAAAGAACTATTTGCTTACAGTAAGTCCAGCATTTCAATAGGCCTTCTCAAATATTGCTATTCTGCTATATTTAGAAATGTTCAGTATACTCTGTAGAATTTACTGTGCAATTGACAGAATTTTGTTTTGTTTAACTTTTACATAGACAGGAGCTTTAAATTGTAACAGTAAGTACTCCCTTGCATTCTAATATAGGTAACATGAGAAAGGAATTAAAATAGAATATTTTGTCCATCCTCCAGAAAATCAGCTATATTGTAAAACTATTACCAAAGTGCAGCCCATATTTTAGCATGTCCTCCGTATCAGATATCAAGGTTAGAATGTAACTAAATCAGAGAATCTTATAAATCTTTTAATATTCTTAAAGACTTTTCTCTAGTCAAAACTATTATTCCTTCTGTTCTTGAAGCATATTTTATTTTCCTGGAAAATCTCAAGAACCTGATTTTAGAGACAACTAAAGGGGATCTCTACCCACTTTCTGCTCTACAATATGTATTTTGTGCCCCCCAAGATCCACTGGCCTTCTGAAGTCAGACGTGCAGCTGAACACATGCATTTTGATAAAGCAAAGTCTCTCAAGTAAGGCAGAAATTGCTCTAGGTGCTTTTAAAAGAAATGAGGGCTCTTTTGTGTAACCCTCCAAAGCTTCTCACATACTTGGCCATGAGTAATGACACAAGTTTTCAGGATAATACCCAAAGCTCCAAGAATACCATTCATGAATACAAGGTACCCTGATGATTCTATCATAAGCCTAGGATGGGCCATCCATGATCACTGACAACAGGTCTCAGTTACACCTCCCACCCAAGCTAAAATCATCTGCAACTGGACTCATCTCTTGGTCTCCATTAAACCACATTGGCCCCGGTCATACGGGCCAGAAAACGCGGGGGAGAGGCGTGGCAGTTTGCCCCGGAGCTAAATAAGGCGCGGTAGCCCGATCACATGGGCCATCGGGTTGCCACACTCCAGCTCTGCACCCCGATCACACTGCGCTGCTGCAGCGTGGCAAAAAAGCAGCGAAGTGCGCATGCGCCATTGGGGGGCGGGCCGCTGTCAGTGTCTTGTGTGTGCACATGCGCTGTTCAGCGTTGGTGCGCATCCCATGGACACTTACAACATCCGGAAACCCCGGGGACATGGGTGGGCATCGGAAGCCGCGGGATACTGGCGCTCCCACGATCAGACGCCAGCCTTTGCCCCGGGGTTTCCAGAAACTAGTACTTCGGACCTACTAGTTTTTTACTCTGCATTTTCCACCAGAAGCCGTGGGTTGGCCACGGGAGCACTACGCCTCCCAGATGTGCTCATATGATCGTGCACGGAAAGTCCGCAGGGCTCCCGTGCCTTCAGCGGGGCAAATGCTCAGTGTGGACGGGGCCATTGATACTTTTGTCTTCTCTGGAACCCCATCACAATAGAAAGTTGAACTGTCCTGTGGCAGACTGGATCCCATCTTTATACCAGTCATCTCAGATCCTAAAGTTGCACCATTCACAATGCAACCCAAATTCCACCAATGGGTGACCAGAACCTGCACTTTGGTCCCAATGCCATCACGAATCCTAATTCTGCACCAAATGTTGTCCTTCCCTATTTACAGCCACATAAATCTAGCTGCATAAATAAAGCACACTAAGCCCTCATTTTTTGTTGTTGGTTCCTGTCTAGAACCTTCTTCAAGCACCATCAAGACAGGCAGAGTATGTTTTTCTTCTGCTTCCCTTCTTGAATTAAATTCCCTTCTTGAATTCACTGCCACAGGAGGTGATGGTGGCTACAAGCATGGATGGCTTCAAGAGGGAATTAGATAAACATATGGAGCAGAGGTCCATCAGTGGCTATTAGCCACAAGGTATAGATAGGATCTCTCAGTCTGGGGCAAGTGATACACTATATTCTTGGTGCTTGGGGGGGGGCACAACAGTGGGAGGGCTTCTAGTGTCCTGGCCCCACTGCTGAACCTCCTGATGGCACCTGGTATTTTTGGCCACTGTGTGACAGAGTGTTGGACTGGATGGGCCATTGTCCTGATCCAACATTGGCTTCTCTTATGTTGTTATGTTCTTATGTTCTAAATGCTCCTGGACCTCTCAGTGGCTTTTGATAGCATCAATCATGGTACCTTTCTGGATCAACTTGCAGAATTGGCACTGGGAAGCACTGTTTTGTGACAGTTCTGGTCCCACCTTGAGGGTAAGCTTCCAAGTGTGGTGCTGGGGATCACTGCTCTGACCCTTGGTCATCAGGGTTCCCCAAGGCTCCATATTGTCCCCATGCTTTTCAACATCTATGTGGAGCCACTGAGAGAAGTCATCCAGAGATTTGAACTGAGTGTGTATGTATTAAATGCTGTCAAGTTGCTTCCAAACTATGGAGACCCTATGAACTAATGACCTCCATAATGTCCTATAGTTAACAACCAATCTTAGGTCTAGCAAACTGAGAGCCATGGCTTCCTTGAGTGAGTCAATCCATCTCATATTGGGTCTTCCTCTTTTCCACTGCCTTCAACTTTTCCTAGCATTATTGTATTTTCCAGTGACTCTTGTCTTCTCATAATGTGACAAAAGTACGATAACCTCAGTTTGGTCATCTTAGCTTCTAGAGAGTGTTCAGGCCTGATTTGGTCTAGAACCCACTTGTCTTTTTGGCAGTCCACAGTATTCATAAAACTCTCCTCCAATACCACATTTCAATGGAATATACTTTCTTCCTGTCAGCTTTCTTCATTGTCCAACTTTTACACCCACAGATAATTATGGGAAATACTGTAGCATGAACTAACTTGACCTTGGTTACCAACTTGCCTAACTGTGCTTTAAATTTACCTTTGATTTCTTGGATCTTGTGGAACAGATCTCGTGTTCTTCCTTTTTTGTTGTTCTCTTCTATTTCTTTACGCTGATTATTATAATATTTCACTGTGTCTCTATGTGCAAGTTGCTGAACGCCGCATTTAGGCTTTTGATTTCACTTCTGTCACATTTTACTTTTGCTTCTCACAGGTCTTTAGCTATTTTAACATTTTCATCAGTCATCTATCAAGGCTTTTCTTTTCTTTTGGCCACAGGAATAGTCCTTGCACATTCTTCCTTGATAACATCTCTGGTTTCAACCCATAGTTCTTCAGGTTCAGGTGCACTATGACTGTTCTGTTGTTTTTCTTCAGCTTTATTCTAAATTTCAATACTAGCAATTCATGAACTGTACCACAATCAGTTCCTGGTTTTCTTTTAGCAGAGAGAATAGAGCTTCTCCATCTTATGCTTCTGATTATGCAATCTATTTGATTTCTATTTTGGCCATTCTATTTTGGCCGTACCCTGTGGAATGCACTTTCAGATAACACGTGCTCTGCCAGACTTGTTTAGTTTCCACAGGGCACACAAAGCTGAATTACTTAGGTTGGCCTTTGGAGGGTAACCACATGGGCTGTTTTAATAGTGGTATGGTGTTAATAATTTATATTTGCTGTTTGTTTTTATGTTGTTTTTACCTTATCAGTTTTAATGTTGTAACTTGCCACAAGAACTTTTGGGTGAGTGGCGATCAAGAAATGTAATAAAATAAATAAATAAATATAATTGTCTGTTTGGTTGTCTGAAACATGTCTTTGCATTGAACAAATTGTCTTCACAGAATTCTCTGAGTCACTCTCCTGAGTAGCCACCAACAAGCAGATGACTGTCATGGGCATGGATGAGGATGAGCTGACAGCCTGCAGAAACCACAGCTAGCCCCTCTGAAGCAGCAGAGGTGGATAGCTGGCAAGTGCCTGCAACAGCAGTCTTCACACCTGGCTCAGATAAGAAGGAAGAATTGCATGCTGAAAGTCCTCCTGACTCACCCCCATGTGTGACTCATTTAAGGGAGTGACTGAGGCAAAACTTAGCAACCAGGCAACAAGAGGTCAGGCTACAGGGGAGACGCTCAGCTAGCCAAGAGTTCTAACAGGAGCCTGGGCGATTGTGCAGCTGGCTAATTGGTAGCAGCATTTAACTCCACACTCTGGGTAGTACTCTTTGTGGAAGCAACAAGTCAGCTTTGTGCATCCACTTTGGCTTGTCTCTTACACCTAGACCTTCGGACCCCCTGGCTTTGGACTTGGCCCTGTGTTTCTGGCTCCTGACCCCGGCTTGGCTTTGGACTACACCTCTGGTTAGTGATTTTGGACTTGGCTCTGTGTTCCTGGCTCCTAATCCTGGCTTGGCTTAGGACTTTGCACTGTCTTCTTGGAATGGATGAGAGTTAAAAAACTGAAACTTAATCCCAACAAAACAGAGCTGCTACTGGTGAGGGAATGATCTGATCTGAGAAATGGGCTGTCTTCTGTTCAGGATGGGTTACACGCCCTCTAAAGAGATTTGTAGATTGGGGGTGTTCCTGGACCTGAGCCTCCTGTAGGATAAGCAGGTAGCAACAGTGGCCAGGGGTGCCTTTTACCAGCTGTGGTTGGTGAGCCAGCTGTGGCCTTCCTGGGCAGAAAAGATCTTGCCACTGTGGTGCATGCCCAGATAACGTCTAGATTAGATTGCTGCAATGTACTCTATGTTGGGCTGCCCTTACTGTCCAGAAGCTACAGTTGGTACAGAATGCTATGGTCAGAGTACTGACTGAAGTGGGTCATAAGGACCATATCACTCCAGTCTTGTTCCATATACACTGACTTCTAGTTTGCTTCCAGTCTCAATTCAAGGTGATGGTACTGACCTTTTACCCTGTATGGCCTGGGACCAACATGCACATCTTCTTCCACATGAACCTACCCATTCATTCCAATCATCTTCAGGCCCCACTCTGGTGGTCTCCACCATCTGAGATTGGATTGGTGCTGACTCAAGAAAGGCCTTTCTCAGTTGTGGCACCAAAATTTTGGAATTCCCTCCCCTTCATCAGTCTCCCTCTATTGGTGTCTTCCACCAGTGGGTGAAGTCTTTTTGGTTCATTTAGCATACCACCAATACTGATTATTGGTCTCCTCCTTCTGTTGTTTATGTGCTTTGATTGAATTGTTTTATACTTTTAAATGTTTTTAATTGTTCAAATGTTTTCATGTTCACTGTATTGCGAACCCTGATCACATGGAGAGATAGCATTAAAATGTTTTAAATAAATAAATAGTCTTACCTGCTCCCTTCTCCTAGCTTCTCTAGTCCATTCCTAGTCTGTCTGCCCTACCATCAGACAACCTTCCCATAGCATATCTACTTGGCTAGGAACTCCTTAACTTCTATTCCAAAAATCCTCCCTCCATTTATCCTGCCATACCTCATGGTCCCTTTTCAACAATCCCACACCTATCTCTTCTTTCAGGACTGGTTTACTCTGGAGTAGCCACACAGGAGGAACAAAATTTCTAGTAACTTTAATTGGGTGTTTGACTTAAAGTAACACAACCAACATATTAGAACTGTGCAAGATTATCCCACGTAAATAGTCATTATAGTAACTTAACAATTTGATCTCTGTGTCTTGATCTTCCTCTCTCTATTCTGTATTTGGACAGGCTAATACAGTTATCTAGTGGTTATGTACCTATCTACATACAATTTTCTTCTCTTCGAATATTTATGTGGCCAAATAGGGAACAGGTTATAAAACCCATTTCAGTGACACCCTCCCTTTAGCCTCAGGACTCATGTTTTATTTCTTCATATGCGGTGAACTCTGCACATGACAGGTCTGATATGGGGAATGATTTGGGCAGCAAAATGATATATTTTTGTTAAAAGATCAGTTCTTTAGAATTCTCAGATGTTATCTGGTTTAAGTAATTATTAATTTTGAATTATCAATTAGTTCTAGAACCTGGTCACATGATTGTGTCAAGGATATGATCACTTGGCTATAACTGTGATTAACCAGATGACCAGCATCCTTGCCACTGTGAAAAATATTTAAAATGTTCTGTTACATCTGCACAATCAGAATCCTTATTACAAAGAATAATACTACATGATCACAATGCGTACAAAGGCCAAAAGCTGTAGCCTCAGAGGAAAAATTATTGTAACTCTATCTGCTATGTTAGAATGAGGAAAAAAATCCAGGCTACATGGAAAAATCCAGGCTACAACCCTGGAATCAGAGGACAGGCAAGTAGTCTTTTCTGGGCTTGAGTCCAGCAACAACAAGCAAAAGATGACTCTACTTGCTGAGCTAAAAATTTCTGAATGAGTACTGGAACAAACCCTATCAGCCTGTCAACCTTTGGCCAAAAGCACTGAAGATCAGCTTAAATTGAGAGTTCTTTAAATTATTTTTATCTTTATTATTCTAAAAAGACACATGACTAAAATAGTAATAAAATATTAAACTACTAATTAATCTTAAGCTATCAATTAAACTATCAGTTGAGTATCTTTGAAACTCAAGAGTAAAAACTGTCTTATGATTTCAATATATGTCTTAAATGAAAAAATACCCATCAATTGTTTTTTCCAAATATATCTGGAGCTCTAAGTTGAGTCGTCTCTTCCGGTTTACCTCTATTCCAGTAATTTATAAATGGACACCATCTTTGCACAAAGAAAGCCTGTGAGTACTCCCCCCCTTTTCAGTTGTTTACAAACCACTGTATATCCATTAACATAATCAGCCAGAACTTCCTCAGCCACATGTCTATAGGTGAAGTACTGGTTTATTACCAGTGTTTTGCAATCAGTAGCCTAGCAGCTGTTACCATATTTCTCAGAATGTATTCATACTTTTTCCCCAGTGATTCTTTCATTTGACCAAATAAAATCTGTATTGGAGTACATTTTACAACTATTTCACTCACTTTACATAGTCCTTGCCAGAACTGATTTACATAGACCAACTCCACTAAATATGTAAAATAAAGAACGTTTCACTTGTTAGTAACAAGAGCATTGGTTGAAAGTATTGCAAAACATCTTCCCTAACTGCAGAATGATGCCTCACATTTCCAGCCTGGAAAGGTGGCCCAGAAAGATATCATGAGTGATGGCAGCGAAAGCTGTGGAAAAGTCCAAGAGACTGAAGAGAGTTGCACTCTCTGTTCATCTCCAAGCACAGGTCTTCCATCAGCACAACCAAGGCTGTTTCAGTCCCACAACCAGGCCTAAACCCAGACTTGAAGGGATCTAAACAATTTGCCTCACCCAGGAAAGCTTGAAAGTGTCTAGCTGCCACCACCCAGTCAATCACTTCGCTGAAGAATGGGGCATTTGAGACTGGCCAATAGTTACAGATGTCCTGGGTTCAGGGTAGGCTTCTTATAAAGTGAATGCACCGCTTTCACGATTCAGGCCACCACTCTCTCTCTCTCAAGGAAGCATTAACTGCTTGTTTGATCCAGTCAGCCAGTCTCCCCACAAGCACACACAGATTTAAGTAGCCAGGAAAGGGGAAGGGTCATAAGAACAGGCATTAGACTTCAGGCTTTCAAGGATCCTGACCACATCCTCAGACTGAATAAACTGAAAAGCATTCCAAATAACTGGACATTAGCACCCTGGTACCATCTGACCACGTAACTCCTTATGTAGAGTCCAAATTGAAATGGATGCGAAAAATTTTATCTGCAAAGTGCTGAGCAACATGGTCACAGTAGGACACTGAGCACTCTACCTCCTCCTGCAGGCCAGGTCGCAACAGGTCTCTGGCCACCTGGAACAGTTCAGCTCACCTAGACTATGCAGACACAATGGTGACGGAAAAGTATTGTTTCTTTGTTCTATCACCACAATGGAGTATGCTTTAAAATGTGGTTTCTCACACGTCTCCCTCCTTTACTGCTCTCGCTATCTCCCTTGTCTTTTCATTGTCAGTGGCCCCTCAGTAACCCAAGGGGAGACCTGGGCTCTAATGCTTGTATAGTATAGATTTGATTATAACACTTATTTCCTTTTGATTATTCATATTCTTCTGGTTTTATAAGGTTTTCTTTATAAGCAAGATTTTCTTAGGATGTAATATAGGTCTACTAAAGCAGTAGGCCTTCCTCTTTCAGGTTGGATTAATTTTTCTAGCTGATGCTAGCAAACAAGACAGTTAGATATAAAACCAGGGCTTTTTCAAAAAGAAGAAGAAAAAGAAGAAGTGCCGGAACTCTCAAGAAGGAAATGAAGTTTTCAATCTGTATACTGAAAACTCATGAACTTTTAAACATTTTAAAAAGAATTTTGTCGAAGAGGTTCTGGAACTCTGTTCTGGCACATCCCACCCCCCACCCCGGAAAAAAGCCCTTCTACAAACCAAAATAAAACCATGATTTGGAATACTAGTTTGTAAGCAACAAGCCAAAGTGTGTGATTTGGACATCATGGCCAACTGTGTTTTGTTGGGAATCATAACGTCCTTAATATCCAAGCCACATAGGAGATACTCTCTGATGGCCAACCATAAGACATACTACTTTGCCCTAAAAAACAGCTGTGGGGTGCTTATTATTTATTTGAGGCACTTGTATATTGCTTTTCCTGTACAGTTCAAAGAGATTTCCAAGAATAATTTAATACAAAATGCCCTAAAACCATTCTCAAAAAGCATAATTCCCCCATAGCTACTTTAAGGTCTTTTATGAAAATAAAAGGTACTCATACTGTGCTTGTGTTCTTTTCCCTCTAATAACAATTAAATTACTCTGAAGAGCCAGTTTTGACTGGGGAAATAGTGCAGGGGGAACAATTAATTCCCCCTTCCACAATGCCATGGCCTTTATCCATCTTAGCACCCACCTCCAACTGCATTTGGGGCTAAATATTATGTCTGGAGTTCCGATCACAGAACTCCAGAGTCACATGTAGTTAAGTAGGCGATTTTATAGTGGTATTTCCTACTACTGATTTCAGTGCTTCAGTTGATAATGCCATTTCTAATGATGTTATTTCATCTAAGCAATGAAGTATGCTACTCAAAGTTCTTCAAATGCAGTTTGAAAAGTGCAAATATTACAGTAATACCACATATTAGATGTATATAATTTGGAATTATTTTTAAACTGGAAAAATGAAAGCTACTTTGCAGATTTATGTCAGAAATAAAGCTGAGATTTTCACTGCTAACTCAAAACACACTACCTAGGGGATTCCATAACAGTTCATAAAATGCCTTTGTTTTTAAAAACTATGGCCTGTTGTGTATATAGAACATATGTATCATGAGATGTGTGTACTTTAAGCACCTCTGGAATGTGAAATCTCAAAATCCAAATAAAGCAGGTGGTATAATTTAAAGGAGAAAGAGAGAGAGAGAGAAAGAGAGGGAGAGAGCAACAGCACTGAAGCTTAATGACATTACCAGGTTATTCTACCAGACTAGTTCCCACTCATTGCATGACTTCAATGCAGCTCTCAGTCCTCATGCTGATTTCGATTTAGTTCAAGTGCTATTTGATGTATTTCATCTGGAGTTTTATTCACTTCATACTACACTTCATTTAACAATGTGGCTGCTGCACTCATTTATTTCTACTTCATTACCCTCAAATTATTTTTTTATTGAGATTCTTAGCATAAATTAATGTTCTTGTAATAAAATCATGAACAAAATGAAGTTAAAAGGCAAGAATTTAATCCAGTTCAATCATTAAACCAATGCTGCCAAAAAGAAAAAAAGAGATAGAAAAAGAAAATTATGTTAACATAGCTTAATCTTATTTATATTAACATTTTCTCCTTCTGAATTAATGCATCTGTTCTCACTCAGGCATGTATCACCTTATTGTATCATATACTATAGTTAGAAAATATAAATACAAAAAAATGTCCAATAAAGGTATCATATTTTCAGCCAATATTGGAAAACACAGAGTGTTAAGGATCTTAATTGGGTACATCTGAACTACAAATACACTTTGGCTTGGACCCAAATTATGACAAGCTGTACTCTGTGGAATGAGGTTTGCCAGGCTTTCTTCCCATGGCAGTCCCCTACACTCCCCCAAAAGCAACTTTTGAGTAAGGGACAACCTCCTGGAATAAAAAGGGATATCACATAAGAGCAAAGGAGAAACAGGCAAAAGCCAAAGACTTTTCCCTTCCCTTTGCATGAACAGAAGTCTCTTCCATTTACACAGTGGCATTTATGAATCTGGACTTTCAACTTTATTATGCACATATATAACTAAATTCTACCCATCCATTATTAAATCAGGATCTCTAGAAATAATTGGACAGAGATGGGTGAGTGCAGTAGGATCCTGTTTGAACATAAGCACCAGATTGTCTCCATATAAATGCAGGCATTAAAGTAGTTTGTCTTTGAAAACCCTTGTCAAGATAAATCATCAACCTGATCATCAGTTTAAATTCTCATCTATTGCACTGAAACATTTCCTTTATGCCAAGAAAAGGTAATTGTTCCACCAGAAAGCAAACAATTTAAATTAAATTATTTTGTTGTTTTGTGACATGCCAGTGAAATATATGACCAAGAAAAAATAAATTACCACCACCTGTTGGTTTACCAATTACAATAATGAGTTTGTTAAGACGTATAGTTATTAGTCACAAAGCAGCATATCCTCCCCACTCTCTCAAACAGTATACACAAACAGACCATTGTATATATGCTATTTTAGTAGAACCTGTATGAATAAAGCATTCATTTCAAGAGCTATTTAAAGACAGAAAAGGTGTGGGGAAAATTACATTGCACCTTTTCAGATGTAATTTTGAAAATAATGTTAATGGACTACTTATCTCTGGATCCGAATAACATTGTAAAACATTGTAAATAAGGAACACACTCTTCCCTAGATAATTTAGCATGCTGCTCATGATTACACTACTGACTTAAATAAAAAGATTTTCAAACACATTTGTCTTGCTATAAATATGGTACTCATCTCAGAAAATCTAAGACAAGCTATAAAAAGAAAGGGCCACTAAATATTAATACACCCACAAAAATATGAATACACCCACAAAGATCAATACCTGCTGCCATGGAAAATCAATACATACTTCTAAGTACTGGAAAGTATGTTTTTAATTTTGTATACTGCAAAGCAAAGATCCACATGCATCAGGGTTTCCGGCCTTTTTGTCCCTTCACCCTGAAAAGCCACTTTTGAGGGTAAGCCTTCTGCTTGAAAACAACACTAGACATGCTGCAAACAAAATTAGAGTTTCCCTTCCCCCTACTGCTATACATTCCACTCACCCAAAGGCCCCTTTGAATTCAACTCAGTAAAAATTAAGAACACAGAACTTCTGAAATGTCATTAATAGTTGCCATTTATTTTGTGACTTATTGTTTATATGTCACTGCCTCTTTAAGACCTAACCTATAGGCACTCTTAAAAAAAAAGAAGGAAGAAGGGGAGTCAAGCACTAAAGTGAGTTTAGTTCTCAAGGTGTTACAGTTCATGGTTGGTGTGTTCTTACGAAATAAAAATTGATGTTTACTACGTTTCATGCCTTTCCCCCTGTTTGGAATGTAACATTTGTTGAGCCAGCCAGGAGGGTTTGAAGTAAGATGATTTTACCTTCCCCAGAGAGGAACCTACAAAGCAGTAGAGGTAACACAAGAAATGTCTCAGGCAAAGAGGCCTTGTGAAGGAGTGAAGTGGGCAGAAACATCATGGCTCATAGTGAGCTAATAAGTCTGCTTACAGAGGTGGAAGGACTTTTATATCAGCTTCAAGGGGAACAGTTGAGGGAGGTCTGTGACTTTCTAGGCCTTTCTGGCAAATCGCTGTAAGATTATAAGAGATATTTTACCTTGCACAAGCATATAGTACAGGATCTGAATGGAACAGATCTAAGAGAATTAGAGGATGAGGTATTGTTCATGCTGCTGCTTTCCTTTCATACAAGATTACAGAAAGATAATATTAAGATCATGATGCAGCCTTATTTAAATGACACTCGGGTCACTGATGATGTGTGTGTGTGTGTGTGAAGTGCCATCAGCTCTACCAACTTACAGTGACCCTATGAATTAATGACCACCAAAATGTCCTATCATTAACAGCCTTGCTTTGGTCTTGCAAACTGAAGGCCATGGCTTCCTTGATTGAATCAATCCATCTCAGGTTGCATCTTCTCCTTTTCCTGCTGCCTTCAACTTTTCCTAGCATTATTGTCTTTTCCAGTGACTCTGATCGTTTTATAATGTGACCAAAGTACGATCAGTTTGATCATTTTAGCTTTTAGGGAGAGTTCAGGCTTGATTTGATTTAGAACCCACTTATTTATCTTTTTAGCAGTCCACGGTATCCATAAAATTCTCCTCCAACACCCCATTTCAAATGAATCAACTTTCTTCATGTCAGCTTTCTTCATTGTCCAACTTTCATACCTATACATAGTAATGGGGAATACAACCTTCTCTGAAAAACTGAAGCTGGTTGTCAGTGAAGAAAGAGAGAAACAACATAAACAGGGAAATGGTACCCCAGGCAAAGGCAGAGAAAAATGATGCATTACAGCAGTTGTATCCAGAACCTCAGAATGGGACAAACACTGTCTTTTCACCCAAGGATACCAGCAATCCCTTATTGAAGGGCAATAGGGAATTAAAAGTCAGCAATGAACTATGGCTTGCCCAAGGTCATCCAGCAGCTGAAAGAGGAGGAGCACGGAATCAAACCCAGTTCGAGGCCGGTTTAAGTGTTTCGCTGCTCGGTCACATCCCCGTCTCACTCCAATGGGGTTGTGCCGAGACTCGGCTGACGGGAAGGGTCCGAGCAGGTCCCGGACCCTCCCGGGGTCTCTGTAGGAGACCCCCAGCCTGGAGAGCTGAGGAGAGCCTCTTCCAAGGCGACGGCCAAGGAATTGAGGCTCACCTTTATCTCCTAAAGGTTCTGTCGCCGAAGAGCCAGCATGGCGCCGAGAGACGACTACCGGATCAGCGGACACGATCAACAGCTGCTGAAAAGCTTCTAAAAGATCTCCAAGGCTGCAAAGCGTGAGTCAAGCATTGTTCAGGTGATTTAAGCGAACAAAAGCCTTGGTAGTAATTAGAAGCGCCTAAGGGCAAAGCGGCAGGGGGGAGGGAGACGCTCAAGAGTTCACCCCCCCCATTTGAAACAACACGGTTTTAAAGCGATCTTTAAGAACAACCTTGAATTAAGCTATGCGCATAAGAGGATTGGCGAAAACAAAAGCTGCAAAATAAAGAAAAGCAGATTACTTTCTGCTAACTTTTACTTTGTTTTGGAAACTTACTTCTTGTTGATATTATGGCTGGGAGAGGGCGGAAGCCGGGTCTGGAGAAAAAAATGTCAACTGGAAATGGTATACCAACGACTCCCTCCCACAACCAGGAAGTAGCTGCAGAGATGTCTACATTGCTGGCGAATGCACTGCGCCCCCTAATGGAGCAGATGACTAATCTCAACGTGAAAATGGATAATTTGCAAAAGCAGATGACTCAAATAGATAGAAGGACATCAACAACGGAAAAGACTTTAAAAAAAATGGAAAAACAGACTGAGAGTATTAATAAAAGAGTGGATGAAGCAGAAAAGGAGAGACTCTCCAATAAAAATCAACTAATACAGCTACAGCTGGAAAGATCTATGCACATTCTACAATTCCAAAGGGTTCCAGAAGAAAAGAACGAGGATTTGAAGAACATTTTATCAGAGACTTCAGCTCCAATAATGGATTACAAACAGGAATACTTACTGAAGGAGATGGACTAGGCCTACAGGGCTTATCCAGATTTCATCAGAAAGAATAAACTCACTGGAGAAATATGTTTGAAATTCACGAGAAGATCTACCAGAGATCGAGTACTAAAAGCCACGCAGGGGAACCCTCTAAAAATTAAGAATGAAGAAATAAGAATCTTGAAGGATATCCCCTTCGAAGTTAGAAAGGGGAGGAAACTCTACAAGGAGCTTACTCTCTCTCTACAGAAGAAGGGGGTCCCGTACAGATGGCTGTTTCCTGAAGGACTGAGTTTTAAATATGGAGACAGAAAATACAATATTGACTCTGTTCCTAAGGCTAAAAAATTTGTGGAGCAACACTTGAATCCAAAGCAGCACAACAAAGACAAGAAACCGAGAAAAGTTGAGGAGGAAGAAGAGGAAGAAGAGGAATCCTACTCACAGGATTCAGAAAGCAGTAGTCCAATACTCTTTAGTTCTTCAGGCACATCGGAATCAGAGAAAAGAGCAGCCGCTCCCAAACCCCAAGGAAAGAAGAAATACAAGAAGAAGAGACCCTGACCAAGATAATCGTGGAAGATGCAGTTTTTGATTAACTAAGCGGTTTTTACAATTTTTTACTTTTATAATTTTTTGTTAACTTTTTTATAAGGCTCTGTAACACCAGGTGACAAATGATACAAATGTAACCAGATCGTGTCGCCTTGTTAGTCTTTCCTTCCCCGTGTCCAGTAGGGGTTTGGTGTTTTTTTTCCTCTTAGAAGTAGGGCTTAGTTTTCTTCCCCCATCCTGGTAGAGGGGTTTTTTTTGTGTATTAGTTTTCCCTACCCATGTCCCATAAATTTTTAGAGGTAGAGATTAGCAACCTTTCCCCATATCCCGTAGTAAAGCAAAATCAATAAAATCCCCTCCGGGGGGCATTAAAAAAAAAAAAAGGAATCAAACCCAGTTCTCCCAGATTAGAGTCCACATGCTTACTACTACACCAAACTGGCTCTCTTGGGTAGCATTTGATTCCCCACTCCTCCACATGAAGCCTGCTGGGTGACCTTGGGCCAGCCATAGTTCTTTCAGAAATCTCTCAGCCCCACCAGCCTCACAAGGTGCCTGTTGTGGGGAGAGAAAGTGAAAGGCGTTTGTAAGCTGCTCTCAGACTCCTTATGGTAAAGAAAAGCGAGGTATGAAAAATGATTATGATGATAATTAAAAGTATACCCCAGACTTTTCTCACATAACAAAATCATTGTTTGATCTCCTGAACTTTTCCCTAGGTTCTATCACAACTGAATCTCACAGATCAACCCAGAGAAGGAAACATGACTGGACAAAGAGGGACTTTTTGACATGTACCCTCCACATAACCAGTATCTTGAACTGAGCAACACCACATCATATTAAATGAGCTACCAGAGCGATTAATACAGCCTCTAGTAATGGCATACCCAAGTATGTAATTCCCTTTTACTGTACATGTGGATGCTTCTAATAATGGACTTGATGCAGTCCTCTATCAGCAGCAGTAAAGTCTACTCTGGGTTATCAGATATGTTCAAGGAAACTCACAGCAGCAGAGAAAAATCATCATTTGGACTCAAGAATTCTTGGCCTTGAAGTGGGCAGTCACAGACAAGTTCTTAGACTACCTCTGTTATGTGCTCTGATTCACAGTGTACAGTGATAACAACCTATTAACATATCTTTATTATTTTATGCCTTTATACTTCTGCATGATTTGACACTACCACCCATTCCTAGGTAGGGGATTGGCTGATTTCAATTTCAGCATAAAATACTGCCCAGGAAAATAATATGTGGCTGCTGATGTATTATCTAGGATGGCACTTGACAGTGTCAAGTATATACCTCAGATTATGAAAGAAACACCTATGGATGTGGTTGAAGACATTTTACAATCTGCAGATGAACAGGAAGAAGGTAACGTATCCTGATGACAGTTGTTGCTTTCAACCCTCTGGTAGTAAACATTTTTGGAAAAGGCTTTGCCTCCACTCTAAAGCCCATTGCAAAGGATGACATACTTGCTGCAAAGAAAGAAGATCTTGATCTCCAAAATTCTGCAGTATAAGACAGTGGGCATTAACCCACTAACTACAAGCACAATTAAGAACATCTCACTCCTCTGCAAGAATGAGTTCCTGTTTTACTGGAAAAACGAGTCAAGAAATCAAATAGTTTACCTGCAAAATACAAGTCCTTGGTATATCGTGAACTATATGAGGAAATGGGACACCTTGGTGAGAACGGGTCCTTAATTTAGCAAGGGAACACTTGGGGAGGGGAGTTGGCCTCACATGAAAAGAGATATTGAACATTATGTCACCAGCATTTGCAGCTGTGTCAAACAAAAGAAACAATGCTAGCTGGACAGAGCTCCGCTTACCAATGTAGTCACAATAGAACTTTTTGAATTTGTGTCCACTTATTTCTGCATTTAGATAGATGCAAGGGATGATATGAATATATTTTAGTGCTGGTAGATAATTTTTCAAGGTTTGTCCAGGCTTATTTTATACAACTAACAAGTCTGGAAGGACAGCATCAAATCTTCACTGATTTTAATCTGAAATTTGGTTTCCCAAGTGATTACATCATGATCAAGGTGCAGAATTTGAAAACTATCTTTTCAAAAAGCCTTTCCAGACAATTCCATACCATCCTCAAGGTAATTACCAAGCTGACAGAACAAATCAGATGCTGCTAGTGATGTGAGAAACTGTACTAGAGAAACAACAAGCCAGTTGGAAGGACTCTCTTCACAGGGTGATTCACACTTAGAACTGTACACAGCATAAAGCCATATAGTTCTCACCCTTCTACTTGTTTGGAAGATCACCGTACTTACCAATTGACATTGCACTTGGACTTTCAACAAGCCCAGCTATCTTCATTAGGAGACCATAATTCATATGTGAACAGATGGAAAAGCACATGAAAGAACCCTATAAATTGGCATCAAAATGTTCTCAATCATCTCTTCTATAGGGAAAGTGGAATTATGATCACAGAGTTCAATATGTGCCATTTTACTATCCAGTCCTTGTCTGTTATCCACTGTGACTTACACAGATATGATAATTTTGTTGTGGGAGGGAAGTGTAAATACTAATACTTGCTGAAAGCTGTGTGTCTTATTGTTTATATGTTACTGCCTCTTTAAGACATAACCTGGGGCACTCTGGGAAAAGAAATAAAATTGATGTTTTTACTACATTTCCTGCCTTTCCCTCAATTGAAATGTAACAAATGCCTGTGTCAATAATTCATAGTCAGCACCTAATACTTATCAAGTTCAAGTTTCAATAACCTTTAATGTCATAAAATATAATAAAATACAGAGATGATCTTTCATAGATAAAAGTCAAAATGGGAGTGGTACTGTCCAGATAAAACAATATCAAAGAATAACAACAGATGAGGATTGAGGACAAATTAATCAAATATATTTTCTCCCCTAACCTTAGAAACATGATTACCCTTACGCAACACAATAGCCAGATATACAGCCACCAGTTCCACCAGTTTGATGGATTTATCAGTGAGTAAATACTGAGTAATTCTCTCTGGGGAGCCAGTAAAGTTGGAAATAACAGGATCAAGAAGTTCTTGACTAAGCTTACAATGCATGGGATAGTGAAGTACAATATGAAAAACTGTGTCAGGTTCCAGTGAGCAGTATTTACATAACCTATTCTCAAGAGGTATATTGTGATATCTACCTGAAAGAAGAGCTGAAGGAAAAATATTCAGTCTAGCAAGCATAAAAGCCTGACACTGTCACAGATAAGTGAGATTTTGCATGTAAGCAGCTCCTGGCCCTGGGGTGGACAACAGGCCATAAAACAAGCAGAGCAAGTCCTGCTGATTCCCGCAGCAATAGTCTGGCTCTCTATATCCCAAATTCTCTGACAGATAATGCAAAATAATTGAGTCTCATCAGAGTTGGTAGTCCCTTAGTAAATCATATAGCAGTGTATTAGGGCAAGCCTGAAATTAAAAATGCAACCTGTATTTGATAGTAGCTGTCCAGGCAATAGTTGATGGCAGGTGGAGGCCAAGTTCACTAGAAATAGTAGAAAGTCTGATCATATTTGGTACACCCAGAATACGGCATAAACTTACCAATACTTTGGAAGTTGGAGCATTTTGCCATAAATAGCAGTACTGAACGGGGGAACAACTGAGACTGGTGAGCTGTATGACCCATTAATATCCAATGAGGACAGCCCTGCCTGAAAACCAAATATCTGAAACAAATCAGAAGATCAAGCCATAAGAACAATAACAGCAGAGCATGAAGTATAAACTTTTATACTAAAACCAATCACTTTTCATTTGCAAAATGCATTTGACGTTATGAATTAATTATCAGCAGGACAGCATGTTTCTATAAAAATTAGAATACATCGTATCAGAGAAAGAACAACTTACAACATATTTTAAAAGCCGGATCAAATATTAAACTAACCCAACCTCAGTAAATTCACTTTTCGTTTGTTTTAGGAATTGCACATATATAACGATTTCTGACAGTAACCAAATGTCTATATAAAGTTTTATGAAGTCAAAGCTGTTAGCAGTGCACTACATTAATAGAACTTTCTTTTACCTTCAGATAGCAGTGAGCATAACAATAGTGAAGTAAGTTATCGGATGGCTGGCTAATGCTGCTGACAGCTTGTACAAGCTGTTCAGCATACATTGGTACAGAGTGTTCCAAGACAATTTTGTCCACCAATATTTGGATACAAGGCAGAGGACGCAGAGGCTGAAGACTAGTAGTATTTAAGAAGCTGCTTGGACTCTTCACAGAACATATTGGAAAAAGAATAGACACTCATTTAACTTAACACACTCACATTTTAAACAGAGAAATGCATTCTAACTTAACTTTTAAAACATTTCATTACAAATATTTGCATAGTCTATTTTGCCATCACTTTGTGATGTGCACATACATGTACACAGGAACAAATATAAAGCTAAAAGAAAAGAACCCCCTCTCTTATCCCTGTCATCCCATTTTCCACAGTTTTAGGGCTTTTCAGAGTTTTATGTTAAATGTTATATATAAAACAATTTTTGAAAATTGCTATAAAGTTAATGACAAAAAGTTAACCTGTGTGAAATAAGAATATATGTATTTATTCTACTTCATTTATATCTTGTTTTTCTACTCAGTGGAGACCCAAACCAGCTTACATCATTCCCCTCTCCTCTTTTTTACACTCACAGCAACCTTATGAGGCAGGTTAAGCTGAGAGCATGTGACTGGCCCAAGGTCACCCAGTGAGCTTCCATGGCAAAGTAGCGATTTGAACCTGGATCTCCCAGATACTAGTTCAGCACTCTAACTACTGCACCACTCTCTCTCTCTCTCTCTAAATCCCGTTAGTATCTATATGTTGATCCCAAACATAGTCCGTGACAGACATTATTTTACCTTTTGTCCCATGATTATAGGTAGCAAGTGGCACAGCAAGTTAAATTCAGCCATAGGAATTGTAACAGTGCATTTCAGAATTGTAAAGTTGGTAATACGAGTTGGAATATATTCCTCCAAAACTGATATTTCTTCTGAGCTTGGCATGGCTTTAGTTCCATCTACAAAATCTACAATTCATTAGAGTTAACCAAATGTAGTATAGAACTCAAGTGAATATTCATTGTCATCTATAGATAAACCTCACTTCTAGTGTACTCCTCTGTAAGCAACTTTCAACAATAAATATTAAACATTAGATGAAAGCAGCACATGCACACAGCACAATCAAGCATTAATCTAATAGGGAAGTTAGCAGGGAAATCTAAAAACTGATACAGGGGAGGTTTTTTCCTAAGGAGAACCATCGGGAGCAGCAGAAAAACCCCAATACTAAGAAATTTTTAAAAATCATTGTACCACCCTTCTACATTTAGGAAAGCTTCCAGAGAAAAATAATGCTCAACAAAAATAATTCTGTTAAGTTCCACACCACTAAAATAATAAACGAATGGCTCTCAACATCTTATCTATTATATTTGTCTTTAAATTGTTACTATAAAGAGACTCCCATGTTGGGGCTTCCTTCTGCAGGACAGTAAAATGTACCTACTATAATACCACATCTCACCCATTTCCCTTCCTTACTACAGCCATCACTGCACGTGCTTTTTGTCCATGCAGGTCCCATGACACCCAGTGTAGCCTTTTTGGTTGTTAAAGGGGACTTTCTCCCTTTTTCAGAAGCAGAAAATCTAGCTGTATCCAACTATCACTCACTTTCAAAAGGCACTGTACTAATCAAACAGACGCACAGCAAAACAGAAAGATCCCCTTTCAGCTGTTATCAGTGGCTATGCTAAGGCAGTTAAAATTAAATTCTGAGCAAACCTTCCTTCTTGCATATGCATACTACTTTTCTGGTAAACTCATCTATTTGACTTGCAAAAAGAAATATTAACATATAGCATACCTTGTTTAGACTTGCTGTACGGCTCATATTCATGTTCTAGAGCACAAGCAACCATTTTCATAATCCTGTGCACTGCGCTGCTATCAAGTCGAAGACTGAGAGGGCCTACAATCAAACTTTTTGTAGACATCTCCTGAACATTGCCCAAGTCTTCAGTCTTCATGGAAGATACTTCTGTTTGATTTCCAGACCCTACGAATGCAGAATGTTTTTCAGACAATGAAACTGGTGAAATGACTTATGAAAAACTTGCTGCAATAGTAACTACACATAGTCACATAATCAAATACAGAGAATATACCACTATGTGACAAAAATGTATATAAAATACTGTCTCTCTAAGCACTATTTTCTTCGACATCTCCTTTTTTCAAGATGGGTGGCTGTGTTAGTCTGTCTGTAGCAGTAGAAAAGAGCAAGAGTCCTGCAGCACCTTAAAGACTAACAAAATATGTGGCAGGGTGTGAGCTTTCATGAGTCAGAGGAAGTGAGTAGTGACCCACAAAAGCTCATACTCTGCCACATATTTTGTCAGTCTTTAAGGTGCTACTAGACTCTTGTTCCTTTTTTTCAGCAATTTGTTTTTCTTATTTGTATCCTGGATCTTCTGCCAACTTGAAATTTATTTATTTTTTTAATAGACAATTTTATTGGTTTCAGAAATAAAGAAAACAAACAAGAACACAGAAAACAACACAAAACAATGAATAACACACAACAATAAACAAGCAGTGAAGCTTATAATGTAGTCTTTGGTTAAGTTTCACATGGTATCCTAGAATCTTGTTCTTATCCACTGTAAATTAACTTATGTATTTCTTTTCAGAGAGTTATTGCGGCAATCTTCCAAGATAATTTTCTATCCATTGATATAATCTCATCCAGTTTTTCTCAAAGGTTTCTTGCTTTTTATCTTGTAGTTGCAAAGTTAAATTATCCATTTCTGCTGCTTCTAAAAGTTTATAAATCATTTCTTCTTTTGTTGGGCTTTCTTCTTTTTTCTAATACTTAGCATACAATATCCTAGCTATTGTTACAACGTGTATAATCATCTATGCATCTGCTTTCTTGTAACTTTGTGGTACAATTTTTAATAAAAACAACTCTGGTACAAATGGTATATTTGTGTCTAACATTTTTTGCAATATCTCATGTATCTATATCCAATATTTTTTAACAACCTTACATGTCCACCACATATGAAAGAAAGAACCAGTGCTTTGTTTACATTTCCAGCATAAATTCGACATGTTTGGATACCATTTAGCGAGATTTTCAAGAGTCATGTGCCATCTATAAAACATTTTATAATTCCTATGTTTACCTTCCATATCTTAGACCATTGCTCTAGCTATATATCTGTCAGGCACTTAAGCTAGTCAGTCAAACACCAGGCCTCATAATAAAGGATAGTATTTATTAGACTGCAATACTAAAGATGCTAGAACAGAAGCATTGTTAAGAATGACCTATACAAAAGAACATCTAGGGTTATACTCGGAGGGGGGAGAGAAGCCCCCGGTCTTCTACCAATACAGTCAAAGCCCGCGCGGGAAAGATCAAACAGACACTACATTGCTACATTCCCACAAAGCAATAATTTTTCCATGCCTAGCTGTTGTCTTAAGAAACAGAAAGGAGACATTCAGCCTGGCGTTTTCAAGGCCATTTGACCTAGGCGAGATGAAGATTGCACTGTCTCCCAGGCAACCCCGCCACCTCCCCACATACCAGAGGAAAACCAGATACAGACATTGACAGCTTCACACCTCCCCTCACCCCTATGGCAGGGACACCTGACATTATCATGGCCTATATTTTGTGCCCACTTAACCACTGAATCTTTTACTATCTCATCTTGCATTTTCATATCTAGAAGCAGAGTATAAACTCACTTTATGGATTTCCCTTCTAAGCACATCAAAATTTTATCCAATTCTGTATGTTTATCATAGAATCCTATGGTTTTATCCTTTACATATCTAGAACCCAACTGTGATCTTTCCCACCAGTTCAGGTTGATGTCTTTTTTTTTAGGTTGTCTTGTTGTAATAGCTTATTTTGGTTGTCTAGCAAATCTTCATAGCTCCATAGTAACTCTTTCATAAATGTCATGGGGTTTGTGAGGCCTCTAACGGTGAAACCCACTTTGGTATTTTGGTGTAGCATGCCTTCTGAACCTCTTCCCATGTCTTTAATAATGCTGGTCTTCACATGTTGTTTGAAATATTTATGATTTCCACTTTTTCCGTACCAAACAAAGGCATGCCACCCTAACTTTAAATCATGTCCTTCTAGTTGTAATAATCTTGAATTCTCCAAAGTAATCCACATTTTCATCCATGTCAGGGCTGCTGCTTTATAATATAACTGCCAGTCTGGTAACGCAAAGCCTTCTCTTTCCTTTGAGTCTTGCAAGGTTTTCAGTTTAATTTTTATCTATTTCTTTAAAGAGCTTTTGATTTCTTAGAATTGGTATTGTTTGGAATAAAAATATACATCTCGGTAGCAGATTCATCTTCATGGTAGCAATTCTTCCCATAAATGACCATTGTAAATGTTTCCAATTTTCTAAATCTTTTTTAATAATTGAAAAAAGTTTCATATAATTATCTTTTAACAAGGAGCTGCATCTGTTAGTTAGGATGATTCCTAGATATTTTCTTTTCTTTTGCACTTCCATGCCAGAATGATCTTGTATATTCTGTATCTGCTCTCTAGTACAGTTTTTTGTCAATATTTTTTGTTTTCTTGAAATTAATTTTTATCCCTGCAAATTGTCCATATTCTTTTATCAAGTCCAAGAGTTGGACAATAGATGACTGTGGATTTTCCAGAATAAATACCAAGTCATCTGCAGATGCTTGTAATTTATAGTCTTCACCTTTAAGTTTAAGTCCTTTAATTGCCATGTTGCTTCTTACCATATTGTTCAGCGTTTCAAGGGCAAAAATAAACCAAAAATAAACCAAAATAAACCAGACATATTTATTTATTTATTTGATTTATACCCCGCCCTTCCACATGGGCTCAGGGCGGCGAACAAGAGGCAGCAAGCCATACATTGCTGATAACACATGGGGGCAATGACATATAAAATAGTTAAAAGCATAAAAATCAGCTAACAATAAAACCATTAGAACAGCGGAAAACAAAACAAGACATCCTTGTCTGGTTCTTTTTTCAATTTCAATGTTTTGTGAAAGATCCCCATTTACCATGATTTTAGCAGATTGTTTCATATCTATTGCTTTCACTATTGTATAAAAATATTCACCACATTGACCAGGCCAATAATTGTTCTAACATAAAGGCCCAATTGAGATTGTCAAAAGCCTTTTCTGCATCTAGGAATATACATACCAGTTGTTTTTCAGGATGTGCTTCAAAATATTTTAATACATCCAAAATGGTTCTTACATTATTTATTTGCCTCTTAGGCAAAAATCCTGATTTATCTTGATGTATTGTCTGTAATAAAACTTTCTTCAATTTCTTTGCCAAAATAGATGCATACATTTTGTAATCAACATTAAGCAGTGAAATTGGTCTGTAATTTCTAATTTCTTTTTCATCAGTATGTGATTTATGTATTAATGTAATCCATGCTTGGTTCCAAGATTCTGGTAATTTTTGTTGTTCATAAATATTTTGAATGGTACATTTCAGTGGTAGTGCGATTTGATCTTCAAATATCTGGTAAAATTCTGCAGGTAGCCCATCTGGGCCTGGAGATTTTTTCCCCCTGGTTTTGGATTGCCTCAATTAATTTGGAGAAGGAAATTGCTTTATTTACATTTTTCTTTGCTCCTCTGAAAATTCTTTCTTATTATGTTCTTTTAGAAAATCTCTAATCTGGTCTTGATTACTGTTCCCCTTCTGGTATAGATTTTTGTAAAATTTCCTAATAATGCTCTTTAATTTTTTAAGAGAGTTTTTCTTCTTCCCCTATTTCATTCTTCAGTATCTTAATTTTTTTTTCCTGATTCTTTTCTTAGCTTATATGCCAACCATCTTGTTTGTTTATTTGCATTTTCAAAGAAGTTTTGTTTTGCAAACATTTTTTTTTGCTATCTCTTGTGTCAACAAACAATTGAGTTGATGTTGTAGATTCTTAATCTTAATCCTTGATTGGACAGTTGTGGGATCTAATTTCATCTTGTCTTCTTCTTCTTTAATTTGTGCTTCAATTTGTATATATTTTTGTTTTCTTTTTCTTCTGGTCCATACGTCTTGTTTGATAAGCCAACCTCTCGCATAGGCCTTAAAGGCATCCAGACTATATCCATAGAAATATCCGGTTGAATATTCAATTTAAAAAATTCTTGAAAGTCTTTTTTTGAATTGGCTACAAAGTCTGAACTTTTTGAAAGCCATAAATTCATGGACCATCTAATCTTTTTCAGGGTGTCTTGCAGAGTTAAGAGTAAAGGGTTATGATCTGCAAATGTTGAAGGAAGAATCTCTACTTCTATAATGTCACTTATCATGCTTGTTGAAATCCAGGCCATGTCCAATCTAGACCAGGATTTGTGCCTTCTTGAGAAAAAAGTATAATCTTCTTTATTTATGTTTCTGGTTCTCCAGGCATCCACCAAAGTAAATTCTTCAGCTATATGCAAAAATGAGTTTGGCAATTCGTTACCTCTTTTCTGTTTTCCTGTTTGACTTTTTCTATCAAAAGCTCTGTCAAACACAGCATTATAATCTCCAATTATACATAATTCTTCATATGTCAGAGTTAAAAGAATCTCTTGCAGGGCTTTATAAAAAATTTCTTGTTGATTTGGGGCATAAATATTAACTATCAAAGTCTCTTTGGCTTGTCTTTGTATCTTTACTATCAGTACTCTGCCATCTTCTGAATCATAAATCAGTTCTGGATGCAAATGTTCTTTTACATAGGTGACAACTGTTTGTCTGCTGCGATAAAGGCTTTCCCAAGTTTTTTGGCTTCTAAAAATTTCTTACCGGAGTGTTTTATATGGGTTTCTTGTAGAAAAGCTACATCTATCTGCATTTTCTTAATTTGGTGTAGAACTTGTTTTCTTTTTTGTGGGGCATTCAAACCGTTAACATTAATTGAAATTATCTTTAATTTCCTCTTATCCATCTTTTGCATCTTTTCTGGTTCCATTTCTTTTTTTGAAATCTCATAAGACATACGTCTAGGAATTATTTTAGGTTTTTTCTTGGTGGTTCCTGTTTTTGGTCCTGCTGCACCTTGTGCCTCTGAATCTTCACCTGCTTCTTTAATTCTTTTTCCTCCTCCTCCTCCTCCTCCTCTTTTTCTTCCTCCTCTTGAACTCCTAAGTCTTCTCCATATGTTTTTAGAAAGTCTTCTATTTTAAATATTGAATTTATCCAAAATATTTTGCCTCCATAAGTAAAAAAAACACCTTCAGGGAACAGCCACCTATAGGAAATTCCATTTTCTCTTAATGCCCTTGTTGTTGTTGTTGTTCAGTCGCACAGTCGAGTCCGACTCTTTGCGACCCCATGGACCAGATCACGCCAGGCCCTCCTGTCTTCCGCTGTCCGCTGAAGTTTGCTCAATTTCATGTTCGTTGCATCGATGACACTGTCTAACCATCTCATCCTTTGCTGTCCCCTTCTTCTTTGACCTTCAATCTTTCCCAGCATCAGGGTCTTCTCCAGTGAATGCTCCCTTCTCATTTGGTGGCCAAAGTATTTGAGCTTCAGCTTCAGGATCTGGCCTTCCAGGGAACATTCAGGGTTGATTTCTTTTAGGATTGACTGATTTGATCTCCTGGCAGTCCAAGGGACTCTCAAGAGTCTTCTCCAGCACCATAGTTCAAAAGAATCTATTCTTCGGCGCTCGGCCTTCCTTATAGTCCAACTCTCACAGCCATACATTACTACGGGGAATACCATTGCTTTGACCATGCGGACTTTTGTTGGCAGGGTGATGTCTCTGCTTTTTATCATGCTGTTTAGGTTTGCCATCGCTTTCCTCCCAAGGAGCAGGCGTCTTTTAATTTCATGGCTGCAGTCACCATCTGCAGTGATCTGGGATCCTAGGAACGTGAAGTCTGTCACTACTTCTACGACTTCCCCTTCTATTTGCCAAGGAGTGATGGGGCCAGATGCCATGATCTTAGTTTTTTTGATGTTGAGCTTCAAGCCCACTTTTGCGCTCTCCTCTTTCACCCTGAGCAAGAGGCTCTTTAGGTCCTCTTCACTTTCTGCCATCAGAGTGGTATCGTCTGCATATCTGAGGTTATTGATCTTTTCCCCAGCAATCTTAATTCCAGCTTGTGATTCATCCAGGCCAGCATTTCGCATGATGTACTCTGCATATAAGTTAAATAAGTTAAATAAGCAAGGTGACAATATACATCCTTGTCGTACTCCTTTTCCTATGCTAAACCAGTCAGTTGTTCCATATCCAGTTCTAACCCTTGTTAGTTAGGTGTAATTTCTTCTTTTCTCTCTAACTCTCCATGGAATTTCCTTTAATATTTTAATTTCAGTCCCCTGCACTTGTAGTGACTTCTTGTTTATGTTCTGTAATATGGTATCTCTCATAATTTTCTTGTAAAATCTTACATGAATCTTGCTAGGCACCTTGTTCCGTCACAGTACGCAGAATTCATTCTAAAAGCGACATCAGAGACATCTTGGATATTGTTTTCTTCTAAATATTCAGCTGTTTTGCCATATCCTCTTTGACATCTTCACTTTTTTTTCAGGAATATTTTGGAATCTCAAAACATATGCAGCTCTATCCATTTCCAGTTTTGTAACAATGGCTTCCAGAAGATCTTCTTTGGTTTTAATCTCTTGTACTTCCTGGTCCACTTCCTCAGATTTGTTCTGCAGCTGAGTAGTGGTCTGCCAACATGAAATTTACAATATACATGTAGACTGATTACTAAGCTTCTTCCATTGCATACAGAAAGGTAAAATTGACAGTGAACAGCAACAATGATCTGACATTTGAACAAGGGGATTTCAAGTTCGGTCCTCATGCTCTTGACCCACAATGCTATGCCAAAAATGCCATCTATCAGGCTCTGCCTCCTGGGGGGGGGGTCAGAGTCTGGTGTGGGTGCGCCCTCTAGCCTCCTCCTTTCTTTAGCACACCCTACACATATCTCAGCAAAGGAGAGGAGGGTGGTTTACAGCAACCCTAGCCCTCTATCTCCAGACTCTAGCCCACCCTCTGATTGCTTAGGTGTGATTGAGCCTGTCCTCCCAGACTACCTTGAGGTTGTGCCTAATATAGACCTGCCTGGAGGCAGGGCCATCCTGGCCTCTACCAATGTCCTCCAATTAGGGGTGTGACCTGGCTCTTTCACAGTTTCTGAGCCAAGGTTCCCCCCTCTGTGCTTTCCTCCTTCAGGAGCCCCACCCAACCTGAAACTCCAAAACAACCTCCTACTAGCTGGTGCTGTTCTCAGGAAGTCACTATCTCCTGCCACTGCCTGTCTCCTGGCCCTCCTGTGGCCCCCACCCCTGGCCTACTCCAGCCCCCTTGGCCTGTGATGGTTGTGTCACCCTGGCCAGCTGTCCTTGGGTGTACTGGCAAGGCCTTCTCTCTGCTGCCCCCCTTGCTGCTCCTGGCAGGTTACTCTTCCTGGGCTCCCCCTGCCTGCCTTACCTTGCTGCTTCTACAACTTAGCTGCTGCCACAGCCCTCCAGCAATGTTCTACCAGGCCATATGGGTATGGGAAAGATTTTTACTTGCCCTTCCAATACTGTTGCAGCCAAGGGTCATGCAACTGCACCTGCAATGAACCTCCCACAAACATCCATGGTTTCATGGAGGTTCATACAGTTTGTGTTGGCGGTTTGTGGCTAAAATGCTGGCGCCAATCATCAGAGGAATGGGGGGATGGACTTCCGCAGCCCTGGAAATATCAATAGTGGCCCGCCAAAGCTTAACAGGCAACACTGGTTGCCAATAAGGAAGTTCCCATTCTGCCTCTATGGGGGGCATTTGCATGGGCATCCTGGGGAGCCAGGGGGAGTCGGCACTCAGAGGCACTGAAGTTGAGGATCCTAGGGTCCAAAGCACAAAAGGGGGGGGCACCTAGTGCATGAGAGGGGTGGAAAGTTGAAAAACCAAGATAAGGGACAGGCAGAGCAAGGCCAGCTGATGTTCCCAAGCCGGGGAGGGGGGTGCTCAGAGGTGTGGAAATCAAGATTCCTAGGATCCAAAGTGCAAAAGGAGGGAAGAAATTGTGAGAGTAAGTGCCCCAATCAGAGGAGAAATGGCAGGGAAAGGGCCAGTGGGCTGCTGGGCAACTGTTTGTAGGGGGAGATCTCAGTTTCAACTTTGAACAAGGAAAGGGAGACCGGCTGCAGCCAGAGGTGGGTTGGGTAGAGACAGCACACAGGCAGGCAAGTTTGTTTTGTTTTGGTGCAGACAGGAGAGTCAACTGGCCAACCTCACAAAATGAACAAGTTTGGTAAATGGGAAGGTTTGTGATTTGTAGTTTGTGTGGCCCCATGAACCGAAACAAATCTCCATTTTCCCAGTTTGTGCCTATTCCCTACTGTGGAATACAGATATATGTTCTGCAATGAGTTACATGGAAAACATCTTATACATTCCAGATGCATAAGGTAGATTGGAAACTACCTGAATATGGTTCAGGCCAGCTTCTGGTTAATGGCGACATGCTAGCAGACGTCTCTCCCGGGCCCCCGGGGAGACGATCTGAGCACCTGCGGTGAGGAGGGGGCTTGATTGTTCATTGCCCCCTCAGGGAGCCTGTGCGAAAGGCTCCTCGCCATGGGGCTTTTGAGGGCTAGCCTCTTCCGTAGCAAGATACTGTGGAATTGAGGCACTCCTCTGCCCCGATGGTCCTGCTGCTGCTGCGTCCGTATGGATCCAGAGCCGCCGGCTGGGACAAGCGTTGGAGATCGGGCAATTTAACCGCGATTGAGCGAGGTCTTTGGTGAGTCAAGTAAAAAAGAGATGCCGAAAAACTAAAAGAAAGCCCCCCCGGGAACGGCAAGACGAGCGAGCAAGGGAGGGGTTCCTCTCACGTGCATAACCAAAACAATGAACTGCCAAGGGGAGTGCAGAAGTAAAAAACATGGAAATAAGTTTTACAAGACTTACTGGAACGGAGATAAGTGCTTGGGCGAATTTCAGAGACTTTAGCAACTTTTACTAAAAGTAAATAATCCTCAAACATGGTGGGGAAGAAAATGGAGAAAGACAAGCTAGCAAAAATGAAACTAACGGGAGGCTTGAGTTCCCGGATGGAGAACTCCTCAGAGCTATCCAAAATGCTGGCAGTAATCATGTCCCCTCTGCTGGACCAAATGACCAACGTTAACCAGCAGCTAACTGTAGTGAATCAAAACCTTGCAACTCAGCAGCTCCAACTAGCGGAGATCACAAAAATAACGGAGCAAACAGTGGAGAAAGTCAAGGAAGTGACGCAAAGACTAAAAAAGTCAAGAAAAAGGTGCAAATGCTGGAAAAGAAACAAACTTCAAGTGAAATTCAAATTTTGCAGCTGCAAATGGAGAGAGCTAACCTAGTCGTCCGATTCCAAGGGGTCCCTGAGACAAAAGGAGAGAATCTAAAAGAACTTTTGAGCAAAGCATTAGCTTCAGTTACAGATTTAAAAGCGGAATACTTGATAAGCAAAATGGATGTGATCTATAGATCCTACTCCAACTATATCAAGAAAAATAATCTGCCTGGAGAGATTGTGGTTAGATTCTTGAAGAGACATGTCAGGGACTTAATACTCAAAACAACTACAGGAGTACCCCTGAAAATGGGAGGGAATAACATCAGAATTTTAAAAGATATCCCATTTGAAATCAGGAAGATGAGGAAGGAGTATAAAGACTTAATATCGTTTCTGTAAACGAACAGCATTGCCTACAGATGGTTGATTCCCAAAGTCATCACCTTTAAAATTCAGGACAAAAATGAAAAGATTGACTCTGTCTTTAAAGCACGTGAGTTCCTGAGATTGCAATTGGGAGAGCCAGGAGAGGTCGGTGGGGAAGAAGAACACAGTATATCCAGTGATGATAGGGACTCTACGGCTTCAGATGAGGACTCTGCTTCAGATAAGGGGGCGGCAGCCCCCAAGCGAGACTATCAACTGAGGAAAAGAAAGAATAAAGCTAAATAAAGGTTGAAGGACTCTGAATTGTGCCTTAAAACATTTACTTTAACACTGCTCTTGGAATTTTCTTAAAATAGTTAAATGATGGGCTAAAAGCTAAATATATTAGCATAAATGACCATGTTCAATGTAATCTAAGCATGTTAAGAATAACGCTTATACAAGCTAATGTAATGATCTCCTATACTTGGGGTTTTAGTTGTTAGCGGTTTTCTTTTCTGTATCCTTAGTTGTAGTTGTCTCCCCTTCCCTTTTTTTTCTTTGTAGTTTGTAGTCTTTAGAAAATGCAATAAAAAATAAAATCCCCTTCGGGGGTTTAAAAAAAAATATATGGTTCAGTCCAAAAATCAGATGCCTAACTTTTTTCAAATTCAACCTATCCTTAAGAATTGCACCTACCCACTTTCTAGACTCAATGCAAAGTGCTGGCATTTATCATGAAAGCCCCAAGTAACTGTCAACTACAAGTTGCAGCTTCAGCCACCAGTAAGTAGACATTTGAAATGGCCTGTTGTTGCAGTCATGGAGACATGTGTTTTTTGAAAGAGGATTATCCCACCTCCTATTTATTTATTTATTAAATTTATACCCCGCCCTCCCAGCCAAGGCCGGCTCCTATACACTGCATCTCAGAACATCATGCAGAACAGTGCCACTAAGTATTTTAAGAAAATTTTTCAGAAAAGAAATCCACAAGTTCAGGCACATCAGGGCTAGGTGTCAGGATGAACTGCAACTAATGTTTATTTGTCGTGTTTGGGAACACATCATGCAAAGAACAGCCAATGCACAGGTGGACGCTTATGAGGATCCAAAAGAGTTCCACATAAACTTCTTGACAAAATGCTATAGATCTACATTCTGTTTAGTTATGGAATTATATCGTCTCTCAAAATCTGAATAACATTCTACAGTTATACCTACAACATTCAATGCAAATATTAAACATTTGATTATAGGAGATGATAACATTCCAAATATCTATCGTGTTTGATTCAGTTTTTTAAAATGACAAATTAACCTTGAAAGGTTAATACTATCCAGAAGGCATATAATCAGTATGTGCATAACTCACAGAGAGGTTAAAGAGGCAATGAAAGCAACAAAGCAAAATTGCCTTGACAGTTACCTTTCAGTCACATCTACTATTTTACACTAAATGCCAAAATTAAATATAGTATTACATTACCAGATAACAAGGATAGAATGCCAACAGTAAAAAACAACAACCCCCAACTATTAAAGGAACAAGTCAGACCAGTGCTATTTGCAGACAAAATTTTCTGAAGCATTTAATTTCACAAGATAGCATAGCAAGGAAAAGGCATTTTCTGAAAAGCTGAAGTCTGCTACTGAGTTTTCTTCACCTGATCTCAGAATGCCTGTAAAATATTAAATCAAAATACAAATATACCACTAATTACACTCCCCTTAGGCAGAGGAAAACAGCAGTTCTGGAGTGGTAAGAGACCCATATGTAGCTGCTCCAAGATACATCAAATCATACAAATTGTGTTATTGTAATGCATAAATCATAAATCATCATGCGCTATCTTAGTAATTCATTCCTTTTTAACCATCTAAATGTGTTAGCTACCAACAGTTCACAGGTTCCTTCCAAAATGTAACATAACCTAATATGAAAGGCCATTGGGAAATTATCCAGTTGTTGAACTGGACTGACAGCTCATGTGTGCCACGATTGCTTTGAACTTCATTGTCAGATAACCAGCTAAAACGCAACAAGTCCTAAAGGCAGGAAATATCAGCTAATATTTTAAATTTTGACACCATTCCAGCAGAGAGATATCACAACTGCAAAATCAGATACCAGAAGCTGGAAGCCCAATCCAGGGGAAGGCAACAAGTAAAGAATCTCTCTCTCCCCCTTCTCTCTGCCATACATACACTTTGATATTGCTGAACTCAGGTGATAAATGAGCATCAGCAGTCAAGCTCCATGGTGCAAATGAGCCCAGTCTGAAATTTGGGACTGAGTGAGTGAGAGGTGAAGAAGAGATTAGATTTATACCCCGCCCTTCACTACCCAGGAGCTGCGGTGGCTCAAGTGGTTAAGACGCTGAACTGCAGGCTGTGGAAGGTCAGTAGTTCAGCAGTTCGAGACCCGAGAGTGCCGTATGATGGAGTGAGCTCCCGTCTCTAGTTCCAGCTCCTGCCAACCTAGCAGTTCGAAAGCAAGAAATTGCAACTAGATAAATAGGTACCACTTTGGTGGGAAGGTAACAGCGTTCCATGCGCCTTGGTGTTTAGTCATGCCAGCCACATGACCACGGAAACGTCTTCGGGCAGCGCTGGCTCTTCGGCTTTGAAACGGAGATGAGCACCACAACCCTAGAGTCGGATTCGACTGGCTTTCGAGCAAGGGAACCTTTACCTTTACTTTACCTTCACTACCCAAAGGAGTCTGAGAGCGGCTTGCAAACTCCTTTCCCTTACCCTCCCCACAACAGACACCCTGTAAGGTAGATGGGGCTGAGAGAGCTCTGACAGAAACTGCTCTTTTTCAAGAACAGCTGTGCCAGAACTATGGCTTGCCCAAGGTCATCCAGCAGGTGCAAGTGGAGGAGTGGGGAATCAAACCCGGTTCTCCCAGGTTAGAGTCTGTGCACTTAACCACTACACCAAACTGGCTCTCCTGAATTAATCCTGAATATGAGTGGTACCCTTGCAGGACTAGGGGTATTTTTACATCTCCCTCCCTATGCTCTATGGAAGAGTTTGAGTAGGGGAAAAATAGGGTTGCACTTACCTGTAACCGTTGTTCATCGAGTGGTCTTCTGTGCAGGCACACATGGGTTTATCATGTATCATGCACCCCCTGACCCTAATTTCAGTCCCATTCACCATTCTAAAACATATAAGCTGATACAAACTGTGACCCCCACCCCCTTTAATGCTTACAAAAAGTCTGAGAAAGATTAACTAGCATCAGAAGAAGCACTTTTCCAGCACTTCTAATTAATGCTCTCATCAAGATATTTTCAGCTTCAAAACTATAATTCCTTAAAGCTTGTACATCCTGGACAAGAGGAGTGTGTATGCCTTAGGATGCATATTGCCGGATCCTAATCTCCCCTGCCAGGATACTAAAAGTCAGTGGTTTAAAGCAATCAGAGAAAACCCTTTCTGAATTCATTTTTGTGGACCTCCCCCCATGCCTATTTATGTTTATTTAAATTTGAAGAAAAAATCTAGGCCTGTAGTCTCTAATTTGGGAACCACTGAAACAGAGCTGCATTTAAGGCTTGTTTCCAAAACATCCAGAAACTAATAATGTGTAGATGCACTTTATTAGTTCTCTCTTTATTATACTTGGAACACAGCAAAGGAACAGAAGGTTAATACTGAATGTGAGGACAGAGGCTACTGAGGACAAACAATGGTTATGCACAAGAAGAGCCGTAACGGCTAAAACAGGAAGTTTCACTAGAGAATCAGAAGGAAGATCAAGATGGGTAACCGTGTTAGTCTGTTTGTAGCAGTAAAAAGAGTAAGAATTCAGTAGCACCTTAAAGACTAACAAAATATGAAAAGTAAAGCACTCCTTCCTTACTACCACTGAAGCACCCCCATGGACCCCAGCAGTCCACAAATCCCAGTGTTAGCCATTTCTATAAGCTATTAGGGGCTGAAGCATGTCAGTTTTCTCTCCTCCTGTTCTCTCCCTCCCTCATTGACTGATATTCACATGCTCTAAGCATTCTGTGGCTCCTAGAGGAAATGAACATGCTGAACATGCTCATTATATGCTGAGCTTTTGGGGGGGTTATTTAAAAACTAAATCCTAAACTAAACTAAATCCTCCTTTTGCTATTTCATTGCCCTACTGTTAAGCATGGGTTCACAATGTTTAATACTGAACAGAGCAATACTATCCTACTTAGTTCAGAGAATATCAACTTTATTGAGTTTATCATCCATGCATCATTTTGCAGATAGTCTGGCTGATTGCTATTATAGACAGTGAAACTTGGAACCTCCTTTAAGTAAGTTCAAAGACTAAAAGAACTCCAAAGATAAGTCAACGCTTCAGAGGGGGGGGCGGGAGTGAAGATACATTTATGGTGTCAGGCTTTGTTTCCAGCTCCTAGAATGAATTCATTATGGAAAAGACAATGCCAGGCAACATTGTAGACTCTAGAACAATACATAGAATCACCCTGTAACACAAAGTGGAGGAAGCAAGCCGATGGAGAGCACTCTCCCTGAGGATGTAGGTCTATTTCCACAGACCAGCTCATAGCCACTATCACATGATTATTTTGCTGGACCATACATCCAATTAACTGAAGGAAAGGAGGATTATCTCCTCTCTGCCTCAGTAAGAACTCACTATGAATCATCCTTTGGGATAGAGACTCTCAGACAGCATTCTAGTATGCGTGACCATACAAACTAGCATACTTTGATGATGGAAAAATCCATCTCCAGATTTAAAGAATTATGTGGAAAACAAGGTGACTGCTATGGTTACAAAGAATTTTTTCAAGGATAAGGTGATTTTCACTAAAGCAACAAACAGCTGCATTAAAATACTATTCCTTCTGTTGAAAAGCAATGTCTGTTACTTAGTTGCCTCTGTAGATTATATAGTTCAAAGTATATGCTGTGTTGGAAACTTATTTACTCAAATTACTATCCTATGAACACTTACTTTCATGTGCCATGAAATAAGTGGCACTTACTTCCAAGTAAACAAGGCCAGGATCAAGCTGTCAATCTTATTAAGGTATAGATGACTGGGTAACACGGGGCACAGATGACTGGGTAAAAAAAACAACTTAACTTTTTATCAGTACATTAATAACTGCCCTTGATCCAAGGAACTGAATCACCATCTTTCCCCCATTTTACTCTGTGTGGCAAATTAGGCTTGAGATGGAAGGAGCAGCCCAAACTCATTAGTGTACTGCAGGGATTTTAACTGGATCTCCTTGGTTAAAGTGCAGCATTCTAGCTTCTTATCAAGATTTAAGTCACATGGAGAAAGGTCTCATGAAGCATTGTGAATTTCAGTCATTCACATGGGACATGTTCAAAAATAAGAATTGGGGGAAGGATGTGGAGGAAGTAGATGTTATAGCATTTTCATTTCTCAGTGTTTCCAACAAGTAATTCTATGGAATTTAAGTTAGGCCTTAAAGGTAAATCTAAGGACAGTCGGTCAAGGACCAGGTGCCTCTGAAGAAGTCTTTGTTTCTGTTATTCAAGGAGAAAGCAAACAATGAAAGAAGTACCTTTGCCACCGGTGCTTTCCATTGTGTACAGATAATCCATGTAGAAAGCCCCAAACCTCTGCATTCCAGCTATCTCTGTGTACATCTCCTACCAACAAAGCAAAGTAAATACAACTAATGTTCTGTTAGGAAAGAATCTTGAGATTACAACCTGATGGTATCAGAGCTATATCCAAGAACCAGAGATATATGCTTGTTGGGTTTGCTCATGAATACATGGTAAAGCTTATCAAAACAAAAGGACAGAGGTTAGTCAAAGAATTCATCCTTCAGATAGCTAATGCAACATCTATACCTGGCCCCACAAAAGGACACATATAACTCTTCTGGATCTTTTGTCCACTTCAGCAGTAACTACTGGTTAATTAGTATCTTTAATGGAGCAAATAAGCTCAGTTTGACCTCTTACTTCCTAGTAAACTGGATGACTAATGAAAACTTAAAATGTAAAGTTGTTAAATTAGATGATTTAGGCAAAATATCCAGAAACAAATCAGTTGTGTTTGAGATTTGTTTTGTTTAAGATACTGCTTGCTCATTTCTTTGAAGTAGCCCATCAAACCACAAGTAATATTTCCAAATGTGTAATCAGACTTCAAGCAAGCTATCAAGATGCTTTAACAAATTTGTTAGGATCCTTCTAGAGTCAGGAGGTTCTCAGTGTTTTTCTTCCCTCCATATTCTGAAATGCATTATGAAGCTGATAAAAAGTTCATTTTGCATCCTGGTATTTTTTTAATCAGTGAAACAGAAAGTGCTGTTTGGATCAGCAGGCAAAATGATAGGTTTTAAAATTTGCTACATCTGACATTTTTCACAGAAATATCCACATTTGTAATGGGGCTCCCATATTTTAGATTTGGAGATTTAGATCTCCACTATATACTTAATTTTATTCTCAGCTATACAATACAGGGTTGTAAGCCCTGACAGACATAAATATTCCCCGTATTACCCTTCCACCAGCAGTCCCTTTTGACCCCCCCAAAACTGGTGCTGCAAGTTATAGGACTCACATGGTCAAAAAAATGCTGGTTGGAGGTGGAGGGCTGCCTCAAGGAAGGAGAAATTGATTAAATTACCTCTCCTTCTTCTTTGGCCAATGGAATTTGAGAGCTGAAAAAAGACAATCTCACCTGATTCCCAAACCTTATTGCAGAACCCCAACCCACATGACTTTTTATCCTTGCAGCTCCCATAATTTCCAGCACCAGGTCTTCAGGGGTCAAAAGGGGCAGTAACCTTAGCCTTATTCCACATCTGCCAGCAGTTGCTATGCTACAACACACATAAAATAACTTCAATTTCTTACTGAGTGTGCAGAAGCAGCAAATAGGAAGAGATCATCCTCCTGTTTGGGGGTATTTTAAAAAGAGAAATATCTGCTTTTGTGCATGCCTGCATCTTCATCCTTGAGTAAAGGTGTATGCATTTCGCACTATGGAATCCACATCCAAGAACAAAGGCATACAATAAGAGTAAACTCTATATGGGCACACCAGCTTCTATTTATAACATTTCTAAGCTCAAAACAGCTTACTAAAGTTCTATCATTTTTATCCTCACTACTAAGCTTGTGTTCAAAAATTAGTCACTTGTCCAATGAGCTTCAGAGCAGCAGGAGAATTTCAACACATTGTACCAGGCCAGGTCTAACATTCTATCCATTACTAAATACTGCCTCTAACACATTTTGTTCTACCCTGTTCCTTGGCCAAAACCTGCCAAATGAATAGCCATGAATAAATGCCACAAAAGCCCACCAAATAAAAGCCATGAACAAATGCCACTTAGCTCATTAGATCCTACATTAGTCATGGCATCTATTTAATCAAGTAAAATAGAGATAAATTCCAATAACCATTCAGACACAGCTCTGAAGAGATTAATGCGAAGCCATGAAGTGACAAAATATTTTAGGAAATAATAGGCTGTGTTGAGCGCATAATGAGATCTATTGTGCATACATGTGGGCAAAATAAACCTTAGTGTATTAACATTAAATTACCATTATCTAAGATAAGAAAAAATTAAGACCTTGTGAGCAGCTGCATCCAAAATGAAATCTGCACGAACCCCATTGTTTTCTGGACTTCTGTAATCAAACAGCGAATTGGTGAGATATGTCATCCCTTTTGTGCTCAAATTTTCTCCACAACTGAAAAAGTAGGCCTCCTTATGCAAAAAGAAAAGACAAAAGTGAGTAGGAACACAGACACTGCAGGCTAACATTATTGTGAATCTTCTTTATAGAGAAGAAACCTGAAGTACAATAAGGGGAATTTAAAGCAATGCGTAGCTCCCCTATACTGCTTTGCCTAAGTGTTAGAGAGAATTATTAAGAAAAACTAAATCAACATGGTTCCAACCTATGGCCATTTATTCAACAGCTAAATAGCATATCAATGAGGAAAAGCAACAATCACAAGCATTTGCCTGGCAATGGTACAAATTACAAGATGGCACAGTGTTTTATATATTTTATGCTTCGTGTTCAATTTGGCTCTAGTGTGGCATAACTAAACCATCTTTAAGGCAAAAATTAAGCTTTTAAGCCTTTCATTCTTTTTCACACTTGTTTCTAGGCCCAATATGCTGGTGCCATTTGTAAAGTTTCTTTCTTCTTCAGACAATAAGGAATCAGATAGTGAACAGGATACTCACATAGCAAACCATTTTTTACTACATGAAGATGCCACTGGGGGCAAGGAAAGCCAAACATTTACTCTCAGTTTATATCAGTGCAGGGAGGAAAGTCCTCATTGCCCAGACACATGGTAACAGAGGCATTCCTCATCTTGCTACATTGTGCTGTGGATGTACAAACTTGTGACACAGATTATGTTTTGAACTCACTTAGAGTTACCAGCCGGTGGGGGATGGGGCTTACCAGGAGCTAGGAGGAATACTTCTTACCATAGAGTGTTGCCCAAAACCTAGAGTGCCCCCCTGATGTCACCAATATGTCCACCTCACTTCCAGGTTTCTTGCCTGTTCGAGGGGGTAATGGGGGGTAAGAGGAGCACCTGAAACTGGTGGACCATCACCCGCACTGGGGTCTGACATCCCTAAACTCACTTCTGCTTCAAAAGTCCTTTGCCATACATAACAATCAGCTCCAAAACAAAAAAACACAATTTTCCTGTGTGAAATTAGTCTCATGGCTCTCTGGATCCGAACCACAATCTTTAAAAACATCTAAAAATGTATTCTTCCTCATTACAATGCATCAGTGATATAAATTGTACTTACTGCATCAGTTCTAGTCATGTTTTCTTCAAAATCTTTAATTCCCATAATTCCTTTAAGGCAAAGAGCTTGACAACCAACAAAGCCTATTTGGCAATCAAAGAAGGGCCCTCCCCTCATGAGGACCTATACAGGGGGAAATGTAATATAGTGAGGAATGTTGTGAACGGAAAACAGAAAAGCGTTAGCCTTCAAACTTTATAGCTGTGATCCAGTACACAGTTGGGCATGCCTACCTAACTGAAATTACCAGGGGTTGTTTTAGTTCCCTGTATATGCAATTACTGTGGCTAACTGTTCTATTACTAACTCACATAATTAGGTATAAGAATCACAGTGCACACATTAGGATTTGAAAATTCAGTATTTAGCTTCATTCTAAGGAGAAGGAGGACATTGGATTTATAGCCCGCCCTTCACTCAGAGTCTCAGAGCGGTTTACAAACTCCTTTCCCTTCCCCCCCCCCCCAACAACAGACACCTTGTGAGGAGGTGGGGCTGAGAGAGCTCTTTCAAGAACTGCCCTTTCAAGGACAGCTCTTGTTAGAACTATGGCTTGCCCAAAGTCATCCAGCAGCTGCAAGTGGAAGAGTGGGGAATCAAACCTGGTTCTCCCAGATTAGAGTCCGCACACTTAACCACTACACCAAAAGGGACCTACTCAAGTTATTACAGCCATCCAGTAACAGAAGAATATGTAAGTACTATAACTGCCAATTCCGTAATGATACTAATTAAAAAATAGTCTAACATAATAATGCCAAAACATTTACTATAAATTAATATATGGAAAAAATAATGGGAAATTACCTCAACTGTAGTCCCTTCTTGTTCCCAGCGTATTATTTCTTTAGATTTTACTTTCTGTGGACTGTAATAACTACTTTCAGCTTGCATTTCAGTGAGCTGTGCAACAATTATGACAAATGTTTACCATTAGTCAACACTAGCACTAAATACAGGCCATCACCATCACTACTGTGTAGAACTGATGGATTTACTATTTGTAAATATGATTACACAGGAAACAGGTGCTTTAAAGCTACTGCAACACTGTATCCATTTTGTAATAGGACTTTTAAGAACTTACATATGTATAGCATAATTTTTAAACACACTAACATTTTACTTAATATTTTTACTTGCATAAATTATGCACAAGAAGATAAGCTAACAGATACACATACAAAGCATTATTAATTTAATATATGTAGTTTTGTTACAGCAGCACAGGAAATAATTCACAAAACAAATAAGCAAAAACGCTAGTTTTTCGAGTATCTCCTTGTCAACATACATAAAGCAGCAAGGAAAGCTCAACAGTATACTTGACAGTTTAATGTCGCTTATTAAATAAAGGCAAAATAAAATATTTAAACAGCACTAACAGCTCTTAGCACTGAATGTTCAGACATCTTGAACTGTTGAAATAAAACCTCTTAATTTTCATATAACATAAAATTCCAAGAAGCTCTCATTAGTTAGTTGTTTCCAACTGTGCGTACACATGGTTGCTGTTTGGAAGTAAAAGGCAAACTCTCAAGTAAAATGAGGGAAGGGAGGGACATTATTCAGCTGTATGCAATTATTGTAGAGGAAAAGCAATTAATTGATTAAAAGAACTCAAACATTGCAAGAACAATTTTCAACATTATTAGGAAAATGCTACATTTAATTTGGCATGATTTTTTTAAGTTAGAACAGTATCAGCTATTCAGGATGCTAATACAGAAACTTGACCTTATTTTTGACCAAAATATGAACCACAAATTAATTCCATACATTCTTAGCATTCAAGCGGAACAATGAATTCTAATGTTTTCCTCCTAAGTGCCATCATAATTTCTTATACATCCCACTTTATAGTGCAAATATATAAAATGCAAGATGTTAGGATGTGGTAAAATTATTGTAATGTATATTCTAAATGCACAAAAATTAATACAAGGTCAAGTATAAAAAGTTCTTACTTTAACAGAAGGCACATTTACACTAGCTGTTTATTACAAGATCTAGTGGGGTTGCTACCTGAACCACAGTAAATTTCAAAATGTGCCATATTAAATCCTCATAAAATCAGCATTTAAAAACTTGCGGTGTCATGTCACACATAATTCATGTAGGCGCACCTCCACCTCACTGCAAAGAATGACTATAACATCAGATATATACAGCATAATGAAATTAAAACAATCCATAGGTTTTTGAAGAAAATAAAGTGAATGCTCTAGGACAATGGGAAACATCCTTCTTACTACTTCCCTACACAGCTGTACTTTGAACACTGGTGATTCATAACAGGTATATTCATTCCCGTGTTCCAATTACTATTTGGATAAATAGGAAAAGTGTTTTTTTACAAATAGCCTCCCCTTGACAAGGCAAAAGTTTATTCAGCACTATCTAAAAACCATCCATCTGTATCAAATCTTTCTACACAGTAATCAGCTGCAATTGTTGCAGAGGGTAGCCATACTGGACTGCAGTAGGACAGCTGGATTCAAGTCCAGTAGCACCTTGGAGACCAGCAAGATTTTCAGGGTAGAAGCTTTCAAGAGTCAATGCTCCCTTCAACAGATACGAGTCGGAACAGAGTATCAGAGATTTCTGAGTCCCTATGCCCCCTTGCAAACATTCATCCAAATTTGTACCTAATATGTATTTTCCTCATTATCAAGAGAACAACCACAGGCAGGTATCTAATGATGCGGCTTTTCTGAGGGCTGAAACAACAATATACTTCAAAAATCTTACCTTGAATGTAATAGTGGCCTTTGTGCAGTAAAATCCAATAGAAACAACGGGATCCTTCACTGCCGGTGATTTCTGCTGATTCATTACTGTTTCGTCATCCGTTCCAGCAGAGTCTCCCTCTTCATCATCATTACCCACAATAGCAGGTACAAAAGACCAGGCCCATGATACCCAGCCCTGCTGCTGATCATCATCTTGCTGAACATGAGATTCCGGAGAAACAAACTGCATATCATGGCCTATTTCATCTTCCAGACCTTTACATTTAAAAATAAAGCAGTAGGGATTGAAAAGTAGTATTAGACCCAAAGCTTGGAATACAAACCAATTTATTGTTACATAGACCAACATAATTGCTGTATTGTCTTTCAGGCAGAACATGTGAGATATAATTGATATTTTAAAAAGACAGTGTGCTCATGCAATCTTTATCTCATACCTCTTCCCAATAATCCTCTGAAGTATGCCACTATATTTCCTACTTAACTGCAGGTGGGGTTAGAAGTAGTTTTCCCAAGGCCATGCTATAAGTTTCAAGTCCAAACCTGTTGCTACAGACCAGCTCTCATATATGTATGCAAGAAAACTCAGTGCTTTATGGCAAAATTTTCTAGGAAAGATGTCATCCGTGGAAAATCATAGTTCTTCTATCGACTGCTGTTGTTATGTTCTAGAGCAGGAAAGGACAGCTGTACTCCAAGGTCACACAAACACCAGATTAACAAAAGTTAAAAATTGTATTCCCTACAAGAAAAACGAAACAAAGTTTGCTTCCCTCACTCCTTCCCACTTAACTGGGAGATATACTACAGCAAAAAGTAATACCCCTGTTTTGCACTGCACTCTCTTACACTTTGCTTTGAGCTCTCTGTTTTCATACTTTGCCTTACTGTGATCTTCTGACCTTTGGACAGATAAGATAATTGTATGAGGAACTGGCTCTGAGAGGATGCTGAGAAGCTGATTCCTCCTCTTTTGCATGTAATGGATAGTAATGAAAGGAGTCAGCTTCTCAGCTCCCTCTCGCAGCCGGTTCCTCATACAATTATCTCTCCAAAAGTCAGGAGATCACAGCAAGGCAAAGTATCAAAACAGAGAGCTCAATGCAAAACAGGGGTCTTAATTTTTGATGTAGTGAATTTCCATGTTAAGTCGGAAGGGGTGGGGGAAGCTAACCATGTTTAACTTGTCTTAATCACATACGGGGGAAATTAAAGATTTTATCTGGTTCTGAATATTTATCAGCTATCTGTAACCTGCTTTATGTGCCAGCATTAACTGAGCTGATTTTTTTAGATGTTGGTCCCAAAGCTTTGGGCTTCCTTGCACTTGCTTCCTGCTGATTTTCAGTGCCAACTGTTAATTTTCTTTTCTTAACATTTTAAGTGACTGGTTTTATTGCCATCAATTTGGATTTTTATTGCTGCTTATATTTTTGCTACTTGTTGCCTAGGTTTTCACTGCCATATGCAGCTTTTTGTTACCACTGTGCTTTTATAAAATAAGCATGGCTTGGTTTGTTTTCAGCTTTGTCAGCTTCTATAAATAACATTTGGTAGAAGGCTGGGTTGAAATATCTAAAATAAATGAATGTTTAAAATAAAAATGAAGGGAAAAGACCCGTGGGGCCTGTTGAATTTTATTATCCTCTCCCCTTTACCCAAATTAGTTAAAACAACAAAAGGGGGATGGGTATTGTGCTTCCTAACCAAATGAACAGGCTGAAGCTCATACTTTGCAAGGAAGGGCCTGTTGGAACTCTGGGTGAATTTAGATGAAAAAAGAAACACTCTGACCAAGTGACTAATAATCCCAGTAAAATTAGCTTAATATTCATGACATATTATCAGAGTATCTCAACCAGTATAGAGAACTGGACTTGGAAACAGATCCACCATCAGCAAAACTGACATGGCACAAGAGTAAAATGATTTATTTATTCATCTAGAATATTTCTATGCCTCCTCCTCAAAATCCTGCTTGAGGTGACCTACAAGTAAAGACCACAATGATCACTTTGGGAGGCTCCAGTAAACCCCTCCCCCTAAAAAAAAAAAACCCTTTAGGACCAAGGGCACCTCCAAAGAGAACAAATGACAGTAATTATTAAGGTATGCATGACTTTTGTTCCAAGAATGGCCATGGGAGTGAGGCAAATTAAGCTGGTAAAAAGCACTCCTCAAAACCTTAACTATTTGCCTTATAGGAAGTACAAGCTACGTCTAGGAACACTCACAAAACTACTATGGAAAAAGAAAAACCCCACTGAAAACAGGATGCAAACCTAGTCCTTGCATCCAAACAACAAAATTTCTATCTTATTTTAATTAAACTGCAATTTGTTTGCCAACCTATGAGGCAAGAGGCATCTCTACTGTTTGCCTAACTGCCTTAAATTATTAATATTAATGGGGAATTTATGATATTATAAAATGGGCAATAGGCAATAAGGGAACGAACACTTGTTTATACAGAGATCCTGCTTCTTCCAGAGATACCAGTAATAGAGACAGAGGCTGGAGTCAGTATAAAAATGGTTTCCTTTACTGAAGAAACTTCACATCCAAGCAATATACAAACACACACACAGTTACACAGCTTCTAGGAAAATTAGGCAGACAAATAGAGATGTTCGCATGAGCAGGAGATCGTTGGTGGGCAATATTTACCTGTCCGACAAGATGATACATCCCAATGGAAAAATAGGGGAGACTAATAAGAAAAAGGGGGATCGTGCTCTGAACCGGCAGAAAACACGCTGAAGACTCTGGCTGCAGTCTAAGAGCCTTAGAGGAAGAGTGAGTTTCAGGATAGCAAGAGCTAGAGAGAAAGGTCTAGAGAGGACATAGAGAAGTCATAGAGAGAGTGAGCACATTGCTGGGTACCCACTTTTATTAGGGGGGTGTTTGGGGGACCCTCCCTTGGGACAACCCCTTGGCAGTCCGTTCCAAAAGTCACGTTCACAATGGGTGAGGGGCTTAAGGAGTTGGTCAATATTGAATTCTAACCTGGCTTGTGACAGAGACACCTCGAGGGTCATGATGACTCATCAGCTAGCACCTATTGTGTTCTTTGTCTCAGGTCAGCAGAACCGGTTCCTTAGGAATGTCAAGTCCTTTGTCAAACTGAAGGCGAGAAAGAGTCTTTTGTGCCTTCATTGCAAAGAAGATGGGGGGGGGCTGCCAGCATGATGAAAAAGGACTTCCTTAATTGCGTTGGGAGTCCTTATTTAAACAGCAATGGCAGATGGCTATTTTGGAGTGCTTCATATGTCTAGGAATACATCTGGAATGGGGCAACCTCGGGAACCACAGGCACATCATCTCAGGCTCTTGCTGGCGCATGTCTGGCATCACAATCTGGTTACATCAGAGTCCTTTTGCATATTTCATACACAGTCCATTTATGTCCATAAGAGAGCACAAAGCTCCTTGCTGGGCAACACTACTATTTGGCTGGCAAGAATCTAAATACTCAAAATTTGCCCAATACATATATTACCTAATGGGTTATAATGGTAAACCTCAGAAGGCAAATTATGTCCCAGGTTTATAACTGGGGTCACCAACATGTGCCCTGACCTGGATGGCCCAGGCTAGCCCGAGCTTATCAGATCTCAGAAGTTAAACAGGATTGGGCATGGCTACTATTCAGATAGGAGACCCCCAAGAAATACCAGGGTCATGACGCTGAGGTAGGCAATAGCAAACTACCTCTGAACACCTCTTGCCTTAAAAACCCTATGGGGTCACCATAAGTCAACTGTGACTTGACAGCACTTTCCACCTCTAACATGTAACTCATGAGCTACCAGTAGCTTGCTGGCTGCGGCAGATTAGCTAGAAGACCCTGAAAAATATCACAAAAACATCTGCACTAGGCTTAAAAAAAAATCTTTTATAGGATTTTTCACTTTGCTGTTTAGCTGACACCTTCATTTCTGGTGTTCTGCCCAGTCCACATTCTGTTTCTAAGACAGAACAAAACTTGGTAACGTACTCTCACTAAGGTAAAGATCGGCTACCTCTAGGGTATTATGATGTGTTTAATAGAAGATCATGGATTCAGTTTCAGGAGATTGTGAGTGCAGATGTTAATACAGACATTTATATTACATTCAGAAATTTGATAAACAAGTTATTTTTAAGCAATACTTAATATTCTTGATTCTTTAAAAACATTTAAAACCAACTCTAAATGTTAAAAACTAATTTATATTCTCTGTTCTGTAAATCCCCCAGCTTTCCATGTTTTTAAAACTCCTCAGAGTCTACAAATCAGTTTGGGAATTTGGCAGGACAACAACATTCCTGGAAAAGAAAACCCAGAGAAAGATTGGGAGAGAAGGGGGGAGGGCAGCATTGCCCTCTGGCTTCCAGTCACTAGCTGGCTATATCAAAGTTTCAAAGATGCAGTTGCAAATACCTTTTTTAAAAACATCTTCAGTTGTTGAATAAAAGATAAGCTCTGACAGCTAAATATTTTACTGCAAGATTTAAAGCATGAACACCCCCCCCAAAAAAAACCCCTCCACTACTGAACACAGCTGCCAATATAGTGAAAGACTACAGAATTAAAATCGGCAAGATATTACAAGACCCGCTACTTAAAGAATTTATATGGAAGAGGAAACTATACTCATCAAGAAGTCAGAATTCACATAATGCACTCTAAACTATTCATATGAAACCCTCTTTGGAACAACAGAGATTGCTTAAGGCACTGTGTTTTATTCCTGTTTAAAACAGACATTTAAAAGCATTCCTTCCTATTTTAGCTGACAACAATATGAATGCAAAAACGAACAAGAAAGAAGGGAGATCATAGACAAAAGTAATTAGATATTATCAGAAGTATACCATTTGGACTAGGATGACTGTACAACACCACCACCACAGCCCTAACAAGTTTTGTGATATAAAACACCAGGGCAAAATCTCTTAACTTACAGGATCAGCTTTTCACATAGCTGTTAACAAAAGCTGGACCCAAGTTTTGGCAGCCTTACAGGCACAGTCTTAACATAAGGATTAACTGTTCTTGAACAATTTCAAGTGTATTATGTCCAAATGAGACTCCTTCAACAGCAAAAATGCTTTTTTGTTCCCCTTTTTTCTCCTTTAAGATGATGGCAACTCTTGGGGGTGGGGTTAAATCCATAGATTATAGGTAATGTAGAATGGTCTGGAGAATTTACAACTAAAGTTTACCAAATTTGTAATACTTTTTCCCAATCTTAAGGAAGGCAACTGCAAAGAGAAAATAAATCCTCATGACACACACAAGACGCTTGAGGAATCGGATGTGCATTTTGTGACTGGGGTGATCAGTATGATGTTTCAATGTCCTTGCCAGAGAATTCAGGCAAAAAGGCACAGTTTGATCCAAGCACGTTTGAATGGGAAGGATAGGAGAGAGTTTTGGCAGGGATTCTTCTTGCATTAGAGTACAAACCAGCATGTACACAAATCCCAGAGCATTACACAAGGGAGCAGGAACAGGGGTTTTATAAGGCAGAGCTGGCTCCTTACCGTTCTTTCACCAAGCTTTGTAACATTTACCTCTATAGGAGTAATAACGACACATACAAAGTATCATTGTTTATAAAACGCCTCTTCTATAAGCCAGTAAAAAGTGAAAAATAAGGAAGAGCCTCTCAAATTTGAGTTTCACTAATCCAAATTGTTAAATGCAGACTGAAGTAGTAGTAAATACTATTAACTCATAAAAAGTTAGAACGAGTGCTGTAGAGCTAGAATGTCAGACTAGGATCTGAGAGACCCAGATTCAAATCTCCATTCAGCCATGAGGTTCACAGAGTGACCTTGGACCAATAACACACACACACTACCTCTCCCTCTCTCTGCCTACTGGTTTTGCTGGCTTTCTGTGAAAATAAAAAGAGAGCAGTGGAAAATAAAAGTACTGCCCTAGGTTACTTGGAGAAAGGGCAGAATAAAAATGTAGATAGATCAGAAAGTAGTTCAGAAAACTGATATTAGGAACAGAGAATTTTGATGTAAATGCTCAAACTTTGCTATGATTTAAATCACTATGATCTTAAGCACTGTTTTTCAATAAGTGGATGGAAGCCAAACGCAATGCACTCAATATAAGCCATTACCAATTGTATCACCACCATTTTCTCTGGTTATAGCTTGTAAAAGATAAAAAATAAAAGAGAAAAGAAACTCAGAAGGTAGATGAGTTAGCACTTGCAAAGATCAGAGTTCCTTTTTATTTAATAGCTGTGTAGAAGTGTAGAAGTGGTTCCATACTGTTATTTAACATGTTGAAATCTATCTTCTGTAGTCCGCTGGGGCTTTATTCTCCTTTGCTTCTTTGCTTAAAAATGAAAATGTCAGTTCCATGTTGCAGGTTGAAATTAAAGATGGCTTCTAGATCTTAAGATATTGGACTTCATGCCTATGGCCAAGTAGATTCCTTTTATATAAAGTAACTTTTAGGGGGGAAATGGGAATCCAGCTGGCTGCACTAAATTCTGAAAACCTTGGAATCAATCATCATACATTCAAAATTCATACATAACAACTATATTAGAGCAATACTAGTTTCTAGGAATTGGTCATTTTGTGTAATATAGCTACAATTATTTAGATTGGATAAGTTATAACTCCCAAGTTTTTAAACTATAACTTCCATGAAATGTTATAAAAACTACTGCATGGTTTGGCAACCGCACAGATATGGTAGCCACAGAATAATGCAGATGTTTTCCTGTCTTCCCTAGAATAATAGCACAGATGCAGAATCAAAGGATTTCCTGCTTCTTTAGCAAAAGTTAAGAGAAGAAAAGTTCACATTATTATAAAATGCCTCCATGGATGACCCCCCCCCATAAAAGTTCATCCACTGAATTAGCAAAAATTAACTGGTTGTCTCAGTGAAATGTGATAGGAGCTGTAAGGATTATTTTTAATTCCTGTGTCAAAACATGGCAATTAATCTGCATCAGCTTTCAAGATTTCAGCAAGCTGATGCCTTAGGCCATCATCTTTCTGAGGACATAGAAGAAAACTGAAGCACTGTTCCACAAGAAGCTTACGCTTCTTTCCAAAGATGGCATACAATTAAGGTCACCATAGGTAAGACCAATAGCATTATCAAAAGCCTGACTACCCACATCCATAGTGACTAATTTACTGCATGACGAAGCTGAATGTATGAATTATCTTCTACAGAGTCAGAAATTTGGTCCATCTAGCCCGCTAAAAGCTATTCTAGAGAAGTAAAGACCCAGGGGGGAAAAACTGTAACTTCCAAGGCACATTATAAAAATATGTTTCACACACCCTGATGATCTTCCCCCCAGTTTTTTTGGATGGAAAAATAGATGCATTTTGGGGAGTACTAAAAATTCTATTAAATATTTTGGGGTGGGAATGGGTGAAGTGTATTTTTAAGACACAGGTCTTACTCACTGAAACTGTATAGAACGAAATGAGCAGGTTTTTCCCCAATTTTTTTTACACAGGAAAAATCTTGAAATTTGAGGTAGCATGAGAAAAAATCATGAAATATATTTTCTCCTTTGGAATTTGTAAAATGTGCTAAAATAGCATAATAGGATAAGGTTTAGCAGGTTGCAGCTCTCTCTTGCTTAATACTGGGTACATTTGCATGTTTGCTTATAGAAAAGTTAAGCATTTGTAGTTTTATATGCCATAAAAATGCCAAATTTATATAATTAAGTTCTGAAGCATTTAGAACTGCTAGAGCAGCAAAACAGGTTTAGGTTTGATAAGAATGGATCTGCTGCATATATTTCAATTTTTCCCAAAACTCCCCTCCCCCCAAAAAACATGTTTTTTAACTATGGCTTCTAAGTGTCTGGAGATCTTGCATCTTTAATCTAATTAGACTGGCATAGCTCTCCAAGATCTGTCCTAACTCTGCTACAGTAGATTCTTTAACTCGAGATTCCTGAGAACTTCTACATGGATTTTTGACTTTCATTCTTTTTGACAGAAGCCGGATTTTTACATTAAAGGAGCCAGCAAGGAAAAGCTCTGTTTGCAGAAAAACAAAACTGTAACTAGATAATTCTTGCAAATTCCACATCCATTCCAGAAGAAGATGGTAGGATGATAAGTTATCACATTATCAACACTATCAACACAATTCAGTTGTGTTTTAAGTCATTACAGAATACTGCGAAAAGTTGAACATAACAGAGAAGGGGTAAATTGTTTCTGGTCCTGACCTGGATGGCCCAAGCTACCCTGATCTCATCAGATCTCAGAAGCTAAGTAGGGTCAGCCCTGGTTAGTACTTGAATGAGAGACCACCGAGAAGGCCAGGGTTGCTACACGGAGGCACGTAATGGCAAAGCACCTCTAAACATCTCTTGCCCTGAAAACCCTATGGGATCACCATAACTCAGCTGCAAGTTGACAGCACTTTCCACCACCAAATTGATTCTGGGGGCAAAAAGAAACTCTACTGACCTGCACAAATAGAGAAAAAAAAATGAAGGTTGTACACTGTGTGTGTAAATTGCTTTGTTAACTTCTGAAAGGAAAGAGACATGGACCAGCACTATTTTAGCAAATATATCAACAGAATACCTTGAAAAGTTAGTTCATTATTTGCTGAATTTGCCTGTTTTCCCAGATCAACCAGTTCCTGAGTTGCTACACACACACATCAATTGGTAGAATATAACTGGCTGTGGGAGCAGACCCCAGCCCTCTATGCCTCTGGAGCCTCATGCTGGCTCCACCTCCTTTCTGCATTCACCACCTCACTCTGCCGTGTTCCAGAAGGACACCATCACACACTCTTGAGGATGAAGGCATCATCTTGCACCCTGCCCTTACTTCCCCTTTGGTTATGTGGTTGGGAGGCGATGTGGTATAGGTAGGGTACCAAAATCATGCTTCTAGGCTTCAAAGAGTCAAGCACACTCCAGATTACTTACAGGCAGCAAGACTGAGCAAAAGTTGGGAAATAAAACTGCAAACGGCAATCTGTCTCACCTCACTAGGCTACCTATGTAATTAAAGGAACAGGCACTTGATTCTTAGACATACAACCTTACAGAGAAGTTCCATTACCTTGAGTTCGAAGTTTGGACTTCTTCCCATTGTGTGACTATATACAGTCTAAGTGGAGTCTAGGGGAGTCCTTCATACCAGCCAACATGAATCTAGATATGTAAGCAGTGCAAGGGAGCTTGGGAAGTGAGAACTTCCCTCTTGTGTCTAGGGAACTGACAATCTGCGCCAACCACCAGTGGAGACAGAAATCACACCAGTTGGACACAGGAAGGTGACCTGGCTATCCTTTGGTACACCTCCCTCTGGTGGGGTGTGATTTTTCCCTCCTTTAATATTTGCATGTCCATTGGCTTGATTGTCCTTAGCTGGGAGTCAGTTTACAGCCCAGTAATTTGCTCCAAGCATCTTACTAGCCCTGAGAGATGGACATTACAACAACCCTGCAAGACAGGCCAGATACAGTGAACTTTAGGACAAAATTGTGGGGTAAAGGGCCATTCTCCACAGTGACATTTACACAGAAGCTCCCAGACAATAGTTTTCTAAAATACTCTTAGAGGAAATATAAGGGAGTACAATTTACATTTACCTGAGATATTCCCCAAAACATCTTTAGTGTGGCAAACCAAGTCTTCACTTTCTCCATCTTTAAAGCTGCCTATTTCTCCATAGTACAGTGCAATCCCAAGTTGCATTATGCGAATAAACATAGGGAGTTGTTGGTCAGTAATAGACAGCTTCAAACTTTCAACTAAAGTATGAATCTGAAAGAACAGAGAATAACACAAACAAGATTGTTATAGCTTTTCTTCACAACAATCATGGTTCTTCAGAATTCTGTATATGTCACCTTACAGCTGAACTATATAAACTGTCATATTCAGTAGGCACTGCTGCCATCAGGTCTCCAAATTCACTGGCCTCTCTTCCATCTTAGCATAGAGATCAGCTTTTCTCGACCAGTCATGTGGGGCCCTTAAAAGCCACTTCATGCCACCTTCACAACCAAGACTAAAAGCCTGAAGAGAGTGACAGAACTGGACACCTCTCCGTAAGGTCTTATCACACTCACAGAAACACAGCAACAACCCCAGACATCCAAACTCATCTGGCACTGGGATACTCATAACAATAATCAGAATAGCTCTGCAAATACTAAAAAGCATTACTATTATTATATTAAAACAAGAAGCAGGACCCGCAATACTCACAGGGGGGGTATTCCCCACAGCTCCCAGGTGGCTGGCCTCCTGAAGCAGCAGGAGCTCTGCACAGAAGAGGCGGCGGCAGCGGCCACAGGAGAGCCCAGCAGGCAGTCCGCTGGGCTTGCCAGGCTTCCCCCCCACCCAACAGCAGCAACAGCCACAGCTCTAGCCACCAGCCCTCCAAGGTTTCTCCCCCACCACCACTGTGGCTGCCAGCAGCAACGGCTGCAAGCCCTCTGTGGCTCCTAGCCGCCGGGCCACCAGGCTTCTCCCCACCACCGACAGCAACAACGTCCATGGCTCCCAGCACCAGCCTTCCAAGGCTTCTCTCTCCCCCCCGCCACTGCCAGCAGCAATGGCACAAGCCCTGAGTGGCACCTAGCTATGGGGCTGTCCAGCCTCCCCCCCCCAGCAGCAATGGCCATGGCTCCCAGCTGCCGGCCCACCAAGGCTTCTCCCCTGCACCGCTGCCGCCAGCAGCAATGGCAGCAAGCCCTGCCTGGCTCTGCCACAGTTCCTAGTGGTGAGTTCATTCTCTGTGCATGCTTCTTTACTTTTGGGGGGATTTAAGTATCCCCCCTATAGTTTTTTATAGATTTCAGATTTTTTTGCATATCTGGGGATTGCCCCAAATGTGCAGGAAAATCTCTTTGCCCCCTAGATGCCCTCAATGTGCGAATTTAGATATCCGCACGTAGGGGGCACCTTGACTATTAGATATATAGATTCTATTGTAATATTTCTTCCAACAAGAAGGCATCTTCAGAGAAAAGGGTTTTTTCCTCATCTCATAATTCTAAATTGGGCAGCTGAGAGCTAGTTCTGCCACCCTTGATTCTGATGAGATAGCCTCTAACACCTCTCCACCCTTTTTTTTCTTATTAGGAGGTGTTCACAGGACTTGGGGAATTCCCTTCTCATCTTCTGCCAATCAGGGAGCATGTTGAACAGCTTATCTGGATTCCCTTCCCTTTTCCAAGCCCTGGAAAATGGAATGCTTGGTTTACCATTCAAGTCCAAATCCTAACCTGGACCTAGAATCCATTCTTAAAGTGTGCTTTAATCTACACCAAATGCAAAGTAGAACAAGCAAACCTATTCAACAACACATAATAACTCCATGCTCCAGAAAAGCTGAAGTATTTAGAAGTCCTGGTGACTCCAACTGGAAAATTAAACAAATACTGGTCTCACAGTGACATGAGATTTAAAAGTCCATGACTTTATCTAGCTCATTCTACAGTTATTTTACTGGGGAAAAGTTATCACAATTAGGAAATCTGCCAAACAGCAATGCTTTGGATTTCAAGAAAAATAAGTAAAATTTGATTTTATAACAAAAAGTAGTACACACTAAAAATGGTAAAGGATAATGAAATACAACTGTTCAGAAAGCATAATTCAATTTTGCACAATGGAGGAATTTTCGTCATGAAAATCCAGACCAAATAGATTATTCTCTTCTTCAGAATGTGTTGTGTTCTTTCCAATACAGCCAATCTTAAATTAGTTGGTTTTCAGGTTGATTGCATACATATTTGGCAATAATAATGAAATTCTCAGGAAAATGGTGAATTTACAAGCTGAAACAAAAAATACCTTGACAAGAAAGCCTATTATGTTCCAAAACTTAAACCAGTGAACCAAGGTGACACGAAAATTTAATCCACTTGCATGCATGATCAAAAAGAGACAGTTACAGAACACAAATTTTCAGGATCTTATGTGATCTAAATTGCCAGTGGTGGTAACTTGTGTTGTAACCATTGTGGCAAAATAGCTATCCCAGAAGTCACTGGTTTCAGTCAACTAACAATATACAAAAACAAGAAGAATGTGACCATCAACAAGATACAATAAACCAATACTGAAGCGTTCTGCTAACAGAAGTATGTTACAAAAAACATAGTGTAATTAATTTTAACTGCTAAATATTTTATAGATAGCATTTTTATTATGTAATTTTAAAATGTTTCTGTCTGGTTTTTTGTTTGTTATTTCACCTTGTAATTTAAGAGGAATATGTACTGACAAAACTTACAATATAGAGACATTGCCTTATTTTACAGTGTAATTTGAAGATTTGCCCTAAAATCACATGACCTCAGTTCCTTTTAGAATGAGGTTTGGGGATTGCTGTACAAAAAAAATTAAATTGTTCTTCAAATTAAAGTTGTTTTAAGTCATTCCTCAACTTGGTGAGTGCTTTTCTGGAACCCTGATAATGATCCAAGGCAAACTGAAATGTATTTATTTTAATTTTACTTCATGTACACCCCACTTTTCTCCCCTATGGGAATCCAAAGTTGCTTAAAACATTCTCCCCTTCTCCATTTTATCCTCTAAACAACCCTATGAGGTAGGTTATGCTGAGAGTAAGTTAGGCTGAGACTGGCCCAACGTCACCCAGCAAGCCTTCATAACAGAGTGGGGGTTCAAAACAAGGTCTCCCAGATCATAGTCTGACAATTTTAACCACTAAACAACACTATCACCAAAATCAATGATATTATAACTTCCTTTAGTTGATGTTTTGTTTGAATGATATTTTATGTTACAATTCAATATGTGTTTAACATTGAGTTCATTGTACATGTTTTATACATGAAAAGTATTTCATTTTTTGTATGTTTTAAATTTAAAAGTTATAAATAAAATGTTTTTTTAAAAAAGTTAACAATGATGTCCACATTTCTTTTTGAGAGAGAGAATTTTCAGAATTAAATCAATACGAATATGTGGCCACTAACAAAGATTAGCAAACTTATAAATTTACAGTGTAATTACATTAACCTGAGCAATTACATACATTTTATGCTAACCCAGAATTCATTAAAACTGTCTCTGTAAATAATGAACTAAAAGAAAGCAAAGTTTTCATTATTACAACCACAATACCAATTGACAGTGGTGAACACTGTGTCAATGTTTCCATTATATGCTGTCAGAAGTTTGCAATTCTGCCATGAAAAATTTGCTTTCTTGGCATTAACCTTGACGATCAAGTCCATGGCTGTACTTCAGTCCTAAATTAAAAACAAGAACTTGGCAACTTTTAAAAGGGGAGGAGCAAAATTTAGCATTCAGCTTGCACTCAGCAAACATTGAATACATTGAATTGAAACATTGAATTGTCAATTATGATTCTATACAAGGACTCATTTATACTATAAAAACCATTGTTATCTGAAAATAACCATTGATTCTTTTCAATAATTTTAGAACTACTGCAGATCTGCCAACATAAGTGATCTGACAAGAAGTGCACACCATTATATAGTGGTATTCTAATGCTGAAGTACATAGCCAAACCAGAAGTTTAAAGAATATAAAGCTTGTATTACAGGCCAATATGAACACAATGGACACAGTGAAAAATGCCAAGTCAACTGCCTTCTAGATTAGAAGGAACTGTTTGTAAACTCTGCATGGCAAACCAATTAGATCTGGCCACTTTCAGGGCTTTCCCGGGGGCCCCAGTATGGCAAAGGAGAAGGTTCAGTTACACCCTGGACTTCCTAGTGACTGTTCCCAATTCTTCTCTGTGCAATGAGATTCAAACAGGGAGTACCGCTTTTGTCCATCACGGCAACCTGTAGCAACCTCACACCCTTAGTCCTGTTCTTGTGACACCTTCATGCCTCACCCCTCCCCTTTTGCCTTGACAATCAGCCTGATACTTGAGCCGGCAGTGGATCTAATTGCTAGCATGGCTTGGAAAGCTAGCCCCCAACACTTTTCTAAGAGAATAAACGTCACCCATTGCCATTGCCTACCCACAGCCTATCCTTGTCTGTCAACAGCTTTTCAGGGTTTGGACACCCATTGGCTATGCAGTGGCATCTTTGGAGATAAAGCCACCTGTCACAGTCCTCTCAAATCTAGACTGTTAAGTTTTTGGGGAGGGCAGGGAAACAGTTTTTAAGTATCTAATAATTAATTGGTAGCCTGTACTGTGAACCTAAAAGGAGCTGCGGTGGCTCAAGTGGTTAAGACACTGAACTGCAGGCTGTGGAAGGTCAGTAGTTCAGCAGTTCAAGACCCATGAGTGCCGCATGACGGGGTGAGCTCCTGTCTCTAGTTCCAGCTCCTGCCAACCTAGCAGTTCGAAAGCAAGAAATTGCAAGTAGATAAATAGGTACCACTTCAGTGGGAAGGTAACAGCGTTCCATGCACCTTGGTGTTTAGTCATGCTGGCCACATGACCATGGAAATGTCTTCGGACAGCGCTGGCTCTTTGGCTTTGAAACGGAAATGAGCACCGCAACCCTAGAGTCGGATTCGACTGGCTTTCGAGCAAGGGAACCTTTACCTTTACCTTTACTGTGAACCTGCAACCACACATTACAGCATGAATGTATATGCAAACAATGGTCTGCACAGCATCTGGCTTTAATGGTCTCAAAAAAGTTAGTTGCACAGTTCCACATCAACATCCACACATCAGGAAACATTCCTGAAATAGATTACAAAGCTATTCAGCCTTTTCCAACTAAATTCAAAAACAGGTTAAATGTCCACAGTACATGCCTGTCTTAAAAAGCTTTTATGGTACTGTGGACTGATCTTCCAACACTATCTTGAAATATATTCAGTACACCGGTTTTGAGGGGCTATCATATACCATCATAGATTAGGATATTAAGTGACATTTTCACTTCCTTTTAATATTGAGTATAATAACCCATTAGCTTACTATTACTGATGGAAATACCTGAAACCGTTAAGCTGAACAATGCAAAATATCAAAGAGTAGATAATGCGAGGGGAGAAAACAGTATGACTGATGTAAAGTGCCAAACTGTACGTCACAAACATGTTCCCAGCAGCTAGATTACTATTCATGGAATTTGACGTCTTCAGTCCAGCCAAATGTGTCCACTTACAGACCACAACTTTCTCACCCCCTTTCCTGCTATAGCTCAAAATGTCCCCTGAAATTATGTTCCTGAGAATTCTCCAAGAAGCCTCATGGGGGGGGGCATTTGGGGCTGCAGCAGGAACCAAGAAAGCCACATTCCACAGGCAGCAATCCTTCCATCTGTGGAAATGCTCCAAGGGATCCAGGCCAAGATTCTGGTTCCTAACTACAATAAAACAATTTTCAAACCTGGTGTTCAGAAATGGTCTTTTGAAAGACAGAACAGAAATTCATCCCCTACCCAAGATCCTCTTCTCCCCCTCAGGGTATATATTAAGTTATTGACAGAGGAAATTTGAAACAAATCTAGCAATGTACTTACTTTAATAACAGATGGCATCTTCGAATTAAGATTATCATAAGTGAAGTGTAGACGAGTCCTGAATGAACACTTATAAAGTAGGGGATCTTGATAAAACTCAATTTTGCCACTGGCATTCCTCTTGTCTAAGCAAACAGTGCAGTCAGAAAAATTGATCACCTTCCTTAGTACCATATCCGTTGCTTGAAAAAGAAAAATGTTAGACACTTTAATTTATTTATATTTATTTATATTTGTTTCCCACCTTATGAAAAGAGGACTGTTCATAATAATATAAAGAGGATACTACAATAACCAAGAAAACAAAAACAGCAAAACAATAAGTAAAGTAGTAGTAAACCAAAAGAAAACAACTGGTAGAAGTGCAATATAGATGTAATACACCTCCTGGAATAAAACAACTTTTGCTTGGCATCCAGAGAAGCAATGAAGATGGGGCACAGCAGAATTCCCTAGAGAGAGAGATCCCACAACTTTAGTGCCACTGCTGAGAACGTCCTGCCCTGCATAATGACTGATCATACCTCAGACACAGTAAGGTCAGCACAAAGATCTTAAAAGAACAGACAGGTTTATATGGAAGAAGGCAGTTCTTAATGTATCTTGGGCCCAGAGAGCAAAGGACTTTAAATGTCAATATGAGTACTTTGAACTAGATCCAGAAAGCAACCAGGAGCCAATGACGATGTTGCAGAGATGGCATTATTTGTTTCAAGAGGTCCACTCGAGTCAACATTCTGTTGACTGCATTCTGAGCCAGCAGTAGCTTTCCAAACACTTTCCAAAAAACACTTCCTAAAGCCAGCACGACATCAACCAAGCTATTGTAATCTAACCTAGATGTCATTAAGGCATATATTACTGTTACTACATCTTTATGAGGCATAAAAAATGGGACTGGCAAAACATTAAGCAATTAAAAAAGCACTCTTAGCTATCATTACCGGATGGCTATCCAGAACAAGGACCAGATCCAAGAGCAACCACCCAACCTTTAATCTGAAAAACTCCATTTTATGGGAACACACAATGCCATCTAACCCCTACTCTAGGATCAGACAGATTCCCAACCGTCAATACTTCCATTTTGCCTAGAATAAATTTCGGTTTGTTCACCCTTATCCAATGTACCACTGAATTCTAACATGGGTTCACATTTCTCACCTGCTTCCCTAAGATTTTATCGAGGGAGGGGAGAAACTGAGGGCTATCCACATTTTGGCAACAGATTTCTACAGAACCTCATCCAGTGGTTTCATGTAGATGCTGAATAGAATGGGAGCCCACATGGAGCCTTGCAAAACCCACAAGTTAAAAATCATTGAACTGTGACATAATCTCCAGCACCACCTTCTGGTAGAATACTGTGTCCCCGTGTCCCCGTCCCACTGCATCCAGGCAAACTGGAACAACACCATGGCTGATGCTATAAAGAGCCAGTGAAAAGTCCACCTGCAGGGCCTTTCTCCCTGTGGAGTTCTTATAAAATGTAATAAAACCAATCAAAAAAGTTTCAGTCCTAGTTTTTAATATGTTAAAAGGGAACACATTATACATTGTTATACATTATACTCTCTCCCATTGTTATACATCTTATACATCATCATAAACATTAAAAAGGACCATAAATCTGTCTGTTACATTTTTACCCTGGTCTTCCTCCAAAGAGCTGAAGTGGTCATAAATAGTTATTATTACCTCCATTTTATCCTCACAACAACCCTGTGAAATAGGTTAGGCTGTGAGAGAGCAGCTGGCTCAAGGCAACCCAAGGATCTTCATGGCTGAATGAGGATTTAAAGCTGGCTTTCCCTAGCCCTAATCTGACATTACCATATTATGCCGGTTCTCTTCAAAGATAGACCTCCCACAACAACATATTCTGAAGTGATCCATGAAACACTGGGGAGACCATACTAGTGAAGAGTTAGTTTATCCTACCGGGGGTATTTACTTCAACAAGCCTATGCAGAAATTGTAAAGCTCCTAGCATCCCTGTGCACCATCTTTCATTCTAAGTCCAAAACAACAGGAGCCCAGAACTAAACTCTCTTCAGAATCTGAACAAACCTACTCAATAGGTCAGTTCCTTCTTGGTCCATTTTCTTTTTCTTCTCTGCTTTCATTTCACCAATCCCTCCTGTGCAGTCTTCTAGAAATATGGCTATTCAATAACATCACTTAAAATTCAACAGACTGCTTACCTGATATATCCATAAATGCCCGATCCCAAAACTCATCCACTGTGTAGCATTCTGCTGAAGTGATATTGACTGAAAGAACAATGTCATCCTCGACATATTTGAGTATAAGATTATTGATAACAATGTTGACATTGTTAACAACACGCCAAATTAAACTCTGTACATAGCCTAAAAAATAAACATGGAATTATTTAGTCCTTTGTTTGGAAACTACACTGAAAAACAGAGAACTGGATTCACTACATTCAGTAACATAAGGCAATCATACTCACTGAAAACCTGACTCACTTAATAAACAAAAGTACACAGACTCTATCACATAGCTTATATGCGTCTACTAAACAGTGCACAGGTGGGTAAAGCAGCAACTTAAAAAAACCTCCTTGTTGGATGTAACAAGTTTAAAACACTTCAGTATTTACAGGGTTAATGTTGTTAGTATTGTAAACAGGAAGTCACATGTTTGTTTGTAACCAATGTATTTACTAGAATGCCCGGGAACTTTGTAAGAACCTTAGCTATTTGATTGGAAATCAATGTATCAGGTATTTAGCATATTGGGGTTCTCCTTCCTGTTCTTTGTTCTTGTTGAGGAGGAGAAGCCATTCTTCCTGTCTTGTCTCTCTAGCTAGAAGAATGTAGCAATGTAGCTCTTTTGTTATTTTACTTCCCATGTACCCTTTTCCCATGTTAGTGTTACAGTAAACTTTTATACTTTTTATATTCACATGGACTCAGTCTCTCAATACTTGCTCTGCTGACTATGATTTTTACTCTGCTTAAATACAAACTTTCTTTAAGAATCACCCAACACTCCTCCATTTTTCATTTTAACAAAAGAAACAGAAAGCAGTAACAAATACTACAAATTGATCCATATAAAGTTGCAAAGCACAGCTTTCCAATTTGTATGTGGGTAACCCAGTCACCAGTGGACATTAGCTGTTGCCCCAACAACCAACAGAAAGTGCTGCATGTATCACGCAACACCAACAAGGTGATCCCCACTACTAGGAAGCATCAGTGCAGATGCAGTCCATGTGCCCATCTTTCCTCTCCCGCACCAGAAACAAACACAGAGTAAGCAACGATTTAAGATGCATAAATTTGATAACTCAAGCTTACTCTAAAGGATAATACTTTTAATATCCATTTTCATGTAAACACCCCAACAGAAAAATGATGGAGTATTGGATTCCCAAGCTTGGAGTGATCTCCAGTAATTATACTAAAACTATGCTTTCTGCACTACTTTCATTCAAGGGGCTTATTTTGTTCCCGATTCTGGAGAAGAGACACATGAAGGGGAAATGCTTGGTATTAAAGTGGCTACAGGAGTTCTGTTTAGGAAAGGATAAGTTTCCCCAAGTCAAAACTGAATGTAGTTATGCCTTTTACTTTTACAAGGCCCAACTTATATAACTACCTGGTGGCAAATCAGGATCAGGAGAGGTCTGTTGAATTCTTCGTGGTCTCACTGATGTCTTTGTACTTTCTGTGGTGCTACGAGTTGTCGAACTGGAGCCACAGCTTTCATGGTCATCCTATAAATTGTAACAAATACTCATCATGAACTCCATCAGGGGAAAGAAAGGCAAGCCGTTTGACAACTAGGCCAGTTTATCCACTTTGAAACTACAGCATGAGTGAACAATTATAGATTAAAATACAGATAACCAAAGAGCTTTCGGTTTGTTTCTCAAACCACAGACACCCCCCCCCCATATTTTTTTACCTGCTGGTGCTTACAATAAAGGATACTATATCAATACAGAACTATACAGAATCTTACCAGAATTATACATTAACACTGGAGTCAACAGTCATTTTTTTCCCCTTAGTAAAATACTTAATGTAGTAAAAAAAGCAGTAATCTCTTACATATATTCATATCTGTCTGGGCATTTTTTTTTGCAGAGGTAAGAAGATGCTTTCTTAATGATAAGAAATAATATGCTATTTATATGGAACATCTAAGTTAATATACTCATTCTTGGGAACATAAACTTAAGTGTGTTAAAAAAAGTCAAAAGATTTAACCAAAACCTCTCAAAATGAGCATTTTTAAAATAAACAGCCACTAATATTATTGTAAAACAAAATTCGGAGTTTAATTACTGGAAGACAACCATGTGGCCATGAACTTACAAGAACCATGTTGCTATTTAGATCTTTTTATGTTAAAGAAATCTGCAGTCACACATATTTCTGTTCAATGTTAACTTTGAAAACACACAATTAATTTTTGAAACATATGTGGCTGCCTCATAAGACCAGAAATAAAACATGTTCATTAAAGAGATGTGAAAAAGTTCCAAGTTAACTGCCAAAACTAGCATAATTATGAAAATATTTAACGCTGGAACCAACTGAAATCACATACTGCATAGAGATTACACTGATGTCATGACAAGCTTCCCAGCCAAAATGCACTAAAACTACTACAGCCTAATAAATCTAGGTCACACTATATGACAAACATTTTCAAGCTTAAAACATTCAAATGATGGTTTTCCATTAAAAAGAAACATTTTATTAGTTCCAATTTTAATAAATTTTATAACAAAAATAGAGTTTCAATAGGTCAACAAATTATTCCAAAAGACTCAAGATAGTAGGTATCAAAATCTAAAAGAATTATGAAGTTTCTCTGTAAGTGTTTCAGGATGCATTTTGCTTAAGCATTTACTCAGTTGCTCTGTAATCACAACTGTGAGGGCTGAAGCTGTTTGAAAACAATCGCATTTTCTTTATCTTTGTTATACATCCAAGGATTCCCATAAGCAGAAAAAAATATATTTTTACCTAGTAATTGTCAACAGGTAAGCTTCAAAAAGCCAAATACACACAAGAAAAATATCACCTATTTAAGTACATCAATAAACTATACTTTCTGCAGGCTGTGTGATTGTGTAATTCCTTGATACTCTCAGCAGGGAGCATATACAAACTTCCATTTTCAGTCTCCCTTCCCAAGGAAACATACATTTTAGCTAGCTTCGATGGCCAGATATTATTTGTGTTTATCACTGGCCACACACCTTTTCCAGCTTCTCTGATTCATAAGAACATAAGAACATAAGAACATAAGAGAAGCCAATGTTGAATCAGGCCAATGGCCCATCTAGTCCAACACTCTGTCACACAGCGGCCAAAATATACCAGGTGCCATCAGGAGGTCCAGCAGTGGGGCCAGGGCACCAGAAGCCCCCCCACTGCTGCCCCCTCCAGCACCAAGAATAGAGTGCATCACCTGCCCCAGACTGAGAGTTCCCATCTATACCCTGTGGCTAATAGCCACTGGTGGACTTCTGCTCCATATGTTTATCTAATTCCCTCTTGAAACTGTCCATGCTTGCAGCTGCCACAACCTCCTGTGGCAGTGAATTCCATATATTAATCACTCTTTGGGTGAAGAAGTATTTCCTTTTATCTGTTCTAACCCGACTGCTCAGCAATTTCATAGAGTTCTTGTATTGTGAGAAAGGGAGAAAAGTACTTCTTTCTCAACCTGCTCAATCCCATTCATAATCTTATAAACCTCGATCATGTCACCTCTCAGCCGTCGTTTCTCCAAGCTAAAGAGCCCCAAGCATTTTAACCTTTCTTCATAGGGAAGGTGTTCCAACCCTTTTATCATTCTAGTTGCCCTTCTCTGCACTTTTTCCAATGCTATAATATCCTTTTTGAGATGTGGTGACCAGAACTGTACACAGTATTCCAAATGAGGTCGCACCAATGATTTATACAGGGGCATGATGATACTGGCTGATTTGTTATCAATTCCCTTCCTAATAATCCCCAGCATAGCGTTGGCCTTCTTTATTGCAGCTACACATTGTCTAGACATTTTCAGCGAGTTATCCACTACGACTCCAAGATCTCTCTCTTGGTCCGTCTCTGCCAGTTCAGACCCCATCAACGTGTATTTATATTTAGGATTTTTGGCTCCAATGTGCATCACTTTGCAATTGGCCACATTGAACCCCATTTGCCATGTTGACGCCCACTCACCCATCCTCAACAGATCCTTTTGGAGTGCCTCACACTCCTCCCTGGTTTTCACCACCCGGAACAACTTCGTGTCATCTGCAAACTTAGCCACATCACTGCTTACTCCCAATTCCAAATCGTTAATAAACAAGTTAAAAAGCATCGGACCGAGTACTGATCCCTGTGGTACCCCACTGCTTACCACCCTCCACTGAGAAAGTTTCCCATTTATACTCACTCTCTGTTTCCTATTTATAAGCCAGTTTTTGATCCACAAGAGGACTTGTCCTTTTATCCCATGACTATTGAGCTTACTTAGGAGCCTTTGATGAGGAACTGTATCAAAAGCTTTCCGGAAGTCAAGGTAAATAATATCTATTGGGTCCCCCCTGTCCACATGTTTGTTCACTCCCTCAAAAAACACTAACAGGTTAGTGAGACAACCTTACAGAACCCATGCTGAGTCTGCCTCAATAGTTTTTGTTCATCAATGTGCCTACTAATTCTTTCCTTAATAACAGTTTCCACCAACTTACTCGGTATCGATGTCAGACTGACTGGCCTGTAATTTCCCGGATCTCCCCTAGAGCCCTTTTTAAAGATGGGAGTGACATTAGCTACCTTCCAGTCCTCAGGAATGGAGGCAGATTTTAAAGAAAGATTACATATTTTTGTCAGGAGATCCACAAGTTCACATTTGAGTTCTTTCAGAACTCTCGGATGAATGCCATCCGGGCCTGGTGATTTATTAGTTTTTAAATTGTCCATCAGTCGGAGGACTTCCTCTCTTGTTACCGCAATCTGATTCAGGTCTTTCAAACCCCCTCCCGAAATCGGTGCTTCTGGAGTGGGCAAACACCTCCTCTTCCACAGTGAAGACAGAGGCAAAAAATGCATTCAGCTTCTCAGCCATTTCCCTATCATCCTTCACTACTCCTTTTACCCCTTGGTCATCCAAGGGCCCCACTGCCTCCCTGGCTGGCTTCCTACTTCTAATGTATCTGAAGAAAGTTTTATTGTTGGTCTTTATGTTTTTTGCGATATGCTCCTCATATTCCCTTTTTGCTTGCCTGATCACAGACTTGCATTTTATTTGCCATAGTCTGTGTTCCTTTTTATCAACCTCACTAAGACTAGCTTTCCACCGCTTAAAGGAATCCTTCTTACCTTTTACAGCTTCCATTACTTTATTTGTTAACCATGCAGGCTTTTTTCTATACCTATTTGTACCTTTCCTAACCTGCGGTATATATTTTTTCTGAGCTTCTAGGATTGTCTTTTTAAATAGTCTCCAAGCTTCCCCAATGGTTTTGACCTTCTCCACTCTTCCTTTCAATTTCTTCCTCACATGTCCCCTCATACCAGAGAAGTTACCCCTTTTAAAGTTAAAAGTGGTTGCGTCAGTCTTTTTGGGCAACTCCCTATCTGTACAAATGTTAAACTCAATGACATTATGGTCACTGTTCCCAAGTGGTGCAATCACTTTTACATCTCTCACCAGGTCTTGGGTGTTACTTAGGACCAAATCCAGGATCGCCTCTCCCCTGGTAGGATCTGTGACCATCTGTTCCACAGCACAGTCATTGAGAGTGTCTAAAAACGCAATCTCTTTTTCCCGACTAGAACTCATATTGACCCAATCAATGTGTGGGTAGTTAAAGTCGCCTATTACAACACAGTTATTTTGTCTAGCCGCTATCTTTAATTCATTCATCATTTTATAATCCTCCTCTATCTTTTGATCTGGTGGGTGATAACAAACTCCCACTGTTAAGCCTCCTTTTGGACCCACTATTTCAACCCATAGCATTTCCAGAAGTGAATCCAATTCTCTTACCCTCTCAATCTTACTGGACGGTATACCCTCTCTGACATACAGAGCCACCCCACCTCCAACCCTTCCCCCCATCCTTCCGATATAATTTATAACCAGGAATCACTGTATTCCACTGATTTTCCTCATCCCACCAAGTTTCTGAAATACCCACAATGTCTATTTCCCCCCCCAACACCAAGCATTCCAACTCCCCAATTTTACCTCGGAGACTTCTAGCATTTGTGTATAAACACTTATAGTTTCCCATGTTTGTTAAGCCCACAGCCTTCCTCTTGCTGCCTCGAGACCTTGTCAGGCAGTTCCTATCATTAGCCACAGTCTCAGTGGACAATTGTAATCCATTTCCTTGTACAAAAGTAATAGCTACCCCTTCATCTCTTTGAGATGAGCCATCCCGAACCAGAGACTTTTCATCTCCTGTCGGCTTTCCCCCATTATTCAGTTTAAAAACTGCTCTGCCACCTTTTTGATTTTGAGTGCCAGCAGCCTGGTTCCTTCTCGGGACAAGTGGAGACCGTCCCTTTTGTACAGCTCCCTCTTGTTCCAAAAAGCATCCCAATGCCTAACAAACTTGAACCCTTCCCCCCTACACCACCGTCTCATCCACGCATCGAGACTCCTGATCTGTGCCTGTCTCTCCGGCCCTGCGCGTGGAACAGGTAGCACTTCCGAGAAGGCTACCTTGGAGGTCCTGACCTTCAGTTTCCTGCCCAGCAGCCTAAGGATTTAGATGAACAAGGAGAAAATCAAAGGGCCACACCAGTCACTACGAGACAAAAAATAAGGCCAAGGCCGATAATGCAAAATAAAGCAAAAATGCATTTTATTACTCAGTTAAAATTCCCAAGATTCCCTATGCATTTTGCCAAGAGGCTTCTTCAGGAGAATCTGTAATATATAATATTTAATCACATTACTGAGTTTACATAAATAAAGGTTATTTAGTTAAAATTATATAAATAAAGCATTGAGGATTTGAATGAAGAAAGCGGTCAGTCTCTTATTTCAGACTATGTTATGGAAACACTGGGATGGAGTAAGCATCTCACTGCTTCCTAGAATCTTCACAAATCCTGATGTAGAACTGAAATTCTCAGGCTGCCTTTCTCTCAAGTCTGCACATATCAAAAAATATGGGAGAACATCAAGATGGGAGACATCTATCATGAAATGAGAGTCTTCTTCTGGAATGCATGAAAAAATTGCAGGACACATCAGGCTTAACAAACAAAGGCAGATGGTCACCCAAAAGAGATCAGTGGTGGTCCCTGCACACCTAGCAAACACACATATGGATTCCCATCTCTTCTACAGGCTTTTTGTAGTGTAATCTGCTAAATTTAAGACCTGTATGAATAAATTATCTATCCTGGACCCTGTTCAGGTTATTACAGCGAGCATATTAGTATGGCACTGATTTGGTGGCAATGCCTTCAATCTGTAAAAACACCACAACCTTATTCAGAAGTGTTCTAACAGAATCCCTATGGGTTGCATTTGTAACATAAATACATACTCAGGAAGTCTTTAACCATTAAGGTGTATCTAATTAATGCACATTCCAGTTTAAGAGCACAAGAAATAAGCAAAAGAAATGCTACAAGCCATCAAACCAAGGTTAACCTAGTCTTCCATTCTATGAAAGAATTTTAGTGGCCATCAGAAGGACCTATATAACTTAGCTAGTAGATGATCAACAGACATGGGCCATCTTCAATGAACTTCAGCCTAGTTCTTGAACTAGTGTATAAGTGTACTGCATAGAAGAGACTGGATGTTATATTAGTGTATTTCTGTTCACCCCAATGCACTTCACAGATCCTGAATAAACTATCCGAGCTGGCCACAGAGAAGTAACTAAGAACTGTGAACACCAGCAACTACAACTTGTAAAAAGACAGCTAGCTTAAGTATGGATACTAGGTTGATATGAGTCACTAATATATTGTACATAAATAGCATCTTGCATTGTTGATTTGTCAGCACAAAATAGTCCTGAAATGATTCTGAAATAATTTCCTGAAATAATTCTGAAGACTCATGAAAGATCTCATCAGTAAAATAGAAGAACTTGAACAAAAAAATTCCTTCACTCACTTTCACCTTCCCGTGCCCTAATCCATTCATCATGTAAATTTCCCAACCTACCTATCTTTCCCTGAAAGGGGAAGAGCTGGCATCAGAGCACAGTAAGGGTAGGCAGAACCCATCACTGCATCAATCTGGCCGGGGTCCAACCGAATCCTAATGCCTAGGTGACAAGATTAGCCCCTAGTACTTCCTTCATGTGCCAAGAGCAGAGGAAAATAGCATTTTAAAGTGCTTAACATAAAATGAAATCTGCTGGATTACATTTCAAATAACTGAAAACAAAATTATTTCTGCTAAATTGCAGCCAAAAATAATATCAAAGACTGCAAGGCAATATAGGCCTATTTAAAAGCTTGAACAGTTTGCTAGTTTACTAAAAATATAAATCACAAGGTTTCATGTTATATACAGAGACTTTAAATTAGGAATGAGAAAAATGTTGCCTATTTCATTTTATTACATTAGATTATATATTTGTCACTGGCTTTGATTCTCCACTTTTTATTATTTTTATATATTTACATTACTTACAGTCCACTTTTCTCATTGGGACTTACACATATGGAGTCGGTACAATAGAAAAAATGGGACATTCAATAACCAATGCATTAGGATCTTACAAGTCAGGAACCACTAGAAAGAACTGAAGGATATCATAAGTATTCACATGACACCTTAAGCGGTACAGAAATTACATAACAGGATCCTGTTAACAATAAACTATCTACAGCAGCATAAACCACAGACCCAATCATTCATCCAAATAAGTTTGTGAAGCAGTCTGTACCGTGCAACCCTATTACCTGCACAGAAAAGCCCTCCTGAACAGTTTGGCTTTGCATAGTTTGCAGAAAGCCAGAGCAATAGGAGATTTTCTGACTTCCATTCCACAAGGTGGGAGCAACAAAGGAGAAAGCATGTATATGGGCAGTCACTGATTTTGCCCACTGGCACCAGCAGAAGCCCCTGCTGACATCAGCAAAGTCATGGCGAAGCAAAGGCAGAGAGGCAGTCCTGCAAATAAGAGGGATTAAGGCCATGAAGGGCTTCGTATGTGATAGCCAGTACCTTAAACTGAGCCTGGTAACAAATGGGCAGCCAATGGAGCATCTACAGAATGGGGTAATATGCATGCTCTGTCTAGCTCCCATTAATAGCCAAGCTCCAGTCTTCTGGGCCAGTTGGCATTTCCAAGTTTATTTTGAGGGGAGACCAATGTACAGTGAATTACAGTAATCTAATTCTGATGTTACCTTGGTGTGCATCCTGGTGGCCGGGTCAGCAATATCAAGGTAAGGGGCCATCTTACGGGCTAGGCTGAGTGAGTAAAAAGCCTTTTTTGCAGTTGCACTAACTTGCTTCTCCAGTAATAAAGTGGGTCCACTATGACCCCAAGGCTTTTAACTGAGTCAGCAAGGGTCAGCTGAATTCCATCAAAAGTAGGGAGAACAATGTCCTTAAAGATCTCCTCCTTCTCAACTTGCATTAGCTGTCTTTTCAGGGTTTGTTCTTGCATTGGTAAATTCATTTGTATATTCTACAGTATTTAAATGCAATTTATGTAGTCTTTATATATTTGTAGCGTAAGAAAAGGTAAAGGTAAAGGTTCCCTTGCTCGAAAGCCAGTCGAATCCGACTCTAGGGTTGCGGTGCTCATCTCCGTTTCAAAGCCAAAGAGCCAGTGTTGTCCGAAGACGCTTCCATGGTCATGTGGCCGGCATGACTAAACACCAAGGTGCACGGAACGCTGTTACCTTCCCACTGAAGTGGTACCTATTTATCTACTTGCAGTTTCTTGCTTTCGAACTGCTAGGTTGGCAGGAGCTAGAACTAGAGACGGGCGCTCACTCCGTCATGCGGCATCCGGGTCTCGAACTGCTGAACTACCGACCTTCCACAGCCTGCAGTTCAGCGTCTGAACCACTTGAGCCACCGCAGCTCCACATTTGTAGTGTAGTCAATATATATTATTGATGCACACAAGGATTCACTGATTGATGTACCAGTAATGTTGCAAAAAAACTGTAGCTTCGATGCAGCAAACAGAAAATGGTTAAAGTCTAGTAAACAAAATCAAGGGGTTTTTTGCACAGAGGAGAAGTACAATTAAAATGAGGATTTGGGGTTGAACCAACAAGCATGACATATTAAAAATTATCTCTGCTTCAAAAAGGATTACCCTGGGAATACTAATCAGTGCAGGGGGCTACTGTACAGAACTAGTTGATTCCTAAGCAATTATGAGGAGGCCACAGAATTTTCAGCTTCTTTCCCTAGTCCTTACCCACTCAAACATGTGACCCCACAGTTGTTCATGGCATGCACCAAATTAGCCAGAGCTGATACTAATTAAGATGCCTTTGCAATTAGAAGCTACAATTTGAACCTCATTACAAGTCCTCCTTTGTACTAGGACTGTAGCCTGGTTAGCACTGGTTGATATAGCAATGAAACAAGATGAAGGGTAGGGGAAAGTCTGTTGGGAGGCAGCTCACTCTTGGTCTCTTAACTATTGTTAAAGACAAGGCAGTATTACATCTGCATTAGCCCAGGGACTTTTTCCCCCTGAATTCTTTCTTCTAGCAATTCAATGTTCATTGCTCCTTAGGCAATCTCTGTTGAATCTTGTGAGTTTAGCAATTTCATAATCCATTGAAATATTTGAAAAATGTGATGCTTCTCAAATCTTTTCATCTAGACTAAAACAAACAATTCCTTCCAACTTTTGGCCATTCTCAAAACCCTTTCCTGAATGTGCTTTTGTTTATCACTATGATTTGTAATCATGCCAATGACAATTAAATGCATTCTTAATTCTTTCAATTTAAATCAGTTAAGAGTTGCAATACTTAGTTTTGTATGCAACATAATTTCAATCAATTACATGTAAATCAAGTCATTCAAAAAATTACCAGGTGCATCCAATATATTAATGTGAGCAACTTTCACATTTCTTCCTTTGCTACTGTATGATTTGTGTAATTATAGCTTTAAAAATTCTTCTTTTGACTAGGTACTAGCAACAGCTCTGCATGGAGAACCTAATTTCTCCTGAACAATGTTTGAGTCCAGTGGCATCTTTAAGACCATCAAAGTTTTATTCAAGGTATAGACGTCTTCATCCATCTTCTTTGAAGAAGATATTGCAAGGTCGCCTCCATGCTTGAGAGGAGATGGATGGAGATGGATACTCTTTGCATTCCACAAATAAGGATACAACTGCCCTTGAATCTCCAATTTTGACATCTTTATTTCCTTCACTATGTCCACCGCCCCAATTAAACCCAACAAATGCTAACCATAAACTAAGATTTGCTTTTCCTGTTTGGTCCTTGAATTGTTTAAATGTCTCCATCATGCCGTATGCTAATTTACTGCTCACCCTCTACCTATATCTATGGACTGGTAATTTCCATTTCATTGTATCTGAAGAATTGTGCATGCACATAAAAGCTTATACCTTGAATAAAACTTACCTGAATCTAATTTCTCCTGCCATCTCTTAACAGCTAGTAAAATAAAAATGGAAATGTAGTAAGAAGGTAAGCAGTGGCAATCAACAAACAGATTCAACCACCCAAGAGAACTAAACTATAAACTTTCTGCAAAATAAATAAGCAGTTACTTTCTGGTATTCAACCAGGCTCACTCAGCATGTAGAAAATCAGGTCAACAGGACAGAGAAAATAAGATTTATAAGTAACATGGGAAAACAGGGGAGTGTGGGAAAGTGAAAATTTTGGAAACATCTTCTAATTTTCTTATATAATGCCAAAGACAGAAGCTCAGGGAATATTCAATGTCTAAAGAGAAATGAATGTAACTTGTTTCAAATTAAAGCAAACCATAGAATAACCTTTGTGATTTATTATACTGTGAGCTATTTCAGCAACAGTTCATGGCAAAGGTAAATTTAAACTTGATTACAGATTATTCTACATTCAAACTGTTTTCATTCAAGTTAATATATAGCTTAAAATCTACTTTTTTACAAACAATATTTTTATATCTATATTCTTGTTTGGGCACCAGGTAGTTTTCTGTGGTCCAGAAGAAGAATATGGAAGTTCAGATTTCTCACATTATACAAAAATCCAAGTTTGGAACAGCAGCCCGATGTGGTAGTTTCCACAGAAAACAATGGTTTTACTTTTTCCACGCTATACAAACATGGGGTGAGCACAAGCCTTTGGCTAAGTCTGAAGTAGTTATTTGGATCCCAGCCTCTATATTTTCACACTACTTAAGAGAAATAAGTCTACATACAAATATAGATAATGTATGTATCTATCTATTATATTTTTATACTGTCTTTTCTTCAAGGAGCTCAGAGCAGCATACATAGTTGTCCCTTCCTCAATTTAAACCTGGTACATACAACAGCATAGGCCCTGAATGCAAGTGCAATGGCTCCCACCTCCGTACTATCCTGGCACAGACAATCAAATGGAGGAACTGGCTACATGAATTCTCCCTCCCTGCAATCAGCAACATCCAAAAAGCAATGCCACTCATCGTGGAAAGGGGGTATACAAATGGCCACTTTCTTCACACGGTACAGAGGCTGGGAATGTAGAATGCTGCACAAATATTTATTTATATAATTTATAGTTCACCTTTCTCACTGAGATGTCTGTCTTTCTCACTAGTGTCATGCTTACATCAGGCTTCTGTCCTTCTGCCAGAAGGAGCTAATGACCCAGGGAGGATCAGAGCTAGTCTAATAGGCAGGTAGTGTGTAGAGTATCCATGCATATCAATTATTAGGTAGAATATACCACACCTTTAAACTTCATTGGACCACTGTTATGAGCATACAGAAAAATAATAATTTAGATGTTTAAAAAGAAGTCACAGCAAGAAAGTTCAAAATTAGCTTTGGGCAAGGTTAGAAAGAAATCAATTAGAATTTTACGTAACAAAATTTTGTAGTGGCTCTGTTCCTTTCAAAGGTGGGTAGATCTCCAAAGATGGCACTGGAACACTACTAACTCCAGTATTTGACTGTGGGTGCCCACAATTCCAGCTCATCTCCCATATTATCCAGTTTCTTCATGAAATGATGGGGTGAGGGCATTAAAAAAACTGCACTGGCTTCGTCCAGATATTGATGACACCAAATGGCATCTTTCCTTTCAATCTAATTGCAGGAAAGCTGTAGGAGCCCTGAACCACTGCCTGGACTCAGGAAAGGCCTGAATGTGGGCAAACTAACTAAAACTTAACTTAAACCAGAGATGAATGATGTGGATTGGATGGTAAAAGTGATTCAGGAATACATATACAAGCTGTTCTGAATTGTGTTATATTCCCCCCTGAAAAATCAATTTATACTTTGGGAGTACTCCTGGATAACTAAAGGTGGCCTGTAGTCATTTTTTCCATTGCAGCTAGCTTGCCAACTAGAGCTGACCTGATTACATTCAGGTGGGTAGCCATGTTGGTCTGAAGCAGCAGAACAAAGTTTGAGTCCAATAGCACCTTTAAGACAAACAAAGTTTTATTCCGGGTATAAGCTTTCATGTGCATGCATTCTTCTTTAGATACAATGAAATGGAAATTACCATTCTATACATATAGGTAGCGGATAGGCAGTAAATCAGCATATGGCATAATGAAGATGTTTAACCGATTCAGTTTCTCCTTGGATTGTGGAGCTGGACTCCCCTTCCCTTTTGTTTTTTCATAACAGTCTAAAAAGCTTATTTCAAAAGAATTAGGTTTTGATTTCTTGCACTGGGGACTTTTTAGATCTCCTATGTTTTATCCCTACTGCTTGCTGATGCTTGCTGTGCTGTTTCTACCTATACTAATGTGTTGACTTGTACATGAATGGAGATTTCTGGCTCAGCTGTGAATACTTTAGATTTCCAAGTTAATAGGAATATTTCTAATGCTATTAGAGCTTAGGGGATTGAATTTTGCCACAATAGATTGAAAAATCTTGCAAATAAGAATACGTTTTTTCCATCAAAACTGCAATATTCTGCTAAATTTATCACTTGGATATTTCACAGCTGGTAAAAGTACAAAGGAAGGCAACCAGGATGATTGGGGGCTGGAGCACCTTTCATATAAGGAAAAGCTGGAGATCTGGAGCCTAGAAAAAAAAAGACAGCCAAGGGAAGATGTGATATTTGATAAAATTATGTTTGGGGTAGACGAAGTGGATAGAAGGAGCTTTTTCTTCCTCTCTCACAATATTAGAACTCAGGGGCACCCAATGAAGATGCTGAGAAATAGGTTCATGACGGACAAAAGGAAATACTTCTTTACTCAACAAGTAATTAACCTGTTGAATTCACTGCCAGTGGAGGTAGTGATGGCCACAAGAATAGATAGCCTTAAAAAGGGGTTACAAAGATTTATAGAGGATAAGTCTATCAGTGGCTACTAGCCATGGTGACTGAAGGGAGCCTTCATATACTGAGGAAGAAGACCTCTGAATGCCAGTATTGGGAGGAAGCATCAGACAAGGGCCATAGCCTCTATAGCCTGCTGTTTGGCCCTCTAGAGCACCTGCATGGCTGCCGCATGAAACACTATGCAGGATTAGATGGACCACTGATATGATCCAGAAGCCTTCTCTTATGTTGTTAATATGTAAATACTGAAATATGCTAGAAAAAATGGCTTCTCAAGAATAACTTTGAATAAAGTGGCCACGAATTAATACTCTTTGCATGAACTGAGAAGCTGGAATAAACTTACATCTAAGGAAGACTATGGGAACATACCTTATGATATAAGTGACCTCCCATATGTACTGCCATGAGACCAAAATCATCTACCAGTAATGGTTCAAGTAGCGGGACACAGGGAATATTTCATTCCCACCATGGAACACCACCAAAGAGAGAGGGAAAGCTGGCATCCAGATAAGCAGGTATCAGGAAGCACTGCCTTTGCCACTGCCTCCTAAGAACTGGCAATAATAGCACTGACTACAGAATTTCCTTTCCATGTTAGCTCCCTATCACCATGGATTGGATCTGGCCAGCTTTTTCATTCAATCTCACCTAATTCTCCTCTTTACTCCAGCTCCAGTTGCACATGCTTTTTTTTCTATGCAGCTCCCATGATACCCAGCATAGCCTTTTTGGTTGTCAAAGCAGACCCTTCTCCTCTTTTTTTCTCACCAGCAGAAAAGCTGGTTGGATTCAACCCTGTCTTTTGAGTTTTAGAGACCAGGTGAAAATACTTTTCATATCCAAGGTTTGTTGTTTTCTGTTGAGAAGAGTTTTGTAGTTTCTGATCTCTTCCATACTGTTTTGCTTTGTTTGCCTGTCCTACTAGATCACCCCATAAGCAATAGTTCTGTTACAGCCCCTCTGGAAGGCCTCAAGGAAATATGCATGCCTCTTACCTTTAGGGCTGTCATCCCCCCAATGGGGGTGCCCAATCCCCACCGCCCAGCTGGCCAGCAGGGGGAGCCCCACCCCAAACATTATCAGTGGGCCTGATGTGTCCAACATAAAGACATCACCCAGAGGTGATGTCATCACACTGGGCATGTCACACAGGGGATGCTCTAGCATTTGGGTAAAAACTCTCTGACAGAGAACTGGTGCCCCCACCAGCAGCCAGATAAGATCTGGCAACCCTACTTTCCTTCCAGAAGACTCTTCCAAAGCAGTGAGGCAGCAATACAAAAGGCTGAGATTGTGAGACACTGTATCTTCAAGAGAAGGGGGGCACCTACTAGGAGACCTTGTTCTAAGGAGTGTAATTGCTGCACAGGCTCCTATCAGGAGAGATGTCCTTCAAGTATGTACACCCCAAGTCATGAAGGGCTCTAAAGGGTAAGCACCAGCACCTTAAATTAGGCCTATAAACAAACAGGCAGCCAGTGAAGACATGTCAGGGCCCATATAATGTGGTCCTGACAGACAGACCATGCTAATAAATTGGCCAATGCATTTTGCACCACCTCAAGTTTCATAATAGTATAAAAAGGCCTGTAGAGCATGCTACAGTAATCTAGTGTCATGGCTCTATAGCATGGTTCACCAAGGCCATAAGAATGTAAGACCAGCCCTGTTGGATCAGACCAACTATTCCAGCATACTATTTCACACAGAGGGCCCACAAACAAGGCATAAGATCCAAGACCAAGATCCTAATGTTGCTTCCCAGCATTGGTAATGGAGAGGGTCATTGCCTTTTGGAGTAGGTTAGGGTTGGTGAAGGCTTCTAGTGGTGAGACCCATTTTAGTATCTTAGCATATGAAAGTCTTTTCACTTCTTCCCATACATTTAATAAACATCTCCTAATAAAGTGTTGTTTAAAGTATTTATGAGAGTCAGCTTTTCCATACGATATCCCAAATCTACTGCCCATAAAATTCATTGGATGCTCCCAAGTTCTAGGATTAAAGGGGAGGGTGAGAAAGTTCTCTATCCACCTTCTCCATCTCATGTATAATTATATAAACTTCTATCATGTTTCATGTAGATGTATGCATAAATGGGGTCAATTTTCTAACAAAATTAGATGAAAGAAAGTATTTTTGGCTACCACATTTACCAGAGATTTTTTTCAGACTGGAGTCTTGGATCTAATAGGACCTCAAACAGTCTTCCCTATAAGACAGCTCACAGTTTTTTAGCTTCCAGCTCACACATTTTTCTCTTAGTTCAGGAAGGATGGCCCCAGAGCAAACTAGTTTATGCAGTAGCTGAATCGCTTGCTGACAACTTTAATGTCGGTAGCTCACAAAGAAGAGAAGAGATTGGATTTAAACCATACCCTTCACTATCTGAAGGAGTCTCAGAGTGGCTCACAAACTGTTTTCCCTTCTCCTCCCCACAACAGACACCCTGTGAGGTAGATGGGGTTGAGAGAGCTCTGGCAGAAACTGCTCTTTTTCAAGGACAGCTGTTATCAGAACTACGTCTTGCCCAAGGTCATCCAGCAGCTGCTAGTGGAGGAGTGGGGAATCAAACCTGGTTCTCCCAGATTAGACTCCGCACACTTAAGCACTACACCAAACCAAATTTTTTCTCTCAAGATTCCACAGCTTAGAGGAAGCGTTGACCCAGATATTTAACACTCCCAAACTACATATGATTGAGTTCAGGGATATTAAAAAATAAGGGAGGGAAAGACCTGAACCTTGAGGGACTGTACCCATTCTAGATCCCATGAATCTGATTCACCATCTTCCACAATCACAGCTTGAGTACAGCTTGCTAAACCATTTTAATACTGTTCGACCTAAACCTCTCTCATTTCTGTGTTTCAGCAGAAGCATATGGTCCAAAATGTCAGAAGTAACGGAAAGATCTAATTAAAAAAGCAGACGTGTATTTTCCTTATCTATCTGAATACCCAGTCATCTATCAATGCCACTTAAGTGTACTAAAGACAGGTGTAAAGCCTAATTGAAAATGCTTAAGGACACATGTGTTATTCCAATAGACCTGGCATAGTTCTGCCACTACATGTCCAATAATTTTCCCCCAAAAAAGGCGCCCTTGGCACAGATGTATAGTTGATGAATACCTGCTCACCCTGCAGAAGCTCCAAAGGTCTAATAATCGCCTTTCAGGGGCCATGGAAATATCCCTTTCAGTAAAGAGGCATTCACTGTTTTCTAGATTACCTCACTATGAAACCACAAAAGATATGTGTCTAGGAAAGAGGTGGAGCAATGGAGTAGCGAAGTGGTTGGGAATCCAGACTCTCTGGATCTCACCAACCTTTAGAGCTTTTTAGGGGACTTTCTTGACATTTCTGGACTCCTCTGGATTTGACAAGGGTCCACCAGTTTCTTCGGGAGTAAGAACTGGTTGCAGAAGACTTTTTACTGAGCTCCCCACTCAAGGCAACAGCGGGTGAAGATTTCAGTTCATCTTGACGCAGAAGCTCTGAAGGACCGGCTGCAGGAGTCTGTCAGCTGGGAAGCTACTTCCAAGCTCAAGATAAGAGATTTTTATACTTTGCTGAAGTCATCTTGGAAAACATCCCGTAAGCACTCTTATCTTTTATTTTAATTGCTAATTTTGGAACACATACTTAATTGCCTCTATAAATATATCCCAGTGGTGATGGGAGGAGATAAACTCCTGTAACAAACAGCCAAATAAAGACTTGGGAATGCTTATTACACCAAACATGCAGGGGGAAAAATACTTTGAAATGTTCTACCTGCTATTTGGAAAATACTGATACAGAGGCTTACTGCATTCTTAAAGAACTTTTCTGGATTTAGACAAAGGGAAGCAGGCTAAAATGGCGCTGAGCACATTCCTGTAGTGAATGTTGTGTCTGCTGAGGGGAGAGATGGCGTGTGCGGACTCAATTGAATCGAAGGAGTACAGGATGAGTGAAAATATACAACTTCTGTTAGACGATGAATGGATTTACTTCAAAAGCCAATTGGCAGAAAAAATTGCAAAGGCTGTAGTGGATGCTCTGGAGCCCTGCTGGGTCTGCTATCAGCAAACAATCACAGAGACACAGATGACGTCGGATTCCACACAAGATGAGAAATGACAGGAACTGAGGGGAAACATTATAAATGATGGGCCGGCTGGAGATAACATAAATGATGCCTACTGTCTGCTTTTACGTAAAAATAGACTAGAGAATGGGACTTTTAAAAATCAATGGCATAAAAGAAGAACAATTTTGATGAGATATTTCCAAAGGAAGCAAGAGAAATTTAAGCTAATAGACTCAGTATCCTTGGACAGATAACATGGTCGTTATTAGTTGAAGAGATAAAGATCGTTAAAACCAGATCTTTTAAGCAGAAGAGATATGTTTATTTACTGTTTGCTTGGTATTTGGCTATATGATTACTTGATATCTGACTGATTTATGAATATAAGCTAAAGTGAAGCATGTTATAAAATGAAATCAAAGGGAAACTATAGTGTTTAGGCTTGACTTGAGGGGATTTTGAAATCTCACAGTACTGGGAACTTGGAAGGTTATATAAAGGGATTAGATTGTTAAATCAGCAGAAATATAAGCTTCTATTAGCATAGTTATATTGTGAAGTGATGCCTGTGTTTTTTATTTTCGAACTTCATAGATATAAAATATAGCAAGAATAACAGAATATAGATAAAATGAAATATAGCAGATGGAATTTAGATGAATTAGTTCCATAATGGGAAAAGACTGTTGTTTAATGTAAATTTAAAGAAGGAAGGGATATGGGAATGTATGTATAAATGTGATGATGTGAGCAAGATACTTGGCTAGATTTTGTAAAATGTATGGCTCTTTTTTTGTTTTGTGTTACTTTTTAAAAAAATAATAAACTTTGCCCAATTGGGCAAGTTAATTAAAAAAAAAAGATATGGGTCTAGACCAGTGTTCCCTCTAAGCTGAGTTTGAGCTAGCTCAGTTTTTTAGCCTCTGGCTCACACATTTTTGTCTTAGCTCAGGAATGATGGCTCCAGAGCAAACTAATTTATGCAGAAGCCAAATCGCCCACTCACAATTTTAATCCCAGTCACTCACAAAGTAGAATTTTTGTTCACAAGACTCCACAGCTTAGAGGGAACATTGGTCTAGACCACAGGTGTCAAATGTGCGGTTTGCAGGCCAGATTCAGCCCGCACAGTGCTCAAAACTGCCCCCCCCAGCAACTTCCTCCTCCTGCTTCCTCTCCCAGGGCTGCTCCTGTAGCTGCACCCTAGCTTACTTTTCCCCAGCTCTCTCAGTGGCTCTTTGCTTCCTGTCTTCTTTTCTCCCTCCCCCCCTCCCTCCCTCCCTCACGCTCTCTCTCTCTCTCTCTCTCTCTCACACACACACACACACACACACACACTCAGCTCCATGGCTGCTTCCTGCTTTGTGCAAGAGCACTACAAAGACAAGCCTCTATCTCTCTGTCTCTCTCTGTCTCTCTCTCACACACACACAGAGCTTCTGCTTCCTTCTCTGGGGCTGCTCCTCCTCTTTTGGGGAGGGAGGGGAGGAAAGAGAAAGAAAAATTAAAGTTGGAGTCCTATTGCAGCTTCAAGACCAACAACGTTTTTTTCCAAGTATAAGCTTTTGTGTGCAAGCATACTTCTTGGGAGGGAGGGAGAGAAAGGGTGGGTGGATTCTTCTGACAAGCACGATGTACATTGAGGAAATTATTTTGGTTTATTTTGAACAGTTGTGGAGTTTTTTTAAATAATTGGTTTTCTCTCTTCCTATCTGGATTTATTTTCTTTCAAAAGAAACCCCTGATTAGGGATTAGAACACATGGATTGGTCCTTATATCTTGGAGAGTGGAGTGATTTCAGATACCAAATGATAATAGCACAAATTGAAAATGAGACAGGAAAATTAGCTCTCAATTCAGCCCGGGAGATTGCATTGTCTTTAGCGTCATTATCAATAGCAATTCAGCAGTCTCTCTTTCTAATCCCCCTTTAAAATTCCTTTGTAAAAGCACTGCTACTCTTAGGTTAACAACTGAATGTTATGGTTTCTAATATCAGACTTATGTCCATTTATTCTCTGCATCCTCCCGGACAGAATTGAGACTTAGGTTTCCTGACTCAGTACCAATGCTGATATCTCCTCTGCATACCACACCTAATACAATCATGCCCGCTATTACCATTCGGCATCTGAAATCATCTTTATAAAAGTTATATCTCTGGTACCTCATGTTACATTTTATAGCACACATGGCCCAGCCCAACAAAGTGACATTTAAGTCAGATCTGGCCCTCATAACAAATGAGTTTGAAACCTCTGGTGTCTTTCACACTCCCCAGGATGTTGTCAACATTTCAGATGTCACAATTGCTTTGAAGAGACAATTTCCACTGTGTATAATGACATAGCAAATAATAGCATGTGTTCTGTTGTCCCACTGCCATTTAAATATCCCCACAAGAGAGCCTGGCACTGTAGTACTGCTTGATCATTAATTACCAGAAAGGATGCAGACAGGGAGAGAGTGTCCTAAACAAAGCACCAGCTATAGCAGTTAGGGTTTTTTGTTATTCTGTGTAGCCATTTCTGTAGGCAGGAGACCAAGAAGAGCAGTGCTAACCAGCCAGGTACAAACAATGGTTTAGAACTGCATTTTTTAAACCATCAGCATATCACAATTCATTGGCCAGCCTGTACTCAACTATCAAACTGCGCTGGAGTTTAATCAAGCTGCAGTTTATGACAACATCTGGATGCAGCCATCCAGAAAAGCCAAAGCAAAAAAAGATGCTTGTCAGTAAAAAAACAATTTCTTTTAGCAAAACAATTTCTTTTACAAAATATCTGCTTTTGACAAATCTCTGAGATGTACCCAAATACAAGCAGCTATGTGTTTGAAGAGTTACAGCACACTCATTTTAACAACAACATGACTCTTTATTCAATAGCTTTGAAACACTTTTTGAAAGCAACTCTCTGAGTGACAGCCAAACCAACTAGCATGCGAAAAACTCCCACAGGCATCTCATGGCATGATTTCAGTCAACCATATATGCAGCACTATAAAGTCCAACTGTATTGTTGATAGATGCCAGAAATTCAAGGTTTCACTGGAAGATCTCAATTCAAAGGCATGAATAAAATTAATTGAACAATTAACTATCAGCAGAACAAACGCAGGTATTAGAGAAAAAACTATAATTGTTCAAAAGTTCAGTTCTTCAACTGACTGTTAACAAGGGAGCAAAGGATAGGCTGACATAGGCTGACAGAAACTAGACTGTGCCTTGCAGCAGCTGCAGTTAGAGCGGTCTGATGCCTAGAGGAGAACACATGCAAACCCACTCATGTCTGTCTAGAGAGCAGAGGTTAGTACATCTGGACTTAGGGTGCTGAAGGACTGTGTGTCAGTTCCCAAGAAAGTTAATCTTTTTAAAATCCAAAACTCAAGTGAGTTCCTTTCATCCTCAAGTCTTGACCTTCAAGAGAAGTTACAATGATTATATAAGGACCATACTCTGTATGTACTGCCATGACACTGAACAACTTCAAACGGGAGAAGGCAGAGGACACAATCTTGGTGTGCATGGTCATGCTTAGACTTTTCTCTTACAAGATTTAAATTCCCTTGTCCAACTTTAGAATGAAGAAACTTATCTTGCCCATCTTTGGAGAGGCCTTCACTGAGTTTTTCTAGAACTCTATGTGTGGCAAATTCCAAGGCTGGTAAATCCCCTGGGGCCATTACTGCCGGACACTTTTGTTATAAGACACACAAATTCCCATTCAGAGTCCAGCAGGACCCCCCGGCTGACCCAAGTATTGTAATAGTTTAATAGAGCTCTTATACATGATAATATGAAGCCATGTTCACTCAGTCACTTGATAGCTAACCTGACACTAATTCAGGCTAGATGCAAGAACAGGAACGTCAGTGCTTCATTTAAATAAAGGTAAACTGTCACAACTTGAACACTTGGCTAAATATCGTGGAAACAGATAGATAAGTGAAAGTGGAAAGTTTGGTCTTGCAAATGCTGTTGTCATAAGAAAGTCACCAAACTTCTTGTAGTTCAGCTGGATGGGAGTATGGGGCATACATCTATAGAAAGCATTTCCTTGCTGGAACACTGATCAAAGTGCATTCATGCAGAACAGTCTTTTCTCACTAAAACTGTTAAACCTTTGAAATCCACATTCCCATGCTTCTGCCCCCTTCTTCTCTTGGCACTGCAAAAAGGACAGCAGAGGCCCCAGGGAAAAGAAACTGGGTCTATTCCTTTAGTGTTCAATAGCTATTGCTATGTTTACCCTGACCCGATCACACCATCATTGAGGATCTTTTTCCTTCCTATACATAGATAACTGTGCTGCTGGAATGAACTACCCAACTGCCACTGTTTCTTCCCTTGTAAGTGAACAGTTACATAAGGAGCACTGGGCTATGCACATCTGCCACAAAGCACTTCAAGGCCTAAATTCCATCTAAATTTCAAACTCCAGATTTGCAGGGCTGCTTTTTTCTCTTTGCCTCAACCACGACAATCTTCAAGAAAGCTCAACAATTTTTGTTGCCAGCAAAGGTGGCTCAAGTGGTTAAGATGCTGAACTGCAGGCTGTGGAAGGTTAGTAGTTCAGCAGTTTGAGACCCGAGAGTGCTGCATGATGGAGTGAGCTCCCGTCTCTAGTTCCAGCTCCTGCCAACCTAGCAGTTTGAAAGCAAGAAATTGCAAGTAGATAAATAGGTACCACTTCAGTGGGAAGGTAACAGTGTTCTGTGCGCCTTGGTGTTTAGTCATGCCAGCCACATGACCATGGAAACGTCTTTGGACAACGCTGGCTCTTCAGCTTTGAAATGGAGATGAACACCGCAACCCTAGAGTCGGATTCAACTGGCTTTCAAGCAAAGGGAACCTTTACATTTTTAAAGGAAGAATTGGTCCAGCATGACTGAGAGGCCTGAGTCCCACATGTATTCGTAGCTAGACTATACTAACTTTAGATTCAGTCAGCAGGTCTGATATGAGGAAAATTATCTCCAAGTTATTCCTGATGTGGTTGGAACAGTAGTCGTAACTATAAAGACATCATCTGCCCAAAATGTACACAAAGATGGTAAACAACAATTTGGAGGTGGAAACTCATAAGAGTCACAGCTGAACCCTCAAAGCACCAATTAAGTCTAGCCCAAGTTCTTAGCCACTCAACTCCATTCTCTGCACTAACCATAAAGTTATTAAAAGTGTCTCCTTGACTCTTCCCCTCCCCACAACTATATAACACTGGAATGAGAGATCACAAATATTAGAATTTATCTTCTGTAGTCCATGCATTTAAACTAGAAATATTTGTATCTAATTCTGAAGCAATCATTGGGTTACACTGGACCTACTGCTGCAACATATTAATCGAATCCTGACACTACTGGTGGGAAGAATTCATTTTCTAAGGCAATGAATCATGAAGTCACTTCATTTGCCATTCTCAAAATAGTTCAAAACACACATGTCTTTCTCAAAAGATGGTTTCAATTATACCATTAGAACTTTACACACATCTATGTGAATCTTTGTTAGTTATCATGGCCACAAAAAGTATGCAGTTTTTAGCTTTTGATTTATTGAAGATCAAGCAGTGGTTACAACAATTTCTCTGTGGCAAATAAAACCACAGTTTATTACTCATATGAAAAATGGAGGATTCCATAACATTTAAACAGCACAGAAAACACTATTAAGCTTACAGAAGCTTTAAAAAAAGCAGGACATAGAGTTTGACTTAATCCCAAAGCACATTCCAATCTCTCTCTCTCTTTTATGCATTACAAATATATCTCTACTGGCAGTCAACTTTCTTGGCTGTCCAATCTGTTTGCAAACAGCACCTTCATGCTAGTATTCTGCTACTGGTTTTCATGTGAAATTAGCAGCCAGGTGTTAGCACCAACATAGCTCTCAGAATACAGGATAATACAATATTTACCTCAGTAAGCAGTATACTAAATATTAAGGACCAACTGTTGGAATCAGCACAATCAGTGATTTATTTTCTAAAGTGAGTAGTACAAGATCCATCTTAGAAACCAGGCACACAAACATCGTATCCTGAATTCACGTGGTATGATAGTGTTTTGTTTATTTAGTAATGCAAAATGGCATCTTGAATATACTCAGCCACATATTTTATTATTACAAATATTCTAAAGACAATGCCCAGCATTAAAACCGGTTTCTGATCCAAAGTAAGCATATTCTAAAAAAACTAGTGACCATCTGACTATGCACGTCTGACACGCTTGTAAAGTTTCTATACGGAAGTTACTACAGAAATAAAGGCAGTAATGGTATTAACCAGACAAGTAACCCTATGTTAAAATATTCGTTAAAAGGGGGGAAAACCCTCTTATGATGCTTCTTGGTAACATCCTTAGACAGGATGTATATGTCCATGCGTAAGCCAAAGTGTTACTGTTAAAAATATTAAACTGCTCCTTTCAGGTTATTTTCATCATCTCTCTTTGTTGATTTTCTTACCTCAATGACTGTTCCTTTTTGTCTGTATTACCCAGCCCCTGTTATCCATCAGTCCTTTGTCCTGCTATATTGTTCATTCTGCACTCTTCCTTTGGTGCTCCAATTTATCTCACCATCACCTACAGGCATACAATTCCCAAAACCAGGGCACTTTTTGTAGAAAAACCCAGCAGAAACTCATTAGCATAATAGGCCACACCCAACAACAAACTCATTAGCATATTAGGCCACACCCTTGACCGCATAGCTCATTAGCATATTATGCCACACCCTCATGTTACCAGAAGTGTGGTTAATGCTCCCTGAGCTGGTCTATGTGGCGGCGAATCTCCCGTCCGCTGGGAAGCCGGACCACATACAGCCTGGACCCTGCAACTTTGGTGACTACGGCCGGTAGCCACCAATGACCTTCCCCATAGTTCCGGGCAAAGATCTTGTCCCCACACTGGAACACTCTCCCCTGTGCTGGTTCCTCAGATCGTTGCTTGGACTGGTCCAAGTCAGGGTGCAAACGGTCGAGGAGGGTAGATAGCTTTCGGCCCATCAAGAGTTCAGCTGGGCTTCGCCCCATTGCCGAACATGGGGTGATGTGCTGCCTCGAAGGAAAGAGGCCAGCTTCTGATTCCAGTTCCCGCACGTCAGGCGCCCAAGTGATTCTTTTGTCGTCCGAATCATACGTTCGGCCTGTCCATTAGAGGCCGGATGGAACGGGGCCAACGTTACATGGTGTACAAGGTTGTCAGCCAGGAACCCCTCAAATTCTGCCAAAACTGTGGCCCGTTATCGGAGATGACACAGTCCGGCAGCCCGTGCATGGAAAACAGCTTGCACAGGACATGAATCACAGCCCCAGAATTCGTTGATCTCATATTTACAACCTCCAACCATTTGGAGTAAGAGTCTACACATATGAAAAACATTTGCCCATGGTACAGGCCCGCAAAATCAATATGGAGGCGGGACCATGGCCTCCTTGACTTTTCCCAGGGCTGGACAGGAGCATGAGGTGGTTCTGGCCGGGACTGTTGGCAGGACATGCAGTTCCAAACCCTAACCTCAATGTCCGCATCAATGTTTGGCCACCACACGTACCCTCTGGCGAGGGCCTTCATATGAACCATTCCTGGATGGCCCACATGCAAGGCCTCCAGGACTCTTTCCTTTAGCTTAGAGGGAATTACAACTCTACTTCCCCAAAGCAGACAGCCCTTAGTCACAGATAATTCATTTTGGCGGGAAACAAACGGTTTGAAATCTGCCTCCGCTTTCCCGGATGGCCACACCCTCCACACCCAATTGAGAACTCAGGCAATTAAAGGGTCCTTTGCCTACGCAGCAGCAATGTCTCTGGAGGTGACCGGTGCCTCTGGGAGCTCTTCCAGTGCCAAAACGTCCAGTTCTGGCTCCTCATCAGAGTCAGTTAGTGGTGCGGGGCAGCGGCTAAGGGCGTCTGCGTGCCTAATAGCCTTCCCCAGACAGTGCTTCAGCTCAAAATCGTATGCCAAAAGAAAAACCACCCACCTTAGCATCTGGGGCGATAGAATGTTCGGTGTCGGCCGGTCTGGCGAGAAGATGCCCAGGAGAGGTTTGTGATCAGTCACAAGGAGGAACCGCCGCCCATAAACAAAGTCATGGAATTTCTTTATTCCTGCGATTAGGGCGAGGCCCTCCTTGTCGATCTGGGCATAGTTCTTTTCTGCCTTAGTAAGGGATCGGGAATAAAATGCGATCGGTGCCTCAGATCCATCCAGCATCAGGTGGCTGAGAACGGCACCCACCCCATAAGGAGACGCATCAGCTGCAAGCACCAGCAGTTTGTTTTCATCGAAGTGTGTCAGAACTGCACTCGATGACAAAAGTTCCTTCACTGAAGCGAATGCACGCCTCTGCCGCTCACCCCACTCCCATTTAGCGTTCTTGTGGAGCAAAGCGTGCAGAGGTTCAGCGACCAATGCTTTGTGTGGCAGAAAGGCACCATAAAAGTTGAGTATTCCCAAGAAGGACTGGACGTCTTTCTTGGACTGGGGTGGAGGCGCATTTTGGATTGCCGCCACCTTGTCGGGTGTGGGGTGGATCCCGTCTGCATCTATGAGGAACCCCAAGAACTCAACTCTTTTTACCCCGACAACACATTTCGAACGCTTAACCCGCAGCCCGGCATTTTTAAAACGACTCAACACTGCTCTTAAGCGAGCCATCAGTTCACAATCTTCTGTGCCCGCAATTAAAACATCGTCGAAATAGGGCACGACACCGGGTAGCCCACGCAGGACCCCCTCCATTAGCCCTTGAAAAATGCCCGGGGCGACATTTACTCCAAATTGTAATCGTTTTACCCTGAAAGCCCCTTTATGGGTAACGATTGTTTGGGCTTCAGCAGTTGCGTCGTCCACCGGCAACTGCTGGTAAGCTTGAGCCAGGTCAAGCTTGGCAAAGACTTTTCCCCCTCCCAGTGATGCCAGTATGTGGCTGATTACCAGCACTGGATAGGAATGCTGCTGCAGAGCTTTGTTAACTGTACATTTGTAGTCTGCGCATATTCGTATAGACCCGTCAACTTTGACAGGCGTCACAATTGGAGTCCCCCACTTCCCGTAGGGTACCAGTTCAAGAACACCCTGACTGACCAGTTTATCTAACTCTGACTTAATTTTTGCTTTGAGCGCGAGCAGGACCTTCCTATACTTCAGTCGTATCGGACGAACTGAAGGGTCCAAATCAAAAGAAACCGGGGGGGCGGTGTACGTGCCGAGCCCCTCACCAAACACTTCAGGAAACTCGCTATACAATGAGTCCTGTTTTGTTGAGTCCAAATTTTGTTGATACCTGTGATAGCGATCCCCAATGCCTGAAACCAGTTGAGGCCCAACAGGCTAACCCTCTGCCACCAGGAGAGACAGCTCAGCCTTACGGTCTTTGAACTCGACGTGGAAGGTCGCCTTTCCTGCCAACGGAATGCACCGTCCCTGGAAGTCGGTCAAGTGGGTCGACACTGGTGCCAGACAGCGGCAGCTTCGCCTCGGGAACAAGCGTTGCCACGTCTCTGTAGAGATGACAGTGACGGACGATCCGGAGTCCACCTCCATGACGCAGGGAACGCCATCCAGATGAACCATCATGTAGATTTTCTTGCTGGGCTTGCCTCCGGTGGCCAGGATCATTGATGGGCAGCAGCAGGAGTCGGTCTGATGACAGCCAGATGCCTTGTCGTCGTTTTGAACACAAAGCCTGGGGTCTGCACGTCGCGAAGACAGTGGAGATCTTTTGATGGCACGACAGACTCAGGTCAGATGACCCCGCTTGCCACAGGAGCGGCAGATCAGCTCCTTGGCCCAACAGAGGTCTCTGTCATGCTTGCCTCCGCAGCTGGTACAGGAATGCGCTACTGGAGTCTTCGGTCTGGTCTTTGGTGGGCGTGTCTCCCTGGTTCTGCATACGCTGTCAGCCTCGCCGTTGGACTCACTGGTGGACTGCTGGTGGACCGCAGGCTCTTTACTTGCCGGTGGCGGTCGTTGTTGCACCTCTCGGGTCGATTTGTCGGCGGCCTCAGTGGCGACGGCCTCAGCATAGGCCACAGCATACGTAAGCTTGGAACGGGCGAACAGGCGCTGCTGGAGGCGCTCGTCCCGAAGGCCGCACACCAGTCGGTCGAGGGGGCCTCTTCCAGGTCAGTGAAACCGCAAGGCCGAGCCACCTTCCGCAAAGTGGTGACGAATTCGGCTATCGATTCAGCCGGGCCCTGGCACAGCTTGTAAAAAGCGTGCCTACAGGCTATCTTTGACGGCTGCGGCGCGAAATGGCCCTTGAGCTTCGCCATGATATCAGCCCATGTAGCTGTGCTAAGCTCGGTGGGCGCAACTAGGGACCGAGCGATGTCGAAGATGGCCTTGCCACAGGAGCTCAGTAGTGTCGCCTTCTTCCTCACCTCATCCGTGATCTGGTTTGCCTGAAACTCAAACCGTGCCAGGTAAGAGTCTCAGTCCTCCATCGCCGGGTCGAACGCCTCAAATGCCGGATTTATGGCCATCTGGGCTGACGGTGCTGCCACTACTGCTCGTGGAGCCTCAGCCGACTCGACCGGGTGTGTGTCCTCCTCCGCCGTTGCTGTCTCGGTTCAGCGGGGCTGCCTACCCACTCTAGTATCTCACCTTCGTCGCCAATTGTTAAGTATGAGACTCAACAAAGGATTCAGCTTCAAGTGATTTCAGCTTTATTAAACAGCAACTGTAAGTCAGGAACACACAACAACAAGGGGAGCACAGCTCCTTCTTTTAAACTCTCCCGGGCTGACAAAGCTACACCCATAACAAGTTAAGGACCAATAATATTGCAGGGATAAAGTCCAATCAGAAACGTTCCTTCTTTGCTACATATTTACAAGATGATTGGTTCTGTACAGAGGTTTCTCAGAAAACAGCCAATAGTAATGTGACAGCTGAGGAGCCACATTCAGAATCAAGCTTAACATGTAAATAGATAAGAGCGATTCACATTCAGTACATAACACATATCATTAGTGCTTTGAGGTCCGATGAGGAAGCCTTGTTGCAGGAGCCCACCATCAGAAAAACCCAGTTGGTGGCAAGAAGAAGAAGAAGAAGAGAAGAGACTGAATTTATACCCCGCCCTTCATTACCCAAAGGAGTCTCAGAGTGGCTTACAAACTCCTTTCCCTTCCCCTCCCCACAACAGACACCCTGTAAGGTAGGTGGGGCTGAAAGAGCTCTGACAGAAACTGGTCTTTTTCAAAAACAGCTGTTCCAGAACTATGGCTTGCCAAAGGTCATCCAGCAGATGCAAGTGGAGGAGTGGGGAATCAAACCAGGTTCTCCCAGATTACAGTCCGCACATTTAACCTAGGCTTAAGCTGCACTAGGCTTTCTTGGCATCCACTTCTGGTCTTTAGCAACTTGCTGCCCCCTGCATATTGGACTGTTTCTTCTTTAGCAGCCTTCCAGCATCAGCTGAAAGCTTTTTTTATCCCGTTAAGGCTTTTAGTTAAATCTGTCCCCTGTGCTCATACATTTCAATGGTTAATTAAATGTTTCGTATAGATTGTAAGCCACTTTGAACACTTATTTTTAAATAACACCCGGTATAAATATTCTAATAAATACGTGTTCTAACAAAATAAGGGCATTTAAAATTTCAAAAATATGCCAAACAATACAATTTTAAATACCAAACTATATATATTTCATGCCTTTATACTAATACAGTTGAGAGGCGGTAGGTCACAATCAATTTTTTTTCACATTGTCAGAATGAAATTTGAAATTCACCTACTAAAAAGTTAAAGCAAAACCAAGATAAACATGGTTCAGTAATAAGGAATGTTTCGGACTCGACTGTGCGACTGAACAACTACAAAAACAACAATTCTGATCACATTTGAGATTTTATCTGTACCAAGCCAATGATATACTCCCCTACAATTACAATGAGTCATTACTCTTTTTATTATAACTCATGAGGAAATAAGTAATTGGAGCTGTAAAAGGCTCGTATCAAAAGGATAAAGACTCATGATGACACCAAGATGTTATAGATTTTTCCCACCAGAAAATCTATAATTTCACCCAGTGCATAACAATAACTTCTGATTTACCAAAGTGTTAAAAATGCATTCCAAGAAATTTAACTGTTTCAATCTATCATTATATGAGGGAGAAAAATCACTTCCTCTCCAAGGTAAAACTTTAAATCCATTACCTCACCTTTTCCTGTTAAACTGTACTAATCCAGAGCCTTCATGAAACATAATGGGACACTAAGGGCCAGAATTTGATCTATTTTAAACTAGTGCAAATCTGGAATAATTCCAGTATAAATCACTGAAGATATTCAAGATATACACAAAAAGAATAGGAATCAATCTGGGTATGAAATTCTTGGAAGCCTGCCCCAAAAAGAAGTAATTTAATTCCTTCTCTGCAAACAGGCACTGACCTCTTTTATTGCCATGATCATGAATTGTTATCATTCAAAAGCACAGGACAACTGCAGTAAATTTCAAAATTATATACCACTAGGAATAAGGCCCATTGTGGAAATAAATACAACAAGCTCTAGAAAGAGGCTGTGCGAGAGTGCCTTGGCTTTGGGTACTCAGTGACCATTTGCTGTGGCAATCTCAGCAGGGTATAATGACATAGAGTGCACCATTTTCTCCAGACGAACTGATCTCTGCTACCTGAAGAGCAGTTGTAATTTTGAGTGACCTCTAGCCCTCACCTGGAGATTGGCAACAGTGGTTCCCTGGGAGGGAATGGTTCGTTTGGAGGGTGGAGGCTATGGCATTATACCTGTCTGAGGTCCCACCCCTCCTCAAACCTCACCTTCTCCAGTCTCCAGCCCTCAAATCTCCAGGAATTTCCCAACCTGGAGTTGGCAACCCAATCTCCCTCTCAGCCAACCGTCAACCTACTGTTATCAGCCCCCTAGCTTCAGCTTTACATCTCCTCCCCCCTCCCTCCTAGAGAGCAGTTGTAATTCTGAGTGATCTCCAGCCCCCACCTGGAGATTGGCAACAATGGTTCCCCATCAGGGAATGGCTGGCTTGGAGGGTGCAGTCTATGGCATTATACCTGTCTGAGGTCCCACCCCTGAGGCCTCACCCTCTCCAGGCTCCATCCCTCAAATCTCCAGGAATTTCCCACCTGGAGTTGGCAACCCTGTCAGGACTGGCCCCAATGGGTTTTCTCCCAAAGGCCAACACAGGTGTGGAAAGGGCCTTTTACTGACAGAGGAGAAAGCACAGTTGACAGCTTTGATTAGGGAAATACCTGGAGATTTGGGGGGTGGATCCTGTGGAGGGCAGCATTTGGGGGGATCAAGGATGAGGATATTGAGAGTCCGGTCCAGATTGATCGCTAGTCCAAGAGAAGGGTGACAGTGAACGATCTCTCCAAGGAGATCTACGTGGAACGACTTCCTCAACCTCCAAGGGCGAGACTGAAATGGGTCTAGTGTCCGTGGAGACCTCCGAATGGGTGGGTTCAACTGCCAAATGGGTGAGTCCAATAACTCAATGGGAGGTAAGGTTGTATCACAGGCAGCTCCGGTGCAGGAGGGTGATCAATATTGGGTTGTGCAAGCTGAGAAGGGAGCAAAACAGAGCCCTTTTGCACGCTGGCACCACTCAGCTTGTGAGACTTATGCGTGGTTTTGTTTTTTTTAGAGAAGACTTCAGAGACTTCTCCTTTTTGTGCTTATCCCTCTTCTTCTTCTTAACCGGCGTAGAGGTGGAGGAAGCCTCATTCGGTACTGACTGTTTTGAAGAAAGCGGTCCCCTGTCCGATGCTGACTTTGGACGGTGAGGTGGGACTGATGCCGGGGCACCGATCGATGTCGATGGAGGCGCCATGAGTTGAGAGTCTGGAGGGATCTCAGCAGGCATCTTTACATCGGACAAAGGGGCCAATGCAGACTCCCAAAGTGCCACTCGCAGTTTCACAGCTCTATTCTTCTAGTCTAGTTGAAGAACTTCGAGCAATGGTGGCAAGTCTCCAGATGATGGGTTTCCCCAAGGCAGAGAATACAGAGTGTGTGGCCGTCATGGAGGGCAAGTTTACCACCACAGCCGACACACATCTTAAAACACCCCCACTTTTTAGCCATAAAACAAAAATTTGGCATAAAAAGAAAAAGAGCCCTCGCGTGAGTCAAAAAGAGATTTACCTTGGGGGGGGAGCCGCCAGAGGCAGCGGCGACCCTCAAAAACAATTCTTTTTTTCTTTTTTTAAAGTTTTGAGTAGAACGAAAACAAAGAAAATAAATGGTCCAGAAAAAGAAACGGATTCAACAATCCCTCATGAGAGAAAAAAACACTTCTTCACCAACTGGCAGAAACAAGCTGTTAACAGCGCGGCGGTCAGAAGAGAACTGGCAGGATGTCCGTGTCCCACCCTCTTGGGCATGTGCAGTGAGGTTCCCGTGTGTGCCTGGGATGGAGGCATGAAAATCCTATTGTGAGCTTTGTATATCACCGATTTCGATCAGCGCAGGCACATAATCCCATAGATGTGATGCACAAAGACCACGAAGAAGATCTGTCTTCCTCAGGAGAGAGAGCTGTTTGCCAGTAAATCTGACAGGCAACAGGGGCTGAAGTGGGAGTGGGTGGGGACGAGGAGCAGACCCAGCACCTGGCCAATGGCATGTGAGTACTCTTGAGTGGTGGCTGACAGCCCAATGACTGATGGAACCACACAGCACAGCCAATGGGAGAGCTGGAAAGGGCCAATACGCTAAGAAAATTGTTATATAGAGATTCTTCAGAATTCCTGCATGTAAGTAGCAACTGAGAGGCAACCACAAAAAGCCATTCCACAACTAGTTAGACTACAACCTTCTATGGACTCTGCCGCCCCAAATCCAATATACCATCCCATCTAGGGAGCAGACGTAGCATTTACCATCCAGTCAAACTTGAATACAGATTCAAACAAGTTGGTGACTAACAGCGCAATCCTAAGGAGAGCTACTCCACTTTGAACCCATTCATTTCAAAGGATTTAGACTGGAGTAACTCTCTTTAGGATTGCACTGTAAATCCCTTGGATTTCTCTCATTGTTTTCATGCTTTCATGTCCACCATTACTGAAATTTGCACTGGAACAAAAATCTGAGTTTTGTTTGCATTATTCTGGAGACCACTATGAGGTCTAACACAGCTAATTTTTTTAAAGCTTTACTGTGCCACTCACAAAGTTAAAGGGCATTTTCTACCCAGTAAAAAGATCATCATGCGAACTATATATTTTTCAGTACATAGAACCTTCCCTTTGATTTGTGCAGAGAGTTTCCCATATCTTGTTCCTGAATTTAAAAAGTATAATATCTTGCTGTACAACTTCTTTCAACTCGATTTTGTTTCATTGTAAAACCAGTTCCAACAGTACAAAATTAACATCCATATATATTTATAATTAAGAGCTGCAGGTGTGAATGAAAAACTCCTGCATTATTTTTAAAAACGCTACAGATTCAGCACAACTCAGAGCACGAGGTGCTCAAATCCTCAAAACTAAAACTTCAGATGGATTTATTTTAATAACTACAACTGAAAAACATGAAACATACATGAGGGATGACATCTTTGTATCTTTTAAAAATTCATCTTAAGCTGTTCATCAAAAATCACATATTATTAAATTCTACAGCAATAGGTGCTAAAGCCAATACTGTTATTAAATATGCCCCTTAGTGTACTAAAAACTTTCATGGCCTGATCAGTTTGTTATGAACAGGTTTCATTGTATCATTTCAGACTGCAACACAAAGTAACATACACTAATTAGGGCTTCAGTACATCTGCAACGACATCCCCATGACCCACCAAGACAGCTGCACTCTTCTGGGACAATGACATTTATGAATTCCTGACAAATGCATGAGATCCGGAGCGAAAGCATTATCGGTTGAGGGGATCTAACTACAGAATGCACTCCCATAGGAACTCAAACACTTGGAATTCAAGCAACTTCTAGGACGTATGGCAAAAACCCTACTCTTTGATAAATTTTCTTCTACAAGAGAAATTATTTTAAGCTTTTAAAAAGATTCTGTGCATTCTTTCCCAACAGCAGCTTCCTAAAATCAATGAATAGATATTTTAAAGTGTTTAAAATGCAAGTAAAATAAATTTTAAAGTTGCACAAGTACTGCAGATAAGGATATGAGCATGTTGTCCAGTTTCTGATAGACAAAACAAATGCTCAAAAAAGTTAAGCCATCAACATGATGAGACTTATTTGGCTTCGATTATTTTAAAGAATGTTATACTCCTTGACTGCATGTTAGCCATATATTCAGAAAAGAAATCACTTCTTACTTTTTTTTAATAATGTCGACAAGTGTCACAGCATAATCTTTAGTGGTTTATAAAGTTTACCATGCTACCATAATCAGAATGATATTAATAACACAAAATCATCAAATGGGAAACATATCAGTTAATGTTTGGCATTTCACACCATTATGACTTCTAACAAATAAACTGGTAAATTCATTATTTGATCAATTTTACTAACCCCATCAACATTATGGCAGCACAGTCTATGCTGCTGGAAAGAAGTATCACTACCCAGTGCTTACTCATAGTTAAGAAGTCGAAAGCAAGCCCACAATAATAAAGGATTAGGCAGGACCAGGTACTTCATAAGAACATAACAGAAGCCAATGTTGAATCAGGTCAATGGCCCATCCAGTCCAACACTCTGTCACACAGTGGCCAAAAATACCAGGTGTCATCAGGAGGTCCAGCAGTGGGGCCAGGACACTAGAAGCCCTCCAACTGCTGCCCCCCCCCCAAGCACCAAGAATACAGAGCATCACTTGCCCCAGACTGAGAGTTTCTGTCTATACCTTGTGGCTAATAGCCACTGATGGACCTCTGCTCCATATGTTTATCCAATTCCCTCTTGAAGCCATCATACTTGTTGCTGCCACCACCTCCTATGGCAGTGAATTCCATGTGTTAATCACTCTTTGGGTGAAGAAATACTCCATTTTATCTGTTCTAACCTGACTGCTCAGCAATTTCATGGAGTGCCCACAAGTTCTTATATTGTGAGAAAGGGAGAAAAGTACTTGCTCTATCCCATGCACAATCTTGTAAACCTCGATCATGTCACCCCTCAGTCGTTGTTTCTACAAGCTAAAGAGTCCCAAGCGCTTTAACCTTTCTTCATAGGGGAAGTGTTCCAACCCTTTTATCATTCTAGTTGCCCTTTTCTGCACTTTCTCCAATGCTATAGTAGCCTTTTTGAGGTGTGGTGACCAGAACTGCACAATTATTCCAAATGAGGTTGCACCATCAATTTATACAGGGGCATTATGATACTGGCTGATTTGTTTTCAGTTCCCTTCCTGATAATCCCCAGCATAGCATTGGCCTTTTTTAAGACAGTCGCACACTGTCTTAACATTTTCATTGAGTTATTTACTACGACTTCAAGATCTCTTTCTTGGTCAGTTTCTGCCAGTTCAGGCCCCATCAACATGTATTTATAATTAGGATTTTTGGCCCCAATGTATATCATTTTGCACTTGGCCACACTGAAACCCATTTGCCATGCTGATGCCCACTCACCCATCCCCAACAGATCCCTTTGAAGTGCCTCACAATCATCCCTGGTTCTCACCACCCTGAACAATTTAGCGTCATCTGCAAATTTAGCCACTTCACTGCTAACTCCCAACTCCAAATAATTAATGAACAAGTTTAAAAGCATCAGACCCAGTAGTAAGCCCTGCAGTACCCCACTGCTTACCATCCTCCACTGTGAAAATTGCCCATTTATACTCATTCTTTGTTTCCTATTAATTAGCCAGTTTTTGATCCACAAGAGGACTTGTCCTTTTATCCCATGACTATTGAGTTTACTTAGGAGCCTTTGATGAGGAACTTTATCAAAAGCTTTCTGGAAGTCAAGGTAAACAACATCTATTGGGTCCCCCAGAGATACTGACTGATGTATTCAGTCTGAAGCCTGGCTGTTTAACAGGATCAAAAATTAGGTTTAGAACATTATTTTAAGATCTAATATTAAATGGGAATTCTGGTTACCCATTGTTAGATCCAACAGTAGGAGATGGGATTTATAGTCCACAAGGGAAGGGAGATGGAGAATCCCATGGGCTACTCCCAGTTGCTCAGCCAGCAACAGTACGTCTACAGTAGCCAAAGGACAGGTAAATAGTACCTAAACCACTTAATCCTTAGCTTGTAGTCACAAATTTGAATTGAAATTTATCCTACTTAAACATGCATTTATGATTATCCAGAGACAAAATTATTCCCTTTAAAATATGGAAATAAATTTAAAGTGAAAGATGAAGACATTATTAAATCATACAATTGCCAGCAATGCTGTTGTATGACATTTTATATAAAAATGTAGACTGAGGGTTGTATCCAAATTAAATTGGCAAATTCCACTGATTCCTCTTTCCCACTGCAGGCACCCTCCTGTCATTCCTACCCCTCAGGAGAAGTACCTCATAGAGATCAGTGGGCTGCAATAGGAAAGAGGGGAGGCAAGAAAGTTCCATTCTACCATTGGAAAACTTACTTTGGATCCAACACTGAGAATGTAGTGCACACCAGGACATCGCTAACTTATTGTGAACTCTGCTCCCACCCCAAGTTCACAGGTGACTTTTTAAAAATTAGAAACACAGTTCTAGGGATCCCCTTTATCAGTGTCATGTTCCTTTTCAGACAAAAATTCCTTCACTTTTTCAAGCAAAGTCATATTCTTACAAAATGCATTGCATACTCGCATTCCAGATTGTGTTTGTAAAGACTTAAATTTGTAATTACAAGTGAATTGTTCCCTTCTTCTTCCTTAATTTTGTACACCTTCTGTTGCTGATTTTGTGCAATTTTTAAAGCTACCCATTGCAGATTTTAAAAGGAAAATCTTTTTTATTAGCGAAGAAAATCAAATGTTTTCCATTGTATCATCTTTAAATTCTAATGAAGCTCACTCTTTGGAAACATCCTCTTACTTTTATGTCTGTCAACAAGCTAGAAACTAGTTTTTCCCAAGAGAATTCCTCAAATGTCTTGAAGCATAAGATTAAACATTTGCAGGGGGAGGGCAGGATAGAAATCCCATGAAATAAATAAAGTTCTGAACAGAAATTATTTAACAGAGAAGTACTGCATTCCTTCCACATTAAATTAACGGGGGAAGTGTCCTGAACTTTCATTTTGTAATTATATGGATAGTAGAAATATGAGCAGAGAGAACTTTCCTCCTTGCTATTGTCAGGGAACAAGTCTCTTTTGAAATTTTTCAGGTTTAACTCTTCTAACGGCTGCTGAATAACAATTTTCCTCTTATTTGTGGAATCATGCTAGCAATGTAAAGGACAAACTGGGTGTGCCTATGTGAATGGAAAGAATGAACATAGAGCTGTTTGGTTGTTTTGTTTCTGGTACATTGAAACCCAGACATAAGATACTTGCTTCTGATAGTAGTGCCCACTCAAATAAGGCTTAGGTCAGTGATGGCATGCATCCTTTGCAAGTAACAGATTACCAAACTTAAATCCTTGGATTCTATACTGTAACACACTGAAGGATTTTGTGGCAGTAGCAGCAGTCATGAAACTTCTGGCACCTGTTCACTAGACTGAAACAATGGTTTGGAATGCTCATGGAATTCAAAGGGCTAGAAGAATCAAAACAAGAACGGAGACATAGAACAGAGTTCACAGACCATCTGTAAAAGAATGGAGAAGTCCTTTAGGCTGGGACTAAAACACCACACTGGCTTAATTGACAGAACTGTGTGGTTTACTGCAAATTATGGAAATTAAGGGGATGGCTAAAGCTATGAGACAGCTTCTGAGTGAAAAGCAGGAACCTTCGAGAGAACAGGTAGATGAAGAAGAGACAAGAGACAGGAAATCGGGATGAGGGCAATAAGAGGGAGGCTTTTTTAAAAAAAGAGCTGAACCTGGGTTTAAGAACAGGAAAAAAACCTGTGTATTATTGGCAAGAATTGGGGAGGTGTTAATAATAAGACTATAAGACAACTAAAGATACTGCTCAAAGCAGGGTGACCAAATAGGCAGTGAGAGGAAAAGCAAAGGATTTCAAACAGGCTTCCTTTAAAAAACAGTATGTTGGACGGCAGAGGGATTAATTTTTCTTCTCTCACTCATGGCAAGTCATCACAGTCAACAGCTCATTACAACAATCAGAAGCCAAAGAATAACTTTTTGTTTCTGTGAAAGCAAGTGTTAATGCTTATTTTCTGCCTCTAAACAGAATGTCATGGGGATGGAGTGCTGAACAGAAAGGCTGCCTTCTTTGATATTATTGCACTGGGCTATTTTAATCTGCCAATCTATAGAATTAAGGGAAGAAATACTTCAAACCCCACCAATTCTTTGACTTTTGTTCCCTTTAGGCTAGAGTATGGCCTAGGTCAGACTACTTCTTCCAGTCAAGAAGAGCCCCTAAGACTGGGGTTTCAAGAAACAATTTATTCTACTTCCGTCAGAGCTGGCCAGAAAGAAAAAAAAATAACCATGCATCCTGCTTTGTGAAGATTGCCATCTTCAGCAAAACAGTTGTTCAGTCGCACAGTCGAGTCCGACACTTTGCAACCCCATGGACCACATCACGCCAGGCCCTCATGTCTTCTGTCGTGTTCCAGAGTTTGCTTAATTTCATGTTCGTTGCCTCGATAACACTGTCTAACCATCTCATCCTTTGCTGCCCCCTTCTTCTTTGACCTTCAATCTTTCCCATCTCTTTAAGGACTTGCCATAGTTTGTTGTGATCCACACAATCAAAGGCTTTAGCGTAGTCAATGAAGCAGAAGCAAAACAGACTGACCCTCAAACTCTTAACAAAAGTTAGTTTTCTTTTAAATAGAAACCCCATCCACATGCTCATGCTTTTCGCTGAAGACACTTTAAATTACAACTCTTTTCCCATCCATGTCCCTGGCAACCAGCAGGTCCTCTATTTTCTGGGAGATCTATTTTGCAACTCTTCCTATGCTTGTTCAGCTAATTGTTTTATTAACTCTAAAACTCAGGTGTCGGTTTCCTGAGCCACTGCTTACTTGCAGAGCTTTTACATGAATACTTAAGAAGTCAGTGGAAAACACCTCTTATCAATAAAGCACACACATTCACTTGTACAAAGCCTGTGTAGTCCTGATAAGTGTCCTAGTAAGTGTCATCTCATAACCACACATATCATATTAAGTTCCAAAACAGGATTCAGAATCTTATACTTCATTCATCTCAGAGTCCCTGAGAATGGCATCTGGGATACAGTGGCAAGTGTGTGACCTCCCAATATTTAGTCCACTGATGTGCTTACTGTTCTTTTCTATATTCTCCCACCACATCTTTCCCAGCCTCTTCTAGGACCCACCATGATCACGGATGCAAAGTGGCACTATAACTGGCAACCATTAGAGAGGTAGGAAGGCAGCTCAAGAATAACGAACTACAACCACAAATGTAGACTGCAAAGCATGTATGCTTTGACACTTTAATATGTTTAAAGATTATCTCTTCCATCTGTAGTACAGTATGTTTCATTAAAACATGAGCTTTTAAAAGTAAAGAGACACAAACCTGCAATTATTAACAGCAGCACATTCTCTTTTGTCCACACAGTCCTTCCCCTCCTTGGTAACTATTAATATATAGCTTGGGCTCTGTCACCCTTACTATGCAAAATACATTCTTCACCAATAAGCAGAAAAATAGCTATCATGGAGTTCACAGAAAGGATTTTAACCACCTTCCCATTGTCACAGCAGGTTCCTGCACTCTCTCAAAATGCTACTGCTGTGGGTTTGGGACCTTCCACAACAGTATGCAATGCTGCACAGGAAATTGGGGGGGGAATCCCATCTCCTCATTCTTGCACAAGCGTTTGCTGTATTCATGGACTATGCTCTACTTTGGCAAAACTGTGGGGAGCAATTTCGGGGAATCCCCTCATGTTGTTGCAGCCCCCAGTGCCACTAGCTACAGCTTGGGGGGGGGGTGGCAGCAGTGGCTGGGGGCACTAAAAGAGCTGCAAATAAAAGAGAAAAGGCAGCAAAAATTCTTTATACATACTCATTCTGTTCATGAAAGTCTTGGATCCAAACTAGCCTCTATAGCTTATACACTTGCAGTAATAAATGGTTTTAAACTGGGCTAGCATCACTTAATTATTGAATTTTATTTTATACAAAGGTTCTTGGAACTATCCATTTGCTTGACTATGGGACAAAATAAACAAGCATTGCTTGACTATAAAACACACATTCAGAACTTTTAGTGCAAAGTTTTAAACCTATAAAATCATCAAATTTATTTCCTATTTTGGAAAGATGATAGAAAGTTTTGTGAAATAAGATTTGGTAATATTACATGCCCCTAGCGTAAGCCATATGTATAAATCAAACTTTATAAAAATGTAAAATATATTAAACTATAAAATATGAAGAAGAGGCTTTATCTAGTACCTGAAGTCCGTGAGGGCAGCTGCAGAAGAAAAGCTTGGGAACTAGTATTCTAGGAGGAGTTATTTGTCATGAAATGAACTGAATTTATAACTTCCTAAATACATACTCAGAAAAGCAAAGAGATTGCTTTCATTTACATTCTTATTATTACAAAGATAAATCCTATTATTGGCACAAATCCAAATGTTACTCTCCAAGGGTGTACATACCATGGAATAATTTGTCCAAATGTCAGTTGCAATTTTCAAAACTCCTTTCTTTCTATAGATTCTTAAACATCTGTAACAAATACTTGTTTTGAGAGTGCTTTACATTTGTGACATTTGACCTTTTGCTGTATGCACCACAAAATTCAAGTTTCAAATACCATGCAAACAGGAAATCTGATCATTCCAGCAGTAGCCATCTGCATGGTCCAATATCAAATATTAGTTCTGGGTTGCACAAAGTCATGTGTTACAAATCTGTTTCTGCAGCTTCTATAATTAGTTGTAATTTGCTGCTTCTAAAATGTGTTTCTTATGGGACATCTGGCCTTGAAACCTCCACCTTAACATTGGGAAAAAAATACTTAGTGTTCTGGATATTTTTTTAAATATAAAAGCACCGCATGGGTGGCATAACAAGGACCAGACTTCTTAAAACATAGATCGATTTTCATCACAACATACTGAAATATTAAAAAACAGAAATACATACAAAAAACATTCCAAGGATAGTTATATTTCTCAACCTTAACTACTAAATACAAGCCCATTAATGAGATTATGAAGCTTTATATAGCAGCTTGGGTCCCTTGTGAATTTTACAAGAGAATCCAAATGTGACATGAATGATTAGAATCCGTAAACAAAAAAACAAGCCTTGCAATGCAAGTTCTCTCACCAATAGCAGCCAAAGCTTAAATAAAACAACACAATTACTGCAGCACAACTATATGTACAGCAACATTAGCAGTTTCCAAAATAAGGAATAAAATGTAGCAGTCATATCCGTCTAATGATACCAATGATCATTTTCGTGTAACTGAATCACAGCATGTTGCTAATTATCTGATTTATGAGATACTAGCAGACAAGAGCTTAGGACAAGTACATTAAGGTGTATATCACCACAAATTACAATGGCACTTGCATGCAAGAAAAATATATGCTCTGTGCTGTATTGCCCTTAACCCCAAAAAAACCCTGGTTCAGAACAAAGCAATCCACCCAACTACAGTCAGTGGCCAACCAACAGGAACACATTTGCCTTTTTTAAAACACTTACATTAACTAGCACTTTTTTTCTTAGCTCAATTCAGTTCAATGACAACCATCGTAAGACTCGTATCTGAATGACCGTCCCTCCCCATGTGCCGTAAGCCAAAATGCAGTCTTCCGGTTTTCTGCCTTCTAGTTTGTTCCCCTGCTTAAGGTGGTCCACTTGGCATCCACTAGAGCTTGTTCCTTCCCTATAGTGGCTTCCACCTTGTGGAACAGGCTTTCTGAGGAGGTGAAGAACCACTACAAGGCACTGCTACTTACAAGGGTTCTAAGCTGCAGGCATTTTCTTGGGAGGTGGGATTTAACAGGCTCCTATAAATCAACTGAGAAGACCCATGCAGCCTCTTAAGGTTTTTGGGGAACTGGGATATTTCAAAATAAACCCTCAGTTCTCTTCAGTTGTAAAGTATAGTTGGTGTAGTGGGGAGGGGGAGGCTTTGGGTTCGCTGCCATGAGGTAAGTTTTGCGGTAAGCAAGAAAAATGCTGAGATCACTGAGACATCAGTTGTATAAAAATAACAAAGATTTATTTATATCCAGGTTGTTTTTAAAGAAGAGTTCAGCAGTACAGGTCTCCAGACGGTCACAGGAGAAGCCTGGCCAAGGTACTTAACCTTAAGCTAGTTACGGTTTCAGGCTATGATTTGAATTAACACTTGTGGTCACAAACAGGTTTTCACTGCCTAGTCACCAGGCTGGATTCTTTCACACACACACACACACACACACACACACACACACGAGAGAGAGAGAAAGGATTCCACCCACACCTGCCTGACATTTCCCAAGAGTCAGAGTAAATGTTACCCTGTATGCTCACCACCAAAAAAAGGCCTCACATCCAGGTCCTCTATCCTCTCTCAGAGGCAGAGTTAAAGAGTTAAACCAGGCACAGCTACCCTTTAAACTGCTTGTTCTCCTGCTGAGACAGACCCAAACTGATTGCTGCTTTGCTTCCCTCCATCATTCCATTGTCCTCTGAAAGGTGACTGGATACTGAAGCAGCGCTCCCATAGGCTCAGGTGCAAAAGAGATGGTTTGGATGTTTTACCTTTCGGAGGAGGACAGTCTCTTGTCTGCCACAGGAATTAATGGGGCTGGCATCAGCATACCCTGAGGTGAGGCAACTGCCGGGGCCCATGGTTTCTGGCTCACTTCTGCTGATCCTCCACTCACACATCTCCTCTGATGCCTACACTCATACCCTTCCACTGCCTGCTTGTGCTTCATCACCTGTGCTCCCAGCTACATACACTGCCTAGCACTGCTGGAGAAGGGCATGTGGGTGACACACAAAGCATCAGTGATCCTCATGGCCACAGCAGTGGCACTTCCAGCTGCACCCACCACCTGGTATCACTGGAGAAATGGCAATCAGGTAGCATGGGCAGCTGTGACTCCAGGTGGTAGAAGAGCTTGCAAGTGGGCAGAGGAAGGATGCACAGGCAGGTGGGGACATGCAGGTGGGTGGGAAAGATGCAGGGCTTAGTGGTGGGCACCGGGGATGGGGACCTGGATACATTCTGCCCAGAGCCCCCCAAAACCTGGAACCAGCCCATTGGTGTTTCATTACATTCTCTGTAGTTTTAAACTTGGAATTGAGCCACAAGGGAAAGGGAGAGCATAATCATTTAAATAAATACTTTACCCCAGTTATACAGAGTCAGAGCAATATGTTCACGTTCACCATTTCATGCATGTAAAATAACCATTTTGCTACTACAGGCCTTCACCCCAGTATATCCTCATCACTGAATTGAAACCCACTCAACACTTCTACACCAATAAAGGAGAAGTCCGCAATTTTTGCACATTTCACATTCAAACTACAGCTGCTAGGGCTTTAGGCCAATCTCAGGAACTCCTTTCAGACTGGCACTGAGAGCTGCAGAAGATGGGAGCAGTGGGAGAAGCAGGAAGGATCCACTTCATGAGCTCACAGTTCTTCATATCTGATCTAGTCATTAAGCCAGTTCCTTTGACCATACAATGTAATTTTGCAGTGCTAGTACGATCCTCGTATAACTGTGAAAGTATACTAGTTCTACTATTTACAACACTTAAAAAAAATCACTTAACTCACATGTAAAATATTTTTCAACAGATCTTAGATAATACAAGGTTTGCAGGCATCAAATTTCACATAATCCACCACTGAAGCTGTAACACAAGTGGGATGGGTGAATACCATGTACATTGATGAAGTGTTCCCCTTTGCTCCTCTTATGACAAACCTTATAAGAGTGCACAGAGCATGCCAAACCTTCAACATGAGAGCAAAACAACACAGCAAAAAAATAATGTGTTGCTTATTACTGTGGGGTTGTTGCCTTTAAGGTGCCCATCAGGCAACTTAGGACCTAACCAAGACTCTGATTTCAGCTAGCACTCAAGTAGCAATTTCAGAGTTCCTAAGGCTAGAGTGCTGCACAGGCACTTGAACTGTTTTCCTGAGGGAAGAGGAAGGACAGGTTCAGTTGTATGGGTAGCTGCCAACAGTACAGCAGTGACCATTAATATCTTCTACACTGTGCACCTTGCTAAGCAGAGATGTGGACTGTCAGGTAGCCCTGCCATGATAGAAGGGTGGGAGGTGGGCTATGATGGATGACGGGAGGGAGGTGGGCTTTTGGCGCCTTAATGGCGGGACAGACGGGAGGTTGGAATCCGGGGAGTTGTTGATTTACACCTCGGGTGTGAGAATGGAATGTGGCTTTTATTCTTCCTCAATCGGGAGAGTGTCTTCTTCTCCATCACTCATTTTGGAGTGGTGGGTTTAGGACCAGTCCCGAAAGTAAATGATGATTCTGAACTGGTTTCCTGCCAGTATCTCCGACAGAATCTGTGGCTTGCCCTGGGTATGGATCCAGCCTAAACCAGCATACTCATTTGTAGCCTTGTGCACAGATCCAATAAAGATAGCTGGTATGACTGACTTAGGTGAAAGCAAGAACTTCACAATCATAGAATCCAAGTATTTCAGAGCTCTAGCTCAGCATTTCCCATCCCCCTGATGAGGGCAATAGAGCCTCAGATTTATTCCAGTATATACAGATACTGTTGCACTCATAATTATATTCAGAAAAAAATTTAAAACCCATTGCATGAAATTCAAGCATATAGCTAGTTTAAAGATTTGTTGCTTTAGTCTCAGAACTAAAGTGAAATTAAAATAGATGCAAATAAATGTGCTTTGGACAGACAAAAATTACAGTACTATATTAGAAACTATTTCTTCCTCTAAAACATTTCCTTGTCTGGCAAGAATGCAACTGTTGTAAAAAACCTCACTCCAATAATGTGATACAGATTGTTAGCTAGCAGAAAGTTGAACAATTTGGGCTACCATATTGCTCCCAAGATTAATTTGTTGCCTAGTCAAAGGAAAACTCCAGACTGGCCATTTAACCACTTTCTAAGAAAAACACTATAGTGAAAGAAAAATATAAAACAAAACTGCCAATCATAATAATTTAATTATAGGAAAAGACTTTCAGGAAAGGATGGCAAGCATAACAGATGAATAAAACAGGAGGTTTTTGATAATGCAGCTGACAACTGCTCAAAAATGCATTAAGTTCATACTATGACTTGGGGCTCTTTAAGCTTGGAGAAACAAGAACTGAGGGGTGACATGATAGAGGTTTACAAGATTATGCATGGGATAGAGCAGGTCAAGAAAGAAGTACTTTTCTCCCTTTCTCACACTACAAGAACTCATAGGCACTCAATGAAATTGCTGCGCAGTCAGGTTAGAACAGATAAAAGGAAGTACTTCTTCACCCAAAGAGTGATTAGCACATGGAATTCACTGCCACAGGAGGAGGTGGCGGCTACAAGAATGGATGGCTTCAAGAGAGGATTGGATAAACATATGGAGCAGAGGTCCACCAGTGGCTTCTCTTATGTTCTTATGACTTGTTTTATGCTGAGTTGCCTTATGGATCCTGAGTTGTCTTACCTGGGCTCCATCCTTTAGCTTCAAGATGCATTCCATTGTATTGATTGTAATCACAACTGGCTCAGAGCCAAGCTTTGTCCATGGCACATGGATGCGTAACTCATGAATGTGTCCACTTAAGAAGGTAAATGGCAGTTTCAGCTCCTTAAAAACAAAATATAAACAGAATAGAATAAAAACAAATGACCAAGTCTGCTACTATGGCATTTACCTACAATTAACAAAATATTGAATTTTTCTTTTGAATGTTGGCAGGGAATTACTATAGTTGAGTTTCAAATAGTTTTTCATTAATATTCGTTTAAATCAAACATCTAGACTGTGGCTCTGGGTGGTCACATTAGTCCACAAAAAAATCCAAATGCAGAAGTTGTACAATGCCATTTATTAAGAACCAACCAAAATATTACAGAACAGTATGCAAGCTTTTGAATTCACCAGAACTCTACATAAGGGTAGACATTTTAAAAATGCGAAGGCTTCCCATCTTTCCCTCCGCCTCTTCCTCACATTTTGTTTTTTAACAGCGAGCCTGGTGAAGAGCTCTGGAGAACACAAAGACTTGCACGGTGTTTTGTGATTTCTCGGACATTCCTCGTATTACACAACTTTTGTTTTTAAATGAAACTCCTGCATTCCACAGATTTCATATATAAAGGCACTTATCTTATTCATTAGTTAGCGATTACATCATTGCTTATGGCAAATCTGCCATCAGGCAATATGGTGACATCCCTGTTTCTACCACTATTACATCAGAGTTCCCCTGTCTTTCAAAAAAATAAAATACCAAAGTGTTGGACCCCTGTGTGGATATTAAATGCCATCGTCACTTCCGACTTATGGCAATGCTATGAATTAATGGCGTCAAAGACATCCTATCTTTAACAGCCTTGCTCAGGTCTTGCAAAAATGAGCACCGTGGCTTCCTTGATTGAGCCAATACATCTCATGTTGGGTCTTTTCTTTTCCTGCTGCCTTCAGCTTTTCCTAGGATTACTGCCTTTTCCAATGACTTGTGTCTTCTCATAATGTGACCAAAGTACAACAGCCTCAGTTTGGTCATTTTAGCTTCTGGGGAGAGTTCTGGCGTGATCTACAACCCACTTATTTGTCTTTTTGGCAGTCCATGGTATCCTCTTAACACCACATTCCAAAGGAATCAACTTTCTTCATGTCAGCTTCTTCACTGTCCAACTTTCACATCCATACATTGTAATGGAAAATACTATGGCATGAATTAACTTGGTCACCAGCAACACACCAGCAGCACATCCTTACACTTAAGGATCTTTTCTAGCTCCTTCATGGCTGCCCTTCCCAGTCTCATTCTCCTTCTGATTTTTTGGTTGCAATCTCCCTTTTGGTTGATGATGAAGCCAAAGACTAGAAAAACTTCAGTTTCTTCATTGTCAGCCTTAAGGCTGTACAACTATTTTCTGTCAGTAATGTGGTGGCATATGCAAATTGTTAATTGTTGGATCCTAGGCTAAAACTCCTGCCAACCTAGCAGTTTGAAAGCAAGAAATTGCAAGTAGATAAATAGGTACCACTTCGGTGGGAAGGTAATAGTGTTCCGTGTGCCTTGGTGTTTAGTCATGCTGGCCACGTGACCACAGAAACGTCTTTGGACAGCACTGGCTCTTCGGCCTTGAAACGGAGATGAGCACCACCCCCTAGAGTCAGATTTGACTAGCTTTCGAGCAAGGGAAACCTTTACTTTACCCTTACCTTTAGGCTAAAGAAAAACTATGGGAGCCACATATGTAGCCTCCATAATGGAGCTGCATCAAAAAAGTCAGACTTATCTTGGTTGCGTGCCTAGATCTATTTCCAGGAAGCTGGACAGCAAAGATGGAGAAAGTAACAAGTAAGGAGACAAAAATGATCTGGTGCAATCAACTGAGCAAGCCATGAGTAATCACTTCTTCAGTAGCTATTTCAAAAGTTTATATCAAGTACTGTATACCTAGAAGCAAACCACATTGCTAGTCAAGATGGCTGTGTAAAAATGTTACATGCATAGAATCTTCATTAACTGCTTTTGATTTTATGAACTACATAATACTTATAGGCTCAGAGAAAAATAAAATGCTACACACAAAATCTAAAATACATACTATATACAGCTGCTGGACACTAATATTCCACTAAAGTAAAAAGTTCTTACAGTGCCTCCAGGTAATCCTCAGGCTCAGAAAGATAACCTTCAGAGGAACAACAGAGCAAGCATTGGCCACTTAAATTGCTCACATTTGTCACATGGCTCTGGAGAACCATTCACACCTGGCATCAGAAGATACAAACAGAGTTCAAGATGGGAGGTGACCTCCCAAATTAATTCTATACATCCAAAACTCTGTATGTACTCCCATATATGAAGGGATCTGACATCACTGTTGAAATGAATTGGAAAATCACTATTTTAGTTCAACAAAAAAGTATGCATTTTTTCCTTATATACAACTGGGAGGTTTTAAATACATGCCTTATGATAAAACTGCAAGAAAGATTTTGGATTCAATGTAGAAGTAAAAGGCTAATTGCTAAAAATTATCTACCAGTTCTATTTATTACCCAGAACATTTATGAAATTTCCAAACATCAGAATCTGCACTGGGATCCAAAGTTAACTTAATCTTGCCCAAGGGCTTATGTTCATCCAAAAGGATATTTGCCTGTTCCTTCAAAGACCAGACCACCATATATGCACTAATAATTAAGGCAATCAACATCCTAAAAACATAAAATGTCAGAAAGCAAGCACTTTAACTGTTGGTTTCTCTAGACTTTGTTGTAACATATAAGTACCCCATTATGAAACTGAAACTTGTCTTCATTCAAACAATGATTACATATCTCCTTACCCTTTTAAAGGTGTTAACCTTTTATTTATGACACTGTACCTGACTGGCCCAAAAGGGGCTCTAGACATTTTCCCTGCAAGTTGCACATATGGGAGAGGATGAAAGAATCTGAGGACATTACCTATACTATAAATGGCAACAATAAAATTATTACTGCCTTGTCCTTTGCTTGCTCAGAACAAATTTAGAAGAGTGAAGGTAGAGAAAAATAAAGTATGCTACATCAGACAACCCACTCAGTACAGATAATCAAAAATATACAATAGGCTGATGATGTTTGTTTGTAACATATCATACTTTTAATACATAACTATTAAAAGGGCTACTCTACTGCAAACAGCTTATTAGTCAGGCAAATGGTTAAATATAGCAACACAGATATGGGCCATGTTATGATTTTCATCTACGGACATTAGGTTATGGGGACACATCATCCCTCAAAAAACATTAGCACTAAGTAGCAGAGACTAACTATTTGTGGCTTCCATGTTTATTGGACTATCTTCAGTGTACATAAAACAGGAAGAAGATGTACCAGATGCTTAAGGGGGAAAGAACTTGTCATTGAAAGGTCAGAAAACCTGAGTTGTCTGGACAGACCCAGGGAGGACCTGAAACCAGTGACAGAGGGTAAACGGCACAACAACAACAAAAATCAAAGACATGTCAAAAAAGTTTGAGAAAAATGTAAATTGCGCAAATTTACCTAATGAGACATGTTTTTCATCCTGAATTCATAACACTTCCTCCAAAGTTATTTCCTTCTAAGAAACACAGAATCTCAGCAGATTCCCTCAACAATAATAATATCCAATAAACAGTAATATGAACTCACAGTGTAATCCTAAAAGTACTTTCCTGGGAGTAAGCCTAATTGAATAGAACTGAACAGGATTCTGCATAGACGTGATTCAAATTGCTCTGCTTGGGTGGTGAATAATGCTACACAGATTAAAACACAGAACTGTATTTGATGTAAGCAGAAAATAGCTGTAACAACATACCTGTTCCAGTACATCGAGTTTTAGTTCAAGTTTGCTAAGCACTACATCTCCTCCCCAGAGTGACAGCTGTAGATCAGAGGGCTTCAAATTCTTAATGTAGCGATTTACATAACTCATCAGAATAGGAGTCACGTAGGACTCCAACATTGTGCCTTAGGTAATCAAGCCTGAAAAAAACACAAACCATGCAAAATCTTAATACATGTAATATAATATACACCATAGTTTTGAAATATTATCTTGCTAATATTAGAGAACACACCTATTACGGCTGCCAATAATAATGGATGCAGTCTCATTTAAACAACACTAGTAGCCTGATCCTGTTCATGTTTATATGAAAGACTACACTACCATATGTACACCTGCTTGGGGATAAATTCCACAGTAGAAATTATTTAATGTAAACATACAAACTCAGACTGCAAGAGAGTATTCAAACCCTGAATAAAACACATCAAGAGTGCACCGTGTGCATCAATTTAAATTATGGTACTTTGCCATAAATAGTTCACAGATCAGATGGTCTGGCAACAACTCTAGAACTACAAACAATAGGCCTTCAGAATTTGTGTACATGTGACCCAAATATGTTTTGGTATGGTACACAAAAAATAGCCCTATTGTGTTAATTTAACAGTGTAACTTTGACAGCACCCAAAAGAAAGAAACTGCTGTGGAACAAAATGTGCAGTTTGGAGCATTCAAAAACATATTACTGTATTTTCATTTTGAATTTTTTTGCTGTCAGACATGATGTTTGTATCCCTAAATTACGTCATCATCCAAAGCCATGGCACACTCTTATCACTTCAGTGACAACCAAAAGGTATTGATCTTTATTTTCTTTAAAGTCAGCTTGCAAACTTTACACTGTGATCAAACCAGCCCGGACAGTGTTAAGTGTACAATCCAGAAAAAGGAGGAGGGAAACAGAAGTAAACAACCCAAGAGGTAAACTTTCAGCACCTTCTGCCACGTCAACTCTGAGGAACAGACCTTCACAGGTCGTCCATTCTGCAGAGATGTTCCCTGTACACGCCGTCCAGAATAACCAAAATAACTGAAGTAGCCGATCCCACCACTACACACCCCACCAACACACCTGCACCCACCCCTTTCCCCCCAAAAAACACCTTCCTTTACTCACCTGTTCCTCACACAACCACCAGCTTCTCTCCTTCCCCTCCTGAGGGACTACCTCACCGCTCCTCGTCCTCATGGGGCTCTCCCTCGCTGCAATGCTAAAGGCTCCTTCCACCGACTCATTCCCCAGCTGTCTTACGCACAAGCGGCGGGATTCTCCGAGGGCCCAAGAGGCTGTGACTGCACCGCCGCGGAGGCGGTTCCGGGTTTCCAGGGCAGCTGGTGTCTCAACCTAAACTCTCCTCCTTCGCGTGATCGGACATGTTTGACGGTGACACCATCCGGCAGGAGCGGCTGGGCTTGAAAGGGAGGCGGTAGAGGCTTGTGGGGCGGAGTTGTCGGGTTGTAGGCAGGTGAGGCGCGCGAGAAGCGGCTCCCTCAGAAACAAACAGCGCGTTTGGTGCTCTGGCGCTTTCTGTATGGGGCGGCTTAAGGCAGGAAAGGGAATATGCAGCTTGTTTGCTTGGGTGTGTGCGCTGTTGCAATAGGGTACGTCCTGAAGATTAGTTCCAAGCGAATCGCGCTATTAGTCTATAAGAACAAAATAAAGTAGAAATCGTAGGGTTCCCAACCTCTAGGTGGAGCCTGGAGATCTCCTGGCATCAGTTCCCCTGGAGAAAATTGCTGCTCTGGAGAGTGGATTCTGTGGCATTATATCATACTGAGGTCCATCTTCTCCTTAGACCCCACGGTTCCCGGGCTCCACCCGTAAATCTCCAGGTATTTCCCAACCCAAAGTTGGCAACCCTAGCTTAAGTTAGAACAAATGTCTGGAGTCAGAGGTAGCGCCGGATAAAGTGCGCTCCCACTCACGGAGCTTAGGCTTGAATAAATATCATACTAAGGTACCACTGGTCCCCTTTTATGTCCTGAGGGGTAAAGGTACATAGAATGGGGCGTTTCACAAGAAGAAAAGCAGAACAGGAGCTGAGTGGGACTTAAAAGACTAACAGTTTGTTTAAACATAAACTTTTGTTAGTCAGTTTACTTCCTCAGGTGCAAATAAGGTTTAACAAACGTTTGTGCAGGAATGAATTCTGTTAATCTCTTAAATGCTGTTGGACTGTTTTAGAGGGGTAACTGTCTTAGTGGCAAAAAGTGTGTCACAAAATAAGCACTCTGGGAACAATTTTAAACAGGTCTATGTGGAATAAGTCCCATTCTATTCGATGGGGCTTACTTCCAAAAAAGTATCATCAGGACTGATGCCTCAGTAAAGCATTAAGATTTGGAGTTTCCAGCTGAAGCCTTTTCACACAGTGAGACTTGTTTGTTTTTGCATTTTTCTGTCCTTAGCCAGCACTGTAATATCAACAATTATCCACAGTGTGTCACAAAATAAGCACTCTTCTGTGACACACAAACTTTTGTGGATTAGAGCCCACTTTTTTAGATGCACGTCCTCACTAGGCACTAGGCAGACATATTTATGAGCTTAACAATAGTGGATGGCAAGGTCAAAGGGCAATGAAATACAAGGTGAGCCGCAATTAGGTGAAGTTCAAATGTAATGAAAAGTACAGAGGCGATAGCAGTAATTGGCTCTTGTTTTACTAAATTAGTTAACACCTTTGATGACTGAGGAATCCCAAATCTTCCTTTAAAGCCTCAGGAGGTGGTGTCAAACCTTAATGAATTATAATTCAGCAGTTTGATGCTCCAGGCTCTCTTTGTAGTTCTTTTGCAAGAAAATTGTGGCTTTTAGTTTGGCAACAGACTGGGTTATTCTCCCAGTGGTTTCTGAATATTGCCATTTTCAACACTGGGCTTTGGTCCGTTTTTTGGTTCTACAATAAGAGGAGGAGGAGGAGAGGATAAGCAAATGGATGAATCCAAGACTGTATAGCTGGTGTTCATGAGTCCTGGAACAGCACTGCCTGTGTGAATTTAGCCACTGGTATTTGGTTTGTTGCAGGGTTAAAGATGTAAAATTTTCAGCAGTGTTTAAGCCATGGGAAAAAAGATTTCTGTCTTGGGATGTAGAGTGAGAAGGGGAGCAAACATAAGAATCTGGAGTGGAAATTGAAATATCCACCATGAATTGTAGGTCCCTTAAAAATTCAGTGATATCTGACAATTAACATGGGATGCTGCTGAGACAGGGTCTCTTAAAATGGATCTCTTGTTGTTTCATTTGTTTGTTTATGTAAATTGCAGACAGGACTCACAAAATACTGCAAGAAGTTTTAAATCTATGTTAGCACTTTTTATGCATCTATAGTCTACATTCTGTTTAATTTTTTTTTAATTTAAACTGCTTGTATCCCACCTGTTTTTCATCAGGATCCAAGGTGGCCTACAAAGCTAGTTTAAAAGCAACAATGCAGAGAAAAACACTTAAAAGTCAGTTATCAGACAAGTTTAATAGTGAACAACCTTCAAATCAGCTACTATTACAAGCTCTCAAATGCTATTTAAATGTTTTTGTTTTGCACTGCCTCCAAAAGAGCCTAAGAGTTAGTGTCTTTATGATGGTTGTTCCACGTTGTGGGGTCAGCTGCAATAAAAACCCATGATCAGGTGGAAATGGTTCTCACCACCTTACAGTTTGCAACATATAATAAGTATTGTGGAGATGACCATAGTGGCCACAGGGGTTCATATAAGGAAGAGATGGTCCCCAAAGTATAAGGGACTGGGGTCATGAGGGGGTGTTAAAGGCTCAAGACCCACACCAAAAAATGTCTTGTCTCATACTTTGTATTCAGTTATGTTTCACACACTAAAGAGGTTCCTAGCATCACCTCTAAATATTTCTGAATGAGTTTGTTGTATCATGAGCTTCTGCAAGTAGCAGCCTTCTTTGTTAGATGAGTAAAATGGAGTAGGGTGATAGCTATATGTATACCAGTACCCAAGAGGAAGGAAGTGCTAATGCTCTGTTACTAGCTGGAGGAATAAGGCAACAGTATATTCTTGTATAACTTCCATCCAAGCAAGGGAAGATCAGCTTGGCATAACTAGATCTAAATTCTGGCACACTGGTTTCCCTTTCCCTTGTGTGTTTATTTTATAAACCTGTGGGTAAGCTCTAAAGAAAGAGGAATCAGAGTTCATTGCTATTTTTCAGAAAGAGCTGTGAGTAGAAAGCTCCATATCAGTAACAAAATAGATATGCAGCCTTTCCAATACTGTTTCAGATATACATTAAATCTCTATATCATGAAAACAAAAAACTATTATCCTACACCGTGGTTCAAGCTATATGAGTTTGATTTCTGTATCTGATGTTCAGCTATGTTTTCCTAACAGTAACACATTGTTGAAGATGCTTTTGAATGAAAACAATATTGAAGTATTCTGGTGTTGTTGGGAAAATATTTCTAAATATATCCTGGGTAGAACAAAGTTTGAGTCCAGTGGTGTATCTGAGAAAGTGTGTGTGCACATGAAAGCTCGTACCTTGAATAAAACCTTATTGGTCTTAAATTTTGTTCTACTTCTTCAGACAAATACACCTACCTACCTGGAGTTGGACTATAAGGAAGGCCGAGCGCCGAAGAATAGATTCTTTTGAACTGTGGTGCTGGATAAGACTCTTGAGAGTCCCTTGGACTGCAAGGAGATCAAATCAGTCAATCCTAAAAGAAATCAACCCTGATTGTTCCCTGGAAGGCCAGATCCTGAAGCTGAAGCTCAAATACTTTGGCCACCAAATGAGAAGGGAGCATTCACTGAAGAAGACCCTGATGCTGGGAAAGATTGAAGGTCAAAGAAGAAGGGGATGGCAACGGATGAGATGGTTAGACAGTGTCATCGATGCAACGAACATGAAATTGAGCAAACTTCAGCGGACAGCGGAAGACAGGAGGGCCTGGCGTAATCTGATCCATGGGGTCGCGAAGAGTCGGACTCGACTGTGCAACTGAACAACAACACCTGGATCTATATCCTGGGAAGTTAGGTTGAAGAACATGCACTGTAGATACTACCTTTTTCACTAGTTTTCAGGCCAAATATTCAGAATTACCTTTCTTTTTTTTAGTTAATATGAAGAACTTTGGCAGTTTTCCATTCATATTCCTTGAATGAATTCCATTCATATTTTCATTCCTTTAGATGAGAGCTTTCATTTAAACACTTCTGAATGAGTACCTCAAACTGAGATACATCTGCCAAAGAATTCTGTATTTCTGGTTATAGTACATGATGTACAAGTAGGAATAAATGCTCCATGATTTATTGTCACTTCCAGGTCTTGTCAGATTTATGTCCTTGGTCTTTCACACACTACTGTGTAATAAAGAGAATCTGTGAACTTGCAAAGGCAGCTTCACCTTGGAATTCAGACATTAAGGAGAATGTGGGAGCTAAACGAACCCATTACAAACTGCGATTTTGAAGGTGGCATTTGTACTGTAATTACATAATAGTCTGTTTTAGAAGGAGATTGAATGTTCTTGCGCAGTGAAGCATGAATGACAGCTTCTTTCTTTGCAACCGTTTGTTTCTACAGAGTATGAAATAGATGTACGAAAATAGTAGATTCTTTTTGAAATACTGAATTTAATTAGTGTTTGTTCACAAATTCTGCTTTTGTATAGTCATATCCTCATAGGAGGCTGAAAAAAATGTGATCACACGGAAGCATGTCTGGCAAGCAGGCAGGGGGAAAAATGCTTCCAGCATATAGGGTTAATGTCCAAATTCCTTCCAGAAACAAAACAATTTCTGCCATCTTTAGAGAAAGAGGAAAAGGTTACTTTACTAATCTAACAAACAGTTAAAGCTCCCATGTGAGTAACCCAGGCTTTCCAGCAGCAAACACTAAGGAACTGCTGACTTTTCCAAATCTCCTGTCTTTAAAGTTAGACTAAAGTCCATTTCCTCTCCTGAGCCAAAAATTCTAAGAACAGCCTGACAGTATCATAAATTGATACCCAGAAAGAATTTAAATCTGTATTCCCACTGTATGTCTAACAGCTCTTATTTCTTCACCCTAAAGACAAACAATTAGAAAAGATTGCTTGAATTAGATGATCCCACCCACTAATACAGTTTCTTTCCACGATTTCCTATGCATCTGAATTAGTTGATAGATTATGTTGTTATAAGTGAACTAAGAGGCATTGGCTAGATCAAATTCCATCTTATTAAAATCTCCAAGAAGAAGAAATTCCACTTAGTTATCCCAGAAAAATATATTTACATTTCTGGCCTCTGTGTTACATTTGAAGATGCATTCTGTTTGCTGTTGTTTTTAAGGTTCATTTTCATTTCTGTATGTAATTCTACTAATTAAATTCCAGAGAAGGTCCAAGCCCCATTTAGGGTTGCTAGCTCTGGGCTGGGAAATCCCTGGAGATTCTGGGGGTGGAGCCTTGGGAGGGTGGGGTTTGGGGAGGGGAGGGGTCCTCCAAAGCAGCCATTTTCTCCAGGGGAACTGATGTTGGTCGTCCGGAGATCAATTATAAAGGCAGGAGATCTCCAGGTGCTACCTGGAGGTTGGCAACTGTAGCCGTCATGCAGGAGTCTAAGTATCTGGGCAGCAAATAACCTAACAAAGGGGAAGAGAGAAGGGACCTATAACAACAAACATTCCGCAGCTCAAATGAGAAAAGTAGTTCTGTACAGGCAAAAGCAACTGAGGCTTTTTTAAATATATATTTTTTTTCTCCATACTTGAAAAGAAGGAAGAGGTAAGCTAAGGATTCAGGTGGGCATTTGGGAGGGGGTGGTTCCATGTCCTGGGAATAATTCCAGTCAAGGTGAAAGAGGAGAGGGTCTCAGGTGTGGAAGGTGCATGTTCACAGGCAGTCTTGGCCTGATCTGTACTGTGAGGATCCAGAGGGCAATTCAAGTAGTCATAATTAGATCCTAATTAGTCCAAGCTGGAAAAAAAACCTTTCCTTGGGAAAGACTAATGCAACAAAGTTCTTTATATGGCTAAAGGCACGCTGATGCATCACAGAGTCTTAATTAATTGCCTGATGACCAGATACTGGGTGAGGCTTATCCCTAGAGACAGTCTACTTTGGTCCAGGTAGCATTTAAAAATTATTCCTGCCTTTTTCTTTGGGAAATAACCCAGAACCCTCTTTTCTGGCTGGTTGTGACATGCACAGAAGACATCAATATGGTGGGGGGGGGATCATTAAAATGAAGTCTGCTTTGTAACAATGGCATCTTAGAAATAGATTCCCAACCCCCCAGCCTTTCTGAGTCACTGTACAGAGGTGGCTGTTCAGGGTGTGACTACCTTTTTATCAGTTACCTTATGGCTGTGTAGTTAAAGATGTTGGTTGCTGTGGTTAGATGCAGCATCTGGTTCTGGTTGCACAGGCGTTGCTCCACCGCCAGCTGCTCTGTTACTGGCTGGTGTTGTGTAAGAGTTCATCAATCCTAACTGAAGCCTGTGAGTCTTTCGGTAAACAAATAGACATGTTTCAGCATATCAAAGCAGACCTTGCGGGGAGTGCAGAACCAAAGCACTCTCCCATCTGTCTTTTAGAGTAGAATGAGAAATATATATTAAGGGAAATCAGCAAATGCAATGAAAAGAATATCAGGCATGCAGATGTCAAAGTTTTGAAGAGTGCAAACCAAAGCACTCTCCCCTCTATCTTTTTGAGGGATTTCTGAAGATCATTGGGCTAATTGTGCCTACAGTAACTATAATTGTGCCTCTAGATCTCTATAGCCAGCCCCTGAAAAAGATATGCTAGGCTTGGTTCTGCCCCATCTGAAATTTCTAGATCAGACTGGCCAGCGAGGAATTCAAGGTGTCTAGTTACAAAAGGGGCCGTGGTGGCTCAGAAGTTAAGATGCTGAAGCTGCATACTGGAAGGTATGTAGGTCTGCAGTTCGAGACCCTAGTGCTGTGTGACAGAGTGAGCTCCCGTCCCTGGCCCCAGCTCCTGCTGACCTAGCAGTTCGAAAGCAAGAAATTGCAAGCAGATAAATAGGTACCGCTTCGATGGGAAGGTAACAGGGTTCCGTGTGCCTCGGCCTTTAGTAGTGCCAGCCACATGACCATGGAAACATCTTCAGACAGCCCTGGCTCTTAGGCTTGAAAACAGAGATGAGCACCACCCCCTAGTGTCAGATTCGACTAGCTCTTGAGCAAGGGAAAACTTTATCTTTACTTTTAGTTACGAATGGACAGATAAAATTTCAGAGGCAGCTTGAGATAATTTCAGCATAGGCTGCTTCCAAGTTTGCTGGGGAAGTTGTCTTGATCTGAGCAGCTGTGAATACATCATAATTACGGATGGTCTTTGAAGCAATCCCGAATCGTCCCTGGCAGATGGGTTACTTCTGCGTGCCCTGTAAATGGAGACAGGCAACACCAGACTATCTGGTCCCTTCTTCTGTAGAAATCAGTTATTTCTTTCAGGAAACGGGCAGGATCTATCAAGCATTGATTCTGTAGGACAGAGAAGTATGTGGTGAGATCTGTCCATTCAGATACCTTTTGGAATACAGACCACCAAATTCACAGCTCTAACGAGAATTAATCTGTTTACAGGTTCAGGTGGGGTAACCGTGTTGCTCTGAAGCAGCAGAACAAAGTTTGAGTCCAGTGGCACCTTTAAGACTAGCAAAGTTTTACTCAAGGTACAAGCTTCCATGTTCATGCACACTTCTTCAGATACAGTGAAACAAGACATCCTCAAACCCACCGACCTCCATTTGTAATGGTAGAGGACATCTTGTACACACACACAAAAGCTTATACCTTGAATAAAACTTTGTTGGTCTTAAAAGTGCCACTGGACTCAAACTTTGTTCTAGTGTGTTTACAGAATTTCAGCACCTACCATCCAGAAAAATCTACTTCCGTGCCACCCATCCAAGGTTTCCTTCATTCTTATCCACTATTCATTATCTGAGCTCAATGGGACTAAATATGATATATACATATACATGCACATTAATGTGATTTCCTGAGTGTTCCTGTGCAGAGTCACTCCAGGCAAAGCCAATTTAAATCAATGGCCTGACACTGGAGTAACTCTGCATAGGATTGCATTGTGTGTTCCACACCCAACTTTGACAAGGGTAGATTGTACCACTGCTTCATTTACTCATGCATCACTAAAGCCCAGAGCACATGCTCTTTGCATAAGAGTTCATTCACTCTGTTTCAGAAAACGCAAACTATTGACCAAAGTCAATATCTACCAAAACATCCTGCCAATAGCCTTGGAGAGTTTCTTTTCAGGAGTACAGACGAGCCCTTATAACATTCCAAGACAAATGATTAAAATCTAAATATGAAGCAGAGGAAGTCAAGAGCAAGTGGGCAATGACTCATGAAGAGCCACATGGGACTGGGATTTAAAGGCAACGCTTACACAGAGCAGCAACCACATGTGGGCTGACAAAGGGCACTCAACCCCTCTCTCTGGAGCTCAGGAGAAGTCAATCATGCACAAATTGCAGCAAACTGTGTTCTGTAAACCAGCCTGAAAGCAGAAGGCAGTAAGAGATTGGGATTGAAACCAAAACATTCTAGAAATAATCTTCAGAGAATAGGAATACACTCACATTGACCTCCCGGTGGCCAGCTGCACTGAGAAATTAGATCTCTCTGTTTCCAGACACTGGGAGAAAGGAGAATAGAGAACAGATGTGTCCTTTTTTCAATGGACTTGACATCCTGATGGTCTGCTCTCCTCCTACTCCTTTCTAATCAGGGCAGGCACCTCCTCCTACCCTACTATAATACAAATAAGTGGAAAGAGTGCTTTTAACTCATTGCTCCAAGGCACAAAATGGATAATTCTGTTGCTTTCTAGGAAGACAAATGAAATTCATATCTTGCTGTAGAAGAACGGATGCCAGCCAAAGTTTTTTTACATGTGAGCGTGGAAGAAGCTGAACAGATTTATTTCATGTGAACACAATAACCTTAATTTTCTTATTTTATATTTCCATATGTTTGGTTGTACACCCCTCAGGAAAGCACTTTGTTTTATGCTTGGAACAATCACTTTAGAACAGGGAAGATTCAAATGTGTGTAATTTTACAAAAAACAAATTATGGAGCCAGAAACAAAGGAAGAATGTGGGCTTTACAAAAACACGGGATTGAACTGATCCTTTTAATGTGAATGCTTATACACTGCCACATATATAATAGCTATAGAAAATAAAAGTTGCCGGCTGTATTTTTCCAGTGCTTTGCATGGAAGTATCCATGCAACTGTGCACGTATCTACATATGTGTTAACTGTAGTGTTTTCTTCTTTGAGTTACACAGATTGAGCATGTCATAGAAGGGATGCAGGTACATATTTCAGGTCCTGGAGTGTCTTCTAAGTTACATTGACGTCCAGCTATACCTTTCAACTCCAGATCAACAAAAGATAGCTAATGTCTTCAGCCACAGTAAGCATATATTGTTTGAAAAGTATTCAGTATCTAGCTGTGTATTTCAGTCATTAGCCCATAGTAAACTCTTACTGTTAAGTATCTGTAGGGTAACCCTTTATTGGCTCCAGACCCCTGAACACACTTGCATGCTATCAGTCTCAAGCAAATATGCACAGGATTCTGTGGTACCCTCAAAGCTGGGCTTTGGGGTAGAAGACCAGGGCCCTGGCTCTTGGGCTCAGGAGGGGGCCCGAAAGCTGCCTGTAACTTCACGTTTGAAGTATACATTATCACCTATTGGCCCTTCTCCTCCCCTTTAAGTCCATGAAGTCCAGAGTCTAAAATTATCTACCTACTTACAGGAGTGCAGCCTGAGACGCTGACTCCCCAGTCCTGGCCTGAAAAGTACTGAGTCAAATGCATTGTTGAGAGATTTCAGCTCATAGTTTTACTCAGTGGTTTCAGAAGGAACAGACATACAGGGCAAGCCCGCGGGCTGCTTACACACACCCATACACCCGTGATCGGCTATTTACATAATCCCATCTCTGATAGGGTTCTTTTAGGATCCTGGACAGCCGATAGGCAGTTACCAGGATCCTATGTGTCCATTGTTCCCTAGATCGAAACTCTGGTCACCTCGCTGACCGCGTGTACAGGAAAGCCACGTGTTTGGTCTCAGTTGATACACAACACGGCCTATTAATCTCTCCACCCCAAACCCATTATCTGAGAGCTGAATTGTGCCTCATCACCAGTCTTTCCTCACACCATTCTCTCTGCTGTCAAGATCACTGAGAAGATAATTTTCCTTCCCACTAAAGCCTACAGAGGGCCGGCGTCAGCATACCCTAAGGTGGGGCAGTTGCCCAGGCCTATGGTTTCTGGCAAGGCCCACTACTGATGACTCCCTTCTCACACATATGCTCCTTACTCACGCATCTCCTCTGGATGCCTGTATTCACACCCTTCCATCTTCTGCTTGTGAGTGCTTTGTCATCTGTGCTCCCAGCTGCATGAGCTGCCGAGCACTGCTGGAGAAACATCACTGTTCCTGGTGGCCATAGTAGTAGCACTCCGAGCTGCACCCAACTACTAGCACCACCAGAGAAAGGGCATGCAGGCAATGTGGGCAGCTGTGATGGCAAGTGGTGGGAGAGCTTGCGAGTAGGAAGGGAAAAGGCACACAGGCAGATGAGCATGCGGGTAGGTGGGCAAGAAGGGGAACCTAGTAGTGGGCATGGGGGCCTGAGCAGTCTCTTCCCAGGGCCCGCCAAAACCTGGAGCTGGCCTTGTTTCTGATTGACATTTCCACTGATCTAGTGACATGATTTTAATTTTAAATCACCGTTTTGAAAGAGGAGATGATTACATGGCTTACAACAAGGCAAGTTGCCTTGAGATGACTGATTAAGAATCGACACAATCATCTGAGCTACGCAACCATCTGACTCCTTAGTAAAGAAATCTCACTGTGAGGAACTCTGTTGTTGTGGTTCCAGTCCTTCCTGGAGGGCAGGGCATGGTACCTGACTGAATCACCCACTACCAAAAGCCACCTCCCCCCAACCCCAGCGGGGTATTCTCAGTATAAGAGTGTATTGGTCTGTCACCCAAGGAAGGGGTCCCTTCTGAGAGATCAAATCCCTCCTCCTTGGAGTGTAGCCCTCTGACATTATTGAGACTCACACTCTCCACAACAGCAGAAGAGCTGTCCACACAGGAGTGGGACTATTCTGGTAAGTCTCTTCCCCAAACCTCTCTTTTTGTCTCAGCGTCTCCAGGTCAGCAACCTAGCTTCTATGAACCTGCTCCCTGAAATCCAAGAGCTCCATGCTACAAGCACGAACCTATGATATCCACCCAGTGGGTAGATGCATCATACATGTGGCACTCTGAAAAACACAGGATACAAAACACTGGATAGCCCCCGCTCCCCTGCTGGCTTTCTACCTTCATAACTGGTTAGTTTTTTAAAGGTATTTTAGAGTAAAATAGGGTGCTTGCCCGACCTAGTGTATAACAGGAAGGATATAACAGCATACCACCCTCCTTGCTCATGTGGAGCTCGTATGTCCCTTCTTAGGAAACTCAGACTGGAGGGTTTCTCTCTTGCTTCCCCCCGCCCACACCAAGCTCTTGTCTGGCATCACTTTATCTTCTGTAGATTAGCTCTGACAGGTTTATTCAAAAAAGCTGTAAATTTGAATGAGAGGTTCTTGATCTTCTGTTTTCTGCAGTTAGTTTTTTTAGTTTTAGGAACTGTATTAGGCTGAGAAAGTGCTCGCGATGTATGGTGTAGAGATGAGAGTGTCAGAATAGATCTGGGAAGCTCACTGAGTAACCTGGGGCCAGTCACTCACTTGTTCTCTACTTACTTTATCCCACAGGGTTGTTGTTAAGATAAAGGGGAGAACAGTGCTATAAGCTGATTTGAATTCCCTTTGGGGAGAAAAGTGGGATATAAATACATAAACGTGCGTGTGCATTTTATTGTTCTGAGTTTGTCTGCTATTTTTGCTGTTGCCTACACTAATGTGAATTTGATATGCTATTTTTAAAATTGATTTTACCTGTAAGCTGCCTTGGAGTTTCTTTAGCTGAAAATTTAGGTTTAAATGTTATACTACCCTTGATCTTAGCAGATGGAAAGGCTCTTTGGGTGGGAATCTAATGCAGACACCCAAGAAGAATAGGGATAAGTTGTCCTGCCTGGCTATAGGTTTTAAGTAGTTGTGTCTTGTCATCTTATACACCAACCTTGCAGTGCTACCATTCAAACACTGGTGAAGAAAAATGGAAGAAGTAAGCACTGGAACCAATTATTTTCAATAAACGTCTCAGTATGTTCAAAATGTTTCAGTATTTTTACTGTGCTGCTGCACAACTAGATGCCAACCAGAAGAGGGAGCACAAGTCAACCAAAAATTCCATGGTGGTTTTGCTACCAGCAAATGCAGCCATTTTGGCAAAATAAGGTAGTGGAGGAGGGCCCCCGAGCTCCACTGTTACTTTAATTGAAAGCAAGAAAAGGACGAAAAATAGGAAACCTTTCCATACCGTTGAGATACACTGTGATTATACCATTACAGGAATTGCAATGACAGGATTGCAAAGGCCAATCCACAGTTTTAGCATGATTTAGAATAAGTCAAAGCTGGAAACTATTTCCATATACCAGGCTGGATCCAGCTAGCTCTTTCTGTCAATCTCACCTAATTTGTCTCTTTACTCCAGACCCTATCACAGATGCCTTTCATCCATGCAAGTTAGCTGATCCCCAGCATAAGCTTTTTTGGTTGGTAAAGGATGCCCTCTCCTCCCTTTTTCACTAGCAGAAAAGCTGGCTGAATCTAATGCACTACTAGGAATTTTGTGAAATGTTGGCTATAGCCCCCAAGATGAAGTGTGTTTGCTCGTGGAATCTCTTCAATGCAGAGGTGTTGCTGTAGTATAGCAATTGCAGAGGACATTTCAGCAACAGGGCCAATTAAGAAGATTGTCAGTGTCGTCATCGTCCTTCTCCTCCTCCTTCACTACCAATTAAAATCTCATATTCAGACAACTTTCGTCGGGGTCTCTTTCATAGGTTATCTAACCATTAGAACTACTGTTTTTTAAAGAAGAAGGTGGGTGTGCAGGGAACCCAAATCTGGAAATTGACACTTTCTGATATGTTCTGTAAACAGAGTGGAACAGAATGATGAATGATAATTCTGTGAGTTATAGGGAAAGTTGATGATTGTACCTGTTTGGTAGAATGTGATATTTACTAAGAGTCACCATTGCTTGCATTTCCAAATCTTTTCCAATTTATCTTATATTAATTACAGAACCCAGTTCATTTTACCATCAGAAGCCCTTCTAACACTGATTCTGATCTTCCATCCTTTCATACTGGGATTGCAGTATTATTGGAATTACAATGATAAGACTGCAAAGGCAAATTTAGTTTTAGCACATTTAGCATGTCAAAACTAGAAATTAGCTAGAAGCTAATCAAACCTTACATCCTGAATCCTAAAATATATGTGTCACATCACTACAGAAGGAAGAACCCATATGTAATCTACACTTTTCACTCTAAAATACATAGAGTTGGGGGGCTGATTCATTCCTGATTATTGCAGTGTGAATTACACATGTATGTACCTTCCAAAACTGATATCTGCCTGATAAGTAATTTTATTTATTAATTTATTTCATTTATACCCCACTTTTCTCCTGAATGGGGGCTGAGAGTGGCTTTAAATATTACCCCCTTATTTATTTTTATTTTATTATTCATTTTTATTTATTATCAGATTTATACCCCACCCTCCCAGCCAAGGCCGGCTCAGGGTGGCTCTCTATGTATTTTAGAGATAAAAGTGTAGATTACATATGGGTTCTACCTTCATTTTATCCTCACAACAATCCTGTGAGGTAGGTTAGGCTGAGTGGCCCAGGGTCACCCAGCAAACCTCCATGGAAAAGTGGATTCTTGGGTCTCCCAAATCCTAGTCTAACCACTACACTATGCTGTCTTTCAGAAAGGAAAGAAGGAAGGGAAGGAAGGCTGTGCTCTGGGTTCAGTGTTGATGTCCTGACATGGAGTACTTATAAGGATTCTGAGCAGAGCCGTGTTAGCCACAAACTGTAATAATGTTTGTTCTTTTCCTTGTCTGTTTGTGCAAAATGCCCTTTCCCTGGAGTTTCTATAACAAAAGTCCCCCTTATGTGTGTGTTCTAAGTGTACCTAACAGAGGCCAGAGAGATGCACCCTCATGGTGTGTACCCTATGATCTGAGTGAGATATGGAGAGCCTGCCTGGGATTTATATACTGCAAAGAGAGGTGTGATTGGCTGCAAATTTAGTCAGTATCCCAAGCTGTGTCACAGCTGTCAGGTGTGGTGGGGAAAAATCAAGGACAGTTGTGTTTTTACTTCCAGTGGGTTCAGTGGGAGTGTACCTTCTTATGCCAGTTTCACCAGCATAACATTATGCTGGGATGTAGGCAGAGGGGTCTTCAGTGCTGATTGAGTCCCCCACCCTGCCACAAGCCTCTAGCACCAACTGTTTCTGGCTCCCTGTGGGCATATCTGTATCCGCACAGGTTAGATTGGTGTGGCACTACACTGCTGTATTTCTGTGTTATGTTGGTAAGCCATGCCAGCACAGGGCTTAGTTAGTAAGAATACTAAGCAGTTCAGCAACTGGCCTTAAGCTAGAGATGTAGTTGTGGCCAGTCATACAATGTACTTTTTTCTTATAACATCGTGTCAACAAACCATATATAAGGGATCATTTTATGTTGTCAGAGGTGATTTAAAAATGTTGAATGGTACATGAATCTTTCTGTCTGTTTCTCTGACAACTGAGCCTGCAATCCATAAAATATAAATATATTTACCTAAAATATAAATCAAATTATCTTTCCAGAAATCATTTTATCTAGGCAATGATGTCTCATACGCTTTCTCATTCCAAAGTACTTTGTACCTTTTTAGTTTAGTGTCAGTGATTGACAACTCTCTTTGAGAGAGAGAAATGCTATTATCAGCACCTACCACAATCCAAATTTAGATAGCTGCTTTTACATCAAAAACACATTGTAAGCTCAGTCATTGCTTGTTGATAAAGCAGGAGGTCATAGACAGGGATGTGAAATAAGTAGTGTTTGTAAAATTGGTGCCTTTTGTGGGAAAGAAAGCCCCTTCTGGACAAAATATAGTTTCACTATATTTGAAATATAGTTTCAAAATCTCAAGATTTTGTCTTGTCCCTCAAGATTTGTTGTTCTTATGACACTCTTTTCCAGCAATCCAAAATTTGCTAAAATACCCAAATCTGTTGACTTTACTTTGGTTCAGATTGCAAACATAGATAAGTCTGTCTGCCTATTGGCTTTTGCATTTGTCAAATTAAACTGAGAGTCAAATCCCCTCCCCTATTTCTCTACCACACACACGGTAAGCAACATTGACAAATGCATTCTCCCAAGTGAGAAGAATACAAAAAATGTATTCATTAGTGTGAGATATAAAAATGTACGCTCACACTTCTGCAATGTATGCCTGCTCCTTTCACATTTGTGCCAAAGCCAAACAAACATAATTCTAACTGGCAGCTGGACGACATTCCAAACAGCCACCACATTAATTCACTCACCTCGGTCCAAATTCACCTGCAACCTGCACAGCATGCTGCCAGGAAATCTGGCTATAAATCCTAGGTCCCCCTACAAAACAACAAATCCCCCACCCCCATACAATGCAATGCAGCAGCCATGGGGTTTGCTCTTGTACAATACTAGTAGGGAGCAAGGAGAAGTCTGCTTGCTTTTGTTGCTTCTGTTTTGGATTTGAACTAAGTTCCTGATCAATAAAAAGTCTTCTGAAAGAAAACAATAGTTGTTCAAATTAGTTTTCTTTGTGTGGAAGCAAGAAATCCCACTAGAGGTCACAGGTTACAAAGCTGAGAATAGCAATGTTAATTATTTGCTGACTTCTGCCTACCTGAAGATGAGATTACATCAGACCTGTGGTAGAACGGGAAGGGAATGGTATGTACAGCATGCAAGCATCAGCAGATACATATCGGAAGTCAAACATGAACCTTATTATCCACTGTCCTCCAGTGAAAAAGTGTGTTACTAAATGCATTCAGCAGAAACTCCATTATCTAACTGTAGGCTCACAAGGGGCATTCCTTCTTTAGGCAAACCAGTCTTGTCCATCTCGTAGTAGATGGATGCAACCAACAGTATTTCATGTGATGGCTGCAACTGGAAAAAAGATACTGCCAAAATTCTTAAACCGAACAATACTCCCTTCTCCTCAAGGACTCCATAAGTACTGTTGTCCAGAGTTCGGAATACTATACTATTGTGTGAATATAGTTCAAGGCTATTTTCCTGTGTATTTCACTGAGAGTTAGATTCATTGGTACTTAACTTTGAGGAAATTTACGTAGGACCAAGCTGTACCTTTAACAGCATATAATTTGTGGAGATTATTGTTAATCGTTTATATCATGCTTTTAAATGCTTTGCAGTTCTTATCTTATTTTACCATCATGGCAGCAATTCTACAAATCAGGGTAGGTAGAAATACAGACAAAGTCCAATACACTATGTGCCTCGGCAGATTCTGAACCCAAAGGGGAGAGTTTCTGATACTGCATGCTTTGTTATTCAGGGTACTTTTCTTGGCAAATTGGCTAATACTATAATGCATTTTCCCCAGGTGTCAGTTCTGGAAATGTCAGTGGAACTATTTAGAATAAACTGCACTGTTTTCAGGTTTGTGTCATCACTCACAACAAAAGCATTTGATGATGTAAAAGCAGTAATTTAGCTTCCTCACTTTCCCTTTTGATATGCTAAAATGGTAAGAACAGTTTTGGGAGGAGGTCAGGAAAGGAAGCACAGCATGTCTTTAACATAATGGCTTGTTGAATCTGATTTGTAATTAGAACTTAAGCCTTTAGCATTTGACGCCCAGGAAAAGTGGCCTGTGTGGCTGTGCCTGTTCTGAAGGCAAGGAAGATGGGATCATTGTGCACTTCTGCTTAGCCTGACGATAACCTTGTTTTTCCTTACATTCTACTCCCCTCATTACTTGAAGCTTGCCCCTGCTATGAGATGTATTCTGCTAAAAGATGTATTCAGCTGTTTGTGTTGTCGAGTAGGGATGCCAGCCTCCAGGTGGGAGCTGGGGATCCCCTGGAATTACAGCTCATCTCCAAACTATAGAGATCAGTTCCCCAGGAGATAATGGATGTTTTGTAGGGTGGACTCTTGTTGTGTACTGAAACAACCACATGCGTTGGTATGGCCGCATGTGGTCAAGTGAAGGGCCTGAGCTTCGCACAAACAATAGACGATCAGATCCTAGCCCCGCTCCTATCAGGAGGCTAGGATCCTAGACTCAACCTATGAAAGACTGATACTGTAAATAGACCTATCACAGGTGTTGGGGTGTGTTGGGGTGTGGTTTGTCTTGGGGTTATTAGCTGGCCTGTGAGCCGGCTAAAGTTGTCTTGTTCCCGAATAAACTATGAGCTGATTCACTACGTCATGCCTCGAACCCAGTATATTATAACTCTATGGCATTTTGCCGTACTGAGGTCCCCGTCCTCCCCAGGCTCCATCCCTAAATCTCCAGGAGTTTCCCAACCTGGATCTAGCAACTCTACCCCCCATCCCCCAACGGTGGCCAGGGGGCACCTGGCAAGGGGACAGAAATTATATCATTTAGCAGGCACGGATAGCTTAGGATATTTTTTAATGTATTTTTTTTAATGGGATGCCAGATCTGTGAGGACGCTGCAGACAAGGTCCATCCATGAGCTAGGACACTTTAAGATAAGAAGAATCTTGTGTATAGGTCATGCTTGCAAAATCCTTGCATAATAAGGCACATAAAGTAGACAAATGTTTCTGGGATCTCATGTGAAAGGGGAACGTGCACATCCTTGTGTTTCTTCCATGCACGAAGTGTTGAAAATATGGCAAGGTGTGCAAGTGAATGAAGGCATAGTGCATAGTGCATAGGCAGCAGAATGAAGCACCAAGGCCCCTCTTAGACACTACCGTTTCCAGCTGCATGTAGAAATCACATGTCAGAATGTTCCCCCGATGGAAAAGAACAACTTCCAAGGAGAATAGCATGTTAGTGAAGTTTAAGCTGAAACACTGTATCTGAAATGAGTTTTTTATGCTCAGGGAGTTTCCCTCCCCACAATGGGGCATAGGTTGCCCTCCTTTAGGCAGGGCCTGCAATTCTCCCAGAATTATAGAGATCAGTTCCCTTCTAGGAATGACCTCTTAAGAAGGTGGACTCTATAGCATCTCATCTCCACCGAGTTCCTTCTGCAGACTCCACCCTTTCCAGGATCCACTCCCAAACCGCTAGGCATTTCCCAGCCCAGAGTTGGCAGTTCTTAATGAGGCAGCATCAAAATAGGCCTCCCATTCAGCCTGAAGTGCTATAGTTCAGGGGGGAAAATCCCCACATGATTCTGTTAACGGTATAAATGAAGCATTTGTCACCACTTCGCAGACCAAATGACTCATCATGGTGATTCCTGTTCTGTGGAGTTTAAAATATTACGCCCAAATCAAGCCTCGGGTACTTTTGGCTGACCTCTGGGCCTGTTGGGATATGAGGCATTTAGGAATATCTACATTTCTAAGTGTTCAGTCATGAGATATGGTATCCTTGTTTATCCAGAAAGAGGCAGATTATTGTTCAGTTGACAAAAGGGTCATTTCTGTGGAGTGGAGTTTGTTGAGTGGCTCTCAACAGTTCCAACATCTACTTGAGGGAGGCACTTGAAAAGTACTTAGGTACATTTTCCCCTCAACCTTTTCCCTCCACTAACATCCCTAAAAGCACAGATTCTTACTAGTTAGATGTGCTTATTGTCTCAAACTCCCACCTTTGGTTTCAGTCCCAGATTTGTTAATCAAGACAGCAGTTGTCACAGAGTTCTTAGTTTTCTTCTAGTGATATAAAGCTGATGATTGGCTAGACTGCCAGCCCAGCCTTCCAAAAACTGTCTCACAGTAGTCTTATTTGCAGTAAAGCAACAGCCCAGCAACAATGAAATCCAGAGAGTTTTGAATTAAAAGTCTACTGAGATGTACCGGGTCCTACTGGTCTGAATATTTAAAAAGCAAGGTGAAATGGCAAGATCTTTTATGGAAATCGAGGAATAGTTGCCCCCAAGTGAGATTCTTCTGAGGAACTCATGGTTCTAAAGAAATGAGCAGTGACTCACAAGAGCTCATACCCTACCACAAATTTTGTTAGTCTTTAAGGTGTTCCTGGACTCTTGCTCTTTTCTCACAGTATATATGTTTATTCCCTCCCTCATTGTAGCCCTGTAGGGAGGTCATCCCTTACACATGACAGTTTCTTTTCTAGACAGCCTACATTTGCAAATAATATAGTTCCAGTGAACCCATGATCTTGAAGGCTGCAGTTCCAGTGCCCACTTCCTTGGTTATTAACATATCTTAACCACTGAATGGACTCACTGAAGTTAGTTCTGAAAACTATTTGGTCAGGTTATTGAATTAGTGGATATGCTACATCTTCATGGTAAGACCCAACCTGTTTTCTACTTTTTAAAATTTATTTACTTGACTTTTCAGAACATAGTATCCTATCACTGTTCCACTGGTGGAAGTGGATGTTTCCACTTTTCCTTTCTCTCAGCAGCCATTGTTTGGGGGGTGGAGGGGGGGGTCACAAAAAAGTCACATGGTTCAAAGGGCTGCAGCAAACAGGGGAACTGGGTGAGATCACCCTTTCTCCATCTATTAGGAGAACAGCAGCAGGATACAGCCCAAAATGTGTACTTTTGGCCATTAAAAGTATAGCACGTTATGTTACTCTTTAAACAAAGACATTATGCATTGTTATAATATTACTGAATAGCAACTTTATGCAATCTAGTGTGGCACTTGGAAAGAATCAGAAAGCCCTTAAGGGGAATATTGAGGGCAGGTATTTTGAGAGAGCCTAACTTGCAAATTCCTTCTATGTGGGGGCAAAATCTATCTCTGTGGCTATATAACTCTGTTTATGACTACGCCCTTCACAAGAGTAAAGGCTGGAAGCTCCTGGCCCTCAGTAAATCCATTGCTTGGCCGTACATAGCTGTGAGTTGCCATTTGTTTAAAAGCATCTTTTCAGTAAAGTAGAAACAGATTTTTTTCTTGACTTAAGTGATTTCAGTTAAATCTAAAAATGCTGCCTTTGTCAAAAGTTAAACTGTTGCTTGATTTGCTCCTGTACATATTTTAAGCAGTCTACTTGATATGCCATAAGTATGATCTACAGGAAGAAAGGCACCATCAAGCAAAAGGGGATGAAAAAAACAACAACAAAACCCGAATGGAGATGTTTCGCTGTCTTTGTTAAACTGGATGTAGAATGTCTGTCTGTCTGTCTATCTATCTAAAAAAAATTCCCACCAGGTCACAGCTAACTTACAGTGACTCCATTGGGGTTTCAAGGCAAGAGGCACTCAAGAGGTAGTTTGCCATTGCCTGCCTCTGTATTACAACCCTGGTATTCCTTGGAGGTCTTCCATTCAAATACTGGCCAGGGCTGACTCTGCTTAGCTTCCAAAGTCTGACAAGATGAGACTAGTCTGGGCTATCCCACTCAGGGCAGAATATCTGTATAGCTGTTTATATTTTGGCTATTAGGTGGCATGTGTACACTAAGAGCAACTTTATGAATGGAATAGCTTGAAAGAGTCTTGCTGGCCATCCTCTATGATCAGGAGGTTTCATCAGCACTAGAGAAGTCAATGCAGTGACTAAATGTTCACCAAGTGTGGAAAGTTGAACAGCTGTATGATGTCTTACACTGCCTTACACTGAGGCAGATCAATAATCCATCTGGCAGTATGTATTGTGCATCTGAATCTTATTCACATGATAATTTCAAAACATGCTTTTGCAGGTTATTTGTAATTCTTTGTGCAATTCTTCTGCAAGTGCTGGAGAGGGACAGGATATATTTTGGAGAAATACCTTGTTGCAGACTGTTTAACTGAGAAGCAGGGTGAAATTAACAAGATCCATCTGAACGAAACAACAAGAAAGAAACACAGAGAGAGAGCGAAAGAAAGAGAAAGAAAGAAAGAGAGAGAGAGAGAGAGAGAGAGAGAGAGAGAGAGAGAAAGAAAGAAAGAAAGAAAGAAAGAAAGAAAGAAAGAAAGAAAGAAAGAAAGAAAGAAAGAAAGAAAGAAAGAAAGAAAGAAAGAAAGAAAGAAAGAAAGAAAGAAAGAAAGGAAGGAAGGAAGGAAGGAAGGAAGGAAGGAAGGAAGGAAGGAAGGAAGGAAGGAAGGAAGGAAGGGAGCTAACAGACTCAATTTGTGATGGAAAATGAGTGAACACAGGATTTGGTTTGTTAGTATAATGTCATAGATATTCAGTGTTGTGTAATGGTAGAAATATTTGGTTGGAAGCCAGTCACTTTATGATTGACTAGTGAATATTGTACTGAAGAAGATCTTATTGATGATAATTTTTTTTCAGGAGGAGGAGATTGCTGGACCTTGACTACTGAGCTGATTCTCTATAATATTTATTTGTGCTTGTCAACTGATCAAGCTTGAATGTTGCTCACCTTGGACTTTCTATAATATAAAATGTTACCTACCAACTTTTGCCCATGATCTGGATTTTGCTTCAATCCCCTCCCCCCAATAACTGTATATACTTTCTAAAAGTAATTTTAAACTCCTTGCTAAGTGTGTAATAAGCATGTTGTGCAAAGTACATAACAGAGATAATATACATTTTAGTTGGGTAGACATGTTAGTATACATAACATTAACAGCTCTGGCAGTCATGTAGCAGGGCCTAGCTTGGCTGAAGTGCCTTCCCTTGGGCCTTAGACAGAGAAACACAGTGGTTTGGCTGCACCCACCTCTCCTCTCCTCTCCCCTCCTCTGAGCTAGGAGCCAGAATTGGTCTCCCTTCCTTGGCCTCCTCTTTCAGGCCTTTTGAAAGCCCTAGCCAGGCTTGGGGCATGCTGGTGGTCTTCTTCAACCCAGAAGCCCTATGAGGGTGTGGTCAAGCCTGTGAGGGACCAGTAGTGCCTTCTGAGAAATTTCTGCCAACCTCACTCCCCTTACCCACCCCCCATAGCTAATTGTCAGACAGTTGGCTGTCAAAGGGCCAGTTGTCAGTGGCTGCCTGTCTCTTAAAGGGCCAGCCACATTGATCATCTGTCTGGTGTGAGAATCTTTACAAGGTATATCTGTGACCCCCCTGGGCCTGATGGATGCCAGGCTTGATCATGAGGGAAACGGAGAAGGAGGAGGCCAGTTGTTGTTTCATCCAACATCACCCCAACAGTCTGTTGAAACAAAAAGGGAGGGGAGTCTTGTGACACCTTAAAGGCTAACAGATTTTTTTATGGGCTAAAGCCCACTTTGTCAGATGTAGCAAATGGATTCCCAGTAAACAGAAATATATATGCGGCAGGGAGTACGAAAAAAGTTGCAAACAGTAGATTGGAAAGCTATAAGGGATATAGTCGGTGACAATTCTATGCAAACCTCAAAAATATGCAGGGTAAGACAAGTTCACAAAAGCTGTAATTGGTGATAAGGTAACCCAGCTAAGTTAAGCAATTCAGTTCCCATTAGTGACTAAGGAAGGTGTCAGCTCTGCTTCCCTTAGAAAGTATGTGGATTAACTGCCAGGAAACAGTGCCATATAGGTATTTAGTATTTTCTGCCTGTTTTCAAGCTTGTAATAAACATAGCTTGAACTACTCTGATACTTTGTTAATAGAAAACTGAATAGGTTTTTTTCCCTTTTTAAGTAAAACTATTTGATAATTCAAGGTATCTACAGTGACAATAATCTTTTCTTTTTAAAGAAAATATTCATGCCTATACAACAAAGTGCATTATACACCAACCAGTAAAAGTCACCTAAATGGCTATATGCCATTGAATTTTATAGTTTTGTTTCTGTTATTTTGGCTTAAAAGGCATTTTAAAGTTAATGGCTTTGAATAAGATTGTTGTGCAAACTAGCAGATGCCGTAGGCATTAATTGCAGATACTTATATGTTGGTACCCACCCTGAGCCCACAATGTGGGGAGGGAGGGCTATAAATTTGATGAAATAAATAAATAAATAAACCCTATACTGACAAGTCTCAAACAGTTGCCATGACCCACCTTCAACTTCTATTCCCCAAACCCAGATTTTGGCATGTCTTTTTGGTAAATACTATTTATTGTTGGATATATTTTCCACGATCATACAAATTAAACAAGTAAATACATATCCATTTCTTTTCACCCACTCCCCCCAAACAAGGCTTCCCGCAGTGCTCCAACCCCATTGATATCTCTTATTCAGTTACATTTAACTAAACTTACTTTGTCTTACTAATGGTAACAATTTAAAAGACTAGTCCCTTTCAATTTCTCCTTAGTAGTTGTCAAAGCAAATCAAACCATGTTTTACATCCCAGTTTTTCAACAAATATTCTTGAAAGTCTTTCCAATCTTCGAAAAAGTTTTCATCTTCTTCGTTGTTTAATTTTCTTGTTAATTTGTCCATTTCTGCCATAAACAACATCTTCTTAATCCATTCCCATGTTTCAGGTGTTTTTTCTTGCTTCCAACATTGTGCAAAAGTCATTCTGGCTGCTGTAACCAAATACCATAATAATGTTCTCTTGGTTACATTTATTTCTTCCATTTTAAGACCTAACAATAACATCTGTGGGTCTTTCTTAAAAGTACATTTCAAAATTTTTTGTATCTCATTATGAATCTCAGTCCAGTAACTTACAGCCTTATCACAAGTCCACCACATATGGTAAAAAGACCCTTCTTTTTTCTTACATTTCCAACATTTGTTAGACATGCTATCATTTATAATAGCAATTTTTTTAGGAGTCATATACCATCTGTACATCATTTTATAGCAATTCTCTTTAACATTTATACAAGTTGAAATTTTCATTGACTTTTTCCACAAATATTCCCAAGATGACATCGATATTTCATTATTTATATTTACTGCCCATTTTATCATTTATTCTTTTACTGTTTCATCTTCAGTATACCATTTCAGTAACACCTTATAAAATTTTGTAATCATTTTTTTACCCTTTTCGACCCATACAGTTTCAATTTCATTATTTTTTCCTCTAAAGCCATATTTCCTTTTATCAACTTTACATAAATCATAAATCTGTCTGTAGCTCAACCAATCATATTCAAATTCAACATCAATTCTGTCTTTTAATACAAAGTTTTTCCCTTCTATTTTTAAGAGGCTTTTGTATGGTAACCAATCTAGACCCTGATTTCTTGAATATGGATTAATCACTTCTGCCGGCACTATCCAAAGTGGTCGCTCTTCCGAGAAGAATTTTTTATATCTCATCCAAGTCTCGAACAGTGATCGTCTTATATAGTGGTGTTTAAAAAACTTGTCTATTTGTACTTTTCCATACCATAAGTATGCATGCCATCCAAACTTATTATCGTGACCTTCCAAAGCCAACAATTTCTTATTCTCAAGATTAATCCACTGCTCCAACCATGTTAAGCAGACGGCATCATAATAAAGTCTTAGATTTGGTAGTTGTAGTCCTCCTCTTTCCTTTGCATCACATAGAATTTTCATTTTAATCCTCGGCTTTCTTCCTGCCCATACAAACTTCGATATTTCTTTCTGCCACGTATCCAATACTTTACTTTGTTTTAATATTGGAATAGTCTGAAATAGAAACATCAAGCGAGGCAAAACATTCATTTTCACAGTTGCAATTCTTCCCAGTAACGATAGATTCAAGGTATTCCATTTTTTCAAGTCTTGTTGGATCTTATACCAAACTTTTTCGTAGTTATTTTTAAACAAATCAATATTTTTCATAGTCAATTCAATTCCTAAATATTTAGTCTTTGTAACTACTTCGCATTTGATTTTCTCTTGAAGTTCAATTTGTCTCTGTCTCATCATGTTTTTACACATCACTTTCGTTTTATTTTTATTGACATAAAATCCAGCAATTGTTCCAAATTCTTCAATTTTTCCCATCAGTTGTGGTATATTCTCAATTGGATCTTGAATCATAAGATTTTGGCATGTCTTGACTGGCTCAGGGGTCGGAAAATGAGCCTCTCCTTTCTCCAATCCAGTCTGTGTAACATGAATTCCTATACATCTCCTCTCCTGTGTTAACTGATGGCATTTGAGATGACAAGAGCAAATCTTAGCCTTTGCCTGTGATATGTCTATCCTAAGATATTAAAGCACAACTCCCCAGAAAAATCCATACATCTGATTTTAGATCACTTTCACCTACATTGTACAAACTGAGACAAAATCTGGTTTTGCTTTACCTTGGCCAATGGGTGGTGCATCACTCACAGCTCGTTAGATGGGTCATCAGCAATTACTTCACATTAAGCCTAGAAAAATAAATATGTCTTTATTTTTCGTTTGTGGAACAGCATGACTACAACCACCTTTTTCTTTTCCTTTTTGTAAAGCTGTTGCACGGCTACAGGAAACCCAGAACCAATTCTTTAAAAACACACCCATGTTGTTTGCCCTCAGAATGCTCATTTCCAGTGTTTTGCTCTTATGCTTCCACCATTTGCACCTCTTTTCTTTTACTTCTTCTATCATCCATCTAAAGAGCCAAATAAATCTGTTGCTGTTGCAGTTGGATTATATATATATATATATATATATATATATATATATATATATATATATATATATATATATATATATATATATATTGGGAGCTGTTATTATTATGTAATAATCTGGAAATATTTCCACAAAGGAATGGGCTTTGCCCTCCTCTGCTTTGAGTGAGGCAGCTGTTCTTTTTCATGTGGCAAAGGGGGTGTGCCAGTTGCCCAGCTCTGTCTGCAGGAATTTCCTGCATTTTGTAAGTGCAGAGCTGATGATGCATTGTGACATTCTAGTCAAGGAGACACACAGCAGCTGAAGTCTGTTCCGAGGTAGATCAAACTCTATAACAAAACTGGGATAGCCAGGTTACTCTAGTGTTGCAAAGGTGTAGTGTAGTGTAGCAAAAGAAAACAGAAGTCTAATGGCACCTTAAAGACTAGCATTTCTTGAGATAGAGCTCACTTCAAAGATATGAAGAAAGCTCACGTTGTTAGTCTTTAAGGAGTCACCGGACTTTTGTGTTTGGGTTTCCCTCTACAATATACACAGCAGGGTGGGCAGCATTCCTTGTTTGCGTCCAGTGTGTAGCTGCAGTTCAGTGGAAGTCACTTCAGAGTAAATAATGAATTATTAGCACAGTATCCTCCATGCATAAACCGTAGATTAATCGTATTGATATGCATGTTGTCTCTTGCAACACAAGAAGCTTATTTTTTTTTGTTTGCTCTTTTGCATTATTACATCTGATTGACAGTTGTGTGGGGGAGAACTGGGCTGTGTTCACAACTGTCAAGTGTGCTGTTGTGTGACATAAATGGGAGAAATAGATTTAATTGCCTCGGAAAGGAAGAGTTAAGAGAGCCCATTTATCTTTCAGAGACAGGAGGAGGCACTCAAGCACACACCCACCAAAGGGGAAGGGGCCCCCGTGGGAGGCTGAATGGAACGGTTTCAGACACAGTTTATGATGGATAGCTGCTTCACAATTATGACCATAACACATGAGGATGATGTACTTCCCGAATAAGAGAATCAAGTACTCACGGCTGCATCTGGAACAAAGTTGTCAAGTGATGAAAAGCTCCGAGTAAAGGATACTTGAGAAGTGTAAATACAGGTATGGAATGGCTGCTCTTGAATTCAAGAGGCCAGCCGAATTAACGATTGAAGGGGGTAAAAAATGACAGGCCATTTTTAAGAGCTTCTCTAGTTTCTGAAAAGAAAATTATCCCACAGTAATCAATTCTCTTGCCCTCTTTTTCAGTTTGTTTGTTTTTTTGTCTCTCTGGCCAATATTATTCGCATTTAGAAAAACTATGATTTTTTAAAAAGGTCTGTTGGCAGCCAATCCACATGCCATACTTTACAATCAATTCTGTGAGAGTTGTGCATACCTCACAAATCCATTCCAGGGCCAGGCCTACTGAGTAGGGATTTCACTGTTCCTGTTCAACAGATCAGGAAACAGGAACATGGGCTGATGAAACTGCTTGTCAAAGGCAGAGCTGAAAAACTCAAAGGTTTCCCAGATGAACTGGAAGTTTCCCCCCTTGTTCCTGGGTTCATCCAAAAACAACTTTATTTGAGTTCCTCCCCAAACACACACAAACTTAACTATCTTGACATCTGGTAATCCAGGCACAGGACAGGTAGCTTTTACAGGTCACGCCCAATGAGATTGCGGCAGTAGCATGAAAGGCAGGAGCAGGGAGGCTCAGCCTAATAGTTAATTGTGCTAGATCCAGAGATGTAAAACGGTTGTGCAGGGGTAGGCTGGCCAGTGTTTGTTTCCTGAGGTAAAGAACTTATAAGGGTTCTGAGCAACATAGGAATATACTGTAACTATCTTTGTTATCATTCTGCATCGTTTGTGCAAAGGGCTCCCTTTTTCCTGCAAAGTTCACATTTTCAAGAGTCCCCCTCCCCATGTGTATGTATGATACCAGAGAGAGGTCATTCGCCCCTGCCATTTGCCCTGTCATCCAAGGTATGAGTATCCTGTTTGGTTTTATACTGCTTGGGAAAGCTGTGATTAAGTGGAGACTTAACCAGTGTCCTAAACTATATATAAATCGAAATAATAAAATAAATAAATAAACAAACTGCATTGTGGCAATGGAAAGCAGGCAGAGGGACTTTATTTTTCACTCCTATTGAGTTTAATGGTAGTATTTATACTTCTGCCAGCATTTTCGCCAGCATAATGCTATGCCAGTGCTGGAGATGGAATGTGGGCTGATAGGGTTTAGGATACTGACTGTTGTCCCCAGCATGCCCAGAGGGCTGCCCACTTCTGGCCCTGTGTGGCACTGGCTTTTGTGTTACTCCAGGTCAGGGCTTAGTTGGTATCCTAAGACATTTACAAACTGCCCTTAGGATCACATTGTTACAGATATAAAATTGTAATGCTGAATCGGTACAAGGTTTGTGGTGTTTATTGAGTTTGGTGTAGTGGTTAAGTGCGTGGACTCTTATCTGGGAGAACCGAGTTTGATTCCCCACTCCTCCACTTGCACCTGCTGATGTGACCTTGGGTCAGTCACAAGCTTTGGCACAGCTGTTCTCTCAAGGACAGTTTCTGTCAGAAGTTCTCTCAGCCCCACCTACTTCACAGGGTGTCTGTTGTGGGGAGGGGAAGGGAAAGGAGTTTGTCAGCCGCTCTGAGACGCCTTTGGGCAGTGAAGGGCGGGGTATAAATCCAATCTCTTCTCTTCTTCTTCTTCTTCTAAATCTCTGCACCGAACTGGGATTCAATGAATTTTCTCTCCTGCAAGGAAACATTTTAACAGATGTTCTCAAATAAAAGTAGTTTGCTTGACTAGGAAAGTTCTGCATGCCACTGGTGTGATTACACTAAAGTGAATAGGAGTAGGTAATTGCCTCTCTGTTATTAGTAGTAGTGTAGAAGAGACAAACTTAATTATTCATGTTAATACTGGTTTGGAAGACAGATGCGAACACACTGCCTGAGCGTGACTCTAGTGAACTCAAGGCGAGACAGGTCAGTGTGCACCAGGCTTTTTTGTATCTCTCAGCCAAGTAATTGGTAAAATCCTGGGACAAAATATTAAAGTATTAAAATTATTTTATTCCAGCAGTGCTATCTTACCCTTAATTTATGCTAACTGGGAGGAAATAAGATCATTCTAAGTCCTAAAATATACCATTGTAGTGAAACCATGCTGTTGTAGTGACACTTGTGTACAAATGGTGGTGGGAGACCACTAACAGAAGGGGAAGTTAATAAAGCCAGGTAAGAAGCGGCACCCAGAAGGAAACTTATACTTGCTTATGGTCTGTTCTACCCTTTGTTCTGGTGCTCAAAAGACATAACTAAAAATATCCATACAGAAGTCAATGGGACATCCAAGATTCAGTAAGGCAGTTGTCTGCCAGAGTGAAGGAAGGAGTCCACATGCCAGTCACTGACTGGCTATTACATTGCAGTGTCTCAATGATGCCTGTAGCTTTTCCAAGCTCTTTCTCCCTGGGGACTGCAGACCACACTGATCTTATTTTTTCACAATAGTTCTGGGTTATATGGCTGGAAACAATGGCCCCACACATAGGGCAGTGGTGGTGGACAGAAAGGTTTATGTCAAAGATTTCTGCCTGTAGGAGTCTGCAAAGATAGCTTCACAAATCTTTCTTCTCTCTGTGGCTGTTTGGTTAGGGTGTACTTCTTGGTGGAGATGGCAGCTACTGCCCTTTCCACTAAACTTTCTGTGGCCCACAGGTCACCCACTTGCAGAGGTCAGTTCAACAACTTCCAGGAGTAAAATTCAAATCACACCTCCTGCTCTCTGCCCAGTGGCACCAGCAGGTCACACCATTCCCAAAGGTCCATGACTGATCCTAGGTATCATTCCCATTGGTGCAGGGATCAAGAATCACAGGAAGGCTCACACTTTCCAAACACTTGTGCTTTTAGCTTTGCTGACATTTTCACCAATCTACCAATCCGTAGCAGGCTAATTAGGGCAGTTTTGAAGGAAAGCTATAATTAATTAAAACATTAATATCCTCCCTTTCCTCTTGTTTCAAGGCAGCTTACAATAATAATTAAAGCATCCCCAGTTAAAACAAAAGATAAAATAGCAAACCACAAATCCTTCCCCCCATCCCCCTTAAAAGATACTTATAATTTAAACCCCCTCAAAAGGCCTGGCAAACAAGCACGTCTTGCAGTAACTCCTGAAAGTCTTCAAGGAAGAAAAAAAACACCCCTTCACCTCTTCAGGGAGACCATTCCACAGAGCCAGAGCTACAAAGGACAAGGCCCAGGCTCTGGTCGATGCCAGACGGGCCACCCTAAGTGGTAGGATGCCAGACGGGCCACCTTAAGTGGCTACCTGATGGCGTAGTTGGTGCACAGGGACATATGGAAGAAGACAGTCCTTCAGAAATGTAATCTAGAATGGATACTTGCATTCCTCAAAAAGATGGACTCAAGCCACACCAAATCCTTTTGCTACTCACATTTTACCCTGCCTTTCAATATTCAACTTCCTTAACAAAGCCTAAAGCCTGATATGGATATCAAGGGCCACATCTCCTTCGGATGATGCACACTTCCCACGTTTAGTCTGACATTTAAACAAAGAGATGTCGGAGGCATCAAGGTTATTATTCAGATTGTTTCATTTGTCCTGGATAATAAAGTGAATAGATCCACCTACAATGTTTGTGTATTGTTAATCCATAGGCAAGCTGTTTACCCGGTAACTCCCTTGGAAAGCGAAAAAAACAAGTAAGAGGAAAAGATTGGAAATTTATAATCCGTAATTACAGTCAAATGGAATTGAAGAGGTACAATTACACTTTAGGATCAAAGCTAAGTTGCTGTCTTTGTCCCAGAAGAGTGTGTTGCTCAGTTGTACACATTCTATCTTTGATCAGTTCCTATGACATTCTGAGTCTGTGGTAGGTACAATTTTTTGAACTGGACCATGTGGAAATCCTACTTATGTTGCTACACACTTGGGCGGTTGTGGGCCTACTCCTGCCATCCACTGAGTTCAGTCCAGGCTGACTTTCTATGGGTTTTCTATTTTTTTTCCCTTGGTGTGAGTGCACAATATAATAACAGTATCCTTCAAAGTAAAGGAAGAGGTCAACTGTAGTGTACTCATCCCCTTAAATTTCTGTCCAGACAGAACCTCCTTGAGTGACCGTGGCAATTAAGAACATGAGAAAGGAGGAAGAGGAATGGAAAACAGAAGAGAGACAAAGATGCTGAGATGAGAGAATAATTCTGAGCTAAAAAGGAAAAGTTGTCAGATGAGAAGCCACAGAGGTATAGTGTGGAACCAGGCTTGCATTCTATCGCTTCATTCCCAGTGTTGCATGAGTCATGGGCATAGCCAGTGGAACTTTTGACATTGTCCACTGAACTCCATACTGCAGGCTGCTTTTGATGCTCTTGGTAGTTTGTGGTCTGGCTAGGAAGCTGAGATGTGAGGAGCACAAGTCCAAAGCCCCCTTGGGTATGCAGAACTTGTTGAGTGGCTCTTTGGATTCAGGCCCATGTTTATATTGGGACAACTCCAGAATCCTTTCCAGATCAGGTCATATAAGTCCAAAGTCTCACACCTGTTGCACGAAGTCTCCTCTTCCAGTCCTAGCATGTCTTCTCTTCAGCATGACTACTGATGCCTTACAAATGTAGAGAACAGAGAGAATAAGACACCACAAACATTAATCGTTATAATGTTTAAGAGATCTGTGTTTGGCATGACATATTCTACTGATCTTCCATGCATAACTAGCAATGTATTTGCATCCAGAGCTGTACAGACTCTTCAGATTTTGTCAAGATGAATGCAATAGATGGTTTATTTCCTCTGCTTCCTAGAGAAAAGTAATGTCAGTAGCAGCTCTCAGCCACTGATTTTCCCAGCTAAATTCATGGGTATTTCCTAATAATTTATTGCCTGTCAAAGGAGTCATTAATTGCCAAGTGTGTTGACAACAGACACTAATGCCAGTTCTTAAAACCCAAACTTTAAATGTCTCCATTTACCTGTGTAACTATCTGGGTTGTGCTTCATAGTAAATTCTAAAACTAGTCCATAAAAAGAGAAAAACTACTTTCTGGAAAATGGGGTGGAAAATCTCATCCCAATGTAATGCCAAGAGGCATCCAAAACAAAAACAAAAAATAAAACTTGCTCTAGATCTAATGCTCATCAACGCTACAGATCGCTGCTTAAGAAAAAGAGTAGAACTTGATCAAGCTTTCAACAAAGGAATCTGGACCTGGTGCAGCAAGCAGTCATTTCTCATCTCGGAGAGTTTACTTTGGAATGTAGTTGGCAGTTTCTTTCTTGTTCATTTCAGACCCTGAAGGAGGCGTCCGTTTTCTTCAAAATAAAGAATCCTCGATCCTGGACTTCTCAGAGAAAGATATGTCAAAAGGCAGAGTGTGAGACTGCAATTATGATGATTGATTTGCCCGAGGACAATCCGTGTATGAAGTTGATACATTCCACTGTTTCTCAATACAGCACAGTCTGTTCATGTTTTAAAATGTTTGTTTTGCCCTGGGTTTTGATAGCTTCTTAAGTTAGGGACAAACACTTCCAAGATGCAAAGTATGTCTCTGATTATGTAGCTGATCAGAATACAGAGCATCATTTCTCTGTAACAGAACCAAGATTTAGCCATGAGCATTCTTAGTAAGGAGTCTCTTGGTATGTCCACACATGGGGATGGACGGGTTGCTTCCTGTTGGATACATTCATTCAGCATTGTCCACACAGAGAAAGGAGCATAGCTGGCACATGAACCTAACATTATATCTTCTTTTCTTAGGCACTGATTCTCATGCTTCCTTGCATTAAAGTACCAACCAGTTCCCATGTAGATAGGACTTATGGACTGGTACATCAAAGAACATCTAGTCTTCCTGCAGAAGCTGGGGAATCTCAGATTTCTTTTGCTTCTAATGATGCAGCCACAATACTTGCCTGGGCAGCTGAGACATGCTCTGCTTTGGTGGAGGAGACCACAGCAGTAGCTTACTTCCTGCTTGACCAGTTCATAGCTCCTTCTCCCATAGAAAAATGAGACTCCACTGGGGGATTTTTCATCCATACTCTCTCTCTCCCAGACAGAGCAATAAAGGTTATTCTGATGAGAAGCAGGGAGCTTCTCTTTACCCTGCTGGCTTAAAGAAAATGGGGTTCCTCAGATGCCTGACTAGCTCTCCTGGTGGTAAAGAGCTGCTTCTGACTTGAGCTCTCCACAGCCCACATCTGACAAAGAGGAAATTACCCCGCTCTCCCGGATTCATTCCAGCCTAGTTGTGAAGCCCTTCGCTTAGACTACCCTTTAAATCAGGGATGTCAAGCATGCAGCCCAGAGGCTGGATCAGGCCTCCAGAGGGCTTCCAGCAGGCCTGCAGTGGAACTGGCCGTCTTCTGCATCCAGTTGTTCTGTTGCTGCTGCTGCATCATAGCTTGCTTCGCCAGACTCTCTTAATCACTCAGCCATTTCATGTTTTAACCTGGGTCCTAGACTCAGAACTCTGAGCATGAGATTTCTGTGGTGAATGTCAATAAATCAAAAGTAGGTTTGCAGCTTACAGAGCTAATGTTTTAAGAATGCTTTTATTTTAAGTAAAAAAACCCTTTGTGCTTGTGTCCTGTATAAAGTTTATATCTCTGCTACCTGGCATTACATTTTATGACACACATGGTCGCATTTATGACAAGGTCGCATTTATGTCAGATCCGGCCCTCGTAACAAATGAGTTTGACACCCCTGCTTTAAATCATCCAGCAATACGGTGATTCTATGTACTTAGGCAGGGTCTGTTCTTCAGGACCTGGGAGAGCTCTCAAGGAAGGCAGATGTTACTTCAACAACTGTCAGAGCCCAAGGGAACTCTTAAGGTGTAGTACTGGCCTGTGGAATGTCCATGCCTTTCCCCTTAGCTGAAATGTAGCCAGAATTTAGAGGAGCATTCCATTGTAAATGACTGGCCTTCCGGTCTGTTTTCTCAGCAAAGGAGAGGACTTGGGTAGTTGGTGAGATGGCATAGCTGCAGATGGCACCTCACCTAAACAGTCTGAACCCTCAATCTCAAGGGCAGATCAGGCAATAAACATGATGCCTTTCTCCTCTTCAGCAGGCTTGGGGAATGCAGACACACTCCTCTGAATGATCTGAATCAGTATGGGCCCCCTCTGCCTTGGAGATACTACCATCTCCCCCGAAAAAAGTCATCCAAGAAAAATGTAAACAATAGTTTCCAAAATGTACCTGAGCCAAATATATCCTTGCCTACACTTGAATTAGTCCAGTAGCTGACTTCCTGCAAGCAACAGTGCAATAACAGATCTTTTGCAAGTACGTGCCTGTTTTTCTGAATTATGGGATTCTTTCTCTTCCCTCTCACAATAAGGGATAAATAATGATCACAGAAGTATTATCTCTGTTTTGACATTATACCCTGTAGCATCTTATCAGGGTGTGATTAGTGGATCTGAAGAATGGCTTGTCAAGAAACATGAAAATTAGCACTTCATTGAAACACGAGAATTCTAATACCATAACAGCACTCATGAAAATACTTGATTCTCTGATACTTCAACTCCTCTTCTTATCTTCTTGGGACAAAACTTCCTGCCAAACACTGATTTTTAACTACATTTAATGTAGTTAAAAAAAAAGTGTGAAATCTTGTTCAGAATAAGAAAGATCAGAATTACAATCTTTTGATACACCATGAAACATAAATGATAAAACAAACTAACAAACCTGGCTGCCATCACAGATTATCTGTCAGTTCTGAATGCTAGGAAGTTTCATACCTGCTAAAAGTAATACCAGATTTAGTCCATTTACTATATAAATGCCATACCATTAAAATGAAGAGCCATTACGCAGGTAGAATTCTAGACTCTATCACTTGAACCTACAGGTAAGGCCATAGTTTTCAGAACACCCCAGCATGAAAAGCTCCTTGAATATAATAAACTGGTATATCAAGGAGGCACCTACATTAAGCCTGCTGTTCTACTTTTACTATATGTAAAGCATTAAAAAAAGCAGGAACATTAAAAATGGTAACTCCCACTCGTGGTCTGAAGTGGTACAGTACACAATACAATCTTTCCCAAGATTTTAAACATAGCCTCTCACTTTCTAAACTGACTGTATATTTTGAGAGGCAACCCTGGCTAATCCCACGTTCCACAGGTGAGCATGTGAGGATTCTTGCATGCAGTTACATGGATCTGTCTGGGGAATTGTAAATTGTGGTACTATCCAGAACACTGGCATTAGAAGAAAACTAAAATGAAAAGTCTCTCAGCCAGGGCTCTTTTTGTAGCAGGAACTCCTCTGCATATTAGGCGACACACCCCTAATGTAGCCAATCCTCCAAGAGCTTACAGAGCTCTTCTTACAGGGGCTACTGTAAGCTCTTGGAGGATTGGCTACATTAGGGGTGTGTTGCCTAATATGCAAAGGAGTTCCTGCTACAAAAAGAGCCCTGCATCAGCCATGTACTGAATGGAATGTATAGGAGCTTCTGCTAGGTAATTCTCCACCTGCTCACACTGGAAGGTGGTGTAGCAGTGCTCCCTAATGGGAAAGGCATTTATCGATTCAGAACCAATGTTCCAAGAAGTTGCCTTTGCAGTAGATGTTCATGATATCCTGGGCCTCAGGAAATGGGTTCACTCACTTTTATATGAGCCTCACAGATGCCGATTCAGTTTCCTCACCCTTCTAAAGGCCTCTATGGTGAGACTCCCTCTTGCACCATAACTCTCAGTTGTCCTAGAAAAGCACACCTATGTTTTGTTGTAATGTAGCACCTTCACCAAACCTGAGGAAGAAATGTATTGTGTGGCTTGGAGTCTGTGTGTTGTTGTTTACCATAGTTTTAATGGGGTTGTCACTGGGGGTGCACCTAAAGGACTTACCAGAGATGTACATGGGAAAGCTTGAATGCTTTATGGACAACAAGACATTCATCTGCAAGACTGGTCATTTGCACATAGTATACTGGCAGATATTGCATGATGTATTTCATCATGAGATCAAAGTTCTAATAGCGTGGAGGTGCCAATTTCCCCATTCCTCTTGTTAGAAAAATGCAGAAGGGCAAGTAAGCTATCTCTCACCAAGTTAACGTACAACATCCTAAAAGTCAACTACCATCCATTTGCTTCACAAAGTTGTTGTAAGAATTTTTTCCATGGGTTACTTCACTCAGAAAACTCTTGGCTGTCAACCAAGCTACCACAATTGCCTTGGCACAAATCCCCAGCCATGCTATTCGCTTCTTTCAAAACTGTTGATGTCTGCCCTTTTTCTCCAGTGAGGTTTCCCTGTACCCATGCAATGAACTCCATTCCTGCCAGTCTCATAAGTGCTTCATACTTGTACTTGTGTGCCCCGATACCTCCATTTTACATCTGGCCATAAAGAATCCAGCTGACTGAATGTTCTACAAGAATTCTTGATTCCATACGTATGTACCTGAGACCAGCATCCTGAAAGCAGTTTCCTGGGATGGAAACAGAATAATACTTGTGTTCAGCCTTTTCTCTCTCAAAGATATTTCTGTAGCTTTTGCACACGGAGCTTGATCTAGAGCAGGGCACCCCAAGTTTCAGCTTCTTATCCCACATCCACTCCAAAACTGCCTCCAGGCACCCACTCATGTTATTGCAGCCTCCCTGAAATCAACCCAAAGTACAAGGTAGAGCCGAATGTCTTCTGCATATGTAAATGTTAAAAGGCATTGGCGCCAAGACGGAACCTTGCAAGACCACACCAGCCAGAGGCCAAGGGGTTGAGCAGCCCCCCCCCCCAGCACCACCTTCTAAAACTTCCAAGTAGGAATTGGACCACCTCAAAATTGTTCTTCCCAATCCCAGCCTATACAGGTGGTCCAGAACAATGCCTTTACTAATGGCATTGAAAGCTGCTGACAGATCCAGGAGAATCAACTGAGTTACACTCCCTCTGCCCATCACCTGGCACTGGTCATCCACCAGGTGACCAAAGCTGTTCCAGTCCCAAAACGGGGCCTAAAACCAGAGTGGAAAGGATCTGATCAATTTCCATCATCCAGGAAAGCTTGTAGTTGTCCAGTTGTCTGCACAGCCTGTCAGTTCTTCAATGGCCAGTCAGAAGCCCTGCTGGGAAAAAAACCCCACCTGGACCTGCCCACTTTCTAAAAAACACTTGGCTGGCACCAAGAAAGGTGTTGGCAGGCACCATGTTATGCACAGGCACCACGTTAGGGAGCTCAGTCTAGAGTACCACAATACTTTGGAGTTGTAGTTCTGACCCTATCAACCGTGAATACGTCAAAATGTTTGTGACAGTGAACTACTCAGTTGCTGTGGCATTGAGAGTGGGAAAGTAATCAGTGATACCTTCTGAGATCTGGACTTCTCTGTTTACTTGTCTCACTTTACTATTTGCTGGTTGCCATTGCCATGGCAACCAACTTGAATGTACTTGGCTGAAAGTGAGAGCACAGGCCTATCTGTCACCTCAGCCTATGTCACTGCTAGCAATGGCCAACTGAGCAGCACATGCAGTTGTTGGGGCACAACTCACTTTGCTCTTGGCTTGCCAGCAGCCTACCAGCGCAAAGGCCTGCCAGGAACTTTCCCAATAAGTTAATGGGGCAGTCTGATGACACAGCCCTCCCTCACAAGGACCCCCACACATGTTTGTACCCATGTATATTAGCTCTGGGTTCCCAGAATTTCAGCAGAGTCTGGATTAAACATCCAGTGTGATATGAAAGGTTGAGTCCTTGGTACTGTCAAAAATCTTCTAGGGCAGTCTCTGGATGGAAATAGCCTATCTGCCTGGATACTCCTTGGGAAGGATCCTGTCAAAGCCTGTTCCCCAAGGCTTTGGAGTCTCCCCTCAGTCATTCTGGCCATGATTAATGAATCAGGTGGGTCATCATGACAACAACCAAGCCTAGTAGTTTCATAATAACATAATCAAGCACTTGGGCAGAACCTGCCTTAACCGTCTCAAGACTTGAATACATTACTTCATAAATCATAAAGCTGCATCATCTTGGGTCTCTTGTGGGATACTGTTGGTAGCTATTTTTCAAAACAATAAAGTTTAAAGCTTCTAGCTTGAGTCCAATCCCATCCTAGCAAAGCTACTGTCTCTTTCTTAATGTGACCAGAAGTGCATGAAAGCCACCTTTTAGACTCTAAACCCTTGTCGCCAGCTTTCTGGATCCAAGACTGCTTTCAGAAACCCCAAGGTTGGTTTACTGGACTGAAATCATTGAACTTCCCCTGCCTCAGGCGTTGCGCCTCTGATCTCTTTTGGTCCTTTCTGTATTTGCCTGCCACACTGGATTTTCTCAGTGTTCGAGTCGAGGCAATTTAAGTCCACAGCAAAACAGCATCCAAGTAACCCGTGGCAACAGCAGGCTGAAACCGGGCTTACCACTGAAGGGAGGTAATGTGATGCAGAATGGAGGGGAAAACCTGGAATAAAAAGAAGGTTGAATTCAATTTTAGTGTAGAATGGGGGGGGGAATAAAAAGAAGGTTGAATTTGATTTTAATGCAGAATTGCTTGGAGGACACCGTAGTGAACATGGATTAAAAGGAGAGTGCAGCAAGGGCCCTACCTCACAGGGTGTCTGTTGTGGGGAGAGGAAGGGAAGGAGATCATAAGCCGCTCTGAGACTTCTTGTTAGCTGGCTGCACTTCCAAGCTTGCTGCCCCAGTTTCTTGTCTGGTTGGGTCCTGATCTTGCAGTTCACCACCACCCCCAGACTGAACTGTCAACAATCTCTTCCTTTGGGATCAGGCTTGTGTGTCCTCCTTCTAATAGACAGTAACCAATGCACAAGTAGGCTTCTGCAAAGGGTTTTCAACTGTTTACTGTGTTGTTCGTTATTCCTGCCATTCCATTTTTTACTGTTTATCTTGCTTGGGGAATAAAGGGTTTTTTTTCTTATTTAAGAGCTGTTTTCTCCTTTGTTCTTCTGGAACACTTTCTTGGGATCTTGGTATGTATAGGCAGTTGATCCCGAAGTTAATTACTCAGGACATGCATGTATAAAGGACTCTTTGCATGTTATAGTCAATAAACAGGTACCTAGTTGGGTAACAAGGCCACCCCAGCTGTGGATCTCTCCGGAACCTCCAGCCCAAGTCCTTGTATACTGACATACAGCCATACATGATCTATAACTGTATGTTAGTCTGAAATGCTTGTGTCTCTGACTCTGGAACTGAAATTAAAATACTGGCACACTGCTGATCATATAGAGAGTACCTAAGTACTATTGCATCTTGACCCCTCCCACCTGCTGACTGGGATATAAGGGCTCAGGGATCTCTGTTCTTACTTTGTCTGGTAAAGGGACCCTTGAAAGCTTATACCCCCCAAAATCTTGTTGCTCTGAGGTGCTATTGGACTCAAATATCATGTGAGGACTTCTGAATATCTTATCTAGAATATTTTTATGCCAGCCTTCATGAAATTTTTAGCAATCTTCACAGGGTTTTTTTCATTTCCCTTCTTATACTCATGTCTCAACCTAACCGACATAATTCCTGAGGCAGGTTAAGCTGGTGGGGGTGACTTACCAAAGGTCTCCCAAGAAACTTTAAGGGAGAAGGGGCTTTGAACCCAAATATGTCAAATCTTAGTCCAGCACTCTAACCACTACATTGCACTGTCTCTCAATAGTTCTGTATCTGTCAACATGTGCAACCTGCACTCACTGTTAGCTCTTCAGAAATTTCCTGTTTAGTTGCCAAGCATTGTGGTGTCACATGGCCACACAAAGCATTTGGGCTTTACAGAGATTTATTGATGAAATTATTGAGAAAGGAAGATTTCTATATCCAGAAAGACTACAGTACAGTCCTGAGAAGATGGGGAGTTAATTGTAATTTCACACAAAACCAAGTGACTGTACTGTATTTTATTGTATATTATTTTCTACCACTTGTGACGGCCATTGGCCCTATGCAATAAAATTGTACTGAACTGAACCAAGTAACTGCTGCAAATATGCTACCCACTTGGCACGTCTTGGGATGTAAGATTTTGCCCCAAATCACTATCTGCATTACTTGCTGCAAGAAATGAAGATTTGCAATCTGGTTTAAGGGCTATAAAGGTAAATGTTTCCCTTGCTCGAAAGCCAGTCAAATCTGACTACAGGGGGCAGTGCTCATCTCTGTTTCCAAGCCCAAGAGCCAGCGCTGTCTGAAGATATTTCTATGGTCATGTGGCTGGCATGACTAAATGCCAAGGTGCATGGAACACTGTTACCTTGCCACTGAAGTAGTACCTATTTATCTACTTGCAATTTCTTGTTCTCGAACTGCTAGGTTGGCAGGAGCTGGGGCCAGAGATGGGAGCTCACTCTGTCATGTGGCACTAGGGTCTTGACTGCTGAGCTACAGATCTCTGGTCTGCAGCTCAGTGTCTTAACCTCTGAGCCACCGTGGCCCCTGTTTAAGGGCTATACCTGGTCCAAATGTCTTATTTCATGTCCTGCTATGTTTCCAGCAAAATGGCAGGAAAGCATCCACTCCTCATGATTACCTGCAGAAGAAGAGTGAAGACTCAGCTCAGACACCTAAGGCTCCCTTCTTGTTTTTACTAGAGACAGGATTCCATATCGTGAAAAAAGAAAAGGGATGTCTATTATGCTCCTGTTTCTTAGGTAATCATATGGTAGGTTGGGAGAAAGGGGTGCCAACTTAACAACTGATTACTGCTTTCTGAAGATTTCACAAGTGCTTACACAAGTGCTTTCGAAGATTACACAATTGTGTCCCCCACCTCCAGTTTAGTCCGTTGTGTTAGTCTGGCAGAAAGGAATATTGGTTGAGTACCACTAAGGAAGTTCTGCATCCTTGCTTCAACTCTCCCACCAACCAATGCTCCTTCTAAGCTGTGGAGTCTTGTGAGCAAAAATTCTACTTTGTGACCTACGGGCATTAAAGTTGTGAGTGGGCAAGCTGGTTACTGCATAAATCAGTTTGCTCTGGACCCATCCTTCCTGAGATAAGACAAAAATGTGTGAGCCAGAGGCTAAAAAACTGTGAGCTAGCTCACAGTAGCTCAGCTTAGAGGGAACACTGCCACCAACACCACTGAGCTCTCTCTTACAAAGGCTCTGTGTGCTGTCAGTTTAACTGCTGATCAGTTATAATATTCTTGAACATTCTATTACACGATTGCAGCTCAGTCAAAGCCTCAGGAGAGGTGTCTCATGTTGGAACAAATTCTGCGAGCTATGATTCCCCGTGATTGTGCGGCAACATATCAGCTTTGTTTACGGTTAGGGAGGTAACAAAGCCTATAATCTGATTTTCAGATTTTGTCTTTTAAACAGAAATTCCTACGAGTTTTATTGGGGAAACAATATTATTTTCAACAGTTCTATGTGTTGTGTTCTTTCAGTCTCTAAGGCCATAGTAAAGGCCATGAAATACCATCCACACACTTTTTTTTTTTTGCTACCATCTGGTTCCTGCCAGGTGTGGAGGTAAGATCCACGGATTCAGTCAGGTGCAGGCAGAGCAGAAACACAGCAAGTTGAGGCATATTCAAAGTGAGGCGTAGTATGGCAGAGGTGAAATCAGGACTGAGACAAAGGCAAAGAATCATAATCACACACACCCTCGCTGTTAATTCAGATCAGAGGGGTACTACATTCTGGCGGCTTTTATATGTATCAGGCATTATCACATGACCTGCTTTTGGCCTATTGCTATCCAAGCTCTTCCTTGGCCTGACTTGTCTTCCCTCAGTTCTCTGCTATGGTTAGAACTTGGCAGTAATGCATGGCACAGCTCAAGTGGTCTCCTCAAGCTGAAGACTTGCTGCAGATTTGTGTATTACCAAGTAGTACATTAAAGTAAATGATAAACATATTATCTCAAATAATTGCTTGATATAGCTGTACTACCACTGCTATCAATTTAGTCTAAAAGGAAATAGATGCCTCAGTTAAAGTGAAATATAGCTTTTCCATTTTGTAGTCATCCAGGTGTTGTTAAGAAAATTGTATTTCAAACCTATGTTCATTGGTTGTTCATTACTAACACTCAGGTGATGTTTTATAAAACTTCAAGGAAAAGTCCATGTGGTTTGGTAATGTTAGATAGCTGCAAGAGCATCTGTGTAAATAAGGCACAGTTCCCCCATTCTACTATTACAGAGCTTGAAAATTCTATTCATCATAGAATTAATCTCCTGCCAATCTGAAAGGCTGCATGGAGACTCTGCCTACAACATGGAGAATTCCCCTACATGTTTTTTAATAAATTGCATTATTCTTCAAAGGTTTGTGAAAACATATCTTGTCTCGATCCCCCCCCCCTTTATATTCTGCCATAAATTCACAAAAACTCCAAGAACCTTAATCTGACAGGTTGGGGAGACATATTCATAAAGTTCTGAGATTTCCAAGTTCAAAACTTTGTTGCAGCAAGAGTGAATTCTGAGCACATGCTTGGAAACCTTCTATATGAGATATGTACCTGAAAGAAAAATAACCACCATTTCCCCAGTCCAATGCAGAGGATGCCAACTGAATTATAGTGGGATGGGGGAGGTGTCAGATAGAGTCATGCATAGATTTCACCGAATTTTTATTTTTCAGTGTTTTTTCTTTTAGTTTTATTGTGCCATATGCAATACCACAATGTGCAGTGCAGTAAAATCATAACAAGGCACTTAGTTGGATACAGTACAAATGTCGTGCAAGGACTGAACAAGTATTATTGATCTTGCCCACTTTCTCCTCCCAGCCCTTTCCAGCTTCATGAGAGCTGATTCCTGGGGTTATGGGATCCATATGCAAAAATAGCAATGTGGGCTGGAAAGCCACAGAGGGACAGAGGTTACACTGTCCTTCCTCAAACAAGCATGTACAATGTCTGTTAAGGATCCTGTTATTTATTTAATTGTTCTTTAAAAAAAAAAATATTCTGCTACTCAGTGAAAAACCTGGTTCCTACAATGGGAAAATATAGTTAAAACAGTTGAAATTGCAACAGCAGCCAAACCAGCAGTTCACCAGCCGAGAATCAAGAAGAATTAAAATCTGATAGATATTACAGTACAAGTTGAGAGAAAAAAACCAAACCAAACCAAATGTCTCATGTAAAAGCCTGGGAAGAATGAGTTTTCATAGAATGCCGGGGGGGGGGGGAATCAAGCACCAGGTGAGCATATGAGGAGAGAGTGATCCAAAACTTGGGGCACCACACCCACTTCTAGCTGCTGACTACCTCAGCTCTGATAGGCAGGCAGAACAAGGTTTCCAGTGAAGATCTCAAAGGACACGGCACAGAAGTTGGCGGGGAAGCAGACAGTCATAACTCACAATTTCCTTGTTTGTTGGAGCATAAAAAAATGTTGTAAGTGAAACCTCAGCTTGTGGGTTCTGTGGGGCAGAACTTGGAATGAATCTTGCAATCATTCAGAGAGAATAAAACATTTTTTTTCTTTTCAATTAATACCAGGTAACAAAAAACGTAGAACTTAGTAACACAACAGAATCGGGATCTTTTAAAGTCCAAACCATTAACGTCTCCCTTCTTCACAGCCTGCCATCCCCAAAAGTCCATCTTTTCCCTCTTGTTGGTGGGTCACGAAGTCTCCAGCAGAACACTCTGTGCACCGGCTTCCAAAACGAGGGTCCCAGTTGAATTCCCCACTAGATGACACAGCCCTGAAACAATAATTCTAAAATTTACCATTTAGAACAAAAGTCTCCTTCCCATACCAGCGTCCCATCCATAAATCAGAGTTACCTTAAACAAGGTGTTAAGAGCCTGTGATTAAGGTTTACGCTCCCCAACAGGGCAATCTCGCTTCCCTCTTCAGCTTTCCACAACAAGGTCTGCACCCTTCTGCATCTAGAGGTTCCACCCCTTCCTGGCTCATTCCATTCCCAGTTAGGGGGTTACATAAGCTCTTTAACTCTTTTCTTAAACTGACTTTATAAAGTGTTAGGAATTTTTTTTATATGGGTCTATTCTGCAAATATTCTGCCAACCAAGCAGTTCGAAAGCAAGAAATTGCAAGTAGATAAATAGGTACCACTTCAGTGGGAAGGTAATAGCGTTCCGTGCACCTTGGTGTTTAGTCATGCCGGCCACATGACCACAGAAATGTCTTCGAACAGCGCTGGCTCTTCGGCTTTGAAACGGAGATGAGCACCGCAACCCTAGAGTCGGATTCAACTGGCTTTCGAGCAAGGGAACTTTTACCTTTATTCTGCAAAAAAATGTCACTACTGAAAGTGGGCTATGAATCTTCTAGGACTGCCACATGACCAGTAGGGCAACCGGATCTACCAATTTGAGCCCTACTATAACTGCTCCTTTATTAATATTAAGTAATTAAATGGGCCCTTACTAGTATATAACACACAGCAGGATATGAGGTTAATGAAGCATCTTGTCTCCTCTTTTGAGAGGATACTGTCGTGTAAAATGTAATCTACGAGGGCCTGAATTAAGAAGAAGAGATTGGATTTATACCCTACCCTTCACTGCCCAAAGGAATCTCAGAGCAGTTTACAATCTACTTCCATTCCTCTCCTCACAACAGACACCCTGTAAGGTAGGTGGGACTGAGGGAGCTCTCTTGAGAGCTGCCCTTGAGAGAACAGCTCTGAAAGAATTTATGACTGACCCAAGGTCACACCAGCAGCTGCATGTGGAGGAGTGGAAATCAAACCCAGTTCTCCCAAATTAGAGTCCACGCTCTTAACCACTACATCAAACAAGCGGGTGAGGCTCCAAATTCAAAATACTTTTCCCTTCAGTCCAATCACTGCTGGGAATGGCACCTGAGATCTAGTATCATAAGGTCAGATGCAAAGAAAGTCAAACACTCAGCAGAGGAAAGACAGAAAAAAGTGAGGATCTGGAAAATAAATCCTGCATGTTGAAACATATGCACGTCACACTTCATTTGTCTTTCAAATTTAAGAATAAAGCAGCCTGTCCTGCAGCAATTATTATACTGCATACCCTTTACTTTAAAAATGCAAGAACTTTGGCACAGAGAACAAAAATATCAAACTGATGAAAAGCATTTATGTCATGGTTTAAATTAAGAGCTTTGTAACTCAAGGATGACATCAGCAGGAAGCTTAGCTTAATGAAAGTAAGACAGTGTTGTTGTTTTAAACTCTATGCATGAACAAATCTCTACGCACCAAACAACGCAGGGAAGGACAAAAGGACAAGTGCTGATGAAAGTGAACCAACTTCAGGTGCTATGTGGTATTAATAGAAGGCTGTGAAGGTGGGCGTGTAGTGGGGAAGAGTTAGGAGTAGGAGTCCATCACAAAGAGTAATATTGTCTATTATGATTCACGACTTTGTTGATTTACAGCTACCATTAAGCATGAAGAGAACTTGTGCAGGTTCTACATGTCCAGCCCTTTTCAGCTGTTACAATTAACCATACATAAGCAGAGATCACAATAAGAACATAAGAGAAGCCAATGTTGAATCAGGCCATTGGTCCATCTAGTCCAACACTCTGTCACACAGTGGCCAAAAATACGGTTCCATTTAGGAGGTCCTCCAGTGGGGCCAGGACACTAGAAGCCCTCCCACTGCTGCCCCCCCCAGCACTAAGAATAGAGTGCATCACCTGCCCCAGACTGAGAGTTCCTATCTATACCTTGTGGCTAATTGTTAAGTATGAGACTTAATGAAGAGAGTGATTTCAACAGTGATTTCAGCTTTATTCAACTCAACAAGATTGTCACGACAGAGCCAGGGCCCGGGCAAAGGAGGAGAGTCCAAGAGGGAGGTCCAAGAGCCAGCCAGGGAAGTTAACAAGAGTCCAAGCAAACAGTTCCAAATACACAAAGCCAAGCCATAGTCAATGTTACCAATAGTCAGAGTCCAGTATCAAAGTCAGGAAGCGTAGCTGAGGGTCAGGAGCCAGAGGGATGATCAAAACACGGACCGGATTCAGGAACCAAGAGATCAGTCAGGAGTTCAAGCAGAGCTGGAGGCGCAAGGCGTCTGGTCCACAGACAAGTTTGCCAGCACAGTTTGCTAGCAGCCAATGGTTTCTTCAAATTCTGTGCTGGGTCGTTAACTCATTAACAGTCCGTTGCGAAGTCTTTGCTCCCGTCAATACTCAGGACTTAATTATCACCGTCCACGCATGCGTGCCTCTTTGCGCCTGGCTGTCAGATCCCGGCGTCTGCGATCTCTCAGCCGGTCCACAGGTGGCAGCGAGTGGGGTGGTGAGTCACTAGGGCCAGGTATTGCCTGATCAGCTTCAGGTGCCAGCTGTCCTGTAGTTTGGAGTTCATCCTCCCCGGCACTTAGGTTTGATGAGGACTCTTGTGCTTCCGATGTTGTTAAAGGTGCCGAGTCCTCATTTTCCAGGCTTCCAGGTGCCAGGTCGGGGACAGGCATTACAAAGATGATCCGTTAACACACACAAAACAGTGGAGCACAGCGGGCTAACAAAACCACACCCCTTCTTAAGTTAACAGCCAATAACAGTAGAGAGATAAAGACCAATAAGGTTTGTTCCCTCCATAACTATTATACAGTTTCTGATTGGTTACAAATATTAAAACAACCAATAGGATTGTCGAGGCTTACAATCCTGTCCTGACTTGAAGCTTAACATAGGAAAGAATACAGCCACTTCACCAGTCAGGGCATAACACTAATAGCCACTGATGGACCTCTGCTCCATATGTTTATCTAATTCCCTCTTGAAACTGTCCATGCTTGTAGCTGCCACCACCTCCTGTGGCAATGAATTCCATGTGTTAATCACTCTTTGGGTGAAGAAGTACTTCCTTTTATCTGTTCTAACCCAACTGTTCAGCAATTTCATTGAGTGCCTATGAGTTCTTGTATTGTGAGAAAGGGAGAAAAGTACTTCTTTCTCAACCTGCTCAATCCCATTCATAATCTTATAAACCTCGATCATGTCACCCCTCAGCCGTCATTTCTCCAAGCTAAAGAGCCCCAAGCGTTTTAACCTTTCTTCATAGGGAAAGTGTTCCAACCCTTTTATCATTCTAGTTGCCTTCTCTGCACTTTTTCCAATGCTATAATATCCTTTTTGAGGTGTGGTGACCAGAACTGTACACAGTATTCCAAATGAGGTCGCACCAATGATTTATACAGGGGCATGATGATACTGGCTGATTTGTTTTCAGTTCCCTTCCTAATAATCCCCAGCATAACGTTGGCCTTCTTTATTGCAGTTACACACTGTCTAGACATTTTCATTGAGTTATCAACTACGACTCCCAAATCTCTCTCTTGGTCAGTCTCTGCCAGTTCAGACCCCATCAATGTGTATTTATATTTAGGATTTTTGGTTCCAATGTGCATCACTTTGCACTTGGCCACATTGAACCCCATTTGCCACGTTGACACCCACTCATCCATCCTTGACAGATCCTTTTGGAGTGCCTAACAATCCTCCCTGGTTTTCACCACCCTGAACAACTTCGTGTCATCTGCAAATTTAGCCACTTCACTGCTTACTCCCAACTCCAAATCGTTAATAAACAAGTTAAAAAGCATTGGACCGAGTACTGATCCCTGTGGTACCCCACTGCTTACCACCCTTCATTGAGAAAGTTTCCCATGGGAGCGGTGGCGCAGGTTGTAAATCACCTGCAATAACAACTGCTATAACAACTAACGAACAGCCACTATGGCTGTTCGAGTCCCACCGCGATCGCGGTGAGCTCCTGGTCCTAGTCCCAGCTCCCACCCACCCAGCGGTTCGAAAGTACGCAAGTAGATAAATGGGTACCTGCCTTTAGAAAGGCGGGGGGCACCCTCCCTTCCAGGGGTGAGCAGCGGCGGCTGTGTTAGCGGCGAACATTGGCGACGGCGGGAATGGCGGCGGCGGCAGCAGTGGGCAGCGGACGGTCGAGCCTGGCGGTGGGCAGAGCCGCAGACAGAGCCAAGACGTGCAGGCGGCGTGACGGCGTGGCACGATGGAGCCACCTGAATGCGGACCGAGAGCCGAGGCTGACACGGGCCTGCGCATTGAAGGCAACCCGGCCACGAAAGTCGCCTAGCCCAGAGGTGGAAGATCTTCACCAGGGCTCGAAGTTCCACGCCTGGAGCCCCGCCGGGAAAAGAAGAACAGGAAGACCTGCCCTGCCCTGCTCAGGGTGCTGGTAGGATGTCCCTCCCCCTGTGATTGTGGCCCTAGTTAGGAAATACTACTACACTATGTAAACCGCTCTGAGACCCCCTGGGGGGTCTGAGCGGTATATAAGCTGAATCTATAAATAAATAAATAAATAAATAAATAAATAAATAAATAAATATTTATACTCACTCTCTGTTTCCTATTTATAAGCCAATGTATTTGAAGAAAGTTTTATTGTTGGCCTTTATGCTTTTTGCGATATGCTCCTCATATTCCCTTTTTGCTTGCCTGATCATAGACTTGCATTTTATCTGCCACAGCCTGTGTACCTTTTTATCAACCTCACTGAGACTACCTTTCCACTGCTTAAAGGAATCCTTCTTACCTTTTAGAACTTCCATTATTTTATTTGTTAACCATGCAGCTTTTTTCTATACCTATTTCTGCCTTTCCTAACCTGCAGTATATATTTTTTCTGAGCTTCTAGGATTGTCTTTTTAAATAGTCTCCAAGCTTCCCCAATGGTTTTGACCTTTTCCACTTTTCCTATCAATTTCTTCCTCACTTGTCCCCTCATACTAGAGAAGTTACCCCTTTTAAAGTTAAAAGTGGTTGCGTCAGTCTTTTGGGGCAACTCCCTATTTATACAACTCCCTATCAATAACATTATGGTCACTGTTCCCAAGCAGTGCAATCACTTTTACATCTCTCACCAGGTCTTAGACATTACTTAGGACCAAATCCAGGATCGCCTCTCCTGGTAGGATCTGTGACCATCTGTTCCATAGCACAGTCATTGAGAGTGTCTAAAAACTCAATCTCTTTTTCCCAGCTAGAACTCATATTGACCCAATCAATGTGTGGCTAGTTAAAGTCACCTATTACGACACAGTTATTTCGTCTAGCCGCTATTTTTAATTCATTCATCATTTTATAATCCTCCTCTACCTTTTGATCTGGTGGGCGATAACAAACTCCCACTGTTAAGCCTCCTTTTGGACCCACTATTTCAACCCATAGCATTTCCAGAAGCGAATCCAATTCTCTTACCTTCTCAATCTTACTGGACTGTATAACCTCTCTGAAATACAGAGCCACCCCACCTCCAACCCTTCCCCCCCTATCCTTCCAATATAATTTATAATCAGGAATCACCATATCCCACTGATTTTCCTCATCCCACCAAGTTTCTGAAATACACACAATGTCTATTTCCTCCCCCCCAACACCAAGCATTCCAACTCCCCGATTTTACCTCGGAGACTTCTAGCATTTGTGTATAAACACCTATAGTTCCCCATGCTTGTTAAGCCCACAACCTTCCTCTTACTGCCTCGAGACCTTTCCAGGCAGTCCCTATCGTTAGCCACAGTCTCAGTGGACCATTGTAATCCATTTCCTTGTACAAAAGTAATAGCTACCCTTCATCTCTTTGAGATGAGCCATCCTGAACCAGAGACTTTTAATCTCCTGTTGGCTTTCCCCCAATCTTCTCAATACACGCTGTAGCCATTTTGTGTGTACAGAGCAACAAGCATATTCCCCAGCTTTGGCACGTATGAACTGGTATCCTCAGAAATCTGGGCTTTCTGATCATGTGTACAAAAATAGAAAAATAGCACATTGCCCTATTAACACAACATGGCGAGTGTGTGTATCACTGCATGTGATTTCCCCTTATGGCAGAAAAAGGCTGTCAAGACGTCTCTTGCAAAGTGGATATATACAGCCATCTTCAGGGTTCTTTTACAATAATTTCTACAGGCTAGTGGGAAATCCTCAGGCATAAGCCCCATTGCTCTGAATGGGAGCTGCACATTCCCTTCTGAGCACTTGAGCTGTAGGGCTTCCTCACTCATTTCTGCCTCTTAGCGATTTATCTTGTTTTTCCTCCAAGGAGTGGTTCTCCCCTACCCCATTTTATTTTCACCAATCTCTGTAGTAGATTAGGCTGAAAGCTAGAGACTGGCTCAAAGTCACATCATGAGGTACATGTCTGAGTGTGGATTTGAACTCAGGCTTCCCCAGTCCCAGTCTGACTCTCTCCCTTGAGGATCTGAGACAGGGAGATTATAAATTAAAGCAAATGAATCTAACGATATTAGTTGAGATTTTCTTTTTGCAGTTTTTGTTGAATTAACTTTTTAATAACCTTCCCTTTCTAGAAATATAGATTTGTAGGGACAGCAAACTCATCCTGTGATGGACTCAGTGGTTTAACCCGCCTTTGCTTCCTCCTGGACTGTGAGCAGGGCCTCTTCCTCCTGCCTGTGAGCAGGGCCTCTTGGGTTATGTGATGATTCTCCTACTCTCTAGCCAGTCTCAATGTATTTCCCCTGTGCTATGGTATCACACTGTACCACACACTGAGTTTGAAGGAGGGGGCAGTGGTCCTCAGTGGTCACTAGGAAGCAGTTGTTGCTACTCAGGAATTAAGGCCTACTTAGGAGTACAGCCCTAGCTAGAGAAGGACGAGAAAACCAGGAACTTGGCATGGCATAGAGGAAGTGGTTAAAAGACAGTCACAGGAAGAACCAAGGAAGGAAGGAAGGAAGGAAGGAAGGAAGGAAGGAAGGAAGGAAGGAAGGAAGGAAGGAAGGAAGGCCAATATCCTCACTACAGCAGGAAGAAAGGCAGGCAGCCAGTGGGCATGGCCTGGAGAAGTCACAGCCTCAGGGGACCAGATCAGACCTTCCTGATCAGGACAAAGAGAGAACTGCAGACTACTCTGGCAAGCACAGTGGAGGCCCAGCTGCCTTTGGGCCTGACACTGAGGCAAAGATGCAGTCACCAGTTTTCAGGGAGAAAACACGAGAACAGATCCCACCCTCAGGAGCACATCTGAAGACTGGCTTGAGGCCCACCCTCTATAATACAACCAGACACCAACAAAGTGTGTGTGTGTATGAAGTGCTGTTAAGTCACTTCCAACTTATGGCGACCTATGAATTGATGATCTTCAAAATGTCCTATTGTTAACAGCCTTGCTCAGATCTTGCACAAGGGCTGTGGCTTTGACCAGCTTTGGACATTCCTTTTGCACCCATCCATGTCAACAACTGAATGACCTTTTGAATTTAGTCCAGTTGTGTCATTAAGAATAGTGCTATTCATAATTGTCCTCAGCTCTTTCCCAGTAGCTAATTGAGTGCTATCTGACCTGAGGGTTCCATCTTCCAGCACTATATCTTTTTTCATTTTTGATTGTGTAAGGGTTGCCAGCTTCCAGGTGGGGCCTGGGGATCTCCTGCTTTTGCAACTGATCTCCAGCTGACAGAGATCAGCTCCCCTGGAGAAAATGGCTGCTTTGAAGGGTGGACTCTATGGCATTGTACCATGCTGAGGCCTCTCCCCTCCCCAAACCCTGCCATCTCCCAGAATCACCCCCAAAGTCTCCAGGTATTTTCCAGCCCACACCTGGCAACCCTAGATTGTCTCATCATAGGGTTTTCAAAGTAAAAGATTATCAGAAGTGGTTTACCATTGCCTTCTTCTGCGCAGTATTAACCAGGGTTAGCTGAAGTGGCACTACCATTGTCTACCAAAGATCCACTGCCAGTGTCACCTTTTGCTTCCGCGCTGCCCAGTAGCTACCCTTCAAGGATTCCTCTGCCGCATCACCATTAGAACTGTCCTCTTCTGCTGATGCAGCCATTGATAACTGAAGGGGAGGCTGCATCTTATTCCGATGTCTCAGCTGTGCCCATTCTGCCTTGAGTGACTCTTTAGTAGTTGACACTTCTTACAGAATTGACAGTCTAAATTCCTTACGGAATTGCTCTCAGCTTTGCCGACACACGCAAACCACCTCATTAAGGTACAAGATTTTTTTTTAATGGAACAGGTGCCCTTTAAACAAAGGTCTTGGGGCTAAGGCAAGGAGGCTTACTTGCACTAACAGCGGTTGTCCTCTGGCCAGTCTCCACATCTGTTTCTGGGAGAGGGGACTCTTCAAAGTGCTTTAGCTGCAGTTTGCAGGGTGTTAGCCTCATCAGTTTGAACCCTGTAGGAAATTCAACTGGAAGAAAATCTTTTGTGAAATCCCTGATGATATCAGCAGCAAGTTTACCCAATTGTTTTTGTTCAGATGTATATCAACACATGAGCAAAACTGAAAAGTTTATTGTAATTGAGGAGGACAGCACACACATTGCAGGCTTTTACACAACTCATTTGGACACTCCTCAAGTACAGACTCCTCCAATGGCATAACTTGATAGAGAGGTATTCAAGAAGGGTCCAAGTCAGTTGCATAAAAGGTTGCAATGGATATGCTATCATTCTTATCTATGGGTGCTTCCAAACAGTGCTGATGCTCCAAGGAGCTCTTATTGCTGCTATGAATAAGGAGGCATTTACAATGGCAATGAAACAGTCACATGGTGTATTTCCCAAACTCCCCCCCCCATGCCACTGGTAAGGTAAAGCATGCTATCAATCTAAAGCCAATTCATGGTGACCTCATGAAGTTCTGCCTTGTGGGGTTTTCGAGGCGGGAGATGAGCAGAGGTGGTTTGCCCTTGCCTTCCTCTGCATAGCAGCCCAGTCTTCCTTGATGGTCTCTCATCCAAGTACCAACCCTGTTTAGCTTCCAAGCGCTAACAAGATTGGGCTAATCTAGGCTATTAGGGCAGTTACATGCCACTGGAGGGCTTTCCAAAAACAATCAGGAATTCCTATATATTACTATATATTTGAGGTTATAGTGTTACGTTAATTATTGCTTCTAAGCCATCTTAATATGTCAGCTATGTTGCGGAGCTGACATATTGCCATAGCTTAAAATCAGTAATTAACATCACTATAACAATTTACTGTTTAAAAAATGCCTCCAGTGGTGGTGGTGGTAGGGGAGAGAATGGTAGTCTCAGGGAACTGGGACAAGAAAAATGGCAATAATCCAAGACCTGCAAAAATATGCTTCTACCTGTACACATGGTGTTCAAGCATGCTTTGGCTGCAGTCTTTGGGGGGGGGCATATATTAAACCAGATTTTGAAAAAATCGGGCCAAAGCAGGGGAAAACATGGAACATGGACTGCTAGAGGGCAATGCTCAAAACACACATGAGCAGAAAAAAACTCCAGTTCAAACACCAGACCAGAGCAAGAGCTCGATGTGGAAGCAACTTATGGCAAATGCAAGGGAACAGAACTAAACTTTCAGTTCTTCAGGATGTAGTTGATCTTTTGAGTAACAAGGTGAACAGCTGTGACAGTTGCATCCAGAATAGACAAAGAAGAAGAAGAGATTGGATTTCTACCCCGCCCTTCATTACCCAAAGGAGTCTCAGAGCAATTTGCAATCCCTTTCCCTTCCCCTCCTCACTACAGACACCCTGTGAGGTAGGTGGGGCTGAGAGAGCTCTTTTGAGAGCTGCTCTTGCAATACAGCTCTGGGAGAAACTGTGACTGACCCAAGGTCATGCCTGAAGATGCATGTGGAGCAGTGGGGAATCAAACCTGGTTCTCCCAAATTAGAGTCCACGTTCCTAACCACTATACCAAACTGGCTCTCCAGTTGAACATATGAAGCTGCCCTATACTGAATTAGACTACTGGTCCATCATGGTCAATATTGTCCACTTAGACTGGTAGCAGCTCTCTATGGTGTCAGGCAAAGGTCTTTCACAGCAACTGACAACTGATCCTTTTAACTGGAGATCCTGCCAGGGATTGAACCTGGGACCTTCTGCATGCCAAGCAGGTGTACTACTACTGAGCTATGGCCTCTCCAAGCCGGCTAAAGTAAGCCTTACGATAAATGGTTTCATCCTATATGTTGGGAAGGTCATTCTTGTGCCTTTGTAAAACAAAGATCTTTCTACTAACCAATCTAAGGCAAGCAAGTTCACACATAATTTCTACCTAGACACCAACAGATCTGTTTTTAGACAGAAATATAGTGAATTTGTTCTTCCAGGAAGCACCAATTACCAGAAATACATGCAGTGTGGAAAAAATCCATCCTTGTATACACTAAATATACTTGTTGTAACTGACATTTATTCTGATTTTGTTCTAATTTATGGAATGAAGAGTTTTATATCTTGATAGTTTTTAGCTGCTTATGTTGGATCTCGAGCTTTGGTGCTCAGTTTTGTGGATTCAGGATATACAAGTATAAGAGCTATCAGGGCATTTCCTATATGTGGTCCCATCCATGTCACAGGTTTAGTCCACCACCAACACCAGCCCCCCACACACCTGAAAAGTCTGCATAAGAACATAAGAACATAAGAGAAGCCAATGTTGAATCAGGCCAATGGCCCATCTAGTCCAACACTCTGTCACACAGCGGCCAAAAATACTAGGTGCCATCAGGAGGTCCAGCAGTGGGGCCAGGACACTAGAAGCCCTCCCACTGCTACCCCCTCCAGCACCAAGAATAGAGTGCATCACCTGCCCCAGACTGAGAGTTCCCATCTATACCCTGTGGCTAATAGCCACTGATGGACTTCTGCTCCATATGTTTATCTAATTCCCTCTTGAAACTGTCCATGCTTGTAGTTGCCACCACCTCTTGTGGTAGTGAATTCCATATGTTAATCACTATTTGGGTGAAGAAGTACTTTCTTTTATCTGTTCTAACCCGACTGCTCAGCAATTTCATGGAGTACCCACGAGTTCTTGTATTGTGAGAAAGGGAGAAAAGTACTTCTGTCTCAACCTGTTCAAACCTGTGCATCCCTGCTGTTAGGCTGAGGCCAATAAGAACTGGCAGGCTATTAGAAAGTAAATGCATATTTTTGGTAAATAAAACAAAATACCCCTGTAGAAAGAATAAATATGTGATTAAATTGCTAGAAAAGTATTGGTTTCAATTGGATATGATTAATGAATAGCTGCATTCTTCACCTGACTGTGAAATTCATATGTATAAACAACTGCATTCCAAGGATGCACAATCCCTGCCTTGAGGAGCTCGTTGGCAGTTCACAGTTTTATGAATCAAACATTTTAAAAATGCACATCTTTTGAATAACAAGCCATGACACTATAAGTTACAGAATATATCAGAGAGATAAAAATATAGATGTATCTGTTTACTTTATTGTGTGAAATTCATCTCATTCTCAGGAACAATACTAAATATGTTTCTGCTAATATTGTTTTTAATGCTGCAGTCAAAAACTAGCAATCCATTTGTTTAACAGCAGCATTTTTCTCTAGCACAAGGAGCCTTCACCACCCACAGGAGTCTTTTGAATTCATCCATTATTACCAAATCAGACCCTTGGTCCATCAATACTGTCCATTCAGACTGGCAGTAGCTTTCCAGGGTCTCAGGCAAAGGTCTTTCACATCACCGGCTACCTAATCCCTTCAAATGACCATGCCGGAACCATGGACCTTCTGCATGTCAAGCAAATGCTTTACTACTGAGTAATGGCTCCTTTTGAGTTAGCAAAAGCTCCTTGCGCTGCTGGAAAGTGATGCCATTAGCCAAATGAATTAATCCATTGGAACCAACCCATCTTTCTTTGATGAACTGTCAAAGATAGGGCAGTTTAAATATTCACATGAATGAAATCAATAATTTACTGTGCTCTGCACTGTTACCTATTTATTAAGGTTTCACCACCCTATGGACGGTTTAGGACCATGTCATTACATATGTCTAAGCCTCTGTTTAGAACTAAGTCTGGTTAGAAATGACAAGCACCTGACTTTCCAAACACACTATATGTTTGGTTCTTCTAACTGTGAGTTCAAGTCTGGTTCTGCAAATACACGCCAGGCTGTCGTTATTTATGTAAATGGTTTCTTTGGATTTAATTGCTGTCATCAGCAAAGTGGATCGTCTTTGTAGGTGTTCACAAGATGGAGCCAGTGTGAAACTTCACAGTCTTAGAAATAATCTCTTGAGAGAATGATGATTGAGAAATTGCAACCTAACTGCTTTTTCTGGAATAGCAAAAGAAGGGGCCAAACCTCAGAAGTGTAAGAATAGCTGATGATTTCTCTGATAGTCTATTATACATTTAAAAACAAACAAACCAACAACCAGGAAATCTGGGTCTGTTGTGTATCAACATAGACAGACAGCCTTGAATCTCTGTTGACTCATTTTCCTCATCCAGTGAGGAAATGTTTTATTTCTGTTATGATTGTCTGGAATGGTTCCACACATACATACACATACAAAACAGGACAATGAAAGCTAAAAGAGAGGGACAAACAATAAATGATAGACTGATCTCAGGAGCAGAGGACTGGAAGCAGAGGGGATCTACTTAACCTTTTCCCTGCCAGCTGCTTATCAGAGAAATGTTGCCCCTTCAAGCTGCTTTCCTTCTGTGGATGAAAAGATAAAAGAGTGTGTATTATGTGTACTGTGCAAGCAGGAGACAATACCTGCAAAAATTAATAGTGATAGTGAGTATGCTGTTCATTGTAATAATGAAGAAATCAACGATGTAGTTGCAAAACAGACATCATTATGAAATTTAAAATTTAAGATGATGAATATAAATGTTCCTCAACAGAAGTAAGAACTATTGTGTGTTACAGATAATACCTTAATAATTATAATCATGGGGATGTTGGAGAGAAGTATTTTCTATTTCATATATTCTATTAAATATGATTGTTCTTGATATGCACAATTATGTTGTATAATCCCCTTTTTTCTTTCTGTATCCTTTCTCTACTATTAGTGTGTGTGTGTGTGTGTGTAGATAGATGATAGATCAGAGGTGTCAAACATGTGGACCACAAGTTAGATCAGGCCCACTCAGGGCTCAAATCCAGCCCCCGAGCACTTCCTTCTCCTACTTCCCTTCCCAGGCTGCTGCTGCACCGTAGATTGCTCTTTTCCCAGCTCCCTCAGTGGCTTTTTGCTTCCTGCTTCCTGCCTCTTACCTCCCCCCTCTCTTATTCTCTCTCTCTCTCCCTCTCACACACACATACACATGCATACAGAACTCTGTGGCTACTTCCTGTTTCTTGTGGGAGAGATACAAAGACAAGCCTCCCTCTCCCTCCCTCTCTCTCTCTCACAGACACACACAGCTTCTGCTTCCTCCTCCGGGGCTGCTCCTCCTCTTTTGGGGAGGAAGACAGGGGGAGAAGAGAGAGAGAGAGAGAGAGAGAGAGAGAGAGAGAGAGAGAGAGAACAAAGTTGGAGTACCATTGCAGGTTTAATACCAACAACATTTTATTCCATGTATAAGCTTTTGTGTGCAAGCACACTTCTTCTCCAGAGGGAGGGAGGATGGGTGGGTGGACGGATTCTTCTGACAAGCACAAAGTACATTGAGGAAATTATTTTGGCTTATTCTGAAAAGACAGAAAAACTAGCTCTCAGTTCAGTCCAAGAGGATGCATTGTCTTGAGCTTCATTACAATTGCAATTCATTAGTCTCTCTTTCTAATCTCCCTTTGAAATTCCTTTGTAAGAGCACTGCTACCCTCCGGTCAGCAACTGAATGTCATAGTTTCTAATGTCAGATTTATGTCCATTTATTCTTTGCATCCTCCTGGACTGAATCCCCCTGGATGAAATTGAGACCTAGGTTTCCTGTCTCATTACCAACACTAGTATCTCCACACCTACTATCCCTCTGCATATCACACCTAATCCAATCAAGCCTGCTATTGCCATTCACCTGCTATTGCCACTCAACATCTGAAATCACCTTTATAAAGTTTATATCTCCAGTACCTCATGTTACATTTTATGGCACACATGGCCTGGCCCAGCAAATGAGTTCATGACCTCTGTGATAGATGATGATGATGAAGATAGATAGATAGATGATAGATAGATAGATAGATAGATAGATAGATAGATAGATAGATAGATAGATACCCACTATTTTTTCCTCCTTAGGAAGAAAAAAATGTCAGGGAAACAATTGTCAGGAGGGCAAGAACTTTCTCATCCCCATGCACATTCGTCCCCCATTTCCAGTTTCAGCTTCCCACAACCAGGCCCTCAGAGGCCAAGAGAAGCCTGGGCTACTTCCTGTTTTTGGGGCCCCTAGTCATATTAAAAATAAAATGATAATATATATTACACACAAAAACAGGTTACAACATTTATGAAAGGCCAACAAATTAACAAGGGTCTACATTGGAGACAAGGGTCTACATTGACCCTGGGCAACAGGTGGCCAGCTCACCTCAATGGCCCCGAAACATGGCAGTACTTGTTGTGTATTAATATGATCTGAAATGGCCACGCTAGTGCTAGGAAGACCATGCAGTGAAGCGCACCTTCGGGTGTCTTAACAATAGGCACTGAGGATCCTAAGTTGGACCAATAGGGTCACCCAGATCCTAGAGTTAACCTACAGGGAACTCTTACACTGTAAACAGCCAATCACAGGGAGTGTGGGGGGGTGTTGGGTGTTGAGTGCGGCATGGATAAAAGCCAGCCTTGGGACCGGCTAGTTTGTCTTTGAGATGAGCTGAAAATAAACTATCAGCTGAAATCATACGTCTGAACCCAGTACTTTACACTGGCGACAAAGGTGGGATCCCGATGAGTGAGCCTGACTCCAACTCTGACCCAAGTACCACATCACACACTGAAGATGAGCTCCAGGGCTCCACGCCTCGCACTGCTTCCTGCACCAATGACCTTCAAGCCTCAATGCCATGCATCGTCGTTCGAGTCATGGCTGCCGCTCCGGGACATGTCCCTGAGTTCGAGACCGCTCACCCCAAACTGTAGGAAACATGGGTACAGCAACTCAACTACTACGTCTACTTCCAGGACATCACAGGTGAGGCTAAGAAGAAATCGTTGCTGCTCAGCTCCTGTGGAATCGCAACCCTACAGCAGGACCTCATCGCACCACAGTCCCTGGAGGAGGTAGACTATGCCACACTGGTCAAGGCTCTAACTGACCATTTTGCACCACAGCCAACCAAAATGGTGAGGTGCTTAGACTTTTTCGTGCACCTACAGAAGACTGATGAAGCGGCCACCAAATTCCAGGTGGGCTTACACCATCTGGCCACCAAATGCGGATTCCCGGACCTGGGAGATGCCCTCCTCAATCAGTTAGTTGTGGGCATCCGGGAGCCGAAGCTTCACTGCAAGCTTGCGAGCCAGGACGAGCTAACCCTAGAAAAGGCCCTCTGAGAAGCCATCACATACAAAAAATCACACCAGGACTACCACACATGCGCATCACCTCCGACCTCTGAGGCTTCGGATGATGACAAAGTCCACCACGTTCGGCAGACCCCTTGACGGGACTCCCAGCCATCGACTGTGACCACCAATGCCTACCCAACGAGGACCTCCACACACGCCAACAGCCGCCCAGCAAAGTCCACCCAGCGGACACCATTTATGAGCTGCGGAGAGGACCACGAGTGATGAGCCTGCTGCTTCAAGGATGCCGACTGTAGATCCTGCAGAAAAAGGGGGCACATAGACTGCGCCTGCTGCTCCAGTGGTCACCAGAGACCAGTGACAGCACATCAGGAGTTCACGGAACTGAACACAATGGCCACCCACTACAACCAGGTACTGAATTTGCCCTGGGATGCCCCTAGTAAAATTCATATAACTGTACTCATAGAAGGGTCCCTCTGCAAGATAGAACTGGGGTCCTCCTTCTTTGTCATCCTGTCAGAGACACTAGCAAGGCTCTGCCTTCATGGGGGACCCTGCCTGCATAAGCTGTCCTCTGGGTTCACACTTAGAGACTTCCAAAGGAACCCAGTAGCCGTGAATGGGTGGGGCAAGTTCCAGGTTTCCTACAAGCAGTTTACGGGCATTTTGGAGTTGGTGGTGGTGGAAGGGAGGCTTACAAGCTTACTAGGCCTGTTGTGGTTCGCGCCCTTAAGACTGGGAGTGACTGGGGTGCACCAAGTGCGGCCATCCAATTTCCAAGACATGTGCTGGGAGTTCCCTGAGGTTTTCAATGGAATGCTGGGGTGGTACACCGGTCTGCCTGTGTCCCTGGACCTAGATCCTGCAGTGCGACCCATCTGATTAAAGGCCAGAAGTGTTCCATTCTCCCTCAAACCTAAAATAGATAGTGAACTGGATTTCCTAGTAGCCCAAGGGGTGCTGGAGCCCATGCCATACGGTCACTGGGAGACCCCCATAGTAACATCGGTCAAACCAAACAGCAATGTCCGCATCTGTGCAAACTATAAGTGCACAATAAATAAAGCCCTCCAAGACCACACAGTCCACACAGACCCAGTTGTCAGTCATGTCTTAGCATCCTTGGCGGGTGCACAGATTTTTGGAAAATTAGATTTGGCCAAAGCCTATCAGTAACTTCCCGTGGAAGACATCATGGTGGAAGATCAGACAATCGAACGCACAGGGGTGCTTTCCAGGTACGGCACTTGCAGTTTGGGGTAAGCGTAGCCCCAGGGATCTTTCAGAACTTAATGGACTGTCTTCTCAAAGGTATCCCTGGGGTCCAACCATTCTTTGATGACGTTTTGATCGCCGCCCCTACACTCAAGGTCTTCGCCGACAGACTGCGTGCCATCTTACATTTCCATGAGGCCGGTCTGAAGGTGAAACAGGAGAAGGTCTGCTGGGGGTCCCGAAGGTCAACTTCCTGGGTTCACGGTCGATGCTCAGGGCATCCATCCAACGCTGGGCAGAGACAAAGCCTTAGTCAATGCTCCTTCTCTGACATCCAAGGCAGAACTTCAGGCCTTCTTCAGGCTGCTGAACTTCTATCATACCTTCTTGCTCCACAAAGCCACCATTGCAGAGCTCTTGCACTGCCTACTAGACAAGCACGCCCCATGGGCCTGGGGCCCAAAACACGCTGCTGCCTTCTAGGCCATCAAAAGACCTGCTAACCTCTAACGCGGTCCTGGTGCACTTTGATGAAGCGCGTCCAGTTGTCCTCACCTGTGACACATCACTGTATGGGGTAGGAGCTGTGCTGGGACACCAACTTCCCGATGGCCAGAAAGTCCCGGTTGTGTACTACTCCAGGACTCTCTCTTCGGCCGAGTGCAACTATGCTCAAATCAACAAAGAGGCTCTGGCGATTGTAGCAGGGGTCAAGAAGTTTCACATGTATCTCTATGGCCGGCCCTTCACCTTAGTCACCGACCACAAACCCCTATTGGACTGCCAGACGCCTCAGATGCTGTCTCCCAGGGTGCTCCGCTTGTCGATTTTCCTGGCAGGCTACCAGTATGCGCTTATACATCGCCCCAGAAAAGCAATGGGACATGCAACCACCCTCAGCCACCTACCACTGCAGTCCTGTGACCTGGGCCCGACGCCCATGCACCAGATACTCCTCATCAAGGATTTGCCCAATGCACCCATCCAGGTAACCAATGTGTCCCGCCACACAGCTCGAGACCACATGCTGTCCCAGGTTCTCGACTGGGTGGGAAGGGGGTGGCCCACTGAGTGGGCCCTGAGTTCTCAACATTAACTTGCCACTGAGCTGTCTGCTATGGGGAAATTGAGGGGTCATGCCTGTGCCTCTATGCCAGTGAGTCCTCACAGCCCTCCACAAAATGCACCCTGGGATCGTAAGGATGAAGGCTCTGGCCTGTAGTTATGTCTGGTGGCCCAGCATGGACAGTGAGATAGAGGACTGGGTTAGGCATTGCCAGACTTGCCAGGAGTCCAGACCAGACCCCCCGGGCCCCAGTGCGGCAGTGGGAATCCTCCGGGAAACCCTGGGCTCGGCTACACCTAGACTTCGCTGGACTTTTGCAGGGCCAGCTCTTCTTCATCTTAGTGGACTCCTTCACGAAGTAGCTGGAGGTGGTACCAGTTCCGTCTACCTCGTTCCGAGCCACCATCCATGCCATGTGGAGAATCTTCAGTATGCACGGAATCCCCAACTCCCTTGTGACGGACAACAGGTCATCCTTCACGTCAGCTGAATTTCAACATTTCGTACGTTATTACGGCATCCACCATATCCGCTCAGCCCCTTTCCACCCGGCCACCAATGACCAGGCAGAGAGAATGGTGAGGACGGCCAAGGAGTCATTATACAGAATAATGCAGGGTGAGCGGGACCACCGGCTGGCTGCCTTCCTATTCAACAATAGAATAACTCCCCACACCACCACGAGCTGCAGCCCTGCAGAACTCTTAATGGGTTGGTGGCTAACCACCCGCCTGGACCGGCTGCACCCCGATAGGTCCCTGGAGCACAGTTTGTGCCAGGAGAGCCAAGAGGTCCACCGTAGATTCTTCCCAGGGGATCCGGTATACGCCCGCAACTTTGCCAGGGGACAGGTGTGGGTCCCAGCCAAGATCCTCAGGGTGACCAGACCAGTCTCCTACTAGGTGGCCACAGAGGACGGCCAGAGGCTTCATCGGCACCTTGACCAGCTCCGCAGCTACCTACTACCAGTGGAACCAGAGTCGGCTAGCCAAGATGACAGTGAGGATGACCTGCCAGGCCCATAGGAGACAGAGCAGGCAAGTCCCGAGCCTACTGATGGTGTCCGGCAGGAGCAGCCAGCAAGCTCCACCGAAGTGCCAGTGCCAGCCGCCACAGACACAGGAAGCCACTGCAACATGGACACCCCAGCACAGGCAGCAGCCCAGGACCCTAAAGGAAGTCCCTCCCCTGTCACCTTAGCAGGTCCTGGCCCCCAAATGGAACCATGCTGCTTGAACCAGGAAAGGAGCAGGCCCACATATCTCAGAGACTATGTGTGTTAGGGGGCTCTGAACTATTGGGGGGAGGGGTGTTGTGTATTAATACAATCTAAAATGGCCACGCCAGTGCTAGCGAGAACATGCAGTCAAGCGCACCTTCGAGTGTCTAAACAATAGCCACTGAAGATCCTAAGTCAGACCAATAGGGTCGCCCGGATCCTAGAGTTAACCTATGGGGAAATAGCCAATCACAGGGAGCGGGGGGGTTGGGTGTTGGGTGTGGCATGGATAAAAGCCGGCCTTGGAACCAACTAGTTTGTCTTTGAGATGAGCTGAAAATAAACTATGAGTTGAAATCACGCATCTGAACCCAGAAATTTACAGTACTGGTGGAGAGCCTGTGGAGGCAGACTGAGAGAGGGTGAGAGCGTAGCCTGGGGCCAGGATGAGAATGCAGCCTGGGGCCAGGCCAGGTTAGAACACCCTTGACAGGGAGAGTCTAGCCAGCCACTTGTTTGTTGGGGTGAGGCTGGCTGGTCATATTCACCATCGTCATGGGGTTAGGAATGTCAGTTGGCAGAAATGCAGGGGAAGAACCCTGGAGGTGGGTCCAGGGCAAGCATTAAAGGGGGTGGTCACATGTAGCCTGGGATGGATGAAGGAGGCAGAGTAAGAGAGGAACATCTGCTAATGGGAGAGACAGCGTGGAGTAATCCAGGTGTGAGCTTTTCAGTAAAGCAGAGGATACAGTCCTGCAAGTGCCCTGGGAGGCCTCTGCACTGCGGGCACACCACTAACCCTTTGAGCTTAAGGCCTGGGCTAAATGGCCCTCCTGCCTGCTTCCCCCCACAATTGGCACTGCCCACAAATGCTCGATATTAAAGAAAACAAACAAACCTGGAAGGATCATGGAACGGCCCATCACAAGCATTGTGGCCGTTAATGTGGAATTTTTTTTAAAGGGTAATTCAGACCTTTGTAATTTCTTCTCTTTTCACATCACTATTTATATCTACTATATGATGGTATTTCTGAGATGAACTACAAAAGTCACTGCCCTAAGGTTTGGTGTTGAGCACTAAGTTAGAAAATTTAAAGGAATCAGACAAATTCGTGGAAGACAGGTCTAGCAGCACCATGATGGCTAAAGAAACCTCCATCTTCCAAGGCAGCACATCCCTGAATATCAGGGCGGGGGGGAGGCAGCCATTTTCTTTGTGTCCTGCTTGTGAACTTCCTGGAAGCTGGATTGGATTGGGCAGTGCTATTGAACTATATGGAGCCAGCAGTCTGATACTGCATGGTTCTTCTGCTATTCTTATATTCGTCAATAATACAGAATTCATATGTGCATAATCAATGAAACTCCCTTATACTGTGTCAAACAAAGCATTGGTCATAGATCAGCTTTGTTTATTCCAGTTGACAGCAGATCTGTCTAGTGGGAAATGCTACGAACTATCACTGGTTCCCAAAGTGGGCAATACCGCCCCCTGAGGTGCACTGGAATGATCCAGGTGGGCGGTAGGAGCCTTGGGTGCAAATTTGTCACTGCAACTTTTTGTCCACTTTTTGAAGGTAGATTTCCAGGGGGGCACTGGCCTTTTTTCTGTAAAGGGGGCGGTAGGCCAAATAAGTCTGAGGACCTCTGGCAGATGTTTTCTACAAGCAAAACAAGTGCTCTGCCACTGAGCTATGGTCCCATTCCTCCAGTACCATTGTTTAGACTTCCATGTTCCCAGGGGTGGTATTTCAGTAGGCAAGAAACCATTGCAGGGAGAAGTTCAGATTCAAGGAGCAAGTACAGACTGTCACAATAAAGACTACTCAGCTGATAATAGCTAAGGAACAATTTTTTAAAATACTTTAGGGTTGTTAAAAATCACTTGCTGTCAAATCACAGCTGAAGTATAGTGACCCCAGGGGCTTGTGGTTTTCAAGGCAAGATATGAGTAGAGGTAAGCTGCCATTGCCTTCCTGTGCATAGCAACCCCTGTCTTCCTTGGTGGTCTCCCATCCAGGTACTAACCATGGCCAACCCCACTCAGCTTCCAAGCTATGACAAGCTCAGGCTCATCTAGGCTATCCAATTTGTTCTTCATATGAACTTTAGTTCATTAATTAATTTTGTTTAAGTTTATTCTTGGGGGTGAAACATGTCTTTGAAGACAAATATGAGCGCAGCAGGTGGCACGGGGACTGGCTATGTGTTACACTGGAAGAGCCAGAAATGGAGCTCCCAGCACTATTTTTCCTGGCAATGTGATTTTATGTATACTTGGAAATAGATTCTAGTCTAATGCAGCTTACTCTGAGAAGCATGCACAGGTATGGAACCTTTGTGGCACTGCCCCCAAACTGGTATCTGCTGAAAAGGAATGTGCTGCGTGCTGATGAACACCAGCAGAAAATGTGAATGGAGGATGCATGAGGGGAGAAAGGTGAATCTGAGACAAATTACAATAATTTTGTTGTGTGAATGTTAAGATATTTGATCAAAGGCCATCTAAGCATGTAGGCTTAAAAACAATAGACAAAAAGATGAGACTGGAAGTACAGAACAAGGTTCCATTCACCTCCAGCAAGTCCTTGACAGGTGAGGCTTACCAGGTTTCACTGCATAGCCCACAGCAGCTTCACCTTTTGAATAGCATGCATTGCAGGCTCCAACATATCTCAATCCCCCCTCTCCTAATTTGAGTAAAGACTGTCATGTAGAGATGAAGGGGAAAATATGACAAGTCTTTGTACTTTGTACTCCCTCTTCCGTTTTGTTCTCACTATGCTCTTGAGAGGTCCAGAAAAATACAATCCTTAGCAGTATGGGGCTTACTTAACCAAGAATTCACCAAGGGTCAGCAGAAATATGCCGTGGATGGCAATGAAGCACAGCAGTTCACCCACCCCAGCTTATCAAACTCCCTTTCACAGGTGAAACCTCTGCCCCAGTTTGTCACCATACTATAAGTAGGATAACATTCACCAGAATAAGTGTACACCGGGGGAGGGGAGGCTCATCTACCCACCAAGATTCTCCAATGGAGGTGGCAATACCCTGACAGAATTCTTCCTTCCAACTCTAATGGGAACTATGATATTCCAGCATCATTGAGTGCAGTGTTTCTTAAACTTTTTTGAGGTATAACCCACTTCTAAATTTGCTCTAGTACATTACCTACTTGCAAATAAAATATAAACGAGTTCTATGTTAACTGATAGAAAATTTCTGGATATTTTTCATTTTTAGTAGTTATAAATACACAGCATTATTGAGTGACAGGGCCTTTTTGTACATTATTCAGAGACAACCCCAGAAGGTCCAGAGCCTCTTCTCCCAGATCTCCTGTTCCACCTCCTCCAACTTGGCCTCACCTGATGAAAATGTTATGACCTGCTTTGGGGGCCCTAACCCTCAGTTTGAGAGCCGCTGATCGATGAGAGGGAACCAGAAGAAAAGAAATTTCATTAAGCCATGGGTCAATGTACCATGGAAGGAGCAGCAAGACCCTCCCCTCCCTAATCTCCAAGAGATGATTAAGAGCCCATTCTCAGACGGACAGCAGAAGCATTTTGACCAGTGAGATCAGTCAGTTGTCTCAAGGCAGCAGCTGACAAGGAACCATTTTCAGTAAGCATAATGTACAACTGCAAACATGTGCAATAGAGCCACATACAGCACCAAAGCCACACACACCCTTCCGACGCCACAAGAACAGGGAGACTAACAACATCATCTCAGAAATATATTCTTTTATTTTAACTACAATGCTGTGGTGGAAAGTGTTGTGAAGTCACAGTCAATTTATGGTGACCCTGTAGGTTTTCAAGGCAAGAGATAAACAGAGGTGATTTCCCATTGCCTGCATCAGCGTGGCAGCCCTGAGTTTTCTTGGTGGTCTCCTGTCCACATACTAACCCTACTTAGCTTCTGAGACCTAACAGGATTGGACTAGCTTGGGCCCAAACTACCACTTAAAAGTTATTTAGGAGACTTACTTCCTGGATGTAAATGTATTGTTTATTTGATTTACATCTCGCCAATCCGTTAGTATGCTCAAGGTGACTAATAAAATTTTCAAAACAAATAATATAGAGTCCATGCAATGGAAAACCAAGAAATTGCTATTCTTTCTGCAGATGGGAACTGATTGCTTGAACTGCCAATGCAGGCAATGCAGGAAGTGCCAGAGGCGGACTGAGGCCTCTCTGTCTCTGCTACTGGTGCTTGATCTTCATAAGCTGGCAGCAGGATAGTAAATGGAGGGAATGAAATTCCTCTTCACTTTGTCACTTCAATAAGATGACCTAAGGGTGGAATAGGGAGAGTCAGTGGCTCCAGGGCAGAGCATCTGCTTTGCATGTAGGAGGTAGCAGGCTCAGTTCCTGATATCTCCAGCTCAAAAGATTGGGTAGCAGGTGATATGAAAAATCTTTAACTGAGAACTTACAGAAGCTCTTCAAGTCAGAGCAGCCAATCCTGGCTTTAGTATACCAGTGGTCTGACACGGTAGCCTTGTTCACAAGTTACAGTAAACTTGATTGTTCTTTGTTTGTGCATTAATTCTCAGGTTACCATAAACACATGTACAACTGAACACGTGATTGAAACCCCACATGTATCCAGGTACTGGTCCCCAGTTTCATTTGTAAAGTGAACATTCATTGGTTCTTTCTTACAAGTAGATGTATGCACATACAGGGAGGGTGTACATGCATTTGTTGTAATGTGAATGGGGCTAGGTAGCTTCATGTGTTCATGTGACTAGTCTATATAATTTTAGCAACTGGTGCCAATACCCGAATCTGTGATATACTGACCATTAAACAGTTAGGGATGCCAGCCTCCAGGTAGGACCTGGGGATCGCCGGAATTACAGACTACAGTCATCTCCAGACTACAGAGAGCAATTCCCTTTGGAAAAAATGGATGCTTTGGAGGGTGGACTCTATGGCACTGTACCCCACTGAGGTTCCTGTCCTCCACAGGCTTCATCTCCAAATCTCCAGGAGTTCCCCAACCTGGATCTGGCCACTCTACCTCCCCATCCCCTGCCAGTGGCCAGAGGGGACCTGCCAACCCTACAAACAGCAGACCCCCCCCCCGTATATAAATGCTAGGCTTCCCAAACTCTAGTCTGTTGATTTCAAGCTGTACAATCCAGTGTGTTTCCCACCACCAGAATGAAAATCAAATTCATCTTCTATTCATTCTCACTTATCCCATTAAAATAACGCAGATGAACAAATGATGATGGGTTATGCTTTGCAAACACCTAAATTTGCGTCAGCTAAGATGTTTACCTTTGTTCCTTTCCCATCCCTCCCTCATACAGAGTTCAGCAAAGCAAAATAGCTCCTAGGGCCCAGTCATTTTCTTTGCTTTGGGTTATCTTTGATGGCCTTCTGACAAAACTATTTGCTGGATCAAAACAGAAGAATGGGGGAGGGTTAGCTGAACCTCTCTGGGGAGGGTTAGCTGAAACACTTTGACTACTAGACACATAAAAAAGCCTTCAGAAAACATCAATGTTTGGTGAACCTCACCAGTCTAAATCTTAGAAGGAATTGTACAGGAAAAGTTTTTATGAAATTCTTGATAACATCAGCCACAGTTTACAAATTTGCTTTTCTTCATATGCGTGCCAACACGTGAATATAAGTTTGTCATAGATAAGGATGATAGTACACCTATTGCAGGCTTTTACACAACTGATTTGGAGGCTCCTCAAGTATAGCTTCATCATGATATGCTGATATGACAGCATAGCTTGGTAAAGCCGTACTCAAGAATGCTGTTGCATATCTCAAGGGAACAGAAAATTAAACTTCCATCTCTTCATAATTAGGTTACTCTCCCAAGTGGGAAAGCAGAACCTCTTTGAGAGCTCCTTCTAGAATTGGCAAAGCTTATTAAAATGTGTGTGTGATAAGTGTCCTCAGGTTGCTTCTGACTTATGGTGACCCTATGAATTAATGACCTCCAAGATGTCCTATTGTGAACAACCTCGCTCAGGTCTTGCAAATGGAGGACCATGGCTTCCTTGACTGAGTCAATCCATCTCTTTTTCTGTTGCCTTCAATTTCTCCTAGCATTATTGTCTTTTCCAGTGACTCGTGTCTTTTTATAATGTGACTCAAGTATGGTAGCCTCAGTTTAGTCAATTTAGCTTCTAGGGAGAGTTCAGGCTTGATTTGATCTCTAGATGGTCTTTTTGGTGGTCCATATATCTGTAAAACTCTCTTCCAACACCACCATTTCCAATGAATCAACTTCCTGTCAGCTTTTCCATTGTCCAACTTTCACACTCATACATAGTAATGGGGAATACTATAATATGAATTACCTTGATCTTGGTTGCCAGTAACACATCCTTACACTTATGAATCTTTTCTAGCTTCTTCATGGTTGCCCTTCCTAGTCTCAGTCTCCTTCAGATTTCTTGGTTGCAGTCTCCCTTTTGGTTGATGGTGGAGCCATAACATAGAAAATCTTTAACAACTTCTTCATTGTCAACTGTAACTTTGTGTAATTAAAATAGGTATTAGTATATTGATTTCATCCTGTACAGTAAGGTCATTCTTGTGACTTCATAAAAGAAAGGTCTTTCTATGGACAAGCATGGGGAAAGCCACAAGCTCAGTCATGGAAGACAGGACTCATGGAGGATGGCCTCTCAGTGACTATGAGCTATGGTGATTTAAGGGAACCTCCACATTCAGAGGCAGTAAATTTCTTAATATCAGTGTCAGGAGGCAACATCAGGTGAAGGCCTTGGCCTCTATGCCCTGTTGTTGGTCCTCCAGAGGAACTGGTTGGCCACTGTATAAGGCAGAATGCTGGACTAGATGGACTATCAGCAGGGCTCTTATTTTCTTAATCATGGCTCTGATATGTAGCCATCTTGAAAAATGTATCCTAATAGTATAGCTAATGAGTTCATCCAGGAAGTACCAATTAGAAAAAAACAAGTGCAGATTGGAACCCACAAGGACTGGGGCATCGTCTCATCTTCCCTTGTATCCCTTTTCCCAATATTTCTTCTCTTACTTCTCTAGTAGCCCTCATAACCTCTCCTCTTCTCCTGCTTCCTTCTCTAATTCCCATCACCAGTTAACCAACCGTTACCCCTGGCAGCCTTCAGCTTTTTTGCCTTGCTTCTCTCTGGTAGCCTTTCCTCCAGAAAAGTGTGGCCAAGTTGTAAAAGTCATGCAATGACCACTGGGCCCAAGTTGCAGAGTGTTTTGCATTCCCAGTCAACCCCTACTTCCCACCACAGCTTTGCTTTATAGAAACCAGGGTTTGGAAGGCTTAGCAATATTTTTTTTAAAAACCACCACCTAGAAACCACCAAAATGGCCACTGAGAGCTCAGTGGGCATTCTTTTCTTTTGGCTGAGGACAGCAGTGGTTTCCACTCTGGCTGGCACCCTCTCCTTGCTCTCCAGATTTGTGTTGTTCCTCCTTTTCCCCTGCCCATGAGGTGGCTGGGCAGTCCAGAATGGGAAGTCTTGTGTAGCTCACCATCTGGGTTCTTTTAAATCTGTTGTACTAGTGTAGTCTATGTATTTATTTTGTTGGCTTTTATTATTGTTATTGTTTCTATTGGGGAGTTTTAATCGCCCAAGGTATTTTTTTAATTTTAGATTTTTGTGCAAGCCTGGGACTGGCTTCAAGTGTGTAGAGAAATCCCTCCACCTCATTTGTCCCTGTCTCCATTTCTGCAGATCTTGTGATCATATAATCTATGACCCAGTTCAGAATTATATATAACAAGGACTTGAATGGGTCACTTCATCGCCTCTGTATCCCTTTCCCCACATTATTTCCTCTTTCCTCCTGGCACCTCCCTTTATCCTCCCCTCCTTTCCCTGCTTCCATCTCTCCTTCCCACTCACCCACCCAAATGTTCATTTATCTGTTCCCCGCAGTCTTCAGCTTTATTAATTATTTATGTATTGCATTTATACCCCACCATTCTCTCTAATAGAGATTGAAGTGGCTCACATCATTCCCCTATCCTCCATTTTATCTTTACAAAGCCCTAGGGTTGCCAACCTCTAGGTAGGACCCGAGGTTCCCCTGGAATTACAGCTTATCTCCAGACTACAGAGATCAGTTACCCTGGTGAAAATGGATGCTTTGGAGGGTGTACTCTATGGCATTGTATCCCACTGTGGTCCCTGTCCTCCCCAGGCACCACCCCAAAATCTCCAGAAGTTTCACAACATGGAGCTGGCAACCCTGCCCCCAACTCCCTACTTGTGGTCATGGGAGACCTGGCGACCCTGCCTGTGAGGTAGATCATGCTAGGAGAGGTAACCTGCCCAAAGTCACTCAGCAAGCTTCCGTAGCAGAGTAGGAATTTGAACCTGCATGTCTACATCTCACTGTCACTTAGCTTTCCCTCCCCTTGGCAGCTTCTCCTTGGGAAAAATCTGGACAAAATACAAATGTTTGTCTGTTAGGCCTGGCCAAGTTACACAAGCTGCATGGAGTTGCTGCCAGACCCAGGTGAATTGTGTGGTGTAAAGTTCTCCACTGCACCTGGATAGGTTTGAACAACTGAATGGTAGCAAATTGCCTGGTGGTTGTTGTTGGGTTTGGCCCAATAATTCCTTTCTCCAGAGCAGGAGGGAGGGGAACAATGGAGGACTGGGAGGCCAAAATAGCCCTAGTAAGGGCCCTCCTCCTGCATTTTACTGACAGAAACCAGGGTTTGAAGGCTGACAATATTGTTCTGGTTGCCTAACATCTCCCACAATTCACACTTCTATTTCCAAGGGCATGCCTTTCTTAAAGGCACAGAATTTTAATTCCCAATTTTTATTTTTAAGATTTCAGGTTTTCCCTGCAAACCTGAGGCTTTTCTCAGGTTTGTAGACAGATTTTTCTTGTCTATATTGTTTTCTGGATTAAGTATACATAAATGGGACCATGTTGAGAACTAGATATATTGACAATACATTGAGTGCAGAAGAATTCTATCAATGTATACACTGAACATATTTCTGTTTATCAGTATTTCTTCTAATTTGGTTTTCATTTATGAAAAATTTATTGTATTTATTAGATTTTTAGTCACTGCTCACCCAAAGGGTCTCACAGCGACTTATAACATTAAAACCATATAAATAAGTTTAAAAATGATATAAAAACAGATAAAGATAAAATATGAACATAAGAGAAGCCAATGTTGGATCAGGCCAATGGCCCATCCAGTCCAACACTCTGTCGCTATGGCCAAAAATACCAGTTGCCATCAGGAGGTCCATCAGTGGGGCCAGGACACTAGAAGCCCTCCCACTGAATATATTAACATTATAATGTTAAAATATTATATTAGTATCGTTTATTATATTAATGCATATTATTATATTAACATGTTAAACTATTAAAGTATGTGGCTATTAGAAATATTGGTCTACTTTTCTTGATTATTTTTTAGCTGGGCATTTGTGGGCGGCAGAATCTTAGTCTTTGGTCCTCTTTTATGGATTCAGGTTATGCCCTATATAGCCATCAGGGCTTTTCTCAGATTCAAATCCCCTCCTTTCACAGATTTGGCTTAATCCCCACCCCTGGAAATTGGCGTCTATAATCCTGTTCACAGGGGTCTCTGATACTGCTCTGGCCTAGGACCTGTCCTCATGCCCCTCGTTGAATTACAGATGCTAATGTTTCAAGAATTTGTCCTTTGTTTTCATGTCCCTTACCTGCAGAAAAGAAAGAGGTCAGATTGCTGGCAGTAAGCTTCCTTGTGCAACATAAGTTCTGCCCTTCTTGCACGGTTGGTCTCCATAACAAAGAGAGACAAAATCTAACTCCCCTTTTTGTTCTGTGTGTGAAAAGCATCCAAGTCAGTTGTGTAAAAGCCTGCAATGTATGTGTTATCATCCTTACCCATGGCAAATTGTTTGTTCATACATTGGCACATATCTGAAGAAAAGCAATTGTGTAAACTACTACTGATATTATCAATAGGCATAGATAGCAACATTGATCCATAGAAGTCAACCCTGGTCCATCACAAAATCAAAAAATATAAACTCTTTGATTCATCAAGATGTGTTTGATTAAGACTAACCAAAACATCAAACATAGTATGCAAATGCTTTAAGTTCCCCAGAGCCCTTCATTGGGCTGGATGCCAAAAAGGGGAATAGGAAAAAAATCTTTCAATCCAGGATCTTGAGGCTCTGTCTACAACATGTGTAGAAGCTTCAGGTTGCACTCATAGCCTTCTCAGGAAAAGAAGCGGGGGGGGGGGAATGGATGGCATCCAAATGAAACCCCAGAGACCAGCAGTTGCTCATAGGTCTCTCTGATGTTGAACCAAGACACAGACTAACAGTGCAGTCCTTATATTTGTGGTATTCCTTATATGAACAATATTGGATGAAGGTCTGATTCAGTGTAAGGTAGCACTAGTAGATGCACTCAGTAAACAGTTAATCAGACTGCGGTAGTGTTACATCCAGCTGGAGAATGTTGACCAAATGGTGGTGCATCTCCTTTGCAAAAAGGTCTCAGGTTCAGTCCTTGGCATTTCCAGCCAAAAGGATCACATTGCAGTTAATATGAAGGACCAAAGGAGACTCTGGAGAACTGATGCCAGTCAAAGGAGACCACACTGACCTGGATAGACAAAGAGTTTTTGCTGCCCCTCCCTTTTCTCTTTTAATGGCCATCTGTTTGTTCATCCAGCCTGATTAAGAGTTTTAGAGAAGTCAAAAGCTTGCACATTGTTGTTGTCTTGTTTTGGTTGGTCTTAATATTGATATTATCAATTATCTGATCTCATATATGATTTTCCAGGTAGCATTCCTGAGAAACTTTAGACTAGTGAGGCTCACACCCAGCATCAGTTTCTACTGTTCAAAGTTGCTTCAACATTTCTCTTTACTCTCCTTGGTAGAAGCACAATGGAGTTAATTTGAGCTGGACTCCTCCCAACCCTCTACTGTTCATTCTTTTGGCCAGGGTTCAAGACTGTGTTCACTTTGGGGACTGGTTCTTTTGTTCCGACTATAAGATAAGCACGTTTAAAGTACAGGTCATTAAACTGTTCCACTTGGTTGAAAAGCCCCCCACAGCCAATCACTGTATATAGACCATAAGGTATGTGGGACCTATGGAGACTCTGGTTGACTGTGTGTTGGGGGGAAAGAGGGGGCAGATGTCTAACTAAGGAAAGACCCTCCCTAAGGACATATCATGAATGGATCTGAAAGATGGTGAAGTCCTGATTAAACAAAGTATTGCAGAGCTTGAAAGCAAACACCATCCTCTGCCAGGTTTACAACCACAGGGAGATAAGGTAAAACAGAGAGGAAGGGAGGAAGAAGGGAGCTTTGAATGGAGCCAAAAAATTGAAATGTTTATATTCCCACTTCTACAATGTGCCCATGAAGCTGCCTTATACTTTGACCATTTGTCAAGATCAGTGTTGTCTACTCTCCGACTGGCAGAGGCTCTCCAGGTAGGGTTGCCCAGCCAATCCTGACAAATAGTGGGAAAGTTGGGAGGTGGGAAAATGGGGAGGCGTGTGACATTGGCAATGTCACCACATCTCTTCCAAGTACAACCAGAAGTGACAATGGGTAGCTCTAGGAATCACCCACAGAGTTTCTGGCGATTCCTAGAGCTATTAATTGTTACTTCAGGGTTGTATCTGGAAGTGATGAACCAGCACAGAGAATGCCAGACTGAAAAAAAAAATAATTCTCCCACTGCCACTCTGAGCAGCTGCAGACAACAGCAACAACCAGTGGGAGGACCAGCAACCTTATCTCAGGTGGAGGGTTTCACATCACCTACTACCTGATTTTTTTTAACTGGAGATACCCAGGGATCGAAACTGAGCCATATTCCCCCCACCCAAGTCTTCTGCCTAAAGCAGATGACAATAAATTAAAATAATGAAACACCATCAATAAATTTCTGAGAGTTTGTCTTGAGGTGCCTGAAACCCTGACGTACTTTTTCTTCACATGCAAATTCTATGGCAGCTTAAGAGTTTCTCTGATAATTCAGCTCCTTGTAACTTTTCCCAGCCATTCAGAGACTATTACATACTTAATCCTCTGTCCGGAAATGAAAATCATTTTTCTCTGGCAGTTGCCAAACATATCTTGGCTGTACAAAAAATTCAAGCTGCTACTGCCATTAATTCAGTGCCTACTCAAATACGCAGTGATTATGTGACTATTTTAATTTTAATCCGATCTTTTAAATTATGCATTCAATATTTACTTTTTTCTAAAGTGCTGAACGTTCCTTTTGCTTCTGTATTTCAATTATTGTTATATTATTTTGTCTAAAAGCCCATGTGCTATGTAGACTTCCATGAATAAATGAAACAATAATGGCATCTCTGGGAGTCTGCTGTTGTGTAGAGGATCCTTTGCCCTATAGTAGTGCCTCTTGGCCTGTGGTCTAATTCTATATTTGTAAATAAATCAAACATTACAGAAACTCCACAAATAATTATCCAGCATTTTGTCCTTCAAAGCCCCTCTTCACGCTGCCCCTGAAGCAGGGATCAAAAGGCACAATGTTTACTTGGAATTAGATTCTAGTTGGTTTAGTGGTGCTTATGCCCAAGTGAGTATGCATGAGATTGCAGCAATAATGAAAACTTGGCACCTACAGCAAAGAAACTGAAGAAACATAATCTATAGTAGCAATCCAGAAATGCTTGACCTACATTCTCCCAACAGTTTTCCTTGTAATAAGCAGCAACCTGGCTCAGACAAGACCAAATATCAAAAATATCTTTGGCACAGCAAAGATATGTGCTAAATGTTATTATGATTTTATCAAAACAGTGGTAGGATTATAAAGTTAAAAAGATATGTAACCACATTATAATTTACAATATGTGAGCAACAAAACAAGGTATTTGAGAATCAAAGTCTGAAAAGGTTTGGTGAAAATAACAAATGCTTATGGCAACAGTCTTAAAGAAGGAGAATCCACCAAAGAAGGCTCTCAAAAGCTGGGTTCAGCATAATAGTCGCCAACCAACACAAGACTTAAGGAATGCCTATGGCCAGCCTTACTACAGCAGCTTAGTAAAGGCCCACTTAGTAAAGGCCCACTCAAGGGAAGCCATTTAAAGGCAAGTGTGATCTCTGATAAATGGTTATAGAATTGCTCTGTTTAATAGCCAGATCTTTTGTGGAAGGCAGAGTTGAGGCATACAGCACCTCTGACATGCTACACATAAAGCTTGCAATTATTCTGGTCATTCGACAGCTGATCTCAAATGATCTAAATGGACATTGCTTTTTCCCCAAAGGTAGCAGGGAGTGCCTCTTTGAGCCCTTGCAGAAAGCAAATTTTGGACAAAGCACTGCACATTCATATGTGAGTGGCAGTCACTTTATTATGTATTTGTTTGTTTATACTACACCTTTCTCACTTGGTCTCGTGGATTACACAGAATGAGTCAATACTAGTGATGGATGGGACGTTCGATACACAATTAAATAGAATGAGGGTTGTAGAACCAACCAGAAGTATGAAAAAAACAGAACTGAAGCAAAGCATAAGTATTAATGTGACACATTAAATGATACAAAAGTATATAGTAGGATCCTACTTACAGCAAGCTATACACAATGGTATAGACCATGGTCCCTAATCATTTATCCAAGTAACTCTGAGAATCATTTTGTACAGTGCAATATTGCCTGCGTAGAAAAGCCCTTCTGAATAATTCAGTTTTGCATAGTTTGTGAAAAGCCAGAAGAGGGGGAGTCTTCCTAACCTTCTCGAGCAGGCTGTTCCATAAGATGGGGGCCACACTGGAGAAGGCATATGTATGGGCAGTTGTTGGCTTTGCCCATTTGCAGTTGGCACCTGCAGAAGATCCTCCTGACATGGCAGGGCATAGTGGGAGAGGTGGGCTCACAGATTTGAGGGTCCAAGTCCATGAAGGGCTTTGTATGTGATAGCTGATTAAACTGAGCCCACTGAGCAGCCAGTGAAATGACTGTAGACTGGGAGTAATAGGTGTGCTCCATCTAGCTCCCATTAATAGCTGAGCTGCAGCATTCTGCACCAACTGGAGGTTCCAAGTTGATTTTCAGGGGAGACCAATGTACTCTCCGTACAGTAGTTTAGTCTTGATGTTACCGTAGCATGGCTGTAGGTGGCCAGATCAGCAGTATCAAGGTCGGGGCCATCTTTCAGGCTAGGCTGAATCAGAAGAAAGTCTTTTTTTTGGCAACTGCATTAACTTGCTGCTCCAGTAATAAAGCTGGATCCAGTATAACCCCAAAACTCATGACTGGGTCATCAAGGGTCAACTTCATCAAATGTGGGGAGCACAATGTCCTTCAAGATCACTGCCTTCCCAATCAGCATAATGTCTGACTTTTCTAGGTTTAATTCAATTTGTTCTCTCTTAACCAATTTACCACAGCAGCCAGGCAGTTATTCAAAACCTGTACCACATCATTAGGGAATTTAGATAAGAATATATAGACTGTATATTGATGACATCCAACCCCAAAGCTATGAATTATTTCTCCTAAAGGCTTTACATAAAGATTGAAAAGCATGAGGGATAGGATTGCACCTTGTGGAACTCCACAGCATAGTTCCCACACTGATGACAACTTGTATCCCACAGCATCCCTTTGAGTTTGATCTGCGAGGAATGACTTGAACCAGTTTAGCACGCACACTGCTGGCTCGCCCACTAGGCGCTCCTTTCCTTGCTTTCCAAACGGGCGCTCCTTTCCTTGCTTTCCTGAGCACGCCGCTACTGCGGCGTGCTCAGGAAAGCCGGCGCTCCCACCCCCCATCTTCAGCCGGCGCTGGGGCTGGGAGGGAAGGGGCGTTCGTTTGAACTGGCTCCCCCCCCCGGTCTCCAGCCGGCGCTGGGAGGGAAGGGGCGCCCGTTCAAACGGGCGCCCTTTCCTGGCTTTCCTGAGCACGCCGCTACTGCGGCGTGCTCAGGAAAGCCGGCGCTCCCCCCCGTCTTCAGCTGGCGCTGGGAGGCTTCCCCGCCCCCGGTCTCCAGCCGGCGCTGGGAGGGAAGGGGCGCCCGTTCAAAGCCGGCGCTCCACCCCCCTGTCTCCAGCCGGCCCTGGGGCTGGGAAGGGACAGCCGTTCAAACGGCTGCCCCTTCCCTAGCTTTCCTGAGCAGGCCGCTAGTGCGGCGTGCTCAGGAAAGCCAGCGCTCCACCCCCCCGGTCTCCAGGCCCCACCGGGAGATTGGCATCCCCGTGGGGTGGGCGCCCCAGGCTGTCTTGCCTAGGGCGCCCAGACACCTGGGGCCGGCCCTGAGCACGCATCCCATGATACCTACTTCAGCTACTGTATCAAAGGCTACAGATAAGTCTAACAAGAGCAACAAGGAGGTGTGGCCTTTCTCTATGCTTAGATGAAGGTCATCATCTAAAACTAGCAGAACTATCTCTGTTGTATAGCCTGGCTTGAAGCCAGACTGAAAAGGGTCTAGCGCACTTTCAATTGTTGTGGTTTGCCATACAGCTGTTCAGAACTGATAGGTTGATGAAACAGTAAGTTTACCATCATCAAGGGTCCAGAACAGATGAGTTATCCAAGAAGACCTGGAGTTGGTCTGCTACTGTTGTCTCAATCACTTTGCCAAGGAAGGGCAGGTTAGAGACCAGGCAATAATTGGCCACATAATATTTCTGTAGGGATGGTTTTTAAAGAAGAAGATGAATAACCACCTCTTTGAGTGTCCAAGGGAAGGTGCCCTGAGTTAGTGACTGATTTATAATAGTAAGAATTTGTTGATGTGGCCACATTTGGATTTAGAAATTAATCAATTCAGCTGACTCTCTCAAGACGAGGTCAACAGAATCCTGGGTGCTGTTAAGCCCACCACTTGTCTCCTAGATCCATGTCCATCATGGCTGGTGAAAGCCAGTGGTGATGGAATATGGGTTCCTCTGACAAATATTATAAACCTATCCCTAAGTTCAGGGACTTTCCCCGGAGCTCTAAAGGAGGCAGTGGTGAGGCAGTTCTTTAAAAAGCCATCTTGAATCCCACTGATCCATCTGACCCAATTTTGAATATTTCACTCCTGGGCAAAATAGTTGCGAGAGTGGCAGTTGAACAACTTCAGAAATTGTTGGATGACTTCTCAGTTTTTGATCCCTTCCTACCTGGCTTTTGCCCTGGCTATGGGACAGAGACAGCTCTGATCACCCTCACAGATGACCTTCGTAGACACCTGGATCAAGGTGGGTCTGGGCAACTGTCCCTGCTTAACCTTACATTTGACACAGTTAATTACAATCTAATAACCCACCTCCTTGGGATTCATGGGACAGCCTTGAAATGGTTTGTCTCATTTCTCCATGATTGGAGACAGAGGGTGGCATTTGAGGAGAAGGTTTCACTACGACACACTTTGGTGTGCGGTGTGCCTCAGGAAGCAGTCCTCTGCCCGAAGTTATTTAATATCTATTTGTGCCGTCTTTCCCAGCTGATACAGAGCTTTGGGCTGGGATGTCACCAGTACACTGCTGACACCCAGCTGTATCTGTTGATGGATGGCCAGCTGAATGCCAGTGAGGCCAGGGTTCTAGAGGCTGTGGTTGGTTGGTTGAAGCAGAGCCGGTTGAAACTAAATACACTGAAGACGGAAGTCCTGTGGCTGAGCTGGGGAGATCTCACGTTGGGATGACAACTTCCAGCCCTTGGTGGTGAGCCACTAACACCAAGACCACTTGTGAAGAGCTTAGGAGTGATTCTGGACACCTCCTTTTCAATGGAGGCTCAGATCACAAATGTTGCCAGACAGGCATTTTTCCATCTGTTCCAAGTTCAGCAACTGGTTTCTTTCCTGTCTCATCCCTACTTGGCCACAGTGATCCATGCAACGGTCACCTCCAGACTAGACTACTGTAACTCATTCTATGCAGGGCTACCTTGGAGACTGATCCAGAAACTGCAACTGGTCCAAAATGCAGCTCTGTGTGTGCTTGCAAGCAATCCACCTAGAGCCCATATATAACTGGTGCTCCACTAGCAGCACTGACTCAGAGCTGAATACCGGATCAGATTCAAGGTTTTGGTTCTAACTTTCAAAGCCCTACACGGTCTGGGACCAACATATCTTTGAGACCATCTCTCCTGGTATGCCCTCCCCCAGACAGCATAGCACTCAATGAGCAACAACCTTCTGGTGGTCCCTGGCCCAAAAAGTATTTGACTTTCCTCAAACTGGGCCAGAACTTTCCCGGTCCTGGCCCCAGCCTGGTGGAACAACCTCACCTAGTTAAATTGTATTAATGCCTATGTCGCCATCTGATTTTATCTTTGATTGCTATTATGTTAAATTATTTTAATAATTAATTATGATAGTGTTTTAACCCGTTACCACCCTGAGCCTTGCGGTGAGTCCATCTCTCCATATATTGGAAAGTAGAGTGGTTTCAGATGCCTAATGACATTAGCAGGCAAACAAATGGTTGTGCTTGTTTGTATGTCTGTATGTTTTCTTGTATTGTTAATTATATCTCTATACATTTTAAATGATGTTTTAGTGTTTTAAATGTTTTAATGCCTGATGTTTGCCCACTTGAGGTATTTAGGTGGAAAGGTGGCATATAAATGTTTTAAATAAATAACGTCTTGGCAGTTACCACCAATGGGCACATGATGCCTCAATCACAATAATACAAATGAGGTGATTCAGCCCCAGTTCCCTCTAAATTAAATCAATGGGACAGACTTCCAAGCGAGCAGGCACCTGATGTAATGAGCAGAGCATTTGACTTGGACTGAGGAAATCTGGGTTCAGATCCACTCTTGGCCATAAATCTTACTGAGTAGTCTTGGGCAAGTCATTATTGCCTAGCATAACCTATTTTGTAAAGTTGTTGCAAGCATAAGATAGGGTAATGCTATGGAAAGAAAGATGGGATGTAAATGTGACGATATGTTTAGGGGCACAATTACACAACAGCTAATCTCTGAACACCCATTGTATAATGCATCTGAAAATATTGTATGCACCTTCTGGTAATATACCAGTCACATTTCCACTGTGGCTTTCATGCTGCTGAAGGCTGTAATTTTTTTTTCTTATTTGATAACACTTATTTAAAATCTTTATATCCTCCTTTCTAAATGAGACATACAACGGTGCTCTCTTAAATACAACCATGTTCGTTTTCACAGAGGCAAAGCTGTATTAATATGATAGACAGAAGTAACTGCATTCTCCCTTCAGTGAACCATAGATAATGGGTCACTGGGAGATTGGGTAACAGTGCCTTTAAATCCATGCCAAAAAGATACAGCATTGACAGAGACTGTAGCTGAAACACCTTGAAGCATTCCTCAAGTACCTCAGGCAGTGAGTCAGACCCTTTTACCTAGGTGGTAATGAAGCCGAAGGGGATCATTTGACAGTCCAGGTAGTTGTGTTTTGTAAACCAACCGAAGGGATTAATTTTTTTTCCACTTTCTCTTCTGAATTCACCCCTTTAACTTGAGTCACAACATACTAAAAAGGTAAACTTTCCTAGGAAAACTGCAATAATTAGATGGCCTTTTGACCTCATCATTAAGAGCTGCTGAAGCTTGACAGAATCTGTTTCCCCCCAGATGAATTCAAGAAGCATATTGTCATACTATCACTACCACCCACAACTGGAATCAAAAGGAATAATTCTAAATGGTTCTGCTTAATTAATGGAGTATTGCCAAGATGTCAAGGTTTGACATGCTGATAAGCAGAAAGGTATTATGATCTTACTCTAGAGTTCCATTGGCTTAAAACTAACCTCTGCTGATTGTGTCAGTTTTGTAATTGTGAGCTTTCTAAATCTAATGGCTTCAAGGGCTCTGGAATTAGTCACTGTTATGCAGAGTTCTAATGCTCAGAAGTCTATCCAAGTCATATCAGCTGAAGAATCTCCTCCATATCTCCTGAAGAACCTGGTGTGTAACAGAGAATTTTGGAGCACATTTGTAGGGCCTGAGTGTTCTTCATTTCACTAGGTACCCACTGGACATATTCAGCTTTGCCATTACCTCATGGGGTCCCCAGTCTTTTTTGAGCCTGCAGGCACCTTTGGAATTCTGACACAACATGGTGGGCACAGCCGCAAAATGGATGCCATGGTTTACCTTCAGTCTCACACAGTGAAGATCCTTGTGCTGTGATGACAGTTGCTGCCAAAGCAAAATTTTTAAAAATCTGCACAACTAATCAATTTTTCAGTGGATGATAAGAAGTCTTTAAGCAAAAGCCCCACGTGGCCTGCCCACTTTCTAATAACATTTGGTGGGCACCAGGAAAGGTGTCATCGAGCTGTGGGACTTCTGTTTCATACAAACTGAGAATACACCTACAGTTTGGTGTAGTGGTTAAGTGTGCGGACTCTAATCTGGGAGAACCGGGTTTGATTCCCCACTCCTCCACTTGCACCTGCTGATGTGACCTTGGGTCAGTCACAAGCTCTGGCACAGCTGTTCCTGAAAGAGCAGTTTCTGTCAGAGCTCTCTCAGCCCCACCTACCTCACAGGGTGTCTGTTGTGGGGAGGGGAAGGGAAAGGAGTTTGTAAGCCGCTTTGAGACTCCTTTGGGTAGTGAAGGGCGGGGTATAACTCTAATCTCTTATCTTCTTCTTTCCCAAAAATAATCTTTCAAGTATACATTTCAGAGGGGGGGTACAGATTGGTTGAACCATCTTTCAGACAGAAGCTTCATTCCTGTCTAGCATAACCCCCCCTGTAAGTTTCTGATGAACAGATGTTTGTAAGAATGCAATTTGGAGGGGGGAGATAACATTTCCATCAAATTCCAGTACCCTTAACTTATGAATGTTTGTACTCAATTCATAAATTGATGAATACAATAGCATATAGTCAATGCCATAGCATTGCAAGATTTAATTAACCAGATAACCAGCAGAGGACTTGGATATATGATGGAAGGACCACAGGGGCAGATCAAAATGTGCCTTGATTCCAGAGCCAACCTAAAACCAGGTAAAGTATAGAAGGTGAAGTGGTGGAGACACCCGTAGCAGTACAAATAAATGATCCCTCATGGCTCCGTACTCTCCTTAGCCAGGTCTGTCAATGAGCCTTTTACAGTGGTATGAAAAAGTTGTTGTCACTCTTAGACATTCCACCCACATAATGGAGAATGCTCAGCTCCTGGTGCTTCTGAATGAGAGGAGGTTTGTCATTCCATTCTACAGCAGCCTACAATGCAATCTGGTTAAGAGAATTGCAGTGCTTAGGGCAGTGAGCCCTTGAACTCCTGTGCTGGAAAAATAGAGAGAACTCAGCCTGTTGTCTAGTATCAGGAGGCCATGAAGCTTCCACTACCAGCAACAAACACCCTGGTGGCTGGCCCTGATCCATTGCCCAGGGACTGGAAACCACTGATCTAGCAAATTCATGTCGTTTATATTGCCCACAGAGTGAGAAGGGAGTGACACAAAGATCATGCTGCATAAGCTTACCATGCTTATTTCAAATGCATGTTTTAATCCTCTATGTTGTAATAACAGGGATTAGTCATTACAGAGGAGAAGAACTTCTAGAAAAACTGCTGCTTCACAAGACTGCTTTCTGCTGTTGAAGAATGCCGCCTTGTGCTATTTGTCATTGGAGACAAGATCTCATTCAGGAGGGAGAATTCCCTGGCTTCTTTGGACTTAAATCATATACCTTTTTTAACCCATTGTTTTTGTTTCATCTTTAACAGAGCTAACATTTGTCAGACAAACCATGGCTACATCTGAATCCAAAGCACTAAAACAATATAGAATTCAGCTTCCCAAAAAAAAAAGCATTTCTCAAAATCTGGAAATGTAACCTTTGATATATTGGTGTTTTGATCAAGGAAATATATCTGAATTTGCTATTACACTTAAAACGAGGCAAACCTGAACATAAGAATGTAAAAACAGCAATGTTGGATGCAACTACTGGCCCGTGGAATCCAGCATACTGTTTCACACGACGTCTGACCAGTTGCCCTGGAGGGCCAGACAACAGGGAACAGAGACCAAGACCTTCCCCAGATGTTGCCTCCTATTGCTGGAATACAGTGGTTTGCTGTTACTGGATATGAACATCCCCTTTAGTCATCATGGCTAGTAGCTGATGGCAGACCTATCCTCCAGAAAGTTGTCTGATCTTTTAAAACCAGCTAAACTTCCTCTTGCCTCTGAACTTTGTAATTAAGAATATAATGATGATGAGCAACATAAACTGCATAACATTTCTCATAGGCCCAGTTTGGGTTATGTAAAGGATGTTTCGGGGGAAAATCATATCTATATTCTTTTTTACAGTGCAGTCCTAAACAGATTAATACACCCTCCTAAGTCCACTGAAATCAAGGGATATAACTCCATTTAGGATTGCACTGTTAGTGAACTAAGATCCACTCTTTCTGGTAGATGATTTGTGCCAATCTTTTAATGCAAAAATGTGAATTTAAATTATGAGCTATTTACTGTGTTAAGAATGAGGAAAGTGTCTTTATTTTGTCAAAAAGAAATGAACATTATCAGCAGCAGCTTGCCTTACTACAGAGGAAAAATGGAAGATCACTGAATTTAACTGGATCCCAAATATATGGGATCCACTGGTTATAGATAAAATAGTTTGAATCCAACAGTGAAGGGGGCAAAGGAATAAGTTTATAGAGTAATAGTGGATGCCATAATATTTAAGAAGACGAAGCCATCAAGCTGGGCAAAAGCAAATAAATCCACGACATATAATAAGCACATCTGTTTTTGAATGAGGAATATGTTGGGAATGTGGTTTGTTAATTGTTGATTGTTTGTGTTGTCACACAGTTTTGAAAAATTCTAATAAAACACAAATAGTCAGGAAACTGCTCATAGACTATAGACATCATTGGCCAAAAATACTTTGTTTTCGGTGCAATCCTATGCAGTTTTTCTAGTTTAAGCTCTTTAGTATCAGTGGGCTTAGAGTGGAGTAACTTTGCATAAGATTGTGCTGTTAACTCCTTTATTTTCTGCCTTTTGGCCTTATCTGAAGTCCCCAAGGCAGCTCACAACAATTGTTGAAATAATTAAAACATTTAATAACAACGGATTAAAAAAATACCAACATGCATGTAGGAAAAGAGGCACATGATGGCACTATCATCTGTTAATCAGTCCAAAAGCCTTCTGGAACTGAAAGGTTTTCAGTTTTCTGCAGAAGGCCTGAAGAGATGGTACCAGTCTCATCTCCTGGGGAGGGGAGTTTTATAATCTAGAAGCAACAGCTGAAAAGTCCCTGCCAAGGCAAGTTCACACAGGAGAGTCCCATTTATTGTGTTCAAGGCTCCGGCAGGCAGATGTGGGTGGAAGTAGTCTTTTAGGTACTATAAACAAATTTAGGGTATTAACAGTCAAAGCCAACATCTTGAATTGGGCCTGGAAGCCAATGTAATGATAACACAATAAGCAGGGACCCCACAAGGACATGGAGGGATCATTTTGTTTGCCTCTGTATTTCCTTCCCCACACTTTCCTCTTTATCTCCTCCTGGCAGTCCCATATCTGCTCCCTTTTCCCTGGTTCCTCCTCTCCTTCCCCTTCACCAAGCAAATTTTCTTTTATCTGCCCCCCTCAGTCTTCAGCTTTATTTATTATTTATTTACTTCATTTATACTCTACTTGTCTCCTCGATGGGGACCTGAAGCAGTTCACATCATTCCCCACTCTTCCATTTTATCCTTGCAACAACCCGGTGAGGTAGATTAGCCTGAGAGGGACTGGTCCAAGGTCACCCAGCAAGCTTCCATGACAGAGTGAGGATTCTAACCTTGGTCTCCCAGATGCTTGCCTAACCATTGCACCATAATGGATCTCAGGTTTCCTCCTTCCCTCCCACTGGCAGCTTCCCCTTACGAAAAGTCTGGCCAACTTGCAAAGGTTGTGCAGTAGCAAGTCACTCAGGTAAACTGTGTGTAGGGAGCCTGCAGGAGCAGGGATATGAGCAAGTGCCACCCATACAACAGTGTCATCTCACTTCTGGAGAAACAGGAATTCATTTAATGCCTCTCTAGGAATCATTGGAACCTCTATGGTAACAGCACAGAGTTCCCAGCAATTCCTAGAATGAAGTGACATCACTTCTGGGTTTCCCCTGAAAATTATGAGAAGCTATTGTATGGACAATCCTACAAGCTAGGCTCCAACAGTACGTGGATAGAGAACTGCCAGAAGTACAAGCTGGGTTTCGAAGAGGTAGAGGAACTAGAGATCAAATTGCCAACATTCGCTGGATTATGGAGAAAGCAAGAGAATACCAGAAAAACATCTACTTCTGCTTCATTGACTATGCTAAAGCCTTTGATTGTGTGGATCACAATAAATTATGGCAGGTTCTTAAAGAGGTGGGAGTACCAGACCACCTCATATGTCTCCTGAGAAACCTGTATAAGGGTCAAGAAGCAACAGTTAGAACCGGATATGGAACAACTGATTGGTTTAGCATAGGAAAAGGAGTACGACAAGGATGTATATTGTCACCTTGCTTATTTAATTTATATGCAGAGTACATCATGCGAAATGCTGGCCTGGATGATTCACAAGCTGGAGTTAAGATTGCTGGGGAAAAGATCAATGACCTCAGATATGCAGATGATACCACTCTGATGGCAGAAAGTGAAGAGGATCTAAAGAGCCTCTTGCTCAGGGTGAAAGAGGAGAGTGCAAAAGTGGGCTTGAAGCTCAACATCAAAAAAACTAAGATCATGGCATCTGGCCCCATCACTCCTTGGCAAATAGAAGGGGAAGTCGTAGAAGTAGTGACAGACTTCACGTTCCTAGGATCCCAGATCACTGCAGATGGTGACTGCAGCCATGAAATTAAAAGACGCCTGCTCCTTGGGAGGAAAGCGATGGCAAACCTAAACAGCATGATAAAAAGCAGAGACATCACCTTGCCAACAAAAGTCCGCATGGTCAAAGCAATGGTATTCCCCGTAGTAATGTATGGCTGTGAGAGTTGGACTATAAGGAAGGCCGAGCGCCGAAGAATAGATTCTTTTGAACTATGGTGCTGGAGAAGACTCTTGAGAGTCCCTTGGACTGCAAGGAGATCAAATCAGTCAATCCTAAAAGAAATCAACCCTGACTGTTCCCTGGAAGGCCAGATCCTGAAGCTGAAGCTCAAATACTTTGGCCACCAAATGAGAAGGGAGCATTCACTGGAGAAGACCCTGATGCTGGGAAAGATTGAAGGTCAAAGAAGAAGGGGACGGCAAAGAATGAGATGGTTAGACAGTGTCATCGATGCAACGAACATGAAATTGAGCAGACTTCAGCGGACAGCGGAAGACAGGAGGGCCTGGCGTAATCTGGTCCATGGGGTCGCGAAGAGTCGGACTCGACTGTGCGACTGAACAACAACAATTGTATGGACAGTGATTTTTAAATTTATTTTTCTCCTGCTGGCCAACAAACTGACAGTATGCAATGGTGATTGCCAATGGGAGGTCTCCTGCCTTAGCAGGAAACCTAACAACCATAGGTGTTGTAGCTACTGCCAGGCCCAGACAAGCTGCACAAGATATGTGGGGTAGGGTTGCTAGGTCTGTGCTGGAAAATACCTGGAGACTTTGGGGGTGGATCCAGGAGAGGGTGGGGTCTGGGGAGGGGAGAGGCCTCAGCATGGTACAATGCCATAGAGTCCACCCTTCAAAGCAGCCATTTTATCCAGGGGAGCTGATCTCTGTCAGCTGGGGATCAGTTCTAAAAGCAGGAGATCCCCATGCCCCACCTGGAGGCTGGCAACCCTAATGTGGAGTCTGCCTCTGGAACAAGGCAAGTTGTGTAGCATTACGTCACAGTCACTGCTGCATCTGAGTGAGTTGTGCAGATTGCGTAGTAGCAAGTTGCCTGGCAGTTGCTGCTGGGTCTGGCCACAATAAATCTGCCCTGCAAGGCAAAAAGTAAGAGAACAGGGTGGACTGGGAGGCCAAAATAGCCCTTCAAAGGGCCCTGTCCCTCCCCCCTGCCTTTAACTGAACAACAAAAAAAAGCCAATAGTCACTGAGATCTCACTTGGTACTGCTTCTATTACTTTGGGTTTTTAACACCCAATTTTATTTTATTTAGATTGCAGAGTTTTGTGCAAACCTGGGGCTTTTCTCAAGTTTGTAGAAAGATCTGCCCAGTCTGTTCATGGCTCCAATCTCTGGGTTTCAGTATCCACAGATACTGTCGGGAATTAGATATATTGACAAGCTGGGACCCTTGAGATTCACTGGTGGGGATCGCTGAGCTGTCTCCTTGTTGGCTCCCCTACTTTCCAGCCAGTCTACATCACTGCCATTTCCTGCAGTGGTGCCTTGAGAGCCCAGCTGTGGTGGCTCTTTCTTCCCCTTCCTGCCTGCACTGCTGCTCTCTATGGCTTTCTTGCTCATGTCACATCTGCACTACCACTGCCTCGACAGCTAAAGCAACAGTTTCAGCTCCTGCTCCTCCCACTGTCAGCCTGCTTCTATTGCTGTCCCTCCACAGATCACAGAGGGGGTGGCGGTGGCAGTGGCTCCTTTGTCCCCACCCACTTGCACTGCTGCTCTTTAGAAATTCACAAGGTGGCTGGGGGGGGGCCTCCCACTTCTCCCCTGCTTGCTTGCTTGCTTTGCTGCCACCTCCGGGGCTCATACAGCAGCAGCAGTTCCTGCTCCTCCTTCCCCGCCCTACTCCATTTGCTAGCAAGGTGTGTATTAAGCTGAGCAATATAGAGGTGCATTGCATGTGCAAGTGCAGACCATGCTTCTCCCTTTGGGGGGAATTAAACCCGCCTTCCATTTTTTCAGATTTTCCCTCAAGCCATTGCCCTGATCCATAAATTTAAGAATCCACAGATGTGACTGTGTTGACTGCTACATATATTGGTGTCAAGAATTTGTATTCTGGACAAGCGGAAGCTTCCAATCCATTTCCAAAGGTACCCCGCACAGAATGTGTTGCAATAGTCTAATCTACATGTTACTAGGATACATGTGAGTGTGGCCGGATTGGATTTTTGCCAAGCCGGGGGGGGGAAACAGCATTCCTTACTGTCTCTGCTGCCTCTCTCTGTGTGTCCATGGACCACGAGACATCCAGGAGCATCTTAAAACTGCTCCTTCAGAGGCAGCAAACCTTAGCAAGAGTAAGGTAAAGGTAAAGGTTCCCTTGCTCGAAAGCCAGTCAAATCCGACTCTAGGGTTGCGGTGCTCATCTCCGTTTCCAAGCCAAAGAGCCAGCGCTGTCTGAAGACGTTTCCATGGTCATGTGGCCAGCATGACTAAACACCAAGGTGCACGGAACGCTGTTACCTTCCCACCGAAGTGATACCTATTTATCTACTTACAATTTCTTGCTTTCGAACTGCTAGGTTGGCAGGAGCTGGAACTAGAGACAGGAGCTCACCCCGTCATGCGGCGCCCGGGTCTCGAACTGCTGAACTACTGACCTTCCACAGCCTGCAGTTCAGCGTCTTAACCACTTGAGCCACCGCAGCAAGAGTGGAACCCCATTATTCCTCCATTGCCCTTATTTCCAGGCCTCAGCATCTCCATCCTGTCTGGATTTAGTTTAAATGTATTCACCCACATCCAGTCTCATATGGCCTCCAGGCACTGGATCAGTACTTCTGCGACCAATCTGGATTTAGAGGGAAAGGAAAGACGGAGCGGTGTGATATTTGCATATCGCTGGCACTGGGCTAATTCCAGATTATCTTTCCTAGTGGTTTCCCACAAATCAAGGGTAGGCAACTTAATCTCAGCCAGGACTCATCTCCAAAGCCTATTTGTAATGCTAGATGCCAGCAATAGAATATGTGAGGCAATGTTAGAAAATGAATGTTTCTTAGCCACGGTGCTTCACTGAATAAGCATGGCTCATCCCAACACCCGTTGGGGTAAGGAAAAGAGTTTCCAGATCAGTTGCTTTCATACAGGGCCAAACAAACTTGTTTTGAGACCCAAGGTATAAAATATAAATGCTGCCCAATCACAGTAAAAATATAGGGCAGGATCCCGTGACCCGTGAGTGGGTTTCTGTTCATATGACTTTCCCACTTCCTTATTTACCTTTCTCTCCAATGGGAGCCCAAAGTAGAATTGAACTTTGTTGGTATTGGAGGCGCCACTGGCCTCAAACTTCGTTCTCACATCTGTTTGTTAACTTGTGTAGTTATATACTTATTTGCTGCTATTCACAGATTTTACCAGCTGCTTCAATCCAATCTCAGCTACACTTATTGCCAGTTACTTGTGCATCTTGACTAACTAGCCCTTCCTGGCAACTACCCCCCCTACCTATATGTAAGGCTTCAGGAGGTCTGTTTCAAAGTATCTGAAGAAGTGTTGCATACACACGAAAGCTTATACCCAGAATTAAACTTTGCTGGTCTTAAAGGTGCCGCTGGCCTCAAACTTCATTTTGTTGTTTCAGACCAACATGGCTACCCACCTGAACCCATCAGATAAGTTAGGCTGAGAGAGTGGCCCAAGGCTGACCAGCAAGCTTCCATGGCAGGGTGGAGGTTCAAACTGGGGTCACCAGATCCTCATTCGATACTCTACCATACTGGCTCTTTCTTCCATACCTGTGAATTCCTCAAACAATGCCTTCCCTGGAGGGCTGGGAGTGTTGTAGCATGAAATGGGATTTGGTACCAGGGTCCGTGGTTAGAAGGGGCAGTTGACTGAAGATGTTGACTTTCTCATTGTGCAAGCTGAAGAAGGAGCTCTCTGGATTCCAGCCACAATACGGAACTGAAGAAATGATAGTTTCCTGACCCCATGAGATCCCAGATCTACTGCTGTCTAACAAGATCTGCCACAAATTGCATAGGGACAGGGCTAGCTCTGCTTCCAGGCAAGCCCTGAGTTCCAGTGCCTCTCTGTATTAAATACTGTGACAAAATTCCTGCCTCCTGATTAAATAAGAAGCTTCCTTCTCCCAGTCTTATGGGATCTGAAAGCACTTGATTCTTGCAGCATGATTTGATTTGGATGACAGCTCCATATTTTCTTGAGTGACACTTTGGGAGCAAATGGCTCTCCAGTTTCTCTGTGCAAATGAGCTGAGATTAGGCTCTCGTTAAGCCTAGTCACAGGGTGCTACCAGACGAGACGCATCAGATCTTTGATCAACACCTTTAAATTTATTTAAGAGCCACCATGGGGAGTGCCCACTTTGGCTCCAGGGCAAGATGGCTTATCACACACATCTTTTTTTTTTTTTCCTTACTAGGACTAATGAAAATTCTATCAGAAAAGCGTAGAAGGAAAGGATTAAATTCTGCTGCCCCAGAGCCAAGGGAAAGGCTGTGGCTCAGAGACAAACCATGTTCTTTGCATGTTGACGATTTCAGGAGTATTCTAGCTGAAGGATCCCAGTTAGCCAGGACTGGGAAAGATCTTGTTCTGTCAGAGATCTTGGAGAGCCACTTCCAGTCAGAGACAGGGCTGCCAAGGGTCAGCATAACCCCTCCCCCCTCACAAAGATTCCCTCAGAAACCCCTTCACACCACTTAGACCTGAGTCAGACATCTTATGAAAACAAACCAGGGGCCTCCAGTGTAATCAAGGCCGGCCACAGAGTTTTGTCCCCTCTCAGCAACTCAGGTCAGAGAGGACAATAGTGACCTAGCTAGATCAATGGTCTGGCTGGATATAATCCAGCTTCTTATATTTAGCATAAAGTGGGCCTCCCACAGCTGCTTTTAAATATGTACCCCTTTGTCCAACTGCTGGTTGTGGTATCTGTACGTGAAAATAAAGGTGACTGACTGACTGGCTGACTGCCTGCCTGCCTTTAAATAAAATTAAAGAAACTGGAGTTTCAATCTCTTATGCCTCATCTGGTTTAACTCTTTATGAAATGTCAAACCTGCACCTGCACTGATCACCACCTAGTGGAGGGAGGGTCCCTGTCGAAACAAACATGCCCTCTGTGTAGAAAGGGTTGCCAGCCCAGCCTTGGGAAATTTCTGGAAATTTGTGGGCTGTGCCTGGGGACATGAGAATCTGGGGAAGGGAAGGACCACAGTGGGGACATGATACCAAAGAGTTTTTCCCTGAAGTTGCCGCTTCTTCCAGAAAAACTGATCTCCGTAGACTGGAGATCCGTTGTAATTGCAGAGCTCCTGGCGTGATGTGGTCCATGGGGTCATGGAGAGTTGGACTCGACTGTGCAACTGAAGAACAACAACAACAAGCCTTCATCTGAAGGTTGGTAGCCCTTGTTACAGAAAGGGATTATAGCGTAGCCTCTCCCACTGACATGCTTTTTTGGGGGGTAGGTATGGATGTGGAAGCATCACGTCTTGTGGGACCCCTGTTGTAGTCTTAAGTGGTTCCACTCAGGTGCAAATTTTCTACCCTGTAATAATTTGGCTATATGGGCTGATTTTAGTTCTATCTGAAAGTGCTAGATACTCTTTTTTGTTGTTTTGTACTTATTCACACAATTAACCCAAATGGATACTAAGGGAATATGAAGGCATTTTGGGTTTCTGTAGAACTGCTTCCCCTTGGCCAGATAAAATCTGTACAACATTCTCTATAGCCAATGCCAACTTCCAGGTGGGGCCTGAAGATCTCCCAGAACACAACTGATCTCCAGATGACAGAGATCAGTTCCCCTGGAGCAAATGGCTGCTTTGCAGGGTAGACTCGAAGCCATTATGCCATCCTGATGTCCCTCTCCTGCCCAAGCCCTGCCATCCCCAGGTTCCACCCCCAGGTCGCCAGTAACTTCCCAGTCCAGTGGTTGGCAATCCTATTTCCCACTGAAGTGGATGCTCTTGTCAGCCTGCACATGCAGAGCTGATGAACTCACTCACTTCATCATGCACTGGGGTGACCTGAATCGACAGTGGACTGGAGCATTAAATCAGCCACGGAGTAAACTGAGCCAAGCACCCCCTGCAGTGCTGGCAGCACCGCAGGGCTGCTTGGCTCAGATCCAGGCCGCAACGGCCATGACAATAAGCACAGGCTCCTGTGGGTCCAAGCTGGGTTGTTGGGAAGAAAATTTCCCACCCTCCAGGACTGCAACCCAGTGGGAACTTTCCCAGTCAGTGAAATGGCCAGCCTGCCCATCTTCACTTTGGTGTAGTGGTTAACTGTGCGGACTCTAATCTGGGAGAACTGGGTTTGATTCCCCACTCCTCCACACACAGCTGCTGGATGACCTTGGGCAAGCCATAGTTCTGTCAGAGCTGTTCTTGAAAGAGCAGTTTCTCTCAGAGCTCTCTCAGCCCCACCTACCTCACATAATGTCTGCTGTGGGGAGGGGAAGGGAAAGGAGTTTGTAAACCTCTCTGAGACTCTTGAGTGAAGGGCAGGGTATAAATCCAATCTCCTCTCCTCCTCCTCCTCCTCCTCCTTTGAAGGGAGGTTTAGAAGCCTGGTAATAAAGCCACAGTAAAACTGGATGTTAGAGCAGCACATTTCTGGTACCCAGGACTGGCAATATGGGCTCCAGTTTTGGAGCAGCACCATTGGGTAAGATTCCCTTGGTGGGCTTTCCTTGCTGAGTGGACCCAACTCCTTGTCACCGCCCACTCATTTGCCCTCCCGCTCTGGGCTCGACCCACATTTCCGCCTGAGAAAGAGGCAGATCTGAACAGGGGAAGGGGCTCATTGTCGTCCCCACTCACTGGAAGAGAGCAGACAAGCACATGCCACAGCAACTTCAAAGAGGAGACGTGGCAGGGCCAGAGAGCTCCAGGGGTTGGCAGTGGGCCCTCTGCTAGGGTGTGGGCTTTGGCAGGTACCCTGCAACGCTGACCCTCAGGACTGGGGGGGGGATTTCCTGTGGTGCACACAACAAGCAGGGTCTGAAGCTGGAGGGAATCCCATAGATGTGGCAATCACACACCCACTGACATCCAATTGTTAACTCTTGTTTATGGAACGTCAACAGCGTTCTCATGTACCAAAGCCACTTTGGGCAGGTCCCTTATGTGTCAGCTGAACTGAACATCTGCAGAAATTAGGGAGGTAAAATATTTGGAAGGTTTTGCAACCTATTTGTGTATTTCAAATATTTATACACTTGCCTTTCTCCCAAACACTTGGGGCCCAAAGCAGGTAACAATAAATTCTAAAACCACAAAATGCACACTGCCAGTTTAGATAAAAACAACTATTGAATCTCATGCTGTTAGGAATCATAAATGCTGTCTGAAAGCCAGTGTGACACAGTGGTTAGGAGTGTTGGAGTAGTATTCGGAAGACCCAGGTTCAAATCCCCACTTGTGCTCTGGAAGCTCACTGGGTGACCTTGAATCAGACATACCCTCTCATCTCTAACCTACCTCAAAGGGCTGTTGTGAGAATAAAAAGGAGGAGAAGAGAGGGATGAGATGATAAGCTGCTTTAAGTACCCACTGGGAAGAAAGGAAGACTAGAAATGAATTAAATGAATAAATAATTCTATAACCCTGTTTTATAGTCTTGCCTGAAAGCCATCAAAGCAGGGACTTTCCTCACGCCCTCAGGAGATGAAATATCTGTACAAATACTCCTCTGAAATCTTATTATTTATGGTAGAGATTCTGAAGGACGGTTCTTGGGTCTACCTACCCTTTTAGTAACATGTCTGAGGCTGGAAGCTGACAAACATACTGCAGAGCCATATTTAATGTCGTCCCTAATGTCAGACTATGACTGGAAAACCTGAGTTCAAATCCCCATTCTGCAACAAAGCATACTGAGTAACTTTGAGTTGGTCATTCTCTCTCAGCCTGACCTACTTCACAGGGTTGTTGGGAAGAAAAACATTGTTGAATGGGACTGTTATACTGCCCTGAGCTACTTGGAAGAAAGGTGGGATAAAAATATAAATAAATGAATGAATAAAATTCAGTATGGAGAAAATCCCAGTTGCACATGTAAAATGCATGGAAACATGGCCTGTGTTCTGTACCCCACAGAACATTTGTTTCCAGTTGTCTGCATATCTTTTAGCAAGGTTGTTAGCTCTTGTGAAGGAATCATACCAAACCCATCAGGTTATAAATGGTTCCTGTTACGTTTAATAATAAAATGGTTCTGGGGGTGGAGGTCAGATTCAGGCAGAGAATTCATGAGGCCAACCAAGGAAATAGAAAATAAAAGGTAGGTTCTCTTGAGGGTTGGGAGAACAGGTCAGCAAACCAAATGCAAGCAAATGTGACTCTACACAAAACTAAATATGGCTCTGTGAACATGTGGAGGGGACTCTCCCTCTGGCAGACATGCTTCTGCCTCTACTGAAGTTGGCATACACAGCAGCAGCAGCAGCAAACCAGGATGCCATCTCAGGCTATCATGAGAACTCCAGATGGCAAAGAGGTGTAGAGAGTGGTTAGAGAGTTCCACAGAAGTGACTACTTCTGCTTCAGTCATGGGTCACTCTCTACATTGTGCCTTTACTCTGCCTGTCTACTCCCACAATGGCAGCTGTGTATAAGTGATCCATACAGTTGGTGGGTCCCCATGAGCTAGGAAGGGGAGGAGGAAATGTGTGCAGAGGCCTGATGAGGCCTGATGAGGCAGGGGAAGGGAGGCTTACAAGATATGGTGGAATTATCACTGTAACTCCCTCAAGCCTGTGTCATTTATGCTATTATTAACCAATTGTCAAGCAGTTACCAATAACGTTAACTTGTGTGTTTCCCATGACGCAAATGGACTTTCTTAGACTGATTTGTCATTGATCTCTTCCTCTGAATTTTGATGTCGCTTGGCTCTTTCATGATGAAAGTTGCCCACCCTTGGAGAAAAGGCAGTTTTGGAAACTGAAACATAATGTCTGGGCAGGAGTACCTGATCTATAAGTGGTATAAACAGGAAGAACAAGAGCCCAGTTTGTGAGGAGAGGGAGCTGAAATAAAGACGAGTCAGAGACCCACAGTGGGAGACCTGAGGAGAAATTTATGTAGGAGCTGCTACAAGGAGGACAAGAAAGTCACCTGTAAAAAGTGAGGTGAAGCAAAAGGGAACTGTGATCTTTTAGCTCTTGCCCAGATAGGGAATGATCAGAAGCTATAGTCCTATGCATGTTTATTAGGTAATAAGATGTACTGTGTTCAATCACACTGACTTCCCTTATTATCTTACGGCTCTTGTGCTTAAAACTTAATTGATTTCTTAAAATCTTGAATAAAAATTTAACCGTGTTGTCCTTGGTCTCTGAGGCGTTGTTTTCCATCTCATGTCTAAAACCATTCCATTCTATCTCATAATTATGAGTTGGTTGAGTTGTATCAGGCTAAAGGAAAGGCAGTTGAATAGAAGCAGTTGGAGGTGGGGAAGTCTCTACGTGGTGGCAGCAGTAAAAGCCCTGGAGCGGAGAATTCAAAATGGGCCTGGAGAAACTGTTTTGGCTTGCCTTTTCTTCCTGTCACAGTATAGACCAGTGTCTGGATCATCAAAACGTTGTCTTCTCTTGGTTTCTATTTCTTTGCAGCCTTCTCTACCAATGTAAGCCTTGAACGTAGACTATCCAAAATGAAACAGCAAGTAACACGCAAAGCCTGCTCCATCGTGTTCATGTCATGGTACTTTGTCAAGTATAAGCATGTTCTCAACATTATGGTATCCATGTGGCTTAGAATCACATGGCTTCAGATGGATCGTATCAGTTCCCAGCTTTCATCAGAGCTTTCTTTCTCAGCTCTCGGCTGTGGTGAGTGCAACAACTCCAGATGCTCATACCACTTAAAACAGAATTTTGAGAAGGGTCTATGAAACAAGCTGTCATTATTGGAGGCTGTATCATAAAATGCTGGAAAAGAAGACTATCTTTGTTAGCTGCACCAAAGGCCAACTTGGATCTGGCATGGGTAGTTAACATATTTTAAGATAATACTTCACAGATTTATCTCACAATATGCCATCCCTTTAGTGCACATGATTAAGTAAACATAAAAGTAGTGTGGGGGACTGTTGCGTCAGGTCTCCCTTTTCTTCAGTCCACCTCAGATAGCCACTTACAAATATTTCTCAAGCAAAGGCTGGGCTCAAGCAAAGCATGGAAAACTTCCCTCCAGGCCCAAACAGAAAGGACTCACAGTGGCTCTGCTTTAGGGAGCAGCAGGTCACTTGCTGGCACTCAAACCATCTATGGTTACTCTACCCATTGAATGACTGTGGCCAGGCGTCAGAAACAGCTTCTGAGGTTGAAGCTTGGCTCCAACTGGACGCTGTCCTTGCCTTATTGATCTGCTCCTTTGCTTCAAATATTTCTCTGCTGCAAAATGACTCACACAGCAACAGAAATCATAAAACTAATTTTTAAAAAACTATCCATGTTGAACCATTTAAAACACAGCAGCAAAATTGCTAAAAATTCAGAGCTGGAGCAAACCAGATCAGGAACTTCTTCCCAGCTCTGCCGGGTGCCCTGAGAATACAGGAGATCCCGGTGCTCAAAGGTGGGTGCTGGATCAAGTGCAGAGGGCCAGTGTGCAGCATGAAGGCTCTTGGAAGTGGCTGGGATAATAATGTGACACAGAGAGGGTAGTCCGGACATGAGCTTCTGTGCTAGCACCTAGCAAACACTGGCTGGGCTAACAGAGGTAATATTACATTGACCCTGCACTTATTCTGAGCCAGAGATCAACAACAGCTCAGTTATGGAATGCATGAAGAAATGTGCATCTGTGCAGGTCCCCCTTCAGCATCGGTGTGGACAAAGAACAGCATCTGAGCATATGCAGAGAGCCTCCTTTCATCCCCAAGCAACCCAGTCTTGCCCACCACCGATTATATGGTGTTAGATATGGGACACAAAGTTGCAACTCTCAAGTTGCAACTGACCCATGGCAACCCCTGGGGTGTTCCAGGCAAGAGACAGACAGGTGGTTTGCCACTGCCTTCCTCTGCATAGCAACCCGGGGCCTCCAGAGTGGTCTCCCATACAAGTACTGACTCGTGGCTGACCTGTTCAGCTCCCAAGTTCTGACAAGCTTGGGCTAGCCTTGGCTATTGGGGGCTGCTTACCATAGTGAGAGACCCACACGCAAAACCTCATTCTGCCATGAAGTTTGTTGAGTAACTGACCAGTCACTATCTCAACCTAACCCGCCTTGCAGGGTTGCTGTGGGGATAAAATGGAAGAGGGGGGACAGTAGACGCCACCCCGATCTCCTTGGAGGAGAGGTGGGCTAATAACATTACTAAATAAGACTGACAGCTAATGGGAAGGGAGAGCATTCCGGGAAGAGGGAAAAAAGCTGCCCTGTACAAAGGGGATTCAGACCTGTTGGACTGCTACTTTCTGGGACGCCTGGGTCCCACCGCAGGAATGCCGCACACGCCAGCACACCTCTCCTTGCAAGCAATTAAATGGGCCGAAATTGGTAAGCGTCAAAACGTGCAAATCCCTTTGCTCGGAAAATAAAGGGGGGGAGGTAACTTCGTGGCCTCGCTTTATCGCTTTGTTAGGAGGCATTCACGAGCATCCTCCGCAAACATGCCAAGCGCGGGGGCTCCTGCCGCAGGTCGCCCAACGGCCTCCACGTCGAGCCAGAGACGGCTCCCCCCTCCCAGCTTCTCCGCCCGAGGCCAGCGCCGGCTTCCGAACCCCGCAGAGGACTGCCCCCCCCCCGCGGCTCTCCCCGCGGCTCTCCTTCCTGTCTCGGGCAGGGGGCGCTCCCCTCCCCAGCCGCGCGCCTTTCCCCACCGACCGGGGCGGACGTGCGAGGGGCCTCCCGGGCTGCCTGCCTGCCTGCCTGCCTGCCTGCCTGCAGCGCTCTCGGCCGCCTCCCGCCGTTTGCCCGGAGCTGTCAGTTTCGCCCTGCCGGCGGCTGCCACGCTTGGCCTGGCTCTGCTCCGCGGCGGGCCGCCCGCCGACACCCTCCCCGCGGCTTTCCCCACCGCAATCCCGGCGGCTGGGCCTCGAGCGGCGCCCGGGGGTGTCTTTGCCTGGCTTCCGCGTGGTTCACAGCCCAGCGCCTGGCCGGGATGATGCGGCAGCCGAGCGGAGCTCCGATAAGGCCCCCGCCCCCTGAGTCGGAGCAGAGCCCGGAGCCTGACCGCGGGCTTGGGTTGACTTCCGCGGGGAGCCGCAGCCTCCGGGATGAGCCGGCTGTGTCCGTCTGCGGGCGCCGCCGTCCAATCCGGGCCTGGCCTGACTCCCCAGCCGCTGTTTGTTTTCGCCCCGGCCTTATCAGCCCTGCAGCCTCCTCTTCCGCAGGATAAAGTCCCTGTCTAAAGCCGCGAATTGCCGCCCCGCGTTCAAAGTCTAAGCAGGAGGCTATCGCGGGCAAGAAGAGCCGATTATTGCTTTTGATGGCCAATAAGTTACTAATAAATTGCTTTGGGGGTGGATTTGTGCGGCATTTCCCAGGCCCCATTGCTTTTCTGGCTGGAAATCTCTGCGCAGTCCCCAGGTGGGGAGAAGACACAGGTCAATGAAAAAAAGAATGCAATCGGCTGGAAGAGATTTTGTGGTCTCTCTACAAGTGAATGTTTACTGGGAAGTGATTTCCATTGTGTTTGATGTGCCTTACCCCCCCCCCAGTAAATACACACAAGGCTGTAGCCTTACACAGTCAAAGAAAGCCTCCTTTTTACAGACATGCAGTAAAAACAAAACAGAGATTAAAAAAAAAAAATAACACCAGACTGGTGTTAAAATCTGGAAACACAACAGTCTTTTAAAGACTCACTTTGCTCACCAAGGAAAGGAGGATTGAGAAAAAAAACCAACAACAAATTATTTAACACAAACCAAACACCAGAGATTTTCCAGGGAAACGTTTTCTTTTTTTTATTTTGAAGTACACTTTTTTTAAAAGACAATTTCACTCCCAGATTTTGCTGCTGTTGTTACCAACGTGCATTTGGTAAGGAAGTAGGAAACAAACACAAGACACACACACCAGGTTCTGTACAGAGCTCTAAAATGAGCTGTAACATTATCTACAAGAGATCGGCCTTGCGCTTGGAGACCAGGGAGGGGGGGACAGGTGGAACCAGTGTCCTCACCCCCTCACTTTCCCCCAGAGGGTCTGGCCAGAAGATCAGGCCCCTACCCGATCTGTGCCCCCGTTGCACCCCGGGCTTTAAAAGGTTTGTCTATAGTCAAGTCCCGTAGCCAGAGTTAAGCTCCCTGCGGAGATTCTCGGCTGCTCTAGAAGTCCTGCCGCGGCGTGTGAGTTAGACTGTGCCTCCGCAGATCACAGTTTCGCCTGAACACTTTGCCACACTGCTCACAGTTGTAGGGCTTGATGTCTGTATGGGTGAGAAGGTGAGTTTTCAGGTTACTTCTTTGATTAAAGGTTCTTCCACATGTGGGGCATTTGTGTGGAGATTCCTGTTCAGATTTGAAGCAAGCAAAGGATTAAGCCTTTACAAAACTACTCGGATTATCGAGCTTTCTTTTTCTCTTAAAAATTAATCTCTCTTTACACTGTACCGCTATCACCACCCCTGTGATTTTGGCCTCTGGCTACATTGCACAACAACAACAACGTCTCAATGAAAGCCTGTGATGGCACCCCTAAGTCTTCTTACTCAAAAGCAAGCGTCTTCTAATTAAGGCTGCAATCCTAGGCACACTTACTTGGTACTAAGCCCCATATGGCTTACTTCCGATTAAACATAAATAGGATTAGGCTGCCCTGGCATTAAAGACTGCTTCCCAACCGTAAGCGTATTTACTTTGTAGTAAATCACACTGCACAGGGGAGAGCTGGATTCAGATTCTCCCTCAGCCACAAAGCTCACTGGGTCACCTGGCCTCAGATAATTGTTACAGGTGTTTTGGTCTGTTGCAGCAAAGCTAAACAGCCATCCAGTGAAGAACTAACAAAATTTATTCTAGCATGGGCTTCCCTGAGTCAGATCTCTCTTCAGGAGAGGTAGAGAGTCTACGTCCATAGTGGCTATACTAGCAGAACAAAATCCGGTAGCACCTTCAAGACTGACAAGGTTTTCCAGGGTATAAGCTTTCCTGAGTCAAAGCTCCCTTCATATCCGATGAAGCAAGCTCTCTCACTTGGTATCTGAAAAAGTAAGCGTTAATACATGAAAGCTTCCAGCCCTGGAAATTATCTCGGTCTTGAAAGTGCTGCTGGACTTGAATTTGAAACAGACTAACATGGCTCCCTCCCCACCTAAAGATACATTAGTAAATATATTTAGACTTCGGTTACAAGCAACAGAACAGTGCCAAGATGTTACAAAGACAGGCCACTAGGAAACAATAACCCATCAAAGAGAAATTAATCCATTTGGAGAAGTGGAGGACATGCTCATCAGCTTTATCTCCTTGCCTAACTTTCTTCATAAGGATAAAATTGGTACTGGTGGGGAAACAGTCACATGGCCCCAAACTTCTTGAGGGGGAAGGCATTAAAGAATATTAAATAATGGGACATTCTTGCCAAAGTATGTCCAGGACTGCTGCTTTAGTTGGAAGTACGGGGTACTGGGATCAAAAACAGATTGCTTCCAAGGCAGTGTGTTTGGGTTCCAGGGGCAAGAAACCCAAACCGAGATCGAGACATTTTACAGCCTGGTCATTTGGATGTTTAGTTGGAAGTTAAGCCCCACTGCAGGCCACGAGACAGACTCTCTTCCTAAGTGTCTTTTAAACTCAAATCCTTATCTGCAAGGAACAATCTTGCTGCCAAGGTCAGTTCCTCTCACCCCATCACATATCAGAATCTCTGGGATATACAGAAAAATGCTCCCCACTAATCCTTTGGCTTCCAAGGGATACTGGCCTCATCTCTATTGCGGAAAGACTTTCGGCAGAACAAGTCTTGGCCATCAGAGCTTTTCTACCAGAATGCGCCCCTAATCGGCTTGTTTTATGGGCTGCCAGAATGCCTAATGGACCTTGCCAGTGAGGCTGGAGCCTGTACATTTTTAGTCAGTAGGAAGTCCCCACTAAATTCAATGTAGCTCTCTCTCAAATAAGTACCATTGGATTACAGACAATTTTGTGCAAGGTTATCTGTAATTTATAAAATCCCCATCATTTGCCTGAGAAATTAATCAAATCGATACACACACTCCCCCAAACAGTGCATTACATTTATCTAAGCAAGAAATTAAAACTCCAGGCTTGTGGTGTCTTCTATAGACTGCAGGGAAGAGGAGGGGTGGGGAAGAAAGGGAGAGGTATTCAGATTCAGAATTGAAAATCAAACTCCTGGTATGCTGAGGGTTTCTTTAATTACCCCAATGAGTACATAAGTTTAACTTTACACCCATTCAGTACCAAGAGCAGAAAGAGAACTGCACTTTTTATGCTCTTTCTGTCCAATGACTTGTGTTTTAATATTGGGGTTTTTAATTGTAAGATGCCTCAAGCAGGACTCTGAAAAGGCAGCCCAAAAATATTCTAAATAATAAACTTTAAGACAGCAGTAAACTGGCTAAAAGTGATCAGTTCTAGCCTTACCTGCATGTGTAATGTTTTATGAACTGCTAAGGTCCTGGACTGGCAAAATCCTTTCCCACATTCCTGACATTTGAACGGTTTTTCTTTGGAATGGATATACCTGGAAGCCAATACAGGTGTTTGGAATCAGTATTGGAAAACCCTTCCAGAACCCCAACAACCTCCATCTCCTCCAGCTCAAGTCTCTCAGAAAATTAGACTTGGTGCTCAACTGAACTGTGCTGCACCTTCCCCCATTCCCCCCTCCCTCCTTTCCAAACATCCACAGCAATTTGACTCCGGTGCTCCAGCGTTGTCTTTTCCCTCTACTAATAAAAAGTAGAGGGAAAATAGGGACCCGTCTCAGTTGATGTCAGCGGGAATACTGCCATCAGTTTGACAGACCCAGAAGGATTGGACCAGGCGTTGCCTCGAGTTGGGGCATAGACATTCTTGGGTCTGCCAAGGGGAGCAGTGTGTGTGGGGGTATTTTTACATTTACAAATAGGTTGTTGCTCCTCTGTATGGAAGGGGGGAAAGTACATTTCTCTGAATCTGTGGGAAATATTTATTCAGGGAAGAATACTTCCCCCTCCCCTTTGATCCACACTTGCTGCGATAAGTTTGCAGAATTTTTTCTGCCACTCCTTCACCAGATTTCTAAAAAAAAAAAAGTAATACAGCTGAAAATAACCATAACGCTGCAGGGTCCCTGTTACAAAGCTACGTTTGGCTTTTTTGCTTTTTAAAGCAACATCCAAAAATGCGTAAGAGAGAGGCCGAAAAGGGAAGCTCCGGGCTGTTTGATTGGTGGCAGAAAATATTTCTTTTGGAAAGCGATCCGGGCTGCTATTCTCAGCTCCGTCAGAAAACAAGTTCCGCTGAAGGCCACGGGGCTCCATTCCAAGTCAGTCAACCCCACTGAAGCCAATGGGATTTCCTGCCAAGGCAATCGTCCCCTTTCAGATCAATCGCACTTACTTCCTAGTCAATCGAGCCGACGACATCCCCCCTCCTTAATTAAATTTCCTTGGAAATAAATCCTACCCGTCACTAAAAAGAACCATCCCCCCAAGTAAGGACGTCCTAGCGTTTGCAGGGCGCTTCCAGTCGCAAAGCGCTTCCCCGCAGGTTATCATCCTAGTTAGCCTAACAACGTCTTTGCAGGATGGGCACGGCCCCACTATCCGCCCCTCCACCAGACAAACAAGCAGAAGAATTACAGAGGGGAGCCTGAAGCTAAGAACCCACGCCAGGCTACAAATCCTTGTGCAGATACTTTCGGAGGGAAACCCTGTTGTTGCTCTGCAGCAGAACAGCTCGATTCGAGCGAAGGAGCCCCTGCCCCTCGGAGACCAACCAGATTCCCACGGTATGATCTTCAGAGAGTCCAAGTCTCCTGGGACCCGACGAAGGGAACTCTGGCGCTGGGCAGCTCAGACCCCGAGACTCTTGCTGGTCTCCAACCGGCAACTGGACTCGAATCCTCTTGCAACCGCCTAGCGGCAAAGGGCCTGGGGTAGACGTGCCCCGTGAGAGCGGGGCCGACTTCCCAGGGAGCGTCCCCAGGCTCTGGCCGCGCGCCACGTGGAGCCTCGGGCTGCTTCCCGGCAAGTCCCGGGCCGGCCGCGTGTCCCCCGCGCACGCAGCAGCAGCCGCCGCCCGCCCGCCCCTGGATCGCAGCAGGCTGTTCTGACCTGTGGTCGCGCAGGTGGTCCTGCCTCCGGAAGGCCTTGTGGCAGATGTCGCAGGTGTAGGGCCGCTCGTCGGTGTGGGTCCGCTCGTGGATGAGCAGGTTGTAGGACTTGGTGAAGTGCCGCCCGCAGAACTTGCAGATGAACTCCTTCTTGGTCTTGGAGGGCAGCCTGCCGCGCGCCGGCTTCCGGTCCGGGGAGAGCTTGCCCAGCGCCGCCGACAGGGGGCCGCCCAGCTTGGCCAGCTCGCTGTGCGCTTGCGCGGCTGCCGCTGCCGCCGCCGCTGCGGCCGCCTGGTGGGCCTTGGGCGGGTCCTCCTGCGTGGCGGCGGCGGCCAGGTTGGCGAAGTCGAAGCGGGGCCGCTCCTTGCGCAGGGCCGGCAGCACGTGGGCGATGGCGGCGGCCTGCTTGGGGTGGAAGAGGTGGGTGGCGAAGGGCAGCGCCGGGAAGGGGAAGCGCTCCACCAGGCCCTGCGCCGCCGCCATCTCGCTCAGCGCCGAGCAGCGGCTGATCTCGGCCGGGCCCGTGGCGGCCCCGGTAGCCGTGGCGGCGGCGGCGGCGTAGCAGCCCAGCGTCCAGTGGTTCATGTGCATGGTGTGCACGGCGCTCAGGCCGTAGAGGCCCTGCAGGTGGTCCACGGCCGCCGGGAAGGTGTTGACGGCCTGCAGGAAGGAGTAGTTGGTCAGCTGCAGCGACGGGTGCAGCGGAATCGGCGCCGGCAGGGCCTTGCTCCCCATCGTCCCGCGCCGGGCCTCCGCTGCGCTGGGCCGAGCCGATGGGCGCCTTGCTCCGGGAACGCGGCTCCTGCAGCACACACACACACACACGCCTGCAGGGAAGAAGAGGGAAGGGGGAGAGAGATGCGTGTCACTTTTGGAACCCCAGGCAGACGGGACATGGAAGCGAGAGGAGGCGGTGGGCGGCTGGCGTCGAGCAGGAGGGCCCCAAAGACGATGAAGCGCGGCTAACAAACAGTTGATGGTGTGTATAATAAAGAGGAGAAAGGTAATAAAGAAGGCGGGAGAGCCAAACTTGGCAGGCAGGGAAAGGAGGGTCGCCTGGCCGGGGTGAGTGGCGTGAGAAAGAGCGGGGGGGGGGACTGAGGAGTGGCCATGGGCAGGTGCCTGGGGAGGTGGTGTTGGGCCACAAACGGTGGCTGTGGCCGAGGCTGCAGTCTTAGGAGCGCCCAAGAAGAGCCCTGCTCAGAACCCCCCCCATTCTGGCCAACCAGCTACCTCGAGAGTCAGCCTGCCTCCGGATCCAGCTGTTGACCCCTAAGGATCTCTTTCGGGAATGTGCTGTCAAGTTGCAGCTGACCCCTGGCAACGAGGAGGGCAGCAGGTGGAAAGCACAGGGCGAGCCAACGGGTGAGGGGGAAGGCCATGGCCAGACATCGTAATGAGAGCCGTGAGCGCCGATCTGCCAGGCCGCGGAGTTCCTCCCGGCGCCCCCGCCCCCAGGCCTGCGGGGGGAGAGCGGCGACTGGGACACAGCTGAAACGAGGCGATATTCCGGGGACGCGCCACCGGCCACCCACCCGTCCAAGCGTCGAAAGGAGCGCGCCGCAAAGTCGCAGGCCAGTTTGTAGGCCCTGGCCTATGACAGCCTCGGCGGCCCTTGGGAAGCCCGAGCGGCCCTGTCGGCGGGTTTGTCGCCCTCGTCCCCGGTCGGCGGCGGGTTCAAGGCCTCTCCCCCCCCACCACCACCATGCCTGCGCTACTCCACAGGCGGATCGGTGCAACTGGAATCCAGAGATTCCCAGGTGAGGCATCGGAGTCAAAATCTGGACGTTTAGGAAGAGTTAAAGTCCCTTCCTTGATGGTCTGCGGTGTTTCTTTAGGGGGAAAAGAGTCCAAACAAGCGGAAAGAGAAAAACGGATTCATTTCTGCGTGAAAAAAGAAATCAAAGCAAGGATTAAATTCTGCATGCGGCCCCTTTTCAGACGCCCGAGCGCCCAAAACGGAAGAAGCGCCGGTCCCAAACACATTGAAATGTAGCCTCGGTCTGCTGGGTTCCCATTTGCCAGAGAACGTGTGCAGGTGCTCTGCGCAACCCGGCCTCAATTGACAAGGAGTTTTAATGAAACCAAATCCAGAATAAAAACCGATATCCCGGCTCTAAGCACGGGTGTGTAGCCCGACGCCGTGGGGATCGATTCTGAAGAACTACTGAATCCTACGGATCTTGCTGTCAAACTAGCGTGCGTGGGATCACGGCGTGAACTCTGCTCTCCCGTGTGCTTCCTAAATTATTGGGTTTTACTTTTAAGTCAATGGCCACAGGACCGCGGCCTGAGCCTTTCCTTCCTTGACACTTCTGCAGCAGCAAACCTGGAGACCGTCGTGGCAACCCACCTCTGACCGTCTCTTGCCATGAAAATTACCTACGCGGTCACCGTAAGTCAGCTGTGACTCGAGGGGAAACACACACACACATCCCCCCGCCGCCGCCGCCCAAATTGGCTGGCCGCCCGCCTCCCCTGCCGGGAGGGCGCCAGTCTCTTTCCTGGCCGAGGGTCGGGCTCAAGGCCTTGCGCCCCGATCCCGCCACCTCCCTCGGAGAGTCCCTGCCACCGCAGCGCCCCAGGCCTGTTCGCGCATCAAGGTGTTCCGTGAGCTTGGAAACAGGGCCTGCGAGGCGCTGGCGCTGGCTTTCTGAAGCCGGCTGCCCTCCAGTTAATTGCGCCGGGCCGGCCTCCTGGGGAGAGAGAGAAGCCAGGCCAGGCCAGGCCAGGCCGCCGGCGGAGGGGAGGGGGGAGGGCGAGCGCCCGCCCTTCAGTAGGCGTCTGGTCTTGACAGCTCTGCCCGCTTTATTCGATCCGGAAAGCTTATTTTTCTTCCGTCACCAACAACTCATTTATCAAGATAATTGAAAGAGAGAAAAGCAACACTTCGCCCGGCCTCCCGCCGCCCCCGCCAGCGCTGCAGGTTCTAAATAAATCCAGAGGCCTTCCAGCTGGCCGGGGCCGGTCGCCACCCAGGAGGACTGCCGGGAGGGAGGGTGGAGCCGCGGGCGGGCGGCGGCTGAGGGGCCCCCGGAGCTAGCAGCGACTTTCCCACCCGCTCCCGGCGGGGCTGGTCTGCGCCACACAGCCCGGGCGATTCGGAGTCACTCCTGTTAGGGTCACCGGAGGGAGGCCTCGGCTCCTGATTGGCTCCGGCGGGGGGCGCTCAGGGCTCACGCGTGGGCTTCAGCCCCCCAGCTGGGGGCACGGAAGGAGGGTCCCGATTCTGGCAGCCCGATCGGGGTGCGGGGGTAGGCGGAGGCCGGACGAGGCGTGCCAACGAGGCTCCCCAAGGCGAGTGCGCGCTGGCAGAGCCGGCCGCCGGGCCCAGTCGGAAGAGGGCGTGAGATTGGGACCCCCCCCTTTTCCCTTGGCGTGGCCGGTCTCTGCGCCAGGAACCGGCCTCTTCTCCCTGCTCCGCTCCCTCAACTACCCTTGGAACAGCTGGGCAGCAGCCGCCTTCGGACAGGCAGGCAAGCAACGGGATCCGGGAGGAAGAATAACCAGGAGGCACTAAAAGCCGGGCGGGAGGTGACAACCGTGGAAAGCCTGCCCGGAGAGCCCGGCTCGGCCACATCGGGCGGCTCCCCACCCCTCCCTCCCCGGGGAAAGAGCCGCTCCCAGGATCACGGTCGGCTGTCGAACGCCGAAGGGCTCCATAAGCGCCACCGGCCAGGCGGCTGAAAAAAGCCACATTGCAGAGACATTAGCGGGAAGGTTTTGACCCGCGGGAACCAGATAATGCGGTGGGGAGGCAACACGGACAGGCACACACAACTTTAAGCAAACCCGGTTGCTTCATTACTCTGAACTGGTCCCGGTTGAGTGACCTGCAGTGTGTGTGGGGGGGTGTTTCCCAAGGGCCCCAGGCTCCGTCTTTCTCCCCGGGCAAAGGGAAGGGGGGACCGGGCTTTTGGCCGAGATGGGGCTGAGAAAGGAGCCCAGGCAGGCTCTGGGCATCTCCTTGGCCCGCGGCGGCGCCCCCCCCCCGCTGGAATGCGCTCCGGGCGCCCCCGGGGGAGTGCGTGAGGCCGGTGTGTGACCGCCGGAGGGTTTCGCTCAGCCCATTCCAGCGCAAGTCGCTCTCCTCTCCCGCCCTCGCCGACTTTCCCACCGCTCGCCACTCCTTCCTCCGCCCCCCCCCGGCCCCCGCCCTCTCAAAGCGCCACAACCGGGCCGGAGCCCCCTCGTCAGGGAGGCCCGCAGAGAGCCGCCTCCCCGGGTGAGCGGGCCGGCCAGGCCAGGCCAGGGCCAGAAGGGGCCGGGACTCGGGGGTCACCGCCGCATTGTTAGCGTTAAAATTATTATTATTTGGCCGGCGCTTCACTCTCTCCGGAGGTCTCCGACTTCCAGGGAGATTTCTCACAAGGGATGAGCAGAGGATGCTATAAAGATGGACCAGATAATATAATGTGGCTACGACATAAAGCGTGGGGCGGGGAGGGGTGGAAGAAATGCTCTCTCCGCTCAGGCGAAGAAAAACTGGACCCCAAAGAGAGACTCCCTTTCTTCAGGACCAGAGACTCCTCACCAGCGTCTGAAGGCTCAACAGCAGGCTGGCGGTGGTCTGTGTGCGAACCTCTCTCCTCTCCTCCCTGCTTCTTCCCTCCCCCAGCCCCCTTGCATCAGACACGCGGACTGGGAAGCCGGCCCCATGTGGGGTTCCTGCGGGGCTTGCGGAATCCCGAGTCAGTGCGTGCCCGGGACTGAGGCGCCTCCAGCTAACCGCTTTCCCTCCGGCTCCTCTCCAAACGTCTCCCGCCTGGCAGAGAGAGATGCTGAAGCGCCTTGGTCAGGAAGTCAGTTTCAGTTCTTTCGGGGGAACCGATCCCCTACTGCTGCTGCTGCTGCTGCTGCTGCTGCTGCTGAACACCTTACCTGGAAGAGAATCCCACTGGAAACGCTTGGAAGTTACTTTCTCAGTAAACTCTTGTAGGATGCGTGGGTAAGACTGGGGTGTTAGGCCTTTCACAGGAAATCGGCGATATTCGTTTACAGATTAAAAATAAAAAAAGAATTATCCTCTGTTGGATTTCCTTCTCTGACCATTATTTCGTTTCTAATTAGAATCAGAGTGAAATATAATAGAAAATTATGTGTCTATTCTTTGGCCGAAACTTTGATTATTTTAAAAATAGAAACAGATTTCGTGTCTTTCGCTGCAAGCAAGGGAAAAAAGAGGATACACTCCTTAGCCGTTCATTTGGAAAATTAGCCTTTGTTTTTAGCAATACTTCTTGCTCAGAACTTAATCTTTACAACTCAGTCCTAAACACATTTTTTTCAGAAGTGTACCCCACTAGTCAATGGGATCTACCAACCCACGTTCAGTCTTTTTTTTAAAAAAAACTCTGTGTGACATTTTCCTAAAAACACCTGTTTAAGTTGTGCTCCTATGCTAATGTCGGTTTGCTGGAAAAAGTGATACTTCACACGAAGACACAGGCTTTTTAAAAATATATATCAGGATTATTAAAGATATATGGTTATACTTAATCCTTTTTTAGTCCTTTAAGTTTCCATCACACAGGGCCTATAGCCACAAAGCCCCGGAAAACGTCGAATATTATCCTATATTCCGTACAAAACAATTACAAACTGTTTTTCTACTGATCCACCTAGGAAACTTATAACAAACTAGTTATTCACACTCGGTCGGTCTTTTCTGAATTTCACTCCTTTCCTTTCCCTGAAATCAGTAGGACCACCATGCAAAGTAAAAAAAAACCACCCTATTACGTGCCAAACTTTAGAACTAGAAATGGGTAAAGGGGGGGGGAATTAGGCCCCCCACCTGAAGAGTCGCGCTTTCCTTTGAGGGTTCGCCGGCAGCCAGAATCAAACACGGATGTCATTTAGACGCCCGGCCGCTTCCCTTCTCACTCCGAATCCTTAATTGAATCAAAGGCGGTGTTGTTTACATAACAAGCCTCTTCCCGAAGTGACCTTTTTTGGGCCGGCGTTTCAGTGTTACTTAAAAAATGAGGGGAAAGTAGGGTTGGCTTTGATGTGGGAGGGGAAGACCACAACTGCCGCATGGGGAGGGGAGGGACGGGGGGGAGGCGAGTGTCCTGGGTCGCCGCCATCAGGTAGAGCCATTGTTTGGAGATCCCGGATCAGAGGGAGCATCCGTGCCCTCCAGACCGCGCTCCTCTCAGTCGCCAAAACTGAGCCTGCAGCCGGCTTCGGCGCCTCCGAAAGGATTATCTTGAGAGCGGGAGGATCAATGGACCAAGGAAAGAAACGGAGAAGAGGAAAAAGAAGAGGAAGAAGAAGAAGAGGAAGAGGAAGAAGAGGAAGAAGAGACCGAAGGGGGGGGAGCGACAGCGGCGCTTCACCTTCCGAGAAGGCCACCCCGACACGCGGCGGAGCGGGAGAACACCCCCACCGCAGGGGCTGTGGGGCAGCAGATAAATCTGTCCCGGTTCTTCGACGGCGAGAGCAGCCCTCCAAACCGAAAGTAAACCCGGGTCTCCTCCTCTCTCTCTCCCTCCCCGCCTGCCTGACGCCTGAGCTGAAAGGCCAAGCGGTGGGCAGCCAGGTCCCCGGCCCTGGTCCGCGGAGGCAAGCCCCCTCTCTTACTCCCAAGTCACCACGGCTCTCTTACTCCCAAGTCAGCGCGCTGCGGACGGCAGCCTGAATGCCCACTCTCAGCTCAGCCTCGAGCACCCCAGCAAGCAGCTTCGCGTAGGGAGGAGGACCCCGTCGCATTTTGACTTGGGGGGGGGGACCGAACGATTTCTGGACCGTCGTGTCAACCTAGGCCCGCGGGGCGGGGAAGAGGTGTCGAGGGGGCCGCCGCGCCTGCCTTTGGAGGGCTGGGGCCCGCGGGCTGGGCGCTGAGCTTCTCCTCCTCATCATCGCTGTTCCCAGGCTGACCCGGCGGCACCTTCCTGCCTAAGAGCCGTCCACAGAAGACGCCGCCTCCCCTCGGCCGGGCGCGCTGCGGGACCGCTTCGAGACAGGGCGTGGGAAAGCCACTTACCTCCCCCTGGCGACTCTCTCCCGACCGGCCTCGCAAGAGCAAGCTCGCCCGGCGATCCTAGAGCCTTTGCCGCGCCATTAGATCCAGGCAGGGTGAGCGGAAAACCCCTCCAGGGTTCAGCCAAGGAGCCTCGGGCATGTTACGGAAGGAAGACTCGGAGGGGTCGCTCTCGGTCCCGGGAAGTCTCCTTCTGCTGCGCGGAAGCGGGTAAAGTCCCCTGGCTGGCCGGCGGCGTCGGGTGACCCTGCACAGACCTCCTCCTCCTGCTGCTGCTGCTTTCCCCCAGCCGGGCTTCCTCGCGAGCCACTCGCCCTCGACTCCGGCGGAGTTTGGTAGGCGTCTGAGCCTCTCCCGCCGCGGTCCATCACATTTCAGCGGCTCGAGTGGCGTGGAGCTCAGTCCCCGCCCGCGATCCCTCCCCGAGCCGCAGCGATTCGAATGTTCATGGCTCCAACGTTCTGGCCCCGCCCAGGGCCGAACGTTCCGGAGGTTGTAAAAGTTCTGAGACCGCCCCTTGAAGGAGGCCACACACCCCCGCCCGCTCCCTCCCTCGCTCGCTCGCCCGCCCGCCGCCACCGCTCTGTTTACTTGTGTTTGGATGGCAACTGCTCGGCCTTTAAAGGGGCAGCGCTCCCCACCCACCCCTTACCCCCACGCGGTCTAACACGTTACCTAAGGTGACTTCTCCCTTTGAGAAAACCCGATCCGTTCATAAATCAGACCTCCCTTTCCTGGATGCTTCTGTCTCCCCGGCAGCAGAAGCTTCGGTAGCGATCTCAGACCCAGCTCCCGAAACCGAGCGTGCTTAGGACGGAGTTTTTCCAGGAGACTTTACGCAGGCCGGCTTTATGCGCCATAAACTTTTAGCGTGTTCTTTGAAGCACTTACGTTTTCCCCAGCTATGAGAAACAGATCAATGGGAATTCGATCGTTTTTACAAGCCCTTTAAAAAATTACCTTTAAAAAATCTATTCGATTTTATCTATTAGATTATCTGGGGAAGGCTTTTTAAAAAGTACAACGCGTGGCATTAGGCGCTGGATGATGATGATGATGTTGATGATGATGGTAATAATAATAATAATAATAATAATAATAATAATAATAATAATAATAATAATAATAATAATAATAATAATAATAATAATAATAATAATAATAATAGAAATAGAAACCCGCGATTTTATACTGACTTCCGAGATGAAACAATGTATTTATTGCCTCCTGAGACAGCAAACAGTCCTTAATCAAACGTATTTCTCTGCGTAAAAAAAGGCTTCAAAACTAATTTCCATTCTCCCTGACCTGACATATGAAAACCTTGGAATTAATCTCTTTGCCGCGTTTACTAAGCAAGCTCCCTGATTCAAAAAAATTATCGCTATGGTCGCCTATGTATGTACATCAAAGTTTCTGGAATCTCTGGCTTTCTGGCCACTTCGATTCGCGAAGGGTTTGTTTTCTAAAACCTTCTTAAAACTTCTCCCAAGTGACCAATCACACGTTGTCTAACTTGCGTCCCTGGCTAAATGGAGACATAGAACTGTTCTTGGTTAAGTTGCGGTCGGGCTGCCTTTTTCGCTGCCTGCAAGTGGTAATTCCCCGCCGCATACGGCTCATTAATGGAGCGGAGTCTGGCCAGCGGGACCGATTCTGGCCCCAGACGGAGTCCGCAGGAGGACCGGCTCCCGAACCCTCCAACAAGCCACCGTGTTGCCCACCCCAGCCCGATCCTTCCAGCAAGACCGGGCTGATCCGCTGAGGAGGGAGGACAAAGAGATCCCCAATAAATTGGCCAGATCCCACCGTTTGCTTGATCGAAATGACGGCCGTGGGAGAAATAAGATCGATAGACAGCGTCAGAAACGGAACAAAACGACGGGAGAGAACTCGGAAATCTTTCATTTACAAGGAGCGTCTTCACTGATTCTTTTCTAACCAGGACCTTTCCTAGAAAATAGTTACTTAAAAAAATCCAAACACAACCTCTATCCATGGGAAGGGGAAACGGTGGGATCTCTGGGAATAAAATCTCAAAATGTTTAAACAGGAGAAGAAAGCTAAAGCAGAGCGATGCAACAGTCAGTAGTTTTAGGGCAGCTGATCGAAATGTGAAGTTAGACGCCCTCTCCGTCCCCCGTCGTAAATGGCGCGGCGTTGGCACCGCACCTCTGGACAGGACGGAGGGGAAAACCCACCCGACTGAACCGACAGGGAATGGCTTTGCCCCTGCAGATAACTGCCTTCGAAGTCAGCGCCATTGCAAGCCCTGGGCCTTACTTCCGAGTAAGCATGGCAGGGTCTGGGCCCTCGCTGTGCTAGAGAGACGGCTGCATTGCCATTTCTGTCACTCGTTTGTCCCCCGAAAGTGTTTTGCTCTCTCTAGTAGTCCCAGAGGGAGCAAAACACACGTGGAAAAGGGGGGAAGGACTCAAAGCAACAGGGACAAACGACTGGCCCAAATGACAATGCGGACACCTCGGAGAGAAAAGGAGCGACTCCGCACCGAGTCGTTCCTTCGCACAGAAGGGTTTCCCTTCACGTCTGGTTTCCGGAGCCGCTGTCCTGTATAAAAATAAGTGTTCCGGGCAGAGGGAAGGAGCAATTCTGAGCAGGTCTGCTCTCGGCGGGTTTATTCCGGGGGACTCCCTTTAGAGAAGCAGCTCGGTTCGAGTCCAGCAGCACCGCCGGAGAGACCGCCGGGGAGTCGAAGGCCGCACCCCCGCCGGGCAAGGCGTTGCGCTCCGGGAAGGGGGGGGGATGCCTTTGGAAGAGGAGGGCAGCCAGTCTGCTTGGGCCGGGGCGCCGGGGCAGGGTCGAAGCCAGCCGGCCGACCGACCTGCTCTGACGTTTCCCTCTTTCGCTGGTTTCGAACTGGGGGATCCATTAGACATCAGTTGGCCGGGCCGGCGAGATCTCCGGCTGGAAAAGGTCAAGAGCAGAGCGAGGCGGTGGCGGGGCCTGGTCTCTTTCCAGTCCCCCCCCCGCCGCCCTCTGCGCCGGTGCCCTGGGATTCGCCGGGGACCCAACTGGGCACAGGCCCACTCGCCGGCGCCTTCTCCGGCGGAGCCCGAGCGGAGCCTGCCCAGGCCGAGCAAGTCGTTCCGGAGAGATTTATGGGTCCCCGCCGCCCGCCGGCATCTCCACCGCAGGCTTTGCCACCGGGGCTCTTCTTGCAGCTCTCCTCCCAACGACCCGGGGAAAAGACAGGACGCCGGGACCTCCCCCCCCCACACACGTTTCGGTCCCCGGGAGGGGAGCCGAGCGGGGGCGGGGGGGCCTTCTGGATGCCCGGCAGGAACTCGGCAGGCGGGGAACTCTCGCCAGCCACCCCCGCCAGGCCTTCTCGCGGACGGACGGACGGAGACCCGATCCCTGCCTCTGGCACCCAGGCCTGCTTGGAGGCCCCGCGCCCGGCAGCCCAAGACCGGCACGCAAAGGCCGGGCTCTCCCGCCCAGGGGCAGGCCGGGGAACCTCCCGAGAAGTCCTCCGCTTCAAGCGACACTCCCGATTCGGAAGGTCGCCGAGGGGAACTCTGTGGGATGGCGAGGGGGGAGACCAGGCGGTAAGGATCGCAGGGATCCGACCCCGCACCCACGGCTGGACTGGGAAGTCCCCCACCGCAGGTGACTCCAGCGACCCGCCCGCCCGCCTTGCTGTCTAATCGGTGTCGCTCCGAGGACGGACGAGGGGCGCGCACAGCGACCTGACGGAGTAGGCCGGGGAGTTCTGGGTTGAAAGGAATTTGAACTCCGGTCTGACAGCAGCCGCTCCCGACCCCACTCCGGCGGTGTCCCTGACAGCCAGCCAGTCCCCCTTCTGCTTCCCGCAGAACAGGAGCCACAGGAGGAGGGAGGAGGCGACAGACGGGGCACCTTTCTGACCCCCGAGCACCATCCCAGAGGAACCCGCCCGGCTGTTGGGAAAGCGGCTCCGACTGGCGTCCCCGTCCGGGCGAGGGAGGGCCCGCTGCTGCCCTTAGACAAGGGGGAGGGGGGGCGGAGGCCGGGCAAGAGTCGCCCGGCGGTGCCCGGGACCTCTCCGGCGGCGCTAGGCCAGGAAGGGATCCTCCGACCCCGACGTCGACTCTTCCCCCGGCGGCCGGCCCGGCCCGGCCCGGCCCGGCCCTTCCCTGCCTTTCTCCACAGGCGCCGGAGCTGCCCGGGGCAAGACCAAGAGCCGCCAGCGCCGCCGGGGGTGGGGTGGGGTGGGGTGGGGTGGGGTGGGGGAGGAAGCGGCCCTCGGGGCTGGCGGGAGCCGGCGGAGAAGGAGGCGGGAGGCGACTTCAGGGACCGGGGCGGGGGGTCCCCTGCGGCAGCCTCTTGCGATTGCCCGGCTCCAGGAGGCGCGGAGGCGGAGGGCCGCCTTGAAGGGCGCCTCCTCGCGAGGCTGCTGGCCCACACTCGTGGGGAAGGCGAGGCGGCGCTCTGCACATGCTCGGAAGAAGCCCTCTCACGGCCCAGCACCTGCTAGCTCTCTGCCCGGAAGGTTCACGGCCGATTCGACCGGGGCCGGGGTGGCGGCCGGCTTGGGAGCGCTGGGGCCGGCGGGCCGCCTGGGAATGGGCAGGCTGGCGGGGGGCAGCCGGCGCCCGGAGTTCCTTGCAGCCGGTTTTGCGGCTGAGCCTGGGGCCGGCAGCCTGAGGGAGGCAGCCTCCTCCCGGGCTCCGCTCCGCCCCCCCCTCCCCGGGACTGCCCTGTGCAGCCACTGGCCCAGGAGGACCGCGGAGGTGGCGGCGCCAAAGGGTCGCCTGGCCCGGCCTGGCCCGCGGCGGAGCCTCCCTCGGAGCCGGCGGCGCGCAGCAGCTCCTGGGCTGCTACAAGGACGCGGGAAGCAGCGGGAGGGGCGGAGGCGCAGCTGGGTGGGCGCCCGCCGGGCCCTTGAGGCCGAGGGAAAGAAGGCGGCGGAGGAGCGCGCAGCCTCGGCCCAGGAGCAGGCGCAGGCGAGCGGCGGGAACCGCGGGGCTCCGGCGCCCTCTGGAGGCATCGGCTGGCAGGGCGCGGCGCGGCGCGGCGCGGGAGCAGCCCGGGCCCAGCAGCCAGGAGCCGAGCCTCGGCCGGGCAGGTGCCAGGGGAGAAGAAGGCCCGGGCCAGGCAGCTGCCCGCCCGCCCGCCCGCCCGCCCCCCGCCTGGAGGGGAGGGCCCTTCCTGCCTGCCTACCTTCCTGCCTGCCTGCCTGCCTGCCTGCCTGGAGGGGGTCTCTGCGCCAAGAAGCGAGGCCGGAAGGCACCCCCGGACGGGGAGCGGGCGGGCAGGCGGGCGAAGACGGGGTCGCGATCTCTCTGGTCCGAGCTGAGCCACAGTCAAGCTGGAGGGTAGAAGTCAGGACCCCGGGCAGGGGGCGGGAGAGTTCCGGGTAGAGAGAGCCCGAATCCAGTCCAGGGCTGGGGCCACACACACACGAGCACAAAAGAATCCACTTTCAATCCACTTTCATTGCGCTTTCCAACTGGATCTTGCCAGCAGTCCACACGGTAAAACCCAGTTGGAAAATGCAGCGGCCCTTTCCGGCAACGTTGCGGGCGCCCGGGCCAGCAGCCAGGGAGGTGCGTGGCGTTGCGACAGGTGCGGAGCGGAGGTGCACCCCTGTCCAGCCCCGTGCTGCCTGCGGCCCAGGCCAGATCCCCGGAACTCTGCCGGAAGCCCGTGACCGGCTGCGAGGCTCTGGACCGCGGCGCATCACCCCCTCTGGGTCCCGGATCTCCCCAGAACCCCCCCCCAATTTCAGGAACACCCGAAAATCCTCAGGGAAACGAATGTGCAGCATCCGGAGGTGTGAGAAGGCTCTTTCCCTTTCCACTGGGAAAAGACAGTTTAGGGTGGGTGGGTGGAGAGGTCAAGGCTGGTAAAAATCAAGGGATGCTGCTTCTGGTAGAGCCGAATCCTGCCGCCTCTCAGGTTTGTTTTCGACCTCCGGCTTCCCCCAGGGGGCTCCGACTGGCTTCCTCCGTGGTGATCCTCCGCGGTACCCTCGCAGGGATCCTTGCGAGCAGTGTTCCCTCTAAGCTAGCTCACAGTTTTTTAGCCTCCAGCTCATACATTTTTGTCTTAGCTCGGGAAGGATGGCTCCAGAGCAAACTAATTTATGCAGCAGCCAAATTGCTCGCTCAAAACTTTAATGCCAGTAGCTCACAAAGTACCATTTTTGCTCACAAGATTCCACAGCTTAGAGGGAACATTGCTTGTGAGGTCTGCTAGGCGGAGCGCCGGAGAGCCCCCGATACACCACCGCCTCACCTTCCCCCGATCCTGGTCTGGCACAGTAAGGCTGCGGTCACACACGTTAAATAATCCACTTCCAGTGCACTTTCCGGCTGGATTTTACTGTGTGACGTGGAAAATGCATCGAATGTGGATTATTTAATGTGCGTGTGACCCTAGGCTAGGCACTAAACTACACACAGTGTGAGGTAGTATTCACTCAGCTCCCCGCCTTCCTGAAACGGGCGTAGTAAAAGCTGCCTTAACAGCGCACTTAGCTTTTGCAGAAGAAATTTTACCTGGATTTTTGTAACACGTGGTGCATTCGGTTAAACATGCCCGCCCCAAGTATTGCAATTTGTGGGCTCGCTCAAAAGGATCAAAATCGATTTTACAACGGTTGCATCCTGTGCATGCTTACTGAGGAACGTGGAGCCAGGTGACTTTATTTCCGGGTAAGCAAAATCAAAACGGACGTTTTTATGAAGGGAAAGAAACGCTGCTGCAGTGCTCCAACAATTGCTGTTGCTACAATTCCACTGCGCTGGCGTCAGCTTTTTTTTTTTTTTGAAAGACATCTCTTGCTAGCTACCAATTCCCTACTATAATAACATGACTTCGGGTCAGTTTATAAAGGAAGACGTTTACGTGGGTGAGAATGCGTGTCAAGACGATGGAAGGCGGTAAAAAACAACCACCCCGCTTTAGCCTCCCTGCCCAGGGGGACACACGTGGACTGTAACTCCATTCATCCCACGCTGCAGATTTATGACGGGTCTGTTGTTGTTTCTGCCGAAGCTCTGCAGATTCCCAGATGTGCTTCTGCCTGGGCGGTTGGATCCCGGCCTCCCCGCGCGGAACTCCGCGGCAGCCTCACCTGGTCAGACCTCAAGCTCGCGCTTCCGGCCCGACTCCCCCCCCCCGACGGCCTGGGAAGCAGCGGCTTGCGAGGGTCCCACCTGCCCACCGGCCGGCTTCTGGTCCATTTCACCCAGACACAGAAACCTCAGGCAGGAAACAGGGAGAGTCTCCACTTCTTTTTTTTAAAATGTATCATTACTGCCAGGCGACCATCACAAACACTCTCCGACCGTCTAGAAGAGGCGGGGGAGTGGGTGGGATTGGGGGGGGGGTGTCTCCCTCTCTTCTGAACGATTCCCGCACATGGCTTTGGCCGTGGATGGGCGAAGGAGATTCATGTTCCGCAAAAGGGCCAGAAACCCTAAGCGGCGCTGTTGGGGGAGACAGCGGAGGTTTTGATTAGAAAGATCCGCCACAATGAATGTTTTTGCGAGTTGGGTTTGGGTGGGTTGACTCAAAGAATCAGAGTTGGAAGGGACCTCCGGGGTCATCTAGTCCAGCTCCCTGCACGATACAGGAAATTCACAAACCCCCACCCCCAGTGACCGCCCAAAAGATGACAAAGATGACCAAAAAAACCCCTCCAGGATTTGCTTCCTGACGCCAAAGTGGTGCGGGCGTGTAAAAAAGGGCCACAAAAACTGAGCGTCGATGTTGAGCGCTTTATCTGTATACAGTTTTCGAATTGCACTGTTGAGACCGGCTCGGGGATCGGACGGGGTTGAAAGGCGGTGTAAGACTTAAAGAATAAGAAGTCTCCTCGCTCAATTCAGTCCCCTTAGAGTACAGGCAATGCGCCCTCTAAGCTGAGGAGTCTTGTGAGCAAAAATTCTACTTTGTGAGCTACTGGCATTAAAGTTGGCAGGGAGCGATTTGGCTGCTGCATAAATTAGTTTGCTCTGGAGCCATCCACCCTGGGCTAAGACAAAAATGTGTGAGCCGGAGGCTAAGAAACTCGAAGCTAGCTCACACTAACTCACTTTTAGAGGGAACACTGCTTACAGGCATTGACCTGGGGCCTGACTGGTGGCCCGCCTCGGGGTGGATGGGAGCCAGTCTGTGGGTCAGGCTTCTTGCGTGGCAGGTGCGGTCGACTGGTGCCTACTACGGGAGTTCCTGGGCAGACGCGGTGAGGGGCCTTTTCTCTCTCCTCGAGGTGGAGGCTCAGGCGCAGGTCCCTGCCTGGTCGCTCTCCTTCCTCATGAGCTCCTGTCCTCACTGCATTGCTCTGCCCACTTCGGCAAGCTCGCAGAGGCAGGGGAACCCGGATCTGAGCTGCAGGCAGGCAGTCCCCCGTGTTAGGCTACCCGGGCGAAGCCTTCCACGCTCATACTGCGGCGGCAGCCAAACGCTTTGCCGTCCAGCATCCTTGAGGGCCGGCGAAGTTGTCAGTTTAGCTGAGGCGAAACCTTCGCGCAGTTTGAGGCTCTTGGGAAGCGAAGAAAGGGCGAGTTCAGGGGCCAGGAAGGGGGCAGTTGCCTGGAGGGGGGCTTGAGGTAAGGGCCGGGCAGCCAAGGGGAGGAGCTGATCTCATACCGGAGGGAGAACATTTGACAGCGACACCTCCCCCCCCCCCGCCGGGATAACCCGATCTCGGAAGCTAAGCCGGGTCAGCTAGAGAACGAAGTTTGAGTCCAGGGGCACCTTTAAGACCAATGAAGTTTTATTCAAGGCGTGAGCTGTCCCGTGCACGCACACTTCCTCAGACAAAGGGCTACCCACCTGACAAAGGGTCAGCTATAGTCAGCACTTGGATGGAAGACCACCAAGGAAGTCCCAGGAAGTCCCACCTCGGTTTGTCTCTTGCCTGAAAAGCCCACCACCAGCTGCGACGCGAGGGCCCTTCTCCTCCTCCTCCTCCTCCTCCTCCACCGCCGCCACCACTAAGGTCCGGAGAGGGGGCAAGAGAGGGACGGAGAGGGAGGGAGGCCGGGAGGGAGGGAGGCCGGGGAGGCGAAGGCCCTGGCCTGGACTCTGGCGGGGGAATCCTGCCAGTCGCGGCTTCTGCGGCGTCGCCGGGCCTGGCCGAGGAGCCCAGGGCAGGCGGCCTGGATTTCCCGGGTCGAGCTCGACTGAAAACCGACGGCGATGCTCCTGGCAGACGGCCCGCCTCCCGCCCGCCACCCGTGCGCCCGAGTCTCGCCTTTCAAAGGAGAGGCTCTTCTGTCCGGGGCTCGGGCCTTTGAGGCAGCGACGCTGTTTGCCCGGGAGGGGAGCCCCGCTCGTGGACTCGGAGACTCTGCGCTGGAAGGACCCTCAGAGGCACCCCCGGACTCACCTTCGGGGCCAAGACCGCGCCTGGGGCCGGGAGCCCTGCCACAAATCGTTCCCTGCTGGCACTCGGTCCCGAGGGGTCGCGCTCACGTTTATGCCTCCGGTCACACACACACACACAAATCCACTTTCAATCCACTTTCCAACTGGATTTTGCCAGTTCACACAGTAAAAATCCAGTTTGAAAGTGGATTGAAAGTGGATTATTTAGTGTGTGTGACCGCAGCCTATAACTTGTCTCTGTCTCGCAGCCTGTACTTGTCAAAAATATGTTTGATTGGGGGGGACGAGGCGGAAAGGGGGCCTGTCTGTCAGTTCTCTGGATGATAAGATGCAAATGCTGCTGCAGAAGAGGCGCCATTTCTCAGTCTATTCCTACCCGCCTCTTCATCTCTCGAGGATCAAGACACGTGATTAATTGCATGTGTGAAACAGTCATCATCGCTGATCAAACACCACAGGAAAAATTATACCTGATCGAAGAGGCCCCCCCCCCTCAGTCAAGCCGCATATTCCGTTGCCGGTAGTCAGGCGCCAAGGAGCTCGCAGTCTTAGGGCAAGTCTGACTCGGGAATGCGGCTCCCTGAACCAAAGCAGGGGCTTCCTTCCGAGTAAACATGTCTGGGTCCCAATTTCAGGACAGGAGTGGCAGTTATCACAACGGTAGTCCCAGCAAAGTCAACTGGCTTTCATGGGAAATAAGTAATTTTATGGCCAAAGCACTACGCCTTCACATCTCTCCATTCACCTTCTCACCAAACAGGAGAGGAAGCGAGGAAGACCGAGTGACTTCCCCTGTAGTTTGACAGTGTCATTTGACACGTTTGGGGACAAATATGTTTAGTAGAGAAGCTGTTGAGAGGCCGGCGAACGTGCTTAAGGAAGGGCCGACGGAGAGGCTGGCTGGCGGGGACCGGGGACCCCACCTGCGCGATTCTGCACCCGCTTAATCCGAAGGGAGTTGGGCGGCCCTCGGCGTTTCTGGGAAGGACCGAAGTCCATGTTCCAGACACGGCGTGAAAATTCCTCCTCCGCTTAACTGGCTCGCCTTAGCAGAGGACCCGGCGGCAGGTGGAAGAAGGGTCAGTCCCGGTTGTCTGCCTCCAGCGTTGGCTCGCTTCACACCTCAGCCCGGGGGACCCTCGCGAACGAGCGCGTGAAAAGCCCATCGCTGCAGAGGGGAGCTGGGTCGCTTTTCAGCAGAGCAGCCCACTTCGGTTCCCGTCGCACCCTGGGAGACCCACAGGATTTCGGGGGGAATCAACTGTCCAAGTCCCCTTGGTCAGATTCCTCACTTCTGGCATCGGACGAAGGGAACGCCGGAGAGCTGCCTCCCGACACTCGTGTTGTTGGTCTCTAAAGGGCGACTCCGGACTCAGATCTAGCGGCGCACCCCGAACCACCCAAGGCGGAGGACTGGAGTGGCACAGAACTGGAGCCCTCCTGGGTCCCCGGCAGGGACCGCGCGCAGTCAGCCACTCACCTCCCTCCGCGCCCGCTGACCAGCCCTGGGATCCGGTCGAACCGAACCGCGGAGCCGAGTGGGCCCCCCCCCGGCTCCCCAGCGAAGTTCGAGGCCGGCAGATACCGCCTCGGGAGGGGGAACCGGATCCGGCTGCCAGGGAGCTCCGCCGGATTAATTCAATTTATTGCGCTTGCGAAACAAAAGCGCCTCCATCCTCTTTGGACCTCGTCCCGGAAAAAGATCCAAGGCTCGTCTATGCCCATCGGGGAAGGAAGAAATCAATTACCCGCAGCCGGGTTTTACCTGGAAGGAAAGCCCGCTGAGCGGAACGGCGCTTCTCTCCTAATCGGACGCGGCTGCCCCAGAAACAGCGACTTGGAAGCGAGTCCCGCACTGAAATTAGTGGGATGTGAAACCCGGCTGCAGGGGACTCGGCGAAGCTCCCCGTTCTAGGGGGGCAGAGGCCCCGGGCCTACCGTCTGGGCCACGGGGGGGGGGGAGCCGGGTCCCTCGCAGGATCGTGGCCGCAGTTCCTTTGGGCGTCCCAGGAAATGCGCGAAGGAGCCCCGCTTTCTCCTCGTGTGGTAGGAACCACCAGGTCCACGAGGGGGGTGGAAGGAACAGGGAAGCCCTGCTGTCGAGGCACGGCCAATTTATAGCGACTTTTGAAGGGGCTTTCCAGGCAAGAGGCGTTCAGAGGTGGCTTGCCATTGCCTGCCTCTGCGTAGCAACCCTGGACTTCCCTGGCGGACTCCCGCCCAAGTGCTGACCAGGGCCGGCCCTGCTTAGCTTCCGAGATGGGCTCGTCCCTGGGCCATCGCTCCTGACTCCCCATTAACTCCCCTGACTCCCCATTAACTCCGTTCCTAAAAGGAATTCGTTTTTTCCTTCCCCTGCCCTAACTTGAAAAAGGCCCAGGCTGCCTTCAGAAGGGCTACCTGGAAGACGGCCAACTACTACTCTGAGACGCTCACGCCGACGATGAGGAGTTCGACAAGGGGGGTTCTACTGGAGACCTCCCGTCTGATCCCTTCGCTTTAACTGTGTGCTCCGCCTTGGGTCTGGAGAAAGGCGGGCTATAAAACGAATGAAGAAGTAAGCCAATAAAGAGCTGGGGTAAGCAGCATCGGCCAAACATTTCGAATACAGAGCTTCAGGGCCTTGGACTTGGACACAGCCATAAACGAGTTAATCCGGAATCCTTAGATTTCACAGTGTTACTAAAACCCAAGCAGCCGCCTGGTTTAACTCGTTTGTTCATTAGGCTACAAGCGGCAGTCCCTGGCTGGCCCTAAGGACGTCCGACTTGCCTCCACTAGAGCCAGGGCCTTTTCGGTGGAATGAGCTCCCTTATGAGATCAGGGCCCTGCAGGGACTTATTACAGGGCCTGTAAGACGGAGCTCTTCCGCCGGGCCTTCAGCTGAGGCAGCCTGAGACGGCCTCCCCCCCTCCCCGTGACCGCAGATCCTGTATTGCCAGTATCAACATCCTCTTGTACTGTGTAAATCTAATTTATTGTTTACTTTTAATTGATGTATATGCTTTTAATTTAATTGTAAATTTGCACTGCGGGCAGATCGGTTTGTATGGAACCCGCCCTGAGCCCACTGTGTCGGGAGGGCGGGATATAAATTTAAATAAATGCCGCGTAAAAGACCTGCTTCGCCCCGAAAGAGAGGGAGAGATCTGTAGCCATTTAATCTAAATCTCAAACGTTCTTGCATAGCGCTGCCCAGTCCACTCCGGGCAGAAGGGCTCCCGGGGCTCGTCGCGGCCACACGACCCGACGGCGAAGAGCAGCAGCAGCAGCAGCGAAGGAGACCGTCGGTTTCCCTGGCCAGGCCCGAGGAGAGAGGCAGGCAGGCAGGCAGGCGAGATACTCTCCCGGGCTGCTGTGAAAACCGCAAGGAAGCCGCCAAAAGGGGCCGCAGCTCCCGTCCCGACCCTCTTTAACACCTGCCCTGAACCCGGAGCGAAGGAAAGGATGCTGGCCGCGCAGGCGTCGGTGCTTTGGTCCCTGGGACGACTCGTGGAAAGCCGCCTGCGGCGAGCACAGTCCCGTGTATATTGTCGTCGTTATTCTTAGGAACGATGCGAGTTGCGACTCCCTTGTCAGGGGGAACGGACGTGTCTCTCCTGCTTTACACACTGCCCTGCGTGCTCCGTTTTGCAGCGGAACGTCCTGCCGATCCATCCTGCCGCCGTCTCCAGCGAGGGGGCTGTGTCGGGGGGGGGCGAGGAGGGGACGGCCAAGCGAGGGGGTTCCGTGTCCCGGTCCAAGAGGACCTCCGCTCGGGCGACCTTCCGCGCCAGGCCCGCCGCCGGAGCGCTCTCCCGTCCTCGCTTCCTCGCTTGGGAGGAGCATGGCGGGGGGCGGGGGGCGGGGGGCGGGGGGTCGGGCAGGCTGCCCCCCCCGCCCCGGGACCCGCTTGTCCCCCCCGGAGCGTAGGACTGCACCGCGCCGCCAGACCTCCGCGCGTTCTCTCTCCGGCAGAGGGGGAGGCTGGCATCAGTCAGGCGCAACGACTCGGCAGCGCGTCCGCGGCCCGGGCTCCGCCTTCTCACCGCCCCCCCCGCTTTGCATCGCTGAGTCGGGGAAGGTCAGTTTCTCTGCCCAACAGTGTTAAGGCTGCTGCTGCTGCTGCTGCTGCTATGGAGCGTCTCGTCCCAAGTGAAACAGACGCCATCCTCCGGGGCGCCCCGAATTATGCTTTTGCGGAGGCAAACGGCATTTAACCGACAAACAATTCAATGCAAAAAGGAAAGTCCTGGGGTCGGGGGGGACGGGACGGCGGCGGCGCTGGATCCTGGCCTGCCACTTCGTGTTTTCCTGTTTGGGGTTCAGTGTGGATTAGACGACGAGGTTAAGCATCCAGAAGCCTTCAGGTTGTCTTCTTCACCACGGAAACCACTAAAACTCAGTTCCCAATGAAAGAATAACGGGATGCGGATGGCGTTCCAATCTTACCACTTGTTACGCTTGCCGTGAAGAAGAGGTGGGAGAAGCCGGGAAGCTCCCCTGAGCTCCCAGCTGAATAGAAGGCGCTGGTTTTGCTTCAAGAGCCACCAAAAACGTTATATAATTTACCAAACAGTTTTGAAAATCCCACGCACACAGTCTATGTTGCTGAATCTGAGCACACGCAAGAAGCCCATCTCTGGCCACCTTTCCCAAGCCTGTGTGCCTTCCTATATAAATCAATGGTGCGACCTCATTTGGAATACCTGTACAGTTCTGGTCACCACACCTGGATATTATAGCCTTGGGAAAAGTGCAGAAAAGGGCAACTAGACTGATAAAAGGGTTGGAACACTTTCCCTATGAAGAAAGGTTAAAACGCTTTAGCTTGGAGAAACGACGGCTGGGAGGTGACATGATTGAGGTTTATAAGATTATGCATGGGATCCAGCAGGTAGAGAAAGAAGTACTTTTCTCCCTTTCTCACAATACAAAGAACTCGTGGGCATTCAATGAAATTGCTGAGCGGTTGGGTTAGAACAGACAAAAGGAAGTGCTTCTTCACCCAAAGAGTGATTAACACATGGAATTCACTGCCACAGGAGGTGGTGGTGGCTACAAGCATGGACTTCTTCAAGAGGTAATTAGATAATCATATGGAGCGGAGGTCCATCACTGGCTATTAGTCACAAGGTATAGATAGGGACTCTGGGGCAAGTGATGCTCTGGATTCTTGGTGCTTGGGGGGGGGCAACAGTGGGAGGGCTGCTAGTGTCCTGGCCCCACTGGTGGACCTCCTGATGGCACCTGGTATTTTTGGCCACTGTGTGACACAGAGTGTTGGACTGGATGGGCCATTGGCCTGATCCAACATTGACTTCTCTTATGTTCTTATGTTCAAGAACACACAGCGAAAAACCCCAGAAGAAGCCCAGCTAGGGTTGCCAACAGGCCTGGAGAAAAACCTCCTGCCCCTTAATAGAGGCTTCAAGCATGGCAACTGGCAGCTGAAGCTTTTGATGGCATGGAGGTCTGTAAGGACATCTGGCAAAGGACATTCCATCGAGTCTCTGTTAAAGAGGCAGGGCAATTTTCCTCCAGGCACTTGGCACCCCCTAATACCCGCTAAATCAGCTGATCCTCCACTTTCCCATGTGGGCAGGAAGGGGAAAGCAGCTGCAGGGAAGAAGCCCTAGCCAGGGAGCAGCACTTGCCCCCCCCCCGTTCCTTGTGCGAGTCACTCTCTTGACACAATTTCTGCTGTTTCTTTTCATATTAGACTAGAATAGAAAATAACTATTCTAAGTGCTCCTAATGAACAAACAAATGCATGTGACAACATACGCAAGTAGGCCTTGCTTTTTCAGCCACATAAATGTTTTCCGTGTAGCAAATTCTATATTTAGTAAAACAGACAAACCTTTCAAACAGGGGGGTGGAAGCAAAGAGAGGGAAGCAATATGGAGTTACTTTTTGCATAGAGGGAAGACAGATCAGAGGAATGATAGAGGGAGAAGGATGAATATTCCTAAGGCAAGAGAGTTTTGGTGCCATGACAAAGAAGACCCTTTCTTGAGTTGCCTCAAATGGTGAAGGCACCCAAAGTAGCGCCTCCAAAGATGACCAAAACAGATTGACAGGTTCGTATGGGAGCAGGCTAAAAGTGGGTGCCTTTTCTGGCTATGGCAGGTGGTGGTGGTGGTGCACAGAAGTGCTAGAAGAAAGGGAGGAGAGGATTTTTTTTTTACCCTTTCCCTATCTACCCACTTCTCCTTCTCCAGCCCCCTTCAAAAAAGTTTCATCCTCACAGGAGTTCCTGGGTTATCCTGATCCTGCCCGGACTTACCTTTCCAGCCTTTGATCTACTTGCACCAAGTATATTGTGTCCAGTCCCTGAAACAGCATCAGTTTGCAGGAAGGAGCTTCTCATCTCTATAATGGTGAAGGAGGCAGCATCATTGTTTTGACAGCAACAGCACATTTGTTCCTTCTGAGCTTCAGGTGATGAAATACTATTGGCAGGGCTAGCAGTTCTAGGTTATAGACTCCACATACTTTCCGATTTGTCTGGTTTCTTCATTCACTATGATCATTTCTAAGCATTTATTCCCTCTAATCAAGCTGGTTACATTTTGCATTACACCTTGCCTCATGACTGTGATATAAGGCTGAGGGATCTCCGTTCTTACTTTGTTTGATGAAGGGAGCTTTAACTCTTGAAAGTTTATATCCCCAAAATCTTGTCTCCAAGGTGTTACTGGACTAAAATCTAGCTCTTCTATTGCAGGTCACCATGGCTAGCCTCCTAAGAGTACCTTCATGCAGTGCGGCACCCATGAGGATCACAATGTTTTCAGGGGTCACCAAAACTTTATGGAATACCCTCCCTTCTGATGTCTTCCTCACCATTCTCTTTCTGGGGGTAAATGTACACACACCCTCTGACATTTTGAATTAAATTAATGATGAACTGAAATTCTTGCTGGCTATTCTACTATTGGATTTCTTTTTCTTTTTTTCTTTTTTTCAAAACTGTGTTTCTTATTTTTGGTGTACTCTAGTATTTAGTATACTCTACGAGGAAGTCGTAATTAAGGTCATTCGTAATAAGTGTTATGGGTGGTGAAACACTCTGAAAACTTTTAACAGTTATATCCAGTATAAAATTTGGTAACACAAGTAAGCCTATAGATCTGGAAATTTCAAATGTTATGCTGCCTTTCCACTCAGAAAGGGTCCCCAGGGCAGTTAAAAACATATAAACATTTAAAACAGCATTTAAAATAATATATTAAAAAATTCAATAAAAACATATAAACATATAAACATACAACACACAAAACCAGGGAGGAGGACAGTAACAGTTATTGAGGGTAGTCCAATCTTTTAAAGTCACAGGTGAGAATGACCTGCAGTGATATGGCAACAAAATCCCCAGCATTTGTCTAGACCCATTTCAACACTACAGTCTGCAATGCCACTTTCCCCCTAAGTAAGCAAACATGTAGGATGCTTAGATATTCCACTGCTAATTTGTATCCCCTCTTCTTTCCCTCCGTACTAAATCTACAAGGCCTTCTGGAAGTAGATAAAAAGGAACTACAAATGCGATCTAGGAATAAACAACAGCAGGAAACATCAGTCCTCTTCAATTTTCGACTCCTTTCTGCTCAATTATCAGCAGAGCAGACTGTTTTTTTTTCTTTCCAAATCAGCAGCATGTTTTCAAGGACACTGGTCCTTTATATGGGCCTCGACATATTACAGACGTTTCTGTTTTATACTGGGATAGTGTATGTTGCCACTGTAATTATTAATTTTACTTATCGTCATCTCCCACTTTCCTTTTGGGCCTCTTGGAAACATCTGGTGCCTCTATATGAGTAAGCAAGATGCCACTTCCGATAGTGGTGGGGGACGACGACTGCATTGCATATTGTTTGTAATGGAAAACTTAGCCAAGGTTTAGGGCTGATTTATGTGACATCGTCTGCTCAGCAGGATAAGGCTTTCTTAACACCATCCATTCTAATCCCTATCGCCTTTGACCTAGCCTGTGTCAAATTTCCATCCTGCATTGCTGGCAGCTGTAGGTTTCTAACACTGAAGGGAAGTCCTCAAGTAATTCCAACTTCTTAACAAAAACCTATTTAATGCAAATGGAAAATGGACCAAGCTGTGCAGCAACAGGATGGGAAGACTTTTGGTTGGTTATCTCAAATTGCCCCTCAGTGAAAGCTGCCCTTCACCAGAGATCCTGAGTAGGAGGGAGCCTCTTTCTGTGCATGATCAGAGGCATTCCAGTATTCAGTTCTGATGGAAATAAACAACTTAATATAGTTCTAACAGCTGGATCCAATTCTAGGGCAGAATTATACTGCTCATCCAGAAGTGGTCTGGCTTTCCTACTAGATTTTCCAGTGGTGCTTGTAGCCAGCAGAGGTTTCAGTCAATTTTGCCTGGTGTTCTCTGTGCCTCTGTGTGGAAAAGAAGTGCCTGGTCATACTCACCCACTCTTGGATAACCCAGTTCAGTGTTTACTGTAATCTATAATCCTATAGTTTGCTTCCATGTTCAGTATAAAAGTTTACATTTTGAACTGCTTAGGTGAAAAGTCGTCTTCTATTTGATCCTTTTTTGCTGCTAGTATCTTCCAGGTTAGATGAACAGAAACCTGGAGCAGGGTCTTGTCAGTGGTGACATTTGTGCCTATAGGTCTCGGTCTCTCCCCCACCCAGTGTCTGCCAGACAACACCTTTGTGGGATTTCCACCTCCAAGCAAGGATACTTTTTCCACCAGGTCTTTCCTTGCGATACTGTCACAGTTTTAAAATTATTGCTTGTGTTATTGAAAAGTTGTTGATGTTTTATGCTTTCTTTGCAGAGATTTTTTCTTTAACAGTCTTTGTTCACTGCTTTGAACTTTGGGGAAAGCTGCTTATAAATGTAATAAATAAATTATACATCTGTTTTGGATCCAAGGTTCTACACAGCAGCAGAAAAGGGGTTCACACACATAGTAGACAGCCTTGGGGAAAGGCAATTCAGCAGCCAAAGTGGATCTTACTATATTGGGACCTCTGAGATTTGTTAACATATCTGGATCAAGAAGTATCTATTTTCAGAGGTACCAGTCTGGAAATATTTCCTTTCATAAATGACAGAAATTGTACCAACACATTTTAGGGTACAATCCCAAACTTTTCAATTTAATTAAATAAAACATTTCAGGTCTAGATTGTGGGGTACTTTGCATATTGTCAGTCATGCACAGTGTGGCATGGAAAAAACAGAGCCATTATTACTTTTGAGTTGGGCTGTCTCTAAGACAGTATATCAATACATACTGATGTGCAACCATGGCATGACATAATCCATTTTAGTTTATGCTTCTTTAATAGTTTGCTTCCACTCAGTCTAAATTTGGTACCTTGTATTAAAGGGTGATGCCTACAACATCTGATTTTTTTCCTACAAAACAATTTTTATTAATTTTTCATATAAGATTGAAACAATTTACATATTCCTTAATGTATAAAATACAGGAATATAAGAACGAAAGGAAAAGAAGGAAATTTTTAACTTCAAAATACATAAATTCTAATAACATTTGAACATCCACAAATGTAAGAAACCCATATTACTCAATTATGGTAACATCATCATGCTATAGCAACTGTGGTTTTCAAAGGCTGATTTACTGATGGGGTTAATGTCTAATCTTTCCAATACAGTGTTCCATTTATTAAGAAAGGATTTATAAGCTAAATATGAATTCTGAACATTCATACCAGTTGAGATCTTATCCATTATAAAATGGTCCCAGACCTTGGATTACCATAACTGTATAGAAGGGGGGGAAGAATTTTTCCAATGTTGTACAATAGACATTTTTGCAGTGGTCAACAAAATGGAAACTAAAGATTTCACAGATGAGGAAATATTATATGCAGAACAGAGATTCAATAAAATACATTCAGGTCTGTCAGGTATTCTGTGACCTGTTAGATTATAAATTTGTTTCAACACTTTAACCCAAAAACTTTTAATAACAACACATTCCCACCAACAATGTTTGAAAGTACCTAAACTCCCACATTTCCAGCATCGTGGGGGAGTAGGATTTGTTCACATGATTAAGTTGAACTGGGGTTGAATACGAACATGATTGTAATTTTGTGATGTTTCAATGGTCTCCAGTTTTTTTCGTTCTAATAGCAGTTGTCTATAGATCTTTTTTGAACTATATTTCTTATGTTTATCTTCAAGCTGTTGTATTTTAACCATAAGGTCTTGTTTTAATTGATTCTTTCTTTTGTTATAGGCTGAAATGACTGAAACAGCTTTACCTCAAATCACTGCTTTCATGGCATCCCAAGTAATTTCCTCAGAGACACCACAATTGGAATTAAAATGGAAAATGGACTTGATTTCTTCCTCTATTTCAGTATTTGCTAGCAGATTTAATAAAATTAATTTATTTATGACCAGTTATGTGTGGTTGGCTCTTGGTCTTTCTCTGAAATAAAACATTCTACCCACGTATACAATGTATGAAGGCCTATGTCAGGATTAAAGGCATTGTTCATAAGTGAGTTGGATAGGAGGATATAATATATTCTTGAAAAGGAACCATGGCGGGTGGAATAAAAGGTGTAATCCCTGACCCCGTGGTTATAAAAGTGCCAAACATCACATAAGTTATAATGAGAAATTAAAGCAGAGAGTTCTGTCTCCTTGTCCGCAAGGAGGGATCTTTGTTGCTGAACAGGTCTGGATCTGTCTATAGCAGCATCAGCTACACAGTTGAGGTCTCCCCCTAAAATGACAGGGCCATCCTGGAAATGATCCAAGATGGCCATTGTATTTTTAAGAAAAGTATATTGACCTTCATTTGGGGCATTCACTGAGGCTAAGGTGTAAGGTGAATCATTCAGCAAACCTTTTACAAAGAGAGATCTGCCAGCTGGATCCTTTTCTTGTGCATTACAAACAAAATGCACCTGCTTAGAAAGTAAAATGGCAACCCCTCGTGACTTAGAGGATCCATTGGCCTGGAACTCTTGAGAAAACCAAAGTGATTTAAAAACAGGTAAGTCTTGGTTTCTTAAGTGTGTCTCTTGAAGCATGAGAATATCTGGTTTCATCTTAACTATTTCTGATAACACCCTTTGGTTTTTGATTCTGTTATTTAAGCCTCTGCAGTTAAGAGAGACTATCTTTATGTTAGACATCATGATTTAACTGAAATTTTGTGCATAACCATCTTGTTAGTGCCAAAACTGGCAAACAGTTCAAAGAATAATACATTGAAAAACCATAAGCCTTTACTTAGGCAAAACCTTCCAGAAAGTGCCATATTGAAAACCAGATTTGTAGTCATCTTTCCCAAAATGAAAAAAAACCAACCAGAAAGAGGAAACCACTTCATGTAACAAGAACAATCTAAAAAAATTTTGAACAGAGAACATAAAACATACAAGAACAACATGACTAATTAATATAACTATACTACCTCTCTATAAGAGGTTAAACTCTATCTTCTGCCTAAAAGTATAGCTCCAAAGCTGCACAATAAGAACTAATTTAAATTCTAAATAAGAAGCTAAGGTGAAAACTCTACCAATCATGAATTCTTGAGTTATATTACCATGACGTTATCAATCTAAATACCCTTGAGAAATATTATAGCAACAAACTATAGAATAAACACCTTCCCAAAGCTGTAGAACAGAATGTGCATGTTATGAAGGTGGTTTACTCAGGTATGTCTGTTCCTAAGATACCTGAAGGTTGATGAGTCTTGAGAATGTTCTGAGGCTGGTGAAACAGGTATAGAAACTTCAATTTGCAGCTCTGATAAAAGGTTGTAGCCTGTGGACAAATCTTTAGCAACCAGTCTCTTGCCTTGATGAATCACTAGCAGGTTGCTTGGAGGGATCCAACAAAATCTAACTCTATTTTCATTAAGTTTCTCAGTGATAAGTTTAAGTTCATTTCCTTTTTGTAGAGTTTCAGTTGAAAGATCTAAGAGGACTAGAATTCTCTATCCTTGGTACAATAGGCCTTCTTCTGTTCTAGATTTTTTGAGAATTACTCCTTTTGTACTTGCATCAAGGAATGTTACTATTATATCTCTCGGGGCCCTCTCAGTACGGTTTGATTTGGGGCCTAGTCTATAGGCCTTGTCAATTATGGGTGCAGCATTTTCCTCCAAGTGTAAGGAGCAGGCCAGCCAGAAAGTAAAAAAAAGATTTTAAGTCGAACTCACCAACCAGGTTCTCTGCAAAACCACGAAACTTCAGGTTTTTTTCTTTGAGTTTATTTTCCATGGCCAGTAGTTTGGGCCACCTTGACCGGGTTCTCCTTCAGAGTAGCTAGTTGTTCTGAGATCGGGGAGAGTGAAGCAAGAAGTTTATTGCTGATGCTCTCCTCAAGGCTTGAAATCGTGTCCAGAAAGTCCTGCCTCAAGAGCAATGTGTCCGCCTCCGACGGTGCCGCTGCTCCGTCCACCATTTTTGGAGAGTTGTTCCATCTCAGTGCTCTCTCCAACTGACTGTTTCCCGGCGAAAAGTGCTTTTTAATTGAAGGAGTCAAGTTTGTCTGATGCCTGCCTTTCCTGGGGTCAGTTCTTCCCATATCCCGTGTGAGAAGGTGGTGAGTTTATTTGGGTATTGTGAGTTCTCAAGAGCCAGGACTGGGAGCTATTTGCCTAGGCAACTGTGAAGCCCCACCATCTGATTTATTTTTAATGTATTTACGATTAACAAGGTTAAAGATATAAATTCCCTTGCAAGGTCATTTTATATTGGACAGTACTGTCAGATTCTCTCCCTTCTGATAAGAATACAAAATACAGAGGAAGACGTAAGATTTCTGTATCTCCTAGATAAACCGTTGGCTTTTTAGTCAAAGTTTTCCCTTCACCTCTGTAAGAGAACATGAAATATTAATACATTTACACAGATCAATGTAAGTATATGATATATTTAAATTCAGTTGTATTTTATCATGTTTTTTTCTTTTTCTCAGCTGATATGGTTATTACTCAATAAAGGGGGAACTGGTACAAAAAGCCTGTTTTTATTTGCAGTTCCAGTAGCTGCTTGGAAATTTTCTGGCTATGTGACAATTCTGTGTAATCCTGGCACTCAGGTAGGTAGTTATGTTGACCTGAAGCAGCAGAACAAATCCACTGGACTCAAACTTTGTTCTAATCCTGGCATTGTGTTTCATATTCATGATGATGGCACATGGATTTTCTTTTAATCCTTGTTTCAAAGTATTTGGGATTACTCCTGTAGCAACGTATTTCACAAACACTTCATTCCCCCCTCCCTGTTTTTTCAAAGCTGAACATGAGAGGTACTACAGAACTTGTTATGATAGAACCATCTTGGAGATCTTTGCTTTTTGGCAAATGGTTTTGTAGCTTTCCGTTCCCAATCTTACTTCAGTTTTTTTACTCCCTCTCCAGTCTCATCTGCTAGGTCAGTGGTCTTCATCTCATGGGTTGGGACCCTCAGGTGGGTCAAGGAACCCCACCTGCTGGGTTGTAAGAATGCCCTGCAGAACCATCAGGTTTTGGGTTTTTTTGTTGCATTTTGGAATAGGGTTGCCAGCCTCCAGGTGGGGCCTGGGGATCTCCTGCTTTTACAACTGATCTCCAGCTGACAGAGATCAGCTCCCCTGGAGAAAATGGCTGCTTTGAAGGGTGGACTCTATGGCATCCTACTATGCCCCTCCCCTCCCCAAACTGCGCCCTCTCCTGGTTCCATCCCCAAAGTTTCCAGGTATTTTCCAACCCAGACCTGGCAACCCTATTTTGGAAGGACCTTTTGCCAGTGAACACATATAGGCAGCAAGGGCCTCACACTTCCTTCTGCTCTTGGCACACACGGAAACAGGCAAGACTACATGAGGTTACTCAGCTGTGGAGAAGATTCCTTTTTATCATAAGCAAGGCTTTTCATGTTCCTGTCACATTACTGGGTTGTGGCTTGAGCTAGTGTGGCGCAGTGGTTAAAGTGACTGACTGTAATCTGGGAGCCCCAGGTCTGACCCTTAGGGTTGCCAACCTCCAGGTGGTGGCTGCATATCTCCTGGGACTACAACTGATCTCCAGGTGACATATCTGTTTAGCTGGAACTGGCCAGTTTGGAAGGTGGACTCTATGACATTATACCCCACTGAAGTCCCTCCTCAGTCTCAGCCTCCAAAATCTCCAGCTATTTCCCAACCTGGAGTTGGCAACTGTATAGTCCCCACCCTGCCATGGAAGCTTGCTGAATGGTCTTGGGCCAGTCACACAGGGTTGTTGTGAGGATAAAATGGAAGAGCATGCTGTAAAACTGCTTTTGGGCCCCCATTGGGGAAAGGTGGGGAGGGATAAGTAAATAAATAGAATGTGATAGAACAAAGTTTGAGTCCAGTGGCACCTTTAACAAAGTTTAATTCCAGGTGTAAGCTTTCCTGCTCATGCAAGTGTGTGCATGCTGTGTGGAGTGTTATCAATTTTTTCTTAAAGAGACAATTCCATAGAACTATAATGTGGGAGATTAGAAAAGCAGTTTTCTTAGCCTCCCCTCGTGTTATGGGGAAGAGTTAGGGCTGCCAACTCTATGCTGGAAACTTCTTGGAAATTTGGGGGCAGTGTAGGGTTGCCAGATCTGTGCTGGAAAATACCTGGAGACTCTGGGGGTGGAGCCAGGAGAGGGCGCAGTTTGGTGAGGGGAGGGACATGGTAGGATGCCATAGAGTCCACCCTTCAAAGCAGCCATTTTCTCCAGGGGAGCTGATCTCTGTCAGCTGGAGATCAGTTGTGAAAGCGGGAGATCTCCAGGCCTCACCTGGAGGCTGGCAAGCCTAGGACAGTGCCTGTGAAGGGGAGAATTTGGGAAAGGTTAATACCATAGAGTTTGCCCTCTCTCTGACTCTGCTATTTTCAGGGAAGGAAATGATTTCTGCATAGCACCAATAGCAGTATTAAGCAGCAATTTACTTATAATGTTGCAGTTGGGGATGTGTATTAGCTTTGTTCTTACCCCCGCCTCACTACAACAATACCATGAGGAAACTGTCCTATAGTCAGAAAACTACACACCCCAATATGCAACCCTTCGGCATACAAAAAAAATCCCTCATAACGTCACGACGTACGACGGTCAAGAAAAAATCTCTTCCCTTTCTGGCGCCTTTGCACCCCGCCCCTTAGTCACATGATGTTTCGTGACGCAACGCGACTAGAGATGCTTGACGCACCCGGCCTCTAACAACTTTCTCTTCCGTCTTCTGGGGGAGGAGGTTCCGATTGGCTTTTGAAATAACCAACGACAGCTTCTCCTTCTCCTTTAGCAGCCAATAGAATGATAGGGAGGGCGGTACTGTAGAATAGCAGGTTAGTTCGTGTGTCTTAGTGTGGAAGTCCGAGAGGGGGGATAGGAGGAAGCTGGTCCCCGTTAAAGGTCCAGCAGAAGTGGAGGAAAGTTGTGCCGAGTTTCTAACGGCAGGGTTTGACTAGGTCCTGTCAGGGTTATAAAACACACCTTGTCCTGCTGGGGGGTAAAATATCTCGGCAGCCGCCGGCCGCAGAATGGAGCAGGCAGCACCTAAAAGGTAACGAGTGAGCGCCCCGCCCCCGCCCCGCGAGAGTGTGTGACCCGAGGGGGGTGGTATTTGGGGTATAAGGAGGGAGGGAGGCTGGCTGTTTGGCCTAGGCCGCAGCTCACAGCTTGTGGCCGCCTCCTTCGAGGGCTCCTGCTTCGTCCTTGTCCTCGAGCCTGGGGAGGTTTCTCTGTTATCAGTTGTCGTCCCTTCTCTCTCTCTCTCTCGCTGGCTTGCGGAAGGGAGGGGGGAGTATTTCTCCCTTTCTCTCCCCCCCCAATAGTGAAGTGCGAGTGGCTCTTCGTGTGTAAACATAGCCTGCTCAGTGGGGGCCCAGAATGTACGGTTGCCAGCTCTAGGTCAGGAAATAGCTGGAGATTTTGGGGGCGGAGCCTGAGGAGGCGGGGTTTGGGGAGGGGAGGGACTTCATCAGTGGGGTATGATGCCATAGCGTTCACCTTCCAAAGTGGCTGTTTTAACCCAGGCGAACTGATTTTTGTCATCTGGAGATCAGTTGTAATCCCAGAAGATCTCCAGCTACCACCAGGAGGTTGGCAATCCAACCGGAATGTCATTTTCCCATCCTCAGCTTACAACCACTATGGGAGGTATATTAGGTTCAGACAGAATGGTTGTTCTAAGGTCACCTAGGATGCTTAAAGGCAAAGTGGGGATTTGAATGTGGGTTTCCCAGTTCCACACTGATATTCCCACCTCTGTACCATAATGGCAACCATTACCCCTTGTGACAAAAATGTTACACAGGTGCATCCCCTCCCTGCCAGATGATGCGTTCCTGAGACTGTAGAGCCAATGTGATGCCACACTTTGGGTTAAATTCCATTCCCTGCTGGGCTCTGAAGCTCCTTCTGTGAACTCTATCTCTCTCAGCTTAACCTACTGCATATGGTAGTCATGAGAATAAAATAAAGCATGGGTGACTTTGTAGGGATGGACCGGGAGACCAAAAGCACCTTGGGAAAGGACACACCCTCATCTGATGGATGGTTATGGAGTCAGCTAAAGAGAAAGGAGGAACTGCCATGCTCCTCCTTGCTTGCCACGTGGCACCTGGATTCAGAGGCTAAAGCAAGGGGAATGTCGTATCCATGTTCCTGGAGTCTTCTGAATTCTAGTTTGACATTCTGACCACTGCTATGGGTATGTCCCGCCTTGTTGGCCAGCCAGAGCACCTCTATGCCTGAGCTCCTCTTTGCAGGCCAGACCTGTGCTCCTTCTAAACTGGCCCCACCTTGAGGATGAGTGGGGCTCAGGGCAGTAACCCACTGGGATTTTTCCTAGCAAAGTAAATGGCCACTCTAACCTGGTTCCTTTGGTGAAGGAAGATGTAACAGGAGTCTAGTCACATCTTGAATACTAACAACATTTATTCTACCGTAAGGTTCCAGAAGTTAGAAGTGCTGCTAGACATATATTTAATTTTGCTGCAACAGACTAACATGGCTATGCCCCTGGAATTTTCTTGGAGGATGGAGCAATGCAAAGTAACGGACAATCTTGTCCTTGTTCTCTGGGATCCATCTTCTGATACTTATGTGTTTGTAGGCTAAAATCCACCCACAATACTGTTCAACTGCTGTTGCGCATGTTATCCCTGTTAAGGGATAACAGATTTATGGTGTAGGAGCAGTACCCTCCCCTCATACTTGGTGATTTTGTGTATTTCCCCCCTTGGAATGCCCCCCACACAGTCCCATCTGTGGTTCAGTGGCAGGGATGAAGAAGAATCCCCACTTCAGACCTCCCTGCTGGTCCCTCCCTTGTGGCAGAGGGAATGTTTCATTTTCCTGACTCTCGTTCACTCCCGTTGATGCTCTTAAGGGAGATCTCCTGAGCTGTCTGACCTCTGCTTCCTTGAAGGGGTGTGGGAATGGGGGCTTGGGTGATTTGCTGTTGCTTCATTTGCCTGAATTACCATTCATTTTCTGGAAGAATATAGATAAAAATGATCTGTGTCAGGGGATGATGCTGGAATTTACTTGATGAAGCACTGGATGTAGGAGAGGGAAGTTCACTTGTAGGATACTAACAATGCTATTGTAACGCTTTCCAGGGTTTAAGCCCTATTGCATAGACCTCAGTAGGATGCAGAGTAGACCAGTTTAGGCTGGGTCTCTGAATGGTGCAAAAATAAACGGGAGAGAGGGAAATACTGTATTTACAACACATGCACACAGCTGGTTTACATATGTCCAAAAGACGGTAGGAAAGCGAGAGAAAACAGACTAATTGTTAACTATATTAGTATGAGAACACTGTGTACCTAATTATTCTGTCTCCTTGTCTCAGTGTTAATTTTTCTTAGGCTGGGTAGATAATGTTACATATCTTGAACTTCTGTACAGTTCAGCACCATATTGAAAGCATGATTGTAACTTGTGCTGTTGCTGAGTGCTCTTGCCCTGAACTGCAAAAATATCTTGGAACACTTTGATCAGGATAGTTACCCACATTAAGTCCCTTTTGCTGTTCATAGGTGACCAACTACTGGTTTATATTTGAGGGAGGGTAGAAGATGCTAATTTAAAACTTGATGGTTTTTAAGTCTTGAACATATTAGTCCTGGTTGTGTATGTTCCAAGGATCGGACCTTGGAACCGGTCTGTACTCAGACACTTCATATTCTTTTCAGATCTTGTGGTAATGCCTAAACTTGCTGGGGAATTAAACCGCCAAGCTTTTCAGTGTGGAACTTGTTTTTTCCAGATAGTCATCAGTTCCCCCCCATGATCTGAAAAATTTGCTTATCTTGAGATGCTTTTTGGGGCCCAGTGTTGATTTCTCCCTTAAATGTCCTACCTTCTTCCCACAATATTTGTGTGTGTGTGTGTGCTAAGTCACATTAGGTTGCAGTGTAAGCTCCAGAATCACTGTTGCAGTTACTACTCTGTTTTTTAAAAATGCATGATATGTGAACTTTGTGTGTAGTATTTACTTCCCTGCCCCCGTCGTTCCATTGAAACAGGTAGAAAAAGGACAATGTTTGAGATTTTATGACTGAACCCACCAAATAGGTTTAGTCACTGCAGTGGGATTTCTTGAGGAAGTGGATAGAAGATACGTCATGCTCTGAGATAGTCCCCCTCATCTGCATTGGACTGCAAAAAAGAAGAATAGTAAGTAAATATACAGAGGTAGCAAGCCTCTGGCTACTAGTGCAAAGAGTCAGAATCGGGGTAGGCCTTGGCCTCTGTGCATGTTTGTTGGCCCTCCAGCCCAACTGGTTGGCTGCTGTATGAAACAGTATCCTGGGTTAGATGGACCATTGGTCTGATCTTGTTTTGATATGAACAGAGCACTATGAGGCTCTCTTGGTTGTCTCATACCTAATTTTTAAAGATGCTTATGCGCAGAACAAGAATTTGGAAGCTCTCCTACAGGATTCCTGTAGTCTCTTGCCTTTAAAATTGTTCATGAGAGCACAACAGTCCAGGCACTGAAAACAGATTCTTAATGAAGCACTAAGAATGCTAAGCTCACATTGTTCCAGCTTCCTTTAACAGAATACTCGGCTAACTCATGGTTTTTGATTGGCTTTGTGAGGGATTGGCTAGTGTTTGGTACTGTCTTAAGTGATACATGATTGAAAGGGAATATATAGTGCAGACTGCATCACAAATTTGACTTTTTGATCTCAGATTCAGTTTTGTATTGCATAGAAACATAGTGAAACAGAAAACAAGTTTGGGGAAAAAATTGCTGTGGTAACCAACCTGAAGATGCTCTATATGAGTCAATTTAGTTCCAGTTTGAACACATCGCTTAGTGGGTCCAAATCAGTGCAGGTGAAGTGAGTCCATATACGCAGTTTAATATTTGCTTGCTTGTATTTGGTAACATTTGGAATTCTGATACAGAAATTAATCTAATGGTCTAACAATATCATTCTAAGCAAAATTACAGTCATCTAGGCTTGTTAACCTCAATGGATTTTGAAGGTTGTAATTCTGCTGAAGATGGTTCCATAAGAATCATTGGGTAAGTTTATATTACTGAATCACAGTGAAATATGTTTAGTTAACTGAAGCCTTATGGGTGAACTTCTGCAAATGGGAATTCACATAATGGAATACTCAGAACAAACAAAAATCCTTCTCTGTATAAAGAAAGTAGATGTTGAAGAAAAGGATTCCAACTTTGTCCTGTTCTTGACATACTGGTTTCTACATGCAGGATTTTTAAAATGAGGTGGCATTCATTCTGCCCACCCCATTTTTAAGGGCATAAAAATCAGATCCCAGAAAGAAGGAGACTTTTGGGAATCTCTGGATGTAGTAGAAAAAAATATGCCATTTGCAGTAAACTTTCATGGTGTGATATACAGTGATGGCTGGTGCTGCTATCTGCACATAGGCATCTCTTTGACATCTCCATGACTGTCTAGTGCCAATTTGGCTCTGCCATCATTGGTACCACTGTTGCAGGAGGAGAGCACCAGGGCAGTAGGATGAATCTCGGGCCATCTTCCAGAAGCAGTTGAGATCCCCAGAAACTACATTTTGGGGAGTCATGCAGACGTCAGGCAGGAAGGGGGAGGCAGAAAAGAGTGGGTTTCTGCTTGCAATCCTTGGGATCCAACCCTGTTTTTTTGTAAAATGTCAGTTTCTGTAAACAGAGTATGTATGCTAGGGTTTTTTTAAAAGTACAGCTGCATATTCTATTTGTTTTACATATGTTTATTCTTTCAGGGTGCAGGATTTCAGAATTTCAGGATGATGGTGGGGCTCTAAGACTGAGGTGACAATGTAATGGAGAGAGAGAAAGTTATGGAGATGGCTGTCAGGACATGTATATGTTGTTAATGGAGGAAGAAAGTGGAGGAGAGACACCTTTACAATCCAGTACATAGCATCATAGAATGTTAGAGTTAGGAGGGACCTTGCAGGTCATCTAGTCCAACCCCCTGCACTCTGCAGGAGCATAGCCAAAAGATAGCCCTACATACCTACAACATACCCGAAAGATGGTTGTCCAGTCTCCGCTTGGAAACGTCCAGTGAAGGAGCATCCGCTATCTCCTGAGGCAGGCTGTTCCACTGCTCAACCACTCTTACAGTTAGGAAGTTTCTCCTGATATTTAGCCAGTAATGACTCCCTTGTAATTTCCACCCATTAGATCTAGTCTTGCAATCCGGAGCAAGAGAGAATAGATTTGCTCCATCTTCTCCATGACAGCCCTTCATATACTTGAAGACTGCAATCATGTCCCTTCTAAGCCTTCTCTTTTAGGCAACGACGTCCTACTGTTTGTATTACAGAAGGAAATGCAAATGCTGCTTTAAAAGGACAGTGTCCAGTGAAAACAGCCTTAGGAGAGAGAATTTATTGTGCAGGCTTTTAATGTCATTGTGGTCTGAGTGCACAGTCCAGCGGTTTCAGCTTATTGAAATATTTAGTAGTTGTTGTCTATTTTCTTTGCCCCTTTGAGGGCTGGAAACTTGGTGGTTTTTTTAAAATAAGTAAAGTGAAAGCAGAAATTCCTAATTTGCCTTCACTCTGTACTAGAGTTGAGGTTTATGCTTGTGCAACAGACTTGGGTAGAATACAAATACATGGAGCATGCTTTCTGAAATTTTTGTTGTGCTGATATCACAGGAAAAGGCACTGGTGCAGATGTTTCATATTACAAGAAATCAGATAATTTAAAAATAGATTCTAGTTCTACTGTTGTACTTTCTTTGTCTTTTGCATCTTGTTTTTAATCATTTCTTTTACTTGGAATGTCAGTGTTGGCTCCCATGAAATGCAATGCAAAAAGAAGGGAAAGTGAGCTTGGAAACTTTTTAAAGGTTCCTCTTGCAATAGATTGTTTATAAGAATAGTTGTGAACAAGATTTTTTTTTTTTTGTGGTTCATATTTGCCTCCTGCCCCATGCTAGGCTATACAAATTTGGATTTGGGGGGGAAAAAGCTCTCGTTCCCAACTTCTGTAAACATGAGAACTGCCTACGATTTCCATATATAATCTCTTCTCATGTTTTTAAATTAAGGAAGCTGTTTGTTTTTACATGTGGCTATAAATATTCAAGTGTTCATAAGCAATTTGTTCTCTTACAGACTAGTTTTCTTAACTCTGTTTTTAGGGTCAGGTGCCACTTCTAATTTAAAATGAGCCGAGCCTGATAAATCTCTGCAACAAATCACTGTAACAAGCAAAGAGACAACATGGCAATTAATGGAAATTCCCTGGCTTTGTTTAAAAACTAAATACAGTTGTATTCAGTACTGACTTTGGCACATAGGACATGCTAAGAACTTCAGTCCCAGTTTACATACTTTCAGGCTAGTTATAATACACAAGTATGGCCAAAGCACATTCAAAGGATCAGATGTGCAAAGGGGGAAAGAACACTGTGAATGGTATGGGGTGAAGTTGTAAGAAGAGGCATAACACAAAATTGATTTTTTGGCCACCAGGCTTTGGGCGACCCATACGTTTTTGTAAGCTTAGCCGAATAATGGTGTCTCAGTACTGTACTATACCCTTTCGTACAACCTATGTCTGTATATACTGTATTGCAGATATTGTGACTATATAAAAATCATAATATGGTGGGAACAACGGTGTTCTGAAGCTTTATGGCTGGTGTCCAAGAGTTATGAGCTTCCGAATTGCTGCTGCTATTCGTATACGCGTGTAGGCATTTAAACTGACAAAGTGCTATACATTTTTGTTGACAATGTTGCCCTTTTAACCACGTTATAACTCTGGTAACTGTTTTTCATAAAACAGATGGAGACCCTTCAAGGGCTTGCCCAAGTCATGAGTCTCTGGCAGAGACAAGATTTCAGCCGAGGTGTCCTACATTGTTTGGGGGCACTTCATACATTACCTTAAAAAAAAAGTACAATTTTTAATGTATTTATGTAGGCTTCTTCAATCTGAAGAAATATGATAACATGGCTACATTTCAGGTATCCAGAAGAGCAGGGGTCCCCAACATGGTGCCCACGGGTGCCACAGTGCCCTCTGACACCTTTCTTGATGCTCACCAAGTGTTTTTAGAAAGTGGGTGGGGCCACACAGGGCTCTTCCTCGTCATGGCTTCTCATGGGCCACTGGAGATCTGAGATTGGCTGTGCAGATTAAAATAACAACATTGCTTCAGCAGCCGCTGCAACCCCCAGTGTTGGCTTGTATATTTAAGTTATCGCACTCCCCCCCCTGCGCTTGGGCTTCCGCTGTGTGTTTGGTCTCATCTTCTGTGGTTGGCTCATCCTCCTGTGGCAGCTGTTTTGTGGCTGCGCCCACCACCTTGTATCAGAATTCCAAAGGTGACCCACGGGCTCAAAAAGGGTTGGAGGCCTCTGCTAGAGCAATCCTAAACAGAGTTACATACTCGTTGCAAACAATTGTTTATATAGGCACCTGGGATCTACTGCAGCAGCTCTCACAATGAATGTAAACTTGGTGGCAACCATGCTTTGCTGCTGTGGTGTGGCCATCAGTGCCTGTCCAGTGGAACACAGCATCTTGTCATAGTTTTTCATTTTCCTTATAAAAGTTGTTTATTGCACACATCTGGTGCTGGAGAAGACTCTTGAGAGTCCCTTGGACTGCAAGGAGATCAAATCAGTCAATCCTAAAAGAAATCAACCCTGATTGTTCCTTGGAAGGCCAGATCCTGAAGCTGAAGCTCAAATACTTTGGCCACCAAATGAGAAGGGAGCATTCACTGGAGAAGACCCTGATGCTGGGAAAGATTGAAGGTCAAAGAAGAAGGGGACGGCAAAGGATGAGATGGTTAGACAGTGTCATTGATGCAACGAACATGAAATTGAGCAAACTTCAGCGGACAGCGGAAGACAGGAGGGCCTGGCGTAATCTGGTCCATGGGGTCGCGAAGAGTCGGACTCGACTGTGCGACTGAACAACAACAACAAAAATTGCACACATCAGATATCCTGGAATACAATAGTCATTTAGGTAAAGGTGAAGGTTTCCCTTGCTTGAAAGATAGTCGAATCTGAATCTAGGGGGCGGTGCTCATCTCCATTTCCAAGCCCAAGAGCCAGTGCTGTCCAAAGACTTCTCTGTGGTCATGTGGCTGGCATGATTAAATGCCGAGGTGCATGGAACACTGTTACCTTCCCACTGAAGCGGTACCTATTTATCTACTTGCAATTTCTTGCTTTCGAACTGCTAGGTTGGCAGGGACTAGGGCCGGAGACGAGAGCTCACTCCATCACGCGGCATTAGGGTCTCGAACTGCCGAACTATAGACCTTCCAGTTTGCAGCTCAGCGTCTTAACCTCTGAGCCACCGCAGCCCCCACAACAGTCATTTAGTAAAACACAAATTAAACAAAAATTACCCCATCTTCCAGGATAGATATAAATTACCTGCCTACCATTTTTTCTGCTCACCTTGACCCAGAGAGTAGTCCATCTTTCTGTGTTATACCTCTGAGGATGCCAGTCACAGCTACTGGCGAAACGTCAGGTCCTACAGTGCCAAGACCATGGCTACACAACCCGGAAAATCTACGGCAACTAATGAACTCTGGCCGTGAAAGCCTTCGACAACAACAATTACTATTCTTTACCACTCCAGCACTCTTGTGGAGGAGGAATGCCAGAGGGTAGAAACACTTGCTCTGGTTTCTCCCATCTGTTGTTGGAATTTTACTAAGAGAACATGAAAGGGAAACCACACCCTACATCTTATCTTACCCTGGACCATATCAGTGGGGAGAAAAGGGTGCATCTGCTGGCCTGCCACACCTAAGGAAACGGACCTACGTTTTTTGTGGTGGTTTGCTTATGTTGTTGGGGCAAAGAAGCTGCTGTTCTTTCCCTCCCTTCAGCAAAATGCATTTTGCAGCTGCAGTTCAAATCCCAAAGAAAAAACTTTACTTGAAGAAGCAAGGTAACATGGTTGCATTAAAGTACCCAGTGGAGCAATGCTAAACAGAGTTATGTCTTCATAACTCCACTGAACTCGGTGGATCTACTGCTTTGAATATCTGCACTTATGGGGCAGAATCGTAGGGTTGGATTCAATGCAAAATTCCTACCTGTGCTAGAACCCTTGCGAAAGTGGAAATGCAAGGAAGTGATAGCCCCTAGCATTAAGTCAAACATTTCATCCCCACTTGTGTTTTCACCTGTGCAAGATCTTGTGCAAACCAATTTCTTCTATGGCTTCAGACCAACATGGCTACCCACCTGAATCTATTTATTGTTTATGTTTGTGTAAGATGCCTTTCCTCCAAGGATGCAGTACAACATTTTAGCCTCATAACAACTCTGTGAAAGAGATTAGATTTGAGTGTTATTCACTGGGTAGACTTTAGTTAATATCGTAAATATGTGGGAGTTGAACCTGGGTTTCCCACATTCAGGCCCAAGTCTGTAGGCGTTGCACAATCTGAAATAAGCTGTTATTAAGAAGAGAACTGAAGTACAGCTTAAATTCAGAATGGAAGCAGAACTATAGACCTTCATTTAGCCAAAAAGTACTTTTACTTTAGGGGAAACTGTATATTTTGACCAATTATTGAGAGGAGTGGTGTGCATCTTCCAGCTTGTTGATTGCAACCATGGAAAACAAATAATACTGTGTAGTTTGAGGAGAAATACTCAAGCTGCGAGGGAAAATTGCAGTTTACGTAGCTAGCAGTGACTTAGGGAGCTCCTTGGCTTGAAATGATAATGTGTTGGGCATAGCCTGTCATGTCTCTCTCCCTCTCTCTTTGCCATATCTTCTACCGCAACATGCTGTGATAATAGCACATTCTTCTATGGGCAGGTCTTTTTTGTCAAAACTGGGTTGTACTGCATCAAGCTCAGTCTTAGCCCTGTGTAGTCCCCCCCCCATGTATGTCTTTCAAGAAGACTTCAGAACAATTTTTCTGTGGCTGATTCTGAGAACAATTTGACTTCCTGATTTTATGAGGGAGCCTCCAGCATAGCAGGCAAATGTCTGGCCAGAGTCTTAGTGGTTTGCATATATGGAAGGGAAGTGATATCAGTGGGACAACTTGTTGTGCTGTGTTGGCTTTTACTTGGACAGGCGTTTCTCCTCATTTACCGACATTTCTTGCCATGAGTGGGCAGTACTATTCTGCTTGAATGTGCTAGTTATGTAAGGAGCTGGCTGTGAAGGCCCTGTTTGTGTGCTTTCATAACCACTGCACAATATATATATATGTGTATATTTACATGAAAACACCAGCCTGCAAGTTCCTAGAGACTAGTCCTTGTTTGAAAAAGTATGTCATGTACTGGAGCATGGGCTGGCGTATGCCACTGTCAAATCATTGGCATCTAAGAGGGGTGTTGGCCCGTTGTTGTATTATACCAGCAACAAACAGGTCAGTATTAAAATTTCCAGGCTTGGATGCTGTTAGTCCCTTCTGTTAAGTTCAGCCATATGACACTCTTCTGCTAAGTCTTCCTTCAGTGGAGAATGGTTTTATTTTTCTGGAGGGAAAAGTCTGTCATAGAGAGCCTTTCCATTTTGAATAATATCTTTCTCTGTTGGAAGGGAGTCATAGGGTTGGATCTAGCCAGCTTTTTCACTCAGCCCCATCGAATTCTCCTCTTTACTCCATTCCCGGATGCCTTTTGTCTTTGCCTAGGCTTTTTGGTAGTCTTCTCCCTTTTTTGCACCAGCAGAAAATTTGGTAGAATGCAGCACTCAAATTTATTTACTTCTCAAGTGGCAATTTATGTTCCACCTACTAATATTTTGACCTGTTGGCACATCGTTTTACACAATTGCCTGCATCCTCTATTATGGTTGGAAGTAAGATGGCAGGATATCCTTAGAGCAAGATCAGTCTTTCTTCCAGCCTTGAACATCTTATAAGGTTTGAATTGGAATGTTAGAACTTTCAGGTATAGGGTTACTAACAGAGACCTCCAAATCAATAGGGGATATTGTGGTACTTCGTATTAGTCTGTCTCACTCTCTTAAAGAAACCTCACCTTCTTTGCCAAGACTAAGTCATAACTGTCCAGTTTGTCAGCAGGAGCACATGTTGTGCAAGAAGGCCTCATAAGATTGGCATGCACCAGCACGCTGATGGGAATGCAGCATGAAGCAACAGGAATACAATTGCAAGCAAATCCATTTTTTTTATTGTTAATAGTGCTGTCAAGTCTTTTAACTGTTTTGACTGGATCTTGTTTCAAACTGTAACATTTTCTCTCTGTAACATTTGTGTCCCCCTCCTTTCTGTTTGCAACCCTTAATGTAAACACATCTGCCTGATTGAATATATGCTTCAAGCATCTGATGAAGGGGCCTTACCTGGTGAAAGCATATGATGAAATAAATCTTGTTCGTCTCTAAGGTGTCGCTGGATTTGTGTTTTATTTAACAAAAGCTACTAAGCCAGAATTATTTTTATTACCCCACCCGTTTCCATATACTTACTTTAATCATTCTGGACATATGGACAAGGGAGGCCAAACTCTCTCTCCCCCCCATTTTGTCCCAGTTTTCATGCCATTGCATGCTTGTCTTCTTGGCAGCTAGGTGACTTGTTTGTTAATAGGTCTGTTAAGGATTAGGAATGTAAATAGATTACAACTGTGTATGTGTGGCGGGGTTCATTTCTCTGCAATACTTTTATTTACCTAAATGATGCCCCCCCCCCATTTTGTGCCTCCCTCAGTTAACTTTTTGCTTTTGTACCATTGGGTTTTGTTGGTCCTGCAAGTTGCAGGTAATCTCTGTCCCATTCCCTAACGACTTAAATATTATAGCTTCACTGATGTCAGTGGAGCTGAATCATCATCAGTTGTTGTTCCCCCCTACTTTCTTTATTAACCTTGTTGACTCAATTGCAAATCATTAATTGTTGTGTATTTCTATTAGCAAGCTAAAAAAGCTGAGTGAAGACAGCTTGACCAAGCAGCCCGAAGAAGTCTTTGATGTCTTGGAGAAGCTTGGCGAAGGGTATGTGGAATCTGTGTGTGCCAGGGTGGGTGGGGCAGCTGGGCAGACTCCAAACAGGCAAATGCAAATCATAGTGTGAGTGGTCTTGAGCACAGGTAGAAGCCTCACTTGAGCCAGGGTCCACAGCCAAGTAATCCAGGCAGATCTTGGGCTGAGAGGTAGACTAGAATATAAATGTTGTAGAAGGCCTAGCAATCTTTGTTTTTTTAAAAAACATGGAAACAGCTTTGGGAAGGTGCAGTTGTGGGTGATGTTGAAGGGAAAGTTTACTTCTTTTCCCGCCAGCTGTTTTTTAGAGCTCCAAATTGCCTTCTCCTTCTGTGTACTGCATGTATGTTTTGCCTCTGAGGTCAGCTCTACTGCTGTTGGGGCTGAAGGCATCCCACTGGGCACAGTTTTTCTTTCCTTTGGAGCGCCAGCAGTGTGTATTAACTAATATTTGTACAGCAAGTGATGCTGCCTCCCACATGCTACTGAGGCACACTGGCAGGGATTTCCAACATGGCTGTCACTTCGTACAAGAAAAAAAATCATACAGTACTTTATGCACATGTGCCTACTGAGAACTGATATTTATCAGAGAGAAGGCGAAAGCATAAATATACTTTTCCCTTTAAATATGCACTTCTTGAATTGTGCTTGTGAATGTGCATTAAATCCAGCAAAGCAGTATTGGAACCTAATTTTGCTAGGTGTTTATACAGTAATTGAAAAAATCCTTACAATTTCAATTTGAGTAGTTCCTTAAGCATAGGAAATATTCTTGAAAAAGCAGCCTGCTGCTTGTAGATACATAATATCTTGGTTAACTGCCTCAATTGAGATGTAAGAATGTACAGAAATGGCACTTCAGCTTTGTAAAAGGTTACTGTTACTAGATTCCTGTTGCTACGTTTTTTGGTATAAGCAGGATTAGTTTAAGAGGTGGGTCTGCCCTTTGTCCCTAACTTAACAGTAAGTCTTCAAATTGCATGCTTCAGAAGTATCAGTCCTCTTTGGTAAAATGGGATGCTTTGCTAAAACTAGTGATTGGTAGCAATTGTCTTTGAACAAATAAATCGGCATTGTATTACCCAGCCAGATGTTACATATGGAGTTGTAAAAAATAGAAAGTAGTACTAGTAGTAGCTTTTATGATATTTAGTGAATGTCTTCAGAAGTCATGAAGTAAAGAATGAGGACATTTCTTAACAGCCAAGGAGAACATGATTCCTCCTGCTCTGATAACTCTTGATTATTTTTAAGTCATTTAAATAAGTATGACCCATTTACTCATTCAGAAGTAATTCAATAATTTAGAAGGAGATTGTATGGAAACTGACAATATGTAGTTCTAAACTTTTTTAGAAAGGAGGTGCAACATGATTTAAGTTGGGAGGAAAGTCCCAAAAGCTGCAGCCTAACAAGAAGCAGAAAAATAAGTGCCGTATTCCTGTTCCATTCATTTAATCATGTGTCCTATGAGGGGAAAAAGGGAATTGTGCAAAACAGGAAACTGATAAACATAGAAAGAATTACTATATTTTACGTATAAAAACATTAGGCCATGGGAGGCGTATGTAAATCAAACATGTACAATTGGAGAACTCAAGTTACCGACACAAAAATGGAAATCCAAATCCATGCCTGTGTATTAAATTATACAGGTGAATAGACTCTGTGATGACATTTATTGGCATCTGGTCAGAGGTGTAATTGTTAGGTTCTAAGAAAGTATACGCCAGTTAGGAATGAAAAAAAAACACCCTTATTTTCTCCCACACTGAAGACATTAGTCTCTTGGTGAGATTTTTTAGTAAGTTATTTAAGCCCCTCTCATTAATGGCAGCCATTAATTTTGGGGAAACTGAAGGTACAATAGGGGTGAGAAATAGATTTTCCTAATCTTTGGAGCTGTGGAGCAATATTGACTCCCTTAAATAATTTCTTGAAGGAATATCCATAGGAGTATCTTCTTGGAAGATTTCCCCCAAGAGATAAATATCTTGTGATGTTGGTCCCACTGCTGGATCTCCTGATGGCACCTGGTATTTTTGGCCACTGTGTGACAGAGTGTTGGACTGGATGGGCCATTGGCCTGATCCAACACTGGCTTCTCTTATGTTCCTATGTTCTTATGCTACAGTGAAATGGCTACACTGAGAGCTAAACAGTTCCTTGTAATTCATAAAAGTGCATAAAGGAGCAATTTCTTTGTCTTGTCTTATTGTTCCCAAATATTATAAACAATACCTAATGCTCAATAGATTGATCTGAACATGGAAAATTATTTCTCTGGGCCATTTGATAATATGCTAATTTAGCTAATAAGGCATATTCCTCACAGGGTGGAGCCTTTAGAGGGATACTTTACAGTGTTCATTGCAGAAAGTGCTGCTTTCTGTGCAGCAAATGGAGCTGCTGCATAGATAAGAACTGGCCCTTGCTGACACTGGTTTTAATGGACATGGCACTATTGTTCTTGTTACCAGGAGCCTCAAACTGTACTGCCTTTTTTCCACCCCCACCTCTAGGTCTTATGGCAGCGTTTTTAAAGCAATACACAAGGAGTCCGGGCAGGTCGTGGCAATTAAGCAAGTCCCTGTTGAATCAGACCTACAGGAAATCATTAAAGAAATTTCTATAATGCAGCAATGTGACAGGTATGCATGACACTTATTTTGAGTACTCTGCCATTTTTTAAAAAAACTCTAAAAGCCTTCAGGTAATAGTATAATTTTTTAAAGAAATGCAAGCTGAAATTGAAAGAGGCTTTTAAAAGTCCTTACAGCTTAAAATATGAAAATGAACATGTACTGTTGGGTTACAGCCTTTGCCACTTCTTCTTTTATCCCCCCCATCTCCTCCCCCCAGCTGTGACATCTAAATAACTGTGGTCCTCTGTGTCTTGTTTGTAGCCTTTGTTATGTAGGTAGTGGCACTTGGAATTGCCATTGTGGTTCTGAAGCTATCCTGTGGGAGATTGTCATGCATACTTAGGAGAAGGGGTTGTTGCCTTGGGGCTGGAGACTGGATATTCATTTCAGATGAATTTCTCCTTGAGAAACGGGGAATATGGCCTCAGTAATTCTGAGCTATCTGGATGTAATGCTCCATGTAAATGTTCTTTATGTCTGTAATCTATTTTGTCTTATGGTTCTGGGCAAATAGCATATCCTTGTAAAGCTTTCAGCTCTTCCCTCTTTCATCCTTCTTCCAGATTTATTTTAGGGAGGAAGGGAGAGGTCTCAAAATGCAGGAGCTTGTTCGAACTGTAGCACATCCCCACTCACCCCCGGTGGTGTGTGGGATCCAGTTCAGAATGCCAAACTATAAACCAGAGCAGGTCTGTAGCTATGGTGGGGCATTTTGGGGCCCAGCCCCCCAACTTCCTGCCAAGGCCCCATGACTTCCCCGTCTGCCAGCAGCCCCACCAGCTCCATCTTGGGCTGGCAGTGGGGAGGAGGGGCTGTGGGTTCCAAGCTGGTGGTGTGGGGTGGTCGCAGCAGGAAGCGGCATGAAGCAGCCAAGTGAGCAGGCCAACAGGTGAGGTGGGGCCGGTAGGCTGTGGATCCCAAGCTGGTGGTGGCAGTGGTGCAGGGTGGCTACCACAGGAAGCAGTGCAAGGCAGCCAGGTGGGCAGGCCAGCAGGCAAGGTGGGGCCAGTGGGCGCAGGGAGGCAAAAGGGTTTTGTTTCTGTCATAGACGGCTCTCCCCCTTCCACCAGCTCGGGCAACCTTAGCTGCTGCAAACCGAGGGCAAAGCCCTCCTCTCTTCGAAATCAGCTTGAAAATCAAACACCAGACAATGGACACAGAAAAATGTGTCCCTGAACATGCACAAAGTTACATTGCCTGCCACTTCTCCTCATTTTACAAAGGAGAAACAGGTGGGTGCGCAGGGGTAGTAACTTGCTGCACTGGGTATGGGGGTTAAAAGCTGTGAACTGTTTAAATCTAAATCTTTAATGAACTCAGGAGTCAGTGACTTCCACTTCCACTCACCATCCACAATATGGGAAATAATCCTGCTCCTGCCTGCTCCAACTGGGAGGTTTTAAAAAACTTTATCAGTGCCCCCCGACTTATTTAAAGCCCCTCCCCCAAATTAAAAAATCCTGTCTACGGGCCTGAACCAGAGTGATGCACGTGAGTCTCAGTGTTGCACATTCCTTCCTCTTCCCCTTACGTATTGTGTATCTTTCTCCTTTCCTATTTGCTTGCAAACACATGTCAACTGGGCAAACTATGGTTTCTGCACAACACGTGTGTATGTGAACCAGGCCGTGAGACTCTGGTTTCCTTACAAACAGGAAATGCGGGAGGGGATTTGAGAACATGAGAGGAAGGGGAGAGGGCGTGATGCATATTTCTGAGGCTCGTTCACATATCTCCGAACCATACTTTGGTGTTTACTTCAAAACTTAGCATGTGTAGGAACTAGGGTTGCCAGCTCCAGGTTGGGAAATACTTGGAGATTTTGGGGGTGGAGCCTGGGGAGGGCGGGGTTTGTGGAGGGGAGGGACCTTAGCCATATAATGCCATAGAGGCCATCCTCCAAATCAGCTATTTTCTCCAGGAAAACTGATCTTGATCGTCTGGAGATCAATTCTGATAGTGGGAGATCTCCAGGTGTCTCCTGGATGTTGATAACCCAAGAAGGAGCCTTCTGATTGCCCACAGTATCTCCAGTTGTAAATGAAGTACAAGTGCTTAAGTCCTTCTATGGCCAAGATGGGCAGTGCCAGATAGCTGCCGGAGAAAGATGTTGTTGTTGTTGTTCAGTCGCACAGTCGAGTCCGACTCTTTGCGACCCCATGGACCAGATCACGCCAGGCCCTTCTGTCCTCCGCTGTCCACCGAAGTTTGCTCAATTTCATGTTCGTTGCATCGATGACACTGTCTAACCATCTCATCCTTTGCCGTCCCCTTCTTCTTTGACCTTCAATCTTTCCCAGCATCAGGGTCTTCTCCAGTGAATGCTCCCTTCTCATTTGGTGGCCAGAGTATTTGAGCTTCAGCTTCAGGATCTGGCCTTCCAGGGAACAGTCAGGGTTGATTTCTTTTAGGATTGACTGATTTGATCTCCTTGCAGTCCAAGGGACTCTCAAGAGTCTTCTCCAGCACCATAGTTCAAAAGAATCTATTCTTCGACGCTCGGCCTTCCTTATAGTCCAACTCTCGCAGCCATACATTACTACGGGGAATACCATTGCTTTGACCATGCGGACTTTTGTTGGCAGGGTGATGTCTCTGCTTTTTATCATGCTGTTTAGGTTTGCCATCGCTTTCCTCCCAAGGAGCAGGCGTCTTTTAATTTCATGGCTGCAGTCACCATCTGCAGTGATCTGGGATCCTAGGAACGTGAAGTCTGTCACTCCTTCTACGACTTCCCCTTCTATTTGCCAAGGAGTGATGGGGCCAGATGCCATGATCTTAGTTTTTTTGATGTTGAGCTTCAAGCCCACTTTTGCGCTCTCCTCTTTCACCCTGAGCAAGAGGCTCTTTAGGTCCTCTTCACTTTCTGCCATCAGAGTGGTATCGTCTGCATATCTGAGGTTATTGATCTTTTCCCCAGCAATCTTAACTCCCGCTTGTGATTCATCCAGGCCAGCATTTCGCATGATGTACTCTGCATATAAATTAAATAAGCAAGGTGACAATATACATCCTTGTCGTACTCCTTTTCCTATGCTAAACCAATCAGTTGTTCCATATCCGGTTCTAACTGTTGCTTCTTGACCCTTATACAGGTTTCTCAGGAGACATGTCAGGTGGTCCGGTACTCCCATCTCTTTAAGAACCTGCCATAATTTATTGTGATCCACACAATCAAAGGCTTTAGCATAGTCAATGAAGCAGAAGTAGATGTTTTTCTGGTACTCTCTTGCTTTCTCCATAATCCAGCGAATGTTGGCAATTTGATCTCTAGTTCCTCTACCTCTTCGAAACCCAGCTTGTACTTCTGGCAGTTCTCTATCCACGTACTGTTGGAGCCTAGCTTGCAGGATTTTGAGCATGACCTTGCTAGCGTGTGAAATGAGTGCAATTGTGCGATAGTTTGAACATTCCTTGACATTGCCCTTCTTTGGGATTGGAATATACACTGACCTTTTCCAATCCTGTGGCCACTGTTGTGTTTTCCAAATTTGTTGGCAAATTGAGTGCAGCACTTTAACAGCATCTTCTTTTAAGACTTTGAATAACTCAGCTGGGATATCATCACCTCCACTAGCTTTGTTGTTAGTAATGCTTTCTAAGGCCCATTTAACTTCGCTTTCCAGGATGTCTGGCTCGAGGTCAGTGATTATACCATCGTGGTGGTCAAGGACATTGAGGTCCTTCTTGTATAGTTCTTCTGTGTATTCTTGCCATCTTTTCCTAATCTCTTCTGCTTCTGTTAGGTCCCTACCGTTTTTGTCCTTTATCATGGCCAGCTTTGCATGGAACGTTCCCTTGATTTCTCCAATTTTCTTGAAGAGATCTCTAGTCCTTCCCAATCTATTGTTTTCCTCTATTACTTTGCATTGTTCATTCAGGAAAGCTTCCTTATCTCTCCTTGCTGTTCTCTGGAAATCTGCATTCAGTTGGGCAAATCTTTCCTTTTCACCGTTGCCTTTAGCTTTCCTTCTTTCCTCTGCTATGTGTAAAGCCTCATCAGACAGCCACTTTGCTTTTTTGCATTTCTTTTTCTTTGGGATGGCGGTGACTGCTGCCTCCTTTACAATGTCACGGACCTCTGTCCATAGTTCTTCAGGCACTCTGTCTATCAAATCTAGTCCCTTAAACCTATTCTTCACCTCTACTGTATATTCATCAGGGATGCGATCTAGGTCAAATCTGAATGGCCTTGTGGTTTTCCCAACTTTCTTCAATTTAAGTCTGAATTTTGCAATGAGTAGCTCATGATCTGAGCCACAGTCAGCTCCAGGTCTTGTTTTTACTGACTGGATAGAGCTTCTCCATCTTTGACTGCAAATTATATAGTCAATCTGATTTCGGTGTTGCCCATCTGGTGATGTCCATGTGTAGAGACGCCTCTTAGGTTGTTGGAAAAGGGTGTTCGCTATGACCAGCGTGTTCTCTTGACAAAACTCTGTTAGCCTTTGCCCTGCTTCATTTTGTTCTCCAAGGCCAAACTTGTCTGTTATTCTGGTTACCTTTTGATTTCCTACTTTAGCATTCCAGTCCCCTATGATGATGAGGACATCATTTTTTGGTGTTAGTTCTATGAGCTGTTGTAGGTCTTCATAGAACTGGTCCACTTCAGCCTCTTCTGCAGCAGTGGTTGGGGCATAGACTTGGATTACTGTGATATTGAATGGTTTGCCTTGGATTCGGACCGAGATCATTCTGTCATTTTTGAGATTGTATCCCAATACTGCCTTTCTCACTCTCTTGTTGACTATAAAGGCCACACCATTTTTTCTACGGGATTCTTGGCCACAGTAGTAGATATAATGGTCTTCTGAGTTAAATTCGCCCATTCCTGTCCACTTTAGTTCACTGACTCCCAAGATGTCAATGTTCATTCTTGCCATCTCATTTTTGACCACGTCAAGCTTACCTTGATTCATAGACCTTACATTCCAGGTTCCTATGCAGTATTGTTCTTTGCAGCATCGAACTTTCCTTTCACCGTCAGACACATCCACAACTGAGCATCCTTTCAGCTTTGGCCCAGCCGCTTCACTCTTTCTGGGGTTACTCGTACTTGCCCTCTGCTCTTCCCAAGTAGCATATTGGACACCTTCCGACCTGAGGGGCTCATCTTCCAGCGTCATATCTTTTAGCCTTTTGTCACTGTCCATGGGGTTTTCTTGGCAAAGATACTGGAGTGGGTTGCCATTTCCTTCTCCAGGGGATCACGCTTGGTCTGAATTCTCTGCTGTGGCCTGTCCGTCCTGGGTGGCCCTCCACGGCATAGCCCACAGCCTCATCGAACCACGCAAGCCCCCTCGCCACGACAAGGCAGTGATCCATGAGGGAGGGAGAAAGATGAGGGTATATCTTTTGCAAAATGTTTGTGTGTGGGGAATTTCCCCTTTTTAAGGTTTCTTCCATATCAGTGAAGATCTTTATGGAAACATTGTGGATGTCTAGAAACACACACACAGTAGTAAAAGTAGGACTAAAGAGAACTTAAATTAGGTTTTGCAAGAATGTTGCTCGCCTCTAAAGATTTGAATAGCACATACGCTTTGGCAGGCATTTAATCATTCTTTTTTTTATGGTAGCTTGTTAATCTTTACCATGAGTTCTTCAGGATTTGTTGAGGCGATTGTTCCAAAATATTGTCTCTTTGGAATAGTAAAGTTTAAAGTCCATCATGTATCTCTGATAAGGATGGATGAAATAGATTTTATGATAGTCATCCCTAGAAGAAATTGGTATACGTACCAATGGGAATTTGATGCTTACTGAACAGTACTTGAGAGACATGCTGTTGCTTGATGCTAATATGCCAAAAGTAAAACTGGTGCTTGACTCATTAGCATAGGATAAACTAAATACTAAAAAATACTGAATTGGAAAAACCAGAGATCCTTGAACTAGAGAGAAAGGAAGCCTTAAGCTTGTGTTTTTTCTAAGTATATATGTGGTAGTGGCACCAGGAGCTAAACATACCATGTCCTTGGAGATACATTTTCCCACAGCTCTTCATTAGGCTGGATGTTACAAAATTTAAAAATGATAGAAAGCACATTTTTTAAGGCTGTAATGGTTGAGGAGGTTCTGTTCCACTGTATCTGAGGAAGTGTGCTTGCACACAATAGCTTATACTGTGACTAAAACTTTGTCAGTCTCAAAGGTGCCACTGGACTTCAGACCAACATGGCTGCCCCACCTGAATTTTTTTTTTTAGGCTGTAATCTTTTTAGGTCTGATCTTGCAGGCATCTTCAGGCAGTTGGCTTTACTTTGCTTCTCAGGCACAGAGATACAGCACAGTGTCTGGGAAGCTACATTCAGTTGTGTAATTCTCTTTGGTGGGGGTGGTGAGGAGAGGAGCAGGTCCTCAGTGCAAGCAGTACAGAACAAATCAAAACAGGACCATAAGGAACTAATTGCATTGCCGGTGTAAAAACAAACAATACAGCATGCATGGCTGATATTAACAAATAGTGAGACTCTGGGTAACCTCATCATCGGAGTCATGAGAAATTTTCACATGAAAAACATTCTAGCATGTAATAAAAGGGTTGGAATCAGTTGCATCTTCATATAAATCTATTGGCTAAAATATTTACTACTGCTGCTTGGACACCTGACACATGAAGCTGCCTTACCCTGAGTTAGGCCCTTGGTTCGTCAAAGTCAGTATTGTCTACTCAGATGGGCAGTGGCTCTCCAGGGTCTCAGTCAGAGGTCTTCTGCATTACCTCCTGCCTGATCTTTTTGACTGGAGATGTCATGGATTTAATGTGGGACCTTCGTCATCCCAGGTGGATGCTCTTGAGCCATGGCTTGTTCTAACTTCATTCCTGATGTCCTTACAAATAAAAATCTGATCTCTGATTCTCATGAATCTGAACATACGAAAGGAAATACTCTTTGTTATTTCATAATATTTGTAATTTTCCATTCATGCTGCACTGTTAATTCCTTGTGGGGTCCTCTTTGTTCTATAACTATCATTGGACCAACATAAACAATAATGCAGTAATCAAGCCTAAGTCCTCTTATTCAGGCTCAGTGTTCAGTGGGGGAAAAACAGGACAGGGGAAGGAGAAGAGCGATTTTAAAAACACACCGGGATTTACCAGCTGTTGGTCAGATAAATAGAGATTCTGGAGTGTTGCCAGTGACTCTTTGACTTTTGAAATGCTTGTCAGACTCTTAAATGCTTGTTTTTCAGAGCCTGGTGCTATATACCACTTCCAACTTGAAATTTAGTTCAGATTGGGGGTGCTGGGACAAGTTTTGGGAACTTCTCCTGTTTGTCTTCATCCATTTGGTTATGTAGTGTGAAAGGTAGTTTTTAATGAGTATACAGGATAGAATGAATAAGTGGATGTGGGCTTTTTTATGATTAGATGATACCACAACTTTTTTACTCTCCTCCACCCCCATTCTGAAGAGCTAATTGGAACTTAACATTTATCTGGCTGCTTGGGGGAAAAAAGCCTGCCAGCTTCTGGTTCAAGTAGAACTGCCACTGGATTCTTCATAATGTTCTTGCTGACAGCCATGTTTCTTTGTGTTTAGCCCATATGTTGTCAAATACTATGGCAGCTATTTTAAGAACACTGACCTGTGGATTGTTATGGAGTACTGTGGAGCTGGTTCTGTCTCGGACATAATCAGGTTGCGGAATAAAACGGTAAGTTTACTTCTACCGAATGCCATTGATCAATGTGACATTGGGACACATCTGAAATTGTTCTTATCAAGGTGTTATTCCTATTGAAGACTTCTCTGCAAAGGGACCACTTTTAAGTACTGAACCCTCTTACATGAGATTTGTTGAGCTTTTTGTGGAGATATTTATTAGAGCTTTGTTCAAGCTCTGAACGGGTTTAATGAAGACAGATAGCCTTTTGAGTTGTATTCTGAAGCAAGCTGGCAGGGAAATGATGTTTGTATGGTTCTGTCAATTATATCTCTGAAGCAGTTTATCTCCATTAAGAGCCAAATTGCTACAGCTTCATCAGGAGCAGCATGTTGCGATAACTTGCTTGTGAAACTGTAAAAGCATGGATGATGGTTGCTAGATCCTTACTATCCAGGAGAGGGCACAGCTGACATATCAGTTGTAATTGATAAAACTCATTCCTGGCTACTGGCTGCACCTATTTATTGGAAAGTGGGACATGATTTAGATTGCCTCCAAAATTCTGACCCTGCTTTTTTAGAGTGAGAGAACTTCCAGTTTTGGGGCACCCATCCCCTACAGGCTGGGAACATGAAGTAGGAACTGGTGGGCTATTCCTTAGGCAAAGGCCTGAGCCTGACCCACAGACTCACAAGAGATAGTGAGCACTTTGCTGATGAAGACCTAAAGGATGTTGTCACTTAGCTGAGTAAGCAGGTCTATGCAAGATGGAGGGGTCAGGTTCAGGGCCCTTACCCTTCTCCATGCTGCTAAGTTTTGAACTGTGTTCTGTTCATCATCTGTCTTCATGTGCAGCCCCACATTGGGACTGCGCATGCGCAGGCCAAATGTGTGTCTGCACAGAAGACGTCGATGAACAACAGTTACAAGTAAGTGCAACCCTGTTTTACACAGCGAAGAAATGACTGTAGGAGATGACTATGATTAAATGAGTGCATTTAAGGATTAAAAGCAACTAAACATTGATGTATGGAAATGCTGTTTTGAAGGAAAAGAGGAGCACAGCTTTTAAATTCTGTTTAGGGGAATAAAATGTATGTAAAATAGAACATTAAAATATTGTTTTAGTACCTTAATGTTTGTAACTAGCATCAGTACATGTATAAAGCTGTTTTTCATTATTTTCCTGTTTGGTTGATGGAAATTAAGGCTCTTTTGTTCTTGTTGAAGAGTTGTCACAGTGTATTTACAAACTAATTAGACCTTTAGGTTTTTGTTTTAAACCTGAAGAAAGTTGGAAGAAAACTTGCATGCTTTCCATTAAGGTCTGTAGTCTTATACCCAATGATAACGAAGTAAGCCTTTAAGCCACAAGAAGAGATTTGCATTAATATTGTGAACAAAAACTAGTTAATAGTGAGGTATCAAAAATTATCTTAAGTGTCATCAAATGGTTCTCTAACAAGGGCCAGTTGGCTACAGACTGCTGTAGAATTACCAGCTTCATAGTTATATTATGTTGCTATGGGAATCATGTTGAGTTACGAGTTTCACATACAAAACTGAAGTCCAGAGAGGAATGGATTCTTAACTCTCCCCTTCAGCCGCCTTTGCATTCCATAGGAAGTGAAGACGGCCTGAGGCGAAGCAAATCTTCATGATTTCTGTTGCTGGGTTTTCAACTAATATGTCCAGTGAGAGCCAATGTGATGCATTGGTTAAAGTGTTGGACTAGGGTCTGGGAGCCCCAGGTTTTGAATCCCTGCTCTGCCGTGGAAGCTCACTGGGTGACCTTGGACCAGTCACACTCTCTCAGGTTTACCTACCTCACCGGGTTGTTGTGAGGATAAAATGGATAGGAGAATGATGTAAGTCTGCTTTGGGTCGCCATTGGGGAGAAAGGCAGGGTATAAATGAAGTAAATAAACAAACAAACAGGGATAAGGATCAGATGGGAGTCTTCTTTTAAAAACAGAACTCGAAATGTAAGCATTCCTCCTCTTATCTAGAGACTGAAACAGCAGTTTCTCCTTCAGGCCTAGGAGAGCCATGAGTCTGGGACGATAACAATTTTCAGTACATTGGTGAAGTTGATTGGGATAGCTGTTGAGTAGGAAGTTCCTGGGAGAACCGTTGTAATATAACTTCTCTGGCATCGTTGCTTGTTCAGAGTATGACATATATTCTCCGCCTAGCAGGTTTACACAGAAAACGTCTTTATTTTTATGATTTGTGGGTGAAGGCTGTCCCTCAGTGCACATTTCCCTCATTCCAGGATACTAGGAGGTGTTCATTTCTTTGGCCCTGTGACTGCTTAAAAAGTTGTGGGATGTTTTTTTGATGCAAGTGTGGAATGTATTTGCCACTGGATACTAACTGCAATGGCTCTCACTAGGGTAATAGAAGCTTTTGGGGGATCCATTACCTGAAGAAGTATCTCCAGAGAAAGTAAGCTTTGCAGTTAAATCCTGAAATCAAAGAAAAAGGTGTCCAGCAATCTAAACATTTGTCAAAGGTGGTGTTAATCGTATTTGTAATCACACTCACAAGGTTTTTGTGTTATTATTGGGACGTTGTCCTACTGTGTGCTATACATATACAACCAAAAACAGTGCATGGTCTGAAGAGTTCATCATCTGACCTTTTTGGCGGGGGTTAGGTGTTCAGAGAAAGGTGGGATGTAAGTATTTTAATAAACACAGTTTTCTCTGTCTTGCCAAGGAATTAATTTGTTAATGCACAAGAAAGTCTTCTAAACCTTTGCTCTACATGTTGGGTTTGCTCAGACCCTTGGCCTGCAATTTGTTCTCTATAGATGCAGTCTCTTTTGTGCCTGTTTAATGCTTTTTGACTTCTGTGGGATCTTTCTTAAGCTCAAGGAGGTCGCGCCATGTGGATTGGATTGCAGGACTGGATTGCCTTGATGGGGCTTCCTTTCCATACTTGTAAAGCATTTTGCATGCTGTGTAAATAATAATTATAAAGCAGTTTGCATAATTTTGTGTTGTACTGTCTTAGGTTTTCAGATTGTTTATGTAAGTGTGCAATCAGTGTGTGTGTACATACAGAAGGAAAAAAAATGGCTGGTTATTTATGTTTCCTTGTAGCTCACAGAAGATGAAATCGCAACCATTCTTAAATCCACGCTTAAAGGACTTGAATATTTGCACTTCATGAGAAAAATACATAGAGATATAAAGGCTGGAAACATCCTCTTAAACACAGAAGGGCATGCCAAATTAGCCGACTTCGGAGTGGCTGGCCAGTTAACTGTAAGTGTGAAGCCTGTGGGTGAAGTTCTTCTATCAGATAAGCAATTAAAAGCATTACAGTGCACCCGTCATAAAGAAGATTCCATAGCACTTGCTGCTTATGAGACGGAATGAGAATCTGCTGTCATGAGAGTGAAAAAATTTCTCTTACATACTGAAACTCACCCCTAATCAGGACCATCTCCAGTGGATTTGTATGCGTGTTGGGGGTCTCAGTCAAACTGTGAGACGTGTTCTGCCAAGCCCTTCAGCCAGGAGGGTTGAATTTAAACATATTGTCATGATCTGAATGTGTGTGTGTCTTCCGAAAAAGTTAACTCATGTACAATTTGTAAAAAATAAGGTGATGCCCTTCATTTCAGAGCTAGAGCCTCTAGCTTTTGAGTGATTCACTTGTATTGTTTGTAAATGAACTGTGTGCTGAAAAAAAGATATTGGCTGTTAACAGATACAGCTGAATGTGAGAAGATGAACTCGGAGGTTTAGCACTGTTAGGACTGCTTTGCACATTATATTATGATGCATTCTGTGCACCAATGCATGTACACACAGCAGGGGGCTGTGGCTAGCTCCAATTTTCTTGTACCTGTGTTTCAGTGTTGTACAGGCTCACAAACATGTTTAGCATGTGTGTGCACTGAATTTCTCCCCCACACCATTCCGTGGACGTGGGGAATCTTTCTTTTGGAGCATGACTCCTTGAATTCAAGAGAGGCTCCACTGTTAATAGAATAGGAACTTTGGATCCAACTCAGCGTGCATATCTATAAGATTATAATGTGCGGTTATATATAGATATGCATACTGAAATTAAAGGCAGAGACTTTACTCCAAAAATAGAAGGCAGAGGCTTTGCTCCAGAAACAATCAGGTAGTGTTTTTCTTTGCTTGTTTTAAGTAGGCAATGCCACAGCAGCTGTTCCAGGTTTGATTTTCCACATTTTAAAGCAGTTTATTGATGAGCTTTGCATAATAGTACTAATTCAACTATGGAAGACAAAAGAAAGTCCCCTCAGTTGTTAAAACTGGTTAATCATGTGATTACAGGATACAATGGCAAAACGCAATACCGTCATAGGTACTCCTTTTTGGATGGCTCCAGAGGTAATACAAGAGATTGGCTATAATTGTGTGGCAGACATTTGGTCCCTGGGTATTACTTCAATAGAGATGGCTGAAGGAAAACCCCCTATGCTGATATCCATCCAATGCGGGTAAGAATCCTGTATTTATAATTTCAGACTTGGAGAGAATTTTCTTTGTAACCTCTGTCCAGCTGATTTCTTTTGGAGAATGAAAGTCAATAGATTGTCATCCTAAAATGACTGGAACTGTTGCTGGGTGTTCAACAGCTAATTAAACCTACAACTTAACACTGATTCACTATGGTGAAGCATGAATTGTACAGTGGTAGGGGACACTGCCATCATTTGGCTCAGCAAAAAGAAAGCTGTGCTAATCCGATGCATAGTATTTCATACTGCATAAGATAATTATTTCCACTAGGCAATGGAAGAACTGATGCATGCTAAGCTGTTGTTTGAAGGCAGCATCTTAAAATCTTGCTTCTAATGAAATGGTAGCCATTTTTCAAAATGATACTTAATGTTGCCAAAGATATTTTGATGTTTGCTTATCTAACTGGTTTGCTTTTTTGTGTGTTTAAGCAGTCCTCACTTCAGTAGAAGTACTGTATGGCAAGCCACGTCTAGAGAGATAAGGGGTTAATTGTCAAGGTAGTATTTGGGTCCAGTTTAGTGGATATGTATTTTTAATAACAGAGCTGTTGTCGTATGCTGTCAGCTAGAATTTCTCTCTTGGGAGGAAAGGCAATCTAAATCCTTACTTAGTAATTAGAATAGGGACAGTTGAGTCTTTCTAGTGGTTCTGACTTGCTGCTATATCCCTCTTCAGTCAGGGATTTGGTATATTTTGGTATTCTTCCATTTCCCTTTTGGACATTGTGGGATGTTGAAAGATAGGTTAATGAATGAGGAGATGCATCATGTGTCTAAAACCAGAGAGCTTAAACACACACAAAAACAACGACAGCAAACCAATTAGATAAGCAAACATCATGTTAAATGCATCTTTTTAATACTTGGCAATTAGTGCTAAATTACTAAACTGATGTATTAAAGTGTTATCATACATATATGTACTAATAATATGCTAACATGTAAATTTAGTTTTTGCTATGCAAACCATTTTGATTTTTGGGTTAAGAAACAGATTATTGGTTATTAAAAATTAGGTGATCTAGTCCGTGTACATGGTCATCCTTGGGAAATGTAATGATTAGAGATTACTTTATATTTAATGATGATGGCATTGCTTTTTAAATTTGATGATATCATTTGCATTACATCTGGGATAACTTTGACATAATTGCCTATAGTTGCACTAAGTAATGTAAGGTAAGAGCCAAATGAGCAGCAAAGGTTTTATAAGCATGAAAATAGCTGTACATAAACTGAGAGTCATTGTTTTAAGTTGAGGGTTGTGAACTTTTTAAATTCCTGTAATCAAATGTATGATATCAAAGGGCAAAATCATTTATAAAATAACAATTCTGGCTCATATGGAACATATGTTCTTGCTAATAATTTGTGTTCTGGTTTTAAGGGGTTGTATGCAGTTAGTATTCTTTTGTATATTTGATACCCAACAGTTCTTCTTAATTTTTATTAGTGAGTTGTTACAGTGGTTAAGAAGAAATACACAGATTCTGGTTGTGATAGTTTTTTCAGCGTTATACGATCCAACTTCACAAGACTCCTGGACATATGTAGATACTTTTCTTTTTTGTTTTAGTTAAGACATTCAATTGGTATAGGCAAGCATGAAAGCTTGGGCAAATTTTCATTGCTTTTTCTGGATCTTGCTTAGATTCTGTGGTATTTACGTAAAACATGGTTTTGTTACTTGGGAATGCATGCTGAAGTTATTCTGGATGTTATTTTGCTGCAGGCCGGTTGGCACTGCCACAAAGGTAATGCATCGCCAGTAGGCCATTTCCTTGTCAATTGCATTTACAGTCTAATAGAGATATTACATGACTTTTTAAACAAGTGTTTTGGCAGGGAGGAAATGGCAGATTCCATGCAAACAAGCATAGCTTCCTCTCTCTAACCACATGCTAGCTACTCAGGGAGTTTTATTAAGGTTTGTGATGGTGAGGAGGTACGGAAAGGATTTCAGGTTGAAAGACTGCAATAAAAGGACTTCGGGGCTAAGTATTTGGGAATATATAATAGCTATCAGATCTTTGTCAAAAACCAGCCTGTTCTTGTTGTGGTTGGAAAGATGGTGACAGGCAGTCAATGTAGTGGGCTCGTTTAGTGTATATTAAATCTGTGCAAGGTGCCGTGGGGTTCTTTCTGCACTCCTTCCAAGGGCCACCTGCTTCGCTGGTATACCTCAAATGAATACTTTTTAGACATTAAAGCTTAACTCGACTGTCAATCTTTTGTGGCAGGAAGTTTCTAAAGGGAAAGTTTTGGTTGGCATTGTTGATTGCCATCTCTTCAGGAATTGCTACAGAGTTCCTAGTCGCATACCAGGGCTGCAGTAAAACATGGGGAAGCAGTCTCTGGAAATAATAATAATAATAATAATAATAATAATAATAATAATAATAATAATAATAATAATAATAATAATAATAATAATAATGGTTCTGGTGGGCTTAGTAGAACATACATGACACCATCTCTAACTGGACTTGCATTTGTGGAGCAGTTCAGAGCTCTCCCATGATCCATTTTTTCATAGAATCCCAATTGCCTTCAGTGAGAGCAAGAGTGATTAGTGAGAATATTTTTAAAGAACGAAGCTGCTAAGTAAAAGGGGAGAAAAAGCAATGGACAAATATCAGGACTGAACAGAGTGGAAATGTGTGAGTTTCCCTGGAACAGTAGCCCTGTATTGCTCTTTTCTCCTATAGTAATATGTAGTACTATACTATGGAAATTTTGACGGGCCCCGGAAAACTTGCAGCAAGATGACACCATTTGTGTAGAACTAGACATGTGTTACAAGACTATATGATACTACAGTGCTGTGATGTACATTTGTCTGCCACAACCAGCGACTATCAAAGTTGCAGCACAGCAGTGTTGCTGATTTGAGCAGCAGCCACATAGTTCCTGTTACACCAAGCACCAAGTATAGGAGGAGAAAAAATTCTTTATAAAGGGGAACCATTTCAGTGCCAAGTTTAGACTGTTCTGTGAATTTAATGATAGAACTGCTGCAGTCCTACAGGAAAAATGGGGAAATGGGGAGTCAGTTTTAGCAACCAAAGAACAGAGAGAATGAGGAAACTTCCTCCTTCCTACAGCTTTTCTTCCAAAGCACTTTTTGGCTCAGCAGAAGTCATGTTTTGTATCGGAGATGAAGGGAAAAATGCTTTGCAAAAGGTGCTGTGGGGGGAGGTAAGCTACAGGCAGCACTGTGCACCTCCTCCCCTGTTTGGTGTTAAAATGGGATCTGCCTTCTCTTTCTATGGTTTTGAGGTTGTTCTGGCTGTAAACACTTAGAATTACTACCTTCACACTTTAGTGAGGGTCAGACCTAAGCCTTTTCTCAGTATACATCAGTAGACAATGCATTTGCAGGTTGAGTCTAGGTTTTTTTGTGCTCCAGAGGGGGTTGGACAAATCTGTGATAAGTGCAGTTTCAAAGGTCTCTGAAACACAGTGCTAGGAGGCCTTGTCACAGGAAGCTGCCTTATATCAGAATCACTATTGTCTACTCAGACTGGCAATATGGTTTGCTCAGGGTCTTGGGCAGAGATCTTTCGCTTCACCTCTTAATGTGATCCTTTTAAATGGAGATACTAGGGACTGAACCTGGGGCCTTCCATATGCCATTCAGATGCACTAAGCCATGGGCCCTCCCCTCTGTGCCCTGTCTGTTGGCCACTGTGTGAAACAGGATGCTGGTCTAGATGGGCGACTTTTTGATCCAGCAGGGATTTTTGTGATTGTTCTTGTGTTATCTTTTGATATGGTTGTCCTATGCAAATAGTCTCAAGGTGGTAACTTGTCGCTACCTTTGAATATATTTACCTTGTGTACAATTTGTCTAGGTAGGGAATCTTGTGACTGTTGTTCACACTGGCATGTAAGGAATCTTTACTTAATGTTATCCAACAACTCTTTAAGAAGGTAAGGGACATAAAGAAGATTTCCCAACTCTAGACTTCCCTTTTCCTTCCTTTATCCTTTAGATTACACCCACATATGCTTTCCAAGAAGGCTTCAGCCCTGGTGGCACTCCAAGAAAACATTGCCAACATTTTGAATAAGCAAGCTAGCTTTACATATACTTTCTCCTCTTTCCCCCTTCCCCCTCTCTAATTTATGCTATTTTGTCTTGGGAGAGGCTAGTAATGCAAGATCTTGAAAACATATACAGCATTTGCCTTTATTGTTTTCTGTGCTCAAGTTGTTGGTAATGGACATGTGGACATCATATGTTCCACAAAATACCGTAGGAAGCCAATTTGAACTGTTTCCATTTGCCTTAAGTCCAATCATGATATTTATTTTTCCATGGCACTTACCCAGATTATCCATACCTCCTGCTTAGCTTGTGTCACTGCCACCACGGACTAATCTGCTTGTGATCACCAGTTTCTTTCCAGTGTTCTTATAACCAGCTGCCTTTCTCCACAGAACTCTTCATACTGTTTATGTTGCCATATAATTGGACAAAATCTGGGTGTTCTGCTGGGAGTAAGTGTCCATACGAACTCAAAAGAGAGAGCACTTGGCTTTGAGCATTATTAGCTGTTGGATGTTGCCCTTCCCTTTTCTTTTTTCAACAGTTGAGGGGGCCACAGTAGGCAGTTGCATACTCATCCACATTCTCAAGATAATGGACAACATGACTGCCTGAAAGAAAGATGAAAGACCCTGTACAGTTTTACCTTTTCCCCAATACCATCGTAGGTGAGATGTAGGCATCTGCGCAGTCCTCTTTATGTTGCTTCTTTAATATCTCCACATTCCTCCATCAGGAGTCTGTTTCTTGAAACCAGATGAATTGGGGCTCATGGGAGAATGTATGTTAAGTATTTATTTTCATTTCAATGTTTAGCTTGCTTTTCTGCAAGCAAACACCCTTGAAGGAGTTTGCTGTAACTGATCTCTTAGTCAGAATTTTCTATTTGTGACTAAATTATTCATGATATGAAGAAATGTGATGGATACCAGAGGAAAAAAGGTGCTTAAAATAATCTATACACAAGCAATTTTCTTCTAAACTCCAGGGGGTGGCCTATTTTTATAGTCTGCATTTAGAGGTGACACTGTGGACAGAAAATCCCACAGAGGTTTTTTTTCCCTCTTTATGGTATTTGGAAATACTGCACTTCTGTAATGTGGCTGAAGCAGGGCGCATCATCTTGTACCTAGTACTTTTTAACATAAGAACATAAGAGAAGCCAGTGTTGGATCAGGCCAATGGCCCATCCAGTCCAACACTCTGTTACACAGTGGCCAAAAATACCAGGTCCCTTCAGGAAGCCAGCAGTGGGGCCAGGACACTAGAAGCCCTCCCACTGTTGCCCCCTTCAAGCACCAAGAATAAAGCGCATCATTTGCCCCAGATTGAGAGTTCCTATCTGTGCCTTCTGGCTAATAGCTACTGATGGGCCTTAAGATTTATTTCAGCAATAGGCTAAAAAGAAATGGGATTTAAGTATTAATGGTTTGCTGCTGTGAATGAGCAAACAACTGATTCAGTTGAGAGAGCTTATCAAAACTTGAATAAATATACGTCCACAAATGTATTTTTTCCCATATAGCAAATCATAAGTGTACTATAAAATACCTTCTTCTAGCAGCACATTATTTTGGAAAACAAAGCATACAATGAAAGCTTTCTCACCGAAAATGTATTTGCTTGCCAGCACACATAAACAGCATTTTCTTAATCTTGAATAGTTATAGGTATATTATATTGTGCACTTAAAGGGCCACTCTGTGTAAACTGAGGACAGGTTAGATCCTGCTGACAGCTATATTATTTTGGATTAGGAGATGTGATACCGACATGTACTAAACTTAATAGCTGTCAAACTAATTACATCATTGCTTTCCTAAAATCAATCTCTCTCTCTCTCTCTCTCTCTCTCTCTCTCTCTCTCTCTCTCTCTCTCTCACCCACCCACCTTTCCTTGCATGTCTGAATTTTTATAGTTTCCTACAGATGACCCAGGTGACAGAGCCCTTGCCAGATGTATATCTAAGCAACTGGAACAAGCTCAAAAACCTTTATATTTGTCTCTGCAAATACATTATTAATTCATTTGGTATACTAGAAACTGTCCCCTATAATTGTAAAACCAGTTTCTTGGCTGAATCCTGGCTTACCTTGAACCTTGCTTTTGTTTATGATTTTTTTTTAGGTATGTGTATGGTTAAATGCAAAGATTCTTTTACACCAGTAGAAGAAGAGGAGAGTTTTGCTGATTTTCCCCTCCCATACTGCTGTAGACCCCTCCCCACTCTGCCAATCACACAGATTCTGAGGTTTCCCTGTGGGAACAGCATTTCTGGGAATTAAAGTGGCCTGCAGTGGGAATTGGGAGAGTTCTCTTCTGCTGGCAAAAAGTGCCGAAAATAGCCCTTGGATCTAACCCATAATCCCTTCAATGTATGTGGTGCTTTACTGGAGAACATAAGCAAGAGATGGGTCCAAGCAGTGCAGAGTTCCCACTCTCTAAATTTAGCCAGGGCCTTGGAAAAATGAAGAAGAGTTGGTTTTTATACCCTGCTTTTCTCTAACTTAAGGAGTCTCAAAGTGGCTTACAGTCGCCTTCTCTTCCTCTTGTAAGGTAGGTGGAGCTGAGAAAGTTCTGAGAAAACTGTGACTGACCCAAGGTTACCCACTAGGCTTCACATGGAGGAGTGGAGAATCAAACCCTCTCTTCCAGATTTGAGTCCACTGCTGTTAACAAGTATACCATGCCAGCTCCCAAGGGGGGAGAAGTGACAACGGAAGGAAAAGTGAGGCAAGGATGTGCATGAGTACATTACATATTCTTAGGCTTCATTTCAGTTGGACATGATATCCTGTCTGTTTCTATTGTAAATGACTGACTCATTTAATAACAGACTAGTGACTGAGAAGCTAAACTGTTTATTAGCATTATGATTTGGTGCCAGTCTGTTGTTCGGCATGCTCAGCAATGGTACATGCTGCTTAACAATGGTCTGCCATCCTGAAGAACAGCATAGAATGCCAGGAACTTAAATATGTAAGGTATAAATTCTCATTTTTGGAGCACAAGTGAACAAAATGCCTCTCCCCCTGTTCCTTGCAGGCTTCCAGCTTGTACGGTTTGGACATTCTCCATCTCCTCCTCCTCCTCCAGGACTGAGTGAGCTCAGGGGCTTCAGCAGGCTGACTTTTTCCTCTCACCCTCACCCTCCTTTTCCCCACTCTTCAACTGACACTCTGCAGTTCTCAACAATCTGTTCCTTCTGAAGAATTTTTAGTCTTCGTCAGGGTGCTTTGGGGGGGGTTGCATGCATTAATTCACATAGCTACGTTTTTTCTGCATACCTGGGGGAGTCCCTGAGGAGGTGGAGGCCCTGCCTTGTCTGTGGGTGGCCTGGTTTTGTGGTTTTCCATATCCTTATGTTTTTGGGGTGAGGGGGAACTTATACAGCAATTCCAGGATAGTTTTTGAAAAGAAGGGGTTTTTTTGCTCTCTGTTTGCAGGAAATTTAAAAAGACACCACTGTTGCATGCTCCTAGTGGCATAATTAGCATTTTTCTTCCCTGTGCATCCATTTTGTACTTCTGCCATAACACCTCCACTGGAGATTAGTCACACAGATTACAGTTAGTGTGCATTCTTGTGATTTGGGCTTTTTACCCATAAGCCTTTCCCCCAGACAACAGGCAGAAGGGATTCTATTTTGGCTTCCTTCACAGATGTCATTAGTGCATGAGGGAAGAGGGGGCCCCCCATACCTAATATGTGAAAGAAACTTTGAACCTTGTTTTGATGGGTCTTGCTTACATTTTTGTGCTCATCAGAGAAGGATTTTTTTGCTTATAGTGTTATAAACTAGGTGGAAGGGAAAAGGGAAAATACATAGCTTTTCCTTTGTTGATGTTGGTTCTTCTGCTTAAGGCCCTGCTTGCCTGAAGCACAGGAAGAGGATTGTTCTGAGCTAAATGAGGCAGTCTAATCCCAGATGTGCCTAAAGAAGTAATTTTTGTCCCCTTGAGATAGTCTGGGGTCTCTTTTCCTCCCACCCTCACCCCCTTTCCTGTCCTGGTGGGAAGGAACACAGTGGCCTGAAGATGGTTACTCAAGGCACTGACTAGATATCCCCCACTGAATATCCAGGGAAGCTTCCAAAAATAGTGGGCGAGTTGGTAAGACTGTGTGACTGCACAATGTGTTTTTGTATTGTTACAGAGTCAAAGGAAAAATATTTTAAATATCTTATGTGTTTGAGTATGTAAGTAGGAAACATTAATTGGGAGTGTGTAATAAAGTAGCAGAAGGAAAGAATATATGAAATTTGGACAACAACTTGAGAGTAATTGAAATTTAAATAGAAAACATTTATTTCAGACTTCTAAATGAGGATTTAATTAAAGTAAAATTAGCTCATCTTTTTAGTCTTATCCTTGAATAGGAAATTTGAAACATACTTGACTTGATGGTTGGCTTTCTCTGACTTTGATTAATCACTTTCAAAGTAAGCAGAGGATCAGAACAATAATTTCATAATTACACGCCAGTGAGTTAACTTGAAACCTTAACTAAAATAACTGTAAAGGAAGTATGATGATGGTTAGTTTCATGTGATGCTGTATATTTTTGTTATATAATTCAAATACTCACAAGTGCTAATCTGAAAAAAGAGCAGTTCCATGGTTCCATTCATTTATTTTCAGGATGTTTTAATAAGAAAATGTTTGAGCTGGGAATATTAGTTTCAAAGGAATCCTAGCAATAGTTAGGGGCCTTACTCAACCTCCATTGATGTTGTTGCAAGTCTCTCCTTAGAGTTTTGCACACATTGGATCAAGACCTACTACTTTTAAGCTTTGTTGAAGATATATTTGATGGAACAGTCATTATGGTTAAATTATTCAACAAATGTAACTTGGCATGAATTATTATTGCATGGTAATGTGCTGGCTTGGTTTTCCCTGGAGAAAAGTTAAAAATAAAACTCTGAACTTGCCGAAAGAATTTTAAACTGCTACAGAACATGATTGTGTGTGATGTGAGAGTGTAAAATATCTCTGTGCAACGCAAAATTATCCTGCAACTTAAAAATTGTAAAAGGTCCCAAACTGGTCAGAGCATCTGCTGATCAGCGTTTCTGTCTCCAGATGTGTTCTTGGCCGTTTCTGAGGCATGGTTTGTGGCTGCTTTGCAGATTGGCAAGGGTAGAACAGATGTTCTAGCCTGCTTGCTTGTACCTTCAAGCAGATACTGTGAAATCCTTGATGGAGATTGTGTTGAAAGAAAATCTGGCTGCTCTAGAGTTGGGGCCAGAATGGAAAAGGAAGAAATGAAACCTTTCACCCTACCTGCAGTCCTCCTGATGGGGAGATGTTCTGCCTGCGGTTGAGTTTTCTCTTCCTCTTTGATTCTTTATCAGCAGAAGACATTAAGCTGGTTTTGTTCATTGAACTTTGGAATGTAGATGTGCATTTCCCTTCCTCTCCCTCGCCAGCTCTCAAATGATGACTTGCATGTGTGAAACAAACCTCACAAATCAATCACCACCATCAGGGTTTTCATATTGGCCCACTTTTGCTGAAGCCTTATCTTTTTTCAGTTGGGACTCCTTCATCTGTGAGTCATTAAGTAACGATATACATGCATGTGTGAATCAGTCCTCTTTCTGCTGTCACAGCTGTGGGCACTGCTTCTTTCCTGGGGAAGGGTGCAGGGCCAGAATCTAAGCTAGTACTTAACTATATTCAGTATCTGTAACCTTTTACCTGTGACCTCTTAATTAACATCCATTAATTCTAAATTGTCCAGGTGCAGTTGCTATAGGAGCTCAACTAAACGATATGGTATTTGATGGTTAACAGATATATGATAGTGATTTATGTAATTAGTAACTTAAATGCACACAACAGGCTGAAAATTGAGGTGACTTCAGTGTTTAATCAAACGTTCATTTTAAATATAAGCATATTTTCCCTAGCATATTTTCTATCAGCACAGCTGATTTACTTGGGAAAGCGGTACGGAGTGAATTGGCCAGCAAATGTCTGTTTGTAACGCATCATGTTTTAAAAATGCAGTGGTACATTTCTATTTTTCTTAGGAGGTGATTATCAAATGCTCAGTCACAAGGGACAGAACCACAGTTAGAAGGATATAAAGCTTCTATCCCACTGTTCCCTTTACAAATCCAATGTAATGATTGACTGTGCAGAAACCTAAAATTATTTAGACTGGAAGTTAGGTAAAATACAAGGTTGGAATAAAATCTCTTACAATCTGTACACAAGTACTCTCTATGTTTAGTGCTTGCTGAAAGGCAGCCTAATACCAAGATATGTTTCAGTGGGTAGGATACATATTTAAAGTAAAACTTTTTCTTAAAAAAGAAGAGGTGCCAATCAATCTAAATTTGTTTGCAGCTAAAATTTGATGGTCTAAGGATAACTTATAATTCCTTTCTTGTTATAAAATAGTCAGATTTTGTAGTAGTATCACTTAAGGAGTTTATGGAAACTTGGTTGAGGATTGTTTAAAAGAGCACAAAATCTTTAATTTGAATTTGATGGCACCTGGTTTCATTTTTGTTCCCCAGCAATATCACTGGTACCAAAAGTTACCAGTAGACCACCCTGGTTCAAGCAAAGAATGAAATCACTCTGGCCTTTTCTTTTTTGCCCTTTAGTTTGCTGACTAAATATTTAAACAGAGCTATAACACATCTGTTATAGTTTGTGACATAGCTGTAGAGCAAGACTTTGTGGTCCATAATTTGCAATTGTATTTTAAATTTAATTTAGATTTTTTTTAAAAAAAACTCTCTTTAGCATTCTGAAAAAAATAGTTGATATGTGATTTACATTTTGCAAGGCAAGAAATAAGAATGTGTATTTTAAAGCAATAAGCAGTTCTCTTCCTGAGAAATGGACCTAAAAGTTCATATTTTTAGCTTGCATGGTCTATTTTTAACATTCTATGAATCCAAGGTTGTTTCCAGATGTGAGCTAGTTTTCATTATTGAGATTCCCATGGGAAAGAAAGAGAGCCAACACAAACGTTACCTCCAGATTTTTGCTCTTGTGCCTTTTTGACAGTGTCAGTAAGTTTACATTGACTGTGAGCATTGGTTAAAATGTTTAAAGATGTGTATGGAATTTTAAGCATTAAAGAGTCTTTCGTTTTGTTTTTTTGGGTGGTATGTTTTCTAAGGCAGAAGCAGGAAAGGACAATAAGACCTGGAAAGTATTGGATGCCATTCCATGAACCAGAAAAGTTATCCTTTTAGAAGGTCTTTCTTGCCACTGTGGTAAAACAGTTAGTGAAATTGTGTACACTGCACTGGCTTGAAGGCCACAGGGGTTTTATATCACAAACACTTATCCTCCTTATAAATGGTATTGAAGTGTGCAACAGTTGTTCTTTGAGTCACCCAAAAGGAAGTTAGATAGGGTATTATTTCTTTTTAACAATAATAATTGGTCTGTTCTGCAGAATTCCTTGTCTCTTTCAAAATGGCAGCTCAATATATTGTTTCTTTCCTTTGGGAACAAATTCCAGAGGGCTGTCTGGGGTCTTGTGGCACAAACTTTCTTATATCTGAGGACATGAGCTCTTGTCCATGAAAATTCTTGCTGGAATAGAAAGTAGATTGCAGGCTTCATTTATTTGATGTGCATTCTCCCTTGCTCCACACTAAGGGCTCTAACTACTATAACTATTAAAATATATATGATTAGCCTTCTGCCTTTGAAATTTCACTGGTTAGAGATATTCCCAACAGGACAAGCTCTCCCTGCGTCTCTCTTACACTTTGACATGCATGAGCCAAAGCATGAGACTTTTTCTGTGGTCCTGAAGGCCGAAGAACACCAATTTGGGGGGGGGGGGTGTTCTTTAAGTATAAAATCAATCAGTGGATGTAATAAGTAAAAGTGTACAGCTGAACAGCAGAGTCTACAGCTGAAACACGTACAAATGCAACCCTCTTTCCCTAAAACTTTTCTCTGTGATGTTAAAGTGATAGGCAGAAACAGGGTTTTTTTGGTAGAAGAAGCCCAGCAGGAACTCATTAGCATATTAGGCTACATCCCCGACAGCACAGCTCATTAGCATATTAGGCCACACACCCCATGTTACCAGAAGTGTGGTCTTCCAGCCACACTTTTGCTTCTTATTCTGTTTACCTTGTTTGTTGTCAAAACCCAGGGCTTTTTTTGGTAGCAGAAACTCCTTTGCATGTTAGGCCACACACCCCTTATGTAGCCAATCCTAATGAGTTTCTGCTGTTGGGTGTGACCTGTTTTGCTAATGAGTTCCTGCTGGGTGTGGCCAACTCGGGAGCCAGCTGGAACTCCGTTCCCAAAAATAGCCCTGGGAAAATATCTTAATGCTTCCAGGTTTGTTCTTAAGGTCTGTTTATCTCACATTACTTTCCTTCTCCATTTGGCTGGTCGCCCCTGTTCAGACCTTCAGCCTGTGTGTGTCTCATACAGAATCCCCACGAAGTCTCCAGCACTGTGCCCCTCTCACATTACAACTAGCTCTCTTTCTTTTGAGAGAGCACTTCTCCTGTCCATCAGCTCTCAAAACCACTCCCAAGTAAATTCACCAAGTAGTGAAGAAAAGAGACTCCAGCCTTCTGATCACTTTGAGACTGGAAGGTCTCCATTGAATACACGCACAAAGCCCACTTGTCCTGATTGCTGAGTTGCCTTAATAATCCCATTAATTGCTTCATTTCCCTAAAACTGACAGTTTGAAATTTAGAATTGACCAGACTACCTGTAAAGGCAGTTTGAGCTTAACTCTGAGCATACACAGAGTGTAACTACAACCTTTACAAAGCACTGTGGAAAATTCTTACACAGAAATTTGGGTGTAATGTCATATCCCCACAGTCCTCCACTGTGGAGTGCATTCTGCTGGTTCTAGGCATATTCTACCTATGCAAAGTGCAGGGCTTATAGAACAATGGTGTATCTCTTATAGCCCCAACACCTCTGTCTCTAGAAATTAAACTCAACTAGAGAACACACTGTATTCCCCACCAACAGTGATCAGGCCCATAGCCAGGATTTTGTGGCTTGTGGGACAACTTTTTTTTCTGGTGGGGCTTAAGTTCTCAGTGCAGAAAGAAAAGCCATTTAGCCAACAGAAAGCTGTTACCAGGATAGATCTCTAAATTGCAAGCTGTCAGCCACTTTAGATGACAGTTCTCATCTGCTGCAAGTTAACTTCTGACAGCCTAAGCAGCAATTCTGATAACAAGCTGGCAGATGTGGGAGATGACTTCTGTAGTCAAGAAAGCTAACGCTTAGGCAGAAAAACTCTCTGAAAGAAGACCAGTTTCTTGACACAGAAGGGATCCTAGAGGTCATATACTCCAACCCCATTGCTCACTGCAGGAATTAGTCAACTACAGTACCCCACTCTGCTTAAAGGAGCGCACACCTTTAAAAAATGTTTAAAAATGACTGAAAAATGCATTTACAGGAAAAATTCTTGTGGAGCTGTGCTTTTAAGAAAGGGGGTGGTGCCCCCAAAAGCCCCACAGTAACTATGGGCCTCATAGTAAGCTATTACTTGTTTTCCCTCTCCTTTCCAGCATTTTTTCTCCAGAGACCATTTGGGTTCTTTCTCCCATTATTTCCCCCCCCCTTTCTTGTATGTTTTCTTTGCCTGATTCCCCCTCATAGTTATTTAAGTGATATGCAGCCATTGCTAGGAACTGAGTCAGGAGCCTGTTTTCAGCACCAGGACTAGGATCAAAACTGGAATCACTGCTGTCTAGTGTGTATGTGACTCTCCTTCTAGCATAGTGCTTCCCCAAGAGTAAAGACAGGCAGAAAGCAAAGCACTTAATACCCAAGTGGCTTCATTGGTTGACCAAGATGCAGGCTAGAAATGGAGAATTAGGATAGTCCTCTAACTGGAAATGGTTGCATTGTAAAGAACAAATGTACACTAGAATGGAACCAAATAACAGTATTGTTATTCCCCATTCCTTTACTGACTACAGTGTGTATCTTCCCATGTGGCTAGTCCAGAGCAAGCCAACCCAGAGGGGTAGGTGATGGGCTGCCTGGTAGTGGGACCGGAAGGTGTGGTGTGGTATACAGCACACATGGCGGAATAGTAGGATGGGGAGTTGCTGACTGGTATGCTATGGGAAGAGTTGCCATGTTAGAATGGACCAGTCTGGAATTTAGGAGGGAGATACTGAAGACAGTTTAGTCATGTTTGAAGGCACTGCTTTGTGTGTCCCTGCCGTTTGAGGTTAGATGGGTGATGGGAAAGGACCTCTCTGTCTTGTCACTGAAACTTTGACACACACACCGCTGATAGGGTTGCCAGCTCTAGGCTGGGAAATACCTGGAAATTTTGGGGGTGAAGCCTGAGGAGGGTGGGGTTTGGGGAGGGACTTCAGTGGGGTGTAACGCCATAGAGTACACCTTCCAAAGTGGCCATTTTCTCCAGGTGAACTGATCTGTCACCTGGAGGTCAGTTGTAATTCCAGGAGATATCCAGCCACCACCTGGAGGAGGTTGGTAACCCTACCCCAGGGAGATTAATTTATCTCCCTTTATCATTGTCTTCTAACCTCAGGTGAAGGCTTTGTTTTGTCTGTTGTTTCCTCATTAACTCTTATTAGCGCTCCTCCTTGTTTATGTGTTTGTGTTTATCCGTTTTATTCAATTGTTTTAAATAATCCATATATATTTGTATTTCAAGCACTGTTTTTAATATTTGAAATGCTTTAAAATTCTGAAGTTTGCTGCCTTGGGGACCCTGTATTGGGTGTAAAGGTAGCATAGAAATGTTTTAAATAAATAAGATAGGAAAACAGAAAGGGAGGGCGTGAAGGCAAAAGGGGGGAAAGGAAGCAAATTGGGGAGAGCAAAACCATACCAGCCTGTCTTGATGCAGTGGGATAAGATCCAATGCAGAAGCACTGATGGTGACTGGCAAAGTGTTGAATAGGAGCCATCCACAAAATTCAGAGGGCTTGGGGAGTCACTCTTACTCTTAGGCCTCTTGGAGTACATCGGGAAGAATCACTATTGGCTGACTTAGGGTTTTTTTTAATTGGTCCAGATTTCTGGACCTTGCCACTCATTGGCCTGTGGAGCCTGATCTATAAGCCAGAACCTGAAAAGGTTAGTCAAATAGAAAAGAGGGCCAACAATAAAAGCTTAATATATATAGTATATAAAAAGATACATGTAAGACCAGGAGTACTAGAATATGCATGAAAAGTACACCTGAGTAGATGTTAGGATTTACGTGGATATGCTGATGGTATCAGGGAAAACACCCACTGAAGCTTTAATTATAGTGTTTCCAGGGCATATATCTCCTCTCTAGTGCCTTGTGATCCTGCAAAACCAGAATCAGATATTATAGCCAGGAGGTATGAGGGGATGTTAAAGCTTCAAGGGGGCTTTTTGTCCTGGCTTTATTGGCTCTTTTCAAGGTGAAGTGGATGTCTACCAGTCTTCCTGATGGTGAGAATGGAGGTGTTGTGCATTCTTTTTTTTGGTAAATACAGTTTATTATTGGATATATCACACGTTCATACAATTTAACCCTACCTACATATCCATTTTTCTTATTTCCCTTCTCCCCCCCCAAACAAGGCTTCCCGCACTGCTCCAACCCCATTAATGTCTCTCTTATTCTGTTACAATTACTTCTAAACTTATTTTCTCTTACAAACGGTAACAATTCAAAAATCTAATTCTCTTTCATTTTCTTCTTAATAACTATCAAAGCAAATCAAACCACGTTTAATGTCCCAATTTTTCAACAAGTATTTTTGAAAGTCTTTCCAGTCTTCAAAGAAAGTTTCATCTTCTTCGTTGTTTAACTTTCTTGTTAATTTGTCCATTTCTGCCAAAAACAACGTCTTTTTAATCCATTCCCATGTTTCAGGTACTTTATTTTGTTTCCAACATTGAGCAAAAATCAGTCTAGCTGCTGTAATCAAGTACCATAGTAGTGTTCTTTTGGCTACATTTATTTCTTCCATTTTAAGACCTAACAATAACATCTGTGGGTCTTTCTTAAAAGTACATTTCAAAATTTTTTGTATCTCATTGTGGATCTCAGTCCAATACTTTGGAGGTGATGTGCATTCTGACGATCACTCAGACTTCCTGGGATTGGGAATTCTCAGAGTGCTCTTGATCTCAAAACCTGAAATTGCTGCCTTGTATCTCCAGGTTCAGTAAGGCCAGATATTCTAATTGGAATGCACCCATAGCTAGTACAAGTCGAGGGACACCTGGGACCTGTAATTGACTGAATTTTGGAATGTGGGCAGAAAGGTACTTCTCAGTGTCCAGGGTGCCTTTACTTAAAGAGTGAGTAACTTCAGTCCACTGTCTCCCCATACTGTCAGTATACAGGAGCAGGTTGCTTCTGAGCACAGACTTAGGCAGGGGTTTCAAACGTGATGGACAAGCCCAGAGTCCATTCCCTCCACAAAAAAAGCTTCCAGCAGCAAAAATTTCCCCCCCAAGTACCCCCAGCCTCATAGAAGAATACTTGTTTCTATCTTAAAAATGTTCATCATGATGCTTTTATTACTAACTAAAGATGTTTATGTTAAAATGCTTCTGTTTCATTTGTACAAAAATTTGCACAAGATTGGGAGGGTTTTTTTTGCCATGTCCCCTTAGAACAGCCACTTCCCTTTCCTGCCACATTGCAGGGAAGTGTTCTTGATGGTCCCCTAAAAAGAAACTTTGGGGAATAGTGTAGGAAGGGAGAGAAAGTTCTTTCCAGAAGTACTGATCTACTTGTGGCAGTCTGTATCCAGTCTGTTTGTCAATGTCTTTCTGTTCTCAGAATGAAGTGGAAAGCAGCAATGAAGCAATTCAGATAATGGAAGGTTAACCATAGTATTTATCTGTTTGAAATTTCTGGGTAACTTCTCTCTCCAGACCTCATGGAGTACAACCCAGATAAGGCTGAGTATTTTAACGTACCATTTATCTCAGTGAGAATCATTAGAATTCCTCTTTGAGATCAGTGAGACCTCAAAGGCTTCACACTCCTGTAGCACGTTCCAGGTGGTCAGCCGTGTTGGTTTGAAGCAGTAGAACAAATTTAGAGTCCAGTAGCACCTTTAAGACTGACAAAGTTTTATTCAAGGTATGAGCTTTCGAGTGCACATACACTGTTTTGTACCTTGAATAAAACTTTGTTGGTCTTAGAGGTGCCACTGGACTCTAAATTTGTTCTGTAGTTTGTAACACTTCATTATTTGCAGACGTTTTTAGAGTGAACACACATATAATCTTAGATGTATAGGCAAAATTAGATCACATTCTTATCAAATGTGTATTTTTAAGACTATTTTTAAATGGCAAGTGTATATTAAAAGACTTTTGGTATTTTAATTGGCAAGGGTTATTTTTTGCAAAGAATGCTGTAATTAGGGGGAGGGGAACCCTGTGCAAACCAGTCAGCATATCATTACAATTTGCAGGGTCTGTCTTGTTGTTTCAGAGTAACAAGGAATTGCTAGTGTGTTACAAATATAATTCCTCCACACTTAACATTATAATCAATTACAAAATTCTGTTGCTGAGGTGATAGCCTTGTTTTTTAGGCACCTTGTTTTTTAGGTCTAGTCAAAAAAGTGTGTTTATTTTAAATGATTTTGTATACAGAAGGCAAGCCTTGACCACTTTTCTTTGACTTATAGGGGCCAGACTAATTTTTCAGCCTTTCAGGGTTTTGCATGTTAATGGCCATATTTTCTAATTATTCCCACCAGAACACCTAATGCTAGCCTCCTCACAGTTTCTTGTAATTTTATTAAAGCTATGACAAAAGTGTTGTAAAACAAACGGGAGACCTACAAAATTTGCATCCCCCAATTTCTTTCCTGTACTCCTCAATTGGCTCTTCCTGCTGGCCAGATCCCAGAACAGCAGTGTGGGGGGGAGGAAGGTTGGGTCAGAGAATGTGGTCTCCATGCTTCCTTGCTTAAAGCACTTAGCTGCCCCCCACCTGTTGATGCAGGCCATTGGGACAGGCTTTTCTCTAGATCTCCCCCTAATCAGCATGCAGGTGGTAGTGATAGAGGCAAGAAGCTTTAAGCAGAAAGCATAGAGGACTGCTTTCTGCTTTAGCATTTTCTCTTCTCTGAGGCCCAGTTGATTGGAAGCTGATAGTTGCTGCTGCCTATCCCTCTGGTCCTGGTCCAGTTTCCTCGTCATCTCCCAGCCCTCCTGCTGTTGCCTTCCCCTAGATTTGCTGACAAATTCTTCCGGTCTCTACATGGCCCCAGAATGCTGCTCCCCCTGCAATTCACATTCATGGGCTGTTGTTCAGGATTAGATATATGATATAAGGGTAACTCTGGTTGTCATCATCACAACAAAAACTAACCCGTAACCCTGACTCAATTCTTTCAGTTTTTCCTGATTCTGTTATTGCTTTAAAAAAAAGCTCCAATGAATTAAATATTGGCACAAGTACAGAAACCAACCAGCTAAAACCATTGCTGAAAATACTAGGTGCCACAATGACCTTGGATTTCTTGAGCTCTGACAGGTGTTAAATGGCTGGGATTTCTTTGGTCTATTTGCAGTCATTTTTGTATTATATAGCTACTGTACTAGGTGGATTCCCTCTGTCTTTGTTTATGAATCTTACCCAGTCTTGCATTAGGTTTTCAGGATACTTTTAAGCTTTTAATGTTCAAATGACAGTCTATCGTTTACCACTGGGGATTAGCAAATAACGATGGTCATCAATAAAAGTAATTTGCTGCACAAAATAATACATTTGCTTCCTTTGCCTTTGAATTTCAGCCAGTGATGGTTTAGATTATGACACCCAGTGCTTTGCCTTAAGGCTTGTGATTCTGTAACATTTTTCAGATGCATCAACTATGCATTGCCTAATTTGTTATGAAAGTGAAAGAAAAGTTGTTCAATAATTCTAGCTACATTGTGCTGCTAACATGTGTTTCTGATGAAATTTTGGTAATATGATAAGAATTTGAAAGAACTGTGTGATTGCTTAGGTTTAAATAACCATTCCAGTGACAGTCAACCAAAGATGGCTTTTCCTTCCTCTTTGAGGATCATTTATGAGATGTTATTAACTCCAAATGGCAGAGATCTAATTCTGTGAGACACACTGAAATTTAACCAGCAGGATTGTAAAATGAGTGCTTCCTGAATTTAGCATTAAAAATATAATTGTACGTCAACTCACAATTCAATTGAGACAGTCCAATTAAACAGGAAGCTAGATCTTAGAAAGCATATTTCAAAATGTGCTTATTTTTAAAACAGCAGTTGTAGATTATGGATTTTGGGCATATATCCTTTTTGTCATATATTATACTTCACATTAAAAGGTCTGTCAGCTCCTAGTTTGGATAATCTCATTTTAACTCAAAAGTTGTTACAATCTTAATCAGACTACAAGATACTGAAACTTTCAGGGTTTTAATTCCTTTGTGCAATCAAAGTTTACTTTAGGTGTGGATATTGTTTGCCAAAAAGTGATAATTTTAACTGTTCTTGCATCAGCTGTATTTTGGGGAAATAGAGACCCAGTGTGATATAGTAACATGAAGTCTGCCAAGTGACTTTGAGTCAGTCACATCCCCTCAGCCCAGCTTACCTCGCATGGCTGTTGAGAAGATACAGTGGGCAAAGGAAGAGCTGCATACGCTGCCCTCAGCTCCTTGGAGGAAGGTCAGGATACAAATGCATTAGATAGAATAAAGCTAAAAGGTTTCCTTAGGCCATGCGTTGATCATAGGTATATTTGGGGAGAAGCAGTGTTAAAATGGGTTATTCTTCTCTGGAAAGCTTTCCAGTAAAAGTTCAGGACTTTGATTTAATGTGTAAGGATGCTAGCCAGCATAAAATGCTGTTTAGTAAATTTGTTGATTTACTGTTTTTTTCAGTTGATTGTTTCTTACAAGCTTATGTATGTTTTATTAGGCAATTTAAAAGCTGGGTGACTTTTCCAAGCCAAGTTGTAAATTGGTACCAAAACTATGGAAACAGTTGGTTGCCTTCCTCCACAATCAAATGTTTTGGATAATGGTAGCCAGTCGTCATCTGAACTACATCACCTTTATTATTGCATGTGTGCGCGCTTCCCTTTCTGTAAGGAGGAAACCCTTTTTCTTTGACCTGGAGGGAACCTTGTGCATGTGGTATGGATAGCATGATTACTCTAGACTAAAAGAATCTGCCCACATCTTCCTTTCTGATAGCTGTGAGGTCCATGCATCAAAGAGGCATAAAACTGAAACCAGAATAAAATCTTGTAAGCTAACTGTGTGGGATATTTTACAGATGCTTTATGTGGTTGAACAGTGAAACCCGCATGCATAGTGACTCCAATGAAACTGTAACTTAGACTGGAGTATCTCTGCATAAGACTGCACTTCTGGTCTACCAGAACTGCTCTTTGGCTGATATTCTGCAGCATTTATCAAGTTGGGGCAAGGACATAAAGCATGTTTACTTCATATCTTTGTGTGGAGAAGCTTTCTGGAGAGTTCCAGGGACTGCAACGGGAAGAACATGTTTGGAAAGCCCCACTGTGTGAACAGCACTCTTCCTCTGGATCTTAGGGTCCAAGCCTATGTCTTTGGTAGGAATAGGAACATTTCTGGCAACTGTTGATTCAAATCGAACAGGTATATTTGTAAAGATTGTCATTCAAATTATGGTTGATTTTTCTTGGTTGGATGCCATATATGTTATATTTTAGAAGGTTTATTCAAAAGCATATAGACAAAGGTTATTTTCTAGTGTCCCTGTGTGAAATTTAAATGAATCTCACTCTTTTTTGCAATGTCACTTTGACCATAATGAGACTTATATACCAGTAACCATGAACAGAGTAATCATTTTGAACTCCAGAAACTAAATTGGGATTGCTTAGAAGCCTTTAACAAGTGTGTTCTTTACTTTATGACAGACCCTTGCTGAATTTTGAGCGAGTTCAAGGAGTTTTAAGGTCAGTTGCTGGCTGTTAGCTATAAACATGGTGTCATTTGTAACATTGGCTTGGCTAACAGTTTCTTCAGTTGACTTCTGATCACTGAGTCAGGGCTGGCCCAAGGTCTTTTTGAGCACTAGGCAAGGCTAACTTGTGGCACCCCCCTCACCAGGGGAGGAGGAGGGGGTGCCCCTGACACTGGGTGCTGCTGCTGCAGGACTGCCACCGCTGCCAGGTAGGCTGGCGGCGCAGGGCCGAAGGATGCCATGAAGGAGGCATGGAAAGGCCCGACATAACCGTAGAACTTAGCCGCCGTCGCCTCAGCCAGCCCCAGGTGCATCTGCACATTGAGCGGTGGTGGCAGGGGTTTGTGCAGGGCCAGGAAGATGGCGGCCATCGGGGCTTCCCCGCCTGCCCCATAGGTGCTGGCCAAGGAGATGAACATGGGTGAGCTGGCCGGCAGTGATGCCTGGGGAGGCTCAGCCTGCTCCTGCCACAGCGCCGGCTCCCGCCCCACCACCCTGTAGGAGGAGGTGAAGGGGCTCTCCACACCCAGCTTGAGTGCCACCACCATATGCTCAGGCCCAAAGGGGGCGGGCAAGATTTCCCATTTTTCTGTTTCCCCCAAAAGCCACCCCGGTTGCTTGCAGACAATGGCTCTGGCTTCCACCTTAGGCGCCGACCAGTTGATCAACAAAAGGGATCCTCGCAGAAGAATTTTGGCCCCATAGGCGGACCAAGGTGCGCTTTGACTCCTACACATACGCAACCTCCCCCCCCCCCCAAAGAAACCCATCCTGAGACGGTGAGCCTCAGCACAGTTCCTAGGGAATAAATCCCATGCCTTTCCATCAGACTTACTTCTGAATAGACATGCTTAAAACTGCCCTGTCAATAGCCCAATGGAGGCTCGCCTTCCGACTTGCCCCCGGCTCCTTTCTTTGGGAAGAAAGTCGCCCGTCGGCGGCAGGGGCCTTGCTGCGCCCCTTGGAGATCTGCGCCTTAGGCCGTTACCCTAGTTGGCCTAGTGGAAGAGCTGGCCCTGCACTGAGTGGCCTAAAGAATTCACAATTTTGGTAGTTTTAAAGCTGAGATATACTGAGTTGAGATATACTGAGAAAAATGGATTAGTGTAGACTGTAATAACGGTTGCTCTTACCTACTTCATCACTTCTCCATCAGTTCTAAATGCTGATGTAACCTGTTTCCCTTTTTTTTGGAACTCCAAAGCCAAAGTTCCATCCATACATTTCACCATCATGTTATCTGAACATGGATAGCTTTGACTGAGACTACGTAGGCAAAACAGTTAATGGCTTTTCCTTGATAAGAAAATTTAAGTTACATGGGGAAGTGGAACTGATTAGAACTCTTCAGTATTTTAACTCTTAGGCTTAATACCTAAAGGCACAGGCTGTGACAGGAACTATACAAAATCCTGATTTTGCATTTCTGTTTCATTATTGTCGAAGCATTGAATGACTTGAATTGTGTATTCCTGTTGTATGCTGCTCCCTGTCTATTTTTAAAGTTTGACTTCAATTTCAGAGATTATTATAATCAAATGTGGTGATTACAAGTTCATGGAGCACAAAAATCGAATCCAAAACCACAGAAGGGAACCTAATTTTTGCTCTAAACCATACATTACTGGAAAATTGGCCTTGTTCTGTGTATGTAATGAGAATGCGCTATTTGGTCAATAGAGGTACACTAATAAGTGATGAAGTTTGACATTATAACCATCACCTCATCTGCTGAAGTGAACCACTTTAAGGTTTCTTGTACTGATTAATCTCTCTGCATTGATAGTGTTCATACTATGGGTCGATTTCCACTCCATCAGAACGATTCATCTGAGTCAGCCTCTACAACGAGACTTAAATGTATGTGGCAGAGTTTACTTAATATATAAGCTTTCAGTGTCAAGGTTGCTGTTGTATGGATTCTGGATTACAGGAATCTGTTGCAGAATGAATAGCAAATTCAGTTTTTGAGCATACCTGAACCTCTGCCTCATTTTTACAGAAGTTAAAGATACTTAGCAATTCTTTGGAAGATTAAAGTTTTTAATTCATTTCTCTTTCTCATGCAAACTGTAGCAAAATGGTTGTTTTCTGCTTGGTAGAATCCATGGGTCCATTGCAGGAAAATATTGACTGTTGAGTTATCCAAGAATTCTCAGAGGAGGGGTACAGTTTAAACACTCTAGAGCACCTTGTTCACAGAGCCCAGGGGGTTATTCCATTGTGACAGCCTTGGGATATTAATTTCTGGTTTGGATTGTGTAAACAAGCCCTGAATGTGAAAAGTGCAAGGAGCTCTTTTGATTTTTTTTACAGGTGCATAAGTGGCATTTTGCAATGACTTGTTGAAAAGAAGAAGGGAATATTTAAAAAGTATAATCCAATTGAAGGGTGTAACTTCTCAAGCAAGGAAAGAAAAATGTGAGGGGAAAGATCAAAAACTTGCTATAACACTTTTAGAAAAGAGATATGATGGCCTGTTCTTTACCGAAGAAGGACAAAAAAAGGGGGGGAGGGGAAAAACCTGAACCTAAAACCTAGAATCCAGAACACTGCTCTTTGCTTGAGGATTATTTGGCTCTACAATCATAGGAAGGTGTTTCCTGGACCAGAAGTTTATATCTGAGAACCACTTAGCATGTGATTGCACTAATAGAGGCCTCATTTGTATTTTTTTGCTCTATGTCTGGTGGGTTATCTTGAAACAACTTGCTTCTGGTCCTTATTGTATTCATGCTTTGCATTTATATGATTGTATTATATGTTTGTATAATAGCCAATATGTTCCTCAATATTGACCTCTGAGGAAGGCCTATGTAGGCTGAAACGCGTCAGGTCAGATTTATAAGCCCTTGTGTTTTATTGATAGTTATTTATACATAACATATGACTGGGCCCTTATATATATTTTTAAAGTTGTGATCAATAAATATATGTATTTTTATATTTCCTTCATCAAGTTTTTAACATTGGCCCCCTCTCCTACATTTGACTAACCTTTGTCAGGTTCTGTTCTTTACCGAAGCCAGGCTAATGTCAGGGGTTTTGTATTTCCGTGTTTTCTGATTATTGCTACCACAAAACCTGATCCTAAGCTTTCTGCCCACCAATTTGTCATAATTTTATTAGCTGTGCCAAAAGTGTTGTAATCTCAAAATAAATGTAAGGATAACATGGTTGTGGCACCACAACAAAAAACTAGCCTCTGACTGTAAAAACTAACAAATATCAAGTCAGACCCAGGAGCTAATGTACAGACACACTCAAGGGACTTGAAACTATTCTAATTCTAACTATTTATAACTATTATAACTATTCTTTTCTAACTCTGTATGAATCTAACATTTCTGCCTTCTCATGAATGTCAGTCCTGAGCCTAACAATGAGGATGGGATGGTGTTTTCCAAAGCAAGCTGAGTCCTTCCAGTTATGGTTGAAGAGGTCAGGTTTTGTCAAGAGCAGCAGCAACCAAGCTAAGAGACAAGTGGTATGTTTAAAAACCCCTTTATCTCATAACTTGGCTGCCATTGCTGTGACAGCTCTTGTGGTTTCTTGTTGACTCTCCCTCCCCTCTCCCTAGCTGTAATTGAGGCATCCTCAAGGGCAGGGCAGAACTTTCCAAAACTAGCCAAGTATTTTTCTTGCAGCCTGGGAGGGGGAGGAAACAACAGTTGTTGGGAACAGAGGCAGCCAAGCTAACAGAAAGTAAGAGATCGAGGGTTTGCGTTTGTTGAAATACGAGGTGCCATAATGTCTAGGCACATGGTGATCTGGTGCCTGGGATTTGTCAAGTTCTGGTGTATGTTGTAAGGAAAGAACTGTTGTGCCAAATGATTATATTATTGCATGTTCTCTACTAGGGATGGGCACAAATCGGCTCACAAAGTAAAGTTCGGCATGAATTTTGTCTGATTTGTGGTTTGCAAAGCAATGTTCGTAGAAAAGCAACCGGCACAAACATTCCATGAACTTTGATGCTGTTTATGGCAGTTTGTGAATGGATACGGTTCCAGACAGACTGTTTCTGTGCAATTAAACTTACAAAACCCCAAAGCAACAGGTGGAGTGGAATTCTCCAGCCTTGGAAACACCAGTAGGAGCCCTCCAAAGCTAGGCACTGCTGGCTGCCAATAACAGATCTCCCATTCTGCTCTATGGGAATAGAAAGCTATAGATCAGCTCAACTTCCCACCCTTTCCTCTGTTGGCAGTTAGAAAGAGAGGCAGGGAACTTGTTCCATTCCCTGGAGATCCAGTTTGGTGTAGTGGTTCCCTAGAGAGCCAGTCTGGTGTAGTGGTTAAGTGCGCGGACTCTAATCTGGGAGAACCAGTTTGATTCCCCACTCCTCCACTTGCAGCTGCTGGATGATCTTGGACAAGCCATAGTTCTGTCAGAGCTGTTCTTGAAAGAGCAGTTTCAGTCAGAACTCTCTCAGCCCCATCTAACCTGCAAGGTGTCTGTTGTGGGGAGGGGAAGGGAAAGGAGTTTGTAAACTGCTCTGAGACGCTGAGTGAAGGGTGGTATATAAATCCAATCTCCTCCTCCTCGTCTTCTTTTTCTTCCTCCTCCTACTTCTCAGATTAGCAGAACACATTCATTTACTCCCTCTAGATTGTGAACTACTCTCCCTTGCTAGGGTTTGAGTGTTAGTGGACTCAGGGCTCTGAGCCACCCCATCTCTCTGCTTACACTGAGAAGAGGGGCTTAGCTACTGAGTGCCTCAGCTAAGAACCCACATTTTGATTGTGAATTCCTCTCCCCTGCTGGGGTTTGGGTGTTAGGTGGACTCAGGGCTCAGGGCCACGCAAGAGAGGTCAGGCTAGATGACAGCCTTGTGTGGCCAGAACTCCAGGGGATTGGCATTGGCAGGCTCAAGGGACTTGAGTAAGTACTCCTTCACTATCACCTCTGCTGAATCCCCCACCATTGCATGGCTGGCATCCCTGCTACTGCTGAGATTCTAGTTTGCTGCTGACAACCAGTAGTGGGGCTTTTCCCTGCTTGGGCTCTTAGAGGCAGAGGTCCTAGGCTGTAGCCTCCCCCTCCACCTCTTCTACCCACTGTTCCCTCTGGCCACATCTATTGGCATGTAGTCTCCACACTTCTTTACAGAGCTCATGCTTTCATTACAAGAACTCTGCATTCTGGAGAGCATTGCTGCCTTTTATCTGGGGGTCACAGCGTGTGCTCCAGTCCTTGAATCAGGGGGATAACTTGCCCCAGGCTGGCTGTATGGGCACAGGGCACATCAGTGGTGTCCTGGAAGGGCTTGAGGACATACACCATTTGGGAGAGGAACAGCCAGTCATTGGAGCTGATGCTTAGCTCCTCTTCCCCATGCAGGATGGCCGTGGAGGAGATGATATCCTGCGGTTCACTCTTCTGCTCCCCCAAATGCACAGTCATGGCATAGGTGGAGTTCTTCATCCCCCTTCCCTTGCCTCTCAGGCAGCAGATGGGCAGACTTGATGCTGTGTGAGAAGTGGGCAGCCAGACGCCAGCAGGTCTCAAGCAAAGATCACACCTATAGGGGGATAGCATCCCAGGTGGCCTTGACAGTGCTCCCCTCCCCCAGAGCATCCTTTGCCACCAGCTGAAGCATGTGTGCCAGGCAGACAGTGCCCTTGAGGAGCACATGCTTCACCTCTGCCAGCTTGTTGGTGCTGGCATCTGTGACCATGTATCCACAGATGATGTTGAGGCCACCCACTCATCCCTCAGGCTACTCTGTATTACATGGCGGCAATGTTTTGCGCTGTGTAAGCTCCATCCATCACCTGCACATGGAATAGAACCACTTCATAGCCTGTTGGCAGGACTGTCCCCTCCTGGGATCTGGACAGTGCCCCGACAGTCCTACTGGCTGCTCCAGAGGTCTGCCTTGAAGTGCATAGTTCTGACTTGTGCTCTGGAGAGCTGAGGCTTGACCATTGCCACTGCAACCAGTGAAAGGCTACATCCTCCATGAGGGAGAAGGTTGGCCATCGTCAGCAGTCATCTTGCTGACTGGTCCATCCACGTAGCTCTTTTGACCTCTTGGAGGGTGGCCAGCCTTGATGTCCCACCCACAGCAGCCTGAGTGCGGGGAGCATTTTTTTTTGGAGGAACCTTCTGCTCCCTCTCCACTTCTCCCTGCTGAGAGGAAGTGGGCCTCTTCTTCCTCCCTGGCCTCCACTCTTTCCTCTGGCAGCAACATAGTTGGGTGCAGCCTTTGTAGTTGCCTGCAGAGGATGGAGGAGGACAAGTGTTGGGGCAAGTTTGCACCCCTCTGCACATGGCATTCTGCCACACCTGGCATTCTGTCACACAGGGGTCAGTGAGAAGAGTGTGGAAATGTTTCCAAACTGTGGCCCCAGGATTGGAGAAGGTGGGAGGCACAGCTGCTTTCTGGCACTGGGCTCGGAGGGGCCATGGAGGGGTGTACTCGAGGTGGGAGCAGCAACAGGGATTGGGATGTGGAAGGAGAGGATGCTCCCCCCCCCCCAGCCTTCTGAATCATTGATGTCAGAGTCCTCCTCTCCAGAGAGTATTAACAACTGCTGGTGTCTCAAAGCAGTGCTAACAACTCTTTTGCCTCTGTGGAAGGGGAGGATGCTTCCCCCCACCCTTTGAATCACTGCTGTCAGGGTCCTGCTCTCCAAAAGAGTGTTACCAACTGCTGGTGTCTCTGGGCAGTGCTAACAACCCCAGGAACCCAGAGCCCCAGGAACAGATCAGGAGCAGGAGGCTCTGAGACCCCTGGTGATGCCCTGCTAGGGCTGGTGATGCCCTGCTAGGGCTGGGTTCCACGGGCCTGGCAGAATGGGTTTGGTGCCTGGGGACGGGGGCTTGTGGTATGCAGGGAGTGGAGGACTTCCCCCCCCCATGAGCACCCCTTGCACCCACTTTTACCGTCATGGCACATAGAGGTGTTCAGGAATTTAAAGCAAGCAGAGGACTGGCGTTTAACACTTCATACTGCATAACCCATATTTTGTAGTACTTGGAGCAATCCTGAGAGCTTGCTTCAAAAGCCACTCCTCTGCTTCCCTTGCTTGTGTGGTGTGGCTAGAGACCCTGCCAAGCTTTTATGAGGTAACTTTGGGAAGCCTCTGTTGGAATTCTGGGGGATGTCTGCCTTTTTGTCCTTCAGAACCCACCTTTGGGGCTTTGGGTGCTGCAAGTGTAGGGGGGATGTTTGCCTTGCTTCCATTGTCTGGCAGGGGTGGTGGTCTGCCCAGGTGAGTTTGGTGTCACTGGCTTGTTCCTGACTTGTAACTGCAGCTGTCTTTCCCAGAGAGACCCCTGGGGAGGCCTTTTTTGAGGGCCCGTAACTGGAACCCCAGAAATGTAATCCACCCCCAACTTGGAGAGATTGTAGAGGAGCGGGTGACAGAGTGAGGTTTCCTGTGCATTTGCTGTTTGTTGCTTGCATTCTATACAGTTTTGAACCTGTGCCTGACATTTTTCCTGAGGGCATCTTATTTGGGGGGTCCATAACTCAGACCCTCTAAATCCAATTTGCACATAACTTGGAAGGCTTGTAGAAGAATATCAGGAGGAGGTCCCCTATGAGTTTGATATCTCTAGCTTGCACAAGGGCCATTCTATACACTTGTGAACCTCCTGAACCTGCGCCTGTCATTTCCCCAGAAAGCATTTTCCTGGATGCACCTTCTTTGAGGGGCTGTAACTCAGACTCCTAAATCCAGTCCCCACCAAACTTGGAAGGCAGGTAGAGAAGAGTCAGCCGGAGATCCCCTGCAAGTGTGGTGTCTCTAGCACAGGGGGACGGACCGTTCTACCATGTCATGATGAACCTCACAAACCAAACCGGTTCATTTAGCCCTTAAAAATTCATGATGATCTGTAGTTCATGAACCGGGCACATCACGAACTGAACCGCACTTTCCCAGTTATGTCCATCCCTGTTTCCTACATGGGGCTGTTCTTGAAGAGTGTCCTGGAATTACAGTTAGCATAGAATGCTCTAGCTAGACAGCTTGCTGGGGTGGGTGAAGGGACCATATCACTACAGCCTTGTTCCATTTGTTTTTTAATTTGCTTCTGGGTCCAATTCAGGATTCCCTATTTGGCTTGGGACCAGCATGCCTTCAGGACAACCTATGCCCTTATGAACCTGCTCAACCATTAGAGTCATCTTTGGGGGCCCTGCTCTGGGTGTCCCAATCATCTGAATCTAGATGGCTGGCAACCTGAGAAAGAACTTTCTTGGTTGTGGCACCAAAAGCATGAAATTCCTTCCCCAGCTAAATTAATCTGTTCCCTTCTATGATTGTCTTCTATAGAGGGTCAAGACCTCTTTGTTCCATTTGGTGTTCCTTTATTGATTCGCCTTACCCTTTGTGTTTAATTTGGTGTTTTATATATACATGTTATGCTAAGTAGAAAAGAGTAAGAGTCCAGTAGCACCTTAAAGACTGACAAAATTTGTGGTAGGGTATGAGCCTTCGTGAGTCACTGCTCACTTTTTGAGATACGGCTGTCTCTGAAGAAGTGAGCGGACTCTTTACTTTTTTCTACTGCTGCATACAGACTAACACGGCTACCCATCTTCATCTGTATTGTTCTAAGAGTAGATTTAACATCTTTTTAAACTGTTTGCTGCTTTGAGGGCCTTAACTGGGTAGAAAAGCAAGAAAAAACGTTCTAACTGAATGTTTATTCAGTATGCTGAAGATCGGTATCAAAGCGCTCAACTGCACATTGTTAATACATGTGATTTTTTTTCTAGTTTAGTAAGATAAAATCTTAGATGTAGTGAAAAAATGACTGTAAAATATTGGGATAGTGGCTGTACTTCATTGAAGTTTGAAAAAATGAGCCTTCCTTTGCTCTTTAAAATACGTTGGTCTCAGTAAAACTGATCGCATTCCCAACTAATATAGTGGTGGAAGTTTACTTGAAAGTGAGAATGTTGTTATAGAAGGAAGACAGTTTTACATCTTTCCTGTTTTTAATGGTCAGTGAATCACCACTTCTGTGTATTTCTCTTGAATTACAGTAGCTTCAAATCAACAGGCCTGTAAGTTGGGTAGTCACTTGACATTTAAAACAGAAGTGCAAATTGCATTGTTATTGTCCCAGAGGGACCAACAGTGCATTTTAAAGCCAAGCCGTAGGAAGGAAAATATTTTATAAAGCTTCTGTTCTTTCTGATCGGCCGACATTGAAAACTGAAAAAGAAACAATCCCCCCTGAGTCCAGAAAATATTAATTAGTTTCTACTGCTTTGTTTGTGTTAATGAAGACAATAGTATTATATAGCCTCCATATGACCTACCCAACAACGATCAGAATCCTTACTTTCTTAAAGCTAATTGTTTCATGTTTAGTTTAGTAAATGTCATCTGGACTCAGTAAAAAAACCAAATGACCTGCATTGAATTAGTGTAATTGTAACACATCACATAGTTTGTTTCTTGTACAGGAAAGGAGAAAGTTGGAAAATTATTTCTGTTTGATAAATCTGAAGATACAAAACACATTTAGGTATCTATTTTACCTGCTGGGTACCCTGTAAAACTTTTTGAACATGTATCGTTTCCTCTTCACCATCAGAAAGTAACTTTTCTTCTCTCCTTAATTGTGAAATTAAGCTTGTGTTGAGCTATAAAACTCTGTTGGCCACTTGTTATCAGAAGAACTGTTAATTTTATGTGTCACCATATTTTATGTGTGAAGAGAAGTGTATATTGGTGGAGTGTAGGAGCTAACATACTGAGTTATGAATTGGGCCTGGGTTTCTTTCAAAGGGGCGCCTCAGCTTCAATAACCCATCTTCACTATAAGGCTACTAATCCTAGCCCACAGGGTTATCAGAAGCTCTCGGAACATTCTGAAGTGCTGTATAAATTATAAGTAGTGGTCATATTAAGTACTTAGAGGCAGATTTCGAGCTTCAAGATTCCTTTTTCTGCCAAAGCTGAAACATTTTGCAGAACAGATGCTTTGAGTATTTGGCTGCTGTAGACTATTTTAGGGCTTTGTTTAATTATGTCTTTTAATTTTAGCAGGCTTACACTGCAGTCCTGAGTAGAGTTACAAGTCTATCGACTTCAGTGGATTTAGAACAGTATAACTCTACTTAGAACTGCACTGTTATTATTTCTACTTTTTAAAAATTTGTCAAAAAACGCTTATTTCATGTTTCTCACTGAATCCATTGTTATGTGTTCCCTAACCTGCTTTGTGCTTGCGTAGGTATGCAGGCAGTAACGTGGGAGCTTCTTCCCTGCCGCTCTTCCTTATCACGGTGGCCTTGAATGTAGGCTTTGGGCTATTCTTGTGTTGATGAGAATTTTCCAGTTCTGGGAAGGTGAAGGGAGGGGGGGAGTCGTCTCCCACCCATGAAGTATATCTCCCGCCGGGAGTTTCCCGCGCGCGCGCTCAAATCTTATTTGCCAGTCGCTTTTATGCATCACACTATAAGTTTGCTTGCATTGCTTTTGCCGCCGTTCCTGACAATGACCTCCTACTGTGGGTTTTAGCATTGTAATCCAATAAAAGCCTTTCTTTTGAGAAAGAATGCCTGGACCTACTTGCTTTTGAACCTGACAGAAATTGTCAGGAATCATCATTAATTCCCCACCTTCAGTACCTGCCTTCTACCACGATGAGCAGTTCTGGGGGGGGAACACCGGTAACGGTCCCAGTGACTACCACACCGGTAACCACGGTTCCGGTCACCACCGTGGCAATTCCAGTGACCATCATTCCGGTTACCACCGTTGTTCCAGTGACTACGACTCCGGTAACAACAGCTTCGGTCCCGCACTCCACGGCTGGACCGGTCACCCCTCCTTTAATCAGCACAGTGGGAGCCTCGTACACTCTCCCGATCTACAGCCCGGCCGGGCCAACGCAGAGTCATGGAGGAGCAGTTCCACGGACCTACGTCCCAGGGGCCCCAACCCCTTGGGACAAGGGGGTGACCTACAGAAGGTCGCGCGATTGGACTAAGAACCTGTTGGACACTACCCAGACAACCTGGTCCATGCCAGGGAGCCAGAGCCGGGACAGCTTACTGGATCCACGAGGAAGCTTTGGACTTCCCCAGGGACGGATGTCTCGCGGATCTCCCAGAACGGGGTCCAGCCCCGATGCGAATGCTCGTATGGACTCTATTCAAGATGATACTCGACGTTTGATGCGGGACATGGGCAAGTTGATGCAATCGCTACCACAGATGATGGATCAAGCAATTCGTTCCCACCCGCTAACTCAACCGAGACCGGCACCAGCACCCGCGCCACCAATTTTGCCAGGATTGCCACCTCCTGGTCCACCAGCCCCGGGGCCGCCAGGCCAGCCAGCTCCGGGTCAACCTCCGCCGGCCGGCCCAATGCCGGGAGCACCCGGGCCCGGGCAACCAGGACCTATCCAGCCGCCTGCTGTGCCCCCGCCTCCAATCCCTGCGCCAGCACCCCTCCCGCAGCCAGCCCCAGCACCCATTTTGGGCCCCGTTCCTCCGGTAATACGCCCTAAGGACATGCTGGAGATTACGTTTGACGGGGACCCCGAGACGGTGTCTTTTTTCATATTACAAGTCGGGAAGTTTGTACAGAGATGGGGCTATGTGTTCCCGGATGAAGAACAACAGGTGGAATTTATCGCTTCAAGGTTCTGGGGAAGCGCTACCAGCTGGTACGTAGCCCTTCATGATCTGGAGGCAGCGGAGCTGGGGAATGTGGATGACTTCATGTGGGCCTTGAGAAATCGTTTTGAGGACCCGGGGGCGGCCCAGAAGGCGGAAGCTTTCCTCTGTACTTTTAAACAAGGCAAACTGACCGTGCGGGAGTATTCACGGGAATTTCAACGGCATGCAGTGAAAATTCGAGACTGGACTGATGCTGTACTGGCCCAACAATACCGAATGGGGCTAGCGGTAGAGGTCCGCAACAGTGTCCTCAGTTCTAAGCAGCCCTGCACTCTCCAGGGATGGATGGAGGAAGCTGAACAAGCGGAAAGCCGATTGCGTGTTATGAAACTGGACCTAGCTCTGGGAAACAACCATCCAAACACCTTGGCGGTCCAGAGCCGGACCAGGCCAACCCCCACCCAGAGAGGGGTGAGAGACCAGCGCATGCGACAGGGCCTGTGCCTGCGCTGTGGAGAGAAGGGGCATTTCGCAGCATCCTGCCCCCGAGGGGATTCCAGCAAAGCCCTACCACAAGAGGAACCCCGACGCTGGTCAACCCCTACTCCGAGGAAGGGCACAGCAAAGCCACGCAACCCACGGGCCCTTTTTACCAACCCCGACCCGGCGGATGCTCTGATGTTGGAGGAGGAGAGTGAGATGCAGGGAAACGAATTGGTCCTGTTTGTGAATGGTGCTACACAACAGGACCCTATCCCTGAGGCACCTAAATTGGTGAGCAATTACCCCTCTCTCTTCTTTGTGACTGTAATTATAATGAATCCAGCAATGATGACCTATATCAGGGTTCGAGCGCTCATTGACTCGGGGTGCGGGAGGGATCTGATGAACCCATCACTGGTGATGGGCCTCGAGGCGGCGGTCGTCAGTTTAAAAGACCCAATTACCTTTACCCAAATGGGTCACCCATGAAAGAACCGTGTCGATTTGAGATTATTCCCTTAAGAGTAGGCACTGGGGAACACTGGGAGCTACGCTCTTTCGTAATAGCCCCCAAGCCCAGTTCCCATTAGTGTTGGGCAGCCCGTGGTTGCATGGACATGATCCATATATACTTTGGGACGAAGGGACCGTACGTTTTATCTCCCCGAAATGTGCAGAGCATAAGTGGGACCCAGGGTGGGGAAAGCCCCCAAGCAATGATCCCCCATGGGCCTGCCTAGCCACTGAGGATCTTAACCGCATTCCAAAAGAATACCGATATCTGGCCCGTGTGTTTGAGGAGGAGGAAGCTGATGAACTACCTCCCCACCGTAACTCGGACTGTGCGATTGAAATTCTTCCTGGCCATAAATTGCCAAAAGGAAAGATTTATGCCATGAGTCCCATGGAAAAGGAAGAACTATGCAGATTTATTGATAAAAATCTGGCCCGTGGATTTATCCGTCCAGCATCGTCCCCTTTCGCAGCACCCGTGTTGTTTTGTAAAAAGAAGGACGGGGGGCTGAGACTGTGTACTGACTACCGGGGTCTAAATGCGGTGTCTGCCACCAATGCCTACCCCATGCCCCTCATCAAGGACTTGCTGGCGGAGGTGGCGAAGGGGAAGGTATTTTCTAAATTGGATTTACATGATGCGTATTTTCGGGTCCGTATTAGGCAAGGTGATGAACATAAGACTGCCTTTAATACACCGCTGGGACAGTTTGAGTATCGGGTTATGCCCTTCGGATTGCAAGGGGCACCTGGGGTCTTCATGAACTTAATAAATGAGGTGCTGCACCCCTATTTGTTCAAGGGGGTGGTTGTTTACTTGGATGATATCTTGGTCTACACCCCAGATCAGGAATCTCACACAAAACTACTTCAGGAAGTATTGGGAACGTTATTAGAACATAAACTGTTTGTTAAGCTGTCCAAGTGTGAATTCCACCAAAGCTGCATTGACTTTTTGGGGTACCGCATATCATCCAGCGGGTTGGAAATGGACCCGAAAAAGGTCCAAGATGTGTTAGACTGGGAACCCCCCAAAACTAGAAGGCAGCTCCAGAGTTTTCTCGGTTTCGCCAATTTTTACCAGCAATTCTTACCCCATTTTGCCCAGGTAGCTCTCCCCCTCACAGACCTTCTTAAAACCAAAGGGAGAGGGGTTAACGCATCTAGGCCAGGGGCCATTTTGGACTGGACCCCCCAATGTCAGGAAGCCTTTGAACAACTGAAACAGTTATTCACTTCCGAACCCGTGTTGGCACACCCCGATGAGACCAAGAAATTTATTGTCCAAGTAGACGCATCTGATACCGCAATGGGGGGGTTGATCTTGCAAGAGAATGCCCAAGGGCAACTGCATCCCCTTGCCTATGTCTCCCGAAAGTTTAATGATACTGAGAGATTTTGGCCCATTTGGGACAAGGAAGCAGCCTCTATACGTTTAGCATTAATTACCTGGAGGCATTGGTTGGAAGGGTCCCGAGTACCTTTTGAAATCTGGACGGATCATAAGAATCTTGAGGTACTTCGAAAGCCTCGGAATCTAAATGCCAAACAATTCCGATGGGCTGAATTCTTCTCTAAGTTTCAGTTTACCCTTCACCATTTCCCGGGCAAATCCAATCATTTGGCAGATGCTCTTTCACGCCTTCCCCAGCACCTCAGTAAAAGAACGGAGGTGAAAGAGTCTCTTTTTACCCCAGAACAATTAGTTGGGGCGGTGGTCACCCGCAAAAACCGGCAATCACAATTGTCAACCCCAAGTCAGGAGCTGCCATGGGAAAATCAATTTGCCACTGACATCACTGAACAAGAGTCTGTTGAATTAAAAGCTCGAGAGGATGTAGAATGCAAACCAAATGGTTGCTGGTACAAGGGCAATAAACTGTTTTTCCCAGAAGCTACACGCTTACAAGTACTACAATCCGCCCATGACTCGAGATCTGCTGGACACTTTGGGTATGTGAAGTCATTACACCTACTCCAGCGCACTTTCTGGTGGCCCCGAATGAAACAGGATTTATCCCTCTACATACAATCCTGCCCAACATGCAACCGGTGCAAGACTAGGGCAGGAAACCCCCCCGGTCTCTTACAGCCGTTACCTACCCCGAGCCGACCATGGGAAGTGATTTCCATGGATTTTATCACTGATCTTCCCCCCAGCAAAAATATGACGGTCATTTGGGTGGTGGTAGAATTATTTTCGAAGCAGGCTCACTTTATACCATTTGCTAGCCTGCCAACAGCGAAAATCCTGGCAAAGGCATTCATTCAGCACATTGCCAGGCTTCACACTTTGCCGCTCAAAATAATCTCCGACAGAGGGGTTCAATTTGTTTCCAAACTGTGGACGGAATTAATGGCTCTCATGGGTATTGAACGTGCTCTCAGTAGTGCCTATCACCCAGAGACCGATGGGCAAACGGAAAGAGTTAACCAAACCTTAGAACAATATTTAAGATGTTTCACAAACTATCAACAAGACAATTGGGTAGATTTATTGCCTTTAGCAGAGTTTGCGTATAACAACGCTTGGCATGCGTCCACTAAAATGTCTCCTTTCAAAACTGCCATGGGCTATGACAGCCCCCCTCTTCCGTTTTTGAAACCGGGGGAGTCTGGTGGGAAAGCCACAGCATGGTGTAAATCTTTCCAGGAATCTTGGCCAGTGATTGTCGAGACTTTAAATGAGGCCAAGGCACAATATAAAAAACAAGCTGACAAAAAACGGGCGGGTGGCTGGAACCTTCAGCCGGGGGATTCCGTATATCTTTCTACTAAGAACCTGAAGCTGTCACAGCAATCGCGAAAACTTGCCTGGAAATATATTGGTCCGTTTAAAGTGGTTCGCTGCATAAATAAAGTGACTGTTCAACTGGATTTACCTAAATCTCTAAAAGCTATTCATCCAATTTTCCACTACAGCCTCCTCAAGCCAGCGTCAACCCCGACTAAGTGGCATCCAGAGCGTCCGGCACCCCCGCCCCCAATGATGATTGATGCTCAGGAGCACTATGAAATAGCTGACATTTTGGACTCTAAAATTCTCCGTGAACAATTGTATTACCTTATTGAATGGGTACATTTTGGGCCTCAACACAGGGAATGGGTGAAACTATCTGATATAAATGCTTCTGATCAACTGAGGGACTTTCACACCCGCTTCCCGACTAAACCAGGGGGCCCTCTGTTCTCTCCTTCCTGAGTGGTGGGTGGGTGGTATTTTGGGAAGGGCAGAATGTCAAAAAACGCTTATTTCATGTTTCTCACTGAATCCATTGTTATGTGTTCCCTAACCTGCTTTGCGCTTGCGTAGGTATGCAGGCAGTAACGTGGGAGCTTCTTCCCTGCCGCTCTTCCTTATCACGGTGGCCTTGAATGTAGGCTTTGGGCTATTCTTGTGTTGATGAGAATTTTCCAGTTCTGGGAAGGTGAAGGGAGGGGGGGAGTCGTCTCCCGCTCATGAAGTATATCTCCCGCCGGGAGTTTCCCGCCCGCGCGCTCAAAGCTTATTTGCCAGTCGCTTTTATGCATCACACTATAAGTTTGCTTGCATTGCTTTTGCCGCCATTCCTGACAATGACCTCCTACTGTGGGTTTTAGCATTGTAATCCAATAAAAGCCTTTCTTTTGAGAAAGAATGCCTGGACCTACTTGCTTTTGAACCTGACAAAATTGTTCTGTTTACTTACCACAGTTGTTAGGAGGACCAAATAAGTAGCTGATTGAGCCCTAGACACAGATCATAAAAGAATAATGGAAATGTACTTGGATCCCTGCACTGATGGTCTGAGAAGAAAGCAGATGATCAAAACCAAGTAGACGGTATAGGTAAACCACAATCTTGGTAGAGTGGAGAGATTTCACAAGTGTCTAGGAGTTGAAGTGAGTGTAGGAGGAGATTCTTTAGTTTGACTGGCTCCCGCTCAGGTAAACACAACTAGGTGCTTAAACTGGAGAGTTGAGGAGATCCAGATTGTTCTATAGGGAAGTAACATGCCTCTAGTATTGCCAGTTTGAACTGACTTGGAACAGAAGGGGCAGGAGAAGAAAAAATACCTTTCAATTCTGGATTCTGGTTCTAAGAAGCCTTGCCTCTGCTTGTTTTAGTCAATCTATGGAATGACTAAAAGGATTCACAAAAGCTCGAGTTACATTATCAATTTTCCCACACCACCATAAAAGGCCCCTTTCCACAGGTGTTCAGGGGCACAAGCAGTGTCACTTAGTCCACATGGTAAGTTGCTGCACATAGGCAGTTCAGTATGTGGGAGTATCTGCAACACAGAATAACTTTTAAGTGGCATCCACATGATACTCTTTTTGCTCAGTTGTTTCTGCACTTCAGGATTTATCAGATATAATTTGTCCCACTAATTATTTGTACTGTTTGCTTCATGTTTGTCTTTCTTTTATTCATGCCCAGGGTATAAGTTTTTCCTTGCTTGTGGCTGTTTTTTTTTTTAAAAAAAACATCATGTAGATCCTTACTGTATCAAAGCAGAAAGGCTTTATCGGCATGTAGAGGTTTGTATCGATCTGAGAAAGAAAAGCAAACAAAGAAAAGGGGAAATCAGGATGAGTGTAGGCATGTTACTTTTACATAAACAACGCCCCCACTCGCCACTGTACATGCAGTCAGGTAGACCTACTGTGATGGATAGGAGAGGATTCTGGCCTCTTTTCTTCCCCTTCCGCATGGAGCAACCGGATTCAGATAGGCCTAATGGAATGCTGGGGTGGGGGGAAGAAACCTGAGGGGAGTTTAACTGTCAACAATCAACGGACAAACAGGAGAGTGGGGTTTTGGAAGGAGAAAGGATAGGGGGTATCCTGGACTTGGCAGGAGCCCACTAGGGACTGTTGTTTATGATTTTAGACAAGCAGGATTTGGGTGTTGTTCCTCAATAAAAACAGTCAATTTATTTGATTTATACCCTGCCCTCCCTGCCAAAGCAGGCCTCGGGGCAGCTTACAGACCTAATAATATCATACAAGATTAAAACAGTAAAACAAATTAAAATCATAAAACAGCTCATTAAGGTGCTACAGTTATACAATGGCGAAACAACTGTCCTTAATAATCACAGTGGGGGATCTAGTCAGCTGTGTAAGCTGTGTAATTACTGTTTTTATGTTTGACACTGTGAGGGAACCAGCATTGTATCCATTAAGTATGATGCACATCCCAACTCTGGTAACTGTGTTAAGTATCAGGCTAGAATGGGAAACAGGTCACATTTACAAGATAAATTTATGTGTTTTGTTATGTATGTGCTTCCAGTGTTATCCTCAACCTATATATAACACACTCTGTAGGACCCAGAGGAAAGGGGTCTTGATTTGTAGCTGATATGGTCTTTGGTACTGGATTAAGGAATCTCGTGTGTGTAAAATAAGACACCCTAAAAAAAGGAATCCACTTTACTCCACACACCTAAAGTTCACCGTGAACCTGGTATGGTAGCATAAAAAAGGGTGTGGTTGGTGAAGTGGGTCACAACTCTCCAGCCTGAGAGAATTGTTATTGGCAAAGTGAAATAAAATAACAAGGCCTGGATCAGGGGTTGTACTACCCACATTTAAAGACACAGTTCTGATACCATTGAGTGTGAATTTGGCTCTGGAGAGCCTGAGTGGTGTATAGAATAATCTTCATCAATTTGTGGTTCTTGAAGATCGTGTGCATGTATCAATACAGTTCTGAAAGCCATGTTTTCTCATGTGACCTCTAGAGTGATAAAAATATGTACAGAAATTACTAGGAGTAATATAGCCAAAGATAAAATGCTTATCGTGTGCTAACCTATTTTTGCTCTTAATCATGTGATGGTTGTCCTCTTATCTTTTCCATCTTCTGTGTAATTGCTATACTATCTTAAGTTCACCAGTGTTAAATAATATCCAAAGTTCATAATCTAAAAGAGTACATTATAGTTTAAGTATAAATTATGGAAAGCCATACTATTGATGCATGCTGTAATTCTATTGTTTAAAAAGCTAGTTAGAATTTCATGAGGACATTTTTGAAGTTTGAGAACTGGATTGATATCTTACAAAGAAGCAGTGGAGCTTTTACTTCAATTCTTAAGCCATTATCTCTCATTGAAGGTTAAATCTGAAGTAAAAATTGTATCTAATTAAATTGATAGAGCTAGTATTCAGAGGTATGAGCAGGTATCCACAGAAATCACTGCAAATTTTTATTTGTTTCAGTAGTCTCTTAATCTACTCAAAAGGTAGCACTGTTAATAGTTCTTTTTATTAAGTGGTTACAAAAATAAATGGCCTCAAAGGGCTGCTTCATGGTATACTTTTGAGAGAGATCACACATGCCCAGTTCAGTTCTTGATACATAATTTAATTCTTAATGTTAAAGACCTATTATTCAGCTGTTATTTGTGTTTATCTAATTTTTCATTTTTATGTATCAATATGCTGAAAATTAGCATGACTTTCTGTCAGTGATTTAATTAATTTCAAGGACACTTTCTTCATTAATCCATTAAACAGCTACAGTTCATAAAAATATATAGTTTAAATGCAGCATTTAAAAAAATGTTAAGATATTTCAGAAGATGTTTGTAGCTTGGCTCCAAGTGTGATTTGTTTCCTTTTCCTCATTAGTTGAAATTAAACATTGAAAATGATTAGAATATTTAAGACACTGAGCACATTTTTCCCTAACCCTTTTTTTTGGCCAAGGTTTGCTTGGCTTGCTATATAATTATTCACCCTAACCTTTCTGAGCTGGAGGGCACCTGTGGAATTCTGACACAGCATAGTGGGCATAGCCACAAAATGGCAGAGCCAGATACACAATGGCTGCTGTGGGTTATCTTCAGTCAAACAGTACAAGGTCTTGTGCTCTGTTAGCAGTTAAGGTGAACAACAGTTTTTGAAATCTGCACAGCCAATCAAATAAAATCTCCAATGGCCTATCAGAAGATTCACTGGGCAAAAGCCTGACATGGTTCCACCCACTTGGCAGTTGACAAGAAACGTGTTGACGGGTGCCATGTCAGGTACACTTGGATGAAAGTAGAGATGTAAAAATTCTGGAAATCTTGAAGCTGTGGAAGAAAGCTGCTTTTTCCTGAAAAAAGATCAAGCTTTGAGAGAAATTGAGATTAATGTGAAACTTTTTTATCTAACTATACTTGACTGCTTTAAAAATTATAAAATGTGTCAGTGTATCATATGAAATTATCATATTTATGAAACCTAAAAGTAGAAATGCCTTCGTTTTCTGGAAGCAAAATTTCAGATGTAGCCAGTACTTGCAAACTGCTGCAGCCTTTGTGATATTATATTAACAGCGCATATATTTTATTTTAGTAAACAGAAGGAAATGACAGTATGGACAGAAACAGTCTCATGCAGTTATAAAAGACCAGCTAAACTCTTCAGTATTAAACTCTGTAACATTTTAGCAGGTTAATTGCAGACAAAATTACAGAATAAACGTATCCTTGAGAAAAATGTTGTCTATGGATGTAATATCCATAGGAATTATAATTATCCAAAACTGTAGGTTATTCAACACACAAGTCTTATACTGTACTCATTAAATACCGTTGCTTTTCATATCTGTCTTGCCCTCTTCTCCCCTGCCCATGAAGCGGCCAGAAGTTTGAAATGGGACCAGTTAATACACACCATCTTTCTTGTTTGAAACATGTTATTAATGTTTTAATTGTTTTATCTCGATGTTTTTATTAATGATGTACATCACCCAGAGCCCTGCATTGCAGGGATTGGGTGATTAGCAAACTATATAAATATATAAAAATAGTGTTTTGCCTATTCTAATAGAGAAAATATTCCATAGGCACTTTCTTCAATGCCAACCCCAAATTTCCAATTTGTTCATTGAAAAATGAAAAACAAAAACAAAACAGCACCTGCCCCCAATTGGTCTGTTTTCCCCAGGCCTTCACAACTGGAATATTTGTACTGAACCAGAGGTTGCAACCAGGGCTTTTTTGGGAGAAAAAACCCAGCAGGAACTCATTAGCATAATAGGCCACACCCAACAGCACAAACTCATTAGCATATTAGGCCACACCCTGACAGCACAGCTCATTAGCATATTAGGCCACATCCCCGTGTTACCAGAAGTGTGGTCATCCAGCTACACCCACCTTTTGTTTCTTATTCTGTTTACCTTGTTTATTGTCAAAACCCAGGGCTTTTTTTGTAGCAGGAACTCCTTTGCATGTTAGGCTGCACACCCCTAATGTAGCCAGTCCTAATGAGTTTCTGCTGTTGGGTGTGGCCTGTTATGCTAATGAGTTCCTGCTGGGTGTGGCCAACTTGGGAGCCAGCCGGAACTCTGTTCCTGCGCGTTCCTGCCTCAAAATAGCCCTGGTTGCAACCAATTTTCCCTTTAAGCTGTGGAGTCTTGTGAGCAAAAATTCTACTTTGTGAGCTACTGGCATTAAAGTTGTGAGCGACTGATTGGCTACTGCATAAATTAGGTTGCTCTGGAGCTATCCTTCCTGAGCGAAGACAAAAATGTGTGAGCCGGAGGCTAAAAAACTGTGAGCTAGCTCACACTAACTCAGCTTAGAGGGAACACTGGTTGCAACCATATGCTTGCTGCAGAATCATCCTGGGGATAAATGTGGACAGCAAATTGAAGGTACTGAGGTATTATCCCCTCTGTAATGCAGCCATGGTTGAGCGTAGCCAGTTTTGAAGGTTTGTAGCTGATGTTGGGAACTCAGGAATTCTATTGTTCCTACCGGCTTTCCTGCTGCAATGGGAGATGGTCTCAGGCCTGATGAGGAGGTCACTGAAGCTTGTTTCCCTTCAGTTTACTTTCTGAGGGCAGGTTTTCAAGTGTTGCTCAGAACAGTGTGGCTAACATGACAACCCATGATAGATTTCAAGAGGGGCAGCTCAGCTCATATGGTAGGCTACAGGTCCAGCCTGTTCTGCATCAGCTAATAATGTGATTTGGGATTAAGGGGTGTTGTGATAGCAAAATGGATGAATTAAGCCTCATATCTCTCTTGTGCATATCTCTGTGGAAATGAGTGAGTTGGACACTGAAGATTATGTATGGATTCTATTTTCTTGGGCTGACCCTTTGAATTTTCACATGATTTGATCCATCCCAGACTCTCTTTATTGTTGTTTTAATATCAAGCAGCCCTATATAAATCAATTCCATCATAGTTCAAAGGGTCATGGTGACTTTTGTGACTTGTATGAAAGCCAGTGTGGTGTTGTGGTTAAGAGCAGCAGACTCTAATCTGGAGAACTGGGTTTGATTCCCTATTCCTTCACATGAAGCCTGCTGGGTGACCTTGGGCCAGTCACAGTTCTCTCAGAGCTCTCTCAGCTCCACCTACCTCACAGGGGGTAGGGAAAGCAATTGTAAGCCACTCTAAGACTCCTTCATGTAGTGAAGGGTGGGATATAAAAACCAGCTTCTTGTGGCAGTAGAAGAAATGGAGGAGAGAGAGAAAGGTGTGTCTCATCTTTTCCCTTTCCCTTCTTTCTTCTGCCCTCATTCAACAAGGCATTGAGCAGAACAACTCACTGGTTGTTGCTGTGATGTTGTGCTTTGAGCATTGGAGTGGGATCTGGAAGACCCAGGTTAAAATCCCTACTTTGCCGCGGAACCTCATTTGCCGACTTTGGATTAGTTGCTCTTTCTCAGCATAACCAACCATTACAAGGTGAATGTGAGGATAAACTGGAGAAGGGGAGAAGGGGGTTGTAACTTGCTTTGAGCTTCCATTAGGGACAAAAGGTGTTAAATATGGCTGGTTGTTGTTTTGTGTGTTTGTTTAATCATTTGTACTCCCCTCCTTTCAAAAGCTTGCTCCCAAGGCGACTTAAACAGAATGCACATTATTACAAGGTTAGTTCTACTCTTGTCTTTGCTGCTTTTCTGAGGCCACGTAGGAAATAGCTCACCCCTCCAGAAGTAGTCAGTTGGTCTGACACACAGAAGTCTCCTGTTATATCAGTGGACTAGATCTCCTTACATGACCACATGATAGCTAACCTCTATGCGTCACATTAGGGCAGGATTGCTGTTGCTAGTCTTACTACAGGACTCTGAGTAGAATTTGATTTTCATCTACTCCAGTGCAGACTTAGCAACTCAGCTAATATTGAGTATATAACTGTGAGAAATGCTTCATGTGGCCAATTGTTTGGCTATAAAAAGCAATTCAGTATTGTAGTTGAAAAAAATTGCTGTGGGGTTGATTCCAAGCAACCTTGTAAAGTGAAATAAAAATCTTTGAAGGCTTTGGAACCCGCTTTAATGATCCTGTATATGGCGGCTTATGTAGTAAAGTTCCTACTGAGTCAATGTGTCATAGGTCAGTGTTAATTACTATATAGAACTTCAGCTCATTCAATGATGAGGATGATGGTACTATATAAACAGTAGTTAAACCAATTCTACTCTGCTTTTGTTTTTTGATAGCTACTGCTATATTAGGCTGACTTATGTGATTGTGTATCAAATCAAAGTTCAAAAGGTTAATCATTGTCAAGGTCAGGAGCAAATGTTTTTCCTGCACCGTGTTTTAAATTTTAGGTTTACAATTAATTTGGATTTATGGGCTATAAGAGGAATCTGTTGTTTAGATATTTGTTTACCTTTGTAAGAAATACAGGTCTGAAGACACCCTGACTCCAGGGTATTCTTTTTTATAAAAATTTAAAGAAAACCGGGGGTTACTTCTGTTGTATCAGGTGGGGCAGTTTGGTTTTTGGTCCATTTTCTCTGAAGCTTAATGATTGCTTCTCTGAACTATTCTTGAAGCAGGAGTACTTGAACTGACCTGGTCTAATGCTTGTTCATAAAACGTTGGTAGCTGCTTTTTCCACTTGCAAAACTGAAGTTACTTTTTTACCATTTTCCTCTTTCCCCATGCACTGGTCACAATTAATTGTCACACTAAGGCACAACTAAACTCTAGTTTGCCACATCGGACACAAATGCAACTTGTTTTGTCATGCCTGTTTACTTCATTTCTTCTGTGGGGGATGAAAACAATCTCCAGTTGAAAACATCGTCTTTCCCACAATGTGTGAATGCCAATGTCTGAACAAATTGTAGTTTGTCTGGGTGCCCCCCTCCACCATCAGCATGGATTTTAAAACAGGATTGAATTCCAGTTTAGGGGAGCAGGCATGACAGACATTCAGGAATTCAAGTCTGAACTGTGATGTTTGTACTCTGGTAGAATGATGTGGTAGAATTCAGGATTGTATTGCTTGAGATTACAGGTGGGGGTGGCATTTTGCATACATACCCAGTAGGTGAACAAAAAGCAAAAACCCTGCATGTAGTAAACTAGGTTATTGTCAAGAAACATATGTTAATTATTTATCTCTCGTGTATTGGTTTATTCTGCATAGGGTAGTTCTTTATGGGGGGGTTGCATTGAAAAAAGTATTCCCTCCTGGCAGTAATAACAAAATTCTATCATCTCACAGCCCCCCATCCCTTAAATTGTGCTACTAATGTAGGAACTGCTACAACATGACTCCTTTCTGTGACTCTGAAATAATGTAAGTGCCGTGGACCACCCAAGAGGAATCTCAGCAACATCTCGTTTTCCAGGAGTGGCAACGCCTTGCTTCTTATTTCCCTCTGTTGTGGGCAGGGCCTGGGCTGCAATGGCTTCCGTGATGCCAGCCTAAAATAAGATGCGGCTGTGTAATATATTGATAGTATTAGAGATAATCTGCTTTAACAAATAAATGTACTGTATTAATTTTTTTAATAAGATAAAGTTCTAATTGCCTGAATGGGTTCCTAAAACTTAATAAATTAGATTATATTTACAGTACTTAAGCATTCAACCAGCTGATTACTGTGTATATGCATAACCAAGAAAGCATGTTCACTTTTCAGCAGAGAGATGGTAAAATGTAAAATCTTGTCATGAGGTGTACAGTTTAATGAGAGGAACTGCTGTATTGAGAATTTGCTTTCTTTATCCCAGTGGTACTGGAATGAACTCTCTCTCCTTCCAGTTTTCAACCTGAAAAAACATATTGTTTTAATTTGTTGAAATACTTGATAGTCTTACAGACTTCTTTTCCTTCCCTTTAAAACAATAGGCAATTTTTATGATTCCAACAAACCCCCCACCGACGTTCCGGAAGCCGGAGTTGTGGTCTGATGAATTCACTGATTTTGTGAAAAAGTGTTTAGTGAAGAACCCTGAGCAGAGAGCTACTGCAACACAACTCCTGCAGGTTTGTATGTAGCTGCTTCAGACTGGGAAACAGTGAACCTGCCTGAAATTCATGCCTCTTCTCGGATGTTGGTCTTTCTGCTCATATGTCCCTGCTATTCTGGGCTCTTCAGGGCACAGAAGAGCCTACTCTGTTGCCATAGGTAAGATTGCCAGCTCTGGGCTGGAAAATACCTGGAGATTTTTGGGGTGGAGTCTGAAGAGGATAGAGTTTGGGGAAGAAAGGGACCTCAGCCTGGTACAATGCCATACCTTCTAAAGCAGCCATTTTATTCAGGGGACCTGATGTCTGTAGTCTGGAGATCAGCTGTAAAAGTGGGAAATCTCCAGGCTTCACCTGGATGTTGGCAACCCTATCCATAGGGCAAGCTCCAGGAAGTGGAAACTGTTCCTTTTCCTCATTCTGTTGTTCAGCTGTTCCTTAGAGGAAGGAGAGAAATCTACTGGGCATACTAGAGAGGTCAGTCCAGGCTATCTCGTCTCCGTTGCTCAGGTCTTTCACAAGTTCTTCTGAGAGCCCAAACCATGTGGGTTCTCCATAGGGACCCGTAGCTATACTGTAACCGCTCGTTCCTGATGGCAACTTGTGAGTAAATGTACAGCAGGGCCCTATTTGGCTTGCGGCCACTGCATGGGAGAAGGAGGCATTCCTGCTTGTGTTGTTTTTGGCAGCTGAAAAAGCTTAAGTGCTGCAGGTGTGAACATTATTTTTTTTGTGTGGGGCACCAGCACATGCACATATTCATTGCATGTGCTGGCTCCCAGCAGAGCAAATCACCCCCAAGCTGTTTCAGCAACTGAAAACAGTGCAGAAGAGAAGGCAGGAATTCTGGCTTTCCTGTGCAGTGGTTGCCACTAGGAACTGCAAGTCTCTAGCTGCTGCTGGTCTTAGCCATTGTTGCATTTGGAATACCGCTCTTTTTTCATTCCTGTAACAAACAAACAAACAAGATCTTCCTAGGTCTTTTCTAGAAGTTGGCAGATCTTGATATGATTTTATTTTATCCCCTCACTGCTGATCGTCTTTTCCTTCCTCTTTCTTCTCATATCTTTAATATTCTTCACTATTCAGCTGAATATTTCATAATAAGCTTATATGCTGGCTCTTTTTGCTACAGATTAATCTTTGCAAACCTCTGGTTACATTTTTCATGGAGCTTGCACTGTAGTTTCAGTTCTTCTCTATTCTTTGATAGATTGGGAGAAAAATGCAAACTCTAATCCTTTTATGCATGATCAAAAATGTGTGTTCAATTACATTTCATAGTGATCTGCTTCTGTGGGTCCTGATGCATCACTATTAGCACACTGCCCTATTCGTATGTAATTTTGCTTGAGAATAGTAAATCTTTTCAGTTGACCTGCCATGAATGCTCCTTCTCACCACTGACTGTGGAAGCATTGAGGGAGATAATAAAAAGCTAAAATCCCTTGTGATAGTATGGTAGAACAGGAAAGTTGCAGTAGTAGCTTTGCTACTATTAGAACATGAGTTTCATTGCACCTTGTTTATGATATCACAGGCAATAATGAATATGTGCCTGTGGCGTGCATACAATCACATCCTAGATGGTAGTCACAATAGCAACTAATGTGCAATCCTAGGGGGAAGGACTTCATTTTCCTAGGAAGAAAGTCAAATCCCAGAAGCACAACCTTGATGGAAAAGATCCTGGTTGTGTGCAAGAAATGAGCAAGAGTACATTACCTTCACAGAAATCTGATGAAATAGTAAGTTCCTGAGCTGAAGTTACAAAAAGGGTTCTCTTATGGCCTTCAAAATATGAGAGAAAAAAGAAACTGTATTATTAGGACCCTTGGTAGCATAACATGAAATCTTTTAAAGATACACTATATTTGTTCCTTAATTGATAGAATGATGAGGGACCATTAAGGATACCAGAGATAAGCTTACCATTTAGCAATTCCCCCCACCACCACTTTCAAAACTATCATGTTGATTGGCTTTAAAAGCCCATGTATCCAATCTGGAAATATGTGGGGAACAACTTACAGAAAAGGGACAGTATTTCTGACAGCAGGTGTTGTAACTAGTGCCAAACTAAGGCCAGAACATACACACTGGATCTTAAACAGGAAAGTAAATAATGGCTTTTATTTTTAATGTAAAGCAATTTGCCCATCCTGAGGGTTTTAGTTTTGCTTCATTCATATTTCATCATTTACAGTGGCTGAAAGATTCACTTCATGTTAAAATACAGGTTTGTTAAAGCCATAGTGGTTGCTAATTTGCATTGTCAGCTTGTTAAGATGAATTAAATGCTGTAACTGAATGCATTAAAAAGTTTGTTTTTGTATGTCAGGCTATCATCGCTTTGTTTATTTACCACCTAATTCACATTTCCTTTGGACAATTATATCCTTAACTATAAAGCAGTTGTGTTTTGTAGTAACATTCCTCTCATGGTTGCTATTTACCTAAACAAACAAAAAAGGAAAATCCTATTTAGCTGCAAAGCAGTTAAACAGATCAGATGTTCTCTTATTCCAGATTTTAATTGCTGTCCAAAGGGAAATGCTCTTTCATGCGCTGCTCTGTGAAGTTGATTGGCATGTTGTTTTTAACATGTTGGTTTGTATTTATATTGTATGTTCAGATCTTCATTTTTATATAACTGCTGGTTTTATTTTCTAGCATCCTTTTATTAAGAATGCCAAACCAGTTTCAATTCTAAGAGACCTTATTACTGAAGCTATGGAAATCAAGGCGAAGAGGCATGAAGAGCAGCAGAGGGAACTGGAGGAAGAGGATGAAAACTCGGTGTGTGAGAATTTAACTGTGTATTCTATATTAATATGTCTCCTTTAGCCATTGCAGCAATCATCTGCAAATAGTGAGTGTTTCAGCCATGACTGAGAAGGTTGCACGCACTTGGATTTCTCTGTTGGTTTCTTTCTTGAAAAATGCCCGCACACTACTCCTAGGAGTTTGTAAGGCTTGTCGCAAGAGCCCTTTTAAAGGAGAAATCGTGAGTGTGTGTGTGTGTGTGGGGGGAGGAAGTATGAACTCCCTGACCTTCTGTTTCTTCTGAAAGGTTTTTTTGTGCCAGATCTCTCAGATGCTGTTTGAACTTGAGGGAATTTAAAGAATGGTTTCTGTGGGAGCACCTTCTGAGAGGGGAGCTTTCCAAAAACAACTTGAACACGTGCCAGGATGTTGCATATCCTCCCTCTGGATCACGGCCACTGTTGTTATAGAATAATGCAGGCCATGCATGACATGTCAAATAATACTTGTGCAATTAACATTCCGTTCCCAGAGTAAATTTGGAGGGGGGAAAAGGGTTCCCGAAACGCATGAACATTGAATTAGTTTGCATTTGTTTTCTCCTTCCCTTCCCAATTTGACTGAAGTCTAATATCTTCATATATGGCCTGCTGTGTAACATGACCCTGGTAACTTTAACTGGTTGAAAAGACATTTTATGGTGTCATGTGAAATAGGATTACCAAAGGGTGTACGCTAAAGTCGAAGGGGACAATGAATTTACGAAGTCTTCTATGTGTAACAAGGTTTCCGTCAGTGAACCTGTGGGAGGGTCATTAACAGGATGAGGATATGTCCCAGCACTAGAGAATAAATCTTCTCTTGTTTAGGTGCAGCACAGTATGTTGTTGCTATTTATTAGATGAATATTAATTTCCATTCATTCGCCAGATAAATATTAATTTCTGTTCTGATTCAGCATTTATTTCCAGGAAGAAATAAGAAAGCCTTTGACAACATATTTATTTCTATAATTGGGGTCTTTGAGGACTATATTGTTTTCATGATAATGAAAGAAAGCTAATGGTCTAACTTATTGTGATAGAATTATGCAAAATATTGTTGCTGCTTAATGGATAGGCAGTGATTTTTTTTAAAGCTGTGGACAGTTCGGCTGTTCAGATTCTGGTCACCCATACTTGGCCTAATGAAGGAAATAAATTTTAAAGGGCAACTTTTAATTAACTGATAATATTCCCATATTCTAAGTGGCAAATTATAATTCATTGCATTTATGGTAAAAGAAACGGTTTCACAGCTATAGCCCTGGAGTGGGGAACAGTTTGTGATGTAAGATTACTGTCTTCTGTTGAGAAGGGCATGTCAGATATTGGCGTGATACGTACTACTGGTATGAATAAAACGAGAGCTCTTCCCAAAAACCTGTCCTTCTGAAGGGAAGCAGGATTTTCTGTAAACTAAAAAAAAAAAAAAAGTCAGGAGTACATTTCTTTTTAGTAACTGCTTCACTGCTTAGTCAATTAAAGGAATCATTTTCATATGATTAAAGTAGTTTATCAAGAGAGCAGCTGCTTTTGCAGGGGGTAGCTGTTTGGTTTCACATAGTTGAAACACAAAGTGCTTGAGATCTTCAGTATAAGCTTATAGAAAAGCTAGTCTTTGACGTCTTTGATGTGCATGGTCAGTTATTTCAGTATGACCACATTTGTGTGCTGTCTCTTGACCCTGGCTTAGGAGACTTGTTGTGCAACATCTTTAAATTCCTTAACATGTTATTATGACTTGCCAAAAACACATGGGCACATGCACACACAAAGGCAGTATAGTAAGTGTGCATTATTGTCCGTAAATGTTTTGTGTTGTGTATTTAGTGGCCTGGTCAGAAAACAATCTTACGTGTTTCAGAGGATGGATCCAGCAAACCATCAGTGGAACACAGTGCTGGTTGTGGATCTTCTCCTTTCCCCAGCAGTCCTTTCTAACCCTGAGAAAGTTTGTTCCTGGAGATGTGGGGCTGATGTAGACAAATGGATAAATGAGACAAGAAGCTGAAGCAGGGAGGGCGAATGCCTCTTCTGTCAGTGTAGCTCACCCAGGGGGAAGAAGGGAGCAATTTAGCCTCCGTCTCCCCTCCTCACTGTATCTGACCAGCCTTTCCTAAGGTTGGAAATGGCTGCTGTGGGAATGGAAAAGGGGGAAGATGCACAGTCCTTGTTCTGGATTCAGCCTATATCTGATTCTTGCCATTCATATATTGAGTACTTTTTGTTTCTGCTGTCTGACAAGAACTTCTGAATAATTCAAAAGTTTGCATACTTTTTCACAATAGTGTTTGTGAAATAAAAGGTGTAATTTTACCCTTATGAGTGTTTACCTAGGAAAGGACAAGTGTGTTGATTGTGATTCATATTATTCTAATCAGTTGTCCTTGTTCTTGCGAGAAGGAAAGATAAATGGAAGCAACATATTTGGTGGCCATTCTTTTTCTTTCCTGAATGTTGTGTGGAAGAGGCCGGTATTGAGAACATCATCAGCAGAGCTAAATTCTTGCTATTGTTAGAACATCCATATAACATCGAGCACAATAAAATTAATGCTAATATATTCAGCCTTATGAAAAGCTAGCCTTACAGTGACTTTCTTGGATACTTAAGTTTTTTGATGTCATTGAAGAGAGAGTGTCAGGTTTATATAATAAAACTGGCACGCCTATTGTCTGTTAGCAGTTTGTTAGAGGAAAATGGCCCATGGAAATCATTTCAATATATAGTGTCTCTTCAAAAGCTTGAGCTGAACACCTGTAAGCCTGGGCCACTCTCATAAACAAGTAGCAGTAAGTCTTCCTTGTTGGAAAGCTGTACTAAATATGACCAGAAATAATACTCTTGGAATAGAGTTTGGGTGTGTTACAGGACTAGTTTGTCTGATGAAAATGTATTCTGACAAATTGACATGTTTTGATAGGTGTTGAGGTAATTGTACAGATTTTTTTAATTAAGTAAAAAGTGCAAGCGGAGTACTCTACAGAAGGTTAATCCCAATATCAAAGTTTAAATGTTAGTTTAAGCATTACTAAACATGACCAGTCTCTTCTTTTATGCATTTTTGAAGTGTGATGCAAATTTGATTCTGAGGTCAGGCAGCTGTATTATGGAAATGTAAGGCAACTCGTTGCCTGGCAGCCCCCAAGAAACATGTCTAAATATTTATTTCTGTGGATCTTTAAAGAAATGAACTAATAATCAACCTCATACTGTATGTTTTGTTTCACATTTAAGTATCCATTATCAGGAGATTCATTTAAAACACATCCAGTGAATAAATTCAAAAAACAAATAATTATTTCAGGAAGAAATAAGAAAGCACAGTCTTCTTACCAGCATAGTGTGCTTCCTTCCATCCTACTGTATGTACAGTTCTTCTCTTATTATCCTTATCTGTTGATAACAACTGTAGAGTACTTCTTAAAAATCAAGTCAGAGTTAGAAATCAGTAGAGTTTAACATCAGGGGAGTTTTTTTTTTAAAAAAGCATTTGTCCTTCTTTAGACGTCTTCTTGTTTCTAGTGCTTTTCTGGTTTTGCCATCAGTTTTTTCAAATGTATTCCTGAAAACATGAGGGCTAGAAGTTTTTATTTCTTTCAAATATAGGGTAGGATTCTCAGAACTGAGTGGTCCCCCCCACATACACACATGCCACAGGCAACATATTGTCCAGCTATGGCTTTTAAACTAATGGGAATTCTAGCAAAATATATTATATTTATGGCAGACATTGAAAATGTTTTGTTTTGGGTTTTGGTAGTGAAGTGTACCTTAGAGTGAGGGGCATGACTTGGCTGCTTTGAATAGAGGTTGCAGAAGGGATCTTTGCCACCTGTTCCCAAGCCTTCCCAGAAGACACATTTGAAGGTTGGGACCATCAGGAATGGTATGGGATGCAGAAGTGGGGAGGGAGTTGCAGCTCCTGGAGGAAAATGCCCCCCCCATTTCTTTGCATGAAGGCTTTTGCAAGAAGGTGGGGAAGGTGCTGCATCCCATATTATACCCTGACCTTCTGGATGGCTTTTTTTTGGGGGGGGGGGTGCTTGAATAGAAAGAGTGAAGAGTGAACTCTATCCCAAGCATAGGGTCTAAGCTATTTTAATGAAATAAAATGAATTCTTATGGAATCCCTTGTTTGAATTTTTGAAAATTAGTTTGGAAAGTAACAGATCCCCTGTGCCTTTGTGAATGAGGTGAGAAAGAAATATGATTTTAGATGGCACTGAAGCGTGTCCATTTCTAAGGTAACTCAACATACAAGGGTGTCATGTTATTTTAAAATACTCAATTGAGATCAGAGCATAAAAGAATCTGAGCTGATATGTAGGTTCCCCTTTTTGGTATTTGTGTAACTAATTGTTAATTTTTATGAGCATTTTTAATGTCTGTCATCTTTTGTTGGAAGAAGTGCCAGAGATTATTACTATGGATAAAAATGTAATGAAGTTGATTCATGAACTCTTGAGGGATGTAGCTTTACCAGAGTCAATAATTCTTTAATGTTTGCTGAAAATTCATGTTTGCGCTGAGATATATTGGTAACTGTATCCCTATGCATTTTGGGTTTTATTTTTCCATCTTCTAAAGCTGCACGCTTTTATCTTATGTGTTGATAGAGCTACAACAGTACTTTCTTGGAAAGATAGCTGTAACTGTGGACACATTTTTTTCCCTTCAAAGGTGATGATGAGGTGTTAATAGTACGTGAAATTACTATGCGAGAGACTGAATTTTGTTAGTATGTAAATCTTGGCTGTGTGTTCTACTTCTGAATTGTCTCTGCTGCCCTCTAGTGCTGTATCCTTTACAGATCAAGATGAGTTAAAATTACTTAGCCATTCTAAGATGAATCTTGGATTCTTTCTTTGCTCACTTTAAAAAAGACCTGTTTCCTACACTATGATGATGTAGTTTATGCCATTTACATACAGTTTTATGTTCTTGAAAAGTCTTTGGATAGTTGCGATGCAAGATGACTACCTGCAAGACTTTGGGGTGGCAGATTTGCATATTATGTACCATATGCTGTGTGGAAGGCTAAAGACTGACTATGGTTATCTACAGGAAAAGATTCCCCTCCCCCAAGTTGCATCAGTTGGACTACAAATATGAATTCAGTATACATCTGATAGTTTCCCAAGACAAAATGGGCTATTTTAGCACGTATGACGTACAGGACTAGTTTTTCCTCAGAATGAAACACATGATACACTGCCATAACTAGAAACAACTGTCTTAAGTGCAGTGACTTTATATCATAGACTGTTCCTTTCCCAGCCTTCAGAGAACTAATTTTTCTTTCATTATGCAGATTTTTTGATTCATAACTATTATGTATTTAACAAGATTTCTACTTCAGTTTGTCTTAGCCAGAAATTAATTGTTGCTATCAATTCCTTGATGAAGTCCATCACTACTTATTTTTAAAATCAAAGTGGAGAGGTGAGCTGGAGCAAATTTGTGCATCCAGGGATTTTTTCCAACCATCCTATGTAGATTGAGTTCAAGAAGGAAAGGTTGTAACAAGTAACAAAATTGGCATGTCTAAAACGGTAAGGTAGAGAGAAGTTAATGGTTACTACTATAAGTGTGACGGACAGTCGACTTCTAAAAAGCTAGATAATTGCATAAATGAGAAAGCTGATAATTAGGTTTTTATTTTTTCCCCACCAGGAGGAGCACCAATTCATTCCTTTTATTAGCAGTATAATGGCAAATATACTACTTAGACACTGAATATGTATTGACAAAATACCATAGGTATTTCAAACAAAGAAAATTTGAAGTGTTCTACTATGGGATTGTGCTTAGTAAAGATACCAGACTAGTTATCTATGAAACAGTATGTAAATATTGTGCCATTAAAGATAAGTCCTGGGATTCTTTATAGACAATACATTTTCATGTTTAAAACTGAGCAGGCTAGAATACCAGTGGGTTTGTCATGTTGGTAGTGTAACATGAATATATGTGGTTATAAATGCTAAATTGAAGTGACTTCCACATGGGATACTGTTGCCCTTCTTGTCAAAAGGCCATAGAGCAGTAAGGAAAGCAAACTGGACAGAATTGCTCCCACCTCCCTCTTCTGTTAACAGTGCCTCTTCTGCCAATGAAAACCCTGCTAGCGTAAGAGGAAAGTGATTGTGCCCCTTTCACCTTCCTTACCTCAGCAACTTGAGGCATTTTGAGAGCCTTGAGGGGAGTCACATGGGGCCTATAGAGGGAAGGGAAAAGCTGGAAAGATCAATTTCCAAAAGTACTATTGTACTTGTGGTTTAATAAGATCCTATTGCTTGTCATGTACTTCTGCCACTTTTTTTAAAAAAACAACCTCCCCCCCATTTTCTTTTTTTAAAAAAAGAAGACTTGGACTAAAGGAAGCTTATGAACTAATAGATTTCCTATTCTAACTTGTAATTAAGTTCAGGAATAAGATGCTGGTTATTAGAAATGTTGCTAACTGAAGCTACTTTAATCTGAAGGAAAAGAAATTACACAGAAGAAACTCAAGAGGGAAATTAAACATTAAAAGGCATACATTTGCAATAGGTGGGAATAGGGGATGGAAAGAAGCTGTTCATAAAATAACAGCCTCTGCATGATGGTAACAAGTTGTTTTCACGCATTTCTTTTTGTGGCACTCTTTTTAATTGTTAATTTTCAAAGCTGCTGTGCATGTAGCTTGCACAATAGTTTGTTCAAAAGAAGGATAAGCCATGCTGTTGGTTCAGGAGACAAGGTGATGATGCACTTCCTGTTTAAGCCTATTTTGGCCTTTGCGTGGCACACCCTAATTGTTGTGTGCAAGGAATATATTTCTCTAAATACACTGTAGGGAAAAAACTCTTGAAAGATATCCATCTAAAGAGTTAAGTCCATGACATTTAAAGCAGAAATCTGAATGACCATTGTAGAGATAAAAAACAACAACGCTCAAACATACACCTGATTTTATAGTTTTATTTGGTGTCATGAGCACTGTTGGACACACTGTCAGTACTTTGCAAGATTATTGCTTTTGTAGCTGCAAGAACAGTTTCTTTCCTCTTATTTTTTGCCTGGTACTCATTAGAGGCATTTGGCATTCTTTTAAGGCACTGAACACTATATGGCAGTATTTGAATTTGAATGATGTTGGAATCAAAAGTGTTGGAAGCCAAAAGTGTGAAGGCACACTTTTGGCTGATTTCATTTGGCTCTCAAGAAATGACTAAAATAAAAGATTTTGCTTTTTATGGAGTCACCTAAAATTAGACACTTTTTAATTGGAACTTATAATGCAATCAACAGTCACCTCGCCTTGCATTCTGCTGTTCTTTGTGGGTTGTAAAATGTGCCCTTGTAAAAGGACTTGAGGCATAGAACAGCATGTTAGTTCTTAAATAGTTGGGGTATTGTGCACATACTCTAAATCTGACTTCAGAAAGAGAGTAGGATTTCCTAATAATGTTTTCAAATACTTCTATTCCATATGGATTTTATGATTCATGAACTGGATTATCATCAGTTCTCTGTTTTACATTCCTGGCACATTACTGCCACTGATTGGAAATGCTTTTGTATCCTTTGCTGGAATTAACTCTGTTCCACAGTCCCGAAGCATCTGCTCAGCAGATATTTTTCTACAAAGTATCAACAGGTTTTCTCCTTGCCCCTTTTATCATAGCTGGAAAAAATCCTTTAGCTATATACAAAAGAAAGCAATTGGTCTTGCCAGTTGAGATGAGTTTTCAGTGTCCTTTTGCTTTGATGGACTCTTGTCTGTTGAAGCTTTTTATCTTTGCCCTTAGGGAGGGACTTAGCATAGTGGAAGAATTTGTGCTTTGTATATCGAAGGTCCCAGATCCATGGCAACTTAAAGAACACATGAAGCTGCCATATAGTGAATCAGACCACTAGTTCTTCATGGTCAGTGTTATCTTCTCAGACTGTGGTGGCTCTCCAGGATCTCAGGAAGAGATTTTTCTCATCACCTTCTACTTCTGTTAACTAGAGAAGCTGGGGGTTGAATCTGGGATGTTCTGTATGCCAAACAGATTCCCAGCCCCTCCCTTGAACTTTGGGTAGCAAAGGCCTCGGAAAACAGTTGCTAGTCAGACTACACAGTAATAGGGTATAAGTACCAAAAGTATGAGGCAGGCTTCATTTATTTATGATTCTGTTCTGAGAATTCTTGTTTTGTTTTATTGTTTCCATCTGTTTGCTGGAGATGGGCTGAAATTCTTTCTTGGTATTGATCAAGGAAGCCTTCTCCTTTTACATTTATCCTCTCATATAATTATCAGTGTACCTTTCAACTTAAAGTTCCTAGAGATACCTTATGAAAAATCATTTAGATACATGGGACAATGTAAAGTGGTCAGGGAAAATATGAAATACCATGATCTTTTGTTACAAACTACATTGTAAACTGATGCTAGCAATACCAGGAAAAATTCAAAGTTTTCTTTTCCTTCTATTGCTCAGCTTCCCAATTACTGTATCAGCTCTTTGTGTGTAAGGTCCAACATATCCAGAAGCAGTGGGCAAGTGTGAGAAATGCTACGAAGCATGGCACGTTGAGCTACAAAAGTGCAGTTTTGTTTTGGAATAGGATTGAAAGGAGAAGGTATGTGGGGACAAGGAAAAATAATAGTGAGTACTAGTATGCTCCTTAATGTCCACTAAAAATACTAACATCTGTGGAAACCCATTGAAAATCTGAGGCCTCTTGAAAGTCAGTATGTCAGAAGGGTGTTTTAGATCACATATTGTGTTGTATTTTAATTTAAAGGAACAGAACTCTAAGGAGAGTTAATGTGTGGTTGCATGTTCTTGTGTTCTCAAGATAAGTGTTTTTGGGAACTAATTTCTGATTCAGGTTTGTTTATCATTGTTTTTTTGGCAGGATGAAGATGAGCTGGACTCTCATACCATGGTGAAGAGTAGTTCAGAAAGTGCAGGCACAATGAGGGCCACAAGCACTATGAGTGAGAGTGCTCAAACAATGATTGAACATAACAGCACCATGCTAGAATCAGACTTGGGGACCATGGTGATAAACAGTGATGACGACGACGACGACGACGAAGATGGCACCATGAAAAGTATGTTTCAGTTCTCTCTGTTAAAGAATTTCATTTTAACCTATACAATTGCTAAATGGTGTTCTCAAACAACACCCCCTTAAATAGCAATTATGTTGTGGATTTTTAAAGAAATGCTAGAATTAACAGCACCTTGTGAAAGAAGGGGTTTCCTACAGGCTAGGGTTCCCGATCGATCATTTGTGCAGGTCAAATTCAGTTGAATGTTTTGACTTTGTTCTTGGTTTCTCTCTGGCATCAGCTGCTTGCTGTTGGGCTTATGAATATAAGCTACCAACACAAATGACCGACCAGAAAAAAAGCCACAAATGCTTTGCAGGAAGACTTCAAACTTCTGGATTTCTATCTTTGGCATATTCATTCTGTGGCTTTTGCGTGCCTCCTACCATAGTTTGGAAATGTATACATTTTCAAAATAATTAAATTTTTATTTAAATCATTCACACAACATTTTAATGTAGGTCAACTGGAAGAATTACATTGTATGCTAAAATGACAGAATGTTTTGCATTAAGAGCATTTTACATGCTATGTAAGAGGGCTACACCATTCAAAAAGGGGGGCCATCTGGGGCCAGTTTTACAATAGGCATATAAATTTATAGCCAGGAGTTCTGGTTGAACAGCTTTAAATATTTTTTATGATATGCCTATCATAAAAAATAATCTCTCGGGTAGGTAAACTATCAATGTTGAGGTTGATCTACATTCTTGTTTCAGCCCTTTTCCTGCCTCCTGGTATTCAGTCTGCTTGCTTTTCAACCATTTTAATCTCCAGTTCTTTTAAGGATTCATTGAAATTTCCTAAATCCATTTTGTTGAAGAATCAAGTAGGATTTGTGATAGCTGAAATGCCAGATCAGGAGAGAGCTGCTTGCAAATGTCTTGGCTCCTCTGGTTAATTAGGAGGAACAATATAAACTCTGTAAAACCCCTGTTTAGAAATCATTTAACTCTGGCAGATGAACTGGAGTGTGTTTGTGCGTGTGTGCATGCCCACATGCATGTATAAAAACTGTAGTAAAGTACTAATAAAGAATAAAAAGGCTCCTAGCAGCATAAAATGCCTGACTTTGCTCACCAGAAACCCAGAGTGTACTTCAGGTGCCCATCTGATGGTTGTCTTGCTGTGTATCTGATGAATGTACATGTGACAAAATTGGCCCTGTGTGATCCACTCTTGGGATGAACTGAGGCAGCTTTATGTGCTGTATTAAAGCACAATAACATTTAAAGCTGCTTTCTTTGTTACAAAATACCCCTGTTGTGACTTGTAGAAGTGGAGCTGGCAATTCAAGTCATGGTTTTATTTATTGTGAACAGTAGACCAGAGATCTTTATCTTCGTCTGGAAGATAATAAACAGTTCTGTCAATGAGTGATGACTCGGTCTAGAATGATTCAATCCATAGAACACTTAATACTTGTTTTAATTTGCTTTTGATGCTGTAGAAGGTACTTTTGTGTTAGATGCTATGAGTAATAGGGATGCCTATTAACTGAAATCTTGAACTAATCAAGTTTAACATGTGATGGAAGAGTACTGTAAAGCATCACTGTGATAGCAGTGTTATGAAAAGCAAATGTGATAGTTATAAGAAGTGGAATGTAGCTGCTATTATGGGTCGAAATGCACGAAATATGTGTAGATTTTTCAGTCTGTCAGAACAAAGAAACAAGGTATAGGTACAGATGCATGCTGTGAATTGCAGAATCGGGCTCTCATCCTTGTCTCGTCCCTTTACTGCTGGAAATGTGGGACTCAAGGGATCTGTAGAACACTATGGCTTAACCTATTCTGTACCATGTGTCACCTGATTAGCCTTCCTCTAAATCAGTGGTTCCCAAACATATTTGGCCTACTGCCCCCTTTTCAGAAAAAAAATTACTCAGTGCCCCCCCGGGAAATCTACCTTCAAGAAGTGGACAAAAAGATGCAGTGACAAATTTGCACATAGTAAAGAAAAATGTTGTTGTAAATAAAACACTTTGAGGCTTGAAATCATAAACGTATTTTATAAAATCAACCATAGTAACATTTGCATACACATAGAAAATTAAGATAACAAAGGATAATATTAAAATAAAAATAACAAATGACATTAAAATAATCCTAATGAGAAGGATGAACCTGGTGCACTGCTATCAATTTATTAATGTTTGGCTCTATTTTTGTCAGCAGCAATCTTAAATCACCGCAATTAGCTATTTGTAGTCGGCTTCTTTTTTTAGTTAACAGATTTGTGACCGCAGTGAACCCACGTTCCACTAAATATGTTGAAAGAAATGCAATTAGAAACTTTTGTACTATAGCCCATAATCCAGGATAAAGTGTAGTTATCTGCTTTTGCAGCCAGAACTGTTGGTAGCCATCTTTGAATTTAAATTTCAATTCCTCATGTGTTGTTACTTCTATAAATTCTTCTTGTCATTCTGGAGATTCTTCTGTGTCTGCCCTTAAAAAAGGGTCCAAAACCCAGTCGGGTATGTTCATTTTAAGAATATCTTCAAAGCGTTGATTAGAATAGAGAGCCTCCAAGTGCTGATAATAAGTAAGCAAGTCTTCATCATGTTTTTCTACTGTTGATAAATTTGGAAACTGGCTGAATTCCCCTCGTCCTAAATTTCATTTGTACAGAAGAAGTTTTGCCACAAATGCAGAAATGACCATTTTTGTTTTGATTAAATTCAGCTCATCGCCTTGGAGCTGTAGATTTGTTTCATTAAACTTATTAAACAAGTCTGTCAAATAGGCTATGTCTTTTTTGGAATCAATCAAGTTGGCTCATAAAGCATCAGCTTTGTTTTCTAGGAACTCTAGCACTGAGTCAAAGAGTTATAAAACCGATCCAGACAGGCACCTTTTGATAGCCAACGAACTTCTGTATGAAGCAGCAAGCGATTGAATTCTTCATCGTTTTCAATACAAAGTTGTCCAAACAATCTGTCATTCAGTGAATTGCTTCTGATTTTGTTGACCACTTTAATGACATGATGTAATGACTTATGTAGGCGTTCACTCAGATTTTTGGCAACTAGATGTTGACGATGAATGACACAGTGTATAGTGAATACATTTGGAACCACTTTTTTTAAATATGCAAGAAACCCCCTGTAGTGCCCCATCATTGCTGAAGCACCATCAGTAGCAACTGACAATATATTACTCAGGGGAATTTCTTTTTCTTTACAAAACTCTTCCAATGCATGAAATATTGATTCTCCTTTGGTATCAGCTTGCAAATTTTTAGCAAATAATAATTCTTGGCAAATTTTTCCTTCTTTTATGAATCACACATATGCTAAAAGCAAAACTTCATTTCCTGGCAAAGTTGACTCATCAAGCTGTATAGAGAACTGAGGTGTTTTTAAATATTCACATAATGAGTCTTCAACATCTTGAGCCATTTCATCAATTCTTCATTGCACTGTATTATTGCTTAAAGAAATTTTCTTAGTAATCTCAGATGCTGGCTTGTGTAGCATGGTACATATTACTTCACTTATAGCTGGTAGAATTAGTTCTTCACCAATAGAATGCAGTTTTCCCGATTTAGCGATCAGTAACAAAATGTTGTAAGAAGCACGCAGCCCATCGTCATCTTGTTTGGATGCCATTGAAAAGAGTTTTGCCAATGTCGGCTGTCTCAAAAAGTTTTCTTTAAGTGCTTGGAAATAAGATAAATCCTTAACTTTCTTATCAGCATGAACTTTTGTCAAATGTTCTTGTAGTCTTGAAGGCTTCATAGCTTCATTTGATTAAAGTTTTTGGCAAATCAGGCACATCGATAATGTACTGTTTGTAGGCAACTGAATAAAGCCAAAGTTCAAATATTGAATACTATATTGTGTACATTTTTTCTTGGGTTCAGCCATGATATTATCTGTAAAAAAGCAAAATGTCTGTGTTTATTTATAAAACAATTAATTAATATTACCGGCAGCGGGCATGAATTATAGTTCTTCCCACCACTGGGGAATAACACATACACACACACCCATACACACATGAATTGTTGGGGGAAAGCCAGCTTTAAAATATCTGGAAATCATTAATCTCTTGCACCCCCACACTAGGTGCAAGGTACTTTACATAGTGCAATCCAAAAAGCAATCCAATAGCACAATTTCTTTAATCTTGAAATCATTACTTATCAGTGGCAGAGCAGGAATTCAAACCCAGGTCTCCCAGACACTTGTCTGACACTTAAACACTGTACCACACTGACCAGATGGCTGTCCCAAATAGAAAGAGAAGCTTCTCAAGAACTTCCACTTTAACTTCTGGCTTCCCAGCTGCAAAGTCCTGCTTCAAAGCATGCAACCAAGTCTCAGTGAATCTCACAAGCCCAAGTGCAAGGGAGTCCGAATTTCCAATCGGCTTTTCCCATTAAATGTGCTCCATTTGCATAATTTCTGCAGACTACGAAGAAGTACAGTCTCAAGAAATATAAAAACCAACCTGAAAATTACAATATTTAAACAACAACCAATAACAAAGGTTGAATCACAAAATTAAAAACATTGAGCAACCCCCACCACCACACCAACAAGCAATTACAATTACTTTTAGAAAACAATCCAACAAATAGTTTTAAATGCAAACCAAACTTTTAAAACTTTCCCTCAAAATTATTAACTGTAAAAGAGTAAGGCTTAGCCAACCCCCACCCCATACTCAACAGAACTGTAACTCAAAGTCACCCCAAGCAGGCCGCATAACCTAAAATAAAGGGACACTAATTTAAAAGGTCCTTTCACTAATATCCCCTTTTAAAAATAATATGTATTTTCCCCAAATCTTACCTTTTAGATGTCTTCAGTCCAGGTAGAGTCCGCCATGACCCATGCAGGCAGGCAGGCCAAAGCAGGGACAGAGCAGCAGCAGCTGAAGGCCTGAAGCCAGAGGCCAGCAGCAGTCACCACAGCCTTACAAGGGTGCACATACATTTGCAGTTTGCAAATTCATGGCTGTGATTGGCTGTGGGGACCCCTCTCCGCTTCCCCCTCCCTCCCGGATCCCAGGGAAAACCAGGAGAAGGCAGGAAAAGACTTCTTTAGATAGGTTCTGGACTTTTCTTTCTTTATGCTTCCATCATCCCCTTATTTTTATTCAACGCCCCTCAATTGCACCCAAGGCTCCTACCGCCCCCCTGGATCATTCCAGCGCCCCCCAGGGGGCAGTATGGACCACTTTGGGAACCAGTGCTCTAAATTATGTCCAAAAAAATTTCTGATCAAACTTCTCTTGTGTGCATGCACACTTCTTCAGATATCTAAGAAGTGTGCATGCACATGAAACCTTATACCCAGAATTAAACTTTGTTGGTCTTAAAAGTGCCACAGGACTCAAAGATTGTTCTGCTGCTTCAGACCAAGATAGCTACCCACCTGAATCTTTATTCTGAGCAGTAATCCTTTTTCTTCATCTTTGCTTTGTCCTCTTCATTTCAATGGCATGTTCTTGACCAAGGACTGTTGTCTCTAGCTTTCAATTTTGTATGAAACTGAACTTGTTCAAATATACTGGCTTAGATCCTATGGAGCACGCTTCCTCAAAGCTTCCATTTGTACAAGATTGATTTCTTTCAGTGGCTCCCTGCACAAATGGAAGTTTTAACAGAACAGGAAGTGCATTCTGCAGCAGCAACTATCTAAGTTGCACAGAAGTTGCTCAGAGGATCCTAGCCATTCTGTTCTGCAATACTCAGTGGGACAGAATATATAATACATCCCACCGTAAAATTGAGTCTCACTATTATAGTGTGGGACTTCTTTAGCAGTCCTGTTATTTACATACATTTGTGAGTGTACCTTTAATCTTATATACACATTATCTCCCCACTTCATTTACGGAGTACTCAGTAGGCTTAAAACTTGGCTAGTTTCAGTAACAGAATTTGTTGTGCTGGTACTCAGCATTTGCAAGTTTTTTTTTAACATGTCAGTTCAGAGAATACTATGTGGAAAAAATCTGTAATTTTGGTGACCTGAATTTCTCATGCTTTAGCAAATTAATCAGCTAGTAATTTTTTCCTCTTGCAGATTTATGTTACAGGACATTTATAAGTGGCAAATAAGTTGTTTCTCCCATGTAATGCAATATATGTACTATTTGGGGTGCTAAATGGGATTTATATTTTTGTGGCCTTAGAATAATCTACAACATGTTGTGAGCAATGCTCCCTGTAAATTGTGGAGTCTTGTGAGCAAAAATTCTAGTTTGTGAGCTACTGGTATGAAAGTTGTGAGTGAACAGTTTGGCTACTGCATAAATTAGTTTGCTGTGGAGCCATCCTTCCTGAGCTAAGACAAAAATCTGTGAGCCAGAGGCTAAAAAACTGTGAGCTAGCACACACTAACTCAGCTTAGAGGGAACACTGGTTGTGAGCCAACCACAGGTAACTTTTTTGGATAATTCTTTGCATTTGATAATCCTCCAGTTTGGCGTAGTGGTTAAGTGTGTGGTCTCTAATCTGGGAGAACCAGGTTTGATTCCCCACTCCTCCATTTGCACCTTGGGCAAGCCATAGTTCTGGCACAGCTGTTCTTGAAAAAGAGCAGTTTCTGTCAGAACTCTCTCAGCCCCATCTACCTCACAGGGGTCTGTTGTGGGGAGGGGAAGGGAAAGAAGTTTGTAAGCTACTCTGAGACTCCTTTGGGTAGTGAAGGGCAGGGTATCAATCCAATCTCCTCTTCTTCCCTACCCCCCCAATTGTAGCTGGCAACATCTTTTCCCCCTCCATGTTCTTCCTTATCCTGTGGGGGTAGGTTAAGTTGGCAGAGTGAGTGATTTGGCCCAAGGTCACCCATGTGAGCTTTAATGGCAGATTGGAGATTCAACCATGGGTCTCATGGATTCTAATCAGACAGTATAACCATTGTACCATGCTGGCTACAGTACAGCAAAACTGGCATCCTATTTATTACAAAGGATAAGGGAGCAAAGGAAGTTGATGGGAGCAGGCGAAGAATGGGATAGAAGGATGAATGAAAGTTTTGTCTCCCATAGCTCCCTTTAATTGCACGTGGAAATGAGTAAGCAACATCTTTGGATTATGTAAGAACCTTCCTGCTGTGTCAGGCTAAGGATTGCCAGTGTATCTGCAGCCTTGGCCAGCCAGATGCCTTTGGGAAATTGTCAAGCAGGGCATGGAAGCAACAGCCCTCATGCTGCTGTGACTTAATTCTCGGGGCTATGATGAATCTGAATAAGAGTGCCCATTTATTTTCATGCAATTCCATAGTCCCTGCATTTTTGGTTAATTTCCAAGGGGTATTTAAAACTCTGCCTTATAAATTTATAGAGCTGCTTAATATGGCAGATTCTTTTTTTCTTTCTTTTTTTAAATCACCTATCCAGGGTAGGTTTTCCTCAAACCAGTAACACATATGTGGGACAGTTGCATTTTAGTGGAGTAAAATACTGTGAATGCAGCTCACAGAGGTGGCATTTAGAAATATTCATAACCCAATGGTGGTTGTAATGTTCTTAAGATGGTAGGGTCCCACATGTTGGGACTTTGTTTTGACTTAAGCTCCTTACAGATAGCTTTTGTTGCTGGGTGGCATATTTTAAATGGCTTTATAGCAAGCCACAACCACAGAAATAAATTTATTTAGGCAGATGAGGAATTTTCTTCTACTATAGATGCAAGCTACTTGACATCTTTTTAAAACTTTGCTAATGTTAGATTTTGTATATATGTATCTCATCTTTTTATTTTCTTGCTTCAGGACAAAATAAGAAACAGTAAAAAGTTTTTATTTATAGGCACCCATGCTGGAGGCCCCTGGGCATTTTGACAAAAAATAAAGTAAAAACATATCCCCCCCCTTGCACAAAAACAGGGGATTTGTGCCCAAATGAAGCTGAGAGCTGGAAGAAAACAAAGTATATCATTTTACCCATAACATAATATGCAGCCCGACAATAAATATCATTGTGCTTTTCGTGAGTGGATAAGCAGGGAGAGAATAAATCTGATGATGGGTAAGAAAAATCGTACTGGATCAATAGGAGGGAATAGATCACGGAAGTCAAATGTGAACTAGAGACTTTCTGTGGTGGTAGAGTTTGCCCAGACTGCCCTTGCCATTCCACAATGTCATCTGGCTTTTGTTTACAGAACAATGTCTTTATTAAATATGCTTACACCATTCTCTATTTTCAGTGTTGTTGGAATCTTTCCATAATTTTCACACAGATGCTCCTCCCCCATTCTTGTACTTCTGCTGTTCTTGTAAAAGTGGCAGCTTCTATTTGTCCTTCTTGCCCGGCCCTCTCATTGTTCTATCATATCACAATATGCTTATGGTGATATTGTCTCTATTGATAAAAGAGGGAAAAGAAGACCCCCCAGAAAAGAAGACCCAGTTCAATAGTGCACAACATATTTGTATTATGTTGTACAATCTGCTGTCATCCTAAATGGCTTTTGATGGTGGGGAATATGGGTGACGGCTGGGATGGGCATAGTAGAATGGCAGTGAGTTCGTTTAGGACCAGGGCTCAGAAAGTAAACCTGTACCATGGGACTGGCAAGTTCACAGTTCAAAATTAAAGCAGGGTTCAAGCTTGAAAAGGCAGTTTTGGGCTGAGTGGCAGCAGATGGACAGAAGGTGGTATCGGAAGTGCTGAGTGTGTTGAGGGTTCAGAATAAGAGCTGGTACCAAGACAGAAAAGCAGATCAGACTTGTCAAGAAAGCAATCTAAAGGTAAAGTTTGTAGAACTATTGGGGTGTACGGGTTACTCCATCTAGAGCTGTGTATCTATGGAAGAGGTCTGAAAAGAGGGCCTCCTGTTCTTCAGCAAGGAGTCTGGGAAAACTAGCACATCGCCATTTCCAGTTAGGGTTGAGACTCAAGCCCACTGAGAGTTGTTCCAAGACATTTGTGGGGTTCTTGGTTCTAAGTTTCTTTAATTTTAAACACTTGACTTGGAAAGTTTCTGGCAACTATAATGCTTCTCATTATTTATGAGAGCTGTCTTTTCCTTGGCTGGAGGTAGTAGCATGCAATCTCAAGCAAACCACTGCTTTTTTTCCTTTTACTTGAACATACAGAACCAATTTATACTGAATTATACAGTTGACCCATCTAGCATGTCCAAACTGGTGGGACTGAGAAGTTTTTCTTGGTATTACTGCCCTAAAGTCCTTTTGGTCAGAGAACCTAAGATCCTTTGCATGTACAACATGTTTGGTATGAATGACTTATGGGCCTCTCCTTTTGGCAAGGTTTAAAACGGTTTTGCATCACTTGGTGCAAACCAGCTGCTCCATAATTTCTGTTTAAAGGATGGGATTCTTAAATCATAACTATCCTGCAGCTGGTAATTGTAGCTTGAGCGCTACAAGAATTGATCACTCGTTCTGGGTATGATGTTCAAAAATTGCCTAGAAGCAATTTTGAATTGAAAATGTTTTCCATGAATATATGTTTCTCCTCTGCTAGACTTAAGGTAGTAATGAGGCAACTCATCAAAAGATTGTGAAACTCAGCAGCTTAGAGATTATCCTTTAATGTGGATCTTCTACATTTTCTGAGCATCTAATCAAGTGATGGCAATGGAATTCACTTGTATATTATTGTAATAATAAGTTAGTGAGGCATGACTTTCCCTTCCTGTTGCAATGTTAGGTATTCTTAGCAGTGCTGTGTTTTTCCAAATGATTGCTTAAATAGTTTGTACGATTACCCAATAACATGTGTCAGGCCAATTCATCTACAATTTCCTCATTAGTCCCCCCCCCCGTTCCTCCTCAAAATTGTCCTTAGTGTACTTCAGAACTCTTCTGTGTAGTTGGAAATGCCTATTGTAGATATTTTAGTTGGTTCCTAGTTGTTTTGATAAGGTTGGCCTCCTTCTTGTTCTGGAATCAGTTTAATTCTTGTAAAATCATAAACGTAACATCACAAATATAAAAGTCTTTATTTGTAAAGGGAAGGTTTAACTGCAGTTATTCAGCAGAACTGTGACGTGCTTTTAACCACATCCATCAACTGTTGGGAGTGTTCTCATGGGATTGTCCCATTTGTGAGATATGAGCAGTTGGTCGTCAGGTGCTTTGAGGGTTCAGTCCCAAGTTCCATATATTTATCAGGCAATGCCAAAGGTGGAAAATGACTGTTTCAAAATATGTTGGTGCTTAGGAATTTGAAGTATTTCTTTAGCCTTGCAGAAGGCTGGTTTCCATGTTCCAGTCCTGATCTCATCCTTCATTTTAGGGCATGTTCCATAAGCAGTGAAAGAGGGCCAACGTAGGAGTATAGTTTAATATGTCTTAAATATCATTGCCTTTTCCATATTAGTGGCTGAAAGATATTCACTATTTGGGTGAAATATACTAACATAGAAGACCACTAATATGGATGATCCTAAGAGCAAGATATGCAATATTTGGGTGAAATATATTAACAGAGAAGATCACTAATATGGATGATCCTAAGAGCATTTTATAATCTACTCCTCAAATTCTTGAATCAGCAGAAGAGAAATTGAAAGTATGTCCTGCTGTATATGGTATTTTTATATGCTGTACAATTGCACATAGTTCAGACACTCTACTTAGTGATGCTTGTAAAAATGCATTATGTGTTTGTAGACCTGTTGAGAGAATTAATGAGAATTGTGTACACTTTTTAAAATAGGTATTCTTTAAATTTAAAACCTGTAATTTTGAGAAAGTTCCTAGTTTTGCAGCAAGTTAGCACTAATGTATGTATTTAATACCATAGTTCTTCAGTACTGTTTATGGTATATGCATTTGAAGGCATTTTCTTTCTCAAAAATCATCTGACCTGGATTCATGTTACATTATCAGTGTATCTAATGACTAGATTTATGGTTAAAGCCATATCGATTCATCTTTTTTGTCCTTCGTGGTGAAGTAGAGCTCCTGGCTATTCCCCCCACCTTTTAATAAAAGACATTTAAAGTTCTCCTTAGAGAAGGTGTTCTCCTTCATCAAGGCTCTGCATGTGGATTCCTTGATGTTTAATATACTACCGGTAAGTTGTTTTGAGTTTCTTTGAATTGAATAAATACAATTTTTAACTGTTCACCCCTGCCTAACTAGGTGGAAAGGTTAGATGTAAACCTTTTAAATAAATAAAAGAGCTTGTGTTGTTGGTGGATACACAAGTTAGTATTATTGCTAAGAGCACTTTCTTTCCATTACACCTTGATCAGAAGCTGGCCCCACAGACCTAGTCATGTTGATCCATGCTATTTTAAACTCCAAAATACACTACTGTAATATGCTGCCTTTGTATGTGGGACTGCCTTTGAAGACAGCTAAGAAGCTTCAGTTGCTACAAAATACAAAATACAAAAGACCAGGCCCGTAGCCAGAAAATTTTGGGGGAGGGCTTGATATCACAACTCCCCCACAAAATAATAAAATAAAATAAATAAGAACATAAGAGAAGCCAATGTTGAATCAGACCAATGGCCCATCTAGTCCAACACTCTGTCAGCCAGTGGCCAAAAATATCAGGTGCCATCAGGATGTCCAGCAGTGGGGCCAGGACACTAGAAGCCCTCCCACTGCTTTGTCCTCTGATGTAATTTTAATTTTAATAGTGTGCTGAGACTATTATCTGCCACCTACTTGTCAATTTTCTACATTATTTACCTGAAAAAAACCTAATAAAAGCATCTTTTATAGCCCATCTTCAGAAGATCTTCCTGTTCTGTAGCCTACAGCCACTTGTCTACCTTAGGCCTGAACAGTATAAAGAGACACTGGGGCCCTTTGGCTCTCCCTCCTGCAGATGTTGCCTTCAGGCCCACAACAGCTTAAGTTTATTTGCTTGGGAAATCACTTCCACATTTCCCAGCTGCCGTGCTCAAGTATTTTGTCTCTGACCTCACTTTCTGGGCAGGTGGCAGTGGCAGCTGTTGCTGTGAGGGACTCCAGAGCCTAGCTGCCCATCTCTGGCCCCACAAAGCCCTCGATTTTCCCAAAGCTCTCCAGTGTGAAAGGGCTCGAAGGAGCTCCAGGTCCCTTCCAGGGCTAGTGTAGCAAGGAAAGGAGGCGGCTGCCATGTTGCCCTCCTGCAAGCCGTGATATCTGAAGCAGTTCTTCTCCCAGTGCCACTCTTGTTTCACCTAGCCCGCTGAAACTTTGCCTGCCCCTTTGAGGCCTACTGGGGTGGCTCTCCACAGGGAAGCTCCAGCCAGACAAAAAAGCCGCTGTCACCTTGGCTTGGCTTGTTCGCCCTGGGGCCCCCTGGGTGGGACCTTCTGTTCCCAGAGCCGGTGTCGACTGGGCCTCATGTCCCACCACCCCTCCACCACTCCCATCCTGATAGGCAAGGTCCGGAGGGAATGCTAGGGGTGGCAGAGCAGGAAGGGGTTTCTTGTGAGTTTGGCTGTTAAGTGAGGAGGCCGTGGCCCTGATATGCCCCACCATAGCTATGGGCCTGTGCAAGACTCTTGTCAGGGGTCAGCCACTGAAACCCATCACTCCAGTGTTCCATCAAATGATAACTGATCTCTGCTACCTGAAGAGGAATTGTAATTTTGAGTGATCTCTAGCCCTCACCTGGAGATTGGCAACAATGGTTCCCCAGGAGGAAAAGTACAATTTTTCTCTTCAATGGGGATCAAAGCAGCTTACATCATTCTCTTCTCCCCCTTTTGACTTGCACAACAACCCTGTGAAGTAGGTTAGGCTGAAAGTCTGTGACTGGTCCAAAATCACCCATTCAGCTTCCACAGCAAGAACCTGGGTCTGCTATGCCTAGGGTAGCTAACCTCCAGGTGGAGCCTGAAGATCACCAGGTATCATAGACTCTACCATAAAATCTCCAGGAATTTCCCTACCTGGAGCTGGCAACCCTAGTCAGGACTGGCCCCAATGAGTTTTCTCCCAAAGGCCAAAATAGGCATGGAAAGGGCCTTTTACTGACAGAACCAAGCTTGGTTGCCTAGCAGTAGGCACTGAGGGGAAAGTAGGGTTGCCAGCTCTGAGTAGGGAAATACCTGGAGAGTTGGGGGGGGCGGATCCTGTGGAAGGCAGCATTTGGGGAGGAGGACTCAGCAGGGTATAATGCCATAGGGGAACTAATCTCTGCCTGGCAGACCCGTTGAATAAAATAATAATTTACTTCTGAGTAGACCTATTTAAGATTGTTCCCATCACTGTCTAAGCCCAATAATCTCAAATGTGAAGGTTCTTGGAAACTCATTAGAATATTCTCTGCTAAATTATTTTTTTCATGATACTGGATATCTCTGCAATAAACTTATGCACTGTTCTCTTCCACCCAGCTGATGAAGGAAACAGAGGATCTGTGTGGGCACAGCTATACAACATACTCAGCTAATCTGTTGCTCCCTTTCAGTATAGAATTCTGGGAATGGTAGTTCTGTGGTAGTGAATGATAATTTCTGAGTACTTTGACCCAACTTCAGTTTCCAAAATGTGTTGAGAGAAGCTATACCGACTAAACTGATATCTATGCTCCAGGCTTTCCCAGTTTTATATATGCCTTAATAAACTCTTTATAACAACCTGCTAATACTACAATTTGTTGATTTTTTTGAGCAATTTATTTGTGCAGATTTATCCTGAGTTATTTACATCGGCATTAAAAGCCAGTGATCTGTACTCACTCTTGCCTTGCCAGAATTCTCAGTAGCATTCTGTAGTTCTGCCTGTATTGCCTTCTGCTTGTTTGTTCTGTCACCGTATCCTGCAAATCTAATTGATAGGAAACAAACATTAATGATTGCTTATGTGGTTAATGGTTAGTTAGATCAGCAGAATTACAAGCATAATTAAGTCTGAAGATATTGCTCTTCTTTTTAAAAAACATAGCTTTTATAGCATCTTTTAATTTTTAAATTAGGAAATGCTACGTCACCACAAGCACAGCGCCCTTCTTTTATGGACTATTTTGATAAGCAAGATTCCAAGAACAAAAGCCATGAAAACTGCAATCAAAACATGCATGAATCATACCATATATCAAAAAATGTTTTCCCGGATAACTGGAAGGTCCCTCAAGATGGCGATTTTGATTTTGTAAGTATTTTTATACAGTTGGATTTTGCATGGAATTCACAAAAAATTATTATTTATTGATTTAGAGGGTAATCTTAAGCAGAGTTCCACTCAGGTCTGTTAAGTGGGACCTACTCCCAGGAAAGTGCTTTGTTAGTCTTTATCTTTCTACATGGGGCTAGAAGTCTACAGTTCTTCTATATCTTCTTCATGGTCTCTGTGCATCACACCTCTGAGATATAGTGTGCCTGTGCTGATCCCGATCGGTATAATGGAAAGCAAAAGGGATTTTTGTGCCCACTCCCCTGTCATGTGCTGGGCTTCACTGCGCATGGCTAGGGGAAGGGAACGACTATCCCACCAGTTCTCTTCTGACCACCACGCTGGTAGGATCTTCTCTGCCTCGGTTGGTAAAATTTCTGGCTTAGGCCTTTTTCTCTTCCTTTTATTAGGTAGTTAGGAAAGTAATTGTAGTTAGGTTTATTTTGACTTGTTTCTGCTTTTGCGGAGACTGTTTTGCCCCTCCGCTGGCTTATGGCCGCGCAGTGGGGTTTCTTCAAACAGTGCTGGAAGTGCAGTAGCAAGATTGCGCCCTCAGATGGACACTCCCTTTGCCTCTTGTGCCTGGGAGAATCGCACCGAGTAGACTGTTGTGCCCATTTTTGCAAGTTCTCCAAGCAGACCAAGAAGAATCAGGCAGCCAGACTTCGCATGGCATTACTGGAAACCATGCTTTCTCTCATGGCGTCATCGCAAGATACATCTGGTCACGCCTCGATGTCGACGCCTGCATCGGAATCAATAGCCACTCTGTCTCCGACATCGTCTCCAGTCGATGCCGAACGATCGGTGCTCAAACACCTGATTCCAGCACAACAGTCCAAAGCCCATACTCCTTCCAAAAAATGTAAAGGAGGGCAAGGACGGTTGGCCTATCAAGCGTAAAAAGCTCAAGAAATGCTCTCTCGGCAAAACTCTGTCAAGTCCGTATTGAGCTGAGGTAGTGACCCAGCCCAGAGCTGCTTTGCTTGATTCACTTGGCCAAAGGCAGCAACAAGGTGTGTCTAAGTCACCTTCGCTTCGCCCCACCCAGTCCACTGACTCTGATCAGGAGATGGACTTGTCTCAGGTTCCTTGATCCCCCAGTGTCGAGAACCTGCATCAAGAGCAAGGGGCTAACATTGCAGTTCCTTCGCCTCAGTACAGACCCGATGACTGGGGTCGACCTGTGACACCCCTCCAGCCTCCTTCCACCTGGGATCAGCACCAATGGCAGTATCTGTATGGGGCTTACCCCTTCCTGGGGCTGATGCCGTGGCTCCCCCTACATCCTTCCATGGAAGGGGATCGCCAATCTTCGTCATCCCGACCCTCTTGGTATCGAGATCCTCCCTTGACGCTGGAGTTTACTAAACCTCTGCCATCCCAACCGATTGCTAAAGGTTTCAGCCTTCAGTTGTCAGCGCCGGAAAAGTTTACGGAGCCATCGGAATTGATGCCTTCAACATCGATCCACCCAATGTCACCTTCTGAACCCTTGGATTGTTCCAGTTCCTCCGGTTCTTCAGAGTCTTATGAGGAAAGCCCCCGCTTGCCTCTGGAGCCTTCCCTGCCGCAATAAGTCAGAGACGATCTCCCAATATCTCCATCTGAGGATGTCAAGTCTTACAGGGACTTTGTTAAACGAATGGCCAACAAGCTAGCCTTGTCTACAGTCCAGCCACCTCCAGTAGTCATAGACTCGGTCTTCGACATTGTCCAGATGGACACATTGACAGCGGTCACCCTCCCCATGACTTCCATCCTCTTACAAGCGGCCAAGGATTCTTGGGCTCATCCTTCATCCATCCCAATTTCCAACAAGCGACTGGGTCATATGTATAGAATACAGGAAACGGGAGTGGAGTTCTTTTTCATCCATCTGAAACTGAACTCTGTAGTGGTAACATCTTCCTCTAAGGGCAAGCATAGTCACTCTGCACCTTCAGATAAAGAAGGAAGGAAGCTTGACTCTTCGGCAGAAGGTTCTATACCGCAGGAGCAATGGGAATTAAGACCTCCAACTATGCTGCCTGTATGGGGCGCTATCAGTATGCCCTGTGGGAACAGATGTTGGAATTTATCTCCACTCTACCGGAAGATGGTAGCTGTCGAGCTAGACAGATCCAGAAGGAAGGCATGCTTTTTGGCAAAGCACCAACTTAATGTCTCTAAGTATATGCTGGATGCGGCAGCAAAGAACCTCACCTCCTCGGTCGCCCTGCGGTGGCATGCATGGCTTCGCTCTTCCGCTCTGTAGCCAGACACCAAAACCATTGTTGAGGATCTTCCCTTCGACGGTGATGGACTCTTTAGTTCCACTACAGATATGGTGCTGCAGGAGCTCGAGAAGAGCATCAAGACATCTTGCAGTCTAGGGGTCACACCTGCTGTTAGGCAGAGCAACGGTAAACCCTGGACCAAGCAATGGTCCCATAGACCCTCGTCTAAATCCTCTTCTGAGTCCCACTTGCAGAGATCTCCGAGCAGTTCTTCTCGTTCTTATGGGGGAAAACCAAAGTTTTTGTCTGCTTCTCAATCCAGGGCAAAAACCTCTAAGACTCCCAAACAGGGTCTTTGACTCCAGTACTTTCTTAACGTCCTCCACCTGCCTGTCCCCTTATCTGTCAGCCTGGCAACTCGTAACATCAGATTGGTGGGTCTTTTTGATAATCCAATCGGGGTACCTCATAGAGTTTCCCCAAATTCCTGCAACTGCTCTCCTTGTTGTCACTCCACCCTCGGACGTGCTGTTGAAAGAGCTTCAAACTCTTCTCCAAAAGGATGCCATAGAACCAGTACCCGTGGCTCAACATCACACGGGCTTCTACTCCCATTACTTCATGGTGCCAAAGAAGGACGGAGGCCTCCGTCCCATTATGGATCTCAGGAATTTGAATCGTTTCATCCTTTACAAGAAGTTCAGGATGACAATGTTACAAACTATCCTTCCACTCCTACATCCTGGAGCGTGGATGGTAACGCTGGACCTCAAAGATGCTTATTTTCACGTCTCCATCCATCCTGCCCACCGTACGTTCCTTCGTTTTGCAGTAGGGAACAGACATTTCCAATATAAAGTTTTGGTTTGTCCATGGCTCCTTGAGTCTTTACGAAGGTGATGGTGGTCATAGTGGCACACCTCTGCCTGAAGGGCGTCCAGGTTTTTTTCCTATATAGACGATTGGCTGCTAGTAGCAGATTTCAGGGCATCCCTGCTCACCCATGTCGAACTGACCTTGTCTACCCTGGAATCTCTGGGCCTTTAGGTGAATCTGTGAAAGTCTATGCTTCTTCCAGGCACAAGGGTGCAATTCATAGGAGCAATCCTGGGCTCTATTGTGTGCAAGGCCTTTCTCCCTCCTCAGAGAGCACAGGACATTCTCAAACTAGTGGGAGTGCCACTGCAAAACAAATCCAACGGTTGCTGGGGCTGATGACAGCCACCACCAACATAATTGTCTTTGCCAGGCTGCGCATGCGACCATTACAACTGTGGTTTGTCCAGAAATTTCATTCACAATGGCAACCGCAGTCCCTTCATTTTGTCATCCTGCCAGATGTACTGAACTCTCTGCTCTGGTGGACAGACCCTGCAAACCTCCTGGCAAACCTTCTACTCACCCCATTCAACGCTCATGTTGACAACAGACGCATCCCTATGGGGATGGGGTGCACATCTCAAGGGACTCTGTGTCGGGGCTCGATGGGAACCCCATGTAGCCCATTATCACATCAGTTTCCTGGAATTGCTGGCAGTGCAGGACGCACTCAGGTCTTTCTGCCACCTAGTGGCCAAGCAGGTGGTTACTGTCCTCACCGACAACACCACAGCCCTATGTTATATCAACAGGCAGGGAGGCACGATTTCCAGGAGTCTGTGCCGACTGTCCCTGAGCATATGGGATGAGTGCCAGTCGTGGAATACATTTTTGAGAGCCGCCCATCTTCCGGGGACTCTGAGTGTACACATAGACTTCCTGAGCAGGGGAGGTGCATCAGGGCATGAGTGGGAACTCAACTGGAACTATCTCCAACCAATCTTCCTTCTGTGGGGCCATCCAGAGGTGGATGTGTTTGCAACACGCTACAACAAGAAATGCTGTCTGTTCTGCTCCAGAGCAGGGACCAATCCGCTATCTCTAGGAGACGGGCTTCTGGTCCCTTGGTCACACCTGTATGTGTTTCTCTTCCCTCCGATTCCTCTGATGTCCAGAGTACTCGCTAAAATAATGCAGGAGAGGCCACATTGTCTCCTGGTGACCCCGTTGTGGCCCCAGCAACATTGGTTCCCTGTTGTGCTCCATCTATCCAAAAGCTTCTTCATCCACTTTCCCCCAGCAGCAGATCTTCTCCTGGCAGGGAGGGGGCAGATACTGCATCACAACGTGCAGTGTCTCAAGCTCACAGCCTGGAGCATCCTCGTCTAGAGTTCAAAGCCAGGATAGATCATGTCCTATCGAACAGTCAGAAGCCATCTACACAAGCTTCCTATGCAGGGAAGTGGAAGACATTCCTTTCTTACCTTGCTTCGTTGGGATTGTCACCACCCCATTGGACCTGATGGCGATCTTTCGTTTTTTGTTATTCCGTTTGTACTTGGGCCTTAGCTGTGCCTCACTGAAGGTTTATTTGGCTGCTATCTCAGCTAATCATCCACCTATTGAGGGTCACTCCATTTTCTCCCACAGACCAAGAAGTTTCTGAAGGGCCTGACCCACCTCTTTCCTCCCTCGCATGGCCCCACGCCAGCCTGGGACTTGCCCATGATACTGATGTGGCTTATGGGCAGACCCTTTGAGCTGATGGCTACTCGTAGTCTGCAGCTGTTGTCTTGGAAGATGGCGTTTTTAGTTGCAGTCACATCTCCAAGGAGAGTGAGCGAGCTGTCAGCGCTTCATTGTGACCCTCCATACTTGAGTTTCCATCATAATGGGGTCACGTTGGCTCCAGATGTTTCTTTCTTGCTGAAAATAGTTTCTGAGTTTCATGTTCAAGTGGACATTGCCCTCCCAGCGTTCTTCCCATCTCCTTTGTCTGAGGAGGAATGCCGGCTCCATTCGCTGGACGTCAAAAGAGCTTTGATCTTTTATTTGAGTCGAACATGGCCCTTTAGAAAATCACCGCCCCTGTTTGTCTCTGATGCTTTACCCTCCCAAGGGAAGAAACTGTCATCCCAGCAGCTATCCAAGTGTATTGTGGAGACTATTAAGCTATGCTACTCGTTAGCCAAGAAGGCACTCCTGGACCTGCTAAGGGCACATTCAACCCGGGCGGTGTCTGCATCCACAGCTTTCCTGCGAGGTGCGTCGCTAAAAGATATCTGCAACGCAGCGACATGGGCCACGCCTCACACGTTTGTGAAGCACTATGCCCTAGATGTACATCTTCATCAACGGTCCACAGTTGGACAAGTGGTGTTGCAGGCAGCGCAGATTTAGGACCTCCCTCCTCCAGGTAGGCGTGTACTGCTTGCTAGTCTCCCAGAGGTGTGATGCACAGAGACCACAAAGAAGATAAACAGGTTGCTTACCTGTACCTAATGATCTTGGCAAGTGGTCATCTGTTCATTCACACCACACGCCCTCCTTCCCCTCTGCTTTCCGTCCTTTCCTTTCTTCGGAGACTGAGGGCAGCGGTCAGAAGGAACTGGTGGAATAGTCATGCCCCTCCCCTAGTCATGCGCAGTGGAGCCTGGCATGTGACGGGGGAGCAGGCACGAAAATCCCTTTTGCTTTCCATTATACTGATCGGGGTCGGCGCAAGCACACTATATCCCAGAGGTGTGAATGCACAGATGACCACTCAAAGATCATCAGTTACAGGTAAGCAACCTGTGTTTGCACTGCTTCAGTGCAGCAAAGGAAAGATTCAACCAGGGATTTCTTCTAGAATACTGATTATTTCTCTCTTTCGGAAGTAAAGGTTTATCTATTTCAGTCTGTTGGTTAGAAATTGCACTAATTGATGCATATGCAACCTAGCACTTATTAATTTACTTTTCTTACGGCATCAGTTGTGGCTTGGTTCCAACTATTCTCTTGGAGCAATACAATTAAGAAAGAGACAAACAGGGACAGAGGATTCCTAGGAATACAGATTTCCTAAAGGCATGAAATATTTCAACATACTAAAAAGGGATATAATCCCAATCTGCTAGAAATGTCTGTATGCTGCAGTGAATACCATATAGTATAGAATCCATCAGTCTTTTCTTTTTTCAACTCTTTCTTGACAATAGTGTTCTGTGCTAACAGCTTCTGTGTTCCTCAAATGCACAGCAGCGACATATAGGGGTGTATGTGCTACTAAGTATGACATTTATAGTAGGAGTTGAGCCTGGCTGACTAGAAGGTAGTTCTACATAGGAGTGTTTCCGGTTTTCTTAAAAGTCCTCTGTGCAGAGTGTTGAAAATCATGTTTAGCATTTCCCAGTTATGTGTCTTGGAGTATTAGAAGCTTTGTTACTGGGAAAATGCTTTCTACTTTGATGGGGTCTTTTGCCATCTAACAAGAGACTGTTGACTTTCTTGATATAAACTAATAGGAAACAGTCTGTGAAACAGCATCAAGGCATTTAAACAGACCCTGGTTTCAGGCCCAGTTTTGGCACAGAAACTGCCCTGGTCACTCTGCGTGACCTACATTGGGAGAGTGTCAGGAAGAGTGGTACCCTATTGGTTTGTTAATATTTCTTGAAGGCTTTACATACTACTGACTGTGGTATCCTTCTGGAAAGCCTTGCAAGGTTAGAACTGGATCAGACACCCAAATGGGTCACTCAAAGAAAGCCAGTTTGGTGTAGTGGTTAGGAGCGCAGACTCTGATCTCGGAGAACTGGGTTTGATTCCCCATTCCTCCAGATGCAGTTGCTGGTGTGGCCTTGGGTGAGTTATAAGTTCTTTCAGAGCTGTTCTCTCAAGGGCAGTTCTTGAAAGAGCTCTCTCAGCCCAACCTACCTCACAGGGTGTCTGTTGTGGGGAGGGGAAGGCGATTTTAAGCCACTCTGAGACTTCTTTGGGTAGTGAAGGGCAGGGTATAAATTCAATCTCTTCTTCATACATGGAGAGTAGATTTCAGAAGGGGGGGGAGGCTGTAGTTGTGCCTTATGGCATTTGTTGTGTGTGGTCTAACATGTTCTTTTCCATACCTGTGCTATTAAACATGTATATGAAACTATTGTTGGAAGTCATCCATGCAAGGCTTTGGTCAGAGATTTCATCAGTATACAGTGGATGTGCCAAACTATTGAATAGACATGGTAATGGATTGAATGAGGGTGTTTATTAAACTGAAGCTGAATCCAGACTAACAGAGGTGCTGTTGGCTGAAGAATCTTCAAACCTCAGTGTTCAAGTATTGCCTGTGTTCTTGATGGGGTAACAACATTCTCAGTGGCCTTGGACATGTTTCACAAATAGGCAGGATACAGTAAATAAAAAAAAACATTGGCTTGAGTTCTATGAACTTGAAATGGAAGGAGTTGATGGAATGGATCTTCGCCATTCATTGCAGCCTTTCTTCCAAGCTGCTCCAGAAGTTATGGGACCCTTGAACGTGTTGGAATGCTGTACATGGGTCTGTCAGTAAAGGAAAAATTGACAGGAATTGCCCCCCACTTCAGTGAACACATGTTCTGTTTGTGGGAGAGCTCATACAACAGGAGAGGATGTGCTTTCTGCTTATTTGCCCTCTAGCTGCTGCCTGCCTACACAGCTCCTTGCTGTGTTCCAAAGGTTCTCTGACATTTAGGCATAAGTTTTCAGGGGGTGCAGGAGGCTACGGGGGAGAAGGAAAGATCATTCTGTCACTTTTCTGCTCACTGTTTGTAGTATTCAGCCCATTCTTAAAGTGCAAGAAGGTAAGAAAGTATAAGTGCATTGTATGTGTTAATGTTGTGCTTTTCAGAATATTAAACTTTGTCCAACAGTATTTTTGGTTGTTTATAAAAGATCTATTTCTACCATTGAAATGATGACTTTTAGTGTTTACCATATTTGGGAACTTTCTATGCAGGCATGCTAAAAAATTCCAGAAATAATGAAACCATTTTGAAAGGTCTCCTGTCACTATAGCTGCAAACTATCTTGCTTACAAGGTTACACTGACTCTGGACTCTTAACAGTCCCTGGGAATGTTTGTGTAGGCCTCTTGCAGCTTGAACCAAAGATTTTGTTACACAGAGCAAAAGCAAGGAGCCATTTTTCTTTACAGGCATAAGCCCTGCCTGCTGAAAGAGGTGCTGATATGCCATAGTGGCACCCACACTCACAAAAGCTCTCTCCTTGTAACATTTAGAAGTATGAATGCCTTCTTAAAGATGGAGAAACCTATAACCCTGTCTTAAGGTACCAAAAAGCCCATCATAGTTTGTGCCAGTTGGGATTGGAAAAATAGCAGAAATGCCCTTTGTTTGTTTGTTATCTGAACTTAGAACCAGTGAGATGAGATACCACAAGCAGAGGTTTCAAATTGTTTCTTTATTTCTTGGGAAATAAACTAATGGTTGGCCTCCAGGTCACAATATTAAGGAAGAATTACCAATAAATCTGGATAGTGAGTTAAATTATCACTGAATTCTGCTGCACTGTGTCTCCGGCACACACATTGTCATCAAAACTGCTGACAAAATGGGCCACGTAATGCCCAAACAATGTAATTTAAACAATATTTCCTTAAAAATAGTACATTATGATATTGTGTTCTCTAATTTAATTCTGAAACACTTAGGATACAGAACCTTCTGCTTTCTCACAGTGGAGAGCCAGTGTGGTGCAGGGGTTAGAGTTTCAGGTTAGAATCTGGGAGACCACTGGGGAGAAAGGCGGGGGTATAAATTAATTAAATAAAACATAAATGTATCTCCATGAGTTTCAGAGAGCTGAAGGTTTGCATGGATTGAAATCAGCTTTACTGCTTTTTCGCATATTTTTGATGAATTGGTGTACCTATTTCCATGGACCAGTTACTTTTAAATGCTGTAGAAGATGGAGGAATCAGGAACAGGCAAGAAGTTTTCTGGAGTAATCAGTAATTGTAATTACCTAGCACTGTATATTGTATGACATAGTTATTAAAGAGCATTTTAGGGGAGTAAAGAAAAACAGTGGGTAAAACAAGTTGGATCCAGCTAGCTTTTTCTGTTAGTAAAAAAGGAGAAGAGGACCTTCTGATTAGTCAAAAGGCTCTTCTAGAGGTTATGGAACATGTGTGGATGGAACAGGGAATGTACCATGAAGGGGAACTGGGTGAAATGGAGTGAAAAAGCTTTTAAAACCTTGCCTTAAAAAGAATTTCAAACATCATTCTAAAAGATAAAATAATTCATTATTATTAACTTATTATTTATGTGTATGCCACCTTTCTGTTCAAAAAGAACACCTAAGGTGACTAAGAAATACACAGCAGTCCAATACAATAGAAAAATAGTCAATCCGTTATCAAGAGTTACCATAAGAGACAAAATAGTTTGGCTGATCTTCGATTGAAAAGATGATGTTGATGATGATAAAATAGTTCCCACCCTACCCTTTCCAATTTTTCCACAAAAAATATTGGGAGGAGGATTATTCTCCCCCAGCTTTGTTTTACTACCCAGTTATTCACATCTTTAGTTATATGACATTACAACAGCCAGTGACTTAGAACACTACCTGGTAGATTATCAATAATGAATTTGTACTGCATACTTTCTTAACTGTATGAAATTATGTATAAAGCCATTGATGAAAAACAAAGGCAATTTTACAAAGGAATGTAGGAAGTATAACTTTTGGGGGTAGTAACTATCATGCAAACGGTCCTTTCTGTGAAGTGTTATATATTAACTGTTGTTGCAAGGCTTCTGAATAAAATAATCCACAACACATTCTATACATTTTAATCAAAAGTATTTCAATCAAGGCACATTTCACAGATTAAAATGATTTGGGAAAAGTTATTGGAACCTATTATCTATAGGGCTGACACTTGCTAAAAAATAAATCACCATGGAGTGCACATTTCATACTTTTGTAAAACTGACATTAATTTTTCAGATGGCTGACATACAGTCTTTAAATAATTCATGAAAATGACGAATAATGGAGAACTTTTAGTATTGAAGAACTGTATTGTGTCTCAATTGGATTTTGCTTAATGGAGTCTAGTTAAGAATTTTAACAGGGAGTGCAAGCATGAGTGATTTGGTATGTTCTGAAAGTAGGGAGCTAGCAATTAAACATTCTGAGTTGCAGAAATGAATCAACATCCACTCTAAATCCAAGATACTGCAACAAAGCTCAGCAAGATATAAGTTTAATTGAAGTTGGCCTGATTTGGAAGCTAGTTCTTTGAAAGAGTGAAGGGCTGAATTTTCTATAGATCACCTCGGCACAACTATGAAGGTGAGTCAAGGCAAAGTTCGTGAATACCAGCCCATTAGGAGAAGGTTGATACTGGGACAGAACAGGAATATAATTTATCTGGGGTTTGGTTTGAGTGTCCTTTAGGATCACAGGTGGTGAGATCTCCCTGCCTGCCCACTGTTGTGAAATGGCAGAGAACTTCCAAGTAATGTTAGCTTTAGAAGTATGTCTGCATCACAAAGTGGAATTAGGCACTCTCTTATTATATAGTTGAGATTCAGAGCTTATCTCTGCTTAGTCTGAGGTCCCCTTGTTTCTCAGTGAAAAGGAATTCCATGGTCTTTCACTTAAACTTTTCTGCTACATGTTTTCACATCCAATTTCTGTTGTTCTGGATTCCCTGTGATTTCTGTGGTGAAGCTAACAGTAAGAAGGAAGGAGACTTCCTCCATGTGCGTAGAACATGAGAGAAAATGTACTTGTCTAGTAGTATATATGAAGCTTGATCCATAACTTTTATTTAGCATATTTTTATCCTGCCTTCCTCCTCCATGGGGACCCAAAGCAGCTTACAAAAATACATTTTTTAACAAATCTGCATGACACAAATATAAAAAACAAAGATACAAATGTAGACAAAACATCTTGGGTTCGTGTCCAGCTGATGACTCCATCAGGCCAACACCATGGGTTAAGAGCCAGGGACTCACTTGTAGGCTTTATATATGTGCAGAGAGAGAGAGAGACCTAGAGATTTCAAAATAGCAGCCATCTTCCCTCAATTTCCCCTCCTGCCTTATTCCACAGAATCTAATATAACAAATTGGCTCCTACCAGCTTTTCTGCTTGATCTTGCTCTGTGGTGAAGAAATCTGGGAAGAGCCATGGGGAATGGAAAGAACTACAAAACGTTAAAATTAGGAAAATGTACTGAGTATATTTTTATTTTTCTAAATTTTTGGAGGGGGTGGGAGGAATAATTTCTAGCTGAACTATTTGTAGGCAAAAGCTGTGGCCCTCGTCTCCCTCTGCAAGTAGTTGATATTACATGGTTACAGTGATAGGGAAAGTGGCTGTCCGACCTGATTCAGCAATAGATGCAAGAATGGTAGCCAGCATGCATGGGTGTTTCAAGGGGGCTTTTGTGTGCTCAGTGGAATTTTTTTCTTTGAACAGAACCCCCTCCCCCCAGCACAATGTTCCATATTTTTGCTTTTGAAAATCTCCTTAGATTTAAATTAGCATTGGTGGGAGGGGAAAAGTCTACTGTTCAAGAAGCAGATTTCGGCATGAAGAACTAGCTTCAAGAAGCAGATTTCAGCATGAAGAACTAGCTTCCTGCTTCATTGGATCCCAGCCTTTGTCTTCATGGCACAGTATGAATAATAAATATGGCTCCCAGACGTGCCACCTTTGGTTATATTCTGTTGCAAGTAGGATTAGGAATGTTGACACAGATCAAGAAAGGGGGTGGCTGTGTGTACTTTATGCAGCGTTTCATCTGTTATGTGCTGTTGTGTAAGATAATCGTCAGCCATGCAGCTATGCCGCTTAAATAGTTGCAGAGCTTTCTCTGATGTTTCTCATACTGGGAAAGAGAGAGTGGTGGATGCTTACAATTTCATTGATCAGTATCTCGGGGGTGGGGGGGATGGTGGTTCAGGTCCTGAACAGGGGTAGTCTGTTCTAAATCCTGTGAAGTCAGTGAGTTTAGAAGGGCATAACTGTGTATGATTTTTTGTTTTTTACATTTTTGGAAGTCTAGGTACATTTTGTAAACTTGGGTATAAAGAATTAAAGGTGTTGGGACACTAGAAATGGTTGGGTTACAAATTGTATTTATTTTTGTTTATTTTGATTCATTTATACCCAGCCTTTTCCCCCAGAGGTGACCCAAAGCAGCCTTACATTGTTCTCCTCACCTCCATTTTATTTGCACAACATCCCTATGAGGTGCATGAGGCTAAGAGAGAGACCAACTGGCCCAAGGTCACTAGCAAGCTTCTATGGCAGAGTGAGGATGTGAACCTGTGTCTCTCAGATGCTAGTTTAGTCACTATACTTAAGCCACTACACCACATTGGCTCACAAATTAAAGGGATGCAATATATTTGGAGATATTCTCCTGGTGAATGTCTTGCCAGGACTCTTGTATATGTCAGTTTTCATCCAGTATTTTTACTAATGTGTAGCATCCTTGTTGATAGTCTGCCATCTACCCTGGTACTTTGACACAAGGCAGTGCATGTGGAGCAGCCTTGATTGCGTGCACAGCCTCTTTTGTGAAAGCTGAGGTCTCACCAGTCATCAGACTTTAGTCCCTGCTTTCCTTCCTGAACAATTGAATTCTTGGACTTGAGCTTTTAAAAAGAAATTGGTGCTTTCATCTCTTGCTGCTGCATTGGAACAGGGGCCACGCATGCTGCATCTAACTGCATGCATAGTTCACCATCTTACTAGAAAAATACGTACATACTGTCTGTATTGTCCCTGCCAGATCAGGACATGTGGATTTCTACTTCACTTCATAGCCCACAGTTTATCTACAAATTGTTGGTTTTTCTCTTTCAGAACTATGGATCTCTATATATCATTCGAAAGTACATTTACTATGCATCCCAAAGTACGGCTTCTTCAAGAAAGCCATCCATCTTTGCTTTGTATCTTTAGCCTACAATTCTGGAGTCTATATATAAAAAAGGATTAAGCATCTCTAATAGCTAATAATGCAGATGTTAAGTACTTAGAAATTAAATTAAGTTTAGAAAGATAATTGTTATAACCTCATCAGTGCTGATTGAATCAATTATCTTAACAGCATCTACATATTACATGAAGTGCTCTTTTTTCTGGATAGGATAATGAAGAAATAAAAACAAAATAGAAAAGGCAAATCTATTTTACTTTAGTGCCAAGAGAAAGATTGCTGCCGTTTGCTAAATGTACCTCTAAACAAGCCTGGTATCCAGATTGTTTAGCATTAAACACAGAACATGCTCATCATTACACTGTCATTTAAATAGATCCATTTTTGGTGGCTTGGAATAAAAATTTTAAAAAGCCATCTGTTACTGTTACATAATTCTGTAATGTGTTCCTAGAACAAACAAATACGTTAAAATATAGGCATGATAAAATGACAACCCAGGTATTTAATAAGCACAACAAAAGTTAAATATAACAGTTTATTAATAGAAAATCATCACACGAAACAGCCTTATACTAAATCAGACTATTGGTCCATCAAAGTCATTATTGTCTACTCAGGCGGGCAGCAGCTTTCCAGGGTCTCAAGCTGTAACAGTATATTGAGACTGTCTGAGACTAGCCCTGACAGAAAAAGGGTTTAGTGCTGACAGAGTCAAATTTCTATCTTGACTGAACATAGTCTGAATTCAGCATTAGCTGAGAGCAGTTTGAACACAGACAGAGAACTGGGGGAAAGTTTGGCAAGGATATTTGGGTAGTAGAGAAGATTCCCATTTAGGCCAAAGGAAATGGGATAGATCTTCTAGAGAGGGAAGATTCCCTACCCAGTCAATCAGAGTTATCATTGAGGGATTCAAAATTTCTTGTGCTGGTGTGATTAGAAACTGCCTGTAGAGACCTTAAAAGCCAATGAAAAACTTTTTCATTCAAGGGCAGACCTGGTATTGACCCAGGAGCCTTTGGTATGCAGCAACACAGTTAAATCCACAAACAAATGTTGTGCTCAGGCACTTACACTTTTTGCTCTGCTTGGGAATTCTGGGAGGCACCAGTGCAAACACAACAATTGGAGCAAGAGATAAAAGCAAGGTTGCAAACTGGTACCAAGTCAGAAAGCCAAGAGTTCCAGCCACAGGTCTGGGGAAAAACAAGCAAAGCAGGAATTCAGAATCAAGGCTGGAGATTCAATGCAGCAGGCCAGGTCTGGGTACCTAAACTGAGAAACAAACACAGGCTAGCAAACAGAAATATAGAGCCGCAAGGTCAGGCAAGGCAAACGTCTGTTCGCTGTGTAAACAGCTCATAGCTGGGGTGGTAGTGAGGTTGCTTCCACACTGACTGCTAGTTTGCAATGGTTCCTGTAACAACTGTGTGCCATCCATTAGTGCTGATCGCCTTTGTGCAGTCAACCTGGCACTCCTACACCTTTCCACAGCTGTCAAGCATTCATTACATCTTCTGTGTTCTGTTTGCTCGGGAGATCCAGGCAGAGAGTGGCAGTCTGCCCTTTGTCCCATTTCCTTTGTTTGCAGCCAGAATGAGCAGCCCTTGTTGCCTGGTGTGTCTTTTGCTGGCTCTCTCTCTAAATCCAGCTGTTCAGGGAGGCATTCCACAGGTACAGGGCCTGACTCCTCCATTTCCTCATCTTCAAAGGAGGAGGTAGCTGACTGACTCACGAAAAAACTCAAGAAGAGTATTGATGTTCCAAAGAGAAGGGGTTTGGGTTCGTGGAAGAGGGTACCAGCCTTCTGGGCACCAAAAGAGTCAGCAACTACTCAAAGTCTACAAGAGTGTTTGGGAGAACACTGGAACAAAAGCCTCCCAGTATAAAAATCTAAGTAACTGTGAATCATTTAAGAACCTCTCATTAGCCTGATATATAAGAACAAAAGTCTGTGCTTGTACTAGTTTTACATAAGTAATTTCAACCCTTGATTTCACCTGACCTTTCCCTTCAATGTTAAATACAACCTTTTGTAATTTATAAATTTTAAAGCATTTCAGGTGCTGTTTTCAAGGGTTTAAGGGTGATCCAAACCCTTCCCTCAGGTTCCTGGGCTGACAGGATGGAGGACAGGATGGAGGACAGGGCCAAAGTTTCTGCATGGGAGAAGAAAATATATTACCAGGGCTGCTCAGTCAGTGAAGGGAGGGAAAATTTTGCCTCTAAAGGAGGGAAGTGGACAGGATGCAGCATATAGGTAAAGGTCTTTCACATGACCTGCTGCCAGATCTTTTAGCTGGAGATGCTGTGGATTGAACCTGGGATCTTCTGTATGCCAAGCAGATGCTCTACTGTTGAGCCATGGTCTCTCTCCTAATCATGAGATAATTAAAGATAAAGTACATTTAGGTAGGCTGAGGATGTTGCTTTGTGAACTGTTGTTGTGGTTCAGCTTCTTTGGAGTACCTGTTATTTTAGTAGGCCTTTCAAGTAAGATCGTGTGAAAGATTATCTAGAGGCAAATAATTATTGACTTTTGTAAATTGACCTCTGCATGCTTTCTCAGTGGCTGATGGATGAACTTAGCCATCATGCCTAGTCTAAGCAATACAAATTATAACATTCTTTATTGGTTTCACAATATTTGGCCGTGAGTATGCTTCACATATGTTGATCATTGTAAACAATAACATGCATTGCATGGTACAAAGCCTTAAAAATGCCCTTTCCCATTGCAATGGGTGTCGTCCCCCCCCGTTCCCTTTCTCAGAGCTTCAGCATTTCCCTATGCCATAAAACATTGCTTATTTTCTGAATGGAGTTGTAGAAACAATATCTGGTCAGGACCTTGAAAGAGAAACATAGACAAGCAGATGGTTTGGTTCCTTAAAACAAGGTGGGAATCAGGATTCAGTGGTGACCAGATACAATGTCCAGAACGGCACACAGTAGTTCAAGTGAGGCCTCACCATGGATCTATATGGGGACATTATAATATTGGCTGTTTTATTTCTAATCCCTTTCCTAATAATCCCCAGCATAGAGTTTGCTTTTTTCACTGCTGCGGCACACTGGGTTGACTCTTTCATTGAGTATCTACTACTACACAACCCCAAGATTTTCCCCCTCTCAGTCTCAGCAAGTTCAGCCCCCATTAGCTTATACTTGAAGTTGGGACTTTTGTTCCAAACTGCATCACCATACACTTAACCAGCACTGAAATTCATTTGCCACATTGTTACTGACTCACCCCGTTTATGGAGGTCCTCTTGGAGCACTTCACAATCATCCTTGGATTTCATTGTCCTGAATAATTTTGTGTCCTCTGTAAAACTGGCCACTATACTACTCACTCCTCGTTCCAAATCATTTATGAACAAATTAAATAGTACTGGCCTCCATAATGATCCTTGTGGGACCCCATTGCTTGCTTCTCTCCATTGTGAAACCTGTTCATTTATTCCTACTCTTTGTTTCCTGTCATTTAACCAATTTTTAATTAACAAGAGAACCCTTACTCAGGAGTCTTTGTTAAGGTACCTTGTCAAAAACCTTTTGAAAGTCCAAGTATATAATGTCTACTGGGTCACTGTTACCTACATGTTTGTTTGCTTTCTCAAAGAGCTCCAAAAGTTTGGTAAAGCAGAACTTCATTTGCAGAAGCCATGCTAATTTTTTCCTCAGCCAGCTTTGTTTCTCTGTGTGCCTAATAATTCTGTCTTTGCTTACAGTTTCTACTAATTTGCCTGGGACAGATGGTAGGCTAACTGGCCTGTATTTTCTTGGTTCCCCTCTGGACCCTTAAAAAAATCTTTTTAATATTTGCTACTTTCTAGTCTTCTAGTACAGTGGCTGAATTAGTGATAACTTACATATCCGGGCTAGTAGAGCAACAGTCTCACATTTAAGTTCCCTAAGAACTCTCAGGTGTACACCATTAGGACCTGGAGACTTATTGGTAATTGGTATTTAATTTCCTCAATAAGCCTAGAACTTAATCACTCACCGCCTCAATATGGTTCAGTTCTTAAGATTCCCTTCCTGAAAAAATTAGCTATGGCATGGGTACATGCCCCACACCTTCCACAGTGAACACAGAAGAAAAAAATTCATTGAGCATCACTGCCGTCTCCCCATATTCCTTTAGCCAATCCCATTATTCTTTGATCATCCAAAGGCTCAAATGCTTCTCTGTCTGGTTCCCTGCTCCAAATAGATTGAAACAAATTTTTATTGTTTGTTTAGCAACCTCCTCAAATTCTCTTTTTGTGTACCCAGTTACTAACTTACATTTCTTTTGTGGTCTATTCTGCTCAGTTCATTGGGGCAGACCTTCCACTTTTGAAAGGAAGCCTCTTCACTTTTTTTTTATAGCTTCCTTGACTTGTGTTGGTAACCATGCAGGCATTCTTTTAGACTTGGCAATGCCTTTTCTAACCTAGTGAATGCATTTTATCTGGGTTATAATAAGTGTGTCTTCAAATAGTTTCCAAGCATTCTCTACAAATTGGACTACATTGTTTCTTTTAACTATTTTTATATTTTAACTACCTCCAGGTTTCTTTTAACTATTTTTCTCTTTTTTGTAAAGTTCCCTCTTTTGAAATCAAGTGTTACAGTTTTGGACTTTAGGGGTAACCTTCCATTGACTTGAATGCTGAACTTAATAGCATTATGGTTACTGTTCCCAATGTGTGCAACAACCTCTACATATCTCACCAAGTCTTGAACCCTGCTCAGAACCAAGTCCAGGATCACTACCCCTCTTGTTGGCTCTGAGGCCAACTATTCCAGTTCTTAATCATTTGTGATATTTAGGAATTTCATTTCTACAGCAACTCTTGAGCACATGTTTACCCAGTCCATGTGAGGGCTGTTGAAGTCTACCTTGCACTATTTCACTAGGATGGTCCTATGTTAGGGTGCTGCAGCAAGAGGTTTTGAAAGAGGCAGGTAAAACAAAGCTGGCTCTGAAGGGCCCTTATTGTTGGGTGTTAGTTACAGGTTTGTGTCTCAATAATGAAGTATTTGAGCTTGCACTATTGAAAGGCACTATTTATTCTCTTCGTTGGATCCAACTGGCTTTTCCACTCAGATTTTACTTAACTAAAAAAAAAAAAATGTTTTACCTAACTGACCTCCAAATTTCTCTCCTTACAGCAGCCCCTGCCCCATATTGCTTTTGTCTGTGGAGGTCCCACGATCCCCCACACATCTTTTTTGATGGTAAGAAGGGATCCCTTCCTCTAATGTAATTGTAGTAAGAATTTCATTTCAGGCCAGGGGTCTTTTTTGGGGGGAGCACACCGGAGCACAGCTCCGGGAGCTCAGGAGCCAAGCCCGCCCCCAGCCGGCGTCCCGGGGAGTCTTTCAGGCAGCTGAATGTTAATTTCAGCTCCATTATATCCTATGGGCCATTGAAGTCAATGGTGAAAACATAGGGTATATTCTGAGGGCTGGAGGGGAGGGGATTTGAGGAAGAGGCTCCAAACTCTCAGGGTAGCTTTTTTTCCCACCATAGAGAACAATGGAGGGAATAGGGGCAACCTGTTTGGGGGCCCATAGAATTGGACCCCTTGGTCCAATTCTCTTGAAACTTGGTGGGTATCTTGGGGAGAGGCTCCATCAGCTACCCTGTGAGTTTGGAGCCTCTCCCTCAAACCCCCTCCCGCCCCCAGAATATACCCTATGTTTTCACCATTGACTTCAATTGCCCATAGGATATAATGGGGCCGAATTGCCGCCAAATTTCTTTCATTCCCTCCTTTTCTTCTTTCTTTTTCCTCTTTTCCTCCTTCTTCTCTTCTCCCTTTCTTTCTCCCTTCCTTTCTTTCTCCTTCCTTTCTTTCTCCCTTTCTCCCTCCCTTTCTCCCTTTCTCCCTCCCTTTCTCTCTTTCTCTCTTTCTCTTTCTCTCTTTCTCTCTCTCTCTCTCTCTCTCTCTCTCTTTCTTTCTTTCTTTCTTTCTCTCTCTCTTTCTTTCTTTCTTTCTTTCTTTCTTTCTTTCTTTCTTTCTTTCTTTCTTTCTTTCTTTCTTTCTTTCTTTCTTTCTTTCTTTCTTTCTTTCTTTCTTTCTTTCTTTCTTTCTTTCTTTCTTTCCCACCTTCTTCTCTTCTCTTTTTCCTCCTTTCCCTGTTACCCTTCTTCTTCCCTCTCTTTCTTTCCCTCTTTCCTTCCTTCTTTCCTTCTCTCTACTCTCTCTCTTTCCTTCCCTCTTTCTTCCTTCTGTGGCCCAATTCTCATGAGAAGGAGTTTAAACTTTAAACCCCTTCTCTCTTAGCTTATGAAGATGCCGCCCCCCCTTTTGCTTCCCCTTCTGACATCACTTCCGGTGATGTCACGGGGCGTGGCATATGCTAATGAGCTCCTGCAGCTGTTTTTCTACAAAAAGACCCCTGTTTAAGGCCATACATTTCTTTAGTTAACTCGCTACTGTTCCTAATCCTTTGTACCTCTTACGAAAATCCGTCAAATTTGTAGTCATTTTTTTCTTGCCTTTTTATAGGATGCCAATACACACTGTTCAGAAATGTTCATCTTTCTCACAGCAACAAGATGAAATCAAAGCAATGCCTCTGGCATAAGACAAACTGGAATGATTTTTCACAGCCATTTGCTTCTTTGTCTACTAGAAGAATTGGTGGGGTTTTGGAGGCTGGAGGCCAACTCTCTTGCATCTATTTAGTTGCATAACAGGTTTATAATTCATGAATAGTCTGAGGACTAATGAATAAAAGAAAATGGTGAGAATAGTGAGATGAAGCATCACAGTTATATTTGTCCTTGTTGCCTTGGTAACTAATTGTTCATATTAATACCTCTCATGTGCATAGCTCAGTAGCCTTCAAAGTTCAGGGACAGCTTTTAAACATTTGTAACCAGACCAAAGGTTTTAGACAGTTTTTCCACAGATCAGGTTAATAGAATTTCAGTCTTCAGAGTGCTTTTTGCCTTGCATAAGCCTAGTCCAAGATGAAAGGTTTTCCTTGTATGTGCATCTGTCTTTGTATCAATCCAGTTGTTGGTACTATTGTGTGTCCCCTAGCTTAGCCTTTGATTAGTAATTTGTGTGTATTGCACTTTGTCATCTTCAGGCTACATAAAATTGTTATGTACTACCTTAAATTTGTACATGCATCTATACCACCAATTTACCTTTCTGATATCAAAATAGCACTCTAAACTAATGGCATACCAAGAGGGTAGTCCACCCTGGGGGCAGCTTAAGGAAGGCCTTTGAAGGAGACCCTGGAAGCCAGGGTCGCCCTGTTGCCTCCAGCCAAATGTCTTCCCGTTCATTTTTAAGATGCAGTTCTGGCTGCAGCCACTAGAGGTACAAGGAAGTCTGAGCATAGCAAAAAGCTCTAGGATCAACTAAACTTCCCTGGCATCCTCCAAGACTCAAGCAGACTTCCTTAACAGATTGCACAGATAGTTCCTACAATAATTGCCAGAGAGAGAACAAAGTTTGAGTCCAGTGGCACCTTTAAGACCAACAAAGCTTTATTCAAGGTATAATCTTTCATGTGCACTAGGGTTGCCAGGTCTGGGGTGAGAAATACCTGGAGAATTAGGGGATGGAGTCTGGGAATTGTGGGCTTTGGGGAGGGGTGGGGCCTCAACAAGCTATAATGCAATAAACTCCACTCTCCAAAATAGCCATTTTCTTCAGGGGAACTCTGGAGATCAGTTATAATAGCAGGAGATCTCCAGGCCTCACCTGGAGGCTAGCAAACCTAATGTGTGCACACTTCTTCAGGGGGAGGGGGATTCTTCTGGCAAGGACAGTTTACATTGAGATAGCCTTGCTGTGCTGTTTACTTTGAGAACTAACTTTGATACCAGTGGAATACTGAGTGAAATTCAAGGTTTTGGTTTTGACCTGATCGCACATTAAAAGAAAGGAAAGGGGGTGCAAGAAAGAGATGTGTTGGGATTAGGGGTGTGCATTCAGTTCTATCAGAGCCAAAAATAGCCAGAAAATACCTTATTGGTATTTATCAGCTATTCTTTCAGCTAGATATAGATGGGGGTGTATTTTTGGCTATCAAGTAGTATAACCATTAAATGGCATTTAAAGAGAGTGCACTCCCTTTAAATACCCCCCCCCTTCAGTTTCTACTGTAGAGACTAGTTTGACATCAGTCCTTGGGGTTTGTTGCTGTTTTTCCTCCACCATTGGAAACAATTGGGAATGGGGGCACTTTCTTTGGGGGCCCATAGAATTGGACCCTTGGTCCAATCTTTTTGAAACTTGGGGGTCTTTTATGGAGAGGCACCAGAAGCTACACTGAAAATTTGATGCGTCTAACTCAAAAACAGCCTCCACTAGACCCCTGGATACTCCCAGATAGATTCCCCATTGACTATAATGGTCACATAGGGTATAATGGAGCCAAAAAAATTGGGATTTCTAAAAAACCAGAATCTGAATACTATACTGGTATTGGAATTCCATTTTTTTGAGGAACCCTGGTTTTTTTTTTCCGGTTCAGTATATCTAAAACTGAAAATTCCTGATTTTTTTTTTTTTAGTCACGCCCCTAGTTGGGATAAGGAGAATTAAAAAGGAAATTATTTTAGCTTACTCTGAAAAGGTTTCTTTAGATTAGATTTCTCTGTGTCTATCTGGGATTTTATTTTCTTTCAAAAAGACCCTGATTAGGAATTACAACACTTGGATTGGATTCCATTGTTTAATGACTGGAAGTAGATGGCTAAGTATTTAAAAATACATTTAGGGTACCATATGTTCCAGTTCAAATGTCTCCCGCTTTCTCCTCCCAGCTCACTGGCTACCCTTTGCTTTTTTATAATCACTGGAACAGAATTGATTTTGCCCAGTCTGAAATCAACAAATTATTTGATCCCCCTCTCCATTGCTAACAGATAAAAAAGAAAGAAACCTAATAGCACAGCTTGCAATCTTTATTAGTGGGAAAGAGCAAGAGTCCAATAGCACCTTGTTGTTGTTGTTCAGTCGCACAGTCGAGTCCGACTCTTCGCGACCCCATGGACCAGTTTACGCCAGGCCCTCCTGTCTTCCACTGTCCGCTGAAGTTTGCTCAATTTCATGTTCGTTGCATCGATGACACTGTCTAACCATCTCATCCTTTGCCGTCCCCTTCTTCTTTGACCTTCAATCTTTCCCAGCATCAGGGTCTTCTCCAGTGAATGCTCCCTTCTCATTTGGTGGCCAAAGTATTTGAGCTTCAGCTTCAGGATCTGGCCTTCCAGGGAGCAATCAGGGTTTATTCAGGGTTGATTTCTTTTAGGATTGCACCTTAATGATTAACAAAATTTGTGACAGGGCATGAGCTTTCATGAGTAACTGCTTACTTCTTCAGGTACAGCTAGAATGCAAGTCTTTCTGTCCTTACATCTTGGAGAGTGGAGTGATTTTAGATGCTGATTGACAAATAGCAGGTGTTGGTAATTAGACAGGAAACCTAGGTCTCAATCCAATCCAGGAGTTTGCATTGTCTTGAGCTTCATTATCAGTTGAAATTCAGCAGTCTCTCTAATCTCCTTTTGATATTCCTTTGTAAGAGAACTGCTACTCTTAGGTCAGCAACTGAATGGCCTGGAAGGTTAAAATGTTCCCCACTGGTTTTTAAATATTGTGGTTTCTAATGTCAGACTTGCGTCCATTTATTCTTTGCCTCCTCCTAGACTGAATCTTTCTGGACTGAACCGAGACCTAGGTCTAGTTACCAATGCTGATATCTCTGCACCTACTATATCCATACCGGGTGCCAAATAGGCAAGGTACACCACTGGCCTAAACATGAAAATCACCATTATAGCACAAGTAGTAGTTACCATCTTTGGGATGGTATGAAAATTGTAGTTCTCCTCTTAGTTTATTGGATGGTTTTTAGTGTTATATTTTTGTGCTGGTTTTTATGCTTTGGGCTGTAGAAGAACATAAGAATATAGAGTGATTGGCTTTTAAAATTGAAACTGGAAAGAGAGATGTAAGAGAATGAAGAAGTTTACCGATGAAAAGTGTGTGTGTGGGAGAGCTGATATGGGAGCAAGCAACAGATATTTAGGCAGCTGCCTCTCTCTGCAGTGCCTGTGAACTGAAATGGGACTCTCCTTTTTCCTGTGTTTCCAGCAGCTGCTATGGCAACAGTCCTCTGATGATCTTAAACAGGTTGGTTAATTTAAAACTAGTGGGGGAAAGTGTGGATAGTTGTCTCTTTAAAAAAAACACACACCCTGACCTGTTTTCTATGATTTAGAGAGCTGTTGCTATGGCAACAGCAGCCAGCAGAGTACAGAATTCTAGTTTAAGTTTAAGCTCTGCAGAATCGTGGGGGAGTTGCCATGTTAAGTGGTGCTACAAGTAGGTATGTATTTAGAATTTTTGCATGTGTGCCGGTCCTAATCACATATACCAGGGAAAACACATCTGCTACAGATACATATATATACTATCTAAATTGAACTCAACTGCTGCTGCATCTCCTCATATTACAGTAATTCACCATTTCCCATTGACCCTCTAATTTGTCTCTGCATAACGTGCATGTGCTCAACCACATATCCTTGTCAGGGCTGCTGAAACCAGATTCAAAATAACACTTTTGCTTGAAGTGCCATGTGGCCAAGAAAGGTTTGGATGCTGTAGCTTGTTTCTCTCGGAGTGCTGTAATGCCAGACATCTTTCTTAGGTTGCGTGTTAGTCATTATGATACCCATTTTGTGCTTGACAGTATCTCTCCTGGTCTCTGAATGTCAAATAGTTAAGAGAGCTGGGTGAAGCATTTCTTTGCAAAGTTTGCAGTGGAATCCTGAGAGATTTATTAATCAATTTATTAGGAACATAAGAACATAAGAGAAACCAATGTTGGATCAGGCCAATGGCCCATCTAGTCCAACACTCTGTCACACAGAGGCCAAAAATATCAGATGCCATCAGGAGGTCCTGCAGTGGGGCCAGGACACTAGAAGCCCTTCCACTGTTGCCCCCCCCCCCCAGCATCAAGAATACAGAGCATCACTTGCCCCAGACTGAGAGTTCCTGTCTATATCTTGTGGCTAATAGTCACTGATGGACCTCTGCTCCATATGCTTATCTAATTCCCTTTTGAAGCTGTCCATGCTTGTAGCCGCCACCACCTCCTGTGGCAGTGAATTCTATGTGTTAATCACTTTTTCGGTGAATAAGTATTTCCTTTTATCCGTTCTAACCAGACTGCTCAGCAATTTCATTGAGTGCCCGTGAGTTATTGTATTGTGAGAAAGGGAGAAAAATACCTCTTTCTCTACCTGCTCTATCCCATACATAATCTTATAAACCTTGATCATGTCACCCCTCAGCCATCGTTTCTCCAAGCTAAAGAGCCCCAAGCGTTTTAACCTTTCTTCATAGGGAAGATGTTCCAACCCTTTAATCATTCTAGTTGGCCTTCTCTGCACTTTTTCCAATGCTATAGTATCCTTTCTGAGGTGTGGTGACCAGAACTGTACACTATACTCCAAATGAGGTCGCACCATTGATTTATACAGGGACATTATGATACTGGCTGATTTGTTTTCAATTCCCTTCCCAATAACCCCCAGAGTAGTGTTGGCCTTTTTTATTGCAGTCACACACTGTCTTGAAATTTTCAGTGAGTTATCTACTACGACTCCAAGATTTCTCTCTTGGTCAGTCTCTGCCAGTTCGGACCCCATCAATGTGTATTTACATATAGGATTTTTGGCTCCAATTTGTATCGCCTTGCACTTGGCCACATTGAACCCCATTTGCCACATTGATGCCCACTTGCCCATTCTTGACAGATCCCTTTGGAGTGCCTCACATTCCTCCCTGGTTTTCACCATCCTGAACAACTTTGTGTCATCTGCAAATTTAGCCACTTCACTGCTTATTCCCAACTCCAAATCATTAATAAACAAGTTAAAAAGCATCGGACCGAGTACTGATCCCTGTGGTACCCCACTGCTTACCACCCTCCACTGAGAAAATTTCCCATTTATACTCGCTCTCTGTTTCCTATTAATTAGCCAGTTTTTGATCCACAAGAGGACTTGTCCTTTTATCCCATGACTATTGAGCTTACTTAGGAGCCTTTGATGAGGAACTTTATCAAAAGCTTTCTGGAAGTCAAGGTAAACAACATCTATTGGATCCCCCTTGTCCACATGTTTGTTCACTCCCTCAGGTTAGTGAGACAAGATCTTCCCTTACAGAACCCATGCTGAGTCTGCCCTGGCCCCAATCTGGTGGAACTCTCTGCCAAATACCATCAGGGCCCTTTGGGACCTTATGCAGTTCCACAGGGTCTGTAAGGCAGAGATGTTCTGCCAGGGTTTTGGTTGAGTACAGTGATGGTTTTTATCTCGGCTGGCACCCTCCTCAGTTTTCCATGCTCATTTTCACCTCTTCCTCCCTGCCTGTGAAGTGGCCAGCAGTCTGTAATATGGGAACAACTAATTATAAGTATTATTATTCACCATCTATCTTTTTAAATGTAATTTAATATGATTTATTTTTTTACCGGGTTATTGTTTTAATGTTAGTGTACATCGCCCAGACCCCTACAATAGTAGGGATGGAGCAATTCATAAATTTAATAAATAAAATTAGCCAGAAAGCTGAAACTTCCTTGGGAATGCAGCTGACACATTGGCTTGGACTCACACACCAGGCTACTTCATTGCCCCCTCCCCGTTTTGCTGCTGTCTGCATTGGAGGCAAATAAAACTGGAGTTTGACCTGCCTGTGTATCATGTCCCCCTCCCTCAGCCTGGTAACTTATTTAACTAAAGAAAAATTCCCCATGGTAAGACAGGAATTCCCAACTAATTTACTTGCTGCTTTTTTGTGACTGCAGCATTGGGAGTTGTTTGTTTACAATACTGTAAATTTGTATTTCATTACTACCAATGGGACATTTGCTGATATTGGGTGCTTTCACACACACTGAGTATTGCACTTTCAGTCGACTTTCAATGTACTTTAGCAGTCATTTGCAAATGGATTTTGCCATTTCATGCAATAAAATCCAGTTGCAAAGTGCATTGAAAGTGCATTATTCAGCCTGTGTGAAAGTACCCGTAAACAACAACAACTGTTATGATAACCAGTGCTGATTATGGCAGTTGCTCACATTGCATTGTCCAGCTTTTGTGCTTGATAAAAGGGGCTTGCAGTACTGTGGCTGGAATAACAGGAGGACAATATAGTTAGTGATTTCCTCTTGGACCCTGTATAACCCATTGATGTGCCAAATTTGTCTATCTTACCAAAGTCAGGGAGTGATTATACATTTCATGCTATATAGATTTAAAATAAGTTCTCCCCATTGTTTACTTGCTTTCATTTTTTAGAGGTGAAGAACACTGAATTTAACATCCAAGGTTTTGTTCTACACTGCAATCCTGTGCAGAGTTACTCCAGTCTAAGCCCAATTGCACTGCTAATTGATGTCCAGCTACCTTCTCAATTAGCCATTGTCTAAAAATAAGTTTTTCAGCATTCATAATTAAAAGACACCTCTTAGGATTCTCAATCCTTTAATGCAAATGCAATTTTGATAATATCTTCCTTTTTTTGGTGCTGCTTCCATCTTACCGTCAATTGCTAATAATCAGAAGTGTATTCATATGCTCGCAGGTACTTTTCCACTGCGCCACAGTACTTTGTTGTGTGACAGGTAATTGCCTGCTATTAGTGTTGTATAACCACTTGCCAGAAATATCATTTTCAAACCTGCCAGGCTGATTACTATTTGAAAAGGAAGCTAATCAAATGGTATTCACAACATTAATTAAAATATCAGTGACCTTTCCTTTTTCTGTCACATTACATTTATTATGTAAGCATTCAGTTGCATTTTATTAATTCCTTTAAATTGAAAGATACTTTGTAACAGCTGCAGAGACATATGTATTTCAAACTGAAGGCAGATTTTATAACATGATCTTTAACATTCTGGTTGCATGTTGATTATTGAAACAAAAATGGTTTAAGAAAACCCTGTTTTTGTACACATCTGAATTGACCTTAGAATTGTTTGATGTAAAGATAATTATGCTTTTTCAAAACACACGCACACCAGATTTAGCAATTCTTTACATACTATGTTTATTTCTAGATAATATGCACGGTAAATTGATAGCATTTCCAGAGATGTCAAAAGACTGAAGCAAATCCATAGGTGATTATCCTGTTTTGAGCCTGTTAATGTCTTCCTGTCTTCATCATGGAATTCATGTATTCTCATACATTTGAGATCTTGTACCTGCAGCAGATTTGCAGAATTACGCTAATTAATTTAATTTTAAATTCAATTATGTATCTTGATTTCTTTTGCTTCCTTCAGGCCCCATTTTATATTAAAATACAAATAACATGCTTCATATACACATACAAAAAACATATGATTGGCCACTTTAGGATTGACCAAAATGTTGCATGTTGTCCAGTAGAACTTTTTAAAAAATCTTGTCTAACAGGTACAATGCCATGTAAAAATTGTGTTTGAAATCCTGAATTATAGCATGGGATGCAGGAAGAGGGAACAGTTTGAGAGAGGACCTGTTTGGTACACAAATTTAGTTGTCCCATTATTTAACCTCTAGGTACATATGCATATTTTTAAAATTAATACTTGGTACATTGGTTGTATTAAAATTAATACAACATCATGGAAGAAAGTTGACACCTGCCCTCTCAACACTGATGCAGTAGCATGAGCTCATTTAATTTTAGAGCACATCTCCACGGGAAAGACATGCATTCCCAGGATGGTGTTTCAGTACTGAACAGAAAGGGAAGGAGAAGTCCAATTAAAAACCCCTGCAGATAAAATAAGAATGAGGTGGTATGATAACTATCCAATTAAAAGTCCAATTAAAAAAACCCAGAGCTAAAATAAGAATGAAGTTTTTGATAACCATCTTCAAGTACTTGAAGGGCTGTCAAATAGAGGATGGCATGGAGTTGTTTTCTGTTGTCCCAGAAGGTTGGACCAGAACCAATGGGTTGAAATTAAATCAGAAGAGTTTTTGGCTAAACATTAGGAAGAACTTCCTGACAGTTAAAACAGTTCCTCAGTGGAACAGGTATCCTCAGGAGGTGGTAGGCTCTCCTTTTCTGGTTTTTGTTTTGTTTTGGCCATTTTCTGGGCGTGAAGCAGGGGTCACGGGTGTGGGGGAGATAATTGTGAATTTCCTGCATTGTTCAGAGTGTTGCAGGGTGTTGGACTAGATGACCTTGGAGGTCCCTTCCAACTTTTGATTTTTATATAACACTTTTTCAGTAGACTTGATGTACTGAGGATAGGAGCTTGGGGAGGAGAACCTTGTGATTGATCCTCCCCCCCCATGCATATTGGCTGTCTGATCTAGATGGCTCAGGGTAGCCGGATCTCATCAGATCTCAACAGCTAAGCAGGGTCAGTCCTGGTGAGTACTTGGCTAGGAGACCACCAGGAAGTCCAGGGCTACTATGCAGAAGCAGGCAATGGCAAACTGCCTCTGAATGTCTTTTGTCTTGAAAACTCTACAGGGTTACCATAAGTCAGCTGTGAATTGAAGGCATGTTTCACCATATTGGTTCCGCAATTGCATGTATTTGTAGCAATGATCAGGGAAAAGGCACAATGTGCCTTCTGAAGGTAAGGTGTCTACCTGATTCCTGCAAGCTGCAAGCATCCTGCAAGCAGAAACTTAATAGTCATAAAAATAACCCTCTCATTAGGTAACCCCTCCGTTTTCTGCTGTAGAAATACAAAGATGGGTGAGATAGCATAGCATAGGTGTGTTATAAATGTGTTCTTAATGGATTATATATTGGAGGAAGATGGTGACTTCCAGCTGTGATAGAGGTCTCCATATTCAAAGGCAGTTAACCTATGATCACAAGATGCTAGGGGCAAATGTCAAAGGGTGGTCTCCATCATACCCTTCTAGTGAGCTTCCCTGGAGTATCTGGCTGATCTCTGCTGGAGGCGGACTAGGTGAAAGTTTGGTCTGTTCCATTATGACAGTCCTTAACCTCTTAGTTAGCTGTTTTCTGGAACTGTTTTTTTCTTCATTTTTCAAACTCATATGCAGTGGTGCAAATGGTACACTCTGTGGCTTAGCAAGGGAAAGCTGCCCCAGTTGAAGGCTCTCTTAAAAAATCTTACCGATATTTTCCTTTCTTCTTGGTTTCACAGTGTTTAGTTACAGTTCCTTGTTAATGATAGATAATTTCTGTCCTCTTTAGGACTTGCAAATGTTCAATCCTGCTGCATCGCTATGTGAAACACAACATGGATTCAAGTGGTTGGCAACATGACCCAAAGGAGAGTTACACCCTTCTAAATCTTTTGAGGGTATAACTCTGCTTAGGATTGCGTTGTAAACTCGGCAGTCCTGAAGAAACTACCATGCACATTTTTATGGAAATGGTACAGTATGGAAGTTTGCCCAGTTGCTTTAAAAATATGATAATCTTACGAATTATGTTCATGAGAAAAATTGCAGTTTTGCTGAAGGGGTAGCATCCTTCTTCAAACAGGCATGGCCAAGCTGAACTCTTACTTCTCCTGGATGTCACTGTGAAAAAGAAAATAAATGGTTATGCTGTTACTCCTGACTGGCATTTAGCTGTTCCATTGCAAAGAGTGTTGAGTCATTCTAGTGGTGCTTCAGATGAGTATAAGGGGGTGGCAGTTTTGTCTTCTTTCCTGACATTTCTGTGTTGCATAACCGCTTCTGTCCAGCACTGAAACTGCAACAATGATCACTATTACTGCTGCTCCACCAGGAGTGGGGCAAACATTGAATGTCAAAGCAAGGAGTTCATTTAGTTTTTGTTTTTTAAAATGTACCCTAACACATTGACAGTTAAAGTAATCCTCAGGGCAGTTTGCAAAAGCAAAACAATGAAATGGCAACTTCACAAAAAAACCCAGAATTTGTTAAAACTACGCACTGTATTAAAGAAGCTGCTGCAAAAACAGCAAGTGGCAGTATCATAACAGGCCAAAGCGATCTAGAGATGCCCCATAAGAATAAGATGGTTGTCAAGTGTTTTAAAAGTTCATAATTCTACAGGTCTAACTCTACACCCTAGGTGCCTCCTCTGAAAAGGCCCTGCCCCTTGTGCCTGCAGCAGGGGTCCAATGGATGAACTCAGTGCATGGCTTGGGTAGGAGAAGGTGCTCCCCAATGTATTCTGCATCCAGACTGATTTAGACACAACTGGTATAGACACAACTGAAAGATGTGGTTTAAATGAACTATGTCTTTCAGTTGTGTCTAGAAACTAATTTAGAAGCTTGTGGAGTTCATTCAGTACATAGGTAAGAAGCTCCCTGAAATTTATTCCTAATAACAAATGGGCTTCTCTCTTCTGACAAGGGGCAGGCTGAAAAGGGTCTTTCAGAGTCCCGCATAGAGCATGTTACAGTAACCCAGCCTGGAAGTTACCAGGTAATACTAGCCATGTCTCCCTTACCAGGAGTGGCTATGACTGCTATATCAACTGGAAGTGCCTGGAGTAATCAGGAGCAGAGTCAGGCCTGTACTATCTCTTATCCCTAAGCTGAACCTGAATGTTATCAAGCTGTATGCAACTGTGGCCCCAGGTTTGCCTTTTCCAGTAAAGGCTGCAGTGGGCAAACCAACCTAGTGGTTGGGCTAGAACCCATGTCCAGATCCGCTCTTCTGTTTAACTTGCTAAATCACCTGGTTTCAATTCTTCTTTCTCAGTCCTGCCTACCTCACAGGGTTGTAGCAGGCATAAATGAGAAGAGGAGAGCCATGCATGTCACCCTAAACTCTGTTAATAGGAGGCGGTGGTTAAAAGTGTAATCGATAGCAGCAGTAGAGCTGGCTATCAGGAGGACACTAATGACACTTCCCTATAAGCTTCTGGCTGATCTCCTCCAGTGGTTTTATGAAGATACTAAGAAAAGGCCAGATTGAACCTTGTGTCATCTAGAGAACAGCTCCCATGGGATGAAGCTGTGGTTCTGGGACAGGTCATGGCATAAACCAGCCAAGAAGTACAAAGGTAAATAGTGCAAATGGCCAGTCAGACTTCTTGTAGTGTCCTTAAGCGTCATTCATCCTTTTTTCCCCTTTGGTAAGGGTGGCTGAGATTGCCATATCTTCTGCATTATCTAACCCAGCACAGTAATGCAGCACACAAAACACAGAGCCAAACATATGTTAAGAGAGTTTAAACAAATCAATAGCTATTTTGAACCATTTCCATGGAGGTACTTAAAAGTTTTGATCCCAAAGAGCTTGGGGCACTGCAGCCCAGATCCATCACAGTGTTAAAATGAAAAGCAGAATGATTTCACTTGACTGTCAGTATCTGGCTTTTCCAGCAGAAATAGCATACTTTATGTCAAAACTGACAGCTACATATACCACAACTTCTGGATCCTAAGCACAGTGGTTGGAAAATTACTCAGCTTAATTCTGCCTCTTTCCCCATCACCCATTTCTGTTTTGTGGCTTGGGTCACTGGGTCTCTGTCCCCAGAAGGTGCCCTTCTCCCTCTTGCTTATAGACAGCTGTGGCTCGGCGTAGAAGTTTGTTTGATCTCTGAGAAGCAGATATGTGGATAGTTCTGGCCTGGAATTAGGCAAGATGACCTTTTAGGCCTTCCTAGTACAGTGATTGACTGGTTTTCAAAATGAAATTAATTTGTATGAGTTGTAAAAAAATTTTGGGGAAGGTGTGACATTTTGGATGGGGAATTCAGAGGTTTGGTTCCTTCCGGAGGTTGTTTGGCAGGGTAATTATGGCTCAGGTTGAACAAAATTCTAGCACGTGGTGCATTTCAACTTTTCAGTTTCCTTATTGTTAATAATCTTTTGCAGTCTTCATTTTACAGACAGTTAATTTTCAATCCCACTTATGGTTTTTTAATCAGTTTTTGGTACTTGTCTGTCTCCTGTCTGCATATAATAAGATTGAGATTATGATATAAAAACTATCCACATTTTTAAAAAATCATATATACACTAGAAGTGGATGACTTATTTTTAGGTAGAACAAAGTTTGAGTCCAGTGGCACCTTTAAGACAACAAAGTCTTATTCAAGGCATGAGCTTTTGTGTGCATGCACACTTCCGCAGAAAAAGATAGCTTTGTAGTCTACCATTAAAGTTCTTTTAAAGAGTCACTAAACCATCTTTTTACAGTGAGCGACATCTTCATGGAACTGCAAATGATTAGGATTCAGTAGTTATGCCTTTTTGGATGCCACAGTCATTAGTGCGGTGCAGTGCTTTAGAGTGTTGGACTAGTACCTGGAGGACCAGGTTCAAATCCCCCACTTGCACCATGGAAGCTTGCTGGGTGACGTTGGGCTAGTTACACTCTCTCAACCTAATCTATTTCGCAGGGTTGTTGTGAGGATAAAATGGAGATGAGTATGGTATAAGCCACTTTGGGTCCGCGTTTGGGAAAAAGGTGTGGTAAACATGAATTAAATAAATAAATATTAAATAAACATATTCTTGTGAGAATGTAGTGAATGGTGGCTGTAGAAAGAGCCATGTTGTTGCATATGACAAAGGGAGCTTTAGCTCTCAAATCTTCTTGGTGTTTGAGGTGCTACTGGGCTTGAATCAGGGTTGCCAACTCTAGGTTGGGAAATTCTTGGAGATTTGGGGGCAGAGCCTGGGGAGGGTGTTCAGTGGGGGTGTGATGTCATACAGTCCACCCTCCAAAGAAAAAGCCATTTTCTCCAGGGGAACTCATCTCTGTAGTCTGGAGATCAGTTGTAATTTCAGGAGAACTCCAGGCCCTAATTAAGAGGTCAGCCACCCTAATTCAAATCTAACTGTTGTATATGAAAAACTCTCCACTGCTGCGGCCTGTTCTACATTAGTTGACACAGGCAGAATTAAACTTTTTGTCATTTCCCAAGCTTGTGCTGTGGCATAAGGTAAAGTAAAGGTAAAGGTTCCTTGCTCGAAAGCCAGTCGAATCCGACTCTAGGGTTGCGGTGCTCATCTCGTTCAAAGCCGAAGAGCCAGCGCTGTCCGAAGACATTTCCGTGGTCATGTGGCCGGCATGACTAAACACCAGGTGCACGGAAGCTGTTACCTTCCCACCGAAGTGGTACCTATTTATCTACTTGCAATTTCTTGCTTTCGAACTGCTAGGTTGGCAGGAGCTGGAACTAGAGACAGGAGCTCACCCCGTCATGCGGCACCGGGTCGAACTGCTGAACTATGACCTTCCACAGCCTGCAGTTCAGCGTCTAACCACTTGAGCCACCGCAGCTCCTGTGCTGTGGCATACCATAATCTAAATACTGTGCATGCTGATAGATGCACACGAACAGTTCATGGTGGGTTACCAGTATAAAGCAATAGGGTTTTGGATAGTTAGAATGCTGTTGTAATGAAAGAACCACAGAAGTGATTGCTGCAGTACAGCTTTGATCATGGAAGCACACCTGTACCTGGGACAACTGCATTGCAGTAACCCTTTGCTTCCAGACTTTTTTAATGCTGTTCCTCCCCCACTCCCAACAATGCCTTGTTTCTAGGTACAAAACTTTCTCTCATCAGGGCTCTCTTTTATTTGCTGTTGCAAATTGCTGTGTACATTGTTGACATTACTGTTTGTGTATTCAGCCAAAAGGGCTGCATTTCCAGAATAATTTTAATATCTGCTAGGAGAAATAGGTTTCCCAGAAAAGAGGCACTGTCTGTGTGTGGGGGGGGATGGGTCATGATTATCAATTTTTTTCTACCACTGAAGCTATTTTAAGGAGTTACCAAGCTTACCATTCTTCAAACAGTTTAGCATGAGTGTAATATTTTCACACAAGGTGAGTTCATAAGAAATATAAGGATTTGCATTAATAATGAAGAAAGTCTTGTACTTTCAAAAATATATACAGATGTTTCTTAAGTGTAGTAAATTTGCTGCTTTTAAATGCATGGTCGTCTTTCGAAAATTGTTCTTGCATGTCTTGGCAGTTGGTTAAAACTGCGAACTTTAAAAACTAACTGGTGTTTTGATAGATTATGTTCAAGGTCACCTTTTGTTTAAATTATGTTTTGTTTGCTGTAATTAAACCATTCCAGGTGTATTGGAAACAGAAGGTTTGGCTAACTCAGAGTAAATGAGAACAATATACAAGGTCATTATTCGTCTCTAGTGAGCTTCCAAATGAATGTTGCACATGGAACTATTTATAATACATTTTGCATGGTCAAGGATTGCTTGAAGTTGCTATCCATGGCTTTTAAATTAAACGACCAACAGATTTTTATAAATGTACCTGTGCTATATTTGTAAGACCCATGTTCTTATATCTGTTGGCTGAACTTAAATTGCAGGGTATGAAATGTCCAGTTGTACAGCTGGATAAGCAATAATGGTAGCATCAGCTATGAAAAGGGGCCCCTCGCAATGTATCTGAACATGCTTTCAGATGTGGTCCTTACCATATGCTTTAAACTGCTAACTACATATGTGCAAGACAGGCATTGAGATTTTAAGTTACGTGAATTCAGGTAATAATGTTAAAGATATAACTTAGAGAACAACTTTTGGCATGTAAAGGATATAGCAAATAGAGCTGTGTAGTTTTGATCATATGTTATCTCTTTGAGTACTAGACCTCTAGGTAAAAAAGAACATTAGATTGGATCCAGACTATAATGAGTGGAGCAGAGATCACAGAAGATGCCTTTGGCACCTTCGGTGTGCTGCCTGTCTGTAGCCTCCCTGCTCCAAAGGGAGCAGGCCTCCTGAGAGGCAAAGGAGAAATGTAAGTATGAAAGGGAAATTGGCAGAACTCTTCTCCCCAGTCACTTTTGCAAGCTCTGTGTGAGAAAGGGGCTGCCCCCCCCCCACCTGAATCTCTCTTGCTACATCCCATGTTGGTCCTGAGCTTCTACATAAGAACATAAAAGAAGCCAATGTTGAATCAGGTCAATGGCCCATCTAGTCCAACACTCTGTCACACAGTGGCCAAAAATACCAGGTGCCATCGGGAGGTCCAGCAGTGGGGCCTGGAGCTGCAAGGAGCTGGAGGAAGAAGGTGAAGGTGGTTAAGATCTGGATTCAACCCAGTAGTGCTCCATGAATTTTTGGGCTGCTCAGTGGCCCACTATGACCATTCTTTTCAGTACTTTGTGGATAAAATCTTTTGCATCCTTTTTGACTTGGACTCAGCATTAGCAGTGACAGGGTCAGATGTTGCCAGGGTGCCAACATCCAGATGTTTGGGATATATTTCAGTTTATTCAGTCTGAGAATGTGGAGGTTTGTGACCTGTTACGTGCTTATATGACCCTTGACCTTAAATCTGCTGGAGGGGAGCTAGCTCACTGGTTCAAAGAGATAATTACTATATCCTTGAGAGAGGGGGTGGTTGCCCCAGCCTTGAAATAGGCTGTGGTGCATCCACTTTTAAAGGAACCTACCGTGGACCAAGGAGATGGCAGTAACTTTTGATCAGTTACTTGAGGAAGGTGATTGAACATGTGGTGACTAGACAATTTCAAGCTTTCCTGGATGAAGCAAAATGTTCTGATACTTTCCAGTCTGGTTTCACCAGGATGGTTATGGGACTGAAGCAGCCTTGGTCATCCTGGTGAATGACCTGTGTCAGGAGATGGACACAGAGAGTACAACTCTGTTAATTGTCCTGGGCCTCTTGGAAACAATCAGTCATGGTGTCTTTCTGGATTGCCTTTTCTGGCTGGGATTGGGAAGCACCGTTTTGCAGTAGTTTGGGCCTTACCTAGAATATAGGTTTCAGAAGGTGGATCTGGTGGTCTGCTGCTTAGCCCTTTGGCCTGTGGAGTCCCACAGGGTTCCATCTTATCCCTTGTATTCTTTACAGGAAACCTCTGGGTGAGGTCATATTTAGGTTGGGTTGTCCCCAATATGTGGATGACACCCAGCTCTAAATTGCATTTCCAACTTATCCCAGGGAGGCTATAGAAACCCTGAATCAGTGGCTGGAGTTTATTTTGGAATGGATGCAGGCTAATAAACTCAAACATAATCCCAACAAGTTCTTCTTCTTAATTAATGTTTTCATGACAAAAGTAATAACAGGGAGCCATCTCACATGAAAAGGGAAGCCTAAGGTTTACTACCTGAGTTACAATGTGGTTTTACTACAACCACCAAAAATTTAGCCACATGCAAAGTTCATTGTTTGACTTTATCACTAAGAAGACTTAAATTCTAGATGGACAGAGTCCTGCTTAAACAAAGGAAAAATCAAATCAGCTCTTGAATCTGAAAATTCAGAGCAGGCCCCCCCCCTAATATGATCTGTTGAGTCAATTTGGTTAGTACCACATCTGCAGAAACTATTACAGTATGAAATACCCTTAAACCTTCCTAACAGCACTGCCAGTGGCACGGCATTCAAATGGGCAAGCATAAGTGCTTTTCTATACTTTGCAAGAGATAATTCGAACAAGTAGTTTGGCACTTTTATCAGGGGAAGGATACCAACTGAAAATGATGAACATACTCTGTGAGCTCTGACTAGCTGTCACAGCTCAGCTGGGGTGTCATAAGAACATAAGAACATAAGAGAAGCCAATGTTGGATCAGGCCAATGGCCCATCTAGTCCAACACTCTGTCACACAGCGGCCAAAATATACCAGGTGCCATCAGGAGCTCCAGCAGTGGGGCCAGGGCACCAGAAGCCCTCCCACTGCTGCCCCCTCCAGCACCAAGAATAGAGTGCATCACCTGCCCCAGACTGAGAGTTCCCATCTATACCCTGTGGCTAATAGCCACTGGTGGACTTCTGCTCCATGTGTTTATCTAATTTCCTCTTGAAACTGTCCATGCTTGCAGCTGCCACGACCTCCTGTGGCAGTGAATTCCATATGTTAATCACTCTTTGGGTGAAGAAGTATTTCCTTTTATCTGTTCTAACCCGTCTGCTCAGCAATTTCATAGAGTGCCCACGAGTTCTTGTATTGTGAGAAAGGGAGAAAAGTACTTCTTTCTCAACCTGCTCAATCCCATTCATAATCTTATAAACCTCGATCATGTCACCTCTCAGCCGTCGTTTCTCCAAGCTAAAGAGCCCCAAGCATTTTAACCTTTCTTCATAGGGAAGGTGTTCCAACCCTTTTATCATTCTAGTTGCCCTTCTCTGCACTTTTTCCAATGCTATAATATCCTTTTTGAGATGTGGTGACCAGAACTGTACACAGTATTCCAAATGAGGTCGCACCAATGATTTATACAGGGGCATGATGATACTGGCTGATTTGTTATCAATTCCCTTCCTAATAATCCCCAGCATAGCGTTGGCCTTCTTTATTGCAGCTACACATTGTGTAGACATTTTCAGCGAGTTATCCACTACGACTCCAAGATCTCTCTCTTGGTCCGTCTCTGCCAGATCAGACCCCATCAACATGTATTTATATTTAGGATTTTTGGCTCCAATGTGCATCACTTTGCAATTGGCCACATTGAACCCCATTTGCCACGTTGACGCCCACTCACCCATCCTCAACAGATCCCTTTGGAGTGCCTCACAATCCTCCCTGGTTTTCACCACCCTGAACAACTTTGTGTCATCTGCAAATTTAGCCACATCACTGCTTACTCCCAATTCCAAATCGTTAATAAACAAGTTAAAAAGCATCGGACCGAGTACTGATCCCTGTGGTACCTCACTGCTTACCACCCTCCACTGAGAAAGTTTCCCATTTATACTCACTCTCTGTTTCCTATTTATTAGCCAGTTTTTGATCCACAAGAGGACTTGTCCTTTTATCCCATGATTATTGAGCTTACTTAGGAGCCTTTGATGAGGAACTGTATCAAAAGCTTTCCGGAAGTCAAGGTAAATAATATCTATTGGGTCCCCCTTGTCCACATGTTTGTTCACTCCCTCAAAAAGCACTAACAGGTTAGTGAGACAAGATCTTCCCTTACAGAACCCATGCTGAGTCTGCCTCAATAGTTTTTGTTCATCAATGTGCCTACTAATTCTTTCCTTAATAACAGTTTCCACCAACTTACCCGGTATCGATGTCAGACTGACTGGCCTGTAATTTTTTGGATCTCCCCTGGAGCCCTTTTTAAAGATGGGAGTGACATTAGCTACCTTCCAGTCCTCAGGAATGGAGGCAGATTTTAAAGAAAGATTACATATTTTTGTCAGGAGATCCACAAGTTCACATTTGAGTTCTTTCAGAACTCTCGGATGAATGCCATCCGGGCCTGGTGATTTATTAGTTTTTAAATTGTCCATCAGTCGGAGGACTTCCTCTCTTGTTACTGCAATCTGATTCAGGTCTTTCAAACCCCCTCCCGAAATCAGTGCTTCTGGAGTGGGCAAACACTTCTCCTCTTCCACAGTGAAGACAGAGGCAAAAAATGCATTCAGCTTCTCAGCCATTTCCCTATCATCCTTCACTACTCCTTTTACCCCTTGGTCATCCAAGGGCCCCACTGCCTCCCTGGCTGGCTTCCTACTTCTAATGTATTTGAAGAAAGTTTTATTGTTGGTCTTTATGTTTTTTGCGATATGCTCCTCATATTCCCTTTTTGCTTGCCTGATCACAGACTTGCATTTTATTTGCCATAGTCTGTGTTCCCTTTTATCAACCTCACTGACTAGCTTTCCACCGCTTAAAGGAATCCTTCTTACCTTTTACAGCTTCCATTACTTTATTTGTTAACCATGCAGGCTTTTTTCTATACCTATTTGTACCTTTCCTAACCTGCGGTATATATTTTTTCTGAGCTTCTAGGATTGTCTTTTTAAATAGTCTCCAAGCTTCCCCGATGGTTTTGACCTTCTCCACTCTTCCTTTCAATTTCTTCCTCACATGTCCCCTCATACCAGAGAAGTTACCCCTTTTAAAGTTAAAAGTGGTTGCGTCAGTCTTTTTGGGCAACTCCCTATCTGTACAAATGTTAAACTCAATGACATTATGGTCACTGTTCCCAAGTGGTGCAATCACTTTTACATCTCTCACCAGGTCTTGCGTGTTACTTAGGACCAAATCCAGGATCGCCTCTCCCCTGGTAGGATCTGTGACCATCTGTTCCACAGCACAGTCATTGAGAGTGTCTAAGAACGCAATCTCTTTTTCCCGACTAGAACTCATATTGACCCAATCAATGTGTGGGTAGTTAAAGTCGCCTATTACAACACAGTTATTTCGTCTAGCCACTATCTTTAATTCATTCATCATTTTATAATCCTCCTCTATCTTTTGATCTGGTGGGCGATAACAAACTCCCACTGTTAAGCCTCCTTTTGGACCCACTATTTCAACCCATAGCATTTCCAGAAGTGAATCCAATTCTCTTACCCTCTCAATCTTACTGGACGGTATACCCTCTCTGACATACAGAGCCACCCCACCTCCAACCCTTTCCCCCTATCCTTCCGATATAATTTATAACCAGGAATCACCGTATCCCACTGATTTTCCTCATCCCACCAAGTTTCTGAAATACCCACAATGTCTATTTCCCTCCCCCCAACACCAAGCATTCCAACTCCCCGATTTTACCTCGGAGACTTCTAGCATTTGTGTATAAACACTTATAGTTTCCCATGTTTGTTAAGCCAACAGCCTTCCTCTTGCTGCCTCGAGACCTTGCCAGGCAGTTCCTATCATTAGCCACAGTCTCAGTGGACAATTGTAATCCATTTACTTGTACAAAAGTAATAGCTACCCCTTCATCTCTTTGAGATGTGCCATCCGGAACCAGAGATTTTTCATCTCCTGTCGGCTTTCCCCCATTATTCAGTTTAAAAACTGCTCTGCCACCTTTTTGATTTTGAGCGCCAGCAGCCTGGTTCCTTCTCGGGACAAGTGGAGACCGTCCCTCTTGTACAGCTCCCTCTTGTCCCAAAAAGCATCCCAGTGCCTAACAAACTTGAACCCTTCCCCCCTACACCACCGTCTCATCCACGCATTGAGACTCCTGATCTGTGCCTGTCTCTCCGGCCCTGCGCGTGGAACAGGTAGCACTTCCGAGAAGGCTACCTTGGAGGTCCTGGCCTTGAGTTTCCTGCCCAGCAGCCTAAATTTCTCCTCCAGGACCTCACGACTGCATTTCCCCACATCGTTGGTGCCGACGTGCACCACGACCACTGGCTCCTCCCCAGCACTATCTACCAGCCTATCTAAAACACGCGTAATGTCCGCTACCTTCGCACCAGGCAGGCAAGTCACCATACGGTCAGTACGCGGGTTCGCCACCCAGCTGTCTACCTGCCTAAGGATCGAATCACCAACTACCAAGAGCCCCCCTCCCACCCTTCCCAGGGACGGTTCCTTGGTACGAAAGGATACCCGTTCACCAGCTGAAGAAGAGGTCCCTTCTGAGGGCACATTCCCCTTATCCTCAGCATGGTGCCCCTTTTCCCCTTGACCCTCATGCTCCCTGGCAGCAGCCGGGCTGCCAGATCCAGAGTGGGACATATCTAACAAGTCCCCGAGAGTCTTCCCCGTGCACCTAACTGACTGTCCCTGCTTCTCCAGGTCAGCCACCTTGGCCTCAAGGGAGCAAACTCGCTCCCTGAGAACCAGGAGCTCCTCGCACCGAGCACACACCCAAGACTCATACATGTGACACTCCATGCAAAACACTGGATAGCCCCCTGATAGTGTCACCTGATGCTTCCACCACTTTGGTTTTAGGATCCCTTGAAAAGGCCCAGAGCACCCTCCCAAGGCTTCTGACCTCCCTTGTTCGGCCAAATAAGATGCATGAGGACCTGGCAGAGGGAACGACAAAGAAAAGGTTTATTTTACAGGAGGTCAGTCAAACATGGGAAACAAACAAGGTGCATGAACAATAGCAATAAGTGGGTGAAGAGAAAAGAAACCAAATGTCCTAATGCGACTAGACTCACAGTCCCTAGTTCACTGTCTCAGTTGGGCCTGAGTCTGCTCACCCTTCCTCTCAGGGTGAGGGTCTCTCTCGGCAGCAGCCTTCCCCCTGGGCCCTGCTCTCTTGGAAGAAAGAACAGCTCTTCTTCTGTACCAGCTCTTTTATTAAAAGTCCTCCAATTTTGTGATTGGCTAAAATTGGCGTCAAAACCTCTCAGGGGCTTCTGGGAATTGTAGGCCTGGCCTTCTCCCACTGCTACTCAAGCTCCCTGAGTAGGCCTCTTTTTGCACAGCCCAGATCATGACACTAGCATACTCTTATAATCAAGATCCTCAAATGTCTTTTAATTAACTGGCTACTCATAGTTTCTGTCATATCATTGGTGATGTCCAAACATGATAATTTGAATTCCAAGTATTTGCTCCAGTCACTTGTGTGATGATTCAGCAAAAAGATCCAAGAAGATCTGATTCTAAATTCAATTTCAGCATCCTAATTTTCAGATTCCAAGAAGATGGAAGTGCTACTGGTGAGCTGAAGGTCTGACCTGAGATTTAAGGTGTCACCGTTCTGGATGGAGTTGCACTCCCCTTGAAGGAGCAGGCGTATAGTCTGGGACTGACCTTAGACACCAGCCTCCAGCTGTATAAGCAGGTGGCAGCTGTGGCCAGGAGTGCCTTTTACCAGCTCCACCTGGTTAGCCAGCTTCAGCATGTCCTGGGCAAAAAAAGATCTGGTCACAGTGGTGCATGCCCTGGTTATGTCTAGATAAGATTACTGCAATACATTGTACTTGAGGCTGCCCTTGAAAAGTGTTCAGAAACTTCAGTTAGTATAGAATGCTGTAGCCAGGATGTTGACTGGAGTGGGTCGTAGGGATCATATCCCTTCAGTCTTGGCTAATCTACAGTAGCTCCCAATCTGTTTTTGAGCACAATTCAAGGTGCTGGTGTTGATGCTTAAAGCTCTGTATAGTTTGGGACCAGTATACCTGAGGGACTGCCTACTCCTTTATGAACCAACCCAAGCATTGTGATCTTATAGAATCATAGAATGTTAGAGTTGGAAGGGACCTTGCAGTTTATCTAGTCCAACCCCCTGCACTCTGCAGGAGTGTAACCGAAAGATAGCCCTACAACATACCCAAAAGTTGGTCAGCCAGCCTCCGCTTAAAAATGTGCAGTGAAGGAGCATCCACCACCTCCCGAGGCAGTCTGTTCCACTGCTCAACCACTCTTACAGTTAGGAAGTTTCTCCTGATATTTAGCCGATAATGACTCCCTTGTAATTTCCACCCATTACATCTAGTCTTGCAATACAGAGCCAGAGAGAATAGATTTGCTCCATCTTCTACATGACAGCCCTTCAAATATTTGAAGACTGTAATCATGTTCCCTCTAAGCCTTCTCTTTCCCAGGCTAAACATACCCAACTCTTTCAGCCTTCCCTCATAAGACTTGTATTCCAACCCTCTCACCATCCTGGTTGCCCTCTTCTGGACACGCTTGGCCTGTCAACATCCTTCCTAAAATGTGGTGCCCAAAACTGGACACAGTACTCCAAGTGAGGCCTGACCATAGCAGAATAGAGCGGAACTACCACCTCCCGTGATCTGGACACAATGCTTCTGTTAATGCATCCTAAGATTGCATTAGTTTTCTTCACAGCCACATCGCACTGCAGGCTCATGTTGAGCTTGTGATCAACTAGAACACCCAGATCCCTTTTACATGTGCTGCTGTCAAGCCAGGTCCCTCCCATTCTATATCTGTGCCTTTGAGGCTTTGCTTCTAATGCCCTCAGCTTCTGAGATTAGGCAGGTAGCAACCCAGGAAGCAACCTTGCTCGCGCCACCAAAATTCTGAAATTCTCTTCCCGGGGAGACTCATCCGTCCCCTTCTGTTGTGATTTGTCACCAGTAGGAAGAAGACTATTTTTTTTCATTGGCATTCCTTCCGTGATCCTGCCTTTTACCTAATGTTTTAATTGCTGTTTGCATGTTTTCATGTGTGTATTTGAGCTTTGCTTAATTGTTTTAATGATATGTGTTTTGTTCATTTTATTGGTTTTTAAGATGTGTTTTAATTATATATGTCTTTAATTTGTTAGCTGTCTTGGTGGACCTTATGATGCCAGAAAGGCAAGAGAATAGGTTCTGCAATTTTTTTAAAAGAGTAGGTTAGGGTTTAGCTTTAGTCCTTCCAATCGTTATACAAATATGAATCCTAATGACTTGGATATTACATATGCCTAATGGGTGGGAGTACAACCTTAATGGTTTTGTACTTTTTTTGTTAAACCACCATTCTTGCCATGTGACTTCGGCTATTGTATGTTGAGCTTAAAATTATTCAGCCAGAGCTTTTCCCTTTACAATGGACACTTTTGGCCCACTTTGCCTTTAAACTGTTAAGAGCGCCACCTGGCATTTGTTACACATTTCTTCCAGCTCTGTTTTGGGGGATTGTTTCCCATAAAGGTGTTTGGATAACCTAATAGAACTTTCAGCATTTCACAGTAATCAGTTAGGGCTGTGGGGAACTTAACACTTAAAGTCTGCAGGTTTAAAGTAATACAGTTAACTGTACTATTTTATAAGTGTCTTGGAATTATTGTTTTTCAGTGTGTAACTTACTATTACAGTAGTGCCATTCAGATGTGAAATAGTGGGTCAACTGTACTGGGAGGCTTGGATTAAAAGTCTCTCTCATCTAGTGGCACAGGTAGTCAAGGGCTATAATAAACTTTATAGGAGGCCATGGCTCACATGGCTTTCTGTACAGAAACACCCAGGTTCAATCCCTAACATTTCTACTAGAAGGATTACATGCAGGAGGAAAGGCTGAGAACCAGATAGCTGCAAACAGTCAGAGCAGGCAGTATTGAGCTAAATGGACCAGTCGTGTAGACAATTTCATGGGCAGCTGTCAGTGCCAGATTAAAACCAAACCAAACCTAGCAGTATTAAGGAAAGCAAGTCTTAAATAAGGAGAGTAATGTTCTGCATAGGATCTGAATTGAATTCTCAAGTGAACTGAATTTGTATATCTTTATAATAGGTATATCTGCCCTGACTGGATAGCCCAGGCTAGCCCGATCTTGTCAGATATCAGAAGTTAAGCAGGATTGGCCCTGGCAAGTATTTGGATGGGAGTCCTCCAAGGAGTACCAGGATTGTAACACAGAGGCAGGCAATGGTGATCTACCTCTGAGCATTCCTTGCCTTGAAAACCTTATGAGGTCACCATAAGTCAAGCTGTAGATGGCACCTTCCATCAACATAACAAGGTGGTGAAGGGCCATCCTAGGCTCACAATAGTGTAGGAAGACAAAGGTGTGATAGTGTCCCACCTTAAACTTCACCGGGCTTTTTCCAAGGAAAAAAGTCAATTTATTTTGAGCATATTCTACAGCCTGTCTAAACTCAGTTTCCTTATACTGTGAGATTCATCTACCCATTGTTGTTACTTGTGCTTCCATATTTTGATATATAATATTGCCAGTGAGTTCCTTGATATTAATTTCTGACATTGAAATCCTAAGTAGAGTTGTATCCTTCAAAGGCGGTTGAAGTCAGTGGGCTTAGAAAGGTTTCATTCTGTTTAAGACTACATTCTGGTTTTTTTCTATAATTCTTTTGCGTGGGTATTGCTTAGCACATACAACATACCTCAGGCATATAATAAAGATTCCAAAAATATCAAGGTTAACAAAATATTTAACAAGGCTAACAAAATATTTTAGTTTTGTTACAATGATTACAATACTTGCAATGGACACAAAGAAAATTGCACTTATATGAATTTATATTCACATGTGTTCTTTTACCTTTTGTAAGCTGCAGGAAGTTTCTACTTGCATCCAGAAATGTCTCATAAGTTTTAACGTTTACTTGTAGATTTTTTCAGAGCAACTTTGACATGATTAAATGTTAGACTGCACTCTAGTCTATTTTTAGAAGTTCTGTTTTGAGTGCGCAATACACTCTCCCTTATTCACTTTATCTGCCTGCTGCTTGGCTGTCTGTAATGCTTTGTCTGGATAAACTCTTTGTGAAAGAGCTTGTAATCTCTAGAGCAACTGAACGGAGTTCGTATAAATTAAGCACAGGGAATGATTCTTCTGATATCTTCTTGGAATGATCTATAATATCTTGAGGAGTTTATCCCTTTTTCCCTTGTCTAATATGTATTTGCCAAAAAACATAATTCCATGAAATGCAGAATAGTTTTTAGAGACTAGTATTTTGTAAGGGCACCTTTTTTTAGATAAGGGCAGGGCTTTTTTTTGTAGAAAAAGCTCAGCAGGAATTCATTAGCATAATAGGCCATACCAAACAGCAGAAACTTATTAGCATATTAGGCCACGCCCCTATGTTACCAGAAGTGTGGTCATCCAGCCACACCCATCTTTTGTTTCTTATTCTGTTTACCTTTTTTTGTTGTGAAAACCCAGGGCTTTTTTTGGAGCAGGAACTCCTTTGCATGTTAGGCTACACACCCCTAATGTAGCCAGTCCTAATGAGTTTCTGCTGTTGGGTGTGGCCTGTTATGCTAATGAGTTCCTGCTGGGCGTAGCCAACTCAGGAGCCAGCTGAAACTCCATTCCTGTGCGTTCCTGCCCAAAAATAGCCCCGGATAAGGGTAATTCTACACCCCCTTCCCCCAATCCCAGTATCACACTTTTTGAATGAAGTAATGAATCCCTTTTTTATTTTAGAATTCAATCCCCTTTCAACACATAATATAGAGAAACAGAAATAGGCTTTATCCAGTAGTTTTACGGTAAAATGTTGCGTTGTAAACAGTGTTAATATTAGAGTTGCCTGTCATGGAAGTAGTAGAATTTACTGTGGTATGTTTAAATATTGAGAAAAAGACTCATTTTTGTACTCCAAAAGCTCAGTAAATTCTAAAGACTAGTGAGTCATGCCACATTATTCACAGACTGTGTGAACAACTGACCAAAACCTAGGAGTGTCATTGAAGGTTCACTTTAAATAGAGGAATGGTCAGTGACATTTTCATTTCCTCCGAAGACAGGAGTGTTTCTGCTAATCCATTTATCCTAGAGCATTGCCCGTATGTATCAGATATTGAAACAAGTTTACCTCCCCCAGTATCCGAGCTCAGTGGTGGAGTTCTGGATGTATAAGAGATGGCACTGCATATTTCCAGATGGCATTTGTCTCAGAAAGGTTTTGCCAACCACCAGAAAACAACAGCCAGCTCTATATTTGTTGAGCCTCTGGATTAGTTGCCCAACTCTTTCACATAAAAAACAGAGTTTAGGATCAAGACAAGGTGCCATCATCATTCTCGTTAAGCAAACATGCTTAAACCAGATATTCCACACTTGAAGAGCCAGATCCCCGTGCACTGTTCTCATGCTGCTGCAAAGTGAATATTAATTTGGATCTTCATACACTGCCTTGCTTGCTTGGCTATAGAAACTGGCACGCTTCAAATGTGCCAGTCTGTGAGTTCGATGTGGAAGACTAGTATTCTAATGCTAGATGGATTACTTTAAGTAAATTCTACTGATTGGAGTAAGGCATGAGGCCAAACTAGATGTTATATGTAAATATATGTTTTTAAACTCCGATGGCCTCCAGTGTTTATGAAAGACCAACTTCTGGAGTGGAGAAGCTGTGTGCACATTTGCATGCATGTTTTTAACCCTTTTCCTGTCCTGTAACTGGAACCTTTGCAGGGAGAAGACAGTGGAGGGGGCAGAACTGCAGGTAGCTGTCTCTATAAGGCCTTGAGGGTGAAGGTAGCTCATTCTGTAAGGCCACAACACACACTCTCCCTCCCTCTCTCCCCCCACACACATGCACACACCAGGCCCATAGCTGAGGTGGGGCATTTCAGGGCCCAGCCCCCCAACTTTCCACCAGGGCCCCCCAACTTACCATCCTGGCTAGGCCCCTGACTTATTTCTTGCACTCACTGCCACGGGCCGCAGCAAGCCTCATGCACCCCCCCCAAGCTCTCTGTATCTTTACGGAGTCCTCAGCAGGCAAAGCAAGCCCTGCCTCCAGTCTGGAGTTATGCCAGACTCCAGGTGGGACCTGGGGATCCCAAGTCTGAAATTAGAGTTTAAAAATCCCAACAATGGGGTTGTGGGGTTTTTTTGTTTTGCATCAAGAGAGTGGGGGGAGTGAGGGATGCCAGACTCCAGGTGGGCCCTGGGGGTCCCAAGTCTGGAATTAGAGTTTAAAAATCCCAACAAATCCCAACAACTCAAGAGAGTGGGGGGAGGGATGCATAATGTGTGCCCCACAAGAAAAAAAAATTGCCCCACAAAACAAAAAATCCTGGCTACAGGCCCCCCCCTCACACACACACCCCAGTACAAGCCAGTTTAATTGAAACCAAAAATAATTATTATGACTGTAGTAGGACTATTCCTCCTTAGCACCACTCAGCAAGTTTAAGGTCTTAGGGATAAACTGACCATTCCCAGTGACCAATCAGCACATTTCAGTCCATCCAGTTGGGTCCTGACTCATTGCTTGTCTGAAGTGAAACTGAGAGTCACTGTACTATATCATTGAACGTGTCAAACAAGGACTGCAGAGGCATGTTTTTAAAAATCCCTTACATGTATAAATGTTTACTGGGTGACCTTGGACCACTCATAGCTAAGGGTTGCAAACTGCAGACCTCCGGGCGGGGCCTGGAGTTCTCCCAAAATCAGAATTGATCTCCAGTTAGGCTGCGGGAAACAGCAGCTTCAGAAGGCAAACTCTGTGGTATACCATGGATAGTTTGTGAAATCTTTCTCCAGATTCTTTCCTCTGCAGGCACTGCCCTCAATCTCCAGAAATGTTCTGAGCTGTAGTTGGCCACTCTAGTCACAGCTCTCAGCCTAAGCCAGGGTATTTAATTAATATTAACCATAAAGCTGACACTAGATTCAGAATTTTAGTACCTGTAATGAGGCATGGCTAAACTAGCAAAAATGTGTGGAATTGTTTAACTTTAGGCAGTGAGTCATAGTATAAAGGGTATGTCAAAAATCATAAGCCAGTTTCTTGATTTTTCTGCAAAATGACCATAATTGTGTTCAATATGTGTTTATTTTGAGAACATTTATTGCTGGTACAAATGTGTCCAAATACATTTACTGTTGACCCTTCAAAGCTAAGATTTTCATACCCTTGATTGTGACAGTGTTTCAAGTTTGTGATGTAATAGTCCATAGAGCCATGAATTGTCATTTAAAAAATTGTTATCGAAGTAGAAGATTGCAAATAATTGCCTAGAAAACTGTCCCGATTTGGGCGTTTTTTCCAGTTAACAGCATATATTTTGTTGCTGCAGCTGTGTGAACTGTGAATATACTTTTTTCCAGATGAAGCAACAATTATGAATTTTTTGGCATGTTGGTAATGCTAGTTTAAAATCAGTTTTTCTTCTGGCTTTTGTTCTGACAATTTATGCTGTTGCCCCCCCAAAAAAATCAGAGAGGGTGCATAGCCTGTGTGTGCATTTGATCATCTGTGACCACAGCAAGTAATAAAAGAGAATAAAAAAGAAACGATGAGAAACTTGTACCCACCCCTTGGAGAAGCTCATTCTGACTAGATTTTTGCTGTTTTTGCTATTCTCTGGGTGAAAAATAGAAATTGATCATACATGTCAGGGAGGGGGTGTCTGTCTGATCAAGGGTTTCAAATCTTTATTAAGGCTGAAGAGTGTGTGCTTGTGTTTTAAAGTGGTATGGATGCTAAAAACATGTACCCTTTGTTCATTTTTGCCTACAAATTTGTTATGTTATCAACTTCTGATTACTTGTTTATAGCTGGGCTTGTAGTTTAAATTTAGGGAGGAGAAATCCCTGTCAGTCTTTTTTTGCCAGATTTTTTAGAAAATATTTGATATGATTAATGCTCTGATGATTATACCGCATGAAATCAATTTTGTTCATTTTGCATTGTGCAAGCGTGACCGCTTGTTATGGCCTGTTTTTGAAAAAGCTATGCCAAGAAGATATACTCAGTGCTATGATAGATTTTCCTGGCAATGTTAATCATATTGATGTTTGTAATTTTGAAAACAAAAATTAGCATGTTTTGCTAAGAAAATTTCATGCTATTCAGAGGTCATGGCACTGTTTTGACAGTCAGGGAGTCAGCTTCCAGCTAGTGCTTTACTGTTATCAAATTGACTTTTTTTAAAAAAAAGTCCCTTAAAACTGACAAATTAATATCACAATTATTTCCTGTGCTGAACTGTCTCCTCTTCTAATCTTCCTTGCTTGTACCAAGTTTTGTTTTGGGCCATATCAGATCTTCTCAGACCTATTGACTGCAATTTAATGAGTCTCCATTTTTAACTTCTGAAGATTCAGTAATTGACTGTGTTTTATCTTAAACTCCATATATTTCTATTTTATATTAGCTTTTAATGTTGAAAAGTAGAATATATCAAATATGACAAGGCCAAAAAGATAAAGGAAAATAAAAGGAGCTTTTCATCAAGTCAGTTTTACCACTCTTGCCCTCAATTGCCTCTGTCTCATAAATGTGGGATTGTATAGTCTTATTTCATTTGTCACAAAAGATGCCAATCTTTTTTTAATTCATTAAATTCAGTCTACATTTACCAACAACAGACTTCTATAAAATTAATACTCTCTTGTTTTATTATATTTTATATATTATAATACATAAAATATAAAATTAATGCTGTACATTTAGAATTTCTTGAGGTTTAATACGGTTCTGCTTAATTTATACTTTCCTCTGTCCCATTCTTGTAACACTGCATAACAAGATTTTATTAACCCATTCCTCCCTGATAGAGAGTATACGTCTTTCCTATATTCTGGTTGATAGCATTTAAAAGCAATTAACAAATTCCATTGCCAGCCAATATGCTGCATTTCTTCTGTTTTAACATATTTTACTAAATTCTTTACTACACCAGAGACTAGTTTTATTTCTCCTTCTCTCATGTTCATGTCATCCTCCTTCATAGGGGATGGCTTTCTTGTCACATTTTGCTTGCATGTCTTCTTTCCTGCATTCAAACACTTAAAAATATTTGTAGCTTTTTTGTGAGTCCTATCTGCGTTCACTTAAATGTGAGAGAATATTAGTAATGTAATTTTGCCTTGTTTATAACTTTTCATATATAGAGGTGCTGACTTGCTCCTATAAGGTGTTGCACCTGCACACTATTCTGAGGAGCATTCACATATCTTCCACCAGGTTGTGGTCGCACTGTAAATAATAGCAGCATCGGGATCTTTACCAAAGACCATTGTTGCCACTGACCTGAAACCTCACTGAAGATGCATTCAGAATGAACTACAGTGCAGAGTTAATCAGATTTTGATAATACACCAAGAGCTGGTACACAGGATTGTTATGAACAATCGTAGTATAAGGTCACAGTGTCCATATTTAAAATAGATGTGTTCACATCTATCTCAATCTTTTAGGGTATTTGAGCACTTGCTGACTCCTAGGTTGACTCCTCTGGGAAAAAAATAATGCTAGGAAAAGTTGAAGGCAGCAGGAAAAGAGGAAGACCCAACATGAGATGAATTGACTCCATCAAGGGAGCCAGGGCCCTCAGTTTGCAAGACCTGAGCAAGGCTCTTAACGACAGGACATTTTGGAGCTCATTAATTCATAGGGTTGCCATAAATCAGAAGTGACTTGATGGCACTTACATGCAAATACACACACAGGTTGACTCAAACTTAGGAGTTTCTAAATTCTCAAGAATCTGCAATTAGCTGTGACAGTTTTGTGGAGGTGAGTATCATGAATATCAATTGTAGGTTATAATAATAATAATAATTAATTATGAATGTATTAATTTGTTACCTTGCAACTAGAGAGGTAAAGTTGCTGTTTGAGATTAGATATCATTGGTGTGGAACTTGGCTTGTGTGATTCCTCAGGGTTCAGTTTTCTCTCCCATGCTATTTAATCTTTATTTGAGGGAAAGTTTATTTTTTCGTATTTTGGAGCTGAGTGTCAATATGCTTGTGACACCAGCTCTATATTTCTTTGTCTAGATCACCTTGCACTGTTGTAGTTTTCCTGCACCATTGCCTGGCCACTGGTCAAGTGGTTAGAGTAAACAAATTGAAATTGAATGCTGGCCAGAACTGAAATAGAATCATTAACATTTTTTTCTCTCCAAACTAACAGGCTTGAATTTTTTTAGGATTGCACAACATATCCAAAGGATTCTCTCTGTCAAATTTGAGACAGGTAGAACAAAACATCCCTGTTCTAGAGGTACTGGAAAGTACAGCTCCTTTATCTGCAAAGGAGCAGCACTTTTCAGTACCTCTAGAAAAGGAGTGAAATTCTCAGTAGTGGTGAACCTCACTGAAGGGGATTCTACCTGCCAAATTGTAGGTTGCTGGGAGAAAGACTTCCAGTTTTTACAAGCCATTAAAATTCTCCTTTGCACATGCAGGCATGGTGATACATTTTTCCTCTGTTCTTTCCGCCTGCTAGGATCTTGAGATGGGTGAATATTTGGGAGAGGGAGCTATTTTAAAATCGAAGGAAGAGACACCAGACTCTGTGAACATACACCTAAGCCTTATGCTGGGTGAATTTATCTCAGCATTTTTCTTAGAGTGTGCACCTGTCTTAAGTTCTTGGTATCCATCAAGAAGCTGGAGGTCCTGCCTGGAAAAAATGGTTCAAATAGTGGAGTACAATGAAATAAGGCACCATACAGCTCATGCATTCCTTCCCTTTATTTGCATGGTCTGTTTTGGTAGTAATCAACAAAAAATCCCTTATGCATGCATTTACAGGTGAACAATCAGACTTTTACTTAATCTGCTGAACCTTCTCACATAGAGAAAGGTAATTCTTTTCTTGCCTCTGTGTGTGCTTTCTTTAGAGAGGGTAGAAACCTTATCCCCTACACACACACTCTGCAGAGTAGGTAAGTTAGTTACTGCATGGAGATCAGGGCACAGATAAGCCAGTTTAGCCTTAACTCTTCCTGCCCCAGCATCATGGCAGCCCTTCTGTCTTAAAGAGGATGCAAACCTGTTGTCTATGCCTGAACATGCCAGGCTTTATTGGGATGGTATAGTTGGATAAAGTTCTGGAAACCAGCATTTGCCTGGTCTTGCAGTCAGCTTAACATCCGATACCTGAAAAGGCCCCGGTAAGGAGTGCCCCAGTCTACACAGAATGAGAATTTTCACAAAGCCAGTGAGTCAGCAGTTTGACTGTGAGGAGTGTCGTGCACAGAAGTGACAATCAACAGTGATGCTGTCTGGTATTAACATGGGCTAAGTTGAATGGATAGCATGCCTATCAAGCATGTATCTGCTAAACCTCTTCCCTCACTGCCCCAACGTTAGAAATGAGAACATCAAGATGATACGGAACAGTACAGACTGCAAAGTAGAGCACAGTTGCACACATTATGGCTCCGCTAGTAAAGTGGCCAGATTTAACATAGTTGTCTTAGATCTAAAGGTCAGAAGAAATTTCATTAATTACCCTTCTGAAGTTAACAAATAGGCTGTGTTTTGATCTGATTTTGATAAAGTACTTTCTGAATGCTCAATCATATAATATCTGTTCTGCGAAGAACATTTGAATACATCCAATTCTAAGGAAAGAAAAGGTGGATTTGTAGGATGCTTTCTGTCACAGATTTAATTCAGCAATAGGAAGAAATCATTTAACAATGCCTGTTGATGAAATCTCAACTGGTGGTTGGGTGGGTGATCAATTATGAAATTAAGGCCTCCACTTTATGGTGGAACAATCCTTATTAGTTCCAGGCTTATTTTTTATGATAACAAAATGCCTGGCAGGATGGAAAAGACTCTAGACAGCAACTTTAGAACAGTTTTGCATTATAAAAATTCTGAATTGTCTACTCTCATTCCTCAGTTACAATTATTGACATAAGGGATATCTGGCCACTATATTTACAAGCAACCTGTTTATCTATAGCTGTGTCACTGTTACCATAATCACAAATCAATCTTCATGTCATAAACCATATGGAACCATGTAAGAGCACATAAATAATAGCAATATATTTTGGGCAGAGTAGCAACCAGGTTATTAGAACACTATACCTCAGCTGTTATAAAGTGTGTTTTCACTTGGTTTTATGCCAGATGGCTACATTAATTGAACCTAGCATTAAATGGGGAAACTGAGCAACTGACTAAAATGAAAAGAAAGTCATTATTGGTAGTGTCTCATCACTTCCTTTTGACCCTGGAAAGTGCTTTTCATGATGGAAAACAGGAAAGACCTTAGGATGGACATTGGATTGATTTTGGATGAATCTTAACAAAAAAAAATTTTTTAATGCAGTGCATCTAATATAGTTGACCTCACTTGATATCTGTCAGGTATATTTTCTTATATTCTCCATCTCCACAGTATTTACATTGCAATCCTAAGTGAAGTTGCTTCCTTCTAAGAGTATTGAAGTCATTGGGCTTAGAAGGGTATAATTCTGTTTAGGATTGCTTTAGTCTCTTACAGTGCTTGTTTTAAAATTACTAATCTTTGAGCACTTCTGTAGGGGAGATTACGATAAGAATTTGTAGTTTTTTAAAAAGGGTGTACTATGCATTAGGGCACAATAATAAGAGTTTAGAAATTTTTCATGTCCATGTGTTTATCCTTTTATGTAAGTCTGAGTTTGAGGGAAAATGGTATCAAGATGTTACATCACTGATGCCTTTCTCAAGCTAGATTGGCAAGAATATATACACGTAACAGTAATAATTGCTGATATTGTAATGAAGCCCAGACAAACTTCATATATACATGGTGGAAGTGTATTAGTTCAGACTGGACTCCAGGATAGTTAGGTGGACATGGAACTGGTTGGAAAAGTGCACTCAAAGAGTAGTTGCCAGAGGCATTTCATCAGAGTGGAGGGAGGTATCCAGTGAGGTGTCACAGGGCTTGATTCTGAGCCTGGTCAGTATTTCCATAAATTATCTGGATGAGGGGATGAAGGGAATACACATTAAATTTGCAGATGACATCAAATTGGGAGGAATAGTGAACATGCCAGGAGATATAGAAGTCACTGAGATCTGAACACACTGGAAAAGTGGGCAGATGTGAATAAGATGCAATTCGACAAGGATAAATGAAAAGTTCTACATCTGGCTAACAAAAATAAGAAGCACAAATACTGGATGGGTAGTAGTGTGTGTGAACAAGATCTCGGGGTATATGTGGACTATAAACTAAATATGAGCAGTCAGTGTGATGTAGCAGCAAAAAGGCCAACACGGTCATGGGGTATATCAGCAGAGGCATAACATCCAAATAACAAGATGTCATAGTTCCACTGTACATCACAATGGTCTGGAGGCCTCACTTCAAAAAGGATGTGGACAGGATGAAGCAGATGCTGAAGAGAGCGACAAAGATGATCATGGGCCTGGAGACCAAGCCCTATGAGGAAAGGCTGAGGGACTTGGGAATGAATGTTCAGCCTGGAGAAGGTGCAATTGAGGGGGGGGCATGATTGCTCTCTTTAAGTTTTTCAAAGGCTGTCACTTAGAGGAGGGCAGAGAGCTGTTCCTGTTAGCAGCAGAGGATAGGTCTTGAAATGATGGGTTTAAATTATGGGTGGAAAGGTACCAGCTGGATGTTAGGAAAAGATTTATTTATTTTTTACAGAAAGAGTAGTTCAGCAGTGGAACTGGCAAACGAGGGAGGCGGTGAGCTCCCTGTCACTATCAGTCTTCAAGAAGCAGCTAAATGAACACATGTCAGGGATGCACTGAGCAGTGGATTGGACTAGATGGCCTGTATGTCCCCCTCCAACTCTAAGATTCTATGAAATACCAACAAAGAGGTCCTTTTTAGACAGTATTAAAGACTGTTATATGCTTCTAAGGCTTATAATACTTCAAAAAGAGATATACAGAACATTTATTAAATATGGCAAGAAGTTCTGTGTTGCATGGAACAGACTGTACAATATGCAATCTATACCAGATTTCAGATACTTTAAAGGGGTAAGATATGGTTTGTGGAAAGAGAGGAAAACTATGATAAGAGGTTTATCTTTGTTTGTTTTTCTTTTGTTCATTTCAATATATGTACAGCTGGAAAATTAAATAATATAAAGAAGAAAAGAAAAAATGCCTATTTTTGAATAATTCTGACCTATGCGTGGGTGGATGAGATCTATTTTTAAAAACTATTTTAAAAAAGTAGTAATTCAAAATTATCGTCTTCATATATTTGAATTGTTCCAGGATTAATCCTTAAATATAAAAACACTATGTTTTTATTGATATGGTTATATGTCGATTCTGTCTCTGTCTTATTGCTGTCTGCCTTGTATTTATTTTATTTTAAGAGAGATTAATGCATTAAAGGTGTTTTGCTGGTAGGTAGAGATGTAATATTAGCTTGCCTGCATGGCTTACGTGTGTGTGAGTCCAGCTGCAGGGTGTTTGCTTAAAGGTCAGTGGAAAGGTGAACAACGGAGATGAAATGATATCATTTCATGTTTACATTGATTATACAGTGCAGTAGTGTGGCAACCTGGAAAAATCACTTCATTTGGATTTCCTCATAACTTCCGAAGTCACTTGTTGTTTCATTCAGCTGGAGGGAATAGTAGAGATTAGAACCATGCAGAACTGGCAGCATTTTAACAATTCCTCTACTGTGTTTCTGAGGGCCTTTAACTACATGTATTGTGCTACAATAACAGCAATATTATTGAAGGCAAAATAATAACATTGTTCAGTTACATAGGAAATTGTTAAATATTCATACACAAAGAATCTGATTCTTACCTTGTTTTTTAGCTGTATTTTCTGTAACATAATTATGCTCTCTTCAGGAGTGGTTGACCAGGTCCTGATCTATACTGGTGCAAGCAAGCTTCAAGATCATGCCAAATGATTTCCTATTAGTGTCCTTTTGGTGGTGTGGAAAGTGCAGCCTAATTGCAGCTGACTCTATGGCAGCCCTGTTGGATATCCAAGGCAAGAGACGCTCAGAGGTGATTGACCAATGCCTGTCTCTTTGTAGTGACCCTGGATTTTCTTGGTGGTCCCCCTCCCAAATATTAACCTGGGCCGACTCTGCTTAGTTTCTGAGATCTGACAAGATTGAGCTAGCCTACTCCGTCCAGGTCAAGGCAGTGTCCTTTTAGAATGTCATTTTTCCAGAGAAGGGCCCTTTCCCAATACAGCTGAATCAAATACCAATGAAGCTGTTGTGTATTAATGTTAAAAACCGGGGCTGATGGACATTCTCTAGCTGTGTTGCAGACGCTTTCTGTATGTGCCTCTGATACGACCCTGGTGAATGAGACTTACAGATGACAAGCAGAATTTACTTTGTGAAAGTGAAGGTGGAATGGCAATTAAGAGTCTGAGATTTCATGAGTGAGTTAATTAAATATGAAACAGTCTGAGTGGAAGCTTCGTGAATTATTTCCTCAGTTTCTTTTCAGTTTGGACTGTACTAATGTCTTTCTTCTTACTGACAACAACAAGCCACTTGTAGGAATCCTTAATGTCAGCATGGGGACAGTTTGGACACAAATAGTTTTCTGAAGTGGAGCAGTTGCCCTACAGATGATAGTTCAAGCAGCCTTTGTGCCTCTGGTTCATGTGCTTCTAGCTTTGACTTGTGCTTCTAGCTTTGAGAGATTCAGTTGTCTTATTTTCACCGTGAAATGCTCAGGGCTATGTAGATGGTTGAAGAATTCCTCCAGCAGAGGGACTACAAAGAGAGACTGAGAATGTGGAGTATGTGAGGAAAGATTATGTATGAGCTGGAAAGTTTTGGGGCCTTGTTTCTAGGCACTTCAGAGATTAGAGGGAGAAGGTCTACTGTGTACATGGATCTTTCCTGTGGCATGCCAAAGCACACACAATAAATCCCTTTGCTTGCTGGCTCCATACCTGCTGCACCTGCCCAACTCCATGGTTGTGATTCTAGTGTGCATGTATAAAAACAGCATTTGAACATTAAAACATTTTTCAGACAGTGCCTCCCTACAACCATCTCTACAAGCAGAAAAGATTTGGATCCTATGACTCTCTTCCACTGTGACGACTTTCCACCCTGTTTTCCTCCAACAGAGAAAGACTTCCTTCAACAAAACTGGCTTTTTCTCCCTCGAAGGAAGACTTAGCAGAAGGGGAGACATAGGATCCAACTTCATCTTTCCGCCCCTCATTAGGCACAGAAATTAACATCAAGGTCTGAAAAACTGTCGTTTCTATTAGTATCAGAAAATCAGTAATAGGATGTGCCAGGGTCAGATATGGGCATTTGAATCTCTGAGCCAACCATAAGAAGATCCTTTCATGTCTTAACCAAACATGCATCACAGTCTTTAAAAACAGCATTAATATAGTAGGTTACAGAAGAAATAGATGCTAGGGAACAAGCTCTCTTGTGAGTTTATGGGAAATAAGACTTAACCAAGATAGACTGTAAACTGGGGTGAGTAAGCCGTTCTGTTTACAATGGCATTCAAGAGGAGAAGATAGTACACAGTATTCTGCCAAAGACCCTGTTCACATAGCAGTCTTTGTTTGTATTCTTCAATTTGTGCATTTCAGTTTTGATTTGTTTGCTTTTTTCCTCATCTCCAATGACACCAGTTGCATGATTTTGTTCTTCTGCCATCTCCTGTACTGGGGATGACTGGTGAGGAAGGAATTTGCTTGTCTGTTGGTTTGCATGGGATTTAATAGACCCAGCTGTGCAGTTACAGAAGTCTCATGGTGCAGTTGGTCTCTGCCATGCCATTCTTTTTCGAACTGCTTGGGTGGTGCCAGTGTTTTACCCTTGGGATTGAATGAGGACTAGAACTGAGAAACAAGTACATGCATGTGGAAGCTATTCCACTGTGCATTTTCCTCATGTTACAAGTGTAGATGTCCTCCAGCACAAACATGTACATATATACAATATTATTGGTCTGATGGATGCATTTAATAGAAACTCTTGAATCCATTAAGAACATAAGAGAAGCCAAGCTGGGTCAAGCCAGTGGCCCATCCATTCCAACACTCTGTATCACACAGTGGCCAAAACCCAGGTGTCATCTGGAGATCCACCAGTTGGGCCAGAATTCCAGAAGCCATCTCACTATTGCTCCCCAAGCACAAAGAATGCAGTCAGCAGTGAACAAAATGTACTGTGTGTATGCGCAAAGAGTCTCTCATATCTTCAGTGTTATATTCCTTGGATAATACCTAGCACTTCTATGAGGTCCCAGAGCTCAGCCCTGTCCCCTTTGGTAATAATTAGGGTAAGGCCAATATGCCATTCTTTTCTCAACAGATTAAATTCCCTGTGCAAAGTTTTGCTGCAAAGTAAAAGCTCCTCCCTCCCCCTTTTTACTGTTGTGGATCACATCTTACTGTTTTATATCCATGTACAGATGCCTCTTGTTTCTATAGCAACCATAAATATCAGGCTACATCAATGTTCAGGTCCTCCATCCTATGATATTGTTAACCATTTGGACAGAAGTAGGCTAGGAATTTATTTGCTTGATGGAAGAGATGCAGTTATCCCTCTGGAGGAAACTTGAATTTTTTGTCTGTGGCTTTTGAGAATTTTCCATTGCAGTTCTGTGGGAATGAAGGAACTCTTCAGATTAGTCATCTTTTTTCAGGTGCTTGGAAACTGAATATAGCTGCAAAGGTAATTCTTAATTTGGAACCAGAACTCTTTTTTGCTTGCTGGTTTAAATCCAAAGGGTACAGTCCTAGTTCGTAAAAGACAGAATAACATTTGAGTTCCTCTCCCCCAGGAGAAGAAATATGAGCTGGCTACAGAGTGCCTGTGATGGATAAAATGGCAACTGCAACACTGGGAGACAGCAGGGATATTTTGCAATTTTTTAATCCTAGGAAGGGGCAAATTGGAATTTTACTGGGTGTTAGCAAGTCATCTGTGATGTAGCAGAAGGAGTGTTGGATGAGGTTTGACTCCCAACTCTGCCATAATCACTGTTTCCCTCTTCCCTATTTATGCACATCAGTTTGGTAATATCAGTTTATTTTATGGTTGGGTTGGCATAGAACTTACATGGTAGCTTCCTGGTGAATCAGATGGTTGATCCATCCAGCTCAGTACCGTTGACTCTAACTGGCCTTGGATCTCAGACACAGAAAGGTCTTTCTTGGCTCTCCAGTCCAACATCCTAGTAAATGGAGTTGCCAAGAATGGAAACTTGGGTCTCTGGCACGCAATACTTGTGCTGTGCCTTCAGGGCAGGTTCTCTGGCAAGGAGTGCATCAGTGGTGTGTAGGAGCTCAGACCATTGCTGCAACTGGCTGGGGCTGATTAAACCTCATCATTGGTGGTGCCAGAGTAAGCAACAAATGTACCTAGCTTTGGGTGACAGAATACCTTGAATCAATCTGCCACTGAATGATGGTCACCAAATGTGTAGGAAGGCAAATGAATGCAGGTAATTGACACGTTACTATTTTGTCAATATATAACCTAGATCCACCTCCTTAGCCCAGACTAGCCTCATCTTGTCAGATCTTGGGAGCTAAGCAGGGTTGGCCCTGGTTAGTACTTGGATGGGAGACCACCAGGGAAGTCCAGGGTCATTACACAGTGGTAGGTAGTGGCAAACGACCTCTGAGTGTCTCTTGCCTTGAAAACCCTATGGGGTCACCATAAGTCAGCTGAGACTTGACAGTAGTTTCAATCACCACCAGCTTAGATCCACTTCAGATGGGGGGGGGTTCATAACACCTCCCCCACTTAATTGAGACCCAGAAAAGGTGAAACAGGAAGTACAGTTCATGCTGCTTCACCCATTGTGTTGAAAACTGTTCCCTGTGTTTTTGTACTCTTCTGATTTTAAGCTTTTGTTTAGAATTCAAAACCAATGGGACTATAACCTGAAACACACACATACTTGTAAAATGGATGATTCTCTAAATGGCTGTGCCAAATAGAATGGGGACAGAATAGAAGAGTATAACTCTTTTTAGGATGTTACTGTTATTATTTTCTCCTATAGCCCTACCCCAGTTTCTTAAAAATTCAACAGAAGTCAAGAGGCAATTTAAAAAAGGACTTTTGTTTAAGAAGAATGATACTCCTAAGTCCATTATAGTAAATGGGCTTAGGGGGGTATCACTCTGCTAAGGATGGCTGTGTAGGAGACTCGGCTATAGATCAAGAGGTCCTGATTCAATTTCCTCTTGCCTTGAACTCACACTTGCCCACTTACACACGCACACACCACCATCTTAATACTTACAGGATTAAAAGACAGTATATATGGAGTGCTTTGAACATTGTACAATGCTGTATAGATTGATATGTTTCTGTAGATAGATCACTTAGATTCTAGAATGGAAACTACATTGTAATTTATACTTTATTATAATCCAAAATTGGTATTTTACTCTGCTCAGTATTCATGCTGAGTACAGGAAGGATGTAGAAAGAAGCAAATGTGCTACATTAAAATGTGATGCTGGGCATGACGGCCTCTGTAATAATGTCACCACAGAAACTCACGTTGATTTAACTTCTGGATTAATGTGTTCCATTTACTAGTAAAAAGATCTTGATTGTACCTACTTGTTCGACTAATTCATCTCAGTCCCTGATGGCAAATCCCCCCCCCCCATTTGCTCCAGGATTGCACTGCTACCATTGCAGCTTCAGTTGGTGTTTGGTGAACGTGAATTGGATGCAGAGCCAAGTTGCCATAAACGTCTCCCGTGTGCAGTCGAAACACAGAAGTAAGGATGCTAGGTACAGAGTTCCCAGCGGTAGACCTTCATCCAGCCTTTGGATTTGCATGCAGTTTCTGGTTATAGGATTTGGGACTGTTTGTGCAATAAAATGGAGGAGGTGGAAGTGGAGGTGGTGGTTGGATTTATACCCTGCCCTTCACTAACCGAAGGAGTCTCAGAATGGCTTACAACTCTGAAAGTACTTATGACTGACCCAAGGTCACACCAGCAGCTGCATGTGGAGGAGTGGGGAATCAAACCCAGTTCTCCCAGACTAGAGTCCGTGCTGTTAACCACTACACCAAACTGAAGAGATGATCAGATCAGCTTTGGAAGCAGAAATCACCTGTTGAGGGTGGGGGGGAGATTAAGTTCAGTCCCTGCACTTTTCCCATCAGTGGGAGAGGGTCACTACCTCATTTCTTCATAAAAATGAAGGAAGTAGATATCTAGGCACATGGCCACAGGAGAGTGCAGGGGCAACTCATTTTCTCAGGGTTGGGGGCTGCAGTTTCTACCATTTCTCTGTTCCCTAATCTCAGTAGGCCTTTAGAATGCTTTGCTTCAAAAAAGCGAATTGATCCAAGTCTGGTTTTACATTGACATTTCTTTCATCTCAAACCCAGTTGACTGGTGTTGTATAGAAAGTTCTTGGCAGGGTAAGACTAATGGTGCCTTAAGTGTAGACTTGTGGCCTCAGATAAAGACCCAGCTGGCTGCTATTTCACTTGATTCTTGATTCAGACTCAGCATTGAATAAAGCAAGCTTCTTGATGGACTAAACTCCATAAAAGAAAACCAATATTCTTCTTACAAACAGCAAAGGAATTACCTAGAATTGGAGTGAAAGAAAAGGGTGTCTGTTACCTGAATTCATTAACAACTCAAAACAATCTGAGGCATGCACTAGTTAAATCTTAGAAAGTGCTACAGGCAACCCACCATTACAATTGCCATAGAAAATTATTGTTAGTTGTTATGTTGATAGTTCACATTGTTGGAATTACTAGCAGATGGGAAAATAGATGACTCAGAAATACAGTATTAGCAATCCATATTTTTTTTAATCAAAGAGGTCTGATAAGTCCTGTAGCATCTGTGAGGTTCATTTATGCAGTTGCTAGGAAGAACATGTTTTTGAAGCAAACAAAACATAGTCTACATCAATTTATTCCTGAATTGATGTCTGTTTGGTTTTAAAATCTGAACATCGCTGTTCTGGAAATGTTACCTATGGCTTCCCTTTCTCCAATCTAATAACAGTACCCGCTCTGGAATGAAATTATATATTGTTCATGAATATTTTGGATATGGACTGAAGCTTCTGTGCATCCCTACAGCTGCTAAAAACAGGATTGTGGGCAAATTACTTAAAATGCCTGCATGTGGTGACCAGCAGGGCTTGAGTAACTTCCCAGTATGTTTTTTTTTAAAGTCAATACTTAAAAAATTGAGAAGATGAAGGGTTGGATCCCGTGGATCCATTATCCTCCTGTTGAAAGAGCATTCCCTGGCACAAGATGCTGTTAGTGTCTTGCTCTGATTGCAGTGGAGGAAAGTACCTATACTAGATGAATGGATCCATAAGATCCAACCTATGTGGACACACAGTATATCTTCCATTCTGGTACTGAATGGTTCTGAAATGAATAGCAGTACCCAATATGTAATGGGGGAAAATATGTTCTGAGAATGATTGTAGCAATTTTGCTTTGCTGCTGATTTTTTTTTGAGTGTCAAACAGGAGGATGCTTATATCTTAGTGGCAGAGTACATGCTGCGTACAGCCACAGGTTTAATCCCTGGCATCTCCTGTTTAAGGTGTTTAAATAGCAGAGCTGGGAGTGACTTTCAGGAGGCCTAGGGAGCCTCTCTAGCCAGTCAAAATAGTTGTTTCTGGGAGAAGTAAACCCAAGACCTGTCTCCCTTTTCTCCCCTATTGTTGTCTCTGTTACTACAGACCACAAACTCTACGAGTAAGAGTAGGTTGCATACTGGCAAACATTCCAGAGTTTGGCTTAAAATATTCCTAGATGTTTTCCCCTGTTTAAAGACTGCTGAAGCTTTATTTTTGTGTTTCAGTTAGGAAGTCAAAATTGCCCAGGCAAATACTCATAATTCTCCTTTTGCTGACTATTTTAGTGGAGTGATTCCTTAGTTTGGAGCTGCTCTGCTGATTTCCCCAATGTCTGTGTTGGAGGTGGGGGTTGTTCTTTAGATTTCTTGCTTTGATTGATGCACACCTGCCTGCATCAAAATTGCTTCAGCTTCCTATATGACAGCTAGCTACATCTAATCAAGTGGTCTGTTTCTTTGTAGACAATAGCTTTCTTCCTATGATTGAAGTAAATGTATAACAGCCAGATGTTTGGGGGGAAGAAGGGAGGGAGAAAGAGTTTCCTTGAGAAATTTCCATGAGTTTTGGAATAAGGGCTGACACATGCTGTGGAATTATTGCTGAGAGGTGGATCCCAAATGCCTCAAAACATAGCTGCTTTGGAGAACTGTCCTGAACAGGTCTGCTCAAAAGTAAGTCCTATAGTATTCAGTGAGACTGATTTCACACAAGAGCTGCGCTGCCGTCATGCCTCCCTTTGCCCCATTTCTATTGATCAGTTTCCCACTCGAAGTCCTGCAGATGCATTTTGACCTGCGGCTTCACCTGATTTTCCCCACGGTTTCGTGATCCTCAAAAAACAGGATCGCGAAACCACAGGGGAAATTGGGTGAAGCTGTGGGTCAAAATACGGCCGCATGGCTTCGAGTGGGAATTTGACAAATAGAAATGGGGCAAAAGGACGCGTGATGGCAGCGCAGCTCTTGTGTGGAAATGTCTGAGTCATTTCAGAAAATTAACATAAGAACATAAGAGAAGCCAATATTGGATCAGGCCAATGACCCATACAGTCCAGCACTCAGTCACACAGTGGCATCAGGAGGTCCACCAGTGGGGCAGGACATTAGAAGCCCTCCCACTGTTGCCCACCCCAAGCACCAAGAATACAGAGCATTACTTGCCCCAGCCTGAGAGTTCCTATCTATACCTTGTGGCTAATACCCACTGATGGACCTCTGCTCCATATGTTTACCCACTTCCTTCTTGAAGCCGTCCATGCTTGTAACTGCCACCGCCTCCTATGGCAGTGAATGCCATGTGTTAATCACTCTTTGGGTGAAGAAGTACTTCCTTTTATCCGTTCTGATCTGACTGCTCAGCAATTTCATTGAGTGCCCACGAGTTCTTGTATTGTGTGAAAGGGTGAAAAGTACTTCTTTCTCGATCATGTCACCCCTCAGTCATCGTCATAGCAAGAGGACAGTTGCAGGTGTTTCTATACAAAGGCTAGAAGTGTCTGAGGAATAATCGGGGAGTTGGAGGGCTTGGTGTTGGGGGAAAAATAGACATTATGGGTATTTCAGAAACTTGGTGGGATGAGGAGAATCGGTGGGATACAATGATTCCTGCTTATATATTATATTGTAAGGATAGGGGGGAAGGGCTGGATGTGGGGTGGCTCTGTGTGTCAGAGAGGGTATACAGTCCAGTAAGACTGAGAGGGCAAGAGAATTGGCTTCGCTTCTGGAAATGCTGTGGGTTGAAATACTGGGCTCAAAAGGAAACTTAACACTGGGAGTTATAAATAGGCGATTTTCTCAGTGGAGGGTGGTAAGCAGTGGGGTACCGCAGGGATCGGTACTTGGGCCAATGCTTTTTAGCTTGTTCATTAATGGAGTTGGGAGTAAGCAGTGAAGTGGCTAAATTTGTGGATGATACGAAGTTGTTCACGCTGGTGAAAACCAGGGAGGATTATGAGGCACTCCAAAGGGATCTGTTCAGGATGGGCGAGTGGGTGTCAACGTGGCAAATGGGGTTCATTGAGGCCAAGTGCAAGGTGATGCACATTGAAGTCAAAAATCCTAAATATAAATACACGTTGATGGGGTCCGAACTGGCAGAGACTGACCAAGAGAGAGATCTTAGAGTCGTAGTAGATAACTCACTGAAAATGTCAAGACACTGTGTGACTCCAATAAAAAAGGCCAGTGCTATGCTGGGGATTATTAGGAAGAGTATTGAAAACAGATAAGCCAATATCATAATGCCCCTATATAAATCAATGGTGCGACCTCATTTGGAATATTGTGTACAGTTCTGGTCACCACATCTTAAAAAGGATATTATAGCTTCGGAAAAAGTGCAGAAGGGGGCAACTAGAAAGATAAAAGGGTTGGAACACCTTCCCTATGAAGAAAGGTTAAAGCGCTTGGAGAAATGACGGCTGAAGGGTGACATGATTGAGGTTTATAAGATTATACATGGGATAGAGCAGGTAGAGAAAGAGGTACTTTTCTCCCTTTCTCACAATACATGAACTCATTGGCACTCAAATGAAGTTGCTGAGCGTTCGGGTTAGAATGGATAAAAGGAAGTACTTCTTCACCCAAAGAGTGATTAACACATGGAATTCTCTGCCACAGGAGGTGGTGGCGGCTACAAGCATGGACAGCTTCAAGAGGGAATTAGATAAACACAAGAGGCGGGACCCGTGATACTCGCGGGGGGGGAGGGAGTATTCCGGACGCCAAGCTTCCCCCCCCCCCCCAGCAGCAGCGGCGAGGCCAGCTGGCCCGCCGAGATTCCCCCTCCCCAGCAGCAGCAGAGGGGCAGCGAGGCTGGCCGGCCCCTCAAGCCTCCCCCTCCCTCCCCCCCAGCAGCGGCGGCGGCAAGGCCAGCCGGCCCACCAAGATTCCCCCTCCCCAGCAGGTCTCCTTCCCCCCACCCCGGCGATCCCCCTCCTCCCCCCACCCCCCAGCTCCAGAGGCGAGGCCCGAGTGGCTTCCAGCCGCCGGGCCCGCCGATCTCCTCCCCCCCTTCAGCTCTCTCCTCTCCCCCCCCCGGCTCCGGTGGCGAGGACTGAGCGGCTTTTAGCTGCCAACCGCCGCAGAGTTCTCAGAGCGTTCCCTGCGCATGCGCAGGAAACGCTCTTACTTTTTTGGGGATTCTGATATCCCCCCTAGACTTTTAAACACTTTTTAGATTTTTCTGCACACGTGAGGACTGCCCCACATGCGCAGGAAAATCTCCCTGCCCCCCAGGTGCCCCCGATGTGCGGATTTAGATATCCGCACACAGGGGGCCACTTGGGAATTAGATATATAGATATGGAGCAGAGGTCCATCAGTGGCTATTAGCCACAAGGTATGGATATGGACTCTGGGGCAGGTGATGCTCTGTATTCTTGGTGCTTGGGGTGGGCAACAGTGGGAGGGCTTCTAGTGTCCTGGCCCAACTGGTGGTCCTCGTGATGGCACCTGGTATTTTTGGCCACTGTGTGACAGAGTGTTGGACTGGATGGGCCATTGGCCTGATCCAACATTGGCTTCTCTTATGTTCTTATGTTTCTCCAAGCTAAATAGCCCCAAGCACTTTAACCTTTCTTCATAGGGAAATTGTTCCAACCCCTTTATCATTCTAGTTACCCCTTTCTGCACTTTTTCCAATGCTATAATATCCTTTCTGAGATATGCTGACCAGAATTGTACACAGTATTCCAAATGAGGTCGCGCCATTGATTTATACAAGGGCATTATGGTACTTTGGTGTAGTGGATAAGTGTGTCTAATCCCCATTCCTCTACCTGCAGATGCTGGATGACCTTGTGCAAGCCATAGTTCTGTCAGAGCTGTTCTCTCAAGGACAGTTCTAGAAAGAGCTCTCTCAGCCCTGCCTACCTCACAGGGTGTCTGTTGTGAGGAGGGGAAGGGAAAGGAGTTTATAAGCTGCTCTGAGACTCCTAGTGAAGGGCAAGATATAAATCCAATCTCCTCCTCCTCCTCTTCTTCTTCCTCTTCTTCTTCTTCTTCCTCTTCCTCTTCTTCTTCCCTTCCTAATAATCCCCAGCATAGTGTTGGCCTTTTTTATTGCAGTTGCAACCATGGGGACCAGTACTTACAGGGCAACTTCTTTCTGTAGCCTTTGTAACCAGAATTCAACTGTGATTGTGAACTCTGCATAAAGGGAAGAAATGTACACCCTAGTTAGTTCAGGTACCCACATTTGGATGTCACAGGTCATCAGAGTTGGTTTAAGCCTTCCATATTCACGCTCTACAAACTTTATGAGTGTGTGCGCGTGTGTGTGTGTGTGTGTGTGTGTGTGTGTGAGAGAGAGAGAGAGAGAGAGAGAGAGAAATATGTTGTTGTTTGGTGATGTGTGAATTAAATAGGTTCATCACCAATCAATACCTTGGCTAAAATGAATAAACTGAGTCTATCGTACTGTGGTCACATTATGAGAAGAAAAGCCTCACTAGAAAAGACAATAATGCTAGGAAAAGTTGAAGGCAGCAGGAAAAGAGGAAGACCTAGCATGAGATGGATTGACTCAATCAAGGAAGCCATGGCCCTCAGTTTGCAAGGCTGTTAATGGCAGGACATTTTGGAGGACGTTAATTCATAGAGTCTCCATAAGTCGGATCAGCTTGATGGCACTTAACACTCACACACACACACTTCGACTCTATGAAGTCAATTCAAAATATGGATTTTAAGGATCTGGAGTTCAACATTTTTTTATTGCTTTAACCCAAAGAAATGGAGTCAGAGTTGATGTTAAGATGCTGATGTAAGTGTCCTAGGCAAACACATGTGACACTTGCTCCTGCTGATTGAGGGACAACAGAAACTTTCCATCAGTTAGTTGGCATGCTCTTGCCTCTCCCCTCCCAGTGCAGTCCACTAATCTACATGAAGTTTTGCTCCCGGTAGATAGGGAACCCCTGATGAATGACTGGTGGGGGCTCTGAATCAGGAAGGGGAAATACTGGAAATTGCCAATTTAGTCTGGCTCCAACTGTGTATATTATGCTGCAATCCTAACTGTGAGTTTTAGAAAATAGTAAAGAAGTTCTACACTGAAAACAACTCTGCTTTCACCTTTCATGACTAGGAAACACCAGCCAAGGCAAGGCCCTCTGTTTCAGCCTGTGCTGCACTACTGGGTCCCTGTTCTGATAGTCTTATCCCCAATAGTTTCTTTGTCCAACTTTCTGCCTAATACTCTGTGAAGAAATGGCATTGAAAGTCCAAGAGTCACTGGCCTTTTCAGGACCATTCAAAATTATATCAGCCATATATTTGTAAAAGATGTACGTGATGCGATGCTGCTGCATTTTGTTGCTTCTCTACCCCAATTATAATTGTGCTGTTTGTGAAGATTAAGGAAATTAGGTTAGTGATCATGTCCTCTCATGTGCTGCTTTTTACTAGACACTTCCTGGGAGATGTTTGTTTGCTAGCACTCAGTGGGACAACATAGAGGAGGCAGGATTCTTGAACACATGAAGCTGTCTTATGCTGAATCGAAGCATTATTGTCTGTCAAGGACAGTACTGTCTCCTCTGACTGGTAGTGGCTCTCCAAGGACTTTCATATCACCTACTGCTGATCCACTCGACTGGAGAGGCTGGGGATTGAACCTGGGGCCTTCTGCATGCAAAGCAGATGCTCTACTGCTGAGCAACAACCCCTACTTGACTAAAAATTACTCTATTCCAGTGTTGCCATCCTAAACCCATTGACTTCAATTGGTTTAGAAAGGTGTAACTCTGCTTAAGATGGCAGGAATGATACTGTAAGGTGGAAAAAGATCTGTAAGCTGCTGTTTCCCCAGTAGCATAAAGATACATCCAAGAATACTTCAACTGCGGATCATTCTGTTTCAGCATTTTTTCTATAACATGGAAAAATGTATGCTCATTAAACGAGTAGGAAAGGAGATTTTCATGGGTAAGTAAACTTTCCTGTGCAATAATGTGGAAATTCTTTGACTATTTGAGGACAAGTTTCTTTATAATGCTGCTCTTTGAAATGTAGCATTTTAACTGGCATTTTACAGTCTGCTCTTGGCTGCAGAATTCTATGTTTAATTTCAGAATCAATTGCTGCTGTTAACAAAACAGATTCCCTGTGTATGCCACATCGTGCCACTTTGCACCCAAACGTTGGCTTCTGTTGTGTTGTGATTCTGCCCACCTATCTGGCAACGTGCATGCTATAAGTGATGCTTCAAAGGATTTTGAAAATGCTTCCCCCCTCCTTCCCTGGTTGTTCCTCCTTCCCTGGTTGTTCCAAACAGAAACATGACTCATTTCCACAATCCCATGCTTTCCCACCTAGCAGCTCCATTGAAAATGTGTGCCGTTAACGTTAGAAGTTGCTATTACAAGTGCAGTGTGCATGATTCTGCTGAGTTAAATTCTGGAGGGAATGTTTTACCATATGCAGAAGAGCTGGCAATTGTGGTTGCCATTGTAGGGTGTGATTCTAATGCCTCTGCTGCTTCTGTGAGAAGTAAAGGAAAACAGTGGAAGGAAGACCATGCGCGATAGGGTCAAGTTGTCAAGTTAAACTAGGGAATAGTTTGTAGGGACAGTTTACAGTATGGGTTTGGTCCGAGAAATAGTAAGATCTGTCTTGGAGGTTTTGAAAAAGGGCACTAGAAGACCATTTAGAATGGTCTTCTAGGAACTGCCTTGAAAGGTAGGACTATGTTTCAGTGGGATAGCCATGGCACCGTAAGGTTAATATTTATTCCAGCAGGAGCTGTCATGAGTCAGAGCTCACTTCTTGAGCTGCTGTGAAGAGGACTCATATTAGAGGGGAAGTTACAAGAGAGAGGCTTGGTGGGAATCCCATCATCAGTGTAAGGAACCAGAATAGATTAGGATAGTTGGTTTTCTTACGTAGGGACCAACACATTTCTCCAGCGTAGCTAGTAGTAGGACATTGCTGGCACATACTAAATTGGATGATGTGCAAGTGGATGAGTCCAAGATGGTGTAGATGATGCTATTATGTCCTGAACCTGATGTGTAGTCATGGGAAATGTTACAAGAGAAGGCCTCTCTTTAGCTGAGCTTGAAAGGAATAACACCAACTACTTACAATCTGATTCAGGACTGTATCTCTGTAAACTGCTGTACTGTCAATTTGTTTGTTTTTTAGATGTCATTTAAAGTTTCTGTTGGTTTTGTTTCCCACACCCTTCACACCAGAAGGCTTTAGTTCTCTCCCCTGTTGCAACAGGGCTTGGTTGCCCTAGGAGATTCTCAACAACAAATTCCATTGTTTCAATTGATACTTTATAAAAACATAATACTTTTTCCCCTTCCAGAATTGTTTTCTGGTTTAACAACATAATTAAAAGTCCAATATATGTTTTCAATTTTGTAGACAAAGGATATTTTTGGACTACAGTGTTGTTTCACGAGGAAATTGTTTTTATCTGATGAAGCAATGGAATATTCAGTGCCAGCGAGTTTACTTCAACAGGAAACAGGGTTTCTTTCTATTTAATCCTTCCTGAGTAATGATGATGATAGAAATAATCAAATCAATAGCCTTTCCCTGCCCTTTCCTACTTGTTCTGTGGGGTTTATGGATGTTTAGCTTTTAACTTAATTAATAGCAAAAGGGAACTGGAATGAAGGTGCCAAAAAGTTTTCAACGAAATGCTGGTATTCTTTTTTCCATGTGAAAACTTTGTTTGCAGAGATGGTTTGTATATGCCATTGGCTCACAGATGATGTAGATTCCTGGGTGGTTTATGGAGTACATGTTCTCGCCCATTATTTCAGGTACAAGTGAGTGCATTCAGGTACACAGCATTCTAGCAACATCCCATTGAAGCAAACATGTATTTTGGGCAGTCTTTTGCAGCGCTTTTGCTGCTGTGCCAAGTGGTTATTGAGCAAACAGGGGCTGTTTTCAGGGAAGGTAGCAACCAGTTTAAAAGTGCAGAAGAGAAAGAACACTTTAAAACGCAGGTAAGGGATACAACTTAATGTATCCTCCCACTTCTTCCTAGCCTTTAAAAGAATGCTTTTGAAAGTACTTGGGTGTTTTGCTCCAGGAAGATGCCTGGCCTTACCCATTGGAAGGCCCACCAGAGGGGGAGGGAGTTCTGCACTGAGCTTCATTTTGACATCCTGTCAACCTGGTGATTCTCTTTTGTAGTCAGAGCCCTGCTACTAAACAGAATTGTAGGAACAGAATAAATAAAAGTTCCTGATGAATCTGAAAAAGCAGGTGGTTTATAGTTAAAACTTACTTTGTTTCAAATTATCTAAATCTGTGTTGTAATTTTTTGGTCTGTCAGCTGACTTTTCTTCTCTCAAGCCCCTTTCTCAAGTATAGCCAATGAACCATTACAGCTTTTTTAGCATAAGTCAAGGCAGGGGTATATTCAGCCTCTTTTGCTGCAGTTACTGTGGCTGGCTGTTTGCCTGAAAGCCCTTCATGGTCTGGGACTCCTTACTTTCAGAGACTGCCATTCACCATTTGGGTCCTGCAGATTAAACCCTCCTCTGCATTCCAGTGCTGTGTGCATTAAGGTCATCTTCCATGAGGATCGGGACCTTTACTTGCATTGCCACAAGGGTGTGGAATAATCTCCCTGAAGAGATTAGTTTCAGAGGGTTACCATGTTGGCCTGCAGAAGAACAGCTGGAGTTGAGTCCAGTAGTACCTTAGAGACCAACAAGATTTAGGGGGTTTGAGCTAGTGAGAGCCAAAGCTCCCTAATGAAGGGAGATTTGTCTTCAGAAGCTTGTACCCCCAAAATCTTGTTGTTCTCCAAGGTGCTACTGGACTCAAATCTACCTGAAGAGCTTGTTCCTCACTTTTGGCCTTCTGGTGGGGTGCAACACATTTCTAAAGGAATCTCATTCTCATCTTTATTATTTATTTATGTATTTATTTAATTGGACTTCCAGCCCTCCCTCCCCTGCACAGCAGGGCTCAGGGCAGGTTACAACAACAGACATATACGACGCATATAAACAATTAAAACACAGTTATACAGTATTAAAAACCTATACAAACATCAAATGATACAACTCAGGTTGGCAGTCAGGTACAAATTAGTAAGTACTCCCAAAAAACTATCTGTATGTGTGCCCAAAGATGGAACCAGATACTGAGCAGGATGGTGAAAAGCCACAACAGTAGCACAAATAAAAGGTGCAAAGCAGGGTAGAGGAGGCTGATGTAGTTAGATGTCCCCCACCTCAGCCATAGGCCTGGTGGAACATCTCTGTTTTACAGGTCCTGCAGAATTGCAGCAAATCCCGCAGGGCCCTGATCTCACTTGGGAGAGTGTTCCACCAGGCCAGAGCCAGGGCCAAGAATGCTCTGGCTCTAGTTAAGGCTAAGCGGATGTCCTTTGGGCCAGGGACCACCAGCAGATGTTGAGCTATAGAGCAAAAGGCTCTTCGAGGGACATACAGGGAGAGATGGCCCTGCAGATATATTGGTCCCAGACTGCACAGGGCTTTAAAGGTTAATACCATAACCTTGAACTTGAGCCGGTATTCGACTGGGTGCCAGTGCAGCTGGTGTAGCACTGGTTGTATATGGGCTTAAAGGTGTCCCAATAAGGACATGCACTGCTGCATTTTGGACCAGCTGAAGTTTCTGGATCAATCTCAAGGGCAGCCCAGGTAGAGCGAGTTACAGTAGTCCAGCCTGTAGTTGACCATTGCATGGATCACTGTGGCTAAGTCACAAGGGGAGAGATAGGGAACCAGTTGCCTGATCTGTCTGAGATGGTAGAATACTGATCTGGCAAAATTTGGATACATTTGGATTCTAATTTGGGTACTAATGCTTTCTGTTACTATTAATTTTTCAGTTCTTACCATATTGCAGGGTAAGACAGTTGTGTTCATTGGGACTTCCATTGTGTTAAGGTTATTATTTATTTATTTACAAAATTTATAACCTGCGTTTCTACCCCCACTGGTGGCTAACTGATTAAAAGCTTGTCTTAAAAACTGTTAAAACCAAATAAAAACACGTCGTTATAACAAATTAAAAACAGAGTTAAAATATATACAAAGATATAAAAACAGCAATTAAAACACGGGTGACATCTGGCTTTGACGCTTAAATGCCAGGCTCCGCAATCTCTTTATTTTATTTTATAAACCTTGTTTTGTAACCTTGATAAGCTTCTCTAATAGCAATGCAGAAAAGTTTTAGATATAATTAGGAGAACTGAGTTTGCTGTGAGCTGTTCTGAAAATAACTCACTATTGTTTCCCTCCAACTACAGTGCTGGAGTGCCAGAGCAATTAAAACATTGGTCAAGAAAGGGGGGGGTCCCTGAGGAACACCAGACAAAACAACAACAAAAATTTACCCACCAGCAGAAGATGGCAACAGAAGGGGACAGATGAGTCTCCCTGGGGAGAGAGTTCCAGAGTTTTGGTGCCAGACAGAGGCCTTCTCCTGTTTTGTCACTGCCTAATCTAAGAATGTGGCAGCATCTGAAGCAGAGCCTCAGGAGATGACCGTACTGGGTTGGGTAGGTTCATAAGGGAGTAGGCACTTAATCTTGGTATTGTGACCTACCTTAAAACCTTTCTGCCCCATGGCTCTAGAGTTTAGCTAAACTCATTCATGAGAAATTATTCCTTCTTCTGGTATTCTGACAGTGTTACTATGTTTTGTTTTACTTATGGATTTTTTCAAGTATAGGTGCCATCTCTCTTTTGTTGTTAATATCCAAGCTTCTCTCAGCACACTGAACCACAGAAAAGCCACTGGCAGATTCGTTTTCCTTTTTGTATGTTTGTTTGCTCTGTTTTTAATGCTTAATTTTACCCTCCCCCCATGAATTCAAAGCCAAGCTTGGTGATGCTTGCAAGCACTCTCATGGAGACTTTCCTCCTAGAGAGAGAGAGAGGACTGCACCTTGGGAAACCTCTGAAGCTTTGGATGTGGCCATTCTGCCACACAATATCTGCGGCAATTGCATTGATCCTCAGATGTCAGCGGTGTATCTATTAAATGCTGTTTAGATGTGATTCTCAAATGGAATTTCAGTTGTTAAAAGCACTTCAAAATCATTCCTGTCTGTGTGTATGTGTGATACTTTTTGAATGAAGAAACCTAAAATAACAAGACCACTCTTCCTCCTGGCATATTTCCTCCTGGCATATTTAAATGTGAGTCAGCATGGTATAGTGGTTAAGAGTGTCAGACTACGATCCGGGAGACCCTGTCATGGTAGCTTATTGGGTGACCTTGGGCCAGTCACACACTCTTAGCCTTAACTTCCTTCACAGGGTTGCTGTGAGGATAAATTGGAAGAGAACAAGCATACGCCATTTTGGATCCCTGTTGGGGAGAAAATTGGGGGTGTAAATGAAATATAAAGTATCTTCTCTAACCAAAGAGGAGAAGTTGACTTCTGAGACAACAAGATTGTTTTAAGGCTCCTGTAAGAGCATAGCAGGAATATCTAAATAACTTTGTCCCATTCCAGATTCACATAATGAACTATAGCTGGATTCCAGAGGATAGGTTAGTAACTGTAAACCTTTAAAAACCACTCATTTTTACTGATCCTGAAGGTAAAGAACTAAGTAGTAATATCTGGTCTGTAGTGTCAGTGCAACCTGGTATAAAAGCAAACTCATTGTGGCCATTGGAGAGATGTATGCCTTTTCTTTTCTGCTTTATTTTATTCGAAGGGGGCAATACAGACAAAGCCAACTCTGTAGCCATTGTACTGTGCTGTTGCCCTGTAGATCTGTGTGTTGAAAAAGTTCTTCGTCTGTGCGGTCTGTCTTAAATAGGACAATGTATGTAAGGACATATATGTGCAAAAGCACACTCTTGTCACCTGAATATAACATGAATTATGGTAAGGAATTCCATTAGGGAGAGTGAGTGAATTTTTCCAGTGTGAAAACCAGTATTTGAAGGCAACTATCATTTCATCCTTCAGTGAGATGTGAAAGCATGTAACTATGCACTGGACTGTAACCATAATACCTTTGGTATATAAATTGAAGTGGGAGAGGCACTGCACTTCTAGAGTGGTTCCTGCCTTACCAATTAGTCATCAGACGGCACACCTCTACGTCTACCTTTACTTCTGTTAAACATTTTTTTTAAAGGGGAGCATTTTAATTTCTTGACAAGACCTGTTCCTGTTTTTATGCCTGATGTTGACATTAGCTACTAGTTAGCACTATGAGGAGTCCAAGTTACATGCACAGTATTCGGTTTTCTTGCTGGTTTGTGTGATCCAGATGACAGTCAAAATAAAGATCAAAATTATAATTTAGTTCCAAAGGTTAAATTCTGTTCATGGAAAAACACACTGCCCTCACAAACTCAATACTGACATCACAGGCAAGTTGATTTGAATGTCATGGGTTTTGTATTTGTATTGGGGTTTATTTATTTTTATTTTTTGCCATATTAGAATGCCTGGGAATTATTCTGCAAAGTCAGACTTGCTGTGTGTTTTCCTCATAAGGGCACGGTTTAGTATTCAGTTCCTTGAACTGCTTTGTTTTGTCTGAAATAGGCTAATTTTTACCACCAGTGGAACCCGACTAGCATGTGTGCACACATACAATAGCTGCTCTGACAAGGCTGTGAAGGCACACTGCCTCAGGACAGTATAATAAATATGAACCTCACTGTTTTGTTTTCAGTTCTGAGACAGGATTATTTCCTGCAAGTACAGGTGGAGGAGCCTTCGCCTGCAGCAGCAGCACCCCCCCACACATACTTGCTGGCAGGAATCCAGCCTCAGTTGTTCACAGCATGCAAATAAGCCATTTTGTAAATAGCCTTCATTGTTATTAATGTTTGGATAGCTCCTGATCAATTAATCAAGTGCTTTCTTTTCTTTTTTTAAACCCCCCCCTCTCTTTTTTGCAAAAACATGTTAATGTACTGCTTGGAGCAGAAGAAACTTGGCTTTAGCCTTCTTTCCTTTCCCTGAATTCAGGCCGTTGTTTCAGGTGGTGTTGAGCAGATGTGGCAGTGCCCAGTCAGCGACCTGCGTTTTTTGTTTATGAGAGCCCTTTTGAGGCTTTGTTCGCAGATTTCAAAACTGTTACCCTCGGTGTGGCTGAGCCAGTGAGGGGGCTAGATGTTGACAAGGAGGGTAAGAGGAACCAACCATCTCATAGGAAGGTGGGCATTTCTTGTCTTTGTACACATGAGCGTACGACCCCTTCCGTGCTGACCCACTAGTGACATTGTCTTTACAGCCTAACCCAAAGCACACTAGAGCCAAGTGACAGGTTCTAAGTCGTGGGGTTGACACAAAAATGTCAATCACTCATGGAGCTCAGTAGTCCAGGCTAGCCTCTACAAGTTTAACGAACTCTTGGTTCATTACTTGACTTCATCTCATAGAGATTGTATCTTGCTCCTCTTAAACTGGATCCATACGCAAAGTGTTATTGCTTTTTTGTGATTTCCTGTGTTCAGCACAAGCAGTCTCAGTATGTGATGGAGCAAGCCTTTCAAATACATTGCCTGTGCATTTTACTATTTTGTGTATAGTTGGGAGTGACAAATATTCAGTTAACAGTGCTGTACTACTGGTGGAATGACATTGTATTAAAGGACTCTTCTGTTTATCCCTGTCCGGACAGCTGAAAAATCTAAGTTTGGAAGAGCTGCAGATGAGGTTAAAAGCTTTGGATCCTATGATGGAACGAGAAATCGAAGAACTTCGTCAAAGATATACGGCTAAGAGGCAACCAATTCTGGATGCTATGGATGCAAAGAAACGAAGACAGCAGAACTTCTGATCTCCGAAGTAAAGGTTATTGGTCAATAAGGACACTGGTAAAACTGTACATATATCTGAGTTTTGAAATGCAGCAGTCTTGAGCTTCACAACATTTAAAGCACTAGAAGAGAGCACATTGTATATTCTGCAGTCTGAATGGAAAACTTGCCCTATTGTTCATATTTTAATACAATAGAAGCTTCACATTCCCCTCCAGATCCCTTTTCAGCTAAAATACAGAAATACTGGCTGTTGTACGAGGAGGAGGAGGAGGAGAAGTATTTGGTTCCCAGTAATACTTAAAGCTATCTCCAAATTGCTCAGTACTACAGGGCCATAAGTTGCAATATATGTTTGTTCCCATTTAAAACTCTATTTATTATATATGCCTAGGTGATCTTATTTATTTTTTGTGCTACTGCCTTTTAACTATAAATAGGGCCTGAAGATACTAGCCGTGGGTAGAATCAGCAATGGAGTAAGTAAACATGTTTGTGGATGGTCACACTCGACTCAAAAATTGCTACTTTATTAAGTCCTGACTCTGGTGAAGGATTTTGGCCTCTATTTGGCTTGTAAGCACAAGGTTGTTTCTCACTGAAGTATTAACAGGAGCTGTACTTTATTGGGGACTTACTAATGCATTAGCTACAATGCAAAAATATTTGCCTGTGGACAGAGGGCACAGTGCACTGAAAAAATTTGCTGAGCTTTCTTCAACACCTTGCATTTATACTGGACTGGCACAGGAGAAGTTCCAGCAGGGCTTTTATACTGTCGCTTCCACTTCTGCCAAGCATTACCTTACAAGATAGGAGACAAGTGCCTCTACAGCTCTCTTTCTGCCCCTCCCCCCCGTGTCAGGCAGGAGAAAGAGTCCCCATGGTCCTTTTTGATTCCCATTTTTTACTGCAGCTGCCTTTCATTTATATTTAGTTTCAACATCCCATTTGGCTCTGCAATAGAAGTACTGTTTAACATTTCTCGGTCAGTTGACTTGATTTGCTGTTCCCCCCTCCCCCAACTTGCTGATTGGTTTTCCCCCGAATTAGCTATTGTTATAAAGCCACTTTGAGAAATTCTAATTTAAAAGCCAAAGAAGATGTTTCTGTTCCATTGGCCACAAGCATCCACAGTATCTCCCCTCCTCCCTGGCAGATTCCTCATCAGCTGCTCTTTCTGTCAAATGCCAAACTCTCTTGAGTTTAATGAATAATTTTACAGGTTTGTGCTGCTGAAAATGAAAACAGCGGGGGAAATAGCCCCACGTGAGTGTCTTAATTACCTTATAGTATTGTGACGAGTAAATAGAAATCCTTGATGGATGATATCCTGAAAATATGAAGCACATTAAATTACTCTTCAAGTCTAATCTGGCATACCTTCCAAAATACTTATAAGGTATATGTGTGCTGGCAAGGTGTCTCCATCCTCAACAGTGTTCAGGTGATACTGGAGAATACAAGGTCCCTGTCATCATTCAACAGCCTGTCCTTTCCATAGTAACAGATCTGCTGCTCCCTCAGGTCCCGCGGCTGTTGTTCAAGGCTCTCTTGCAAGCCCCTGCCGCAGGGGATTTTCTCTAGTATATTGCCATACTTCTCCAGCATTTGGTAGGTGAAAAGTATTGTATTCCTGTCTATGTATCAGGCTGTGTATATTTGGTAGCGTGATCCATCTCTGAGAAGTTTTCTGATAACATTCAAAGGTGACTGCCGAGCTGGCTTCTCTTGCCTCTTCTACTGACCACCCATTGATACAGCAGCTCCTAAAATGCTTGAGATCAGTGACAATGACTTGTAAACAGTAAGGATTTTAATGGGTAGATATTTTTGCATTGGATTCTTCTATATATCTTTAAACATTCCCTCCTTCTCAATACCTCCTGCAACTGTTTCATTCTGAGCACTCCAGCCTGGGAAGCCATGTGACATTTTCTGAAAAGCCTTAAACAATCAAGAGAAATTGTCAGCATCAAAGGATCATTCCTCTGTGTTTTGTCTGAATAGGTGCTTGCCTGTGTAGCTGTGTGCACACTAGATCTGTTACAGAACTGCAAGCTAAACATTGTCTGTTTTTAAAAATAACTTGCTAAAAGCTGTTACAGACCCTTGCATTACTCTTCTGAAAGAGGTGGAGAAAGTAGTGTGTTTTTTTTCTGATCCAGTACTGTTTATCCCAGGTATGCCACTATCTTCCTTCACTCCAGAGTTGTAGTGATGTACTGTGAAACTGTAGTTGGTCATTAGTTTTAAATCAACCTTTTAAAGATTTTGTGCTACATTAAGAACAGATATATTGTGTGTTATGACATGGCTTATGGAACCTTCCTAAAGATAAGTTTATAACAATCTACAGTGCAAAAAGAATCATGCAAACAGTATCACTGGTGGTATGCCCCTCACATCCACCTCATTCTGTTGAACCACAAACAGAGATAACCATCACAATAAGCCACTACAGGCAAAGTTGTCCATTTACCTCTACAGCAAGAGAACTCTTTGTTACACCTCCCAGCTTTGTGCAAAGGCTGTGCCAGAATTTGGAGCTGTGAGCCTTGGGGTGCCTGGGACAAGTTGTGGTCTTGCCTGAGAATGCCCTTCTCTGCACTAAAGCATCCCTAGTTATCATTGCTACTTTAGTTCAGGAAGCACAGCCAGCACCCTGTGCTAGTGCGAGGGGACCAGGGATTACATGAACTCTGCCCCTCACTACGCTGTGCAGAGCCTTAATCACACAATGACACTTTAATATCAAGAGTGGCTCCCTCAGTTCTTCAGAACAACACCAAAGTCTTAATAAGAAGATTTTCAAGCACACACACTATTTCTAAGCCACACCATTTTCTGTTCTGTAAAAACCAAACAAAACCAAAAAAAAAATTAGCGTGGACATTGGCCTTGCTATTCCCTGGTGTGCCTTATGTACGATTGGCTTGGGTCAATCACATGTTCCCTGACTTCCTTTCTTGGTGTAGCTTTGTGACACATCACACACCAGAAGGGGTCATAGCAAAGAGCCAGTGATCAGCCTGAAACATTTATGTAGTATCTGGAAGCATCATCCTTGTTTAGATACTGAGTGTCACAAGGACTTTTTTATTAAAAAAAACAACCCGTTCAACTCCAATTGACTTTCTGACTTGGATTTTAAAAGTTTATTATGTACAGTAATACAGAGAAAAATTAACTACAAAAGTGGCACACAAAACTATAATGATGTGATAGTCATGATGACTACATACTATTTAAAACGTTATATCTCCAACACTTTTCCCAGCTGATACACAATGAGACATTTTGGGAACCAAATGCAGTAGTCCTAAAATACTCATCATGATGATTAAATCAGGCAACCAGTTGTATACTAGTGAGATTTAGGGACAAAACTTACAGGCAATTAGTCTTTTTATTATTCTTTGATATTTATTTATATTTACTGAAACGTATACTATTTGTGTCCATAACCACTTTTTATCTCCACTGAAAGATGTGCATCTTTTGTAGAGTATTTATTTTACTAAAAACTTGCAATAAAGCCAGTGGAGCTGATTATTACCTAACTATTGCAAAATTTTAATCCAACTTGATTTATGATTGTTTCCTGTCCTGTATATAAATGTTTGAAGTATAATTTGCAAAAACTCTGAAAATAATTGTTTGTTACCAAACATTTTGAATAAAAGTTATTTTCCATCTATGTTTGTGGCTTGCCTCTTAATGAATACACCAATTTCCTATTAGCTTGTTTGTGGAAGAAAGAGGTCTATTGAAATAAGATTTATTCCACAAATATGTCCTAGTTAGGATTGACACAATAGCCTTGTCTGTGTTTCCAAAGATTGGTTGCTTTGAGATTAGGACTTGTGCTGGGGTATTGTCCAGTAGACTTCAGTGTGATACTTGTTTTACCTCCTGTTGTGCAGATTTCTGAGGGATAGTCATATTGGTAGTGGAAAGTGCCCGCAAGTTGCAGCCAACTTACAGCAACCCCATAGGGTAGAGAGAGAGAAGGCAGAGTGTGTTCAGTCAGAAGTCTGAAGTCAGCAGTTGCCTGTTGTGGTCAGTCTACACAGAGTCAGAGAAGCAGTCTTCTCATTAGAATCATATAGAAGTGCCGTGAAAGGCATTAAGATTCTAAAGGAGGAAGCAATATACTTAGGGGGCGTATTGTTGTTGTTGTTCAGTCGCACAGTCGAGTCCGACTCTTCGCGACCCCATGGACCAGATTACGCCAGGCCCTCCTGTCTTCCGCTGTCCGCTGAAGTTTGCTCAATTTCATGTTCGTTGCATCGATGACACTGTCTAACCATCTCATTCTTTGCCGTCCCCTTCTTCTTTGACCTTCAATATTTCCCAGCATCAGGGTCTTCTCCAGTGAATGCTCCCTTCTCATTTGGTGGCCAAAGTATTTGAGCTTCAGCTTCAGGATCTGGCCTTCCAGGGAACAGTCAGGGTTGATTTCTTTTAGGATTGACTGATTTGATCTCCTTGCAGTCCAAGGGACTCTCAAGAGTCTTCTCCAGCACCATAGTTCAAAAGAATCTATTCTTCGGCGCTCGGCCTTCCTTATAGTCCAACTCTCACAGCCATACATTACTACGGGGAATACCATTGCTTTGACCATGCGGACTTTTGTTGGCAAGGTGATGTCTCTGCTTTTTATCATGCTGTTTAGGTTTGCCATCGCTTTCCTCCCAAGGAGCAGGCGTCTTTTAATTTCATGGCTGCAGTCACCATCTGCAGTGATCTGGGATCCTAGGAACGTGAAGTCTGTCACTACTTCTACGACTTCCCCTTCTATTTGCCAAGGAGTGATGGGGCCAGATGCCATGATCTTAGTTTTTTTGATGTTGAGCTTCAAGCCCACTTTTGCACTCTCCTCTTTTACCCTGAGCAAGAGGCTCTTTAGATCCTCTTCACTTTCTGCCATCAGAGTGGTATCGTCTGCATATCTGAGGTTATTGATCTTTTCCCCAGCAATCTTAACTCCCGCTTGTGATTCATCCAGGCCAGCATTTCGCATGATGTACTCTGCATATAAATTAAATAAGCAAGGTGACAGTATACATCCTTGTCGTACTCCTTTCCTATGCTAAACCAATCAGTTGTTCCATATCCGGTTCTAACTGTTGCTTCTTGACCCTTATACAGGTTTCTCAGGAGACATATGAGGTGGTCTGGTACTCCCATCTCTTTAAGAACCTGCCATAATTTATTGTGATCCACACAATCAAAGGCTTTAGCATAGTCAATGAAGCAGAAGTAGATGTTTTTCTGGTATTCTCTTGCTTTCTCCATAATCCAGCGAATGTTGGCAATTTGATCTCTAGTTCCTCTACCTCTTCTAAACCCAGCTTGTACTTCTGGCAGTTCTCTATCCACGTACTGTTGGAGCCTAGCTTGTAGGATTTTGAGCATGACCTTGCTAGCGTGTGAAATGAGTGCAATTGTGCGATAGTTTGAACATTCCTTGACGTTGCCCTTCTTTGGGATTGGAATGTAAACTGACCTTTTCCAATCCTGTGGCCACTGTTGTGTTTTCCAAATTTGTTGGCAAATTGAGTGCAGCACTTTAACAGCATCTTCTTTTAAGACTTTGAATAACTCAGCTGGGATACCATCACCTCCACTAGCTTTGTTGTTAGTAATGCTTTCTAAGGCCCATTTAACTTCGCTTTCCAGGATGTCTGGCTCAAGGTCAGTGATTATACCATCGTGGTGGTCAAGGACATCGAGGTCCTTCTTGTATAGTTCTTCTGTGTATTCTTGCCATCTTTTCCTAATCTCTTCTGCTTCTGTTAGATCCCTACCGTTTTTGTCCTTTATCATGGCCAGCTTTGCATGGAACGTTCCCTTGATTTCTCCAATTTTCTTGAAGAGATCTCTAGTCCTTCCCAATCTATTGTTTTCCTCTATTACTTTGCATTGTTCATTCAGGAAAGCCTCCTTATCTCTCCTTGCTGTTCTCTGGAAATCTGCATTCAGTTGGGCAAATCTTTCCTTTTCCCCATTGCCTTTAGCTTTCCTTCTTTCCTCTGCTATGTGTAAAGCCTCATCAGACAGCCACTTTTCTTTTTTGCATTTCTTTTTCTTTGGGATGGCGGTGAGTGCTGCCTCCTTTACAATGTCACGGACCTCTGTCCATAGTTCTTCAGGCACTCTGTCTATCAAATCTAGTCCCTTAAACCTATTCTTCACCTCTACTGTATATTCATCGGGGATGCGATCTAGGTCAAATCTGAATGGCCGAGTGGTTTTCCCAACTTTCTTCAATTTAAGTCTGAATTTTGCAATGAGTAGCTCATGATCTGAGCCACAGTCAGCTCCAGGTCTTGTTTTTACTGACTGGATAGAGCTTCTCCATCTTTGACTGCAAATTATATAGTCAATCTGATTTCGGTGTTGCCCATCTGGTGATGTCCATGTGTAGAGACGCCTCTTAGGTTGTTGGAAAAGGGTGTTTGCTATGACCAGCGTGTTCTCTTGACAAAACTCTGTTAGCCTTTGCCCTGCTTCATTTTGTTCTCCAAGGCCAAACTTGTCTGTTATTCCGGTTACCTTTTGATTTCCTACTTTAGCATTCCAGTCCCCTATGATGATGAGGACATCATTTTTTGGTGTTAGTTCTACGAGCTGTTGTAGGTCTTCGTAGAACTGGTCCACTTCAGCCTCTTCTGCAGCAGTGGTTGGGGCATAGACTTGGATTACTGTGATGTTGAATGGTTTGCCTTGGATTCGGACCGAGATCATTCTGTCATTTTTGAGATTGTATCCCAATACTGCCTTTCTCACTCTCTTGTTGACTATAAAGGCCACACCATTTTTTCTACGGGATTCCTGGCCACAGTAGTAGATATAATGGTCTTCTGAGTTAAATTCGCCCATTCCTGTCCACTTTAGTTCACTGATTCCCAAGATGTCGATGTTCATTCTTGCCATCTCATTTTTGACCACGTCAAGCTTACCTTGATTCATAGATCTTACATTCCAGGTTCCTATGCAGTATTGTTCTTTGCAGCATCGAACTTTCCTTTCACCGTCAGACACATCCACAACTGAGCGTCCTTTCGGCTTTGGCCCAGCCGCTTCACTCTTTCTGGGGTTACTCGTACTTGCCCTCTGCTCTTCCTCAGTAGCATATTGGACACCTTCCGACCTGAGGGGCTCATCTTCCGGCGTCATATCTTTTAGCCTTTTGTTACTGTCCATGGGGTTTTCTTGGCAAAGATACTGGAGTGGGTTGCCATTTCCTTCTCCAGGGGATCACGCTTGGTCTGAGTTCTCTGCTGTGGCCTGTCCGTCCTGGGTGGCCCTCCACGGCATAGCCCACAGCCTCATCGAACCACGCAAGCCCCCTCGCCACGACAAGGCAGTGATCCATGAGGGAGAGGGGGCGTATTAGGCAAAAGCTAATATAGTCAGAATATTTTAAGAGTGTGAGGGGAAAAGCTGACAGAGACCTGAGTAAAAAGGGAAAGATTTTACTGAGCAACTTAACAAAACATTTTGTAACCAATATACTTCTTTTACCAATAAAGTTTTATCTTGTTTATTGTTAACACAGAGTCATAAGCTGTTTAAAATATAAGAGTCTCATCCTCAGAACCACATAGTCCAACGAAGGAGCCTTAAAGCTTGGGCACAATAATGTGGGAAAGGTTAATTAAAGACTGGAATTAAATTCCTGGTGGCAGCGATAGATACTTTGAGTGAGAGAAAGAAACAACAAGAAATTTAAAACTACATCACACCTAACCACACAAAATAAAAGAGAGGTACTGTGACAGTATCCCACAACAAGGCTAATGTGATTAACAAAAGCAGATATAATTATATGCTACTAATTCAGTGTGGTATGACTGATCATCTAACAAAGTTTGTTCTAGCTTTTAAATTACTGTGGAAGGAGTTTTTATCTAACCATTCATTAGGGAAAGATCTGTTAAACAAAATAATTTGGCCTGACAATCAGAAGTTATACACTGTCGGAACAGGAAGTTCCATTTTTAGCTACTATGCTCAGTAGCCATTGGCAGAGTATCACAGTAGGTTTAAAAATACATCCTGTTTACCTTAGGGTCACATGTACACACGAAGCCACCTTGGTCAGGCTCTTGATCTGTCACGGTCAGTATTGCCTGTTCTGATGGGCAGCAGCTGTCCAGGTTCCCAGGTCTTTCATATCACCTGCTACCTGATCCTTTTAACTGGTGATTCTTGATATTGAATCTGGAAACTTCAGCATGCAAAGCTGATGTTCTACCACTGAGCCATACTGCTGCCTCTCTCAGGTCAAGTAAGTCATATTGTCAAGAGAATTGTACATGGATCTCCTACCGCTATAAGAGTAAGCAGCAGCTGTATTGGTGGGGGTCCTATTTGGCTTGAGGCTGTATCATAGTGGAGGTGGGGGAGTTAACATTTTTAACACCTGCACCATTTTCCTGCATTCATCTCCCCAACTAAGCTACTGTTTTCACTCTGAAAAGAAACAGTTAATCATGCGGTGCTTATCTGTTTTCATGGGACAAATAACGGTTTGAGGAGGTGATACTAAGTTAAAATGATGTAAAGGGAAAAGGATTATTTCTACACCCTTGTTAGTGGGTCTCAGTTCTTGCTGTAAATGAGATCATGATTTCCAGCACAAAAACACCCAGACACAAGGTTATGAAGGTATTGCCTTACCTTTGAAACACTGCTGATGTGCACATCCCATTTGAGGTAACACTACAGGTAATGTTGGATTTCATGCAGAGACCTTATGCCTGTGACTTTTTTTATATAAAAACTCCTGAAGCTTATTACAGTGTGTAATAAATTCTGAACTTGAAACAAAATACACCAAGGAAACTGGTCCAAAAACAGTTGCTGTGCAAATCACCCAGAACAGATTCTCAAGACAGTTGCAGGAAAATGTGTTTATGGTGACTAGTATAATTATAGCACAAAAGGCTGTGAACAGACATTTTATATTTTATTTGGCTGTCTGTTTCCTTCAAATAACTAATACACTGAATGTAGAAATCTTTATTAAAAATTCAACATATCATTGAGGAAAACATGATGTCTTCTTGTATTTGCTAGGAAGACCTGAAAGCCTACGTTTTATTTACAATAATCCTGTTTTTCCTGGTTTAAAAATAACCCTGAACTGTCAATATTTAGCTGAGTTAATTTTTAAAGCAGGCATATATTTGTCTTTGTTGTTTAAAAAAATCCAGACGGTATCTTCCGTAGGCTTGTATGTTGGTAAAACCATGGGCCTTGCTTATTAAGGTAACAATGGAGGCGAGGAGGAATTGCAGGTGGGGTACCCAAAATGTTTCCTGTCAGTCTTAAGCTGTGACTAACATCCCCTATTTCTGCTGTTAACTATGTTTCAGCTGTTCTCAACGTTCTGTTCTTTCTGTAGCATTTTACTCCTTATCAGGTTAAGTCTGAGCCCACCCCAACCCCCTGGTCAATTTAAAGAGTCTTACTTTTGTGCATATTTGTGTATGTAAGGAGAGACCATCACTTTATTAATGGGTGACCCCATTGTGTGCCTTTCATTAGCAAGATGGAACAGATACTATCAGACATTCCTGGCAACATAGAGAAGTAAGTGGTAGGATCCCACAAAGATCACTACTGTTTAATTTGTCTTCAGTGATCTGGAATTCGGGTGAGCAGTAGGTACCCAATTATCCAGGGGGGCAAAAACCAACGTGGATTGTGAAGAGCTCCAGGAGGATCTCTAAACTGGATACATTTGCAGCAACATGGCAAATGAAGTTGAGTGTAGGTAAACATAAGATGAGGTACACTGGAACAAAAAGTCCTGAGATTGCCAGTTCAGACCCCATCAGCATAGATTCAGAGGGGGAGAAACAGTTCCTTGTAGAGGATAATTAAAATATCAACTGTGTGGCAGCAGTGAAAAAAAGAAAACTGTGTGAAGAGATTATTAGGAAAGGGTTGGGGGCGTGGCCAATATTGTAATACTCTTTAAGTAGCTCAATGGTATGACTGCATCCCTAGTGAGTGCATTAGGAATACTATGTACAGTTCTAACCTTAAAAGATACCGCAAAGCTAGAAAAAGTGCAGTAGAGGGCAGATGACGAGATTGGAAATGTATAAAATTATGCAAGTCCTTTCTCGTGGTACTAGAATTTGAGACTCCCAATGAAGTTTATGAGCAAGTAGATTTAGAACAGACAAGCAAAAAGTACTTCTTCAGTCAACAATTCATTTGTGGAATTCATTTCCAGTTGATATAGTGATGGTGATGGCTATGAGCACAGATAGATATGAAAGGGTTCATGGAGGATAGATTTAGTTGCTACTAGCTAAAGGGGTAACTCCATGTGTAGAGGAACTGAACCTCAGAATACCAGCACAAGGAGGCAAGATCAGGGCTACTGTGTGAGACAGGATGCTGGACTAAATGGACCATTAAGTCTCAGCCAGTAGGGTTCCTCTTATGTTCTTTGAACCAAACTATATGTTATAGCAGACATGGGTTGAGCCTGTGGCTGCTGATGCCATTTCAGATGAAAATGTAATTATTTAAAAATGGTCATGAAGGCCTGCGGTGTGTCGGCAACCAGCAGTCTTATTTTCCCTCCCTACAGCTGTTTCAGCAATTGAAAACAAGATCTCCTGGTGCTCCTTGCCCTCAGGCCCTCACAGAAATTTTTAGTTCAAATAACAAGCAAATTGGTGCATTTAGCGTCAAGGAATTGTGGGATATTGTAAATAAAATTTAATCTGGGAACTGATGCTAAGAACCATGTTTGTATAAATCAATATAAGAATATCGACCTAATATCAATGCAATGAACAGGAAACTAAGCAAACTCTGTAGCACGATGGAAGACAGGAGGGCCTGGCGTGATGTGGTCCATGGGGTCACGAGGAATCGGACTCAACTGTGCGACTGAACTGCCACCACCACCTAATTTTTTACCATCTGTCATTTGATAGAACAAAGTGAATACTTACACTGCAATCCTTCTAAACCAGTTGATCTCCCCGGACTTAGAAGGGTGTAGCATGCTTAGGACTGCATTGCGAGATGCAGGAAGTGTTCCATTGGGATGCCTGAATAGGGATCCCTAGAAATAGGTAAGTAGATTGTTAGGTTTTTAACTGTAATATTTGGTTTTAAGACTGTAAAATGTTGGTGTTATTGTATGTTTAATTGTTGGAAGCCGCACTGAGCCCTGCTTGCAGAGAAAGGAGTGGGATATAAGTTGAATAACATAAATAAATAATAAACAGAGAGCCAGTGTAGTGTGGTTAGAGTGTCGGAGTAAAACCTGGGAGACATGGGCTTCAATCCCCATTCTGCCATGGAAGCTCACTGGGTGACCTTGGGCCACTTACGCTGTCTGTGGCCCATCCCCCTCCTCACAGTGTAGTTGTGAGGCTAAAATGGAGGAGAGATCAATGTAAGCTGCTTTGGGTACCAGTTTGGTGTAGTAGTTAAATGTGCTAATCTGGGAGAACCGGGTTTGATTCCCCACTCCTCCACTTGCACCTGCTGGATGACCTTGGGCAAGCCATAGTTCTGGCACAGCTGTTCTTGAAAAAGAGCAGTTTCCGTCAGAGCTCTCTCATCCTTGCCTACCTCCCAGGGTGTCTGTTGTGGGGAGGGGAAGGGAAAGGAGTTTGTAAGCTGCTCTGAGACTCCTTTGGGTAGTGAAGGGCAGGGTATAAATCCAATCTCCTCCTCCTCCTCCTCCTCCTTCTATTGGAGAGAAAGGCAGGGTATAAATGAAAATAAAATAGAACTTGGTTTCACCTTTTCCTGTTTGCTGGATATGTAGGTTTACATTTGTAGCATCCATCTAAATCCCAAATAAAATCTCAACTATTTCTATGCACATTTGCACTGTTCACAAATTTTAGCCCCCATGGATGAAATGCAGGAGAGAGCCAGCAAACTCCAATATTAGGTACAGATTCAGTATCCTCTGTATACCCATCTGTATACAACTTTTACTCCCACACAGCGTTTCTAATTTTTAATTGGCAATTTTTTAACCAGCATTATTGCCTAAGTTAAAACCGTAGCATTGTAGGCATGAGCCTCACAGCTATGCCTGTAGCATCCTGTCAAACGTCAGCTGGCAGATGGGAGAAGATGACAGCAGTATCTCAGTTGGTTTCAGGCCCTTAGCCAAGACTTGGCAGCTCAAGGGAAGAGAGACAGGCAAAACGAGAAATGTCAGAAAAGCCAACGTGGCCGTCTGAAAAGTTAAGTGACGAGCTGAAAATCAAAAAGGACATGTATAGGAAATGGAAAGAGGGAAAGGTCATGGGGATGTCTACTGACCAGCAGCCCAGACCTGTAGGGACTGTGTCAGGAAAACTGAAGCTCAAAAGCAGCAGAGGCTAGTGATGGATGCTGAGACTAACAAAAAAGGACCGCCCTAGGATGCTGGTTGTCTTGGGAGAACCTGCTGACAGGCTCCTTGTTTGGAGTGACCTCCCACAATGTTCAGGTTTTCACGGATGCATCCCTGTTGGGCTGGGGGGTACACTGTGGCTCTCATAGGGTTAGTGGGCAGTGGTCCCCTTTTGAACCGGGTGATCATATTAATCTTCTGGAGCTCAGGGCAGTCAGATATGCTTTGATCTCTTTTACAGTCTTAGTCTCCGGCAAAAGGACGCTAATAGCCACAGACAGCACTATAACAAAGTTCTGCATAATCAAGCAGGGAGGAACTGGTTCCCTCTCCCTCTGTTTGGAAGCTTCTCTCCTTTGGTACTAGGCCATCCAGCATGCCATCTCCTTAGAGGCTAGCCACATCACCAGGGTGGCAAGTGGGACTGTGGACACTCTCAGCAGAGGTGACGTGTCTACACACAAATGGTCCGTCAAGAACAATTACCTGCTTCGTGTGTTCTGCCGATGGGGACAGCCCCAAGTAGACCTGTTTGCTTGCTTCTACCTCGAATGCCAAGTGACCCCAATTTTGCTCATTGGAAGGGGCAGATACCCATTCCCAAGAAGATGCCTTCCAACTGACAGGGCAAGGAACCCTGTTATACCCCTTTCCCCCTTACCCCCTGGCTAGTGAGGGTCCTCGCCAAGATTCAAGGGGACAGGTCCAGTTGCATTCTGATTGCACCTTTATGGCCCAAAAGGGTACGGTTCCCAACACTGTGGGGTTTCTGTCCCGAGGCTGCTGTGTATCTCTCCCGCTCCCACCTCCTACAGGTAAGTCAGCTTGCTATTCTCCCGTGTGGGACCACACAGAAGCCACAAAGATGAAAGCAAGGCTTGCACGTACCTGTGACTGTTGTTCATCCAGTGGTCTGTTCAGGCACACATCCCTTTCTCCTTTCCCCACTGAGGGATACTGGTGCTCTTGAGGTCCTTTCACAGTGGTTAGAAGGGACTGAGGGAAGGAGCGTTCACCCTGCCCCCTGTCATGGGTCGGCTGGGCAGGAAAGAGCCAGCCTGTGAGGAGAGGAGGCTGAGTGCTCTAAATGTTCTAGAGAGCTTTAGTAAGAGATCTCTACAGCAGGCCTGCGCAAGTGTGGTGCCATATGTGCCTGCACAGAAGACCACTCAATGAACAACAGTCGCAGGTAAGAGCAACTTTGTTAAACCTTGTATATCTTTGAGAAATCCTGGAGGACCAGTGAAGTGCCAGAGGTCAAATATTGTCCCCATGGAGATGCTGCAACAGAAAGCACAGTATCCAACACATAAGAAGTAATGTTTCTGCTGTAATCTGTGTTAGCCAGAGTTATTTGGAATACGTGTCCAGTTCTGGATGACTGATGTAGAGTATTTTGTCTCCAAATTTTCTTAGGGATAAAAGTGGTAAGTTGGAAAGAGTCCTTTCTTAAACGTATTTTTCAGAGCTGGCATAATCGCTTAGCAATAACCTGACCATGACCTTTGAAGAAAAATCTTCCCAGGAAGATGGCGGCTTCCGATGGATATTCTGACAGCTGCTTCTGTTTTGTTTCTGCTGCTCAGTACTTCGAAACCAGTTCAATTGGAGTTGCTGATCTGAAGACAAACCTGGGACCAAAAAGGAAAGGTCACAGAAATGCCTTTGATAACAAGGTTCTCTCCTGAAACCTGCAATGCTGCTATCTCATTTTTATTTCATCATAAAAGCATAATCCGAGGATTACCTGCAAGAAATATTAGATTATTGTTTCTTAGAGTGGCTTCAGCAGCTGTATGAGACCTGGATCTGTATTTACAACCTTGTATTTTTAAAAAATGAAGTAAAAATTATAGCAGCTGAAGGGCTTTGGTCACCTCGTGTCATTCCCCCTGCCCCCTGGTCTCTCCCTGGTTGCGAGGCCAGGCCTGGCACCCCGAACTCACTCTCAAGTGTTCTTCAGTGAAGTCGGCTGTCATCATGTTCTGAGCCTTTGTTGTATTGTTGTATTGTTGAGCCTTTGTAAGCAAATTCGCCCAGAGCAATAGGCAAACTTGGCTGCACAGATATTTCAAATGAGAGGTGGGGGGTGGGATCCCCTGTCCCCTTCCAGGGACTGGCAACTGTGGTATGAGATGATGAAAGTGTTTTCAAGCTGTGATAGGCCACCACATCATACGTGACTGTTTGAACAAAGCATTTGCTTGCACAATTACAGTTCCTACTTGCTATGCAACAAATCATTCAGTGGGGTCTATGGCATTTGTGTGAGTTTTAATTCATTTAATGATTGTCCAAGTGGGCGGGGGGGGAGTGGAGACAGGGAGAGGCCGGCTACATACGGCTTTCAGTTTGCACTCTCTCAGGCATCTGTTCAAATTCTTCTGGCAACACAGAGATCTTGCAAGAGAAGACAGTGCTGGCTTCACCAAGAAGTGTGCTAGGAAAGCAGTGTGCTCTGAAAAATCTTGTGGGGTGTTTCTTTTACCTTAATAGGTTACATGGGCTGGGGTGAAAATCTACCCCAGTGGCAAAATGTGTAGATTCAAAGGTTGTTTTTCCCATGGTGCTTTTTTGTTTACAGAAAGGAAACTGCGAATGGCAACTGGCTGTACTTTGAAGACACTGTTTACTATCGTACAGGTGACAATGCTGTAAAAGGGGAATGTTAGAGCCAGTTTGCTCTGCATTCTGCCCAAGAAGGACAGCTGGGCAATGAAAATGTCTTGAAACATTTAATGTTTTAATAGAGGTTTAATGGGGTGTTACTTAGCTCCCTCCCATGAAAAGTGACAGCTCCCTATATCCCCATTTTACTCCTGGTCAGTTGACAGCTCTCAAGAATTGCTAAAGCAACAACTCAATGGACAATGAAATACCTATTAAAATATCCTTCCCCCGTTAGTTTAGTAAAGCTGTAGTCTGTGGGCCAAAATGAGCACAGTGGGGAAAGCCAAGGAAGAGGGGAATTGTCAGGCTGCGTATGCACGGTTGAAGGATTTGGAGGCTGAGCAACTGTAGATGCAGAGTCAATGGAAGAGGGAGTCTTCCACTCAGTCTCAGGACATGAAGCCAAACAAAGAATTCACAGACTTTTAAAAAAAATCCAGAGAGGACAGAAAATGCAGAGCATAAATGTTCATGTTTCTGATCATGTGCAAAGGTGCAAATTAAGCAGTTGTATTGATAGTACGGGAAATATGAGAGTATACATGGAAAGGAAAACACTGGCAGGACAGACTGGGCAAATATTGGGAGACTGGGGAAGTTACCATTGACTGGCTGGCAGTCACGTTAATTTGAGGGGGAAACTGCACTAAATGTTCACAACTCAATAGGCATTGTGAGAGACAATAGTGGTAGATGGAACCTGAGAATAAATCCTGAGAATGAGTCTCAATTCAGCTCTTATGAAGAAATTTCAGTCTGTGTTGGGTGCTGTTGCACGCTGCCCTGCAGAGGAGTTCTCATTGCTGGACATAAGAGCCTGAGAAGGGTCTGGTTATGAACTGTAACAATCTCATTTGGGATTGATGGGCAGGAGGAGGAGGAGGAGGAGGAGGAGGAGAAGAGGAGGAGGAGGAGGAGGAGGAGGAGGAGGAGGAGGAGATTGGATTTATACCCCGCCCTTCACTTTTGAGTCTCAGAGCAGCTTACAAACTCCTTTCCCTTCCTCTCCCCACAACAGACACCCTGTGAGGTAGGTGGGGCTGTGAGAACTCTAACACAAACTGCTCTTTCAGGAACAGCTATGCAAGAGCTTGTTACTGACCCAAGGTCACATCAGCAGGTGCAAGTGGAGGAGTCGGGAATCAAACCCGGTTCTCCCAGATTAGAGTCTGCACACTTAACCACTACACCAAACTGGCTCTCAAGAGAAGTTTGGAAAACTTAATGCGAGTGTATAGTAGTGGTTCTTTCAGCTATTGTGCTAATATGAAGCTTTAGAGGGGATGTAAGAAATGGTGCATTGTATCACCTTTCTCATGTGATGCTAACCCAGGGCATAGAGGGAGGGGAAAACAATAGCTAGCTTGGGCTAAAACTTTCTTTTCTGTCTTTGGGCACAGGGAACCTCTGCCATGTTGGTAGAGAGAAAGGTTCAAAACAGCAGAAACGATTTAAGTGTGACCATTGTTGCTGTGTACATATGATACAAACTGTTGACTGAATGTAACCATTGGTTGTTTTCTTAGCGGCCCTTTATATTAGTCAAGGATATTGAAGACTGATTGCTCTACTTAAAAGGAAATCCAATGGCATCCAGGTTTGTTTATCTTCCATAATGCAATATTCCTTAAGTTACTGGTAGCTACCCAATAGCAGTGTGTAGGATTGGGTAAACCTAAACCCTGCTCATTGGTCACTGAAGGTTCTGTTTATACATCCAAAGCTGTCAGGTGCTTCATGGTCAAAAGTGGGAGAGAAAATCAGGAATGTTAGCAGGCAGGATATGCACAGAAATGGATGTGTAATAGATACAGAGTGTGTTAGGCTTCTTTTAGAATTCATAACCAAACTGGCCAGGAATTTATACATATCTGGATTATTTTGTACTTAAAATGTGATAGCACTACATCCTAGATCAGAAGGGCTTAAATACTAGATAATCTCAGTGGTGGTGGTGGTTCTTCTTCTTCTTCTTCTTCTTTGTAAATGAAACTTTTCTTTAAAAATCTTGAAAATCAGTTATGGTCAACCAGGATACCTATAGTTATTTAGTTTAGCAGTTGACTATACAGTAAATCAAGAAGCCAAAACATCTTCTTATAATTGGAAACCAAGTGGAAACATTATGTTTGAACTAATTGCTGTAAGTGGTAATCAGGAAGAAAACTCCCTGAAGAGAGCTTTCCAGTGGATCTGGTAGAGTTTTTGGTGTACCCTTTTAGTGTGGTGCTTCAACGTACTTGCCTTTAACCCCGATTTATATGTCCTGTCCTCACTGGTAGGAGGAGACACATGACCATTTGTGGCCCCTGTGCTACTCTCGGTCTCTGTTCTGAGCACTGCCGGTGGGGGTGCCAGGTGATGACCCCCATCCCCGGGATCAGAGCAAGTGTATCTACCAGTGCTCTAGAAATTCTGTGTACACTGCCAGTTGAGATAATCACTTCAACGACAATCTTTCCTGAGGGTAGCCATGTTAATCTGTCACAGCGAGATTAAATAGAAGTCCCCTGGCACCTTAAACACTAACAAAATGTATTTCTGAATAAACCTTCATGAGTCAGAGTTCGTTCCATCAGATGCACATGACGAAGTGAGCTCTGCTCATGAACGCTCATGCTGGAATGAATGTTATTAGTTTTTAAGGTGCCATGGGATTTTGTTTCATTTCACTGCTATCACAAAGAACTGTAGAAACAAAAATGCTTGATGTCCTATATCAAAGCATATAAAAGCATCAGCATTAGAACCTGTGTCATTTGGCTAGTTTCAGATCTACATAGCCTTTAGAATGTGTATTGGTGTTCACAGATGTTCCCAAAATGATGATAATCAAAGGGGCTGCTTGTAGACTTTCTCCTTCCCTACTGGAGGTGATTCAGTACCAGAGGCATTTGAATGTGCCTTTCCCTCCCTTGGGAGTCCTGTAGTTAATAGCTGCTGCTAATACCTGCTTTAGTGTTTGGTCATTCACAAGAGTTATTAACACCACTAATGGTATAGCACAAGAATTAACAAGTACAGTAAAAATGGTGATGTATATGTGGTGTTGCTTTTATATGTGTTTCTAACAGAAATTGACAGTACCAGCTGTATTGTTTTAGAAGGTGGTTATGTATAAGAGACCTTTGAATGTGAGGACTTGTCTTTTTACCTAGTGACAGTAAAGGGGATCCATTTACTGTCTGTTTGGTGCCATAGCCTCTTACTCTTTCTCTGGTCATCTCAGAACAGTGGGCATGAGTATATTCCGGTTCCACAACAACCCTCTGAAGTAGGTTAAACCAAAAGACAGTGGTTTGCCTCAGATGACCCAGGGAGCTTTCTAGCTGGCAGTTGATCCCAATATCCACATCACCATTAGTCTTACTTGGGACACACCTTCGACCCAATGTGCCGTATAACATTGTTCCCACATATGTTTGCCATTTCCAAACTCTTTACTGTTCAGCCTCTCTTCCTCTTGTCTCTCCTTCCATCCTCCTGTCTTTCACCCCTCCTCCATTTCCATTGTTGTCCTCTTTAAAATGTTGGAAAGAAAGAAAATAGTGGTAGTTACTACTAGTAGTGCAGTCCGCCTTAGCCGGGGTATATCCCAGTTGTGAGTCACATCCTTTCAGTTGACAATCAATACTCGACACCACACTGGTGCTCGAATCTGGTGATTATAGATCTCTTTTCACTGTTTGCACAATATTTCACAGACTATTAAAAAAAACACCAGACTGTCAGTATAAAATCTTAAGCAGCTAAGAAGCTAGCAATTTGTTCTATGTAATTCTTTATGTGCTGCCTCTGCTATTAATACACTACATTATTATTCTCCAATGGAAAGTACTTGTTCTCTCCTTGGAATGTGTTTAGTTTAAGATACTTCTCAAAGCCCAGGGGGAACGTCATTATATCCTTGCCTCTTAGCACACAGCTGGAAAATAGAAACAGTGGACCAAATTTACCTCAGGGGAAAGCTGGGCAGCCTAAAATGAAAGAGGGAGAGAGGGCTAACCATTGGTGTAACGGCTTTCCAAGGAACCAAAATGGTGACAGCAAGATGAATGTTATTCGAGAGGGCCATTAGAGATAGTTGAGAAGCTTTAAGAAAAGCAACTAAAAGCCCACTGTTGCAAGTGAAAGTAAATAACTGATACAGTAAAGGACAGTGAGTTCGAGAAGCACTTCCCTATGAACAATTGCGCAGCTGGGGCCCGGAGGGAAAGGGCTCATTGTAGAAGAGCTGAAAGGTCATGTCATATTGATTTAGCACCTCCGAGTATTATTGATGCTTTGCCGAGTCCCCGATCTCCAAAAAAGAAAACAGGAATTTTGTGCCATCTGTTGAGAAGCAAGGGGAGGGAAAGCCAAGGAGACAGATTTTAACTTATACGCATTTTAGTTGAAGTGCAGTATTTCCCCCCTCCCCCACAAGTTTTAAATTCACAGTTAACGTATGCTGGAGTGTGGTGGTAGTTTCTTTTTCATTTTTGTCCTATATGGATGTGCCTCCTCGCCAGCGGTGCATGAAGATGTTTGTCTTGAAGGGGGCAAGATGTGCATCCCAAGCATCTTTGATGACTTGAAGATTTTAAAGTATTTTTAGACAATGGCTTTCGCTGGTCAATTGAGCAGTAAACTCTGTTGCATAGCCTGAGACATGGGGAGCTGTTCCTTGTCTTGCTATAGTTTCTGTTTTCAGGTATCAGCATGTATACTGAATGCTTGAACACTTACATTTTCAGCACAATCCTAAACAGAGTCATGTGCTTCTAAACCCACTGATTTCAGCAGACATAGAAGGCTGTAACTCTGCTTAGGAGTGCACTGGTAAACTTTTTGTTATTACCACTTGGGATTATTATGTGCTCTTTACTCTTTACATTCATAGCTGAGAAAACAATCCAATGGTTACTGACTTCCTGTACCACCATCATCCGGTTCATGCACTTATTGAAGCACCATAGATCTCAAGTATGGGGTTTGTTTGGTGGAGAAGGGAGACCATTGCTCTGATGGTCCTTTGTGCCTGGCTCTTTGTTCCTGGTTTTAGTACCAGGATAGGGCCATGTGTGGAATATGAATGTGGAACTCAGTTTTGCCATGACTGATAACCCAGAGAGTGTGTGAAGGCCATGGCAGGAACTACCAGAAGGTATTAAGCAAGGTATTGCAAGTGTCTAGTGACAGCTCTTGGAATAATATGGAAAGCATTTCTTGGATTAGAAGAAGAAGGAAAGAGCAAATATGCCAGAATATGGTGCATTTAAAGGGAAATCGGCAGTTTCACGCAACTCATACCTGCATAAAAGTTGACCGGCTAAGTATTAGAAGTATCAGTTTTAAGGTGTTTAAAAAGCTGTGGAGCAAAACTGGGTAACAAGTGGGTAGTTGAATTTGCTTCTGATTTTTCCAGAGCAAAGAAACTCAGTTAATTTTCTACCATCTTAATGCCTTGTTGAATCCAGGCTAATTACATAATTGAAACAGAAGCCCTCAGGTCAGTTCCTTAATATGCAAAAATATAAGAACTCCCTCGAGTTGTATCATGGCTATGGAGAATCAAATACTTGAACTGCTGGATCAATTAATCAGTGAAAGCTACATTGCTAAACTTTTTTTAAATTAAAAAATACCTTCTGATAGCCTAAATTTACTGCTACTTAATTAAAGCTATCTCTAATGGAACTTGAGCAAATATTCATTGCTATAAATCAGTCAGAGGTTGTCAACAGGGCTGTATGATGTTCAGTTTTGCAGCGTCCCAGCCCAATGGTAAATTATATACTTCAACTCCAGAACTGTAATTCTTTTAACAAAGTTGCTCAGTTGTAAATAATACCTTAATCCTCACTGAAGTTCTTAAAATCCTTTTAGTAGACACCAAAGTAAAAGCCACATCTCCTCAGTGTTTCCTTGGATGCTAGAAACATGCCCTTTCAAAAGCACTGTGTATGAATGAATATATATTCCCCAGTGAGCAGATCAGTGATTTCACTGCAATGATATTGGCAATACAAAACCCTGTGACTTCCCAATCTGGAGAGCAAGAGAAGGCATCCTATTTATACACTCTGGGCCTGATCCTGTAAGCTGCTATGTTGTGGCTCATTGGATTGGCCAGGAGGATCATAGTAATCAAGGAATTGCTTGTCTCCTGTTGGATCACTGCTGTCTGCAGAAGTTTCCTGCTGTGCCTTAGAGCAGGGATCTGGAACCTATGGCTCTAGAGCAAAATATAGCTCCTTCAGAAAAGAAAAGAAAATGAAAGAAAGAAATCTTTCCATTCAGATTATATCGGAGGGGTAGGTGGGGTGCTAGAATGCTCAGTATGTGAGAGAACTGGCAGGCAGGGTTTTTATGGGACTTAAGGGGTTCTGCCCTGACTTAGATGGTCCAGGTTAGCCTGAGCTCAACAGATCTCAGAAGCTAAGCAGGCTCAGCCTTGGTCAGTACTTGAATGGGAGACCATCCAAGAAGTCCAAGGTTGCTATGCAGAGTCAGGCAACAGCAAGCCGCCTCTGCTAGTCACTTGCCTTGAAAGCCCTGTGGGGTCACTATAATTCAGCTGCAGCTTGACTGCACTTTCTGCCAGCAAAGTGATGGAGCCAACTTGGAGATGCTTTAGAGAAAACAATGACAGAGGTGAAAGGTTGCCAGCAAGGGCGTAGACTTTCCAATTTCCCAGGGGGGCTGGGGCTGGGCCAGAGGCTTTGCTGTGCTAGGTCCTTAAAAGAACCGAGGCCCAGTGACATCATAGGGAGGAGCCAGTGACATCACAGGCCATTGTCACTATTTATGGAGGCGGAGCCATGTGGCATTCCTGGCTCCTATTATCTCCAGTGGGCCTTCAAATCTCTCCCATTGTTTGTAATGGGCAATCCTGTCATTTCTTTTATACATCCCAGTTAGTTGTCCCTTTGAAACTGTACCACACGTATAGAGTGTACATTCCTTGCCAATGTTCCTTCTGGACTGCACACAGGGCAAAAGGAAATTTTAAAAGGCCTCTGATCTGCATGCCAATCAAGGATAATGATGTGTGGCATAAACATGAGTTAAGTGTTAAGTGTTCTCCCTGGATGGTGTACATACCAAGAACATATCTGTTGCCATTTCCCTCTCTTCCTGCTCACCACTCGGAGAAACAAAAGCCCTGTTTACATATTACAGTGAACATATGTACATCTTGCATGGACATATGTTGTTAGAAAGAGGTAATATACTTTTGCATTACAAATAAAAGCAGCCCGCCTGCATCCTCCCCCCCAGCCCCAATGGCTCAGAAACAAAACACGGCATGGGCAAAATCCTCTGCAAAGAACCCTGGAGAACCACTGCCAGTCTGAGCAGACAATGATTACACTGATGGACTGATGGTAGAGAGACCATGCTTTGCGTGCCAAAGGATAAAGGTTTAAACCGAGGAGGTCTAAGAGAACAGCTGTTGGAAAGGATCTTTCTCTGTTTGAGCCTGTAGAGCTCACCTGCATCAGAGCAGACCATGCTGAAGTAGATGGACCAATGGCATGAAGACCAGTGTGGACTGAGGAGACCCATGTTCAGATCTACATTTTGCATGACACTTACTCGGTGATACTGGGACAGTTAGATTTGAGTCCAGGAGCATATTAGAGACCAACAAGAGTTTCAGGGAATAAGCTTCCAAGAGTCAAAGCCCCCTTCATCAGGCTGGGTGATACTGCCATTGTTGTGAGGTCAATATAAGGGAAGGGAGACTGGAGGAAGGGTGGAATAAAGAGGGGATTGACAGACAACATGTGAGCAGCAGAGTCCATTGGGATGGAAGAGGATTTTACAGGAAAAAAATAGCACCAACTGATGTGACTAAGAACACAGATCTTCCCAAACTAAAACATCATAAATTATAGCCTGAACATGAACCAATATTGTAATGCATTAAGTGATGTAGCAGTGGTGACAAAACCTCTAGTGGCATTTAGTTGAACTTCCTGGACAGACAGATGTATTTTCGGTTGCCACTGGCCAAACTGGTCTGACTTTAGAGAGTTGGGACAAGCAGCAAGGCTTGAGGAAGGGGATGTAGATCCATGGTTATAGAAAAGAAGGGGCTAGGAACTGAGAAAGCAAAGCAGTCCAAATGAAGCACAACATAGAAAGCTGTACATAGTTGAGAGGAATTAGAAAAGAATGGAGATGCACAGTTGGTGTGAAGTACATTTGAGAAATTATAGAAACAGCATGGAAGTTTCTTAGTTGGGGTTAGCTACAATGCTATTGCAAGGTCCACAGAAACCTGTATGACATTTTCAGACATTCTTTCTCAGTGTCCTCAGGATTGGACTATAAATCCTTAACCACTGAGCTTGCTAATACTTCCTCTTCTTTCAGTTCCTTAGATCAATTTGCCCAATCCCCCATCAAACTCAAATCTTATTGGCTCTTGCAACTATGAGTAAATTATTATTACACTTCTATCACATGGCTCTTTCCTAATGATTGTGGCTTCCAAGAATAGGTTGAAGATTATTGCCTGGGAAGCACCCACACAGCACCATGCCATGGACCCAGATGGCTCAGGTTAGCCTGATGTCATCAGATTTTGGAAGCTAAGCAGAGTCAGCTCTGACTAGTATTTGGATGGGAGATCTCCAAGGAATACCAGGGACATGATGCACAGTCAGGCAATGGCAAATCATCTTTGAATGTCTGTTGCCTTGAAAATCCTACAGGGTTACCATGAGTTGGCTATGACTTGCTAGCATTTTACATCACACCAGGGCAAGTGCGCTTTAATGCCCAGAACCATTTGGGCAAGGTGTAATGTATAACTACTGTCAGTAGCATGAGATGGACCCACAGCTCAATTGGCTCTCATATCACTGCCATAGCATACAAAATAGTAAAACACTCAGTAGCACCTTTAGGACTAACAAACTGTACTGTAGCATAATTATTACTGTAACACAAGAAAGCCACACAAACTTTTCCAATCTCACTTCAGTGCCAGTTCCAGTCCTCAAACTCACAGAGAAACCCAAACACTCTCATTTTTGGTAGAATGACACCCTCCCCTCCTCCACCTGGGTGGTTTGGCAAATGTAAGCCAATGCCAGAGGTTTGCATGCACCAAGTCACACAGCAGAACCAGAGCTTCCAATTTCAGCACTGGAGAGCAATGTGCTCCGTGCAGCACAAGGGTTCCTGGGTTTTGTTTTCTCCTGCAGCCCAGTTTAAACTGGACTGCAGGAGAAAGCAAGCCACTCACCGATGGCAGGGGCAACCAGAGGCCACAGAAGGGCCCCCCACCTTCCCCCTCCCTCCATTCTTGCCCAGCTCCCCTCCCCAATCCTCCAATCCTCTCCCACCTCCCCTGCTTGGACTTGCAGGATGGCTGGGTGGCACAGCCCTGGGCTCCCACCCACCCCACCCCACCCCACCTGAAACAATCCCCCACTCCTTACACCCCCACCTACTTACCCTTCAGGCTGGTGGCGGCAGCAAGCAGAGGCAGCATGTGCTACCTGGAAGCTAGCCTCCACGTGCAGCTCTCCACGTTAAACTGAGCGGGGCTTCTGGGAACTGTGGGTGGAGCTTAGCTTCCAGGAGGAAGCAAGCCCCCACCCCCTTGACTTCCCTCCCAGCCCAGCAGAACAGTCTCAGAAAGCGGAGGGGAAAACCCTCCGCTTTCAAAATGGGGTGGAGGATGGGAGGGGGGTAGAAAGGCTCTGGCTGACACCAGTTGCCTGGGGGGGGGCTCAGTACTTTCGGGGGAGGCTTGAGCTCCCCAGCCCCCCTGAAGATGACGCCTATGGTTGCCAGTAATCCCAGGATGAACAGTGCACAGATTTATGCCAGTGCATTAAAGCAATTGTGTAGGGTGCTCCTATGTATATTTATGACTTATTGTGTGGCCTTAAGAACATAAGAAAATAAGAAGAGCCCTGCTGGATCAGACCAATACTCCATCTGGTCTAGCATCCTGTCTCACTCAGTGGTCAGCCAGTTCCTCTGGAGAACCAACAACAGGGCATAGAGGCCAAGGCCTTCCCCTGATGTTGCCTCCTGGCTCTGGGATTCAGAGGTTTAGTGCCACTGAATATGGAGGTTCCCCTCAGTCACCATGGCTAGTAACCATAAATCTATCTATTCCCTTTTTAAAACTGTGTATTCCTGTGGCCACCACTACATCCTCTGGCAGCAAATTCCTCATTTTAATCACTCTCTATGTAAAGTAGTATTTCCTTTTGTCTGTCTTGAATATACTGCTCATGAGCTTCATTGGATGCCCTCAAGTTCTAGTATTTTAGTAGAGGGAGAAAATTTCCCTTTGTCAGCTCTCTCTAGTAAAGTTTTCCCTTGCTTGAAAGCTAGTTGAATCCAACTCTAGGGGGTGGTGCTCATCTCCATCTTCCATTTCCAAGCCGAAGAGCCAGCGCTGTCCGAAGACTTCTTCGTGGTCATGTGGCCAGCATGACTAAATGCCGAGGCACACGGAATGCTGTTACCTTCCCACCAAAGCAGTACTTATTTATCTAGTGTAGGGGCTCTTGGCCTAGGGGCTCTGTAAGAAGCCTGTGCATCATAGCCTGTGGGTCTTGCTTGGAGGCCTTGTAAGAACCTGAGTAGAGGGCTGCTACTGAGTTCTGGAGAGAGAACTGCTGGCAAGGTAGCCATTTGGTCAGTCTCAAAGTTTTCAGGGTACATCACCGCAACAAGAGTTTACATTGGACTTTGAGGGAAGTTCCTGAGGCTGTAGAAGATAGATTTGTTCCTAAGGAGATGGATAACAAAGGATCTATTCCAGTGATGTGCTAGGGTTGCGCCATGATCATTTTTCTGCCTTGCTGGGAAATGCATTATACATGCTGTGAATACAAGCTTATAAGAATGCTTGAGGAGAAGGTGGGAGAACTTGAGGCACAAATCTGTACACTGAGGAACATCAGGGAGGGAGAAAGGTTTTTAGATATGAAGGAAGAGGGGCTCCTGAGAGAACAGCAAGAGCTAGCAAATCCTAAGCAATAGGAAGGAAGTAACGAGGAACAGGTGGGTGAGTGGAAGAATGTGACCTTGAGGAGTAGGATAATCAGGAAACACAGCCAGTGGAGCTGCAAAATTGCTACCAGCCGCTTTTGATGGTGGAAGATCAGAATAGCACACTCCGAGATCAAAAGGATGTGACTGACATACAAACACCTAGGCAGAGAAGGAACCAAGCTATCCCACAGAGGAAGAGACGATTAGTGGTGGTTGGTGACTCCCTTCTGAGAGGGATGGAAGAAGTTGTGTGCAGACTCGACAAGGGATCTTGAGAGATTTGTTGTCTTTCTGGAGCATGTATCCAAGATGTGACTGAGAGAATTCCAAGACTGGTCAAAACCTCTGATCGCTACCCACTCCTGCTGATCCATGTGGGAACAAATGATATGGCCCAAAGAAACCTTGAATGGGTCTCCAAAGACCACGAGGCTCTGGGCAAGAAGGTGAAAGATCTGGGGGCACAGGTGGTGTTCTCCTCCATTTTACCTGTTGAGGGCCATGGAGCTGGAAGGGAGGACAGGATATTGGAGGTGAATGGCTGGTTACATAGATGGTGCTGTTGAGAGGGATTTGGCTTCCTGGCAATGGATGGGGTGCACCTTACAAACAATGGGAGGAATATCTTTGCTGGAAGACTTGCAAACCTGATCAGGAGGGCTTTAAACTGAGGCCATCAGGGGTGGGAAGAAAAAGCCTGATGTTGTGCAGCCTCCCCAACATTAAGTTCAAGAAAGGGAGTGACCAGAGAATAAATGAATGGGAGAGAGGTGAGTTCAGTAATTTTCAGGTAAATTCAAAGGGACCTATAGTAGGAAAGGATGTCTGTAATTTGAGATGTCTTTATACTAATGCACAGAGTATGGGAAATAAACAGGATGAACTTGAACTTCAAATATTGAAAAGTAGGTATGATCTGATAGGTATCACTGAGACTTGGTGGGATAAGTCTCATATATGGAGCACAGCGATTGAAGGATATACTTTGTTCAAACGGAATAGAATAAACAAAAAAGGAGGTGGGGTGGTACTATATGTCAAGAATGAATACACTTGCACTGAAATTCAGGATTTCGAGAGTTGCCCTGTTGAAAGTATGTGGGTAAAGATAGAGCGAGGGAAAAAAGAAGGGGATATTGTTATGGGGGTATACTACAGACCTCCAAACCAACTGGAGGAACTGGATGATACATTTGTACAACAGCTAGCTAAACTTTCACAGAGACAGGATGTGGTTATGGGAGATTTCAACTATCCAGACATTTGCTGGAAATCTAACTCTGCTAGATATGGGGCATCCCGCAGATTCTTGAATAGTCTTGTGGACAACTTCATCTCTCAGAAGGTGCAGGTGGGAACCAGAGGATCTGCTATCCTGGATTTAATCCTGACTAACAGGGAAGAACTGATTGATGAAGTGAACGTTGTGGGATCCTTGGGGAATAGTGACCATGTCAGCTTGGAATTTGACATAGAGAAGGATGTGAAACCAGGACATAGTAGGACTCGTATCCTGGACTTCAGGAAAGCTGTTTTCAAAAAACTCAAGAAAATTGTGGTGTATCCACAGAGAAACATGGGCGAAGGGCTACCATGTGCTCAGACCGGTTCTGACCGGTCCATCACGCGGCCAGGCTAAGGCTTGAGCTTCGTGTCTGGAAACAATAGAATGTAGGCTCCTCGCATTCTTCCAATCGAGGAGCCCGGGGTAATCCAATCAACTGTAAATAGCGAATCACGGGTGTTGTGTGTGTTTGGGGTGTGGGCTCACTGGGGATAAAAAGCCGGCCTGCGAGCCGGCTTAGTTGTCTTGTTCTTCAACTAATAAAGTATGTGAGAGCTGAAATCACTCGTCAGTCTCAGTACTTTTCAGAAATATTAGGTAGGATCCCATGGCTGGAAATGCTGAGGGGGAAATCTGTACAGGAAGGATGGGTGATGCTGAAAAATGAAGTGCTTAAGGCACAATCGCAAACTGTTCAGGTAAGAAAGAAAGGTGGAAAACAGGTAAGGAAGCCCAGGTGGCTGAACAAGGAACTCTCTGAAGAGCTGAGACGAAAAAGGGAAATGTACAGGAAATGAAAGGAGGGTCAAATTACTGAGGGTGAGTACAAGAAGCAGGTTTGAATCTGTAGGGATGGTGTCAGAAAGGCTAAAGCACAGATGGAGCTGAGGCTTGTGAGGGGTATTAAAAATAACAAGAAAGGTTTTTATGCTTATGTTCAGAGGGATGGAGAGAAAGTGGAATTACTCAACTCTCACTTTGTATCAGTCTTTAACCATAAGACGAGCTGTATACAAACTGAAGATGGCAGGGCATATGAAAGGAGGAGGAACTGCCAGTCCAGAGTAAGTAAGGAAATGGTTAGAGAGCATCTGGCTGCCTTAAATACTTTCAAATCTCCAGGGCCAGATGGCTTGCATCCCAGGGTGCTAATAGAAATTGCTGATGTTATTTCAGAGCCTCTGGCTGTAATCTTCGAGGTGTCCTGGAGTACTGGTGTTGTGCTGGAAGACTGGAGAAGAGCGAATGTTGTCCCAATCTTCAAGAAGAGAAAAAAGAAAGACCCAGGAAATTACAGACCTGTCAGTTTGACATCAATACCTGGAAAAAATGGGACTTTCGGTTTCGGCGGAGCGAATGGCAGCCACCTCTCGGGACGCTCCCGGAGGTGGTTAGCCCACGCGCAGTTTGGGGGGGTCTTCGCTTATGCGAAGGACCCTAGTGAGCCTTAGGTAAAGGCTCCGAACCGGGGGCGCTTGGGGAGTAGCCTCTTTGCCGGCAAATAGCTGGGAAATTGAGGCTTTCTCCCCGCCCCAATCGGCCCCGCTGCATCATGCCCGTAATGGGACTTAGCAACGCCACCGACTTCCAGGAGTGAATAAAGCGATCGAGTTAAAGTCAAATGGAAAGACTTGGCATCGAACCGTGAGATCTATTTTGAAGCGAAAATCCGAAACCCCCGCAAGCGTATAAGCGGATGGGAGGAGGGAGGAATCCCCACCCCCCTTGAGAAATGGGACTTATAAAAGAGAAGCGGAGGGGGTAAAGGGGAAAAAAGAGTTGGTGAAGATACCTTTGGGGAAACACTGAAGATTAAGAGTTTGTTAGTCTCCTGAGTGGCGCGGCACGAACTTTGATAAAGTAAACAATTAAAAAGATGTCCGCATTGAAAAAGGTCCCGCAGAAGCCGGAAAAGAAGGGGGGAGGGACTTCCGGTCTGAGCACCCCCCCACCGGAGTTAGCTGTCAATCAACAGAAAAGCGAGTCACTGCGCCCTCTGCTGGATCAAATGCAGAAAATCAGCGAAACTCTGTGTAACATGGAAAGTGTTCTCAACAGTCAACAAAAACAATTAACAGAAACATCAAAGAAGATGGAGGAGATTGCGCAAAAATGTTTGGTCTCAACGGAAGACACCAAGAAAATAAAGAAAAAGGTCAATAAATTAGAAAAACATCAGGATATGCAAGAAAAAAGAATTTTAATGTTACAGATGGAAAAATCAAATCGGACTCTCCGCTTTCAGGGCATCAAAGAAGAGGAAAAAGAGGATCTCAGAACTACATTGGCAAATGCCTTGGCACCTCTAACTGGCAGAGAAGCGTTGGAATTGAAAGAAGAGATGGATATGGCCTACAGAGCCTATTCAACCTTTACAAAGAAAAATAACCTGCCAGCAGAAGTGGTTGTCAAGTTCACAAAGCAGCGTACCAGAGATCAAATTCTGCGTTCAGTTTCAGCGATGCCCTTGAAAATTGGGGAGCAGACCATTAGAACTTTGAAAGATGTTCCCTATGAAATCCGTATGAAAAGAAAAGCATATAAAGGATTGACCACGTTTTTACAAAGACATCAGACAATTTACAGATGGTGCATTCCCGAAGGACTAATTTTTAAATATAACGACAAAAGAGAGAAGATAGACTCCGTCTTCAAAGCACAAGAATTTCTGAAGAGACACGCCAGTACAGAGGAAGATGCAGCACTCGCAATTTGGACAGATTCAAGCAGCGAGGAAGACAGCGATCCGGAAGAGGGAGGAGCTGGAGTGGGAGACAAGAAGCCTAAAGAGGGCCCATCGTACAACTTGAGAGATGTAAAAGGAAGATATGCAAAGAAGTAGTTCGTGGAACGTCAGAAAGGAGCTGATTAATAACTAACCCCAATGGACTTTACTAACTTTACTAACAGAGTTATTTTGGACTTTTGTAAGATGAAAAGAAGATCTTCCAACCGTGGTGGTTGCCAAAATCTGTAATTATACTAACTAAAACTAATTTTTTTAACAGGAAAAATTCACTCCACTCTTTTTCTTAATCCTTCTATATACCCTCCCCTTTTCTTTTTATAAAAAGTAATAAAATTCTCTCCTTTTTAGGAGAGTTTATTAAAAAAAAAAAATACCTGGAAAAATTCCAGAGTAGATTATTAAATGCTCTGTCTGTGAGCACCTTGAACAGAATGAGTTAAGTGGTAGTAGCCAGCATGAGCCCATTCGCGGGGAGGGCAGGATAGAAATTTAATTAATAAATAAATAATGTCACGCCAGACCAACCTTATCTCCTTTTTTTGACGGAGTTACTAAAATGGGTGACTCTGGCAATGCTGTGGATATAGTGTATCTAGATTTCAGTAAAGCATTTGACAAAGTTTCTCATGATATCCTTGAGGATAAGCTGGTTAAGTGTGAGCTGAATGGTGCAACCATTGGATGGATTCATGGTTGATTGAAAAATTGTACTCAACAAGTGCTCGTAAATGGCTCTGCGTCTACGTGGAGGGAAGTCTCAAGTTGAGTGCCACAGGTTTCGGTCCTGGGCCCAGTGTTGTTCAATGTTTTTATCAATGTTTTTATAAATGACCTGGAGGAAGATATAGAGAGGATGCTTATCAAATTTGCAGATGACATGAAGCTGGGTGGGATTGCTAATTCTGAAGAAGACAGAGTTAGGATTCAAAATGATCTAGATAGTCTGGAGCAGTGGGCTGAGACAAATAAAATGAATTTCAATAGAGATAAGTGCAAAGTCCTACATTTAGGTACAAAAAATCAAAGGCACAGATATAGAATGGGAGGGACTTGGCTTGACAGCAGCACATGTGAAAGGGATCTGGGTGTTCTAGTTGATCACAAGCTCAACATGAGCCTGCAGTGCGATGTGGCTGTGAAGTAAGCTAATGCAATCTTAGGATGCATTAACAGAAGCATTGCGTCCAGATCACGGGAGGTGGTAGTTCCACTCTGTTCTGCTATGGTCAGGCCTCACCTGGAGTTCTGTGTCCAGTTTTGGGCACCACATTTTAGGAAGGATGTTGACAAGCTCGAGCATGTCCAGAAGAGGGCAACCAGGATGGTGAGAGGGTTGGAATTCAAGTCTTACGAGGGAAGGCTGAAAGAGTTGGATATGTTTAGCCTGGGAAAGAGAAGACTTAGAGGGGACATGATTGCAGTCTTCAAATATTTGAAAGACTGTCTTGTAGAAGATGGAGCAGATCTATTCTATCTTGCTCTGGATTGCAGGACTAGATCTAATGGGTGGAAATTATAAGGGAACCGTTACCGGCTAAATATCAGGAGAAACTTCCTAACTGTAAGAGTGGTTGAGCAGTGGAACAGACTGCCTCGCGAGGTGGTGGATTCTCCTTCGCTGGACGTTTTTAAGCGGAAGCTGGACGACCATCTTTTGGGTATGTTGTAGGGCTATCTTTCAGCTATGCTCCTGCAGAGTGCAGGGGGGTTGGACTAGATGACCTGGAAGGTCCCTTCCAACTCTAACTTTCTATGATTCTAAGAACCCTTGGGTGTATGCCATCAGGACCTGGAGACTTATTGCAAGGACCTACACTGGGCGGATGAGGAATCTACCAGGAAGAAGGGACACCTGGGCTTTGGGGATGAGTCAGCAAAAGCAGGCAGTTAAAAGGAAGAAGAGGAGGAGATTGGATTTGTACCCTGCCCTTCATTACCCAAGGGAGTCTCAGAGTGGCTTACAATCTCCTTCCCCTTTCCCTCCCCACAACAGACACCCTGTGAGGTAGGTGGGGCTGAAAGAACTCTGACAGAAACTGCTCTTTTTCAAGAACAGCTGTGCCAGAACTATGGCTTGCCCAAGGTCATCCAGCAGGTGCAAGTGAAGGAGAGAGGAATCAGACCTGGTTCTCCCAGATTAGAGTCTACATACTTAACCACTACACCAAACTGGAGCACTCTGAGCAAGTCTTGATGTGGAAGCGACTTTGCACACCATCCCCTCTGTGAGCTGACCCACTCAGTGAACGGAGTGCTACCTTGCCTTGCTGCCTTGCACCCTGTCCTGTTTAACCTGTGCTTGTTTTCCCAGCTAGAAACCCAGACCCTATATCCTGTCCTGGCTCTCAAGCTTTGGACCTTGAACTCCAGACCCTCCTTCCCCCTCAACCTTTGGACTGAACCTTTGGCTCTCTGATTAGTAAACCATGCTCTTGCAGTCTGTTTTTTTTGTTACTGTTGGTGTTTGTACATCCCAGAAACCCTGGGTAGAGTAAAAGCACCAGGCTCTGCCCTGAACATGACACCAGGTCTTGAGACTTGCTCAGAACCAAGTCCAACCTCTCTGGCCAGTGCACAGTAATCTATGATATCTAGGAATCTTATTTCTACAGCATGACTCTAGCACATGTCTACCCAGTCAATGTGAGGGCTGTTGATGTCTCCTAGTATAAAAAATTATCTGCTTTAGTCACCTCCCTTATTTCCTTCTCCATCTCAAGATCAGCCTCAAGGGTTTGATCAGGTGGGCAATGGTACACACCCACTTTTATGTAACTCTTAGGGCCCAGTATTTCCACCCGTATTGCCTTGTGTATGTCACTTCCTAATAAAGGACTCAAAGCAACCCTTGTTTGGACCACAGGAACTTTATGGATTACTAGGAATAAGGCCCATTGTGGAAATAAATACAATGAGCTCTAGAAAGAGGCTCTGGCTGGGTGCCCCACTCCTGGGCACTCAGTGTCAATTTGCTGTGGTGACCGCAGCAGGGTATAATGGCACAGAGTCCACCATTTTCTCCAGAAGAACTGATCTCTGCTACCTGAAGAACAGTTGTAATTTTGAGTGATCTCCAGCCTTCACCTGGAGATTGGCAACAATGGTTCCCTGGGAGGGACTGGCTGGTTTGGAGGGTGGAGTCTATGGCATTGTACCTGTCTGAGGTCCCACCCCTCCTGAAACCTCACCCTCTCCAGGCTCCATCTCTCAAAACTCCAGGAATTTCTCACCTGGAGCTGGCAAGCCTATCTCCTTCCCAGCTAATCATCAACCTACCTTTATTTTCTCCTCACTTTTCAGCTTTCCAACACCCCCATCTGCAGCCTCTACCATGCTCTGAAGCCCCAACTGCAACGTCACATTGGCTGTCATACAGGGGCCATCTTAGCAGGATATAAGGAGACAGAGTCCACCGTTTTCTCCAGGGGAACTGATCTCTGCCATCTGGAAAGCAGCTGTAATTCTGAGTGATCTTCAGCCCTCACCTGGAGATTGGCAACAATGGTTTCCCCCAACAGGCACTAAGGGGGAATGTATTTTACCTCAGAACACATTTTACCTGAGAACAGCAACAGCAAACTGTTTAGAATGTTAGAGACAAAGGCCAATGAGGCCGCATATGCAAACAACCTCTGTGTTCCGAGGCAAAGGCCAATCAGGCCACATATGCAAATGACCTCTGTGTTCTGACTGGCTATGGGGGGGGAAGGAACAGCAAACTGTTTAGAATGTTGGAGGCAGGACTCAGGCAAAGCAGCCAGTGGATAGGGAGACCCTTTGAATGACGGATCAGGGAGCGAACTGATTTCAGAGCATGTTGGAATGCTCAGGGGAGTCCATGACCAAAACAGAATTATATATATTATGGATTATTAGTCAAAATGCCAGTAATCGATAATGCTAAGCTGCATATTTTTAGTTATGCAAATGGGCTTTCTGACACAGTCTATCTGAATTTGACACAGCTTGGCTTTTTAGTTAGAAAAGTTTGTTGACCCCTGCCTTAGAGCATCTTCTCTTTTTTGGTATTTTTATTTTTAAAAATATTTATTTATTTATTATTTACATTTCTACCCTGCCCTCCCCACAAACAGGCTCAGGGCGGCTCACAACAAGGCACAGAGTGCCGATACATATGTGCATTCATGTGTGTGTCTGGATGTGTGTGCACCTGGAAATCATGGTGACTTCTGGTGACTGACCCCTACTGGGGGCCTGGAGGATATTCAGAGAGGTGGCTGAATAAGGCCTGCCCCTGTCTCCCAACTGCTGGTATTCCAAGAAGGTTTCCCATCCAAGTGCTTGTCAGAGTCAATCCTGTTTAGCTTCTGTGATCTGATGAGATCCGGCTTGCCTGGGCTGTCCAGGTCAGGGTGCCTTAGAGCATTTTCAAGCATGAGGCTTAAATAGCCTTGGAACTTCTTCTGAAGCCTCAGTTGCTGCCTTTCCACTATTCTGTGATAATTTTAATGAGGAGGAGAGGCACTTGTGCTGCAAATGATCATTCCAACAATGTAAGCTGTACATTCACATTATAAGTGAACTGTAACCAGAACTGCTTTCAGTCTCATGCATGAAAACACCCAATCTTTGCTGTGGAGCTGGCAGGGCTCTATAGCAACAAGTGGTACCATGTCTCCAGTAAGGCCTGGTGGAGAGAATGAACTCTGTTCATCTTTGGATGGCTTTAGCCATGAGTCTCTCATGTACATAAATGTATCAAGCTGCTATTGGTCCATCTTGTTCAATACCATCTTCTCTGACAGGCAACATCTCTCTAAGAATTCAGGTAGGGATGATTTCCAGCCCTGCCACCAAGCTATGCCTCTCCTCAGTTTAACCTCATGGTATGATTATCAGGATGAAATGCCACTGAGATCCTGGAAGGCGAAGAAGAGGACATAATGACACTCTTCAATATTTACAGAAAGCATCACTAGGCCAGAGCATAGGCATTGTGGGTAATTTGTAAACAGAATGCTGGACTAGTTGGGCTTTGATCTGTTCCAGCAGTGAAATCTTTGTATTCTACTGGAAAGCTGGTGAGATGTCCAACCGAATCTCTAGGCTCCCTACCCTTGATTCTTCTTCCCCTTTTTTCAGTATTTATGAAGAATATCATCATTTTACAAAGGGCCCTTTTAATGGCAAAAGAACTAGCTCAGGCATTGGCTGGTTTATCAGCTCTGATCATTGTCAAGGGATTAGGAATTTGGCATGCAGAATGTCTGACTTGACCTGTCTTTGATGATATTTCTAGAATGTATCCATATTTCACTCCAAATGTTTCCACTCATGAAATTGAAAACTTTTCTTAGTACAAACCCAATGATATTAAAAGGTGTTTTGGGGAAACTATAGAGTGAGACAGTTCCCCACAGTGTTGTCACCTTCTTGAATCAGGACAGGCAGGGTATTCTAAATTGCAATAGTTTTTATTTGTCAAGCATCTACCAATCAAAGCATTTGTATATTATTTCTAAAAAAGCCTTTCATGAATTTTTTTTTCAAACAATGCACTAAGGATAATGTCTCCTTTGAGTGACTTTTTTTGAAGCAAAATGCAATTTTGGGAATACTCCAGTTCCTTTCTGCAGAACTGGCTAAACTCGCTTTCAATGAATAATCAATCTTCAGCATGAGATAATCTACCAATTATTTATTTAACTCAAGTGCAGCAGCACTAGACAAAATAAAGCTGGTGGTGGAATTTATACGCTTGAGGGAATTTTGCAATTCCTTTGGGCTAGAAATTAACCACATTTGGCATTAAATTAAAATCCCTCTGCATTCATTGATTTGTAAACCAAAGTTATTTCCAAATCTTCCTGAAACTCAGTATTACCAAAGGTCACAATGAAGGATCAAGTGAGAGAGGTTAACAGTGGGTATCTGATCCTTTCCAAATCTGGGGCTAGTGTAGTATAGTTCTAAAAGAGTTGGGCTAGGACTGGGAAGACCCAGGTTCAAATCCTCACTTATCATGAAATTCACTGAGTGACCTTGGGGCGTTCACTCTCTCACCGGCTAACCTACCTTACATGGCTGTTGTTGGAAGATTAAATGGATGAGTATAGGAACCATGTATGCTGCAGATTTGAACCCCTTGAAGGAAGGGTAGGGTAAAAACTCATACTCAAATAAATTCAACTCTTCTCTCCCTCTCTCTCTCTCTCTGAACGAAGAACTTGTCCATAAACCAGCCTTATTCGGCTCCTCTTTTAGTTCTATCCTGAGCACCCTTCTAAATCCATTGATGTCCAGGGTCTTGTTGGTAAGAGAAGGCCATCAAGTCACAGCTGACTTATGGGGTTGACCCCATATGGTTTTCAAGGCAAGAGAAGAACTGGAGTGGCTTGCCATTGCCTGCCTTTGCATAGCAACCCTGGACTTCTTTGGTAGACTTTGACACAAGTACTAACCAGGGACGACCCAGCTTAATGTCTGAGATCTGACGAGATCAGGCTAGCCTGGGCCACCCTGGTTAAGGCATGAGCTTAGGAGGATTACCTCAATCTAGAACTGCACTGCTATGATCACTGCCAGAAACATTTTCATGCACTTCTGTGATGCCCCATTAAAACAACAAAAGTATGTGGTATTTGCTGTATATCCTAAAGCACACAGTAGCACCATAGATGACATCCTATGAATTCAGTGGTAAAAGGGAATCAAATTTCCTGTGTCTGGATAAACATAAACAATCCTCTGAGACCTTAACATAATTCCTGGAGTGTTGCATGCTCAGATCTCTCATTGGCATTTTATCTCGGTGTAAATTAAGAGAGATTTAATCCCCCCCTGCGGTGTGAGTGTCTCTGGCTTGCCGCATATTGACTTCTAAATCATAAACAGGGGCCAGCAGAATGCTGAATCACAAGTGGGCTGATTCTTTTCAGGTGAATACAAAGACACACAGAGAACAGCAATAGCTTACCATATACTTCTGGTAAAGCCCTGGATGGTCCTGACAAAAGGTGAGGAGAAGAGTGCCACATTTCCATGCCAGATCAGAAATCCAGGGATGCAGTGGTAAAAATGGCTCTTTGTGCTTAACTGGGTGGTACAGAAAACCAGACCTTCTGTGACCTCCCTTCTGTGACCTCTCTTCAGTGAGGTTCTGTGGCTTCCAGGAGTGGCATTCTTTTATATCCCTTTTCTTCTCTGCTTGCAAACACAGAGGCATCCACCCACCTCCTCCCCTGCTTTTCTCCCCAAGAAGCAAAACCCATACTTGTCTCTTATACTTCAGGGGAAAACCTGAGGGCCATTGCTGAGTAGGCAGATGTTTGGAAATGGGATAGGATCATCATAGAGCATCTGCTTTGTATATAGAAGATCCCAAGTTCAATCCCTGGCATCTTGAGTTAAAAACACTAGTTAATAGGTGTTCTAAGACCCTGGAGAGCTGCTGCCAATCACAGCAAACAAACTGACCTTTGTAGGCAAGTGGTCTCGTTCAGTGCAAGGCAGCTGCACTTGTATATGAAAGAGTTAAATATCATTCACTTTCTCCAGGCCTTCCCCTCCCCCAACAATCTATAGCTGCTTTACGTGGCAAATGGAGGGGAAGAGAGAAGAAAGAACCATCTTCCCTTATTTCCAAGAAAATGTGTTTGGGATCAGAATATGGCTGTGTTCACACACACTAAATAATCCACTTCCAATTCACTTTCAGTGCACTTTCAAACTGGATTTTGCCAGTTCACACAGTAAAATCCAGTTTGAAAGTGCATTGAAAGTGGATTATTTAGTGTGTGAACACAGCCTATGTCTCACTAAGATTTTGGCCCATTAGAACCTACCCAAAGAAGTACCCAGTTTCATCCATGTGCAAACGTGAAAACTAGCCTGGACAACATTCTAGAAGTATACATGACCTCATTCTAAAACCTTTTCTGGCCTTCGGGCAATTGTCAATTTCTGTAACACTGGTTTTACCCTTGTCTTTGGCATTTTGCTCTAAAGCAGCCAGCCAATGTGCAAAGTTGGCTCATCTTCCTTTTAAAAAAATTCACAGCATCGCAAGTTGTAACTAAAGGTCACTTGAGATAACAATTTCTGGCCCTCAGGGCAGGGGTTATGCCTAAACACACACTCACACAAAGCCTGCCCAAAATGTGAAGGCACTGTAGCAATTAACTGGTTGGTTGCATCTCACTATCTGGAACCGGTGGACACACACTTCAGAATCCATTCTTGCATACCTTGTTCTGTTCCCGTGCCTCAAAGGAGTTTTCCCAATGGTCCCAGCAGAGAGAGAGAAAATGACAATAGCAAGTGGACTTGAAAATCTCCCTTTCAATTTTTTGTTTGTTCTCAGGCTGGTAAGATTCTCTCACACTTTATCAGGATCACGAAACTGACCCAGGGTCAGATTCTGTGCTTTGAAGCTGCCTTGAGCACTAGATCTTGGGTGCAACGTCCAGTAGGGTTTTGGCCCCAAGAGAGGTTTCTAATAACCTGGCCTTGCAACTGGAAATCTGGTGTGGTGTAGTGGATCAAGTGTCAGGGTAGGAGCTGGGAGACCCAGGTTCAAGCCCTCCCCCTGCCATGAAGCCCATTGGGTGGCCTTGGGTCAGATATTCTCATTCAGCCTAATCAGCTCCACAGGGTTGCCTGGCCCCACTGCTGGACCTCCTGATGGCACCTGGTATATTTTGGCCACTGTGTGACAGAGTGTTGGACTAGATGGGCCATTGGCCTGATTCAACATTGGCTTCTCTTATGTTCTTATGAAAATCAAACAGAGGAAGCAAGAATAATGTGCGCTACCCCGAGCTGCTTGGAGAAATAAATAAATAAATAAATGCATTGTTCCATCTTTCCCTCCCATCAGGTTTGATGGGACTTTTTGCTAATTTATAACATTACACACCCCAGAATCAATATTAGTTTCTGGCAAATAAACTCATAGTTACACAAACATGGTTATGACAGTGTTACTTATCATAAGAGGGCTGTGGAGTCTCCCCAGCAGCTTTTCAATCAGCCACTAATGTATGGTAATGGCAAGTGGGTTTTGAAATGCAGGCTGGTTATCAGAGTGGCCTTGTGATGACGGTCTTAAATGAATTAATATTTGTGCAGCCTTTCTACTGTATCACTTCCATGTATGTTAAACTGGGGAAATGGAATTTCTAAATTTGCAAGGGGTTCGTTTGTCTTCACAGGAATATGCTTTTCTTTGCCCACACAGAGACTTACAAAGCAAAAGGCATATGTGATAAAGAAGCAAGACACCGATAGCATGAATGTCATGGAGATAGCAACAGCTGTCTGCATGAAACCAAGGAGCAGTTTCTATGCAGTGGAGGAAAAAAAATGCACCACATCAGTGCTAATCTGAAATGAAGGGAGCAATCCTAAATAGGTCTACTATTGCATCACTTTAATAGTCTAATGTGATTAAATAGACAGTCTTAGGAAAGTCCCTTTAGGATTGCAGCCTGGATTTCAGTAGTTCAGAAGTGCCAAGGTAAGTAGATTTGCACAACCTTTTTTTGGCCATCAGGTGACTTTTGCATTGGGTGGTAGTTCATGTGCATCATGGTTTTTTTGAAGGGTTCAACAGATATCTTGATTCCGAACTATGCCTTTTGAGCAGATTACAAGTTAAGTTGTCCTTCAGTCTGGATACATGTTGAACCTTTCAAAACCTTGACATACATGTCAATTGCTACTGAAAGGCTGCATCAAAAAAGGGGGGGGGTATACCTCATGGTGGAAAAGGCAGTCTTTGGACTCTGTCCTTGGTGCAGCACTGACAACACCAGATGCTGAGAGAAACAACGAAATATGAAATGCAGCTCAGTTCTCCATCATGCAAACTGGTTTTAGAACCAGAGACTAATGCAGTGAGTCGTTTAGACTTAGTTCACTGGGTGTGCTTCTGCTCATGTTTGTGAGACTGGCCATAAGAGACTTCACTTTATAGGCATAGTAGTCCCTTAAATTGACAGAAGGGACCACTTTCATCCCATCGTCAAAATCACAGCTCCTCATTGCACTCTCTAGCTGCTTTTGGCGCCTATAAAAATGGGAGAATTTGTTGAAGATGAGCGTGATGGGAAGGACTACGACCAGGATGCCAGCTAGGATGCAGGCAGAAGCAGTCAGCCTGCCTGCCGTGGTCACAGGGACAACGTCTCCATAGCCAACTGTGGTCATGCTAACTGTAGCCCACCACCAGCAAGCGGGGATAGTTTCTAGGCCTCTGTTTTCTTCCTTTTCAATCGTGTAGGCCACTACAGAGAATATAGAGATCCCAACTGAGAGGTACAGCAAGAGAAGCCCCACCTCCCTATAGCTATACTTGAGAGTGGCTCCGAGAGATCTAAGGCCTGTTGAATGTCTAGCAAGTTTTAAGATGCGGAATATCCTCATGAGTCTCAGGACCTGGGCTACTCTGCCTAAGTTAGCTAACGCGGGGCTACTTTCCACCACCAAGTTAACTATTAAGGTGATGTAGAATGGAAGGATGGACATGAGATCAATCAGGTTTAGTGCATGCTTAAAAAACTTCAAGAAGTCCGGTGCAACTGCAAATCTGGCCACCAGCTCAAAGGTGAACCAGGCGATGCCAAAATGTTCCACAATTTCGAATCGGGGGTCTTCTTCAGTGCTCCCGTTGCTGCGGACAATCTGGAAGTCTGAGAGGCTGTTTAAGCACATGGTGACAATGGACCCCAGGACAACCATGATGGAAAGGACACTAAATATTCGGCTCAGGACAGAATAGCCAGGGTTGTCTAGAGCAAGCCACAGCTGCCGCCTGACTTTTCCAAATGGTTGCTTGTCAAACTTAGCAGCATCATTGTAGAAAGCCAAGATCTCATCAAAGGAAGAAGTGGTGCTTTCCTGGTCACTGTGGTCTTCCCATTTCTCTTGATCAGGTTCCATTTTTCTTCCGTGGTAGCTGTAACTGCAGCAAGAGTCAATGAAGAATTCATTGATCCCCCAATATTCAATCTCCTGGCTGAAGGAAAACACACAGAGCTCGCCCATCACATGAAGCTTTCCAGTGTTATAAAAATGCAACACATATGGGAAAAGTTCGGGGTTCCTGTCAAAGTAGAACTCGTTCTTGGTGTCATCGTAATCATCACAAAGCTCTAGAATCGACTCCTTTGAATGGCAACTAAGCAGCTTGCCCAGCCTGGTTTCCGGGAACCTCAACAATGTGTTCGATCTCATCTTTTTCTTAAAGCCCCCAACATTGATGCTGATCTCATTGTCTTCAAAATCAACATCTGATAAATCCCTCAGACTCAACCCCGTCATGGTGAGTTCCTTCCAAAGCAGTGTGGTACAGGGGAAGAGGACCTAGAGAATAATTAAAGGAGGCAATCAGAGTTAATGGGTGTATAGGGGAAACGATACCTATTTAATATGGATCTAAGGCATTTACACACAGCAACCTACACCCCTTTAGAGTGTCACACACCATCTCCCTCCTCTGAGAGACAGCTTTTGTTGTGAGCTGGAGGTGCTGGGTTCACTAATTCACAGTGAATCACAAATTAAGAACTTGCCTTCTCTTACACCTTCCTATCTGTCTCCCTCCTCCTTTGACAATGCCCTGTGACACAACGCCAGGCTCAGCTCCCTCCTGGACCAAGAGTGGAAATAGGGCAGAGCTGGAATTGAATGGTTGGGTGGGCCGTCGAAGCATGCTCCAGGTGCGATGCTGGCAGGGCCGGCCCCCCCACCCCCGAATCTGTAGCGCTGGCGAGAGGATTGAGGGCGACTCCCCTCCGCTCCTTTCCCTTTAGGTGCAAAGTAGACGCCTCTCAGTCATAACAAAGAACTACACGAGCCTGTTGTTCCCGACGGCCAACCCCACCCCAGACGCGACAAAAAGAGTTACCTCCCCCTCCCCACCCCGCAAACACACACAGACTCCTCCACCTCCCCTCTCACCTCAAGAGCTGCGGTCGTGACCCGGCCGGGGAGCGTCCGACTTGCCCGGAATCCTGGCCAGCATCGCCGGGGCGGGGTCCCTCTTTCGTCCTGGGCGGCGGGAGCGGGTCGGTCTTCTCCTCACCTTGGCGCGATGGAGGCGGGCGGGCGGGCGGGCGAGCGGCCGTCCCTGGGAAGAAGAGAAAGCGGGCGGCGGGGACCCGCCAACCGCCCCGGAGTTGAGCGGAGGCTCCTCCAGGCGAAGCCGCGGCGGCGCCCTGGTGCTGAACGGACAGCTCCCCTCTCGCTCTCGCTCTCTCCCGCCGCCGGCGCCGCGCCTCCCTCGCTCAGCTCTAGGCAGGCGCCGCTGCAGCAGCGGCTGTCATGATGGCGACCACCGGCAGGCAGCCCCTCGCCCTCGAAGCCCCCCTGCTGGGCGCCGCCTTCCCCCGCCCCTCGCCGCCGAGAGCGACCTGCGCCGGGAGCAACAGCCGGCGGGACGGGCGCGCAGCCGGGCTTCCGTGTGCCAAGCCCAGGGGGCTCACTCAAGAGGGTCCAGCCCCCTGGCTCCCTGCCCGCGACTGAGCGGCAGTGGGTGCTCTATCCGGGGAATGTCCTCCCTGCACCCACCCCCTCTCTCTCTCTCCCCCCTTCCCTCCCATTCCAGTGCAGCATGCCAAGAGCCCTACAGCCGCCCCCTGCCAGGGAAGAAGGCGCCGCCCCCTTCTTCCCGTGTCTTCCTCACGATCTCCCCACGCCTTGTCGAAGTTCGCAAGGAACCTCGTGTTGGTGTTGCCCAGGGAGAAGAGGTGGCTCTTAAGATGGGCATGGGTCGCTTGGAGCCGCAAAGGCGGCAGGGGATGTCTGTGGCGTGCTCTCTCGCCTACTATCGATCAGTGCACCGGCGGAAAATGGGTGTGTTGCATGGAGCCAGCTGCAAGCAGATCCGTTGCTTTCCAGGCAGCGGTGAACGGGAGGAAGGGGGCTCTCTCCGCAAGGTGCTGAGACCGGCTGCTGCCTGAGGCGTGCCTCTCCCCCCACCCCCAGCCCGAGGCTACGCAGCTCTTCCAGCAGTCGCCCCTTTGCTCCGGCACAGAGAGCTACAGAGCGGTCATTCACAGGCATCCCTCTGGCCCTTTGTTGCTCGGGAGACTTGCTGATGCTGGCCGCCACCGAGCCTAGCCTGCTTCCAGCGAAGCAGACTCCGACGCCCAGGTAGTGACCTGAATGCCTGGCGAATGCCTTCCCGTTGTAGCGAAAAGAAATGTCAAGCAGATTTCTTTCATAATTCTAGGACTTGCAGGATGGGGGCAAGGGAGGGAATCACCCAATGAAATTTATTCTCATTAGCTTCAGAATGGGCAGAGAGAAACTCTGTTCCCAGAAGTCATAATTAAAACAGTTCTCTGCTCCAGAATAATATGGTGGCCACTGGTTCAGTTGGGTTTTCCAAAGGGTGAGATGAATTCAGAGTGGTGAAGTCTATCCACATCTATTAGTCATGATAGCTAAATGGAGCTTCCATGTAGAGAGGCAATTGCTGGTAAACAGCAGGTAGAGAAGCAATAAGGCTGTTGCGTTGATGAGGGGGGGGGGCTTATGTGACCACCGCTGGAGACAGAATGCTGGGATGGGTGGGCCCTCTTCTTGCTTGAACTAGAGTCACGCTTTCTTGTCTCTCTTTCCTAACTGTACTCCTCTTTCTTTCTTTAGAGAGGCAGACAAGCAGAGAAATCTTTTTAGATAGTAATCATGAGAACTGCTGAGGGGAAACTGTTATCTATGGAGACCGGATAAATGTACAATTCAGCTATGAAATGTACATAGATTCATAGTGGGAACTGAAAGCCTTCATGGTGGAGATCATGGATTTGTTTTCTCCGTTCTCCCATATTAACAATATTCACATGGAGCATAAAGAGCATGCCAGTTCAGATGGTCTTCCCACTGGCTTATTGGTGCTTGGATGAGAGTATCTGTAGGACCACTGGAAACAATGGCTTCAGCAGAGTCCCTGCAAAATTAAGTAGGTTGGATCCAGTGGATCCCTTTCACGGGCAGGTGTGCCTTCCTCCAGTAGCAGTCTTCCCCTGATGTTTGATGCTCTGCCAAGAATCTTGTATCAAGGGAAGGTTTATTCCATAGGAAGGAAGGATCACCACTAGCGGAATGGATCCACAGGATCCAACCAGCTGATTCCAGCCTTATAGCAGCTTAGTGGAGACTAGAGTACATTTCCTTTCCCAAGAAATTCATTGTCTTATCCAAGTCTTCAAAATGAATTTTTAACTCTGCTGAGAGTGGGAAGGAGGGAGGGGATGGAGAGAGCAGGGTTCAGGTTTCATTCAGCAGTGTACACCTGTCTGAAGAAGTATATGCAGGGAAACCAGTGGGCTCAACATGCTCTTCAGTTTCTAGTGTACTACTCAGTTCACCAGAATGTGTTGGCCTTGGATGTAAAAGGCTCAAAGTGGATAGAAATCCTTCCGTTTTCTCTGTTCCTCCCAGCCCTTCTGTGCTCAGCTTTCCATCAGTTAAGAGGAGAACGAACTTTAACAGTGGAGCCATCAAGTGTAGATCAGCTCGATTGGAGTCCAGCAGCACTCAGAGACCAGGGTACAGGCTTTTGGGAGTCACAGCTCCTTTCAAGGGATATCCTTTCACCAAGTATCTGATGAAGAGAGCTTTAATTCTTGAGAGCCCACCCCCTGAAAATCTTGTTGGTCTCCACAGTGCTGGACTTGAATTTAGCTCTTCTACTGCAGACCAACATGGCTGTCCTCTGAAACTACCTTCCTATTTAGATCCTAACTGATGACAATCGAGAAAGACACAAATTGGTTCACATGATTACCTGCCAAGGGTACTTCCCTGTGCTGGAGGGGCAGGGATGTGACCCCCCTCTCCACCCTAATATGCAATGGAGTGGCTCTTTACAGAGGAGTCTGCCTCATTGCTCCCTGTCGAGGGGAAAGTCTCCTATGGATCTGGTTTCCACATGGAGTATCTGCATTGCGTGTTATACTATGTGTGTATTGGAGAGGGCGCATGCAACCACTTGTCTGTCTTGGGCCAGGGGTTGTTGGCTAGGTAAGCATGTGAGCTGGCCATATTCTCTTGGTCACCAGAATTAATTTCTGTATTGATACAGAGTAGGTGAAAGAGTTCGCATATATCAGACCAGACGTGTTCCTTCTTTGTAAATTATCCAGACACACTGTGACCTTTCTCAGTGCATCTCACGCAATGACTCATAGTTCTTTTGTATACTTCACTAGCTGAGTACACAGTAAGAGGATGATCCTGGTAGAACAGCAATGTGACGGGGGTGGCAAAACAGACCCAACCAAGCTCAACAGAAATTCCCACAACTGGAAATGGCCCTTTTGTTTTTTTGTTTTTTCTTGCTCCCTGGACTCCTTAGTTTGCTTGATCCTGTTGCAGACCTGTGAGGCAATCCCTTGCTTTTAATAATTGTTCCACTCTTGAGGATCATTAAGGCTTTCTGACTGTCCATCTGGTGGGCATACTGTAAAATCCCAGACTGTCCATTAAGCAACAGAGTCCATTATGCTTTAGATCTTATCAGGCAACACGTTTCAAAAGGATTCCACCTGATAGTCTACACACATTCACACACACACACACACACATACAAAAGGTCTTTAAACCCCCTTTCCTGTGCTTTAAAGAATATTTTGCATTCTGCAGCTGTCCAACCTTATAAAATCTGCAGTCCTGAAAAGGATTTACTTGCATGGAAAGGTTCTATGGAAATCAATAGGACAAAGAGAACTTAGACTCTCCAAAGCTTATACCCTGGAAATCTTGTTGGTCTTTAAGGTGCTCCTGGGCTCAATCTTTGCTGTATGGAAATCAGTAGAATTTCTTTCTAAGAATTTATTTAGTACTCCCCCCCCCCGCGAGCTTATTCGAAGAATGCATAGGGCAGGGGTGGCCGGACTTGCTTAACGTAAGAGCTACGTAGAATAAACATCAGATGTTTGAGAGCTGCAACACATGAACAAATATTATACATTTTTACTGGGAAATATGCAGATTTGCTTTTTATTAACATTAAATGAGACTGCCAAAAATAATAACAAAAGCGGTAAAAGCAGATATTGATAATGATATTTATTTGTCCAATGATATTTGTTTGCTAATGTTATTTAGCTTCCCCAGCCACCCTGCCTGGAGCCACACAATATGTGTGAAAGAGCCGCGTGCGGCTCCCGAGCCACAGTTTGGCCACCCCTGGCATAGGGGCAGGCATTGTTCTTCCCCCTTCCATTTTATTTTCACAACCCTGTGGAGTTGGTAAGGCTGAAAGAGGCTGGCCCCAGGTCATCCGGTAAGATTCAAGGCAGAATACGGATTGGAAGCTGGGTCACCCAGGCCCTAATCTAGTGGTCTAACCATCACATCACACATGATTATGGTTCTGAAATATTTGCATTAAATTTTTTTTATATAAGCTTGAAATGTTATTGTTTCAAGGGCTTTAACAGTCCTGGCTAGATGTACCTATTAATCCTATCATGTATACATCCCTGAGGGTTTTCCTTCTACTTTCTTCCTTATTCTGATCAGCTGTAGCAGATGGAGTTTCACTAAACCAGACCTTGCACTTGACTAGCTTCGAAGGGCTGCGGTGAGGAGGCACCCTGGAATCTCGTCCCTAGTATGCAGGAGTTGCTGCATTAAAACTGTGTGGTTTGGATTCGCACGGCAAACATCTCTTGATGCTGCACATATCAGTGGATGAGACAGTAGGTCAGCCAGGTCAATCCAGGGACAATCCAATCCGCAGTCGGTTGGGTGCTACTCATTATGGCAGATCAACAGATGATTCCCCAGAACTGCTCCAAGAGAAGAGAAAATAACAAAACAAGTTATAGAGCCCTTTAAAGAAGCAGAGTGGGAGGGTTTTTTTTCGCTTATGGTGTCAATGGCTATGGAAATAAACACAGAAGCAAATGATATTGCACAGACATGCTCATGCCTGTTGATTTGAATGGATTTAAACAGAGCTCCTTCTGTGTGGGACTACAGCCAACCGGCAGTCCAGTCATGCACCCTCCCATCGGTCACCGTGCGGAGCTGGAGCTTGTTTTGAATTTGACAAGAATTGTTGTTTTCAACAGAGGTCTGCCTTGATTAAGTCATCACAAAAGAGTGCTTCACTTGCAAGGGGTTTTATGCTGACTGAACATGAGGCTGGGACTATACTCCTTTCCTCTGGGCTTGTTGATCTCCACTGTGATTGAATTATGTTTACTTTGACTGGTTCATGCTCAGCTATTGAGGCCTCACAATGAGAATGGAATGAAGCTGTAAGTATTATTATTGTTGTTGTTGTTGTTAGAAGTAGTAATTAATTAATCAATCAATTAATATAACTCCAAGCATATTATTTATTTATTTATATGCTTCTTTTCTTTCCAGTTGTAATCCAAAGGGGCTTGCAACATAATTTCCCCCTCCTCTTTTCTAGCCTTACAGTGATTCTGTGAGGTAGGGTAGGCCAGGTAAGCAAGTAAGTAACTATTGTTGCCAGCCTCCAGATGCGACCTGGAGCACTCTTGGAATTACACCTTGTCTCCAGACTACAGCAATCAGTTTTCCTGAACGAAATGGCAACTTTGGAGGGCAGGCTGACATCATGTCCCCACTGGGCTCTTCTCCTCCCTAAACTCTTCCTTCCCTGGGCACCACCCCCAGATCTTCAGGAATTTCCCAAGCTAGCATTGGCAAACAGCCCAACATCATCCTGTAAGCTTCCATGGTAGAGTGGGGATTTGCCATGGAGCCTGGGTCTTCCACTTCCAAGTGGGACACTATAATACACCCTCTTACTGAGGGTGACAGAGGAGAGCGCAAAAGTTGGCTTGAAACTCAACATCAAAAAAACTAAGATCATGATATCCGGCCCCATCACTCCTTGGCAATCATGGAAGCAGTGACAGACTTCACGTTCCTGGGATCCAAGATCACTGCAGATGGTGACTGCAGCCATGAAATTAAAAGATGCCTGCTCCTTGGGAGGAAAGTGATGGCAAACCTAGACAGCATAATAGAAAGTAGAGACAGCACCCTGCCAATGTAAGTCTGTATGGTCAAAGCAATGGTATTCTCAGTAGTAATGTATGGCTGCGAGAGCTGGACCATAAGGAAGGCTGAGCACCGAAGGACAGATTCTTTAGATCTGTGGTGCTGAAGAAGACTCTTGAGAGTCCCTTGGACTGCAAGGAGATCAAATCAGTCAATCCTAAAAGAAATCAACCCTGACTGTTCCCTGGAAGGCCAGATACTGAAGCTGAAGCTCAAATACTTTGGCCACCAAATGAGAAGGGAGCACTCATTGGAGAACACTCTGATGCTGGGAAAGATTGAAGGTCAAAGAAGAAGGGGACGGCAAAGGATGAGATGGTTAGAAAGCTTTATCAGTGCAATGAACATGAAGCTGAGCAAACTCTGGAGGACAATGGAAGACAGGAGGGCCTGGTGAAGAGTTGGACTCGACTGTGCAACTGAACAACAACAGTACTACATTGGCTGTCTACACCATGTCAGCTCTCTTTACAAAGTACTAGTTTTCATAAGCAAAGAATGTTTACTTAGGATTCAGAGTGCTATGGTGGTTAAAGTGTTAAACTAGGACTGAGGAGTCCTGGGTTGAAATGCATACCTGGCAATGGATTTGATTGGCAGTGGAATCCTGCAAATTGGCTTGACAAATCATACTGTTGGAGCCCTTGAGAAACATTCTCTCAGGCTGGATTACCCTATAAGGCCATTGTGGAGAAAAAAATGCAGGTGGGAAGAGCCACGTATTCTGCCTGAGGCTTTCGGAGGGAGGGAGTGAAATGTAAAAGACAGGTAGGTTCCTGCCTGAGGAGGAGTTTACAAGCAAAATTAAAAATCTAAACATACCATTCAATAAATTGCAAAGATTCTTGAGTGTTTTTTTTCTTTTTCTCCCCCCACTATTGTATTTAACAGGCCTGTGTTCCAGAAGATGCAGTTGTGGAGTCACGGGTAGAACTGGGACATACAAGTTGCCCTACATAACTACCAAAAAATACCCTGGCCACTCCTGCCCTTCACTCCAGTAAGAACAGCGGAGCTGACTCCTTGTTTCCCTTCGTTTCTGTGACATCAGCATCATCAGTCTTTGAATTCAGAGGATAGTTCCAGGTGGTCAGCCCTGCTGGTCTGAAGCAGTTTACTTCCCACAATTAGAAAAGAGGCCTTTACATATTTATCTCCTATTCTGACATATTTATTGCTTTGCTGTCCTCCCCCCCCCTAATTAAATCAAAACAACTGTTGACCTTATAACCTTAGCTTGTCATTTAGTTTTGTCTGGGCATATCTTAAAACATCTTCATTATGTTACATGTTAATTTGCTGTTCAGACTCTATGGTGGAATCTGCATTTGCATTTTTAAATCAATTTTGTGCTGCTGTGATGCTGTCTTAGCTTCCTTTCCAATGTATTTGAAGAAGTGTGCATGCACACGAAAGCTCATACCTTTAATAAACCTTTGTTGGTCTTAAAGGTGCCACCGAACTCTAAATTTGTTTCATTGAATTCAGAGGAGTGTAAAACAGCAGAGAGACTGTTTGACTTTACTTAGAAAAACTATTAATTGCAGATACACAAGTTTGTTTTGTATTTCTGTCCAGATTGACATAATTCTGTCTGGTGATGGAACATGCTGAAAAAGTCGTGATGAAGAATACGCCCGCTTAATTTTCCCTGTGTCAGAAAATCATGCAGTAAAGTGACAGAGTACTTTGGAGATTAATGGTCAGGGCAACCCGTCTCACGTGTCTGCATCAGCTGCTGTGGAGAAAGTCAGATTCGTGCAAATGTAGTAACACTGAAGTGGAGTAGCCTGAACCCGAAAGTTCAGCTTAACCAATTTACGAATGGTGGGAATTCAGGGTCAACATATAGAGAAGGCTGTGGGGATCACACCTCTTCCTGTGATCCCAGCATGATGTGATTTATTCCATTTCTGACCAGCTCAGTATCAGCCAAACTAGGTGTAACAACAGAAGACCCAGGTGTATAATGGTGGTCTGCCACCACATCCCTGTGGTGGTGGAAAATGCCATCAAGTCACAGATGACTTCTGGCAACCATGTAGGGTTTTCAAAGCAAGAGGCAAACAGAGGTGGTTTCCCATTGCCTGCCTCTGCATAGCAACCCTGGACTTCCTTGTGGCAGGCCCATAACCAGGATTTTTTAAATCAGGGGGATTTTAAATAAGTCGGGGGGGGGCACTGAAATAAAAATTTAAAAACTCACATACACTGGCTGGCCCCAGCCCCAGCTGGTCTTCCCATGTGGTCCCAGGTTCAGTCTCAAGCATCCTCATTTAAAAGGATCTGGTCCTGGGGAAGGGGGAAGGGGAAAGGCCTGCCCCAGAGAGCCCAAAAGGGGCCAGCTCAGCATCAGGCAACCTAAGAAGCCAGGCGGGCCCTCAGGCACCACAGCAGCAGCAGGAGGTGCTTGCGAGCCACGAACAGCAGGCGAGTCAGAAGCAGCAAGGCGAGGAGCAGGGTGGGCATATGCTGCACACAGGGTGCTGGGCTGGGATCCGCAGGGGAGGCCTGGCTGTGCAAAGTGCCTCTCCCTGTACAAAATACATGCAAGTCTCCCCCCCCCCTTGAACCTGTAGAGCCACTTGGCAGGAAGTCAGAGCCAGTCAGCATGGATCCCTCGCTGTTTTTTCTCCCAAGGTAGGGAGAGAGTTCAGACGTTGCAAAGAGAAGGAAGGAAAGGAAGCGGGGGGGGTATCGCTCATTGCCTGCCTGCCTGCTGACTCTTCTGTGTGACTCTGCAGGAAGCAGCAACCGCTGCCACCATGGCCCACACAGGGGCCTTCTCCTCTCTGCTGCTGATGGAGCAGCAGCTGGCCCCCTCGCTGTCTCAACTCCCGATGCAGCTGAGGAGGAGGACAAAGAAGAGGAGCCGCCCCCATTGTGGACCTTGGTGCCCCACTCCTCCCTGGTGCCCTGGCCCAAGCACTCCCACCCCCCTGGGTGGCCGCAGCAGCCACTGGGGAAGGCAAGGAGAGGCCTGCTAGGTTGCTGGCAGGCAGCGGTGGCGGCAGCAGCAGGGAGTCCTCTGGGTGGCTCAGAGAGTCAGGGGGCCTGGGCTGCATACCAAGTCATGGGGCCTTGGCAGGAAGCTGGGGGGTCAAGTCCCAGGAGGTCCCACTGTAGCTATGGGCCTGCTTTGTGGTCTCCTATCCAAGCACCGACCGGGGCTTACTCTGCTTAGCTTCTGAGATCTGATGAGATTGGGCTAGCTTTGGCCATCCAAATCAGGGTGTGAAGAAGTGGGGTAGGCCATTGTGATGAGATGAGAGTCAGGATGGGAAGGGATGCCTTTACAGTTATGGTGATGGAAGGTGGTCCAGGACTGGCATTGCTACGGCTGGGGAGAAGGGGAGAAGGTGCTCTTTGACGAGTAAAGAACCCTTTTCCGGCTGAGAGGGATAACATGGCAGCCCTCTGACATGTTAACACTTCTTAATTAGAGGGCCCAGACTTGGTGGGCTTGAGCCCCAAGGCTTGGCACCCAGATTGGCAGAAGGCCCAGAGCACTTCTGTGGTGGCATCTGAAAAGAACTGTTCCTTTGTTTGAGGAAAGAGACTCCGGGGAGAAACTCTTGAGTCTGTGGTTGAGTGCATTTTATTGTGTGTCTTACTATGAAATATGACAGAAGAGAATGATTAAAAAGAGGGTTGCAGACACACCAGGGACAGGGGCGTCCTGAAACTGCCAGAGATCAGATTTAACATGGATTTTAAGTACTTTAGTTAGCAATTGTCTTTTTGTTTATTTTACTTAGTGCACCTAGATTCTGTCCTTGGCATTACCCTGCAATTATGCCTTGTTGAAGTAAAGTTTGTTTAACTTGGGAGCATATGCACAAGTCCTTACACATCTGCCTGGCCACTTGGCATTGCTACTGAGTGACACCTCTGGGAGGCTGACTTGGGCAGCCCACATGGGGGGCTGGAAGTGGTGGCAGTGAAAGTAAACGGGGGAACAGTGGCTAGCCTTGCTCCACAATGTGACAGAGACCACGGCAGCCATTAATATGGTGTGGGTGAGGGAGGGAATCTGCAATTTCCATCACCTGTACTTTTTTTTTCACCAAATAATCTAAACATTGTTTTCATTTTACAGGTCTGGCAGTTACCAGCTCCCTCAGCAGAAAAAGATGTCTTTGATGGAGCAAAAATATTCCAGGGAAGGGAGTAGCAGGGGTGGTCTTAGTGGTTGTGGGGCCCTGCAATCCTATGAGGCTTTACCTGGTTTAGGCAGGTAGTGTCTGGTCCCGAAACCCAAATCCCTTTACTTGACAAAAACAGGGGGCAGAGAGGAGGAAGATAGTTTGCCATGGTTATAATAAACTCTTTCACAACGTTCCCTTTTACTTACGTTGTAGTGCCATGTACATTGATGGTACCATATATATTAACATTAGTTTTTCAAAATATGGATTCAAAAAGAAAGTTGTGCTCTTAAAAATACTCTACACTGTGCAGTTTAACCTTGCACGTGTGTAAGAATGGACCTTATGCATCTCTGAGTCTTTCTTTTCATTACTCCTCCCCTTCCCATTCATTGTACAGAGTGCTGGGGGCTGTACTATCAGAAAACAGGACTGGCAGATCGGTTGTGCAATTAGGTATGATAGATCCACATATCAGAGGAGCCTTTCTGGATCAGACCAAAGGTTCAGCATTATGTTTCCAGCAGGCAGATCCCTTCAGGAAGCGCATGAGCAGAATACTAAGTTTTTGCTTCACCAAGTGTTTCTGATGCTTTTGGTTTTTATTGATTGTCACATCAGAGGATCCACTGGATGTATCAATGGATCACAGTTTCCGAGTGACCCATGCAACGAGCCATTTCTTGGAGCCAGACACCAGCACAGTCGCATTGACTTGAATGTGTTCACAAGATAAACTGTTGTCCTTGCTGCTGAATCACCTGATGCTTTCTTCGGGGATGAGTGGGGGGAAGAGACAGAACCAGGCAGATGCAAGCGTGCAGTTGCTATAGAAATGCAACTTAGTGGGAATACAATAAAGACAAAGTTAAACAGCTATTCTTTATGGAAGTCTGGGACAAAATAACCCCTGAGGTTATGTTGTGGGGTTCTTTGTACATATAAAGGCACCGTTGCAGTGAGTGAGGGCATTTAATTGTGACATTCCTGAAGACCATCAATTTGAGACATGCTTAGTCTTAATGCTGTATGTGTTTCTTTCCCCCAACGTGTTTGAGCTAAGAATCACATTGGTGTTACCGTACTCTGCAACTGTGAGTTTCTCTGATCAGTTATTTACACATTTACATGAAATATCCTCATGCATTTCCCCAACGCTTGTTCCTGACTATCTTTCAGAAGCAGCAGATGATGTTGTGATCCATGGTCCATACGCACTGCTTGGTGGTACCATCTGTGGCTTCACTGTGGCAGGCCCGTAGCTACAGTGGGGCATCTTGGGGCTAGGCCCCCTAACTTACTGGCAAGGCCCCACAGCTTCCCATCCAGCCCAGGGCCCCCGAGTGGTGGCGGGTGTGGGGAAGGAGCTGGGCCCTGAGGGGCCATGGTGAGGTGGTGTTGGCATCTTGGTAGAGGCCCGGGTGGCAGAAGCTACGGAGTAGCTCAGGGGTGCGCCAGGCACTGCTGGCATGGCTGCCCCGTGTGTCACTGTCCCTTCTCTTCCCTCCTCCCTTCTCCCAGTTCTGCTGGGGCTGCTGCTTGGCGTGGTATAGGGCCAGGCTCAGAGGGTGGGTGGCAATTAGCCAGTGCCCCCCTAAGAAATTTAAATGCCCCCTGACTTTAAAAAATCCTGGCCACTGGCCTGCTCTGTGGTCCTTCTTGGCCATCAGACTGGCTTTTCCAGTTACTAGTGGGAGAAAGGAGAGGCTCCTCCTTGCAGATTTTTAGGAGGGGCTTCAAGACGGCTTTAGCTCAGAGCACTTTTTGTTAGCCTGCCATATGGATGGGTGGTATGAAGGGCTATTTTTTTGGTGGGGGTATTCTGATGTTACTCTTCTTGTGTCGTTAGTGACTGGTTTCTACCTGTCGTTTTATATAGTTGTATGCTTTGGCATACATTTTGTAAGGCCCTTGAGGCCCTGTTTCTGGGAGGAAAGGCAGGATCTAAATATTTCAAGTACATGTATATATTAATATTTTTGAAATTGTGTTTTAAATAATGCATTGTTATCAGAGCCATTTGGACGCAATAGGCAATAACTGAGCAAACGCTGTGTGTTGGTGGCCAGACTGATTGTTGCTGGCATCATTCACATTTATATGAAAGCTGAAGATGCTCTCTGCAACAGTGAGGTCTTAGATAACTCCAGATGAGTAGCCGTGGTAGTTTGTAGCAGCAAATAAACCAGGAGTCCAGCAGCATCTTAAAGTCTAACAGAACGTATTCCAGCATAAACCTTTATGAGTCAGAGTCCACTTGGCCAGATGTGAGCTCTGACTCACAAAAGCCTGTGGAGGAATGCGTTCTGTTAGCCGAAGGTGCCACTGGACACCGGTTTTAATGAGGTTTAGCTGCTTCCTCATTTTTACAAAATGAACAGCTGAGTATATACACGGTGCTCCATTTAGTGACAGATGTCTGAGATGTGTTGAGCACTTGAATGCACCTAATGGCAGGAGAGATGGAAGTCTTCTGTGTCTGTGAATGTGATCTGAAGATTAGGAAGACGGAATGCCTTTGCTGCTTTCTGCCTTAACACATAGAGAGCGTGGTAAGAAAAGACTGAAACACTGTCACAAGTCAATGTACTCTAAATACTATTGTATTGTTTGCAAATGGGAAAACTGTTATATTTGTTAATTTTATAGAACAGGTATGTGTTATAATCCCATTGGGGGTGGGGGCTCGGGCGAGGGAAATGGTGCTGACGTCCGTGTGGCTCTCCAGGGAGCCTGATTTTTTTCCAGCGGCAGAATACTGCTGTTCAGTTCACCTTCTAGTGCCAGACTTAAACATGATGCTGCTGAGGCAGAATCAGTCTGCGGCCACCTGGTATCTTCCCTAAACTGGGCTGCTACCTATGTGAAGCAGCGATGGAAGCCACAGGGTTACTTTGCACAGGTTAAATGAGGTGCTGGGTGAGTGGGAAGTCCCACCACGGGGGAAAGTGCTTTTGTCTCACCAGCATCATGTTTAGATCAAGCCGAGGGAGGAAGAGGAGGGTCGAGGGCTGAGTCCCGGTCTGTCTTGTTCTGGAGGAGGAATTAGTCACCAGAGTAAATCTCTCTTGATGACGATATCTTCACAAACTTCAGGAGTAAAACCACGGGCTTTCCTTTAGAGCTCTCTTTTACAGCATTTTGGGTTGTTCTTGTTTTCGCTCCGTCTCAAGGAGTTCCTTGTCCTCTGCGTCTTTTGAAAACTAGAAACTGAATGTGACAGCCACATCTGTTCTGTGGATTTCTCAGAGTGATATCAGATTGGCGGTTGCATCAGGGCAGGCAGTGTTCAAATGGATGCATCCTTTCTCTACGCAGGTGGTCCTGGAGCGCTTCAGAACACTCGTGGCTCTCATCCATAGACCTCAAAAGAGCTCGATCCATTTCAATTAGCCTGGCCTCGGCACAGGCCTTCGAGGAAATGCTTATTGCTTTATAATATAAATAGGACCCATGGGAAGGCTGGCAGGATGGACTGGTTGCTACCTGAAGACTGGCAGCTCTCAGTAACTGGCCAGGTCCAGAAATTACCTCCTATTCCAGCAGAAATGTTTTTCTGCACAGTTTCTGGCTAATTCCCCTGCTGAAGCCCAATTTGGTCTATGTAACACCAGAGAGGATTTGGGCACTTGTTATGCTCCTAAGTGTCCTCTCCCCCTTATTGCACAAGACATGTCTACTGGGAAGCTGAGAGTCACCACTCTGGCCAGCAGGCAGGAAGGTGAGGTGGAGCAAAACGTGAAACAGCTGACACTGAACAAGGAATGCTCAGACACCTGCCAGTTTGGCTCACAGTCACCCTGTCTGTTTGAACAATTGCTTGCCGAGTGGAGCAGTGGGGCAGCAAGGACAGGGGTAGGGAGTTGGAAGGGGAGTAGAACTCGATCAGGCTGTGTGAAAATGAGCATGGGTGGAAAAGCTGATTTCTCCGTGCTGTACTTTGGGAAGAGATTTGCCTGACAGCCAAGAACAGTCAAACAATCTGATAGAAAACCAGCTCCCTCTTCAAAACTGGCAAACAGAATGACTCAAGTTGAGGTCTTTCACATCACCCATTACTTGATCCTTTTAACTGGAGAGGCTGGGGCTTGAACCTGGAACCCCCTGCATGCCAGGCTGATACTCAGCCACTAAACCATGACCTTTTTTTGCTTGTTCTCTCACCAGAATGATGCGGCAATGGGAGAAACTGCGTAAGCCAATTTTCTCACTTCTATGCAAACGTAAAGGTAACTTTATATGAATGACCTTTATTTGGGAGTGGAGTCCATTGACATTCATACTTTAAGACTGGGGGGGAGAACGTAATGTCTAACAAGATTTATTGCTGTTGGACCTGTTGTTCAAGCTGCCTACAGTGTTTAAAGAGTGAGATCATCTATGTGAAAACTAGTGTATTTCCTTTTGCTTTGGGAAATAGGATCAGTTCTTCTTTGAACTGGAGAAAGAACTGCGGGTTTGCGGGCACTCCCTATGTGGAGCCGGCTTGACACTGAAGCACAAAAGCGAAGGAGAAAAATGAAGCCATGCAGTTTTTGGTGATTTGCAGAAAGGACTGACATTGCTTCTGGGGCAAACCAGCTGACAGTGTCATGTTAAGTCTGGGAAACATGGAAGTGACTTCAGGATTACTGCAACATATCTATGGACATGCTTTTAAAATCAATTAAATAATAATAAAACATTAATAAATAAGATGGGTTACATCAGCATCTCTCATTCTGAAATTCAGTAAAGAGAATAAAATTAACCATCGAGTTAACACTTAGCATTGATAATGACATTACAAATAACTTGTCTAGGGTGTTAATCAAAAGGTATTCGTGACAGCTATACCAACATTTATTTATTTAAATGTTTCTACCCCACTTTTCTCCCCGGTGAGGACTGAAAGGAGCTTACCAACTTCATTCTCCCCTCCTCCTCCAGTTTATCTTCTCAACAACCACCCTAGGAGTTCTTTTAGGCTGAGAACAAGTGACTGGCCCAAGGCCACCCAGGAAACTGCTGTGGCAGAGTGGAGACTCGAGATCGGTTCTCCCTGATCCTAGTCGGATTCCCTAACCTCTGTACAACACTGGCTCATATATCTGTTGCAGTAGGGCTGGCCTTGTTTCTGGGAAATTGTTCCTGCGTCTCCACACGGGAGCCCAGAGTGTCTGTGAACTCCAGCAGAGTTGCTGCCCGTGAGCACAGTGGGGAACGTCCGCTCAGCAAGCCTCCAAATCTAGCAATCACCCCAATGAACCGAGATGACAAGAGGCTGCAGGGACTCAGAGGACTACTGCAGTTGTGTTTTCACTGCTACCCGATCTGTTTAGAAGATCTTGTGGCTTAAAGGCCAGGGACAGAACCCGAGAAAGGCTGGGAATTTAGAACAAGGAAGTAATCAAGCCTAATGGTGAAGGTTAGGGATTGCTTTTCACCTTCAGAGAGCCTGTGAACTTAAGCAAAAGTACACACAATTTCAAAAGCTTGAAGTATGTAACAACTGAGCAACCTTTGTAAACTCCGAGCATCTCGTTCTTAACACAGCAAACAGTAACCTAGAAACATATGTGGGGAGCAGCAACAGTCATAAATCTTATGAGATTATGTGTTCCTAATGCTAGATTTCAGCCTGATCCATTCTGTTAACAGTGCCAGACTTCAACAGGGTTCAATCAAGTCTGGCTTAATCTGAATTTATTTACTCTGGGTGAAGATGATGATTCATTGACTATGTCTGTAGTCCAGACGGTTGAACTAATTTATCAGGCATTTTGATGGACTGGTGATTTGTTTTCTTTGAATATTCCTTTGTTTATTTATATCATCATCATCAGAGGAAGAGGAGATCTGGGATGCAGAAAGCCAGAGCTGCAAGTTCTGCTATGAATTAAACATTTGGAGCAAACGAGCCCATTTGCTAGGAATGGTAAACACCTTGCAGATTGACATTCAGACAGAGCTGGACTGGAGATGAATAAACTCAAAGAAAAGGCATGGCTTTGCCGTAGATTATGATTAGCATTTTCACCCCTGGAGCAATGTTACAGCAGTGCAAAGTGAGAAGAGGATCCCGCCCCCCCTCCGGCTTTGGTACAGCTGATGGTTGTGCAGCACATGGGAGCACTGGCGGCTGGAAGCTGCTTGCTTTAATGAACATTGATGGCTACTAGCTACAGGACAGTCCCTACTTACTTTATTGGGTCTGGAGGGAAACTGGAATGCAGCCAGCAAGGAGACACAAATTTCTGGGATTTTTTAGCTGGGTGGCCAGAAGGGATCCACAGGAAACTGCTTGCAGAGCCCGCTCTTAACCTATTATTTTGTTCTGTCAAGGTCATTGTCCATTTCCCCATAATCAACTTGCATATATGTAAATAAATAGGTATTACTGACATCCCATTTTCTCTGACCTGGATACCCCAGGATACCCTGATCTCATCAGATCTTGGAAGCTAAGCAGGGTCAGCCCTGGTTAGTATTTGGATGGGAGACCACCAAGGAAGTCCAGGGATGCTACACAGAGGCAGGCAAGGGCAAAGCACCTCTGAACATCTCTTGCCTTGAAAACCCCACAGGGGTCACCATTAGTCACCCATGACTCGACAGGCAGAACAACAGCAACATTCCATTTACATCCAGTAATCATGACACTCTCATTCACTTCCAGTAGTAAAAGCTGAGGAGGATGGTTTATCTTGGGGGAGCCACCCTGCCTGAGTGCCCTGGCCCCAATCCAAATCATGCCTCCCTCCAGCAGCTATTTTGAAGAAGAAGAGGAGGAGGAGGAGGTTGGATTTATACCCCACCCTTCACTACTCAAAGGAGTCTCAGAGTGGCTTACAATCTCCTTTCCCTTCTTCTCCCCATAACAGACACCCTGTGAGGTAGATGGGGCTGAGAGAGCTCCTTCAAGAACTGGTCATGAAAGAACAGCTCTGAGAGAACTTGTGACTGACCCAAGGTCACACCAGCAGCTGCTAACCACTACACCAAACTGGCTCTCTTAAATTAAATTCAAGATATCAAGAGTGCTCAGATTTTCATCACTGGTTTCATGAGGCTCACCTAGCTTGGCTGTAACCGTTCAGTCCTATGCAGAGTTCCTCTGGTCCAAGTCTGATGAAATCAAAGGGCTTGGTGGGGGTGGGGGTGGGGGTGGAAAGTGCTGTCAAGTCACAGCTGACTTACGGTGGCCCCCCCATGGAGCTTTCAGGGCAAGGAACGAACAGAGGCGGTTTTCTGTTGCCTCCCCCTAGACTGCTTTGGTGGTCTTCTATCCAGCTACTAACCAGGGCCAACCATGCTTAGCTTCTGAGATCTGAAGAGGTCAGACCAGCCTGGGCCATCTAGGTTAGTGGGCTTAGACTGGGATCCCATAGGACCACATTGTAGGTCATTTTGTTTCTCTCTGTGTTGCTAACAGGAGTGCACATTGAGAGCAAATGGTACGGCGGACTCTGCCTGTTGCTGAGGGGGGAAGAGGCACAAGTGTGACTCTGTTTGTTAGCCTTTGTCTGCAGTCCGCAATGCTGTCTGCTTGCAGGCCACCACAGGCAAGCGAAATGTTGCCCCCGTGCCCAGCAGTGTTCCCTCTAAGCTGAGTTAGTGTGAGCTAGCTCAGTTTTTTAGCCTCCAGCTCACACACTTTTGTCTTAGCTCAGGAAGGATGGCTCCAGAGCAAACTAATTTATGCAGCAGACAAACCGCTCACTCACAACTTTCATGCCAGAAGCTCACAAAGTAGAGTTTTTGCTCACAAGACTCCACCGCTTAGAGGGAGCATTGGTGCCCAGGAGAACACAACGGGTGCCACACATATCAAAGCACTTCCCGAACCTGTTAGTCACCCATGTGATTGGAAACCCACATACTTTGAGCTTCTCCACAGCAGCAGCTGAGAGCAGCCGCAGTCATTATCAAAAGAGATCATCCCCCCCCCCACCCGTACACCTTTCTTCACGTGGAGGGAAAATGTTGAATGCCGTGTACGGAGCTGCCTTCCGTCACACAAAGTTCTGTAAGTGCACAGAATATGCCTGAGATGAAGATAATAACGCATGATGTATGATCCAGACAAAGTTATGCCAGTTCCAGTCACAGTGCCAAAAGAGCACCTGTATGCATATGAGCACCTAGGAGAAAATGGTTATGTCTTTGGAAGGATCCTCAAGGCTGCGATTAGATAATGGACTGTGTGGAGAGTGGTATCCTGATCTTTACGACACAACAGATACATTAGATGGGAACCATGAAGACCATCCAAGGCAGTGTGATATTAATGGAGAAAATACAAACGGAACTTATTGAGGAATATAAATCACAACTAAATAAAAAGTCATGCCTCCATATCCAGTTGCCTTCATGGCATGCACAGCTGCAAGGACTGCATATCACACAGCTGGCCACGAGATCAGTAATCACTCCAATCATCAGTCTGGCAAGGATGGGCTCCCTCATTGACTTTCTAAACGGGGTTTCATGCGCACGAACAGCTGGATCAGAGGGGAAGAAATGTGCCCCCAGCCCCTTGTTTGTACATACTGTTTCTGATCCGGCTACAAGATATGTCTGTGGGAGTCTCTTCTAACATATATGCCCTCTAGCTGGATTGGAGGGTAACTTGAGCAGAGTCTTAATCCCCTTTTGGGTTGGCACTCGGTCCCATCTTGGCAGATGGTTTCGACCACCACCACCCCTTATGAAAACCCCCCCACATGATTAAATGATGGGATCCAGGGATCTGGGTGGGAGGGGTGCTTTGTTTCTCTCCTGATGGATTTTTTTGTAGTTCCTTAACACTCTGCTACTCAGAGTTGGGCTGCGTACCTGCATCATGGTGGTGGAAAGTGCCGTCAAGTCATAGCTGATTTATCATGACCCCGTAGGTTTTTCATGGCAGGAGACACTCAGAGGTGGCTGGCCATTGCCTGCCTCTGCATAGCGACCCTGGACTTCTTTGGTAGTTTCCCATCCAGGTACCAACCAGGGCCAGCCCTGCTTAGCTTCTGAGCTCTGAAGAGATTGGACTTACCTGGGCCAGCCAGGTCGGGACAGCTGCATCAGACCTATTATATTATTAGTGTGGTGGCTGCTGTTATCGGTATCTGACATCTTTGCAGAGTTTTATCTGATTCTGAAATAAATTCTGATGACCTGTTCTTTCTAGTCAATATTGCTGCTTGCTCTCTTATCTGAACCCCTTCCCTGTGTCTGGTTCCACTGATGCCCAGTTTAATCCAGGATAGGATGCCTATTCCTTCATGAATTGCATGTTTTTTTTTCTCCACCCATCATCCACTTCTCTCTTGATGTTCTTGCAATTGCGAGAGACACAGCAGCTGCTGAAGACAAGAGGACACAAGGAGGTGCCAATTTGTGTCTAATCTCCTTTTATAATGAGCTTTTGTCCACCTCTTTATATGGAAATGTAGTACGATGCAATGGTTCCTCAATGAGAGGCTTCTTCCCAAATTGAATATGGCAACCCCAGCTTGGGCAGAAAGGGGGGAAAGACTGCGTTCTGGTGATTATATTTTACTCCGCGTCCTCTGAGCACCCAAATGCTTTTCAAGATAATCAGTCCTGTCTGCAAAAATCATCTGCCAACGTATATCTGGGGACAGGAGAGGACAAGATGTTGCAAACATACCTGACATGTTTAAACACATCCTTTCAGCTTTTCTGCCTCCTTCCAAATCACTTATGACTGATACTAATAATAACATCATTTATCTTGGATGATTGGTTCTTGTTTCTCATCATTAAGGAATGAAATGATTGTTTTCATCTCTGCTACAGATTCCATCTGGAGGGTCTAGTGAGGTCTGTGTTGGTAAACAATGTTTCTTTGGTATCCATATTGCTCCGCTCCAGATTTACATTCATGTAGGCATCAGTGTCAGGTGCATGCCAGGATCACGAGGACATGAAAATGTCCTTACTGAATCAGATCAAAGACTATGTAGATTAGTAGTCTGTGTCCCATATAGGTTGTCCAGAGAGCTGCCAAATTCACACGTAGGCCATGATGGAGTCAACCACTTTCCTTCAATTAGACCCAGCATCTGTTACTCAGAGTTATACTGTCTCTTAGTATGGAGGTTCCATCTTTAGCTATCATGGCTAGCCATTAACTTTTAAAATCCCGTTTCAGAGCCATGTGGGTTCTGCCAGAGGAGGGGAGAATGAGGTTGTAAGCTGCTTTGGGTCCCCATTGGGAAGAAAAATGGGGTGTAATATCTAAATAAATAGAAAGTGACAAATTTTTAAAATAAAATAGGAAATAAGATTAGTGAAGATAGTGTCCATTACTGTAGATTGGGGGTAGCAAATTGTGTGCTGATTACAGGCTGTGAAGAAGTAATTGACCATACTGAACATGTTGCATACAGTTTTCAACAGGTGATCTCAGTTTCCGCCCACACAGAATCACTGACCTTTGTTCACTCATGCCACACACAGGCCCGTAGCCAGGATTTTGTAATTCAAGGGGCCTTTAAATAAGTCAGGGGGGACTGATGTCACAAAATAAAAAAAAATAAAATTAAAATAATTTCTTTAAAAACTCACTTTTGCAGTGTTTGCACTCTGCCTGCCTAAGTGGGGAGGCAAGTTGCGCTTTGGGAACAGGCCGTGTTGGAGACTCCTCCAGGTGGCCCATAGAGTCAGGAGTCCTGGGGGCTGGATGGGAGTCATGGGGCCTTGGCAAGAAGTCGAGGGGGCAGGCCCCAAAATGCCCCACTGTAGCTATGGGCCTGGCCACACACATTCCTAATTTTGAAAACTACTATCATGCCTTCCCTCACTTCAGTATTCATTTTTTCTTATCTAAGGGAGCACCATGTGTTACTGCCAGCAGGTGTAAGAAAAACACTACAGCCATTTCAAGGCAAAAATGTACTGGGGGAAGGGATGGGATGCTTGACCCTTCCCATACCACTTCCCCTCTGCAATTTCTTTGAGGCTGCTTTTCCCTTTGCGGAATTCCAAATGCAAGCTTACAGTAACTGAGGGAAGCTTCAGCGGTACTCACAGTGTCCCTGCACAATACTGAACTCTATGCAGTGGTGTACACAAAGATGGTGTTAGGAATTATGGGACTGTAGAACTAATCGGGAGGGTGTGAGGCATAAGCCAAGATCCCCAGTTCTCCATGAATGTCTCCTACACAAAGGTTATTGAAAATGAAGCGCCCTAGAATCTATCTCAAGTGACCCTGCCCTGGATGGCCCAGGCTAGCCTGATCTCATCTGATCTCAGAGGCTATGCGTGGGAGACCACCAAGGAAGCCTGGAGTTGCTATGGAGAGGAAGGCAACAGCAAAGCACCTCTGTTTGTCTTTTGCCTTGAAAACCCGGGGTCACCATAAGTAGGCTGTGACTTGATGGTAATTTCCACCACCATAGTTCAAGCGAATCCCACTAATTTCATTAGGGTTTCACAGGAGTAGATGGTATCCTATAATATCCTTTCCACAACTGGAACAAAAGTTGTTGAGACTCCAACAGGGCCAGTTCATAAACTCTGAAACCATTTGTGCACACCAAATATCTTCATGGCTGCTGCCACAGGAAGGAAATTCGTTTCCAATGGACACACTTCAACCATGTTGGCAGGCAGGCATCCCTTCCCAATGGTGAGATACCCAAGTATGGCAGGCAAAAATAGGACAGGGTGGGAGGTGGTGGTTTAGAGTATCAGACAAGGACGTGGGAGACCTTCTTTAAAATCCCTGCTCAGTTTTGGGTCAGTCACTCCTCTTTCAGCCTAGCCTATCTTACAGGGTTAGTAGGAGGACATCACTTCACTTCCCTGAGTTCCTTGGGGGAAGGGCATACTAAAAAGTTACTAGATACATGGAAAATGGGCAACTGTTCATGTGGTTGTATCAAAGCATGTGCTATTTCCTCCACAGATGTGCCCACGTCACCTGAACACTATTTGCAGAAGGTTTGAAATCTCTTGGACTCGCCCACAAAGGCAGCTACTGTCTTTGGGGGTGGGGGGGAGTTCCACTTAGAATAGAGCTACTGAGAAGATAATGGAAACCTGTCCAATTTTTATGCCCCACGGGGCATGCCAAACATCTGTTGTTGTATTGTTTTACCCACATTGGCATATGGCATCAGAGCATGTTAATTAACATTGTTTCTCTAAAACGTTTAAGAGATCTTTGCATCTTGTTTCAATTAGCTGACTGTTGCCACTTGAAGGAAAAGATCAACCGTTACTGGAATACAGCATTTCCATAACAAGAAACATTATTATGATGATCCTCTCTCCTCCCATACTTCCTTATCTCCTCCATGCAGCCGTAAAGTCGGTCCCAAGGCTCCATCGCAGGAAACGTGGATCCAGACGAAATTTCTTCTTACACTTTTCTTCCAGCTCCACACACAAAGCTCCATTTTTCTTAAAATCTCTGTGCCAGAGCCACTTGCTTTAGGTGGAAAGTTATATAACCAGTTTAAAATAGTACATTTTTGTGAGTAATGGAATAGGCATGGGTGAATTTAGATGCCTTCTGTGAAATCAGAACCAAAAAGACTAGAGTGTAGAAGGTGTGTTCAAAAAACAACTCATCGAAATCTGACCGAAACTAAAGCCCCATTGCTAATATTAGTAATTCAAATGAAAATTTTCTACACTTCCAGAGATAATGAGAAAAAGTCATGAATTCTCTGGACATATTTTCTGGCACTGCCCTGTTGGTGTTTTCTTCAGTTCCATGAAATGTGGGGTGGGGGTGGGGTTTCCATTTCCAGCAATGACAGACAGGCATCTTGACCAACCAGCACTGATCCTGAGACAAAGCGAACTCTGCTGACATGCCTGCTTTTTATGACTAGCATTTCTTTCCACCAATCATTGTTCTGTTAAGGACCCATATAACAAGTGGCAAACCCCCCTGTCATGATGAGCATGTTTCTTACCAAGAGAACACAATCTCACCTTGTCCTTGGCATTGCTAAGTGTCTGGTTTGGTTTTCTACAGGGCATGTGTGAAAAAGAGTTGGTGTTCCATTCCTGGTGTTGTGTTTTAATTGAGACAGACTGTGAGATGCTGTTTACCTCCTTAATACCTTTAGTGTACATATTGACTCCATCACCATCAACAGTGGGCATTAGCTCATCCCACAGACTGATGCCAGTGTGAGAGGAGGCAATTAATGAGGTGGCACTGATTATTGTTGTTGAAGAGTGTGAGCCAAGTGGCCCCTGAAACATGGGCAGAGTTGCTGGGGATTGGTTCTGCTTGCTCTTGGTCATCAGTGGCCCTCCAGGGCAGTGGCCCACTGGGAAATTTCCCTGAAAGTTAAATGGCCAGCCCCCCCCCCGAAACTAAAGCATGGAGGTGACAGGAGCTAAAGCCTGCTCCCTCCCATGGCTTATTTGGCATTTCTTTCATGGTCAGGTACTAGAAGTCAGCTAGACTGGAGAAATAGAGGAGGAGAAGGAGAAGGAGGAGATTGGATTTATAACCCAACCTTCACTCGGACTCTCAGAGTGGTTTACAATCCCTTTCCCTTCCCCTCCCCACAACAGACACCCTGTGAGGTAGGTGGGGCTGAGAGAGCTCTCTCGAGAACTGCTAGTGAGAGAACAGCTCTGATAGAACTGTGGCTTGCCCAAGGTCACCCAGCAGCTGCATGTGGAGGAGAATCAAGCCTGGTTCTCCCAGATTAGAGTCCATACTGCTAACCACTATACCAAACTGGCTCTATGCTGACATCAACTAAGTGCAGTGCAGTAAGGTAGCAATGTTTATGTCTGCAGGATTTCACTCCCCTTGCTCATCCACTCTGTTGTTGTTTAAAAATAGACACCCACCCCAAGAAAGAAAAACTCACATGCCAGTTTGTGCATATACCAGTGGGTGTATATCTGCCTGTTAGGATCTCGGAAAACACAGGTACATATACTGAGCGGCCACGGTGCTTTACTGTCAGCGCTTTTGTGGATATTTGTGAGAAGCATTGCTCTTGGAGCTTTGTACGTATCCCTTCATATTTGCTTTTGCCTCATTTGATTATTCATCAGTTGCTAACACAATGTGTGACCTGAAAGTGTGATCAAACAGCTTTTTTGGGGGGAGCTAGGGGGACAAATTTCTGGCGGCTCTAGGGGACCATGACGTCATGATATTTGCTTTCATATAATGTTTGGGTTGGGACTGAGCAGTGTGAGAGTGTGAGTCTTTGTTATGTCAGAGGCATGGTGGATCTCCGCAGCTTTGGTGGGAGATGACTCCAAAGTTCTATCTGTGGCGTCCGATCGGGGATGACTTATTTATGCAGGCATGCCATGGCTTAGTATTTTAGCCATCCAGGGTTGAACATGAATACATGAATTGTCAAGGAGGGAAATGGCTTGAGCCTCTCAGCTGTACAGACAAGACAAACACCTGGTTCACACCTACGATAGTTCTTGATATGGAGCAGGCCTTGGGTTGTACGTGCATGGAAGGATAATTTACGAGCCAGCAAGACTGTACGGCATGGAGTGTGTGGAGGTTTTTTTGATACACATCACTGCTTGGAAGCTGCATGGTCCCATTGGTTAACATGTTTTTCCTCCATGTGGCTACAGCCAAGGGACAGCTCATTTTGGGGGAGTTTAGCATGAATCAGCTGGGCCAAGGGCCATTCTCTTGGCAGTGGTCTTCACCAGGAGAGGGAAAGGAGGACGACGACCACATGGGCTGCCTCTGCTGTTGCTGTAAAGCCAAGCACGTTGGCCCCCATCACACAATTCACTTCATTCCTCATCAGTCAATTCATCTGGCTTATGACTCTGAGATGCGTCTCGCTCTGAAAATCCCAGAACAAGATTGCTGCCCATCACAATGGGAGTGGGATTCATTTCGTTGCTGCAGTCCAACTCTTTCTCCCCATCCTCCGATGGGTGTCTTCCTTCTAGAAATGCCCCCCCCCCTATTTTCAATGTATTAGCTTGAATTAGTTCAGTATAATGCACATTTTTATCATTTCAAATATACGGACTTTAACAGTTCTTTGATGTTATCTGTCCGCACTGGTTGTTTTTTTGCAACACCTCCAATTTGTTATAATCTGCTAGAGTGAGTATAAACTGACTTAACGTGCTGTTTATTCATCTCTTCCAGATCATTAATATAGATGCTAAATAAAACCAGATCTAAGCCAGATCCCTCTGTTATCCCACTGGATACTTCCTGACAAACTCTATGCATGGCTGTTTATCATTCATTCATTACTCTCTGCTTATGGGGCTCAGCCTGTTTTTAATCTACATGACAGTGCTTGCACTTAAGCCAATTGACACTAATTTTTTCTAGTAATATTTCTGTACCAGAAGTTTTGTTCATCCAGGCCTGCCTGCATTAGAATTTGCTTAACTACCATTTCCCACCACATCTGTTCATGGGGGTTCTGGAAGTTTGTTCGGGTAATTCTTTTCTTTCTCTGACTTCCATGTACTTCTTTCTTTCTTTCCTTAACTATTAGATGATTGAGAGCCAGTTTGGTTAGGAGCACAGATTCTAATCTGGGAAAACCGGGTTTGATTACCCACTCCTTCACATGCAGTTGCTGGTGTGACCTTGGGTCAATTACAAGTTCTTTCAGAGCTGTTGTCTTATGAGCAGTCCTCAAAAAAGCTCTCTCAGCCTCACCTATCTCACTGGGTGTCTGTTGTGGGAAAGGGAAGGGAAAGGAGATTGTAAGCCGCTCTGAGACTCCTTTGGGTAGTGAAAGGCAGGGTATAAGCCCAATCTCTTCTTCTCATCGTCTTCTGTGGTCTTGGACAGAACCAGTCTTACAAATACCATCCCCTATTTCCATCCTCACGTAGAAGCCACTGCTGCCAGAAATTTAGCCACAGCTCAAGTAATACCAAGTTCAGTACCAGTTAACAGGGAAGACACAGAAACAAGGGAAGATCTGGAAACAATCACCTACCGTATGCACAGATCTCTCAAAGGGACAGTCAGCACATAATCAAAGAAAATATCAGATGAAGTTTCAGTTGCCCCAGACCCACGTACATATAATCCGTCCAAGTAGGGTACTCCTCAGAATCTATCCACCACCACAACAGAGGAGAAAGCCTTTAGCCTGGCCAAAAGAAAAGCCCTCCAATATTTGGGGAGAGTTAATTGATGAAAATAAGACGGAAGGGTAAGGGGGGGCACAATACCAAAAAATAGCATTGAATGTGCTCTACAAGGTCTGCCAAGAACCAACTGATGGTCGAATGCCTCCAGCATTCTGTCTAAGGATAGTCTAGCATCTTTTGGGCAAATAGACAGGAGGGATGAAAGGGCCCCACCAAAACAGAAGTTTGGATTCTAGATTGGACTGACAATCTGACAATAAAAGAGGAAGAACACTATGACTATCTTCAGAAAACAAGACCTTCAAATAAAAGTGGAATGCCAGCTTCCAAGCTGGGCATTCCACTGATCCCAAGCCTGGTTCCAGTTGGAGAACCACAGGAGCAACACTCTGAAGAACTCAGCTGATTTTCCTAAGAAAAACTTCCAAAAGTCGGTCAGTAGAACTATCAACTTCAGTAATCCAAACGGCTGCACCATATAAAAGCAGAGACAGCACTTTAGCCCTGAAAACTTGAATTGCTGCAGGGGCAGAGAGAGAGAGAGAGAGAGAGAGAGAGAGAGGGAGGGAGGGAGAGAGAGAGAGAAATGGGTGCTGAGGAGCTGAAATGAGAGCACAGTCTTTGTGGACTTTCCAAGAGGGAGAAACTTGAAAAAGAATACCTAGGTAATGAAACTCAGACAGTTGCTCAACTGGCGGATTATTTAACTTCCAAGGGAGTTGCTTGGGCCAAGAGGAGTCCATGCTCCTTTTTCTTTACAGAGCAAAGGCAAAACAAGATGTGCAGGGGATGCCAATCAATCATGATGAGCTCTTTCCCCCTAGCTTTGGTCACTATTGAATCTGGAATGTGGAAACAAAGGCTTGGAACCAGTGATGCAAAAAGCAGAAACATATACAGATTTAGCACAGTTCCACTTGCAAGGTTTTGCGCAACACCTAGTGCTTTCTCACATATATTACAGTGCCCTGAAACTGGCTGTGCAAACATGGGTTTGACTTAGCACAAGTGGACTTTTTCTTGCATTTATGCTAGAGCTCTTGCACAAATGGAAATTTCTCACTGGAACCAGCCCAAATAGAGATTTGATGGTAATTTCAGCAAGCATGCTTCGGCTGCCTCAAACTGACATAAGCATCATGGGAATTATTCCGCAGCATCTCCCACATAGTCCAGCAGACACTTGATACGTCTGAAATTGTGATGACTTGGAAAAGGTGTGTCCGTCAGTCGGTTGAGGAAAGTGGGGGTTTAAGGAATCGTGATTTACCTTTGGACTAACTCAGATTCCTGTATTCTTTTACAGATGGCAGATGGTTTATGTTGGCGTAGTCCTGGAGGCACAATAATTTTAGAACATTCTTAGTGATATACCCACTTAGTTTGTTCTTTTAAAGGCGAACAAGAAGGATGATCTTAGCTATTGCTGCAGCAGTATACAAGTTGATACAAGCGGCCTCCCCTACCACTAAGGGCCAATTCTCACTTTCCTTTTTTCCCTTTTGTTGTGCATACTTCTGTCCTGACATATGCAAAAGGTGTAGATATGTTAGTAGAGGCTGCCTGTCTTTTTCAAAAAAACGCAGAAGCGCTGATCTAATCTGTAAAATTCCATGTGGCTGCGATAATGTCTGGACCATCTTTTCAAATAGTAAGTACTGGAACTAACAGTGCACCTCTTTGAGAGATGGAACACTGTTTGCTGCACAATCCAAGCAACCCCATGCAAAGCCAATCCAAGCATTACTGCTGCCTTATGGAGCCCCAAATACATGGAAGTGATTTTATCTGGCAAACACAACAGTATTGTCTGAAGGAGGGAAGGAGAGTTTAGGGTCTCCGCTAGAAATTAAAGAATGTTGGGTTTGGATTAGAATGCATTTAAATGGAGATGATATCTAGTTCAACGTGTAGCCTGGATAAGTGTGAGACTAATTCACCAACTCTGAATCAAGAAAGGAGTATGGAGTATCATTACGGGTTGGGGAAATGGAAGATGTGGCTTCACTTTGGTTATGAGATATATCAAATTCCAATTGCAGACAGACAGATTCCAGGTTCTTGAGATACTCGGTTTACACAAGAATTACACAGTGGTCAGATGCCATAGAGTGAGTCAAGGCTAAGTAGTCCCAAGATGTGTTAAAATTCACTTTTCAGAGCAGTGCTGTTTGATTTCTGAATGAGCTCTTACAAAAGCCAAAAGATCAATGTTAACAAAGCAAAATGCAAAGATCAAAACAAGGAACCAGGATCAGGACCCAAAACACTATAAGGAAAAGACTGGAAAGAGAGGAAAAAATATTATTGTGTACTATAAAAAGTTCACTTCCTGTCTTGTCAGTCAGAATAATGTCTTTCAGAAAGATGGGATGGCTTATATGGGCTCTTGAACCAATTGAGATGCAGCTTGGCTAATGACTAATTCTGCCTCTCCTTGACAAGCCTATCAGCTGTCTCCAGGGTTCAGTCTATTTTCCTATGGCTTGGATCTCAGTGACACTATGGGGTTAAACTTTTTACCCACAAGCAGCCAGGTAATTCTAAGTCAGGCTTTGCCATTTCTGCACGTCCATCAATGTAAGCCAGGAGTGTTCTGTGTCAGTTGCTTTAGCTTCCAGCAGGGGCTGATTTGACCCACAGCTGCCTCCAGGACAAGGTAAGGAATGGTAACTCTCATGGGAACAGCTTTTGGCCTGGAGTACATATCAAAATTCCAGCCAAGCATATTACATTTTATCCCATTGTGACAGTAAACCTAGCTAATAACAGGTACGCCTCTGCCAGATTTTCACTTGGAAAGCAGTGCTAAAAGCAAAAGGCCGTTGCTCCCATCCCATTGCACTTCTGTTCTTGACTGTGTTTACGTTACATTGTTATTCCAGGAGTTCAGCCGTATCTCTGGTGGGAATAGATTCGGGATATCAGGTTTAATGCCATTTCTTCTCTGGCCATGAGGAGGAAGACAGACGTGGATATAACTAGCTGACAGATCTCCTTTCAAGCTGCTGCTTGACTTGGGAGAATGTTAATTGTGGAATGTTAAACCTTCATGTAAGCAAGACCTCATTGTACAGTGGAGCGGTTCTTCTGTAGTGCAGCAGTGAGAAGAACTCTGGAATACCTTCCTTGCCTTTCCATCGTGCCTGTTGGGTGCATTCTTTTGTGTGTCGTTCTGCATCACCTCTGTTGGGCAGCACACATGAAAAAGAAGTCCCTCGCTATTGTGTTAACAGCTGCAGGAGCACAAACACCCCACGATGAGGGAGAAGGGAGAAACAGTGGACACAGGGCTACTAGCCAAAATGGCTTCCTTGTATCAAGCTTTCCACCTTCCACCCCTGCTCCAAATCATTGGCTGTTACACTGCTGGGGCAGGGAAAGTGATGCCATCACATAACATGATGGCCTAGTGCTGTACAGTAGAGGTTATTACAGAGAAGAGGGAGAAAACCAGACATGGGGATGCCATCTCTTCAGTAGCTAGACCACTCTCGTTCAGGCTGGAGTCTGTAAAAGGTTATTTTGCATATTACACTTTAATAAAGTTGGGGTTCTAGCTGAGTGCATGCTCAACACGAAGCTGCAGCCAACCCCAGCTCTGTGATGCAAGTACCTGAATGAAAAACTTTTCAAATAAGTTCACTACATTTACACTGTACATGTTTAGGTGCTGCAATTTTATATGTGTGCGTGTGCTTGTGTTTACCAGAATCTGTTAGAAGGCATGTGGGACTTTATCATCCAATCATCTCTGGAGTAGGGTGGAGGATGGATGCCTTACGGAGCAGGAAATATGAATTGGCCCCCTGGGTGGTTCCATCCACATGAAACTGAACTATAAGGATGTGGGTTTCTCTGTGAGTGTATAAGAAAGGGGCCCTTGAATCATGTGCCTAAGTGAAGCTAAGAGCAGGAGCTCTCCTCAGAGTACTTCTCTGCCTGCCCCTGTAGTGCAAGTCGGAGCTCCACATTGGCACCTGTGTGGCTATAGGTCAATGTTCCCTCTAAGCTGAGTTAGTGTGAGCTAGGTCACAGATTTTTAGCCTCTGGCTCACACATTTTTGTCTCCGCTCAGGAAGGATGGGCTCCAGAGCAAACTAATTTATGCAGCAGCCAAATCGCTTGCTCACAACTTTAATGCCAGTAGCTCACAAAGTAGAATTTTCGCTCACAGGACTCTAGAGCTTAGAGGGCACATTGCTATAGGTGGAGGCAGACTGGGCTGGATGGCTCTTCAGGCAGCTGTTGATTGGTCGGCTGTTTTAAATAGTGTGTCTTATTTGCTCTGTGAGTCTTGTTTCTTTAAGCTGCAAACTGAGGGAAAGAAGATCAGGTAGCACTGAAGGAAATCTCTGGGCATGCATGTGAGAAAAATTGAATTGTTGTTTATTTTTGCTTTGGAGGGGCAGAAGGAAAAATTAGTGTTTGGAAATTAGCAAGTTAACAAAAAAGGCATCAATATGTTGTCGAAGGCTTTCACGGCTGGAGTTCATTAGTTGCTGTAGATTTTCCAGGTTGTGTGGTCGTGGTCTTGGCATTGTAGGACCTGACGTTTCACCAGTAGCTGTGACTGGCATCCTCAGAGGTATAACACAGAAAGATGAAGATGAGGAGGTTTCCTGTTTCTTGAGGAGGTTCTTTTGTGTGTGGAATGGCTATTGAAATGCTAATCTTATCTGTAGTGCTATTGTCAGCTGCAGAACATTTTGTGTTTTTCAGGACAGGAAACCATGCCCTATTTATTTTTAAACTCTCTTCTTTTCTGTTGAAATTGTGTTTATGTTTATGAATTTCAATGGCTTCCCTATGTAATCTGACATGGTAATTGGAAGTCTTGTTCAGTCTTTCAGTGTTTTGGAACCAAAGCTGTGTCCTGTTTGGGTTAGGCTATGTTCAGCCACTGCTGATTTTTTCATGTTGGCCCTGAAAACCTCCTCAAGAAACAGGAAACCTCCTCAGGAAACAATCCATAGACAAAAGACCCTCCTCAGGAAAGCTCCTCTTGCATGTTCATAGCCTGGAGAACTACTACAAGATAATGACTCAGCCCTACCCCACCTTCCAGGGTAGATATAAATTACCTGCCTAATATTTTTCTGCTCACCTTGACACAGAGAGTACTCCATCTTTCTGTGTTATACCTCTGCGGATGCCAGTCACAGCTACTGGTGAAATGTCAGGTCCTACAATGCCAAGACCACAGCCACACAATCCGGAAAATCTACAGCAACTAATAAAAAAGGCATCACTTTGGGGGATTTTCCCACCCAGGAGGAGTTTGTTGAAGGGATGCTTCAAAGGAAAATTCACTGGGAGGAACTGGATGTTAAATGAGTGATGAGGGGGTGAATTAGTTGAATAGGGAATCAGTTTGAGAGGTTTAATGTTTGGGGTCTGAACACCTCTCGGCCTTCTGTTCTCTTTGAGTCACTTGCCCTTCAGCCTAGTTTGTGGTCTCCTTAGCCAATTCACATTTCTCCACTTAGTCCAACTCCTGGTTTCCAGCAATAGCCAGCAAAACACCTTGAGGGTGCTTACAAGAAGTGCATTAGGGCGGGGGATGAAGCTCTCCCCATATCATTCATCCCCCTTGAATCTGGTATTCACATTTCCTATGGTAACCGACACTGGGCGGTTGCATGCATTAAGCCAGGATAGTGCAGGTAAGAGGAGTTTGGGATGAGTGGAGCTAAAGGGAGATATGGTAGAGGGGGCAACTCGGCAGAGAGGGTAGGACTGGTAGCATACTGTTACCACCAATGGCCAGCTATATGGCAGGATAGGCCAGAGGGGTACAGGAATTGCACACCTCTTGTATACTGAGGTCAAGCACAGTAGGATAACTCCAGATTTGAAGAGTAAATTAAATAGTTTTTATTAAAGTATTTCCCTAATTACAAATACACTAAGCATTCAAAAAGAGCAAACAATACGGAACTAAGAAAGCAGAGGTGATGGATAGCAAATAGAGGGGTCAGTTACAGGGTGCTACAACCTGTCCAGATGTGCAGGGGTCCATGAAGAAGGGATTATGGCCTAAACCCCAGAGGTTTAGGGGTGGACTGCCAGTTGGCATCAGGGCAGAGGCACACCCTCTGAGGCCATGTGCTCTGACAGATATAGACTTTGGAAAACAACGCTGACTAATGGGAGGTCTTGAGGGGCTTGCCCCAGGTGAGACAAAAGATTACCTGGACCAATGATGAGTCTCAGGAGGTGTGGCATCCAGATGGGTGGAGCCCTAGGTGGGACCAGTGAGCTTTCAGAGGGGCACAGGCTAGCTATAACGGGATTAAGCCAGGTGCTGGCTGGGTGGCTGGGAGTGTCCACTGTGGAACAACAGAGTGGCGTGGCATTTCCCTGGTCCCAGACAAAAGAGCTGATGTTTCTTAATGTGTGGCAGGATGAACCTGAATGGGAGACCATTCACTAGATATGGAGAGCTAATGTTTCCTTGATAGGTCTGGCATAGGTATAAGAATGCAGATAACTTAGACAAAGGATTATTCCAAAGGTATTTCCTGACATATAGGTGAAATGGGAGATGGGGATGGAAACATGCAACATACTTCATTCATGACAGTAGCACAAACCAGAGGCTCTTTGTCCCTGCTTGCCTGTACATTTGACAGACAAAAGACTAGCCATTTGGTCAGTAGAAGATGCCTGAGGCAAGGGCAGAGGCTTGCCCATTCTAGTCCTTCTTGGACTGAGCTGACAGGATAGACATGTCGGGGGGGTTGCTTGCATGGAGAATGCTTGGCAGTGCAGCCAGCCTGGAGAGTCTTCACTTGGCCTGAGTTTTCCCAGCCAAGATGTGGTTCTCCTAGCCTCCCAGCAAAAGCCACTGTTTAAGCCAAGCCTGGCTTCATGAGGGCATTGCTTGTTGAGGTGCAGAAGTCTCTTGGGAAAGACCACCCCAGGTTCAGGGCTGAGGAGGCTGGCTACAATACCCACATTTTGAAGGCACTGGCTGCCCCAGTGGAGCTCAGCTTTCCTGCAGGAGCCTGTGTATTCTTAGGCAGTATGATGTCAGGCTCCAGGGAACAGGATTCTTGTTCTTCCCATTAAAAATGGAGTCGTGAAGAACTCTATCTGACTAATATGAGCTGAACCGGGTAGATGGCTGAAATGCTCTATTGTTATTTGAGATAATGGATTCTCGGGGCTGGCAGATGGTCCCTGGAGCACTGCTGCCCCTCTGGCCGCTGCTTTTATTGACGCCGGGGCTCAGCCTGGCCAAACAATCAGGGAGCTGTAGCCCGATCATGGACAGACTCCCGCTCTGCCTCTCCGAATGGGAAGTCAGCTGCGAGGGAGAAGCCATCCGCTTATGCTTATAAATGAGAATATTCCCTCCAACCGAATTTATGAAGGGTCCAAGGGTCAGCTCACAGAGGATCAAATTGTTGAAGTTTTCATCTTAAAAAATGTAAAATTACCCAACTGTTAAAAAGCTGTTTGAACAAGCCTGACCTGCAAATGCTATTAAAAGACTCGTTCTCCGTCCAGCTTCGGTGACTCTATCCTCTAAGGAGCTTCTGAGTAGAGGCTGCTGCCTTTACCAGAGGCCTCTGTTGCTCCCAGAAACCTCTGGTTGTGCTGTAACCACAGCTGCAGTAATGACAGCTGGGCTGGAAAGCGCTCCCCCCCCGCCCTCCCCCCTCGCCACCAGGGAGAGGGAAAGGGAGGCTTTAGATCAACTTTGCACCTGCGAAACGATCCTTTGATAGAACAATGCCCAGGATTGGCAGTGCTCTGCTCCAGGGGAGCCTGCGGAGTTTTAGAAACCTTTCTGCAGCAATGCGGAGTCACCATAAACACAAACAGAGGAGGCATCTATTAAAAGATTTGAACAGGCTCTCTGTAGGTTTCTGTGCGATTTGGCAGCCTTCACAAAGGTTAAAGATGTAGCAAATGCCAAATGATAAGCATTACACTCCCGAGACCGGGAAGAAATCTGCGAGTAATTGTTTTAAGCTAATTATTCCCCGCAGGTTGATTGATGCTTATGTGCCTTGGGGTTAGGGACTGTTAGTAAAAGAGGTTAGGAAAACAAATCACCTCCTTGGTAAGGAATGCCAAGTTGCCTGTTCAGTTTTAACTTCCTTCCATGGGCTGCGCGCAGGGTTTGTTTGTGGACTGCATTTTTGTTCGGAGGAGGTAGTGCCTCTTCCCTGATTCAAGAAGGGTATTAAGAATCGCTTAGCAAAGGTAAAGCAGGGGTGAATGGAGGAGGGCGGCTTGACTCAAGAGAATCCTCCTGGCTTTTAAGGCAAAGGAATATAAATGGATGAGAGGGACCAGGCTGAGTGGCACTCAGCACCACGCGTTCAGCTCCAGAAGACCTCAGTGGCCCATTTCACACATAACACAGCAGCACACACTCAGCAGCCAATCCCAGCTCTCTGAGAAGGGTTCCTGGATGTTGCCCATATTTGCAAACACGAGTCGGTTCCATTCACATTTTACATGTGCACCTAAAAAAGAGACAACATGTGAAGTGGTGGTCCCCTGGCATAGCTGTGTTAATGCTGGCATTTTGCTTACAGTGCCGTCCTAGATATAGTTACATACTTCCATGCCCACTGAAGTCAAGGGGCTTTAAAAAGGTATAACTCTAGTGAGAACTGCCTTGTTAGTAAAGCAGGTGCCGTTGGCTGTTATTCTATGTCCAAGTTGAGAGTGGCCAAGACTCATACATTTGTACTGTAGCCTGTATGATCACATGTATTATTGGTACCATTTATTTATGGGTTTCAGTGCACAGTACGGAATAACGTGCACGTTGCATGTAGGAGCCTTACATTTGCCTTGCAGATCTGCTCTCTAGCATCTCCGTTTACGGAATCCCGAGCTTATTTGCCTGGCTCATTTTAGTAATGAGCTTAATTTATGGACCCTCATTTTGCGTAGAAGAGCAAACAACAAATGCTGCTTGGCTGAAGGCCATAGGTGTCATCTACCGGGGTGGGGGGATGCTGAGGTGCTTGCGCCTCTCCCAAAATTTTCCAAGGGTGAATGAGCCTCCCCATTTTCCGGGGAGACTGAGTGTAGGTAGGCTTTAAAGTGCGGGCAGCCATTTCAGGGTGCCCTGTCACTCTCCCCAGACATAGGAACGGGAGGAAGCGAAAGGAAGGCTTGCAAATTTGGCTGCCCGCCCTTTAAAGCAAGTAGCCCAGCAGGTCCACCTGCCAGCTGCTTGCTTTAAAACGTGGGCAGCCAGTTCAGGGCATCCTTTCGTTCCCCCCTCCCCAGCCAGTTTGCCCATGTTCTCATCCCAGCAAAGGGGAGGGCTGGAAGCCAGGCTGCCCATTACATTGCCCAATTGGAGTGGCGATGAAAGCAGCTGGATCTGTGCCGCAGCCACTGGGCTTCACCCTTTGCTACTCCATCCTCCAGCGCCCAACCTCATTGCAAAAGGAGGTGGGCGAGGGCAGAAACGCAAGGTTGTTGCAACTGCTGGCGGGGACATTTCGCACTGCACCCGGTCCGCAGGTTGTGGAGGAGAATGTGGGGTGCCTGGGGGCAGGTCAGAAGGCCAGATGCTTCCACCGGGCAGCAGCAGCCGCTGAAGTCAGGCCCCAGCCACAGGCGTCAGCTACTGTCCACTGAACTGACTGACCCCTTCCTCAGACTCGCTGCAGAGCAGAGCTCTGCTTCGCCACCTCCTTGCGAGACGGGGAACTATCGCGGTAAAGTGGGGCGCAGTAAGACTTGCAGTAACACTTATGGGTCTAAGGAGCATAGATTTGCAGGTTTGAGGCTCATAGATTTTAAAAGATTGGATCATATGTGGGTTAAAAGATTGTGAAATTCAAGGCGGGGGGAACCTGTCTATTTGTAGCTATGGCGTAAACCAGGGGTCCTCAAACTACGGCCCGCGGGCCACATGCGGCCCGCCGAGGACATTTATGCGGCCCGCCGAGTGTTTATGCCCGCCCCCCCGCCCGGAGCCGCCTCCTCCTTGAGGAGCGCAGCAGCAGCGCCCCGCGGCCTCTTTCTTCCTCCAGCAGCCCTGGATGGCAAGAGTGCCCAGGAGCTGAGGAGGAGGAAGGGGCGAGCAGGCTGGTCGTGGGGGAGGGGCGAACGCGGCGGCAGGGAGAGCAGGCTGGTGGGGGGGAGCGAACGCGGCGGCGGGGCGAGCAGGCTGGTGGGGGGAGGGGGCGAACGCGGCAGCGGGGCGAGCAGGCTGGGGGGAGGGGCGAACGCGGCGGCCCTCCAACGGTCTGAGGGACAGTGAACTGGCCCCCTGTTTAAAAAGTTTGAGGACCCCTGGCGTAAACAGTACAGATTACGCTGCACAAAATAAGATCAGACTCTTCAACAGAGGGAGCTCACCAAGCATGAGCTGGGAACAGCAGCTATTAAATGAAGGGTTGCCTGGGATGCCACGTTCATCGATGTAAGAGTGTTAGGTAAAGAGACCCCGGTGGGGTAACTGCATTAGGTCTGTTGTCATTGGGTGGGTGGGGGAATCAGGAGTCTTGAGACACTCTGAAGACTAACTTCTTATTCCAGCATAAATTTCTGTGGGTGAAAACACACCTCATTGGAAATGATGAGACATTTTATGTATGTGGTTTGGGTCACCCAGAGCCTTGCTTCTCTCACAGGGTGGTTGTTGGGATAAAATGGAGCAGGAGCAAACCATGTGCTCTGTCCTGAGCTTCTTGGAGGAGAGGCAGAGTAAACATGCAGAGGTCCACCAGTGACTACAAAGTTCAGAGAAGAACTCTTGGTCTGGGGCAAGTGATGCTCTGTATTCTTGGTGCTTGGGGGGGGCAACAGTGGGAGGGCTTCTAGTGTCCTGGCCCCACTGTTGGAAGGCATCTGTGATGCCATAATTTAGTAAATTTCAGTACAAAATCACCCTTATAAATAAGGCAAAAACAAGACTCCTGTAAATGAATGTCCAGGAAAACTTTTAAAATGTTCCCCTACAGGCTTTTCTGTGTTGCCCTCCTTACCACCAGGGCTATTTTTGGGCAGGAACGCACAGGAACGGAGTTCTGGCTGGCTCCCGAGTTGGCCATGCCCAGCAGAAACTCATTAGCATAACAGACCACACCCAACAGCAGAAACTCATGAGTATTGGCTACATTAGGTGTGTGTGACCTAACATGCAAAGGAGTTCCTGCTACAAAAAAAGCCCTGGTGCTTTGACAACAACCAAGGTAAACAGCCTAAGAAGCAAAAGGTGGGTGTGGCTGGATGGTCACACTTCTAGTAACATGGGGGTGTGTCCTAATATGCTAATGAGCTGTGCTGGCAGGGGTGTGGCCTAATATGCTAATGAATTTCTGCTGTTGGGTGTGACCTGTTACACTAATGAGTTCTTGCAGGGCTTTTTCTACAAAAAAAGCCCTGCTTACCACTATAACCACAGGCCAACTCCCATCTTTTCCTGGGTATAGCCCAGTCCAGTGGCATGTCTAGGGGGGTTCCCAGGCCCCCTTAAATTTCTGGGGAGCCCCTTCCTAAATCCCACATGGCTCCGCCTCCATAGATAGTGACAATGGCCTGTGATGTCACTGGCTCCTCCCTGTGATGTCACTGGGCCTCAGTTCTTTTAAGGACCTAGCAAAACAATGCCTCTGGCCCAGCCCCAGGCCCCCCCCCAGGAAATTGGAAAGTCTACACCCTTGCTGAAGGCCTCTTTAGTGACAGTAACTGTAGGGCAGCTAACTTGGCTATTGGAATAAGGAATAACAATACTTAACTAAGCTGTTTCTAGGGCTCTAGGCCTGGTTCTGCAGATTCCTAGTAGGCCCTGCACTCCTGCAGGCTGCTAGCAGGGAGCCTGAGAAGAGAAGCGCTGAGTCCCTCCTCCTACTGGCTTGCTCTGAGGCTTACTGGGGGATAACCCCTTAAAGAGGCAGTACACAACACCTCGCCTTAACCCTCACAGCCCACATATTATTCAGCCCACATTTGATTCCTCTCTATTCAGGTAGTGGATTGGGGACAATAACAGATCAGTACAAACTAGGGTTATCGGCCCCTCTCCCCAGTAGGGATAGGGGATTCCCCGCTTCCAGCTGGTGTTTCCTGCTGCAGCTCTGAGCTGCAGTAGGAGAGAAATAAAATTAAAAATGGCTGTTGGCTGACAGACAGCATGACATCACTTCCAGAAAAACCTGGAATTGATGTTATGCCTCTGCAGGAATTGGCAAAAACTCTAGGGTACATAGGGTTGCTGGTTCTGGGTTAGAAAATACTTGGAGACTTTGGGGGTGGAGCCAGGAGAGGGTGGGCTTTGGGAGGGGAGGGGCCTCAGCATGGTAAGATGCCATAAAGTCCACCCATCAAAGCAACCATTTTCTCCAGGAGAGCTGATCTCTGTCAGCGGGAGATTAGTTGTAAAAGCAGGAGATATCCAGGTCCCACCTGGGGGCTGGCAACCCTAATGGTACAACTGACTTTCCCTGGAGGAGATGGCAGTCCTCTCTAGGAATAACAAATAAAAAACTCCATAGTTTTAACACAGAGTTTCAGCCAATTCATAGAGGTGCATGACACTACTTCCAGGTTTTCTGGAAGTGATGTCATGTCATCTGCTGAAGGCAACCCCCAAGTCCCTGCCCCCCTGATCTCCCACTGGTTGCCAGTGTGGGCCAGGCAACTTTGGTACAAGCTGTGCACTCTGCAGGATCAGATTCCTCAGGTAGGGTTGTACATTTATGTATTATGTCATCCAAAAACTCAGTGAAAACCCTTATTTTTGTTAATGTTATACCAGAAATGAGTGAACAAACAATGATAATATTATGTAATATTTTGATCTGTTTGCTATGCTGGTCCCTGGCTCTGTGGTCAAGGGTGTTCAGAGGAAGGAGAAAGGAGGATGGGTAGATGAAATAATAACAAGCGATGACTCATAGCCTCTCAAAACCCTTCTGCCTCAGTGCACTCTGGAAAATGTCGTGTGAAGTAACCTCAGCTACATTTCCCAGAATGCATCAAAGCACCTTAGATGTGTCAGAAAGAGCATCCAAGGCACAAGGGCAGGGGTGTGCGTGTGTGTGGGAGACATTCTTAGCTCACTGGTCCACATTGTCTTATTGCAGGCTGGGCCAGGCCTGTCATAGTGGGACCCTGGCCCTTGCTTCTGTAAGGGAGAAGGAAATGAGCAGAATAACAAAAGACAATGTGATCAATAATTAATATCATGAATACAGTTTAAAAAACCAAAAATGACAGGTTGGCAGTGCACCTTAGAGATGTCCCAAGCCTGGAAGGACCAAGCCAAGTTCCTGTTATTTCAGCTATGTTCTACAGTAAGTAACTACAACGTTGGGGCTCTGCCTTGCAAGCATTGGTAAAGATCAGAGACTTGGCTTCAAGGCCTATTAATAATAACCATTTGGTTCAATGGACCAGTGGTATGACAAAGAGAAGGTGCTTCATTATATTTTGAATTAACAGGACAAGAGCCAATAAAAATCCATGTTAGATTTTTTAAAAGTATGTGCATATAGCGTCACCCCCTATTAAGTTACCAGGTACCAAAATACTTTATATTTGTTATTTCAGGAAAGTTTACAGCCCTGTACAATGGGCCAATACTTCTTATCCTCATACTGCAGTGAGAGGCTTAAACACAGAACCTGGAGGGTATTGGTGACCTCCAGCAGCTTACAGTGACAATGTTCCTTTCATTCTTTGAGGCTCTAACTGGGCAGAAATGAGTTCCAAGATCTTGCATTACTGCAAGCAAGATGGCCTTGTTACACCTTCCTATGGATTTAATGTCCACAAGCTCGTAGTAGTATCCCCCCATTACGTAGATTTAGAATATGTTTTATTTGCGGCTATTAAATTATGTAGGCACATTGACACCTTTCCAGAACAACCAGAGCCCATCCTGAAAAAGCAGAATAATTAGCTCCTTGCCCTATAGAATTGAACTCTGCAAATGATGTGATGAATTAGGAGAGCGTGAGCTATGTTTCCAGAGACCTACACAAAGACACATGGTATATTAATAAATGTGGCCTTTGTTCTTTTTATATACTTCTTAGGTCACATCTGCTAGAGAATGCTGCATCAATATCTGAAATCCAGTGGATACTAAGCAACACGCACATGAATGCATGAAGCTGAATCTTGAAGCTGAGTACTGAATCAGACCCTTTGTCCATCAAGGTCAATATTGCCTGCTCAGACTGGCAGTGAGTCTCCCGGATCTCAAGTAGAAGTCTTTCATATCGCCTACTACTTGAAACTTTTACCTGGAGATGCCAGGGATTGAAACTATGACCTTCTGCATGCCAAGCAGATGTACTTCCACTGAGCCACTGCCCGTCCCTATGACCCAACGCAATTTCTCTGAAAATGCAGATTCCATAAAATGACAGGATGCCTTGTAAATAACACAGGATGCTTCCAGTCCCAAGGAATTAAGAGAGTAGCACATTAGAATCTCCCTTATCCAACATTTGAATGAGGTTGTGATGAGGCAGAAAACCTGCCTGAATTTTAGCACAGTGATCTCATAGAATTCTCTGACACATGTCAAAATTCTGGCTCATCATAACCTGAACATTTTAGTGGTTTGTTGCAAGATATGGTGAGCCATACTTATGACTTCTGTCAGAGCACCCACTGTGGTTGATGGGCTGCATCCTGCTTAGTGGCTTGCAAACTACGCAGTCTTGATATATGACAGTTCATATAGTACGTTTTACTTTTAAAATCTTTAATATTTCACTCTTCCTACAGGTAAAAATAATTCTAATAACAGACTCCAATTGATATGTTGTGGTACTTGTAAGATTTTCCAGACACGATTTTCATGCATGCAATTAAAAACTTCAGCGCTCTGTGATTCGGGATGTTCAACGCATAGTTGTTCCCTGCCAGTGCTTGACAGCTCTCTGTTTTGCGATCCCAAGCAAGCTGTCCCCTCTAGACTATCATGCAAGCCACATTTGACTTGGTAGGTTACATGTCGTGGTGGCTTTTCATATTATATATAATGGAGGAATTTTAATTGACCCAGAAAGTTTTCTGAAAATGAAGCACAAGAAACATTTCTACAGTTCCTTCAACAGTGTGTCATTCTGCTTCTGGAACAAACCCTTTTGGCTAATCTGTGGAAGTACGGTGGATGGGTGATCCAATCCCACATCATGAATTTAGCCTAGATGTTCTCTGGCCTTCTTTCAGTTCTGCGATTCAGTGCATGGGCTGATCTTGATTGTACATGACAGTATTTATTGATTCATTTAGAACATGTGTGTATTGCCTTTCGGCCTCCAGTCATACATGAAGCTTCCTTGCACTGAGTGAGGCCGTTGGTTTATCAGGGTTGATGTTGTCTGCTCTGACGGGTAGTGGCTCCCCAGGGTCTCAAAGAGAAGGTCTTTCACATCACTTACTATTTGATCCTCTTTTAGTTGGAGATGCTGGGGACTGAACCTGCAATCTTCTGCATGCCAAGCACATGCTCTGCCACTGAGCCATGGCCTCTCCCCCAATCCAGGCACTCAAGAAGGCTAAAAAATGGATACAATACAATAATAAAAACAGTTCAAATAGCATAAGAACAGTATAAGACCAGCCACACACACAAGCAACAAAGAGCAGCAGCACTTAGGCCATTTCATAGGCACTCTGGAATAAAAACTGCACTCTGGAAGGTATGAAGAGATGGAGATAATTTCCCTTCCTATGGGAGGGAGGTCTCTATTCCAGGTGTAGTGGTAGCGAAGGCTCTCAAGTCCCTGTTATGCTAATTTTAAACAATGCAGGAAGGCCTCCCCCTTTCTTCTTCTTTTTTGGGGATTTTTTTTAAAAAAATTTTAGGTCTTTATTGAAAATTTAACATCAGACACAAAGACAAACCAGTGACAATAAACTGTCATAAACATGTGAGGTCATAGTAAATAATCATGTATCAATTAATTAACATAGTAAAACATCTATAACACAATTTTGATCAAAATGGTCTTTGTTTTGAGCGATAAAATTTAAAACAGGGTACCAAAAATTACAATAATCAAGAGAGACAGAGTAAGGGTTTGTATCAGTATCCTTTGCATTATGAGGTAATCCCATATGTTCCTGTACCAAATCTTAAAAATTGGGAGCAAGGGAGATTTCCAGGAGGAGGCGACTGCAGACCTTGCAACAGTGCATAATATAGAAACCAAATCTTTCAGCTTGGGTGATTTTCGGATCAGGCAGGTAGATATGGTTAGAGGCAGACTTAAAGCAAATAGGAAGTACAGTTCAGAGGGCATAAAACAATGGCTGGGTTAGCTATGAAGACCTCTATCCTTGATATCAGGTTGCAGAGTGGAAGTTACTGTGCTGATCCCTGCAGGCAGAAATATTTCAATTTTTGCATTCCCTTGCTTGGGTGTTTCAGTTTCCAACTGCAGTTTTTTTGGGGGGATATGTCTATTTTTACCATTTAATATTTTAGACAAAAAGCCATACTGTGCAGCCCCTGGATTTACATTGCTAGCAGGCTTTGAAGCATTTCTAACATCCATAGTTATTGTTTCTACAACCCTATCACATTACTGGCAGCAAGAGAAAATATGTATTGGCACAGTCAATGAAAAACACAAATTCAAAGCCCTCTCCACAATATCAGCCTATCGCTGCTCATAGAGAAAAGTGTCATACACACAGACAGCGGGGAGCCAATCTAGCTACTATGGGTTACTCTTAATAAATATGAACTAATGCAGAAAAGAAAAAAAGGCCAGTAGGTTTCCCATTATTGACCCTGTTTTACACAAAACCTACTGCCCTTGTTGAATCAATGGGCCCCCGAAGAAAGTCTTGTAAGGGATGGTTATTGCTTATAGCGATGTAATGTGGAACAGCCAGGCCGTTGAAGGCAAGTACGATAAATTGCCTATTCATGCATGTTTCTCTTTAAATATTTTAAATTGATTGCGCTCTTTGAGCAGCTTTTCTTCTACCAATTATAACGCTCCGGGCAGCCATACCTAACAGTGAGCTTCCAAGTCAAATAAGCCAGTAAGTGCATACACATTTATGTTTCTCCGGGTAATCACGGCCCTTCCATACCATTGCGCAGTAACTGCTGTAGCTGTCAGTGATATAATACAGACACCAGCCCCTCCAATCAAAGAAAGCTGTGCCGTGAATATGCAATCACACTGGTCTTGGAAATAAAGTCAACACAGAAATATTATATATATAATTTTACAGTAACTTAAAAATAACATGAAAATGGCAGCTGACCATAATCTCCAAGCAAGTAAATGGTATGCATTTTGGAATCAAAGTTACCTTCTACCATCAATATGGTTTCCATCAGCTACACAAAGGAGAGAGAGAGAGAGAGAGAGAGAGAGAGAGAGAGAGAGAGAGAGAGAGAGAGAGAGAGAGAGAGAGAGAGAGAGATATTTTCTTCTCCTTCCCCTCGTGGAACGAGGCACAAATGTCGTCAAGGAATATTCTGGCCTGTGAGTTGTTGCTGCAAATATCCATAATACATTTAGCCCTGTCTCATCCTCCATCTATAGTTGCTTTCTGACAACATTTTCTGAACTGCTCATTAAAAAATTAATAAACATGCAACTATTAGGTTGAGATATCTCTGAGGAGGTGAATCTCTGTTTTGGCTGTAGCCCTTCGGTCGGTAGGTGGGGCCCCTAAACTAGAATGCTCCTCCATGCGAACAGTTCCCTCAGCATTAGAAATTCACATGTCAGCAGGACAGCTGGGATGTTAAAACAGGCCTGCAGCAAGCAGTGCTGCAAGCACCATGGGGCCACTCAGCGTGGACCCAGGCTGCAGCAACAATGCCACTTGACTCAGCTTGCTCCTGGCCACCAGTGGACCTCCAGGGCAGTGGCCCCCTGGAAACTTTCCTGGTAAGCTCAAGGGCAAGTCCACCGCTGTGTGTCAGGGAGAAGGGTGCCACAGCAGCTGATTTGCTAATATTCTGTGCATAGCATTTTTTTTCTGTGGAGGAATGAGGGTTAGACTTCCTGTTTACCCACCTGAGGTAGGACATCACCTGTCCCCAGTCCCAATTTCTCACCCTTGAGGAATTAAGGAGAGGGAGAAAAAATGGCCTCAACTTTGTGACATTCTAGAGATTTTCCCTAGCCTCTGTCATAATGACCAGAGAGACCAGGGGAGGAAGCCTAGAGCTTCACCTGGAAGAAGGGTTGCCAAACTCCATCTGGGGCCTGGAGTTCTCCCAAATTACAACCATTTTTGAGACCACAGATATCAGTTCCCCAGGAGAAAAATGGCAGCTTCAGAGGACAGACTTTATGGTATACCACAGATGCTATGTGAAAACCCTCCCCAGATTCCTCTCTCCACAGACTCTGCCCCCAAATCTCCAGGAATTTCCCTACCTGGAAATGGCAGAACATCAGCTCCGAACTCAACCTTCCTCATGCACCATCTTCCCCAAAATTCCCTAGTGTTACTTGAGACAGGGTTGGAACCCTAAACACTACCTAGACATTTGGGTTGGGTTAGGGTTGCCAGGCACAGGAGGGTTGTGGGCTGGGTTAGGGGGCTGCAGTGTCACATATGGTATTACATCAGTTCCAGTGAAAAGACTGGATATAACAAAGGGTAGCTCTAGGAATCCCTGAGTAAAACCATAGAGTTTCTTGTGATTTTTAGAACTACCCTTTGTCACTTCCAGTAAGAAGTTCTAGTTCTGCAGTCTTTTTTTAAAGAAAAAATTCTCCTGCCACTGCTCTGAGCAATGGGATCTGGGGGCAAGGGATTCCACACCCCCACCAGGCCCTAGAGATTCCAAGATGCCCAGCCAAGGTTATGAACCTACTACTATAATACGGAATATTTATGTCATTTCAGAAATAGAACTTTTTTTTCGTAGATCTTGAGACTGTATGTATAGGATGTGATTATGTGATGGCCATGTTTGCAGATTTATATGGGGCCAAGTCAATGATGCATAGATCCTGGGAGAAACATTCTATCATGTGAGCCTTTTGTTTGCAGTCTCAGTTGGTACAGTCCAATCCATACATAGTTTTACTACCTGACATGTAACAGTCACAGTTGAAATTCAGGTCCTACCAAATATGTATAAAATAGGTTGAAGGGAAGACTGAATGGACAAGAGGAAGGAGATGAACCCTCCCCCACCCATGCCTTTTGCCCCCAAACTGCTGCTCCCCAGAAGTTCTTTCCTTGCAGGGTTTCCTTCAGTTTCAGAGTCTCTGGGCCACAGCAATTATAGGGCAAAAAGGCATTTGTCTTCTCACCCACTCATGGTACACATTAAATGGTCTCCCAACTTTGCCTGCCTTCTATATGGATTCAATAGTAGATCCCCTTTTAATAAACTGGTCTGAAGTGAGTAGTGAGAGAAGTGAGTAGATTAAAGGTGCTTCTCAGTTACAGTTTTATCCAAGTTGCAAATAGTCACCTTCAGAGTAAGGATTGCTACCAGTTAACCAGCAAGGGAATCTCCATAAACACTGGTCCCCCACCCCTTTAACCAACTACTGGCATAGCCATATATGAGAAGCTGGTGTACGGAAAATTTTGAGGACTGGTGCTTTTATTTGCAGGCTTGATATTACCATTGCTTTAAGGCAGTTTTTACTATTGAAAGTCCTCCTATCATCATGGGGAGTCAGACTTCCTTATTGATAATTATGTCTTCAGTGCAATTACTACTTACCGGCTTCCTGAGTGGTATTAATGGCAGCAGAAAATGATTCAATCACTTCTCCCTGCCTGACCTTAACAGAATGTCATTTTGCTTTAGTGAACTATCCCCTGGTCTGGCTAAAATGCACTTGAATCCCCCTTGGTGTGTCCCCTGAATGCAGCTATGTGAAGGAAGCATTGCCTGGTTGGCTGTAATTCTTGGTGGCAATTCCCATTGAATGTGGTGGTAAAAATGGCCACTGAGCTCAGGTGAGTTGTCTCTAGAAACCAGCAAGTCCATAAGGAAGGTAAACAAAACCACTCTCTCTGTCTCTCATATTCAAGCAAAAGATTCTGTGCTAACTTTTAATATCTTTAACAGAATGAGGATGGACGAGGAAAATAATCAGGAATTACTTTGGCCAGAGACCATTTTACCAGTGTCCCCTGGGCCTCTGGAATGCTTGAGAGTTTTTCCTTCTTCTTCTAGGCGACCTTGTTTAACTTCATTTTTTTTTCTAGGTTATGCAATGTCATCATCTCTAGTGACATTCCCACTTCTCCCATGGACCCCTGCTAGAGTGGAGATTCACTCAGGTGTCTTTGACAGCTGGTTATTCTCTGAGCATAGCAACACTTTCAGATTTTTCCAAAATAAATAAATACATAGCTTGATGCCAATTCTTTGAGGTTCGGGGAGGGATCTTGCTTCTTGTTTTAAATTCTTTTGCCACAAACCCATTCCTGCAATTTTCTCATAAGATCCATTTTTTTAAAGTGGAGAATAAGACTTGTAAGTTTGAAAGAAATTTCACTCTTTTATTGCTTGCGTGCTACAGTGATATTAAAGGAATGCCAGTCTTTTGTTGCGCTGAAGGAAAATGTATATAAATGAAAAGCAGACAAGTGAACAATAACTCAAAGAATCCACATCATGAAAAGCTTAAAGGGACACTGTCAAGTTGATTTAGGTCAAAATTTCTAGGTTTTGTAAAGTAGGAACAATGCAAAAAGCTCTGTTAAGTAGTTCTTCTCATTTAACATTTCAGTGAAATAGACTTTCCATGTATTCATTTTGGTTCCAGACTTCCAAACTTACCTCTGGACACACATCTTTATATATGACTGTCAAAAAGTAAAGTTGGGGGCAAAGTAGCTCATTAAACTAGGTCTGCACAGTAAATGCAACATGTAAGAGATATGGAGTTAGATCCAACCACAATTTCTACTGGAGAAAAAGGAAGGAGAAGGTCCCCTTTGACCACCCAAAAGGCTATGCTAGGTGGGATTGCTAGCCCCTGTCCCAAGCTCCTCCTTCCCACTGCCAGTCTGAGCAGAGGTGGGGGGAGGTCATTGGCCCAACACTGTAAAGTTACTTCCATCTCTCTAGGAATCTCCAGAAACTTTACTGTGAAACACGGATGTCATGCCTTTGCCCCCCAAGTCTTTTGCTGGTTGCCAGGCTGGGCATGGTAACCCTAATGCTGGGGGTCATGGGAGCTGCGTACACAAAAGCCCTGGATGATATAGGCCAGGGGCTGTACCAAGGAGTGGGATGGGTGAGACTGAGCAAACAAAAAAAGTGGCTGGATCCAACTCACGGCCTTTCTTTGCACTGCAATTGGTGTCTCTCTTTAGAGTCAGAATATATGCTATAAAGCTGCCCATTTTGATTCATTGGCTTCCCCATTTCCTGTCTCTTAATACCTTTCACTAACAGTACAGTACTAGACAGAGTTACAGTCTTATAAGCCCATTGACTTCAATAGATTTAGAAGGGTGTAACTCTGCTTAGGACTGCACTGCAGTTTTCTCAATATCTCATCATCTGAACGGTTTGTGAGGGTTTGCTAAATGTGCTGTGATCCTTCCGTTGAAGGACTTTTGCATTTTGCAGATAGCTCCTGCAGTTTTGGACCTGAGATCCTGGAAGTTCCCTGAATGGAGCTCCCAGTATTGTCTCTGTCTGTCTGTCTGTCTGTCTGTCTGTCTGTCTGTCTGTCTGTCTTCCTTCCTTCGATCCCTCCATGACTAATTCTTATTCACTTCTTTACTGTAATAGGGGCAGAAGGATGATGGTGACCAGGCAGGATATCAAACAAACAAATAAACCACACCATTCTCCCCCACAACATTTTCCCAACCTGGAATGACCCTTGGGGGCTGCAATATGCCTCACTGGGACAAATATACAGACACCCAATCACTTTTAAAATGAGATCTTGAGAAGATCCTGGAAATCACAGACCAGTTAGCTTAATATCTACTTTGGTTAAAATGGCAATTCTTATTAAAGAAAGCATTAAGTACCTAAATCAGTATGGCTTCTATAATGGCTTCTGTATGGCTTAATCACCAGCCTTTTGGGGTTCTTTGACAGACTTAACAAGCAGTAATTATATACTTAGAACTTCCTCAGTGTCACTTACCAAAAGTTTCTGAGAGTTCAGTAGGCATGAGATAAGAGGGCAGGTCCTCTTGTGAATTAAAAACAGAAACCAGTCAACAGGAAACAGAGAACATGAGTCAATGGACAGTTTTTGTAGCAGAGGGAAATACAGGGAAAGGAATTTGCATTTGTGTCATTTAATATATCTGGAAATGATCTGGAATTGGGGGGTGAGCAATGAAGTAGCCAGGTTGCTACCAAATTATTCAGGATGTTAAGAACCAAAGCAAGATGGTGAAACACTCTGAAAAAGATCTCTTCAGGCTGGGTAGGCGGGTGGTAACATGGCAGATGATGTTCTATTTAAGTATAAAGGGATATATATTGAGGCAATGTACACTGATGGGGACTGGAATCTGCAATGAATTATCAGGAAAGAGATCTTGGACTCATGGCTGATGATTTGATAACAGTGTCGATTCCGGGTGCAGTTGTGGTGAAAAAGGTAAATTCAGTGCTATGGATTATTAGGAGAGGAGAGGTCTATGACTGGGTTGCCAGCTCTGGCTTGGGAAATTCCTGGAGATGGAGGCTGGAGGAGGTGGGGTTTGGGGAGGGGTGGGACTAATGTGGGATGTGAAGCCATAGTTTCCACCACCACCCCCAGCAGCTGTTTTCTCCTGCGGAATTGATATCTCTAGTTAGTGTAATTCTGGGAGATTTCCAAACCTCACCTAAAGGCTGGCAACCGTATGTGGGAACATTTGGAGTACTGTGTATAGTTCTAGTCACTGTATCTCAAAAAGGATTTTGTAGGGCCGGAAAAGATGCAACAAAGGGAGGTTTTGTGCCCTCCTTGTAGGCCTTCCAAAGGCAGCTGATTAACTGCTGTGTGAGACAGGATACTGGAACAGATGAACTACTGGACTGATACATCACAGGTGCTATTGCTCTTTAAAATATACATGAAACCACTGGGTGAGTTCATCCAGATATTTGGGCTGGGTTGTTGCCAGGATTTGGATGACACTCAGCTCTGTTCTGCACAGCTGATTGTGGGGAAGCTGAAGGAACCCTGGACCAGTGCCTAGGGGCAGTTTTGGAGTGGATGCAAGATAATAAACTAAAGCTTAATCCCAAGGAAGCCAAAGTACTAGTGGTAAGCAGAAGAACTAACCCTGGGATTTAAGGTGTTACCCTTTCTGGGTGGAGTTGTGCTCCCCTTGAAAGAACAGATCCATAGTGTGGAGGTTCTCTTGGACCCAGACCTACTGTTGGATAAAATGGTGGTAGCTATGGCCAGGAGTGCCTTGACCAGCTTCAACCAGTTGTGGAGTTTCCTGGGCATAAAAAATCTGGCCATGGTGGTTCAAGCCCTGGTATCATCTAAACTGGACTACTGTGAAGGGATGTGTGTGAGGCTGCCCTTGAAAGGTGTCCAGAAACTAATTGGTGCTGAATGCTGTAGCCAGGATGTTGACTGGAGTGGGTTGTAGGGACTATATCACACCAGTCTTGGCCAATGTACAGTGGCTCCCAATCTGTTTCTGGGCACAATTGAAGAAGAGAAGAGATTGGATTGGATTTATACCCCGCCCTTCACTACCCAAAGGAGTCTCAGAGCAGCTTACAAACTCCTTTCCTTTCCCCTCCCCACCCACCTGTGAGGTAGGTGGGGCTGAGAGAGCTCTGACAGAAACAGCTGTTTTTCAAGAACAGCTGTGCCAGAACTATGGCTTGCCCAAGGTCATCCAGCAGGTGCAAGTGGAGGAGCAGGGAATCAAACCTGGTTCTCCCAGATTAGAGTCCGTGTACTTAACCACTGCACCAGGTGCTGGTGTTGGCCTTTATAGTCCTATATGTGGGACTATCATACCTGAAGGGCTGCACTACTCTCTTATGAACCTAGTCAACCACTGTGGTCATCTTCAGAGGTCCAGCCTCAAGTGCCCTTGCCTTTCAAGATCAGGCTGATGGCAATTTAGGGGAGAGCTGTTTTCATTAACTGCACTATACTGTATGTAATAATATTTGGTTTGTACACAATCAAGTACATCAGCCTTTTTGTTCTTTTGTGTGGCCTCTGGTACTGAGTACCTTTTGGGGTTTCCTACAGAGGTGTTTCTCCCCCTTTTCACTCTTTATATTGAGTGAAGCTATTTGTTCCTCTTGCCCCATCTTGTGTAATCTCACTGGCAACACCTTTCCAACATCTCCAGAAGGGCCTTTCCAAGACTGATACCTGTAACCCTTTTTAACTCAAGATGCCAAGGATTGTTCCTGGGACCTGCGTGCACTGAACATACTCTTGCTGAGCTATGGTACCACTTACTGTTATATACACATTATCTTGATTTATACTGAGTCAGACCAAAAGTATTGTCTACTCTGACTGGTAGCAGCTCCCCAGTAGGATCTCATGTAGAGGTCTTTCACACCATCTGTCACCATACCTCCTTTTTAACTGAAGATCCCTGGGGATTGAACCTGGGACTTTATATCATCATCATCATCATCATCATCATCAATAATAATAATAATAATAATAATAATAATAATATATCCTGCCCTCCCTGCGGATGGGCTCAGGGCGGCTCACAATTCACAATTCAATTTGCTACCACTGAGCTATGTCAATTAGAAGAAGAAGAGGAGGAGGAGGAGGAGGAGGAGATTAGATTTATATTCCGCCCTTCACTCAGAGTCTCAGACCTTACAAAATACTTTCCCTTCCCTTCCCCACAACCCTGTGAGGTAGGTGGGGCTGAGAGAGCTCTTTCAAGAACTGCTCTTTCAAGAACAGCTCTTGTCAGAACTATGGCTTGCCCAAGGACATCCAGCAGAGTGGTTGGTTACCTCTGCACACTATTTGCACGCTATTCAGTAGAAGGCAGATAATAAGGTTAGCTCTTCTGCAGGCTTTGTCTGTTCAACCCTTCTGGCATTAAGGTTGAGTCAGTAGGTGGCAAAGGAGAGTAGGAACAATCACGGTGAGCATATGGAATCCATCAGAGTAGCAGAATACCTCTGTCATGTCAAGCCATCATCCAGGCTGTCATGTGTGGGTGCTGCTGATGCCACTCCGAGAGGGTGGTGCTTATCGCTCCGACTCCACACATCTGCCCTCTCATGAGATTCTCTCACTCGTCTTATCCCAGTTTCATATATCATCATTTTTGTAAAGAATAGTCTGTAAACACAAATCTAAGTAAAATTAATTTTATTCTCTTATGATACTCAAGAGCAGCCCATCTTCTCACAAAAAAAGTTTCATTCAAAAGAATAACTAGTTATTATTCACAAAGTGTTATAACCCTACCAGTTTCCATAGTGGCCACAAAACAACAGTAAAAAATGGAACCTTACTATCAATCATAAATCCAAACAGCGGAGATTTCCGGAGATGCAGTTGTTTTTTCGCCCTTACTTGGATAGTCCAGGCTAGTCTGATCTCATCAGAAGATAAGCCAGGTTGGCCCTGCTTAGTAGTTGGATGGGAGATCACTAAGGAAACCCAGGGTGGCTATGCAGAGGCCGGCAGTGGAAAAACCACCTTGGTTAGCCTTTTGCTTTGAAAATCCTCTAGAATTGTCATAAGTCAGCTGCGACTTAACAGTGCTTTATACATACACAGTTAGGTTTAACTCTGATTAAATGTATGCATCCTGTGTGGAAAACTTTTTCATGAATATGTGTGTAACAGAAGCTACTCGGTTTTCTCTGAGATGTTCATTCTGCAGATCCCTAGGTGTATTTTTAGAGAACCCAAATTCCTTCAGTGCACAGTTCTTGGGACTGATCTCCTCCAGGCTAAGGAAACATCCGTTCAGCAGGCAGAACAAGCCTCATCTTCCTAGAGGCTTTTTGAGGGAAAGAGAGTTCCTTTACGTAATGAGGGTAGGACCATGGCGTGTGTTCGTGCGGGAGACTCTAATTACTGGGGGCATTTTAAGAAATAAAAACCAAGGCAGTGATATTATCCAAGGGTTGCTTGGCAAACACAGTTGGAAATGGGCTTCCAGAGGGAGGTCTGTGGGGCTCCACATCCCATTAGGTTGTCAGCAAATATCTCATTGGTAAGGAACGTGGGATGCATGTAAAAGCATTCTAAATCATACATCCCTATAGGCCCATAACATATAACTGGATTGCTCATAGGCATAAGACCCAGAAAAGAACATCAAACAACAGAAGCCTGTCTCCTCTGTATGCATCTCTTGCCTTTTGAAATAATTGTCTTTATACCCTTTCAGGAGAAGTGACTAAAAGAGATCCACAGGGAGGGGGCTGGAAGACGGCATCGACTACTGCTGTTCTGTGCTTGTGTGTTGAATCTTAAGTTCCCTACTCGGTTGGCAAATGGCTCAGATGCAAATCAGGTGCGAATTTGAGATGTAGGAATGGCTCGTGAAATAGTATGATGCTGGTTCCTACTAGAACTAGCTGACAGAATTTGGTGTGGGTGGAACAGTGAGAGGTAACAGCAAGCCCCCCAAAAGCTTCATAGCTTTTTTCCAAAGTAGTGTACCCATTATTGCTGCCTCCAAGTGACGTGAGCCTGGCCAGCCTCAGCTTGGAGAGCCAACCACTATGCCATGGGCACAAGCAACAATCCTGTGATCACCAGATGCAGCCAGAAGCTCACGGGCACAGTTTGCAATAGCTGTTCCAGCATTAGGTATTCATGTCTCCTGAACATAGAGGCCCCATCCAACAGAGACGGTATAGGACTACAGGCACTGTAACCCTTAATCTTACCTCTACTCAACCACTGGTCTTGAGACATGGGTTGAAAGCACAGGAGACAACAGCGTGAGCAAGTCTGGGTCAGCCTGGATCAGAAGATCTCTGGGAACTCCACAAAGTTCCATGAAAAGAAGGTGAAATATAAATCAAATAAACAAATCTACCATGGCTTTCAAAAAGCAAACAAATAACATGCATACTTTTGTTGCAGAATAACACACAGAGTAACATTTGTTGCAGAACAACACACACACATTTGTTGCAGAAGAACACACAGAGTATACGAAGTCTTGCTTCTGGCCTTTCTTCATCTCAGCCTCAGGTGGTGATCCTATGTAGATCATTGGTATAGTGTAGGGATTGGGGGAGGGGTTGTGGCTCAGTGTCAGAGCATCAGCTTGGCATGCAGAAGTCTCCAGGTTCAATCCCTGTCATCTCCAGCAAAAAGGATCGGTAACAGGTAAAATGAAAGACCTCTCCCTGAACCCTGGAAAGCCGCTGCCGGACTGAGTAGACATTATTGACCTGGGTGAACTAAGGACTTGATTCAGCATAAGGCTGCTTTGTGTGTCCCTGCATGCAGTGCTTAATATTGGGCTAGGAATGACTAGAGCTGGATTCAAAACCCCAAAGAGTTGTGGAAGCTCACCAGCTGACCTTGGGCCAGTCACTTGGCCTAATCTGTCTCACAGAATGATTGTGAGCATACAAAGGGGAAGGACGAGCACACCATATTTTTTAAAAAATAAACCTTTAGACAGGCAAATACTTACCAGGGTGTATTTCTGAGATGTATGTGGCATCTGTCAGCTCCACTTCTATAAAAAGGGAATAATTACTAATCCAGCTCACAGTATTATTATTAAGGTTAATATACTCCAAGGACTGGAGGGCTATAAATGTTAAAAATGGATTAACGTCTAGCATACAATTTAGCAGAAGAGAACCGCTGCAGAAGCGAATGTTACTGTGTTTTCAAAGATGTGCACATAGGCATAAGAGCTCTATATACCAGGACAGTGGTGATTGGTGGGGAGCCCCACAGCATGAACTGATTTGAGATATATTTGAGATTTATTACACAGATGGGAGGCAATTAATGGCAATTGTATCTATTTAATAGCTATATGAAGCCACTGGGAGAGGTCATCTGGAGGTATGGGCTGCGATGTCACCAATATACAGATAATACCCAGCTCTATCTTTCTTTTCCACCAGATTCCAAAGGTGCTGTTGGTGTTTTTAACCTGTGTCAGTAGTGTGCTAGATGAGGGTGAACAGGCTGAAACGTAATCCTGGTAAGACAGAGGTTCTATGGGTTTGCAGAAAGGCAGACCAGGGACTTCAGATCTCCCGTGCCTTGGATGGGGTTGTACTCCCCTTGAAAAGCCAGGTTCACAGCTTGGGAGTGCTGCTTGACACAGTGGTCACCTTAGAAGACCAGGTGGCTGCAGTGGACCCAGTTATCCGGAGCATATGTCCCCAGTACTACTGTAATTATTCTGGCTACCAATTTGCTCCTGAGCCCAGTTCAAGGTGTTGTTCTTGTCCTTTAAAGACCTGCATGGACCCCTCATTGTCGATCTTTAGGAGGCAGCTGAAGACCATTTTATTTAGGGCTGCATTTCGATTGATTTAGGTTTTGTTATTGGCAATCCTAATTGGAGTTTTCAAACGGTGACTTTTATGAATAATTGTTTGTATTGTGTTTTTATCATGTTTTATCTGTATTGCAAGCTGCCTTGAGTCTTGCAAGGGAGAAAGGAGGCTAATAAATGTTTTAAAATAAATAAATCAGTAAATAAATGATCTGGGGAGATCTACCATGGGATATCTGAAACAGCTTGACTGAATTTATAAACTTATCCTTCGGGCCACTTCACATGCTATACTTAGACAGCTTATTGTCCACAAAGCCAAGGGCAGTCCAATAGTAGCCATTTACTGTACCCAGTCATTTGCTTGATCGTCCCAGGGAAATGCAAGACTGTTGACTGAAGTGAGCCCCTTTATACTACTGACCAGCATTCTCAGCTGTGTAGACCTGTGCAATGCAAATCCTATGCTGAAAGTATTGCTATGAGTGACAACAAAGGGCAACAACTGGGCATGGTGAGGGCTGGCTCTTCCATACATTGTGCTGTGGACATGTTCATTTACTACAGCGCCATGTTCCTTGGCATAAACCTAAGCCTCTTGTCCAATGCGTTTCAGTGGTCTGTTACAAGGTGATTGCAAGTGGCAGACGGCAGGATAGATCTGTCCCATGCACTGCTTGTGGGGCTTTCATAATTCCCTCAGAGCTAAACATATCTTGAAGTTCTGGCTTAGTGGTGGTTGAAAGGAGTAAACACTGGAAGGTCTGGGGGAGAGCTGAAAGGTTTGCAGAGGAAGTGGGGTTTTAAGAAGGGATTAGAAATATGAAAGGGACATAACAAGACTTAAGTATTCTGGGAGGGAGTCCCAAGTACAAGAGTGTTTAGTGCAGAATGGACAAGGTCTGTACTGCTTTCCCCAAACTTCCTCTAAGAAACATTCACACTAATAGTTTCCTGCTGGAGTTACTGCTTTAGTTTTCACCATTAGAAGGCCCATGAGAAATTTTTGGATTCCAGGAAAACTGGGGTAAAGATGAACAGCTGAATACTTGAGAGTAGAATACTTGTTTCTTCTTGGTTGGAATTAGTTGGGTAGAATATTCTTTACTTGATTTAAGAGCATATTCGTGGGGAGCAACAACAAAAAACTGAGAGACAGTGCCAAATTTGACCATGCTGTCCATCTAAGAACATGATTTACCAATTTTAGTTTTGCTTATTAATTAAGGAGTGTCATTTAGAGGGCAAAATTTATGTAATGTCATTTCCAGATTCCAGAATCGATACTATGTTCAGTGTCACCAAAAAGGGAGATGCAATACCAGGTCCAAAATAGCTGACTCATATATGGCCTCTAACATGTTCTGCAAGTTGCATGTTGCCAGAAAAGCACAAGAAGGCCACGTCAGGAACTATTTTACGCAAGAGAATCAGCTCTACCCACCATCTCTTCTAGAGGATTTTCAGCTACAAAAAGAGAAATCTTCTTTCATGTAAGCTGATTGTGTCCTGAAAGTTAGATAAGCTTTTGTTATTATGATTTAAATACATAATTAATTCTTTGCATATGGCTATACCTGTAATTATGTCCATGGACAAGACAGTTACATGCATTCTGAACCCTGATTTATGCTTTGTCATTAATAGCCAAAGCCAAAACGATCTTGGAGGGACTAACAGTGCAATCCTAAAGAATGCAATCCTAATTGACTTCAATGGATTTAGAAGGGTGTGATTCTTCACATTGCAAAGTTTCATCATTCATTTGCAAGACTGATGTAGATAGATTCGGTGGATAGCCATGTTGGTCTGAAGCAGAAGAACAAAGCTTGAGTCCAGTGGCACCTTTAAGACCAACAAAGTTTTATCAAGGTATAAGTTTTCATGTGCAAGGCACACTTCTTCAGATACAGTGAAACAGAATTTCCTCAACCATTACATATAGGAAGAGAGAGGGTGGGGTGGGGGGTGTAGTTGCCAGGAAGGGCCAATTACAGTCAAGACAGAGATAGAAACAAAACAGAAATTACCAGTCCATACATATAGAAGATGTATGATTTTCAAGCTGGCTTCCCCGCGATGGTACATGGAAGCAACCCTCTATTCCTACTGAATGTCTGGGCTGAAATCTTCATTAGTGTACACTGAATGTATTTTGAATATTAGGTGAAGAGTGGAATTTGCTGACCTTGATTTATAAGTATGCCAACACATCATTTTCACCTACAATAGATTTGACATGGCCTGTACTGGCCCCGGAGTAGAAGTTGAGCAAATGTGTGTCCTGGGGGTTTCTGGGGCTCTATTGTGTATGTCATGTGCCATCAAGTCACTTCTGACTTATGGCAACCCAATGAATTAATGACCTCCGATATGGCCTACCATTAATAGCCTTGTTCAGGTCTTACAACCTGAAGGCTGTGCCCCCTTTCATTATTCCATCTCGTGTTGAGTCTTCTTCTTTTCCTACCCCCTCCAAGTCTTCCTAGGATTCCAGTAAGTCTTGTCCTCTCATGGTGTGACTCTATTATTTCGTCTTATTTGAAAACAAAAGGACACCTTGGTTGCCAGAAATGACACATTTTTCTCTTCCCCTACCCCACTATATGAGATAGCTGCTGTTTTCTTCTCACCATAGGAACTAAGACCTGATTCAAACAGGATGCTTACAGGACAACACTGTTTTCCCTGAATGAATTCATGGTCCTACAGTGTCTTGTTTTAAGTGGGGGGCCACCCCTGCAGAAAGCAGCTACATGTGCTACTGAGCATGTCAGAGACTGGGAGTATGGGTGGGTGGTGTGCTGGTATGTTAACTAAACAGGTGCAGCTGTTTTGCAGGGACAGCAGCCCAATTGAAATGAGTGTCTGTTTGAACACAAAATCCCAAGGACGAAGTTCTTTTGATCACCAGCCTCACATTTTTTAAATCAGGCCTAAGCAATGAAGCACATGACTAGTTTGATCCTCAAGGAATGCAGGTGCAGTTTACAAACAGTGAAGTACACTGCAGTGTACTTTGAAGCGCAAGTAGATTGTGCAGGAGAACACAAATCCATAAAGCTAGCGTTATAGTAACATGTGTGAATGGGATCCTGAGGTTCTGGTGGCCTGCAAACTGAGTATGAGTAGCCAGTGTGATGCAACAACGAAGGCAAACATGATCTTAGGGTGTATCAACTAATCCATAGTGAGATGCTATGAATGAGATGTGACAGCACCACTATATACTGCACTGATCAGGTTGCCTACAGTGTTGTGTCCAGTTTTGGAGGTTTCACTTGGAGGAGGAGGAGGAGATTGGATTTATATCCCGCCCTTCACTTAGAGTCTCAGCGCAGCTTACAATCCCCTTTCCCTTCCCCTCCCCACAACAGATACCCTGTGAGGTAGGTGGGGCTGAGAGAGCTCTTTCATGAACTCCTCTTGACAGAACAGCTCTGAAAGAACGATGGCTTGCCCAAGGTCATCCAGCAGCTGCAAGTGGAGGAGTGGGGAATCAAACCTGGTTCTCCCAGATTAGAGTCCATGCACTTAACCACTACACCGAACTGGCTCCCAAGAAGGACATAGATACCATGGAATGGGTGCAGAGGGGAACAATGAGGATAATTTGTGGTCTGGAGACTAATCACTGTGAGGAGATGCTGGGGGAACCAAGGACTTTCAACATGAAGAAAAGGAGGTTGATGGGGTGTATTATTATTTTGTGGAGCAAGCAACGCACACCCAGTTCCTTTTGGTTGAAGGCCTCTTTATTAACAATAACAGTAGGATGTGTGACCAAGTGAAGAGTACAAACTGCAGACTTATTAAATGGAGTCTTCAGTTACAGGATTTCAACTTTGACATAGTGAACATAAGAAGGAAAGGGAATGTCATTGCGGATGCACTCGCCAGAACCACCTGAGGGTGGAATTGTTGTTAATGCATTTTGCCGGTTGTTAATGCATTTTGAACGTTGCATATGTATATATAACGGTATAAGAAGATTGACTTTTGGTATTAAAGTAAACAAAAAGGTAAAATGCAGACACATGCTTCACCCATTGTGCAGGAGAGGCTTGTGAGAACCTCACCTGAAGCAATGACATCAAAGGGTGGGACATGTGCTAGACTGCAGAGTTTGAACCAGGCAGCAGGAGAAGGCATCACAGAGCTGTGCCAGCAGGGAGCTCTCAACTCCCCACCAACCCTGCTGATCTTGGGCTGGCTTCTCTTGCAGCCAGCCACAGCCAAGGCGGTGGGGTGCTCTCAGCTCCTCACCACCCCAGCTGATCCTCAGGCTGACTTCACAGTTCGTGGCCAACTTTGGGGGTCCTAATGGATTTACTGGGGGTGGAATGTGGACTAAGCAGTGCCTATCACCCCAAAACTGACGGCCAAACCGAAAGGGTTAATCAAATCTTGGAGCAGTTTCTCCGATGCTTCACTAACTATAGACAGGATGACTGGGTAGACCTGCTCCCTTATGTGAAATATTGCTACAATAATGCAGTGCATCCTCCATGGGGCTCTCCCCTTTTAAGGCGGTGTTTGGCTATGAGGGAAATCCATTGCTGGTTCTTGAGAATGCCCAGGGGACTCCGGAGGGTGACGTGCAGTCATGGTGGAAAACCCTCCAAGACACATGGCCCACCATTCAAAAGATGTTAGACAAGGCTAAAGCCGCGTGCAAGACTGAAGCCGATACAAAATGTTCGGTGGGGTGGGACTTGAACCCTGCAGACTCTGTATATGTGTCTACCAAGAACATGCAGGGTTTACAGCCAAGCTGGAAGTTGGGGTGGAAATATGTGGGTCCATTTAAAATTGTGTGCAAATTGAATGATGTTACTGTTGAACTTGCCTTGCCTAAGAATCTGAGACATTTGCATCCAGTTTTTCATCATAGCTTACTGAAGAAAGATCCGGGACCCAACGTGTGGAGACCACAGAAGCTAAACCACCACCCCTTGATGGTGGATGGTGAATAGCATTTTAAAATGTCCCAAATGCTGGACTCGAAATGGGGGAAATTGTTTTATTTAGTTGAATGGAGGGATTTTGGTCCAGAACACAGGGAATGGGTGGAACGTCTCATGTCCACGCCCCTAGACTCCTCTGTGCTTTTCACAAGCTGTTCCCACTTAAGCCGGGGGGGGCAGGCCCTTTGGGGGGCAGAATGTCAGCTGACGCTGTCATGGGCTTTTAGTTTCCTTCCCACCCACCCCCTGTCTCACTCTTGCACTGCCTCCCCCTCCCTGGTGTCTTGGTATGTGCGCCTAGTGCATCCCTTATCTGCTCTGTGCCCTTGGAGTTCAGCTCCGCCGCACCACTTTTCCCCCACTGGGAGCCATGGGCCATTTTTTCTTAGGTGCACACAGGTGCCCTCCTTATTGGTCTTTCCTCATCAGGGGGTCTTGTATGAACTGTGTATAATTATCTGGTTTCCCACTTTAACCCCATTCCTGACACGGAGTGTGTCAAACGATGACCTAAGTGCCTCTCTCAATAAACTGAACTTCCTTGAAGGACTGTTGTTGAACTTGATTGACTTGGGACTCTGACACTTACTCAATAATGTACTTCTTCCTCTTCCTCTTCTTTTTGATTCCAACATATGGTGTATGTTAACAAAGAGAGCCCTGTTGGTAAACACACCCATGGCAGCCTTCAGGGAAACTGGTGCCAATCACCAGCGGAACAATGGAGCTCTGGGGCTGAAATTGGCCATGAAGTGTGATATGCCATGCAAAGGAGCATGCCTTTATTTTTCCAAATGTGTTCATGTTTCCATATGCAGTTTACTAAAACACAGAGCGTTTCTGTGGAGCTGGAAGCGGCTGTCATTTGGCATGAGTCTTCTACCAAACAGAGCATCAGTCTAGGAAAATAGGAAGCCCGAGAATGAGTGTAATGCTTTGTATTTCTTCACATGGTATCATCTCCATGACAATAATAATGAACACTCGATTGCCTCCCATCAGGGGGACTCTCAAGGCTCTTCGCGGATGTTAGAATCCCTCAAAGCATGTTTGTTGGCTTCATATTGTTCTTATTTAAAAGTCTTAAGGAAACTGAAGGTAATAGCTAAAGCCAAGGGTTTCAGAAGCAAGATGAAATTTGCAAGACTTCTTTACGTGCAAGGGGAGATCAGTCCTTACATTTCCTTTATGAGATAGTATATATTAAAGTTACGTAAGGAAACACTTAAAGGCCATGTTGGTATGTTTTGGTGGTGGTGGTGCCGTAGCTGAGTGATGCTTTGCATATAGAAGGTCCCAGGTTTAATATGTTATATTCAGTTAAAAAGAGGTGATGTGAAAGATCTTCACCTGAGGCCCTGGAGAGCCACTGCCAGTCAGAGTAGACAATATTGATCTTGATAGACAAAGGAGCTGACTTAATTTAAGGCAGGTTCATCTGTGTTCATATGATGGAAGATGAAATTTTCTCATGGGGTGCCTTCAAATAAGGAATTTGCCATGTTAAAAAATGAGATTCCTTGAGAGGAATCTACTATCTAAAAGAGTGAACTGTGAGATTAAATCTGAGAAAATCAAGTAGTAATACAAGTAGCAAATGGCTGCATAGCTTCACCTCAAGAACTTGTTCTGCTTTTCACCTGTATATTCATGGAAATTAAAGTCAGACTTCCTGTCTTGAGATAGTCTGTCAAGAAATAACTGCCTATTTGATATGTACTTTCTAATGGACTATTTGTTATAATGTCAATACTCATCACATGGCTTGGAGGAACCATATTGAGAGTCTCCACACTCCAGCTTTATGGTTCTTGCAACTATAGAACTGGGCTTGTGGTTGTACCAATCTATTATACACAGGGGTTATTTCGTAGAAAAAGAGGTGCAGGAGCTCATTAGCATTACTTATTAGCATAACTTATTTGCATACGCCACACCCCTGACATCACCGGAAGTGTGTCAAAAGGCAACACCCACCACTCAGGCTCCACTGGACTGTTTTGGATTGCTAGCTATTTTGGGGGAGAAATGTGCAGATCTGTCCTCGCAGAGGAGAGAGAGCTTGTACCTGAATAAAACTTGGTCTTAAAGGTGCTATTGGACTATTTTGGATTGCTAGCTATGGGAAGGGGAATGTTCAGATTTGCCCTCACCGAGGAAGGAGGGCTTGTACCTGAAGGCGGGCAGGGGGACCCCCTCTGCAACTTACCTGGCTGCTTCTTTTTCCTTGTGGCCTGACTGAGGGCCGCTGGGAGTAGGGGGCAGGGCTTGTTGCATGTGCCTGCCCCCTGGGCTCCTTACTGCCGGAGCTCTGCTCCTGTGCGCTCCTGCAGGAAATGACCCCTGATTATACAGTATTTATGTATGCAATGGCCTGTGGCTGAGACAGGGTGATGATGAGGGTTTCTAGTTTATGGGATGAACACATAAGATAAAGCTGGGGATAACCTTGCAGATACATTTATATATTATATATTTAAGGCTATGAAAGAGCTGAACCATAAAGTGGGAGCTTTGGGGGTGGGGGCATGGGGGTGCTGGCTTTGCATGTGCAGTGACATAACTTCTGGGAAAACTGAAAGTTGTTCTAAGAATCGAGGAGAACTCTATGGTAAAACCATCGATTTTTCTGGAGGTTCCTAGAGTGATTATGATACTGGTGTTTTTGAGACCAATGAAGGTTGCTGGCAGAAGTTCTGCCACAGTAGCCTGGCAACCGTAACCATGGGTATGATACCCTAGCAGGCAACAATACAGCTAATTTAATTCCACTTGGCCCACTGGGATGCTAGATGAAGTATAAACAGGCAGAACTGCTACTGGGCTGACCAAACATGAGAAAATCCCATGAATTTATAGGAACCTGGAAATCAATTCAACGCTGAAGGAAGATACTTAATGCAGCACAATTTCCCACAACCAGTAGTCATGTAGATAATCTTACTAGGACTTGTGGGACCTGCAAATCCCCATTCAACCACAAAGCCTACTGAGTGGCCTTCGGCTAGTCATTTCTGTTCAGCCTAACCTTGCCTCATTTTGTTGTTGTGAGGATAAAATCAAGGAGAACCTAGCATACTGTACTCAGCTCCTAGAAGAAACAGAAAGATGAAAAACTTCATGGACAAAGAGCTATCACCTCAGAGGGCATTTTGGGGATTGTTTCTGTTGTGAATGAACTTCCAAATAGCTAACTTGCTGGACATGGAAAGCTTTGCATTAGAGTAAAGGCAACCCCCACATACATATTTGGCAGTGATATAGTCACATGGTAGATTACACCACTTGAACCAGAACCATTTAAGTAGCCTTGGCATTGGAAAGAACAGAAAGGGTGTGTTCAGATGGGCAGCTAATCCTGCCATTATGCCAGCTTAAATTTGATCCCGATCTTTTTAATCCATCGTCGCATGACCAGACATCCTCCGGGGGAATCGCCTTACCGTGCGCTGCCTCCGTTGTGGATTGTCTAGATGGTGTCCACTGAAGGAGGCACGTGTGGTGGGTTTTTTTTAAAAAAACTTTTTGCACATGCCCATAGGTGTCACAGTACATCCTTGTTGAAGGAGGCATGCGTGTGTGTGTGTGTTTTTAACTTTTTGCACATGCACATAGACGTGACAGCACGTCCTTGTTGATCCGTGCATGTGTAGAGATTTTTTAAAATGGCACCCGCTTGGGATGGTCTGACATCAGACCACACTGACAAGAGGATTGGGCACTGGTGGAATGATCAGATGGATGAAAGTCCACAGTTGTCCCGCAGGTAACCAAAACCCCCAGATTTAAAGTGATATCTTTTAAGTACGGCTCCGAAACATGGCTGAACAGGATGCCCACGGAAGTGGAACGTTTCCCAGATGTTTGTGTCTGGACATTAACTTTAGATCCGTGAGGCAATCGTGCCTTGTGCGGATCTAAAGAGCCGTCTGATCGGACTCAAAGACATGTGACTTAAAGGGTGAACAATGTCTAGAGAATCCATCATCCCTGGTTCTCGGACCAGTCTTGAACTTTTTCAAAAGCTGCTGGGAGTAAATCACCAAACATTGATTCTCTCTTATTTTGGTTGCAATGCATCCCTTGAAGTCAGATCCATTTGTCGGTGGGACTGTTAATACTGTTTGGCTCTCATGGCTAAGCAAATAAATATGATGGTCACTGGAAAGGAGCCTTCTTGTTCGCTGCTGTAGCAATTGCTCTGACTGTGTGTGATTTAAGATTGATGTAAATGAACCCTGCCACCTCTCTCTTTTTTTTTTAAAAAAAAATCAGTTTCTTTGGCAGGCAATGCTGACTTTTTAAACACAATATATTGTACCACACCTAGTATGTTTAGAGCATTTATCTCCCAAGTGACCAGACATTAGAAAAGAAACAAGAATGAAGCCACTTGTACTTTATCAGGGAAGGGGGTGTAATGAAGAGGCATTCTCTTGACCCTTAAACAGTTATGGATCCCAGATCCATTTAGGAGGTCTTTGTATATAATCTGTCCAGCCCCCAGTTTATGCTTCCAGTTGCCCCCTCCTCCAGAGAAATATATTCAGGGTTCAGTTCTAAACAGTAATGTTTGGGAAAAGCACAATCTAAAACAGACAAATCTGTATGTGTTTAGGTTTTGCTTTCTTTCCACTTTTAAATATTAAAAATTGACTCCAGCTGTGGGGTAAAGTAACGCCCAGCCTATAAAGACATTGACAAATAAATCACAGTGCAATTTGCTGCGCATTTTTGTGAGGTCTAAACACCAGTTCTTGAAGGGAATTTTCCATTATTACATCTTGGGAAGAGGTCTTTGCCACCAACAACTCATCTGACTTTTGTACTTTATAAAAGAAAAAGAAAAGTCAGTGCATTCCTGTGGGGCCAGGTCCTGCCATGACTTCTCTGGCAGGGGGGGGAAAATCTGAGTTGCAAACCAAAGATTGCTCTTTTGTCATGCAGGCAATGGAGAGCCCTGTGGCACTGAAAGACTAACCAACAGAAGGACATAAGAAGAGCCCTGCTGGATCAGACCAAAGATCCATAGAGTCAAGCATCCCGTCTCACTGGTGGTGACCAACCACTCACTCTGTAGAGCCAGGAACAGGGCATGGAAGTCAGAGCCTTCCCTTAATATTGCCTCCTGGCACTGCTAATCAGAGATTTACTGCCACTGAACGTGGAAGTTCCCTTTAGTTGCCAATGCTATTAGCCCCGGATAGACGCATCCTCCATGAATCTGTCAAGTCCCCTGTTAAATCCATCTATGCCTGTGGCCATCACTACAGCCTCTGGTAGCAAATTCCACATATTAATCATTCATTGAGTAAAGAGCTATTTCCTTTTTTCTGTCCTGAATCTATTACTTCGCGGGATGCCCTAGTATTTTGGGAAAGGGAGAAAAAGTTTCCTGTGTACTGTCACTACCTGTGCATAATTTATAAACCTCTATAAATGGTTTTTCTAAACTGAACAGTCCCGGACTCTTCGGCTTCTCCTCATAGGGAAGGTGCTCCAACCCCTTAATTATCTTGGATAGCCTCTTCTGTCCTTTTTCCAGCTCTGCAATGACCTTTTTGTAGGGCTGCCAGGACCCCCCTGGCCACTGGTGGGGGTGGGGGTTGCCAGATCCAAGTTTGGAAACTCCTGGAGATTTGGGGATGGAGCCTGGGGAGGAGAGGTGTCTTAGTGGGGGTACAATGCTATAGAGTCCACCCTCCAAAGCATCCATTTTCTCTGAGAGAACTGACCTCTGTAGTCTAGAGATGAGCTGTAATTCTAGGGGATCCCCAGGTCCCACCTGGAGTCTGGCATCCCTACCTTTTTGAGATACAGTGGCCAGAACTTCCCTTGGCAGATGTCGTGTAGATTTACTTTCAGCAGGCTTTGTTCCTCTATGTGCCTAGGCTAATAATTCTATCTTTGGTTACAGTTTATCTTTGATTACAGTTTCAACTAATTTGCCTGCGACGGACATTAGACTAACAGGCCTGTAATTTCCTGGTTCCTCTCTAGACACCTTTTTAAAAAAAATCAGTGCAACATTAGTTGCTCTCCAGTACTCTAGTCCAATGGCTGATTTTAGTGACAAGTTACATATATTGGTTAGTAGATCATTAAGTATATATTTGAATTCCTTAAGAACCATGAGTTGTTTGGTGTTTTTTTTAATTTCCCCAATAGTTTGGAACTAATTTGACTCACTTCTTCAGACTCCCTTTCTGACAATAATTGTTCTGGCCTGGGGGAACATGCCCCACACTTTTGACAGTAAACACAAGCGCGAAGAATTCATTGAGCATTTCTGCCACTTTCCCATTTTCCTTCAGCAATCCATTTATTCCTTGGGTATCCTAAGGCCCGACTACTTCTATTGTGGCAGAAGATTTCATGGGGCTTTAGGTATATGATTCCAAAAATCTAACTCTATTATGTTTTCTTCAGGATGCCAGTAACGGTTTGGACCTCCACAGCCATTAAGGTTTCCCGTCCTTTCATAAGAACAAGGAGATTTGGCTTGTATGAACCACAGGGATTTGGGGGAAAAGGGGCTTTTAATGAGATGAGACTCATGCTTTGAAAGAAAAATCCTGTGAGATTCTTTATTTCTCCAAATGTAATTATCACCATTTCTGTGAAAGAGCTCATTGTTTCTTGGTCTTTGATTCTGAAGAAGAATCAGTTGGGTAGGATGTGTCAATCTATTGTAGCAAAATCAAACTGGAGTCTTGTGGCATCGTAATAACACTGTCTCTGCTTGTGAACTTCTCTCAGTCATTGGTCCTGCTACAAAACCTATGCAACCTGAAATTCAACACCAGTTGCTTAGTAGCATGGCCAGTCAGCACCAGTTCCCATAGGATATTGGTTGATCTCTGTAGAACCTTCTAGTCTCATCTGCCCTGGACCTCTGGATAGCCTAAGAAGGGGTGAATGAGGTTGAATGGGGCATGTGAAACATGACTCTACCTTCCTGGTTGACAAGCCACGAATAGAACAGTACCGTTCTGTGCTAGCTTGAAGCTTTCAAAGAACCTTCAAAGACAGTTCAAAGTAGAGGACATTACAGTAGTTAAGTGAACAGAATTATGAGCTCATTGAGGGCTGCTCTAGTTGTCTCTTTGTTCTCCTAGCTTTCTTGCATATCCTTTGGCAAAGACCATCACACTTGTGTTTTGAACAGCATTTAGTACACTGCTGCACCTAAATAAATGTTAGTAGCAGTAGGTATTGTAGAGATTGTTTTAATCAACAAAACATTTAGGAAATGGAACCAGTTACTGAAGAAGATGTTGAGCTTCCTCCTTTCAGGATGGGGTAAATAGCCTTTAATTTGGGCCAGCTTGGCAATTATGCTAGGCATGAGATAACATACGTTAAAAAAAAATTAGTTCAACTCTTGCAAGGTCTGCAAAAACATGGCTCTTTCTGCTAGTCATTAGGATAGGCCTTCTCTTTTCATTATGGAAAGCAATTGTAGTTTCGGAATTCATTCTCAATAACAAATAAAGGCAGCAGCATCTGTCAACACCAGTATTAAACCATCCACATACTTTGAGTTAGTAGACTTTTTGTCCTCAGTGTTTCCCTATGACCCTAATTACTGGGGGGAGAAACTGAACTGCTGGAGATGCTTGCCTTTGCTCTCCAGACATACTGGAAATTGTTGGCTGCACCATTGTTACCCTGCAATAACTAAGCCTATTATAATAGAAAATATTTATGAGATTCTTTTAAAAACACAAATGGCAGAACACTCCCAATGATTTTTGGTGAGAAGCTTCCAAGTACCAGCTCGGTCTGGGCTGGAGAATCTCTGTGCAATGCTCAAGCATTAATTCTGTTTTAAAAACGATTCTCTGATGACAGATTTATGTTCTGTGGATGGGCTTTAAACCCACACAGGAGATACATAAATGGGTACTGTACATTTCCGTCTTATTCTAACCACCTGTACTGGGATGAGGGGCCCCAGGACCTGATTCCAAAACACCCTGCCCCATAAGATTTTGAATCCTCTTTCTATTCTGAAAATGGGAACAGATGGTGTTCTACCAGGCACAAGATGAAAGAGGGCTGGAGAGGGTGCAGAACTGTAATATTCCATTGCTTCTCTGCTGAAGAGGAGGAGCCGCCAGCTATCTCTGGAATCAATAGCTCTCCCCTTATTACTAAGCAAAATCATCTCCTGTCTAGGATGCTACCTAGAATTAGGGCAGTGTTGGTCCACCAGCTCAGTACTGTTTACTCTGTCTGCCTACACTTCTCTGGACAAGTTGGGTTTTTCTCTGCATCTGAGATCCTTTAACTAGTGGGATTGGACCTTTGACCTTTTGAAACCAAGGCATCTGCTCTACTGCTTCTGTAGGCTAGTGCAGGCAAGGAAGCAACACAAGGCAGGATTCTTAACATTGGGTTTTATTCTTCTGTCTCTCTTATAGCCCCTATTCTACTTTCTCCTCCCTCTTTCTTTCTCCTCTGCACTCTGTTTTTCCTTTCAGTATAGAGGGGTCTAGTCTGCCCAGCAACAGACTATGGTCTCCCCAACGGGACACACTTCTAAACTTTGACAATGAAATAACTTGTAAAACAGCTATTAAAACACAAGAATCACTGAGCCACAGTCTCCTCCTGTTAGGGAGTGTCTGGCCTAAGGCCACCTGGTGAGCTTTTTATAGAGGCACGGTTCTCTCCAGTCTACTCTACCTGTTGTGGCCAATTGTAGTCAGGAGTCAATTCTGTTCTCTGGGGATTCCGTTCTGGGCAGACTGGAGACCACTGCCATATGAATAAGCCCTAAGGAAACCTCTTGTTCAAAAAGGTTTTGCTTCCACTGGGAAGTCCACACAGCTTCGTCATGACCAGATTTTATTTAGATAGTCATACTCCACTTCTCTCCTGCTTGGAGAGCCGAAGCAACTTACAACGTCATTTTCTTCTCTTCCATTTTATTCCCACAGCACCAACAATCCTATGAGGTAAGTTTGGCTGAGAGTGCGAGTGACCTTCTGTATATCCAAGGGTGAAGACAGAATTTATTTAGGGAGAAGAATCCAGCAGCAACTATTGGCCTATGACTCAGAAGGATAATGTCCTGTGATTTCAGACCACTGTGGAGCCACACAATTCAGTCTCAATTTATTTCTGGACCGACATAACCATTTGGTGTCAGATTCTCTCCAGAACTGTTTCTTGAAAAACAAGGAAAGAAAATGAGAGGAGACAAGCCCTTTCCTCTGGTACCAGCGCTGGCAACCTTGAGCAATGATCAAAACAAGAAAGGCTTGGTCTCCAGGTTTTCTTTGTACAGTCGTGGGATCAAATGGGCAGCCGTGATTTCTCACTGAGGATAAAAGAAAGCAAATGCAGTGCAGACTGCTCAAGTCTCGACTGTTTAAAATTCAGGCCTTATTATGCAGCAAGGAATCATCTGGTCCGTACCATCTGGCAGCTGTGAAGAAAAAAATAAAATAAAAATGCACATACAAGTCCTGTCAGTTTACAGTTGAAATAGGGCTCTTATGTATGGTAAAAAGTTAAGTAACAGGAGATCTTTTTTAGATGTGCTCTATATGAGGTTCATTATATCAAATACATATCAAGGGGGGCCACGGTTGCTCCTTTGCCCCAATTAACATCCTCTGTGAGGAGAAGCTAAAGCAGCTGAAGCTTTTGCAGTTAGAAAGAAGCAGAGAACAGATACCAGGTTCTTTCCACACACTAAAACTCAAAGCTGGCCTTTAGATGGGTTTGTAAAGCAACTGTAAAAACCTGTATTGGCTAGACTCTGGACTGGCATTGCAAATGCTTCTCTTCTGCAGGAACGAACAATCAGGTTGACAAACATTCATAAGGTAGCACTTCTTCACATGGCACTTAGTTAATCTGTGGAACTCACTGCCATGGTATGTAATGATACCTATTGTTTGGGGTTTTTTTTTTAAGAAGAGGGATTAGAACAGGGGAAGACAATCCCTGGATGTATATGCTGACAGCGGCACACCTGACCTTTCTTGCACAGTGGAATTTGTTTTGGGGTGCTGCTGAGGAAATAAAGTTTGCGTGCAGCAGGTCGTCAGGTCCCCTGGCCACTGCTGGGGGACGGCAGGTAGAGTTGCTAGATCTAGGTTGCCAGAACTCCTGGAGATTTGGGGATGGAGTCTGGGGAGGACAGGGACCTCAGTGAGGTACAATGCCACAGAGGCCACCCTCCAAAGCATCTATTTTCTGCCGGGGAACTGATCTCCGTACTCTGGAAATGAGCTATAATACTGGTGGATCCCTCGGTCCCATCTGGAGGCTGGCATGCAGCCAGCTTTTATCTTTAATACAGAAATATGAGTTTTGTTTACAGAAACTCCATTCAGGATACGGTAGAGTAGATTACATTCTAATCTAACCAGCTGTACTAGGATCAGGCCCATAGCCCAGGCCCATAGCCAGGAGTTCTTAAATCGGGGGGCCTTGTAAAAAGTCAGGGGGCCCTGAAATAAAAAAATTAAAAACTCATGTTGCCTGGCCCCTGCCTATGTGGTGGCTGGAGGGGAAGGGTGTGCCAGGCTCCAGTGGGACAAAGCAGTGCTTGCCCTTCTCTCCCCCCCATCATGACTGCTGCAAACCCCACCCCCTGCTGAAGCAAGGAGCCAAGTCACGTGCACCCCATAAGAGTCCGGCAGCACACCTTAAAGACTAGCAAAATTTGCTGAGTCGACCTGAGCACCTGCTTGCAACCCCTAACCCAACAACCTGGCTGAATCAATTCCCCAGGGTGCACAGCTCCTCCTTTGCCAGCGCTCAGCACTCCACTGAGGTGCCCCAGCCTTGTCCCAGTCACACGCGAAGGGCGAGAGCACCGGTTGGGGAAGGGGTCTCCCGCCTCCCTGGCCAGGCGGGCAGCCATCTGTCGGCAGAGGCTTCGGCTTGGGGGGGCTCCCCGAGGCTTCTGCTGATCGGCTCTCTCGGTCCAGCTGCCTCCGGGGTGGGTAATCCAGTCCCCCCCCCCATCCCTCTGCGTGCCCCACATGCCGCCCGCCAGCTTGCTTGAGGTGTGAGGGGGAGTTGGAGGTGGCTGGCTGGCTTGTGGCGCTGCCTGGCCCCGAGGCAGGGGGTGGTCTCCTCACAAGAAAACATGCAGGCGAGCCAGCGCAGCTCCCTCCTGCCCTCCCGGTGGGCTAAGCACAGCAACAAGATTACCAATGTGGTGGGACTAGAGGTGGGGTTCGCTGCTTTGCCTGCACACGCGAGAGACAGAGCAGCAGCGTGGGAGTGTAGGGCGGGGCTTTCTTTGCCGAGCCCCACTGCTGGACCTCCTGATGGCACCTGGTATATTTTGGCCACTGTGTGACAGAGTGTTGGACTAGATGGGCCATTGGCCTGATTCAACATTGGCTTCTCTTATGTTCTTATGTTCTTATGAGGAGCAATTCAGAGAGCGGGGGGGGGGGAAGGATGGCATGAGGCTTGTTTTGCCACCCTGGCAGCGGCGGCAAGCATCAGAAATAAGTTGGGGGCCTTGCCAGGTGTTAAGTCAGGGGGCCCTGGTGAAAAGTCGGGGGGCTGGCCCCCAGAATGCCCCACTGTAGCTACGGGCGTGACTAGGATGGACAGAGATGCACAAGGCATGTCCTGCCCTCGTGGTTGCAAGATGGAGAGGGGGAGAGGAGGTGCTAGCTGGAAGGAAGGAAGATTTCCTGAGAGTTGCAGTCGACACATTAGGGACAGTACTAGAGCAGTAGAAAGGAGGGACGCACAAATCCTGACCTGTCTATCACTCTGGCTCCCTGTATTCCCCTTCTGAAGTCTCAGGTTAAGAGACAGTGCAAAGTTCTTTACTTCCAACACAGCTATGTGATGGCTGACTAGGCCCTCCATGTTCAGAGGCAGTATATCTCTGAATGGCATCTACTAGGGAAGGGCAAGAGAAACTTTGGCATCCAGGAGGCTAATGAGAGAAACAGGAGCATGGACTGGATGGACCTTTGGTATTCTTGTGTTCCTAAACAGTGTAAAAGAAGCTCAAAGAACTTTAGTGTGAAATCCACTTAAGGCAGGGGGGTAGGTAACATGATACAAGTTTGCTTGTTTTTTAATATGAATGCCTGGAGACAAAGGACAGGAAGAAAAGACCATGGATGTCCCGTGAACTTGACTGGTTTCTTAGCAAGATGCTGAAATGGCTTTTTCCCAAAGGATCAGGTAAATTCGCGAGACAGTGGCTAAATAGTTATTATTTATTATTATTTATTATTCAAATTTATATCCCGCTCTCCCCAACGGGCTCAGGGCGGCTAACAATAAGGGCACAAAGCCATGATAAAACAGTTAAAAACAAGATAAAACAATACAAAATTACAATAAAGTGCTGGTGCTCTACCGCCAGTGATTAAGAGCAGTGGACTCTAATCTGGAAAACTGGGTTTGGTTCCCTACTTCTACTCCATGTGAAGCCTGCTGGGTGGCCTTGGGCCAGTCACAGTTCTCTCAGAACCCTCTCAGCCCCACCTTCCTCACGAGGTGGCTGCTGTGGGGAGAGGAAGGGAAGGTGATTGTAAGCCACTTTGAGACTCCTTAAGGTAGAGAAAAGCGGGGCATAAAAAACAACTCTTCTTCTTAACCAGAACACCCATGTGCAGGGGTACTTCGGGGGGCACAAACTGCAGGAGATTTAGCTTCATGCCCTGCTTGTAAGCTTCTGGAAACATCTGGGCTGCACACTCGTGAAGGTAAAGAGATGCACTCAATGGATTTTGGTCTGATTCAGCAAGGCAGAGAGGGTTTTTTACATTTTTATCACAGCAACAATATACAAAACTGGCAGAGCAATGTGCTTGTGTGTGCACATTTTTTCACACCGCCGTAATGCAGGATCACCTTTGCTTCTCATATCCCCCTAAACACGTACATATTTTATAAGGTGAGCAGCAAAGGATTTAAGGAGAAGATAAAAGTAACTGTGAACTTGGAAAGCGGCTCAGAAACATGGCTCTGGAACAGCAAAGCACATGTGCCGTTCCATTCAAATCCAAAGTTCCATCAGATGCCATTGATCAGATTAAAAATGATGAGACAGAGGGGAATGTGCTCAGCTTGCTAGGTGAGGTCAAAACCAGCAGAGTCCTGCTTTAAATAGAAAAACAGATAAATAGACACAGAGTCAAATATGGTACAATCTCACTTATCCAGATAGCCAAAAGTTTAAGATAAGCAGATAGTTGGATAAATTGCACTGTCCCCCTTGCATGCTGAAGGTCCTGGATTCAGTTCCAGGCATCTCCTGTAAAAAGGATCAGATAATATGTAAGCGTCCGACTTTCCTCAACCAGAGCCAGGGCCTTTTCAGCTCTCTCTGTCTACCAACATCACAGCCCTGCGGGATCTATTACAATTCCGCAGGGCCTGCAAGGCAGAGATTATAAAGTACTGAGACTGAAGCATAGCATAGTGATTTTAGCTCATACTTTCCTTCAGAATTAGGAAAAACTTAAGATACAGTAGTCAGCCAGAGGCCGCTTTAAATACAAGTACAAACGACACCCAACACACACACAAACACACCCGTGATAGGGTTATGTACAAAGTTACTGCAACCACAGGTTCCCTTGAAGATCCGGGCGAACTGATAGGCTGGTTCTAGGATCTGTCTATTGTCTAGGGATGAGAAGCTATTCTAGTTTGCCCAGCCACATGGAAAGGTCACTGCGTGCGTGGTTGCCATTAGTACACAACAGAGATGTTCCACCAATCATATGGTTGAAGACAGCAATGGTTTTTAACAGTTTTAATGGCTAATAGTATTAACAACTATCTGCCTTGCAAACTCCTTACACTCCCCTCCCTCCATTGTTAACGGTAATTTTAATTAAAAATCAGGGGGTTAGAACCAGTATTCCCTCTAAGCTGATTTAGTATGAGCTGGCTCACAGTGTTTTAGCCTCCGGCTCAAACATTTCTGTCTTAGCTCAGGAATGATGGCTCCAGAGCAAACTAATTTATGCAGTAGCCAAATCACTCACTCACAACCTCAGTGCCAGTAGCTCACAAAGTAGAATTTTTGCTCACAAGACTCCACAGCTTAGAGGGAACATTGGTTACAACTGTATTAGGGTGCCATGTTGGGATTGGGGTTAAATTTAATTAGATCTGTATTTTAGACTATCTATTTTTTATTTATATGTTTTTATAGTTGTGAACCACCCTGGGCCTGCTTGTGGGGAGGGCAGTGTAAAAGTTTCATACATACATACATACATACATACATACCTGTACTGGAGATCCTGGACATCCACTACCAGTCAGAGTAGACAATACAGACCTTGGTAGACCAAAGGTCTGACTCAGTATAAGGTATCTTTACGTGTTCATGTGCATTCTCAGTACGGAAGACAGCCTCCCTATACAGCTGTCTATCTGGTGAAGGCTCCGTGGGGAGATAGCAGTGCTCCTCAACAAACTGTGGTTTGTGAATTTAGACACTTACACCAAATTATTACAAGCTGTGATTCACAAACTGGCTACAATCGCTCATTTGAAATCGCATTACAACTAACTGGGATTTGACATAAATCATGATTTATTACAACCTCTGAACGTCATCTGAAAATGTGTTCATGACCCAACCAAGCACCATTTCTCTGGGTTTGGTGCAAACTAGCAACATGGGCTTCTTCGTGCACATATTCCCATTCCATACATGAAACTGCATGTTATGGAAGAAAAAAATGTATATGATACGTAGACAACGTCACAGAAATGGCTTTCAGCCTGGACCCCAGTAAATACTCATCCATCCAACCATGGGCAGGCCCTGAGTGTATTACAAGGTGAAGGAATAATAATGGAAAAGGATAGGGGGTGATCCAGGTTTGGAGAGGAGCTGTTCTACTGCAGAAGAGCTGTTTTGGGTTTCAGTAAGTGGGACAAAGAAAGATTTATAAGTGTGGTTCCAAGAAGTCTAAAGTCCTGCTCTTGGACATATGTGAGGTTAAACTGCAAACAAAAAAGCAGTCTAGTTTTAAGAACCTTTTGCTGTGATTATGTTTTTTAAAAAAAACACCTCACAATAATGACTGTAATGTTGCCCTGACCTGGACAACCCGGGCAAGCCCAATCTCATCAGATCTTGGAAGCTAAGCAGGGCCGACCCCGGCAAGTACTTCCTTCAAGGAATACCAAGGCCAGGACGCAGAGGCAGATAATATCAAGCCACCTCTCTGGAAATGTCCTAGCCTCACTAAGGGTCACGAGAAGTCACCATGACTTCCAGGTTTGCAAGCACATAAACACACCCATGTACATGCACACACAAACAAAAAAATAAAAAATAAAGGGAAAATAATGAATTTAACATTGTTATCACAGGGTGAAGAAGCTTTTCTCTTTTGACTTCAGAATGCATAACTAGAAAATGGGTCCATTTACACGTTAGAAAAAAGTCTGAGTCCAGTGGAGCCTTTAAGACCAACAAAGTTTAATTCTGGGTATAAGCTTTCATATTGTTAGCAATAGTCACTCAGGTAGGAACAAGACATTACAGTCAAAGATTAGCTGCCCCTAAGTTAAAGTCTGTTAAGTAAAAGGGAAAAAAAAGTATAACTCAGTGTCATCACAATATGGGATTCCCCACCCATCCCAGCAGCATCCAATGAAGTGGTACATGTGTGTACATGTGTTTGTGTGTACAACCTGTCTAAGTACTCACTACAGTGGAGAAAGGAACAGAAAATCCAGGGCTGCTGCTTATAATGTTGGTCTTACAGCCAAACCAGATGAGATGCTGGAAATTTACAGCGGGATCTCCCATATTTTTACTAGTAACAGCATCCACAAGGGCATCACAAGAGACTGAAGCTATGGCACAGTGAAAGGGGAGGTTTAACCCTTCTCCCATGACACTTTCCAAACCTGAAGAGCTTCCTGTAGTTTCTTTTTATCCCTTTGTGGAATACAAAGAGGTTTCCTCCAGTGAGTCAGTCAGTAAATCCTGGGAGATATTTGGGGTTGGAGCAATGTTATATGGGAGTGAGAGGGCTGAAGCCCCCTCCAACAGCACAGCAGACTGATGTGAAATGAGGGTCCTATAGCTGCTGTTTATCAACTAAAGCTTCTTGGTGATCCAGCCATTGATTTCCCAGCACCCTGTCTAGTTTGGCCTGGCCTGTAGATCCACTTACCTGGCTGGTGAGACAGACGTTCCAGGTGGAATAATAACCTGGAGTTTAAAGGATAGTGTGGGGGGGAATGCCCCCCACCATCCCTAGCTAAAACTTATGCCACCCATAGTATTAACCTCACATAAAGAAATCAGACATAGCACTGAAAACTCTAAGGGACATCAGGAGAAATAACAAAAAATATGGGGGTGTGAGAGTATAGTAGGGTTGCCAGATCTGGGTTGGAAAATTCCTGGAGACTTTGGGGGGTGGAGCCTGGAGTGGGTGGGGTTTGGGGAGGGGAGGGGCCTCAGCAGCATGGTACAATGCCATAGAGTCCACCCTTCAACGCAGCCATTTTCTCCAGGGGAGCTGATCTCTGTCAGCTGGAGATCAGTTGTAAAAGCGGGAGATCTCCGGGCCCCACCTGGAGGCTGGCAACCCTAGGGAAAGGGAAGCAAGAGAGAGGACCTTTCAGAAAAAGGAAAAGATTCTTCCTTTCACTGGCAATATTTTTACATAAAGCTGACTTCCAATGTTACATGTACCTTATGTTAAAAACAGTTCTTTGTAGGAAAAAGTGTAGCTTGTTCAGTTAACTGTGTGCACTCATCGTAGGAAGCCACGGCCAATTGTGGGCTGATTTTTGTTGCGATATAAAATAACTTCTCCTCATTTGGTTTGGGGCAGCCACTCCACAGAAGAAAAGAGGAAAGGGTGAATTCCCAAGTCCTCTGGAGCGGTCATTACACACTTTAGCAAATACATTCAGGGATGATAAAATCAAACCTTGGAAGGTTCTGTGTTATCTCTATCCATAAAGCGCCTTAAAACTATTCATTTAATAAAGTGTAAGCCATTGAACTAAAATTGCCAAATGGTTGTAGAAGCAAAGCTTTTAAAATCACAAAAGCCTGGGGGGGTCTTGTTTTCAAGAGGGCGGATTCATGGAAGCTAGCTCCAATTTTCATTAAAATATAAATGTAGTGCATCCAAGAATAATACACCGTAACTTAAAACACAGAGCAAAACCCTTCCTGCCTTTGCATGGCTGTGATTAAGCCACGCTGTAGGTTTTTAATGATGCTTTTCTGTCCCTGTGTTCGCCTTGCTGCTTCTGACTTAAACCACTCTCTCTTTTCAATTTGCTGTTTAGCGTTTTCTTTGCGGTTAGTGTCATGCACAATCTCATCAAGCAGAATCTCATCAAAAGCCACTTCAAAGACTATTTCCATTTTTTTACAATTGTAACATCATCTCTCATGCTTCGGCAGCATGAGCATGCACTGGAAAACATCTATGTATGGGGGGGGGGGTTGGAGGAAAACAATGCAGCGCGGAGGGAGTCCTTAAAAGGCATTGAAACCAAACCAAACATCCATGATTGCAAATGCTTTCAAGGCCTGGGAGTGGTGTACCAGATTCCAGGGGAGCAAGCAGCTATAGCTGTAATGCTCAGCACAGCAGACCCCATTGTTTAAAACACCAGCATTTGCTCTGTCCTCTGAAACAAAAGCAGAGTCTTCTGGCACCTTAAAGAGTAACGGATTGATTATAACATGAACTTCCATGGGCTAGATACCTATGGGTCAGAACATCTGATCACTTGTGATAGGAATGTCAATCGTATAATATTTTTGTTAAAACCATGATTCAAGCCACAGGAACCATGGGCTTGGACCAGCAAAATTTAAACATTTTAAATCCCATGTATTCCTACTGGAGAGAGTTAAGTGCATGATTAACTCTTACGCTGGAATCAGTAGGGTATACATAATGACCGTATGCATATTTCCCTAGAAGTTCCACTGAGTTCAATGGAACTTACTCCTAAAAACGGTTTCCAGCTCTGCATGGGCGAATGCCTGGAGATTTTGGAGTTGGTGTTTGGGGAGGCTGGAGTTTCAGGGGATGTGGCATCACATCCTCCATGACCACAGAGAATGGGGAAATCTCTGTGGTCATGGAGTTTTGGAGAATGTTACATCACTTCTGAGTGATGCCCTAGGAATCCCTACAACATAAAGATCAGGGGGATTCCTATACCATCATCACTACCACCCTTTTTTCTTCCCATACATCAAATCACTGATGCCAGGGGATTAGGGCTGAGGGTAGGGATCTGCCTGCCATGGATGGGCAAATGGTAAGCCTACTTCTAGGCAACTATGCATAGACCAAATCCTATGAAGAGCTTGTTTTAGGCACAGAGGCATATTGCAGTGGCTGTTCTGGGCAGTGGTACAACAGCCTGATTTTAGCCCCATGACTTTGCAATAATCAATGCTGCAGAAACTCTGCTCACCTTTACTGTACACTCATACTGTTGGTAAGAGGTAGGGACTACTGGTTGATTCTGTTCTTTTTCATGGGATTAATCATCCTCCATCTGAGGGGGCCAGTACAGCCTTGCAAAGACTCAGGGATTCTCAGTGGTCTCCAGGAGGATGTCCTCCTAAGCAGGCCAGAGCAGGATGGCTCTCCCTTGCTTGCAGACCATCAAATATGCTAGGTGCAACTGAAGAAGCTGCTGCTTGTGCAGTTGTTGAAACACTATAGGACTGGGCTTCCCAAAGAACAGACTTCAGAAAAACAAGAATATATGAAATGTATTCGTAGTTTGCATATCCAGCCATCATTCTTTCCACCATGTCTTTCCCAACAACCAAGGTCACATATTAAAAAGCAGCCAACATCATCCCCTCACTACTGCGGGAAAGTTTATAAGCCCTTGAAGCCAGAGGCAATCATCCTGAAGGTCCCACAATTTGAAGCATGGCCTGTGGGGTGGTCAAAATGAACTCCTCCCTCTCTTTTTAACCAGTGAAAAATCTGGCTGGATTCAACCCTATATCTGTCCATATATCCAAGGGTTCACTGGGACCCAAGAAGAATTCTGACAGGAGAAGGGTTTCTCATGCAAATCAGTGACCAGAGACCAAGATTTATCAGCAAACAAGAGAAAGGATACAACAGACTAAGTTACATATGAATGAACACTCTTTCTGCTGACTCAGACCCATTGATCTATTCAATTCACTAATGTCCATTTTCAGTAGAAGTGGCTGTCCAGAACTCAGGAGGAGGATATTCTTTACCAATCCTTGTTACCTGAGACTGGGGGTACTACAAACTGAAGCTGGAACCATCTGATGGAAGACGTGTATTCCACCACTGAGCTCTACCATTAAGTCACAGCCCTTTCAACCTAAAGACTGATCAATCTTTATTTATTACAATCATACCTCGGCCAGTCTCATCCAACCTAAAGTTTCCCCCAACTGAAGACAAACACTGGCCACAATGAAAAGAGTAAGTCCAATCCCCATTTTTTAAAAAAAGATTCTAAAGTAAGCAAGGGTTGATTGTTTGGAAGGATTCTCATATGGTTACTTAGCTTTGTGTGTTCTCTGCCAAGAGTAGAGTTTTCAGTTGATAGCCGTCCCCTTTCCAGAGGGCAGCACTCACCACTTATTGAAACAATACTGAATTTTAATAACTATACTTTATACTAAGTTTAATAGTGACTTTATAACCTCTGATAATCAAACCAGGAATTCTTGAACTCACCAAGCTGTGCCTGTTTTATAGAGCAGAAACTATTGCACTGGATTTATATAGATTCATCATGCATTTCTCCATGTGTCTCTATGTTTTTTTAAAGAAAACCCAAACCCTTCCCAATCAACTAGAAAACAGAGTCGCCTGCCCCCACCCCTGCATATGTGGCGGGATTACAGGCCTTCAAAAATAAAATAAAAAAATCCTTCTTGTAGGAGTAAATTACAAAGCTAGAGAAAGCCTTGGGGGCCTGGAATTTGGGTGGATTCCATTTATTCCATATGTGTGAAAACTGGACATGGAACAAGATGATCCACAAGAACATCTCAGGCTTTCTCATGTGTTACGCCCATAAGCCTCTCTGATTGAAATCCCCATAAATCTTTTCCATCTATAATCAACTTCCTTGTCTGGTACCACTTGATTTCAATTTAGGACACTCTTTTTTTAAAAAATCTTTCCATCATGTTTATACCCATCATAAAAATCAATCTGTAAATACTGTATACCAAATGACCTTTAACACACACACACACACACAATTTTCAACAGAAAAATCAGTTCCTCGTGCCTAAACAAGTTGAAAAAAGGACACAACCACAAAAGGACGGAACAAACCATTGACCTTTTCACTTTCAGATCATTATATGGTAGAAGAAATAGGATAAAGAATGTTCTGCAGATTCTAAACACAGGACCTGATTCATGACAAGAAAAGATTTACTTTCCCTGAAGGATCTCACAAGGTATCTCTTGGAAGAAATATTTAATATACTGAGTACTTTCCAAATGGATTCAGTAATATTTTTAACACAAGTGTGTGTGTGAGAGAGCGAGAGGTAAGCAAACTGTACAACCTTACATGTATGTGTGTGTATAGCTTTACATGAGCTGTCCAGAAAGCACTCTGTGGTTGGGTGGTTACTGTGGTGGGGAGAAATAACCTTAAGAATTTGTCTACCACCTATAGTTTAATGCACTGAGGGATTTTTGTGGTGATGATGACATAACACCCTTGGCATTGATGGACTGAGTAGCCCTTATTTCCTAGAGCAATGGGACAGTCACAAGAGCCTAGCAGAGAGGTAGATGAAACCAGGGCTTAGGAAACCAGGTGGTTGAGGGCTTAGGAAACCAAGAATTCACTGGGCCAGGGGTGGCTGAACTTGCTTAATGTAAGAGCCACATAGAATAAGAGAGAAGAGAGAGAGAAGAAGAGATTGGATTTATACCCCGCCTTTCACTGCCCAAAGGCGTCTCAGAGCGGCTTACAAACTCCTTTCCCTCCCCCTCCCCAAAACAGACACCCTGTGAGGTAGGCGGGGCTGAGAGAACTTCTGACAGAAACTGTCCTTGAGAGAACAGCTGTGCCAGAGCTTGTGACTGACCCAAGGTCACATCAGCAGGTGCAAGTGGAGGAGTGGGGAATCAAACCCGGTTCTCCCAGATAAGAGTCCGCGCACCTAACCACTACACCAAACTGGCTCTCATCAGATGTTTGAGAGCCGCAAGACATGAACAAATATTACATGTTTTTACTGGGAAATATGCAAATTTGCTTTTTATTAGCATTAAATGAGACTGCCAAAAATAATAACAAAAGCGGTAAAAGCAGATATTGATAATGATATTTATTTGTCCAATGATATTTGTTTGCTAATGATATTTAGCTTCCCCAGCCGCCCTGCCAGGAGCCGCACAATAGGTGTGAAAGAGCCGTGTGCGGCTCCCGAGCCACAGTTTGGCCACCCCTGCACTAGGCCAAGGGAAGCAGGATGCCTAAAGAATGGGAGGAACACAAGTCCAGAAAGTGACCAGAAAGCACAAGGAAAGTAGGCAGAGATCATGAACAGCAGAGAGATGAGGCAGCCCTTCCCCTGCTACAGGTCTGAATTTAGATTATAAACTCCTCAGGAAAGCACACCTATCTTACAGTGCCACATACATTGATATAGCTTTATACATCAACAATAATATGGTTGAAGATCACATTTTAAAAACAAGAAAGCGGAGATCATCTGGGCCTGACCTTTCAGTCACGGGCATGAGACGAAACTTCCTGAAGGTGGCGGTGCATTTTCTTGGGGAAACTCAGTGAGCACACTATTGCTCCAGGAATCCTAGCTTTCTGCCATCTTGAAGGAACATTCTGTACTTGTTGGCTATTTCAAGGTCATCATTTCTACGTGCTGAGAAGGGAGTATGTTTTGGGAGGCGGAATAGTTCTCTCTCCCATCATAGAAGAACTCTTTCCTCCATTCCCTTCCTTTTCAGTCTTTGCAGATCTTTCCCCACGCTAGGCAGTCCCTTGCCTTCCCACTTGTACTCCACCTCCTTTCCTTTCCCTCTCTTTCTTGTTACCTGGCAACTATTTTCATTAAATCAGGGTTGCCAGATTCGGATTGCAAAATACCTGGAGATTTTTGGGGTGGAGTCTCAGAAAGGTGGGGTTTGGGGAGGACAAGCATTTCAATGGGGTATAAAGTCACAGTCCACCTTCCAAAGCAGTCATTTTCTCCAGGTGAACTGAGCTCTGTTGTCTGAAAATCACTGTAAACCCAGGAGATCTCCAGCCTCCTCCTGGAAGCTGGCAACCCTATTCATTATCTGTTCCTTCCTCCCATAGTCTGGAACTTTCCACGTATTCCAGTTCCTTTCCTTCCACTAATTCAAGATGCTCTAAGCCATAGGTCTTGAAATGCCTGGAGGCAAATGCAATTTTGCTAAAAAGGCAAATACGATTTTGGGCTGTATCGACAGAAGTACAGTGTCCAGATATCACAAAGTGGTGGTATCACTTTACTCTGCTCTGGACAGACCTCACCTAGAATATTTTATTCAGTTTTGGGCACCACAATTTAGGAAGGATATAGACAAACTGGAACTTGTCCAAAGGAGAGCAATGAAGATGGTGAGGGGTCTGGAGACCAAATCCTATGAGAAAAGGTTGAAGGAGCTGGGTATGTTTAGCCTGGAGAGAAGTGATATGATAACCATCTTCAAATACTTGAAGGGCTGTCATATAGAGGATGGTGCAGAGTTGTTTTCTGTTGCCCCACAAGGTTGGACCAGAATCAATGAGCTGAAATTAAATCAAAGGTGTTTTTGGCTAAACATTAGAAAGAACTTCCTGACAGTTAGAGGACAGGCTTCCTCAGGAGGTGGTGGGCTCTCTTTCTTTGGAGGTCTTCAAACAGAGGCTCGATGGCCATCTGACAGCAATGCTGATTCTGTGAATTTAGGCAGATCATGAGAGGGAAGGCAGGAAGGGTTGCATCAGTGCTTAGTTCTCATGGCCCTTTCTTACATGCCCAGGGAAATGCTGATCGCCACTTTGGGGTCAGAAAGCAAATTTTCTCTAGGCCAGTTTGACCAGGTATCCTGGAGAGTTTTTTGCCATCTTCTGCATGGAGTAGGGGGTCACTGGGGTGGGGTGGGGGGAGGTAGTTGTGAATTTCCTGCATTGTGCAGGGGGTTGGACTAGATGGCCCTGGAGGTCCCTTCCAACTCTATGATTCTATGATTATCCTAGGCAATAGGAGATGCATGATGTAGAAGGTCCCCTGATACCATGTTGCCAAGATCAACAGTGCTGCCCCCTCATGAGGAAATGGCTTCTTTCTTCCTAGCATGCTTGCCCTGCAGCCATCTGGCAGAACTGGTGGAAGCACTGTTTAAGAATGTTACTATATCATGAATGGTGGCTCCATGTTCAAATTCCCATGGTGCCTGACATCACTTGGCATGGTTTTCTGAGGGGCAACAAGGTTCCTCACCACATGAGGCAAACAGCAGCAGCAGAAGCCCCTCCCATGCCCATGAATTTCCCCAGCAGAAGTGACGGCAGTGTTGTGTCCGCTGACCACTGCAGGCAGTCAGCAAAGGAGCCTGAGCTTGAGTCCCGGAGAACAATGGGACTGGGGCTCTGAGCTCCTGCTTTGGGGAATCAATGGAAACGGCAGTGGGAATTCAAACCCGCCAATGGCACCAGGGGGCGTTCCCCTTAGCATGTATATAGTTGGCCACCTGGCCAGGTATTTTTGACTTGTGTTGTACAATAGCGAACCATGCTGATCACTACATCGTTGTCCGTGGTTTCATTATGCATCTAACCCACTTTACAACAATGGCGACGAAGGTGGGATCTTGTTGAGTGCTCCAGCCGGGCTGTCAGACAACGCTACCGAAGACTCACTCTGCCGCTCCACGTGCTTCGTCCATGAGCACCGCCGAGGGTGAATCCAGAGCCGTGTCGCAGCTGCCGACTAGCACAATGGCCATCGCTCCAGGATCTGGGTTGCTGCCGCCTTTCGATGCCTCCCAGCCCCAGCGATGGGGAGCTTGGGTTACGGGTCTGCGGCAAGTCTTTGTGTTCTACCAGATCATGGATGAAGATCAAAAGAGAGGCCTGCTGCTCTGCTCTTGCGGTCCCGTGATCGTAGAACTCGCCCAGTACCTTCTCTCTCCTAAGAAGGTGGAGGAATGCACGGTCAACGAGATTGTCCAGGCCGTGCAAAACCACTTCTTCCCCAAAGCCGTCGGAGATGACCTGCCACGTGGTCTTCCAGCATCAGAACCAGCAGGGCAAGGAGACGGCCGTGGAGTTCCTTGCGGAGCTCCACCACCTGGCAGCTGACTGTGCCTTCGGGGCGCATCTGGACATGGCTCTCCGTGACTGATTCGTCGCGGGCCTCAAGGAAGAAAAGCTCCGATGGAGGGGGAGAAGGTGACAATCGCCTCAGCATTAGCCACCGCCACAGTGTGGGAGAGATCCACCCGGCCGCCACCGCAACACACCGCATGGCCTCCTCCAGTACCAGTGACATCGAAGACCCTGAGGTACACCGCACACTAGCCCAGCATTGCCCACCAGCACCGCTCGCCAGCTCTGCACGCAAGCAACCCGGCTCGGCGGCGCAGGAGTGTGCCAGCTGCGGCAGTCAGCACAAGGGAAAATCATGTCAGTTCAGGGACGCCACGTGTTGGGACTGCGGCTGCATGGGCCACATCGCAAGGGTCTGCCGCTCCAAGACATCCCACGTGGTGCAAAAACCACCCCGCTGCAGGTCAGAGGCGCACTTCGAGGACTGCGCGGCCCTGGAAGAGGACCTCTATCTCCTGACAAATGCCCCGGCAACCCAGGCACAGGTATTGAAACTTCCCAGTCAGGCCACTACCCCCAAAATATACATCCGGGTTAAGGTAGAGGGGGCCCCCTTACAAATGGAACTCGATTCGGGCTCTGCATGCTCCATCATTTTGGAGGCCACATTAAAACAGATCTGCCCAAAGGGAGGCCCCCGCTTGCGGCCATCACCCGTGACGCTCATGGACTTTCAAAGAAACCGAGTGCCAGTGAAGGGGGTCGGGAGTTTCAGGGTGCAGTCCGTGGCTTCAAGGGCCACTTGGACTTGCTGGTGGTCGAAGGCAACCTAGTCAGCCTCCTGGGAAGGGCCTGGTTTGAACCCCTGGGAATCGCGATCAAGGGGGTCCAGCAATGCGCAACCCGTGACTTCCAAGAGGCATGCCGTGAGTTTCCGTCCATCTTTGACGGGTCTCTGGGCCGGTACATGGGCCCTCCAGTCTCGCTACAACTCGACCCCTCGGTGGCCCCTATCTGCATGCGGGCCAGGACCGTTCCATTTGCCCTAAAACCCAATATTGACGCGGAACTGGACCGCCTGGTGGCCCAAGGGGTCCTGGAACCGGTCTCCCATGCGGCGTGGGAGACGCCGATCATGACCCCAATTAAGCCCAATGGGGACATCCGCATCTGCGCAGATTATAAATGCACGATCAACCGGGCATTGCAGGATCATTCCCACCCGGTTCCGGTGGTGAGCCACATACTGGCCACCTTGGCAGGGGCCAAGATCTTTGGCAAATTAGATCTGGCCCAAGCTTACCAGCAACTGCCAGCAGAGGCCCAAACCATTGTAACCCACCAGGGGGCCTTCAGGGTAAATCGCCTGCAATTCGGGGTGAGTGTAGCACCCAGGATATTCCAACAACTGATGGACTCTCTTCTCAAAGGGATTCCTGGTGTCACACCATTCTTTGATGATGTGATGATCGCCACTGCCACACCTGACGAGTTTGCCACCTGCCTATACATGGTCCTCAGTCGTTTCTGGGACACTGGCCTCAAAGTAAAGTGCGAAAAGTGCCAGCTCGGAGTATCATCTGTGGACTTCTTGAGCTTCACTGTGGACGCGGATGGCCTCCACCCGGTCTGGGACAAGGTCAAGGCAATCGTGGAAGCGCCTCCCCCGACCTCCAAAGCCGAGCTCCAGGCCTTCCTCGGACTTTTAAATTTCTACCACGCCTTTCTCCCCCACAAGGCAGCAGTAGCCAAGCCCCTCCACCGGTTGCTTGACAAGAAGGCGCCCTAGGTCTGGGGCCCACGGCAGGCCACCGCATTCCGGGCCGTCAAGGCCCTGCTGATCTCGAACTTGGTCCTGTCCCACTTCGACGAGTCCCTGCCCGTGATCCTGGCTTGCGACGCGTCTCCATATGGGGTGGGAGCCGTGCTGGCGTACCACCTCCCAGACAGCAGGGAGCTCCCGGTCACGTACTACTCATGGACCCTATCTGCGGCCAAACGGAACTACGTCCAAATAGACCGCGAGGGACTGGCAGTCGTGGCTGGGGTGAAGAAGTTCCACAACTTCCTCTGCAGCCATCCCTTCACCATCGCTACGGACCACCGCCCGCTGCTGGGCCTCTTCGCGGCGGATCACCGGACGCCCCAGGTACTCTCCCCTCGGGTCTTGCGGTGGTCCATTTTCCTAGCGGGCTACAATTATACCCTGCAGCACAGGCCAGGCAAAGCGATGGGCCACGCGGACACGCTGAGCCGACTCCCCCTGCCAGCCGTGGGAGAGGACCCGGCCCTGGCTCATCACGTCCTCCAGATGGAGAGTCTCCCGGACGCCCCCCTCCAGGCCATGGACATCACCCACCACTCAGCCCGCGACCCCATCCTCTCCCGGGTTCTCGGCTGGGTGGTGAGGGGGTGGCCTATGGCCCCAGTGGGCCCGGAGTTCAGCACTTTCACAACGCGGCGCGAAGAACTGTCGGCGCACAAGGGCTGCCTGCTGTAGGGGGACCAGGTGGTAGTCCCCAGCGTGCTCCAACACCAGGTCCTGCAGGCTCTGCACGAGGTGCACCCGGGCATCATGCAGATGAAGGCCCTTGCCTGGAGCCACGTCTGGTGGCCAGGCATGGACGGAGAAATAGAGGCCTGGGTGAAACGTTGCCAGATTTGCCAAGAGGTCCAGCCGAGCCCACCCAGCATGCCTACGCAGTCCTGGGAATTGACAAGGACACCGTGGTCCCGGCTCCACATCGATTTCGCCGGCCCATTCCACGGATTGACGTTCCTAGTAACCGTGGACGCGTACTCAAAGTGGCTGGAGGTGAGTCCTGTCTCCACCACCTCTGCGAGTGCTACCATCCGGGCCCTCCGGAAAATCTTTGCCACGCATGGGTTGCCGGACGCGATCGTCTCGGACAATGGCTCAGCATTCATGTCAGAGGAGTTCCAGCGATTCCTGAGGGACAACCTGATCCGGCACATCAGGTCGGCGCCCTACCACCCCGCAACGAATGGCCAGGCCGAATGGATGGTTCGTACGGCAAAGGAGACGCTGAGCCGCCTCATGGACGGGTACTGGGATGCTCGCATCGCACGGTTCCTGCTGGCGAACTGAACAACACCCAATCCGGTCAGTGGCCGCTGCCCTGCAGAGCTCCTCATGGACCAGAGACCAGCCATCCTCCTGGACCGCCTGCACCCCAACAGGGCTCCAATGGTGTGCAACATGGTCGAGGAATGGGAGGCACCCCGGGGCTTCTTCCTGGGGGACCCAGTGTTCACAAGGAACCATGGCCGGGGCCCGGAGTGGCTAGCAGGGAAGATAATCCGGCCCACCGGCCCTGTCTCCTAGGAAGTATCTATGGATGACGGGCAGGTTCTGTGGCGCCACGTGGACCAGCTGAGGCGGCACCTTCTTCCAATGGTAGGAGATCCGGGGGACCCCGGGGAGGTGGAGCGGGCCCCACGGGAAGCCCAGGGAGAACCAGAAGTGGAACAGGACCTCAGGGAGGCGGGCCTCAGCGACAGGCAGCTATCAACGCCAAAGGCCGCGACGGCTGAGGGCCCGACGGAGCAACTAATCCCAACGGAAGGAAGCGAAGCGGCAGGCTCTGCCGCACACCCACAACTTGGCAGCGGAGAAGCCCCGACACCAGCACCGCGGCGGTCCACTAGGGAATGCAGGGCACCTGCATACCTGAAGGACTATGTCACCTAGAAAGGGTCCAGACTATGGGGGGAGGGGTGTTGTGTCCGCTGATCACTGCAGGCAGTCAGCAAAGGAGCCTGAGCTTGAGTCCCGGAGAACAATGGGACTGGGACTCTGAGCTCCTGCTTTGGGGAACCAATGGAAACGGTGGCGGGAATTCAAACCCGCCAATGGCACCAGGGGGTGTTCCCCTTAGCATGTATATAGTTGGCCACCTGGCCAGGTATTTTTGACTTGTGTTGTATAATAGCGAACCATGCTGATCACTACATCGTTGTCCGTGGTCTAACCCACTATACAACAGGCAGCATTCTTTCTCTGGGATTTGCTAGAGGCAAAGCCATTCAGAGGGCTCCTTTCACTGAGACGCATTACCTCAAATGGCTTCCATTCCCTGGTTGTATGAGAGTCCAGACACAAAATGGCCACTGCACAATGAATGGCTTTCATATTTCTGGTAACCACACAATGTCAACATTTTATAGAAACCTTTTAGAAAACTTTCCCCATTTCAACATATAGCTTTCAATGAAGGTTAAATGCACTTGATCCATCCATCACTGCCATAGCAGAGCAGAACAGTTATGAAACCAGCTCCTTCAGGTCACAGCTTATTCAAGTGTTATGGTTTGGCTTTCAATAAAAGATGATATAACGTGAATAAGCCCTGCCTTTCAGCCCCCAGCTGCCAAACCCTTTCGCTACCTTGCCTGCTTGCTCTGTCTAGGGCTGTCACACTCCATTGCTAGAGCTCAAAAGAGCAGCAGATGGTTCTCCACCATTAATCGACCTTCCCTCTCAACACACAGCCACAAGACACATATGCTGAGCATTTTTTCAAGAACACTTAACAGGCAGTGCAGAACAAGAGCTAGACTGACCACGCCTGGTCTTTGCTCTGTGCAAACTAGAGAGTGCTTTTAGAACACATCCCAGAATCCTCGGACATATGCAGGAATTTAGTGGCACACAAGTTCCTTAGCAGACAAATCTATGTAGAAAATTTTCTGCGGGGTTAGTTTGCTGGAAAATGTGGCTTGCATTATTACGGCTAAAATGTGTTCTGCTTTCACACACACTGAATAATGCTGTTTCAATCCAGGTCCAATCCACTCTAGCAATTGTTTGCAAATAGATTTTTCTGTTTCACGCAGTAAAATCAAGTTGCAAAGTGCATTGAAAGTGGACTGAAAGTGAATTATTCAGCATTTATCATCCTAGTATTCTTCCAAGCCGCAATCTCCTTATGGTGCTTTAGTCACAGTACTACAGTAGTTAGCATGTCAGACTAGAACCAGAAGACCTCGGTTTAAATCTCCACTGTGTTATAAAGCTGTATGATCTTTGCCAAGGCACTATCTCCTACCCTAATCTACCTTACAAGGTTCTTGTAAGTATAAAATGTATGCTTTCCTGAGCTCCTTGAAGGAAGGATGAGAAACAGACAAATGTTTTCCACTGTCAAAATAGAAATCTGGAGGAAAACTTGTCATAGAATAAAACTTACTTCATCTGATCTGGTTAGCGAAAGCTTAGTGAAAGCTTATGCCAAAAGAAATCTGACACACTTCAGGATGCCACTAGACTCCTTTTGTTTTTGACTGACACTGCTATGTCTCTGGAATTTGTCACTAAGGAAGAGAGACCATTCTCTCAATAGCTAGTCTTCTTTGGGCATATGGCAGCTGGCGAATGTGCAGCCCCTCGGATTTGTGACAAAGACCCTCTGTTGATGGGGCTTGAGATGCATTGTGGAAAGCCAGTTACTGTCAGGTAGCCCTGTCAAGTGTGTCAACCTGACAGTTACAGAAGTTTGTCCAAAAAAAAGGGGGGCTGATTTACAAAACTATGCTTTTAGTTTAGGATCTCATTGCCCACAGTCTTATGTGTTTGATTTCAGTCATGTAGTGTTTGCTGACATCTGGTGGCCCTGGGTAACCAGATCTTTGGTACAGACAAGAAAAAGTCATGATCTTTTTCCTGTTTCCCCCTTAGCATTAAACCATTCAGCATTTCCTTTTTTAAAAATAATTTCAAAGCTTAAAATGATACACTGTATGTACTGGCATAATACAGCTAGATCTGGCACACTGACAGTACTGTTTGATAGTTTGTCTCACACGTGCATGCAAACACCTAATTCAGTGGTTTAGAAATTTGTGTTTCAGACAACCTTTATCAGGGAAATGCAGGGATCATTACACCACAGCATGGCCCCTGAAACATCTGGGCCCTGTTCTATAGCTTACTTAAGGGCCAAATTAGACAAGGCGGCATCCCTAAGTTTCTACCCATGATGTGCCTCCATTTTGTAGAGTTAGCACCATGGGGGCCTAGGGTAGCCAGCTCTGGGTTGAGAAGTTCCTGGAGATTTGTGAATAGATTCTTGGAAAGGTGGGGCTTGAAGAGGAGAGAGGCCGCAGTGGGATTTAATGCCATAGACTTCACCCTCCAAAACAGGCATTTTCTCCAGGGGGACTGATGTTGTCTGGAGATCATTTGTTATTCTTGGAGATTTCTGGGCCCCAGCTGGAGGTTGGAAACCCTACCCAATACTAGTCAGGACTATCACTGTCTGGGGAGAGGAGGGCCTCCAGGCTTCCCCCAATGCTGATTTTTTGGCTTGAAGTGGTAGCAGAGGGCAAATAATCCCCCCTAGTGAAGTTTTGTCTCAAAAATGGGGCAGGGGAGAAGGGAGGAGCCCCTCTTCCCCCATGCTGTAGTACACACTAATCGGGTCTGAACTTGCTGAGACTGACAGGAAAGAGAACTTGGGGTCATAGTGGATAGTTCAATGAAAATGTCAACCCAGTTTGACACAGTGGTGAAAAAAATCCTATGCTAAGGATTATTAGTAAGGGACTGAAAATTAAAGAGCCAATATTATAATGCAGAGGGTACAGCCTCCTTTGGAAAACGATGTGCAGTTCTGGTCATCATATCTCAAGGACGACACTGCAGAACCATAAAAGTACAAAAGAGGGCAACCAATATGAGTAAGGGATTGGAGCATCTTCCTTTTGAAGAAAGACTGACAAGTCTACGAGAAAAGAGAGTTTATAAAATTATGCACAGTGTACAGATTGTGGGTGGAGAGAATTTTTTCCTCCCTCTCCCAAAACACTAGAACTCAGAGATATTCACTGATGGGCAATAGATTCAGGACAGATAAAAGGAAGTACTTCCAGAGGATGTAGTGATGGCTACAGGAATAGATGGCTTTAGAAGGGCGTGAGACAGATCCATTGAGGATAGATCTGTCAGTGGTTACCAGCTATGGTGACTAAAAGGAACCTCCACATTTGGAGGCAGTGCCAGGACGCCACTTGAGGGGAAGACTTCAGCCGCCATGCCCTGTTAGGGTTGCCAGGTTTGGGTTGGAAAATACCTAGAGACTTTGGGGGTGGATCTGGGAGAGGGTAGGGTTTGGGGAGGGGCCTCAGCATGGTACAATGCCATAGAGTCCACCCTTCAAAGCAGCCATTTTCTCCAGAGGAGCTGATCTCTATCAGCTGGAGATCAGTTGTAAAAGCAAGAGATCTCCACACCCCATTTGGAGGCTGGCAACCCTATGCCCTGTTGTTGGCTCTCCAGAGAAACTGGTTGACCAGTGTGTGTGTGAGACAGGATGTTGGACTAGATAGTATAGAGAAGTATTCCATTCATAGGAGTCAACTTCAGGGGGGCTTGGGGGCTGAGGCTATTCCTGAAATTTTCCAGGGATGACTGAGCCCTCCCCCAGGCAACCAGGCTCACAAGCCTTGCCACCACCCCCAACCCATTTTGAAAGCGTAGGGTTTTTCCCCTCCACTTTCTGAGACTTCGGGTGGGGTGAGAGGAAACTCAGGACTTGCTTCCTGAAAGCTAAGCCCCACCCCCAGCCCCCCCAAAACCCTCAGCTGGAACTGGTGGAGCTGCGGGCTGCACATGTTTTCAGCTTTCCTGTGCAGAAAGGTAAGAAGCTGGCCTGGGGCTCCAGCAAGGGTGGGGGGGATGTTTTCAGGGCTGGGGTGGTGGGCACTGGGCAGAAAGTGCCCCGGCTGGCTGGCTGAGGCCAGCCTCGGGGTGGCTGGGTGCCTGAGCACCTTTCCTGTGGCCTCGTGCCGCTGCTGTTGTTTTCCCACTTCCTGCAAGGGAGAGCCATGTGAGGAGGTTGGGAGGGGGAGGCCAGCATCCATGGAGGATTGCTGGCCTCGGGGTGGCGGGGTGCCTGGTGCCCTTGTTCTTCTGGTTTTTTATCTCTCCCTGCAAGGCTTGCCTTGCAGAGCTATGCAGGGAGGTGGGGGGAGGCCGGCATCCATGGAGGATTGCCAGCCTTGAGGCAGCTGGGTGCCCGGCACCCTTGTTCTTCTGTTTCCCCACACACACGAGGCTTGCCTTGCAGAGCCATGCAGGGAGGCTGGAGGGGGGAGGCCAGCATCCATGGAGGATCGCTGGCCTTGGGGAGGCTAGGCGCCTGGGCACCTTTCCTGTGGCCTCGTGCAGCTACTGTTGTTTTACCGGTTCCGAGTTCGCTACTTAACCAAAGCCCTTTATTTCCTCCGAGAGGAGAGAAGAGCTCTTCTGAGTTCTTTTTCAAGCTCCACCCCTTCCCTTGACAGAGAGAGGATATTAGGAAAGCCAGGGATCAGCAGTTTACAATAACTGAAATCGCACACAGAGGCCATGCAGAGGGAGGGGGAGGGGAGGGGAGGGGGAGGAGGAGGGCAAGTGAAACCTTGAAGAGTTTAAATGCATATATTCAAGACCAACTCTCCCCTGAACTCCTGGATAAATTATGGAGAGAGATTTCTATTTGCTTTCTTTTCATCTCTCCCCTCCCTCCCTCCCTACCTCTCTTCCCATCTATTTGCTTTCTGTCCACCTCTCGCCTCCCTCCCTTGTTAAAACATCCCTAGTTAAGGTTGCCAGGTTCCCCCTGTCCACCTCTGGGGAATGGGGGGAGGGGTGGCCCAATACAGGTTGGGTAACTCCTGGAGATTTGGAGATGGAGCCTGGGGAGGACTGGGACAGTGGGGTATAATGCCATAGAGTCCACCCTCCAGAACTTCCATTTCCTTCAGAGAAACTAATTTTTGTAGTTTGAAAATGAGCTGTAATTCCAGGGGATCCCCAGGTCCCACCTGGAGGCTGGTCCCCCTAGTTCCAGTGCTGAAACTGGAAGCTCTGGTTCTTTTGTGTGAGATGGTGGATGCAGACCACTGACACTGGCTTGCATCTGCTGAATCACCCTGTTTCATGCAAGATGCACAACAACCAGGTGGAGGAGGGGAGGGATATATTTTACTTGGGTCTATAGATCATTGATTGAGAACAGTTGTTGTTTTTTCATGGTGGGGGGGGCTGCTTCAGCCACTCCTAAGCTCTTCTTTCAATCTCCATTTCATTTTTAAATTGTAAACCCATCTGCATGAATGGGGGGGGGGATAGAAAATCAGAGACCTTTTAAAATTTCCTTTTGATCTGTGTGCAGCCCAGAGAGAACATTGGTAAGGGATGTGCACTCTATGTTCATGCTCTTTGTTTTGCAGTTACTTAAAATGATGTGGTAGTTTCAAAGGGGCAACCAACTGGGATGTACTAAAAGGAATGACAGGATTGCCCATTGGAAATAATGGGAGAGGCTTGAAGGCCTATTGGAGATAATGGGAGCCAGGAATGCCAACTGACTTGCATGGGCTCTGCTGAAATACATTGCAGCCCAAAAAAAGTTGCAAAGAAAATGCAGAATGGTTTTCCAATAAGGTTTTCGGGCCCAGATAGGCTGCTCTAGGACTGTAATGACTGTTCTCAGAGTGGAAAACAGTCCCTAGCAATAGAATCTGTGCTGCGTTTTAAGGTGGAGTTTCTAAGCAGTGTGCTAAGAAGGCACCTGTTCCGGGGGTTAGCCCAGCCCAGGGGCATTGCTAGGGGGGTTCCCAGGGGTTCCTAGGCCACCCTAATTTTCTAGGGAGCCCCTCCCTAAATGCCACATAGTTCCACTTCGATAGATAGTGACAATGGCATATGATGTCACTGGCTCCTCCCCATGATGTCATTGGGTCCCAGTTCTTTTAATGACTTAGCAATGCCTCTGGCCCAGCCCCCTCCCCCGGGAAATTAGAAAGTCTATGCCCTTGATTCCATTAACAGTACAATCCAGGTTTGCTACCTCAGTGAGAAATAGGCCCTCAGAGAGTCATTGTTAATTGAGCTTTGACTGTTTTGTGTATAAAATAAAGCAATTCAAGGGCCTCTTCAAACAGTCCCGGGGTGCTATTGGGCCTGTTGGGGAAAACCACATATTAGAGTAGCCAGGTCCCTACCTTTTTCCAGCAGGGAGGAGCAGCTTTTCAGGCTGAATGCTAGAGCATCCCCCCAGCGACCTGCCCGGCGTGATGATGTCATCTCCAGATGACATCATCACACCCGGCATGTTGGCCCAGTCCAGGCACTTTGGGGGCGGGGATCTCCCCGCTGGCTGGATCTGGGCCAGTGGATTGGGGCCCCCTAAAGTAGGCAACCCCCCACCCACTGGGGGATCTGGCAGCCCTACCACATGTATCCCAGGAAGCACAAGGGTTTCTATGAATAGCACTTCAGAGCTGAGCAAATGGCACAGGACAGAAGGCTGAGGCCTCTTCTCCACATACACCACAATTCTGATCCCAGTCAGGCACTCCTACACATGCATGGTAATTAAGGAGAGCCCACAACATATGTGTGATTGTGTTACATTTGAGGCAGGAGTCCCTGGATCAAACCTGTATGCTTTGTAAATTGTTCATACTAATAGAGTGATAGACTGTGTTTTATTCATATGGAATCAATGGTAAAGAAACACAAACTGATTATCTGACAGGAAGCAGTACCAGCTCAACAATTGTTTGCATAGACTGATGGCATTATCACAACTGACACTTTAAAGATGCCATTTGACTAAGAAGAGAGTTAGCCATTTAACTAATGAGAGAGGTTTTGTTTGACAGCCGGTTGTCAAGGTTTCAGAGAGATCCATCTTAATGCCTGGTGCTTGCCTTAAATTTTGGATTAAAATTACATTTAGATTTCACTTCCTTTACTCTTACCCTGCTTTTGATTAGTTTTGGAAGTAGTTGATGGTCTTGTGACTTGGAATTTTTTCATTTTAATATTTTGTGTACATCGACTGGAATTTTATATGAAATGGTGGGTTTGATCTTTGACCTCTGTTTACTATAATACTGATTTCCCACTAATTTGATAGCAGAGGTCCCTACTAGTATAGGGGTCTACTGTAAACAAGCTGCTCACTTTACATAGCTATGTTTGGTTCCTAAGTGAAGAAGTATGTATGATGTATACTTTGGATACTGTAGTCTAGCACAGGAAAAATATAAACCACATAATAGCTGCTCTGCTTTACAGGTAACATACACATTTAGAAAAATATGCCATATGCCTGCTAGGTAGGAAAAGATACTTTCTGTATTTAGCAATCCTAAACAGATTTGAATTCTTGTAAGCTCATTGACTTAAGTGGATTTAGAAGGGTATAATTCTGTTTAGGATTGCACTGGCAGCCACTGGGATATATTGCAAGAACATTTTCCTGGGACTAAACCCCTCTGAATAACATGGAACTTTCTTCCAAGTAATCCAGTTTAGGATTGCTCCCTGGATATGTTATTGCTGTGTATTTTATGTGATGTCAAATATATATAACCTCCTCTGTTGTTCTGCTGAAGTCATTGGGGCCCTTTCTTGTCCACGTTAGCAGAGCTGGACAAGAATATAAGAATGTCAGTTGTGTCTTATACCGGTTGGGCAACTTGGTCAGCATGTACTTTGTAGAACTGACCAATATCAGAAAATGTATTTTTAAAAAAAGGCATGCACGTTTTTTGATAATATTAACAAATAATTATACTCATTTTATCACAATTAACATCCTATTTGGATTCTTTGTTATTAAACAGGCATGACTCAGTTTTGGTCTTTGTTAATGAGAGTTCATTTACACATCCCTAAAAAGAAACAGGGCAGCCACAGCAGTTCAAGAAGGGCCCTTTCCTTTTCTCTGTTCTCAGCTTCCTGTCAATCATTTAGGTTCATCTTGAGCACCAGGCTAGATCTTTTGGGCTTCGAAACATTCAACCAATATTTGTCAAAACTCTGTTTCTGAGCCTGGTTGTACCAGGAGCCTCCCAGCATTCAGCAATGAATAACTGCACATTATGAGAGCTACTGCTTTCTGAATAATGGATGCACAACCTGTTTAAAAGCTGCACCCCAAAAGTGGTCATTTGTGATCTTTGTCATTGTGGGACTAGGTAACAAGCGTCACTTGAAAGGGGCCTATTTGTGCTCACTGCTATTCAGGATCCACCTTAATGACTTGATGAATTGGTGATAGAGCTGCCAGATCTGAGTGGGGAAATACTTGGAGATTTGGGGGGTGGAGCCTGGGGACTGGGGAGGGTGGGGTTTGGGAGGAGGGGAGGGACCTCAGCAGGGTACAATGCCATAGAGTACACCCTCCAAAGCAGCAAGTTTCTCCAGGGAAACTGATCTCTGTTGTCTGGAGATGAATTGTAATAGCAGCAGATCTCCAGGGCCCACCTGAAGGTTGGCAACTGTACATGGTGATGAGTAAGCTCAGCAAAGGAGTGGTTATTGTAAAAATTGGGCACCAGAATAAAGCACTACAAAGAACTGTACTGAAACTCTCTCTGAAACAGTGCAGCTTCCCATGTGAGTTTTCTTAAACTTATTTTTTTTAAAAAGAACATCCAGTTTAAGCACGATTTCAAAGTTATCTATATTTTTCACAATTTACACAGCTAAGTAACAGACAGAAAAAGAGCGGCAGCATATTGTATCCATAGCAGATAAATAGTCCACAGGCTGTCAAGTTCTTGTACAGTATGACTCAGGGAAAAACTGGAACTTCAAGTTGGACAACATTAACATAATCTATGTAACTAGGTGTTTCCTGCTTCCTAATCTTCCTTAACAGATTTTTTACAAAAAACTTAACATAAAGTTGTATGCAATAGTGTTTTCACTGTAAGTTAACTGGTCTGCAGACATGGAAATTCCTCTGCATTTCTTCTGTGCATTCAGGATGTCTAGTAGAGACATAGACAGAAATCCTAGACATGGCTTAGCTGCTTAAAATCCATTGATTTTAATGGGACTGAAGCAACCCATGTCCAAGGTAGCTGCAGAGTTATTTGGCCAGAAATAACCTTTCTTCTTCTTTCATGGCCACTTCACCTGCGTTTAACTTGAAAACAAATCTTCCTTATGACTGTACGATGTGAACAAAAATAGAGTTCTGCATGTGCTAGAATGCAGGTAAACACCTCCTTCCCCTTTAACTTCAATGGTAGCTGCATCTCCAAACAATTGTACTTTTGCTTACTTTGCAGCTATTCCCTTAATTGAAATAAATGGGGAAGTCCTCACTGGTATAGAAATTCCATTTGTGTTATGGAATTTGTGCCCTGACCTGGATGGCCAGGCTAGGCTGATCTCATCAAATCTTGGAGGCTAAGCAACATCAGCCTTGGCTAGTATTTTGATGGGTGACTTGACCTCCAAGGAATACCAGGGTCATGACACAGAAGCAGACAATGGCAAACTACTTCTGAAATGTCTCTTGCCTCAAAAAACAAGTCTAGTTTGCCACCTAGTAGTGCATAACAATAAAGAGCTAAGACTTTTGACTGCCAGACAATCTTAGGATCTCCTGGTTGTTCTACATACAGTGCCATACAATAATTATAATTATTCTGGGATTTGTTGGATCAGGCATGTATCTTTTGCCACAGAGCTTAGTCACTGTGCTGCGGAAAAATAAAATGCTATGCTGCCAGTAGTGAATCTATGTAACATTTGAGTAAAAGAAAAATTTTTGATTGTGTTGACTTACTAGTGAAGGGCCCATCAATGGGCTGGGCAGTATGCAGGGCTATTTTTGGGCAGGAACGCTGTCTTCAGAATTGGCCACGCCCACAGCCAAAACCTCTGTGTGCTTGGCTACAGAGGGAAGGCCTGGAGAGTGACCCCCTGGCAACTCTGAAGCGGGTGGGCCAGGGGGGCCCCTGGAAGGATCGGGGAGGCATTTAAATGCCTCCCTGTGCCTTCCCCAGCCTGTCCAAGAGCCGGCTTGCCCGGGCTGCAGGGTGCCCAGGCAAGCCAAGGGAAGGCATGGGGTGTGGCCTAATATGCTAATGAGTTTCTGCTGTTGGATGTGGCTTATTATGCTAATGAGTTCCTGCTGGGCTTTTTCTACAAAAAAAAGCCCTGGCAGTATGTATTTTCTTTCATGAAAGCAAATGGCTCCCACTGACTTCTAGAGAAAGTAAAGGGACTACAGCTGCTATCCAGGGCTCAATGGGTCAAAACATACCTTCATTGGAATCACCAGTGTCTGTGGTCAGAGACTATCATAGAATTCAAGTTTCTCTAGCAAAAGTTAATGACTTTTGATCAGTACGGTAGAAAGTAAAGGAGTGACAATTGGAGACATGGTTGAAGTGACACCAAAAGCCACCTTCTTTCCCAGACTTTGATGACTCCAGTTTCTCAGCCATTTTTTCTTCTACTGTAACAGCCATCCAGATAGCTGTAACCATGAACTCAACGCATAGAAATCAACAGGTGTTCCATATTTGAACGGGAGGAGAACGGGAGGGCAAGATTTCTATCTCTGTAAGAACACAACCAGTGTCCTCCTGCAAGAGACCAACAGGAACCGGTTTCCAAAAGTAGTCCCCCAGGGATTCCTGGGAAGTTCAGAAGGAGGGAGGTTGGGGTGAAGGCAGCCATTTCATATTACCTGCCCTGCTGCATCACCATCAAATACTGGCAGTCCCATTTTCCACTGAAACATCTACTTCTTTTTCAAAAGCTGTTTGTTGCATTTTTATCCCATCCTTCCTCAAGAGACCTCATGGCAGCAAACATCTTGCACTTCACTCTCCCGCCAACCTTGTGAAACAGGCAACGCTCAGAGGGAGAACCAACAGGCCCAAGGCGATCCACTGAGTGGGGAATTTGAACCCTGGCTGTTCCCAGTCGGACTTTCAACTGTTATACCACACTGGCTAAGCCAGCAATTGTCATCTTGTGGCATGTTTGATGGTGGGGGGACCCATTGCTCTTTTATTTCCCCCCCCTTCTGTTCTTTTCTTTCTGTTCCCCATTGTAATTACTCTTATAAATATTCCTCAATTGTAATATGTGTCTTTATTGCCAGCACAGCCATGAGTCTTTCTCACAGTAAATAAGCAGAGAGGTATTAGAAGGGCACGGCTGTTATTATTATGGCTATATGGCATGTGTTTCTGGGAGCATTGCCCAGTAATAACAAGGCAACCTGGAGGACAGGGGGGAATGAGTGCAGGCTGCCAGCCTCATTATACAATCAAAGAGTTTTGCCTGACAATGTGGTCTCCTCCTGTGCCAGTGCGGGGAAATGGAAGCAGCGCTCACACTTCACTGCCACAGGAGGCTTGCAGGTGGGCAGTGTTAAGCATTGAAGGCCAAGAGGTGTGTGTGTGGGCTTAGTATTTTTTCATGATGTTTCATCCCCCTTTCAGGCAAATCTGTTTTCAGAATCTTAAATAGCATTCTAATTATAAAGCTACACTCCAAGTCTACAGTCCCATGTCTGTTTTCATTAAGAAATGACCCTTTCTTTCATGTCTGAAAATATTTAGGCTCAGTTGACTGAACGTTGAGCAATCCTGGACACGATTAACAGGCTGGACAGGCAACACAAAGGCAAGAGGCTTCCTGTTGCCAAACTTTTTGGTCATGCCCAACAACACGGAGCATTCAAATCTGTCCCGGGGGCGAAAACCATAAGCTAAGGACATAGTTGCATCCATTTCAGATGTGACACAGGAGGGAAAATGAACTGCTATGGCTGGTATGGAGTACCAGTAAGGAAGTGGCTGAGGTGGCATCTCCTGCCTTCATGTCCCCTGAGAAAGACCACCCTGGCGAGCAGTGCAAGTTACTTTCACCACCAGGCAGACATATCCCCACACTTCATCTGTGCCATATCCCAAAGGGTAGCAGTAAGAAAGAGGGAAGGACCCTGGCTCAGTGGTAGAGCATCTGCTTGGCATGCAGAAGGTCCTAGGTTCAATTCCTGACATCTCCAGCTGAAATAATCAGGTAACAGGTGATGTGAAAAGCCTCTTCCTGAGACTCTGGAGAGCCACTACCAAGCTGAGTAGACAGTACTGACCTTGATGGACCAAAGGTCTGATTCTATATAAGGAAGCTTCAGAGTGGCCAAACGGGTACCTTCCACCCTGCAGTACCAGTAAGAAATTTATTTTCATCCTTGCATGTGCGTAAATTTCAAGTTGACACGCTGAGACTGCCCAGTGTCTCAGTGGGTGTTTCTGCCTGTAGAGCTCTGTCACTGCTGCACTTTACAAGCAACATGCTCACAGTGTTGTGCAGATTTTGCCCACCTATGTGGACGCGTGCCCTAGTCACGGACTGGAATCCATTCGCCACGGTAGCATCTGAAGGAATTCCATGTGTGGGCAACACAGCGGCCACCCTTTGTAGCACGCTCAGTGATGAAGAAAGATGTGCCTTTTTGGGTTAGAACGGCTACATCGTGTCTCCCGTTCAAAAAAAAACCCCAAACACCCAACAACAACGCAAAGGTCTTGACTGTGTATTGTATGAGTAGCGGAAATCCAGGCGCAGGGCAGGCAACTGCCGCTCAAAGGACTGCCAAAGGAGGGAAAGCGGCTCTCTGCTGCGGAGCTCCTGCGGGCCTCTTCTTCGGCACGCCCGTCTCTGTCTTCCCGGTGCTCCGCCAAACGAGCCAGCCAGCGCCTTCTCCCCCCCGCCCCCGCCCCCCGGGGCAGCGCCGTCCTCCCTCTCCCTCCTGGCCGAGCGCGCGCCAGAGGCACCTGCTCCGTGTTCCGGCGGGAGAGAGGCGCAACCTGTCCAAACAGCCCTCCCTCTTCGCAAACAACTCCGGACCAGGAAGTGGGAGGAAGGAAGCCTTGCACGCCGCCTGCCCTGCTTCCCCTCGCTCCTGGCGCCACGGCCCAAGACCCTCGGTCGCCCGGCGGGAGCGCGGCTCAAGAGGACCCCGCGCGGGGGCGGGTGGAGGGCGGAGGAGCCGCTGCGACGCCTGGATTATGGTGAAGCTGCAGCCGCTCCCAAACGCCACTTCCAGGTGGAAGGAGCCCAGCGGTGGGTTTCTTTCCAGTGGGTGGTACTACGCAAATCAGGTAAGGAGGCGACCGGCCCGTCGCAAAGCCTGACTTGATTTCAGTGTTGGCTGGTTTTGGGGGCCCGGAAGTGGACAGCCGAGAGGCTGAGCCGCTAGGCTGCCGTCGTGTGCCAATTCCACCAACAGGCCATACCTTCCTCTTTCTCTGCTCCTCAAATGGGTCCCTCCCCTTTTCAACGCCTCCTCTCTACCCTCCATAATCCAAAATAAACATCTTCCTTTCTTGCACTTTCGACCCTGGACTTTTCAAAGGTTAGCAGGCATTTGTGAAAACACCAACAAATCGCAAAGGATTTCACACAAGCGGAGATGTGGTTGATGTTGGGTTGCCAAGAAGCCATTCATTTTTGGCGATCATCTTGTGGTGGACTGAGATCATCCTCGGGCATCTGGCTCTCCATCTCCGCTGCAGGCCCAGGAAGCCTGAGCTCTGAGCTTTCCCGGATATGGTGGATGAGTTAGCAGTGGAACTGTTTGCATTGGAGAAGCCCAGGCACAAAACAAAACAAAACCTGGTTTGGCAGAGATCATCCCATTGGCCGGTGAACGACTGAAAACTAAAACTGGATGATTCAGATGCCTGTTACGTATTATTTGCTGCAGTCATTTGCGGCTGCCACACAAGGGGATTCACAGGTGATGCTGTTTTCACAGGAGTTCCATATCTATTGGACTCGGTGGCTCACTGTGCTCCCCGAAAGTATGACCCGACAGAAAAAACTTCCTTCTCCTGCTCCCAAAGGCAGGAGTGATTTTGCCACTAACTTGACATTGGGTGGGGTTCTATTTTTAAGGGAGCTGCTATAAGTGAAAGAAATACATAGTGTGGTATCCATGCACTTGGTGTCATTCTCTTCCTCCCTTCACATGGCAGCCAATGCGTTAGAGTGGAAATGAGAAAACAGTGAGGATGGGATTGGCAGCCTCCTTAACCAGTTAGTGAGGACTGCACACATGAACACATGAAGCTGCCTTATTCTCATTGGCCTATCAAGGTCAGTACTCTCTACTCAGACTGGCAGCTGGGTCTCAGACAGAGGTCTTTCGCATCACCTTCCTCCTGATTCTCCCCCCCCTTTAAACTGGAGATGCCGGTGATTGAATTTAGGATCTTCTGCTTCCAAGCAGATGCTTTACCACTGATTGCTCTTAGCACTCCACAATTAAGAAGGATACATTTACACATCTATCACCAACGTTGACATTTATTTGCTTCACTGTTTCCCCCCTGGAATTAAATCCGAACAATGATGACCTTGTAAACTTAGCTTGTTATTCCTGTTTGCATCTGTTAAAACATCTTCATTATGTTGTATGCTAATTTGCTGTTCAATCCCTGCCTTATATGTATGGACTGGTAAGTTCCATTTCATTGTGTCTGAGGAAGTGTGCACACACACAAAACTCATACCTTGAATAAAACTTTGCAGGTGTTAATGGTGCCACTGGACTCAAACTTTGTTCTACGGCTTCAGGCCAGTATGGCTACCCACCTGCATCTACACTGATGCCTAGTTACTCTGGTTAATTCTAATGACCAAAGATTAATGTCCATAGAATGTGGGTAAACAGCAAAGACCAACAGCAGACTTCACTGCGTATGCTCCAAGGAGAATATATAGAGCTACGTTCTTCCTGGTGGCTCCTTCTGTGCTTTGGAATTTCCATCAAAATTTATTTATTAATTAAATGTTTGTAGCCTGCCTTTCTTCATGGTTCAAGGTACCTTAGAACAATAATTAAAACATTTTCAGTTAAAACTGAACATCAAATAGCAACCCCCTAATCTTTCCCCTTTCCCCCCTTAAAAGATGCCTACCATTCAGATCCCTTCAGAAGCAGTGGCAAACAGGCAGGCCTTGCAGCCAGGCTTCCCAAGAACTTACTGTAATTCAGCGGGGGACGGATACGTCTTGGCAGGACCATTCCTGAGGGGGGGAGACGCAGCACATGATGCTGTCACCAGGAAGTGACGCCAGGCGATGCTCTCGCAATGGGGCTGGAAACTCGATAGTACCATCGAGTTTCCAGCCCTATTGCCAGAGCATCACCCAGCATCACTTCCTGGTGATGGCATCGTGCAGCGTGGGTGTTCCACGGAGGAATGTTCTGGCTGGGGACTGTGTGTCCCTTGCCGAATTACAGTAAGTACTTGGCAACCCTACTTGCAGCACCTCCTGAAGATCTCCAGGGAGGGCTCCCCCACCTCTTCAGGGAGCCCATTCCACAGCTATGATGGAAAAGGCCCAGGCTCTGGTCCATGCCTGACGGGCCACCCTAAGTGGTGGTGGTGGGATAGCTAACAGATGGCTGTTTGATGACTGTAGCTGGCACACAGGGACATATGGAAAGACGCGGCCCTTCAAAAATCTGAGCTTTGGCATTTTTCTGAGGCAACATACGACTTCCTTGCTTTGAATTACTTGGGTTTCCACAGATATGGGATGATTTTGTTTATTTACTAAATTTATGTACCTTTTTCAAAAGAAAAAATTTCAAAGCTGTGAATATTAAAATATCAGAACAATACAAAGAGAATAAAATTAAACTGGAACACATGCGGAGAAAACCCAAATGATCAATAACAACAGAAACAGGAAGTGCTTTAATCTATTTAATCTTGAACAGATTTTAATTTTAATCTATACGAATATTCAGTGTGAAGTCCAGCAAAAGTTAAGCATATTTAGATCATGTTGATTTTAGCAGAATAACATGCTTAACTCTCTCCCACTGAATGCTTAATTTGGGCGGGTCATACCGTTCTTGCTTAATATTTCAAGCAAGCATTTTATGTTATTGGTTTCATCAGGTTTTTTTTGTTTCATTGTTGCATATTTCATATGTCATTACTTTCCTCAGTCCCTTGGCATAGGGTGCAACATACATTGAAATAATTGCCTGGAGACAGAATTGGGTGACTGTTGTATTGCCAGAGGAGCCAACTAATGCATATCGCACAAATACCTTGGTATTTCTGCTTGTCATTAAGAGAAAGAAGAAACAGGTCTACTTTAATGAAACTCTCGTATACTTTAAAAAAAATCTCATGAAAACTTAATTGCAAAGTGTATTATTTATTTATTAATTCAAAACATTTGTGCCCCATCGTCTTGTTGGGACAGACCTTCAAGCTAGCTGTTAGGTCTTATAATTTTGTGAATTTCCTGCATTGTACAGGGGGTTGGCTAAATGAACCTGGAGGTCATAAGAACATAAGAGAAGTCAATGTTGGATCAGGCCAATGGCCCATCCAGTCCAACACTCTGTCACACAGTGGCCAAAAACACCAGGTGCCATCAGGAGGACCACCAGTGGGGTGAGGACACTATTGCCCCCCCAGCACCAAAAATACAGTGTATCACTTGCCCCAGACTGAGAGTCCCTATCTATACCTTGTGGCTAATAGCCACTGATGGACCTCTGCTCCATATGTTTATCCAATTCCCTCTTGAAGCCGTCTATGCTTGTAGCTGCCGCCACCACCTCCTGTGGCAGTGAATTCCATGTGTTAATCATTCTTTGGGTGAAGAAGTACTTCCTTTTATCTGTTCTAACCCGACTGCTCAGCAATTTCATTGAGTGCCCATGAGTTCTTGTATTGTGAGAAAGGTTGGAAAATACTTCTTTCTCTACCTGCTCTATCCCCTGCATAATCTTGTAAACCTCTGTCATATCACCCCTCAGTCATCCCTTCCAACTCTGTGATTCTGTGATTTTGTAACATACCTTATATTGTGTATGTATGCAGAGGCAGGCAACGGTGGACCACCTATGTTTGTCTGTTGCCTTGATAATAGGGTTGCCAGCTCTAGGATGGGAAATGCCTGGAGATTTGGGGGGTGGATCCTGAGGACTACAGGGTTTGGAGAAGGGAGGGGCTTCAATGGGGTACGATGCCACATAGTCCACCCTCCAAAGCGGCCATTTCCTCCAGGGGAGCTGATCTCTGTCATCTGGAGATCAGTGGTAATAGCAGGGGATATCCAGCCACCACCTGGAGGTTGGCAACCCTACTTGAAAACGCTGCAGGGTCCTTGTAAGTCGGCTGTGACTTGATGGCACTTTTCACCTCTGCTTAATTTCCATTTTCCATGTTCCTCAAAGGTGCTGCTCAGGGCCGCATGATGACTTTCATGGGCTCAACCCACTTCTGCCTTCATGGGCCCCTCCCACCATCATAATGCCAGTATTCAAAATTATTTTTGGTATAACTTTAAATACTTCAGCATTTTGGGATTTTTTTTCTGTTTTAGGCAAAATTTAATAAATTTTCATGGGCCCTAAACATTTTTTTAAAAATTGATGTGAGAAAAAAATTAAAAACATTTTTAACCCTAAAAGTTCATCCCCCCCTTTTGATTTTAAAACAAATTAAAACATTTTCATGGGCCCCTAAAAGTATCATGGGACATAGGCACTGTGCCTACTGTGCCTAATGGATGAGCCGGCCCTGGTGCTCCTTCTCTTTACGTAGGTTTTTCAGGTGTCTCACCCTTTTGCTTGGATGGAAATAGCAGCTGTGAACTCCTCCCAGGCGCACTAGACCGGATGTTTCCTTTTTAAAAACACAGCTCTGTATCTCTGTTACCACTGAATGACACAGAGTCAAGAAGTGCAGCCTGTGGATTGAGAAGCGTGGGTTGAGAACTATTCCCATAGTCAACACAGATATAAAACTCCTCCCCTGTGAGTATAAAAGGATCTAATCGTTGATTGTATTGAGCTAAAACTTTAAGCCAGCTGAATTTTTGACTGCTATAAAAATCTCAGTGGTTTGCTCGATCGATGTTAGCCTACAAGATAACCTGCATTCAGCAGAAGTTAAGGGACTCCTCGAGTAACATAAAACCCCATGTTGGCCTCAATCCATTTCCCCCCTTTTAGATGAAACTTGGATTTCACCTGGTCTGCTGCTCCTAAAATGTAGCTAGAAAACAAGAAAATGTGACGGAACGCAGATATTTGGCATAGAACTGGGTATTTTCTCTAGGGTAGCAAGCATACATGGTCATGCTTAATCCCATTTCTGTCTTTAGGAATAACTGTGCATAACAGGATTTAAAGGCCATTGGGTGCAGCCCAGCAACAGTTCTTTGAGGCCCCGCTGTGGTGCTTTAGCACATGATCAGACCTAGGGTAGCCACCCTCCAGATAGTACCTGGAGATTTCCCGCTATTACAACTGGTCTCCAAATGACCAAGATCAGTTCCCCTGGAGAAAATCGCTACCTGGAGAGTGGACTCTATGGTATTATACCCTGCTGGGGTCCCTCCCCTCCCCAAACCCTGCCCTCCCAGGCTCCACCCCCAACATCTCCAGGTATTTCTGGCATCCTAAGACTAGAAGGAAGTCCCACAAGGAAAAGCAGGTACCTCCCCCCCAGTCATCATTGCAGCAAGCCAATCACTGACAGGCTGTGCAGCCCACGTTGATCCAGTCCCAGGTTTATGAACCAATGGCACCATCATGGACTGGAGCACTCTATGGTGATGGTGGAAAGTGCCATCAAGTCACAGATGAATTATGGTGACCCCATAGAGTTTTCCAGGCACAACATATATACAGGTGTTTTGCCATTGCCAAGCACTCTATACCTGTACGTTTTATTGAAATGTACTGAAACAGCGCATACCACCCTCAGCTGCAGTGTAGTGGTTGTTAAGAGCAGCAGACTCTAATCTGGGGAACCAGGTTTGATTGCCTGCTCCTTCACATGTAGCCAGTTGGGTGACCTTGGGTCAGTCACAGTTCTCTCAGAACTCTCTCAGTCCCACCTACCTCACAGGTTGTGGGAAGAGGAAGGGAAGTCAATTGCAAGCTGCTCCAGACTCATTCAGGTAATGAAGGATGGGGTATAGAACCTACTAAGACTACTACAACTACTACTTCTTCTTCCTCTTCCTCCTCTTCTTCTTCCTCCTCCTCCTCCTCTGCTTCTCCAAGCCAACTGGTTGGGCCCTGTGATGTCCATTTTGCCAGTTAAGATCCTCTTCTGAAGCCCTTCCATCTGTGCCCCTGCTTGCCGAGGCGAGGTGGGTGGTGATTTGCTACAGTGCTTTTTTGGTGGTAGCGCCTCATCTTTGGAATCCCCTCTCTCTCTCTCTCGAGGCTCACCTGGCACCTTACTTAACTTTCCTTTAGACATCAGATCAAAACATTGCTCTTTACCCGAGCTTTTAAACGAAGGCATTCCATTGGGGGGAAGCTCAGTGGTAGAGCATCTGATGTCCCAGGTTCAATTCCTGGCACCTTTAGTTAAAACAGGGTTGCCAGCTCTGGGTTGGGGTATACCTGGAGAGTTTGGGGGGTGGAGCCTGAGGAGGCAAGGGTTTGGGGAAGACAGGGACTTCAGCAGGGTATGATGCCAATATAGTCCACCCTCCAAAGCAGCCATTTTCTCCAGGGGAACTGATCTTGGTCACCTGGAGATCAATTGTAATAGCAGGAGATCTCCAGGTGCTACCAGGGGGTTGGCAGTCCTAACTTAAAGGATCTTGCAGTAGGTGATGTGCAAGATCTCTGCCTAAGACCCCGGAGAGCCCCTTCCAGTCTGAGTAGACCATACTGTGATGGACCAAGGGTCTGATGCTGTATAAGGCAGCCTCATGAATTCAGGTATGTGTTTAAGCTGTTATATGGTCTGCTCCTAGTCTGTGGACTGTTTCATCAACATCTTTTCAGGCTTTTCTGCTTGTTTGATATATTTTTTATGCTCTGGCTAGTTTTGATTTGCTTGGCTTGTTTTAATGCCATCATGCATTCTTGCAGACTTAGTTTTATTGGCTGGATTTGTTGTATTGCTTTAGTTGTAAGCTACTTCAAGCAGATCTGGAGAGGTGGAGTACATATTCTCTAAATAAATATTAAACGTCTCCTCTTCATCAGGTTTCATCAGGTTGGAAGAGTATCCCTTGAACAGGGGATTCTTGGGCAAAAGTTCTTGGGTCTTACTGATTCTTGGGCAAAAGATTCTTGGGTCTTACTGATTCTTGGGCAAAAGTAAAAATCCAAGATCAGGCCCCAGAATCAGTGCCAACCAACCATTGGCTCCCTTCATCAGGGCTTGCAAGGGGTGACCCTCGCTCTGTACCAGGTTGTCAGGAGCCACCATGCCACCAGAAGCCAGCTACCCGAGTCCCAGAGAAGGCAGGTGCAAGCAGCGGCCGATCCTCCTCTTCTTTTCCACTCCCCTTGGGGGGGGGGGCATGAGCAGGGCCCAGAGCAACTGTTCCTGTTGCCCATTGGCTAAGTCCTCCCCTGCCCTAGGCTGTGTCCTGGCTCCCATTCGCTAACATCCTTCCTTCCCCCATCCTTTCCTCCTCCTCCTCTCCTCCCCCTTATCCAACCCAAAACTTTTCAATGTGTTCTGAATTGGACAGAGAAACCAAGATCAGAGGTTCCTGCCAGCAATTTGCAAGGGAGTGTGGAAACCCATTGTTGCTTAATGGAAAATTATGCTTCAGAAGGATGCTGTTCAAAGGCAGAAGAGCATTCTATCCTTTTATCAAAAATGCTTTATGACTGAACCCAAAGAAAGTGGTAAAGATTTCTTTGCTTTGAACTGCCACAGTAGAATGGATTGAGAAAGTGGTGTAACTGCAGCACTAGAATACAGTTACATCTGGGTTGGCTGGCTGTTTTGATAACACCAGCACATCTGACATTTTTAGAGAGCTGTATAAGGTTACTCTTGGCTGCCTCCAACATGGTTTGATTTCACCCAAATGTATGGCATTCAGGTTAAATTAAGTCCTTGTGATGGTTCCCATACATTCTAAATGTGGTTTAATGTTGCTACCAGCCCATATAGTATGACATGGAGAGAACTGTTTCATTCTTTTAAAAGGAGTTCACAGACATCAATTGTCATGTTAATTTAAATACAATCTAACTTTCTCGGAAGCTATAATAAAAAATGTCTACTCAAAGAGTGAAGGGAAAATTGTATGATGGAGTGGATCTTACTTTGTATGGGGGAATAGCTTAAATTATTGTGGAATGCTCTAGCAAGTAAGTGCACGGCGGTCAGTATTTGTAAAGTTATTTAAACAGTGATAATCCTCATTGATTTACTTAGCCAGGTATGCATTAAGTAATAGAAAAGTTCATTTTCCTCCCATTCTGTTATAAATAAAGGATCGTTTATGAATGTTTTCCTGCTGTTCTGAAAATGCTATCTCTAACTGCCAATGGATGTTTTGTTTCCACAGACATTGCTCTTAGGCATTGTGCTGGCAATCGCAGGAAACTTTCTCATTAGCATCTCTTTGAATCTGCAGGTATGAAAATCTCCACTGTTCTATCATAGGCTAGGAGGCGAGCAATGTATCAGCAGAGAGGGCCTTGACTGTTCAGACAGTTTCCTCCCCGTTATAATTCGGTTGTTATGCCAATAAAGATTGTTTGTTTGTTCATTTGTTCATAGGCTGTAATGAGAATTATGAAGCGAAACTCAGTAGCCCAGGGAGGGATGCCAGCTTCCAGGTGGGACCTGGGGATCCCCCAGAATTACAGCTCATCTCCAGACTACAAAGATCAATTCTCCTGTAAAAAATGGATGCTTTGGAGGGTGGGCTCTGTGGCATTGTACCCCACTGGGGTCTCAGTCATCCCCAGGCTCCATCCCCAAATTTCTAGGAGTTTCCCAACCTGGATATGGCAGCCCTACCCCCATCCCTGACTGGGGTCCAGTGGAGACCTGGAAACCCTATATTTAATGTCTGTTTACAGTTTATTGATAGATCACAAAATTTAGTTATTTGATTCTTATTTCTCCATACTTTCATGGAACTCAGGGTGCCAAATTTTCCATGCTAGGGTGCCAACTCTGGGTTAGGAAATTTCTGGAGATTTTGGGAGTGGAGCTTGGGGACAACAGGATTTAGGGAAAGGGGGGACCTCAATGTGGTATGATGCCATAGAATCCACCCTTCAAAGCAGCCATTTGCTCCAGGAGAGCGGGGATCTCTGTAGCCTAGATCTCTGTAGTCTAGAGAGTGGTTGTAATCCCTGATCCTCCACATTTCCCAGTTAAAGGGAAAATGCTGTTCAAACAAATTACAAAGATGATCTGATCCCAATGTTAACAAGAGAAAGAAATTTTACTTACAAAAATAGAAACACATCTTACATGACATAGTCATGCAGGTACCTTTAACCTATTGTGAACAGAATAACTTCCGAAAAGGTTAACTTGCTACTGCTCCAACCCGTGTAAGAGAGAAAAGAAGACCTATGTAAGATGAAACAGAAGGCAATCAATGGCCAAAGAGACCCAACATGAGAGGCTGGGGCGGACTGCCAAGTGTACCCAAGCAGAGAATTCTCTTAACCCATTCCCTCCCAGGCCCTCTTGCATGCAGAGTTACAATATTCAACAATTTCCTGTCCCCACTTAGAGGGTGGCAACTCTGTTCCCTGCCTGCCTTTTATCTTCACACAGCTCTGCAAGGCAGTTTGGATCCTAACTCTGACAACTAAGCCACACTGAACCATCAGTTGCACTGTGATGTAATTGGAGTTTTTTATTTGTATAAAATAGGTTCACAGTATTGTTTTCATTTTAATCAATATGAACCACTTTATGACTGTATTTATTAGTTTTAATTTTATTGGAGTGTATCCAACCACCCATGGGTTCCACAAAACAGAGATTCCCTGCTTCCCTGCTACATCCCATTAAGACCCCCCAAATTTCATTGTCAGAATTCTCAGGAATAGCACGGAGGCCTGCAGCGGAAGGGAGAATCAGCAGAAATCGCCACCCGCTCCACTGCAAATGTGTTGTTTATTTACTTCATTTATGCTCCACTTTTCTGCTGAATGGGGGCTCAAAGCAGCTTGCATTGCTCTCCTCCATTTTATCCTCACAACAACCCTGTGAGTTTTGGGGATTTTTATCCCCCCCTACCCAGCAAGCGGGCTCAGGGTGGCTCGCAACACATCATCCAACAATAAAACCATACATTAGAGTAATTAAAATAATGTATTAAACATTATCAGTAACAGTTGAAAATTAATTAACAATTTAAATACCTGCTGGCCGCTCTGTGAATAGTTTCTTATTTCAGTGCTCACCGAGCTCATGCCAGAGAGGACGGAGACATGCTCTAACTAGAATAGGTCAGTCACTGCTGGTGCCCATGATGTAAATAGCGCCATGGGTCACTTGAAGCAGGGGAGGCCGAAGTTCTTTGACATCCACCGCTTCAGCCCAAGGCCTGGCAGAACAGCTCCATTTTACAGGTCCTACGGAATTGCAGAAAATCCTACAGGGCCCTGATCTCAATCGGGAGCATGTTCCACCAGGCCAGGGCCAGGGCTGAGGCGGGGTGGATGTCCTTTGGGCAGGGGACTGTTAACTGGCACTAGTCTAAGGAATGCAAGGCTCTTCAGGGCACATCTGGGGAGAGGTGGTAGGTTGGGCTAAGAGTGTGTGACTGACGCATGGTCTCCCAGCCAACTTCCATGGCAGACTGGAGATTTGAACCTGGGTCTCCCAGATCCTAGTATGACACTCTAACCCCTACACCACACCAGCTTTCAAAATGTTGTTCCAACTATGTGATTGGCGAGGTACCCCAGTCATGGATGGCTTTGAAAAACCAGTTTCATTTAAACTTTTCTGCAGACATCATTGTGGTTAGACTGCTGGACTGGGTGTGTGGAGACCCAGGTTCAACCCCATAGCTAGGCCCGTAGCTACAGTGGAGCATATAGGGGCTAGGCCCCCCGACTTGCTGGCCAGGCCCCCTGACTTCCCATCTAGCCCAGGGTGTCACGGCCTTCTCCCCTGGATTAAATTGATTAGCTTCCCTTTCCTTCCCCAGCCTTCTGTCTCTTTTTTTCCTTCCCCAGCACCCCCTCTGCAGCTGCAGAGAGGCTGAGGAAGGAAAGGGAAGCCTCCTTGCTGCTTTAGGTCAGTTTCACTGAGGCTGATCAGCTGTCAGGTTTAACAGGGAATGAAATTGACCAGAAGCTGCAGGGCAGCTCCCCTGGAGGAACCTGCGAGGCTGTGGAGGGACAGGGGTAAGGAGTGTGGTGCAGCGAGGGTGGGAGGTGTGTGGGGGTCTGGCATCCTCCAGGGTGGGGCCCGACCATGCCTACTGTCCTGCCCAGGTTCGAATCCCCTCCCGCCATCATTTTGTGTGTCTGCATTCAGAAACTGGCCAGAGCTCCTCAGTCTAGCAGCCACTTGCCAAAACTGCCATATGACCAGGAGCTCTAAGATGCCCTGCATTTCCTCCATCTCTGTGGCTTCTGAGGAGCTCTACATACCTCCTCCATAAAGCTCACTGTATCAAGACAAAAGGACATGGTGTGCAGAGTGGATTACTGTTGCCATTAAATCGGTGCTCACAGCGCACCCAGTGAGCCTCATCATACTCAAAGGATCTTTCAACCACCAACCCAATGTTATGGCTCTCATGCAGAGGATACTGAGAATTGTTTCTGTACGTCTTCACATGACAAGTCTAACATTTGAAAGCAGCTTTTTGGGTAGATCACCCTAACTGCATTAAGATTCTCAGTGCCAGCACTCCCTGCATGGAGAAGCCATGGGTCTAGTGTATTTTTATGCCATCCATTGTCAAGGAGCCGAACGCAGGCTATCTCCATGGTTCTCCTCACAACAATCCTGTGAGGTAGGTCAGGCTGAGAAAGCGTGACTGGCCCAAGGTCACTCAGTGAGCACTGTGACGGGGTCTCCCCGGTCTCCCCAGCTCTCATCCTCCATTGTAAGCCCAACACTGTACTGGCCTTATGCACAATTGGGATGCACCCAGTATTCCCTCTAAGCTGAGTTAGCGTGAGCCAGCTCACAGTTTTTTAGCCTCTGGTTCACACATTTTTGTCTTCGCTCAGGAAGGATGGTTCCAGAGTAAACTAGTTTATGCAGCAGCCAAATCGCTCGCTCACAACTTTAATGCTAGTAGCTCACAAAGTAGAATTTCTGCTCACAAGATTCCACAGCTTAGAGGGAGCATTGGATGCACCCCCACAGAAACCAGCTTTCCAAAATAAACAGCTGCTCTGTGGAATGATAGCGCATAAGTGTGATTTTTGGAGCATCTGTGTGGGAACTACAATCTATGAAGTGGCGATGTCAGACTTTAGGAAGAATAGTATTTTTCTTGCTAGTCTATAAGGGTTGCGAAATAGACTGTATATCGGGATCTCTAAACCTTTTGAGCCTGCAATCAGCTTGGGAATTCTGGGCTCCCTCTAAGCTGTGGAGTCTTGTGAGCAAAAATTCTACTTCGTGAGCTACTGACATTAAAGTTGTGAACGAGCGATTTGGCTACTGCATAAATTAGTTTGCTCTGGAGCCACCCTTCCTGAGTTAAGACAAAAACGTGTGAGCCGGAGGCTAAAAAGCTGTGAGCTAGCTCACACTAATGCAGCTTAGAGGGAACCTTAGTGGTGGGCCCAACCACAAAATGGCTGCCACAGAAGATACAGCCCAACCACAAAACATCAGGGAGTGAAGTGATGCATAACTAGGGTTGCCAGCCCTCCAGGTAGCACCTAGGGATCTCTCGCTATTACAGTTGATCTCTAGGCGACAAGAGACCAGTTCCCTTGGAGAAAATGGCTGCTTTGGAGTGTGGACTCTGTTGCCTCATTCCCTGCTGAGGACCCCTCTCCCCTCCAAACCCCGCCCTCCCCAGGCTCCACCCCCAAAATCGCCAGGCATTTCCCAGTACAGAGATGGCTGCCCTATGTGTAGCTCTGGTAGTGACTCTTCAGCATTTCAGGAAGAAGCTCTATTTAACAAGATGCCTTTTAAAGTTAACATGTTGTTTAAAAACATTTTCCTGCATACACACAAAATAAGTATACTAGTTAGAAACTCTCTCTGGGCAATATCTGTCCTCATTCTGCAGGCATCTAACAAAGCTATCCCCTTTTACATGAGCCGGGGGAAAGCGGCCCCTGCCCCCTTTCTCAAAGTTCTTGGCAGGCTCCAGGAAAGGTGTTGGGGGGGCACCATGATGACACCGGGGGGCATGACATTGGGGACCCCTGCTGTATATAGAGGGCTTTTTGTGCTTGGGGCCTTTCAAGTTACTGGCTGACTACCTGTTTCTTGCAGCTCAAATCCATACTAAATTTGTGTGGCTCAACAAAGTGCTTTCTAAGCCTCAAGTTCAGCTCGCGTGTGCTGGGGACTCAGAGGGCAAAGCACGGGATTCTCTGGGTTAAGTAAAATCAAACTGTGCAGCTTGGGCAGTGTTTTCCCACAATAGCTGAACCGTAGGGTAGGAATGTCCCTCTTGTCTTTCATGAGTGATCATTGTTGTGAGAGCTCCATCACAATGGATCACTGAAATCCTGGCCCTGAGCCAACCAAATCACCCCCTCAACTTTCTGTAGGTGAGCCCTGAAAATCGCTTTGTAGTTCTCTAGAGAGGCAAACAAAAAGCCATAATTTAATTTAGGGCCAGCTGACCAAATAAATAAATTATTCCTCTACCGGTGGTCTCTGCTTTTTGCAGTTCCATCCTCAAGTGGTTTCCCACAGCCCCCGCATTTTCAGTTGCTGAGATAATGATATGTCTGTGGGGGGATGACTCCAAACTGCTGGAGCTCCCTGTGTTTGTGGTTTCTTAGAAGGTGTGGGAGTTTGCATTAGAGTGCCCTAGGAATTCAAAGTTTCTGAAAAGTTCATATTTTGAAAGCGATTCCAAAGGTGCGCATGGCAAACCACCTACACTGTATGCTAATGTGAGCTCATGTTGAAGTTTTTATTCCAGAAGAGTTTATTTAGAGGTTGAAGATCTCTATAATTTCAGCATCACATAATCGCAGCCTTATTTCACCTAAGAAGCGCAAGGCTTTTTATCATATTACAGTTATGCATTATCTGTTATGTACAGGAATCTCACCATCTGAAATTTAAAGTTGGCATATCCTTTCTTATGCAGATCTCATTCAGCCGATACTTTTCATGTTCTTCCAGAAATATTCTCATGTTCAGTTGGCACGCTTAGCCAATCAGAAGCCCATTTACCGAAGCAAACTCTGGTGGTGCGGAATTATTCTTATGGGGATTGGAGAAATCGGGAACTTTGTGGCTTATGGATTTGCCACAGCCATGCTTGTTGCTCCACTGGGAAGTGTGGCTGTCGTAGGTATGATCTCCTTGTGTCGTCTTATGGATGTGGCTTTTTGCAAACAATGTAATGCTGGGGGGGAGTATGAAAAAGAGAAGGGCAGCTTTTAGAGATGAGTTTGTTAGAAAAGATGATAGAAAGGAAGATACTCCAGTGGAAAATGTAACTGCTGAAAATGTAAAACTAGGCTATTATGATTTTGAGATACGGTTGCCAGGTCCCCCCTGGCCACCAGCAGGGGATGGGGATGTAGGGTTGCCAGATCCAGGCTTGGAAACTCCTGAAGTTTTGGGGATGGAGCCTGGGGAGGACAAGGACCTCTGTGGGATACAGTGCCATAGAGTCCACCCGCCAAAGCATCCATTTTCTCCAGGGGAGCTGATCTCTGTATTCTGGAGATGAGTTGTAATTCTGGGGGGGGGATCCCCAAGTCCCACCTGGAAGCTGGCATCCCTAGTTTATTCTTTTTTTAGGAAAGCAGTGGGCGTACAGAAAAGAAAAGGGGGAAAAGAGGGGAAAAGGGTTATACAACAGAATTACATTTTTCAAAGACAATCATGTAGTAGTACATACTGTATAGGACAAAGATTATTTTCCATTTTATCCCCTTCATTATAATTGTTAAGGTATTATCTATAAAATACAATAGTTGTTATTTCTGTTAGGGTACAATTATAGTCATTATTTCAGTTTTAAGTTTCAAACTTCATAATTAATCTGTTTTGACTACAACAGTGGTTTCATCATTACTACATATTCAGTATAACATGTTTTCACCACTTCTACATATTCATTAGAACCTTTAATAGATAGGTAGTATAGATAATAGATAAGGAGATAAGTAGTATAGATAAGTAGTATATCATGGTGTAAAAGAAAGTCTATTATATATCTTATATAGAGAACCCATTTGTATTCGAGATATTACATTTGGAACAAATTTTAATTCCACTCCTATTACATTTGTATATGATATTTTCTCACTCTTAAATTTGTCTTCTGCTAGCATAATACACACTCCATCTGTCCTCAAATTTCGTAATAGACCTGTTTCTCAAATAGGTCGTTAATTTTGCCCTTGCTGCTTATTCGGCAAGTTTATTTTCCCATTCTTCTAAACGTGGATAGAGGTCTGGTTTAATATCTTGCCAAGTCTTGATTTTCCCCTGGGTGTTTATCATCATCCCATATGTTTAAAAAAATCATTTTTATTTCTCGTGTTCTTATCATAATGAGCTTCTATTGGGGACATAAGCGAAGAGTTTGAGGGGCTCAATAAATTCTGGTGTGTAAACCATATTCTCAAAAGACCACCTCTGATTACATGACTTCTTTCTTGTGTTATGATCTTTTTAGTCAATTTCTTAATCCATAAATAATTGTGTAGGCCTTCATCAAGATCTGCTGAGTCTAATTTTACTATTCTTCGTATTGGGTTTTTAATCCAGTCCACAATCTAGACCAGACCCACTGCCTGGTAATATAATTTCATATTTGGGACAGCTAGGCTTCTCCCCCTCCTCCTCCTCCACCACCACCACCACCATCAGGAGCTCTTCTTTGCAGTTACATTTAAACTATTTATAGGGGGAGAAAAATTGTATTTCCTTGGGAGGAAGCTGCCTGCTGATGAAGCAACTGTACAGGCTGCTGTTTGTCTCTGTTTAATCCCTTGACAGCATTTGAAACAGACACTGATTTTAATAAATGTTTTGTAATTCAAGGAACCATCTGTGTGCTTTCTGGTATACATGTCATTTCCCCCATTGGCTGCTTCTTTGGGTCATTGGCAGAATAGTTTAAAAAAAAATTAAGAACAACCGAAGCTCTGGCAATTTCTTGAATTAAGGCCCTTCTTGCTAGGAATCATTAATATAAAATATTCACATCCAGGATGGACTTGGTGACAGAACTTGAGTTGCTGTTGCCATACAGATGCTGCCAAAAGTGACTGTCCGACAGCTGTAATACGTAATACTTTTGACATGAAGTGGCATTTTTGAGAGGATTTCAGAACCATGGATTGGGGTGTAGAAACTAAACTAATGAGGTGTTGGCACAAATTAGTGTTCATACTCAGTATGAAAGGGACAGGAATGACTCACCACAACAAGACCATTTTCAGTAGTATCCTTGCAGTGGCTGTAATGCCAGTCCCTCCATTTTCTTAAGGGAGAAGACTTCTGATAGTGCAGTATCCTGATGCCCATGTTCTTTTCAGCTGAGAGCAGGAAGTTGAGGAGGGGGGGAACCCAGTGTGGAACACTACTGGGAAATGTATGAACATACAAAGCCACCATATGCCAGGTCAAGTCATTGGTCCATCTGTCTCTGTACTGTGTACTGTAAGCCATTGGTTATTCAGGGTCTCTGCAAGAGTTCTTTTCCCTCAGTACCTGCTCCTCAAAGGCCAAAACCAGATGAGATACTGAGAGATCTGTATATAGAACTATTGTTGTTGTTCAGTCACACAGTCGAGTCCGACTCTTCATGACCCCATGGACCACATCACGTCAGGCCCTCCTGTCTTCTGCCACCCCCTGGAGTTTGCTGAATTACATGTTCATTGCATCAATAACACTGTCTAACCATCTCATCCTTTGCCTTCTTCTCTTACCTTCAATCATTCCCGGCATCAGGAATTTCTCCAGTGAGTGCTCCTTTCTCATTTGGTGGCCAAAGTATTTGACCTTCAGCTTCAGTATCTGGCCTTCCAGGGAACAGTCAGGGTTGCTTTCTTTTAGGATTGACTGATTTGATCTCCTTGCAGTCCAAGGGACTCTCAAGAGTCTTCTCCACCACCATAATTTGAAAGCATCTATTCTTCAGTGCTCAGCCTTCCTTACGGTGCAACTCTTGCAGCCATACATTATATACCTATAGGCACTTTAAAAATAGCCAGTGTACAAGGTCTTGCTTGCATTGCGTAATCATGGTAGAACTAAATCCAAAGATTTTCTTTTCTTGCATGACGAGTTGCAAGAATGAGAAAGGTAAAAGCTGAAGAATGAGAACTGCTACAGAACTTATCTAACATATGCTGGTGGATTATAGCTATTGCTATTCCACTCACTATTCTCTGGAACCAATCCTGTATCTCTGGGACGTGCTGTATAAAGGATTCACTTGGTAAATACAGCCTTCCAGTTGATATCCAATGTCCCATGATCAATGACGCCCTCGTTTTTTAAAAACTGTGAGTGAAAGTAGATGAAGAGCTTAATTCCAGTGCAAGTTACACCAGAATATGGCAACTGATATCAGTGTTGTTTTAAAGAGATTTTATTGCATGCATCTTTGTACCTAATTTAGTGCTGCTTTTCAGGTTACTTTGCTCTGATCAAAACTGAATGTTTTCTGTAGTTATGAGTCGAGGGTGTTATATAGTCACTGGATCAAAAGGTATGATGTTGTATTTGGATTTGATCAAGACAGGAGAGATGTTAGGTGAGCAAATGGTGAACCAAACGTTTGATGAAAATTATGTGTTTATATTCAAAGTTGCTGATCTTACATTAGACTAATGAGATGAATCTTTTAGGCTTGTGGAAGTATCCATGGCACTCAGGCAGGTGAACCCAACACACGGTTGTCAGGATATTTTGTCCACGTCCTAAATTGACCTCATTTTTAAAATAAATAATATATTTTCTTATAGGTTGTATTATTAAATAAAGATTATTTCTCCCCTCAGGTAGTGCACTTATATCTGTCTTGTTTCAAAAAGAGAACATGAGGTCTGAAGGTGTATTAGGTAAGTAAAATGATCCCATCATATCTAAAACTGTTTTCAAAATGAGAAGATTGTATTTTCAAACTCTCCATCTTCACCAAGCTTCAACATAACTGTATGATGAACACTAATGGCTATAGGAAGGAACATTATGATTTTAAAACGATCACATTCTATTTATGTTCATCTTTTTGCTGCCAGTTTTAAACCAGAAAATAATATTTGTATGACAGTGGTAGAAATCTCATCAAAACATGCCATCAGCTAATTTTATTTCTTTTTATTTATTTATTCTTGTGTTGCTCTGATTTGGAAGACTGTCCACAACTCCCACCCCCCTTTTAAAAGGGAACCATTTGTTCCTTTTGTACTAAGTCAGCCTTTTCCAAAGGCATTTCAGCAATGTTTTGGCAAACATGATCTTTATTGTACAAAACACTAGACTTTCTGGCTGCCTCAGAGATATTTCTACAAATCAAGACATCCTCTATTTATTAGGAATGAGACTAATTCCAGCAAAATTTTGAGTTGCTTTACATGACAATAAGCCATTGCTGGTTTTGGTATTTAAGACTTCTCTGTGTAATAATTCATATGTGTGAATGTTGTTGACACATTTAAGATGACGGTGGTTTTCAAATTTTGTTACGATGCTCATTCCCGCAGCAGATGGCTATGCTTTCTAATGCTCAGTTGGACATGTAAAAACTAGTGCTGGCGAGGGTGTCTTTCCACCAGCCCCTGCAGTCAGCAGAAAAGCCCACCAACTGCACTGGGAGTTCAGCCGACTCTGTTCCCATCGTTCTCTTCTTCACTGAGGCTGTTTCCGCACAGGAAAGCCCCTTCCACACACACACACACACACACCCCGGGCCAGGATTTGAGAGCATCTAGATGACATTGTGCCCAGTGTGGGCACAACTTATCTGGCTACTGTGTCCCCCCCCTTTCTTCGAGCAAGTTTAAAATAAGATGGCTTTTGAGCTGATGTGATGGAGAAAAGGTGGGTGAGGAGGGCAGCAGGAGCCATGAGTGCAGCAGGGATGGGGGGTGGGTGCCTGTTCCTCCCTGCTCGCTGTTGCTCCTGGGGTGGGGGCATATTTTCCATGCCCCTGTGTGGAAACACCATGTATTGATTGCTAGTGTAAACTCTGTCCTCTTGCTTACGTGCACTGAGGGTAGTGGATCTCCTTAAATATTACTCTTTTTTTTAAAAAAATGCACAGGCATGCCCTTTTTAAAAGAAATGTATCTGAAGCCTACCAAGTGTATCTGGGAAGGGAGAAGATTGAAACAGATGTTTTGCTCCTGATAAGGTATACATGAATCTGCGTTATACTTTATCAGACCCTTGGTCCATCAAGACCAGTATAGTCTACTCAGACTGGCAGCAGCTCTCCAAGATCTCAGGCAGAAGTCTTTCACTCCTCCCACCTGGTCCTTTTACCTGGAGTTGCCAGCAAGACACAGCCAGCCACTCCTTTCCAGTGCATGTACACTATACAGTCTCAAAGTATAATTTGCGCACTTCATCATCTATGAAAAAATTTTCCTTCTAGGAAACATGCCCTGTTTGAAGTGTCCCCTCAGTCAGGGCAATATGGGAAGAAGGACATCTGGGCTATTCCTGTAAATAAGCAAAGTGATGACGTTGCCTATGGGAGTAGTGACTATAATTGCACAGCTGTGGGGAATGTCTGGTGAAAGAGAGTCGGTACTGCTCCAACAGCCCCGTAACATTGAGTCTGTTGATCCGAGTGATACATGGAGAATTCATCCCTCGGCTGATTGTGTTCCCCCTTCAGCCTTGTATGCTGCACATTGTTTTAACTAGAGCTCTGTGCTGATTTATATTATTTCTCTGAGCTTGTCTTTGCCATGAAGGTTTTTAACAGTCTTGCTGCATTCCATTGGAGTTAGCTGTACAATGGCAGATCTGGTGATCGTTGGGAGCTCTTGTGTTAGCACATAAATACAGAATGCTGCCATCCCCCCCCACCAATGTTCTATGCGGTATTTCATACCCCAGAATCTCACGTTCCATGTAAATGACTGATTGTAGGAGTGGGGAACCTTTAAACAGAAAAGATACGTGAAACCACATTGCCAAGTTTAAACTGGCATGTCAGCAGCAGCAAAGAATGTAAGACTTGTTCGGAGAAGCGTGTATTTCCTCTTCACACATTCAAGCTCATCGTGTCACAAATGCACATTGTCCTCTTTAGAGTTTTGACTCTTGAATGCTCCTGCCCTGAAAAATCTTGTTGGTCTCTAAGGTGCAACTGGACTTGGACCTAATTGTCCTCTTTTGCATCAGCACTTGTACCTTGTATACAAGACAGCAACAGAAGCGGCTACTGAGATTTGTAGGCTGGGCAGGGGAGCAGGAATCTCCCTGGTTTCCTAGACTGTATTCCCTATCTGTTGAACAGCAAGCAGCCTGTGCCTAGCATAGTACCTCTTTGGGCTAGAGACTCTAGGCACATGCCTTCCTTCTAAGGTTGCCAACCTCCACATGGGGCTGGAAATATCCCAGTATTACAACTGATCTCCAGACAACAGAAATCAGCAGAAAATTGAACCGCTGCAGTGGCATTTAGCTACGGACGGCACTTTCCTGGGAAACACTCTCCCTTCCACAGGTTTCTTAACATGCACCCTCTCCCTACTGTTGATGACTCATCAAGCAGAACTGTGTGGCTCTGGGCGGAATTTAAAAATCAGCGGGACAAAAAATGTTGCCTAACCACACAATTTTATTATGATTTATTGACTTGCCAAAAGCCACCTTGTGAGTTTGTGGCCGAGTTGAAGTTTGAAACAGGAGACCTCTCAGATCTCAGCTCATTCTCTCCTTAACCTGCCTGGGGAGGGCAGTATATAAATCTAATTAATAAATAAATAAAATAATCATGACATTATCTTTATGTTTATTTATTCAGTACATTTTGCCCTTCTTATCCTCCAGGGGGTTCAGGGCAACATTCAGCATTCTCCCAGTCTCCATTTTATCATTGCAACAACCCTGTGAGGTAGGTTAGCCTGAGAAAGAGAGAGTGACTCGCCCAAGGTCACCCAGCAAGCTTCATGGCCAAGTGGGAAGTTAATGCATGCTTAACCTAAGAACTTGATCCTTAGGTTCAAGTTAGCTAACATTTTGGCTGAAATGAGGGATGGTTATATACTTCTTGATATCTCAGTCACATCACATGATTCATAAGTACACCAAAGAATAGTTTGGTGTTATATGAATAAACTCTGAACTCATGTGTGTTTCTGCTTCCCTTACATCAGGGGTGTCAAACATGTGACCTGGGGGCCAAATCAGGCCCCAGAGGGCTTCTATCAGGCCCGCAGTGGAATTGGCCATCTCCTGCTTCCAGTTCTGCTGCCGCTGCCACATCATAGCTTGCTTCGCCAGACTCTCTTAATCACTCAGCCATTTCATATTTTAACCTGGGTCCTAGACTCAGAACTCTGAGCATGAGATTTCTGTGGTGAATTTCGATAAATCAAAAGTAGGTTAGCAGCTTACAGAGCTAATGTTTTAAGCATGTTTTTATTTTAATTTAAAAAAATTCTTTGTGCTTGTGTCCTTTATAAAGTTTATAGCTCTGCTACCTGGCATTACATTTTACGACACACATGGCCCGGCCCAACAAGGTCTCATTTATGTCAGATCCGGCCCTCATACCAAATGCGTTCGACACGCCTGCCTTACACAGTCAAAGTTAACTAATAACTTCCACTTGAACACAAACTAAAGCAGGACTGCATCCAAACTGTCAACCCGTGCCCTGCCTTCTCTAAACTCTAAACCACAAACAAGATGGATTTTATATTCATTTCAAGTCTTCCTCAGATTTGTAGGCAGCTAATCCCACTCAAAATCCAGAATGTAAATGGTGGTGGAAAGAGCCGTCAAGTCTCAGCTGACTTATGGCAGCCCTGTAGGGTTTCCAAGGCAAGAGAGGAATGGAGGTGGCTTGCCATGGCCTGCCTCTGAGAATCTGAGTCATAGTGGGGGGAAATAAGTCCCAGTAATAATAGCACAACTAGCTTTAAATCTTCAGAGACACAAATTTAACATAACCAAGTCAAATTCAGCCACCACAGATCCAAACGTGAGGTAAATTCAGATTTTGGACTTGGGCTGGGACTCAGTTGCCTGCTTTAACTGTCTGCACCCTGCAGTAGAGTGTTACCACAGAGAAGTTGTTTGTATAAATGTGAAGATTATTTGAAACAAATACATAATCTGAAATCTCATTACCTTCAGATGTCTGCCTGTACATAGTATTGACCAAACAGATTTTATATCTTTCCATAACTCCCCTTCAATTCAAGCTCATAGCCTTCTTTAGGTCCATTTTTAGGGGGCAGTATCCTTATACTATTTCCCAGAGGGTTTTTTTGTGTGGATACCTATTTCCACCAACAGGGGGCTCACTCTCCCCCAAAAGCTTTTCCTACATAGTCAGTAGACTTCCTGGGTTTGTAGAAAAATCCAAAAAGTGAAAAAATCCCTTCAGGGACGGTTGAATTCCCCCAAAACCTTTTGAAATGGCCTTTGCAGGGACCTAACTCCAGGCATCAACGGTGAGAGATTAGAACATGGGGGGGGGGGAGGCTTCTAACTGGCTCTGTCAGTGAAAGGGTGGGGGAAGGGCCCTTTCTTTCCAGGCCTCTTTCGGCCTTGGAGGGAGGGAGGGAGCCTTGGGGCCAGGCTAGGGGATTCCTAGACGTTTTGTGGTGGAGTGTAAGGAGGGCAGGATTTGGGGAAGGGAGAGGCCTCAGCTGGGTATCATGCCACAGAATCCACCCTCCAAAGCAGCCATTTTATCCAGGGAGACAGATCTCTGTTGTTCACAGATCTCTGGAGTTCACTCTCCAGGCCCCACTTGGAGGTTGCCAACCCTAGGCCTGGCAGCAGTCTAGGGTTGCCAGGTCCCCCCATGGGCACTGGCAGGGGATGGGGGTAGTGGGGTTGCCAGCTCCAAGTCTGGAAACTCCTGGAGATTTGGGGATGGAGCCTGGGGAGGACAGGGACCTCAGTGGGGTACAATGCCCTAGAGTCCACCCTCCAAAGCATCCATTTCCTCCAAGGAAAGTTATCTCAGTAGTCTGGAGCTGAGCAGTAATTCCAGGGGAGCCCCAGATCCCACCTGGAGGCTGGCATCCTTAGGCAGCACCCCCTGGGTGATTTGATACCACCTAATTTGCATGACTCAACTTGGCCTGGCTGCTTGCTGCTGTTCAGCAGCCACCCTATGAAAGCCAGCAGTGGTGCAGCAGTTAGAGCTTCAGAGTAGGGTCTGCAAGACCCAGGTTCAGATCCCCATATTGTGGTGGAAGCTGACTGGGTGATTTTGGACCAGTCACATACTTTCAGCCTAACCAACCTCACAGGGTTGTTGTGCAGATAAAAAGGAGGTGAGAATAATGTAAGCTGCTTTGGTCCCCACTGTGGAGAAAGACTATAATTTTCCTTGGTAGAAGGTGTGGGGGAGGGGGGTGGAGACGAAAAGCTGAAGACAGATAAAGGTAGGTTGGCTGTTGGGTGGGAAGAAAATAGGGTTGCCAACTCTGGGTTGGGAAACTCCTGGAAATTTGAGGAGTGGATCCTGGGGAGGGTGGGGTTTGAGGAGGGGAGGAACTTCAGACCGGTATAATGCCATAGACTCCACCCTCCAAACCAGCCGTTTCCTCCATGAGAACTACCATTGCCAGCCTCTGGGTGAGGGCTGGAGATCACCCAGAATTACAACTGTTGTCCGGGTGACAGAGATCAGTTCCCCTGGATAAAATGGCTGCTTTGGAGGGTTGAGTCTATGGCTCCACCCTCAGAAGGGAGAAAGAGTGTGAGATAGGTAAGAGTAGAGGGGAGGAAGCAAACGTATGAGGAATGGGATGACCATCCTGCAAGTTTCTTGCGGGTCTCCACTTGTCTCTATATAAGACCTGATCCTTTTTTTGTTAGTTCTGATTCATTTGATGCCAAAGTACTGTTAGATGTTGCATCTGAAACATGCCAGAGTCACAGTTGGACATGTAAGCTGTGAACAGTTGTGCTGGCTAATTCAGAGGAGCACTTCCCATGTCTCTAGTGCTGCTTCCGTGTGGCAAGGATTCTCCTTGGCATCATTGTATGTATAAGGACTCTGTCCCCCTAGCATGGTGCCCCATCCAGGATTCTTCTGGTTATGAGGCTCTGTACTTAATGGTGGGACTAAGAGACAGGATTGGGATTCTCTGTTGGTATATCATCCTCCCTGCTGCCTTAACAATCTCCCTGCCTGAGCTGACAGAGGTGATTTTGGAGGTGGAGGACCCCTAGGCTGGTTGTCCTGGGGGACCTAATCATGCCAAGGCTGTCTTGTCAGGAGCAGCTCAGAAGAGTTGTAGATCTGTCTCAAGTAACAGTTGGTCCTGTGGGTCATGCTCAATCTGGTGTTTTGTTCTGAGTGGGAGGAGTGTGATCCCAGGAAGGAGGAACTGATAATGGTTCTTTTATTATGGACAGATCACTGTTTTATTGGGTTTAGGCTTGCAAGGACACCAGGACTCTGCAGGTGTGTGGGATCTATTGAAATGATCTGCCCTGGAACCACATGGATCTGAATGGCTTGCTGGTAGCGTTGAGGGATTTTCTTGTCGATAGAGTCGGTGCTTCTGTCAGAGCCCTGGTTGACCTCCGGAATGAGGAAATGATCCAGACAGTTGACGTGCCCACTTTTCCATGGAGGCTTGCTGGGTGACCTTGGGTCAGTCACACATTCTCAGTCTAACCTCCCTCACAGGGTTGTTGTGAGGATATTATGAAGAAGTAATCCACTTTCAGCCCCCATTGCAGAGAAAAGTGGGGTATAAAGGAAGTAAGGAAATAAATAAAATTACTTACTAGGTAGATATCCAAAGAGCAGACTTCTGAATGGCAAATACGAGCATGTGGAAGATCTGAGCCAGGATTTAAGGTGTCACCCATTCTGGATGGGGCTGCACTTTCCTTCAAAGAAGAGGTCTGTAGTCTGGGGGTGCTCTTGGACCCAGGCCTACAGCTGAGTAAGCAGTTGGCAGCTGTAACCAGGAATGCCTTTTTCCAGTTTCAGCTGATAAGCCAGCTGCGGCCTTCCCTGGACAGCAAAAATTTGGCTGCTGTCGTTCATGCGGTTCATCTAGACTAGATTACTGCAGTGTCCAGAAACTTCATTGCTGCAGTCATCTTTTGAAGCCTCGCTTTGGGTAGCCCCACCTTCTGAGATTAGAGGGGTGGCAGCCTGGGAGAGAGGGCCTTCTCAGTCATGGCACCAAAACTCTGGAAAACTGTCCCCAGGGAGACCTGTCTGACCTCTTCTGTTGCCACATTCTACCAGAGGGTGAAGACTTCTTGCTTTGCTTGGTGTTCCCTTAGCAACCCCATCTTCCCACCCAGTGTTTTAGTTGTTGTTTTTATCTTGCATGTGCATTTTAGCTCTGATTTTAATTGTTTTAATGATCTGTTTCTGTTGGTTTTAGTGGTTTTTAAGTTGTGGTTTTATTTTGTGTGTTTTTAATTTGTTAGCTGCCTTTGTGGCCCTTATGAAGTCAGGAAGGCATGGTATAAATTTTGTAAAATAAATACAATAATTGCTGCCACAAGTGCAGAGGCATGAACATTGGCAACAGAGCTTCCGCACAGATGTTCTTTGTGAACTCCCATCTGTGTAATAAGCAGGTATAATCCTCTCCTATAGGAAATTAACCTGAAGGGGTGGAGTGTCTGTGGAAGAATGAAAGAAAGCTGTCTCTTGGCGGTGACATTTTGCATGAAAACTGGTTGTATAAATTCGCCCATCGTATGCTAGACAGAGCTTGGTACCATGTTCTAAACATATGGGTTAAAGAATAACATGTTTGTCACTATGTGTTTATTTCAAGGTGGAACTCTGACAATCACAGGAACATTTTTGTTGGTGACATTTGGTCCCCACGTTGCCCAGGAACTCACAGCAAGAAGGATACAGAGTTATTTAGTTAGCTGGCAGGTCCTGATTTATGTGGTGAGTCCAGTCTTCATAAACTTCTATCTGTAATTCAGATGCTCTTGATTTGCATCACAAGGCACAGAGTCAACATTGCTTTCTGTGGATGTTGCAATTCTCACTTCGGCTGCTATTCTTTTCACATTCCTTGTGTCAAATAGAATGAAATCAAAGATGCCTCTCTAAGCTGAATATAGAAAGGAGCAGGAGAAAGCCAGGCTTGATTTGCTGGGATGGGACATGATGCAGGCTAGCATAACAAAAACAGCATTTGTGTAGTGCCATCCTGTCTGCTGGGGTATTTTGCATTAATACATTTTCAAATTCTTCTAGTGACCAGAGGCTTGGTCACTTTATGTAACTTTAGGTTACTTTATGTAAAATATAGCATACCTGTTCCACTCCATTCTAAATTTTCAGTATTTACAGAAGTAGCTAAACGCAGTCCTCTTTCTAAGTCCATTGAAGTCAACTGGTGTAGAAGAGTGTAGCTCTGTTTAGGACCGAGCTCTTAGCTGTGGGAATCCATATACAGCTTCAAGCCTGAATGGGTGGTTAAGAGAGCAAGAAAGACTTTTAGGCCAAACATAAATGGTTGTCTTGTGGTCCCTTTGAGATTGCATGATAGCGAAAGCTTTTGTGGACCAGGACCTGGCTCATGATATGCATGTAAGTGGGTCCTCTCTCAGCAAATATGTATTTACAGGATTATGGGGGGGGGCAGCTAGATTGAGGGGTGGTGAAATGTCAAAAATGCGAGGTGAGATGTAGTTATGTAGAATACACATGTAATCAACTTTACTAAATTAGTTAACACCTACAGTGGCTGATTTATTTATTTAGATATTTCTACCACACTTTTCTCCACAATGGGGATCCAAAGCAGACCACCACATCCTTCTCCCGTTTTCCATGTTATCCTCACAACAACAGTAACCCTGTGAGGGAGGTCAGGCTGAGATGATCACTGTGTGAGCTTCCATGGCAGAGTGGGGAATTTAAGCCTGAGCCTCCCAGATCCTGAACTCCCCCTCTACCCACTGCCCCCTGCTGAGTCAGGGTTAGGGAGGACTGATTTTTCATGTCCTGCAGTTCAGCCTGAAAAAGTCTTTTTGTGTACTGACCAAGAGATAGTTGTTGGCAGCAGGGTGAAATGCTAGATTAAATCCATTTCTTTTTCTTTTTTTCCCTTTTGGTGAGTATCTTTGTGTGTGTGTGTGTGTGTGTGTGTGTGTGTGTGTGTGCGTGCGCGCGGCGTCATGGTAAGTCATGGCTAGTGGGACTTGGATGTTCAGAGAGGTGGCTTGCTATTGCCTGTCTCTGGCCTCCCAGCCCTGTTGTTTCTTGGAGGTCTCCCATCCTGGTACTTGCCAGGGTCAGTGCTCCTTAGCTTCCAAGATGTGATGAGATCAGGCTTGCCTGGGCTATCCATGTCAGGGCTAGGTTAAATCCATTTCCGTACTTGTGAGTATATGCTAGATGCCATGGAAAGCAAATTAATAATGGTGGTTCAGTTGTTTAAAGTTCAGGGAACTTTGACATTTCCAGTAACACCAGAATAGCAGTGCAATCCCAATAACACTTTCCTGGGAGTAAGTCCCATAGAATAGACCTGAGTAGGATCCTGATTAGACCTGCTTAGTGTTGTTTTGCACACTAGGAGTCTGGCAGTGCAGTCCTATGCAGAGTTATTGCAGTCTAAAACCATTGACTTCCGTGGTTTTAGACTGGAGAAACTCTGCATGGGAATGCACTGTGAGAATGAGCTGGGGGACCAAAGACTCTCTTGTTCATCCTTCTTTCCTCCTGAGTGCAACGTGCCCTTTGCTTCCTAGAACTGACAGTGGTGTTGTGATATGTCTGAACTGATGTTAATGCTAACCATGAGTGGCTTCAAACTAGATATGCAACTTTAATACACACAGAGAATAGTACCATGTTTAGCTCTGAAAAGAGAAAGGAGGGGGATCAGTTCTTGGGATGTGGGGAGTTTGCAGCACATGTCCTGACCATGGTGAAGAGATTATGAACATGATGTCAGCCAAAATCTCTACTGGGCAGCTATGTTTTAAGCATGCTCTTCACCCTGCCAACACAGCCAATGATATTTCATTCCCAATGAATTAAAATGTCTTGAAATCATAGGCTTGTTAGGGAAAAAAGACCTTTCCTCACCTTCTAAGCTTTAGGCTGTAATCCAGGAAAGCACTTAAACACTTGCTTGGACATATCCCCCCCTGAACGTTTACTGGTGACCTAATTTTTCTGTGAGAAATGAAAAAAGGTGTGAAGTTGAACTTTGACCTCCTTCTTCCTTTGAGCAAATGGGCTGGATCCAAAGATGCCCTCCTGTTCTTCGCAGAGTCTTCCAGTCATGGCAAAACTCCTGTTTACAGAAGGACTTCCAGTTTCCAAAGAAGGACTTCTGTTGAAGGAACACTGTGTCCATCTGCCTAGGGAAAGAGCTGCTCAGGGACAGTATGAAAACTGGGACTCTTGGTTCAGAATCCTGAAGTCAGGATAACAAGGACTAACTGTTTGTTTATATTGGTTAGCCTGTGCCACTGGTTAATTTAAATCAATTAGTTGTATTGTTTGAATAACAGTAACCCAGGCTAGCCTGATCTCATCAAAGCTTGGAAGCCTAAGCAAAGTTGGCCACAGTTAGGCCACCAAGGAGGACTAGGGGTGCCATGCAGAGGAAAGCAATGGTAAACCATCTCTGCTCATCTCTTGCCTTGAAAACCCCATGAGAGGTCACCAGAAGTCAGTTGCAACTTGTCGGTACACAGGTATTTTATTATTATTGTTTGACCACAAGATAAATACCCACAATGCAATGCCAGGTGCCCATGGCTCAGCATAGACCAAATCACAGAGAGAGTAGTAGTTGTTTTTTGCCAGTTCCTCTCCCAGCCTCTGCAGCTCCCTGTGTGCCCCAAAAGGCCTTAACTCTTTGAACCCAATTTTCAGGGGACATGGGGGGAGGGGTTGCGCATGTCAAGAACTAGTGACCTTCACTCTGCAGGCGGAAGTGATTTTTGCTTATGCAGAGAGGGTACTTTTTATCTAAGCCTTTGCATTTCTATTCTCCCGCCTAGGGAGATACGCATAATCCACCATTCTCCTAAGCATGATTAAGAAACTAAGAGCAAGCTTTTTTTCTGAGAGAGAGAACATGTTCATGCCTCTGTGACTGTGGGTTATTACACCATGATTAGCTTAGAAAATTGATTCTTACAAGAAATAACAATGAGATTTATGTCTGTTAAAGATCTGCATAAATCATCCTTTCTTTTAGAAAAGCAACAAGCAGCAAACTCCCCCTTTCCTTCCAGAATCTATTATCTTGATGGCTAGAAAAACACCTGTGAATTTGCAAGAGTTAATTATCTTTCTGTTGCCCCTGGAAGCAAAAGTGTGAAGTCTATTTGAAAAATTATTCAGGGGGAAAAATGGATCGCTTGCTAATAGATTTTTCATTCTACAAATGGGATAGTTTGGTGGGGCGGGGGCTTGCATGAATGTGGGACAGAATTGATGCAGAGGAGAGCGCTTGCTTGGCCCATATTTCTTCGTATTAAGAGTTGCTGGCACAAACTCTGAAAGTTTTGCCATTGCCACAGTTGTGACTTTCTGAAATGAGCGTGCCTGGAGAATGAGCAGTGAGAAAATAAGGCAGGAAGGGAGAAACCAGCTTTATGGGGGAGGGATTATTGTAGCCCTTGGGGTGAACTTGTACTTGACATTGTAATACCATTATTAATACCTGTGTTAAGAAATGTAATGTGTAAAGCAACCCTGAAGGCCGAACCACACATAACACACGTAATCACCAGGAATCCAAAAGCAGATCTCAAATGTGAATTTTAGCTGCCAGAGGGACCCGTGGGAGGGAGTTCAATGGAGACTGCAGCTCTGGGGAAAGGGAGGGGGGTTGAGAATTCCCCTGTGCCATTTCCCCAATTGGAGAAGGTGCCCGCTTGCGGTTTTGAGCTCTGGGAGAGGGAAAAGTCAGGCACAATATGGATGTCTATATTTTTATCTCCTGGGCTCTTGAAGTAGCCGGGAAGGGAAGGCGGAGTGAAAATTCCCCTTCCGCTGGCTGTAACCCTGATGCCTGTCAGTGTGGTTTGGCCCATGATTTAGAAGCCGAGACCTCCTCTGAGGTTGTACATTTGATGGAATCCCAGACTGGCAAGAGGCCCATAGCCACAACAGTGCCGCCATTCTCTCTTTGCATGGAGGATCCAAGGAGGTCAGAGGCTGCTTGGTGAGAGAATAAGGGGCAGGGGCAAGTTGGGAGAGGAAAAAGCAGCCCTGGAAAAGGGTCTCACCCCAGCCCCATTGAGAGACGGAGAAGCATAGGGGCGCCAACCTCCAGGTGGGGCCTGGAGATCTCCTGCTGTTACAATTGATCTCCAGGCAGTAGAAATCAGTTTCCTTGGAGAAAATGGCTGCTTCGAAGGGTGGACTCTGTGAAGTTGTTAACTGCTGGACTTATTCCCCTTTCCAGACCCTGCCCTCCCAGGGCCCACCCCCCAATCTTGAGGTATTTCCCCATCTAGAGTTGGCAAGCCTAGCAGAGGCAGTTTGGCTGCCTTCCTACTAGGCCAAGCACTGATGCCACCACCTTCCTATGCAAGGCTTGGGCGGGCAGGCCAGGTTTCACCCACCTCCCTGGCCTCACCATGCCCAGGGGGCGGGGGAGGCCATGAGGCCACCCAGAAGAGTTTCAGTGGCCATAAGGGCCAGTTTGTCCTTGATTCTGGGTTCACACGTTCCCCTTCCAGACTAAAGACTACAGGGTGAACACACACAGTGAGTCTCAACTGGGTCTCAGCTGATGTTTTAAAATGAAGTCCGGCACAAAAAGAACAGGTTCCACGTGGTTAAATATCTTGTTTTTTAAAAGGCTTGTCATGCCGCACCCCAGTCTCTAAACTAGGGTTTCCAGCCCACAGGGCCCAGCAGGGGTTGCCCCGCTTTTGGGGGCTGCAATGTGCTGCCGGTCAGCTGGCTGGTGGGAGAAATCCCACCCCCAAATAGGGACGTGACATCATTGCATTGGTGACATTGTGCACAACACTCTGGTTTTTGGGTAAACTCAATGGTTTTGAAGGGAAAAAAAAGCATAGAGTTTTTGCTCCCAAACCAGAGCATCACACACCATGTCACCAAAGCAATGACATCACTTACGGGTGATGTCATCATGTCAGGACATCACCCGTCAAAGTCGCACCCACCCCCAGAATGCCCCCAAATCCCCCCACTGCAATGGCGAGGGAACCTGGCAACCCTACACTAAGCACTTTGTGTCCACATGGCATTAACTGTAGCCTGTATGGAATGTGGCTTGGGGTGCAAATTCTGTGCCTGCCGGAGCATTGCTGCTAGCTATGAAGCAGAGAGCCTGGATTGTGTGCTGCGTTAAGGCCTCCCCATCTGTAAAACGTCTTGCAAAGCAGCCTCTCCTGCCCTGTCATTAAGCTCTGCTGGTATATTTTTCTTTTATGTGGCCTTCTGACAGGTAGTTGGCTAGGCAGTGATTGAAAAGCAGCGCACAGTTACAAATGCTTTGCAGGTGTTTTGAACAAGAAGTGTAAGTTTCGCCCAGGTTTTATTGATTACGGAGGTGGACAGAGAAGAACAAGTGAAGGCAATTTGGTGCAAAGAGAAAGGGAGATGAGCTGTATTTCAGGGCTGAAAGGAGGCATTTGTCGGCTGTGATCTTCAAGTCATTTACACTGGAGTAGTCCCATTGCAGTTGAATGATTGCAGTCAATCAGCATTTACCATTATTAACTATAGGACTATTGACAGTGTTGATTCTATAGCTTTAAAAACTACAGTCTTATTAGAGTTGAATGCTTCTTTGCTTGACAGTTATGATTGTGAAAAAGATCAGATATTTTATTTTAAATCTTAAAGACGTAAGGGGGAAAACCCACCCCAAATTAGACTTTCCAAAAGGGAATAAAAGCAGACTGATATTTTAACAGTCCTAGGAAAGGTTTATAGGACGAATAAGTTTTTGACAAATGACATACTATGTGGCTACTCTAATCACCACTGTAACTGTTCAAAAGATGAATGTGTGACATCTTGTTAGAGATTTCACCTTCAGCAACATTTGCTTTTTATCTGTTTTGCTCTCTCTTTTTAGATCTTGGGAGTAATAACATTCTGCATTCTTCTATATTTCTATAAAAGAAGGGATGTGAAGCACGTTGTGGTTTTGTTAACTATGGCAGCACTGCTAGGTAAGACTTGTGTCATCTCCAGCCCTTTTTTGTCTTGACTGCTTATACACCTCCGGTCTTTGGTCTCCTTCATCCAATATATTTTGTGGGGCTTCCTGGAATGGAAAATGGGACTTCTTTGCTGAAGGTAATCCATCTTTGTTGGAGGAAGACTTGATGCCAGGGAGTCATAGGATCCAGCCTGTGGTTTCCACAATCTATAGCACATGCATACTAAGATTCCACTGCTACCTTATCTGACTCCATGTGTTTGGTGCACAGGAGAGTTGTGTTTTGAGCCAGGTTTGGCAACAGGTGTTGCATCCGCCGAAGCAATTCTGCAGGCATCCCAGTAGATCTATCACACAGCTCACTCATCGCTGGTCCTGTAACTAACAATAGATTCCCAAATAGTTCCTGTCCATGGAATGGAAGGCCCAGTCAAATTAAACTCCAAGATACCTCTGTCGGAGTCATCCTGTTATTGCAGAACATTTTCTTTGAGCTGGTGTTCTCTCGTTATTTTTTTAATCATTCCCTGCTGCAACAGGAGAGGGAGAAAAAAATGAACAACAGTATTTATATAACATTTTCCTCAATGTTCAGAATTTGTCACATGCATCATGTATGAGGAGCATTTTGCAGACTTCAGAGCACTATAAGAATGTTAAGTGTTATATATTGGGTTGGATCCAGACTAAATTTTCCATTAGCAGAAATGGAACTTCCCTGCCACCCCCCTCCCATTGCAGCACACTTATCTCCATGAAATGCTGCTCCTTGGGGAGAGGGGACCCCCCCCCGAGGAATGATATGAGTGGGGTCTGCAGCAGGAAGGAGGGATGGGTGGGAATTGCCAATTTACTCTGGATCCAAACCATGATTTTACAGTTACTCTATAAGGTAGTCCAGTATCTGTTTCTCCCCATACTAGAAATGGAAGACTGGGGCTGCAAAAAAGTGCTTAGGACTCAGTGGACTTCAAGTTCATGCTTTTAATCCTTTCAATAACCAAATAATGGAGACTGAAGAGTTGGCAGTGAAACACCACCAGGGCTCTAATGGAAGGAGCTGCCTTGCGACTATGGCCAATGCAAAGAGTCCTTAGGCACTGGATGGTAATCCAAGCACATCCTTGGTAGAGAGTGGCCCAAGAGGCACCCAGCCAGGTTAAAAAAAAAGAACCCTACAGCGCTATCAAAAACAGAGCATTGCTCTAATGATACATAAAATTAAATGTTACCTACTCAATCCAATCTCTGTATAAGGATGTGCTTTGAGAAACCAACAAAACCTGTTGAAAATGAGGAAAGATTAAAAAAATGTAATTAGCCTTAGATCATCTGAGTCCAGTGGAAAGGGGTGACGCAATAGGAAATAATGGCACAGAGGTACTTGCAGTCCCAAATACTTTGCTGATCTCCACCAAGTTCTTTGATATTGGCTTTTGATCCATGTACAGGCATGTCATGGGGATGTGAGATAATGCAGGGTAACTCACTGTTTAACTCAAATAGTTTGCTAGCCATTTTAGAGCAGCTCCAAACAGTGGGGTGGACCAGCCATCCTCCAAGGAACCTTCCTCCAGCCTGAGGAGTCTTTCTCCAACTTAAGTGGTTTTTCATGCAGTGGAGTGGTAGGATAGGGGTAGGATCCACCCAAGTAACTTAGAAGAGAATTAAAAGTGCAATGCATATCTGATCTCATTCCATCCGCATGGCAGGAGGTCCATTGCAGGGTTGGCATGAGCTGGGAATTCACACAGGTGCCTGTTGGGCATCCATTTGTTTGTGGTAGCAATGGTGTGGGAAACTGACATGCATATGCAACTTCCTGCCACTCTAGCATGAGGCTCCCTGTGGTCTCCAATCTACGGAATTGATGGGATTCACAGCTGCTTAGTACCAGCGATGCTGCAACTTCTGGTGCTCCCAGACTGTTAGCTGGGCCCCATGCAGATGCAACTTTACGCTTGGAGTATTGGGTTTGGGGAACCTATTGGTGAGTGGGTTTATTTGGGCTGACACCTTAAGAAATGCTTTATTGTTTGATCCTAGAAGGAATGGATTACTGAGACTATTTGAAATTCTGTGTCACTCGGCAAGGTTTTTGGATCAGGACTAGCTGGATTCACACACAAGCTAAGAAATCTATAGTTTAGGGCCTCAGTTCATGAGCAGTCTCTAAATATTAAAAAAAAACCCTTACATTTTGCTACTACTCAATTTTGGTAAAGCTGTGGGGCCTCTTAAACTTGACATAGCTTCGGGCCTCAGTTTGGATGAAATAAATAAAACAATGGGTTGGATGCAGCCAGCTTCCCCCCTCCTCCCATTTTCAGCCAACACCCTTCTTTACTACAGCTCCCATCCCACAGGGCTTTATTCCCACGCAAGTCCCATAATCTTCAACATAGCCTCTTTCCTTTACCACTACCATCAAAGCTAATTGGATTCAGCCTAATAACTCCTGTGTTAGAGGCCATGCTGGCCTAAGCACTATGCAGAAGCTTAAACTGGATTGGTGATTCGATGGCCAAACAAGATAAAGAAGAAGAGTTGTTTTTTATACTGCACTTCTCTCTACCTTATGGAGTCTCAAAGTGGCTTACAGTTGCCTTCCCTTCCTCTCCCCACATTAGGCACCTTGTGAGGTAGGTGGGGCTGAGAGAGTTCTGAGAGAACTGTGACTGGCCCAAGGTCACCCAGCAGGCTTCATATGGAGGAAGAGTGGGGAATCAAACTCATTTCTCCAGATTAGAGGCCACTGTTCTTAACCATTACACCATGCTGGCTCTCTACCAACTCTGTTTTCATCTCTTGGCTGTCACTGACATGTGCACTTGCCCCCCTGGAACTCAAGCCAAAGCACATTCTAAATATGCAGCTTTGTTCATTTGTTGGAAAGTGTTTCCATTGTGTGCACAGTAAAAAGTCCTCGGGCCAGGAGAATAAAAATTATGGCTCGATCCCTGGGGATCTGTCTCCTGTGTAAGACCTACTGAAGTGAATGGAATACAGATGGAGCGCAATGAATGGGACATAAGAACACAGATGTTAATTGCATAACATTGTGCTCTGTGCTGGAGAGAGGGAGATCATGCTTGGTGGATGGTGCTAAAGAATTGTTATAGGCGACAGTGTTTTAAAAGGGGTGATATTATGCAGCATCACACAAGACCCAGTGGATTGTATTTCGTGCAACATTCTAGCGTGTATTAGAACTTGTCTCCATTTTCAATATTTTGTCAGTATCTCATGGGGTTTGCCTTATGATGGTATCCAACATTCTGAGGCAGCAGATTTTGGAAATGTTTCCAAAAAAAAAAAAAAAACCCTTGAAAAAGTCTGAATCTATTGTTGAATCTATTCACTCTTATTGAATTTAAATGGGGCAAGAATGAGACACTTTCACAAAGCAGTCATGTTTGCCACAGGCATTCTGGTGTTTTCCAAAGCAAACATTAAGTGCAAACAACAGATGTGTGTCCTTAAACACCCATGAACATATGTTTAGGGATCCGATTGAGTTGTAGTCCCTTGTGTATCTATAATGGTGTTTCAGGATATATGTCTGTCATTTCCACTTTGGGTTTGCAGTGGGAAACATGATGGACAGTCGGCTGACATGAGTGGGAGGGGCTGTGACTCTGATAGAGAATCTGCTTTGAATGTTAGAAGGTCCAGGTTCAATCCCTGTCATCTCCAGGTGAAAGGATTAGGAAGGTGGTGGTGGGAAGGACCTCTGCCTGAGACCCTGGAGAGCCACTTCCAGTCATTGTAGATGATACTGACCTTGATAGACCAAAGGTATTACTCAAATTAAGTCAGCTTCTTATGTTCACAAGACAGGTGTGTAAAGTGCACGTCTTCTTCTAGATGGCCTGCTTTGCACAGAAGACCTTTGTCTGCTTCCAGAGGTCACACAACTGGTTTATAGCAACAGAGGATAGGATTTGCAATAATGGGTTTAAATTAAGGGTGGGAACTTCCCACTGGGAAGGTACCAGCTGGATATTAGGAAGAACTTTTTTGCAGTAAGAGCTTGTGTCACACCTTATTGCAAAAGAACTCTGTAATAGCTATGGAAGAATTGTTCTCTCTCCACTGTTACCCATTTGTAGAAATTGCCAGAAATGGCAAATGAGATGAGGCTGGGGGTGGGGTAGGGGCGTTCTATATCTGCCACACTACTTTTAATAAGCAGAAAGGTATGTATTTCATAGGCTATTTATTTTCCCTGGAAAGAGAGCGGAGAAGTGTGAGTATAAATCTGCAAACATTTTTAGCGATGTGGCTCTGGAAACTGACTCATTGAGGAGCACCTTGCTTCATGCCTAATCTGGAATTTACAGTGGGGTAGATTGGGAGTGGGGTGTGTGCATGGGGGGGGGACGGGACAAAGTTGAATCTCGGCGCTTCCCGCTGTTGCAAATGAGGTCACTTTTCAGCTGCTTCAAGGCTAGCTAAGCAGGGTCTGTTATCGGAGTTAGCAAAACCCATTCCTTTCCTATTCGGTGCTGCGTTAACCAGAAGAACCATTTCTGTATTAAATATTTAAAGAGACTCTTAGGGGCTTCCTATGCCTGGTCGTTAAATTTATATAGAAGCTGGGTGGAAATGGTCCCGCCGTCTCTGATAATACTGTCAGCTTTAATATCTTCACCTTCCAGCAATATAGCTGTCAGCAGGAAGGACGGAAATGGCAAGTTTTATTGGAAAACTTTATTTTACACTGTTTGACTCCGTTTCCACAAAGCCACATTGCCAACATTTAGCTCAACAAGGAGATTCCCCCACCCCACCCCCGTATCGAAGCTCGTGTTGGACAGAGTTGTTGAAGAACTGTGCCCAACACTGGAAATTGCCGCATTGATAAAAAGGGGCACTGTAAACTTACAGAATATATAAAACTGCAGAATTGTACTTTGGGAAGGTGCTCCGATCCATCTCTTTGTTCGTGCCCCAGCAGATCTGCCTGTGTGATGTATAGTGCAGAACGCCATGGCTCAGCTATTATCGGGACCCAGGTGGAGCATGCGCATGACTCCCCATTCTGCAGTCGCTCCACTGGCTGCCTGTCAGTTACCAGGCTCAGCTTAAAGTATTGGCTATCACCTACAAAGCCCTTCATGGCCTTGGACCATCATATCTGCAAGACCGCCTCTCCCTCTATGCTCCACCATGAAAACCTCCTTCTTTGGAGGTTTCCAAACAGAGGCTAGATGACCATCTGACAGCAATGCGGGTTCTGTGACCTTAGGCAGATCATGAGAGGGAGGGCAGGAAGGGTTGCCTTGGTGCTTAGTTCTTTCTTATGCGCCCAGGGAAATGCTGATTGCCACTTTGGGGTCAGGAAGCAATTTTTCTCCAGGCCGGTTTGGCCAGGGAACCTGGCGGTTTTTTCTCATCATCTGGGCATGGGTCACTGCGGGTGTGGAGGGGGAGGTATTTGTGAATTTCCTGCATTGTGCAGGGGGTTGGACTAGATGGCCCCGGAGGTCCTTTCCAACTCTATGATTCTTTGATTTTCTATGACAGCTTCGCTCGTCTGAGCAGGGCTTTCTGCAGGTGCCAACCTGCAAATGGGCAAAACCAACAACTGCCCATACAGGTGCCTAGCCTTTTGTGGCCCCCACCCTGTGGAATGGCATGCCTGAGGAGATCAGAAAGGCTCCCGCTCTCCTGGCTTCCCACAAAGTGTGCAACATGGACTTATTCAAGAGGGGTTTTCTACACAGGCAGTAGGGTAGCACTGTACAAAATGATTCATAAAGGTTCTTGGATAAACCATTAAGGTCTGTACTACTGTGCATAGAAAAGAGCCAGAGTCCAGGAGCACCTTAAAGACTATCAAAATTTGTGGCAGGGGATGAGCTTTCGTGAGTCACTGCTCACTTCTTCATTGTGATCTAACTGCTGTGTATAGTTTGCTGTAGGTTGGATCCTATTATGCAGGGTATTAGCATATTAGGCCACACCCCTGACAGAACAGCTCATTAGCGTATTAGGCCCTCATGTTGCCAGAGGTGTGGTCATCCAGCCACACCCACCTTTTGCTTCTTATTCTGTTTACCTTCTTTGTTGACAAAACCCAGGGCTTTTTTTGGTAGCAGGAACTCCTTTGCATGTTAGGCCACACACCCCTAGTGTAGCCAATCCTAATGAGTTTCTGCTGCTGGGAGTGGCCTATTATGCTAATGAGTTCCTGCTGGGCGTGGCCAACTCGGGAGCCAGCCAGAACTCCGTTCCTGTGCGTTCCTGCCCAAAAATAACCCTGCTATTATGTAATTTCGCATCTTTTAATATTTCATGTTAATACTTATGATTTGCTTCCGTAATGTTTTTTAGATTTCTGGTTGGTTCTACAACCCAAATCCTATTCCATTGTTTTATTGAATGTCCCATCCTGTTGATGGTATTGACTTGCTCTGTCTAATCTGCCTTGAGTCCCAGAGTGAAAGGTGAACAAACGTTATTTGAAGAACTACAATGTTATTTCACGGTACACGAGATACCCTGGATTAGACTGTCAGCCCAAGCATCCGGAAAGTTACCCTGGGTCAGGACTGCTCCTAGGAGAAAGACTGAGTTTAGATTGTGTGAAAGAATTGAGGCACTTGGGTCTCTTTTGTCCCATTGAGGATAATGGGATGGGGAAGCAGCTGGACAACTTTCTTCTTGCCAAACAAGATCATAAAAGAAACAGCAGTATGATCCCTGAAGACAAGAAGCTAAGAAGTTGGTGGATAAATAAAAATTCATGCAGGCAAGAAAAAATTAGGGGTTGGATCCAGCCACTTTTTCAGCTGCTGAACAAGGAGTCCCCTTTGACCACAAAAAAGGTCCCCTGGGGAAAGTAGCGAGGGTGGCTGGATCCAACCCTACAATTTGAATCCTGGCTATAAATTTACCCAGTAGAAAAAAGATAGGCAATGGTTGCTGATATCCTTTTCCAGTGTGGACCTCCCCCACTGCTTCCTACACAGTTCTTGGGGGTCTTCTGACCCCAGGGGTGTGCATTGGGGTGAGGCACAGCAATGCTGCAACAGGAGCAGGGGTTGCTGTTCTACAAAATAGTCTGACATCACCAGTGATAATCTTAAGACTATGTCATTTGTTCTTCACCTTCATTTATTTATTTATTTAGCATCTGTACTGATTGTGCGGCCTTAAGCCCAGGATTTCTGTGGCTTTTGTTAAACTTCCCCGAGGGCTGCTCTTTTTTACTGTGAGTCGTATCCATGGGAGAGAATGTTGGGAGAGCTGCTTAGTGAACATGCATAAGTGACTTTTTTTTTAATGTCTTCTTCCAGCATCTCCAGCCATCATTTCTGCAAAGGCTGTGGCGACCTTGGTTATACTTTCTGTTAAGGGAAACATGCAGCTCACCTACCCCATTTTCTATCTCATGTTTATCATAATGGTTCTATCTTGTGTTTTCCAAGTCAAGTAAGTATTCATGTTCTGCCGTGTTTCCTCACTATATTGTTTCCTTCCGTTATTTAGTTATTTATTTATGTATATTATTTATTATGCATTTATTGACTGTGCTGATTACTCCCCCTCCCCACCCCTTTGTGTTAATGTTTGATGTCCGATTGAAAACCTAGCCAACTCCTGGCGGGCCCTTGCCAAACTCAGTACTGATTATTTCAGGCATAGATGCATTATGATGACTTCACTTCTTTTGATTTATGACTGGTATGCTTTACTTTGCTATTAACTAGCCATGCAATTTTCCTGAATGCATTTTTACATTGGCTGTAGATTCCAGGCCAACTGAACCTTAGCACTTTCCTGCAGGGCTTCCCCTACCCCTTTCACATCACTTTTAGACCCAGTGCCAGTCACTAATAAATCTAAAACCCAGGTCCGCTTTCACCAATTTTCTTCCCTCCCCTGCACCATTTGGCTTTGAATTGAAAAGTGGTACCATGATTGCTTTCCTTGCATTTCCCCATATTTGCTTTATCATCATAGTATCTTAAAAAAAACAGCAAACCTCCCCCCACATAATACCTTTTATTGGGACCAGCCAAAATGACACAAATAGGGTTTGACCAAGATCAGTTTTCCTGGAGAAAATGGCTGCTTCGGAGGATGGACTCTATGGCATTATTCCCTGCTGAGGTCTCTTCCCTTCCTAAATTCAGCCCTCCCGAGGATCTACTCCTAAAATCTCCAGGTATTTCCCAAGCCGGAGCTGGCAACTCTAAACATAAAACAGTGTGCAAGCTTGTGAGTTTTCCAAAATTCTTCATCAGGCTTAATGTTAAAAACAAAGGGGTGGTGGTGGAGAAAAACACCTTTATGGCAATGGGGTTGAATCCAGCCTGCTTTTCTGTTGGTGCAAAAAAATACTCTACTGGGATCATGGGACCAGTTTGGACAAAATCCACACAGGTGGGGATGAGAATAAGAAGGGAAATTGGCCGAGACAGAGTAAAAAGGCTGGCTGGATCCAACCCATTGTTTTTGTGATTGGATTTTGCTTTGGACCTATGCAGTCTCTTTCTGTTGTGTCCGCTGACCGCTCATGGGCATCAGCGACAGAGCCTGAGCTTGAGTCCCAGAGAACAATGGGACTGAGGCTCCTGGCTCCAGCTAAGGGGACCAATGGGAACGGCGGCGGGAATTCAAACCAGCCAATGGCACCAGGGGGTGTTCCCCTTCGCTTGTATATAGTTGGCCACCTGGCCAGGTAACTTTGTCTCGTGTTGTATAATAGCGAACCATGCTGATCACTACATCGCTGTCTGTGGTTTCATTATGCGTCTAACCCACTATACAACACTTTCTCTTTTGAGAATGATTGCTATTGAAATGTTTTCCCTGTGGGGCAAGTAGCATCCTCAGAGGAAGTGACTGAGGTTCGAGAAATGGGCATGGGAGGAAGAGATCAACTCCTTCCTCTGCAGCAGTCTAAATCAGAGAAACCAAAGGCTTCTCTTTACTCTTAAGAAAGACCCATACACAAATGTTCCAGAGTATCATCCCTTACTGTGTTGAGATCCCATTTTGAAGGTAGGGAGGCTGTTGTTGGAGGGAACAGTGGCTTACCTAAGATACCTGTTGAGTGTGGAGCTGAATTTTGCAGTGTGCACTCTCATCCACTAGGCTATCCCATTTCTCAAAGAATGCAGCTTGCAGTCAAACAGAACTCCAACCTTGTTTTAGTTAATGGCTGATTTGGGCAGCTTTGGGGGGGGGACATCTTCATGCATGGGGGTGTATGATTTCTTCAGACTATCATTGTAAGGAATGACCAAAAGTAATGAGGTGTTTCCAGTGACTTCAAAATCCCGACTATTCCATGAATATGCAGGATTTTTTTTTATTTTTAAAGCTCCATGGAGACTGTTCAACAGTTGCTAAAATAACAATGCAGTCACTCCTAATGTCAAAAACAGATCAGAGGTTGGAGTATTAATGTTGCAAAAGTAGGCCATTTTCAGTATGACTCTGTGTAAAGGATGCACACCATTTTCTGTAGTCTCAGTCAGGCCCCAATCCAGTTGTACTCCACATATCACTGACAAAACAGAAGGGCTGAATAATACAGAAAGCATTCCTAAGCAGGTCTGCTCAGAAACAAATCCCATGTTTTTCAGTGGGGCTTTCTCCCAGGAAAGTGTCCTTAGGGATTGCAGCCACAATATTTTCAAAGATGGACTTTTGCAATTGTGCAGACAAATATTGAGATAGCAGATGAAAAATTTTATTCCATTTAAACTGTAAAAAAATTGATTTAATTATTAGGAAAAAGTAATTATAAAACACTCTCTGGAGAAATGCTGGCTCCCTTTTAGTTTTTTTGTTTCAAAATTATTCTTTTATCAACATGTAAAATTGCAAAACTCAGAAGTCTCAATGACAGGAAAGGTTTTGCTGTGGATTCTCAAAGGTAGAAGTGTAATAAAGTGTAGAAAATCATGATTGCATTCACCTTCTATTTATTTATTTAGAACATTTTCAGTCTGTCTTTATTTATTTATTTAGCCCCATTATGGGCCTTTCTCCCCAACGGGGATCCAAACTGGCTTACACAGTTCTCTTCTCCATTTTATTCTCACAACAGCCCTGTGAGGTAGGTTAGGCTGAGAGAGAGAGAGAGAGAGAGAGAGAGGGAGAGAGAGAGAGACTAACTCAGGGTCCCACAGGAAGCTTCTTTGGCAGGCCCGGGATTTGAACTTGGCTCTCCCAGATCCTAGAACAACCCTCTACCCATTGCGCCACACTGACTGTCTTATCAGGGACTCAAAGTGGATAATAAAATGTAGAGCTGGATCCTGTGCACTGCTGGTGAAAGGTTCTGGTGGGATGGAACTTTCTCGCCTTCCCCTGGCAGCCCTCTGTCACCATCAAAAAGATGATGTCAGGGTTTGGAGCAGTCATATGAGAAACAACAACAAATTCGTAGTGGCCAGCTGCAGAGAGGATGGTTAAAACAGACAAAATCATCCTTCTTACACCAGCAGACGTGCCATTGACCAAACAGCAGTTTCATTCCCATTCATCCATATCCTGTGGCTTTTTTCCACACAGAACTCGAAAGCCCCGGTATAGGCTTTTTGGTGGTCACAGGGAGCTGCTGAGGAAAGAGATGTTGAAATCCTAGGATGCAACTCTTAGAATTTAGGTAGCACACAGAGATATACCTCACCCCAGTAATCCTTACAAGCCTGTAGGGTAGACAGACATAGTGCAGATGGAGCTCTCAGGACAAGAGATAGTGGCTTACTGAAAGCTGCTTAATGAGATTGTGGTAGAGGCAAGATTTGATTCAGGGCTCCCTCCCCCCAGCCACTAGACTAAACCAGGTCTCCATCCTTATGCAAAGCTGAAGAATTTAGATGATTTCCCTTGTTTTACTGCTGGAAATATCAATGGCTATTATTACTTGTTTACACTTGGCAATTTTGGACTGCATTCAGACATCCTGTTAAACCATGGTTTGATAAATCTTTGGTTTATTGTGGTATTTAAATAAACACTATACAACCAACTATGGTTTGTTGGTGGATGCTAAATGAGATTCTGAGTAATAGTTTGTACCTGGCTTGTTAACCATGGTTTGTACTAACTGTAGTTTACTGTGGAGAGCCAGTTTGGTGTAGTGGGTAAGTGCGCAGATTCTAATCTGAGAGAACCGGGTTTGATTCCCCACTCCTCCACTTGCAGTTGCTGGATGACCTTGGGCAAGCCATAGTTCTGTCAGAGCTGTTCTTGAAAGAGCAGTTCTTGAAAGAGCTCTCTCAGTCCCACCTACCTCACAGGCAATACTCCCTCTAAGCTGTGGAACTTGTGAGCTACTGGCATTGAAGTGCTGAGCAAGTGATTTGGCTACTGCTTAAATGAGTTTGCTCTGGAGCCATCCTTCCTGAGCTAAGACAAAAATGTGTCTCGCTAGCTCACACTGACTCAGCTTAGAGGGAACACTGCTCACGGGGTGTCTGTTGTAGGGAGGTGAAGGGAAAGCCGCTCTGAGAGAAGGGCAGGGTATAAATCCAATCTCCCCCTCTTCTTGTTCTTCTACTTCTGGATGCAGAAAACCTAGTTTGTTCAGTCGCACCACCTCTCTGAGCCGCCTGCATACAGAAGCAGCTACACGAAGCAATGAAAAACATCTAGCTGCTCCCACTTTATTACTGATCAGACATCCATCTTCCCTTTATGACCCCTTCCTGCTCATGGAGTCATCAAGAAGTTTTAGCCTCTTCTGAGGGGAAAGTTAAAAGGCAGTAGGACCACAGGTCTCAGTCACATGCTTTTATTTAGTTTGCCAATATGCACAATATAAATCATTCCACCAAAACCTTACAGTCGAAAGCTGTTCAAAACCCACTTCTGCCATGCCTCCTTCCCCGGGAAGACAGAAGAAAGTGAGTGAGTGAGTGAGTGAGTGGGGAGGCTGCCCATAATTATATGCTTCTTTCCTAAGCTAAGGAATATGGTGAAAGGCTGAGAAAGCAAAGACAGTGAAGGCTGTAAAAGATTCATTCTGCTTCAGAAGGAAAAAAAGTGTAGGGAATGCAGTGGAGTGGCTGGTCCTTTATTAAGAGCAATGAAGAGGAGGTTAAGGTTGCCCTGGGCTTGCCTGTCCCTCCCTTGCCTATTTATTGCATCTGACCAAGAGCAGGTGGGTGGCATATCAAATGAGTCTTTGCCGGCAGCCAGGCAATGCAAGAGAGATTGGGATTCTGCTTAAAGGTGGGAAAGTGGCCTGATGATTGGGGTTTTCTAAAAAAAAGATTGTGGTCCATTTCATCCACATGTCTGAACAGCTACATGGTGGCAGCTACAAGCATGGACAGTTTTAAGAGGGAATTAGATAAACATATGGAGCAGAAGCCCATCAGTGGCTATTAGCCACAAGGTATAGATAGGAACTCCCAGTCTGGGGCAGGTGATGCACTCTATTCTTGGTGCTGGGGGGGGGGGCAGCAGTAGGAGGGCTTCTAGTGTCCTGGCCCCACTGCTGGACCTCCTAAATGGCACCTGGTATTTTTGCCCACTGTATGACAGAGTGTTGGACTAGATGGGCCACTGGCCTGATTCAACATTGGCTTCTCTTATGTTCTTATGTTAATTTAGCACTTGTTTGTATCATTCTGTACCTTGTAGTTAAGTTGTCTGCTTGGAGTAGGCTGTCTTCATTTGGGTACCCAAGCTTCCCTTCCTGGTGGCTAAATGGCTAGGGTCATCACTTGCTGTGCCTAGTGCTCTTGGGAGCTTGGGGAATAAGAGTCATTTCTAAATTCCTGAATTTAACTTCGGGGGAGGGGGGTGCTCTGCTCTGTGAACTGTCATTGCTAGCAGGCTTCCTCAGTCAACAAATACCCGACCAGCTGAGGTTTATCTGATCCTCTCTCTCCTGATCTATGAAATATGAAAATCATTCTGTCCTAGAAGGCTTTTGAAGTGGCAAATGTTCTGTTTATACACTGATTTTTGTTGCTGGTGATTTACTCCTTTGCCGTTATGATTGCTGTTGTTAATGCTATTTGTTTCATTCTGTGGCTTGATCTGTTTGTTTTATGAATTGTAAACTGCCTTGGATGCTTTTTAGAAAGCAGAATGGTGGGATATAAATACACGATTATGATTTCTTCACTGTGCAAAGGTAAAAGTGTTCTGCTTCCTTCTTATAGGTTCTTGACCCAAGCAGAGAAACTCTATGGAGCAACAGTAGTGATTCCAATAAACCATGTATTCTTCACCATTAGCGCAATCGTGACAGGTTAGTGTCTACTTCTCAGCCAAAATATAAGCATCAGAATTGAGCAATTTGCCCTTTGTGTTTTGAATCAGGGTCCTTTTTCTTCTTTGGAACTTTTATGGGTTCATTTGCCCCTCCTTAAAAACAGCTTCTGAGTTCTCTCTGTTCTGTCACACATAAGTGTGTCCAGTCAATGGAATCTTGGTGGAGCTTTGAAGACAGGAACCAGTTGGGTTACCATTAACTTGGACGGGATAAAGTAAATGGGCAGAAATTGATAACAGTGTTAGGAAAGTGGGACAAGTCTGTGGCTTCACCAGAAATGGCTGTTGGCTACTCCTGTGATAAAAATGGCTGCACTGAGGGACACTGTTGCAACAGGATCAAAACCTCCCCTGCTCCTGACGTAAGGGTGCCTAGTCTCCAAAGGGGAACTCCAGTGCACCCTTGTGTGCAGATATGCATTGCCTTTCATCCCCCTAGGAAACTCCAGCCTGTCACAACGATGAGCATTTTGCTAGCATCACATAATGGGCATGATGCAGCCAAACTTGATCACTTTTTAAGTCCCATTGATTGCAGTGGGAGAGAGTGTGCTTAACATTCCCATTGAAATCAGTGGGACTTAAAAAGTGTTTAACTCTGGCTGGACGATGTCCAGTGTCCAGAGATTTCTTCTGAATGATTATAGATTCCATTGGGGACAAAACCCCAACATCACCGAAATCTCACTTTCTTGGGGTTGATATTCCCCATCTATCCTGTTTTAATACTTTATTAGAGATACCTGCAGTGACTTACAATGAATGCTTTCCCCATGTGTATCTTGGCTTCTCAGTCTCTTACCTGCTAAAGCAATTTCGGCAAGGAAGCAAGCCCCTAAGATAACAACCAGCTGTGCTTTGCAGCCGTCGGCGTGCGTATATATTCTCTTTCAGCAGGCTGGATGCGCTCGGCTCAAGCAAAGGAATTAGAATGGATCCAAAGCCATTTTTAAGCTATTAACATTTTATCCTGGGTGAGAACTTTTGAACTGGATATGATTGAAAAGAGACTCCAATTCCCTAGAACTGTATGCCGTGGTAAGAACAAGTGAGCAGAGAGGGACCAATATGCTGCATTCACAGTCAGCCAAAAAGTTATTGTTACTATAACTTTTATGACCCCTTTAACACACACCGGGGCCTGCTCTGTTGTTGGTTTTTTTAAGGAGATCTGCATACAGGAATTCCATTAGTTTATGTCCATTACTTATTCAGAGCTCACCAAAGCTTAAAAATATGGATTGGTTCAGCAGCTGGGTTTAAAATAGCCCTGTGCCGTATGATACAGAGGAAAGATTGACCCAGAACAGCTGTAATGATGTAACCAAATGGAGAATTTGATTCTCTGGGTGCTTCTGGGCCAACTCCTAAATATCCTTACCCATTCCGGATTTGATCTGAATAAGGCCCTATTAAAAACTTCAATTAAGGAGCTTGAGATTAGATCACATGTCCCCAGATTTGTTTATATGAAACAATTAACACAGCTATTAATTATTGGCAATGCAAGAAAAGTGCTCCTGTGCAGAGCCATTAATCTTGATATGGGCTTGCCAGCTGCACATGGCTGTGGACTTTTAGTAGCATGGGTTAACAAGCCATAGGTGGGGGAAATAGCCATAAGCTCTTAGGATGTGTACAATCATTATTTGGGACTGGGGACTCTGCTGCTAAAGTCATGTTGAACAGGTAATCTGAAGTCTAGTATTTAGTTTCTCTAAGACAACAGGACCGATCATGTTTGAATTAAACAAGGAAGCCTTAATAGGATTTGTTTATTTATATTTAGGGATTTATGTGCTGCTTTTCTCCCAACGGATCTGAAGTGACTTACAGAAATTTCCAGATGAAACTAAACAATTGAAATAATCAAAACTAATGAGCACAAACCCTGGGCGGGTCCTGCTTCATTAGACCGGCAAGCCCCCAGGCTATGGGACCAAGAGCCCTTTGGCGCTCACCCTTTGATTCATAACCAAAGGCTCGTGCCTTTGGTCACACCCATCCATTATGCCTGCAGGCAGGAATGAGACTGAGACACAGTTGAAATGTTGGAGGCTGGCAAGATGGGTTAATCAAGAATATACCAGAGATCAAAATTGCCTCCCCTTTCCGAGTCAGTCAGTGGGGCTGAGGTGAAGAGCATACGGCCTGTACCAGACGTACAGGCTCCTTCTTCTTTATTCCATGATTGACGGGCAGCTGGTAGCATCCATTCTCCTTTTTATGCAGAAGGAGGTCCCACTTTTGATCCCCAGCATCTCTACTGAAAAGATCTGAGACCTAGGCCTGTCTGTGTGAACCTGAAGAGCTTCTACCAATCAGCACAGACAGTACTGGAGTAGATGAGCTAATGGTCAGGCTCAATGTGAGGCAACTACGCACTGGAAAGAGCTTTAGATTTTCTTCTGGCAAATAAAAACCAGGTAACTGAAATAGATAGTGGCTCAGCTGAAATCATTATCCATAGATACAATGCCAATGGGGTCTGAACTTTTCTATTCTCGAAGTCTTTGGTTCAGATATGTTACTGGAATTCAAATGCTTTTTGTTTAATATTTTCCTTTCTGTGACTATGGATGATAAGCTTTCCTTTTGACAATCAGGTGTAGTTTTTGAATTTAAAATGTGTTTTGCCTTGCAATTCATACCCTTCCTTTCGTATCATACAAAAGACACCAGTATGGAATATGCAGATTTATGTAAATACAATCAGTAACTTGATTAAAATTCCGACAGTTCATCAGCTTGAAAGTCTTTAGTTAGTAGCAATAATGAGTAATACTACTTTGGGGACTTCGAATTCTCTAGCACCTGTTGGGTTTGCATGAAAGCAAATATTCGTATAGCAGAGTTTTAATTATCTCGGTAACTCCTGACACATATAGAACGTCTCACCTGAGTCAGCACAAATTAGAGCTGTGCTGTCAGTTTCCTTATCCTTAAGAGTATGCCTTACCAAGAATTATTCTTGTGATGCTCAATAACAATTATTTAATCAAGGCCTTATAACTTAACATGCATTTGCAATAATGATTTGCTCTAAACTAAAGATGGTAAGAGTTAGGTATATTCCCTCCCTCTGTATGTAAGTGGTTTGGATGAGTGCTTTGGATCCAGTCCTATTTATATAAAATTAAGAGCTAATTAGGAGAGAGGAGAAGCCCTTTAATTCCTGTCAAGGTTTATCTGCTGTAGTTCCAGTTCAAGAGCTGTACTTCCTGTTTTTGTCTCAATACAGGAGCCATATTTTATCAGGAATTCCAAGGTGTGAGTTTGCTGAGTGGCTTCATGTTTCTGTTTGGGTAAGTAGTTTTTGTGGAAGTCTACAACCAAGTTATATATGCGTGTTTGTGAGATATAAGGGGCTGTGGAGGCTAAGTGGTTAAGACGCTGAACTGCAGACCAGGAGGTCGGTAGTTCAGCAGTTCAAGACCTGAGTGCCGCATGACGGAGTGAGCTCCCATCTCTGGTCCCAGCTCCTGCCAACCTAACAGTTCGAAAGCAAGAAATTGCAAGTAGATAAATAGGTACCACTTCAGTGGGAAGGTAACAGTGTTCCATGTCCCTTGGCGTCCTGTCATGCTGGCCACATGACCACGGAAACGTCTTCAGACGGCGCTGGCTCTTCAGCTTGGAAACAGAGATGAGCAGTGCACCCTGGAGTCGGATTTGACTGGCTTTCAAGCAAAGGAAACCTTTACCTTTACCTTATAGCCAAGTTATGGCTGATGCATGAAACCAGGTTAAGAACATTTCAGACCTACAGCAAAGGATCCAAAGATCCATGTGGCCAAGTCAATGCAAGACCACCCTGGGAATTTCTGGATATGCTTTTCTGACTACAGGGTCTTAGGATGCATCAGGAAGGCATGCCAGAGGGTTGTTTACCTTTCTGGAGTGTCATCCTACATGAGGGCCTGTGGGGAAAGGAGGGGCTCAGGAACTTCAGAGCATGAACAGCTCTGTCAGTGGCTTTCTGGATTCCTCCACCATGAATACAGTGGAAGTGCAGATGGGCTATTGGCTGTGAGGGCTAATTTGCACACACCATGTTCAGAGGCAATGGGCTGGATCCAGACTAAATGCTCTTCCTCACTCTGATTTTTCATCACTTTTGTGCTCCTATAGCTTTCCCCCCCAATGTGTCTTGCTCTATCTAGTAGTCCCAGAGGGAGCAAAATACATGTGGAATAGCCCCCCCCCCCCAAAAAAAAAAAAAAGCAATAGGGACAAACGAGTGACAAAAATGAGAATGCAGAAGAGATCTCAACTGGCAATTCCCCTTATCCTTCCTTCCTGCTTCAGGCCTCACTGATGTCATTCCTTGTGGTCTCCTATCCCCAAGGAACAGCATTTTGTAGAGAAGCAGTGGGAGGGGGGGAGGCAGGAGAGTTCCATTCTGCTGATGGAAAACATAGCCTGGATCCAACCCAGCTGCAGGGAGGGGGGAGGCAACTCCAGGGCAGGAAATTCCTGGAGATTTTGGGTTGGAGCCTGAGGAGGGTGAGGTTTGCAGAGGAGAAGGACTTCAGCAGGAGGATTTAATGCTGTAGAGTCTTCCATCCAAAGCATCTATTTTCTCCAGGGGAACTGATCTCTGTGCTTTGGAGACCAGTTGTGATTCTGGGAGAACTCCAAGTCTCACCTAGAGGCTGGCAGCCCTACAAAAATGTAAAAGCTTTGTGTGTTTGTGAGATACCACACTATAAATATATATAACTACACATCTATGGTATATGATTTCTCTCCAGCCCCCGATAATATAAATCTCAGGCAGGTTTTGGAGAATATGAGATGCAGATCTTTTTAATTAAAAAAAGGCCAGTGGGTAGAATGTCAGGCTCAGCTTCACATCCTCACTCTGCCATTAAGTTTGCTTGGTGACCTTGGGCCAGGTCTGTCAGCCTAACCTACATCACAAGGTTGTTGTGAAGATGAAGGAGGGGAGGCTGATGTGCACTGCTTTGAACTCCTTGGAGGAATGGCAGGATAAATATATACTAAAATAAATAAAAATCTTGATATGTAAGGCTGTGTTTTCTGGATTCATCACAGTTTCTCATAATGTTAGCAAACGAGAACCCTCTTGAATCTGTGTACCAGAACTGCCAACTGGCCCGGAAAAAATGTCCTGTCCCTTTCCTACATCTTAGTGGTGGACTGTTAAACTTTTTTTTTTCTCTTTCAATTACACTTTACTTATTCTCCACCTTTCTCCCCAGTAGGGACCCAGAGCTGTTTACGTCATTCTCCTTTCCCCCATTCTATCCTCACAGCAACCATCCTGTGAGGTAAGTTAGGCTGAGAGTGTGTGACTGGCCCAAGGTCGCCCAGCAGACTTCCCTGGCCAAGTGGGGATTCAGACCTGGCTGTCCCTGATCCTAGTCTGACAGTCTAACCACTGCACCCCACTGGCTCTTTTTTTTATGGCACAGAGGTAATACCATCTACCTGGTACATGACACTTTTTTAAACCTCTCTTAAAAAGCAGGAATTTTTTTGCCCAGGCCAATTGGCAACCCTAGATTTGACACATCTCCTCTCTGCTTGAGGCCAAATAGAAGAAGAAGAGATTGGATTTATGCCCCACCCTTCACTCGAAGTCTCAGAGTGGCTTACAAACTCCTTTCCCTTCCCCTCCCCTCCCCTCCCCTCCTCCTCCCTCCTCCCCTCCTCCCCACAACAGACACCCTGTGAGGTAAGTGGGGCTGAGAGAACTCTTTCATGAACTGCTCTTTCAAGGACAGCTCTGACAGAACTATGGCTTGCCCAAGGTCATCCAGCAGCTGCAAGTGGAGGAGTGGGGAATCAAACCCAGTTCTCCCAGGTTAGAGTCTGCGCACTTAACCACTACACCAAACTGGCTCTCATAGAGGCTGGTATTTCTGGGGCACACACATAAATCCTCACAAAGCCACACCCTTCAATGTTCTGCACCTCACTCAAGTTATCCAAGTTCATCCAAAGGAGAAATTGTCATGGTACTCTTTCAGCAGAACAGAAAGACCTACTAATTCAAGAGAATGTGCTTTTTACCTGTTAAGCTAATAACGTCTGTTGTTGTAACTACTTTTCATTATTGCTTGACTCCTCCTCCACTGCTGTTTTCAATTTAGGACCATCTCCTTTGGTGTTTGATATTTTCACACTGCAGACTTTATTGGTTTTATTCATTATGTGTTTTTAAATGTATTATGTAATTGATGTTCTTTAAGTATTTTAAGGAACTTCCTTTTAGTAGTTATATGCTGCCTTGACTATTTTTATTCAAATCTATTTATTTAAAACTGTTCTATTCTGCTGGGTCTCCTCAGGCTCAAGGTGGCATTTTTGAAGCAGAAACATGACGCATAAATTCTAAATAATAATAATAATAATAATAATAATAATAATAATAATAATAATAATAATAATAATAATAATAATAATAATAATAATAAAAATTGCTGACTGGTGCTGGCTGTGTCAATGTACCACCCAGTTCATGCTGATGCTCTCTCCATGTAAATGTATCCCTAGCAGCTTAAAACTGGCCCTGAGAGACTCTGTGGTCTTCTGTATGTGCTGAGGATAAACTACTTTAATTCAGAACATTTTCTCCAAACATTCTGAGTAAAGCAGCCCACCCTGAGCACATACAGATGACTATGAGTCTCTTAGGGCCAGTTTTAATCTGTGCTTGCCACCTACAATAAAATGGCTAAGGGCTTGTTCAGATGCTGCCTTATTAGCTTGAGAGCTGCTCTGGTAATGCCAGAAGACAGAGAGCAAACAGTATTTAGACTACACTCTTCAGATTCTAATGGGCCAGCAAGGCTCCCATGTGGTGGTGAAAAGTGCTGTCAAGTCGCAACCAATTTATGGTGATCCCTCAAGGGGTTTTTCAAGGCAAGAGATGTACAGAGGAGGCTTGCCATTGCCTGCCTCTGTGTTGCTAGCCTGGGCTTCCTTGGTGGTCTCCCATCTAGGCACTAACCAGGGTCAACCCTGCTTAGCTTCTGAGATCTGATGAGAGTAGGCTAGCCTGGGCCATCCAGTTCAGAGCAATGGCTGCTTTTTTCTGTCAAGTTGCTGCCACCTTACAGCAACTCAGGGTAAGAGTCATTCAGAAGTGCCTGCCTCTGTATAGCAACCCTGGTATTCCTTGGTGGCCTCCCATCCAAATACCGACCAGGGCTGACTGTGCTTAGCTTCCAGGATCAGGCTAACCTGGGCTATCAAGGTCAGGGCTAGGGCTTCCATAACCACTGAGGAAAGGTCAGAAACAGCCTTCTGTTTCTGCCATGGAAACTTGCTAGGTGACGTTGGGTCACTTACACACCCTCAGCCTAACCTATTTCATGGAATAGTGGTTAGGATGAAATGGAAGAGAAGAGAATGAGGTAGGCCTCTTTGGGTCCTCACTGGAGAGGGAGACGATATAAATCAAGAAACTAACTAACTAACTGACATCATGATTTTTGACAATACTTCTGCAGGTGCCTTCTGTCATTCGTTGGAGTATTTTTAATCACCCAAAATAGAGGCAAGGAACATTTGACAAGTTTTTATATAGACTCTGGACACATTCCTGGTAAGTTTATTTCTGGAAATGTTCTGTCAGTTATTCAGGCTGTCATCCCCATCCACGCATCTGAAAAACATCCACTAATGGAAAGGCTGAAAAGAAAAACCACATCAAATAGATCCTCCAATCGGTTTTAATAAAAATTGCTCTTCACTTAATTTTTCCCCCTATTTCCAGTTGGGTTTTTTTAAAAAAATAAATCTTGAATTATTTCCAGCCCTTTGCCACAGACTAGCACAGCAAAGCAAACTGAAGCCTGTGGTGAGAAACCTTCTAAGGGGGAAATAATTAAACTTGTTAGGTTGGATTTATCATAGCTGCTCCAACTATGTTTTTTATTATTATTTTAATCCCACAGGACTGACAACGAGGAGAGGAAAAATCCAGCCAGAGTCAAACAGTTTATCCTATGGCTCTTTACTTAATGAAGGTGAGTCTGTAAAGACTCAAAACTAAAAGGAAAGAGCATCTATTAAATGTCAGTTAACAAGAGAAACCGCTTATTTATTGGCTTCATATTCAACACCACCCTTTTATTACTCATGCTCATTGTGCGTCAAGTTATTTCATCCCGACAGCTCTTATGGTGATTTAATCCTGTTTGAGGATCCCCTGGCCATTGCAAACACATTGCAATTTAACCCAGCTATTGTGTTCAAAGTGATAGGTCATTAAACAAAACCTGGGTGTTATGTTTATGTGGTGGTTCTTTCTCTGTGATCTTGTATTTCTCTGCAGCCGGAGCAGGGCCTGTGCACAAACAATGCAGTTGGACTGTCTCCATGTGGCCTGAGGGCCATTCCTACACCAACCTTTTCCCTCAGTTATTGACACTATTTTCTGTTTCTTGGTTCATTGGTCCCTCAGCGGCTAGATGACATTCCTCCCAAACATGCGTTTCAGCGTTTCTTTGTTTCTTTCAAGTCCTGACTTAAGATGATTCATTTAATTTCTAATGAAAATGCAGCGTTATCCTCTCACGTGTGAACTGGCCACACTGTTATTGCTACACCAGGTACAGAGAGAGGAGATGGTGATTTCACTTCTTTCCTCTTGTTTTTATTATTTCTTTGATGTCTCCCCCTTCTTTCTCTCTTTCTTTCTGCTGCAAAGACTGACTAACCAGAGAGAAAAGCTTTATCAGTCTCACTAATATACTTTCTTTCCTGAAGAAGTTAAAATACTCAGCTTGGCTCCTTCCAGCTGTTCTGCTCAGTCTCATCCAATTCTCCCCCTCACCTCAACTTCTGTTCTACAGGGTGTTTTTTTGTTTTTGTTTTTTGTCCACATGATCCTGTCATCCCCTGTCATCCCCTGTCATCCCCAGCATGGCCTTTTCAGTTGTCAAAAGGAGAAGCCAGAAGCTCCTAATTTTTGCATCCTGATGATGTGCATAATATTGCTGTGAAGGGAACATGCCTCCATGAGCCCCTAACCCACGCAGCAATGGCACAGACTGTGGAAAAGAGAAGATGGGTCAGATTTTTCCAAGCAGCACCACTTTCTGGGGAGGAAAGGGTAGGGAAATCTTTACAGGAACATTGTGTGGGTCAGGCAGTGTTTCTTACAGTCAGTCTCCCGCCCTTTCTGGCATTTATTGTCCCACCGCTTGTGGCTAACAGCTCTGCTCCCTTGCCCTCCTTTGGACTGCTCTTTCCTATCCTTGTTTGGTTGCTCCCTCAAGCTCACCAGCTCTTTCAACAAAGAACTTTGTTGTTACCTTTTACATCTGATGGACATAGAGTAGCACAGCACTAGAGCTACATTTTCTATATTTATTTGCTTCATTTGTATTCCAAATTCTTCTCCACTGGGAACCCAAAGTCACTTACATTGTTCTCCAGTCCTCCATTTTACCCTCACAGCAGCCCTGTAAGGCAGCTTTGGCTGAGGCTACGTAATTGGCCTGTTACATTATCCGCATCCCGTGGAGGGGGGGGTTGCACATGACGTCAAGTTTGTCCTACACGTTCACACAGTCTTGATGGCCTGTTTTTTAATAGAATAACCTTCATTTAAATAGAATAATGTGAGACTCACAAATCAGATTTGTACCTGGGCTTCCCTATGTAAGATTCCTTGAAATCCATCCTTTGTCATATGTGTTCATTAATTCTGAGCAAATAATCTTTCTCGCATCTGTACTCATTTGGTATTCCATTTCACCGAGAAGTATACATTAAAAGGTGATAAAAGGACAACTTTCAGCTATAATGATATGAGAAATCAGTAAATGCTATTAAGGGGAACTCATCAGTATTAAATGATCTTGACTATGCAACCAGAAAATATAATCATGAGTACCAGAGCACAGTGAAAACAATACATAGAAAGTGCTCCCTGAAGAACATCTTTAAAGAACGGTGACTTTGTTCATCTGTTCAGTGGTTTTCCTGGCTGAGGCTATGCCTGTTCTATACATCACTTTGCTTCAGTTGCTTTCATTTTTATATAGATGTTTTTGTGCCTGCCTTGTGTATATTTACCTTCAGTAAGCTGCACTTCTACTCCCGTGTCTCATCTACATCCCCCCACGTGGCTAGCAAGTCTAACTAGGACCTGGAAGAGCCATATTCAAATCACAGAGCTCACTGGTGATCTTTAGCCACTCATTCTCTTTCTGGTGCCCAGCCTAGCTAGGAAGGTCTCATGGAGAAAGGAGAACTCTATGCTGCTTGGAACCCGTAAGGGAACAGCAGGATAAAAGTGGTGCAGGGCTTAAAAAAAAAAAAAAAAGTGCCGAAACTCTCAAGAGGGAAATGAAATTTTCAATCTGTATGCTGAAAACTCATGAACTTCTATACATTTTTTAAAGAATTTTGTCGAAGAGTTTCCAGAACTCCATTCCAGCGCGTTCCCCCAGAAAAAACCATGTTCCGGAGGATAGGTCATGTAAAAGATACTGGCTTGGATCTTCAGACATTTGTTGTTGTTGTTGTTGTTCGGTCGTACAGTCGAGTCCGCCTCTTCGCGACCCCATGGACCAGATTACATCAGGCCCTCCTGTCTTCCGCTGTCCGCTGAAGTTTGCTCAATTTCATGTTCGTTGCATCGATGACGCTGTCTAACCATCTCATCCTTTGCCGTCCCCTTCTTCTTTGACCTTCAATCTTTCCCAGCATCAGGGTCTTCTCCAGTGAATGCTCCCTTCTCATTTGGTGGCCAAAGTATTTGAGCTTCAGCTTCAGGATCTGGCCTTCCAGGGAACAATCAGGGTTGATTTCTTTTAGGATTGACTGATTTGATCTCCTTGCAGTCCAAGGGACTCTCAAGAGTCTTCTCCAGCACCATGCTTCTTCAGACATGCTGGATCCAATACGGCAAGGGACAGGGATAACAGAAGTATTTTATGTGTTATTGCATCTGCTTCCACAAATGGACAGCATTCGTCACATCTCCCTCCGGTTGGCAGTCAGTACCAGCGGTGAGTGAAGGGCATTCTAGGGAAGCCGGGGGTAAGCTCATTTGGGAGATCTGCAGAAGAGGAAAATCTTAGCCTAAGGAGGACCCTTACTACATGCAACTGCAACAAGTATAGGATGCAGGCAATCTCCAAAACGAGATCCTATTGTTTATGTTAGTGTTTGTCCAACATTCAGCCTTCAGGAAATGTTCTCCTTATCACATCTGCAGGGGTCTGAGGATTCCAAGGCAAATTGTATGGTGTTACTCAGCTGTTGTCCTCCATGAACTCCATATGGAGCCCCAAGCCCACTTCACATCCCCCTGTAGCAATACACTGCAAGGGATGGTTGGTGGAAGGAGGCCATCCGGCTTTCAAAGCTTCTTACTTTATTAACCAGCTTCTCATTGCAGAAGTTCTCACAAGCCTGCAGGGAACCTCAGGCTTTTCCAGCGCACAGATTGAAAATCACCATAGCGGATTTGAAGAAGGAAGCAATGATGTTATTTGGACGTGCATCAAAATGTTAAAGGAAGCAACAGAGGCATTTTTTGGCATTTATCAGTGAATTATTAACAACGGCTGGAGATCAAGAGGACACGAATCACAGCAGTCGTTAGTTGCTTTCTCTAAACTCACCAGACAGAGGTGGCCACATTTTAGTAGAGAGCTTTATATAAGGGTTCCCCTCTGATCAGCACATGGGGTAGAGAGAAAAAGGGGCAGCTGCACACTGTCTCCCCCCACCAGTGGGTCATCAGAGCTATCACTATTAATTATCTATTTGACGATGCTCTTGAGCAGTTCACACATGTTTAAAATGGTTTCCCTTGCTTGAAAGCCAGTCGAATCTGACTCAAGGGGGTGGTGCTCATTTCCATTTCCAAGCCAAGAGCCAGCGCTGTCTGAAGACATTTCCGTGGTCATGTGGCCGGTGTGACTGAATGCCAAGGTGCATGGAATGCTGTTACTTTCCCACCTAATTTCTTGCTTTCAAACTGCTAGGTTGGTGGGAGCTGGGGCCAAAGATGGGAGCTCGCTCTGTCACGTGGCACTAGGGCCTCGAACTGCCAAGCTACAGACCTTCCAGTCTGCAGCTCAGTGTCTTAACCTCTGAGCCACCACTCACGTTGCCCACCCTCAAATCCTTCCCCACCTCTATAAATAAAATTGTTGTGTTTCTTCCCCAGAATCTCAAAGGATTCTCGAATGCTAGGTAGGGTAGATTCTGGGGTAAAAATTTGGCAATTCTCCTTAATTTTGCTTAATATATTTTCTTGCAGGGCAGAGGTCAGCTGTGCTTCAGGTGATAATATTCAAAATGTTTGTGATTCGTCTGCTGTTTGCCAGCAAGCTTCATAACACACTAATCTTATAGCCCCAGGTTCACTGTCACTTGCTGCATTAGCTAGGCAAGAGTTTAAGGCTTTCTATGCACACCAAGTTGTTCAAAGAAAAAGTGGTTTTCCTAGTGCCAGGTTTTCCCTTCTTGGGTAGAATTGCCATCCTCCAGGTGGGGCCTGGAGTTCTCCTGGAATTACAGCTGACCGCCAGACCACAGAGGTCAGTTGCCCTGGAGAAAATGGCAGTTTTGGAAGGTAGATTCTGTGGAATCGCATACCCACTGAGCTCCTTCCCTCCCCAACTCCATTGCCCTCAGGCTCCACCCCCAATTTCCCAAGAATTCCCCAAGATGGACCCCGTTCTTATATACTGTTCTGATTATGTGTCTACTGGTATGACTAGCAAAAAGAAGAAGTAACTCTACTGTTACCCTGTTGTGGGGATAGACAACCACAGCAGGGGGGCAGCTACCAGTTGATTCATTTAGAGGGTTGCCAGCTCCGGGCTGGGAAATACCTGGAGATTTTGGGAGTGGGGTTTGGAGAGGGGAGGGACTTCAATGGGGGTTAAGTGTACGGACTCTAATCTGGCAAAACTGGGTTTAATTCCCCACTCCTCCACTTGCACTTGCTGATGTGACCTTGGGTCAGTCACAAGCTCTGGCACAGCTGTTCCTGAAAGAGCAGTTTGTGTTAGAGTTCTCTCAGCCCCACCCACCTCACAGGGTGCCTGTTGTGGGGAGGGGAAGGGAGAGGAGTTTGTAAGCCGCTCTGAGACTCCAAGTGAAGGGCAGGGTATAAATCCAATCTCCTCTTCTTCTTAATGCCACAGAGTCCACCCTCCAAAGTGGCAATTTTCTCCAAGGGAGTGGTGCAAGTACTACTGATCTTGTACTCTTGTTGAAGGAACACTGGAAGACCAGTGGAGTCCTCTGAAGAAACACAGGGATTTTTTAAGATGAGTAATAAAACATACTTTCCCCCTTTACTTTCACCATCAGCCTTGGCCTTACTTTTCTATCTCAGTTCAGAGTTGGTAACCCTAATAACTGCGGGTAAGTACATATTTGCTGGGGATGAAAATGAACAGCGAGGAAAGGGTCTCTGCTACCAGAGTGAACCTGCAGAATCCACCCCCACACACACACACACAATCACACACATTGTTTTTGCATACAGGTCTCAGGCTTTTTGGTTTTGGGGTTTAATTTTTTATTCATTTTATAATATTAAACAATTGTCCATACAGCATAAACTACAGCAAATGATGTTTAACATTTTATCACTAAACAATAAATAACCGTGTCAAACCTGTTTCCCAAAGCTAGGTGTTACAAATGGTAGATCCTCACTTGAATATAAAAAATAAAGTTAGTAATGTTAGTGATATGTAGACTAATATTTTAGATCTTTGTAAGGGTGAGTAACGTTGGACATTGGCAACGTACTTTCATAGGTCTCAGGTTTAATCCCAGGAATTGCTAGTTAAAGGTTCTCAGGCAGCAGGTATTGGGGGAGGCCATTCAGAAGATTTGTTTAAAACATACCTTGTACTCTTGACCCATTTCCGCTGTCAAATAATAAAACAGCAGCACATTCAAAACCCATAGTAATAGAATCAACAATAACAAGCCACATATAAAAACAAATTGACCTTCAGACCCCTGAGAAAGGTGGAAATTGGGCCCAATTGAGAGCCAGTTTGGTGTAGTGGTTAAGTGTGCAGACTCTAATCTGGGAGAACCGGGTTTGATTCCCCACTCCTCCACTTGCACCTGCTGATGTGACTTTGGGTCAGTCACAAGCTCTGGCACAGCTGTTCCTGAAAGATCAGTTTGTGTCAGAGTTCTCTCAGCCCCACCTACCTCACAGGGTGTCTGTTGTCGGGAGGGGAAGGGAGAGGAGTTTGTAAGCCGCTCTGAGACTCCAAGTGAAGGGCAGGGTATAAATCCAATCCTCCTCCTCCTCCTCCTCCTCCTCCTCCTTCTTCTTCTTCTTCCTTTTCCAAATGGAAGGGAAGGTGGGGGCACCTCTTGTCCGCAAGGGGAAACTTTGATCTCTTTGACCGTCTCGCACCTCTGAGGCATCTGGTTGGCCACAGGATGCTGGATTAGATGGACCATTGATATGATTCAGTGGGGATATTCCTATGGACCTTAAAGCTTGACAAGCTTGATGGCAGGCAAACAATAATTAAAATACTTATACCACCAAGTCCTGGTAACTGGTAGTTCCAGTAATCTACCAGCTCACTTCATTCCCCGATGCGTCTCTGTGAAGCGGAGTGATGAAGATGAAAGAAGGTGCCTAAGAGTGATTTTATCCACTGCTTGACCACTGTATCCATTCCAAAATGAAGCAAGGCTCCTCGAGGGATGCTGGCCATATCAGCCAGAAAGCCCCATCAAGAAAACATCAGATTAATTTGTCTCTGGCAGACCACCTTAATCTGCCTCTCATCTTTGCAAAGGTTCCAGGCTGTCCCCCTAAACGTTCTCCACCTTGGCTTCCTCTATTTGTCCTGCTTCTGTGTTTTCTCCTGCTTTGCTGTCATCTGTCCCAAAGCTGGTTTGGTATGATTTTTTTAGAGAGATCAAAGCCAGTGCACCTTATGCTGTGTGGATGAGAAAGGTGCACATTTGTTGGGCCTGACCATTATTGCTGCCATTATCCTTGCCTCAAGCTGCCAAAGCTGACATTCCCCCCCCACACACACACAAACACACCGAAGGGCTTTTTTCAATTACTAGGTCACCATAGCATTCTTATAATGATTTATTGCAACAATGGAGTCATTCCTAATTTTCATTTTCCCCCCTCTTAAAAGTAAAATATCAAGCCTTTTCTATTGGGGAGTTAAAAGGGGGAATGTTATAACACTGTAATATTCTAGCAATTCCCAGCACTTAATAATAAGTCCTCTGGTGGAGGAGGGGAACAGTGGCTGTGGGGGCTAAAGCAAAGAAAGTGCAGGGCGAACTGCTGCATGGATGCTCCGTTGCCTTTGTACATGCCTCTGTATTCCCAAAAGCCACAAGAGCTGTGTAGAAAATCTGCTCTGTGTGGAAGCAGGCCAGGGAATCCATAACAAGGGAACAGTAAAAAATTACCCTTACCAGAGCATAGATCCAGGTGGTCAGCTGTGTTGGTCTGAAGCAGTAGAACAAATTTAGAGTCCAGTGGCACTTTTAAGACCAACAATGTTTTACTCAAGGTATGTGCTTTCATGCGCACACGGGCTTTTTCCAATACCAATAATACCACATTGCACATTACCAGAGCATTCACTGTTTGATCAGAAGAGGAAAAACAAAACAGAGTAGTCAGTACTAAGCTAGATGGGCCCATGGCCTGACTTTTCATATGCATTGCTGGTGTATGGGAATGCCATCACAGAGATTTCTTTTTCACCTCTGTTCTTCCCGTTTTGCACCAAACATGGCACAGGAGTCCAGGATCCAGCCAGGAGATGTGTACGCATGGAATTAGGCTTCTGGTTCTCTATCCGCTAGCGGGATGAGGAACTTCATTTAAAGGGGTTGTATTCAGAGCATCCTGTCTGCAACTCAGTTATACAGAGTAGTGGGTGCAAGGGTCATGCTTTGCCCAGCAGCTGATTGCAGTTCTGACTGCCAGCACCTATGCACACAGATAGATCAAGGCATTAATCCACAGTTATAAAGTGCACACACGTGAAAGTTTGGGGAAATCAGTGAGACTACTTAATATAACGTATCCCGGATTGTGTTGCAAATCATTTGAATTAGCATATTGGTAATATCATCTTTTTTTTAAAAAAATTGCTTACTTTAGTTGAATTCCCAAGAGGTCTGTTTCTTTTCTCCACTGAGTCTCGCTCTGCATATGTTTGTTGTATGAGAAGTCCGCAGCGGTTCGCTCTGTGATTGGGATGACTCATTTGCTAATGGCTATTTTGTGACCAAGACCTCTTCAAGTGAACCAGGGTTACTGCTCTTTTCCACACATAACATGAAAAATATCCTTCCACCAAGCCGAGTCAGCTACAGCACATCTGCTGGAACTTGGCTTGTGTTCACTTCAGCATTACACATGCCCTTTGGTAAAGCAAACCACCTGTTGCCTGTGCACAATTTAGCCCCAAGCATTTGAAATGTTTCTCCAAGGAGGAAATCCATCCAAACCACTGATGGGGAGTGACAACCTTGGCATTCCCTTCTGCTCCATTTGCTGGTGTGCCATTTATTGTACTCTCCCACAGAGCCCTGCGGTCTTTAGCCTCGTTTTTGCCCCTATAACGAAAACACGGGGGTTCACACGATGCCAAAAAACGAACAGATTCTGTGTTTCCCATTTCGCAACTGGGACCAAGATCCCCTCCAAGTCACCATTCCAGATCCAAAAGCAAGTACTTAGTGAGTAATAGGGGAAAGAGGGAGGGCGGGGGGCTATAACAAGGAGAAAAGAGGGAAACAATTGTAGAAACATCCTGCGCTTTTTGCAATATGATACTGTTAATAAACTGTTACGCTAATCTCTCCTGTATAGAATTTCTCGTCTCGGGCCAAAAATTTACTTGTTCCTATACTATTTTATTTTTAGAAACTGAAGCTAATCAGTAAAAATGTGGCAAAAGGCAATTTCAGGCCAAATCTCTTTTTTTTTTTTTGGGGGGGGGGGTGTTAGCAAGGGTGTTTCAAAGTTCACCAGCATTCTTGGGTGGCAAATGCTTCTTTTAGCCATAGTTGCTGATGGTGAGATCTGGCCATGGGTTGAGTTCAACTAATCCCTTCTACTGAGAGAGGATTCTTCCTCTGAGGGCACAAGTTTCTTCTGTTAAAAGGGAATCCTTGGATTGAACTCCATGGCTAGGAGGAGAGAGTTGTTGGAACGATCCTCACATCTAGCAAAACCACCCAAAAGGTGAGCTTCCAGTGTGTGTGTGTGTGTGTGTGTGTGTGGCAAACCTTGTAATTACAATAGGATGAGGGGACATATTGTAGAAAGATCCACAATATGCCAATTCAAGGAAGAACTCAACAGTATTCTGTTGATGACATCGAATCAGAAACAAATGTTGAAAATGCATCTATGGCTTCCTTGGAAGTGATATAGAAGACCTAGTTCATTTACTTACCAAGATGGCAATTCTTTATGAGGTGGTGGAGTTGCTTTTTATTATCATATAGAACTGGATATTTTCTATTGATGTTACCCACCCTGAGCCTGCCCATGGGAAGGGATATTAATTGAACGAACGAAAGAAAAAGAAAGAAGCATGCACCCCCCCCCAAAGACACCCTCCACTGTATCAAACACAACTAGGGAGGTACATTTAAATTTTAATCAGGAATGTAGATTCTTTTTTATTTCCTAGAAGAGGGAGGCTATGGCAAATCTAGGGAAAGCGCAGGACCTACCCTGGTACCAAAGGCCCTCTCAAAAGTAACTTATAAACACACACAAACACTTATAGACCCAATGAATGTATTCCTTTTAATTAATTGACCCCAGCTTGTCCCATGCTTAACCAAAGAAAGGTATTTATTTAGTGAAGGCATGAGAGGGGAGGGACTTTAACAGGAGTTACAGAATGAAACCAACGTGTGTGTGTGGGTGTAAGTGCCGTCAAGTCATTTCCAACTTGTGGCGATCCTAGGAATGAATGTCCTCCAAAGCGCCCTTTCCTTTACAGCCTTGCTCAGGTCTGGCAAACTGAGGGCCCTCGCGGCTTCCTTGATTGCGCCAATCCACCTCATGTTGGGTCTTCCCCTTTTCCTGCTGCCTTCAACTTTTCCCAGCATGATTGTCTTTTCCAGTGACTCCTGTCTTCTCACAATGTGACCAAAGTATGATATGGGAAGGTGATTGTAAGCTGCTCTGTGTTTGTAAGCTGCTCTGAGTGGGGTATACATCCAGCTCTTCTTCTTTAGTCATTTTAGCTTCTAGGGAGAGTTTAGGCTTGTTTTCTTGTTTTACACTCAATAGTTCAACCACATCTTAGAGAGTGGAGTGCATTCTTGTGATATCCAACAGTATACCATGATGAAGCTGTACTCAAGACACATGCCGGTTGGTTGTCTAAAAGCAAGCAACTTGCGTGATAGCATCCTTTTTTATCGCAAACTTCTTGCTTCTGCGTTGGTATAGATCTGAGGAAAGCAGCTGGGTAAATGGCTGCTATTCTAATGATTTTGGAAAAGATTAGGAGATTCAAACGGGTGATGCAGTCACCCTATATCAGTGTGCCTTGGAGGCTTTCTAAGGAGGAGCAGGATTCTCCAAAGCCCTGTATATGCATTACAGTGAACACATGTACCTCTTGCACGTACAAGCATACAGTTGTTTGGAAGAAAGCTCTAAACACACGTTCACTTTAAAAATAAAAATGTGGACCTGTACCTGGATAAATGCAGTGTTTAAATCATATGTTTAGCCATACATATGTTGGTTTTAACATAAGGATTACTCCGTGTGCATACAAAGAAAAGCCATATGTACACTGTACATGGAAGTAGTCCTGTACATGTTACAGTGAATGCATGTACAGTGCATCTAAGGTAGAGAGATGTTGAGTAATTTTTATCTTACAGTCAGTGCTCACAAAAAATGAGATTTAAATGCCACATTTAGTCAGGTACTGCTCCGCGATATTATTTGCAAAGAGAATGCTCACTGGCGCACCTGTGCTGAACTTTAATTTCTTTTATCTACATCCCAGTTGTTCTCCTCAAAGGAGGCCCAAAATGGCTTACTACATCATTATCCCCTCCTTCTATTTAAACCCGCAACCACCACCAGTCTTCCACGGCAGACCGGGGTTTTGAACATGGCTCCCTTCCGACACCATAACCACTATTCCATGCTGGCAAATGGTTTCCCAAACTCCTTCCGGGGTGCAAACCACACTGCAAATATTTATTATTTATTTACATTATTTATAGTCTGCCTTTCTCACTGAATCTCAGGGTGGACTGCATAGTGTGAGTCAAATACAAACAATAGGATGGGACATTCAGTGAACAGCACAATGAGGTTTGTACTCCAGAAACCTGAAAACAAGCAGATGCCTAAAACAGAGCTGGAACAAAGTATAAACATTTAAACTTGACAAGTTAAATGGTGTAGAAGCCACACAGCCAGAGCATACTTATGGTGATAGACAGCAATACGGTAGTAGAGGCCACAGTCCCGATCCTTTACCAATGCAACTTTCTGAACCACTGCATTATAGAATAGCCATATTACTTGTGCAAAAAAACACCCTCTTGAATAATTCTGCTTTGCATGGTTTGTGGAAAGCCAAGGGAGTGGGAGCCTTCCTGACCTAAACATGCTAACAATGAGATTCTAATGTTATCTAATTTGGCCCTCCATATTTTGAGAAGATGCTTAGTATACCTTATAGTTGCACACTGAGACAGAACTAGGGGAAAAGAGAAGCCCTGCTGTATCCCTTTCACTTTATTAGTCTCTTCTGTCATATGAAAGACAAACGTCAATCGCCCCAAGTCAAAACTGATTTACCCTGGAGGTGAATATTGCAACAGTGTGTGTTTGTGCAAAACATCTTTGAATCCTTCAGCAACATTTTTGCTCTGTTGGGCAAGACTGGGCTATTCCTTCCGGGAATATGTGTGGGTTGCCAAATATTTTATCACGAGCCCCATGACTTTAGGTAATCTTACAATCCCAGCTGTGGAACCAGAGAATGCTGGGGTTTATATGCTTGCAAAGTCGTTGTTTTCTTAAGATAAGCAAAGAACATGCGATAGTCTGGTACTCCGAAGGCCAATCATCTAAAAGCAAGATTCAAGAGTCCCTTTAAAACAATTAAATGGAAATTCCTGGTTGCCGTTCCTTCATTCGGCTGCTCCTATTGAAAGCAACACAAGATTGAAACTTTTATTATGCAGTCCATAATTGCTAGGCTTAAATTGTACACAGATAGGTAATGAAGCCTACTTAGAACTACAACAGGTCTGGGATCCTTGTACTGGTCAAAGCATGCCAGTACCATGCCCAATAGCTTTAGCTGCAATGGCTCTTCTCTACTGTCTTTTCATCGACACATTCCTGGTGTTGTCCTGTTCTCCTCTCCATACACACACATACACACTGGAAGTTTGGGTTTCTGGATTCTCTTTTTGGCAGTAGGCATAAGAACCTTGATGGGGAGCAGACTTTGGCATCTACAGCTTGCCCACGAAGTCACGTGGAAGTCCATGGTGTAAGCTGCAGGCCAAATCTTTTCTCAGAAAGTAACCTATCTTCCATTCGTAACTTCTCCCTCCAGTGCATAACTTGAAACATGGTGCTAACAGTACATGCACTTCATTTCTGACATTCAAGAGAAATAGTGCTTTATAATATGTTTTGTGTTTTCCTTCTCCCTTTTAAAAAACAGTTGCAGGGTTGTATTTGAATTAACAAAGCAATGGCACACAGGCAAGCTGAACTTTAAAAATTCACTTAGCAGTTACACAGGAAGAAGGGACCTAAGCTGCATGTTATGGGAGGGGGAGCAGTTCTACAATGCTGAGTTTAAGATGGTGATCGCCAACATAGTGCCATAGGCACCATGGCAATATCACCAATACATTTTATGGTGCTCTCTTTCTTCTTCTCAAAAGCACAGAGCCAATCTTGGCTTTCCTTTACCTCAGTGGGACAGGAGTGCTCCAGAAGATCCTAGCTGGTATCTACTTTGTATCTGCAGGGAGCTCCGATTCAGAAACAGGTGCCTCCATCACAGGAGGAGACTTGGCTTGGAATGTCCCAGTGTTTTGTGGTTATTCCACAATAGCAGCCATTTTGTGGCAGTGCTCACTACCAGTCCTCAAAATTGCATAAGGGCCCACAGGCTCAATAAGATTGGGGTCTCAGGTTGCCAACTTCCAGGTAGGGCCTGGGGATCATGTAGAATTGTAACTGCTCCCTAAACTACAGACAGGAGGAGGAGGAGGAGGAGGAGACTGGATTTATACCCTTCCCTTCATTATCCGAAGGAGTCTCAGAGCAGCTTACAATCTCCTTTCCCTTCCCCTCCCCAGGACAGACACCCTTTGAGGTAGGTGGGGCTAAGAGAGCCCTCCCAAGAACTGCCCTTGAGAGAACAGCTCTGAAAGAACTTACGACTGACCCAAACTAACACCAACAGCTGCATGTGGAGGAATGGGGAATCAAACCCGCTTCTCCCAAATTAGAGTCCATGCTCTTAACTACTACACCAAGCTGGTTCTCAGTTCCCATGGAGAAAATGGCTGCTTTGGAGGGTGGATTCTATGGCATTATACCCCACTGAGGTACCTCCATTCACCAAACCCTGCCCTCCCCAGGTTCCACCCCCAAACCTAATTTCTCTAGCCAGTCGGCACCCCTATTGGAGACCTATGGTCTAAGACAAAGCCCTGGAGACTGCTACAACCTAGGTCCACCAGGCAGCACTGAGGAAGTTTCCAAGCAAGGAGAGCCATTAACCGAACTAGAGCTAGGTTCAGTTTTCATCAGAATGTCCCAGTACTGAAGGACATCTTTGCATGGGAGTATACTTTGCATCTACCCATGACTCCTTGAAAAACGACATTGGTTCAGGTTACCAACAAACAGAATGGATGCACTGGCCTTATGGTTCTAATACTGCATCATCCCTTACAGTATCCATTTCGACAGCTGCAGAGGCGCGGATGAGACGAAGTCTGGATTAAGATAGTCCACCAAGACATCAGGTCCCAATTCAAGAGGAAGAAAAGTAAACAAAGGGGCCCCCTCCAGCATGCCCTGGACTCTCTCCCATCTTTAGAACTGCAGGGAGGAAAAGATTGCTGGTGGAATATGCCTAAACATCAGGGGATATAAAAATGTTAGCTGCACTTCAGTGCCCCATTTCCATAGCAGATCTATCTACCACATATGCTAAAATCACCCTTCTTTGGAGTTTGGAGGTTCAGCTGGGACCAGCAGATATTTTAATGGTTGGGGGGGGGGTTGCTTTAAATTTATGGTAGAGACTGTAGCACAACTTTTCCCTGGGTGCTCTGAGTAATAAAAGTGGCTCTGATGTGATCTGTTTGTCTGCTTCCTCCATCTACAATGTTATTCCAGCAATGTAGCCACAGGCGGTAATGATGCATTTCTGTTAATAAAAAAGGGAGAACCAAACAGAGGTATTTTTACAAGATAAAAAATATGGCACACAATTAAAATTCCACTTCTAAATAAAAAACAAACGTCTGTTTGCTTAATGGAGGCTTTCTATTAAGCATCTCTCTTTAAGAGAGCCATTCTTGTTCTCTGGGAATTTGGAAGTCACAGGTTTTTAAAGCATCATACAACCGTAAATAAGTAATTTGCGTATTTCCCAGCAGACACAGACAAGCCATCTGCAAGATGAAGCAACAGCCCCCTTCAACATCCCAAGACATAACAATCTGCATAAAGACATCTCTCATCTATGGCTTGTTTCAGCTGCATTTTTTCGGCTTCTCCATAAGAGGGGCCCAGACCCTGGCAATCATAGTTTCCCAACAGAATTTGTGGCTCCCTTCCTTTCTGGTTTGCATTTCAGTCTTGCAGCTGTTAAGGTGGGGAGGTTACACTCCTCCAATACGCTGACTTAATCAACTTAAAAATAAGCAAGATAAAAAATGTGATCCCATTTCAGAGTCTTTTCTTCTACTGTGCATAGAGCTCCTCTGCTACCTAGCTGCTTGCAAGCTTCCAAGACAAATAAGCTTGCCAGACGTTATCATAGTGATTCAGTTCCATAAAGCTGCATTTGACCAAGGGAATCAGAATAACTGAGAGCCAGTAAGCTGTAGAGTCATCCAGGCAAAGTTTCTTCTGCTACCCACTCCATTTCTAGACCTGCATGGCTCTACACATGCTGAGACCCAATCAGACAGTTCCCATAACCTGCTAAAGACTGATCCTGCCTCCATCTCCCTTATTCATCAATGCACTCTGGATCCAGCCATGAAACATCATTTCACTGCCACTCGGATCCCACCCTCAGTACCAGTGGAGTTTTTGAAAGGGTCAAAAGAGGCTGAAGAAGAAGAAGAGCTGGTTTTTATACCCTGCTTTTCTCTACCTTAAGGAGTCTCAACACAGCTTACAGTTGCCTTCCCTTCCTCTCCCTACAACAGTCACCTTGTGAGGTAGGTGGCTGAGAGAATTCTGAGAGAACTGTGCCTAGCCCAAGGTTACCCAGCGGGCTTCATATAGAGGCAGAGATCAAACCCGGTTCTCCAGATTAGAGTCCGCCGCTCTTAATCATTACACCATGCTGGTCTCATCTACTAACAAGCAGCTGGTGAATTTGGTATCCTGGTATCAGAATGGTCTAGAAGATGAACATTTTAGACAGTTGTAGCAACAGGGAAACTAAAGATTTGCATACTTTTGAAAAAGGCGACGGTTCACATCTTTATGGCGATGTGATGGTTGAGTGGCTGAGGTTTGGAACTTGCAATCCAGTGGGGATTTCATGCCCCATTTACAGCTCACAGTACAGGTGCCAAATCTAATGCAGACATTCCACTGATCTGAGTGTGACAGATTTCAGTTTTGTACACACTATTGACCAAGCAGGAGAGTGGTAGATACTCTAATGTTAAAAAACAAACAGGTTGGGAGAGCCACATAAAAGAATTATGCCCTGCTTCAAGCTGGGCTGTTTGTTTGACTCTCTGGTTTCATGGGCCTACTGTTGAAACATAATCAAATCTCTGGACAGAGAGGCACAATGAACAGGAAGTTGCAAGGTTTTGTACTTCCTGTCACAGCCCTGCCATTCCACAAAGTCCTAAGCTACCATGACAGTTCAGGTTGAGCAGCAACCACTCTCAGTTCCCACTGGACACGAACTGAAACGTGTGTCTTCAAGGGTTTCTCACTACCAATATGCTTTCTGTGGGGCTGAAACAGACTTGAATGCACTTCACAATCAGGTTTTAAAGTCCTCTCCTGCACTCCCCTTGATGTTCCTTATCCCCCTCTCCATCTGCTTTCCTTTGGAAAGATCTGGTTATAGTTCTTAGTTAATTTGATACTTTTTTGTGATATAATTTGGAGACCCTTGATATATTTGCCAACTGACTTACAAGAGCTATTGCACCATGAAAGTATTCAGAAGGCCTGGATGCAATTAATATGCTGACAAAAATGACTTGCAGAAAGAAGTTGTAATTTTGTTAACTCTTTAATCCTGGCACCAGACTAAACACCTCTGTTGAAGTGTCTGCATTACAACAGCAAGTTGGGTCTTGCTTTAGGAAAGTCATGTTACTTTTAAGAATACCAGCATACACATACATGAAGCTGCCTTACTCTGCATCAGACTCCTGGTCCATCAAAGTCAGTACTGTCTACTCGGACTGGCAGTGGCTCTCCAGGGTCTCAGACAGAAGTCTTTCACATCACCTACAGCCTGATCCCTTTAAGTGTAAATTGCAAGGATTGAGCCTGGGATCTTCAGCATGCCAAGCCAGTGCCGTATCACTGATAACAAGTGGTGGATTTGGGCATGTGTGCTGTTTCTATCCTATCTAAGAAAGGTGTTGAAAGATATATATATAAGTGCCATACAGCAGCTGAATCCCAATGTAGTCAAAGAATGACGGCTGTTGCCTGTGTATTGGACATGATAGTCTCCCAAGCATAATAGGCTCTTGGAGTGGTAGCCATTAGCTCAGATCAACTGACCTGGTCAAGGCTGAACCCAAATCTACACACCCACAAAATGTGGGGAAGTAACTAATGGGTTGGGTACAGCTCCTGAGGCTGAGCAGTAGGGCAATACTCCCTGGTGTCTATGCCTTTTGCATTACTGCTTCTGTGGCTCCATTTACAATTTTAAGCTAGCAAATTAGATAGCTCAGCATGTTCTGTCATATAAAAAGTCTGTTTCCATGGTTCAAGATAATGCGCTTTTAATTCACTTTCAATGCCCTTTAGTGAGCATTTGCAAATGGATTTTGCTGTTTTGCACAGTAAGAGCCAGTTGTCAAAAGGAACTGAAAGTGGATTGAACGTATATTATTCAGATGTGTGAAAGTCCCTGATATGTCTCTTTGTGTGCTTATCGGGACTCCAAATTGCAGGTATTTGATTACTAGTCAAATTTCCCTTTTCTTTCCAGTTAATTATGCCATTGTCCTGAGGTTCCCAAGGCTGATTCATACATTACACTACAATACATCAGGATCTGCTTCAAGGAGATCAAAAGTAATAAACTTTTTCCAGACAGAGGAGATGAGGACATTTTTCAAGAGTTTCCAGCTCAGGCAGTTACATTATTAGGCACCTATCAGTCAAAACACAGTGATAATTGGATATGAAATGGTCTACAAAAGGAAGAAAAAAGCAAATGTTTGTCCTTTTCTCCCATCAGAGTTTATCTGTGCTAGATGATACCTGAAGTTCTCAGGCAAAGTAGCCTCTTTTTGCAGATATTAAACACTGCTGATTTTCAAACCAAGGGAAAGTGACCTCTTTTAAATAATACTATGCTGCCAAATACCAAAATCTGAAAAGCTGGCCAAGCTTGCTTTGTATTGAACCACTAAAATTCAGATATGTTCCTCATTGGAACAAAGCTGCCACTACCCTGCTGAAAGAGGTCAGTTGTAACCGTCTAGTGTAGGCAGGTTAGAGCTCCCACAGTCTGTCCAGCTGATTCAAAGCACAAAGTCAGCTCTAAACTGGCTCACAAGTAATCCATTTTGGCTCCTGATGCTTTTCTTCATGACCATTCTGGTCCCTGGCATATGCTATTAGACAAGGCTGAAGGACCATAGATATTATTACTGGGGAAATCAGTATGAATGTAATACTTGGTGTATAAAGGGCTTCCAAATGTCCTAAAGTGGTTCATGGGGTTCAATCCTCACTTCACAGAAGGGAGTCATTTGACTCTAACCCATATTTTGTTTTGTAATCCTTAGAGAAACTGTGTAAGGATGCTACTGTTCACCTGTTACCAAAAGTGGGGGGAAGGGGGCTAAGAAACTTAGTAGCCACCTAATGTGTTCAGGATTCAGACTAGGGCCTTCTGAACCCATAGCTTTTTTACTATTATGTTAACAAATGTTAACAGAGCAATTAGTACCCCAATCTCTTGAGTCTTAGATAAAAACTGAGGGCCTCTCATGCTACAAGATCAAATGAACCATACCTGAGATACTCGCCTCCCATCTCTTGTACTCAAATATTTTGGACCCGACAGCCTAAACAAATGGGAACCCTAATTAAAAAGAACCACCAGATCTATGAGCCATACTAGTGTGTCTGTCTGTGTGTGTTGGGGGGAGGGGGCAGCATCCTTAAATTGCTTATGATCTCAGACACAAGAACATTCTGGAACTGTCACTTCAGAAAAAAATTATGGGGCTACCATGACAAAGACACTCCCATTCTGGTTTGCCTCAGGAGCTCTTCTCAATGTCTCCTTTGGTCTACAGAGATTAATAGACTATGTCGTAAATGGCCTGTGCAAATTTACAACTCTGTTAACAAGAGGAAATAAAATTTCCTGAGCATATATATCATACATTTTTGCTTATTCTAGCTGCCAGGTGAAGAAAATTCCCAGTACAGCCTTTTGCTTGAGGCCATCCCCCCAAATTCTGACACAACAGACGCCCCCCCCCCGGTATTAGCCTCACACAGTGAACAGTTAGAACAACGTCTGAGTCCAGCAGCACCTTTAAGACCAACAAAGTTTTATTCAAGGTAGGAGCTTTCATGTGCACGCGCACCTCCTCAGATACTTAGAAATGGAAGCTAACAGTCCATTCATATAGGCAAATGGCGAATAGCAAATTATCATACAACATAATGTTTTAACAGATGCAAAGACCAAACAGGAATAAAAAAGCTATGTTTATATGGTCACCACTTGTTTGGATTTAATTACAGGGGAAAACACAGTGGAGCAAATAAATGTCAAAATAGGAGACTAATGTGTAAATGTATCCTTAATTGTGGAATGCTAAGAGTAGATAACTGAGATCCTGTTGTTACTCTCAATTAATCTCCTTTCAAGCATAGAGGTAACTAACTGCATACTCTTCTTTGAGGTGGGATGAATGGTTGTCTCCTCTGTCACCAGATCAGAGAAATACATTCCAATGTTCATTGCATTACATTACAATCACTATTCCGATCTGCTACTCCAAATAAGAAATACACTAAAATAAAAATGATGTATAGACCTTCTTGGTGAGAATACGTATGCAAAGACTGAATGAGTTTAGCATATATAATGAGACAGGGGTCTTTTTGTAGAAAAACAGCTGCAGGAGCTCATTAGCATATGGTATGCTAATGAGCTATTAGGCTATTAGCATATGCCACGCCCCCTGACATCACCGGAAGTGATGTCAGAAGGGGAAGCAAGGGGGGGAAGACATCTTCAAAAGCCCCCCCTTCCCTTCCCCAGCTGGTGTGGGTGGGGGAGCTAAGAGAGAAGGGTTTTAAAGTTTAAACTCCTTCTCATGAGAGTTGGGCCACAGAAGGAGGAAAGAGGGAAGGAAAGAGAGAGAGTAGAGAGAAGGAAAGAAGGAAGGAAAGAGGAAAAGAAAGAGAAAGAAAGGGGAGGGAAAGAAAGAGAGGGAAGAAGGAGGGAAAGGAGGAAAAAAGAGAAGAGAAGAAGGTGGGAAAGAAAGAAAGAGAGAAGAGAAGGAAGAGGGAAAGAGGAAAAAGAGAGAAGGAAAGGAGGGAATGAAAGAAATTCAGCCTCATTATATCCTATGGGCCATTGAAGTCAATGGTGAAAACACAGGGTATATTCTGGGGACTGGAGGGGAGGGGGTTCAAGGGAGAGGCTCCAAACTCACAGGATAGCTGATGGAGCCTCTCCCCAAGATACCCACCAAGTTTCAAGAACATTGGACCAGGGGGTCCAATTCTATGGGCCCCCAAACAGGTTGCTCCTATTCCCTCCATTGTTCTCTATGGTGGGAAAAAAGTAACTTTGTTTCTAAGCTGGCTCACACTAATTCACCTTAGAGGGAACACTGCTTACCGTGTGCACCTGCATGCCTGCTCCCCACCCCCCCAGCAGCCTCCTGCCTTCACTCTCTTGCACCAGTTGCTTGCAGGCCAGATAAAGAGCCCTGGATGGGCTGGATCTGGCCCCCGGGCTGCATGTTTGACACCCCTGGGCTAGAGTGTAGGAACAGGATAAGAGACACCCAGATTCAAACCCCCAGTATGCCATGGAAGCACATTGGGTGGGCCTAGGTTAGGCTGGGAAAGAGTGACTGGCCATTTCACAGGATGGTTGCTGTGAGGATGAAACAGGAGAATGATACTGTAAGCTGTTTTAGGAACCCATTGCAGAGAAAGAAAGTAGAAATATCAAAATGAATAGCTGAAATAACTAGGGGGGGGTTACAGGATCTATTACAAGATTTAATACTGAACTGGGATATATCTGTATCATTCACAAGACTGAAATCTATACCCTTCCCTGTCTGCCCCCCCACCCACCCCCAGCCAGAACAGGAATTCATGCCACCTCCTTCCCTTACCAAAATACCAGACCCCAACGCCAGTGAAGAAGTGGCTAAATGTGCAGTTCTCGTTTTCTACACTGTAGACGGAAGCTGTCCCTCATCAAGCTACAGGCTAAATTAACTTTGGTCAAAATGATACAGCTTTACAAGATCGTCACAGGGAGAAATCCTAAGCAAGCCTATTCCAAAGTTATTTTATTCGATTCAATGGCACACTTGCTCTTATGACTGGACTATGAACCGCAAGACCAGCTCCAGTAAATGCAGCACATGGGCTCTACTCAGGTACACTGGTGGCATGACATGTTAGTAGACACAACACTTCAGTCTGAAGCAGCAATTTTACTCTAGGCAGAGGGATGTTACATTCCAGTACTAATGTTAGGGTACTCATTAGTAATCCAGGCCCTTGCCAAAGCTCAGAAGTCGTTGGTTGCCAGGACAGCCTTAATTACTGACACGAACATCCGCTAGCATGAAAAGCATTCCCCCTGCTCCTACGGTCCAGGGTTGGCTTATCCCATTAGTCAAGCTGGGAGCTACAGCAGCGGTATGTTGGCAGAGACAAAAGTGTCACATTCAAGGACATGCAGCCCAAATTCTACAGGAATAGACAGAAAGCACCTTCTCATGCCATCCCCACAGCTGCCTTCCTTTTTCCTAAGCATCATGTAGCAGACCCCCGTTGAAGGATAAGGCAAAAATAAGGCAATCGGAAGGTCTAAAGCCGTAAGTAGAGAGATGCAATTAACCTCACCGTGTCAGCTTTTTTTTTGACTACTTAGTCAACTGCATTCTGAAAATAAAAGCAATAAGCAGTCCTTGCTGAAGGAGTCCAAAATCTACATGATAAAAGAGCTTCAGAGCTGTTACTGTACTGGATGCAAACCCCAAAGCTGAAATCCAGCAATGTTACCATGAGAAAACCTGCCCTGTTGTTTGCACAGAACTGTACAATGCCTTAGTATTTAGAACCAGTAAAAGCCTGGAGACCCCAAATAAGGTATTATTTTTCCTGTGGGGACATCTTGTGGCCAGTTTCCATATTTACAGTGTTGGATATTATTTGAGACTGGACTTAAAACATGTCACAGCTGCTGCTACAAAGTGCAAAAGCATCATCTGCTACGAAACAACCTGCAACACACAGAGTAAGATGGCATGATCTATTGGTACCAAATTATGCTGTCCAAGGAACAGGTTATGTCAGCATTAGCACAGGGGTGACAAATACCCCATAACTATGTGGGAAGCAACCTAGAACATCAATCCTTTCTACAAAACAGTTTATTAGAATACCTAATTGTACTAATAAGTTTACAAAGGGCTCTAAATATAGACTGGATGCAGTGAACTGAGAACAAAACACATTCAGATAAATGAACTTCTCTTACTTCCCCTCCTAACCCCCCCACTTCCAAGGGTCAGGGGACCCTTTGAACAATAACATGGAAGGTTGGAGGAAGGTGGTGAATCAACCTGAAGTATTGTCCAAGCTCTTGCTCACTTTGTGGAAATGCTCGTGTATACACACACACACACACACACATACAGAAGACATCTGCCAATTTCCTCTCAATCCTCAGAGGCCTGCACTGCACCCAAAGGAGTATGGGACCATCAGAAGCCGCTTTTCGTGGGGGAAAGTGAAGGTGATCCATTCCATGAATCCACTCCATTCCCAGATCTCTGGATCCATCTGTAGTCTTTGGAGGAGACTGATTACATGAAACTGCCTTATGCTGAATCAGACCACTGGTCCATCAAAGTCAGTATTGTCTACACAGACTGGAAGGGGCTCTCCAAGGTCTCAGGCAGAGGTCTTTCATACCACCTGGCTGTTCACATGACTCCACTTCATTTAATTATAAGGCAGCATCTTGAAATCCATATTTTTTCCTTGCCCTACGGTACACCTCTTGAATTGGAAGATAGTTTCAGAGAGTAGCCGTATTTGGTCTACAGAAGACCTAGATTTGAGTCGAGTAGCATCTTGGAGACCAACAAGATCTTCGGTATAAACTCTTGAGAGTCAAAAAACTACCTTTGTCAGATACAGGCTGCTGACTCTCAAGCATGAACTAAGACGGTCTCTCAGAACAGGGGCAATTCATTTCCTTTGCGCAGGAGCCAATAACCTTAACTCCAAACAAGAGGCGTGTCTTGTTGGTTACCCCTTACCTTATCACGGCAGGCAGTAGAGGTCCTCCTCAAACACATCTTTAGAAGGATTTAAAAACATATCACATTTTCTATATTGCAAGGAAGTTTATTGCCTTCTGATACAACATATAGGTGCTTGTTGATTGGAGCAGTGTTACACCCATTTGGAGAAGTCATATAATTTTACATTCCCATCATATTGTATGGTTTAAAAGGGCAAGCCAACCAAATTCTACCAACAGTAATGAAGACTCTTCTGCAAAGCAGAACACAATGGAAGTTACATCCAGAATTTAAAGCATTTCATAGCTTTAAGTGTATTCGACTCCTATTTTTAGAGTAAGTTCAGACAAAATGCATTTTTTCTGAACAGGAATGGGGAAGAGTGTGCGTACACTGTTTTGTACACAGCTTGGTCATAAAAAGCAGCAGATTCAAGCAGCCTATTTGTTATACGCAGGGGTTCAACAAACCGGCATGCCTCGCCTCACCAAAATGTGGGAGTGGGGAAAAGAGCTCATTTTTGTGTAAGACCATTTCAGCTACACAAAAAAAATGGGAAAGCAGTCCCTTCACTGAGGCAAAACATTTATACAATAAAAATAAAAGTCTGTAACAAAAAAGTCTGGCTGCTTGTTTCTATAAAAATATTATATGCACATATAAAAAAAAAATCCTAAGCAACACAGCTTTTCCTTTGACATGCATTTTCAGTCTACTATAAAGCCTATTTCAAACTGCATATTGACAAAAGTGAGGTACCTTTTTTGGGGGGGGGGGGTCATTGCATCTCGACGAAGGAGCCATGCACTTGCACAGAAAGGCTTCCTCAGTAGCGGTGAGTTCCAACCAAGTTATACTTCAACAGTAAGTCTAGCAAATCTATACTGAAGTGATGCTGGATTCCTTAACAAAACAAGCCCTTTCTGGTCTTCTGGCTGATCCAGCAACATCCTCAGCAGTCCTGTCAGGCTAACAAATCCCAGAGCTTCCCCACAGCCAAAGGCCAATGAGAAGTCCCCCTGAGTGACAAATCCCAAGAGAACTCTGGAACCGTGAGATGTCACATCCGGCAGTGGCTCAGGCCATAAGCCCAGAGTTAGATCTTCTTGCTCGGCCGGGGTCGTGTTCACAGTACTAGACGTAATATTTTGAGCTGTCTTCCTAGTCTTCTCCCTCTTTTTCATTTCCTTTTGTTTTAAAACCATTTTCTTGAAGACATCACTGTGTTTAGGTTCCTGTGGACCACAAAAGTTTTTGTCTTTGCTTAGCTGAAGCAGATCTTCTTTTGATGGGATGCAGACCATGGCGTGCAATTCAGGGCTACCTCTTTTGAGAAGGGTCAAGCAGACCCAGACTAGTGCCCTGGGATAGCACTGAACAACAGGCAAGAGGGCATCTTCAGTCAATTCCTGCTGATCCAACTTGGAAGCATGGCGCCGGATCTTTTGAGCTTTGACACGCGCAGGCTGACACCAGGCTGAGACCTGCCGTAATAGTTTCCTGCTCCTATTGAAAGGATACCGCATGTTAGCTCATCCTGTAATGCAGTATACATGTTTCACTGAGATGGGTAACTGCTAATATTCATACCAGCAACATATCCATATTCTTTTGCTAAATTTGCCAAGTGGGTGTGCATACATATGGAATAAGAGCATCAGGTCTGCACAGACCTTTTTAGGGTTTAAATCACATAAAAAAAGAGGGCCATGGTCAATGGTGCAAAATCAGGTAAAAGTATATTTTATTACTCAGTTAAATTTCCGAAAATCCCTTCTGCGTTTCACCAACAGGCTTTGTCAGGGGAATTTGTTTGTCTTGCATTCGTTCAAAAAGATTAAAAGATTAGGGCTTAAATTTAGGGTTTAAATGAAACAATGCACTCCATGTGTGTACAGAAAACAGAAGCATCGTCTTTTGCACTCCATGTTGAGTGAACTGGTCGAATGACTTGAAAAGTTGACAATTAAGAGCATCACAGTTGGCTTGCACCCTGAACGAAGCCACATATTTGTGAGATGAGATGAGATCTATGGCAAGCAACTGAATGCCTCCTCCCCCCCAACAACAAAATGTATTGCTAGTTGTGCAACACAGGTGGAAGAGATGGGGGAAGGGCCATGGCTCAATGGTAGAGCATCTGCTTTGCATCCAGAAGGCTCTGCAACTCCTTGTAACCTGCAGGTTCCTCCCTCTAGTTCCTCAGATGGCCCCACACCCCTGCCTTTCCTGTTCCTTTTCCCTTTGCTATTTCCCTTCCTCACAGCCACATGGGGTATGGCTGCCTGGGGCTGACAGGCCACAGCTCAGCAACTGAGCTCCACCCAATGCTTTGATAGGTGTACCCTTGCTCCTGGCTTCCTGGCCACCTGTGGCTCCAAAGCCAGTCCACTGGCTTGGACAGCTCCTTTCCAGGACAGCCCTGCCATACCACACTGGTGTGAGTGCCTGTCCTCATGGTCCTTCTACCTGCTAGAAGAGTTGCAAGTGCTGCTGCTGATCAGTAAGAGGTACTAGACTGGGCCCATCTCGCCCCCTGCTGGCATGCAGCTGCCACAACACCATTTAGAAATAGTGGATGAATTCATTTCCAGAGCTGTTGCCTTTCTGTATGGGCTCTAATATCCAAACAAACAGAGCTTTTTAAAGCAATGGAGTTATGAGAAATTTGAGAAAAGTTATGTTAGGGCTAGAGGTTAGTTTTTTGGTTTGGTGATGACAACCAGGGCTACCTGATATTTACACACTACAACGCTTTAGTGACAACTTGAACAGAATCACAAGAGAAACTGTGAAGACCTTAGAACTAGGTTTTCTGGCAGCATTAAGTAGATAATATGGTCATTAAAAAAAGCCCGAAGGCTGAAAAATAAGTCTGACTCCTAAGTTTTAGAGCCAAAGAAAATTTAAGGGAGGCCTAAGGGGATGCTGTACTCCAGGGCTCACTTCCATCCCAGAACAGCCACACCAGGAATAATACTTGTGGGCCAGAATTGTGTCTCTCCTCATTTATTTATTTGAAGTTTTTATATTCCACTTTTCTCCTCAGTGGGGATCCAGAGTTGCTTACAACATTCTTCTCCCTCTCTTTTATCCTCACAACAGCCCTGTAAGATTAAGCTGAGTGTGTGGCTGGTCCAAGGTCACCCAGCCAGCTTCCATGGCAGAATGGTGACTGGAACGCAGGCCACCCAGATCCTAGTCAAAACACTGCACCACGCTGCCCAACGGATAAATCAGGGATTTGTTCCACATACCTGAGGACACAAAAGGCAGAATTTGATGAAGTTTCATCTTTCTCACATGGATCTGTCACATCAGTCACATTTTCCACCTGCATGTTGTCTTGGGAAGATGCATCCATCTCGGTCCTCAACTGGCCTGTCACGGGGCCACAAGAAGCCTCTCCTTCAGCAGCCGAGTCCTCACTGCCTAGGCCTGATGAGCCGTCGTCTTTCTGGCTAGCTTCATTCTGAGCCTTCCAATCCAGGGTGAGCTTCTCCCAGGGGCAGAGAAAGGGTGCCAGGGTCCCATGTTTAACGTAATTTGCTCTTTTCGCAGGAGGACGCCTGTGGCAAAGGAATAATATCTCTTCTTCAGAAGGTGTGAAAGAACATTCTAATGCAAACAGGAATTAAATTCTTACAAACTTTTACTCAACCAAAGATTGGTGATGGAAAGTGCCATCATGTCAGAGCTGCCTTACGGCGATCCCGTAGGGTTTTCAAGGCAAGGGACTTTTAGAGGTGGTTTGCCATTGCCTGCCTCCGCATCATGACCCTGGTATTCCTTGGAGGTCTCCCTTCCAAATACTAGCCAGGGGTATCTAGGTGAGCTCAATCTAAGATTACTTTTAACTGGAATTTCCCCCTAATTATTAACTGAACCAAAGTACTTTGTCTTAACATACTGACTTAGTATTTAAAGTCTGTTTGGGTCCTTCACAGAAAATTTTCCTGAAGCGCTATCACAGCTAAAATTCACCACACCTTTCCTTACAATTAGTTTGATAAAGTACTTTAATGTAGAAGTTACTTACATGTATATTGTACATCACGGCCAGCTCATCCTTAGGTCCAAAAGGAGCCTTTAAGATCAAAGCAATTCACTTCACACACTTACCTCTTAAATTTTTCCAGAAGACCCCTCTCTACTTCTCTAGCAAACTGGATACCAGCAGGACAGTCTGGGTAGTCACTGGGAACATGAGGAGTTCTTTTATACAGGGAATGTTTCAGACCCTCCTGCAAGCCGCCCACTCGTGCACCTCGAAAGATCTACAAGGCAAGAGTGTTGATCATCAGAGCAGAACAAGGCCATGTTCCTAAAGACAGAGCTTGCAGGAGGTCTAAGACAGGGGAAAAGGGGAATTTCACAATACTTCGCCAACCTTCACTGTAATATTCCTAGAGAAACATGTTTACATTAGAAGCACACTGCCCCCCCCCAAAAAAAGCATCAGTAAAAATGGACCCAGCGCATGTGCCAAAATTCTGCTCCTTCTGGTGGCTCCATTGGTCCAAGAACAGGATATGCCAAGTCCGTCAGTACACAAAGCATTTTCCAGTTTGTGGAGGCGTATCCCATCTCTAACACAGCACAGTCATACCGCTGAACAGCACAAAGCATACCAAAAATTAGTTGTGTGCATTTGTTGCAGTCTGGGCAACAGCCTACACAGAGAGGGAGGGAAGGGCGAGTCAAGGCAGTTTCTGGACCCCTTTTGACTCCTCCCTTCCAGTAGCTTTTACTGCCACCAACCAAGTGGATACCTTTTGTCCCTTCTCCACAGCTGCCTCCACCCTTTTCTTTACATTAGAGGGCCCAACCAAACTCAGAATGAATTGTCAGAGGGTGGGATAACTTTAGACACAGGGTAGGAAAAGCTTCAGAGACCAATATGCTTATAAAACACATCAAGTTTTTATTGATATTTTTAAAAGCATGAATATATACTGGGGGGAAAAAACATCTTTGAGTAGTTTCCACACAAAAAAACGAAGAACATTGCAGTACGGAAGCTAGGATAGACGTATCCAAGTCAAGCCTAACCAAAGTGTTTCCTGCCTGGGCAGGTGATAAAATGCAGCAAACCCCCCCTCTAGCTCAACTTCATCCTCGTACCAACCAAGCTCCCTCCACAGAGATTTCTTCTCAGCTCTTGCCCCTTGGTGCTCTGACTCACCATTATTTCATCTAGCTCCTCACTACTTGGTTCCTCTTGTTTATATAGCTTAGATCTTGTAATCCCACCCAGATCTCAGCCAGTCAGTGAGGGGAACCCTGCATTCTCAAAACCACCTTTGAGTTGCATTTCTCAAGCCCAGCAAGACAGCTATGTACCTGTGGCTCTTGATGTCTCTTTGTAATGAACTCTGTTGAAACTGAGAACAATTTTCTCCCCCCTAAAGGCAAATCTTATTAAACATTAGAAGAACCAAATGCAAATATATGGTGGAAATTGTTCCATTCCTTCACAGGATTAAATAATCCAGCCATGGTAAACCAGTATTGTAAGCAAATGGGAAAATCAGAAACACATCAGAGCAGTTAATGTCAATTTCCCCCTGTATTTCAAACTGAAGGACCACTTACAAGAGGAAGCCAGAAAGCCATTCCCCAACCTTTGGGCAGCAAAATATCCCAGCCACTTCCCCAGCCTGGCCGATCTTCTCCAGCTATTTTTCCAGGCTGCTGAATCAGCAGTATAGGAATCTTGGATTCTTGAGGGCCCAAGTCAAGGTATGATCCGGGTACCAAGAGTTTACTTCTAAGACTATTCAGGTCCTGAGATAATAAAAGCAGAGAAAACATTCTAAAATCAATTACTGTTGTAGGTCGGTAGGCAGGCAGGCAAGCAGGCAGGAACTCAAAACAATACCACTGCACTTAAGCATACTTTCAAGTTCACTTTTCCCTCAAGGCAGTGTTTGTAAAACTGAGGTCTGGGAACTCTAGGAGTTCTTTGTAAGAAAGAGGGCAAGCCCATGTCACACCCATATGAACGATATGATAACAAAGCCCTCTCAGTTTTTCCAGGAAGAAAGGGCAGGGAACCTGCCTCAGAGAAATGGGACTCAATCAGCTCACAGGCACCTGCAATCAAACACCTAGCTTCCAGGCTGCCTCACAGCATTAGCTTTAAAGCACACTGATTTTGCGACTGGCCTCAGCCCTGATAGCAGCCAGTCTGTGGTGATGTCCACTTAACATTCCAAGTGTGCCCACAGGCTCAGCAAGGTCGTAGATATACAGACATTAAAGTTTACCTTCTTCATAGTTATTGTTGATGTTAAGAAGTTACCTTTTCTGGCATTTTATTTTCTGTGACACTGTTGCAAATATTCTGGTCCCAGATAAAACTCTGTGCGCACTCTGCAGAAACACCTTCTAAGACCAGCTGTCTAACTTTTTCACCATCTAAGAAAACAAAGAACCAAACAATAAGCAAAGGGAGGAAAGCACATCAGCATACTATGGAAAGATTATGAAAAGCTCTTAATTTTGTCTGTTTCCAGATGGTAGCTTGAAAGAACCCAATTGTATACTTCTCTTAGGAGAGTTGTCCTTGGTGTGAATGGATTTAGGATTTTCCATAAGGAATAGTTAAGTTCAGGGAACAATCACCTGCTTAGAAAGAACTTTAAATCGACTCTTATGAGCCATACCAAAGGACCTCTGTCTGCTTGCCCATAAAGCAGCTGGTGGATGTTAAGGTGTGGGGGAAGAACAGATAGAGGGGCTGGAAGTTTAGAAGGATTATTTTGTTGAAAAAGTCGCAAATCAGTTGCATCTTAACTTTTTTGAAAAGCAACAGGCTTCAGCAGAAGAAAAACAAATCAGATTGTGTTCACATGATAGAAAACTGTCTTCCTCTGCACAAATCAGTGTGGCACGGGGGTTAGAGTATCAGACCATGATGCAGGAGCTCCAAGTTTGAGTCCCCACGCTTCCTTAGAAGCTTACTGGGTGACCGTGGGGGCAGTCGTACATTCTCAGCCTAACCTACCTCATAGGGTTGTTATGAGAACAAGATGGAGGAGAGCAGAATGATGTACGCTGCTCTGGCTTCACGAAGGGGAGAAAAGGAGAGCAGATATGAAGCAAATAAAATAATTAAATAAATAGCAATTTCACTTATGGATCCGCAGGTGCAATTCAGAGGACTATTTCTACAGGAACACACACTAGATCTATAGATGACTAAAAAAGGTGAAGGACTGCTACTATTGCTGCTGTTTACCTTGAAGAGACTGCAGAATCTTTATGACTTCAGTGACTTGCTTAGAATGTACACAAAGGCATTCTTACCAAGCAAGAGAATGAAACAGTGAAATAGCAAGTACATCATTTGTTACTTTGAAGAAATGCATTTTTTCTTTGGAGGTTTGAAATGAACAAAACCTTCACTCTGAGTTTTAAAAGCCCGTCCCTCCCCCCGGGCAGAGAACAGGCAGGAAGTCAGTTCAATTGCTTTCCAGACTTTTACCTCAGCCCACCTTCATACAAATGCCATTAGTTACAGACAACAGGATGGTTAAGCCACCCCCTCGGCAGGGAACAGAGATTTGGAGGTGTTAAATGCTAGACAGACTTCAGGAAGGAAATTCCAGAGACTTCAGGAAAAGCTTCTTTGACCTGGCCTGACTAGGTCAGTGGGAGGGGAAAGAAAGAAGATAAAACTTCTGGAAGGAAGGAAGGAGAGTTCTTTTGGTGCTGAGTCCATCAGTGCAGAACTCATAACTGAGGTCTGAAGGAAGCTGCAAGGTATTGGTTACTCTGTAGAGAACTATAACATTCTAAGATAAGGAGCTTGTCCTATATTTTAACCTCTAATAGGGCAGATACAAAGAGAGGAACTGAGGAATTCCATTTTACCCATTTCTTTATAATCCCTTATCCAATCTGGTGCTGTGCTAAAAGTATGCTTGTGAACATTTTCTTTTTAATAAATACTTTATAACTTTTGATGCTGGTAGAGGTTCTCTCCACTGTCTTGGACACAATGTTTTATAAGGAGTGCCGGGGAAGGCAGCAGGCAGGTGGCAAGCAGCTATTCCTCCAGTGGTGCACAAGGCAACACACTGTCCATGCGGTGATGAGGCACTGGGAGACACAGAGGCAAGGCTTTAGAACTTGGAAGGGAAGCTGGGAGTCCTAACCCTCCCAGGGGGCAATTCCTTATGAAGGTCAAGGGGTGGCAAGAGAGGTCCTTATGAAGGTCAGGGAGTATCCAAGAGAGAAAGAAAAGCCTCTCCAGGTGTTGTGAAAACCTTAGAGGGCAGGGTTCATCAGGGCTTGCAGATTGGAGGAGGTCTGTTCCACCACAGTCACAATATAAAAAAAATGATGCAGAAAGGCAAAGAAAGGCTATGGTGCCCAACCTCAGGATAAGATCTCTTTTAAAAAACAGAACAGTTGACCTTCAGCCAACCAGACTGACTGCTGTTCCCCCACATGGCACTGCATCCATCTAAGGCTTTCTCTTTACCTTTTTTGGTTTTCTGCCACCAACTTTGGCTTCCAAGCACTGCCTGCAGAATCCCTCAAAACAGCAAGGGTTGTTACATTCAAAAGCAGAGATACCCAAGCCAATGTAAAGTTAACAAACTCAGAGGTGATAAAGAGCTGGTGTACCTTCTCTACCTCCAGTATCCATAATTAAGTAACAGTTGTTTTTACAAGACCCTAAGAGATGCAAAACTTGTGAATTTACACTCAAAAGATAGGCTCCTGAAGTTATTGCTCTGGGAATGAAGCGTCAGTACTTTAGAGGAGACAAGAGAGTGAAAAACACTTTTGTTGTGTGACACCCAACAGTGGTGCAACGAAACTTGCTAGGTCCTAGGAAGCAGAGCGGCAAGAGTTCTGGAACTGCTCCTGATCCATATGGTGGGGAAGGCCAAAAGCTCAGAGACAAAGCATGTGTGCTTTTACCGATAGAAGGACCAAGCTTCAGTTCCTGGTGCCAGTTAGAAGGATCTCAAATCACAGAGCAGGGAAAGATAGAAATGGGAGAGTTGTTGCTGTTCAGAAGAGGTATGGCTGGCCCTGATAGAACAATTCTTCAACTTGATTAAATTCCAAGGGAAGATAATAAGATATAGACAAACCTGAGTAAGGAAAAGGCCAATGTGTTTTCATATAATGCTCTGCAAACAGTTTTTCTAAAGGTCAAGAGGATTTCCCGCACCTTTTACCTGCACTATTACTGAAAGAGAAGTGGCTGCATGCAGAGAAATGGTTAGAAATGAAATCATGGACTTATGAAACTTGCAAACGTGGTTGATGGCACTGAGTTATGTAAATTCTGGTTCTTAAAACAAACTACAGAAAAGCTACCTAAGCCGAATATCAGAGGTGAGGAACTGTGAGCACATCCCTTATTCTCTACAGTACTTATGTTCTCTAGCTTACGGAAAGCATTAAATGTATTTTTATATGACACAATAGAAGCTGAGTGTTCATCTCAGGTTACAGCACCCGTTGGCCTCGCCAGGAGTCGAACCTGGATCATCTGTATAGTTTAACAGAGGCTTCCACTGAGCACAAGACCAGTTTGGTGCAAAGTCCCTTCCTCAAAGCTATTTTCAACATAAACCTCATCTAGCATGTGTGCATCTACCTAGCAAATCTACTACCCGGAACATTTCAGAGCCATAAAAAGGATAGCGACAATCCAAGTAATCTGTTTTTGTTTTGTTTTTTTAATGCAGGAATTCAACTTAATATGGTTATGTTACAGAGGACACTTTACCTTGATACTTCTCTGGATTTGGCATGGCCTTTGACCTCTTTTTTGGCAAAGTGAGTCGTGGATCCCCAACCGTCAAACCCAATATAGTACCTGATGGAAGGTCTGAAGAACTTAACCCTTAAAAACACAAGAAAGAGATGCATCCTTAAGCAGTTTCATCAATAAATACCACCACTGTACAGACTCATGCTACACTACCGCCTTGCATTTCGCATTTGGTCTACCCATTTCAATGCAAGGAACTATCTGAGGCCTCTGAACGGGGACCACTTGCATCACAAACCAGGAACTCCACGGGAGGCATCTGCCTTTGGCTTATGTGCCCGAAAGAGAAAACTTGAACACTGAAGGGAGCTACATCAATGTTTCCCAGTCTGATATTAAACTGACTCCATCCTCTTCAGATAATTGGTATTTCAGGACAAAGGGAGGCATCAGAACACAGCGCCCTCAGCAGATTGGAGGAGAAGCTGATTTTTCCACAGCCTCCACCCCCCAATGCAGACCCCCACTTTGCATTCTATGCTCGTCCTGGAATTCATTTCCCTGCACCACCACCTGAGGCAGTGACTGCTTTGGTGAGTGCTGCTCTACTTACACTAGACAGGATCCAACCCCATATACAGTGTAGCTTGCAAAACACAAAAGCAGAACTCAACAGATGGGCTATAGTTTTCCCCTCCTTGAAAGTCAAAGACCTAATGATTTCGAAATGGCAAGGACTATACAACCCTAAAAAGGATACCTATCCTTGTCACGATATGTTGCGTTCCTGTTCTCTTTATGAGTGGCTGCCTGCACCCTTTGAAAACTGCAAAGGTAGCCTTTTGTTTGAATAATACTTTATTACACCAGGATAAACATTCACCAACCATTCTCAAGGTGCCATATTTAAAGCCAAGTAAACACTGATAACCTTTTGAGGAACCACACAGTTTAGAACCCATTAGCAGAATTCTCACTGGAAAGAAAGGGGAAGAGCACGAGCAATATTTACCTTGCAAAAGTTCAAAGATGGCTTCTTGACGACGATGAAGAGACACCTGCTCAGGATTTCTGCAATTTTCTACCCACCAATTTTTAATTTCAGAATCTGTAGTGCCCAGGTCCTAGAAAAAAAAGTGAGTCTATGTAAGCGGGGGGAAAGATATAGTGTTGGACCCCATAAAGCATTTCTGTCCAAACAGAAAGGCTTCAACTGGAGGCAGAGGCTCTATTAGTGTCGCCTCTAGAGTGCTGGAAAAGGGACCAGACACCAGAGCAGTGCATGAAACAGGGAGTCTCCAGATCATAACCAGGAATGCCAAAGGCTCTGGGAACCTCTGCTACCAGCTCGCCACACTGCATACAACATTTCTACACAGTTTCCACTTTATTTTTTAAAGGAGGCTTGGTTGTGCTTTCTTCCTCTTAAGACTCCATTCTTAGGCAATCCTTCAGAGTGTGGCTGATTTCATCAGTGCTACAGCCATTTGGAGCACAAAGTGCTCCATGGCCCATTTCTGACAGATTCCGCACTCTTGTATAAACACAAGTAATTGGTGGTACTGTAACACAACGTTCTGGCATTTAGACATATTACTAATCTAGTATTTTATCCTGAGGCTGTGAACAGACATGCCGACAGTGGATCTTCTTACAGTATGGAGAGAGGCAGCCTTGAGTGCCTCTGTAAGGACACAGTGTGAGAGAGGACCAATCAGTCGATATCGGAGGATCTCCATGGTCAAGTCCCTGGAAGAAACAAGAGTTATAAAGTGAAAAATGAAGATTGTCATCATCGGATCATTCAAACTAAGTGCAAAAGACAACCAGGTCAAGTGCAAAAGACAACCAGGTCTACTGCTTTAAGAAATACCTGATCACAATCCCAGTAGTTTGCGATACCCAGGAATATGGCTGATGAGGGTCTCTGGTTCCATCACCAATAATTTTTTTCACAGGGACAACCATTTTGCTGTCATCATTCCTCTTCCTTTTTTGGCCAACTTTTTCAGCAACATCCATTCTGTTTTCTTCTTGAGGCAATGTCACCACTGGTTTGGGGTTACAGGGCTCCAAAGGTTCAGAACAGTGGCAGACTGCTTTCAACTCAGCCAGTATGTCCTAAGTGAGAAGGTTTGGGGGGGGGGAGAGAGGTTCAAATTTGATGAGGTCCATCTTCTCAAGAGATTCAAGCCAAGGTATTACTTGTGAAGGCCTGCAGATGGACTTTGTAGATAAATATGATTGATACCTGGCGTCTCCTGACCTACGTGGCTATTAGACCACGCAGGTACCATGTCCCTGGTAATAAACTGCTGGGGGGAGGGGAATGTGGGAAAGATCTGTGATCCTCAGGTTGCTGAATCCCAACCAAGGCTTGTGCAAACTTTCTTTGTGAAAAAATCCTTTAAAAAGCCTAATTTCAGCAGTACAACCCAAGATGAAAAATGTTATTCTGGGCAAATTCATGTTCATCCAGCTGCTCATTCTCTTGGCGCTCCCCCTCCACCCCCTAAGATTAAAACAAGGCTCTAAATGCCCCATGCATTGGACTGCTCATGAGGATCTGTCACTGGGAGCTTCTCCACATGGAAGCCCAACTCTCACACCTCATGTTATGTAATATGCATGATGGAAGAGGGAAACACACACACAGCTGGTCTTCTACCACTGGTAGCAGAGTGACTGCAAGGGAAGTTTGGGAATTGGGTCCAAGTTTCATTTGCAGAAGCAGTGGCCATTTACATTTGTCAGAAGCATTCACATTCCATACATTTTAAGGGAACACACAGTTGCAAGGCTTGTACCTGCTTAAAGACTGGATGCATCCATATCCACAGCTGACGGCTAGCAGAAGTGCTGTCGGTTTCATTTCTGGGTTTCCAAATGAAGGTAATGGGACCAAGAGCACCATCAGGGTACTGATCTTTTCGGTACAACGTGAGAGCTCCCTGACGTCTCCCACCTAGGCAAGAAATAGCTGCGAATGTTGGCCCTAAGGAGAGACATGTTGAAAAAAGCAAGATGGTGTTTATCTTCCAAGCACTCATCAAGACGGGCTGAGATCAGCGCCTCTTGACCAAGTATTTTGTTGAAATATTACCTATGTCTACACTGCACATTTGAGCAAGCGCTGTTAGGAGTTCTTCCTCTTTTCCAATCAGCTCCAGGCAACAGTAGTATGATAAATCCTGAGAGAAACAAAAGCTATTGAAATTAAATCTGGCATGAGCGGTAAGAGGCGGTCACATGATTTTTAAAAATTTTTTATAAGATTCAAGTCATGTTTCCAGTTTAATTTATGCCTTCAAATTGACAAGTGAACCTTAACCTCCAGAGAAATAACATAGGTGGTCACTGAACCATCAAACCGCCTTCTGTTGAACCAGACCTCTGCAGCACCCTCAAGGTCATTACTGTCTAATGTGACTGGCAGTGCCTCTCCAGGGTCTCAGGTAGTGGTCTTTCACATCACCCAAAATCTTTAGCTGGACTGAGTGAGCCTGGAACCTTCAAAATGTAAAGCAGATACTTCAACCACTGAGACAAGCCCCTTCCCACCTTCAGCAGTTATCTGGCAGATGTCTTTTAAAACAGGATACTTAGCAGAGTTCTGCCAGCTTTACCTTAAGATATGAGGAAGTCTGGGTAGGAAACAAGGGGAAGGTGCTTTTCGTACGGGATATACACTGAAGGTTAAAAAAACAGAAATCGAAACCGGCACTGTGAATTTGTCCCACAAGCTAAGCAGAAGCACTGGTCAAAATCTTCCTTGCTAGGTTAAAGTTCCATATTACTGTATGAACTGCACAAAGAGTTACCTAGGGGGGCAGTCACACATTCAAGATAAAGCGGGGGGTGGGCAAGGCTATTTCCTCTGGAGGAATTTGACCTCACGATCACACAGTCCTTGGAAGCTGTAGGCACAGCCTGCCACTGCGTGATCAGACGCAACTGCAGGTGAGTCAGGTTTCTTTTTTGCTATTTGTTTCCAATGCACTTAAAGGAGGAATCGATGAATTGCATCTCCTCACTGAGGGCTCCCTATGGAGTTTTGTAATGATGCGCATACTAAGAAGGGCCGGGGGGGGGGGGACAATGGCACGGAGTTGGGATGGCCTGATCAAACCATCCCGACACCGTGAAAGCGCACTGGAGTGATCAGACACAGGAAAGCCCATCCATGGCCCATCGCAACCTGTTTTCTACCAGATCTCCCCCGGTGTTTTTTTACTTCGCTTCTGCGGCAGAGCAAAACAGGTTGCCAACAGGTACGGGGCGCTTCCCAGATGTGTGTGTCTGATCGTGCCCTTTAAATCTGCCAGGCATTCATGCCTATGGCAGGTCTAATTGTGCGTATGATCACGCCCTTTGCAACGTCCAAGACCAAAAGGTTCCATAATTAATTGTTAGCAACCAGTACCAACAGACAAGGGGGGGAGGGGGGGAGATCATCACACAAAATTGGTCAGATGCAGCCAAGTCAGTCAGCTTCAATATTTTTGTCCACCCAATAGGGGCTTTTAACTGTTGTCACATGGAATCTATTCCTCTAAAGAGAGCAGGGCGTGGTTTGAAGACCAGGCCATTTGCACATCCATTCTTGCCAAGGTAAAGCATTCATAAACATTCACAGCACCTGAAGCAGGCAGTGGTTCGCCATGGCTCGGTAGCAGGCCCGATAGCATTTGGTGGTGGGCCTGTCTCCTAAGCAGTAGCCCCACTTCTTCACCATGTGAAATCGTTTCGCGTGCCAAATGTGTGTTTCCAGCCAGATGTTCTTCTTCTGTCTGCGATTGAACTCAGCCACCAAGTTTATATGACGTCGCCTTGCTTTACGACACTTGCTCTTAGGGAGATCTTTTTTCTGATGTTCTGGTTTCTCTGCCTGTATAGTTGGGACATGGATTAACTTTTTAATGCTGTCACAGGGACAGGATCCCAGGTTTAGCTCCCCTAGTACAGCATAATTAAAGACCACGTTCATATTAAGATTACAGGATCTCCCCCAAGATTTTCAGTTCTGGGAACAAAGTCGTCTCTCAAAGTAAACTGGGGGAACCATCTCGCAGTTAGCAGCTCACCAGGTGCGAACGCCCAGAGATGTAACAATTCCATCTATGTAAATTGTTTGCCAGATTACTGCTCAATTAACCCTGAGACAGATTTGGAAATTAGAGTAGTGCATCATGAGCTGATAAAAATTTTTGTACTTTCCTTCAAGGTCAAGATCAAATATATTTTACAGATGAAACCAGCCGAGGATCAGCTGAGCAAGCTGGAAGCAGAGCACTCTCGGCTGGGTCAGCTTTAGGCTGGCTTCTCTTGCGGCCTTGTTTCAATGAGGCTGCAGGAGAAGCCAGCCTTCAGATCAGCTGAGCCCGTTTAAATGGACTGCAGTAGAAAGCACAAAAAACAGCAAACCGGGGAAGTGATCTGCTCCATCTGTTATCTACATTTTGAGGCTCTGCTGCTACTTTTTTTCTTACTTTTTTCTTCTTCTTGGGTCTATTGGACCCCCAAAAAAATTGGGATTGCCAAAAAAATCTGGATCCGAATACACTACTGGAATTGGGATCTGGGATTTTTCAGAAATTCAGGAATTTTTTTCAGGTCCAATAGACCAAAATACCAGTAAAAAAAAATGCACACCCCTAATAGCATCAACTTCAGAAGTTGTTGATCTGGGCATCAGAAAATAGTTCTATGGAGGCTGCCTAGAAATCTCATGCTAACTACCAAGGTTCCTTGGCCCCTTCTGGAAGTGTAAGACTCCATACCTGAAAATAATTCCCCACATTGTTCTGTGAACTCACGTTGCACTGTACCTAATGCTCCTAAGTGCCCCAAAATAACCTCAGTCAACAACCAAATTCTGACCTACCTCCCAACCAGTTATCAGCAAACTTTCAACTAGCCCCTTCACTATCTTTCTTCCCGATGGTACTATTTAAGAGGAAAGGAAAACACACACACATGCAGGTTTACAAGAAAGGTGTTCCACAGATACGGATCTTCTAATCTTCACTTGTCAATTGTTCAGCTGATATTAACAACCATGAAAGTATATAGCACAGAAGCGACCTGCCAAGTATACACAGACTGTATGTATTTTATTTAAAAAAAAAACAACTGAACTGCACTTCTGTAGCTACTGGAAACCAATGCAGTTCACAGAGCACATGGAATGAGGGTGGAAAGATGTGGGGAGCCAAACAGAGTACCTAGAGAAGAGTAATCAGAAGTCACCACCTTCCAGAATACGGGACATAGTCCCACAGTGAACCAGCCACATCCTGTGACGCGATCACAGGGTGAACAGCAATTTCAGTCCTGCATATGTTTTTAAACAATTAATTTGGAAATGATAAATAGAGTACACAGAAGTATCATCTCCCACTTAACCCACAAGACAAAAAAAGCACCTCTACTCTGGCAAGTTCACGGAGCCGCCTGGGCAGGCGCTTGATATTGTGGCTCATCGCCCGCCTTCTCATGTGCCTCGGCAGAGACTGAAACACTAAGGTATTGGAAGACTTCTGCGTAACTGCCTTCAGCATGGCCTTTATTTCAGCCGCACGAGCTCGAACAAAAGGAGAGACTGAAATTAAGAGCACAAACTCATTCAGAACATGCAGTGTGACAGATTATTTATTCAACTCATTTATAGCCCATCTTTCTCATTGAGATTCAGCGTATATTACAGAATTAGAAAACAATGTCATAGAGAGCAGCACAATACCAATAAACAAGGCAAAAGTTTAAAAACCCACCTAAAACTTTCCACTGACTACAATCCTATCTAATGGAATTCTCCTCTGAAAAACACCAGTTCATAAAAGAGTACATTCAAGGTAATGTCAACCAAATTCAAATCTCTTATATTAGGTGGTGGTGACTTATACTTTTTGCCATTTTTAATAGTTCTATGTTTGTTACCTGCCTTGGGTCCCAGTTGTTGATGGAAGACATCACAATACAAGCTGCAATGCTTAGCCTAAATTATTATCCCCCATTGTGAAAATAAACTTGGACATTAATATATGAATATAAAAAGTCATGACAGTTCTAATGAGTTATGGTGTCTCTTTCATTCTTTTTTCCTTGCTTACCAGGAAAGTACAGGCTTGTTAACAGTCACCTGCATGATTGCCTTTGGCAAGAAGAGAACTGCTGCCAGAAAACCAGGCACGGAAGCATTACAGGAATCCTTTCTTTCTTTTAACAGGCCCGAGATCAGTCACACAGCTTGTTCAGGCAGGCTAATACAAGTTGACTGTATCCTGACACATTAGGTGGACTCATTTTATCAGAAGCAGCCTAACAGTTATTTATATACGTATTACATTTTTACCCTGCCCTTCTCTAAGGAGCACAGGGCTCTGCATACACAGATCTCTCCAGTCCTCCATTTTATCTTCACAACAACCCAGAGAAGTAGGCTAGGCTGAGGGAAAGAGTGACTGGCCCAAGGCCACCCAGTGAGTTTCATGGTAAAGGGGATTTGAATCTCAGTCTCTCAACCCCTTGTCCAACACTCCATCCACTGCAACACACTAACTCATTTTATTCCAGTAGACACAGTTTTGTCATTAAAGTCACAATTGTAATTCTAGGAAAACGCTGGCTAAGGAAAACAAAGCAATGAGTTCCCGACTTGCTTTCTGCCAGCAGGAACACACTTGGGAGGGAGGATTTCCATTGATTCTCCCTCCCCAAGTATCTTCCCCACTTAGCACTCCACACTGTTCCTGGGGTCCCCTGAACTCAGGGGGAGAGTAGGCGAGCTACAGCTGAAGAGGGAAGGCTGAAAAGCTCATTTGTGCAAACTGAGGTTTGGATCCAAACTCAAGATATTAGTCTATGAACAGCAGAGGAACATAAAACTCCACTGATCTGCTAAATGTTTCTAACACAATTAATTATATTCTCTTTAAATCCGTCAGCATGAGGACAAGTTTATATTTTTATCCTGCTATAGGCCTCAAGATGTACAGAGACCTTACACATCAGTAGTTTTCCAAAACTGCATTATTGCATAGGAAATGTCACAGTGTATTAGCCTCTATAACCTAGCTTATAGCTTAACATTTAAGTACATGGGTCTAAGAGCAAGGATGAATACTCCTTCATGGATATTTACCTGTTAAATATTTAGGCATTCCATGGGATGTGCTTTGATGAGAGAATCCCCGTGAGGTTTCAGAATGTAATTCTATAAAGTCAAAGAAATTTTTTAAAGAAATGAATGTAAAACAGTGTTCTAAAGTAGCAAACTAAGTACACATGACAAAATATATTAGTAATCCAAATGATGACAGATGGGAATTATCAAGACTCACTTGCCATTGATTAGGCATATAAGAAGTTCAGACCCCTTTGGATCTAAACAGCATTTAAACCACAATAAGTTCTCACAGCACTGTATGAAGACACTACAGGAGAGATTCGTAAGGCAATCCATTTGCAGATACTTAATACAGTCAAGTGTTTGAGCAACGAAGAGACCTAGTGTTAAGCTACAGCCCATATTTACATGGCTTAATAGCTCAGTGACCCTCATCTAGCTGACCCAGGTAGCCCAATCTCAGAAGGTAAACAGGATCAGCCGTTGGTAGTATTACGATGGGACAGCACCAAGGAAGTCCAGGGTTGTTATGCAGAAGGAGGCAATGGGAAACCACCCCTGTTCACCTCTTGCCTTAAAAACCCTACAGGGGTTGTCATAAACCTACTGTGATTTGATGACACTTTCTATCAATAACTCAGTGATGTTCACTCCAAGTTCTACTACTGACATCCACGCAAAATCCTGGAAGACTGTTGCAACAATGAGCTCCATTGAGTAAACCTAAGTAGGATTCTGAGTAGACCTGCTCAGGATCACTCTCAAAATTTAACACACCACTATGCTGATCATAAGTGTTGTCAGTGTGTTAGTACTAGATTACTTACTTAACAGATGGAAATCCCAAACCTACGAGAGGCCACAATCAGTAACAATTTCTGCTGAAGGGAGTAGTGACTCACAAAAGCTCACACCCTGCCACATATTTTGTTAGTCTTTAAGGTGCTACTGGACTCTTGCTCTTTTCTACTGCTACAGACAGATTAATGTGGCTACCCATTTTGATCTAATTTCTGCTCACCATTTACAATTAATATAAGCTGCTCAAAGCCCTTCCAGCATGTTTGTTCAGGAGCAAGGACCAAAATGGGGTTGTTGCTTTAATTCGACCTAAAGATCCCTGCTTTTTGTTGTATCATCACACAACTGCAGCATGAGTGCGTAGTTGACACAAACAGAAAATTATGCTTCCTTGTTCTTTCTGGTCCATGCAGGGTATGCCCAGAAGCAGTACTGCAACAGTACAGAGGCCTGGGGAGCAACTGACCGTTTCTCCAAGCCTCAGTGTATCTGCTAAGCAGCACCTCTAAGGGAGGGAGACCTAGTTCTGGCCTACTATGTATAGGACGTCGTTCATCACTCAGGGTCACTTTACCAGTCACCCTAGTGATTAAATGTGGCATTATTATTTTATAAAAATCTAAAACAGAAAAACTCCAAAGCTATACAAACATTACAGCCAGTAAATTATAATGATTGCCTTGTTTCCTGTGATGGTGAGTTCCTTCACCTCCATTCTGACGCCATATTTCACGGGGACTTGGGCCACCGTCAGAAGGAAAGATCACACTGGCAGGCTGATTTTTCATTTTCTTAGCCCTCTTCTTTTCTTTTGCGTTTGACATTTCTGCAATAAGATGTTACATGTTTATTCACAAACAAACAACAGCCATTAGCTCCAATAGAGTTATTGTCACATACTAACCCCCAGCACCACAGTCACAACTCTAAATGATACCCACAGCTATTTAGTAGCCTAGTTTAAGGAAGTTATGCCTTCAATGACTTCAGAGGTAGAGCTTTAATAATTACCACATTTTGAACCCATTCTGGGAACACCCAAGGAGCTGAGGGCAACATACATGGCTCTCCCTTCCTCATTTTATCCCCCCCTTCATAAAATGTTCAGCTGACAGGGACAGCAATTGGCTCACAACCACCCAGCTATATAGCTAAATGGGAATCAGAGTCCAGGGGGGGAAAGCTCTGAAAGCATTTAATAAAATGTACGAAAAAGGACAACAATTTACCATCATATTATAGCTCCACAACCATTGCAGAAATCTATGGCACCTTTTAGTTAATATAGTACTTGACAACTTTCTCCTGCATTTTTTGCAGCAGCGTCTCATGCTGCAGAGAATGAGTCAGCACCTACTTCCTACCTTGGCTGCAGTTCATCTCCCCTACAGCTGCAGTATCAGCAGATACTGCTCAAAGCTTCAGCTACCTCTCAGGGGCTCTTAAGAGTTAGCCCACTACAACCAAGAACAACTAAGGCAACGTTTTGGATTTCCCGAAGTCATTTAGCAGTAGCATCTCTCATACTTTCTATAAATCTGCACCCCCACAAATTTCCTTTTATTAAATCTTTAAAAATAAGAAAATAAACATGTCTTGTTTAATGTCTGCTCTAACATACTGGGATCCTGTGGGGTTTGGTAACATTCCTTCCAGTCCTTCACAAACATAAACAGCAATAAGCATCTTCTAATTACAGAATTAAAAGAAGAAGAGATTGGATTTATACCCCGCCCTTCACTACCAGAAGGAGTCTCAGAGCAGTTTACAATATCCTTCCCCTTCTCACAACAGACACCCTGTGAGGTAGGTGGGGCCGAGAGAGCTCTGAGAGGACTGCCCATGAGAGCAGCTGCATGTGGAGGACTCAAACCCGGTTCTCCCAGATTAGAGCCCGCACTCCTAACTACTACACAAAACTGGTATAGGACATTAGTACAGGACATAAATGCTTAGAAGAAAAGAAGCATTTTCGCTAACGTTCAAGGGCACCTGATACTCTCTGTGCAATTCAAATGAGGGCGGCACTCTACACACATGCAGAATTATTCTTATTGCAATGAAGCCCCCCTTTCCACCATCACAGACGATTCGCAGAGAGACTGCTCAGCTTCGGAAAGTTGCAGCGTCATGCCTCCCCCAGCGGCACCTTGCCCACCACAACACACAAATCAAATCACGCAGAAATCTCAGACATTTAGATGGGGTGGCGGCGGCAAATATATGCTCCCTATAGTCAATCAAAAGCCTAGTGGAGGCCTAGTCTCCTTGATACCTAGGGCTGCTGGTTTGGGGAGGGTTAGGACCATTAGAGGCCACCTTCCAAAGCAGCCATTTTTTCCAGGGCAACTGACCTCCCTAGTCCGGGGATCAGTTGCAATTCCAATTCTCCTGGCCCCACCTGGAAATTGGCAATCCTATACCCGTAACCATCCATCAATCCATCCAACCCGCTGTACCCTACCCTTTCCTTAGCTTAAGCAAAACTTTGTGCCACTGCACTCGAGCCTACCTGCAGCCGTCTGAACCCGGCGTCCCCGACACTTCCAGCCAAACCTCAGGCAGCCACCAGCTCCGCTCCTTATCCCCGCAGCGCTTTTTTCACAAACCAACCACGTTGCATCCACTTCCGCCAAGACCTGCCACGCATGCGCACTCTCTCTCCATCAGGTAGGGCGTCTCTGGTCCCTTGTACAGAACCACTTAAAACTACATGTCCCATAATCCTTCGCTGGAAAGGGACGGTTGCATGGAAGAGGGAGGAGACCTTCGCAAAGAGGAGCAGGGAAGCTACGGGCGGGTTTTTTGTTTGAATGGCTCGGGGGCGGGGCGTGATTGGTCGGGGAGAGGCGGGGCTGGAGCAATGCCGGGGGAGCTGCTGCGAGTGTTTCTGCGCACGGGGTGCAAAGTTCAGAGAAACACAAAAGCGGCTCAGTCTTCGCTGGACCCCCGACGAAGAGGAGCAGCAGCAGGGATGGCCACGTTAGTTAAGAAGGTCATCCATACCGCTAAGGCTCCGGCGGCCGTGGGCCCCTATAGGTATATTATGATTGTTGTTTGCTTAATTTGAATCTCACTCTGTCCCCCATTGGTGGTCCAAAGGGTTATAAAAACCCCTTCTTCATTTTATTTTCACAACAGCCCTGTGGGATAGGTTAGTGTGACTGGCGCAAAGTCGCCCAGCGAACTTTCATGGCAGAGAGAGGATTCGAACCTGGCCCTCGCGGGTTCCAGTCCGACACTCTTACCGCTATGCATTGTTGTGGTATGAGAAAGGATTGGTTTTTTTTTTTTTTTAAGGAAAATGGGAGTGAGGTGTATGATGGGAGTTGGTTATCATGGGAGAAAATGGGACTGGGGGACAGTTTAGAAGAGTCTGTAATGATTTTTTGCTTTCTCTTTTTATATCTCTTCTATGGAGTATTCTCCCAGGAGTTCAGATTGGCGTACATGTCTCTCTTCCAACACACTTTATTCTTGCAACAGCCTTGTGAGGTAGGATGGGCTGAGAGAGGAAGGGACTGCTTCAGGCCCATCGCTAATGCGGGGCCCATGGGGCTGAGGTCCCCTCCCCAGCCAGTTTGATGTAGCGGTTAAGTGCATGGATTCTAATCTAGGAGAACCGGGTTTGATTCCCCACTCCTCCACTTGCAGTTGTTGGATGACCTTGGGCAAGCCATATTTCTGTCAGAGCTGTTCTCAAAAGAGCTCTCTCAGCCCCACCTACTTCACAGGGGGTCTGTTGTGGGGAGGGGAAGGGAAAGGAAAGGAGTTTGTAAGCTGCTCTGAGACTCTTGAGTGAAGGGCAGGTGGGTATAAATCCAATCTCTTCTAGTGTTTCTTCCAGGCCCCCTCTCTCCCAGGCTTGCACACAAAAGCTTACACCGTCAATAAAATTGGATGTCTTTAAGGTGCCATTGAATTCAAACTTTGTTCTAGGGATAGGTAGTAGAACACTCCTGTGCCAGATTTGGTTCAAAACTGGCCATAGCAAATTGAGCTGTTTTCAAGTGCTTTTTATACTGGGCAAATTCTACACCTGAACACTATTGTGTTCCCAGTGACATTATGGGACTGTTATGGGATTCAGTTGCCTTCCTCAACCCCTCTGTAGGCCTCTCATCCCCATCCTGGAAATACCCATTTAGTGCTGCTTCTTTTCTACTTCCTGACCTGGCAGGGGCAAAAGCAGCAGCAGCAGCAAATCCTTCCTAGACACCTCTCTACTCTGTCATCCCTTGCATCAGGACATTGGGTTATGTAGTTTCCAGGTGACTGATATCCATGTGAAGGATGATGGGGCATCCTGGAAAGGCTATGCTTCTCAGGTACCTGCATGGCTTCCATAGCTCCTTAAACGGCTTTTCAGTTGAAGCCAAGGGGAAAGAGAGAGGCCCTCTCTCCTTGGCATCTCTAGGTGGGTGGGAGGGAGCAGTTCTATGGTGACATCGAGTTATATTGTTTACCAGGAAATTACTGTCTTCAACAACATCATTAGCCTAGGCTGTTCACCAATGTGCACTTTGTGGGATATGCCACACTCAAGTAAGAAGTGAAACACGATTTGTCTAACACTGGAATCATAGAAAAGATCACTTGAAAAACTGTCTTCGAAGGCAGTGGAAGCCATCTGATTGCAAAGTGGAAATGTTTAAGGATAAGGTTATAAGGGGTAAAAGCAGGGAGAACAGTGGGTATGTGCCAGTTAAAGATTAATATTTCTTGCGCTTATGAAAAGACAGATTCAACCAAATATGATCATCAGCTGAAGAGATACACATCTGTTGGCTTCAGTTAGCAATTTCTTTTAATTAATTACTCTGGTTTTCAATATTCTGCTGTGGATAAGCATCATAGCACGGTTTCCCTTGACTGTGCTGGTCATTAAGTCTGCTTGAAAGTATGCCCAGTTTTAACTAAATGTATCTTTAATTGTCTGCTGCTCAGAATTAATTGTTCGCACGTCATCTCTAGAAGACACAAAAATCTGTTGAGCTGGCACATGATGGAATGCAGAAGGAGGCTCTGCAGAAATGTTGCAAGGATATGCACGGCTTAATTTTCCAGAATAACTATTTTAATTGGCATGCTTGCTTGTCTAGGTGTGTGTGAGGGGGTTATGCACTTGGTATAAGAACTGCCATGATAGCTCAGAGTAAAGATCTAGCATTCTTTAATGCCACAACCGTATTATTTTTGCCACCATTGGGTTTTGCACCACATACAATCCATCTTATATTGGGTCCCTAAAGGTCTTCATTTCAGTGAATTTCCACTGCTCTGGCTGCTAAAGCTGTCAGTTACTGTGATAATGTGGTTGTCTGAACCCAAATGTTGATATAGTTGGTATGTCGAGTAAGGCAGTAAGTAGAGCAGCATTCAGGAAGGCAAGAAGAGTTGCATCCTTGACTTCAACAGAATCAGAAAGGTGTAGCTTTGAGCCTTGGAGATCCAAGCTGTGCCTTTCCTCATGCAGGTTCCTGCCTAGAGGCAGTGTCCATTTGCACCAAGTTAGGATGTGCGTAGCTCCATTCACCCATAAAAAATAACCCTAATGGGGTTTGGGGATTCCAGGCAGGGACCTGGACCCCTAAATTCAAATTTCAAGGTCGCCATAAAATTCTTTGACCTAGTACCCAATAGCAAATTACAAGGAGGTTTACATTAGTCATATTAGTCAATGATGTATGTCATGGAAATTACTAAGATCTGTTTTTTTCTTCTTCTTTTTTTACAATTAGCAATTAAATATATTACGACATATGCGTCTTAATTGGTTTGGAGAAAGTGCTGAAACTGCTAACCTTGATTTGATTAACTGCACCTTGTTCACCTGTTTTGACACTGAAAGCTTGGAGCTTTTTGCTTATGGCCAAATTACACATTCCATTCCATTACTTTCTCTTGCTTAAAAAAAAAACCACTGTCTTGAATGGTGCACCTGTAGGGAGGGGCTGATTAACCATCCCCCCCCCCCTGGATTGCTAAATGAACATATTGTAATTTCTCAAGGCTGGAAACATTGCCCACTCATGCACTGGGGATAGAAATTTTTACAAAATTTTACAAAATGCTGGAAGTGAGCTGAACAGTGCCCAATGGTAAAACTCTTTCTCTCTCTCTTTTGGTACTGTACAATTGCATCTTAGCCAAGCAGTGTTGGTAGACCGGACCATGTATATAGCAGGGCAGATTGGCATGGATCCTTCAAGTGGGCAACTTGTACCTGGAGGAGTAAAAGAACAAACTAAACAGGTAAGATGTGACTTCATTGATTCTAATGGTCAGTCTGGTGCCATGATCCATGCTGCATGCTCTAAAGGCATGTCCACAAGGCTCCATTTTAACAGATCAGGCGGACTAGCACATCAAGCTCCTGCTGGAACACGGGTAGCTGCAACAACTTTTTCCCCACTGAATCACATAGCTACCAGGGAACATTGTGGACATGAGTGCATTCTCCAGAGCTACTCTTAGGGAAGAGGCCTCTTTTGGGACAATTTCTGCACCCTCAGTTGTGTGCTACAGAACTGAGCAAGAACACAGCAAGCTTGTCATATCGATGTGCCCTAAGGGGTCAAATCAACTAGAAGAGCCGCTGAAAAGTTTCCCTTCATTGTCCCTTGCATGCTTGGGAACCCAGAGGAAGGGGATATAAGGATGAAATAAAAGAAACCTGATTGGTTATGACTAGCGTGTCCAATAGATTTCAATGAACTTTCAGGACAACTTTCTGTGACTGGAGGGGAGGTATCACAATATTTGTTCTGTTATTCATTTTATTGTGTCTGGGTTTTTAATAGGTCCTTACCTGGGGTGTTTCGTCAACATATGGTTTGCTGATAAGAAGAAATACAAATAATTGAAACACCTTTGTGTTTTTTACCATTAGGCACTTAAAAATATGGGGGAAATTCTGAAAGCGGCATACTGTGACTATGACAACGGTGAGTTAACTTACACCACCAAAGTGAGTTACTTTGGGGAGAACTTATTTTTCATATTTGGAGAGGAAGAGAAAGTATTGTTCTTACCTTGGTTGCCTGCAGTTCGTATGTGATCCCAAGTGTTCCAGGGCCCATGTTGTTTTTTGTCACACACAAGTGGGCATCTTTAATTTGCAGCTCTTCTTTTTGAGCAAACCATCTTCCCTGTCCTGTCAGACTCCTGTTCTGTGGGTGAAAGATTTTTGAAGATCTGCAGTTCTTCACCCTCTTCTTTTTGGATAGATACCTTGAGTCGTCATATAGGTTTCTAACAGTGCAGTCCTAAACATAATCACACCATTCTAAGTATATTGGGTTTTGAAAGGTGTAACTATGCTTAGGATAGCCTTGTAAATTAATGCATTCTGGCACTGAGATTAACCATCAGTAGCTATTGTTTAGTACTAATTTGTTGAGTGACACAAGAGAACATATTATTCTTGCACCAGGGAAACCATAGTCAAAACAGATATCTTTCTAGACAGTGAAGAAAACCATAAGGATATCTGTCTTTCTCAGGACTGGTGCTGATTTCTCCCTCTCAGGCTCTGCTGTTTCATCTGTATGTGGAATGTAGGTGGTGAACTGGATTTGTAAACAGTGAGTTCAAAAATAAGGGTTCCTAAAACAGAGGTTGGATTCTAGGATACCTGTGAAATGAGCTGCTGAAATGTCATCAGTTGATAATGCCTGGAAAAGGAATACTGGTATGGAGTACTGCAGGAGCACTTGAAGCCTGTTGCATAGAGTCTGTACAGTAGGGGTTCCAGATGGTGAACTAGGTTCCAGAGTGCTGGTGATGTCAATCAATATAGGGAGGAGAAAAAAACCTCTGGGTTTCTTGGGCTGTTTGTGGACTGCTAAATCAGGGGTCCTCAAACATTAGGTTCCTCAGTTTGTTGCAATACATTTTGGGCTAATAAAACAAGAGATGAAGTTTTGTGTACAGTTCAGGTAAACAAGATGCACCATATACACAGAAGAATCACACAGGTGTGGCGAAAAAAACAAGAATGACATAGCTAGCCAGCAATCCATGTTTCTTTAAAACTTGTGGCCAGAGAGCCAGTGTTGTGTAGTATAGTGGTTAAAAGCTGCGGACTCTGATCCGGGCTTGACTCCCCACTCTTCTTCCACATGAAGCCTGCTGGGTGACCTTGAACCAGTCACAGTTCTCTCAGAACTCTCAGCCCCACCTACTCACCTAATTTGGTGGGGGGAGGAAAGGAAGTCAATTACAAGCTGCTTTGAGGCTCCTTAGGGCAGAGAAAAGCAGGGTATAAAACCCAGCTCTTCTTCTTCTGTTACACTGATAAATATAAATCATTGTGCATCTTGGTATGCCTGACACTGCTGAACGGTTGTCATGATGCTCTGTCACTTGGAACACCTTTTGTAACACTGTTTCCTGACTTGTAGTGGTGAAGACAACTGTTCTGATGGCTGACATGAAGGACTTTGATGATATGAGTGAAGTATACAAGCAGTGTAAGTACTACTTGTACTGTCTAATGCCTAAAGACCACCAGCTTTGGGTAAAGCCCTGTATAAAATGAAACATTGTGAGATGAAACGAAGGTGGAGGTTAACCCTTCTCATGCTGCTTGCTTGAGCACACCCAAGGACATAAGACCTGAGTTGCTGTCAGCTCCTGTGGTGGTGGAGGGAAACACACACAATATGAGGGCGTCTCTTTTTCCCTGGCAGCTTTGTGGAGGAGGGGATAGATTTCCTGCAGGGTGGGAGAGGGAGGAAGGACTAAGTCCTTCCTTTCCCTGTTACAGATCCCTTCCCAAATGTATGGCTGTTCATGACATACAAAAACATATGTTGTGAATAGCCATGTAGTATCTAAGCCATCTGTAACAGTGGATTTGTGTGGTTACTGCTACTTATTCTTCTTGGTTTCTGAAATTTTAGGGTACAGACTATGATAGGTCTCTTTAAAGGAGGTTTTTTTCATCTGAACACAGTGGATGGAAAGGTAGTTTTTAAATAAAACCTGCAATCCTCATAGTTTTCAATCCAGCATTTTTTGCCATCATGATGACCCGTGTTCTGTCTACATTCTGTATTTCAAAAAAAAGAGTCACCATTCATAGGCTCTTTTCCTGCTGCCATCTGTGCTGAACTGTGCAAGGTGCATGAATTACCCAAATTAAAATAATAACTTATGTTTAATGATTTTGTTCCAACTAGCCATGGAATGAGTACTGTGTGGTATTAAACATTTAACTATACAAAGAAAGGCGTAAGAGTTTGGGGGGGCTTTTCACTTTAGAAAAAAAAGATAACTAAGGGTGACATAACAGAAGTTTATAAAACTATAGCTGGTCTGGAGAAAGCATATTGGAGAAAGCATCCCCCCCAAAAAAAATCTCTTTAGTAATTCTAGAACTTTAGCTAGTAAAATTAAGTGGATTCAGTACATACAAAAGAGCTTCACACAAATTTGTGGAATTGACTAACATAAAGCACAGTGATGCCCTGACTTGGATTGGCCAGGCTAGCCTGATCTGGTCAGATCTCAGAAGCTAAGTAGGGTTGGACCTGGCTAGTATTTGGATGGGAGACCATCAAGGAAGTCCAGGGTTGCTACGCAGAGGCAGGCAATGGCAAACCACCTCTTTTAGTCTCTTGCCTTGAAAACCCGTCGTAAGCAGTGGCTAGAGAGGTTCCCTAAAGACTGCCACCACACTGGTAGGGGTCTCCTCGGGAGGGCCCAGAGCACACACCCTGCCCCTTTATACACTCTTTTCCAACAGGTTTCCCCTTATAAGTGACGGAATGAGGTGTGAGGACCCAGGCAGAGTAACAAACTGTTTTTATTAAATCCAGTAATCCAATAATGTGTAGGAAAAATGAGTACAGTAAAGGTAGGTGAACTCACAAAATAAGAAACCCTAACGCATAAGGGTGGCCAAACTGCAGCTCGGGAGCCACATGTGGCTCTTTCACACAGTCTAATTTAATGTTAACAAAAAGAAAATTTGCATATCTTTCAATAAAAATGTGTGTGTGAGAGATATTTGTTCATGTCTTGCAGCTCTCAAACATCTGACATTTATTCTGTGGCTGTTACGTTAAGCAAGTTTGGCCACCCTTGGACTATACTGTCCTAGCCTGGACCTAGACTATTTCATGCTATATATTTTGAGAGGGGGAAAACCTCACCTTGTCAGGAAGCATTTCATCATTCCAGTGTGGTGTAATGGCTAATGTCAGAGTAGGATCTGGGAGACCCAGATTCATATCCCTACTATCCCACGGAAGCCTACTGAGTGACCTTGGATTGATCACAACCTCTCTGATTAACCTACCTCACAAAATTGTTGGGAGGATAAAGTTGAAGAGAGAACAAATGGGTCCTGATTTGGGAGAAACATGGGGCATAAGTGAAATAAAACATTTTCTATCAGAAAAATTGCAAAGTCCTTAGGACAATGGATTTTTTCTGAATTATTCTGAGTTCTTAGACCTGTAGCTTGAGGTAGCGGCAGAAGAAGGCTGTTGTCTTTATGTTTGGCTTGTGGGTTTTCTGGAGCTAACTGGTCGGCCATGGAAGGATACAAGATGCTGGATTAGATGGATCCTTGGTCTGATCTAACAGGGTTGCTCTTATGCCTCAGACTACTGAAAGTCTCTGTAGGTTGTGAAATTTCCCTTGACAAGGCCACACACTCATATGCCTAATTCCTTAAGGCCTAGAAGTGTGCTGTGTAAAAAACTGAAGCTCCTGTTCTCAGAATTGAATTCTTTTGTTAGATAATGTGACTGCAGAACACATCTAGACTTACACTTTGTTTAATGGGTCTTTTCTAACTGCTTTTGCCACAGCCTAACAAGTTATTTTGTGATGAAGTGATTTAATATAATCTAAATATCCATTCAATTATGTTTTCTACATATAGTTTTCAAGGGTGACTTCCCAGCCAGAGCAGCTTACCAAGTTGCAGCTCTACCAAAAGTAAGTATTACATTTTAATAACACTGGATCAACTAATTTCTTGGATGGAAAAGCTTTTCTACGTAGATACGGAAAATTCGCAGTGCAATCCTATGCATATCTACAAGAACCTAAGACCACTAATTTGAGTTGGCTTAAACAGGAGTAACTCTGTAGGGATTTCACTGTAAAAGATCTTGCAACATTGACTAAGACTGTTGGCTTCTACAGAGTATCCAATTACATTTAAATGTCAGCTTCTAAATTATATGTATATACAACTGCATCTACTCCTTTGGGTTCGTGATTAGTGGCAAAAGAGAAGCAGTACAGAACTCCACTAGACCTTATTAGGTAAGTGGTAGATTTAGTATCAGAATTCCTACTGTAATGTTGTGTTGTTGTGATGGGAAGAGAGCCCTAGAAATACCCATAGGTAACATTGCACTCTGTATGGCCCAACAGCCTGTTCCAGTGACCTGCTGCAGCCATGATAACACATTCTAATCTTTTCATTTAAATGGAGGAAGATTTTCTACCTGCCACTGCCTTTAACAGGCATGGAAATGGGAACTCCCATTTGTTGTTCAAGGTGCACGTGATACTCCTTTTCTCTTCTGCTGTTCTTCTTATATGCATGGAGTGTCTTTTATGGATGTACCTCAAATGCCGCTCTTCTCCCCTCCCCACCCCACAGACTGGTTTAGAGCTTACCATTTGATTCTGCTGACTGTAATGCCTGAGAGATGTCATGGTGCAGTGGTTAAGGATTCAACCTTGACCAGAGGAAAAAAGAGTTCAGGTTCATTCTGCTATTGGGGAAGACACAGAGCATTGCCCACATCACAGTACTGCTGTGGAAACAAAATAAAATGTGGAAAGCACTTTCTAATGTACGTATCTGGCATCTTCCTTGCAGGGGGCACGTGTTGAGATTGAAGCTGTGGCCATCAGTGGACCACTCTGCGATGCCAAGCATGACACTAAAGGCAACCTTTAACCCAGTGGTTTGGTTTTGATTAAACTTGTTTAGTCATGGAACTGGTCATCTATTCCACTCAGATCCTACATGAGTTGTTCTGAATAGAGGGAGTGAATTCCACTCCACTCCCTGCTGCTATTATGTCCTATTAAGGCTCTAGGCTGATGCACACTTTGGTAGGAATGACACTTATTGTAGAACTTTAATGTCACAAGCTGTTGAAGAACGTTTTATTGCTTCAAATAGTATTTTAATGGATCGGCACTAGTGATTTATCCAGATACTGTGAATAGGATTTTGATGTAATTAATACAGAAAAGAGGCAAGCTGGAATTAGATATTACACTACATAATCAAACCTTTAGAAGGAAAAAAAATGAATGTTACACTACAATTACAGAAGCACAGAGCTAAGTATTGGTAGACTTAATATTACCAATTAACCTAATAAGCTTACCTCTATCTACTAGACAAAGTAGTGTTCAAACATGCAAAGATTTTTTTAATTCATGTTTTCAAATCTCTAACATGCTATAATTAGTCCGGATTTATGTATTTTTGATGAGATTTTAATAAACCAGCGTTATATAAAATGTTATTTGAGTCTTAATTAGGGGTGGGCACAGACTGGACCATGGACTGGGGCCTGGTTTATGGTCCATTTGCCCAGTCCTTGTTTTAGCATTTTCAGTGGACTGCCCAAAGATGGTGGTCTATTTGGTCCATTTGAGCAGTCCGTGGGCCAGACAACCCGGCGCCAAGGAATTCTCAAGGTGATGTTCTTCTACAGCCCTGGAAATGCCAATGCTGGTTCTCCATAGCTTGACAGGCAGCTCTGGCTGCCAATAAGAGAGCGCCCATTCTGGTCTATGGGAGCAGACTGCATATATACCCTCAGTGTGACACAGCTGGTTTCACTTTTCAGCAGGCAGTGGTAGGATTATGACTGAGAGAGAAGAAGATTATCAGAGGCAGAGGAAAGGAGTGAACTCTTGGGTTGGGGAGGAGTGGGCTCAGGGTTCTGAGTCACCACCTGCCTCCTGCCCACATCAGAGCAGCAGGGCAAAGCAATGGGGCTCCTCAGAGTGCCCCCACTCCAGTTGGGTGGGGGGTTTGGAAACTGTCCCTGGCTGGGGTGGGGTTGAGCGTGGTCTTGGGGATCTGAGCCACCCACTGTCCCCCTGCTCACATCAGGATGGAGGGCAAAGCTACTGGGCCCCTTGGCCAAGGACCCACTCCACCTGAGTGGGATCTTAGGACACTGACCCCAGCTGGGGTGGTGTTGTATGTGAAGTCAGGCTCTGAGCCACCACCTGTCCTCCTGCCTGCAGCGGGGCAAAGCAACTAGGGCTCCTCAGGGAGTGTTCCCATTCCAGCTAGGTGGAAGGTTTTGACACCTGTCTCCATCTGAGGTGGTGCTGGGCACAGGGCCACCACCTGTCCTCCTGCCCACGTCAGAAGTAGTAGTGAAGATATCGGATTTATACCCTGCCCTTCACTCGGAGTCTCAGACTGGCTTACAACCTTCTGCCCTTCTTCTCCCCACAACAGACACCCTGTGAGATAGGTGGGGCTGAGAGAGCTCTGACTGAGAACAGCTCTGAGAGAACTATGGCTTACCCAAGGTCACCCAGCAGCTGCATGTGGAGGATTGGGGAATCAAACCAGGTTCTCTCAGATTAGAGTCCGCATTCCTAACCATGACACCAAACTGGCTCTTTCCCTAGGGCAGCAGGGCAAAGCTCCTGGGGCTGAGGACCCATATAATCCTGCCCAATTGTGAACAAAGAGACAGCACATAGTAATTCAATTGTGAATAAAGAGACAGCACATAGTACACCTTTCTGTGTGATGAAGATGGGGGCCAAGGGAAACATCCAGCTCCTCCACATCTCAAGTTGCTCCCGCCTCTGGTCAACCCCCCCCCCCAGTATTCCCACTTGCTCCATTGTGGTGTGCCAGTTTCAAGGGGGAACTCTGGCAGCATTTCCAAACCCTCCAGAGTGACCCCTGTGCAGCAGAGTGCTGGTTCTGCCCCACCCAGGTGCAGAGGGGCTTGTATCCGCACCACTTACCGTCCTCCGCAGGCACCTGCAGAGGCACCACCCAAATCTGTTGCCTCTGTAGCAAGGAGTGGTGAAGGTGGCACCAGTAGGGTGAAGAGGAGGCCTGCTCAGCAGGGAGGGGAGAAGGAGTCCACTGCAAGGGGGTGCTGGGGGTGGGAGTGGGCCCTGAAGGCAGCCCAACGCTTCAAGAGGTCATTCCCATGGAGGTGGTGGCTATCCCGAGCAAGAGGGCTAGGGGGAAGGCCCAGGAAGCAATCACTCATGCCATCAGTGAGATGATTGTCCTGGTGGGACCCCTTGTGTTGAAGCAGGTGGGCTTTTGCTGGCTGCTGCACTGTTTTGCACCCTAGTATACTATCCCCTTGCAGAAGACTTTCACCCAGTGAGTTGTGCCCTTCATGTATCGCTCTGTGGTGCAGATGGTCAACACGGAGTTGTCCAGAGTGTGAGGGCAGACTGTGCACTTTACAGAAGACCTGTGGAGCAGCCATCAGCGTGGCTACTTCTCCCTCACAGCCCACTGGAGACAACCAGAGGACCTCCGGACTGCCAGGGGAAGACCAGTGCTCCCGGAGGAGGTGACAGTCCTGCTGCCGGGCTACAAAGTGGTTCTGATCCATGCCCAGGGGATGGATGAAGACCATATGGTAAAAAACATTGCCAATAAAGTCCAATCTAGTCTAAGGGAGCTGGTGGACCCCAAACATGCTGGTGGCAGTGAACCATGCGTACCTCGGGAGCATTGTCTGCAAGGCACACACCCTGCAGTTGGTGATGAGGGATGCTCTTGGGCTGGGGAGCACCATCAAGCCCACCTGGGGATGCAAGAATTGCTGGATGCTGGACACCTGCCAACGCCTGGCTGCACGAGAGGCTGCACAAGAGGCAGGCGGAGAAAGGGGAGCCCAAACACTGGCTAGTGCAGGACGTGCCCACCCACTGGAACTCCACCTACATGATGATTGAGCATCTAGCAGAGCAGAAGAGCGTGGTGCAGGACATCACCTTGTCCATCCCTGTCCTGCATGGGGGAAAGATCAGCATGAGTTCAAATGACTGCTGGCTGATCCTTTCTGAAATGGTGTGTTTCCTGAAGCCTTTCCAGGACACCACTGATATCCTCTGCTCCCATAAGACCAGCCTGGGTCAAGCCATCCCACTGATCCATGGGCTGGACTGGGTTCTGGCCTCCACACTGGAGCAGGGGGCAGCTCTTGTCCCGAGGCCCAGGGCCTTGGCGGAGAGATTGAAGGCAGGCATGGCCAGCCGGTTGCATTCTCTCTGCAAAGAAGAGTTGTATAGGATGGCCTGCATTTGTGACCCCCAGCAATGGAAAAACAACCTCCAGAGATGGGTACGGAGGTTGTAGGCCAGCCGAAGTGGCCAGGGTGGACAGGATGGAAGTGCTTGGGGGGAAGAGGAGGAGGGAGAGGAGGACAGCACCTCAGCCCCCAAGAGCCCAATTGGGAAGAAGAAGAAGAGGAGGAGACTGGATTTACACCCTGCCCTTCACTACCCAAAGGAATCTCAGAGCAGCTTACAATCTCCTTCCCCTCCCCACAACAGACACCCTGTGTGGTAGGTGGGGCTGAGAGAGCTCTGAGAGAACTGCTCATTAGAGAACGGCTCTGAAACAGCTATGTCTGCTTTCCAATATCAACCTTTCAAGAATATAAAAATCCACAATGGCGGTTTTCAGGTTGTACTGCATTGGGGTGGTTGTTTTTTTCTTCTTCTGTAGCTATGCTTCACTGAGATAATGAAGTAATTTCAGGTTACTTGCCATTTGGAAGACTGTTTAAGTAACATATCTGATGGGTTATATAAACAGTTCTTTTAAGCTAACCGATTTCTTTTAAGTTCTTTTAAACCAACCCAGAAACGAATTCTTTTAAACCAAACGAGTTCTTTTAAAGAGCTCTTTTTAAACCAACTCGTAAGTACTGGTGAAAACTGCCCTCCAGTGCAAGGATCATTCCTTTAATTCAAGAGGCTCTCGAGCCAGACAGCAACATACATGTTACATTAAGTGTTTTGTTCATTTACGATGCAGTGCAATCAGACTATAATGCAAGTCAATATATTTAGCCTCCAATTTCTACCATTTAATGTCAACCTGGAAGTAGTTTAGAAGAGTCCTGGCTCAGTGTTAGACCACATACTTTGCCTGCAGAAGGCTGTGCATCCAATTCCTCTTTCAGGGAAAAAGGCTAGAAAAGTCCTTTCTCTGCACAAAACCCTTAGAATTGCTGGCAATCAAGTAGACAATACTGAAACAGATGACCTGATAACTCAGTACATAGGTGAGCAAATATAATATATGCATACTGTTGACAATTCCCTCACCCAATACTAAGGCATTTGGGTGAAGGAAGAAAAATAATGTATTTTACATTAAACTTGCAGTTCTAAATATAGGAGGAGGTTGGGTAAAGACCTGATTATTACCAAGACCATGTCTTCCAAGCAGTACTTGTCTCTAGATGTGTCTGTGACATGCTCTATGCACAGCCTGAAAATCAATCCTTATCTAGAGACTTCTTGTGTGTGTTAAGTGCCCTCAAGTTGCTTCCGACCCTAAGAATTAATGACCTCCAAAGCATCCTATCTGTTAATGTCTTGGGTTGTGCAAACTGAGGGCCAAGGTTTCCTTGAATGAGTTAATCTGTCTAGAAACTAATTTACTTAAAAATTAGGATTTTTCTAAGAGGCCACAAGAAGAGTTGGATTTATACCCCACCCTTTACAAGGAGTCTCAGAGCAGCTTACAATCCCCTTCCTCTCCCCACAAGAGACACCCTGTGAGGTAGGTGAGGCTGGGAGAGCTCTGAGAGAACTGTGACTCACCCAAGGTCACCCAGCTGGCTGCATAGAGGAATGAGTAATTAAACCTGGTTCTCCAGATTAGAGTCTACTGTTCTTAACCACTATACCAAGCTAGCATTTTTTGACCAGAAAGCTTTTTATTACAATGGCCAGTTGACTACCCTATCACTACAACTTAATGGACATCAAACTTGCACATACAGTTTAAAGGCAATGGATATTTTCTTCAAGAGATTCACCAGCACTGCCACCTCCCACATGGATAAACTATGTTCATTTACAGTTCTGTGTATTGGCTGATTATTGTTATATCCATTAAGAATTATTATTATGATTTTGTTTTGGACCTCTGAATATTTAAAACAAAGTAGTATTTGGTATGTATAGTCACCATGCTTTCAGACAAGGAAACAAGCAATCTGACAAACAGCATAGCATGAAGTGTTGTGTAGAAATTACCGATCTTTTCAACTGGCTGGTTCTCAAATTATCACAAAAGATTCCAAAAGCAATAACCCAGCCAATAGCGTGTTTAGATAGCTTCAATGACAACATAAGCACACAAGTTCCATCCATTGCAGCACTTTATTTCAGCGTTTAAGATCAGGGTGTCAGCTTGCAAAATGGAGAATGCTGCAGAAGGCTCAAAAACAAACCATATTAAACATATGATTGTTGATCAATGCATATCTAACATGTGTCCAACATAGTACATCACTGCCCTGGATTAAAAGGTTCCTGCTCCAGACCCAATATGGAGATGATCAACTCTCCTTCAGTTTACAGGCTTCTTCAAGCCATGCAACCAGTAAAGTCACACGGTGAACAGCCCTGTTTTTTAAAAGGATGTGAAACTGCCTGCTATCATTTACAGTATGCAATTTAAGACTTAAATATAAGGAAACTAATTGAAGGATCTTCTTTTCATACTGTCACTTAGCTTTCTAACAGTTGAGCAAATAGAATCCGCAAGTATATGTGGAGGGAAAACCTAGTCTACAAAGTGTCCCAGAAAGGCACACTTACCGCACACAAAGAGCAGCTTAATTTTATTTGGCTGCAATAAGAATCTTACATTACATGTGTGCTTTTATTAAAATATATTATTTTTTAAAAAAGCATTATCACCGCATTATAATAGTGACCAAGCATGTTTAATTGCTGTGCTATATAAATCATTTCTCTCTTTTTTAAAATGTACAGAAGTGTTGAAGATTTTAAGAACTGTTGAGGATGGCTATTTCTTCCCATTTTCAAAATTGATGCATCTGCCCAAATTACACTAGAGAAGCAATATTAAGCTCCAACTACTGTAAACATGTATGAATAATTGAAGCTTCACACAATAATTGTTCTAGTACAGTAAACAGATTGTGACTGTAAGATCACATCAGAATCCAAGTAATTTATCCCAGTATAGAACACTGGGGACTGGGGGAATTCATATGATTTTAAAATGCATGCAACCTCTTCTGTAATTATTCACCTATTTTAGTTAAACTATTGCATTGCAACATACAGTTCTACTCATATGAAATTTACAGAAGGCACTATACGGCAAACCTATGAAGGTTTAACATTGCAATTCCTCAGTGGTGTCTTGGCAACTTGACTTCCCAAAATAAAATCCTTTCTCCTCTACTGCTTGAGTTCTCATGGCAAGTCCGTAAAAGCTTTTATAAAATCCAGATTTTTCTCAAATAGGAGTAATAGTTACTTGAGTACCTAAACAAAGATGAAGTCCATGCAGAAACCATGATTCACTCTTCATTATTAGTAGCTTCTGTAATATTAAAAGAAATCAATAAGGACTTTTGTATAACACAGTTCAGGAACAGATCTTTGAAATTTATTTATTTATTTATTTTTATTTTATCAGACTTCTACCCCACCCTTGAACTGTAAGAAACTGTTGCCTGTTCCAGTATTTTTGCATTATGTCCAAACAGTGTCATTGACACAATAAGCTTATCCAAATAAACCAATTAATTGGAAGAACAAGGTCACAACCAGAAAGTGCAGTTCTTTCTTAATCAGACACTTCATTGTATTTCAAAAAACCAAGCACTGACAGAGATTTCTAACATTATAACATCAGAGAAGGCAATTCTGAAGTACTTTATAAATAAGAAAATACAAACACAAACTAGTTTTTGAACAGAACCAAGTCTTGTGAAAGGAGTTTTCCTCTGCAAGGCAAAAAGAAAACTTTCCTCTTACACTCTGTTTAAGCATTCAAAACCGATGTACCCTATAGAGGGAATCAGGAATTCACCCAGCAGGTATGATTCCATTAGCCATGTGCAATTTTGAGTGTCTTAACAGGGCTGTGGTTGATTCAGTAGCTTTCAGGTGAGGTGACTCACACCTAGAGCTAGTCTACGTAAACTGTTATCCATAAATTGAGACTTTTGCGTTCATAGTTGTAAGAGTAATCCACTGGGAGAGTGTAAGCTTCAACAAAAACACGGCCCTGGATTAAAAGAATACCCACAAAATAATGATTTGAACACTCTAAACTGAGCATTCTCCTGCTATTTGGGGTTTAATCCCAGATACTACTTTCCAATAAAGTTAAGATGAGCCTTCAGTTTCACAGAAAGGAAATATCCCCCCTCAAGTGTGAGTGACGGAAATTAAAGAACTGTGCTGTGGCTGTAATTTTAGATCTTGCATGAATGATGAACCCTTTTGCTCTCCTTTTCATCTGTTCTTTTTGTCCCTCATCAGCCTGCACTTTGCTTTGTCCTCCGTACAGCCAAGAAAATGAGCTCCCAAACATCTACCCATATCAGAGTCCTCACTGCCAAAGTGAGATGCCAACAAAAGAAGCAGAGTAGGGGTGGGGGGGGAATCCCAAATCCTCTGCAGTAATAAAATATGTTTGGCAAACAGTAACTATGGGATTAAACATGTTTAATTAAGCTTCTTATTTTCCAAGGCTACATCCTTAAAAACATATTTTGCAGCAGGCTTATCTACTATAGGGAACTTAGGAACAAACTAGGTGCAAAGAGCAGCAGCAACAGAGCAGTGTTTAAGCCTGGATCACTCCAATCATGCAGAAGGGGGAGCACAGACAGCTGGGCTCCCATACAAGGACAAAGGGTGCAGCCAGTATCTCTACCACTCACCCCCCACACCTTTTTTGCCGTGCAAATCTGATCTACCCCCCCTCCCCGAGTACAAGTTGGGACAGTCTGCTGCTGTAACACCTAGTTTTGGCCTTAATCCAAAGCAAAGCAAGCTGGTGTGGTGTAGTGGTTACAAGTGTCAGACTAGTATCTGGGAGACCCAGGTTCGAATCCCCACTCGTGCCATGAAAGCTCAGTGGGTGGCCTAACAGGGTTGTTGTGAGGATAAAATGGAGGAGAGGAGAATAACGTAAGCCACTATGGGTCCCCGTTGGGGAGAATGAATTAAATAAATAATAGATTAAAAAAATAAATATGCAAGTGACTAGGAAGTCATACGCAGGTTGCTGTTAAAACATCTGTTGCATTTAAACAAGAGTAGCAACTAGGGAGTTGCTAACAAAAAGATTATAAATGCCAATACAGCTTGTAGAGCTCCTAATATTTAGCCTTTCACTTCTCCGTCAACATACCTATCTCTGTTGCTGCTGTAGCTTCTCCTGTTTCTTCTTCTTTTGTTTCAGAGCCCTCACTTACTATCTCAGAGTGCATCTCAGTTTCCACCTTTTCTCCCATCTCACCTGGAACAGTAACCATAGAGATCGAGTCAGGGAACACTGAACAAGTATTGAGTGCCGTGGCACCTTACGGATGACATTCTGCTATGACTTGTGCTTTCCTTTAACATCAGCAAGGGTGAAAACTGCAGGGACAGATTCAGCACCTGCTAGCAGCCGAGCAGGCATTTGCTGTGTTTATTAGTAAATCTATCACTGCCCATGGCTTAAATTTACTGCTATCTTCCTTATTCGGCTCAGTCTCTTAATTTGTGCTTTTAGAAAAAGCACTTAATATCACAAGTTAATAGAGATCGTATTGCTAAAACCCATTATGTGAACTTTGTCCTTATGAACCAACACAGTCAGATAGGGACCTTGACGCAAACAGAATTCTCTTTCATTCAAGCATCTGCTCAGTTTGGATGAACTTGAGGCCTTCAGTAAATAAATACAACTGTGTTTGCTACTCTATGCATTTTGCAGAGGTCTTGCTACCCACACCATATCAAAATGGAACAGGAGGATATCTTTAAGGGAAACAGCTATCAAGGCAAACACTCAATAGGTTTAAATGAAATTACATTTGGAGTCAGTCTACGTCCTTTCCCAAATGCTGGGGTCACCTTATACTTTTCAGAGGTACCCTGCTAGTTACAGTTTGATTCAGGATGCTAGACAAGCAAGACCACTGATTTAAGATAGTAAGACAATTCTTCTAGACAAAGTGCTATTAGTGTGACACCAGGTATTCTGAATCTGATAATGTTGTATTTTAAGTTAATTATACCCAAGAAATAACAGGGTATTTTGACTGAGCTGTCTTGGAACTGACCAGGTTATTTTGATGTTGTCAAAATGATTTTAAAGAAATTTCTATAAATAAGCTACACAGTTTATTCTTCTACAAGTTCCCCACTATATAGTTATAATCGTAACTAGTATACACTCTGCTTGGGAAAGTGCATGAAACAGGAATGTAAGGAAATTGAGCAATGAGCTTATTCATTCAACAGAACCGTTAACAGATCTGACTTCTCACTAGACAGTGCTCATAACTCCATTATTTACAAAAGCTACACACAATCCAAACTCACTGGACAAGATTCTGCCCTCGGATGCTCTCCACTGTGCTCAGTGGAATTTGCATATAGCTCAGAACCCGACCTTCTGAATCTGTAATAACATTGGTTACCCTCAGTTAGCTGTTCCTCTTCCTCTATCTGCAGTTCCTTCACCATTTCTGTTACAAGATTAAAGTCTTCCTCTTCCATCACCAAAGGCTCAGGTGTGCTCCCCTCTGTTGGTTTGATAAGCTCAGGTTTAGCGTCCTGTGCAATTTCTGGAGGCTGAACATTGGCAGCTTCTGTGGCAGGATGAGGCTCATCACCTTCTGTTAGTTCCACAGGTTGAGGCTCACTGGCTTCTACAAGGCCCGTAGCCAAAGGCTCACTCCTGCTGAACTTCTCTTCTGGTGACACTGGCGGAGGTTCTGTACCTTCTGGGTCTACTCTTTGACAGGCAGAAAGAGCACATTTTGTTATTTCTGGAAGCAAAACATCTGCCTTCTCTTGGGTAAGATCCTCGCTTAATTTTGTTCCGTCAGATGCAAGATCAACTTCATCCATTCCTCCAAGTTTGGTCTGGTCGGGTATGGTTTCATTTTCATCATTGATGGGTGAATTGTCATCTGATGTAGCCATGTCATTATGCATTTTAAAGAAGAAGAAGAAGGGGAGAGTAAAGTTGTTATTGAGAAAGATCAGCAGTGAATTCACAGTACTTGTTATTTATGCTGTGGTGCTATAGAGTGTGTTGGGCAAATATCTAGGAGGCACCTGGTCCAAATACCCACACAACTGCCAGTACTAGATAGATTTTTAAAGTTTATAACCCAGCTTCTACATATCAGCTTACATGACCATTGTTCTTCTCTGTACATATCTGAATGGGTTAATTACAAATGCTACAAAGGGGATATATCACCACCTGCACCAGCTTCAGGATTACTTTTTGGTAATCCTGATTACTATGATTATCATGGTACATGTTAACTGGAAGAGGTTCCCACACATATGCACTACTATGCACATTTCTCTCACACAGCAGAAAGCTCCTTCTCTCTGGGCCTGTAGGTACCAGCTGGGACTGATGTTATTTCAGAAAGATTTGTTTTTAAAACATATGGAATGTTCATTTGTACATGGAGTTTAAATGGCAAAAAAATCTCCTTTTGCGGACTGATTTGTTTTTGGAAGTCTGCTTATTTCCTTAACTGATGCTGGCTGTTTTTATTTTGTTTCTTTTGATAGTGTTTTGGACAGAATTACATGCAAGCTGCTTTGTGAACTCAATGGGTCTATACATATTTTAAATAAAAGATTTCACATCTCCATTATGGCATATTCTATCCTTCCTGTACTCTCAAACTCAGTTGAGGAAATGTGCTGATGCAAACACCTGGGAGGATCACATGCAAGCCCCCTTGCTCAGTTCTTTTTGGGCTCTTCTCTCTTTATACCAGTAGAAAGAAGAAAGCCTAGGTCATGTTGCTGGCATTGCACAGGAAGTAAATAAGCAAGCACTACACAAATAACGCAGACCACAAGTGCTCAAGAAGTTATGCACAAAGATCAATTTATATAAGAGGACCACATATATCAGTGAAACCAAATTACATCATATAGTGTGCAGGTCCATAAATAGTACAAGTCCATAAATGGTACACAAACAAAATGAATAGTACAACTCCATTAATGGTACACAGACAAAATAGACGAAGACTCCGGAATTTGATCTTCGTTTCGATAATTCTTCAATAAGTTCACACTACTTCATACAGTAATCATAGTGTACAGAAGACTCTTAGAAGGAAAAATCCTTAGTATAGCAATCACAGTGTATAAAAGCCTTCAATCCAATATTACAGGAAAATATTCATTCCTATTATAGTCATTCAAAGCTGGGCATCCGATCAACAATAGCACAAGCTCTGCAATAGTCATCATGCTAGCAACTTCTGGGTGACACTCAGCAGAAGCTTTACCAGAGAGTTTAGCTGGCATGATAACGTCACTCCTTGTGTGACACCGGCAACGTGGCCTAGGCCTTCTTCTTTCTACGGGTAAGCCCCCCCCCCCCCCAATCCTCTACTGTTTGCCAAGAGGGATCTGGAAAATCTATCCTGGAGCCTAGCCATGATTGTTAATTTTTCTTAAATTATATTAAGAAACTGGCAGCTTAGAAAGACCTGATGACACCACATTAATAACTTGAGTCGTCTGCAGGAAGGAAAGCGAGAGAGATTTGCAGAGTTCCCCATGAGTGCTTTGCAGTACCCTTCCTATCTTCTGGCTGGTATATAAGGACTCAGAGATCTCCATTCCAACTTGTATCTGACAAAGGGAGCTTTGACTCTCAAAAGTTTACACCCCCAGAATCTTGGTTTCTAAGGTGCTATTGGACTTGAATCTAGCTGTTCTAGTGCAGACCGACATGGCTGTTACAGAAGTTCTCATATACAGCTACATCAAACATAAGTTGACGATGCCACAGTTTCTACAGCAGAAGGAATACCCGGGCATCCCAGTCATACGCTAATGTACAACATGACTTGGCATTTCCCACTGAAGGCTGCTACAGTTCAAAGGCCTTCTTCAAAGGTATGCCAACAAGAATCTACCAATAAACAAGGATCAGTTTGTTGAAATAAAACCAATGTACTAACTTCATATCCTTGAACTAGGATTTGCTTTGTTTTTCTGTTCCAGAAGTAATAAAAAGTTAGTTCCTGTGGATTAAACTAATTGAAACTCAGAACATCTGTGACCAGAAGCTGCCCTGGAGAAAAAGGGAAATTAGGTCACAGCTACAACACTGGGGAGAGGCAATTATCTCTGTATGTCTTTACCCCAAATGAGAAATGTTATCCTGCAAAGGTCAAATACCAACGTGGGGGGAGGGGAATGATTTCACAGAGGGGAGAGCTACCTTCGCTGACAACATAGTCTTGGTATAGTTCATACCAACATCCTTCATGGGTGCATTTACTATTAAAACAAACAGACCCACAAGAGATCCTGATCATAGATCTTCTATACAGCATCTAAGTTGTGCCCTGCAATTTGATCAAGAAACTTAACCCAGGCAAAGCTCAGATCTCCCACTGATTTCTATGGCACAAAGTAAAGAGGCTGTAATTTTGGCAGCTGTGGACATGTATGCAAAGCCTACCCCAGGACCAGAGTCACCAGGATTAAGCTTAACCTACCCACCCCAGTGTCCCCGTCATTCACAGCAAAAACTCTTGTAATTCTACCCGGGATAATGTTGACTCTAACCTGAAACAATATGTACTTATTTAAATGTTTGCATCCTGCCTTTCTCCCTGGTGGGAACTCACCGAGACTTACAATGTCATTCTCCCATCTTCCATTTTATTCTCACAAGATGGTCTAAGGTCATCCAGCAAACATCCATTAAAGGAGTGGTGATTTGAACTTGGTCTCTCCAATACTAGACAGACACTCTAATCATACCACGCTTGATCAATGGCACATTTAGGCCTTCGCTCTATACATGCCCTGCCTATAATAATTATAGCTATTTCACTAATCGTGTTAGCCCCCCCACCCAAGCAATTTAGAAGCAAGAAGGTAGAGGAAAGATCGCTTTCAGGCTTCAACATGCTAGAGGTATGGGGAAGGAAAAATCTCTCTATGAGCCATCAAATTAAGCATAGTTTTCTACTCAAATTAATTCTGACAGGTAATTGAACTGTACCTTATTCTGCATGAAATGTCTTGAGCAAAGAGACCTTGAGGGTAAATGTCAATATTGTAATTGCATTTGACATGTCTGTTTTCTAATACAATAATCATAAGATTTTTTGTCAATTACATCCAGCTCCACACCTTCAGTACCCTCCATCCATCCATCGTACTACATTTTATTGCACATGAAAGGTACAACCAGGACTGCTGACACTTTTTTTTCCATTGCATGTTCTGCTGAAGTGAAATCATTGGAAATTAAGCAGAGAAGAATCACACAAACACATTGTTGCTGTATCAGGATCAAGTCAGCTATTGTGTTATATTAATCTGTGGTTGGAAGGCACATGATCTAGCAGTCCGGCTGAACCTAAGTAGATAAATTGCCTGGATGAAAAACCCAGTGTATGCAGCCTTGAGTTCCATAATGGAAGGAAAGGCAGGATACAAATTAAAACAAAGAAGACTGGCCCTGACCTGGAAAGCCCAGGCAAGCCTGATCTTGTCAGATCTCAGAAGCTGACCAGGATTGACTCTGGCAAGTACCTGGAAGGAGACCTCCAAGGAATACCAGAGGCGGGACGCAGAGGCAGACTAATCAAGCCACTTCTCTGAAAAATGTCCAAGCCGCCAGCAGGTGTCGTCAGAAGTCATCATGACTTCCAGGCAAGCACACAAAACACACACACACATATAGCAAGTTCTGCCCATCAAGAAGCAAATGATGACTAAGAAAAGCTGTGGATGCTTACTTGAACCTGGGAGTAAGCCTCACTAAATACACCTGGAAGCCCTTCTAAGCAAATATGCATACAATCAGCCTGGCAAGGCAAGTAGTTACAAGGGTATTAAGAACAGTATTAGCAGCATTGCTAAGGTTTGCAGAAGGCATTAATCTCCCCCCCAAACACCCCCCCCAAAAAAAACCCCTTCAAACTAAGATTTCATTGTGTTGGATTCAGTTTAAGATATCAACGATACTTAAGCTACTTACATTCTGTTTAATTTATCCATCAAAGATGTCCTTCACTGCAATTCAAGGCAGTAACACTATGGAACCAACTGGTCATACTGTAGTTCCACCACTCCAGTAGCCAGCGTAGCATAGGGGTTAGAGTGCTGGACTAGGATCTGGAACACCCAATTTCAAATCCACCGCGGAAGAAAGCATGTTTGCCTCCCTTAGTACCAGGGCATGTAATAGAACCTTATTGTTTAATGTCCTGTATGAATTCCCCTGACAGTTGAGAAGACATTTCCTCAAACCAACACCTTGAATTTGGCATAGAAGGTAACTGGATACCAGCGGCATTCTGCATTCCTGCAAAATCATGGTAAACGATTCCTGGTTATGGCTACGGACAGCAGAACTGCCACATTCTGGACTGGCTTAAGTTTCTGGACTGTCTTCGTGAAAACTCTACACAGAACATATTACTGTAGTCAACAGGGCTTGCAAGGTGACAGGTCCTTATGATCCAGAAGGGAGTCCAAAAGCTGATGCTCTCCTAGCCAAAATTATCACCTGACAATCCAGGAGTAAATATTTCCAAAATTTATTTTTCAAGTTAAGTGGAACCTCTTCTAAGCAGAGATGGTCTGCAAATGGTCAGCCTCCACCATAAGCAACTCTGACAACTTTTAGGCAGCGATGTGTTTTGTTTTATTTTTTATTGCCATTGCAGCTGCCAATTAACTGCAGCAGCACTGGGGCTTTCACATGTCAAATCTCCCCACAGTCTCTCTGCCCCAGCACCCTACAGCTGCCATCCTGGGTGTGTGTGTGCTTTTTAGGTTTTTTTTTTAAAAAAAATTGATAGTTGATCAGTTGCTATAACACAGAATTGAGCAAACTTCAGCAGACAGCGGAAAACAGGAGGGCCTGGCATAATCTGGTCCATGGGGTCATGAAGAGTCGGACTCGACTGTGCGACTGAACAACAATAACACAGAAATTTGTCAATTACTCACATTAACCCCTCCCCAAAACCATCCCCAATAAAATGGGGGGGATGGCAGCCATGGGGGTCTGCAGCACAGAAAATGGCACCAAGTGAGTGAAACTGGGAAAGATCTGGACTTTCCTGTCACCCTAGCTTTGCTGCGATCTTTCAAAAATATTAAAGAAAAGCAGGTTTAGGGACTTGGGGAAAGCCATGAGATGCACAAGAGTACCACAATGCTGATGGGAACAAGACTCGCTTCCCATGAACACAAAGCAGGAACAAACAACCAGTGTGGAATCTACCTTTGTCTTATCTGGACTGGGTTTCAGTTTATTCACCTCTATTCAGCCCATCAATAATTCCAAACAGGTACTCCATGACCATACAACTAAATATTCAACAGCATATGGAAGACATCCTACCCTGCCCCCCCAATCCTGGGACAATCTATACTAGTGGTTTTATATAAATGCTACCATGGGAGAATTGAAGAGAATCTTCAGAGACTCTACAATGTCACCACTGAGAAGCTGAACAATAACCCCCCAGCACCATTTTCTAAAACCCGCCTAAGAGATGGAACCATGGTTGACCACAAAGCAAAGTTCTCTGCTCCTATTCCCTACAAGCAAACTAGAAGAACAACACAATCAATTACATCAAAAGTTGCCTCATGGTCTAAGTGCCATTGTGGTGTAATAGAGCATCAGAACAGGAGAGGGGAAAGCCTGAGTTCAAAGCCCCATTAAACTCACTGGATAACCTTAGAATCTTCATAAGTTAAAATAAAGATAAAATGGGGGACACTATTTACACTGTCCTAAGCTCCACTGTAAAAAGGCCAGAATAAAAATGTAAAAGATAGGATAACACTGCCTCGGCCATTTCCTGACAAAAGTCATCTACTAAGATGACCAAATGAGTTTCTGTAATAAAAGCAGGAACCATGGGTGGGTACATGGAGGGAAACCATTCTAAATATCAGCAGAAACTGAAATGTAGGACAGGAGCCATTTTGAGATCTGTCATGTAAAAGCTGCACAGTGTTTCATTCCTCACTTTCCTGTGGCAGACAAAAGCCATAATCTCATGGAAGCCTGGGGGACATTAATTCAGAAGAGCTATTTCACTCAGGAAGCACAGGTTTCGAATCCAAACAAATACTTCAGTCATGCAACTTCGTTGTTGTTGTTCAGTCGCACAGTCGAGTCCAACTCTCCGCAACCCCATGTGCCACATCACGCCAGGCCCTCCTGTCTTTATGCTATTTTATGGACCACAAAAAAGTTAGCCAATATCTATGTAAGAAAATATCCACCATTTTTAAGTGTCTTAAAATTTTGTTCTCCCCATGTTAAGATTGTAGAAGTGACAGTTATTGCAATATATGCATAAAAGACTAGATTGAGACATAATCCTGCTATATCATGTGTGTTGGCAAACATTACCAGTTAGGCAGAAAGGCCAGTTAATAATGGCATACATACACTGCGTACGAATCAACACTGCCACATACTAGAGATTATCTATAGTTGTAGGAACACATACATGAGAAAACCAAACACAAGGTTGCCCACAAGCTTGGGAGAAGTTAAAGAACTTTGAGCTTAAGATAAATTTTTGTCCCAACATTTTCTTGGTACTTAAATCCATTAGTGTATATATAATGTTTTCAGGTAAACACTGGTTCAACTCAGAATTTTTTTAAAGGACTGGCTCAACTGAATAGCGTAAACACCAGCACTCCAGTTTTGCGTTTAAGCTTGCAAGTTGAACTACCAATTTTTTAAAAAAACCACCTGCATGCAATGACAACTGTCTTCAGCCCTGTGCACAGGTACTCTGAAGAGAGTACCACTGGGGACTTGCTGCCTGGGATCAGGCTGAAGGTATCAGAACTTCAGAAACAAGCCTTCACCATAGACACCGGGCAGTAGGGCTTCCTTCTTTTCCCTCGACCAGCCATGGAAATAATTAAGCTGGGAGGGGGCGGGAAGGAACAAAAATAATAAAACCCTTGTACCAGCAGCTTGTGGTCTAAAACAGCATGCCAGGGCTTGTCCAAGGACCACAAGGAGAAGAGCAAGACAGAGAAAACAATAAACAAACAGGACAACCAAGGGCAAAGGGGGCACCACTACCCTAAAGAGCTTTCTGCATTCCGGGACAGAATTTCCCTTAGTGGAGCTTGTCCCGCAGGATCGACAGAAGCTGCGCCTGCAAAAATTCTCCCTCCGTCATTCAGAGGCGCAGAAGCCCGGCCCTCCTGCACACCCTGGAAATCACACTCCTCGGGAAGGAGAGGCAAGGGGGGTAACTGGTAGGTTTGGACTCAGGTGTCCAGGGTTCAAATATCCACTCTGCCTGCCATGAAACTTAAGGGTAAAACTTGAGCCAGTCCTTCTAGCTTTTTTAAAAACACGACTAAGTACATGTTATAGCTGGAGCGCCCTTCTTCCCTTCACCCCTTAGTCCTATTTATTGGTATAGCATGAACGGGGGGGGGGGGGAGGCTGCTATTGCCCTCTCCTCCTCCGCTCTCGCCAAGAAGAAGAGCCCCGGCAAGGAGGGCGCCGCTCACCGCATTTCTGCAGCCCGTTGGCGCCGGGGGCCATGGGGCTCGGCCGGCTGCCGTCCTTGACTTGGGTCTGAGCGCTGCTCGAGCACCCCATGGCGTCGCAGGGCCAAATCCGCGCTCAGAGCTGGAGCAGACGCGCGACTCCTTCCTTGGCGAGCGCGCCAACTCTCCGCTTCGGCTCCCGCCAGGCGAATGCGCGCAGGTGCCTCCTGGCCAGGGAAGCCAGCCCCAGCTGGGCTGCGCGTGCCACTGGACCTCCCTGGCCTCCCAGGCTCGCGCTGGAATGTTTACCGCCGGCGCTCTGTTGCCATGAGAACGGCGCGGTCAGGGGGAGCCGAAGAGGTTCTACTGTCTGCCGCAAACTTTTGGCATTCTTTGTGGCAGGCGCAGGCGCGGCAGGGGTGGTCCGAGGCGCGCGCGGAGGGACGCTGGGATGGGAGGTGATGGCCGGGGGCATGCCGGCCCTGCGTGGCAGACGGCTGTATCCAGGCGCCCCAGACACAGCAGCAACCCACGTGCCCGCCCACCGTCGCGAGTTCACTTGGGGCTTCCTTGCCAACCTTTAGGACAGTCATAAAAGATTGGGGCTAAAATGAACCGGTGTCCAGAGGCCCCCCAAAGTCCTTATTCCACAACAGCCTGCTTCTTTACACAGATAAAATTCTTTGGACCAGAGTGTGGCTATAACCTGTACAGATCGAAGGAAGGATTTCGTTTCCAGTTCTAAGTACCATTATTTTCTAGATGTCCATGTAACTAGTTAAGTAAAGGGTTGCTGCCCAGAACACTGAGGAGTCGGGACTGATTACAGGCAAGAGAGAAGCAAGTACCCCCCCGTTTGTGGAGTACACATGTTAAACATTGGAGGGTCGTCTGCTGTATTAGGTCGCACAGCAAGTGATGCAAGCAACTCTTTCACAACAGATGGAGCAAGAATGATCGTCTTTGCAACATACTGCTGGATTGCTATGAAGGGTCAGGATGCTAGCTAGTGGCAACAAGTGTGTGCAAAACTGTCTGTAACAGACTCTTTTTAGCACACAAAACCTGTGCACAATGCTTAACTTTAAACCTAACAATATAGACAAAATAACAAAGTTTGAGTCCAGTGGCACCTTTAAGACCAACAAAGCTTTATTCAAAATATAAGCTCATACCTTGAATAAAACTTTGCTGGTCTTAAAGGTGCCACTGGACTCAAACTTTGTTCTGCTGCTTCAGACTGACACGGCTACCCCATCTGAATGTGGATAAAGTAATTCTTGAAAGACTTCAACAAAACTAAATACTGGTGCCACAGCAAGTTACATTAGGGCACTTGGAAAGATTTTATGAGTAAAAGCTACTATATCATTTCTTTTAATATTTTATTTTCACAAAACATACATCCAAGACAAGTTCAAACAATAGTGACATACCACATCGTTTCTATTACCTAATGCAAATTCATAGGACTGTGCCATAGACCAGAATGGTTTTCTGAGAATGGAGGGACATGAATCAACAGAAAACAAGCTTCAGAAGAGTAACCACACTTCAAGACAGAAGATCTCTGAATGTCGGCAGCACAGTTTACATCCTAAAGTCAAATAGGTACTGTGCTGATAATTGTATATGTAACCATTTGACCAAAAGGGAAATCGGGTTCACAGGATTAGGGCTGATAGACAGTCTAAAACGAAGATTGTAGCACAAAATTGTGTGTTTGAGCTGCCATTTGGATCAGACCAGGAGCTTCTAGCTCATGTTACATTACTTCTGTGATTTCACAACTCCTGTGAGTGAGGAAAGCTTTTCTAAAAAGCTTTTGAAAAGAATAACACAAGTCAGGTTGTCCCTTTAACAGAGGCTTAATGTGTGGGAATGAGCAGTTAAACTTTTCATGGCATGGGGGTAAATAAAATTGCTTGGTAAATAACCTCCATTAAAAGTAAGCAAGGACTGTTTTTTGGATGTAGTTGGCAACTCTGCCTGGAATTGCAGCCCAGAAGCCAATAGGAGATGGTGTCTGTGATTTAAACCAGGCATCTTCAAGAGCCAGTAATGCACCAATCTTCTCTTGAAAGTATAAACCGGAAAAGTGATAGCTCAGGCCCATAGCTACAGTGGGGCATCTCGGGACTAGGCTCCCTGACTTATTGGCAAGGCCCCACAACTTCCCATCCTGCCCTGGGCCACTGAGTGGCAAGGGTGCGGGGGAAAAGCCCGGTATTTCTGCAAAGCTGTCCGGTGTGAAGGACCAGTTATGGTGGCCACACAGAGTCTGACAGCACCTCTATTTCCCCCAGAAAGTACCTGTTGCTGGTGGGCTGTGCTGTGCTGTCTGATGCGAGGGACCAGCTATGGTGGAGCAAGGGGCCACTGTGAGGAGGAGGCAGTTTGTAGAGGCCTGGGTGGGGGAAACTGCAGAGCAGCTCGGGTTGGGAGTAGGGGTGCCCCCTAAGAAATGTAAATGCCCCACAGCTTTAAAAATCCTGGCTACAGGCCTGTGATAGCTTATGTAAGACTACAACAAGAGTATGGACAGGGTGAAAGCCATAAGAAGAGCCCTGCTGGATCAGACCAATGGTCCATCTAGTCCAGCATCCTGTCTGACACAGTAGCCGTTCAGTTCCTCTGGACGGCCAAGAGCAGGGCACAGAGGCCAAGGCCTTTCCCTGATGTTGCCTCCTGGCTCTGGGATTCAGGGGCTTAGACTTGGGTCATTGCTAGCCAATGACCACCCAGATGGATCAATAGTCTCACATACTAGAAAGCTCGTTTGTATGTTAAAACCTACACAAGCTGTTTTGAGTAAGGTGGACTTGGCACACAACTTTTTAACATGTTCAGTTCGACTATTTCCCCCCTGGATGCTACTGAACACCCATATGTTATCACTTCGAGAAGACAAGACAAAAAGAAGCAATCTCATCTAAGTTTGGTCCTGTCTCAGCATCATTTCATATAACACAGAGACACAATTCTCTGTGCATGGAAGTTCAAGGTGGGCAGCCGTGTTGGTCTGAAGCGACAGAACAAAGTTAGAGTTCAGTGGCAACTTTAAGACCAACAAAGTTTTATTCAAAGCGTGAGCTCTCGTGCACACACACTATACAGAGAGAAATAACCAGTAAGTACACGTAGCTACTTCATACCAGTCAAAAGGATTTGGCCAGTGGAGGAAAGAGAGAATGTGGCCAGAAAAGCGGCAACTAAAAAATGGAGCAGAGACTTTCAGCAGTGGAGATATAAAAAGGTTTGAGGAGGTGTTAAATTGGCTTGCACAATGTACCTATTAAAGGTGGCTGCAGAGACTGGGATGCTGTTTATTTCATTTATATTCCACCTGTCTCCCCATCATTCTCCTCTTCTCCATTTTACTGTCACAACAACCCTATGAAGTAGATTAGGTTGAGAGTATGAGACTGGTTGAAGGTCACCCAGCGAGCTTCCATGGCAGAGTGCAAATTTGAACTCAGGTCTCCCAGATCCTAGTCTGACATTTTTAGTCCAACACTCCCAGATCTTAGACCAAGAGCATAAGTGGGATGCTGATGCCCCTTATAACACTAATTAAGGGAAGAGTGGGCATTTACAAGGGCTGATGCTGAAGGACTGGTGGGGGCTAAAGAATGTGATCTGATAAAATACATAATCTTTTTTGCACGGTAGTAATACCCATAATGTCAGCTGGACTTTGTAAGCATGTTCAGGCTATGCTCAAATAGACAATTCCAATTCAGGATTTTCTCTACAGTCCAGCAGACTTCATCGCTTTCTCCACTGTTTTTTTAAAAACCTATTCTTTGATTGGGTGGCTGAATGACAAGAAATGTGAGTGCCTATTCAGCAAATGCCTGCCTCATTAGTGTCCCAAATTCCTCATTGTGCTGGCTTTGGAACAATGAGGTGAACTTGTTTTCCTGACAATAAATGAATAGGAGAGTGCATGGCCCAGGGAAAATTGGATGAGCATGTTTACACATGCTTTAAATATGATTGTTATCATAAAGCCCAGACTGCCACTTTGATTACCCATTGAGAGAAAACTAGTGGATGAGGGTGCCATAACAGAGTTCTAATAAAAGCTCTCTCAGCTGTCTGATGTTCTGAGCTGTCTGATGTTGAAAAGTGTTAACATTTCTGCCAGATTTTAGTATATGCCAACACAGTCTTGGAAGATTTTAGAACACAGATTAAAAAATAGGATGTTGACATTGATTAAACGTAACTGAACTAAATGGGCCTCAAAATTCTACACACAGCATCTCTATCCTTACAAGGATTTAAGGGTTGCTTTGCATATTTGGGAAAAATATCTCCAGGACCTAGCACTCCTGGCCTCAAGCTGTGGGCTTTTCCACGTTTTCCCTCCATTGGTTCTGGCCACATACTGTTTCGATTTATCATCTGATTTCTGCATGCATTGTTGTGCCTTTAGTTTTTGTTTTTTTTTTGTTTTTTTTTTTGCTGTCCTCCCCCCCTGCCCAGTTTTTTTGAGACCACTTTTACCATGGCCTTTTTTCTGGAAGCCAATTTTGTTTTGTTTTTTTGTGAAAACCTCTCCTAAAAAGGAGAGAATTTTATTGCTTTTTCTATAGAAAAAAGGTAGGGTATATAGATGGGTTAAAGAAAAGATTTTGAGTGAATTTTCTGTTAAAGTATTAGTTTTAGTTAGTACAAATAAAGTTTTTGGCGTCCACCGTGGTTGGAAGATCTTCTTTTCATCCTACCGAAAGTCCAAAATATATCTATTAGTTAAGTTAGTAAAGTCCTTTGGGGTTAGTTGTTGATCAGCTCCCTTCTGCCGCCTCAAGAACAGCTGCTATATCTTGGGATGTCTTCTTTTTAAGTCTCTCAGATTATATGATGGGCCCTCTTTTACTTTCTCGTCTCCCACTCCAGCACCTCCCTCCTCTGGGCCGCTGTCTTCTTCGCTGCTTAACACTGTCCAATTGGCGAGTTCTGCATCTTCCTCTGAACTGGTGTGTCTCTTCAGAAATTCTTGAGCTTTGAAAACGGAGTCAATCTTCTCTCTTTTATCCTTAAATTTGAACACCAGTCCCTCAGGAAAGCACCATTTGTAAATGGTTTGATGTCTTTGTAAGAACATGGTCAATCCTTTATATGCTTTCCTTTTCATACGAATTTCATATGGAACATCCTTTAAAGTTCTGATAGTCTGCTCTCCAATCTTCAAGGGCACCGCTGAAACTGCACGCAGAATTTGATCTCGAGTACGCTGCTTTAGTAAACTTGACAACCACTTCTGCTGGCAAATTATTTTTCTTTGTAAAGCTGGAATAGGCTCTATAGGCCACATCCATCTCATCCTTTAATTCTTGCGCTTCTCTGCCAGTTGGTGGTGCCAAGGCATTTGCCAGTATAGCTCTAAGATCTTATTTCTCTTCTTCCTTTATGCCCTGAAAGCGGAGAGTCAGATTTGATTTTTCCATCTGAAGCATTAAGATTCTTTTTTCTTGTATATCTTGATGTTTTTCTAATTTGTTGACCCTTTTCTTAATTTTCTTGGTGTCTTCCGTCGAGACCAGACACTTCTGTGCGATCTCCTCCATTTTCTTTGCTGTTTCTGTTAGTTGTTTTTGTTGACTGTTGAGAACACTTTCCATGTTGCAAAGGGTTTTGCTGATTTTCTGCATTTGATCCAGCAGAGGGCGCAGTGGCTCGCTTTTCTGTTGATTGACAGCTGGCTCTAGGGGGAGGTTGCCAGGACCATAAGTCCTTCCCCCCTTCTTTACCGGCTTCTCTGGGACCTTTTTCTGCCCCGACATTTTTTTTTGTTTACTTTAACAAAGTTCGTGCCGCGACACCCAGGAGACAAGCTGGCTTCTTAATCTTCAGTAAAGCCCCAAAGGTACTTTTACCAAACCGCTTTTTTGCTTCGCCCCCCCTTCACTCTTCCTTTAACAGTCCCGTTTTTTAAAGGGGGTGGGGATTCCTCCCTCCTCCCATGCGCTTATACATTTACGGGGGGGGAGCACATTTATGCCGCTTCAAAACAGATCTCCAACTCACGATTCACTGCCAATTCTTCTTTTATTAATTCATTCCGCTGCTTCTTCACTCCTGGAAGTTGGTGGCGTTGCTACTTCCCATACGGGCACAACGCAGCGGGGCTGACTGGGGCGGGGAGAAAGCCTCAATTTCCTGGCTATCTGCCGGCAAAGAGGCTACTCCCCAAGCGCCCCCGGTTCGGAGCCTTTGCCTAAGGCTCACTAGGGTCTTTCGCATGAGCGAAGACCCCCCCAACCGCATGTGGGCTAACCATCTCCGGGAGCGTCCCAAGAGGTGGCCGCCATTCGCTCTGCCGAAACCGAAACTCCTCTGGAAGCCAATTTTGAATCACCTTTTTCCTCATGCATAATGTTTCTGTCCTGCTCCCATCCACTGCCAGCCCACTTTTAGATGGATGGACTGTTGTCATTGTCAAACAACCCCCTCTCCTTCCCTGAAGACGATTCGTTATTTTTTTTTAAAAAAACAACCCTTGTGTCATTATATTGATACCATTGTAGAAGGGGACCACCTCTGCCACACTTCTGTTTATGATCCATATATGAAGTGCTCTGTCCCTTTCAAATTGTGCCAATTTGGGGGGGGCGGCACCAGAAGTAGCCACCCCACTGGGTTTTTGCATTTTTAAAAAATATTGATGCTAAAATATTGTTATGTTGATATATGGTTGTAGTGATAGGTTTAGCAGGTTCTCTGAATTCCCAGCTTTAGTTTTTTTAAGTAAATCTCTAGTTTCTTCCCTTATGGAAATATGCCTTTTCCCTTATATCTCCATTTTACACACAACTTCTAAAACTTCTTGTCACATATTGTATGTATATGTATGTATGTATGTATGTGTATATATATATTATAATATATATTATATTGCAATGTTAAAAGAGTTAAATTACTTTCTACCACATGGAACTTTTTCAATTTTTACTGCATTTTTTTTTTAATCTGAGCTACATCTATACCATCTGTATTCAGGAGAAACATGTTAGTGTTGAGGCATTGCTTAATTTCTAAAATGGGTCAAATCTACCTGGAACGTTCCTGCTGTGGGCTGGAAGCTCTGTCCCTTAATACCTTTTGATCCCCCAGAGTGTGGGGAGGTAAAAGGTAAAGGTTTCCCTTGCTTGAAAGCCAGTCGAATCCGACTGTAGGGATGCGGTGCTCATCTCTGTTTCCAAGCTGAAGAGCCAGTGCTGTCCAAAGACCTGTGGTCATGTGGCCAGCATGACTAGATGCCAAGGCGCACGTAACGCTGTTACCTTCCCACCAAAGTGGTACCTATTTATCTACTTGCAATTTCTTGCTTTTGAACTGTGGGAACCCACATGTAAATGTTTATATATCTATCAATTCATGCATATAGGACAATTTTAATATGAGGGAAAGAGCTTCTCCACGTCTTTGCATGAACCAGGGTTTTGTCCATACTGTGCTGCAAATTTTCTGTGCTTGAAATCCATAGCATTGTGGGAAACACACATTGAGATGCACCCCCTCCCCCAGCCTTTGCAGCATTTAATGTAAGTTCATTGGCTTCATGCATCTGATGAATCCTGACTGACAAAAACTTATGCTGAAATAAATTTGGTTAGTCTCTAGAGTGTTTTATTTTCCTCCAGGGCTGAGAAGCTCTTTGGATGACTATTCACAGCCTAATGTACCTCACAGGGCTGTTGTGAGGGGGGAAAAAAGCCATCGCCATGTATGTACGCCACCTTGAGCTCCTTGGAGGAAAAACAATAAAACAAGAGACTTCTGTCCAATGGAATAGTGCCTGGTCTGCAACCATAGCTCTTATTTAAAAGAGTAAATTATCTCAAAACTGAATGAAATATTTTGTAAGGAAGAGTAAAATGGGCCTCCAATTTGTATCCAGGAGCAAGAAAGTATTTCTCAAAAGTCAGAAGTTTGAAAGCTCGGCTGCCTTAAAGTACGTAAGACACTGGTGGTGGAAAGTGCTGCCAAGTCTCAGCTGATTTATGGCAACCCTGTGAATTATGGTGCTGAAGAAGACTCTTGAGAGCTCCTTGGACTGCAAGGAGATCAAATCAGTCAATCCTAAAAGAAATCAACCCTGACTGTTCCCTGGAAGGCCAGATACTGAAGCTGAAGCTCAAATACTTTGGCCACCAAATGAGAAGGGAGCACTCACTGGAGAAGACCCTGAAGCTGGGAAAGATTGAAGGTCAAAGAAGGAGGGGACGGCAAAGGATGAGATGGTTGGACAGTGTTATCGATGGAATAAACATGAAATTGAGCAAGCTTCGGAGGATGGTAGAGGACAGAAGGGCCTGGCATGATGTGGTCCATGGGGTTGTGAAGAGTCAGACTTGACTGTTCGACTGAACAACAAGTGGTGTTTTCAAGGCAAGAAACATTCAGAGGTGGTTTGCCATTGCCTGCCTCTGTGTAGCAGCCCTCGATTTCCTTGGTGGTCTCCCATCCAAGTAACTAACCAGGGCCAACCATGCTTATGTTCTGAGATCTGACAAGATCAGGCTAGCTGTAAGACACTATACAACACAAGTCTGGAAACTTTAAGAGACAATAATACCTATAAAATAGAATGGATATCTATAGGCCTTGAGTATAGTTCCCTCTTTAGGAGTCGAAATACAAAAGGTTTCTATAACATGGTAACAGAGTGCATGCATTTCAATTAATGTATATTTCACATCAGTTTCAAAATAACTTGATTATTTATTTATTTATTGGATTTATATCCCGCCCTTCCAATGTGGTGAACAAGAGGCAAAATGCCATACATCAACATTAAAACATAGAGGCAAAAGCCAGGAATAAATACTAAAACCATAAATAATCCATTACCACTAAAACAATTAAGACAGCGGTCAACAGAACAAAGATTCACAATATAAAATCCATACACTCAACACTCCAAACATTTGTCACTGCTCCAGTAGTGTCCTAACAGAACTGTAGTCCCATAGCTGCCATGTCTTTACAAAGTAAGGCACTGTGCATGTGGCTGATGTCCTGTTTTAGAATAATGTCTACTCAAAGGCGCTTGACCCAAGGTGGCAGAATATTGGTAAAGGGTACCACTCTGTCTGGAGAGGCAGCCATGTTATCTTGCAAACGCCCAAACAAGAGAGTTTTGTGGCATCTTATAAATACATTGTGGCAAGCATCTGGAGCCAGAACCCACTTCACAGATGTGTAAAGTTGGCCAATACACACACACATACAGAGCTACAGGCAGAAAGAGGAAGCTCTTACCCAAGAAAGGCAGGGAAAGGAAGCTATTACCCAAGATAAGCAGAGAGAGGAAGCAATTACCTCTCCAACCTCTCTCCTTCCTTCTGCAGAAAGAAATTCAGCACAGCAATTAAAGTTAGGTGTACAATGATTCCCCCTATTTACAGGTAGCTTCTTAATGCCCAGAATTCTGAACTGAAATCTGCCCCTTATGATTTATCTCAAACATTTTAATGCCCTCTTTCTACCCAAATAGGGTTCTCAAGGTGGCAAACATGAAAACATTTGAACATTAAAACAGCCTTTAAAATAATATATAAAACTAGGAATAAGGCGTGTTGTGGAAATAAATACAACGAGCTCTAGAAGGAGGCTCTGGGCGGGTGCCCTGCCCTTGGGCACTCAGCGTCAATTTGCTGTGGTGACCTCAGCAAGGTATAATGACACAGAGCTTACTGTTTTCTCCAGGGGAAATGATCTCTGCCATCTGGAGAGCAGTTGTAATTCTGAGTGATCTCCAGCCCTCCCCTGGGGATTGGCAACAATGGTTCCCCAGGAGGAAATGGCTGATTTAGAGGGTAGACTCTATGGCATTGTACCTGTCTTGGAGGTAGCAACCCTATCTCCTTCCCAGCCAACCATCAACATACCGTTATCTACCCCTCTGACTTCAGCTTCCCATCTCCCCCCCACACCTGGAGCTTCTACCTAGGAAAAGTATAGTCTTTCTCCTCCTCAGTGGGGACCCAAGCAGGAGGGGAAGCAACCTCAGCAAGATACAATGACTCAGAGTCCACCCTGCAAAGCAGCCATTTTCTGTAGGGGAACTGATTTCTGCTGTCTGGAGAGCAGTTTTAATTCTGAGTGATCTCCAGCCCTCACCTGGAGAATGGCAGCAAAGGTTCCCCAGGAGGAAATGGCTGGTTTGGAGGGTGGAGTCTATGGCATTGTATCTGTCTGAGGTCCCACTCCTCCTCAAACCCCACCCTCTCCAGGCTCCACCCCTCAAATCTCCAGGAATTTCCCAACCTGGAGGTGGCAACTCTATTTCCTTCCTAACCAACAATCAACATACCATTATCTGCCCCTCTGACGTCACGTTTCCATCTCTTACCCCTCCCTGTAGCCTCCACCTAGGAAAAGTACAGTCTTTCTCCACAGTGGTGACCAAAGCAGCTCACATCATTCTCCTCTCTCCATTTTGATTTGCACAACCCTGTGAGGTAAGTTATGCTGAAAGTCTGTGAGTGGTCTGAAATCACCCAATCAGCTTCCACAGGAAGAACCTGGGTCTGGAAGACCCTGCTCAGAAGCACTAACTGCTACGTCACACTGGCTGTCTTGGGGGGGGGGACCTCAGCAGGCTATAATCACACAGAGCCCACCATTTTCTCCAGGGGAACTGATCTCTGCCGTCTGAAGAGCAGTGTAATTCTGAGTGATCTCCAGCTGTCACCTGGATATTGGCAACAGGAAGAAATGGCTGGTTTGGAGGGTGGAGTCTATGGCATTGTACCTGTCCCACCCCTCCTCAACCCTACCCTCTTCAGGCTCCACCCCTCAAATCTCCAGGAATGTCCCAACCTTCCCAGCCAACCATAAACCTACCGTTATCTGCCCCGATCTCTACCATCTGGAGCAGTGTTCCCTCCAAGCTGAGTCAGTGTGAGCTAGCTCACAGTTTTTTAGCATCCAGCTCACACATTTTTGTCTTAGCTCAGGAAGGATGGCTCCAGAGCAAACATTTATGCAGTAGCCAAATCGCTCAGTCACCACTTTACTGCCACAAACTAGAATTTTTGCTCACAAGACTCCACAGCTTAGAAGGAGCATTGATCTGGAGTGCAGTTTTAATTCTGAGTGATCTCCAGCCCTCACCTGGAGATTGCAAACCACAAAGAGAGATCATGGGAAGGAAGGTAGAAATGAGCAGAAACAACCATGATATGTTATGCCAAAAGAAAAATACGCAGGCTTATAAATTCTTATCCACTATTCAGTTTACTGTAGAAAGTAAATAGGTGATAAGAATGTATGAGATCTGCACAACATCATTTGAATTGGTGAATATATAAGGAGAGATAGTTCAATAAAAAATTATAAAGACATACCACCAAAGCCAGTAACAGTTTAAGTCTTCATCCACGGGCAATAGACAGTGATAGGGGGAGACAATCAAATCTCACAGGGGGAGAGTTCAAAGTTTTGATGCCATAACCAAGAAGGCCATTTCTCAGGTTGCCACCCCGTCTATCCTCAGATGGTTGGGTCACTCAAAGCAGGGCCTCTGAAGATAACAGGAGTGGCTGGTTAGGTTCATATAGAAGAAGGCAGTCCTTAAGGTATGCTGGCCTCAAGCTACACAGGGCTTTAGAGGTCAATACCAGAACTCTGAATTGGGTACAGAACCAAACTGGGAGCCAGTGTAGATAGAAAAAGACTGGAGTTCTATGGGCCTGCTACCCACTAGCGTCAACACTCTGGCTGCAGCATTCTGTACCAACTGTAGCTTCAGGACAGTCTTCAAGGGCAGCCCTCTGTAGAGCACATTACAGTAATCTAATCTAGATGTTAGCAGGACATGTATCACAGGGACAAGATCTTTCCTGCCCAGCAAGGACACTGCTGGCTCACCAGCAAAAGCTGATGAAAGGAAGAGATGGATGGTGAAAAGCAAGCACCAAAATGTAGGAGGTGGTGGACAGGACTCTTGTGGCACTGTAAAAACCAACAATATTTTCTTCCTTCTTCAGACACAGTGAGTGGCTGCTACCTAGGAGCTGTTCCTTTTATGTAGGAGGCATAGAAAAAACAGCAATAGCAGGATCTAAAAGGCCATGAAACACATGAGGCAAGCAGGTGAAATATAAAGATTTAATAAATAAAAACACTAGCTATGCTATACTATACTAGTTAACACCAGTAACGAGTGGAGGACTTTCAAGTTTTGCTAAATTAGTCAACACTTACAAGTAAAAGACGTTATTTAAGGCTCTAGTTCGCAAACGCCTACAGTGGAATAAAATAATGTTATTTGGGTTAAAAAACAACAACCCAGTGTTAGTTTTTAAGAATAAAGTTTGAGTCTAGTGGTACTTTTAAGACCAACAAAGTTTAATACTGGTTAGAAGCTTTCGTGGCGCATGGTCTTAAAGGTCCCCCTGGACTCAATTTTTTCCTGCTGCTTCAGACCTACAGGGCTGCTCACCTGAGTTTTAGTTTTTAAGATACGACTTGAAGGGCCAATTTAAATTGGCTTCTCCGGAAAGGAATAAAAGAGGATACATGGAGCTTTTACGTCCACCTATCGGACACCACCATATACAGAGCAGACGCCGAATGAGTACGCCCTCCCATTCTCTACCGCATTATTCCTGCCCCGCTCTAGAAGACAACCGATCCTCAGCCCTGTCACTACTAATCTCTTGTGCGCATGCTCACCTCGATGGGACTTTTAGAAAGGGAGGGCAACCTTTTCTCCTCTCGCGAGCATAGCTGTTCGTCGTGACCGAGCTGCGTGGTTAGGCGCGTTGCATTGCGGGAGCTCCTTCCTTTCCTCGTTGCCCGGCCATCTTGGAGGCGCCTTTCTGGTGAGTGGGTCTCCGGAGCTGGTAGAAGGGAGCGGGGCCCGTGCGGCCGCGGGATGGTCAGGCTGCGGCTTGATGTCTGTTAACTCCTCTTCCTCTTTTTCTCAGGAACCGGCCGGCCCGACTTGAGCCGCAAGGATGGTGGCCGCCAAGAAGACGGTGAGTGGAAGTGGCCCGGGCGGAGCGAGTCTCGGCCGGCCGGGAAAAGTTCACGTGGTCGCTCGAGCGACCCTGGCTGCTTCGGGAGGGGGAGCGGCTCGAACGCAGCATCTGCCTAAGGGGCGGCTTGTAGTTGGGGCGCCTGAAGGAGCTTGCGAGGCTTTGGGCAGATCAGCTGGAGGGTCCTTAATGAGAGCAGAAAGGTAGTCCTCGCAAGAAAGGGTGTCCTGGGAGCCCAGTAGGCTTGAAAAGGGGATTAGATGGATTTATGGAGGCCAGGTCCATCCGTAGTTGCTAGCTGTGGTGACTGAAAGGAGCCTTCATGATTACAGACTGCATATGCCATAAAGTTATGTGGAATGAAAACTACTTCGTCAAGTGTGTGAAATGTGCCCTTTTCAGATGTATTATATCTTTATAATTTAAAGACAGATAGAAATTGTAAGTCAACAGACTGTAACATATAAGTTCAGGATAACCAAGAGGTTGACTTTTGGGAGTTTAGATGTGGGAAGGAATTTACTCAGTCTTGAAGTGGTGCTTGTTTGCAGCATCTCCTTGATAATGCAGGATTTTGCTGCCTGTTTCTATAGCTAATGGATGTTTGCAGTGATTTCCACCCCCATGTAAGGGGCTAGTGAGATATTCAATGGACAGAAACTTTGGATTCCTCTTTTGAGCTCATTTTTGGCATCTGAGCTGGAAAACTGCTATCCAAAGTTGTATGTATGCAGGAGAATCCTTTTTCTTTCATGTGTGAAAGATGGCATTTTGAGCATTCATAGGTATATTATGTCCCTTAATGAGAAGCAGCTGTAAGAAGTACTGGTTTGACCCCAAAGTGTGCTTGTTTTGCTGCTGTCTCTGTTTAAATGGAATTGGTGTGTTAACTGCTCAAGTCTTTTAAAGTGCTTTTTCAGACAGGTAACAAAAACCATTATTAGTCCCAGTCTGCTTTAACCAGTAATCTGGGACAAAAAAAAATCATGCCCCCCCTTATGTAAATACAATCTGTTTATCTGTAGTTGGCATGGCTGTTGTGCTGCATATGAATCAGGTGAAATGCACTAAATTTGGGATATGAAGCTAAATGTGGGCAAACCCCAATGCTTGTACATGGTGTATTTGCTTTCTTTTGCTAACATTATTTAAAAATTGCAAATCAGAATCAGAAATTTTTCCTATTTAGTTTTCCTAGAAAACCCACACCGCTCGTTTTTAACGTTCTGAATTGATCTGGGGAAAATACATGGTGTGTCAGTTTAACTGGTTGGCAAGATGTCTTTTTAGTGCTTGACAGCAGAAAAATGAATACAAATTGAAATTAAAAATAGATTTTGATATTAGAGGTTGTTTTTATGAATGTGTTGAAGGCATCTGGAATTATTTCAGACTGTTGTAAAATAGACCTGCAAACAGTCCTGCTTGTTAGGAGGATGACAGGCAGATGGCACTGTTCACTTAGAGACCTAAGGTTGCAGTCCCTAAGAGTGAAAGAAACTTTTTTTTAATGGGCTTTTCAGTCAGTTTCAGGTAAAGGTATGAAGTAGTTGGATATGGTCTGGGGTTTTTCATTTTAGAAGAAGAGATTGGATTTATACCCTGCCCTTCACTACCTAAAGGAGTCTCAGAGCGACTTACAAACGCCTTCCCCTCCCCCTCCCCACAACAGACACTCTGTGAGGTAGGTGGAGCTGAGAGAGCTCTGACAGAAACCACTCTTTTTCAAGAACAGCTCTGACAGAACTGTAGCTTGCCCGAGGTTTTCCAGCAGGTGCAAGTGGAGGAGTGGGGAATCAAACCCGGTTCTCCCAGATCAAAGTCCACGCACTTAACCACTACACCAAACTGGCAAACAAAGTATTGTGACAGGGTAGAGATTATCATGACTATCTGGATATGGATAATTGGGGGTTTGTAATTGCCTTAAATATTTCTGTATATAATACTTGGCAAGAAACAGTTCTAAAAACTGAGAGTGGTTATGTTAGTTTTAAATATGGGTTTTCATTTGGAGTGCACACTTGGGCTTTCCCCTGTACACTGTTATGTTTCTGAAACTAGTCCTTGTGGCTGTGTTCAGATAACTCTTGAGGTTTTTAAACAAAATGAAGAGGTGATTTTAAAAGTTCATTTCTTATATGAACTAATACTGAGTTCTGTCATGCATTTTGAATATAGTTTATAAATGTCATTCTAAGCTTACAAAGTTTGCTCAAATATTGAGGTGCTGTCTCTCATTCCTAGAACCTCTGCTTAGCAGGTTCAAACCCTGGCATCTCCAGTTAAAGGATCAGGTAGCAGTTAATGTGAAAAATCTCTACCTGAGAACCTGGAGAGTTGCTGCTTGTCACATTGCTGATAGTTCAGTGGTCTGATTCAGTATAACACAGCTCTGTGCATGTGACTATATCAGGTGCATACTTAGAAGGGGCTAGACATAATGAGTCCAAACAATTAGACATCAGGAAAGTTAAGCAGTCTTACTTATTATTAAAGGTCTCCATCAATATTTACAAGTGCAGTGTAAAATGTTGAAGTAGTTTTTGATGTCTGTACTGCTTTTTCACATCTTACAGAAAAAGTCCCTAGAGTCTATTAACTCTAGGCTTCAGCTGGTTATGAAAAGCGGTAAATATGTACTGGGATACAAACAGACTCTGAAAATGATCCGGCAGGGCAAAGCCAAGTTGGTCATCCTTGCCAACAACTGTCCTGCTCTGAGGTAAGTGAGCATCTACTGAAAGCAGACTTCTTTTTAAGTTCAAAGGGTGTGTTTCTAGTGATGCTTTCAGCTGCATGGCTGAAATAGGATTTAACCACTGATTTTTTTAGAAAAATGAGCTGCTTCAAATGTTGTACTACCAAATTAAGTACACATAGCATATATAGGTTAGAAACCATATCAATGTAGCAGAGACAGAGTGATGCATACTACACAGAAGCAATGGTTAGGTAACAATTCTTGGCAGTTACATCTCAAAGTGGCTTGCGCATGCTTAACGCTGATTCTAGGGAACAGGTGCAGCAGATCTTTACAGGACTCATCAGATTATTATTCTCAAATTCTCATCAGTCACCAGTGTACAAGGAATGCTTCTCTCAGGGTGAATTAGTGGAAGTTTAGCATGATGTTTTCTTGTGACTTAGTACCTCAGCATCCGTTTGGCAGAAGACTGCTTGTACTAGAAGAGGTCATTAACAGTTATAGCACATGCTTATGCAAAACATTTCTTTCAAAAGGAATTAATCTTTTTTTATGCAGGTAGAATGGTCTGTACCATAAGATGCTGCCGGTAAAAACTGCAGGACTGTATCACTAGAACTATATCTTTGCTCAAAGCCAGATTTCTAGGATGTGAGACATACTAACATCATGTGTGTTTAAATTCTCAGAAAATCAGAAATTGAGTACTATGCTATGTTGGCCAAAACCGGCGTGCACCACTATAGCGGCAACAACATTGAATTGGGTACAGCTTGTGGAAAGTACTACAGAGTGTGTACGCTGGCCATCATTGACCCAGGTATGTAGGCTGCCTTTTAAACTAAACTTATTTTAAGTTAAGTTACTGTTTATTTAAGTTATTTAGTTTGCTTTTCTCAAGGCAACTTACACTGTATAGCTTGGTCCTGTCACTGATATTGTTTGAAAGCAGTACTAATTTCAGAATCCAGGTCTTGACCACTTTCAAGTCAATATGCAGCAAAAGCAACAACACACTTGTTGAATGTGTGTTAACTTAGATTTAGCAACATGGCCTTACATCTCTCATAGAATTCACTGGGGTACTGCAATATACTAGAATCAGCCCTGTGATTTCTGGAGATGTGATTTGCAGTTAAATAGTATTTAACTTAGCTGACAGTCTAAATCAAATAAATAAAAAAGTGAAATAAAATGACTGCAACACTTAAATACATTTGATCTATTCAGGTTAAGTGTGCTTCCTTCAAAGTGCCTGAGATGAACTAGATACGTTAGGAAACGTGTTTTAAAAAATCAGTGCAGCATAATCTGCTCTAATGAAAATCTGAAGGGGCATTCTGGATTGAGTTGTCTGGCTTCTATGATAGTGTGTGTCTGGGTAGTTCTAGAATGAAACTAGCTCCTATTTATCAGAGCTCCCATTATAGCTTAGAGGTTCATTGGAAGGCGCTTGACGAGGACTGAGGTAAAAAGTTTTTCCCAAAGCATTTCTGAGTTTATATTTTGCTTTCCATAGGCCATTATACTGCAAATAAGATTCTCATTGTGATACCCGAGAAAGCATTAACACTGCGAATATTCTCGCTGTCCTGATCGTCCAGTGGTCAGGGCAGGCTAGACATTCGCTATAGCAACACTATGCAGTGTGTCCCCAGGGCTAGTTTGCCTCCCTAGCTCTGGTTTTTAACTGCTAGTGATATTCTGGAATAATGAATGCTAATTGGGAGTCTAGAAATGCTTTATAACATCATAAAAAAATGTAAAATGAGTGGGAATTGTCTAGTGTGGGTTACCTTTTAAGAGAATGCACTTAAATATATAGAGGTTAATAATTCTTTGTTCTAACCTTCTTGATGTTCTAACCTTCTTGATGTTAAAGTGCTGATTTTTTTTCTCAACAGGCGATTCTGACATCATTAGAAGCATGCCAGAACAAACCAGTGAGAAATAACATTGCAGAACTTTTCATTTTTGTGTAATAAAAACTGGTTACAAATCTATTGCTAGCATCAGCTTTCATAAAATGGATACAAAGAGACACCTTAAAAATCAAAGTAAGAATACACAATCAGTTTGCAACTAGATATCTGAAGTACGCAGATAAATGCCTCACGTGTGTTACATAATTTTATTGTAACTTATTCATGAAATTCATATAGTTGGAGATTCTTAATAATACCAAGCATTCCAGGTCAATCAGACTAGTTACCATCCACTGAGGATACCAAGTACTACTATTAGATACATTGCCTCTGTTGGTTGATATTGTGCCTCTTTATTGGAAAAGCTGCAACTTTCTAGCTTTACACAAAAGACCAGTTATTTGGAAGAGGCCAAGGGAAGGGTGAGGGTGGGAGGAGAGAATTCAGAATACCTCAAGTGTAATCAGTGTTGGGGCAAGAGAGGTAAACAAGGCCTACTGAATTTTGTTTCCCTGGTAAGAGATTATTTGAAGACTTCTAAAAGTGCCATAGAGTTCACCAGAGTTTCCACTCTGGTAAATGTGTTTCTGATTAGACATCTCTCTGGGCTCAGAGTGAATTAGTGTTTGAGAAAGTAACTTACTGTGAACATGCAGAATGTCCCAGCTAAAACTCCCCAGTTGCCAGCTTAACCTTGAATCCAAGAACTATGACTGGAATAAGTTCACTGCTGTTTTACATGTACAAGAGTTTTATTCTGCCTGTATGAGGCTGCATAAGTGCAACACCTACAGATTTAGCTTCCTCATTGTACTACTTTTTGGTGTGAGGTGTAAAATAGCCCTTCCCTGAGCAGCAGGTGATTTCTCTATTAGAAGGGCATAGGGATCATTCCAATATATTTAAACCTTGAGTGTGGCCATAGAGTTTGTCCTTGAGATACAATTTCAGGGGCCTAACCAAATTTCAAAACCTAACTGGAACTTATACATGAGGAAACTGTATAGGAAGTCTTTGAGTACAACAAGCAAGGTGTTAAATTGAATGTGAGAATACATGTGTATTATTGAGTTGTGAATCAATAACTGCCTTATGGAAACCAAAAGAAACTTGAGGTCTACTTGAAATAAAACAATAGATCCAGGAACTGGATCTAAAACTGGAGTGGTACAACTTCAGAAGATACAAGATTAATAACCCAAATGTGTGCATTCTGACAAAGCCATCTCTCACAACTGCCTGTCTTTCGTGTCCTCCAACAGTTGCCCAATCTAATGAATATACAGTGAGGTTTACACTCAGGCTATGTGCTGCACATAAAGGTGGTCATGAGTAGAATTATGGGTGAACATCCATGGAAAGCTGAGATTCTCAGAACTGTGAGCAACACACTAAGTATGAAACTGGATGTACCAACAAAAGATGGCTATTTTTCCTCTGGGAATGTGGGCATAGCCGAGCGTGGGAAAAGTCTACTTTGTTTTACCATATGCAGCTCTGCCCAGAGTCAGTACTAAAACGAGACAATTATTACACTTATATCCCACCTTTGTTACGGAAATCGGAATTGGATCCCATGAAAAAGATCTGCATGAATAAGAGAACACACATCATTTCTGCCAACTCCCACACCCAAGGCTGCTCTTGAGCATTCGATCACCCAGAGCAGCATTATTGGGGGCAGGATTTAAAGTTGCAGCAGGAGAAGCGAGGTAGTAAGTTGTGCTTCTGTGCCCGGAATCTAGCCCAGATCCAACCAAGGCAATGTATGTGTGACAGACTGTCAACGGTTAATACCTCACAGAGAACCTTTGAGTGACAGGCTGTTGGAGAGTGTCAGTTAAATGACAGTTGAGAGAGTTTAGCACTGACTGGACTGAGAAAGAGGCTTGAAGGAGTGAGTGGATCACAATGGATCTCTGTTCAAGCAGAAAAGGGACAGAGCTTCTAGTCAAGAGAATCTCTGCCCGGTGAAATGGGCGATAACTCAAGATCATTTGTCCCCTTATCCTCCATAACCGGTCCTATGATTGCCAAACTTACTCAAGTCTGTTGGTGAGGTACCTTTTGGACCATGCAATGTCTGCCAGATCATCCTTATCCATATGCTTGTTAACCTGGTTCAAAGAATTCCAAAAGGTTGGTGTGATGGACAGGTTAGGTTTTCGCTTCTCTCTAAGAGTGACCAATGGGAACTGATGGAATGTATGTAAGAGGGACAGTTGAAAACAGCCAGTTAAGGCAATTGGGAGTGAGACTGGCTGAATTAAACTGACAAGACCAGCCTAAGGCTGACTGGAAAAAGATCAACTTGTAAGGAAGATGTTGTCGAAGAATTTTAAGGAATTGTAAGGAAGAATTTGTAATATAAGGAAATTAATAAATGGTTGCAAAGTGTGAATGCAGTAGTGTTTGAGTCCCCAGCCCCAATAGCTCTGTTCAGTGTCTGAGGAGGGGGTGGTTATTAAAGGGGACTGGGCTTCCTTATCTGGTGATGTCTCTGAGTGAGAGAGAGGTCTCATGGCTCTCTGTTTTAAAAGAGGCAAGACAGGTGGCGAACGGAGACTGCCTGACCTATCTGTAACCCTGAACCTGTGGGAATGAGGTTGTGGAGGGTGATAGGGACTTTCAAGTAAATTAAAAGCATCACAATTGGAGATGCAGGACTTCCCTCTGAAGAAGCCATGCTGATTTTCCCTCAGCAGCCTTTGGTCTTTAGTGTGCTATTAAATTCCCTCTTTACCGTTTCAACTGATTTACCTGGAACAGATATTAAGCTAATTGGCCTGCAATTCCTCGATGTCCCATGGACCCCTTTTTAAAAATTGGGATGAGCTTTGCTACTTTCCAGTAACCTGGCGTGGAGACTAATTTTAGCAACTTGTTAGCAGACCAACAATTTCACATTTGTGTTCTTTAAGAATCCTTGGGTGTGTGCCATCTGGATTTTCAGTTTACCTAGAAGCCCTAGAACTTCATCTGTCACCTCAGTTTGACTCAGTTCTTCAGGCCCTTCCCCCAGACTGCAACTCTGGTATGGGTATATGCCCTGCATTTTCCAGAGTAAGCACAGAATTCATTCCGTTTCCCTGCTGCCTCCCAATCTTCCTTTTATTCCAAGGCCCAACTGGTTTCCTTCTGATATATTTGAAGAAATGCTTATTGTTTGTATTAACATTTTTGGTCATCTCCTCCTCAAAACCTCGTTTTACCTTATTGTTTTGTCAGAATCCCTTTGATTGCGGAAACCTTCCCACTTTTTACAGCAGCTTAAATGAAGTTGTATGATGCATTTTCCAGCTGTACTTTGCAGGTCTTGTTCAAAATGCTCACAGCACCACTTCAGATTCTTTTTTTCATTAAAAGCACCATTTTATTATATTACATAGCTTATTTCAATTGAAAACAACTGTATAAAACACTAGATCGTACATCTTCTATCTGCCATCAATGCAAAAATGCAGTCTGGTACGGTACTTTGTTGAAATACTGAAGCCATAAATTTCTCCTTTCTCCTAGGAGCACACAAGGCCTTTGATACATTATCTTCGTATGTATAAATGTACAGCACAACATACGTTTCTGTTGAGTGTTCTTCAGTATCTTAATCTGTTTTCCAGGGCTTCCATTCTTTTTGTCATCTTGTCTAGTAATCATATATTAAGGAAAAACATTATAGGCCATTAAATACATAATGTTGCGTAGCATTGTATATGAGGTGTATTGAATCCTACAGATTATTTCTGCCTGTGCAAAAGTACTTCTGGCAGAGGGGCTGATTTTTGCTGACTTCTCTTTTTCCCTCTGCCATTATGCTTAACACTGTTCCTGGGAATCCCTTGAATCTCAAGACAATGTTTCAGAGGATGTGGGGATTTACATTACAGGAGGGATGGGACAGGGGAGTTTTATCCCATAAACTCTGCTTATGGATCATTGGATCCACCCTAGTATTATTTACTTAAAAGATTTATAGCCTGCCTTTTAGCCCTATCCAGGACCACTGACTTGACCGGAAAAGCTAAAAACAGAGTACTGTAAAAATTCATCATAAAACCAGAACTAAAATATATGTATATAAATACACATCGATTAAAAAGGAAGGGTAGAGAGGAGGGATTATTGCGGGAACACCAGACAGAACAAAAAAAGTCTTCACCTGCTGGCAGAAGACAGTGAGAGAACAGGACAGGTAAATATCCCTGGGGAGGGAGCTCCACAATCTGGGCACCACGATTGAAAGGGCCCCCTCTCGGGTGGCCACCCACCTAATCTCAAAAGAATGCAGGGGGCACCCAAAGCAGGGCCTCAGAAGATGACTGTAGTGGCCAGGTAGGATTGTATGGGAGTAGGCTGTTCTGAAGGTAGTCCTTAGTAGTGTTGCCTGACTGGTTCTACAGTTAAAATCCCACAAATTGCATGTAACTACTAGAGACATCTCCATCCAAAGAAATGCACATCCATCTCCCCCTGAAGGTATGCGCAGCCAGTTAACTGACCACATCAGTACTGCTGTGTTGGGGTGGACAGGAACACTGATAGATGTAGCTGCTGTGGAGCCTTGCCTGGTGCAGAAAAACGCCAATATAGTAAGAGTGGCATATTGTAATCCCATTGAACACTTGGCAACCACATCTGTGACACATGTATTTGTTCAAGCATAGCTGAGTTCTTGGCAGGAGTTAAGAAACAACATAGACATTAGGATGGATAGCACTTACGTGATGCCAGCTATTAAATCCTACACTGCATAGCAGCTTTGTGGCAGACTGCTCTTCTCCAGCAGCTAAGCAGCTGAAGTAGTTACCTAGCGCCAAGGACTTCAGTAACTAGCAGCTGACAAGTGTCACTGAGTTCTGACATTTCTTAAAGGTAAGTTCTGTGTACCTAAAGTGATATTCAGCTTTTAGTCACTGATCAAGATCCATCTAATCATAGACACTCTGTAAAAGGAAAGTAAGTAAATAATATGCAGCTTGGACTCTCAAGATTGCAGCTAGAGGGAGCCTTTGCTTCAGACTGTCACTTCCAACCTTTGTACGAAACCACAGCATGTACTGGCAGTGTCAGTGATGTATTCAGTCCAGTGTACTAGAAATTAGACTCCTGTCTAGTGCTAAAAACATGCCACTACAACTGAAGTAAACAGCAAGGCGCCAGAAAGTACAAAACCGGTACTGTGGCTTCAGCATAATCTCACTTCCTCATCTATTGGTTTTCATTAATCATTCCGCCTTATTCCCTGGTATATATACATCACTTCATGATGATTCTGCATATCATGTCCATTTTCCTGTTCAAAGTACCCCCTGCTTTAAACATACCAGAAGATTATTGGGGAAAGACTCCAAGGTGTAACAGCTCGCCTTTCTGATCCTACTCAAAGCGTACAGGAATGCCATCGAGCTATCAGATGTGCCTGGAACTACAAGTTTTCAGATGAAGCTCTTGCAGAACTCCTTCAAATATGTATTCATTTCTTAATCTCAGGCTATTCCCTTAGAATGGGGTTTCAAAGAACCTAAGAATTCACTGAAACAGGAACATGTATGTTAAAAAAAGGATATATTGTCTTGTTAGTTTTTTAACTTCAGCATTTGCCAAATTCTGGAATGTCATAAGATTTTCACATTTGCATGGATCTTTCTTGTCTTCTGAAGGATTCCCTGAACAGTAAGTGGAAAGTATTCATAACACACAAGCTAAGGAAACAGAGTCATCCTTGGAACAAAGCTATTAAATTTAACCTATGCGTACATTAACTGTCATTACTCTAATCAACAGTATAGTATGCTGGAAACTCTGATGGAAGAAGTATGGAAAATTTTTAGCATATACATTAAGCACATTTAACACATCATTGGAAGTCCAGTACTTCTGCTGAAATGGCAGTGAGTTGTGCAGAATTGCAGATTCTTGATCACAGAAAGCTGCAACAGGACAGGATACACAGGCAGGAGAAATGGGCATCAATTACACTTTTATCTCACCTTTCTAGCTCATGATTCTCCCCTGTTCCATTTCACCCTCACAACAAGCTTGTGAGGTAGGTTAGGCTGAAAGAGAGTTAGTGGCCCAAGTTCTCCCAGTGAATTTCCATGGCATATTGAGGATTTGAACTCTACCTCGACACTAACCACACCATTGATACTGTCACAGGTATATGTGCCAGCTACATGTTCAGCAAAGGGAAGATTCTTGTGAGCAACAGCAAGTCTCTTGCATGCACAAAACTCAAGATCAAGGCCATTATCTGCTGAAGCTAATGTTTTACACTCACAAGACTGATACTATCTAACGCTTAACTATAATGCCTTCACATTTGTTCCAAACTGGAGCAGTTCCTGCAGAGTTCAGATTCAGAATGTTCACAGCTGCACGAGAGAAACTGCAGTGAACAGGCAAAGAAACAGGAGGAAACAGAGGCCTAGTCCTCACTGATGAGCCTAAGTTGCATCGAGAATGCATCAACTAGATGGCAGGAGGAGTAATGAAAGTAATACAGATCAGTGAGAAACAGTATGGTGTAATAGCCAGAATGCCAGGTTGCCTCCTCGGTTGCAATAGTTCTTCTTGGATGCTTCCCCACAACACCACTGCTTTGGTGTATTTCCCAAATATTGTACTCAGAAATTGGATTGAGGGAACTGTGGAAAGGAAGGTACAGATTTCCATGCCATCTCACCTACATTTCCCTTCCCCCACTTTAACACCGCCCCCCCCAGCCAGGAAGCTTTTTTCTGTTCTTTAAAAAAAATATTAATAATAAATATATTGCTGTGTTTTTCAAACATGATAAGGATATACAAACTACCAATTAAAATAATAGTGTCAAAAGGGGGAGGGGGAATCACTTTGTTTGGATGCTCCCAGCAGTGGGAGTAAGACATGGCATCACCCCCATGAGGAAGCAGCCTCAAATTTGGGCTTTTCCACATTTCCATTTTACTCGCTGGTAAGTTTCTGTCTCTTTGGGTCCCCCCCTGTTCCACTCCCTCTAGTGGTTGATTCGAGATCACACAAGTTTATTTCCAGCCTATCTCACTGCAGAGTTAAACTGGGTTTTCGTGCTGGAAATAAACTTGTCTGATATTGAATCAACCACCAGAGGGAGCAAAACATGTGTGGAACAGAACACCCCCCCCCCCAAGAAACTCTGTTGTTGTTGCCATCAAATCACAGCTGACTTATGGCAAGCCGATACAGTTTTCAAGGCAATAGATGTTCAGAGTTTGCTTACCACCAGCAAGTAAAATAAGGCTGCAGAAAAGTCCGGTACATGGGAAATCCCTACTCACATCCTTGGGTGACTTTCAGCCAGTCACTAATTCCCAATCTAACTGATTTTATTAGGTTGTTGTTAGGATAAAACAGGGAGAAGGAAAACCATGTATGCATCCCTGAGCTTCTTGGAGGAAGTACAGGATAAAAATGAGATCAGCTAAAGGAAAAACACTGACATTTCCAAATGAGATCAGCTAAAGGAAAAACACTGACATTTCCATAACCCTGGAAAATCAAAAGGGGTGGCTAATACTGGTGCACATGCTAGATGATGAATACTAGTACTAAATACTACTTGAACAGAACACAAACAGATTTACCTGAAACTACTGTTGATCGCAACCGTTTTTCTTCAAAAAGATATTTGTGGTGGACTGCAAAATTGGAACAGGCAAGAACATCTTTGATTGCTAGTGTAGCTGCTTCAGGTTCTGCAGGGGAAATCACACAGAAAGAGGCCGAGTTAAAGTAGTTACCAAGCCTTCTCTATTGCATATTATACAATATATTATTGCAATTCAGCACACTTTATTTAAAATATTCCATCCCACTTGTACACGCAATTTGGGCCTTCAAGGCAGTGAACAGTTAAAAAGACACTGAAAACTAAATGCCCATACACACCACATCCCCATTTAACAAAAATATATTGGCAGGAGGTTCAGTTAGAGAACCCCAAACAAAACAGTGAAGATGATGATAGAGACAGACAAATCTCCCAGGTGAGGGAATTCCACAATTTTGGTGCCACATCCGAGAGGGGTGTTTCATAGATGGCCACCATCTAGCCTCACATGGCAAGGATACCAAAAGCAGGGCCCCATGAAGATTATCATAATGATCAGGTAGGTTCATATGAGAGTAGGTGGTCCTTCAGGGTCACAAGGAACTTAAAAGTAACTTTTTAGTGAAAGAGATCAAACTAGGATATCATCTTTCTGAAAGGTTTTTAGACTAACCCAGCACAGAGACAGAATATAGATCTTTTATAATATTTTCAGATTGATTCTGTAGCATGGCTTTAGCTGAAACAAGTTAATGTAAAAAAAAATCCCCATATGTATCTGAACAAACAGACCAAATTATGAAGGTTGTCTTAAAAGTTTCATGCATGTTGCTGTTCAAAACTTGGGTGGACAACATTACAATCCATGGGCAACATTACAGTGAATGTATCCCAGTCTTACGTTCCCTGGAGAAGAAACGGTATAAAAATGCTTAGTGAATGATCAGCTGAAGTGGAAACCCAACATACATAGGCTGAAAATATCAGACCTTCAGAATATGAATCCATTAATCCTTCTGGTAAATCCTGATGGTACTTCAGAGCTGGAAGAAATATTGTCAAAAAGAAGTAATACAGTTATACAGTAGCATTGGTTGCAGAAGTCAATGATACATATAATCATGAAGATACAAAAGCAAAATTGATAGTACAAGCCAACTTTGCAATAAACATTGCCTTAAGTAATAATTACTTTAGGACAATAGAATATATCAAAAAAAATTATTTCTGTTAGTATGGTTTATACTTCCCCAGGTTTTTTGCACTAATCCTTGAGCATACGTACATCTAAACAAATCTAAGCTGGAAGCTTAGAGATTTTGACAACAGCAATATTTGTGCTCACAGACTGGCAAAAATGCCTGTAGTCAAGGAGGTTGCAAAAGACAATGGCTAGATCCAAATTACTGTGAATGGAGCAACAGTAGTGGATGGAATAAGAAATTCTTCCTTTCCCCCATCAGTACAGCCTACTGAGGTCCCCTGAAATTGTACTCTTGGAGCTCAGGGGACCCTTAGGTATAGCATACAGGCAAAGTGGGGGAGGACTGCAAAGGCGGCAGGGAACTGGCAGGAAAACATCTGTTCTGCTGATTGTGATTACACAGCACCTTTGAGTCAGTGAAGCAACTGCTGGGAGGGGAAAAATTAAATATCTGAATAGATCCATAAATGTCTCTATAGCTGGAGGACGTCTGACAGTGGTGGATAAAAATGGAATGGTGGTCAAATATCTGAAGAAGAGCCCTCTTTGATCAGACCAGTTGTCCATCCAGTCCAGCATTCTGTCTCACACACTGGCCAGCCAGTTCCCCTGGAGGGCCAACAACACGGCATGTTAGTTCCCTTTAGTCACCATGGCTAGTAGCCACTGACAGACCTATCCTCCATGAATCTGTCTAATCTTTTAAAGCTATCTATCCTAGCCATTACTACATCCTCTAGCAGCAAACAGTGGCTGCTATTTTAATATTTCAAGAAGAGTGACGTAGAGTTCATTTTTTAAAAAAATTATTCAGGTTGGGGCTAGGTTTGCCAGCTCTGGGTTGGAAAATACCCGGAGATTTTGTGGGTGGAGCCTGGAGCGGGCAGGGTTTGGGGAGGGGAGGGACCTCAGCGTGGTACAATGTCATAGAGTCCATCCTCCAAACTGGCCATTTTCTCCAGGTGGAGCTGATATCTATAGCTTGGAGATCTGTTGTAAAACTGGGGCTATATAAGTAGTCCAAAGAAAAGTTTAATCAATTTTTTTTGGCTAATTTTGTTTGCATTTGGCTTGTGGGCTGAAGTTAGATACCTGTGCTCTAGAAAAATTACAGACAGAGATTCTAAACTTTGAGTAGACTATGTCTGGCTTATGAGGCTATATCAGACACTATCCACAAGAATCACAGGTTTATGGAGTAGGGGGATATTACTCTGGCATACTTAAGGATAGAAATGCTTGAAACTTGCTAAAAATAGTGGTGGAAAGTAACGAACTCCTCCCACATCTCCTCTCCTCCAAATGCTCCACCACAGTCTTCCAGGACTGTCATGAAAGTAAAGGCTAGCATGAAAAGGATGGTCAGTTATGTTGGGATAGGGAGATGCTTCCTCCCAACCTGAGAACTGCCATAAGCCATCTACCTACCCTCTGCTCAGAAAGGAAACCATTGCCACTGTTGAGACCAGGAAGCCCAGGGCTGATCAGCAGCAATGGTGGCTACCAGACGTGTCTGCATGGTGCTTTTTACATATGGACAAAGCAGGGCAGGAGAAAATGGGGAAGACAAAGCATTGAACAGACTCTCCTTCCCTCCATTTCATCTCTCAGTTTCACCATTTCAGTTAATAGAAAACAGACGTGTGCACTGAATGGAAACTCATGGACTTCCAAAATCTATGCAGATTTAGTTACGTCCATGACTCCTACTCAAGTTCCATTGGATTACATTAAGGGTGTTTTAATATGTGACAGTAAGTGGAGCAACTGATTATCTCTAGAACTTCTTCTGTTATGTACAAATGTTGTTTATGATTGCAGCAGACAATTTGGAAGAGCTTTTGAAAATATATCCCAAACAATGCAGGTTTTACATTCTCATTAGAAGCTGACCTAAGAGTATAGTAAAGATGTTTAGTCTTGCTGCCAGGGGGAAAAAAGGAAACAATAATTTTAAGGACACTTGGAAGGCCAGACCCATGGATCATATAACTGGAATGAAATGCTATGATTTCATAGGTATTGTTTCTACATACGTCTCTATCCTTATTCTAATTCCAGACTTTTTTTTTTCTGTGCGGATTCCTATTCCCTCCAACAGGGGCCTCACTCTCCCCCAACAGCTTTTCCTACATAGTCAGTAGACTTCCTGGGTTTGTAGAAAAATCCAAACAGTGAGGAAATCCCTTCAGGGACAGTTGAATTCCCCCCAAAAGCCTTTTGAAATGGCCTCTGCAGGGACCTGACTCCAGGCAGCAACGGTGAGAGATTAGAACATTGGGTGGGGGGAGGGGGAGGAGAGGCTTCTGACTGGCTCTGTCAGTCAAAGGGTGGGGGGAAGGGCCCTTTCTTTCCAGGCCTCTTTCGGCCTTGGAGGGAGGGAGGGGGGAGGGAGGGAGGGAGCCTTGGGGCCAGGCTGGGGGATTCCTAGAGGTTTTGTGGTGGAGTGCAAGGAGGGCAGGATTTGGGGAAGGGAGAGGCCTCAGCTGGGCATCATGCCACAGAATCCACCCTCCAAAGCAGCCATTTTCTCCAGGGAGACAGATCTCTGTTGCTCACAGATCTCTGGAGTTCACCCTCCAGCAGGCCCCACTTGGAGGTTGCCAACCCTAGGCCTGGCAGCAGTCTAGGGTTGCCAGATCCCCCCACGGGCACTGGCAGGGGATGGGGGTAGTGGGGTTGCCAGCTCCAGGTCTGGAAACTCCTGGAGATCTGGGGATGGAGCCTGGGGAGGACAGGGACTTCAGTGGGGTACAATGCCCTAGAGTCCACCCTCCAAAGCATCAATTTTCTCCAGGGGAAGTTATCTCAGTAGTCTGGAGCTGAGCAGTAATTCCAGGGGATCCCCAGATCCCACCTGGAGGCTGGCATCCCTAGGCAGCACCCTCTGGGTGACTTGATACCACCTAATTTGCATGACTCAACTTGGCCTGGCTGCTTGCTGCTGTTCAGCAGCCACCCTATGAAAGCCAGCAGTGATGCAGCAGTTAGAGCCTCAGAATAGGTCTGCAAGACCCAGGTTCAGATCCCCATATTGCGGTGGAAGCTGACTGGGTGATTTTGGACCAGTCACATACTTTCAGCCTAACCAACCTCACAGGGTTGTTGTGCAGATAAAAAGGAGGTGCGAATAATGTAAGCTGCTTTGGTCCCCACTGTGGAGAAAGACTATGATTTTCCTTGGTAGAAGCTGTGGGGGAGAGGGGTGGAGACAAAAAGCTGAAGACAGATAAAGGCAGATAAAGGTTAAGTTGGCTGTTGGGTGGGAAGGAAATAGGGTTGCCAACTCTGGATTGGGAAACTCCTGGACATTTAAGGGGTGGATCCTGGGGATGGTGGGGTTTGAGGAGGGGAGGAACTTCAGACCAGTATAATGCCATAGACTCCACCCTCCAAACCAGCCCTTTCCTCCATGAGAACTACCATTGCCAGCCTCTGGGTGAGGGCTGGAGATCACCCAGCATTACAACTGTTGTCCGGGTGACAGAGATCAGTTCCCCTGGATAAAATGGCTGCTTTGGAGGGTTGAGTCTATGGCTCCACCCCCAGAAGGGAGAAAGAGTGTGAGATAGGTAAGGGTAGAGGGGAGGAAGCAAAGGTGTGAGGAATGGGATGACCATCCCGCAAGTTTCTTGCGGGTCTCCACTTGTTTCTTCTATTCTAAATGTTGCTATGTATGAAAAGTAAGTTCATACAAGTTATTTTATTTACTGCCACACAGCTTGGAGTGCCAACTTGCTTCAGTAGTGTTCCTTCCAACTCCAATGTGACTAATTCTAACCCACTAGGCTGTCCTAAGGGAAAACTGTAACTCAGTACATTTCCACCCAGTGTTTCTGAAGGTACACATCATGATGCTTTTCAGTTTACTGCTGATCTGACTGCAGCCTATACAAAGGGGAGGGCGTTACCAGTTCTCCTGGGTTTTTGTAATTGTACATTTCATACATGACTTATTAAACTGGCAGAAATAGTACAAATGATTATATATGTCCTTGGCCTTAGAATAAAGTTATACACTCCCCAAGTGATAAACAGCTGAAATATTACTCATCCCAGAGGTATATTGCTCAGCATGTTTCACACGTATCCCTGTGATTTTGCAGATGTTCAGACCAAATGGTCAGCTTGCTTGTGATAGGTCCCAAAAATTTCATCTGCACTAAACTTAATTTTACCTTCACAGATTCTTTTTTGGAGCTTTTCTCTGATTCCTTCCATGGCACTAAAATCCACAGCGTAAAAAAGATGTTTGTCGGGAGGGTCAGAAGCAATTAGTCGCAATTCTTCGTCAATTGCTTTCCCTATCCCGACAGCGTACATGGTGATTCCTAAGAAATAAATTGATTGATATCATTATGGTAGCATGATGCTATAATAAGGTACTATTACATGACCGCTTTTACTTATGAAAGGTAATTCTGCAGGGTAGAGGGGGAGATAGCTTGGTGTGGATATTCTTTTTTCAGAAAGTAAGCAGCTTGAGGGAATCTATGCTCCAAATTATTTTGTATATTTTTATTGCTTATTTACTACTTTTCTAACACTACTGACCAGATCCAGACTTGCTCAATTTTAGTAATGCTGCTATATCAGGTGCCTTCCAAACATGCTCTGTAACCCAATTTTAAATTGGCATGGTAGCTGAACTTGAACTAAAAAGAATTCCACCCAAACAACATGTATTGTTGTTGTTAGCCATTCAGTTGTGTCGGACTCTTGGCAATGTATGCGAAGTCCTTAATCCCAAAAAGTCATTTACATTTGTTCAACTGAAATGAACAGAAAACACTGAAATTCATGGGGAAGAATCAGTAATCTCAAGGTTTACTATACCTGACTAGATCTACACATTGTGCCACCACTGCACAAAGCAATAATTCATAATTCGATTGCCTTGCTCACACAGGAAAATCCAGTTGCAAAGGATTGCTGTATGTGCCAGGATAACACAATATTCTACAATGTGTTGCATGCAGCCTGTTTCTAGACTGAAGATGAAGCACAGTACTCTCTACATAGTCCTTATTACAGCTGTTGGCCACAGATATTTCTAGTCAAATATGTCTGACATCCCTGTTTATTCATTACCTACTACCCTTTTCATTCAGATTCATTTTATACCCACTATGATCAATTTCCCCCATTCTCTTAAGCACACAGTCCAAACTCCAAAGGCAGACCAACCCAGCTCTCCAACAACTGGGGATGCAAGGACAATACATCCCACCCAGGTAAGCAAAGGATCCCCTTCATTCTTCAAAGGCATCTCCCACACAGGGTAAGTATACAGAGTGCAGAAATAATGGATTCCTTGCAGGAATTCTTGGAATACATCACCACGCTGCCAGTACAATGTCATACTAGTGTAACCCCATGTGCAAATGTGGGGCACAGGGAACACAGCCACAATCCAGAGTGAATGCTAGCCCCTCCACTCTAACCTTTCCAGCTTCTTGCCAAATGTTCACGATGCCTGTTACCTTGCAGAATCAGAGCCCTTAGAGCCAGTCCTGGAAAGTGTGTGGACAAGAGATCCAATACAATTCCCTTCAAAGGATGAGTAAGTACTGGTCCAGTGGTCACACTATGACCCCAACAGGTGTCTGTGGACTGTGACCAGATGGTAGACGCCTACTCAGAGTGTGTGAACTGTGTTGTCTTAACCTCCCTCTTTTTTCTATTTTTTGCTGGTGATCAACCTTTTTACCAACTAAAAGGCAAGTTTCATAATTTTATCAGCATCCTCAAGTGCATGCCTCCTGTTTTGTCACAGAGGTGATTTCCCCCGCCAAGCTATTGGAAAGGTGATGGAAATGTCTTCTGTGAATGCACAGTTATGTGTTCTCTTAATGCGGTCCTGGAGTTTGCATACCTTTCACCTTGCAGAAGGCTGGTGTTCCTTGGTCTCTTGACCTCCCATCCCAAGATGGCAGGAGAGGTCATGGGCATAGTTTTGGGGCTGTCTGTGTCAATTCCTGTTGAGGAACTGGGGAGATGTAGCTGGAGTAATCACAGTTCCTTCCATGTGCATCTGCCTGGTGAATGGGTTGCAGGAGGTAAACTGAACCCACATCTTGGAGCTCCCATACAACTACTGGTACACCATACTTCTTCCTAGAGCATGGTGTGCTGTATTTCCTTTGCTTCTTCAGCAGTTGTGATTTGCCTGTGAGTAACTTCAAGGAGACATGATGATGTACGGTTGGCAGAACCCATAAGGGGTTGTCATTGCATGCTGCTCCATGATTGGTGGCTGTCAGTACGGTTGCTATCGTCTTCCGTTCAACTGCTGTGCTGGCAGTTCCTTCAAGTTGAGTGTTTTTTGCACATATTTTTCCTCGACTAGAAAAGCATAAGATATTGACTAGCTATGCTGTCCCTTGTACTGGCAGTGTATCCACTTTCAGGTTTTAGGGCTGGGCTGCCCATTTGAATATTTTCTAACGACCATGTAATACATTTGCATTTGAATATTTTGTTAGGATTTATTTATCTCAGCTATTCTTCTGTTTTTCTCACTTGTTCCATTTTATAGGGGATGTTATCACCCCAAGGATGTTTAAGTTATGTCCAAATATACATACATACATACGTATGTATGTGTATATATATATATATATGTGTGTGTGTGTGTGTATACACACACTCTAGATAGTTTGCTTTGCCACTAGAAATTCTCTTGGGAACATACTAAGAGTGTGGTCACACACACTAAATAATCCACTTTCCATGCACTTTCCAATTGGATTTTGCCAGTTCACACAGTAAAATCCAGTTGGAAAGTGCATTGAAAGTGCATTGAAAGTGGATTATTTAGTGTGTGTGACTGCAGCCTAAGAATGTCTTAAAAATATATGATTTCAGTTTGGATGCAACCCATTTTTTCACTGTTGAAAAAGGCAGGAGGGATTTCCTCTTAGTCACTCGAAGATCATAGAATAAAAAGATCATGGGACAAAAGCCACATGGAAAGGGGGCTGTAGTAAGGAGAACGGTTAGGTGAGATTGAGTGGAAAAGCTGGCTGGATCTAACCCTCTGGTTCCCTCTATGTAATTTTATTACAGATTCCATTGTAAGTTCCTAAAGACAGATAGACTGCAAACTCCATCCCTGAGGGGATAATTGTTACTGAAGAAGTCTTCAGATATATGTAAGGGCAGCTGCTGTTTTCAGTTTCCTTATCCCAGTGGAAACACTGAGGAAGGGTGTGTGCATTCAGCAATGACATTCATGTCTACTGCCTTCTTCCACGTTGCTTCTGTTCCAGGAAAACTAACAACATAAGCCCTTTTCATTCTGAATTCCTGCATTATAAATTATCTATACAGCCTTGTATTTAGCCAGGAGCAAAACCACAGCTCTTATTCCAGAGATTTGTTTTATTTTCATGAATGAACCATTCATATTGAAGGCTGTTCTTTAAGCAAGTACTACAAAATCCCAAAAATGAAATATTTAAGAGCCAAATGCACACTGAGCATAACTCCACTGGCTGCTGTGAGGCTGAACTGACTTCTGGCACTCATTCCGGCATGATCATTGGCATGTTTATCAATGGGAAAAGAAGCTGTGCAGGTCACATTTAACTCATAACTTCACTGCAAACCTTTTGATGTAAATCTAGGCCTGGCATCTCCTCAGTCCCACAAAGTAACTCACCAGGGGCTAGTTCTTATCAATGTACACAAGACTACTGCTAGTCTCAGGCATCCTACAGTGGACTGGACATTTGACTTATAGGGAAATTTCCCGGGGGGCTGATGCCTTAGAGCAGGAGGTTCCACCCCCCAACACCTTTCTTGGTGCCTGCCAAGTATTTTTAGAAAGTGAGTGGGGCCAGGTGGGACTCCTGCCCAGCAGGGTTTCTGATTGGCTGTGCAGATTAAAATAACATTTTGGCAGCAGCTGCCCCTAAATCATTGATTTTATTCTCCCTCCTCGTTTCTAGTGTACTTGGTCTTCCTTTGTGTGTTTGTGGTTGGCCGTGTCCCTTTTGGTGGCCATTTTATGGTTGGCTCTCCCTCCTGTGGCATCCATTTTGTGGATGTGCCCATCACCCTGTGTCAGAATTCCAGAGGTGTCCAAAGGCTCAAAATGGTTGGGGACCCCTGCCTTAAAGGGCCATTGGCAGTCAGAAGCAAGCACAGCCAAGCCTCAGCAGCTCTGCCAGCAGCTCATGATGAGCTCCTTGGCTCAGCCACTTCAGCAGCAACACTGATCAGAGTCAGTTTACCACTGCCTCTTCCTATACCACTGACAGTTTGTGGGAGGATGCAGTGGGTGACCTGATGACCATCATTGGTGCTAGTCAGGTCTGAGGGAAGAGGCCCCTACAGAACTGCCAGGAAAAACTGCAAGGACCAGTCAACTTGGCTTACTCCTGGGGTATTTTTTCCCCATTCTGCCCCAGTTATAGCTCTCCAGATGTACACAGTTCATCAGTGCCAAAGAATCCACATGCCTTCATAATCTCAGTGCCTAAGTAGGTCCACAATGTATATTGCAGATAGCAGCAGGTTTTAGATAGCAGCAGCAGCCAGGACAGCATTTTTTGCCTTAAGAATTAAATTATTCTGCTTTACTTTTCCTTTCAGCTTCCTGGCTTCATGGGCCACAATCCAAAGAGCTCCATATGTCAGGTCTTGTGTATGTCCAGCAGGATTTACTAAAAACTGCAACCACACATGCTGCCTTGAAACTGATTTGATACCTCCTCCCCCAAATAGCTTGCTGCGGAGTTCAGAAAAGAGAAGTTAAGAGCCCTGCCAAGCACAAGAAATCAGAAGCCTGATTCTCCAGATTTTGGCTCTGCTGTCTGTAAATGTCTACTTTGACAGTTCCTTTCCAGTTTTTGTTCTTGGATATATTCTTCCAGGATATGCCAACTTCTTTGCATTTTACCAGTCTTAAAAATCAATAAATTAGTGACAGACCCTTGAATCCAAGTGTGTGTTGCCACTTTTTAAGAATGGGTGTTAGTTCACACACACTATCCATCTTTTTTATAACCACCATATGCATATTTATACTTTAATTTCTTGTCTTTTTTTCCTAGCAACATTTTAAAAACAGTTGCAAAACTACTTCACAGATTGAGGGAAGGTGACAGCACAGGTGTCAGCCAATCAGCACCATCCCCAACCAGCTTCTGTTGTAGACTTTCTCCTTCTAGATCTGAACACTGTAAGTGCCCATCCAAGTTCACTCCATTGCTTAACAAATGTCTGATTTCATTCTTGGCGACTGTGCAAGATCCCTCCTCTAATGCAAACACACAAAGCACTCTGGACTGGTGTGAATATGTATACATACATATATGGAACCAGCTTTTTAGAAAGTTTCTTACTGGCTACTTAAATCTGGTAGTTCTAAGTAAACACCCATCTTACCACTGTGCTTTGCTTTAGCAGCCCATTCTGAAACATCATCTTGGGCCCGTCCATCTGTAAACACCACAGCCACCCTGGGCACTTTTGCTGAAAAGCGTCTGGCCCCTTCTGCTTCAGTGAAGCTCCTCTCGGTCATTTGCTTCAGGGCAAGTCCTGTCATGGAGCCTTTCCCCATATATTTCATTTGAGATACTGCTTTTATCATGTCTTTCGCCGTGCTGAATTGTTTCAGTGTAAATTCTGTGCGAACCTCAGTAGAATACTGCAGCAAACCAACATGGGCAGCTTTGGGAGATATTGTAAGAAAGTCCAAGATTCCAGTTACAAATTCCTTGACGATTTCAAAGTTATTCTCTCCCAGACTTTTTGATCCATCAATCACGAATACCAGATCAACTGGGCCTTCAGTACACTCTGTATTTTTTAAAAAAATGAAAAAGAAAGGAAATAAATATACATTTTATGAAAACCTGGTTCAAGGACATTAAAAATACCAAGATGAAATATTTTCCTTGTATAAGGTTGAATAAAAGCATATTATACTATTGTAAAAATTATATGACAGTGGCAAGTAAATTGCAATAAGATCAGAAGGGAGTCAATTCTGAAGACATTGTGGTGATCTTAAAATGCAGAGGTAGTTTCCTTAAACAGATTTTGGAGAGGTGGAGTACTAAGTACATGGTTGCAATTAGGTACATTTAGTTATTTATATTTATTTATTTATTTATTCAATTTATACCCCAGCCTCCCCACGAACAGGCTCAGGGCGGCTTACACAGTTAGTACAATACCGATAAAACACATAAAATCCCATTAAAACAATTTAAATACACTTTGTCATAAAACATAGGTGCTCATAATACATTGGCTTGGATCCTAAGTTACGCTGTTGCAGCAGCGACCTCTCCTGCCTAGTAACCCAGAAGCCGCATGGGAAATGATGTGAGATAAGAAGAATCACCAACTAATCATCTCTCTTCTTCAGGAGAAGTATCTTATAGTGCAATCCTCAGCATGTATATTCAGAAATAAATCCCAGTGCATTGAATGGGACTTACTCCCTAGAAAGGGTGCTTAGGAATGCGGGCTTACAATTTATTTATTTATTTATTTATTTCAATTTATATCCTGCTCTCCCCACAAAGCAGGCTCAGGGTGAGTGCCAATCTATAATAATCTGCTAAATGCAGATTTACATCATAAAAAACAGAATAACAAAATACACAATAAATGCAATAAAATAAGTAAAGCACTAATACTTTAAAATAAATTATACCTCAACAGACACATAAGAGTGACTCATGGGGGAAGGAAGGGGGAGGCCAGATTGAACCGGATACAATGCCACCCTAAGTGAAGTTGTACCTGTCTAAAATGCACTGAAGTCAATGGGCTTAGAAGGATGTAATTCTGCTTAGGGTGATTCTGTTAAGTCTAGCAGGAAAGAGGGAAGTAAAGGCGATGGTAAGTGTAGACACAATCAAGCCTACATATTGGGATTTCATGTGAAAGATCCACGGCCCTGTGGTTACTATATTACATGTTATCGGATCAAATTCTGTATCAGCTTCAAGGGATTTTGAGATCTCTTCTGTAGCTCCTGAAAAACGGACAAGAATGATATGTAGTCCATATCCTTGGATGCCGCATGAGCTGGATCAGATTTAAAATGCAATAAAACCCCTCATCCCATTTTCTAGGAAAGAACATGGCCATATCAAAGTAGGCAATACCCTATAGAAGAGACGGCACATTTGGTCAGCATTATGAGAATTGTTAGTGCTTGAAGCGAACAGAGGATCTATGGCTTGCAAGTAGAGCACAGATGAAGCTTTGAAAATGCTCATGTAGCAGAATTCTTAATTCCGTGAACTGAAATAACCACAGTGCCAAGAAAGAATTATACATATATTTCAGTACATTGGAGGAAGAGTCAGAGGGTGGATGGATCCATCTTGTTACTGCAGATATTCCAAACACATTTTCCATTGTGATTTCATAGTTTCAGGTTTCATAACACAGTATCTGTCACTAACAATGCTCCCTCTAAGCTGTGGAGTCTTGTGAGCAAAAATTCTACTGGCATTAAAGCTGTGAGTGAGCGATTTTGCTGCTGCATAAATTAGTTTGCTCTGGAGCCATCTTTCCTGAGCTAAGACAAAAATGTGTGAGATGGAGACTAAAAAACTGTGAGCTAGCTCACACTAGCTCAGCTTAGAGGGAGCACTGGTCAAGACCCCTCCTGGGGCAGACTCAGACCCAGGAACAGACTTTTTTGAAGACAACAAGGGTAGGCCAAAGACAACACTTGGGGAAAATCGGAGGCTCAGGGAACACCTGGCACCCCAGGACTTCCCCCATAATTTGTTTATTTCAATTTATATACTGCCCCTCCCCCACAAAGCAGTTCACAGCAGTATAAAAACAGAGGTAATAAATATAGTTAAAACAGTATAAAATACAGAGTATAAAAAGCAGTTGATAACTGATAGTGGTAGCTCACAAAACCAGAGCCCTAGGGTCCCAAGGCCTCATATGAAGCATTTGCCTCTGGAGCCTCAGTCCCAGATGATGCCGACAACTTCCCAGACACCCGGGGTAGCAAGCCCCCTTTCTGATAGGGCCAGAACCTGGATCATCAGTATCTCAGGTTCTCTCCCAACATGGCAGGAGCAGCAGAGTCAGCAGACCCACAAGGTGATTGTACACTGATGACAAATGCCAGTGTTTCTGCTATCCTAGGACTGGGGCTGAAAACAAGTCCAAGCTGGATGAAGTCCAGAAATAGGTGGGGTTTCTTCCTCTTCAGAATATTTAAGCCCTTGGCTAATTAGGGAAACTTCCTGGTTGAACCAATTCACATGGGCAGTGTGCCTCTGCTACACTTGTGAACCTGGACCCAGACAGACCCAGACTGTGACCTTGACCTCAGGGGTTGCTCTGCTGCTGCTCTGAAGGCCAAACTCAGCCACTGGCTACTGTGCAGATGCTTGGTCTTCAGGAGTCTGTAGTCCACCTCAGGATCCTGGAGCTACAGATGTCAGCAGAAGAAAGAAATGTAGTACAATAAAGATGAGGGGCTTACTTCTGCATGCCTTCCCATTCTCTTCTAGTATGAATCCTTCATGGCATTTACAGACATATGAATTGTTATTGTTCAGGCAGATATGTTCACAGCCATGCTCAATGGACTTGCAAAGGTCTTTGCCTGGAAAAAGAAAAGATTAAAACTTTTTAAAAAAAGATTAAAATACCAGTCGATATTTTTTCCCTTCATAAACACAAACGTTAGAGTGCAGTCAGGTCAGGTGTTTCAGACCTTGTAACAGGGGTGGACTGGTGGCTAAGAAGGAAAGAAGATTACCCCAGGTGAAACGGTCTTGATTCTAGCCAGCCTCCCACCCATTTTTGATGCCCCAGAGACTAGTGTCTCCTGTCAGCTGTTTGGCGAACACATTCAGGGTATATTTCACCAAAGTGCTCCATTGTAATAGTGCAGAAGTTTCTCAGACCCTTTTTGATTCCTTATAAACCGTAGGACATTTGAATGAAATTGGCAGGGCTGGACCTGAATCTCTGGGGTTATTCAGACATATGGCAAAAAAAATTGGAAGCAGAAAAGAAGAAACATCCAAAGTGCAGGGTATTTTAACAGTTTTACAGATGTTTAATTATTGTAGCATTACACACACAGAGAGAGGGCACTTTCACACATGCTGAATAATGCACTTTCAATTCACTATCAATGCACTTTGCAACTGGAGTTTACTGTGTGAAATGGCAAAATCCACTTGCAAATGATCACTAAGGTGTATTGAAAGTGGATTGAAAGTGCATTATTTAGCATGTGCAAGAGCATGGACACATACACCTCAGCTCTGGAACTGTAGTTTGGTAATGGTGATTTTCTAGAGAGCTCTAGATCCAGACACTTGATCCCAGAGTTTACAGGGAAGAGAAAACAAGTGTCAAAGTAGTTTAAGTCTTCTTGAGATTATTTGGAACATTCAGTGCAAATAAAGAGTTTCAGAGTTATCTGTTTATGTCAGAAAAGCCTTATTTATATCAGCTGCACTATTTATTGTAAGCCTCTTGACATTTATGAGTATAAATATTTTTGAAACAAATAAATTTGGAATTAAATGACTTGGAGGGAGAAGAGAAATTAAAATTTCTTACTTCTACATGTTTTCTTATCCTCAGCCAGTATATATCCCTCATGGCATTTGCAGACATACGAGTCTTTATTATTAACACAGACATGCTGGCATCCATGTTGAACTGACTTGCAAACATCTTCATCTGAGTAAAGTTAAAAAAGTGCATTGGTTAAAACACTTCTATTAGACCTGAGCATTTCTTTTACTGTTAATTATAATAACTACAAAAATGGGGTGTTCTGTAATTAATATGAAAAGGAAACAAAATTCCCATCTAAAGAGCCTATAACAATAAAAAAACCCACATTGTTTAGTTTTGTTCTGGTTTCTTTCATTATTGCAGTCTAGGTTTTTCAGATCTTATCTTCATCCCGGCGGAGGGGCTCCATCCTGTCTCCAGGACTCTTCTGGTGCACGTGCGGAGCATGTCATTCATCAATATAGAGCTTTTACCCAAATACTAGAGCATCCCTGAAAAACGTGCTCGACACGATGACATCACCTCCGGATGACATCATTGCACCAGGCACATTGGATGTGCCAGGACTCTTCAGGGGCAGGGCTGGCCAGTGGCAGATTGGGGCCCCCCAAACCCGGGACACCAGTGCCCCCATTGGGGGGTTGGCAACCCTATTGCAGTCTGCCTCTATTGGTTTCTCTTTTACAAGGCAGCCAGCATATTCGTAAGAAAGGCATAGACAGAGCCCAGTGTTCCTTAGGGGGAGTGGGGAGAGAGGCTCTGTGCTTTCCTGATTGACTGCAAGCTGTAGCCACTAGCATTACATACATGTGTAAGGTATTCCAATCCTGAAGGATATGGGATGGGACTTTGCCTACCATTCTCCTCCCAATGCCAGCTTGCCTAGATGCCTTACCCTCCTTGTGCCACTGCCCTTGTCTTGTTATTCCCTCTTTCTTGTGCTACTACTTTTCATGCTAACTAGTTACAGTGCTGTCTGTGTTACTTCTGGAACCTTTTCTATCCATTCTTGCATGAACTTAAACATTAAACATGGGTGCCTTTCACAGCCTCAAAATATGGAGCCTCTTTATTCTATCTGTCTGAAAATTGGCAATGATGGTGTCCTCATGGAGTACTACAATCCCCCTGAATTTTGTCCAGTTTGGATTGAAAACCATAAAAGTACGGCCCTCAAGAAAACAACAAAATAAAGAAACAATAACAACACAAAACCATACAGAAGCAACCCAATAACAAAACAGTCCTTTTTGGAATTAATAACAAAACCAAAAGAAACAAAACAAACTCCCATGTGCAAGTCTAGCTTGTACAGATTACATGCTCTATCTTCCAACAAAGACCAAAGAGCTTACATCTGCAGGTGTGCCCATCATCCCTTAGTACAAATCCTTCATGGCATTTGCAGGTGTAGGAGAAATTGTTGGTGACACAGAGGTGTTCACAGTCATGATCAATTGATTTGCAGAGGTCTTTACCTACAAGTAATTTAGATAATTCATGCAGCTTGTGACATGAAACAAAAGGCAAAAAAGAGAGGCTCAAATCATATCCAGCTTTCATGCAATTAAAATGAAATTACACAGGAAATAGCAGCGTAGTATTTACCAGGTAATTTCTGGAGATTTCCCCTTCCTCCTTCAATTGGAATCCCTCTTAATAATGCAGGTGACAGAAGCACTGTATTTATCAGCACAGGTATTTTTACCATACTAATGTCATATTTTTACATATTTTAATTAGTTTTAGTTTTTTCTGTATTCTATTATATGTGTTTTGTCTTCTTTCTTTGTTTCCATTGGTTTCAATGGGGAAATAACAATTCCAGCTGTAATTTTTTTTCTTCATCCAGTTGAGATGATATTTTCTAGGATTTTAACCCTCACCCAAAGAATCCTCTCCAGCAAAATTTAGGCACATGGGTAAAAGGGAATCTGCTTTATAAGCAATTTAAATTCTTACTCTCGCTGTGAGCAAAAGCAGATGGTCAGAAACACCAAAAAGAAAGTTCTGGAGTACAAATAGGAAATAATAATAAATAGGAGATCATTGAGAGTGAGTCCATCCAGCCATGTAAAGGAAGTGAAGTGGTGGGAAGTTTAATTAACATATATAGCTTACAGGTGAGGGCCCTTCCCTTCCCACACTTTACTTTGCTGAGTTCCAATGCTTTCAGATTTTCTTTTTTTTTTGGTCTTTCAGTCCAACCCTGATACTGGATGTGAGCTGAAAGGAAAATTCTGAAAGAAGAGCACAGTGAGGTTTGGTGTAGAATAGGCCAGGGTTTATTTCCCCTCGCGCATATGCTTTGTTTCTGTTTAAAAACAGACAATCCCTATCACCGCCTTCTTTATACATATACGAGAAATTGTGTTTTGGATATACTGAGATTAATAGTACTTGGAATGGACTTCTCTCAGGGAAATTGCGAGGGTGCTTGAGAGACCTCAGATCTATGCTTATCACAGATGGTGTATCAGTAAAATTCTTCCCCCTCCCCCGATGACGGAAGCATCCTTCCACTGGCAAAAAACAAGTGTTGAATCAACTCAATATCAGGAACACAGCATAGGGAAAAAATATACTGACCAGAGGGGAACAATTTTTCACCCCTGCCTACTGCAGAACTCTATATTGTACCTGGCATGGTACCTGGCAATTCCCTGAACCCCAAGAGCAGCCCTGCAGAGGTTATGGGGGGCTGCAGTGGGAGGGAAGAGGTGGGAAAGTTTTGTTCTGTAAGGAAAGTTCCACTCATGGATGGTTCATTGGCTACAACTCAATGAATGCTCTGCACGAATATTGAGACAGCACAACAAATGCTGACTACTACACCTTAGAAGAGTGGCATTTGCTTGCTTACTTCTGCAGGTTTTCCCATCCTCTGTCAGTACGAACCCCTCACGGCATTTGCAGACATAGGAACTGCCATCGCTGACACAAAGGTGGTCACAGCCATGGTTCACTGATTTACAGACATCTCTACCTGAAAAAAGGACAATTCTTTTCTGGTAAAATATCTGTAACATGAACAACGCTTAAATATCATCACGAAGACTGCAGGTTATCACTGGAGGGGGAAGGGTCACGGCTCAGTGGTAAAACATCTGCTATGCATGCAGAAGGCCCCAGGCCATGGCTTCTCTGGTTAAAAGGCTCAGTACCAGGCGATGGGAAAGACCTATGCCACAGACCCTGGAAAGCTGTTTCCAGTCAAAGGAGACAATATTGACCTTCATAAACCAATGGTTTGATTCAGCATAAGGCAGCTTTGTGCGTTCAGTTTGCTGCTCTCTTTCCCAACAGCTCCTCCCACATCTTCCCAATTCGGTTCTGGATCTCCATCTTTGTATTCTGCCCCAAGGAGGGCTGGCCTTGGTTAGTACTTGGATGACAGGCCCTGACCTGGATATCCCAGGTTGGCCCAGTCTCATCAGATCTTAGAAGCTAAGCAGAGTTGGTCCTGGTTAGTATTTGGATGGGAGACCACCAAGTAAGTCTAGGGTTGCTATGTAGAAGCGGGCAATGGCAAACTACCTCTGAATATCTCTTGCCTTGAAAACCCTATCGGAGGGGGGGGTCACCATAAGTTGACTGTGACTTGATGATACTTTCCACCACCACCATTTCCTAGCAATACTTATGGAAAAAATTTACTAGTCAAGTCCCCCCTACCCCTCCCGCAATCATCTTTCATGAATGGGTGTCACAGAAACAGTTTTGTAATTCATTCAGCTTATATGATTTATACCCCCGCCCTTCACTACCCTAAGGAGTCTCAAGAGCGACTTACAATCTCCTTTCCCTTCCTCTCCCCGCAATAGACACCCTGTGAGGTAGGTGGGGCTGAGAGAGCTCTTTCGAGAACTGCTCGTGGGAGAACAGCTCTGAGAGAACTTGTGACTGACCCAAGGTCACACCAGCTGCTGTCTGTGGAGGAGTGGGAAATCAAACCCGGTTCTCCCAGATCAGAGTCCACAATCCTAACCACTACATCAAACTGGCTCTCTTACTTATTTCATTCAGAATCAAGTTAACAGGGGACAGTAAATAAAGCTTACGTTTACAGGTTTTCCCATCACTGTGCAGCACATATCCTTCAAAGCACTGGCATACATAAGATCTGTCACTATTCAGACAAGTATGCTCACAGCCATGGTCACTCAGCAAGCAATAGTCTATTCCTGAGAAGGAAAGAAGATTGTCAGTAGAAAAAAGTATCCAGCAATTTCAAGATAGATCCAGGCTAAATCTTTCATCAGCAGAATGGAACTTTCCTGCCTTCCCCCTCCCACTGCAACCCACTAATCTCCATCAAATGCAACCCCTGGGGGAGGAGCTGTGTTTGTCCACAGTGGGAACGGAGACCCAGTGGATCCATGATTTAGCCTTCACTATATAGAATCTGAATAAACTAGATAGATTTTTTTCCCTCCAGTACTGCACCTTATTTTATAGTGCATGAAATTTAGTGGTAAAGTGCCAGATGGAGAACAGGAAGATGTTGCATACAGATGAACTCTGTAGCTCTGAGCTAGAACTCCAGCATACACAGTTCATCTGCACGTGAAGTACCACTTGATAATCAGTTGGCGGATTTATCACCAAGATGTTTCAGTAACTAATGAAGGATGCTTTGCCCGCATATGGTTACAGATACTTGTGTTCTAAGGATCAGGCTGGCTTTTTTTTAACCTGGTATTTTTCTGTTCAGGTCTATTGGACCCGAAAAAATTCAGGATTTAAAAAAAAATCCTGGCTCAGAATACCATACCAATATTGGGATCTGGGATTTTTCAGAAACACTGAATTTTTTTCAGGTCCAACAGACCCAAATAGAAAAATACCAGTGGTTTGGGTTTTCTTGCACACCCCTAAATCTGATTCTTCCTCAATAGCTTTTGTTCATCAATGTGCTTACTAATTCTGTCTTTAATAATGGAGTCCACCAACTTACCCGGTATCAACATTAGACTGATCAGCCTGTAATTTCCTGGATCTGCTCTGGAACCTTTTTTAAAGATAGGTGTTACATTAGCTACCCTCCAGTCCTCGTGAATGGAGGTAGATTTTAGTGATAGATTGCAAATTTTTGTCATTATCCTCTATAGCAACTCAGTAATATGAGGGGTTGTGTTTTTTAAGCTTTTTACAGGAAACTCCAAAGTAGAACACAGCCTGCTTCCAAATAATAAGTGGGGCGAACTGGCAAGTAGAAGCAACATCCCGGCAGAATAATCATAAGATCAGGGCTTAACAGACACATGTCTAGAGTTAATGTAAAATATTAGAGCTTTTGATGGAAATCCCAAGTGCTGCCTGGAGAAAAATAAAACCCCATAAACATTTTCCCCACTACTCAGGAAAAAGCCTTTTCCATTTGGTAGGTTAATAAAACTATTTAAAAAGGCCAGTTGCATTTTTTTGCTAGCACGGATTTAAACAGAAACCATGGATTGGATTAGAATAGCACTAACTCTTTTCTCCTAAAATGCACTGTTCCTTAAGCTTATTTTTCAGGGTGTTTTTTCTCTGGGTTATAGTGTCTCATTTCCAGTCTGCTCAGCCATAAGTTGAGGGTCTTAACAAAGGACTCAAAAGCAAATCAGGATTTTATCTTTATCAGTATAGGCACACTAGCAACTCACCTAATACTGGTATCACAAGAACCTAGCCCTCGGCAGCAGGTGAGGTAACAGCATTAGTGTAGTAGGGACCAGTGTTCCCTCTAAGCTGAATTAGTGTGAGCTAACTCACAGTTTTTTAGCCTTCGGCTCACACATTTTTGTCTTAGCTCAGGGTGGATGGCTCCAGAGCAGACTAATTTATGCAGTAGCCAAATTGCTCATTCACAGCTTTAATGTCAGTAGCTTGTAAAATAGAATTTTTGCTCATAAGACTCCACAGCTTACAGGGAGCATTGGTAGGGACATTCGCATTCATGTGTTTATTAAAACAATGTATATTCTGGCTTTCTGTTTCATCTGTTGATATCACAAAGTACAGTACAGTTTTTAATTTGAGTTTTTCCAGTTAATTGGCATACACTATACAAAGCAATATGGGTACCTTAAATCAGCTTTCTTTTCTCTGTTTAATTCTTTACAGTACCCCAACCAAGAGACTCACGTGAACAAGTCTTTAGATCCTCATTAATGATGTAACCTTCAGAACACTGACAGACATAGGACTCCCGGGTGTTCACACACAGTTGCTCACAACCATGGTTGTTCTCAGCACAGTGGTCTACTCCTGAGTCAGGAGTTAGCAATGGAAAAGAAATGAATTGCAAATTTAAAATCTTCCCATCCAGATATGTAAAAACCGAGGAAGAACAAAAGATAACATCTTTCAGTCATCAGACATTCCAGATAACTACTGCTTTAAGTTTTTTGAGCAGGAGTTCAACTTGATACAGTTCCTACTACACAGCAGTAGTGGTAAAATCCTGGCTCACATAAAGTCAAAAAGTTTGATGGCACGAAGACTACAATTTCATGGTGTAAACTGAGGAAACATAACACCACCATTTTGCACATTAGCATGGTTACATAGCTCTGACAGGGAACACTTCCAAGAGAAGAGAGAAATGCCAGAGACATGCACACAGTAGTAATTAATTACTCTCTGAAGGCTGGACTGTGGTCTCATGAGGAAGAACAACTGGGAGGCACGGCTGATACGTGCTTTTATGAATGTACAGTGTAACTATGCTGGCTCTGGTAGTACAGAGCAAAGCACATTTTTGGAAAGAAAAACAGATCTGAAAGGAAAAAGATTTCTCTCAGTCAAGTTGCCCCTTTAGTTTATTGCTCATGGACATCCTTCAGAGCTTTTACAGTCCAGTCTTAGTGCCTATTCAAACAGGGGAAAAACCTAAATGTTATCTTTTTGGACCATTCCTGGGTATGAAAATAACATGGAGAAGGGCTCTGTATGAGCTGGCACTCCATGAGCACACTGGCTTTTATGATTTCCATGACTGCATCTGGGTACTAATTTATTTTACTTCATTTTTATCCCACCCTTTCTCCCCAAATGAGGACCCAAAGAAGCTTACACCATTCTCCTCTTCTTCCATTTTATCCTCACAACAACTCTGTGAAGGAGGTTAGACTAAGAGTGTGTGACTGACCCAAGGTTACCCAGTGAGCTTCCCTGGCAGAGTGGGGATCAAACCCGGGTCTCCAGGATCCTAGTCCACTACTTGAAGCACTACACCACAGTGGCTACTTTTTTATTATCAATCATGAGAACTCAAGTGCTAGCCATTACCTTCTATTCATATCACAGTGCAATCGTGTTATACTGTTTAAGGAGGAAAGGCACCCACAGAGAACAGTGAAAATCATATTTGCTAGATTAAATCTTCAAGTTACAAAATCATTGTGGTTTTTGAGGCATATAACAATTCTGCCCTCCCTCACAGGGTTTTCTTTTATCTTGTTCTTCGCTGAGCAGCCCCTTTTTTCTTTTCCTTCTTGTTTTTCTATGGCTGTCCCACCCAGTTGTTTGAATTCTTAGATGCTGACCCAGCCTAGGGAACTAAAGGAAGAGACTAAAATCCATCTTTTTGTCCTGGTTTGATAATGACACACTAGAGGCTGATGGTCAATCAAAAATAAACTGTTTTGTTTAACTTTGAGGGAAATGGTCAGGTATGAATCAAGTTTAGGACTTATGAAGTAAACAAAAAACAGGAATTAGGTAACTTTGTATAAAAATAAACACCAGATAATTTACTATGAACAAATAATTTTCTGCTATTCAGACAGGTACTTAAAACTTGAGGAGACAGATTTCTTGGCAGTTTTTCTTACATAAACTAGCATAAGCTTCTTGGTCTAACACACACTAAAGTTGGTGAAGGCAAGAACATTCACACAAGTTCCAGTTTCCTTCCTTATCTACTGGCTAGGGATCACCCTTAGTTTTTGGGAGCTATTTCCCACAGACTTGTTAGGGATAGGCTAAGCTTCTTATCTCAGGATCCTTCTTGATCCTTTCCCAGTCTCTCAGCCCTCCTTCCCAGTCAGCTGTCAGTTCTTAACTGCCACTCCTAACTAACCCTTTCAACTGAAGAATTCCGTTTGAATCCCCTGTCACTCAAGGTTCTCAGACCTGGTTACAGCATTAACCTTTTACTGTTTGTCACAGGGGACAATACTAGGATTTTGTATCATATATGCCACAGGAATTTTCTGCCTCCCAGATACACTGGAACTTTTCTGCTAGCAACTGTAGTATGTGGAGAAAAGCAGCTTCAGCCTCCCCCATACAATTTTCTTGTCTTCACACTGTCCCATGTTACTTCTTTTGGCTCCATTGGTAAAATTATCTATAGCCCTGTAAAGAGCAGCTCCACTGCACAGTTTGAAGATGTGAAAATGGTGGTGGTAGGCAGAAGGCTGAAACTGCTTTTCTCTGCAGGTTGCAGTTCGTGAGGCGAAAAAGGCATGCATGCATTTAGGAGGCAAAAAACTTCCATTACCCATGTGATACAAAATCCCCATGTTGTTCCCCAAACAATGCAAGGGCTTTGCAAAGTGAAGTCTGGCCTAAGAGGAGCAATGGAGTTAGAGGGTTACACAGAAAGAAAGCCAGATGTGCCTTATCTTAATGACACAGTACTGTTTCCAGATGCAGAGATCCAAGCTGGTGTGCATAACTGTTGCTGGAAAACTCAGTGTGTTAAGAAAGCTCAAATTTGTAAAATTTTAAGAACTGAAATAAATCATATCCAGAGAAGAAGGAAGCAGAGGGCAGACAGAATTAATCATTTCTGCCTCTCTTATTTCTTACATATATGGTCAACAAGCCCTGAAAAATCCATAACTGCTTTTTGAGATGAACAGACCCTTCCCAACAGTATCTGAATAATTGAAAAATAAAGCATACATTTTCAGGAACCTTTCCAAAATTAACATCCTACACAGTCACAAATATTGTTGGCTTAAACAAGCGAGACTGATACTGAAATATCTGTTGGTTCTAGTAAGTTCCAGTTGGCACAGTCTCCATTTTCCATGAGTTCATTTATCACAAACAGAGCAGTTCTCAGGGACAAGTAAATTGTGAAAAAAGAACCCTAAACTCTTAAGATAAGCTAACCACTACACATAATGGTAATAGTCAGTCTCACATTATTATTCTACTTTGAAAATAAAACTGCAGCAGAAATAAAGATAGCAAGTATGATAACAAAATTCTGTAGTGTTTGTGCTGAAGCACCATAATGTTAAATCTGTAGTTAAGCAGGCTTCCAGTAGTTTTGGGCCTATCTCGTTTCAACACTTCAGCAAGCAAATTAAAAATCTGTTAATAGTAAAAGAGAAACCGTGACTTGGATAGCCCAGGCAAGCCCAATCTTGTCAGATCTTGGAAGCTAAGCAGGGTTGACTGTGGTTAGTACTTGGATGGGAGACTTCCTTGGAATACCAAGTTGGGAGGACAAAGGCAGGCTTTATTCAGCCACTTCTCTGAATATCCTCCAGGCCCCCAGGAGGGGTCAGTCACCAGAGGTCAAGGTATTAGTAATTATTACAGTATATTCAAGCAGAGAGCCAGTTTGGTGTAGTGGTTAAATGCGTGGACTCTAATCTGGAAGAACCGGGTTTGATTCCCCACTCCTCCACTTGCACCTGCTGGATGACCTTAGGGGAACCATAGTTCTGTCAGAGCTATTCTTGAAAAACAGCAGTTTCTGTCAGAGCTCTCTCAGCCCCACCTACCTCACAGGGTGTCTGGGGTGGGGTGGGGTGGGGAAGGGAAGGGAAAGGAGTTTGTAAGCCTCTCTGAGACCCCCTTGTGTAGTGGAGGGTGGGGTATAAATCCAATGTCTTCTTTGTCTTCTACTGCAAATTAGATCCTAACCATGTTTTCCACTGGCGGCAGAAAAAAGGGGACAACTTTTTGCCAATCCCTCCTTCCCGTACTGCAGAGTTGCACTGCAATACTGTGACTCCTGGAGGTACAATTCTGGGGGGTGTAGTAAATTGTATCGGGAGAATAAAACTGGTACATTCTCTTCCACAAATGCTGCTCTGTTCACACTGGATTCACTCCTGTGTTTTTTACATGAGGTGATTAAAAAGAAAGTACAGCAGAGTGCTAAAGAAACTAAAGTATTTTTGAAAAGTCATTTTTCTACTAAACTACCTTTGTATGTGACATTGCAAATATGGATTAACAGCTGTATTCAGGAAAACCTCAAAACCAAAAAAGAAAAAAACAGGCACAGATCCAATACAAATAAAATGGATACACCCATTCTCATTGTTTTACTGTATGGCTGTTTTCACACATGTTGGATTTGCAACTGGATTTTCCTGTGCTAAGGTGCACTGAAACTGTATAATCCAACGTGTGTAAAAGCAGCCTAAACTGTTGTACTATAGGATGCATTTTTAAAGACGAAAACCTCAAATATACCCAACAGTAAATTGTTTCTCTTTCTAGAAGATTGCAACAAGCATTTTATTCACTGGGTAAACATATGCAAGTCACCAATATTATCTCAGTACCCATGACTATGGCTGGACTTCCAAAAGCCATATTTACAAAAACTTCAGGATGCTTGTTTTTTTCAAAGCCCAATCGTCAATACAAAACACCTCCACCAAAAGGCCTGAAATACTCACTTCTGCAGGTCTTATGGTCACGGTTCAGGGTGTAACCTGCTCGGCACCTGCACATATACGACTCTTCAGTGTTAACACATTCGTGTTCGCAACCATGTTTTCCCAAGGCACAGAAATTTATTCCTGCGAGAAGAGGAAAGACATGCTTTTAAAAACAGCAATTAAAACAATAATTAAAACCTCACTTTCCAATTAAAATTCCACTTTCCAATCTGGTTGTAGCCGCCAATGAAATTAAGAGTTATTTCCAAGCTTCTAGGTAATCACAGATGTGCAGGGGTGATTGTGTGAAAGATTTCTAGACCAAGAGCCGTTCTATGAATATCTGTATGCTACATATCTGGTGAACAAACAGTATGGCTTTCACCATGTTAGAGTCCATTGCTTTTTTATCATACTCTCTGAAGCACACAGATCTAATTTCTGATAACAAAAAAGTAGAAAGCACCCTGCACCTGGTAGTTAGAGCATCTATTATGAAAACGTGGGAATTTCAACTGGGTCTTGCTGGCTCATCACATTCCAACCCACAGAGCCACCCTAAACAGATTTAACCCTTCCAATCCCATTGACTTCAATTGATTTAGAAGGGTGTAAATCTGCTAGGTTTGAACTACCACTCGCCCACTACCATAAGTGGGCTGTCACTTGACAGCACTTCCCACCACCACCGAGTCCTTTTTTTTTTTGACAGTAAACAGTTTATTAAAAGATGAATACATATGAAGATTTTGTAATGAAATACTTCTCCCTCTTACTATCCTCCCCCCAAACAGCTACATTCACTGGAAATCAAAGCAAGCAAACATTTGGCATCCCTGTCCTTGGATAAACACATTTCAGTTAAGCACTTGTTTTTTGTGTCATCTGTCCAGTAGGCCTTGTGGACTCTCCCTATCAGGTAACTCACAGCCGACTGACTTTTGCTTAGGGCAACTAATTGCAGACACAGAGTTCCAGGTTCTTTACATACAGCTGGCTGTGAGCACGCTGGCCCTCCTTCCTGTGGATACATTTTGGTGATTCCACTTAGCTTATACCAACGGCTGCACCAACCAAGGCTTTATAGCTGGGCGTGAGGCAGTGGACAATGTTCAGTTGACAGCTGATATCGGAAGACTCATCATCTTTTAATATAAGTTGTATGATTTTACATTGATTGATAGTTTTAATGGAATTTTTATGTATTTTTGTATATGCTGTTAGCCGCCCTGAGCCTGCCGAATGGCAGGGAGGGCAGGATATAAATGTAAATATAAATAAATAAAATAAACAGCAAAGTGCACAGAACATTATAATTGAAGAAAAGTTGTGACAGTATTGGCAAAAAATAAAAGCTGATGAACTTACTATACACTTTAGGACAACATACTTTTGCAAGTTCTTTTATCTGCACTGAGGGTAAATCCTTGCCAGCACTGGCAGAAGTAAGATTCGTCTGTATTGACACACTCTTGCTGACAGCCATGAGTCTGTAAAGCACAGTGATCTGGCCCTGGAAACAGGAAAAAATACTGATGGACAGTAATCAGTCTGTAATTAATGTGAGCACCTCACTCCTTAAACCCTTAAATATAAAAAGTCCTAATATTAGAAGAATGCTTGTCTGAGTAAAGGTTGCTTCTCTGGAGGCAATCCTCAAGAGGCCTTCTGCCATAGCAGGAAGAGCCAGTTCTGGTTTTTACAGTGTCTGTGTCAAACATTTTACATGTTTATTTCATTTAAAATCACCCCAATTTCCAATATAAAGTTAATACAATTAAAGAGAATAAAATGATTAATGTAATAATACCACAGCACCAATCAACCGCATAAAACAAACAGGAGTTGAAATGGATTAAAGCAGATTAAAAAAATTACCATCTCCCTAAAAAAATCCCACAAAAAAGGAACTAAAACACTAATAAAATATCAGTTTCACCAGCAAGTTTAAAATAGGGTTTTTAAAATCTGAAATGTAATATACCATGTTCAAGAAACATGTATGTATTTTCTACTATACATATCATATAGGTGTATATGAGTGACATCATTTGTGCATATGGATGAGCATATGACGTTGTCTTATATTTTGTATTCATTAGAGGCAGTTTGCTGTAGTTTTAGAGAGTTGTAACTGGGAGACCAGGATGTTCAAACCCTCTTGAGGCATAAGTTATTTTGGGACAGTCATTTTCTTAGCCTAACCTAGCTGACAGGGTTATATCTGAGAGAGAGCAGAGAACCATCTATGCCACCCCAAGCACCTTGGAGGAAAGGCAAGATAAAAATGCGGTAAGTTGCTAGATTTCTAGCCCATCTACTGTGACAAGGCACAACACAACACCAGAGATACATAGTACAGGATATACACAAAAAAAGAAAACTGTGTATGAAAATATTAATCACTATTCAATGCGTTAAAAAAACTCACCAAGTATATATATATTTTATAAATCTGCAAAATGTTTATCCAGTACTGAAGTGCATACATCCACAAAATGCAAAACCAAATGTGAAACTAATAAAAATATTGTATATATTAATGTCATGACATTCACTCAGGATATGCCTGAGATGCCAAAGCAGTCCATAGTGATCATGGGTATTGAGAGGAGTATGAAAGTACAATATCTGGACTACCTAATGAAGATCTACCAGAGATTGGTTTGGTTCTGCTTTTGAGGAAGCTGCAGGACGGAACACAATTCATTTGCAGCTAGCCATCACGTGAAGATAAGATAGCACTGGAACCGCCTTTCAGACTGGACTTTTTTTGTCTTAAACTTTTGTGATCGCTATGGACTGCTTTGGCATCTTAGGCGTATCCTGAGTGAATGCCATGACATTAATATATACAGCTTTTTGATTAGTTCCACATTTGCTTTTGTATTTTGTGGATGTATGCACTTCAATACTGGATAAAGATTTTGCAGATTTATAAAAAATATATACATTTTGTGACTTTTAAAATATTGAATAGTGATTAATATTGTCATAGTTTTCTTTTTTTATGTATATACTGCGACAAGGAAGCAGATTTCCAAGGTATCAGCCTGAGATAGTTTGCAGGATTTGGGATGGATTCAGACTGAATTTTCTATGGGCAGGATGGAAATCTTCTGCCTCCCCACTTCCACTGAAGCCCACTGATCTTTATGAAATACTGCTCTGGGAGCCGATTAGTCTGGATCCAACCCTAATGTCCTTTTGACTGGTGATGTCAGGTATTGGATCTGGGACATGGTGCTTATAAAGCATGAACTCTTTCACTGCACTCTGGCTCATGATATTGTTAAACAGGCACCTGCCACCCCTAATGTATGAAGCCTTTTCAGCACAGAAGTGGACACACTTCAGCATAGATATGGATAACTTACTCCTGCACGTCTTCTTGTCTGGATTTAGAATGAATCCTTTGCGACACTGACAGTAGTAGGAGCCTTTGGCATTGACACACTCATGTTGACAGCCTTGGTTATTCAAGGCACAGTAATCCACAACTGAAATAGAAACAATGGTAATTTTTAAGCAAGCTCAGCAGGATCCAGTGGAAAATTTCCACTGATGGAAGGAGAGGGTGATATTTGCTGATTTCTCCCTCTTACTTCAGACCTCCAACTCCTTGTTATGCTGTCTTTGGCTGGGTTCCCTGTCCCCCACAAGCAGCATTTCAGGGGCCACTTAGGGCTGCACAGGGAGGGGGGACGTTAGTAAGCAAGTCCTGCTTTGCTGATTTCCTTCAGAATTTGAGCCACTTTTACTGAATGTACACAATACTTGCAGTTCCTCAGATCACAGTCAGGTGCTGCTGAAACACGCAGACAACAAGTATTTTTTAATTTAGCCTAGGGGATCTCCAATGCAGTGCCTGTGGGTGCTATAGTGCCTGCCAACACCTTTCCTGGAGCCCACAAAATGTTTTAAGAAAGTAAGTGTGGCCAGGTGTGGCTTTTACCCAGCAAGGCTTCTGACTAGCCACTGGAGATCTGATTGGCTGTGCAGATTTTTTAAAATGTTGCTTTGGCAGCAGCTGCCATCACAACACAGGGATATTCATTGTGTGGCTGAATGTAAGCTGTGGCAGCAATTTTGTGGCTGCCTCCACCTCCCGTGGCAGCCTTTTTTTGTGTGTGACGGCCATTTTGTGCCTCATTGCCCTCCCCTGGATAGCCCATGTTAGCCTAATCCTGTCATCTTGGAACCTAAGCAATGTTGGCCTTGGCTAGTATTTGGAAAGGCAGCCTTCAAGGAATACCCGGGTCATGGCACAGAGGCAAGCAATGGCAAACCACCTCTGAAATGTCTGCCTTAAAACAAGTCTAGTAATCTAGAGGAATCACAGCCAACGTAACTTAGAACAATATGAACAAGAAACTATGATATACTGGCTCGTTTGAATCACTAATGAACTGAAAACTAATGAAAAACTCAATAAAGACTTATTTATGAAAAAAAATGTTATTTTTATATATAGAAACCAATTAAGTGCATGTAGTCTAGCTCACCACCTAGTGCTGCATAACCCTAAAAGAGCTAGAACTTTTCACTGCCAGACAATCTTAGGATCTCCTGGCTATACTACACATGATGAATTAATTATTTCTGCCTGCACCCACCATCCTGTGTCAGAATTCCAAAGTGCTTGCAGGCTCAAAAAGGTTGGGGACTCCTGATTTAGCTACTAGAAGTGAAGTCAACTGCAGTACCTCATTAAGAGAACAATAGATCCTGTTGTAACTGACCTATTGAAAATGACTTCTCCAAACACCTTGTTGGCCTAACATGCATTTCCTCCCTAGAACACATTTAGATGATGGTTTTCTATCCCTCTCGTTCAGCACAGTTTGTCACTATGCAGTTAGGAATACTGAAAGTAGAAATACTTGAACTTCCCCAGTGTTTCCCTGGGGAAAAGAAAACATTCCACATCTCTCAGAAGTTGAGGCAGGAAAGCAATTATGTGAACTTCATATCCACACACATATGTACATACATATCCTGTGCACATCCCTGCCAGCTGTGTGGACTGGTGAGGGTCAACTGGACACTGAAGCACACCTGGACATCAGGAACTGGAAACAGTTCTTAGAATGACAGCTTTCTGCATGAGCCCTTAGGTCAGACAAAGTGCATGGCTTTCGAAATGGTGTCATGTACTCCATCAGACATGCTGTAAACCTGACGCCAAACATCACAAGATCCAAGTACTTAAGCAACCAAGGATCTGTGTATTGACGCCTGCTCCATTCCTTGAAGCTCACAGGGCAGCCAAAATCAACTTAACTCTGGTAACTGATGCTAAATTCCTTCACTTTTCACCACCAGAAACAATTTACAGTTTATTAGAAATATAGGACTAAAGAGACAGGGGTATGCAGCAGGTGTAGAAATTAGTAAGAAGCAGTGTTATATCTCTCACACAATACTGACTGTTCTGAGGGACTGACAAATTACATTCAAATTATATGCAAGATGAGGTGGTTGGAAAGAACGGCATCTCTGTGTTACATTCTCTCTCTGTAACTTAATCACTCATGAAGAAACAAAAATTGGGGTGCTGCCACAGCACCTTTAATAATTTCCAGAAAGGGTGCAGCTTTCCCAGTTTCTGCTGTATTTCACCACCAATTTCTCTTACTAGTTCTGGCCATCAGGAGACTGTAATTCTGCTCCAGAGCAATTTGTAGAGGAGGATGAGCCAACAGACTAGTAAAGAAAGTGTAACAGTGTAATCCTAAAAATACTTTCCTGGGACTAAGCCCCACTGAATAGACTTGAGTAGGATTTCTGAGTAGACCTGCTTGGGATGGCACTGTCAGAGAATTTAAAGGTTTGTACAACTACCTCCAGCTGAGGACTAGGCTACTCAACAGAGTGAAGCCACTTAAAGGGAAAGTGGGAAAGAAGCATTTGGTTCTGTATGCCATGTTTAAGCCACCCAGTATTAAAAGATTAATAGCATGGCTTAAGAGTTCACACTGACTTGTTTACTTTACTCTTTGTCTTTTGGCAGCAGCAAGAGTGTGTTATAGTTATTCCAGTGATTTATATTCTCTACATATAAACATATAAATATTGATAACGTATGATAACAAACTAACTTTGTAAAAACTGATACAAAGAAGCATAAACTATTCAATACAATTAAATATGCATATTCTGCATTGCCCAAGGTCAATTTTCCAAAACTTTTACTCTTGTCAGATGCCTGCTCTGTTTTTCAATGTAAACCTAGCTAAACACGACTCCTGCTAATCAAACCACGCCTAAATTATATCATTTTTAATTTATAAAAAATGCAAGTTGTTTGGATTAATGTATTCTTCCACAATCCCACAACCATAACTTTGCCATGATCTATGCAACCTTGGGGAAAATGTCAGGGAAGCAGATGGTAGTATTCTTTCATGTTATGGGAGTTTCTGCTTACACTTAAAGCAGCTGGTTGGAATCCAGACAATTTAGACTTTCCATCATGTAACTTGCATAACCACTTTCCTGGCAAATGCCTTCCTGTTCCAAAAATGGAGAGTGTTGCGTGATGCATTAATTGAAAATGTTCACTAAAACAGTAATCAGCTTTCTCTTTAAAAACTGAAACACAAATTTCCAGTTGTCTCACGAGAACTAATAATGTTAGCGCCAACCTAACCACAGTACATTTTAAGAGGCAACCATTTGTAGTTATAAGTACCAATAAATACGAAACATACATTACATAGGGTTGGATTCCATGAATTTGGTGGTGTTTTCCTCCAGCACAACTTCCAGAAGAACTATGTCCCACTGGAGCAAAGTTACTTTCACTAAAGAAGGCTCCGCTGCTTCACAGGATCCAACCCATCATTATTTTGATTTGTGGACTTCCTCCTTGGTAGCAGATATGTGATATTTAAAAAATAAGCATTCTACCCAGCATGACATTAATTGATAGCAACCTTGTTAGGGTATCTCACTCTCTCAATTAAATGTTTACTGAAAATATTTATTAGAGCAATAATTAGCTTTCTCATTAAAAAACTCAAGCATGGATGGCCCTTTGGGGCCAATAACATCTCTCTGCTCTAATAACAGCACATTTTAAGATATTATTCTTTACCCATTTACAGTACCAATGCCTGGGAAAAGGAAAGCTGGACTTACTGTGAAGTTCCTTCTATATAGTACCATGCTAAGGTTAACACCAGGGAAGGAAGGTGGCATGGTATAACCCAATCTCATCAGATCTCAGCTGCTAAGCAGGTTTGGGACTTGGAAGACTGCAGAAGGCAGCAATGGCAAACCACCTCTTCTTCTCACTTGCTTTGAAAGCCCCTTGCTGGGGTCACCACACACAAGGTTAATTCCTCTTCTTGCTCAGGCAGGGCCAAAAGTGATCTAGGAACAGAGAACTTCCCAGATCTTGGAGACAGCATGTTGCTTAGATTTTGGGGGGAAGCTAAAAGACGACTGTAAACTTTAATGCAAGAACACTCAACTGAAAAAAAACAAAAACAGGCTACTCTTTAGGAATGGGTGATAAATATGTAGCAGCAGAAGCTGTGTAAAATGCAAGCCTCTCCCCATCCCCACTACCCACACAGTTGGACTTTGTCTCTCTCTCCCAGGGAACAGTCTGCTTGCTGACACATTAAGGGAATGTCACATAAAGTTTAACTTTCCTTTCTCATTTAGTTCCAGGCCTGCATGTGGGAAAGGAGGGATATGCTACAGCATCCCACTCCCCTGACTTTGCATCAGGAATGTTATATGATCTGTTGCAGTACATATCTCCTAAAAGTTAGGTCAGCAGAACAAAATTAATATATACATTGCAATGCCTGATAACTGTAGAAGGCAACAACTGTATTGTCACTCTACAGAAGAGGAGTTATTCTGTGGGAATATTAGTGCTAAGAACTGCTGATGTAGCTGAACCTCTCAGGGTGAGCAGTCACTCACACAACTATGGTCCTTCCTGAGGACTTGAGGGATGCATTCTCTGATCCATCAGCTAGTGGTCCAGCCCTGAGACCTTAAGACCATGTGTTCCTGTTTTACAAGAAACTAAAAAGTATTCAATCTGACACAAAGGTACTATTCTCTTAATGAGTTCTTCAGAATCCTTCTCACATCCAACTTGAGCCATCTATAGGGTGAAAAGACTTGGGGCAAAAATTTTTTAAAGGACTAATTCTTGGGATCTACATGGAGTTGGTCCTAAGGTCTACTCAACATGAGTGAAAAAACCATAATGGTCCGTTGTGACTGAAAGAGCTCCTAGTCCTCTTCCCTTTTTGAAAGAAGCAATAAGAAGAATTACCTTCTAAGGTGATGCCTGAAAAAATTTGGGTGTGTAAGATTATTATGAAAGGATAAATATGGTCTTATAACAACACAAGCCTATCTGTGGGGATGGCACAATTAAATCCTAAATTACAAGCTTGGAAGAGAGAGATGGGTTTTGAGAGATCAGTTAAGCTGATAAAAGAAACTGAATACCAGTCTTAATTTCCATCTTGAAAAGCATGTGCATGACAGATCACTGCTGGTTCCTCCTTGGCACCTTAAAACTCCTTTGATCTAGACTTCTGAAGCGACTGGTCAAGAGTCAGGCTTGGAGGAAAACTTTCAACGGACACCCTAAATTATGACTGGGTTAGAAAGGAATCTCCCAGGTTGCAGGAAATGTTATAAAACTGTTAGTCTGGACTGGAATTCCACATCAAGACTAGACTCTGATATCACAGACAAGCCTTGTCAAACTGTGCCAAGAAGTTCCAACTTGGGCCCTTTCTGCACTCTCTTTTTAATCCATATTCACCGTGGTGTCCTCGAGGCAATTCTGCACTAAAATTGAATTCAACCTTTTTAATCCAGGTCCACCCCCCCATTCTGCACTAAAATCGAGTTCAACCTTCTTTTTATTCGGGTTTTTTCCTCATTCTACATTACATTACCTCCCTTCAGAAGTCAGCCCGGTTTCAGCCTGCTGTTGCCCTGGGCTATTTGGATGCTGTTTTGCTGTGGACTTAAATTGCCTTGACTCGAACACTGAGAAAATCTGAAGTGGCAGACAAATGCAGAAGGGACCTTTGACCCATTCCCAGGAAGGAAAATGGAGAGGGGTTTTGTAACTATAGGATGAGCTAGCAAAATACCTTTTCATATTTCTAGAAGTATGTACTTTCTAGGATTTCTATTTAGCTATTAAAGTTTTGTTACAACCTAGCTTTGTGAATGTGAACTACCTGTTTAAAGAAATTCTACTCACATTGTGGCAGCTGTTCAGTTATGCCAACCATATTGCATAGTGGAGCAACAGCAAACAGCTTAATGGCAGGGCAGATAATGCAGCTTGAAAAAGAAGATATAGCAATTCTTAACGAGTTTCAGAAGGCAGCTCTGCCTCTTGAAAGCTCACACCCTGAAAATCTTGTTGGTGTTTAAGGTGGTACTGGACTTGAATCTAGCAATGTTCTGGCTTATAAAAGGAGGCAGGTTCAAAAGAATGCCTTTTGCTGGTGGCTGTTTGTCCCGGGAAGAGATTCCAAACTGGGATAGAGGGGGAGGTTCTTTGTTCTCTGACTCCGTGGATCTTGGCAAAACAGTGCAAGGTGTAAACCAAGCAGAGTAGATTGAGGCAGGTAAAGCCAGGATTAGTTGGAAATTACTCTCTAATGCTTGTTAGCTAGTGCAGAATGCAGCAGCGCAGGTGTTGATGGCAACGCTTGTGCGGGCACATATCTGCCCAGTGCTGCGCGACCTGCACTGGCTGCCTATTGAATTCCAGATCTGTTTCAAGGTGTTGGTACTTATCTTTAAAGCCCTATATGGCCAGGGGCCAGCATACCCTCGAGACTGCCTCTCCCCATATGAGCTCCGCAGAGCACTAAGGTCCACCAATCAACATCTTCTGATGGTCCCCGGCCCCAGGGATGTCCAACTTGCCTTGACTGGGACCAGGGCTTTTTCGGCCCTGGCCCCTGCCTGGTGGAATGAGCTCCCAATTGAGATCAGGGCCCTGTGGGACTTATTACAATCCCACAGGGCCTGCAAGACGGAGCTCTTCCACTGGGCTTTCGGTTGAGGCAGCGGGCGTCCCCCTCCTTGGGTCAGCCCCTATTTACAGCCTGGGTCTGAGATCCTAAATTTTACAGATCTCTGGGAAATTTATTCTCAGTACTATTAACCACTGAAGTATCTGGCTTTTATTAGAGCTATATGTTTTACATGTTTTAAGGTGGTTTTAATTGTATTGTGTTTTATATTGTTGTATTCATTTATACTGTTGGAACCTGCCTTGAAACCATCAAGGGGAGGGCGGGATAAAAATCCAAATAAATAAATAAAAATAAATAAAATAAAAAGTAAATGTGCTGAACAGAATACGACAGGATAAACGTCTTGCAGGTAAGTTTTGAAGCCTAGCACATCCTAATCCTGTTATTTGACAGAGTTACAATTCTAAAATAACCAATATAAAATATCAACTGAAACCCTCTTGTAAGTAATAGTTCGGGAGGTGTTTACCAACTTCAAGTTCCACCTGTCTCCATTCTTCCTCTCTAGGTCTGTGCACTGAGGCTGTACATAGCCATCTGGAGAGTATTTTAATTTGCCACAACTGAAGGGCTTGTTACAAACCCATATTTGTAATCGGTATGAAAAAACATTACCTTCAGTCAGTATAAGTCTCCTTTTCCCCAGCAGGGGAAGGAGGAAGAGCCAACTAAGAACACCTGCCTACGTGTCCGCTTTTCAGTGGTTACATTTTTGGCACTTCTGCCTTGTGTTCTGGGTAAGTGTGCTACCCTATACTCTCAATACATGTGACAATTATTTTCTGTGAATAGGACAATGCACATCTTTCCCATCTTCAGTATGCATGATTCATTGTGGCTTCAATGCTGGTCTTATGACTGTTTTAATAAATTTGCTGTTGTTGTTGTTGTGGCTTCAATGCTTCATTGTGGCTATGTGTTCATGTATATTAAAGGCTGAAAATGCGCACGCTACCCTAATGTAAAATGGCGATCTCACCTACTGGGAGAATTTCAGGTACAGCACACTCCCACTACGCAGGGCGGGAGCACCAAAAACATAATGACTGGAAAGGACTTATGAAAGCAGTATATTAAAGTAGATGTTCTTGACTGATTGTGATGATCTCCGTAGGACGCAGGAAGGGTGGTTATTCAAGCAATGAAAATATGCAAAAAAATAAAAAGTGTATGAATTTTGAAAATGCATATATATATGCACTCCTGTAAAAACACTTATTGTGCATCCTGCTGTGAAAAAGTGCACGTAAAGCATTAATTAGAATACAGAATTACCCATTCCACATGCAAAGTTGTAACATTAAACAGCTGTCACTGTAACAGCAGTAAGTCTATGGGTTTCAAACTGTCAAAGTAAAGATAACTAGAAAGAGAATGTACAGCTGTGAGCTGTTTTGCTTACAACTGAGGAAGTACTGGGCTGTAACTCGACCATATGATGAAATCAGTATGTTTTACATACTCTTTAGCAAGGTTTTTCTATGCAGAAGACAACCATATAGCCTTCAGTAGCCCTCCCTGCTGAAATATGAAGACTTTCTCCTGAAATAACAGTTAGAGGAAGCCCGAGACAGCTGGATAATCATAATGTCAGGAACAACCTCCCTCTGCTTATCAAACTGGCCTAACTAGGTGTGCAAAAATCATGAACCAGCATGAAATATTAGTCTGCTACTATTGCTGAGAGAGCTACCCCACTACTGGAGCTCTCCTGCTCTGGAAATTCCTGCAGCAGAACCACATGAATGTCCCTTCCCTATATCAGCCACAAGAGCAATTATGTCCAAGCATCCTCTGTTCTTTCTCATTTAAGGTACTCTGTGGCACCTTGAAGGCTAACGTATTATTCAAGTCCAGGAGCACCCTAAAGACCAACAAGATTTCCAGGGTATAAGCTTTTGAGAGTCATCTCCCTTCATCAGATACAAGCAGGAATGGAGATCCCCAATCCCTTATAGCCCAATATTTATTGTGCATGAGGTTTTGTGGATCTACTCCACCAAAGCTTACACTACACTTAAGGCACCACAAGACTCCTTTTGTTTTTGCTGGAACAGACTAACAGTGCAATCTTAAACAGAATTACACCCTTGTAAGCCCAATGACAATAAATGCTTACTGTCTGGAATGTTTCATCCAACACAGCCTGCTATTCCCGCAAGTAATATAAGATGTTATGCTGATAATTTATGGCTCTCAAGCATGGCAACTTTCATGACTTATGACACTCCAAAATGTACACTAGAGACTAGAAAAGATACTCCAGCTGAAATCCACACATTCTAACGTGTGTCTTGTATTGCCTTTGGGAAGAAAAACTCCCGTAAGTGATTAGTCTATATGCTTTGTCTCCGTAGCACATTGTTATTAACAATATGGTCTGACTGGGTAAGAAGTATATGAATGGAAGTAATTTCAAAAAGAAACCCCAAAACAGTTATTATAATGAGAACAGTTTCTTTCTTTTTAATAAGAGCAACAGAAAGGAGACACATACTGAAACATTTCTTCCCATTTTCCTCAAGTTCATAGCCGTCGTAACACTGGCAGACATAGGATCCAGGGGTATTTACACATATCTGTTCACAGTCGTGTTTTTCGACTTCGCATAGATCCTGTGCTGCAAAAATTAAAATCAACACAATGTTATAGTAATTATAGAAAGAACTTCTTTTCTATTTTGTTTTAAGTTGCAGATTGAAAATATACGTTAGAAAAGTATAATCAAACCACAAGGTAATAGATGGATCGATTAAAAACGGGAAAAGGAAAATATTGATTTTGATTTATGACTTTTTGAACCATACTGTGCAAAGTAAAAGAGATCACAATATGTTCCTTAAACTTAAAGATTAAATATCAACAACAGGCACTTCATTTAATGATTTCTAACCACTTTTGGGTCTTTGCACTTTTTTTGCAACCTCAGGTATTTGACCCAGGGGATTTAGACAAATCTGAAGTTGAATGTGAGACTGAAGTAAAAATAAACAAATAGATTTTAACACAAGTCCCATATAAACAATTTCATTATTTTTTTAACAAACACACAAAACTATGAATGGGATACACACAGATAATACTGATGTTTCAGATGCCTAGACAAAACTACAAAAATGTATTTTGTATAAAAAGCAAAATAATTCATTTGCGACTACATGTTCAGCATGCGGTATGACAGATACATGCTTGCCTTTCCAGAGCATGATATGCATACTTTCTTTACCTGCATAAGTAAAGTCACAAAATTAAAAATAAAGGCTCAGTTCATCCCTTAGTCCCATGGACACGGCTGGCTTAGGATTCAGAGGTGTTCTCTTCCCCATTTCCCTAGTTGGCTTTTGGCAATGCCATTCTATTTTATATCTAGTACATTGTAATCTCATCCTTCCTTACTCTAAGGAGCTCATGGCAGTATACATTTATTTTATTTATTTATTTTATTGGATTTATGAATCACCCACCCTGCAAGCCGGCTCTGGGCAATTTACAACCTTAAAACATTTAAAATACAATTGACACATAATTAAACTTATCTCAGTAAAACAGTACATTATAAATTAAATCCAATCCAAGATGGCATAATAGTTCTCCTTTGCTGGCCACATCGCCGTCCTGCAGGGCAGGGTCTCACTTCCCCATTTTATCACCCTGTGAGATGGGTGTGGCTGACAGTGCGTGACTGGCCTAGCAAGGCCAGCCAGCAAGCTTCAAGGCAGAGTGGAGAGTCAGACCTTGGTCTTCCAGAACCTACACTGGCACTCAAACTGCTACACCACACTGCCTCTCAGGGGCATTATTTTTCTTAGTAGGAGGTTGTGTGCAGCCTGTCTGTACCCTGTGTGCTTGCCACTCGCCTGATTATTTACTCCAATGGAGTTATTCCCCCACAGGAACATAATAGAAGTTAATGGCAGATGTAACTGGCAAGCTAAGGTACCCCAGAGAAGAGCAGAATATTCAAAGTGGATAACACTTTTTAAAGACGTTTACACAAACAAAACATTGGCAGTGCAAATTCAAAAACCTCTCCCCATAAATTCCAAACCAACAAACTGCACAAGATGGCAGTAAAATTCCAATCACTTAAAAAACTCCCTTTAAATAATTCTTTCTTTGTAAACTTATTGAAAGAAGTGTGCATGATCACAAAAGCTTATATCCAGAATAAAACTATGGCCCCGGTCATACAGGCCAGGTAACATGGGGGGGAGGCGTAGCTGTTCGCCCTGGATCAAAATAAAGCACAGTAGCCCAATCACACGTCCCCCGAGTTGCCACATTTCGGATGTTAGCTGCCGATCACACGGCAATGCTGAAGCGGGGCAAAGAAGCGGCATGGCGTGATCACACAAGGGGCGCTGCTGTTGGTTTCTTTTCTTGTGCGCATGCGCCATTCCAGAGGGCGGGGCTGCTGTCAGTGTCATGTTTGTGTGCATGCACTGTTGGGTGTTGGTGCATATCCTGTAGAGACTTTAAAAAACCCACATCTGGTTTGCAACAGGACATGGACGGGCACCGGATGCCACGGGATTCAAGCGCACCTGTGATCAGACGCCCGCCCCTGCACTGCAGTTTCCGGAAACTAGTGTGCTTTCTGCAGTAGTTTTTTACTCCACATCTTCGTGGGGAAGCCTCAGGTTGGCCATGGGTTTGCTACGCTTCCCAGATGTTGCCATGTGATTGCGCTGCGAAAATCCGCATGGCATTCGTGCCTTCCGCGGGGCAAATGCTCCGTGTGACCGGGGCCTATATTGGTCTTAAAGGTGCCAGTGGACTCAAACTTTGTTCTGCTGCTTCAGATCAACATGGCTACCCCCTGAATCTATCTTACTGAAAACAGGAATGGATGAACTTTAGCAGGTCTTCCCAGGGAAGAAATTCCACAGTACTGGCATCGAGAATGAAAATGGCCTGATCAGCACTGTCAGTGGTTTTATCTCTGTTGGTGGCTCTTTGTTTCACTGTTTCTTTAGCTTCTATTAGAAATTATACCAGTTATTCCAGCTCTTTGCACACCTCTCACAGGTGTTGGTCTCCATCATAACGGCTTATATGCAACTGTAATTGGATAATATTACTTGTGGATAATGAATGAACAAAATGGTACTGAGGAAAATGGCACAAAAAGCTATTTCAGAAAACCTAAAAGAAGATTTTTGATGGTACCATGCAAGAAAAGTTTTGGAGCATTTAGAGTTGATGCCTTCAAGTCACTGACTCGCAAACAGTCTAAGGTCTAGGATCAGTTTCCAATTAATTTTTTCAAAGCCAGTTTCCACATAAAGTTCCACAGCAGGAACTTATTAGCATAACAGGCACCACCCAACAGCAGAAATTCATTTGCATATTAGGCCACACCCCTGACAACACAGCTCATCAGCATATTAGGCCACACCCCCGTGCCTTCCCTTGGCTTGCCTGGGTGCCCCATGGCTACGGGGAGCCCAGGCAAGCTGGACCTTGAACAGGCTGGCGAAGGCACAGGGAGGCATTTAAATGCCTCTCTGATCCTTCCAGAGCCTCCCTTGCCCGCCCGCCTCGGAGTTGCTGGGGGGGGTGTTGCTCTCCAGGCCTTCCCTCTGTAGCCACACACGCAGAGGTTTTGGCTGTAGTGTCCGTGGGCAACTCTGAAGCCAGCTGGAACTCTGTTCCTGTGCGTTCCTGCCCCAAAATAGACCTGCTTGCAAAGTTTCCTCAACTGGTCCAACTGACTGCACACATCAGACAGTGATAATAAAAATTAACAAGCCTTCAATATTAGTGGCTATATCCATTGGTATGGTCCTCATAACTATTACAATTAAAGAGAGTGCTAACACTGATTTCAATGAATTCTGGATTGCAGCCAGTATTTTTCTTAAGAAATTACTGAAGTTATCTGTGCACTGCAAACTTTATGCAGAAACTGGCTTTGAAAAAATTAATTGAAAACTGATCCTAGACCTTAGACAAATACATCTGGAATATGTTGACAATGCATTGTCACAGAATATAAACATGTCTGATTTATCTCTGCTGAGACTAGAGAACAACTGAGGAATGCATTGTTGGCTTTACATGTTTTTAAAGATTCAACAGCAAAGGCACTAGCTAACGCAATCTAGAACTGCATTAATTAGAACCTAATTCCTGCTAAACTGCATCTGCTGTTTTTCTACATTCTGTGAGATGGATCCAGACAGCTTTTTCACTCAGTCTCACCTACTTCCACCTACTTATTCCAGCCCCTGTTGCACATGCCTTTTGCCCATGCAGGTTCAATGACCTCCAGCATAGCCTTGGGGGGGGGTCAAAGGGGACCTTCTATTTCCTTTTCCATCAGTGGAAAAGCTTGTTGGATCCAACCCTATACATAAGGAATGGGTTGGATCCAGAGTACCATAAGCACAACTACAGTCACAGAACAGAACTTTCTGTCAGCTAGGTCTCTAGCTGCCATGGAGTGAGGGGGTGCCTCTGGAATTTTAGGTTTCTTTTCTCTGTACCTTCAGTGTTTCTTTATCTCTGTAATATGAGCATTTGGCCTTGGTGTCTAGCACCAGCTTTCTCTTGGGAAAATAGACCTGTTAAGTTTGGCAGGCTTTTACCTATTCCTTGATTGGCTCCTGGCCATCAGGGGACCCTCTTGAATTGTGTATATTGCCAGTTTTAACACGAGTTGTGTAAAGACAATCTTCTGCATACTTCAATGTCTCAATAAACTTCACTTCTTTACATGGAAGTTGTTGGGAACTGATTGCTGCAGGAGTCTGACAGAGTGTTAGAACTAGCAACTTCCCCATTCCCACTGCCCTGAAATACTGCCTCAGGTATTAGGGGAAATCCCCAAGGCACAATGTGACGAGTCTGCAGTGGGATTGGCAGAAACAGCTCTCCCTCTTCTATTGGTCTCCCTCCTTCAGCAGGCAGAAACTGAGGCTTGGATACAACTCAATGTTTCTGTATTTCCCATGTCTATGGAACAACAACAAAAAGGTCTCGCAGCACCATCAGCAGTTTATACCTCCATAGCTGCTATTTGTCAAGGAAGGGCAAAATCTTCTGGAACCCCCCTCCCCCTTGCTAGGGAAAAAATACCTTGGGATCTAGTTTTAGACAAGGATATCATAGAACTGTGTGAACTTTTCTTCATGTGTAGAGCAGAATAGATCCTTAGGATAGTACGAAACTGGACCGTCTCTAGCCTTTATTTATCAATGTTCTCTTCCTGTCACTCCAGTGCTGTGAACAATAAATCCAGCAGCTACAAGTGGAGGAGTGGGGAATCAAATCCAGTTCTCCCAGATTAGAGTCCACGCACTAAACCACTACACCAAACTGGCTCCTTTAAAGAGAGAATCATTCTTAAAATTCTGTAATATTGATGTTTTATTGTCTGCTTCTATATTTGAAATATGTAATACATTTGGTAATACATCTGATTTTACCTGTTGTATTTAACAACTCATAACATTTGACAACCCTGATGAATTTATATTTTTCCCCTACCCTTTCTTCCCTTCTATATCACACCTTTTTTTTTGAGAAAATAATTAAAAAAATTAAAACGAGAAGAACAACAGGATTGTGCTCTGATGATTTCTGCTACAAGAACAGTAATAAATTTTCTAAAATGTTAAGTGCCGAAGTGCCACGTGAATCCAGTTGACATACATAAGCTAATTACTCGTTTGTCACTCTGCAGGGTGACAAAAACAAAAGAGAAACCCAGGCCTAAAATTGCAGATGTATTTTTATCATGTATACTAGAAAACATCTAGCAATTTAAAAATGACAGCAAATATCATGCACAGTTTTGGGACAGAATGTAATTGTCAATGAAAAAAAATGCAATCCCTACCCAAAACACCTAGAAATGCAAAATGTAAAGAAAAATTTTTATGGGACATGAGATTAGAAGTAGGGAAGGATCTGAATTGGTTCCTTGTGAGAAAGGGAGAAAAGTACTTCTTTCTCTTCCTTATCTATACCAGGCATAGTCTTGTAAACCTCTTATCATGTCACCCCTCAGCCGTCATTTCTCCAAGCTAAAGAGCCCCAAGCGCCTCAACCTTTCTTCATAGGGAAAGTGTCCTATTCTTATCAATGCAGTTGCCCTTTTCTGCACTTTTTCCAGTGCTATAAATATCTTTTTTGAGGTGTGTGTGGTGTGAGTGGTCCAATGAGGTTGCACCATCAATTTATACAGGGCAGGGCCAGTACAAATGTTGTTCCTGTTGGTCTTTTGGGGTTTCTGTGTGGCACTGCATGCTTACACTGCCACAGTGCCACTTGTTCTGGAGTGTGCCACCTGTTCTCATGGCAAACAAGCACCTCCCAAGACAGTTCACTTTCCCTGAGATTCTCTGGGAGAGTCTGACCGCTGGGTGCTGCCTGCTTGCCTGCCTTAAGTGCTGCTGGCTGGGTTTCCCCATTGGAAACAATGGAAGGAATGGGAGCAACCTGTTTGAGTGTTGATAGAATTGGATCCACTGGTCCAATTTCTTTGGAACATGGGTGTTTATGTGGGGAGAGGCTCCTGAAGCTACCCTGAAAATTTGGAGCCTCTCCCTCAAACCCCTTCCCCCCCAGAACCAATAACAGCACCGCAGGGGAAAAGTAACTTTTTCCCACCATAGAGAACAATGGAGGGGATGGGGGCAATCTTCTTGAACCTTGGTGGGTATCTGGGGGAGAGGCTCCAGCAGCTACTGTGTGAGTTTGGAGCCTCTCCCTTAAACCCCCTCCATTCCAACCCCCAAACTATACCCTATGTTTTCGCCATTGATTTCAATGGCCCATAGGGTATAATGTGGCCAAAATTGACATTTGGCTGGCCGAAAGACTCCCGAATTGGCTCGTACTGCCAAAATTGACATTCGGGAGTCTTTCTGACAGCCAAAATTGATTCTGCCCGATTAGGCCAAATCCAAATTGGGCCGAAGCTTTTTTTTTTTTTGCACACCCCTAGCATTAACTACGTTAGCAGTTTCAGGTGGGCAGCCTTGTTGGACCGCAGTACTGCCAGTGCCACCTTAGAGTCCAACAAGACTTCCAAGGTATAAGCTTTCAAGCATCAAAGCTCTCTTAATCAAAGCTTATACCCGCAGAAATCTCATGGGTCTTTAAGGTGCTACAGGCCTTGAACAGACTGGAATGGGAGACTGCTGAATTACAAGTTATTACAATACTCAGGACAATGGATCCCCAGGACTTGACAGAGATATCGGGTTCTTATCTCACTACACATGCTAAGTCACTTAGTTCTCTCTTATACCTAGCATTAAACTTTGTTGGTCTTAAAGGTGCCACTGGACTCATACTTAGTTCTCACATTCACTTGTTAACTCTTTTATTTGTATGCTAATTTGCTGCTATTCACAGGACTTACCAACTGCTTTAATCCAATCTTAGCTATACTTATCACTCAGTTACTTATGCATCTTGACTCATTTTCAAATTAAAATGCTGAGTTCTCCTCTTCTTTTGTAAAGTGCAGTATAGATTACAGGTGGAATTATACTCTTTTTCTGCTCCAGCCAATGGTAGTCCATGTTGTGGAACAGAGAAAAACCTCAGGACACAAGTTGCTCTACATATTACAGACTGTGGGGGGAATCAAGACAGGACTGTCATTTTCAGTGGCATCCCCATTTTTCTTACAACATGTATTTCCATTTTGTGATGCTCTTTTCCAGACTTTTTAGATGTTAATGCACTAATATATCCAGTCTGGCATTTTACTTTACAAGTCAGAATCAGATGAGATATGAAATGTTCTCATTTTCCAAGAAGAAACTATGAACACGTTCATATCAAATGTCCTCTCACATTTGAGACCTTCTATTCTCTACCACCCAGAAGAATATGTTTATGAATATGTTAGATATAAGAAAGATAAAGCAGAATACTCACTACTGCAAGTCCTCTGGTCTGAATTTAGAATATATCCCTGTTTACATTTACATATGTAAGAGCCAGGTGTGTTGATGCAGAAATGGTCACAACCATGCTTCATTATACTGCACATGTGTTGGACTGAAAGAGAAAGACAAAATGTTAACCCATAATTGTATAATTAAACTAAATTTTGTCTCTAATAGACAGATAGATGATAGAAGGACTGTCCAAAATATTTTTTCAGCAGAGAAGAGGAACAGTATTATTATAGTCATAAAGTATGTACCAACATGTTCTTTTCAACCAGAAAACTTTTTTATAGAGACATCAAAGTGATAAGGAGCATACAGAAGTATAACAATTAGACAAAGATCTGTTCTCCAAGAATATTACAATTGCTTGCATCCTGCTAAAAAATCTCAGCTGAAAGAAGGATTTCTATGGCTTCCCCTCCTTGCTACAGCCCCAACACCCCTCTCAAAATGCTGCCTTTTGACAGGCTACCCCCCAGGAACAGCATGAGGGGGGAGCTGAAGGTCTGCTGCAGGAGGAATTGACAAGTGAAAATTCCCCCTCCCCCAGCAAATGATCATGGGATACAAACCAAGTCATCTTTTATTTATACAGATGACTATAGCATTGATCTGTTTGTTTTGTTCAAAATTCTGGTTATGTGTATATGGATACATCTTCTTTTTAAATACTTAATATTTTCAGTAAAGCTTATAAAATGTATATCTTACCACAAAGTTTAGTCTGGAACACAGAAGTTAGGGTTTCAATCTGGCTGAAATTCGCGACCAAAAAGACATGCTCTTCATAAGGTTCGCTCCCAATAGACTTGAGCGTGTTCATATCTACCCTCCCCACGCCAATAGCAAAAACAAGGATTCCTGAGTTCCGGGCTTTTGCTGCAACCTCTGCCACAGGATCCTGAGGTCGTCCGTCTGTCACTATCATGATAATTCTGGGCACATTCTGGCTGAGTGGCCGAGCCCCTTCAGATTCTGAAAATGCAATATTCATTGCGTATTGAATGGCTAATCCTGTCATAGTACCAGTAGCCAAGTACATCATTCTTTTCACTGCTCTCTCCACATCTTGTCTCCTCTTGAAGGTCTTCAGGGAAAATTCATGTTTAACCGTGCTGCCGTATTGAATGAGACCCACTCTGGTGGCGTCTGGGCCAATGTCCAAAAATTGCAAGATGGTTAAGATGAATTCTTTAACTTTTTCAAAGTCATAAGGGCGAACACTACGAGAGCTGTCAATGACGAATACAAGGTCCAGCTGCTTGTTACTGCAAGAATTTTCTAGAGGGGGAGGGAAACAGAAGACAAGATGTATGCAACTAGCTGTATATGAGAAAACATTCCCAAATTAACATAGATTGGTCAAGTAGAGTGCAATGATTTGGAATGAGAACCAGCAAACAAAATATATTCTATAAACCAGATATTCTGTACATTCTATAAATATATATTCTATAAACCACCATTACAGCAGCACTTAGGCTAGCCAAACAGCACTTCTCTTGGTGGAAGGGGGAGGTTCATTTTTGACTCCTCCTCCTCCCATTGCAGAAACCCATCTCATCCCCCACACTATTTGTGTAAGTCCCCTGTCCTCCAAATGCAGTATTTTGTGGGTCTCAGTCGGCAGCACTGGAGGGAAGAGGCAGAAAAGTCCCATACCACAAACTTTGTTCCACATGCATAACTTTGAATTGTGCCCTGTTGTAGCTCTTATAGGAAATTAGGCTACATTGCAACTTGTAGCAGGTATTTAATGTTATAGCTCTTATCCTCAAACTGCTTATTACAAGGTTATGGAAGCCAATACTACATCATATATGGTTCAGGGCATTGCAAAGTCAAAGGAAGTTAAATAATTTACTTGATCTCTTATTGCATTCTGAATTGCTGAAGGATACAAACCACATGTTTGTGTAAGTAATTGAGGGAGAGGAAATGCCCCTATTTCCATTTGGTTCTTTGCAGACCTTTTGTCAGCAATCAGAAATGTTTGTGGGTATGGAACAGCGATGCTATTTGCAGACTATGAAGTAACTGCATGGTTTTATTCACTTCAAGGTTTTTTTGCAGACACAGAATTATAGAAAGGTTGCTCAGTTTTTCAAAATTAGAGGATGCTGAACATGTGCCAAAAATAAGCAGAAATTGCATTCCACTCCTAATAGGATGCAGAAATGCTGGCATATTTATCCACTTTCCATATTATTATCTCATTTCTGTAGCAAATTACAGCTTATGTCTTGACCAGAATAAAACACTAATAATCATAGTAGCATAATTATATACAGATAAAGTGAGAGATATTTGCAGAAATGACATCAGAAAGAAAAGGGCTATATTTAGTCTGGTCAACACTGTACATGAGCCCAAACTAGGAATTCTGGGCCTTGGAACTGAGAAAGTAGGTCCACCTCACTTGTTTTTCTTCCAACTGTGCTGTGAAGCTGGAATTCTCTAATGTTGATTCAGATATATTTGAAAAAAAAGATATTGTGTGAGATTCTTATGATTTGTATTAAAAACTTCGCTGTAATTTTTTTTGACCAAAGTACAGTGAAAGTAGAAGCCGTAATGCCAATATATTTGATATATAGAGCCACTATAGTTTACTGGTTAAGAGAATCAAACTAGGATCTGGAAGACCCAGGTTTGAATCCCCACACTCCCATGCAACCTAGCTGGTGAAGATAAAATGGAGAAGGGGAGAATATTGTAAGCCACTTTGGGTCTACACTGCAGGGAAAAGTAGAGTATAATGAAGTAAATAATAAATATATTCTTTATAGATACTGTCGTGTGAACATGTGAAGCTGCTTTATATGGAGTCAGACAATTGGCCGTTCAAAGTCTGTACTGTCTGCTCCAACTAGTGGCAGCTCTTCAGAGCCTCAGACATCACCTACTACCTGAACTTTCTAAAAATTAAACTGGAGATGCCAGGGATTAAACCAAGGACTTCCTCCATGCAAAGCAGATACTCTACCACTGAGCCACAGACTGACATGACTTTCACTGGGAGATCCACGCACCAACTCCAGACTCACTACACAAGACAGCTGGCTGGACTACAGGCACTTATTTATGTATGAATTAAAATATTTATATGCCATACTCAAACTGAGATTTGAAGCGGTTTCAAACTAATTAGCAGAAACCCCTAGAAAGAAACCTTCCAGTCAGGTAACCAAGGGCAACTAACGGCCTTCTGCTTCCTCCTATATAACCTGCAAAGCCTACTGGTATTTTTCAGTATGAGCAACAAGTTTCTAAGGGAAGCTATTCTATTCCTTAGTAACTCCTATGCAGAGTTATTCCAGTCAAAATCCATTGAAATCAAATAATTCTGCATAGCATTCCACTGTCAGTTCATCCCCCACAATGTAGTTATTTTTTCCATTGACCAATTCAAAATTAAATGATAGAACTCAATGCATTTATTCACTTAAACTTCTGAAGCAGTGTTCTCAAGGACAACAATATTAAATGGTAAGAATCAAAATAGTAGTTGTAAACCATCTATTTTTTTCTCGTTATTCAGAGTCCAACATTCTCCTGGTAAGCTAATGTTCTTTATTAGGACCTTGCTTTACATTTATAAGCAATGGAAACAGAAAATGTGCATTAGATCATCTGGTTGAACTCTTAGCAGGGTAGATTTATTGTTCTAGTTAATTCCAGGGTACAATTACACAAGTCAAGCAATAATTTCATAGTCAGCATTACACAATTCATGACAAGCTCATAGTTAGCAGAATTTTCCTGAAATGTATGTTCCATTCTAAAGGCCTAACTAGACTTTACATGCAAACACGTACAACATTGTTCAGACAGCCCTTTCTAAACAGAAAAGGCCAGTTCTGGACAGCAATCAATAATGGAGAAGCAGCACATATGTATCTACTTAATTCCTTCTACAATTATCCAGATTACTTATAGGGATGTCCACTTGGGTATTAATGAATGAAAACCCAAACAAAACCCTCTCTTTTTTGAGAGAGTAGCAAGAGAAGAGTCACTCAGCAGATCATTTGATACAGGGTCTTCCAACGAGAAAAATTTCCATCAAAAGGGTAACCCCACAGACTTTTAAAAACATAATGTGTCTACTTTTTACATAATGCTTCCATGGACCTTATGGTGCCCACCTACTCCTTTCCTGGTATCTGTCAAGGTGCTTAGAAAGGAGGTTGAACCAGCAGGGCTTCTAATTGACAGGTAGTTCCTGCTTTGACACAGCTATTGTCAGATGTCTGCAGTAGCTCCAACCCAAGGTTATGTGGGGTTGCAAATAAGCTGCTGCCTACCTTGCTAATCACCCTCCTCCTGGCTGTCCCCTCCTTCTTTGGCCCTGCCATGGGGGTGCCTGTCCTGGTTGCCACAGCAGGCCCACAACAGAAGCCCTTCTCTCCCCCCACCCCCCTGTCACTACTCCTGGGAGCTCACTTTCATCCTGGACTCAGTATAAAGCAGCTTCATGTGTTCAGCATGGTGATTGCTATGCAGATGGAGGGGGAGACTGCACTAAGGTGGCTATCAGTCAGCAAGACAGTAGTCAGGAGATGTGAAGAAGTGAAATAAAACACAGAGAATCAAATGAGTCAGAGAGAACATGATGGTGAGCGAGGTTTGTGACCCAACCAACCCTTGTGCAGGGAGGGAGCTTTGGCCCAGTCTTGCAGTCTTTTAGGCTTGGGGTCACATCTTGGAGCTCTGTCTCCACTCTACTCTGATCAAGGTAACAGCCAGAAGAAGAAATACTCTTTCTCTCTTCTCCAGCACATGCACAACATACATCTGTGTAACATATACAGAGACACAAACACATCTATGGCCAATGAAGAGCTGCTGCCATCAGATTTTTATGTATAATCTAACTCCTTGACATTTTGTGCTTAACTCTTTCTCCTGTGGCAGCCATCTTGTGGTGGTACTGATTACTAGAACTGCAGACTGCATATGGCAGAGTGGAATTTGAGCCGGTTGCTGCTGAGGAAATAAAGGTCACGCGGAGCCTTTTATCTTAGTAAACTAATATGAACCCTTTATTGTAAGGAACTCCATTCTAGACAGGATAGAATAGAGCTAACATACTAAACTAGCTAGCTAAACTAGGATGGAGAAAGCATGTCTTGCTCTCGTGGTTGCAAGATGAAGGGGGGAGAGAAGGGGTTAGCTGGGAGGAAGGAAGATTCCTTGAGAGCAGCAATCTACACATCAAAAGGAGAGCACCAGAGCAGTAGAAAGGAGGAATACACAGACCCTGATCTTTCACTCTCTCTGGCTCCCTACAGTCCTCCTCTGAAGTCTGAGGCTAAGAGATAGTGCAAACACCCATGGCCCTCTCTCAAAATGCTGAAGATGCTTGCAGGCTCAAAAGAATTAGGGACTCCTCACAAAGCATTCATTCACAGCTTGCTTCTGATTTCAGCATTTCTGTCTTAGTCCACCTGTCATAAATCAGTCCGTGTTTAGTGATGGCATGGATTCCTCAGATGAAGAGCTGCCTGCAGCCAGCCCTCAGCCAGCAATTGAACAACTGGCTGCAGCTGATGCTGAGCCGGGAGGAGAACAACAAGAGATCACGTTACCAGCTGATCAAAAGTCACAACCTACAGCTGAAACTGAGCCATCACCTTGTAGCTCTGAAGCAGTAAACAAATCTTCAGAAGCCACTCCCAGCCCACCTAGTTCACCCATACCCCTTCAGTGTTGACACAGTCAGAGGAGCAAAGTTGCAGGAAGAGGAGTGCGAGACTCATGGCCTGTCATCAGCTGTCAACTGATGAGATGGATTAGTAGTTTCAGGATGACTGCCAAGGAATTGGCTGGAGTGTAGCTCATTAAGACTTGGCTATAAAGTCAGCTGGGAGAAGCAGCAATTTCATGGATGCAACAACTATACATTGTTACTGAACCACTGACCTTGCTGTTACTGGACCACTAGAACCTTGACCTGGACCTGACTATTGGCTTTTCTGGAACCCTTGACCAATGTTCCCACTAAGTTGTGGAGTCTTGTGAACAAAAATTCTACTTTGTGAGCTACTGCCATTAAAGTTGTGAGCAATCAATCTGGCTACTGCATAAAGTAGTTTGCCCTGGAGCCATCCTTCCTGAGCCAAGACAAAAATGTGTGAGTTGGAGGCTAAAAAACTGTGAGCTAGCTCACACTAACTCAGCTTAGAGGGAACACTGCCCTTGACCCTGGACTAGACTTGCTGCCTGGATCCCTTGACCCGAGGCTGGACTTGGCATATCTGCTCTCTGGATCCCCTGACTGAACCATGGTTACTCATTGCAACCTTGCCTGTAACCTGCCCTGCTGAACCCTGGCCCTTGTCTCCTGGGAGGGCTGTACCAGTACAGCTGCCATCATCTGAGTACAGTGAAATTGGAGGGAGTGGGTTAGTTCCTCACACCTGCATGTTCTATTCGTGTTGAAAAATACACTCACTTCTAGGGAGTCTTGGAAAAGGATGACAAACTCGCCTATCAAGGCTGTAATGCATCCTTCTGTTTGCTCTGCAAGTGAAAATTTTAATTGCCTATGAAACAGGGGCCTTTTTCTCCTATCTGTCTGAATTTTGGCAGGGAGGGCCCCTTGGGTGATTCAGTATTCTAAGCAAAATAGAAGAACAAAACAAATTTAAAATTCTGTGCACATTCCTAACCACCTTTTCAGGTAGTGTTTTCCCTCGTAAGGCCCAATTCATATGCATTAAAAGCCTCATGGATAGAAATACAGTTCTGGTTGTGAAGGGGGGGCTGAAAGAAGAAACAATTAAATGTCTTTCTTCTGCCATTATTAGCATCCCTCTGGAACCAGTTTTTCCTATTTTGACTTAACATCTCTCATATAAATTATTTTAATGAACCAGTTTATTTGTATTCAAAACTATACTCCTCTTCTCCCAAACCTTATCCTATTAGTATTCCTCCTCCTTTCACAAAAATAACCCCTTCCTCAAAAGAAGCTGTATCATCCTGCAAACATTTTGAAGTGTTGAGATGTGTACAGTTGTTACGCTTGGCATGCCTTTGTAGCAACTCACCAAGTAAAGCAGCATCATTTCTTTGACTTAAAAGTGTTCTTGGAAGACGTTTTTCTCTGGCTGAGGCCAGCATAAGTCCAGCCAACAAAAAGAAGCATAAGATCATTTTCCCCTTTTTTTCCAGGAAGAACAGAGCAAGATAGATAATCAGGGCAGAAAACTGTAAGAAAAAATGAAAAGAATTTAATAATTAGTCAAGCAATACCAAGCATGTGGCATGTATCTTTCTCTTCATGTGGCTTCTTTTTAATTAATTAACTGATTAGGGCTGCAGTCCTAAGTACACTCACAAGGGAGTAAATCCTATTGAACTCAATGGGATAACTTCTAAGTATACATGTTTATAATTGCACTTTAGATTGATTTAAAACATTTTGACTGAGCAAAAAAGGTGCACCTTATTAATAAAAAACCAAGTTGTTTTTTTTACTTTAGCTCTATAATTTCTCAAATGCAAGTTTAAGTAGATTGAATCAATTCATTAATCGGTTGACTAAAGCCTGAATGACTGACTTGCATTACTTTAACAATCTGGCAGTGTGCTTGCATATGCACACAATCATAGGCATATATATCTACCTCATAAGCATAAATGTGTGAATAGCTGGAACATTCATATTAAAACTTGAAAAAAGGGTTTTTGGTCCCTTGTATCCTATTATTATTATTCCAAGGCACTTCATCATCACAGAATCATACAAGGCTGGTCAGACTGACACAAATGGTTGGATCCCATAGATCTGTTGCACTAATGGCAGTGCCTTCTCCCAGCACAAAACCCCTTTTCCCTGATGCGAGAGACTCTTACATGGGGAACAGGCACCTTTGTTAGCAGAATAGATCCACAGGATCCAACTCATAGTGTGATTGCCAGGCTGCACTGTGAACATAATAACAGGGCTAAATTAGACTTGGTGTACTTGGGCATGATGCACTTGTAATTAGACAAGGGTACTTATATTCATGTCCCCATGTAAATAAAGTGGGGGATGCTTTTTCTTAAATCAAAAATGTAGCATTTGATTGAGGACAGCCTGGTAATGAAACAGGGTGAAAAGAAAAAAATGCTTCAAGTGGCAAAGCACAGCATGGCAGGGGGAGGAGAGGAGAGGAGAAGAGAAATTTATTTATTTAGTCACATTATTTATAGTCCACCTTTCAGAGAGTCAAGGTGGATTACACCTAGTTGAGTCAGTACAATCAGCACAATGGGGACATTCAATAAAGAATGCGTTAGGATTCTAGAAGTCCAGAACCATCCTGAAAGAAACGAAGCATAGCATATGTATTAACGTGGCCCAGTAAGCAGTGCAAAATTTACATAATAGGATCCTACTTACAGTAAGCTACACTGTAAGTATAGCAGTATGGACCACAGTCCCTAATGATTTATCCCAGTAAGCTTGTAAACCACTCCGTACAGTGCAACCCTGTTGCCTGAGTAGAAAAGCCCTCTTGAATCATTCAGCTTTGTGTAGTTTGCAGGAAACCAAGAGAGTGGGAGCCTTCCTGAACTCTTTGGGCAGGCCATTCCATCAGGGTTAAGGATTAAAGGGAGGGGGTTATGCTTTCATCTATGTGCTCAGTTTGGGTAAAATATAGATTCCCCCATACTGTCATTGAATAGGAGGATATATGAATAACTGTGCATGGATCCCCCCATCATAAATATGTCTTAGCTTCACTAGAGAAAGGCATAGATTTGTAAAAAATAAATGCAGGTCCCGGTCACACATGCCGGATAACATGGGGGGGGGAAGCGAGGTTATTTGCCCCGTAGTAATTTGACGCATCACTGCGCGATCAGACGCAATTCTGTTGTAAAACTCTCTTAAAGAAGAGAGAATTTTATTCTTTTTATAAGAAAGGGGAAGGGTAGACAGATGGAGAAAGAAAAGAGTGGAGTGAAATTTTTTCTGTTAGTGAGGGTTAGTTTAGGTTAATAACCAATACCAAGTTTTGGCATCAATCATGGTTAGAAGATCTTCTTTTTAACTAATTCAAAGTCCAAAGTCACTCTGTTAATACAGTTAGTAAAGTCCATTGGGGTTAGTAATTAAACAGCTCCTTCCAGATGCAACACGAACAGTCCTCAAAGTATCTTCTTCTTAATTTTCTTCCAGTTATGGATTAAGTCCATTTTAACTTTGAAGTCTTCCGTTCCATCACCCTCCCCCAGGCTGCTGTCTTCTGCACTTATCCCAATTTTAGGTGCTGCCTCTTTCCTGCTGGTGTGTCTCTTCAGGCGTTTCCGTGTTTTAAAGATGGAATCCGTCTTCTTTCTTTTCTTTTTTTCTTAATCATCTGGCCTTCAAGCTTCCAGGGCTCCACAAACTCTTCAGATGAAATTAGATCTCTCGTCTGTCGCCTGCTATGTTCGACATCCCCTTCTACTGGCAGAGTACTTCTTTTTATAAAGGCGGAGTAGGCTTTGGGAGCCTTATCCCCCTCTTCTTTTAACTTTATCGCTTCACTGCCAGTTAGGGGTGCCAAAACATTTGTCAAGGTAAATCCGAGATCTTCTTTCTCTTCCTCTTTAGCGCCCTGGAAACCTGGAATCAAATTCGATTTCTGTTCAATCTCCTTCATCCTACTAGTTGTTTCCAGTATCTGTTTCTGTCGGCTGATGAGAACACTTTCCATTTTAAACAAAGTTTGGTTGATCTTCTGCAATTGTTCCAGCAGGGGGCACAGCATCTCCTTTTTCTGTTGATTGACAGCAAATTCTTGGGGGGGCTGTCTGGACCGGAAGTCCCTCCTCTCTTCTCTTCCGGTAGCAGCAGGGCTTTTTCCATTATCGACATTTTGTTTTTTTGTTTACTTTTAAAAAGTTCGTGCCGCATCCCCCAGGAAGCTAAGATGATCACATTCTTCTATGCAGCCCCAACGGTACTTTCACCAACACTTTGTTTTCTTTCTGCCCCCCTTCGCGCTCCCTTTATATAACTTGCTTCTCGAGGGGGTGGGGACTCCTCCCTCCTCCCAACGCTTATCCGCATATAGGGGGGCTCTGATTTACGCTTCAAAATAGATCTTCAACTCACGATTCGATGCTACTTCTTCTTTTTATGTTGAACCATAGCGCTGTTTTCACTCCTGGAATTCGGTGGCGCCGCTAAGTCCCATTACGGGCACGCCGCAGCGGGGCCGATTGGGGCAGGGGAAAGCCTCAATTTCCCGGCTGTCTGCCGGTAAAGAGGCTACTCCCCAAGCGCCCCGGTTCGGAGCCTTAACCTAAGGCTCACTAGGGTCTTTCGCATAAGCGAAGACCCCCCTGACTGCGCGTGGGCTAACCGCCTCCGGGAGCGTCCCGAGAAGCGGCCGCCATTCGCGACGCCAAAAACGAAACCCCCGATCAGACGCAATTCTTTGCCGTGTGTTTCCAGTGCGCTTCAATAAGGGATCACTGACGCAATGAGAGCTTGCCGGTGCGATCACATGGAGATGTCCGTCTGCGGCCCATCGCAAACCCGTTTGCTACTGCACTTTCCCAGGTATTTTTTAACTCTGCTTCTTTGGAGAGGCGAGACAGGTTGGCAACGGGTGCAGGACGCTTGCCAGATGTTCCCATGTGATCGCGCCCATAAAATCCACCTGGCATTTGTCTCTCTCATGCTGCTAATTCTGCATGTAATTGGAGCTGCAGAATACATAACACATTATACACTTCAACATATACTCATACAGCATAGTGAGCTGCATTATGTTAAGTGGGTAGTCCTTTATTTCTGGGTAACCGTTACCAGACGGTCCAGCTACTGCCACTGTTCATAGCACCTTTTGCCTTCCAGCATAAGAGCCTCAGGGAGCAGCCCACACAAAATTGCCAATAGAGTTCCAATCGAACTCTCTATAAGGGATGGATAAGCACTGGTCCAGTGACCAACATTTCATCCAACTGTTGACTCTCATCATGTAGAAACCCTCAACAGAGATAAGGATGTATAGGAAGAATGCTTCAACCAGCTTGCTGTTTGTTCCTATGAATTAACATGACTCATTAACTTATCTTATGGGGAGGTAGCCGTGAATTTCCTGCACTGTAGAGAGGGTTAGACTAGATGACCCCTGGGGTCATTTCCAGCTTTGTGTTTCTATATTTTATATTTCCTTTGGCTCTCCAATAGGAGGAGCGCTCATGATGCATCCCACAGTGAAGTGCCATCCACCCACTGAGGCTACAACACAACCAACAGAGACAAGAATGAACCTAAACTACTCTGTTCTGGGGTTGTTAAGTCTCTTGTTCTTGTCAGGCTCTACCAGTTGTTTGATAGTTCTCTGACCACCATAACTGTACAATTCATGAGCATGCAGTGATAAAGACAGCACAGCCTATGATTCTGAGGTCTGTCAATACAGCTTTCAAGCACACAGCAACATTGCTAGAACAAAAGAGGTGGTAAACCCATTATTCTTACTGGCATTCAGGACTCTGTTCCTGCTGCTGGTCAATAAATGTGTGGATTGTTTCAAAGCTGTTTCTTTGATTGATTGAGGTGCAGCAGTTATGAATTGATTCAGACACCCTGCTCATTATTTAGCAGTATTCAGCATGGGAATCACTTTGGGAGAGGCCTAACAGGGTCAGCTCTGTCTGAACAACTGTACTGTATCAAGGAGGGAAAGGATCTTCAGGGTTCACAATTCTCCTGTTCACTACTGGTGTCTTATAAACTTATATAAGCCTGGAATGAAAGGGAGAATTAGAGAACATACTGAATGCAGCAAAAGGTAGCTACGTGGAAGCTGCTAAGCAAAATTATTGGTGTCTAGGACAGCCAATCAGAATGAATGGCACATCCCCAATGATTAGTTCTGATAGTGAGAGTACTTCTTCTAGGGACATCTTGTAGCTATTTTCATTAAGGGCGTCAGCTGGGGACTCATGCAGACTGAGCTGGTGCTGTTACTCAGATCTATCCTCTTCTTCGCAGTTGTTGCTACCTTAGCCCCAGTGAAAGATTCCAGATGCCCAGGATAGTGCAAGTGTGTGTGTTTGTTTAGAAGAATGGTTGACGTGCAGGTTCTAGTCTTGCCTTTTCTTTTGCTGCTGACTGTCTTGTTGCTGGCCAAAAAGTGAGTTTTGCCTTATTGCCAGTTTCCCTTTGGCAGGATTTGAACTTCTCTTTTCTTCAAGAGTGCTTTCCTCACAGCAACCTATTGGGGAGATAACAGGGATAACTTTCTATGAATGTTCTGTCTCCTGTTGCTGTCCTACCACTTATAACCTTTGACTTGCAAAAGACTGCTCCTCAGGACATTCCTTCTTCCCCAGGACCCAGGTGCTTGTGGGGGAGGAAGGCCTTGGCCTTTCAGTGAGAGAGTTCTCGCTTCCTACATTCCCACAAGTGGCCTGTCAGGACAGGAGCCTGGATAAAGGGGTCCAGTTTCCAGGCAGTCCTTCCGTACATGTTAAGGAGGAATGTGTTTTGCTGGAGAGTATTTGTACCCTCATCTGCAGAGTCCTAAGGAGGTGGTAGTTACTAGGATCCTATGATGTTACTGGGGATGCTGCCACATTTCCTTTGTTCCTTTCCTTGTTGAGTTCTGGGGATGCAGGGTGGCAGGCCAGCATCTCCAGGCATTGGTTGGCTGCCTCCATATACAGCTGAAGTGGAGTTGTCACTGGCGTGGTATTCCATTAGTGATGAGTGCTGGCAATGGTCACTATGGACTCCAGTGCAGTTGCTAAGTTTTCAGCTGGGTCTTTTTGAAAGTATCGTTTCTCCAGTGAGATATCATAGGATAGTGAGTACTTATGCTGGTGCTATACCGATGCTGGTAGTAAGCCAACATCCAGGGCTCAGGATGGTACTGCCTTGTTCCTCAGCAATATGGTTTTGCATTTTGAATGTGGATAAAATGAGATTTTCCCCCTTGAGACACATGAATCACTCACAGCCACTGAGCATCAAGAACCTTACTTTGAGAGTAAAGACATTTGGAACCACCAAGTTACAGAAGCACTTTTTTGGCACTAAAATACGTTAGTATGGAAAAGTCCTCAATTGCCACAAACAGAAACTGTAGTGTTGTTCACCAACATTCAACCTACATTTAGAGGCAGTAAAATTTTTATGAACCTTAAATCATATCTGAAGCCACTGGTCTATCCCTGCAGCCAATCCTTACCAGAGTACCAAGAGAGCCATTTTTAAAAAACAAAACTATAGTGATGTTTGAACAGAAAGCTCATAGTTTGGTTAACTCTGGATAATTTCCACGGGATGTGGGGAAACTGGATTTACAGAGGAAGATTTCTGTAATGGCAACGTCAACTTCCTTGTGATCTAGTAATATTCAACCACTGTCTGGACCAAAGAACTTTTCATCAGGCATATTATTTTGGGATGTCTTTTATCTGATCTCCTTGAGTGGAATCTAGAACTGGCAATTATTTTATATGACTCAAAAAAAGCTTTTAATTTGTAATGTGGGAGAATAAATTTCATTTCTGAATGTCTGGAACTCATACACTGAGATTTCTTTATTGCCCTAGCTAGGGGCCACCAATGTTGGAGCTCCTGTATAAAAATTCTTAATAGATAAATGCCTCCATAGGAAAGCATTATATGGGGAATGCAACATCACGTTTCCTAGATATTTCTGTTGGGTTCTATTCACAGATAAAACTGCAACAGTTGCATGGATGATTAATGCCAATCTGTGAGCTCCAGCTCACATCAGAAGATCCAACCATGAGCTTGGAGTATTAGTTTGGAAACAGATCTGATACATTACACACAGGAATGTTAGCTTTGTCTGCTTCTGTTCAAAGGCATTTTCATAATTCTTAGTTCATACATTCCAAGACTGGCACTGAAAAGAGACATCAACTGAGCTACACCTGGCTGGGTACTAATTAAGCACTGTACATAACCCGAAGTTAAAGAAGCCAAAAAAGGCAACCCCACAGAAATCCAAGACCCTTATAGACTTACAGTGCAGTCCTTCTCAGAAGTCAGTCCCATTTTACCCAGTGATGTTTAGTCTCAAGAAAGTCCTCTTTAGACGGACGCCTTGCAGACTCATTGTGGCACCGGATTTCATGGGCAAAACCCTCCTGCATAGCTACGCTAGACCTGCATGAATATCTGCCAGTGGGGATGCCACTGACCAAGTAGTCTCTAATGCCTTAATAAACAGGTTCATCGATCAAGTGCCACACAGTTACTTCTCCTAATGTGTACTTTGATTTAACCCGGCCACCCCTGATAGCCTCAAGAAGAGTACTGTTCAAAAGAGAGAGAAACGGAAGGGGCGGGGGACTCCACACTGGCGACCCAGCCAATAAAACCTTTTCGCCTTCCATTTGGGACTCAAGCAGCTTAATTTTGCATGACAAGTACTGGCCCTCGCTCTGATCACTGCTGGGCGGCTCCGCGGCGGCTGCTCCGAAAGGAAAGGAGGGAGAAGGCGCGCGGGGGGCGGGGGGGGGAGATGCTGGGCGATAAATGACCGAGTCCGGCGGTCGGACAGAAGCCGCCTCGCCCCCAGGCCCGGATTGGCGCCAAAAGGCGTCTCTTACCTGCTGCGCAGGCGTTCCTTCTTCGTTCCGAGGAAAAGCCGCTCCAGCCCGGAAAGGCGACGTGCAAAAGGGAGCGTGAAGCGAGGGGGCCCCCTTCTTGGCAGCGCTTGGTGAGAAAGCTGAGCTGAGGCGCAGTCGCTTCTCCGGGAGGGCGCTGAGCGCTCCGCGCTGTGGGGAAGGGGAGGAGACGGCCGAAGAGCCAAACTCTGCCGCCCTGGTGGGGAAGGGCAGCCGCGCGGAAAGCCCGGGGTGGGAGGGGAGGGGTCCGGCGGAGCGCCCTGCAAGCCGGGCTCAGCTCTTCTGTGGCGGGAAAGCTGGCGAGAGAGAGAGCGGGTCAGTCATCGCTTAGTTTTTTTGGCAGGAGGGGAATGCAGAAAGCGGCACGTGGCTCGACGGCTTTTTTTTTTTTTAATGATTTCATGTCATGATGGTTTTGTTTCTGAGAACGTCGTGCAGCGTTCGGAGTACCGTCCTAGAAAGGCGTGTGGCTGAATACAGCTCAATAGGAAAAGAATTTAGCAACTCTCCCTGTTTGGATGATGACGGATTATCGTTTTAGAATCCGCCTCCTGAGCGTGCTCAGTTTTTATTTAAACCTCTCCTTTTTTGAAGGGGGGGATTCAGCCTCATCTCTCGGTGAGGAGGACTCTTTCTGCGTGCCGCTTCGCTGCAGAATATGGCAAGCGGCAGCTCTCCTTCCTTGCGTGTACTTTCACGCCCGTCGCTTATCGGTTTTCAAAACAAACACTCAACTCATCCCTCCAGTTTTCCCTTTCACGCCCTTAAAAAGCACTGCCAGGAGCGGAAAGTTCACAGTTCACTTTGAAACAGGATGGCCGGGTTTTTCCCCACCAGGAGGACTGTCCCCTCCGCAGTGAAGCCACCCAGTTGGAGGCGCTCTGGCAGGGCGCGTCCAGTCCCTTTTATAAGGAATCTGGAGGTGCTTTTTCCATTTCCAGTGGACATCTCGGCTCCTGGAAAACGGTGCATCACCACAGAGATTTGTGCCATTAACAAAAGCCGGGAAGGGCGCGAACCAATCAGTAAATCGGGTCTTTTGTGCTGGTTTGAGGAGAAGGGCACACTAGAAAGGCGTTGAATGATCTGCCCAATGCAATTGAACAAATAAAAGACAGTGGGGAGAGACCCTGCTTTCTGCCTGGCAAGCATCTAGCAGGAAATAAATGGTTATTTTTGGTCGCATCTAGCCAAACCTCCTGTGAAGAAAATGGCAGAGGACTGTTGCCTGATGCCCGCCCCCAGTTTTTCTATGGCTAACTAGAGGAGCAGGGAAGGCAGGAAGACCTTTCCTGTAGGCTTGTGTTCCTGGTGGCTGAATTCTAAGGGAACTGGAACAGTTAGGCACAGAAGAAGCCACCCATCTTCGCAGGCATCCAGCATGTTCTCCCATTCATAATCTTGCTTTACAGTTCAAAACAATTTTTTTTTGCATTTCTTGTATCTGCTGTTCAAGTGAAAAGGAAAACTTGCATTGTATCTTGGATGCATATTCATTTGTTAAAAATGGTTTACTTCTGCTTTTTATGAAACCTGCTGGTTCATCGGGTCCAGCATCCTGTTCCACACAGCTGCTAACTGGTTGCCCTGAAAGGTCAACAGACCGGGCATAGGGGCCAAGGCCTTTCCCTGAGGTTGATTCCTAGCAATGTTATTCAGAAGTTTATTTTATTATTTATTTATTTATTTATTTGAATTGTACCCCGCCCTCCCCGCCCTTTACTGCCTCTGAATCTGGAGGTTCCCTTTAGTCAGCACAGCTAGTAACCACTGATAGACCTATCCTTCATCATTCTCTCTAATCCCTTTTCCAGCCATCTATGCTTGTGGCTATCCCTACATCCTCTGGCAGTGAATTCAACATTTTAATCACTTGTTGAGTAAAAAAATATTTCTTAAAAAGCACTGCCTTATTCATCCTGAATTTACTGTGCATCAACTTCACTGCGTTCCCTAAGAGCTAGTAGTCTGGGAAAGGGAGGAAAAGGTCTATCTATCTACTCTATCATGTCCCCCCCCCTTAGTTGTCTCTTATCTAAAGTGAAAAGTCCTCGGTAGAGGCTGTGAGAGGGAGGAAAAGAAGAAAAGCTGAAATGGGGGGAGAATAAAAGTAGGTTGGCTGGGTGATGGGGAGGCAAAGAAGCAGTAAAAGGGCAGAGGCCATGGGGGTTCAGGGGAAAAAGCAGAGAAATTAGTGGGAAAGGGGAAAATGAGATGTCCCCTGTAAGTCCTTGTGGGTCCCCCACTTGTATGTATTAATTTATGTTAGATACGACACTCAAGGCAGCAGGTCTGTCAGGTAGCCCTGCCATGATGGATGGAAGGGAGGGCGGTGGGCTATGAATACAAGGGAGGGAGGTGGGCTATTGGCGCCTTGGTGGCGTGACAGGCGGGAGGTTGGAATCCGGGGAGTAGCTGATTTACACCTCGGGTGTGAGAATGGAATGTGGCTATTATTGCTATTATCTCTGGCAGCCTAGACGTTCTGACCTTGGCAAGTCAGGCTGCCTGCTTCCCTATCGCTGGCATAGATGTAGCAGCTGTGGGTAGCAATGGGGCGATGGGAAATTCATTAGCTTAGTAAGTTTCGATTTCCCAGGTGCATGTTATTCATGTAGTCGGAGAAGGGGGGGTCCCCATTCACCCCCTTCCCTGTATAACCGCTTGCTTTCTGTAACCAAGTCATTCTGAACAAGATACCTGTACCAGTGATCTATCTATTGCAGCTTAATAAACGCTAACCTTGCTTGCATCATAAGGTCTGGTGTTTGCTGACTAAGTTAGGACTTCTGACAGTTTGTTCAGAATCATCAATTACTTTTGGGACTGGTCCTAAACCCGCAACTCCAAAATGAGTGGCGGTGAAGAAGACACTATCCCAATTGAAGAAGATGAAAAAGAGAAGAGACCTCCCGGGAAAGACGCACCCCGAGAGACCCCAGACGCACATGTGCCGAGACACTGGGGTCTGGAGTACGACTTTGGAGGGCCTTATGGAGATCCTTATGGGGCAGCCTATGGGGGGTGACCACCCGAGTTGGACGCAGACGTGACTGGGTGAAACCCCTGGCTGAGACCCACGAAGCGTGGTTCGGGACCCCGCGAGCTTCCATGGGGGTGAGCCACCCCGAAAGGTCGGTCCGGAAGCTAATCACGGCGGAAGCCCTGGAGGAGACTGGCCGCGATTCAGAGACCATGGAAGGCGCTGTGGTGAGGAGGAGATGGACTGAAGAACCCAGCCAAGACCGCCTGATGCGCTTCCTAGACGAATCCCTCGCACGCATCCCACAGATGATCGCAGAGGGTATCCGGGAAGAACGCGAGCGGCAAAGGCGTGAGGAACCACCAGCCCAGGTCCCTCCTGATCAACGGCCGGTGCCGGACCAAGGCCAGGGGAACGTGCCAGCCGGGCCGGTGGATCAACCAGCGGGGCCAGGACCGCAGGGGCCGCCGGGGCAACCACCCCTCGTCCTTGGGGGTTCTTGCCGCCCAAGCCCACAGAACTTCTGGATGCTGACTTCGATGGAGACCCCGAGAAATTCCCATTCTTCCTGGTGCGAGCCGAAAAATTTATCGAGACCTGGGGCCATCTGTTCCAGAGGGAAGAGCGGATGGTCGATGTCATAGCAGCCCACCTGAAGGGAGCGGCAGCTGACTGGTATGTGGGGCTTCATCAAGTCGACGGGCGCGAGCTGAGAGAGATCGACTCCTTCATGTGGGCCATGAAAGAGCAATTTGAAGATGTGCACTCCACCAAAGCAGCGAAGGCAACGATCCGAAGCCTCAAACAGGGAGCGCGATCGGTGAGAGACTACACCTCGGAGTTCCGCAGATGTGCCGCCAAACTCCGAGGGGAAGGGAACCTCGTGGATTTCTACAAGTGGGGACTCAACGCAGAAATCCGCCGAGAAGTCACCAGAAATCAAGATCCGAACACCCTCACCGGATGGGTTCAGGCAGCCATCACGATGGAGAACCGCCTGAAGACCATCAAGCTGGACGACGCTGCAGCGATGGCTAACAGGGGCCCTGCGCCGACTGCGAGAGGGAAACCCCCGGCACCTAACCCGAAACAGAGGGATGGCACCAGGGAGCTCCGAATGAAGCAAGGTCTTTGCCTCAAATGCGGAGAAGGGGGCCATTTCGCCGCGAACTGCCCGTCTTCAGCTGCAGCACCCGGAGCCCCGAAGGGAACCAAGAAGAAGTTTGACACCTCCACGCCAAAACAGGTGGCGAAACCGAAGGGGGCAAAGGCTCTGCAAGCCAAGCCGCTCAGTGAAGCATCCGACTCATCTGATGGCGAGACCGTGCCGCAGGGAAACGACACGGACCTGCTGTAAACAGCGCTGAACAGCAGGTCCCACCTCCCCAGGCGCAACTCCCGGTGAGCAAACCCCCCTCTCTTTTCTTTCTCACGGTGACTCTAATGGACCCGGGTCTATTGACCCATGTGAGAGTACGTGCTCTCATTGACTCTGGATGTGGGAGAGACCTCATTAACCCCACATTACTAACGGGACTTGGGGCGAAAGTTGTTAAATTAACTGACCCCTTGATTTTTACGCAAATGGACGGGTCCACAATGAAAGAACCTTGCAAATATGAGACTGTTCCCTTGCGGGTGGGACTAGGGCAACACTGGGAAGAGAGACCTTTCGTGGTTACCCCTTCAGCCCGATTTCCCTTGGTCCTAGGGAGCCCATGGTTCTTTGATCACGACCCTCATGTACTGTGGGGGAGGGGAAGGTCAACTTCATCTCCAAGAAGTGCCAATCCCATGCATGGAAAAAGGAGTGGGGACCCATTGTGGGGGGCAACTCCTGGTGACGGCGGGGGTGGCAACCGCAGAACTGGAAGGCATTCCTCCCGAATATCACGACCTCGCTCCCGTGTTTGGGGAAGAGGAGGCTGATGAATTACCCCCCACAGAAACTCTGACTGTGCTATTGAAATTTTACCCAACCAAAAATTGCCGAAGGGAAAGTTGTATTCTATGAGCCCTTCGGAAAAGGTGGAACTGAGGAAATTCATCGACAAGAACCTTAGCAGGGGCTTTATACGGCCAGCATCCTCCCCGTTTGCGGCTCCCGTGCTTTTCCGGAAAAAGAAGGATGGGGGTTGCGGCTCTGTACTGACTACCGCGGCTTGAATGCAGTGTCAAATACAAACGCTTACCCCATGCCCCTCATAAAGGACTTACTGGCGGCCGTGGCTGGGGGAAAATTTTCTCTAAGCTAGACCTCCGAGATGCCTATTTCAGAGTCCGCATACGGGAGGGGGATGAATTTAAAACGGCGTTCAACACCCCCTCGGCCAGTTTGAATACTTAGTCATGCCATTCGGACTCCAGGGGGCTCCTGGAGTCTTCATGAACTTGATTAACGAAGTCTTGCATAAGTACTTGTTTAAAGGGGTCCTTGTTTACCTTGATGACATTCTTTTGTACTCCCCCGACCTTAAATCGCATGTGAAACTGGTGCGGGAGGTACTACAAACGTTGCACAAACATAAACTGTTTGCCAAACTCTCCAAGTGTGAATTTCACAAAACTGAAATCCCTTTTCTGGGCTACCGTATTTCTCAGAGGGGGATTGAGATGGACCCTGACAAAGTTAAAGATGTGGTGGGGTGGGAGCCTCCAAAAACAAGAAGGCAACTCCAGGGGTTCCTCGGATTCGCGAACTTTTATAGATCGTTCCTCTCGAACTTTGCCCAGGTGGCCCTTCCCTTAACTGACTTACTGAGAACCAAAGGGAAACCACCCGAATGCACTCGGCCCGGGGCCAAATTGGAATGGTCCCCAGAATGCCAGCGGGCGTTCGACAAATTGAAAGCCCTTTTTACGTCGGAACCCGTGTTGGCCCACCCGAATGAACTTAAAAAATTCATTGTTCAAGTTGACGCCTCCGACGTTGCAATGGGGGGCGATCCTGCAGGAGGGGAGGATGGCAAGTTGCACCCCCTTGCTTATGTGTCCAAAAAATTTAACGATACTGAACGGAATTGGAATGTGTGGGAAAAAGAAGCGGGATCGATCCGCTTAGCGTTGTCAACCTGGCGCCACTGGTTGGAGGGAGCGCGGGTCCCGTTCGAGGTCTGGACTGATCACAAAAACCTCGAGCTGCTCCGCTCCCCCGTTCCCTGAACGCCAAACAGCTCCGCTGGGCTGATTTCTTCTCCAAGTTCAATTTCACACTGCACCATTTCCCGGGGACATCTAACTCACTGGCCGATGCCCTGTCACGCCTCCCTCAACACGATAGCAAAAGGGAGGAGATTCGTGACTCGATTTTTACTCCTGCCCAGTTGGGAGGAGCGGTGACTACTCGGAAACAGGCCAGTCGTTCCCCTCCACCGGCAAATCCTCCCCCGACGAATGGGTGGCGAGATTTTCTACAGAACTCTCGCAAGCGGATAGGGAGGAGGTGGAGGGGGAGGAAGGAATAACCAAAAATGAACATGGCTGCTGGACTAAAAATGACAAGCTCTTTGTCCCACGGTCTCTTAGGGGGGAGGTAATGGGGTGGGCGCATGGGTCTAAGCTGGCTGGTCACACGGGGTTTGTGAAATCCCTCCAGCTCCTGCAGAGACAATTTTGGTGGCCGGGCCTACGAAAAGATATGTCTCTCTTCACGTCAGCCTGCCAAACGTGCTTGATGAGTAAACCTCGGCCCGGTAAACCCCCAGGGGCCCTACACCCTCTCCCCACCCCAGCTCGGCCGTGGGAGGTGATTTCTATGGACTTTATTACAGATCTACCCCCTAGTGGGGGGAAAACAGTCATCTGGGTGATAGTGGACTTATTTACTAAACAGGCGCATTTCGTTCCGTTTGCCTCCATTCCCTCGGCTAGGAAATTAGCCTCCGCTTTCTTGCAACACGTTGTGAGACTCCACACCTTACCTGCTAAGGTGATCTCGGACAGAGGGGTTCAGTTTGTTTCTAAGTTCTGGAGCGAACTTATGTCATTGCTTGGAGTGGAAAGGGGGTGAGCAGCGCCTACCATCCTGAATCGGATGGGCAGACTGAACGTGTGAATCAGACTCTGGAACAATACCTGCGGTGTTTTTCTAACTTTCAGCAGGACAATTGGCATTCTCTCTTGCCTTTGGCTGAGTTTTGTTATAATAATACTCAGCACTCGTCGACGGGAATGTCCCCTTTTAAAGCAGTACATGGATATGATGCCCCGCCTTTGCCCTTTTTGACTTCTCCCGACCTCCCGGCGGGAGACGCTGGAGACTGGTGCAAACACCTGCAGGAGGCGTGGGGCTCTTTGGCTAAAACTCTGGAGGAGGCTAAAGCCGCGTACAAACTCCAGGCGGATAAGAAACGTAACTTGGCTTGGATTCCGAAGTGCGGGGAGTTTGCTTACTTATCCACCCAACATTTGCGTCGCATCCAGCCGAGTCGCAAACTTGGTTGGAAGTATGTTGGGCCGTTTGAGATCATAAGAGTTATTAATGATGTGACTGTTGAACTTGCCTTGCCTAAATCTCTAAAGTCTGTTCATCCTGTTTTTCATGTGAGGCTTCTACGCAAAGCGCCTGAGGAAAACAGCTGGAGACCGCAACGGCCGACCCCTCCTCCGCTGCTGGTGGGAGGGGAACCTCACTACGAAGTATCGCAAATTCTGGACTCTAAAATCTCTCGCAATCGCTTATTTTACCTGATTGAATGGATTGACTTTGGGCCGGAGCAGAGGGAGTGGGTTCGGGCAGAAAATGTTCTGGCCCCCGGCTTGTCAAAGCGTTTCACAAGTTGTACCCCCATAAACCGAAGGGGTAGGACTATTTTCGAGGGGGCTGCATGTCAGGTAGCCCTGCCATGATGGATGGAAGGGAGGGCGGTGGGCTATGAATACAAGGGAGGGAGGTGGGCTATTGGCGCCTTGGTGGCGTGACAGGCGGGAGGTTGGAATCCGGGGAGTAGCTGATTTACACCTCGGGTGTGAGAATGGAATGTGGCTATTATTGCTATTATCTCTGGCAGCCTAGACGTTCTGACCTTGGCAAGTCAGGCTGCCTGCTTCCCTATCGCTGGCATAGATGTAGCAGCTGTGGGTAGCAATGGGGCGATGGGAAATTCATTAGCTTAGTAAGTTTCGATTTCCCAGGTGCATGTTATTCATGTAGTCGGAGAAGGGGGGTCCCCATTCACCCCCTTCCCTGTATAACCGCTTGCTTTCTGTAACCAAGTCATTCTGAACAAGATACCTGTACCAGTGATCTATCTATTGCAGCTTAATAAACGCTAACCTTGCTTGCATCATAAGGTCTGGTGTTTGCTGACTAAGTTAGGACTTCTGACAAGGTCTCAACAGTGATTCAGCTTTATTCAACAGGTAAGAACAACACGAAAATAGAAGGGAAACAGGCCCTCTTTTTAAACTGTCCGGGCTGGCAAAGCCACGCCCCTATTTACAATAAGAACCAATCAAACTATGTACATAAAGACCAATCAAGTTATCTCCCTCCAGTACCTTTCTTAATCCTGATTGGATTTAGATCCTAGCTCAGTCATGTATGCAGACACATAACATTCCTCCCCCCTATGAGGAGACAACCTCTGAGCACACATAATCTTTGAGATAGGCAGGCCGCTCCCTCGGTCTCTGTGACCTTCATAATGGTTCAGCCTGAGGTGACAGTTCCATTTCCATGGGCCTGGGACTTTCCCTCTTCCCTGGGAGACCTCTGGCTTCAGATGTAGTATCTGGAGCCAGGTCTGGTTGGACCCTTGGGTTCTCGCGGTTTTCCTCACTGATACTGGGCTCCTGGAAGTCTCCTTGCTCGGCCGCCCCAGGATGATCAACCTCGGCTTCAGCGACGTCCCTGAAGCTTGTGTCCGTCCAGCGTTGTCTTAGCTGGTCAATGTGGTGCCTCAGTTGCTGGCCATCTGAGGTCTGGACCACATAGAACAATGTCCCGGTAACTTCCACAACAGTTGCTGGAAGCCAGAGATGCCCCTCGCTGTAGTTGTGCACAAAGATGTCCCCACATTTGAACGATCACGGTGCTTCCAAGACCTCTCTGCGGGGTGGCTTGTCTGATGTCAGATCAGGGTGGAGCCAATCCAACAGTGACATCAGCCGACGACCCATCAGCAGCTCTGCTGGGCTCCTCCCAGTTGTTGCATGGGGCGTGATGTGTTGGTGGAGCATAAAAGAAGCAAGTCTCTGCCTCCAGTCACCATGAATCAGCCTTTTAAGAGTTTCTTTCATGGTCCACACCATTCTTTCAGCCTGCTGTTTGTGGCTGAGTGAAATGGCGCGGACGTTATATGTTTGATTAAATTGTTCTCCAGGAACTCTGAAACTCCCATGAAGTGAACTGAGTTCCATTATCTGAAACCACGGTATCAGGCAACCCGTGTGTGGCAAACAATTTGCGCAGTGCTTTTATGACTGCTGTGGAGGTCATGCGGAACATCAACACTACCTCCAACCATTTGGAGTATGCGTCTACGACAATTAGGAATATCTGTCCCTGGAACGGTCCAGCAAAATCAACATGCAGCCGTGACCAGAGTTTGTGTGAAGTTTCCCATGGGTGTATGGGAGCCAAAGGGGATCTAGCTGGGTCTCCTGGCAGGGCTGACATTTCTTAACCCACTCCTCAATTTCCCAGTCAATGCGGGGCCACCAGACATGGCTCCGGACCAGAGCCTTCATACGTACAATACCTGGATGCCCTTCATGTAACGCTTCTAATACTCTTTGATGCAGGTTGAGGGGCACCATCACCCTATTTTGCCGGAGCAAACATCCCTTATGTACAGACAGCTCTTTTTGTCTTACACAATAAAGTTGGAACTCAACAGACACCCACTCTGTGGGCCACCCCCTCCACACCCAGTTAAGAACCCTGGCGATTGTGGAATCCCTGGATGATCCGGCTGTGATGTCCGAGGCATGGATGGGCAGCTTCGGCAGTTCCTCAATAGCCAGCACCTTGGATGCAGGAGCAGGATGAATGGCCGGCCCCTCAACAGGACATTGGCTTAAGGCATCTGCATGTCCCATAGCATTCCCTGGTCAGTGGAGCAGACTAAAGTTGTAGGCTGCCAAGAACACCATCCAGCGTGGCATACAGGGAGACAAAACCGAGGGCGCTTGGCAGGTTGGTGCAAGGAGTCCAAGGAGCAGTGTGTGATCTGTGACAAGGAGGAACTTATGCCCATATAAGAAATTGTGGAATTTCTTAATGCCAGCGACCAAGGCAAAGTCCCTCTTTGTCTATTTGGGCATAGTTCTTCTCAGCGGCAGTCAGTGTTCATGAATAGTACGCCATAGGTGCTTCCCACCCGTCCGCCATTTTATGACTCAGCACAGCGCCAATGCCGAAAGGGGAAGTGTCCACAGCGAGAACCAATGGTTTAAGCTCATCATAGCGCGTTAAAACAGAGTCAGATGTTAAACTTTTTACAGCATCGAACGCTCAGTCCTGGTGTGGACCCCAGACCCATTTCGCCCCTTTTGCCAACAGCCGATGTAGAGGCTCTGCTATGGTAGCCTTGTGAGGCAAGAACGTATTATAAAAGTTCAAAATTCCCAGAAATGATTGCAGCTCTTTTTTTGTTTGAGGATGCAGTGCGTTTTGAACAGCGGCAACCTTACTCTTTGTAGGGTGAACACCATGCTCATCAATGAGGAACCCCAGGAATTCCACGCTAGGAACCCCAAAATGACACTTGTTTCGTTTAACCTTCAAACCGGCCTTTTGAAATTGCCTCAACACAGCTCGAATTCGTTCTGCCAACTCTGTTTCATTTGTTCCCGCTATTAACACATCAGCGAAATACGGGACAACTTCCAGCAGATTTTGCAATAACCCTTCAATTAACCCCTGAAATATACCTGGGGCTGCATTCACCACGAATTGCAAGCAGTTAACTTTGAATGCCCCTCTATGCGTAGCAATTGTTTGCGCTTCAGCTGTACATTGGTCAACGGGTAGTTGTTGGTAGGCCTGAGCGAGATCAAGTTTAGCAAAAATGCGGCCTCCCGCCAAAGATGCCAACACATGACTTATTACTGGTACTAAGTAGGAATGTTGTTGCAACGCCTTATTAATTGTACACTTGTAATCAGCACAAATTCTAATTGACCCATCAGGCTTAACAGGTTTTACAATGGGGGGTTCCAATTTTGCATGTGACACAGGTTCAACTACCCCTCGTGCAACCAGCTTGTCCAGCTCTGCCTCAATTCTTGGCTTAGGCGAAATAGGCACCCTTCGGTATTTCAAACGGATTGGTGCTACTGCCGGGTTCAAGTCAAATTAAATTGGCGGGCCCGTATATTTCCACAATGACCCGTTGAACACCTCAGGGAACACCTAATAGATTGAACTTAATTTATTAACACACAGTTGGTTTACCCCGGTCACAGCAACACCAAGAGCCTCGAACCAGTCTAAACCCAACAGGCTGGTTCTGCGCCCCTCAGCGACCAGATGACTCAGCGTCTCCTTAAACCCTTTAAATTATACCTCAAACACAGCTTCACCCGCCACAGGAATACGCCGGCCCTTAGAAAGGTGCACCCGGCTGGGTGCCAAACGGCAGCGGCTCCTGGGAAAAAGATGCTGAAGTGTCTCTGTGGAGATGATGGTCTTAGCTGATCCCGAGTCAACCTCCATCTTGCACGGCGTCCCGTCCAGCATCACATAGATCTTTTTCCTGGCCCTCAGTCCCGTGCTCATGACGGTCGTCAGGCAGGAGCAGCAGGTGGTCTCGTTGCAATCCACTATTGCACCAATGTCCCGCATCCTTTGATTCTGCCCTGGTGAATAGGAGGCGACTTTTTCTTATCTTTGGCTACCAGAGACCTGGCCACGTCAAACACGGCTCGACCACAGCATTGCCATCTTTGTGGCTTCTTCAGTGATCTGATTAGGTCGTAAATGGAACTCAAATTGCATTATATACAAGTCCCAGTCCTCCAGCTCTGGTTCGAACACCTCGAACTTTGTGCTGGCCGCCATCTCCTTTGCTGGTTCTGCTGATGGATTGTGGGGTGTTGTTCTTCCTATGGGGCCCTGGGGAGATCAGCTTCATCTGCCGTGGCTGCAGTGTTCAACAGGGTTGCCTACCCGTTATATCTCATCCTTGTTGCCACTTGTTAGATACGACACTCAAGGCAGCAGGTCTCAACAGTGATTCAGCTTTATTCAACAGGTAAGAATGACATGAAAACAGAAGGGCAACAGGTCCTTTTTTTAAACTGTCCAGGCTGGCAAAGCCACACCCCTATTTACAATAAGAACCAATCAAACTATGTACATAAAGACCAATCAAGTTATCTCCCTCCAGTATCTTTCTTAATCCTGATTGGACTGCTGCGCAGTGTCCAATCAGCTGTTATAGTTTAGGATACCAGGCTTGAATAGGACTTTAGAGTCTAGCTCAGTCATGTATGCAGATACATAACAATTTATATCCTATCTTTCTCCCCAATGGCCTTGTTCTGATGGAGACCCAAAGCAGCTTAACATCATTTTCCATTTTATCTTCATAACAACCCTGTCAGGTAGTTCAAACCAAGAGTGCATGACTGGTCCAAGGTCATCCAGTAAATACATGTTTCTGGCATATATGAAAGTGCTCTGTGCTTACAGGATGGATGAACATTTTATGTTTAGAAATACGTCTCCCGGTACTCATGTTTTCCAAAAACAGCATGGGAAAAGCACCCCCTCCCAACACCTTTAAAAGATGAACCCAGGAAATGTTTAGGCTCAAAAGTAATAGACTGTAGGTTTGGATTCTTTGGACATTCTGCAAACGTGTCAAGGATCTTCCACTGATTAAACCAGTCTGCCAAATAAATAAATAAAATGATGTGCTAATTTAAATACTGTCCAGTCTACCTTCCTTGGCAACAGAGCTGTGTGGGAGAGAGTACCTGTCTTTGAGGTCCTGCCTGTCAGCTCTGCCCACGCTTTAACTCTACCTGGCTGCCTTCTTGGGCTTCCGAAAGCTTCCCAAGTATCTGCTTTCCAAATGCCTCCCCCGGCTCACTATACTTAATCAAGTGGAGGAACAATCACAGGCTCTGCCAAATAATAATGCTCAGAAGCTGAAGACATTATCTTGTGAGTGATCTGAATTTAATATAATGCCATTTCACTGAAACAAATGTAACTGCAAAGAAAAAAAAGCAACTCATTTATAATCTCCAGACAGATTCCTGACATTCAAAGTATTACAATAATTAATTCCCTTGAAATCCAGCCTCAGCTCACGTAAATCTGTTCAACTTGGGTTTTTTCTCTAGCAAATGTCATAAAAATGCCTCCATTCTTGCCAACTTGGATTGTGATCATAAGCTGCTTGTTGGATCTCCAAGGACACAAGAAGAAAGGGAAACTAACTGATAACAAATTATTATTTGCATAGAAAGAATGCTCACTTAATTCTGAGAAAAAATTTTTAAGAATGTCTGTACAAGCTACATTGGAGAAAACATTTGCAAAATCTGCTTCAAAGCAGAGCTTCAAAGCCTTATTGCTTGAAAACAATAGCCAACATTTTTGGGGGTCTTAGTAGCCGGAGAGAAACATCTAGAAGAGAAGAAAGATGCCATGATCTTGCTCCAGTGGAGTAGCTGAGTTACTCTGATGTTTTTGCTGCAGAGGAAGAGTCTTGTGGCGTTATAAAGAGGATCCATGCTGGGTCAGATCAATGGCCTGTTTAGTCAAGCATCTAGTTCCCCCCAGACAGGGATTTATCAACTGGAAGAAAATGAACCTGGGGAGTTTCAGTCCGTACATGAGAGTCCCATTTACAAGTTGCAATGAAAGCACATACAATCTGTGTATAGTGTACACTTGATTTTTTTAATAGGTGTGTTGAGTAATTCTGATGTTACACTCAACCCAAGTACAACTGAACATGGTTTATTCCCAGGGCATTTTAACTTGTCAGTCCATCTTGTCTTGAGCAGGTCTGGAAAGGCAGTATACAAAAAAAGGGGGAAAGATAAATCTCCCCCCCCATTTCCACTACTTTTGGTGTGGGCAAGGAGGATTGGATCAACAACTCTGAGACTTGAAGTCAATCCTTTTTAGAAACATGGTAGTTAATGAAGGTGTCCTTTCACTCAACTCAATTCCAAGGGATAGCAAGGTACAGTTGGTCACTCTTCCGCAAATATTCCCAAATCCCCTCCCTTGCATTTTATTAACAGTAAAGTTCCTACAGCATGGATTAAAAATATATTCACTTTTTCCCTGTTAAGTATGTACTTAAGATAGCTAGTAAAATTCTCGTCTGCCTAAAAACAATCCTCACTATTGGTTTCCTTCATCAGACTAGATTTTCTACACTTTCATTGCTCAAAATGGATTGCGTATATTCCTAATTCATTTTCTTTTCACTACTCAACCCCCCAATATATATAATAAGTAACATCTACTCTATGCAATACTACGTCTCATCTCATCCCTGCTTCTCCAGATCTGTTAGGGCTGAAGAAAGGATTGTATGTTCTGAGCAACAACAATACTTCATGGCCTTCCCCACACAATTTATGAGCCAGAGTAACAGTATTGTCTCTATTTTCCTTTTCGGGTTGAGAACCCAAGATTAAATAAGAATATCCAAGCAGGCAATTAAATTCTCTGGAAGCATTTGAGTAGTCCACTAGTATTCAGATATTTGCGCCATGTTTGATATTAAAGCCAGGGAGTTAAGATCAGGTTACTGCAAAAGGAGTCCACTTGATTCCCATGGGAACGCTGACCCTCCTTAATCAAAGGATGTCTTCTGTGTCCCTTTGAGATACGTCAACTTTCTGGCTGTGATAAATGACCAGGGCTTGCAGGACAATAACCTTCCCTCACAGGCCACTCATGAATCTCACTCATAATGCAAACCATTTTTTTGGTGGAGGGAAACTAATCAAAGGGGCTGACCTTGGGCCAGTCATTCACTCTCAGCCTAACCCACCTCACAGGGCATGGTGAGGATAAAATGGAGGAAAGACTGATGTACAGCACTTTGGATCCCCAGTGGGGAGGAAGGTGGGGTACAAATGAATCCAGTAAATAAATGAATCTACCCATTGCCTGACCCACTGGTGTCAGGTATTAGTCACATGTGCTGCCCAGGTCATTCAGTCATGGCCAGACTCATTTTCTTCTCCATTTACATCACCAGGATGTAACCCCAATTAGAATATCCCCCGAAGAAACATCCGTATCTTGCCATCTGTATCTTCCAATAACAGCTCAGATTTTGGTATTTCCCCCAAAGACCTAACAGATCCTTAATATTTTTCTGATCACAAAATATCCACAAATTCTCCAGTGACAGGCTGGATCCCACCCAATAGCACAGCAGATCCAAATTTGGCCCCAATAGTAAATGCCCAAGTAAAATAGTCTAAGGGCATCCCTTGAACTAGCAAATTGGGTTCAGTATCCACCCAGATAGTTCCTCTGCCACTTCAGGATGTGAGGCCAAGCTTAGTGGTCTGGGGTTCAGTCCCATCCCCAGGATTGCTTCCTCGCCATTTCATCAAGATGAGGAAGGATTCCCACCCAGATTCTTCCTTTGCCATTTTGAAAATGCAATACCATATTCAAGCTGCAGGATTAGGCAACACATACAAACTGTCTGCTTTCATTTGTTCATCTGTTCCTCCTTCTCCCCAAATTCCTCGCCTTCTTCTCCAGCTCCCTCGACTTGCTGAGTCTTGCTCAAAAAGAACCTCGATCCCACACCCTGTTCCTCCTCCCAATCTCTGCTCCCCTCCCCCACCTTCTTGCTCAATGAGGATACTAAACACACACAAAAACAACACAAGGTTTCCAATTTGGGATTAGACATAGGTTCCACCTTTAAAAAAACATTTTCACTAGGAACTGATTCGCCAATTAATTTCTTATTCCTCCAAAAGTTTTGTGATTTAGCATTTATTCTTTGACATTGTATATTCCCCCAAAAAGTGTACTGCACTGTCTCTTCAGCCCATGTACTCTTTTTCTGTTATTTGATATGTTCAATAAAGACTAAAATCCACTTTCTACCTTGGTCTTTTCCCATGGTTTAAACCTGAGATATCCTTCTCAGTTTGTGCTCATGTAAAATTAGACTCAAAGGTCCCTTACCCTGGGATCTGAGGGGGTGCACATATAAAGGTCATGCATGAATGAGAAGCCACTCTTGCTCCCCTGGTAACAGGAGAGGGAGAAAAACTTGGCTTGTGGAGCTGAGGCTTCAAAGACTTCTCTTAGCCATGAAGATGGTCTCTGTTCGATATAAGAGCAAGGGTAAAATGTACACTTCTTGGATGAAGATGAGAGCATTTGATACATCGGGTGAAAACAAAACAGACACACAGTACTGAGGCAATGTTGAAATGAGGTGCCTGGAAAAAAAACAGTGCCAAGAACAACCTGCAATGAAGTAGGTATGAATTTTGTACAGTTCAAGAAAGGAAAAATGGGTGTGTTGAGTACAGTGCAACTCTGGGTCACACAACAACAGAAACATCAAGGGCCATCTTAAACCATTTGCATACTGTTGATGCTTCATATATAGAAAATTGAAAATCAGAATTCTGGCATATTTTGTGTGTCTATACATTAATTACCAGAATGGTGCATATATCGTAGGTTTGAAGATTCCGTGCATAAATATGCAATCTAATATTTGGCACAACTCAGCAGGTAGCCTGGAAATGTGTAGACCATGGGTCCTCAACATGGTGTCCATGGATACCTTTCCTGGAGCACCCCAAGTGTTTTTAGAAAGTGGGTGGGGTCAGATGGGGCTTCTAATTGACCACTGGAGATTTGATTGACCATGCAGATTAGCATGTTGTTGTTTTGAGAGGCAGCTGTCATCAGTGTTGGTTTTATTCTCTCTCACTCAGTTTCCCCAGTGTATTTTTAAAAACTACTCCTCTTGTCCCCTGCTCTTAGGCTTCCTTTGTGTTTGTCTCCACTTCCGGCGATGGCCGTTTTGTGGTTGGCTCCATTTTGTCTGGTGGCTATTTTGTGGCTGTCACAATTCCACAGGTGTCCACACACTCAAAACATTGGGAACCCCTGATACTGATAGTACTCAGAGAAGGAGAGAAGTGTATGCCTGTGTGTGTTGAGCAGAACTCCCAGAGGCCAGGAGGCTGAGCTTTGGTGTCCTGCACAACTCCTGCAGCTGTATCTGCTGCGTCTCCTGTACTCTGGGATCAAGTACGGTCCCTAAATTTATATTAGAAAACGATGATTATGCTATGGTTGTGGTCCACAAGAGTTCCACCTGTTGACTATGAGGACACCAGAATTTTAAGAATGTCACCTCTGTCACTGCCAAACAAACTTTGAAGTTACAAAGTATAATAATTATCTTAATAATTACCTTACTGGCCATTGGAACCCTCTGTGTGTCTTTCCCCTCCATCTGCTGCAGATTCAAAGTTTTCAATTCATACAGCACAGAATTTTGATTTCTGTGAAATGACATGCACAACTTTGCCAATACCCCACATCCTTATTTCCACGACAAAGAATGACAAATCCCCCTCCTCCCTCCAGTATATTGGGAAAATCTAGATTTCATAACAGCAGCCGAGGATTTTATTGGCACTCTGCCATGTTGAATTAGGTTTTTATAGGGGAAAAAGTCATGTTTGTGAAAGTGCACACAAAGAAAGAATGACCACAGGCATGAGGAAATGTCCCTTTTATTATAGATAATTTGTTTACACAGAAGATTTGAATGAGAAATATGTACACACACTTATCCTCATACTGATGTTTTAAGAATTCCACAAAATCAAGTAGAGAAACAGAACAAATATGATATCCTGTCCAGTCCAGTGTAAGGAAAATCCTACAATTTAAGCATGGCTAGGAGGTCTACTCCAGAGAAAATGACCGCTGTCCTACAAAAATGTGCAGCAGGAAAGTTATAAGATAATGCACAGATTTAAGCCACTAATTTGGGAAACATTATTTGCCCAACTGGGCTTTAGGAAGTGAATATCAAGTCATAAAGGCTACTGGGGACACTGACAGCTCAGCCCCATCCAAAGCCCTTTCTATCAGTGATCTGGGCTTGGGGAAGTTACCCCAGTACTCCCACTTCTTTCACCATGTGATCATTTTGACAATTTCTCACAATCCTTTCGAGCATCTTCTAGAACATACTAATCAAACCAGCAGTGGGCTCAGAAGGATGTACCTGCTTAAGACTGCACTACAAATGGATGAAATGGAGCTACTAGACAGGTGGATGCCCTATGCATCCTTCAATCAGACAAAGTGTCCCTCATGATGCAAATTTGCAGTTTGACATTTGCACCGGCCACTCCCAAGTGCATGGCGTGGTCTGAAGGCTCTTCTTTCCTTCATGTGGCCTGTAAAACAGCAGACTTCCTAATGGCAGAAATTGGTTTGCCTTCAGTAGTCTATCCTATTTTTATCCTTCAAAGGAACTCCAAGAGTATCATACCTAATTGATTCTCTTTCCATTTTATTCCTACAACAACCATGTGAGGCAGGCTTCAGTGAGAGATACTGACTGGCCCCTGGTTACCTAATGAACTTGATGACTGAGCTCTGATTTGAACCCAGATCTCATCACTATAGCTCACTCAAATACTTTCAATATGAAGTTAATTGTCCTTTAAACAGACTAGTGTTTATTCCATAGTGGGGGGAAACTGGTCACCAAAATTCAGCACCTGGGAAAGCTGAGAAAAATCAGACTCTGGCTGGTGGGAATTATGGAAATTAAGGTGCTCTTCTTTTGCATAATCTATTTGGTCCAGCTTGCAGTAATCACAGGAAAGAGCAACGGATCTGAAGCTTTAAGGATACAACAAGAGCTCTGATCCATCAGATCAACTGTCCCTGTAGACCAGCATCCTGTTTCCCACAGTGGACAGCCATATGCAAGCAGGGCATGGAGCCCAAAGCCTTCCCTCTACTGCTACCACCTAGCAACTGGCATTTAAAGATGCATTGCCTCTTTCCGCCCTGAGCCTTCGGGGAGGGCAGGATACAAATCTAAATAAATAAATTTCCAATTATCCCTCATGGTTAATAGCCACTGAGGGATTTATCCTCCATGAACTGGTTTAATCCCCTTTTACAGTCATATAAGCCAGTGGCCGTCACTGTGGCCTGTAGAAGTGAGTTCCACAGATTAATTATGTTATATGAAGGAGTACTTCCTTCTGTCTCGTCTTGAATCTAATCATCCCTTCCCAATAGGAGAACTTTTGTAGCTTCTCTTGTAGGCGTGATTTTCCAGCCCCTTCACCATTTTGGTTGCTGTTTTCCAGATCTACAATATCCTTATGAGGCAGAGGGATGATGAAGGTACACAGGATTCCAACTCCAACTGCATGACATGCCCATTCCAGGGCAATACAATACTGTCTCCCCCCCACCCCCCCGTTTCCTAACAATCCTTAGTACTAAATTCACCATTCTCACCACTGTCCCTGAACAGAGTGGTGTTGTCCGCACCCTCAGGCCATTTTATTGCTCTTCCCTGCCCCCAATTCCAGATCACTGATGAAATAACACTAGACCCTAATAAAGACCCCTAGGAAACCCCACTGCTTTATTCACTGGAAACCTTGTTCAGTGATACCTTTGCTTTCACCAGTCATTTTCCCCTCCACTCAGCATACCTAGATATTACCATGGTTAGAGGACCAGACAAGGGCCAAGGCAACATAGGTTCATCTCCTCCCCATTGTCACACGAAACTCACTGGGTGACCTTGGCTCGGTCACCAGCTCTCAGCCTAGCCTATCTCACATGGAAAAGAGACTTGTATGGTGCCTTCAGATCCTTGGAGGAAGGGGAGGATAAAAACTGGGATGGCTTTTCACAGGCATAAGGGATAGAGACTTGCTTTTTTTTAAAAAAAAACACCTGTGGTTTTTAATACACTGATTTATGCAGCCAGGACCAAAGTCTGCAGCTGTGCTGTGAAAACCTGGCACTCGCCCTCCCCTGGAGCAGAATCAAGGCTCTGGGGAAGGTGTCTACCCCATTCTTTGGAATGCGGAGTATGTATTCCAAGGGCAGGCTCTGCAGGGATATGCGATTGATCCAGCTTTCAAACATTTCCAAACAACAATTCCCCTCTTCCACAAAGCATTGTTTGCACAAAGCCGGCTTACCGAGTGCCAACACGAAACTGTTGCTTCTGGCAGCAGGTTTCGAGGGCTTGCTACTTTCCTCCTGCCTCTAAAATCTCCACCTCCCCAGAGAGCTTAAGAAAGAAAAAGGGCCGAGTCCCAAGCAGTGGGTGGCATATCATTTTGCTGCATTTGCATCAGGAGTCAAAATATTCAAGGCCTGCACTGTTTGTGTAGAATCAGAACTGGAACACTCTCCCCACCTTCCTCAATCCTAAAAGTGAAAGAGGGGGCTGCTTTTGAAAGAGAGATTCAGGTGGGTAGCGGAAGAAGTGTGCCTGCACACGAAAGCTGAACCCCAGAATTAAACTTTGTTGGTCTTAAAGGTGCCACTGATCTCAAACTTTGTTCTATTGTTTTTAAAAGAATGAGAGATAGAAATCAAATGTTTTCATATTATTATAAACAGTATTAGATTTTTTTTTAAAAAAACCAAAGCACCACACCTACATGTGCAAGCACTATTATTGTTCAAAGCGAGTACTTCACACATTTTAACAGGGAGCAGGTATAGCCCAGTGGCTATGAGATTGAAATCCTGAGTTTGAATCTCACCACTGCCATTCACTAGGTAATGTTAAGCATATCACTCTCTCTCAGGCCCCCACCTGCCATGGACCTACCTTATGGGGTTGTTGTAAGGACACACAGCAAAACAACTCAGGTGACATGTTTTGAACACTTTGTAGTGCTATAGAAATGCTCAATATTATTAACAACAAGCCTGGACATTAAGAAGTAAACCCTTTGAAGAGTGATTTCAAATGCAAACAAGAGGACCTAGTAATTTCACAGTAAAGTAGATACTAGTATGTATACACACACACACACACACACATATATATATATATGTTCTATTTCTGCTGGAAATTTACAGAGAGTTCTATGAGCAAAGATCCAACTGTAAGAGAGAGTTTATTTCAGCACCTGCATCATGTTGTGTCTGGCCCTACAAGAACTGTAATTCCAAGCAAGTTCCCATGGGGGGAAAAACCTTTCACAGTTTTGGATACTAAGGCGTACTTATTATTTTCTTGTACACCGTACAACTCAAAGGATGCATGGCATAATCTTAAAAAAAATAAGATGACCCAGAGTGATCACTAGCCACACAAAGTGAACCATTTTAAAAACTGCCATTTGGAAAGATTTAAGCACGTGTTGGACTGTGAAATCAGTGGGATTTAAAAGTGCTTCACTTTGCCTGGCTTGAGCCCATTGTTTGCAAAATCCTGGAATGGGGTTGTATAAGAAGGCATCACCAGAAACTTGGCAGTGTTCAAAACAAATCATTCACACATAAAACATGAACCTTGATTCATTAATAGATCAGCGACTATGCTCATTTTGCACTTACAAATCCCACTTGCCATAATGAGGGTGATTGTATTTACCCCCTAACTACACTGAAATATACAATTTCCCATTTAAGATGACAAGGGCAGAGCTTCTGTCTCTGCTTTCCATCATACCTTTAAGGGCTCCTTTGCACATTTTGTACACATTTGCCATCATAGCCAAGATGTCCTGGAGGATATACCTGTCAAAAAGTTACCATGCCTGCAGGTGAAAGGATACACCTCTCCTTCCCCACCCTGCATTTTCAAATACAAATGTTTACAATGCATTTCCTAAAAACAGCATGTTTGAAGTCTTATCATGGCTGGGGAACAGACGTTAACATCAGACTCCCTCACTGCTGAGAAGAATTGTTGTGTCACAGAGGATACTGGCAGAATTTGCAATGCGATATTTCCAATGTTCAGCAGAGCAATCCAGCCCAGGAGGATCTAGATTTGGAGAGCAGATTTAAAAGAGGGCTGGGCCACAAAAAATTCGATCAAGGCCCCAGCAATAAGGAAGGAAAAACAAAGAGGGCAATGGGCTTGGAGCACATGCAGCATCTATGAAAAACATCTTGGATTTTTATTGTTGTTTACAATAAAGCGGGCTTCACATCTGAGTACATCTCCTTGTTTTAACTGACAAATGAGTGACAGCTTATGACATGAAGGATCATTTCAGAAACCCGTTCCTATTGACTGGGAAGCTTTACAGATAGCAAATGAACAAATAAAAAACTGATCCACGTGCAAGAATTGCTGAGGATATAAAATCAGGTACAGTTTTGTCTAGAATTGCATGATACGGTGTGACAAACCAAACCTATGCTGGGAACTATGCAACCGTAGCTAATCAAAAATGGTTCTGAAGCCAATTCAACACTTTGTTAGGCAAAAAAAGTGTTTAAAATTTATCTACAGAAAAACAGCAATAAATACATGTTTGTAGCTGATATATCTGTCCTGGGAATGAAAGAAAGAATCTATTGCTCAGGTATTTGAAAAGTAAAGCTATTTGTTCCTTAGGTACGTTTTCGCATGCTCTGCTTATGCCGACACATAAGGGGGGGGTGGATCTTTAGCAGCAGTGCCGATTGTGGGATCATCGTATGGGGGCAACAGCACCTGAGGAGAACAAAAAGAACAGTTAAGTTCTGAACCTGTAAAGGCTGAATCATTTATAGCCCAGCTTTCTTCTTCCAAGGAGATCAGGGTAGTGTGCATGGATTGTGTAGTCTAGTATGCACAGACTGTGAAACAATGAATGGTGAGATGCATAGCTAAGCAGGGATTTGAACCAGAGCTTCCAAGTCCCACCGGAAGTCTATCCACTACACTAGGAATAGGCAGAAGGCAGACAAGGATCTACTTCAGGGGACAAAAACATGGCGCCTGGTGGCATCATGATGCCTACCAACACCTTTCTTGGTGCCAAGTGTTTTTAAAAGTGGGTGGGGCCATATGGGGCTTTTACCCAGCAGCCAGCACAGCTTTGATTGTCCACTGGAAATCTGATCGGCCGGGCAGATTAAAAACACACACTGTACATTGTTTTGGCAGCAGCTGCTACCACAGCTTCACTTTAAAACAATACCTTCATTTATGGTTGCAGTCATCGTATCTATGCTGTTACTCCTTACATGATGAGCCTGACTCATTTATTTCTGCTTCTAAGACATGTTCTCTCTCACACACCCTGTGGAATGGGAGCTGCTTCCCCATGGCATGATGCCTTGCCACTGAGCAGTGTATTTGGATCTTGCAGTCATGTGGCTGGTGAAGATCAGGTGGGAAGACTCACAAGATTAACACCCACCAGTGGCACTGTAATAACCATACTAACTCCCCAACAACATAGGATCTTGATACAGGAAAGCAGCGCCTCTTCTATAGCTGCATGTGTGAAGGACAGCTTAGCAAAAGGACAGTTATACTGGAATATTGACCATCGCCACCATCTCCAACTCTAAACCCCATCAAATGACAAATAACAAGGTGTACATAAATGGTCTGGAAATCACATCCACAAATGGGCCACAGTCAGGGATAACTGCTGCTGCCTCCCCAAAATTCAACCTCTTCCTCATCATGGGGATTGTGAGAGGGAAACGAATGGAGTAGGGGTGGGGAGAAAAGGGCAAGGGGATATGGAACTAGGTATGTTAATATTTCCCTCATTTTAAAAAGAAGTTGGGTAGAGTGAGTTCTCCTAACCATTATTTGCCAAACACCACCATACGTTTTTACAATGCACAACCAAAAGTACAGCACAGACCTCTTCTATACAAGGTGAATTTTACCTTCCAAGGATTGTCCCTCACTAATAACAAAGCCGAATCAAGCCAAAAAGCAGCCTAGTGCTGTACGTGTGTTCAGACCTACAGATGCTGCCTAAACAATACTGCTAGCTGGTTTTTAAACTGATAGTGCTCTGCTTCCCTCGTGGTTACGGGAGACATTCCTTCCACACCAGCACAGCTGTTAAGAGCTATTAGCAGCAGCCGCAAAACCAAGGTTGTCCTTAGCCAAGCATTGTGATGAAGCAAACAGCCAATTTAGGAGAAAGATGAGCGGCCAGGTCATTAAACTGACCACCTGCTTGACCGAAGGTTTTCCCCCCAAAAGCTCTATTATGACGCTGTGTTTGTGACTACACAAACATGTTAAAGACCACCCAGGGGCCTCAGCAGATTAGTTCAGGATGATGAATGGTTGTATCATGCAGAAGACTTCACAGGGGACTGCAAGACACGGGGCAAGAAAACAGAAGTACTGCTGCCTCTGGTCTCCCACCACACAGTTTTAGCAAATCACTTATTTCGGCACCCAGTTCGCTCGATCACTCAGAGGATAGGTGGGAGAGAGATGAAATGAAAAGCAGTACCAAAATCATGTTTCATTAACAGAAGCAACAAAAAGCTCCTCCATTTGCCTCTGAGACTATATTCGTTAAAAAACGTATCTTAAGTATTCTACAAGTTATCAAACGATTTTGGTCCTTAAGGGTGTTTTCACACTGAATAATGCATTCTCAATCCATTTTCAATGCACTTTAGCAAGCGTCTGCAACTGGATTGTGCCCTTTTTGCACCATAAATTCCATGTCAGTGAAAAGTGAAATGCATTTATTTATTTAGAATGTTTTTATGCCTCCTCTCCAAAGAACCTGCTTGAAGCGGCTTACACAATAAAATACATATATTTTAAAAAGTTTGTTAATTAAAAACACAGCATTAAAAACAACATAGACATTGAGCAGTTTAAAACGAGTCTCAGGACATTTCCCAGGCTAGAAGTGGATTATAAATGATGGTAAAAGATCAACCACTGAGATAAAAGCCTGGGTAAAAAGAAACATTTTGCCCTGGCTTCTAAATAAGAGTAGGGAAGGTGAATCTTAAGAGGAAGGGCATTTCCCAGGCAAGGTGCCACTACTGAAGAAACCCTGTCTCTATTTGATTTTGATTTGTTTATTTGATTTATACCCTGCCCTCCCCACGAAGGCAGTTGCCCTTTGTCTCGCTTCTGAATGCCAGGGCACAGTGAATGCAAGGGCACAGACCACAGGGCTTGGGAGGCAGGCTGGATGGTACAGGGGGTGGGAGGATTAAATCATGGATCTTGAATGCATCCAAGATAGCAGAGATCTATGAGGAGACCCAACGCTGTATTTTTGTAATAGGGACCCCTTGCAGATCCCTGCACATACACAGTGTTGGAATGGTACATCTATTTACCACACTCAGTTCCAAACTACATATGACGAGCTACCAAAGTAGCCCCCTGCATTTCCCTATTTCCCCCAGGAACATTTAACTAAAGACACTTTGGTTGCTAACATGTGGGTGTTTTGCTCCCCGCCCCAGCTCTCAAACTGGTAGTGATTTTTTTGGCGCACTCATATGCATGATGCAGTCTTCCCACTGTTCTCTTTCTATGCTTTCCCCAATGTTTTCCAAAACTGTTTTGCTCTGATCTTTCCAGAAGGATCAGAGTCAAAGCAGGTTCGTCTACCATGCGTATGGGACGGTGCAGATTTTCAAACCTCCCCACCGACTTCACACGATTACAGGCCAGTCAGCCTAACATCTGTCCCAGACAAATGAGTGGAAACTGTAATCAAAGACGGAATTATTAGGCACGTAGAGGAACAAAACCTGCTGAGGGAAAATCATCTTGGCTTCTACAAAGAGAAGTTCTGCCTCACCACACTTTTGGAGTTCTTTGAGAAAGTGAACAAGCACATATCATAGTAGATAACTCAATGAAAATGTCAAGACAGTGTGCTGCAGTGGTAAAAAAAAAAGGCAAACTCTGTGTTGGGGATTATTAGGAAAGGGATTGAAAATAAAACAGTCAAGATTATAATGCTCTGTATAAATCTAATGCTCTTCCATCCTCTCCCAAAATACTAGAACTTGAGGGCATCCAATGAAGGTGATAGGCAACAGATTCAGGACAGATAAAAGGAAATACTTTTTATAAAACAAGTGATTAAAATGTAGAATTCATTGCCAGAGGACATAGCAATGGCCATACGCACAGACAGCTTTAGAAGCGTATTAGACAGATTCATGAAGGATAGGTCTATCAGCAGCTACTAGCCATGGCAACAAAAAGAAACTCCCTGTTCAGAAGTAGTAAACCTCTGATTACCAGTGCCAGGAGTCAACATCAGGGGAAGGCCTTAGCTTCTGTGCCCTACTGCTGGACCTTCAGAGGAACTGCATGAGACAAGATGCTGGAACAGATGCACCACTGGTCTGATCCAGCAGGGGCTCTTCTTATGTTCTTATCCCCTTGTGTCCACCATATTCACCTACCTCACGAGTCGTAGGCCTTCTGCCAGCTGTGTTTCTTTTTAAAATCACAAGCTGCTATATCGTTATAGCAAACTAACTACACTCAATCTTTTTAAAAAGCTAGCCAAAATCCCTCTAGTGCCAGGTGGGGGGAGGAATGGTGGGCACAAGGGGATACCAAGGAAAACACCCCCTGTGGGTACTTCACTATTGTTGCAAATTCCTCTGTAGTCACATCAGCAACGAGTGCATCATGGAGAACTGTCACTATGTGGAAGCAGCAATAATTGCATCCAGAGCTTCCCCCCTCCCTGCTCTACTTCACTGGCTGCCACTTGTGAGGGTGTAAAGTACTGAGCAGGAAGCATCGGTAGTGTTATCAGCTCATACTTTATTGGAAGTGAAGAACAAGAGAGTGAATGCCGGCTCACAGGCCAGCTTATATCCCTAAGGCAAACCACACCCAAACCCACACCCCACACCCGTGATAGGATTATTTATAGTAGCAAGAGTTCCATAGGTCCTTTCTTGGATCCTAGCCCTCTGATAGGAGTGGGCTAGGATCCGCTCTGGCTATTGTCTCTTGAAGCGAGGCTAGGGCTCTTCGCCTGACCACGTGTGGACGTGACCTCGCACGTGGTCGAATTCAGTACACAATAGAAGGAGAATGGGAAAAATGAATCTGAAGATGTCACATTCCTGTTACCAGGACATGGCAGACTGTGGCAGCTGTGCATTTTTTCTAACACACTGTTTGGGTATCAGAGATACTTCTCTGATCTGTGACTGGGATTTCTGGGACAATAAGGTTTGCATGATCCAACTATAGAAAATATGCATTCCAACTAAAATGTTTTCCTCTATGTGCAGCTACAAAAATCCCAGCACATGCTTTGCATATAAAAGATTCTAGGCTCAGTTTGTGGTATATCCAGTTAAAGTGTCTCAGATAGTAAGTCTGGGAAAGTCCTTTGTTCAAGTCCTTAGAAACCACTGCCAAGAGGGCTGGCAAGACCGATGATTCTACAAGGTGACTCCTTGTAAGAAACAAAACATGCCCAGATGGCCCATCTCTTTTGTGCAGCACGCCTGCAACACAACTATGCATTCTGCATGGGGATGGCACAGAGAGGGAAGTGTTTTGTGCACAAGCTGCATGTGGCCAACTGGCCACACAATGTGCACTTATGTGCATGTAGGCCTCTATACCTGTGAATGCCACATTATGATTAGTATGGGAAGACTGACTTAATTTTTCCTCTCCCAGTATAAACACTGCTGTGTTTTTCCTGCAAACCAGAACATGATTTGGAACTTGACTATAACACACTGGCGGGTTGCCATTGGCTTAAGCATTCCTTAATGCATTATCATCGGTCACATAAGTTCCAGGGTGCTTCCCTCCTTGCCTGAGCAGGAAGCAACCTAAATGTTTATCTATGAGCGTTTTCATTAGAAACCACTCTGGGGTGATTACAGTTGGAAGGAGGACCGCCCTGAGATAATTTATAACTCTGAATTCTCAGAGCTGCCAACATGTGCTGAAGAATACATTTATTCATTTTCTTTCCCTCTCTGTGTGTATATAGCTCCTCCATTATTCAAGCTATAAATTATTTTTAGACCATCTTTCTTTTAAAAGGGAAAACAGCATGTGTTTAAACTGATGAAGTCACTCAAAAATATATATCTGGGACTCCTTAGGAAGACATCCACAAGGAACTGCCCAACAGGACCTCATTCAATGGGGTTAAAGTCTACATTTTGGAGTCTTTGGGAACAACAGGTTTGGCAAGCTTCTGGGAGAAGTGACCTTTGCTGCTGCATCGTATTTCAGAATATTTTGAGTTTTTAAAGCAGAGTTTCATCACTGTGACACATCAGGTTCATTGTAACACATTGTCCAGGACTGGCTTATTCTGAAATACTCTAAAACCCGCCTGTCTCCAAAAAACTAGTCTCAAGGTGGGTTACAGTGATAATATTTATATTGAATTAAGAACTCAATAGAAACTAACAAACATGTCCTTAAAAATTAGGTGGTAGTTTCAAGAGCCTTCCTGAATATTTCTGCATTGCATGATTTGTGGAAACGCAACAAAGAAGGAGTGATCTTAGCAACATGAAGCTGCCTTATACTGAACCAGGGCATTGTTGTGTATCAGGGTTGGTCCTGCCCACTCTGACTGGCAGCAGCTCTCCAGGGTCTCAGGCAGAGTTCCTTCACATCATCTACAATCTGATCCTTTTAACTGGAGGTGCCAGGGAATGAACTCGGGCCCTTAGGTATGCCAACCACTGAGCCACAACTCCTGCCATAACTTCAAGAAGGCTATTCCATAAAATAGGAGCAGCCACTGAAAAAAACCCAAGGGTATTCCCACTACCCTACAGGAGGGACTAACCAATGGATGTTGATACGAGCACAATGTCACATAGATTGACACTAGAAGAGGCGGTCTGGAGCGTTCTGAAGTGGGAGAGAAAGTCGGGTATTAGTTTTGTATTCTTCCATTTTCCATACAAGCCAGTGCCACTACTGAAATGAAACCTGTTCAGATGCTTGTAAAATCATTTGCCAGGCATCCCCATGAATGTCCAGAATGGAGAAAATAAACTCTGATCTGATATGATTGTAATAGCTACTATGTATTGTATTAATAGCCTGTTCTTCCCTGTCTCCAATTTATACACACAACCACCCTTGGAGATACATCAGGATGAGAGACTGGCCCACAGTCAATTGCTGACCACCACATTCATGTCAATCACCTCAGATATACACTGGCTCCAGTGGAGATATTGCTTTATCCAGATCACTGCTTGATCCAAAGCCCTAGTCTTAAATTACCTGAGACCCATTCACTTTCAACCATGCTTACCGCTGTATCATTAGTGGTAATATAGACGAGCACGTCTGAGCTGTTTCGGTTATTGATGTATCGATAACAATTCCATACACAACTGATCAGGTAAGCCTAGAAAGATACAAAAGTCATTTATTAGGATATTTAAGAAATGTCTGTTTTCTGACAGAAGAATGGCATTAGTCTATTATAGCAAACACAAAAAAGAGCACTGTGACAATTTAAACTTAACTATTAGTCACTTGCCTGGTGACCAGCAGTGAGGAAGAAGTGAACTCATGAAGCTGCTTTATACTGAATGAGACCACAGGTCTGTCATGGCCAATATCATGTACTGGCAGCAGATTTTCAGGTTCTCAGGCTGAGGTCTTTCACATCACCTATTACCTGTTCCTTTTGGCTGGAGACTGAACCTGGGACTGTCTGCGTGCAAAGCAGATACACTACCACTGAGCCGCAGCCCCATTCCATCTCAGTAGGAAAATTTCATCAGGCCCAGGTCATGTGCAATGGAAAGATCCAAGTGTATTCACTCACAGGTCTAATTTATTATGAACAGAAAAATGAAACACATGAGTGAAGGGAGCAAAATTCTGCCCACAATGCCTTGCTGCATTCTATGGGTTTAACTATTTTTTTCATTCAGCACTGCTCACTTCTGGTATCAGATCTGGGCTGGGAGAAAAATACTTCTCAAAACAATGGGACACAGCAAGGTCAAAAGGAAACAGGGCTAACTTTGCATCATCTATCCACTCTTTCAATAAAAGTACATGTGGCATTCCTGTCTTGTCTAGTCTGATCCGTGGTTAAAGGAGAATTGTTTTCTTTTTTCTTTTTCCATTCCAGGCTGCAATGGGCCACAGATTTCTAAAATGCATAAAGACATAAATGGTTTGAGCTGTAAGGCATTGTGGAAGAATACATGTTATGCTGTATAAAAGACATCAGTTATTCAATTCAGAAGAAAATTCTGCCAGTTTGCAGTTGAAGCCAGCTGTGCACTGCACAGATTGGCCAGCGCTTGCAATTTCACAAACCCACCATTCCTGGAGCAATTTTTAAAGTTCTTTTTAACTGATCTTTTATAAATGCTGCATACAGGCCAAGAATCAACCTGAAGGCTGCAGAAAAAGAATAAAAAATGACCAAAGTTAACATCTGAATCTCTGATAACTAACTGCTACGAAAGTGTATATGGAAAGGAGGCGCCAACATTGCTCCCCAAGAGCAAAAACTGCTGAGAGTCCCATCAATAGGCCATCTGTGTACATCCTAATAATAAGACTAAATAAGGATTTGGTGAGCTAGTAACATCCGCAGGTTTCATTCCAAATGCGCCTTAGAAACTTAACAGGTGATGTGACAGACTTCCCCAGAGAAAAATGGGAATAAATACCTCATATGAAAAGGTATTCTACACTATTCAAATGCCACAAAACCAGACGATGCATTGTTCAGGGAACCCAAACACTGACAGGAATCCATGCCACTTCAGCTCTTCTTCCTGGAAATACCCATGTGGGTTTCAGCTGTGGTCTGGCAACTTTTCAGCCCCAGCAGCAATTCCTGAGTGGATAATTTGAATTTACAACCAACACTTGTCACTGTTCTGCAGAATTTTTTAATCTACTTATTGTTCAAGTCACAAGCAGAACCCCGCATACTGGCTCTTGTGGCTTCTTCCCAAAAAGCTTTCATTACCGAAAGGCAGGAGCAATTTCCTTTTGGGGCTGGCTTACGGTGGCTTCCTAATTAAAGAGGTCACCAGCTTGCCCACAACAGGAGTTATCGCCCACACGTTTGGGAACATGAGCTGCTCAAATCAGCTGGCTAGCCAAGAGCCTTTGGACACACATGCTGAGAGTCTGTAATGGAATGGAAATTCATTCTTGCCCAGCAACTTTCCTGCAGATTTGTCCTTAAAAACCTCTCGTCTATTTCTGCTGAAATGTCATTAGATTGAGTCACTGACCTATTTAACAGTTTATACCATTTCTACCCAAATAGGCAGGAGTGAAATTTCAAAGGGGCCCCTCAAACTTCAGTCATTTGTTTGAGTAGAATAGTAAGTTAATTCTTCAAGCTCTCTTTCTAATGATTTAATACCACACATCTCTTAGCAGGTGACAAAGATAAGAGAATCGAGCAATGTAAGCCTTATTTCAGTTACCTGGGTGGGTGCCTTTGTGAATTTCACAGGTTAATACAAGCAGCTCCCAGGGAGTGGCTGAGGCCCTCATGTGTGCAGAATTATTTATTCAGCAAAATCATTTGCATTCTGAATGCAATTTAAGCAGCAAACAATCCATTACAACATCTCTATCAAACAATCAACAAAATAATCTAAAATTACCTGTGGGGGGGACACAATGAACCAGCTGTAAAAATCTGACAAAATCAAAGTAGGATAAAACAAATGAAAGAAATAAAAAAATTCTTGGCCAGGCACTGGCATTACATGCCAGTATTTATTTATTTAAAACATTTCTATGCTGTCTTTCCCCCCAAATAGGGTACACAGGGCAGTGAACATCGAAACATTTCAACCTTAAGAGAGCATTTAAGATAAAGCATATATAAAGTAATTCAATACAAACATATATACACACAAACAGACTACACCAAAACAAGGAAGCCAGCCAATAACAGTTAATAGGTGTGTGTCAAACAGAACAAAAATGTCTTTACATGCTGGCTGAAGACAACAATAGAGGGAGACATGTGAATCTCCCTGGGGAGGGAGTTCCAAAGTTTTTTTGCCACAACTAAAAAGGCCTTTTCTTGGGTGTCAGACCACCAATCTATCATGGTCAATACTGCCTGCTCAGACTAGCAGTCTAACATGGTCAGGCATAACCAAAGACGGAGGTCCTGTACGTGGGTCATGGGGGTATGGAGGTGGGCACCAGGCTTACCATAATGGAAGGGGCCCCTTTGGTGCCAGCTCAGTCAGTGAAGCGCCTGGGAGTAACGCTGGATACCTCCTTATCTATGGAGGCCCAGGTTGCTGCAGTTGCCAGATCTGCATTCTTCCATCTGAGACAGATCGGGCTACTGAAGCCCCATCTCCCCCCCCAGGACTTAGCTACAGGGACCCATGCAATGGTCACTTCCAGGCTTGATTACTGCAGCTTGCTCTACACAGGCTTACCCCTGAAGCGGATCCGGAAATTACAAAATGCGGTGGCACACCTGCTGACATCGATGCCTGTGTGGGCTCGTGTTCAGCATGTGCTTTGTCAGCTGCACTGGTTGCTGGTTGAATACCGGATCCGCTTCAAAGTGCTGGTAATCACCTTCAAAGCCTTATACAGGCTGGGAACAACATACCTAAGGGACCACCTCTTCCCATATACGCCTCAAAGAGTGTTACGCTCTAAATCAACATCTCTTGGTGATCCCTGGCCCAAAGGACGTTCACCTAGCCTTGACCAGGGCCAGGGCTTTTTCTGCCCTGGCCCCCAACTGGTGGAACATGCTCCCTATTGAGATCAGGGCCTTGCGGGATCTTATTCAATTCCGCAGGGCCTGCAAGATGGAGCTGTTCCGTCAGGCTTTTGGCTGAGGTAGCAGGCATCCACACATAACCCCCCTCCCGAGGTTGCTGTCTCTCGCTCACTGATAACTGGCCATACCTACCTACATCAATGGGCCGGATCCTCTCTACGGCAAGCTATGATTATTGATTTTATATGAGGAGGAGGAGATTGGATTTATACCCCGCCCTTCACTCAGAGTCTCAGAGCAGCTTACAAACTCCTTTCCCTTCCCTTCCCCTCCCCTCCCCTCCACGGACACCCTTGTGAGGTAGGTGGGGCTGAGAGAGCTCTTTCAAGAACTGCCCTTTCAAGAACTGCTCTTATCAGAACTATGGCTTGCCCAAGGTCATCGAGCAGCTGCAAGTGGAGGAGTGGGGAGTCAAACCCAGTTCTCCTAGATTAGAGTCCGTGCACTTAACCACTACACCAAACTAGCTCTATATGTGTGTTTTAAAATTTTATTGTATTTATGAAAATGTCATAACACACCCTGAGCCTGTTTATGGGATGGGCAGGATATAAATGCGATAAATAAATAAATAATAGGCAAGAGTTGTGGCAGTCCAACTGAGCCATCTTGGATCCACAATGGGAACACTTCTTAAATAGTGCCTTCAAATTCATGGGACCAAAAAGAAAACCCCCAGAGAGACATCAAAGCAAAACTTACAAAGACCAACAGATATACCACATGTCTTAATAACTCCTATCTTTTAGAACCAAAGAGCAAAAGAGAGAGACATCCTTCTTCACTGGTGGTGAAGGAAGAACTGAGACAGGGAGGTACTCTCCCCCTTTTATAGATAGTTTGGACTGGAAACCCTGCCAAAGGGTGGATAAGCACCTCACACTGCATGGAGCACAGCTCCCATGTGTGACTCTACGAAAGACATAATGATGAACCATGATTCTACGTTTCATTAAACTAAATATCACTGAGTAAGGATGAGCACAAACCAGCTCACAAGCCAAAATTTGGCATGAACTTGGGTCGGTTCGGAGCTTGAGAACTGATGTTTGGGGAAGGTGCCTTCCTCAAACATTTACCTGACTTTTGGCCAGTCTGGTTTGGCTGTTCGGGGCCAGTCATTTAAACCTAACAGCTCAGCTGGTCCATGGCCAGGAGAAAGGGGGAACCAAACTTGCCTGACTGGTACAGGCCCATTTGGGTCTGTTTAGTTTGGGGTTCAGTTCGTGGGCTCTCCCTCTCTAGGTTTGAGTGTTGGAAAACTAGCCACCATATTAAGTATGGTCAGTTAGGGTCCAAATCAGATTCTGAAGCCAGAATGTGAAGTTGGTTTATTAGCTGAAGTTAGTCTTAGCTATGGTTTTGAGAGCTGTCTGAATGCAGGCATCCTGGCTTGATGCTGGCTTGTCCTCTTGAGATACTCACCCAACACAGAGAAAGACATAAAAATGTTAGTATCTGTGAATCCTGGTTTCAAAAAAAAAAAAATTTGGCCATCAATTTACAACTGATTTATGGCACTCCTATAAAGTATACCAAAAAGGGGGGGGATACAAACCCAACCCAAAAATTGAATCAGGTATTTTGTTTAATTCATTTTTAACACTTTTTCTGGTCAACCTTTATGGTACCTGACCCTATCAGGTTTTCAAGGCAAGAAATATCCACAGGTGGTTTGCCATTGCCTGCCTCTGTGTAGTGACCCTGGATTTCCTTGATGGACTCCCATCCAAATACTGACCAGGGCCAACCCTGCTTAGCTTCTGAGATCTGACAAGATTGGGCTAGCCTGGGCTATTCACAAATTAATCACAATTAAAGTAATCTATACTGTCCCATTATGTCTGAACTGGACTAGTACTTTAAAAGTATACATCTAAAGTATGAAAATGGTGCTCACTATCATCTTCCTCATTTAAAAAAAAGAATATTCTTCATGGTTTGTATAACCTAGACCTTCTCAGACATAACAATCATGAGTACCAATAGCCTACCAACTATGCATCAAGGGAGGCCTCTGTAGCCATGATTCTCTCAATAGCCACAGTCACCACGTTAAATGAAGAGTGGCATGAAAAGTTACCATGTACACAAAACTTCAATGCACATGCACTGACCACTAGATTATTCAGTATTCATGGTCATGCGTACCAAGGCTGCATGCACATGGCCAATACACACATTATCCTTGTTCATGCAGCAGGAAGGAGAAAAGATGGTGCATGTTCCTATTATGAGTGACTGGTAGACTACCAATATGCACTGTTGTAACGTCCAATAAGGACATCTCTGGGTCGTCAGATCTCAGAAGCTTAGTATTTGTATGGGACACCTCCAAAGAATACCAGGGTTGGGAAGCAGAGGCAGACTATTAAGCCACTTCTCTGAATGTCCTCCAATAGGAGTCACCAGAGGTCACCATGACTTCCAGGCAGGGGAACACAAACACAAAAATGCAAAAATACAAAAAAAAAGAACATCTCTTAGAAGCTATAAATCATATGGTCTCTCAAGGAAGAGAAAACAAAGTTTACAGAACATTAAAAATTACACAACTCATTTAACTGCAAACTAATACCTGTTTTACTAGCATCCTTCTTTTTATCATTTGTCAGAATGGCTATCTCACACGCATGATGGTTATGGAAAATGATTTAGCCATGTATGGTCTTAATTGTTTCTGGGTCTTGAGATTAAATGTAAAAGCAGGAGGCATTTCCTCTGGGTTTAAGCAAATGTAAGCTATCTGGTGCGTATATTTTAAAAAAAACTACATCAGAAGAGAGTAAAGATGGCCAAACATAAAAGCTCTTCATGTACAGGAAACCACAAAAGCCGTGTTGCATGGCCTGCCAAAGATTAATGGGATCCAGTGGTTTGCTTTTAAGAGGTTTTAAAGGGCCATTGACATAGAGAAGGGCTTCATTGTTTGGCTCACAAAGAGTAACAAAACTAAAGTGCATCTTTCGTAAAAGAGGAACACTATTTCTCACCCTTTTTTCTGAAGTGCTCACGTAAATGCTTTCCCCCAAACATTCTAACAATTGAGAACTTGTGCCTACCTAATGCAAAAGAAAATTTCAGCTTGTAGGCCTTGTGACATTTGCCTACAGTAGAAAGTTGGGAGGGACTGGGAAAAATGAAACTCCAGACCACCACGTATAAAATTAGGGGTTAAATAGCTTTAAAAATAGCCCTGCTGAGAAACTGAGCTAAGGGTTATACTGCACCACAAACGTTATGAGTCAGCAGTGCGTAATGGTTGCAATGAAACCTAATCCCATTTCAGGTTGCTTCAGCAGAACCATTATATCTGAGTCAAGAAACTATATTACTATTTTTCTTAGTTCTGAAAAGATACTTTGGAACAGCATGTCTGAAACACTGGTACCAAGAATTTACTGGAAAGATAAGGGGCTGGATTCCATAGATTCATTCTATTAATGGCAGTGTGCTGGGGCTCCAAGAATGTCAGCGGAAGGCTCTGTGTGCCAGTGGAAAGTGCTACCACTAGAACAACAGGTCTGTGGAATCCAACCTGAGAAGAATAACCAAGGAAATTGGATCCAGACTAAACCTTCCAACAGCAGAATGAACCTTTCCTGTCTCCCTCCTTCCACTTCAGCCTGCTGATTTCCATGAAATGCTGCTCCTGGGGCACAGGGATCTGAGGTATGACACATGGCGGCTGGGACTGTAGCAAGAAAGGGTAACTGGGAGAAACTGCCAATTTAGCTTTGATGCAACCTGGTGTCCATTATAATTGTGGAATGTAAATTGTGTAAGCAAAATCTGAAGAATATCAAAAGGTTCCTCCTGGAGAAAAGATTACCAAAGTGAGGAAAATAAATTATTATAATTTTAATTATCTAAAAGGCAATTCCTAAGTAGAAGGGGACAAATGTAGTCTGAAGAAAGAAGGATGAAAGGCAACAACTTTAGAAGTCGTAGGTTGCCATGTTGGTCCACTGTAAAAAGGCCAAGCACAACGGTAAGTTCACATTTACTAATACCAGCCAAAATGTCACAAAGTAGTTAGCAAGATCTCAGGGCACTGTTGGTCTTCACTTTTTGTTCTGCTGGCAAGCTGGAATTGCCATTCAGTACAGCCACCAAATGAGAAGGGAGCATTCACTGGAGAAGACCCTGATGCTGGGAAAGATTGAAGGTCAAAGAAGAAGGGGACGGCAAAGGATGAGATGGTTAGACAGTGTCATCGATGCAACGAACATGAAATTGAGCAAACTTCAGTGGACAGCGGAAGACAGGAGGGCCTGGCGTAATCTGGTCCATGGGGTCGCAAAGAGTCGGACTCGACTGTGCGACTGAACAACAACAACAACGTATTCTACTGAAAATACCACTGCCTCTCTGCAGTAGTTTCTCAGATCTGCCTTTCATACTAACAAGTGTCTTCCATAAACAGAAATCCAAAAATATTAAAAGAGCAATTCAAAATGCTTTGTTGATCTGGATTCCACGAGCTGGCTGAAAGAGTACATGGATCAGCTCTCCCTGCCAACCGCTGAAAAGTTGCTCCAGAAGTCTAGGGGTCCCTCAGGAAAAAGGGAAATGGTGCACAGGGGCCTGCTGTAGGAAGTGGGAGCTGGAAGAAATCATCTCCACCTCTTGAGTGAAGGCTCGCCCCACTGGCAGAGCAGCTTGCACAAGGATAGATGGAATGTTGCTGCTGATTCCCTCTTGCTGCATTCTGCTCTGTACATGAGCGGCTTTTTGAAAGGTACTCAGAACTAATTTTGCAAGTGCTGCTGGAGCCTAACTTGCATCACAGCCATAGTATGAGGTGGGGGGAGGTGGGACAAGTGGCTTCAGCCTTCCCCCATGCCAATTTTTCAACCTGAAACAGCTCTGAGAGGTTTATTTACTATTTTTATTAAATTTTATTAAATTTTCTCCCCTCAGGCCTGTTTTGGTTCAGGAAAATGGAATAGGAAGAAGGCTAAAGCTAAAGCCCTTTCTCTCCTGGATCTTAACTGGGTCCCTGTGGTACATGGGAAATTAATTCCCAGCCGCTGCCACCTGACTGAGGGGAATAAGCCAGTTTGGGGCAACTCTAGGCCAACTCATTAAAAAAAGGTAACGTCTAGTTAGACCCTTCATTTTGACATGTGGCGTGGTGCTGTCTACCATATCAGTGGCAAATGATCCAGTGAACTTAAGCTATGCCTTCATTCCAGAAATCTGCCAAGTGGGTCTTTTCTGTAGGAATTCACATGAAAGACTACACAGCTGTCTGGACTTATGATCTTGTACTGTTCACATAGCAAATGAGATGCACAAGACTAATAGAGCAGAAAAGAGCAAGAGTCCAGTAGCACCTTAAAAACTAACAAAATATGTGGCAGGGTATGAGCTTTTGTGAGTCACTGCTCACTTCTTCAGGTACCTAGGACTAATGCAGACACATTAAACTAGTCTACCACTGATAACCCTCACAAAAAAATCCTAGCCTTGGCTTTGTGTTATCCAAAACACAGAGTTGAATCCCTTAAATGAAATAATCTCAACCAGGTTTTGGCCTGAACAGAAAACAAATTGAGACATAAAACTATCGCTTAAGCTAGCTCCGTTCTCTTGAAATAAATGGGACTTAAATCCAACCCCATAAGCTTAGCCAGTGTAGATCACAACTCATTGTTTCATTCTGGAAGACTGACGAAGCAACTGCGCATATACCAAGCAAGCTGCTAAAGCAAGGACGATTCTGCATCTAGCATTCGCTCCACTTTTTCTCAACTGGGAGGAAAAGGTGCAGCTCAAAACCGCAACCTCGGGGCAATGCCGTACTGGCTGCAAAGTCATCCCTGAGCAGTCATAAATCTATGCAGAAGGTACCATAAAACTGTTGGCAGAATGGACACGCAGAAGAAAAATAATTCCAGTTGTTCAGTGCTCAAATACTTACAGTGGTTTATTCACAGCTATTTACAAACAGTCCAAACAAGCACTGGTAGGAAACCTGATTATCAAAGAAAGTAAAAATGGCATGCAGTATAGAGGGTATCATAAAATCCAGTGAGCAAAGAAAGTGACAGCAGCATGCAATACAGAGGGGAATTTCTGTTCCAACATAGATTTTGTAAAACAACAGAGGGAAAAGCCAGTGCTGAATTGCCCCAAGTGTACATGGGGCACCAAAGGAGAAGCTACTCATGTTCCTGGCTGACGTCTTCTGTGGGAGGCACTGTGTCAGAGACCCTAACTCAGTCAGCTAAACGCCAGGCCTTGTTCATTGAAGCAAGAATAGCATTTTATTATAGAGCTGCAATATTAGGTTACTGGAGCAGATACATTGTTCAGAATAACGTGGTTACACAAAGCAAGCAGTTATACCAGAAAGGGGGTGAATGGGGACCCCCCTTCCACCAATGAATGCCTAATATGTGAATGAGAACTGAAAGTTACTATACTAATGAAGTTCTCACCATTGTTCCCAGCCAAGCTGTAGCTTTGAAAGCGATAGGAAGCTCACAGCTTGTCTCTACCAAGGTCAGGGTGTTAAGTCTACCAGAGATAGAGCCTGCAGGGCTCGCCCTCCGCATTCCATCCGACCACTCCAGGTGCATAAATCTACACCCCACGATCCCAACCTCCCGCCCTACACACCACAATTCATCTCAAGGCCCATCCTCCCCCCCTACTCCATCCATCATGGCAGGACTACCTGACATGCAGCCCTCTCGAAAATAAATCTACCCCTTCGGCTTGTGGGGGTACAGCTTATGAAAAGCCCTGAGTAACTTGGGGGCCAGAACATTTTCCGCCCGCACCCATTCCCTCTGTTCAGGCCCGAAATCAATCCATTCAACTAGATAAAACAAGCGATTACGAGAAATTTTTGAGTCCAGTATCTGTGAAACTTCATAGTGAGGTTCCCCCCCCACCATCAGCGGAGGCGGGGCGGGCTGTCGTGGTCTCCATTTGTTCTCCTCAGGCGCCTGGCGTAGAAGCCTTACATGAAAAACAGGATGAACAGACTTTAGAGACTTAGGCAAGGCAAGTTCCACAGTTACATTGTTAATGACTCTCACAATTTCAAAAGGTCCAACAAATTTCCAGCCGAGTTTGCGGCTCGGTTGAATACCACGTAAGTTCTGTGTGGACAAATAAGCAAACTCCCCACACTTAGGAATCCAGGCCAGGTTACGTTTCTTGTCAGCCTGAGCTTTATAGGCCTCCTTAGCATTGTCCAAAGTTCTGGCCAACGACGACCACGCCACTTGCAATTTTTTGCACCAGTCACCAGCATCTCCCGCCAGGAGGTCGGGAGAATCTAAGAACGGCAAAGGCGGGGCGTCATATCCATGGACCGCTTTAAAGGGAGACATACCAGTAGAAGAGTGCTGAGTGTTATTGTAACAGAACTCAGCCAAAGGCAATAGGGAGTGCCAATTATCCTGCTGAAAGTTTGTAAAACACCTTAAGTATTGCTCAAGGGTTTGGTTTACACGTTCCGTCTGCCCATCAGTTTCTGGATGGTACGCACTGCTAACCGCCCGCTCCACCCCAAGCAGTGACATCAGTTCGCTCCAGAAGTGAGAAACAAATTGCACCCCCCTATCCGAGATTACTTTAGCAGGTAAAGTGTGGAGTCTCACGACGTGTTGCAAAAACGCCGAGGCTAGTTTCTTGGCTGAGGGGATTGAGGCAAACGGAACGAAATGGGCTTGCTTAGTAAACAAATCCACTATTACCCATATGACAGTATTCCCCCCGCTGGGGGGCAAGTCAGTGATAAAGTCCATAGAGATCACTTCCCATGGACGAGCCGGCGTGGGGAGGGGTTGTAGAGCTCCTGGGGGTTTACCGGGTCTGGGCTTGCTCATCAAACACGTTTGGCAAGCAGAAGTGAATAACGAAATGTCTTTTCATAGCCCAGGCCACCAGAATTGTCTCTGCAAGAGTTGGAGGGATTTTACAAACCCCGTGTGCCCCGCCAGTTTCGAGCCGTGCGCCCAGCCCATCACCTCCCCCCGGAGAGAGCTGGGAACAAACAGTTTATCATTCTTCTTCCAGCAACCATGCGCATCCTGAGTGACTCCTTCCTCCCCCCGTACCTCCTCCCTATCAGCGTCAGACATAGCTGTAGAGAATTTCGTTACCCAGTCATTAGAGGGAGGGGTCGGGGACGGAGGGGAACGTTTGGCTTGCTTCCGAGTGGTCACTGCTCCTCCCAACTGGGAAGGCGTGAAAACAGAGTCACGAATCTCCTCCCTCTTACTGTCATGCTGTGGGAGGCGTGACAGTGCGCCAGCAAGCGAGTTAGATTTCCCAGGGAAGTGGTGTAGAGTGAAATTGAACTTGGAGAAGAAATCAGCCCAACGCAGCTGTTTAGCGTTCAAGGAGCGAGGGGAGCGGAGAAGCTCGAGGTTTTTATGATCAGTCCATACCTCGAAGGGAACCCGTGCCCCCTCAAGCCAATGGCGCCAGGTTGTCCCTCGAATTGTTCCTTCATGGCCCACATGAAGGTATCGATTTCCCTCAGCTCCCGCCCGTCAGCCTGGTGGAGCCCGACATACCAGTCAGCCGCGGCATCTTTCAGGTGCGAGGCTATGACATCCACCATTCGGTCTTCGTTTTGGAACAGGTGGCCCCACGCCTCGATAAATCTTTCGGCCCTCACCAGGAAGAAAGGAAACTTCTCTGGATCTCCATCAAAGTCCGCATCCAGGAGTTCCGCCGGTTTTGGTGGCAGGAACCCCCATGGTCGGGGGGGTGGCTGCCCCGGCGGTCCTTGCGGGCCCGGCCCCGCAGGTTGAGCGGGGGGTTGAGCCGGTACATTTTGTTGGTCCGGCACCGGCGCCTGTCGCTGGTCTTGAGGGGGTTGGGCGGGTGGTTCCTCCTGCCGTTGCCGCTCCCGTTCCTCTCGGATGCCCTCCGCGATCATCTGGGGAATGCGGGCGAGGGATTCATCTAGGAGGCGAACCAGGCGATCTTGGCTCGGCTCGCCACTCCACCTCCGTCTCACCACGGCGCTTTCCAGGCCCTCGGAGTCTCGGCAGGTGTCCTCCAGCCCCTCGGCCGTGGTCAGTCTGCGGACCGACCTCTCGACGTGGCTCACTCGCACCAAAGCTCTCGGAGTCGCAAACCACGTCTCATGGGTCTCCGCCAGGGGTTTCACCCAATCTCGTCGCTGCTTGACTCGGGTGGTTACCCCGCCATAGGCCTCCCCATACGGATCCCCGTAGGGCCCTCCAAAGTCGTACTCCTGGCCCCGTGTTACCGGTACATATGTGCCAGGGGCTTCTGTGGGTACAGGAGGTTTCTTGTCCTCCTTCTTTTCTTCTTCGATCGGGAGAGTGTCTTCTTCACCGCCACTCATGTTGGAGCCGCGGGTTTCCGACCAGTCCCCCAAAAAATGAAGGATTCTGAACAAACTGTCAGAGACCCTAACTCAGTCAGCTAAACGCCAGGCCTTGTTCATTGAAGCAAGAATAGCATTTTATTATAGAGCTGCAATATTAGGTTACTGGAGCAGATACATTGTTCAGAATAACGTGGTTACACAAAGCAAGCAGTTATACCAGAAAGGGGGTGAATGGGGACCCCCCCTTCCACCAATGAATGCCTAATATGCGAATGAGAACTGAAAGTTACTATACTAATGAAGTTCTCACCATTGTTCCCAGCCAAGCTGTAGCTTTGAAAGCGATAGGAAGCTCACAGCTTGTCTCTACCAAGGTCAGGGTGTTAAGTCTACCAGAGATAGAGCCTGCAGGGCTCGCCCTCCGCATTCCATCCGACCACTCCAGGTGCATAAATCTACACCCCACGATCCCAACCTCCCGCCCTACACACCACAATTCATCTCAAGGCCCATCCTCCCCCCCTACTCCATCCATCATGGCAGGACTACCTGACACACTGGGTGACTCTGCATTGGCTTTTCCCTCTGTCATCATAGCAAACCCACATTAGAACAGAAATTCCCCACTGCATTGCATGCTGCTGTCACTTTCTTTGATCATCAGATTTTATAGTACCCTCTACACTGCATGCCGCTTTCATGTTCTTGGATCACTGGGTTTTATGGTACCTTCTGCACAGATTTATGGCCATTGCAGCCAGTATGGCATTGCCCTGGGGTATCTGAATGTGGTTTTGAACTGCATCTTTTCTGTTCCAACATGGGTTTGGTAAAACAAGGGAGGAAAAAGGCAATGCAGAATCAGCCAAAGACAGCAGCTCATCAGAGAAAAGTATCTTTCTGCTCGGGGCCAACCCTCTCTTCCATTTCATGCTCATTGCAGGGAGACAATAATCTATCCTCTTTCAATAGCAGATGATGCTCTTGAGACAGACTTCCACCCTTAATGCTTTGCTTAAAGGAGCAACATTATGGATCCAAAGAGCTGCATGGTGCATTTCACAAGCATAATGAGGCGCTTCATAACACCTGAATTGCTTGGACCAGATTTTGACTGACACACTCAGATGTCAGATGTGATGGATCACATCTCCCAAGCATGCAGCATTCCAAATTCGATCCAGATTGCAGTCTCATGGGAGAAGGGGCTTCATTCTTCCCACCCTCCCATAACAATCTGGCCCCATTTGCCTCACTGGTGGGGCTGCATGTGTACTGAATGATCATACTAGGAGTCCCTTGCTGATTCAGTGTACCTACATTTCTTTTGAAGGAGATGTTACAGGGTGTAAAGACTATGAGGAAGGATTCAAAACTGCTGGGAAAGCTACTCAGAACTACATCCCATGTTATTCAATGGGGCATACTTCCAGGTAAGTGTCCTTAGGATTCCTGCCTTTATTGCCAAAACCTGGCTGCAAATCACTTCTTACAACTTAGACAATACCCCCTAATATGAAGTAGAAAAATATGTGTGGTTACATGTGCAGAGTGCTTGCAGTCTCAGAGCATTCAGAGAGTTGATCATTCTTGGCACAGATTGTTTCCCCAAATCCCCCCTGTAGCTACAGGACTGATCACTGCTACACACACAGGTGATGAATGAAAGCATTCAAACAACATTCTGAATTTATAATGGTAGATTTTTAATGGGTGAACACTTACCTTGAAAGCTAAAATGATACTTATAAAAAGAAGAATAATCACAACTAGGCAGGTTGAATTTACTGACATAATCTCCTCTTTGTAGGGAAAGTTGGCAGGCTGCAGAAAGACAAAAGAAACATTATAAATAAGCCTTGACAAAGGGCATATATATATATTTTTTGCTACTGAATAATTTACAGAAGAAAGGCAGTCCATTTTTTGTGGCACTGACATTCAGAGGGATTCAGGGCAGAATTCCAGTTTACCGGCAAGCTCACAACACAGGTCAGACCTAAGGTAGTAGCTTGCCCAATGGCATCCAGCAAGCTCCATAGGTCACAGGTCACATAAAACATCATAATTAATAGCCAACAGATCAAGTTCAGACAATATATTAAAAATGTACACAGTTAAAACTTTAAAATTTAGTACCAGAAAAAAAACAGTGAAAATATGCCTTGGTAGTGATGCTTAGATGGAGCCTTCTGCATGGTATTGTTGGCTATCAAGCCACTAATCAAACGGCCAGGACTATCATCAGAGGAGGCCAGGAATAGAAAGCTGGATGCCCACTGCCTCAACTGAAAGCCCGGTGGAACAGCTCCGTTTTACAGGCCCTGTGGACAGGGCCAGCTTGAGGTGTTGCTGTGCCCTAGGCGGGTGCAGATGCCAACCTCCCGGTGGGGCCTGGAGACACCCACCATGTCGCCCCCACCTCCTCTCCCCCCCAGGGGGGAGGGGGAGGGTGGGTGAGCTGCAAGCCAGGGAAGGGGCAGAGGTTTTAACTCCCACCCCTTCCCTCCCAGCACCGGCTTGCCTGGGCACTCCGGCAGCTGCAGGGCACCCAGGCAAGCCAGGGAAGAGGTGGGGGTTTAAACCCCCACCCCTTCCCTCCCAGCGCCGGCTTTCTGAGGGGGAGGGCGGGCAAACTCCGCTGCTGCCTCCTGTGCCCCGCTGGAGCACTTTTCACTGGCAGTGGCGGGGAGGCGGCAGTGACGGGGGGCTTTTCATGGGGGGCGGGGTGCAGTTTGGTGCCCCTGCAGCTGGCACACTCTAGGCGCGTGCCTAGCTTGCCTACTGGGCGAGCCGGCCCTGCCTGCAGAATTGTAACAAATCCCACAGGGCCCTGATCTCAATTGGGAGCTTATTCCACCAGGTTGGGGCCAGGGCTGAAAAGGCCTGGCCCTAGAGGCTAACCAGATGTCCTTCGGGCAAGGGATGACCAGAAGATGTCGATCAGTTAAGCGCAAAGCTCTGTGGGGCACATATGGGGACAGACAGTCCCAGAGATATACATGTCCTTGGACACATAGGGCTTTAAAAATCAGCACTAGAACCAGAACTTTATAGGCAGCTGTCATGCCAGAGATACTGATTTGCAGAATCATCATGGATAAGATGCCTGTAAGTTTAGTCAGGATCAGCACGTCCAGTGAGTTAAGCAAATGGGAGACAGCTGGGTCAAGGCAGCAATCTCTAATTAGCCTAGGACGGGGATTGGGAAGGTGAAAAATAAGAATCCGGTCCAAGAAGGCCAGAAAAACCGATGGACCTGCCTGAACACGCACACATCTACGCATTTGGAGGAAGCTGTGAGACCGGAGGTTCTCGACAACTTGACGAATGCCAGGAATGCTGCACGTGGCCTTGAAGAGCCAGAGACTGTGGCGGGAATCTTCCTGAACTGCTCACCGTGAGGTATAGTCCGGGTGCAGGAGCTGCTTAGAAGACAGCCAGTGTCTGCAAGCAAGTGAGTCTTGGCAGTTCTGTGTAAACCCTGAAGCAAGTGGCTAAGCCAGAGGGAGCCAGACGTTCAGGGAGGAAGGATCAACAAACCGTCTGTATATAGTAGCTAGATAGTTAGGGTTAGTTTTGTCTATTGTCCGTTTTATTCCACAACTCCCCCTTATTTGTTTTTACTTCCTTTGAATAAACCTTTATGTTTTATAAGCCGGGAGTCGGAACAAGTCTGTGGGCAGTAGAGACTGTTTATGTGCCCTCCTTGATTCTCCTAAGCTGAGCCGGCTGGCTCTGTAAACGAAGGGGACTCAGGATAAGGGAAGCACGCTACCAGAGTGACCCTGAGCCCCAGTTTAAATTGAGGCCCAGATCCAAGGGGTTGCCTGAGAGATATTGTGGCCAAACACCCACCTGGCACCCCAGGGTCCTGATAGACAAAGCATTTACATCACATGTATGTGATATGGTGGCAGATATATGACAGCAGCCAGTGCAGTTGGCAGAGCACCGGCTGAATGCCCGCCTGCACAGGTGTCACCATGTGCACACATGCCGCCGCATTCTGCACCAGCTGCAGTTTCCATGTCAAGTTAACGGGCAGCCCTGCGTAGAGCGAGTTACAATAATCCAACCTTGAAGTGACTACTTCATGGATCATTGTACTTAGGTCCTAGGAAGTGAGATAGTGAACTAGTTGCCTGACCAGCCAAGGATGATAAAAAGGTGATCTAGCAATGGTGGCAATCTGGGCCTCCATAGAAAGGGAAGAATCCAAGATAACCCCTAGACTTTTCACCCTCAGCACCAGCACCAAAGGCATCCTGTCGAGGGTTGAGAAGGATTCCCTGTCCCAAATCCCCACAACTCAGGCACAGGACCCTATGTGTTCACTGGTTTTAGTTTCAGTTGGCTCTGTTTAAGCCATCCTGCCACAGCCTGTAGTGCCCTGGCTAACACGTCTGGGGTGGAGTCCAGCTGGCCATCCATCAACAGATAGTGCTGGGTATCATCAGCATACTGATGACAGCCCAGCCCATACCCCTGGACCTACTGGGCAAGGGGATGCATATAGATGTTAAACAACATCGGGCAGAGGATTGTACGCTGCTGCACAAAGACATTCAAGTGGATGTCGCCAGGACAACTCCTCCCCAAGTGCCACCTTCTCTCTACAGCCATAAAGGAAGGAGGAGAGCCACTGCAAGGCAGTCCCCCGTATCCCAATGTCGGTGAGGTGGTGGGTTAGAAGATCATAACTGATCGTGTTGAACGTCACTGTTAAATCAAGAACTAACAGTAGTGCTGACCTGCCTCAATTCAGATGTCTCTGGAGGCCATCCATGAGGGCAACCAATGCAGTCTCCATCCCATGGCCAGGGTGAAAATCGGACTGGAGTAAGTCTAGGATAGCAGCAGCATCCAAAAAAACCTACAGTTGCTCCACCATCACTCCCTCAACCACCTTACACAGAAACGTTAAGTTCAGAAATGGGCAATAGTTGGCAAGGACCATAGGGTCCAATGATGGCTTCCTCAAGAGTGGACCCACCACTTCCTCCTTTAAACCAGTTAGGAATGTCCCTAATGATAGGAGTAAGTTGACAGTATCTCCCAGGGTAGTTCGTAGACTCTCCTGGCAGGCCTCGACCAGCCAGGAAGGGCACGGGTGAAAGAGGAAAGTGGTGGGCTTCACAGCTGCCAGGATCTTGTCAACTTCTTCCTGGGAGAGCCGACTTAAGTGGTCCAAAATTGGACCTGAAGATGAACAAGGGGCTTTCATTGTTTCAATTGTGGCCAGGAGGTCCTGGCAGAGTGACAAGACTTCATCTGCAAAGAAGCCCGTGAATGCCTCACGGCCTATGGTCAATTCCTTTTCCTTTGGTTTGCCTTCAGGCAAAGAAGTTAAGAATTTAAGTGTTCTAAACAACTGGGCTGGGCAAGAGCTAGCAGACACAATGGAGATCACATAGAATGTTTTCTTAGCAGCCTTCACTGCCACCTCATAAGCTTTTATAGACGTTTTTATAAGATGTTCTTGAAGCTTCATCACAAGCACACCGCCACACTCGTCTCAGCTCTCATTTCATCCTCTATAGCTCCGGGGTATATCATGGAGCTAGTTTGGGTGGAGTAATTCTCACGTTAAGTATGTACAGCTGAATGTGTAATTGAAGCCCCACATTTACCCATACACTTCTAGCAAAACAAAGGACTTGCCTGGACATCAACACTTACTCTAAGAGACGCTAAACTTTCTTGCTTATGTCACAAAACACATGCACATTTGTGATGGTATATTACATATCATCATCATCATTATTATTTTTGGATGCTTAAACTTCTGGCATGAAAGGCTTTAGAAATCACAAATGTTCCTTCCAGAGATTCTTAAAGTACAATTAATTATTTGGGTTTATTCAGGCATAACAGAGACACATATACCCTGCTGCTGCATGAATTTCCTTTTTGCCAGCTGCCAGCAAAAGATTTTCTTCATCTGGAATCCCACCAAAGTGTTCTGATTGCTTAATCTAATCAGATGGTATGTAACAGATTGGAGATAAGTGTTATGCAACTATGTTTTGTACTCTTTTATATAAAACCTCCTCTATTGTCACATTGAATTTCAGGACTAGTTTTGATCACTGTTTGTTTCATTGCAAATGTATGTTTGCCTCAGCAGAACAGCAATTATCCCTCCTTGTTCACAAAGCATCAAAACTGAACTATGGTCAGGGACCTGTCTACCCGAGGGACTGCCTTTCCCCGCATGTCCCCCAGAGAGCACTGTGATCAGGAACACAAAACCGCCTGGCCCTCCCTGGTGCTAAGGACACCAGGTTGACATCGACCAGGACCAGGGCATTCTCCCTGGTGGCACTGACATACTGTAATGAGCTCCCTGGTGAGATCAGGGCCCGGCGGGACTTCCAGCAGTTCCACAGGGCCGTGAAAACGGAGCTTTTTTGGTGGGCATTCCAGTAGGAGCAGCACCTGAGCCGGCACCGATCTGCCAACTGAAGCTATTTAAAGTGGCTGTACTGCGGAACATGTTCTAGATGTGCTTTATAATACTGTGCCACCAACAACACATTACGGTGATTATGTAATTTATATTGAAATGTATGGTTTTATTGGTTTTATGTAAGCCGCCTTGCACCCGCTTTGGCAGGGAGGGCGGGGGGAAAGTGAAATAAATAAATAAATCTAATAGTTGCTGGAAGCGTAAAAAACATGTAGGTACATTTTACCATATGGGGTGGACATGCAAAATTGTACGTAAGTTCTGTGTTATGGTGCATACATTTATACAGACAGTTCTGCAGACTTCAATACCTTTTCAACCAGAATTGTTTTTATTGAATTGTATACCAGATGATTTTGACAAAGATCGAAGATATTTTATAATTCATGTAGTAACAGTAGCTAGAATTTTATTTGCAACTTTTTGGAAACTTCCAACAATACCCTCTGAACAAGACCTAATAATGAAGGCCATGGAAAATGCAGAAATGGACAAACTTACTTTGATCTTAAAAGGGCAAATGGAAGATTTTGTTGTCGAAGGAAGAAGATTTTGTTGGACCATGGAACTCCTTTTTACAATTGGATAAGAAAGAAATATAAAGATATGAACTTTTTGATAATATAATATGAAGAAGCCTTTATGAACTTTTAAAATTTCACAGTCTATCTTTTTGTAGTGTGAAATGATATGTGGAGAAGAGTTATATGCAGAAGACTTATTACTTTGTTTCCCTTTCTCTGCTTACCTCTGTATATACTAAAGATCTAATAAAGTCTATTTAAAAACAAAACACTGAACTATGTCTATGCTTTCTCCATCCCTCATCTCCTGAAGCTCTAAGCTAGTAAACTTTGATTACTACACACTGAATGCAATTACCTTGCAACAGGTTGTGTTAAGGATACGCCAGTCTGAAATTGAAACTAAAGATTAATTCAACCAATCAAATGTGGCAAGTTGTATGGTACAATGTGACTCACAACTTGGTTGTACTATTTAGACTGCATCTGAAAAAGTCACGTTTCTACACTTCTAAAAACTGATGCACTCACATTTACAAGTTCTACTAGTTATTTTAGAAGGGCCATGGGCAGAGGGTTGGTCTCTCAGCTATTTGGGGGAGAATTTTGGGTACAACAAGCCTACTATTTATTTAATTATTTTACTTGTTTAAAACATTTATTAGCCACCTTTCTTCCTTAAGGGGGCTCCAAGAGGCTTACTATATATTGGAAGAGAAGTAGTAGTTCAAACCAGGTCTTTAACCCTACAATCAGTGAACCAGGATAAGGCCGGAGCTACTCATTGTTTGTGCACAACATTCTGAAGGAAGTCTTAACTGTTGGAAATATGTGTGTTGCAAGGTCTAAAATCCAGTCATTATAGGGTTAATGTGTGTTTACCTTGCATGCTATTGTTTAGATTGACTTGGAAGAGAATCTGGCACAGAGCCAATGGGAAGAAAGCTGGGGAAACTGAAGCCTATTTATTAACAATCATTGATTAATACATTCAGGTGATTTCCTTCTAGGGGTCAAGAAGACGAAGAATCTACATTGTTGTAGACCCTGTGGTCAAAGTGTAAAGATGTAGTCTTAAGTGTCTTTGTTGTTTTGTAGATTTCCTGTGAACCCTTCCCTTAGAAATAAAGATTTTTACATATAAGACAATGCCTTCTCTCCAGTGAAGCAAAGATCTATTGCAGTCTATGAATATTTAACTATTTTGCCAGTTTTTCCAACACTAACAAGTATGTTCTTGGGAGTTACTCCTGCAGCAATGATTAAAGATATTTTTAAAAAATATTCAAGCAACAAGAGTCAAAATTGGGAATCCTTTTGGGATTCTCACTTTGAATGATAGCTACTTTCCAAGATAAGAGCTCTACCAGCACATCTTTCTCACTATTCAGACACAGATATGCCTTCTGAGATTACATATCTTTTTGAGAATGCATATCTTTTTGCAAGTAACATGAACCCAAGTTTGTTCTACTTTGTGAAACATCCCAGTCTAAACATTTACTCTTCCATCAACAGACAGGAAATAGGGTTGTATTTTCCATTATATAAAATATCAGCAGTTTATCTTAGAAGCTGGAGGGCCCATCATCATGGAGTGGGGGAAAGAGAGAAAGAATTCTGAAATTTATCCCCCACCCCATACACCAAATATGTACCTCCAGGAGTCTATAAATTCTCATGGAGCTTTACAGGCAAATTTCCTTGTCTTTTTCTGTTGTCTCCCCCCCAAATCAACCTTCAACATTCCATGTCTCTTAAAGTACGGCCAGTTGTTTTTAGTGTAGCCCCCCCACCCCTTTGGGTTAATCTATGGGATGTGATTAGATTTAAAAATCTGTCTGCTTTTGTTTTTAATACTCTCACACCTTTTATTCCATCCTTGCCTTGTGAAAAAAGGAACTCATTTGCCTTTATTTTCACATTAATTACTCCTTCACGCTGAATTTCCCCCCCTGGTAAAATGAATACATTTTCTCAGTTTTGTTTTTGTGTTAATTGTAAAAGCAAAAGAAATGAAGACCTGCCTGCAACAGCAACAAAAGTAAGGTGAACTAAAACTGATGACAATTCCAACATACAACATTTCAAAATTATCATCTTGGTTAAACCCTAGTCAACTCACAAAGCTATATCCTTTGGCATACCTGGGGAGTCCTCTAAGTATGTAGAAATCCCTATCTTGTCTGTAGCTGGCCTGGCTTTCCTGCTTTCATGACCGCCATGAGTCATTCCAATTTTCTACAGAGGGATGCTAATTTTTGTACCACTGCATATTTTCACAAATCATTCAAAGCAGAGGGAGAGAAGTCTGGAAAACATCTCTTCCCTCTGTTCCCTCCTCTGATAGAGGTATTTAAACCTAGGAAGGTCCAAAGGTTCTTTTAGCAGGGGGGTTGGGGGTTGGGGAAACATATCTGAAAGCTTGAGTTCAGCGGCACCTTTAAGAGCAACAAAGTTTAATTCAGAAGAAGTGTGCATGCACACAAAGGCTTATACCCAGAATTAAACTTTGTTGATCTTAAAGGTGCCGCTGGACTCAAACTTTGTTCTGTTGCTTCCGATTAACACAGCGACCCCACCTGAATATACCTGATAGCTGAATGAGATCTGAGCTGAGCTTCTGTTTTCCTTGTTACATGTGTTTAAGCCTAGATGTGACCAAAGTTGTAAGCCAAAGGGCAAGAGTCAAAGGAGTCCTGGCCCCATGGCTAGCAACCTGTGGGCCTAAGTGAATCCAGGACCTTTCTAGGAGTTGGAGTCAATATCTGTTTGCTTAAATTATACTTGGGCTTTTTACCCGTACCACCACTGTGACAAAGTTTCAAATTAAACAGACTAATGGGTAATTCCCATGAACTCTTTACACAACAGCAAAGCACTAGTAGGTAGGAGTCATTTCCCCCCCCAAGTTATCTGATACTTGGGCATTATAGAACTCGAGCCACCGATCCAAATCTGGAAGCATCCCAGATCAGGATATTGTTCCTACTTTAATAACACATTCCTAGATACAGAAGCATCTTTGTATTAACTTTCTCTTGAATGGGGATGGAGAGGTGAGAGAAGGAAAGCAAATGACTGATGAAGTTCTTAAAGGTAAAGGTTTCCCTTGCTCAAAAGCTAGTCAAATCCGACTCTAGGAGGCGGTGCTCATCCCCGTTTCCAAGCTGAAGAGCCAGCGCTCTTCTCCGTGGTCATGTGGCTAGCATGACTAAACGCCAAAGCACACGGAATGCTGTTACCTTCCCACCAAAGTGGTGCCTATTTATCTACTTGCAATTTCTTGCTTTCGAACAGCTAGATTGGCAGGAGCTGAGGCCAGAGATGGGAGCTCACTCCGTCACGCAGCACTAAGGTCTCAAACTGCCGAATTACTGATCTTCCAGTCTGTAACTCAGCATCTTAACCTCTGAACCACTCTGCTTTAAAGAACAGGAACATCTGTTGCAGTCACAGACAGCTACCAAGCACTATCCAACAGAAACAGGTGCTGAAGATTAGAACAAGATTCCTTTCTTGCTCTCACAACTGCTAGGACACGCGGACATCATTCAGCAAGTTTGTTCTAAGTGCCTTATAAAAGCTGGTAATTTTTAAAACCTCACTAGCAACTCCGTACTGGTTTGGAAATGAGGGCAAGGAACAGCAGGGAATGTTTCTTAAGTGACTTAAAATGAAAATGGATTGCACTTGTGTCTAAAAGTTTGTTAAAATTTTATGGAGGAGCCAAAAATACATGTGTATCACAGGCCCTATTAATGTAGGTTTGGATCCTATGGAATTGCAAAACAAGAGTGCTTTTTCATACGAGTTCTTTAACCTGCTTTGGCTTCTGAAGCCAAACAGATTCTTTTAAAGGTTTCATGCACCTTAACAGTAAATCATTGTCCTCCTAAAATTAACGAAGTCTTAACCCATTTTTTCCAAAACCAGGGAGTTTTTTGTTGCACCGCTGACTTGCGGTAGACTGTCAGTTGAAAGGTCTGCAGTGTGGAGTTGTTTCCCTTTCTCCTGCCATTTCCCCCCCACTGCAGCCATTTCTACACAATGACAAATGGCCTAATCAACAAATAATCATCTTCCAGTCACAGTAGATGCTGGATGTTTACACAGAAGTGTTAAAGTTTGTATTGCAATCTGATGAGAAGCAAATGACTAGCTGAATGGGGTGAGAGGGGTATTGTGGAGGGAAAGGGAAACAGAGTGACCTTTTAGCACAGTGGAGAAAAAGACACAGTACAGGAAACTGTGCCATGGTCTCAGAAGGAAATAGCAATTTGAAGCCACCTACAAAATGGATTTAAATGCTGTCTGAAATCACCACTCTGACCACGCATCAGACAAAAATGAGGCAACAATGGATAAAACTGGGATAAAAGTCATGGTGAGACAAGGCCTCAGTAAGTTTGAAGGATGGGGCTTTTGCCACTGCAGAACCTTGCCCCCCCAAAAGCCATTCCAGAAGGTTCAGAGAACTTGTGGCAATGGTATAGAAGATGGGGGGGGGGCAGCGACTGCAGGCAGAAGGGGGACTTGGCAGAAATTTTTCCCTCCACCTCTTGTGGAAGTTCTTGTACCAACTCCCTCTTTTGACAATAGCTCCTGCACAGCATCCCATACTGTAAGAGCAGTCATGCTGGATCAGACCAGTAGCCCATAAGGGAGGGGCTGTGGCTTGGTGGGAGAGCGTCTACGTTGCATGCTGAAGGCCCCAAGTTCAATCTCCACCATCAGCTAAAAGTATCAAGTGGTAAGTGAAAGATCTCAACTTGAGACCTTGGAGAGCCACTGTGGGTCTGAGCAGCCAATGCTGACCTTGATGGACCAATAGTATGATTCAATATATGGCAGCTTCATGTGTGATCCCATTTAGTCCAGCCTTCTATTTCACAAAGTGGCCGAACAGATGCCCCCAGAAGGCCTACAAGCAGGTCACGGAAACCAAGGCCCACCATTCCTCTGAAGCTCTCTGATAGTCAGGCTTTTTGAGAGAAGCTGTGGGGAGGGGGGAGTGGAAAGCATAATCTTTCCATACATTTGCTCTGTTTGAGATTTCATAGGATCCAGACCATAGTTATTTCAGCTTAGAAAACTTTAGTATTATTTTCAGTGCAGGAGGATGTTTGCCACATGGTACCCATCTAGTAGCAGATCTAAGCATACTGATACTTTGAGCTGCCAGAGCTGAAAATCGACTCTTTCTAAGAAAAGGTCTTTTTCATTTGTTTGTTTGTTCACAAAGAGCAATAATTACTCAATTATTCCATGGCTGTCAATATTTTTCCACCAGTCTCTGCTCCTGGGTCATTAAAAGTAGTTTAAATTACAGAGATTAGGATGCCAAGAAAAACATACCTCTTGAGTTCTTCTGATCAATCACCAGTTGCAGCTGTAACAGCTGTCAAAAACCTGCACTCGCCTCAGGTCTCAGCAAGTACTGGGCTAGGCAGAAGCAAGTATTAAAAAAGGGATACCTGTTCAAGGAGGCGAGGTATCTGGCAGGAAGTGGGTGGCAACTTGCACGTCTGTCAAGGGTCTAAGAAGGCATTTAACGCACGTTAGGACTATACTGAGGAACCCCTCTAGGGTCTTCTGAGAACCCAAGTTAAGGGGGAAACGAGGGACGTGGGAAAATACAGAGGAGGAGACTTCCCTTCTTATCTAAGGCCAACCCCAAAGTTGGTGGAAGAACCCAAGCAGGGGTCAGCAGAAAGCATCAAGAGGGACTCTGTGTATCCCAGGGACAGTGTGTGAGGTATCCCATATTTACATACCTTAACACCCTTGTCTCAATGAAGTCATGTTATCTCAATGGGATTTAGTTGTGAGGGACTTGCTTTTCAGGACCCTATAAGTGAATCCTTAGTGGCATCTGTGGAGGCCCAGACATTAGGTTTCTTGCTGCAGTGAGATATATAAGATGCCTTACATTTGTTCTGCTCTAGAGATGCTTACTTTTTAGGCAGATCTTATGTTACTTCCTCAGGCATCTTCAGACATGGGTATGACTCACTGATGTGCTTTCAGAGGGCACATGAAATGTGAGGTAAAAAAAGCCCAACCCTCAGGATCATTTCCTCTCAGATGACATGTTCTGGAACCTCTGGCTATGAAGTCTCAGGACAGACTCCCCAAAAGATAACTGCTCATATATTCCCAGACTTCAATTTGAACTTCCCAGCACCTGTCAAATCCTGTTTTCTCAGACCTTTGCGGTTAGCATGGCACAAGCCTTGCTGCTGTGTATGGAAAAGTCACTGGAGAGGAAGGCTGGATTCATAACTTAAGATCACTGGGGGCACAGGGAAAAGAAAAACAAGTTGCTAAACTGCTCCTGTTGAATTGGCATGAGCCACTTAATTGGCGTAGAAGAAGGAGGGGGGGGGGAGATTCCCACTCTCTTTTGTCACAAACACACATTGAAGGGTGTTTTTCTAATCACAACACTGTGAAGCAAGCAAGAAGAGATGCTGTTAAGAAGTAGATTAACCTTTTACTGCACACTCAAGTGACAGAAAGAAGAAAATCAGCAAATGCTAAAAAATCCAATGGGGTTATTGGCCAGTCTCCACTGTATAGCTCTAGAGGGCCAATTGTGTTTTTATCAAAAAAATTATCAAGGACCTCCTTGCCAAAACCCCACAGTTCTGATGCAGGCATTTTTATGCTGCCCCTATAGCTGGATACAGAGTAGCAATTGCGCCAAGATCCAGAATCTAAAATATTAAGCAATTGCCATATCTCACTTTTTTGTGATAAATATCTGGCTCTGATCAGAAAGAACAAGAAGTCCTTAATCTATACTCCAGGTGAACCTGTGAATGATTTGCAGCTGGATATTTGGGGAGTCCAGATGGGCAGCCAGCCCACATGTTAAACACATGAAAAAAATATTTATTGACGCAGTTGTTACTGGCAGCACTGTACAGCTAAATGTGGAATTTCTTGAACCAGATTATATAAAAGCATTTGTTCAGTTGGAAACAAACAAAAAATATCCAAAGAACTGAACCATGAGTATAACTCTATATGCTTTTAAAGTTATATTAGATAGACCATAATGGGTTCCAGCTCTGTGGGGGTCATTGCGGGTCAGGAAAATAATATTTTGGGGCAAAAGGGGGGCATAAACACCCCCTCCATGCCATAACCCAGATAAGTATCCTGCATAGCAATTATATAAGGAAAAAAACAGCTGGGAATTCCATAAACAGAACTCCCAATATCTTGTGTGGTTTGGCTCCCAAAGATTAACAAATCCATTGTGAGCAGATTGCAAGCTAGAGCCCACATTGTTTCAGAACATACCCAGATTGAAATCTGAACTGCTCACTTAACAAAATCCCACAATGCCATCCTAGGAACAGTTTCCTGAGAATAAGCCTCACTGAATAGACTTCATTGGGATTTCTCTATTTGTGTCTATAGTGTAAAGTCACAAAAACTAACCCAGGTGATTTTCAGACACGAAACAACATCTTTGATTTGGACATTGGAATCATTCACTGATTGAAAACCCAAGAGAACAGCACCAGTGCTGGAGAAAGATGCAATCTGCTCACAGTGAGTTAGTTTGTGACAGGACATTCCAGCTGTAAGAATAAGTGGACCATTATGCCTTCCAAGCTTGGCGATCTCACAGAGGTTGCCCTAAGGCAAGCCTCTTTTCATTCTTGCTAAAAGCTTTGCTACAGCTTTCCAAACCACAGCATTAAACTCTTAATTTGCTATCACTAAATACAGAATACATAATGAATTAAGCCAGAGGCATGGAAACATTCCATTCCAAAAATAACTTCTGCAAAAATTTGCATTCTTTGGGGGGGAATGCTGATATAGGAGAATGTTCAGTTTCTTGAACAGGAAAAAAAATTCTTGAGCACCTTTGGTTATGGAAATATTACCAGTTGTTTTGACAAATATATACTTCAGATAGGACTTAATACGATCAGATGTATATACATAGTTAGAAAACAATCCACGTTATATTAAGGTTGCCCTCCCCCAGTTCAAAGCAGGAGTTCCCCTGCTTTGGGGGGCTCTGGGGGAAGCCCCACCTCCAAACAGGGATACGGCACATCCCAGACGTAATGACATCACCTGGAAGTGATGTAATCACACTAGGGCTGTTGGGGGGGGGTGACGGACAAATTTTTGGGCAAACTCTATGATTTTGAAGGCAAAAAACTATGGTGTTTTGCCCAAAAACTAGAACGTCAACCCCCATGCCCCTGATGTTTTGACATCACTTCCAGGTGACATCATCATGCCTGAGACGGCTGGAGCAGAGACTGGATCCCCCCCGCCAGCAGCCAGATAGGACCTGGCAACCCTATATTACATTGATGGAGCCTGCATTCTGACATCACAATATACTATGGTTTGTTTAAATCCATGTGGTGTGCAAACCCCGGTTAATTTACCAGTTGTGCACAACCAGCCAGAGCTGGCTTGTAGATCCAAGCTGCTCTGCTGCTTCCCTCTATTCTTCCACCACCAACCAGAATCCCTGGATGCTATCCCAGGCTCCCTTGCATTGCCAGATAGTTAGCAAGGTCTCAATAGCTATGCAGCCAGTTTGCTGCTGGTCAGCTGCAATAAGTGGGAGGGAATTTGGGGGTGGGGAAGAAGCCTATCACAAACCAAGCCCCCTTTTCTTCCTAATTCTTGGCTAAGAATAGTCAGTGTTCTTCCCTAGCTGCTTCATAGAGTTCATGTAGGACATGTTTTACAGCTCTTCCTCCTCTTTTTCTGTTGCTGGTTGTCAGCCCATCTGCCTCAGGATGGAATTTCTGGTCAGGAGGGACTGAAGTCTATGATTAGCATTCCCACTTGGCAAGTCATCACTGAGGAGGGGGGCAGATGGTAGGAAAGAGGAAGCGTTCTGAGAAAGCACCATTGATAGCTGAAGAATACACTTCCATCTGTGTATGCTGGTGGCTTAGAAGAGAAGAGCTACTGAACAATAAGAATTCCTGTCATGGCAAAGTGCAATTAGTGTAGTGCAGTGCTTCTGTGGTTTTGTTGTATGTTTATGTGCTTATATTTTCTGTGTATTTTTGATCTGGTATTAATTATGTTTTGGGTTGGTTTTAAAGATGTGACTTTATTATGCATGCTTTTAATTTTTCAGGTACTTTGGTTGGCCCTTATAAGAGCAGAAGGGCAGGATATAAATTTTGTAAAATAAATGAATAATACAAACCATGGCTTAAGAGTCCCAGTTCAGTACAAACCAACAAACAAAACTTGTTGAACAGCCTGTAGCCAGACATCATACTGAACTGGAGTTCAATCAACTGATGGTCTTACAAGCTACTATTTATTGTGATGTCAGAATGCAGGCAGTGTTGATAGGATCAGGGAAAACCACAGATGCATAACAATTGTACGGAAGCTACAATTAGCAAAGACAACCAGCTCCAATTGATGTTCAGTCATCCAGAACATATTACAAAATGGATGACATAAAACCTATGTCTAACCAGGAGCATCATAAAGCAGAAGGGAATCTGACATATGTAGAATTTGATCCTGGAGTGGGACTTGCCAGGGTTGCACTCTTAAGTTCTTTGATTTCAATAGGCTTAGACTGGAGTAACTTGGAACAGATTTACACTGTCCATGCACTGATGGTAACAAAACAAAAATAATTATAAGCATATAAATACTTTCACCAAAGGAACACGATCAGGATCTAAGCTCAGCAAAACTCTATATTCTTCCTGTAATTTTGGAAATCAAGGTTATTTCCCCTTTTTAAAAACGGTCTATTGAAGAAAATCTTTGATACAAAGTGTTTTAAAAAGATCCTTGCACCCAAGTTCAGCATTGAATGCAACATCACTGTGAACAGGGTGCAGTACTTCCATTTTCCAAAAACACTTGATTAAGCTTTCATGGTCACAATTTAACAACCCCCCCTTCCAAAAATGTAAAAGGGATGGATTTTAAAGGACAGAGAATAATGTAAGGCTGCGAATGCATCTGTAAGAAATAGAAAGTAAATCTAGCACTGTGTGAGTTTTGTTTTTGGCAAGATATTTCTGCTCTTGTACTATTTTCTAGAGAGTGAACCATTAAGCCAGCATACCTGCAGTTTTTACTCATGCAAATCCACATATGGGGAGCAGGCAGCCAGTTAAGTCTCAGAGCAAAGCTAGATTTGTAAAGGAGCAGTTTTAATACTATGTTATTTGCCTGCCCCCAGCCAACAATGAGATGTGAGATCGAAGCATATAATGTTATTAAATTAAATTAGACATTATATGGCAGAGAAGGAAAGAGAGACACAAACCCACATCACGTCTCCTGTAATAGCTAGTTCTGCCCTCTGCTTGCTACCTCCTTCTGTATGTTATATATTCCCTACTCACCAACTTTGAAAGTCCTTCGCTCAACTACAATGGCACAGGGCTGGAAAGATCTGACCTTGGCACTCCTGTAGCACAGGGGTTCATAGCTACATGCATTCGACTCAACTCACATAAGTAGGGAGCCATGAAAACATCAAGCGAGGGTAGGGTTAAAAAAAATCTGGCTTTTATCATCATGGTGAAAGAATGAACTCTGGGCACACCCATCTGAGCACTTTGCAGCTGGCATGAAGGCCTCACACTTCGTTAATGCTGGAATAAGCATTTCAAGATGAAAAAACCCCCTCACAGGACAGACTTTTCAAAGGGCCAGGGAAGTCCAGGTGAATTGGCTTTTTAAGGGGGGAATCAGGGGGAAGGAACATTTCATTCTACCCCTGCCCCCTTCCTTGCCATCACTTCCCTTCTACCTCCGCCTCCTGCTTGCCTTTCCTTGCCACATGCCGGCTCCTGCTTGCCACCTTCCACCTACCTATCTTGGCTTCTTTTCCCCTCCTATTGGACCCTTTGCCCAGGTCAGTATGGCAAGGAGACAGAAACTGCAGGCAGGCAGAAGGGGAGAAGAAAACCAGAGTTGCCTTCTTGACTACTTCCGCATTTTCATGAGCCATTATGATTTGCTACAGCAACCCAATATGCTGCCAGAACTCCAGCACAATTTTTTTCTTTCTCGGAAATCTTTTTTAATGGATGGTGTTGATATCTTGACTGATTAATGGGTTGTATTTTCCATGCTTTTTAAAAAACTGTATCTACTGTTTCTATTAGCTCATATTGTAAGTTTCATTAAGTAATTGTTTTAAAATAGTTGGTGGGATACAAGTTCCTTAAGCACACACACACACACACACTCTTCCAAGGGTAGCCTGAGATTCTGCCATGAAACCCTTGTTAGGGCAAAAAGGCTGCTTTCCCTTACTTTCTCAAGAACAACAGTGAAGAGAAGCAATTTACCAGTTGTCGCAGGTAATCCTGAATTGTGTTCGGATAAACAAGCACACTGATAGCCACTAAGGTGTTGAGTGCAAAATCAAAGATTTGGTAGCAGAAGAATGGGATGATCCAGGCTGCATGTTGCTGTTGAAAAATAGAGAGAAGAAAGCTATAAAATCTATAAAATGAGTATTGAGTATTTAGCTCTTCTCTATACCTAAGGATGCAAAGGAAGACAAACATAAGCTGTATTGATAAACAGTGGCTTATTTAAACTGCGATTTGCTGCCCAAACCCTGGTTAGCTACCAGATGTGAAACAAATCACAGTAATCCTAATCGGTCTGTTGACTGCCTGCTTTCCCACTTGTGTTGCCTGGCTGCTGGCAAAGCCTCAGTGCACATGCAGCCCACTTGTTATTAATCAGCCACAATAAATAGGAGAGAGAGTCAAACCTCCTCCTCCATACTCTGCTAAAGATCATCTTTCTCCCTCCCACTCTTCCTTTAGCTGCTAAACTGAATTCTTCAGACAAATGCCTCAAAACAAAACAGATTGTTTAACAGTCTTGCATCATCACTTTCTCTTTTGCCCATGTGCTGCTTTTCAAGCTGCCCCTTGCGAGAAGCTGAAACTTCTAAAGCTCATCCTTGAGATTGCGTGTTTAGCTGTCACAGTTAGCATAAACCACAGTTAACATGCCAGGTATAAACCATAGGCTTGGACCCACTGTTCCATGAATGGGAGGGATTTCTGAAGTATTGATCATTTCCTATCCAGCTATGAATGCCCCCCTCCCGAAATGCTGCGCCTTTCCCCAACCCATGTTATATATTAAGTTCTCCACCAATGTGCCTCAACTGAAGTTTGTGAAAGAGAAATGGAGAAATTAGAAGGGATGAAATGTTTTCCCATGTCTAGAAGTACAGGTACTTGATTATTATTATGGATTGTCACAGTCAGGTATTTGACTGGTAAATGGTATTCTGCCATTTGAGATCCAACAAGTTCTTGGGAATTTCAGATGTATCTTCACAGGATTCTTGCTATTCCAAGCAACATTGTCCTCTGGAGCTGAGCTGGTGCTATTTGCTCAATGCCCAGAATGCCCTGGTGTTTCTTGAGACTTCTAGGCACTGCTCCAAGGGTGGTGGTGGTGGTAATAATAATAATAATAATAATAATAATAATAATAATAATAATAATAATAATAATAATAATAATAATAATTTTATTATTAATTTTTATTATTTGTTTGTTTATTTATTTTATTTGTCAGATTTCTATCCTGCCCTCCCAGCGGGATTATTATTATTTTGCATTAGCATCAAGCTTAGGCTGAAGCTTATAGACAAACAAGTCCACATGTTCAAAACACTGCACCAGCAATATTATGTAGATATCATAGGCAGGCACATTTAGAAACAGAAATGCCTGTATACTCGGCAGCTTCCATTTTGTGAGGACTGAGTACACAGCACATTTAAGTGCATCCTTCAAATAAAGTGTCCCTGAAATGTTTCTGAGAACATGGATATGTACTAACATGCACTGATTCTCAGAAAAGACGACTTTGGAGTGTGCTAAGTTATCATCTGCGATGACAAGACATGTCAGAATGTCCCATGAGGAACCAGTCAAAAAACGGTTTCCCACTGGCTGAGTTCTTTATACACCCCTTCCCTGCTGAAATATTTAGAAAGCCTTTCCTTTCGAATGCCCAAGTCTTCATTCTCCACAATGGGGGAATACGGGAGATATTGTTTCCCCCTGAGGGTAGCCACCTGCACTTTTTTAGTTATTTATTTTTTGCTGTCAATTTGCAGCTGACTAAGGGCGACCCCCAAGGGTTTTCAAGGCAAGAGACACTCCGAGGCGGTTTTGCCATTTCCTGCTTCCGTGTTGTGACCCTGAGCTTCCCTTGGTGGCCTCCCATCCAAATACTAACCAGAGCTGACCTTGCTTTGTTTTTGAGATCTGGTGAGATTGGGCTAGCTTGGGCTACCCAGATCAGGGCCCCTGCCCTGTTACGACACTTTAAATGCTATAGTGCTGTATGTGCATGCATGCGTTCCTATGTACACGTAAATAAGTTTACACACACGTGTGTGACCATGTATAAGCTATTTGCAGCCGCATCAACAATTCTGAATACGAAACTAACTGAAATTGAAATGAAACTAAAATAAAAATTATTTTCCCATGCAGACCCTGGCTGAATGATGAAAGCTTTTTATACTAAGTAAATCATGAAGACAAAAAATAAAGATGTTTTAAATCTCATGTTACCTTGTATGCCCCATACGTGGCCATTGCACAGATCAGAATCATGAGAAGAGAGATTGCAGTGGCAATGCACATATCTGAGAAGGAAAAAAGAAACAGGGTGTGAAGACCTGATTTCTCAGTACTGATCATTTCTTTCTTAACCATATCATTACCATGTCAGTCTTTTTGGAGCAACCTGGAAATGCCAGGGCTGCTATTGACTACTAAGCGCAATGTGATGCACACCTCTTACACTAACAGAGGGAAGTAATATTTTAAAGAAAACATAGCAATATCACCAGAAAGGGAACCTCCACCTGAAGAAAGACTCTTCTATATCCTGGCTGTAAGAATTCACCCGGGAGAGAACAGATGACCTTTTGCCTGATAAGGTAAAGGTAAAGGTTTCCCTTGCCTGATACGGATGGCTTTTTACCTTAAACTAGCTACACCAATCTTCACTGATTCTTTCTGAGTTGAAACGATATCTGTACATGTCTAATGCATGGGCGACCTCTACTGGAGGATGAGACACAAGGGAACATCCAACTTTGTTGAAGTCCAGTTATTGGCAGGATGCCCAGAAGCCACTGATCTCAGCACTATACAACATTCTGGCCCACGCTGTAAACAGCACTCTTAACAGTGCAATCCTAGGTAGAGTTTACTCCCTTCTAAGATCATTCCCTGCACTCCAAACCAGGTAAGGTAGAGAACTAATTCAGCACAAACGATACTCCATAATCACTAAATGTACAACCATTTACTTATGATTGATGTTTCAGTCTTATAGGCTTGAAGCCATATGGATATGTTAACGAATACTGCAGTTCTTGCTTTGTTGTTACTATAGTTCTTTCTCTTTTATATAAATGATTTATGATCTGCTCCGAACACTCAGGATTGTGTAGGCTACATATTAAAAACTTTGAAGCAACTCAGAGAGTGTTTCAGAAATCAAAGCACAAATTGTTTAAAAAGGGGGGGGGTTCTATTCTAAATTAACAGAAAGGGGGGGGAGATATGAGACTACAAAATACAGAAAGCAAAAAAGTGCTGCTTCACCAGCATACACAGATGGGCAATAACCTACAGTCTAACCCATCAAACTGTAATTATTCACTTAATTTTTCATTTTCATACTTACAGTAGAAACTTTAATTTAAAAAATGGCATTGTTTATCCATTAACCTTTCCAAGGCATCAGCATTCAGGGAATGAAGGAAAGGCACAAAAGAATCTGATACATGGAAATCGTGAATCACTCAAGGGATACATTATTTATAGCTGCTCTGATTAACTCAAGAAGAATAGTCTGTATTGGGACTGACTGAGAAGCTCTCACCTTACCACTGTTTAAGAAAATAATTCCAGCTGCAGACAGGCTACATTTTACCCAGGGTGTCCAAAGTGGCAAAACAGAGGACTCCTGTTGCCTCTTTCAGTACTGTTTCAGGGTAAATAGGACTTTTAAAGTTTTTGTGTTTCTTGAGAAACTTGCAGAGCTCATTTTGCCCTGAGACAAGAGAAGGGCAAAAGAAATGAGTGCATTCAACACAGTCATATGACTACGGTATTGCCTTCAACACTTTTAAAACTTTAATTTTATTTTTTAAATTTCATTTTGTTTACTTCATCTATGATACCCCACCTTGCTCCCCCAAGGGGACACAAAGTGGCTTACACTGTTCTCCTCTCCTCCATTCTATCATCACAACAACCCTGTGAGGAAGATTAAGCTGAGAGTGTGTGACTGACTCAGGGTCACCCAGCCAGCTTCCACAGCACAGTGGGGATTTGAGCCTGCATCTCCAGATCCTAGTCAGACCCTCCAACCACTACACTGTCTCACAGATCATGTATCTCCAGCAACAAAATTCATGAAAAGTAGTTTAAATGATCATCAATCAATGTTTATCTCTATGAAAGAGGCTATCAACTCTTACACTAGCCATCTTTATCCAAAAGAGAAACTTCATTCTATTTCTATCGTCTGTTGTTTTGGGCCAGAAATAATAATTCTTTTTAAAAATCACATGAAAATATAGCAGAGATAACCATCTAAAAACTGCTTCCATGGTAGTATTCGGAAACCCGGTTAGGGGGGTTTCTGCCATGGTTCAGCTAGATATATTTGCTGAATGAGTTAACTGACTTTTCTTTCAAACAGGAATGAGAAACCAAACCTGCCCTTCTAATATCCCTTTCCTACATGGACTGACAACTTTGGGTGGCAAACTTTTGGTCAAGACTCTAAAGCAGAAGACAGAAACAAAACAAAACACATTAGAAATCAAGAAAGCTGAATGGGATGGCCCTCTGGTCTGATCCAGCAGAACTTACGTTAACTACTTTTCAAAACACAATGTGGAACTTACACATTCCTAGTATCTCTTCCTTCTATTTTTTGCATCTCTAAACTCAGCTGAGTTCAAGAAAGTTCCAAATGGTTTCAGCTTCTGTAAGCTCTACTGGCCCAAATGAATCAGGTTAGAAAACATGAACTGGCATTCTGCCCAGTTGATTTGGGGGTGGGAATGGAATAAGTGTTGCATATTTTTAAAAGCTTGAATCCAGTGATGCTCAAGGGAAAACATAAATGGAGTTAGTGCTGTTCTGTTTGCATAAGATCTTTTGCAATATCTAGAGCTTCCTTCCCTGTATATTATGTGTGTGTAAAGAGCCATCAGGTTGAGTCAACTTATGACAACCTCACCAAAGGGCTTTCAAGGCAAGCAAGAAGCACCGGTGGTTTGCCACTGCCTTCATCTGCTGTGTCTTCCTTCCATCTCCCTCCAAGCACTGACCCTGCTTAGCTTCTGAAATCTAACGAGATCAGGCTATAACCATGCCATCATCCCTCCTCCTACACGTTATAGTGCCCCAAAATTGGTTGCACAAGATGTTTCACAAGCAGAAACTCCAGAGGGGATACAATTTATTATTTTATTTCTTAATTAGATTTCTGACTCGCCCTCTGTTGCTATAGCAGGCCTCAGAGTGAGTAACAACATGTTATAAAACAATCATAAATAATTACTAAATGATTAAAAAATTAAAACTCATTACAATACATGGATGGCGCATATCATATATTTCATCAGGGAAAGATACAATCATCAACACTGGAGAGGCCAAAAAGGGAAACAAAAGGAAGGTCCATCGAGGAAGCTGTAATTTCCCTCAGTCAGAAGAAGAGATTGGATTTATACCCCGCCCTTCACTACCCAAAGGAGTCTCAGAGTGTCTTACAAACTCCTTTCCCTTCCCCTCCCCACAACAGACATCCTGTGAGGTAGGTGGGGCTGAGAGAGCTCTGACAGAAACTGCTCTTTTTCACAAACAGCTGTGCCAAAACTATGGCTTGCCCAAAGTCACCTAGCAGCTGCAAGTGGAGAAGTGGGGAATCAAACCCAGTTCTCCCAGATTAGAGTCCATGCACTTAACCACTACACCAAACTGGCCATAGGCCTGGTGGAACAGCTCTGTTTTACAGGCCTTGTGGAACAGTGAAAGATATCCCAGGGTCAGATCTCAGCTGGCAGAGCATTCCACCAGGCTGCAGCCAGGGCTGAAAAGGTTCTGGTTGAGGCCAAACAAATACTTCTTGGTCCAGGAACCACCAACAGATCTCTGTTTGAAGAACGTAGTGTTCTGGGGGGGGGGGGATATACCAGGAGAGGCAGTCCCAAAGGTATGCTGGTCCCAGACTGTACAGGGCTTTATAGGTTAAAACCAACATCTTGAAACAGATCCAGTATTCAACCTGGAGCCGGTATGGAGCACTGGTTGAAGATGTGCTCTGCGTGGAGTTCTAGTAAGAACTTGCCCTGCCACATTCTGGACCAGCTGAAGCTTCTGGGTCAGTCTCAAAGGGAGCCCTGTGTACAGTGAATTACAGCAGTCTAATGTGGAGGTGACTGTTGCATGGATCACTGTGGCTAAGTCATGGCGAGACAGGAAGACAAGACAATATGCTTGACTTGGTGCAAGTGGCTACTGTGGTCTTTTTCTTGCATTTCCACTTTCACAAGAGCTCTACCACATGTGAAATATTTTGTACTGGATCCAACCCAATGATGGATTATCAAACTGTTAACTGTCACTGTTATAAACATTTGGTATTCCAGAAAACAGATTAAAAGTCTTGTTTTCAGAGAACAAGGAACCAGAACCTTTATTTTTAAACATGAGCTACATCCCCACATCTTTGAACGTTGCATTATTGTCGCGCTATAGCAATCCTTTCCAACTGGGTTTTTCTGCACGGACTAACAATCCAGTTGCAAATGACTGCTATAGCCCAACAATGGTGCAATGTTCAGCAAATGTGAGGATGCAGCCATGACCTTCAATTCAAAGCTTAAGCATAACAAATCTTACCTAATTCCAGCAGAGTACTCTGCAGAATGGACAGAAGTCGCCCTAATTGGCAAAGAGAGTATTGACACTCACTCCATCTTATGAGAACAGTTAACAGAGAATAGCCATGTTAGTCTGCAGTAGAACAGCCCAATTCGAGTCCAGGAGCACCTGGACCAACAAGATTTTCAAGGTCTGGGCTTTCGAGAGTCAAGAGCTCCCTGATGAATGGAACTTTGACTCTCAAAACTCATACACTGAAAACCTTATTGGTCATTAAGGTGCTACTGGAATCTAGATGCCCATCTTATGCAAAGTGGTCCCGAGACAAGGGTGGCACTTTAACTGTGCTTAGTGATTAGGACCTTGTTACCCAAATGACTCATACACATGGCAGCCTGTGGACAGCAAAAGTGTCCTTCTGCTAGCAAAGAGAAAACACGTGCATTGTGGGGTATTAATTACCGAGATCATAACCTGTGCATATGGGGGTCAAGATACAAGCCAACACTCAAAACAAATGAAGGGGAATAAGCTTCTCAAATAAGAAGAAAAAATTATTAAATGAACAGAAAGAGAACCAAGTTAAGCCAGGTAAATAAAAATCGAGGTGCTAAAGAAAGGAAATAAATGCACATGTGAAGTACAAACACAGTTTAAACCCTTTCCCTAACAAACTACCTGCTATTAAGGGAGAAAATAAAAGGCGAGACTGCTGAAGACAGCTGGGCAGCTCTGGAGCACAGCAGAAATGGGGGGAGGGGGAGGAGGAGGAGATTGGATTTATACCCCCCCTTCACTCAGAGTGGCTTACAAACTCCTTTCCCTTCCCCTCCCCATCCCCACAACAGACACCCTGTGAGGTAGACGCAGCTGAAAGAGCTCTTCCCAGAACTGTCCTTTAGAGAACAGCTCTGACAGAACTATGGCTTGCCCAAGGTCATCCAGCAGCTGCAAGTGGAGGAGTGGGGAATTAAACCTGGTTCTCCCTGTTCAGTGTCCATACACTTAACCACTACACCAAACACGCAATGAGGTCCAAAAATCCAAAACCTGCTACGAATTGGATGCCTTGAGGAATGACTTTTTATACATTTTTGCTAAGACTGAGGAGGGGAAAGGGCACTGGAATGTGGGAATGATAAAAAAGTTCCTCTCTTTGGAGATGAGCTAATTTGAAAAGGGTTTTTTTTGTGTTTGTGCATTACAGGTAAGTGTAACAAGGAGAAGTGCTCCTTTAGGGAGATTGAGAGTTTAGATGGCTGAGTACTTTACATGATGGAGTGGAGGTAGAAATCTTCCTGTTCAGCACTTAAGATAAGGAGGAAATGACTGAGGCTGGCCCATTGCTCATTGTCTTGATTATTTGGGTTGTTATTAAGACCAGATCATCAGGGAGGGGAACTCCTTAAGTCCTTGGGGAAACAGCTTTTGCATGAGTTGCTTCACATTCCTTGTATGCCCTCAGACTCCGTTTTTCATTGCTAGGTTCATGCTAAGATGTGCAAGTGTACAGGGATCCAAAACAGAGGTCCCCTGTGAGGGGGAGCCCTGTGGCATCAACCTGGACCAAAAGACTGACAGAGAGATACTTTGTGTGCATGTGATTTGCTTAGCTGTTCAACACCAGATTCCTCATTCACTGATGGCTACTTTGGTGGTTGCACAGGCAGAATCCCATTTACGTTCTAAGTTGGCAAACAGCTTCTCTGCGAAGCAGCTGTCAGTCTGTAAAACTTCGGAGCATTATGACAGGGACTAATTGTGTCATTATGAAATATGGCAACACTGAGAACTTGAACTCATAAATTCTCCTTCGGGACCTTCTTGAGGATACACAAGCCAGTGCATAAAAACACTCAGTAGCAGACAATGTTTTAGTGGTGCGTATCCTACCACACCACTGAGCGAAGTTTGAAGCCTTTCTCCAGCCTAAGGAGCTTTCCTTGGTGGCTCTTCCTCCGATGGAAGAGCTACTTAAGTTGGAGGAAGACTTTTCAGGCTGGTGGAACTTCCTCCCACATAAGGTACAACAGAAGCAAACTACCTTGAGCAGGTTTCTGGCAAAGCAGCACATGAAGTCTCTAAGTAAAAAGTACACTTGATTAACTAGGGTTTTTTTTTTATAAAGGTAAAGATTTCCCTTGCTTGAAAGCTAGTCAAGTCCAACTTTAGGGGGTGGTGCTCACTTCTGTTTCCAAGCCGAAGAATGAGCACTGTCCAAAGATGCTTCCATGGTCATGTGGCTGGCATGACTAAATGCCAAGGTGCACAGAATGCTGTTACCTCCCCACCAAAACAGTACCTATTTATCTACTTATCTACTAGTTTTTAGGCCACCATAAATTAGGATGTGCCTAGATATGGAAAAGCATCACCCAAACCATTTCTGTTCACACAGGCTTTAAATTAAAGGGGTGATTTTTAAAAAAGATTCTTTAAACCCAGAAACTGTTACAGTGTCTGTGGTCCGTTTTTATGATCTACATTTTTATGTTGGGTTTTTTAATCCTGGATTTTAGTTAATATCTTCTAATGCTTTGTTCTTATTACTTTTATTTTGTAAATTGCCTTGGGCAGGTTCCTGAAGAAGTGGCATTAAAATGTTTTAAACCAACAAACAAACATAGAGGGAAAATTTTGGGGGAAAGGTAAACAAAGGTTCCCCCCCTCCATTTTTTTCAGGGTTTTTTTCCAATGGGGAAATTGGGCGAGCACTGGGGGAAAAAACTACTATGGACTACTTACCGTAATGGTTTAAAGTTTTAGGTGTATGTTTCTTTAAATGGTTGGTAAGTTTCAGAAGAGAAAGGGGGAGTGAAAGAGGGGGATGAGTAAGTGAGGTGATTGGTTGTGGCTGTGAGTGTATGGGCGGAGCTAAGATGTCTGTGTGGAGAGAGGGAAGGCATAAGTTATTGGTCTGTCAGCAGTTAACAGTAGGGATGGGCAAGGACTGGAAAAACGGAAGTCCATGGAGATTCGTGAATTTCATGAACCATGAACTTTCCTGGTTTACAAACCAGTTTGTGGTTCATAAGGTCCGTGATAGGTACAACCTGGAAGTGAACTCACTTTCTTTTGAGCCCACTTCTGTGTTGCACCTCTGTGGAGGCACGCTGCCAGTCAGCTCAGGAAGCATTTTTTAAAAATTCGCCTTAAAAATAGCAGTCCATGGACGGTCTGTCAAAACCACAAATGCACAGACTGGGCAAATGGACCACGAACTGGGCCCCAGTCTATCACAAAATAAGGTCCATGGATTGGTCAGTGCCCATCCCTAGTTAACAGTCAACTGTGGTCAGTCAGCAGTCTATAGAGTCTGGAAAAAGTAGTCTTCTGATTAGAATCCCACGTAGTGCTCTGAAAAGCATTAAGATTCTAAAAAGGAAAGTAGAATTCTTATAGAGGGCATATTAGAGACTAGAGAGACACAATTCCTAATATTGTCAAAGGATTATAAGAGTGTGAGAGAAAGAAGCTGACAGAAATCTGAGCTAAAAAGGGAAAGAATTTAACTGAGCAAAACACAATAAAGATTGGGCAATATACATTATGAAGAGAAAGGAGGAGTTTGAGAGAGAGGAGTGACTGTGAGGAGACTGAGTGTGACACTGCAGTCAGAAATTATTTACACTGTTTTATTTACTGAAGAACAGTTGTTAAACATCCTGAAACCCATAGATTCTTGTACAAATAAGGTTTTATTTTGTTTTATGAAAACCTAGAGTTATATGCAATTACAAATACAACAGTCTCATCTTCAGGACCACATAGTTCCACAAAGGGGCCTTAGAGCTTGGACACAATACTAAGGGAAAAGTTGAATAAGATTTGGAATGAAATTCCTGGCAGCTATGTTACATACACAGAAATAAGGATATATATAACAAGAAAGTTTAAGGCACACCATACCTAACCACATGAAAAAAGAGTCGTCATGACACTTACTCTTTTAGAATGAGTGAAATGCTTCTCGAAGCAAGGTTTTCCACTCTCAAAACGATTAGCAAGAAAAAGTCCTCAAACACTTTTAATTTTTCTAAGGGAAAATCTGGGAAATATTAGGGAGCACTGAAAACAAAACCTCCTAGGAAATATTTTCCTTTTTGAGAAAAACTTGTCCTAAAAAGCATTTTACTCCTTCCAAATAGTATGAAAAAGTCTTGAGGACTTTCTCAATGGAAAAAATTGAAAATTTGGGGGAATGCTAAAAAGCTCCTATGATTTTCTTTTCCTTTTGGAATGAGAACAATGAAAGACAAGGTTTACTAAAAACGTGTAGTGTGAATTTTTTTATTTAAGATAATATACAGCATTACACAATGGAAATTTCAAGAATTTTAAAAATGTAAATAATTTTGACAAAATATATCTTAATGTGTTACGACAGCTTAATATCCAAGTATGCTGGTAGTCCTAACTACTGCGTCTGTATGGCAGCGTTTCTGTCCCAATAATATGCTTTCTTTTTGTTAACTACAGAATTGGTTTTCTACTGTTCAGCTTCTCTTTCGCCCCACTTCTAACATTACAATAATTAAAGATACAGTGTAATGATATCATAGAGTATACCAGTTTGTACATCTTTCTCAAGTGCTGGGTACATCTGCAATATTTCTTATAAAAAATGAAAATACGTACACTTTTGAATTCCATAAATATGTAAATAAATAGTAAATTTTTATATTGTAACTAAGTTAAAATCATGATTTTATATTGTCCAATTAGTAAGAGACATTTTGCTGTGATCGGAAAGTACATATTGGTCTTATTTCAATTTTCTCCCAAAATTCCAAGGGGAGGGGAAGAAGGAGGAATCCCCTCCATGTTGGTTAATTAGTTGACTAGCAAAAGGACTGATGGGACAACATTCCATAGGACTTCTTTGCTCCTTCCAAAGAATTCCAGAAGGATTTGATAGAAGAGCTGCAGTGCTACAGAACAGGCTTGTTCTTTGAAGGCAGGTTTCTAATACAAACCACCGCTATATAAAACCTATGCCAACAGACCTTGATTGTCAAGGTTAATCTCTGGGAATTATGGTAAGACAGCCAGCTGCAGTCCTCTCTGTAAGCCTCGCCTTTAACACACACACTTCTTCATTGAAAGATTCTTCCGGGAGGTTTTTTTTTTTTTCAATAATGAATTCTAGGTCTGCCCTTTAAAGTGCTGTACTGGCACAATACCAGTTCAATTCAATAGGGATCAGGTTGTAAATTACTAATGAATGTTTGTAATTAAATGATATGGACTTACTGGCATCATCCATAAATTCAAAGTCACCCCCCAATTCAGCAGTCGTCAAGTGGTACTGGCCAGGGTCTGTCAGGGCACTCAGTACAATCAGCAATACTACCGAGTTGATGATCTGGAAATGAAAGAAAAGTCACAATGTACAAATCCTGATCATAAGAACATAAGGAGCACACTGCTGGATTGGATCAGTGGTCCATCTAGTCCAGCATCTTGTTTTATACAGTGACCAAACAGATTCTCTGGAAGGCCAACAAAGAGTACATAGATGCCAAAGTCTCCCCCCATTTAACGTTGCTCTATGTCCCCTCCCCAACTTTGTCATTTTTTTCTAGACTGAAAAGTCCCAGACTCCTTAGCCTTCAACTATTCTGAAGCCATGTGTGATTAATACCGAATGAAAACTACCAAAGAGAATACAATCTGATTGTTGCACCATAAAAACTACCTAGATCAGACTATACTTTCCCACCTTATTTTCCCTGCTCCTTAAAGGGAGGTAAGATGGTATCTGTGCATCTCACCTACTGGACATCTTCTTTTCAGTGTAATCTCTGAATAAACATATGTGCATAAAATCCAACAGGTGTAGGATATGTGCCAAGATGGTAACCCTTGACTTTTGGCTGCAGCTAAGCATGGTCAGCCCTGGTTAATACTTGGATGGGAGACCGCCAAGGAAGTCTAGGGTTGCTATTCAGAGGAAGACAATGGTAGACAAAAGAATAAACCAAACTGAAGCAGAAGAAGAAGCATGGACTAGAAATGCTAGTACCCAAAGGCTTTACATAAGTGTTCACAGTTTTTGAAAATAATTAATTTACGCCTACCTTGGGTCCACACTTTTAATATTAGAGCAAGGGTTCAAAATGAAGTGCTTGTGAGGTACAGCCAAGACAACTGGACTTCTTGTGAAAAGAGTCTTTACTTTTTGCCATCTACATTTCCTCATAAGGACTATGCATGACATATTTTTATTTTTATTTCTTACAGACATCATTTTAGGGTTTTTAGACACTCCCCCTCCCATCATATGTTTTCTGAAAACTTTACAGTTCACAGAAACCTTTCTTTTGCACACAGAATGAATTAAGTAATTATAGTTAGCTATTTTGGAAACCTTTTATGTTAAGAGATGGGATAGTGATCTTAAAAAACAACTTCCCATTGCAATGGTAGCTGAAAATGTACCAGTCTACTTTCTCCCATGAAAATGAAGCTCAACATTTAAACCCAATGTTACCGTGGGGGAAAAGCATGCTCACTGTTCCTGACTGATGTGAAACGCGCATCTGTGTCACCCAGATGTGCTGCTGACTCCTGAGCAATCTCTAGACTCTCCCCCCAACATACACCTGTCTGTTAGAATAACTAGCCTGTTGGTCCTTGGAGGAAAGTCACCTCGAACGGAAGACTATTATTCGATCTCAGTAATGCAGTCCACTTAGATTATTAAAAATATCTATTTATAGCTCATTCAATTCTAGGGATCTAAATGACTGAAAAATTATCCTAATTGCAATCCTTGTGAAACATTCCTCATTCACACAGCTTACTAATCAGGATAATGCTGATGAGCTGAAGTCAAGGAGATCTTTTCCTGAGCCGTTGCTAAGTAACCATGTATGTGCCACTCTGCGTGAAGAGGCCTAGTGAGACCAATCAGAACTGAGGCACCCAAGCCACAGGGCTCATGGCCATAGGCCAAGGACCATTTGCAATTCCAGGATGACATCAGCTGTACACACTCAATTGCCATTGGATCCAAAGTACACAGGATAGAGGCAAACCCATTCCAATCATGTGTGTGTGTGCAAGTACATATGTATGTGTGTGTACATAAAGATGAGATAGGCTGATTTTTTTAAACAAAGCTTTTCAAAACAGCTGAGCTCACTTTTGGTACCAGAACACAGAGGAAGGGGGGAAAGAGCCTGAGGAGGGTAGGAATTTGGAAAAAATGTCATACCTCCTATACATGCTAGCTGTTTACTATAGAAATGAGGCTCCTCCCTCTTCTTATATATGATTGTTTAAAGGCTAGTCTCTGTCTAATGGGCTTGCCATCGCAACACTAAAATAACTGCTGCATGGCCCAAATGTTTATGTTACTGAAAAAAGCTTAGAAGACACTTCAGCATTTTATGAACAGGAGTTTAAGGATAACTTGAATTGAAGGATGTGTACTTCCACATAGCAATTCATAGAACCTGTACGAGGTATCTCAGGTTCCTTTTTGAGGACAACATGTACGAGTATACAGTCTTGCCTTTGGAACTACAGTCAGCAGCATGGGTGTTCACCAAGTGTACATCACTGGTCATCTTCTACTTGAGAATGCAGAGATGCACCATCTACCCATACTTGGATTATTGGCTCTTCGTAGTCGACTCCCTGGGGACCCTGAAGAACTATTTCTATTGTGCTTTACAAACCCTAAACAATCTTCAGTTCCTTATCAATGATAAGAAATCTCACTTTCTCCTACTCAATCCATAGACTTCACAGGTGCTAATATTTATTCAATAAAAGGAAGGGCATTCCTACTGTTATTGAGAACTAACCATATTAGATCACTGGCCCAGAAATTCTTAGTCTGCAGATTTCAGTCTGCCAGAAACATTCAAAAATTACTAGGGTATATGGCATTCATTACAGCAGCAACCCCACATGTGTGGCTCTTCATGAGACCACTCCAAAACTGGTTCCTATGAGAATGCCATCCAATCTCAGACTCACAAAGGAAAAGACTTTCGATTCCCAGATCTGTCCTTTGAACCCTTACTTGGTGGACCGGATTTCCACATCTGCTTAGGGGAACCCCGTTGGGAACCCATTCACATGAAATACGTCTTTATAGATGCCTCCTTAATGGGTTGGGAGGCGAACTGTGGGGTTCATACAGCTAAGGGCTGATGGTCTGAAGCCGAAGCTAAACTACACATTAATGTGTTTCTGCTTAGGGGCTATAAGGAATGCTTTTGCTTCTTTTTCTGAATTACTTCAAGGTCAGCGAGTGCTGCTGGCTACAGACAACACAACAGTCAAATTTTATATAAACAAGCAAGGGAGCACAGGATCCATCAGTTTATGCACAGACGCATCTCACATCTGGCGCTGTGCAATAAGGCACATTCATCTAACAGCTTATACACATAGTAGGGTAACACAACATCTTAGCCAATATCCTAAGCAGGGATGGGTCCATAACCCAAGAGTGGTCAATCATGGACCATTACCTTCATCCAATTTTTCAGGAATGGGGATTCCCTGAAATAGATCTCTTTGCAACTACAGCCAACATCAAATGTCCCCAGTTTTGCTCCAAGGCGGCAGCAGACCGCAATTCACTTGGGGATGCGTTCCAGCTACGCTGGCATGGACACCTGTTTTATGCATCCCTCCCCCTTTTGGTATTCTTCACAGGGTGGTTGTCACAGCAGCCAAAACAACCTGCATACTTCTTGCACCCTATTGGCTGAGAGAGGTCTGTTTCCCACAGCTCTGGAACCTGGCAAGGGGAAATCACAAATCCCTTCCATTGGAGGAGGACCTAATACAAGTAGGCCCAATCTACCACCCCAGGCTCAGATCCTTACACCTGACAGCTTGGTTGATCAACCCCTGCCACCATTGACATGGAGGGTGACAGAGGTCAAGATAGCCTCACACAGACCTTTTACAAGAAGATCATATGACTATAAATGGAAGAGCTTCTCAATATGGGCAAAGGAACAAGGGATCAGTCCAGAAAGCTGTGACATATATAAGTTATTTGAGTACCTCCTTACCCTGAAGGATGACAGCTTATAAACTTCATCTATTAAAGTCCACTTAGCTGCAATCTCAGCTTTTCATAAGACAATAAATGGTTCCACAGTTTTCTCTACTGTGGAGTTCAAATGCTTCCTTAAAGGTTTGTTGAATTTATATCCCCTGTTGTACACCCTGTTCCTCAATGGAATTTATCTCTGGTTTTGTCTAGATTGATTTATAAACCATTTGAACTGATGGCGAGATCTGATTTGTCTTTTCTTTCATGTAAGATAATGTTTTTGGTGGCTATCACCCCTGCCTGCAGGATAGGGAAACTAAGTGCAGTTTGATGTGACCTTCCCTTTTTAAAATTCCATATAGATAAAGTGGTGCTGAGACCATGCCTAGAATTCCTCCCTAAGATAGTCTCCCAGTTTCATATGGGTCAGGAGTCAACATCACCCTTCCGGGTTTTTTTCCCTTCCCCAACTTCTACATCAGAAAGGATGCTGCACAAGTTAGATGTTAGAAGACTTCTCCTCTTATTTCAAAAGAACAGAGGGCTTTAGGAGGGACAGGAATGAATAAAGGGAAGGCCACCCCTGCACAGACCTTGTCTAGATGGATAGTTTCCACAACTAGAGTAGCATACTCTGAAACAAGTAGGAGCTGTCCAAGCTCTGTATCTACACACTCTTCAAGGGCCCAAGCATCATTGGCAGCCTTTTCATCCAGGCTACCTCTCAAGGATGTACACAAGGCAGCCACCTGGTCAATACCGTCGACTTTTGTGTAGCATTACTCCATGGATGTCAACCCCCAGAGTGAGGCAGCTGTGGGGAAAGAGTCCTACAAGTTTGCTAGCTATTTTGTAACTCTTTGGTCATTAACCTGTCAACATCTCATTTTTTTAACGGGCCAAAATGGGTGCAAACATTAGGCCAATTTCAGCTTCTGCCACAGTGTGCAAAACCCCCAGTAGGGCTGAAAGTTAGTTGCAGTTATTTCTTGTATGTCTCATTTAATAATATAAGTGGGGGTAGTTCATATTCATCTCCAAAAGTAGACTTGGAAGATTTTTTTTAGATGCAATATTTCACATGGAAATTTTTCAGAAAAATCTGTGGGATACTTGCAAAGTAGACATGAGAAGCTTCTTCCAGTATGCCAAGCTCTAGTGCCACATATGTTAGGACTGAATGGAATGTGCCCTAACCTGGATAGCCCAGGCAAGCCTGATCTTGTCAGATCTTGGAAGCTAAGCAGGACCGACCCTGGCCAAGTACTTGGAAGGGAGGACTCCAAGGAATACCAGGGCTGGGATGCAGAGGCAGGCAATAGTACACCACCTCTCTGAAATGTCCAAGCCCCACTAAGGGTCACCAAAAGTCAACCATGACTTCCAGACATACACACACACTCCACACCAAAAAAGGGACTGAATGGAATGTAAAACAAATATTATTCATTGCTTTGAATCTATGCTAATGCATAGATGACATTTCTATCAAAATCCTCAAGCATGATCTGTCTGTCCTCAATCTTTTCCTCATTGTACCAGGTATTGCAGCCTTTGGCTCTGGCCACCCAGCAAATGGCCACCCCAGGGATAGCTAACTGCACTTGTATACTACTGGGGAATCAGTGATTTACCGTCTGACCATTTCCCTTCCCCAGTGCACTTCTTTGAACAGTAACAGTCTCCGTCATAAAGCAGAACTACCACCAACATTCAAAACAATAAAAGTAAAATGTCCACACTCTTGGCATAGCAACAGATCGAACAAGAATTACAAAATAAAGTTCCTATCATGCAATTCTTCTGTTCCTCACTCTGTACATGGCCTAACTAGTCTTGTCCTAAGGCAGGTTCATTAAATTTAGAAGTCATAGCATTCCAAAAAATTCCCATTACCTTGATGAGTTTGTCTTCTCCACACGGCAATGGTGGCCTTCAGCTGGAGCTCAGGTGTGATACCTCCTTCCCTCACATGGAATCAGTCAAAAAGACAGCCCTCCCTCCATGCCAAGGGATTTTATTATTTCTGCTTGCCCACCCCAGAGGGTCAAAGAATCCTTTCCTGAAATCTCCAGGAAGACATGTTCTAGCCTCTCTTCTCCCCCAGGTCAGTGTCCCTTCTAGGCATCAGTTTCCAGCTGGAGATATGATCTGACCATTTCATTGTCTTTGGCCAGGAAGGCCATCAGCAGTTCTAAAGCCTAGATGAGTGAGGCTTGACAGCAACTTATCCCCCCCCTTCAGCTTGTCCTCTACTAGTGGAGAGGAACATTTTGTACAGTCCAAACCTCCAAACTGAAATTCACTTCTTCACAAAGACCAACAACATTTTGTGCCAGAAAAAGCTTTTGTGGATGATATCCACTTCTTCAGAAGTAGCAAGTTGGACCCAACCAGCTTTTCCATTGGTCAGAAAGTGATGAGGGACCTCTGACCACCCAAATATGTTATGTTGGCAAATTGTGGACCTAACTGGATAAAAGTCATGTAGGGGAATTGTGTGAGATTGAGGTAAAATGTTGCCAGGATCCCACACAATTAGTGGTACCTTGCTAAGCAGACATTAAACTCTGTTTAAAGTTAAGGCTAAAAGTACATGTTGATCAGAGTTTGCCCACGCCTTGAGCTAGCATGAGGCAGAGTTTGCCCATGGCTTGAGCTAGCATGAGGCAACCAAGGTGCCTGTTGAAACTTTTCCTGGAGCTCAAGTGGTTTTAGAAAGTGGGCAGGGCCAGATGGGGCTTCTGCCCAGCAAAGCTTCTGATTGGCTGTGCAGATTTTTAAAAACATGTATTTAGCAGCAGTTGCAATCACAGCACAAAGATCTCCACTGTGTGACTGAAGCTAAGTTGCAGCAACCATTCTGTGGCAGCATTCTGTCAGAATTCCATAGGTGCCCACATTCTCGAAAAGGTCTGGAGACCCTGGGGTTATGGTGTCAGACCAGGATCTGGCAGATGTGAATTTAAATCCCCACTCTACCATGGAAGCTCACTGGGCGATCTTGATCCACCAATTCTCCCTCAGCCTTATTTCATAGGGCTGTTATATGAGGATAAAATGAAGGAAGGGAAAATCATGTAAGCAGTTTTGGAATCCCACTGGGGAGAAAAGCAAAGCACAAGTAAATAAGTAAAAATTACTTCTCTAGTCCCAACATACATTCCTCCTTGTTTGGCTTTAAGCTCTAACAGCCTACATCTGAATGAAAATGGGGTCTGCTTTATCCTTCCTCAGCTCAAAACTGTCCTTTCTAACACATTTTTTACTGGTACTAAAGACAGATGTTGACTCCCTGCTCCTTCCCCATATCTTGCCATCCCCTTATCTCCCCCATATATATGAGCAATTGCTGGTTTGCTTCCCTCTCTCTGAGCAGCAAATGGTTTCAGAACATAATACTACCTGGACTGGTTTCTTTTGGCAATTTATGGTGTTTTATGTTTCTTTTATTTCTAGATTTAGAAGTTCAGCGCAGGAGAACAGGGGAGAAAATCTGCTACCCCCTTTCAGATCTCCAAAGACACTCTCTGATTTCCAAAGTGCTTCAATCAACTCCCAGAAGTCTTTCTTTTGCTTCTCCCCCCGAAAACCCCCTCAACGTTTCTGCACGCAGACACCTCCCCTCTATAGAAAGATGTCATCTTCTCCAAACTATTACGTATATTTAATACAGCTCTCAGGAAGACCATCTCTTAGCAACCGAGAAAGCACCTCCTGACCATTGTCAGCCATTAGTCTAATGGAAGAATAGTTAGTTAGCAGCTCTGTCACACAAGAGAAGAAGAAGCCAAAACCAATGGGTACAAGACAGGTTTACCAGAAGATTGTCTTTCAAACTTTCCCAATGCATTGCAAATGGAGAAGTGTGCTCTCTCAGCAAAAACAACAGAACACTGATCACGAAAGCAATGGGTTGCATTCCCCGTACTGCAAGTGGAGCTCTGCTGGTGGAACAGACAGTCCTGTAGCTAGAAACTTTTTGCTTGGGGGGGTCAGTGCTTTGCTTCAGGGGCCTCTCCCCCCAAGAAGCCCCAGTGTCCTTTCCTGTGGCACAGCACCAAGGCAGCCTAATCTCCACCCTTGGCTCCCTCCCAGGGCTGGGAAAGGAGAGGTGTGGTGGCCAGGCTAGCCACAGAGGTGCCATGTGCAGGCTGAATGGCATGCTGGAGTGCAGCTGGGCGCACCTGCCTGCCTCCTTGCCTGGCCTGGCTTACCTGCTGGCAGGTGGCATGGTGAGCATCTAATGGCAGTCTGAGATGGAGGCTTCTTCCCCACCATTCATGCTGCTGCCTGCCAGGTCCAGGTCCAGGTCCAGGTCCAGGTCCAGGGCCAGGGCCAGGCTGCTCTCTCAGCCCAGCCTGGCTGCTACTGCTTGTGCTGCTGCCTTGGACATCACTGCCCTCGTCCTCCCTGCTGACAGGAAATCAGGGTGAGGGGGCCCAGGGGTAGGAGGGGGAGCTGAGGCACAGGGAGGGAGCCCCATAAAAACTGCTAGGAGCCCCCACAGTAGCTATGGGCCTGGGAACAGAACTTTCCTGCCTCCCCCTTCCTGCTGCAGCCCACAGATGACCTGAAATGCTGGATTCACGGAACCCTCCCTTCAGGAACAGCACAGGGCACTATGTGGCATTCTGCAATGGTGGTGGTGGGGAATGCCTCTCCCTCCTCTGTCAAGCATTGGCTAGAATCTAATATTATGGCGGAATCAGAGTAAGTGGATTTACAAATTGTATAATTGAAGAAGTTCCATTTGGATATACTGAAACACACAAAAATTTGCTCTTGCCACATTTGGGCAGCCAAACATGGATATGTTGTGGGCTAAAGTTAGAACAACAGTCTAAAGTTGTGTGGTGCCATTCGCAATGCTTGGGCAAAACCTACCCAGTGTTCTAGATAGGACACACATCTCTGTGCATCATCAGAGGTAGAGCCGGTGTCCACATACCTTGAGATGTGGCAGCTGCCAGGGCCCAGAGCTTTTAGGAGGGCCCACTGGTGCTGACACCCCATCTTACTTATTTCCTAGCACTCTACCAGCCATGATACTAGCTGCATGTACTTTCCAGTGCCACCAGGGAAAGGGCTGCAGTTGGAACAGGCTGCTGAGAGCATGAGTGATGGGAGGTCTTGCAAGCAGGCAGGGGAAGAACACACAGGCAGGTGAGAGATATGAGGATGGGTGGGAGGGAATGAGGGTGTAAACAGGTGGTGGGCAGGGGATGGGAGGGGGCCCCTGGGAACTCTATGCCTGGGATCTCCCAAAATTTGGAACCAGCCCTGCTCAGAGGCAATCTTTCTGCTTAAAGGCACACCACCAGCTTTTGCTGCTGAGACAGAAGCTCCTTGAAGGAGGTATTTACTTCCCTACAATCCTCCTTGTGATTTCTGCATTCTTGCAAGAATGTCCTAAGCTTGCCATTTCAAGGACAACCTGTGGTACTCGATCAAAAGTAGCTCAAGATTATGGGTAAAGATTCCCATTTACTTAGAAGGAGTGCCTATCCATGAGCAGATGTACTAGAAACAGCCGTGCAGGTAATTTATGTGTTGTGCTTCAGTATTTGCAATACACACATCCAAACAAGGATACTGAGATGCAAAAGAATGTCCCAGAAATAAAAACAAAATTGACCATTGGCACCAAATGGCTTAATTTTTTTGTTTGTCTTTTTCCTTTTCACATTTTAGTCCAGAAGAATATATGTTTCCAGATGTTGCTAGAATCAAAATGTCACTACCCAGCTTCCACTGCAGCATAGTGCAGAGTATACAGGCAAAGTATACCGAGTATACAAACAATGTTTGTGAATGGAGAAAACTACCTTCCACTCTACGAGGGGTTCAAGGGATCAGAAAAATCACACAAGGACTGAAATAGCACAGACTGGCACACAGGCAACAGGCAGTATTAGCAAATAATGGATTAGAGGAGGAGGAGGACAGACCAGAAGGATGCCGAGTTGTTTTGTCTCCACATGAGGCAAAACAAGGTGACTTCATGCAGCAGTTACATAAAGGATAAAGCTGGAGTCAGTTGCTTCAGCACTTCCATTACTGTGCCACAAAATGCTTAAGTCACACACCGAGAGCCAGTGTGGTGTAGTGGTTAAGAGCAGCGGATCTGAAGAACCAGGTTTGATTCCCCACTCTAATACACGAAGCTTGCTGGGTGACCTTGGGCCAGTCACAGTTCTCTCAGAACTCTCTCAGCCCCACCTACCTCCCAAGGTACCTGTTATAGGGAGAGGAAAGGAAGGTGATTGTAAGCTGCTTTGAGAATCCTTATGGTAGAGAAAAGTGAGGTATAAAAACTAACTCTTCTTCACATCTCAGCCTAATAAACCTCATCATAAGTCACATGAGACATACCAGATAGTAAGTCCAGATGTACTGTGTGACAAGCCATGACACAGACACCAGAGTGACTAGTAACAAACCTCTATGTCCTTCTAACTGCACCCAGCTATGGATGAAAGCCGCACACACTTGCGTTAAACCAGCACTGGCCAACTTCTCTTTCTCCAGATGGCAGTCCAGGGGCTGGAAGCATTCTTGGCCACACGAGTGATCTTTGTAGTCAAGCTCCCTAAAAGCAGTGATGCCACTTAACAATGAAAGCACTGAGTTCAAAATTCAGAGAGAAAGAGCATTAGAAGGCCAATTCCATCTTATACAGTCCTTTAAACTATTTCCTTTTCCTTACAGGTAAACTGTGGACAAAAGCTTCACCACAAATTAATTAAAATCTGGTAGGACTGCCAGGAATAAAAAAAGATTGAGGGTCAAATATGACAGTGAACAACAGCTGTCCTTCCCTGCTCTAAATCAATCACCCAGCATAATTACTGCCCTTTCCTGGATACCCTGTATCATTAGGGTCAGCGTGCTAATCAATTAACTGACCAAATATTCTATTTCTCTCTCATTTTTATTCCAGCGTGGTGTACAGCAGTTAAAGAGTGCTGGACTAGGACATGGGAGACCAAGGTTCAAAACCCCACTATGCCACTGGAGCTTGTTGGGTGACTTTGGACCAGCCACACACTCTTATACTCGCCTATCTTAAAGGACTGATGTTGTGAGGAGAAAGTGGAGGAGAGGAGCAAGATGTAAGCTGTTTTGACCCCCAACTGGGGAGAAAGTAGGGGTATAAATGAAACTCAAGGAGGCATAAATGATTCTACCATCCCTGATTTTATATTCACAACACCTCTACAGATGTAGGAGGTTCTCTCTGTGTGCTCTATGCCACTCAGTGAATGAGGATTTGATTCCAGATTTCCCCAGCTCTATTCTAATCACTGTACCACTCTTGCTCTAAACATTGTCACTCAAATGCCTATTATTTGACAATCCAACATTGTCAAATATTCCATGAAACGAAGAATGTTACTGTGTAGGTAGCACCATAGCTTAGTAAGAGCAGAAGCAAGGTCTGATTGCCCCCAAACTGTCAGGAGAAGACCTAGCAGTACAGCACAGCTTCTCCAACATAATGACATCTCCAGACAAGAAAAGTCCCCATGATCAAAAAGGTGGGATAGAAAGTACATAAAGGTTTGCCGCAACTGGCTTTAATTTCTTTTTCAGATTTTGAAATGTGGACTGAACCAGATTATTCCAGGATGTACCCCAAATGAAAGAACTGTTTGGTGAATTATTTCCATTAAGAGAGGAAGGAGAGTGAAAGGGGATCGGAAATGAGTCGGGAGACCTTACCTAATACAGTAATTTGCATTCCATTTTTTTTTTTACAAAAACTTAATTTCTTTGTTTTCAACAACCACTGTACTAGTATAAAAATTAGTTAAGTATCAAACCTATTAGTTAAGTATCAAACCTAGCATAAAATTAGTTAAGTATCAAACCTATTGATTCTCCAGATGGTTATTAAAAGCAGTTTGTTGTTCTAATAAAGGTAATGCTCAAATTAAAAAAACAACACCTTGATGGAACCTCTTTTGACCACTCAAGTTGACCAACACTTCCCATTCTGAATATATGGTCAAAAAGGTGGTTAACACTGTTGGTCTAATTTTAGGGGTAGATAGGATTGCTACGTTTGAAATCCCATTTGGGGATTAAAGAGGATTCTGGTTACGCTGCTTAATTGTCTCTTATAAATAGACAAACCAATTCTCGTTTAAGCAAAAGACAGCAAGCTGAGCTTTTAAGAACATTACATCACATTGTGCGGCCAAGGTCCAATAAAGCGATAAAAAAGATGATATCCCAGAATCTTTTTTCTTCAGTATGGAAAAGATTATTAGGTGAACATGTTAAACCTTGACCTTTCTCTCTTAACAGACTATTTAAATAAATACGAAAGTGACAGTGAAGTAAAAGCTGCTCATCTTGCCCACCAAAGTCTCCTGTGGGTTAGGAAGAACACTGTCAGCTTTAAGTCCGTAGACTCTAATCTGGGAGAACCAGGTTTGATTCCCTACTCCTCCACTTGCAGCTCCTGGATGACCTTGGGCAAGCCATAGTTCTGTCAGAATTGTCCTTGAAATGGCAGTTCTTGAAAGAGCTCTGTTAGCCCCACCTACCTCACAAGGTGTCTGTTGTGGGGAGGGGAAGGGAAAGGAGTTTGTAAATCGCTCTGAGACTCCAAGTGAAGTGTGGGGTATAAATCCAATCTCTTCTTCCTCCTCTCCAAGATTATGCACCTCCGGGGGGAAGGGGCCACTCTGCAGTGCTCCTTATATTAGCCACACGTCTATTTACTTCCGGCACCCAAGAGAGGCAATGACCAGGGGATTCACTTCCAGGTCAGGTCACCTGCTGCCATCCCCACCCTTTCCCAGAAGGATTTGCTATTGCAGTGCATTTGCATATGTCCCATAATAAAGCAGGCTGGACTGATTTTAATTACCAAGCTGTGTGAGTGAGGAGGACAGTCCCATTTTAAAATCACACTCTAAATCAAAGTTTCTTATTTTAACCCATATATTTCCAGCACAACCATGCTTCCCAGTTGATGGCTATAAGTGTTTTACTGCACTGTCTGGAACACATTTTATTTTAAAAAATAGCTGAAATTTAAGAATGCTTAATCTCGCAATGGATCTGGTTGTACTCACAGCTGTAATTGGAACGAAGCTGAGTGTCACCTTCGATCCTCCCAGAAGTTCCTCTTATCTGTCTCAGGCTATTAAATATGTAGCTCAGCTACAGCCTGTTTTTGCAGCACCATCAGCCTTGCAGAAGAGCCTCGTAGAAGATGTCAGAAAGGCACCTACCCTGACAATTTTTAAGAAGCCACATAATACAGAACTCTTTATGAGGGAATTCAATGGATTCTGATTGTATTCTGGTGACTATTCTTTAGGTTACTGGTGATGGAAAGTGCACCATGTCACAGGTGACTTATAGCGACCGCTAAGGGTTTTCAAGGCAAGAGACACTCAGAAGTGGTTTGCCATTGCCTGCCTCTGCGTAGTGATGCTGGAGTTCCTTGGTGGTCCCATCCAAGCATTAACTAGGGCTAACCTTGCTTATGTACTGAGCTCAGGGCTGCCAAATCTGAGCTGAGAAATTCCTGGAGATTGGGGATGGAGCCCGGGGGCAGAGTTTGGGAAGGGGAGGGAACTTAGCAGAGTATAATGCCAGAGAGCAGGGGTGTCGAACATAAGGCTTGGGGGCCAGAACTGGCCCGTTCAGGGCTCTTATGTGGCCCGCAATCAACTGGGGAAAAGAAGGGAACAGAAGGCTGCTTGGGGGGTGGAGCCATTCCAATTGTGGCTTCAGCATGGCGGAACAACCTCATCAGCAGCAGTCAAACAGAACCCCTTCACTTCATGGACAGCTTCACTGGTAAATTGGGAGCCACCGCAGCCACATTCATGCCTCTCCATTTGACCTGTAGCTCCAGGGATGCTGTCCTGGATGGCTGCTGGGATCAGTGTTCACATGTGGGCATGGGTGTGTGCAGACAATCCTCTGTTGGGCCTGTTGGCAAACATCTCCACCGTCATATCCATGCCCCCCCCCATGCAGCAGCTGCCCTTTGGTCCATGAGGGGGCATTCTTTGGCAGTTACTTCCACACATTGGAGGCCTAGTCCTGCCACCAAGCACGCGTCTCAGCAGTCAGGCCTCCCTCTCCCATGGACCACACAGCACATGGCTTGGCCCCACAAAGTGACATTTATGTCAGATCTGGCCCTCATAACAAATGAGTTCGACACCTCTGCCATAGAGCCCACCTGCCAAAGCAGCCATTTTCTTCAGGGGAACTAATCCCTGTAGTCTGGAGATTAGTTGTAATTCTGGGAGAAATCCAGACCCCATGTAGAGTTTGGCAACCTTAACTGAGCCTCTCCCACATCTGCTATTGGTATTTAAATTACACTGTGGGGGCAAAGGGAGGTAGTCTGGTTACAGATCCCCATCTTCACATGTATCTTGGCCCTTGGGTTCTCCTTGCTGATAAAAAGGTCATGCATTTTGTTTTAAGATATTGTACAGTTAGGCTGTATCGAATCTTTTAATATCTTTATATTTAAGCAATATAAATTTTAGCTCAATTAAAAAAAACACCAAATGTTTGTTTTTCTCTTCTGTACTCTCTTCTTCCATGCTACTGTTTTTAAAGAGACACTGAGCATAACTGAAAAGTTATCTGATTTTTTAAAAAAGAAGCTGAAAGCAATAAACCCTATATAAATTAAAACAGCTTGGCCTTTTTAATTAAATAAGTGATTTTTGTCCACCTTGAAGTAAAGTACTCTCAGGCATGTTTTAAAGTATTGTAGAAAGTACCCATTGTAGGGGTGCTGAACCACATAAGAACATAAGAACATAAGAGAAGCCAATGTTGAATCAGGCCAATGGCCCATCTAGTCCAACACTCTGTCACACAGCGGCCAAAAATACCAGGTGCTATCAGGAGGTCCAGCAGTGGGGCCAGGACACTAGAAGCCCTCCCACTGCTCCAGCACCAAGAATAGAGTGCATCACCTGCCCCAGACTGAGAGTTCCCATCTATACCCTGTGGCTAATAGCCACTGATGGACTTCTGCTCCATATGTTTATCTAATTCCCTCTTGAAACTGTCCATGCTTGTAGCTGCCACCACCTCCTGTGGCAGTGAATTCCATATGTTAATTACTCTTTGGGTGAAGAAGTACTTCCTTTTATCTGTTCTAACCCGACTGCTCAGCAATTTCATGGAGTGCCCACGAGTTATTGTATTGTGAGAAAGGGAGAAAAGTACTTCTTTCTCAACCTGCTCAATCCCATTCATAATCTTATAAACCTCGATCATGTCACCCCTCAGCCGTTGTTTCTCCAAGCTAAAGAGCCCCAAGTGTTTTAACCTTTCTTCATAGGGAAGGTGTTCCAACCCTTTTATCATTCTAGTTGCCCTTCTCTGCACTTTTTCCACTGCTATAATATCCTTTTTGAGATGTGGTGACCAGAACTGTACCACCATTGGGATTATTAAAACAAACAATGAAAGCCTACATGTAACAGAGATTCATTCAAACAACTTCAAATGACTGGAAAACCTTTATCTACTGGAAGGCCCATAATTCAATCTAACATCACTGTTAAAATGCTAATAATGTGGAGGCCTTCCTGACCTCCACCACACAGGAGCCATCACTACAAATGCTCTGGAATCGACAGATGCAGATTTAATCTGCCAGCATGACATCACTCTACCAGGGCAATCCTAAATGGAGTTACACCCAAATGCACTGAAGGCAAGGGGCTTAGAAGGGTATAACTGTGCTTAGAACTGCACTGCCAGCATCCCATGGCATAAAGTGAAACAGTCGCTAAGGAGAATATAACCCTATGTGCATACTGGAAGAGGTGGCCCTGGTTGTAGTGCACACAGATTTACAGCATCACCCTAAACAGAGTTCCATCCTTCAAGATCCTCTGACATGAGTGGGGAGTGTAGCATTTGGTGAAGAATGGGGTAAGACTGTAGCAACTGGGTTTTTTTCTGCCTCAACAGCACTGGCTATCAGAATAAGAGGGCAAATAGTGCACCTGGCATATCCCCTCTGCAGTGCTGCCTGCCAGGGTGTACAAGCAAAATGTGTGCCCTGATTCCTAGTAAACATGCCACCAGACTGAACAAAATAGTATGCAAATCTGAATGCCTGCTTACAAAAATCAAACCAATCCTCCTGTCAGAATGTGATTGATGTAAACACCACTTTAGTGGTATTATCTCTGTAATTCTGCCGACTTTCCTCTCCATCTGAGTTCCCTGAATGCTTAAGGCAGACATGAGAATAGTAACCAGATCCTCAGATGTTTATTACTGTCCATTAATTTTTCAGTGTGGATCAGTTGTAACAATGACAAGAAAGAGTGGCCACTTTGGTTTAGGTTTTGATCCATTAATATCTGACTGCACATCCCTTGAGGAAATCCCACAACTGCTAGTAGGGCTGCAGCCCAACAGATGTGTCTCCAGACATCTCTCTCAAAAATTTCTTGGCAGCTTGGCACCTTGTTTATAGAACTCTCCCCTACTGTTAGTTGGAGTCTACCTTAGTTGGAGTCTGCCTTAATGGCTTTTAAGTGCCAAGTGAACATAGCTATTCATCTAGGCATTTCATTCTGCATAAATTATACTGTTGTCTAACAGATTCTTGAGGCTGCGGCGGCTCAGAGGTTATGATGCTGAGCTGCAGACTGGAAGGTCTGTAGTTCAGCAGTTCAAGACCCTAGTGACGCGTGATGGCGTGAGCTCCCATCTCTGACCCCAGCTCCTGGCAATCTAGTAGTTTGAAAGCAAGAAATTGCAAGTATTTTTATTATTTATTTATTTATTTTATTTCTATCCAGCCCTCCCTGCGAACGGGCTCAGGGCAGCTCACATTTATCAGCACCATATGCCAAATCAGTATAAACATTAAAAACAATTAAAATAGTCATACAATAAACAGTTAACACTTATCAATTAAAGTGCTCGCTATGATGGTCATTCCTTCAGTAACTTAAATTAAAGGCGGTGTGCAATCAGACATAATACTACGATCCCATTCCAGTGGTATTCCGGCCTCCCACGGTACTGTGGCTTGATCTCCATACAGGGCCAACCCATTACTATTGATGTGAATAATAATAGTAGTTGGTGGTAATGATGGGAGGCTCCTAGTTGAAAGCCTGGTGGAAGAGCTCTGTCTTGCAGGCCCCGCAGGGCCCTGATCTCCTCCGGAAGCTCATTCCACCAGAGAGAAGCCGCCACTGAGAAGGCCCTGGTAACAGCGAGCTTGGCATCCATAGGGCCTGGGATAGTTAGTCTATGTTGTGACCCTGACTGTAGTGCTCTGTGGGGTATGTATGGGGAAAGGTAGACCCTCAGGTATGTTGGACCCAGGCCATATAGGACTTTAAAGGTAAGTACCAGCACCTTGAGGCGAATTCGGTATGCTGTTGGCAGTCAGTGCAATGCCTTCAGCAACGGCCGGATGTGCTCCCATCTAGGGAGACCCACCAGGAGCCTGGCTGCGGCATTCTGCACTAGCTGCAGCTTTCGGATTTGCAACAAGGGTAGAGAGCGTTACTGTAGTCTAATCTTGAAGTGACCATTGCGTGGATCACTGTAGCCAGGTCCTCGCAGTCGAGGAAGGGAACCAACTGCTGAATCAGCCAAAGATGGTAAAAGGCTGACTTAGCAGTGGTTGTCACCTGGGCCTCCATTGTTAAGGAGGGATCCAGGAGCACTCCCAAATTCCTAACCTCCAGCACTGTCACCAATGGTGCCCCATCGAAGGTCGGGAGTGGGAGACCCATCCTCAAACCACCCCGACTCAGGCACAGGACCTCCGTCTTCGCCAGATTTAGTTTCAACTGGCTCAGTCTAAGCCAACCAGCCGTGGCTTGCAATGCCAGTCCAGATCTTCTGGACTGGAGTCCGACTGGCCACAACATCAGATAGAGCTGAGTGTCTTCAGTGTACTGGTGACACCCTAGCCCATGCCTCTGGGCAATCTGGGCAAGGGGGTGCATGCAGATATTAAACAGCATTGGGGAAAGCACAGCCCCTGAGGCACACTGCACTCAAATGGGTGCCTCCTGGACTCCTGTTCCCCAAGCACCACCCTTTGTCCTCAACCCTGGAGAAAAGAAGCAAGCCATTGCAAGGCAAGCCCCTGTATCCCCATGTTGGCAAGGTGGTAGGTCAGTAACTGATGGTCTACTGTGTCAAACGCAGCCGACAGAACTAACAGCAATAGTACCGCCAAACCACCCCGATCCAGATGTCTCTGGAGGTCATCAGTAAGTGCAACCAGTGCTGTCTCCGTCCCATGTCCCAGGCGGAAGCCAGACTGGAAGGGATCTAGGATGGAAGCGTCATCCAGAAAGCCCTGTAACTGTATCGCCACCGCCCTCTCAATTAATTTGCCCTAATAGGGAAAATTGGAAACCGGCCGGCAGTTGGCCAAATCAACCAGATCCAAGGTTGGTTTTTTCAGGAGAGGGCAAACCATTGCTTTCTTGAGTGCCCCCAGGAACCGCCCCTCAAAGAGGGACTCAAAGAGGGCACCTCGAAACCCCTCATGGCCAGCTTTAATAAGCTAGGAAGGGCACAGATCAAGGCTGCATGTGATTGGGCGTACAGTCGTGAGCAATCTGTTGACTTCCTCCAGGCTGAGTGGGCTGAAACAATCCAAACCCAGAATTGAAGACATGCAAGGTACCACTTTGGTGGGAAGGTAACAGCGTTTGGTGCGCCTCAGCGTTCAGTCGTGCTGGCCACATGACCATGGAAACGTCTTTGGACAGTGCTGGTTCTTTGGCTTGAAAACGGAAATTTCTGATGTTCCGATGCTACTGTCCAATTGATCGTTTACAGTCAAAACAATCTGGAAAAGATCAGGATATACCAGCAGAGAGGAAAATAAGTCTGCCTGTATGGCCACTACCTGCTTGAGCACCTTGCCCAAGAATAGAATGTTAGCCGCCAGGCAGTAGTTATTCAAGTCAGTGTGGAGTATAGGGATAACTTCTTCTGGAAGGGTCACACTACTGCCTCTTTCAAGGCTGTCAAAACTACAGCTTCCTGCAAAGAGGCAGTTATTACCTTGTGGATTCAGTCAACCAACCCAGCCCAGAACCAACAGCCATGAAGGGCAAAGGTCAAGTCTAGACATGGTGGGACACACACTTCTGAGCAGCTTGTCCACTTCATCAGACCTCACCAACCAAAAGTCATCCACACAGCTAGGACCAAACGGTACATCGGTGGCATCCGGAGACCAAACTGCGCCAGATGTGGAATCTAAGTCATGGCAGTTGCAATTCACAAAATTCATTATAAAAATGTCACAGCAGGCCTGAATGTTTTCTGGGTCTAGATTTCCAGGCACCTGGGATAAAATCTCCTTCACAGTCCAGAAAAACTTGCTAGATGGCATTGCACAAATACAATGGTGGAACAGTTCATCTTGCTGCCATCATCACCAGAGAGGAGGCACAATAATGTGGTCTCACCTGTGTTTGGTCATATTTACATTGAGTTTTCTTCCACTTACACTCCATCTACCTTCCTAACCACTTCATTGGTCCAAGCGCTTCAGTAAACCAAGGAGCTTTCAGGACTCTGCAGGAAATTTCCCAACTGTGCCCCGAGGAAACCCAGAGGTAACATCAAACCAGGCAGCCAACCCAACTGGTATGCCTATCCAGAGCTCCAAAGGACTGAGATCTTACAATCAGGATAAAAAAAAAGAACTCCAGATTTTGAAACACGCCTGCCCTGAAGTCTGTGAGCTGTCCGGGGATTTCAGTGCTGATGACATTTCCAAGGCACCGAAGGACATCAAGAGTGGAAAGGCACCAGGCTTTGACTGCATCCATAATGAGTTCCTGATCAACTGCAGCACGTTCACTAAGAAGTGGCTCACAAAGTTTCTCACTGACAACATGAAAACAGGAAGACTCCCAGGGGAACTCAAGAAAACAAAGTTAGTTGCTATTTTGAAATCTGGAAAACCAAACATCTGGTGGAAAGTTACAGACCTATTTCCCTTCTGAGCTCCTGTTATAGACTCCTTGAGAGGCTAATTCTGAACAGAATCAGTGACAGAACAACATGTCCCTATAGAGGAAGCAGGATTTAGACCCTGTCATTGTTGTGAAGACCAGGTTCTCAGCTTAACAACTTTCACTGAGGCAGGGTATCAGAAGTGACTTAAGACATCAGCAGTTTTCGTCAATCTGACTGCCGCTTATGACACAGTCTGGAAAGATAGTCAGCTGTACAAGTTTTTACAAGTTTTCCCCTACAGAACATTATTTCGACTCCTAAATAACATGCTGAGCAATAGAACTTTCCAAGTAATTATGGGTCAGTCAATCAGCAAGCAGAAGAAACTGAATAATGGCCTACCTCAGGGCTCGGTCCTCACTTCAGTTCTTTTCAATCTATACATCTTTGATGTTCCTGAGATGATATCCAGGAAGTTTGCTTAAGCCGATGAAATGGTGATTGCAGTAAGGCACAATCAATTGAAAAGACTAAGGAAATACTGACTAGGAATCTTGAAATTTTGACTAACTACTAGTGTAAATGGTGACTTATCCCAAGTCCAGGAAAAACAGAATGCTCCTGTTTCTATCTCAATAACAATACTGCCAACCGTGAACTGAATGTCTACCTTAATGGCACAGCCATACACCTAAGTACCTTGGCATTACCCTGGACAGGACCTTGAGCTATAAACACCATCTTACCAAATGTAGCAGCAAAAATAAGTACGTGAAATGACAGTCTCCAAAAATTATGTGGTACAACTTGGGGTGCATCTACTACAACACTTGGATGCTCAGCTTTGAGGTTGCTGTATAGTACTGCAGAATATAGTACTTCAGTGTGGCTCAACAGCCCCAGTGTCCACAAACTTAAAAAAACCACCTATTTATTTATGATTTTGCATAACACAGATTTTATAATAGAAGAAGAAAAGAAGAGGAGATTGGATTTATACCTGTCCTTCACTCTTTGAAGGAGTCTCAGAGTGGCTTACAATCTCCTTCCCCTCCCCACAACAAACACCCAGTGAGGTAGGTGAGGCTGAGAGAGCTCTTCCAAGAACTGCTCATGAGAAAACAGCTCTGAAAGAACTCGTAACTAATCAAAGGTCACACCAGCAGCTGCATGTGGAGGAGTGGGGAATCAAACCCGGCTCTCCCAAATTAGAGTCTGCACTCCTAACCACTACACCAAACTGGCTCACATAATATGTAACCAAAAAGATTTAACAGTTATTAAACTAAAAATACTGTTTTGTATCTGTTTCACAGAATTATAGAGTTGGTAGGACCTCCAGGGTCATCAAGTCCAGCACCCCGCACAACGCAGGAAATTTACAAATACTCCCTTCCCACACCCCGAGTGACCCCTGCTCCAAGCGCAGAAGACGACAAAAACCTCCAGGATCTCCAGCCAAACTGGCCTGGAGAAAAATTGCTTCCTGACCCTAAAGTGGTGATCAGCATTTCCCTGGGTTTGTAAGAAAGGGTTGCAAGAACTAAGCACTGATGCAACCCTTCCTGTCCTCCTTCTCATGATCTGCCTAAGTTCACAAAACCAGCATTGTTGCCAGATGGCCATCTAGTTTTATGGCTATATTTTCTTTTTTAAAGCTTTGTATGGTTTTAAGAATGTTGTAACCCCCCTGAGCCTGCTGTGCAAGGGAGAGAGGGCGGGTGAGCTAGAAGCCCAATGAAATAAATAAATAAATAAATAAATGCACGGTTGCATTCAAAAATAGTGATGAAGTTATATAAAAAAGCAAAACATTTTTATTATTAGATTTATACGTTTTTCATAGTATCTTAACACTGATTAATAGATGTGCCATCTGGGGATAATGTAACATATGTCAAAATGTTGCTATAAAGCTGTAATTTGTTGGAATAGACAATAGATGCAATCATTTTTGTCAACAAATTAATTCAAAAAGGGTAGCCATTGAACCAAGAAGTTAGACTGATGATGCTGAGTGTCCATAGATGTTGTAGTGGTTAAGTGCACGGACTCTAATCTGGGAGAACCAGGTTTGATTCCCCACTCTGCCACTCGCAGCTGCTGGATGACCTTGGGCAAGTCATAGTTCTGTCAGAGGTATTCTTGAAAAGAGCAGTTTCTGTCAGAGCTCTCTCAGCCCCACCTACCTCACAGGATGTCTGTTGTGGGGAGGGGAAGAGAAAGGAATTTGTAAGCCACTCTGAGACTCCAAGTGAAGGGTGGGGTATAAATCCAATCTGTTCTCTTCTTCTGATCTGAGATTTTGTCCATTATAAAATATTCCCAGATTTTCCTGTACCAGTGAGCAGTTATAGGTGTATTTTTACTCTTCCAGTTAGAAGCTATAACAGCATGTCCACAAATGATGTCCAACTCAATACAACACTGAGAACCATCAGCGGATGCACTAAACCCACTCTGACCTATTGGCTATCCACGCTATACCACATCGCTCCCCCACATCTCTGAAGACAAGATGTTCTTCTTTGTGAACATAGAAAGATCACTGAAAACAAAGAGTTGCCCATCCACAAGACATGGCTGATGCCAGCCTATCCAGATTAAGATCCCAACACCCAGCAATAAGATGTGCACAAATCCTGCAATCACAAAACTTCAATCTAGGGAATGAATGGTTGCGAACATGGATGCAATCAGTTTCACCCAATATCCATAACCTGATAAACACCAATGAGAGGCCTGCAGGATTTGCCTTGCCTTGTAAAGTATGGAAGATGGCTAATAAAATACGAATAGGCTTTGGTAGTTGTGCAGACCTGTTGTTTAAATGGGGCAAAATATGAGGACCTAAATGCAATTGTGGTGCAGCCAGTCAAACTATTTTCCATCTGTCACAGGAATGTGAGTGTCGTACTTTCCAGGGTGATGTGACAGAGCTCTTTGAACACTCCCCAACTATGATCAAGTGGATTGAAAATTTAGATATTAGTATTTAGGGGAATTGTCCAATCCTGTTGTATCAACTTGGTTATGTATTTTATATTATTATAGGCTTCCTATGTATAACTCTGCCATACAATAAAATAAATAAACCAGGGCTGCAACAGGAGCACTGACCTGAAAACTGTTGACAGATATCAAGATGGAGTAGACCATCATAAATGGCCCTTAACTCATCAACAGCTTTAAAAAAAAAAAAAAGCTGTAGGAAAACTGCAGGTTTTAAATCTTGCAAAGTACATACACAACTTTAGACTGAGTATTGTGAAATCTGAAAAGTATGGAGCCATTTTCATAAAAGGAATAGGTACCTGGTAAAACAGACTTGTGCAGGAGAGAGCTTTCTATAGTAGCAACAGTGCTGAAATTTTAATAGTCTATGAAAGTTTTAGGCAGCTTGCTCACTCACCACCCATTTCCATACTGCATTACTGTATCATTCTACCGCCTTTATCTCATTCTTCTCTAATTGTGAAATCCAGTTCATTGGCTCCTGTAATTTGTGGTATTCAGGGTTGTCTGCACTGTGCTGTTTCTATTTTATCACTCTTTAGTTGTACAACCCAGGTTTTTTGCATTGTTCACTGGTCCTTTTTGCATTGTTCTTATAACTCTGTTATCTCCCTTGAATCTCAACAAGAAAGTGGACAATAAATGCAGTAAACAAACATACTCTGGGAGGACAAGCTGTTCCCCAATAGAATTTAGCCATAAAGCTCCATGATTTGGGGGGGGGGGGATACCTTCCCCCTCTCAACATCACCAGGTTATCAGTAGCAACAAACCCAGGACAGGATAAGCTCAGGCTGATGTCATTGACCGAGTGACAATGGTTAACAGCCCTCTTCATCCACAAATGACATTACTCCTTTCCTACAGACTTAAAGCAGCCCTGCAACACACACTGTGACATACCTTAATATGTTTGCACACACACAAAGGATTTTTTTTACAAATGACAGTGCAATAAAGGCAAGGCACAGGAATGATGGCCACAGGAAATATCTTGTTCAGCATTCTGCAACTAACCTGCATTAAGCACTCCAGATTTCTAACCTCTCTAAGAAGATCTGAGGGTTTTAATGCAGCTTATTTGAAACACAGTATCTCTCCCCCATCCCCCGCTGGTCTTTTTGCAAATGAGAAGCAAAAAAAGAAGCAATGGCTGTATCCCTTTGCTAGAGAAGGGCAGTGTTTTTTTTACACTTAGCAAGCAAGAACAAATCCCTGTAACCATCAACATTCCATACTTGGGTTCCCTGCTTCAATTTCCGCAGCCCAAAAGCACAAATGAAACATAAACTGCTAATCCATTCTGGAGGAAGTTGGATATATCTGCCGGTCACAGAATTCCAAGGGATGGCTCAATAGGACCTCAGCAGGTGGGCATTAGTAACTGTGTCACTTAGTGACACTGAGAGAACAGCCTGTGTAACTGACTTGATTAGGGAACAGAACTACTAGGCACATCCCCCAAAGAGACCGCCTGACATGTCTCTTTTGAGAGAGATTTGGGGATCATTTGTAGGACTTTGTGGCATAGCTCTGAAACCTCAAAGGACAACACAGCAAAGCTTTAATGTTCAACACTCATTCGTATTCAACAAAGACTGCTAAAGCTGTGGTGACCTTTTCTGTTTGTTTTGAATATGCTCCCGTCACATCAGATGGTTTCTCTGCTCATAGTACCAAGACACGGTTTGGGCTCAGCAGCAGCACAAAACAGAGATTAATTTTTATTGCTAAAACTTAAACCCACCCCACCTAGCTTGTGGTTTAGTTATACTATGCTGTCAAAGATACACTGAGAAGATGGTTCTCAGTAGCTATGAGGCTATCTGAGCAGTCACCCAACTTTCCCAATTAATTTTATTAAAAGAAACAGACAGCACGGCAGGTAGCATGGTGGTGCCAAGTCCACTAATCCCTAAAGTGATGACTGACTTGTTAATATTTATCTGACAGGCTCTTATCTGGCTCCAAAACGGTCTGTGGAGCTGGCATGTGTCACCTTTTGAAATTAAGGTCCTCTTCAAAATATAATCACAAGGGAAAGCTTACATCCTCTTTTATGATTCTTTAAAAAAACCCATTCAACATGAGCCAGAAAGGAAGTGGACCTGTATCTCAAGCCCCATTCCCTCTCGCCATTCAAACAAACAAGTAGATTAAGAGTAGTTTAACTGTAAGTGAACGCTGATGTACTGATTTATACAGACAAAGGTGAAGGGGGAGGAAATTAACTCACGCCCACTTTATACTACTTATTTCCATGCAACACTAAGTCAACTGTGATGTATTGCACTTAGTGACACTGAGAGAACAGCCTGAGTAATTGATTCACCCAGATCCAAATCCAGGGAGGAGCCATGGCTCAGTGGTAGAACATCTCATTAGCCATGCCAAAGGTCCCAGGTTCAATCCCAGGTATCTCCAGTTAAAGTCAAGGAACTAGCTGATGTGAAAGACCTCTCTGCCTGAGACCTTGGAGAGACACTGTCCATCTGAGTAGATAATGCTGACCTTGACAGACCAAGGGTTTGATTTCTATAAGGCAGCTTCATGTGCTCTTCCTCCGTATCCTTGGAAGGCAACACAAAGAAGACAGATCCCTATTGACAATAGTGAAGTGCTTCTTCAAGAACTTCAAATAAATGTTTAAGGTTAAATAAAAGTTGCAGGTTCAATCCTCAGCATCTCTACTACCTTGGAAAGACATAAGCCCAAGACCTCAGAGAGGCACTACAGGGCTAAGTGGGGAGAAGGCTGAAGGCAGCTTAACACGTTCCTAAAAATGACACCCACCATCAACAAAACATTTAAGAGGCCTCATCACAGAACTTGTAAATCAAATATAAAAAATGGTAATTCTAACAAATGTGGAAGTAAAGCAATAAATGCTTAAAATATATGGGGCTGGAGCCTGTGGGTCTCACACATGATACATCATTACCGATGTGTAAGTATTACCTATTATGAAATGCAACTGCACGAGAAGGTGTTACTCTGCTCAGTTATATGCTTTGCATCAGTCAAAACCCAGCTGACTGTGGTATGCTTACTGTGGCATTATTATTGGGCATTACATCATCATTTAACAAGCTTACATAACTATAGCATTCCCATACACAAGAAGATAATCAACCATGTGGCTACTTAGCATATACTACACTAAATTTCCAGCATACCATGGTAAAGTAATAAAAGCAGCTTAAATTTTACAGGAATTCCAAATAATTTCTTAATTTCCTGCCTTAACTTTTGCTACCAAATTAGGAAAGCTACTGTTGTTCATAAAACTACACCTTGTTTGCTACTCAACTGACTTTCTGTCCTATATGCAAATTCACAGTTGCTCATCAATTCCTTTAATCCTTATATTCTTATAAAGATTTAACGCTAACTAATATTTGGCAAGACCTCTGTCACTCAAGAAGACAGATGCAAAGTGACAGATCTTTCAGAAGATATTGTTTAAAAATAGAACACGTCAAGGAAATAGTTTTCTTCAAATGTGTATTCTAGCTTTAAGGAGGGATCGCAAAAGGATTCATACATCATAACCATACTCTAACCCATCTGTCTTGCAATCACCTCCTGTCTTAAATCTGATGAGGGAATACCATTTTTAAACAAGCCAGTCTTCCCACTGATTTCATAAAGTCTCACATTTAGACAACACTCCATCTAAATCTGATCCCAAGTCCTGCAAGGGCTCATATTTCAGGACATGGCTTCAGGGCACTGATATTATGATGCAGCAATCTAACAGAAGCTAAGCAGGTCTGGGTCAGGCCAGTGCTTGGACTGGACAGCCCAAAAATCCAGTGGGTCAGATTCAGCTTTTTGGCTGGTGAGAAAGGGAGCAGATGGTCTCCCACTGACAACCAAAAACACTATGTAGAGGATACTGGAACCTGCAAAAGATATGTGGGACAGGGGCTGTAACAAAAAGGGGAATTAGTTGAGACTGAGTGAAAAACCTGGCTGGATCCAACCATGGAAGACAGACAGGATATGAATATAACTGAACAAGTAAAATGTCAGCTCCTACATTACTCTACTTCCTACAGTGAAACTGCAACACATTTATATAAATAAGTACTCTGACTCATTACTATTATTAAGACTTCCTGGTATAGAAAATCCTAGTGCTTAATTTCTGAAGGGAAAGGAGCCAGGCCCCTGGCCTGCCTGGAAATCATGACTGGCAGCCCTTCCCTCCAATTACAGTTGATGTGGCAGCTAATTGTCTTCTGTGGGGAGTGAAATGGCGGGCATAACTAATGGCTGTTCCCATTCTTTTGAGTGTAGCACATGGCCTAGAGATGAGCCCCAACACTCAGAATAGGTTTAAGGGCTGAGCCCAGACACATACTTAAATCATTAATGATCCTAAGTGAGCAGGTTTGAACTTCAAGTCCCTTCCTGCCCTAGACATTCCAGAAATAAAGGCTTGGGACACTACTCAAAACAATTATATCCTATTGCAAGCTAATCCGACATTTCCGCACCATTTTAATAAAATTCAAAATGCTTCCTCACTCATATAATCTGTCTGGTAGCAACTCTCCAGGGTCTCAAGCAAAGATCTTTAATGTCACCTACTACCTAATCCTTTGAAATGGAGAGGCTGGGGATTGAACCGGGGACCTTCTGCTTGCAAGGCAGATCTTCTACCACTAACTCAAGGCGTCTCAAATAGTTTTCTGCTTCTGAACTGTATTTCACTTTACAAGCAGCTCAACTGATTAAGTGCTGCTTAATATGTTCTAGCTAGCTAAATTATAGCTGCATAAATGTACAAGGGGAAAATTAATGAGATAGGCAATAGATTGCATCTAAATTGGAATTATCCCTATCCTTCCCTAACTGATAAAGAGAGACTATTTTATCCACTTGTCTTAAAGCCCACCTCAAGGGAAAGTTAAAGTAGCTACACTCTTAGGCAATGAACACAACACTCCAGGGCAAATACGACACCTAAACATGTTTACATGATTAGCAGTTCCACAGATTTCAATGGAACTTACTCAAAAGTTACTGTTGAGATGAGTGCAGCCTCAGGAATATTTCACTTCTAAAATAACTTTCTGTCCTTTGGTGGCTGCATGACTGTTTTTAGCAGGATGGACTTTTATTATTTTAAAAATGGGTTGCTAAAACAATTATTGTTAAAGTAATCACAATGGGTCCTACACAGAGGCTAGAGCACATGAACACGTGCCTTATACCAAGTCAGACTGCTGGTCTATCAAGGTCAGTACTGCTTTCTCTGACTAGCAGAGGCTCTCCATCCCAGGGTCTGAACCTGAGACCCTGTGCATGAAAGACAGATGCTTTTTCACTGTGCCATGGCCCCAAAAGAAACTGTGGACAGAGGCAAATTTTTTCTGCCTTCCCCATCATGTCCAACAGCTGCCTACAACCCATGAAAAGGCACTGCCAAGGGTTTGAGGACCCATGAGAATGAAAAGACATACAACATGGGAAAGCAAGTGAAATTGTCCTTTCTGTCTCTTCCATCAATGGAAGTCTTCTATTAGTGGTGCTTCTGTTGGAATGGCAAGGGGGAGGAACAATTTTGCTTGTTTACCTCTCCTTGGTCCAGCCACTTACATTGCATGTGTGCATCCCCCAAACCTTTTCAAAGCTCACTAGTGACTGCTTGGGGAACAGGAGGCAGGCAAAATCCAGTTCTGCCAGCCCTTCATGCAGACATTTTGAAGGATTCCCTGAAGAACCCATTATGAATGAATGCCAGGGTTTTCCAAGTGAGAATAAGGACCAATTAACACTTAGCTTTGTGAATTCAGGTTAAAAAAAAAAGATCTGAAATTTAAACAAGATCCACCTGCAGTGCTACCCACTGTGAATGGTGCACATGCACATATACCAAAACATCCACAGAAGGAGCAACTGGGAAAGTATCAAGGCCTCATCTCACTGAAGGGAAATCTGGACACATAAAGCTGCTTTATATGGAATCAGACCACTGGTCCCTCAAGGTCATTATTGTCTACTTAGATTAGCAGTGGCTCTCCAGGGTCTCAGGCGGAGGTCTTTCAGATCATCTATTACCTCATCCTGCATGCCCAGCGGATGGTCTACCACTGAGCCATGGCCCCTCCCCAATCTGGATATTTACATGCATATGTGCCATTCCCAATTTTTAATGCTGCATGAGTACTTTACCTTTCAAACTTGAGTACAAAAGGTACCCAAGTTGAAAGAGCAGCATGTAGATCAGCTCTAAGCCTTACTGAACATAACCTTGAACAGAGTACAACTATGGAGGGAGATGAAACACATGTGCCTCTGTGTCTTTAGCCCACCCAAAATGGAATATTTATTTTTCTTCTGCCCAAGAAATTGAGAAGTCCTGATTAGGAAGCCACTGCACATTATCTGGTGCTGCTGGGCTTGTTATGCTTTCACATCATATCTGAAGTGGAATTTCTCATCTCCAGTCCACAGAAGACAAGAGGAGAAGGTCATTGTCTTAACAGGGACTTGAGGCAGGAAGTGTCACTGCTGCTTTCTACTAGCCTCGAATGAGAGTTCTACAGCAGCAGATTTCCTACCAGCTTGTTAAAAAGAGTGCATCATTGAGCAGCAGAGAGAAAACTGAATGAAAAATCAATGGCACAGAACAGCCTTTGCAAACACACAGGTCAATAGTATTGTTCTGCTGTGTTACCAATGATAAAGAAACCACAAACACCTAATGCTTCTAGCAATGAGGAAATACACTACACAAAGTCAAGAACGACATGCTTAATGCTGGCTATCAACCTTAATTCATTATCCTATACAACACATTCCTGCCCCCAAGCACCGCGAAAGATGGAAAGGAGTTGTTAAGGGGAAAAAATCTCGTAATGTGATCCCTAGGCCTGTTCTGCTTTTACACAATCCTATCCAGCACAATGGAAGAGATCCTAAGCAGGTCTGCTCAGAGGCAAGTCCCACTTTCATAAATGGGGCTTACTTACAAGAAAGGGCTCCTGCCGCATTAAGCATCTATTTAAATGCCAGCATGATTTCCTTCACACTTTAGATAAATTCTAGGACACATTCTGAGAATGTGGATGCAAGAAAAGAAAGGCTGCTGAATTGCTGGACAGCTCCTTTTGGCAGGGACTCCTGTCATCGGAACTTTCTGGGTGGACCCAGGATATGAGGGTCATGGAAAATGCAAGCAGATTAACACAGAGGGGAATTCCTAGGGTGCCTGTGCACAACAGTCACTAAATGCCTACAGCACATGCACCCAAACTATACCTTGCAAGCCTTGTGTTGCTTCTTGGTACTTCAAGACACTGAACGGGTGGGGGGAGGGGAGACAATGATGACACAATCATGTGATCTGAAGACACAATGGGGCTTTGACCATCCCTTCTATAACTGTAGATGGATAATGAAAAGGAAACTGCAGTGCCATCTTTGGGGCCTCAAATAGCGGAATGCAGGTCAAGAAGGGAAAGGGTGGGATGGAGAACACCACGGCTTGGGTGGCTTGAAGAACAAGGAGAATGGCTGGGAAAGAGAAAACAGCAGCCATGGGAGCTGTGCAGGGGTCTCAGATGCAGCGCAATTACCACAGAAGATCTGGCCACACCAAAAGGGAGAACAGCAAGACTCAATATGGTCGCCCTAAGGATGAATTGAAATAGCATTTTTTCAAGTGGAAGCTTATTATGGTACAAATGTAATATTTATTTATTGGATTTATATCCCACCCATTCCCAGATGCAGGCTCAGGGTGGGTATCATTATATTTCATTTACAATATAGTCAACAAATTCAGCCTATAATATAAGCAACAAATTTTAAACCATTAAAATTTGCTAAAATGGTGACAATTTTCCTGTTGGCTCCATCGGCTGAATATTTGGTAGTCATAACAGTTTTCCCTAGGACCACTTGGTAGAACCAGTTTGCAGGGGGCCATGTAACTGGACATCCATTGCCTCAACCAAAGGCCTTGTGGAACAGCTCCATCTTGCAGGCCCTGATCTCAAATGGGAGCTTGTTCCACCAGGTAGGGGCCAGGACTGAGAAGGCCCTGGCTCTGGTTGAGGCTAAATGGACGTCCTTTGGGCCAGAGATAACCAGCAGGTGTTGCTCAGCAGAGCGCAAGGCTCTCAGGGGGGTATAAGGGGAGAGGCGGTCCCTCAGATATGTTGGTCCTGGGCTGCTTAAGGCTATAAAGGTTAAAACCCACTAAATAGTATGAATAACTTGACTACCTTCCTGCTTCCTTAGCTTGGTCATTACATGCAAATATGTGATAAAATCCTCCTCACCGTGTGGGTCATTACTCCATGTTAGTTTCATACACTATAGAAGGTTCTCCTCAAGTAAGAAACTTCAGGGGAACAACAATATTGGATTTCTCCTCAGCTTCCCATAAACACACCACTCAACAGCCAATGTAGAATTCTATCATTCACTTCAGTCAGGAAGAAAGAGGCCAGGATTCATTACAGGTGTCTTAGGAGATCTTCAGTGACCCTGAGGCAGCAATTACGAAATTGGCTACCCAGTTAGTCTGGAATGCCATCCTGAACATCAGAGCATGATAACCTGCTCTCAGCATGAAATTCACCTGGATCAGGAAAAAGCAGAGACTCTGTGCTTCTAAAGCACTCTGCTGAATGAGGACTGTGGTGCTTTGGTGAACTGCCTGTCTATAGAAATTCACTTAATGGAAAATCACTCAGGATGACTGTCTGCATGCAAAACAGGCATAACCAAGAACAAAGAAAACCTTATCTGATATCCCTTGGAAAGATGATAGCATTTGCATGTGTGTCACTGCCAGGATGCAGTTCTACGAACAGCAGATAGGATTACAGCATTCATGAAGAATAGCAAGATTATTGTGTCTGCACAGGACCAAGCTGGCCACAGGAATTCTGCTTTCACAACTGGGCTACTGATGGGTGCCCCAAGGAAGGTCTTCCTCAAGCAGCTCTGAGACGACCAGAAGGCCTAGACCACAAGAGTTTAAGCCACAACGACATTACAGAGCTCAGCTCCAAGGGCAGCTGAAGCCTCTTGTGTAGGATGATGGACAAAACTCCAGTGCCGCCGGGGGCATCTGAATGTGCCACTCCCGTCTGCCATAGCCCAAGATCCACCCACCCAAGTGTCTCTTGCCAATCTTATGTCGTAGGTCTCCCAAAATGACCATCCCCACCCCATCAAATGATATTGTATAACCATATACAAAGGGGAAGCCAAAGCTGAAATGAAGCAATTTGCTCGAGGCCAGACAGCCTTAAATATGTTGATGTCGACTCAAGTTATTATTTAGTAGCCTTTTAAGAGCTGTAGCATTAGCAGGCTCTTCTCCTACTCGGAAGACTGCTGAATCCATACAGCATTATCATTCTCTGCTTCCCAGCTGATTTATTTTTTAAATATTACTCATGTCAGTCCTTCCCTGTAATTTTAATACTCCACACTTGTACCCTTCCTGTATGCCCATGTTTGCTGATGTAGAAAATGCTCCAAGTATTTCAGAAATAATTGCTCTTCCCTCTTCAATTCTCTGTGCAACTGGGAGGGGGGGGATGCACAAATAAATCATCCGCTGCACCTAAGAAACAACAAGGCCACTCTAATTAAGTGAATTTTGTTACCTATACCAGGCTCATTTAACATTTCTGGTAACTGAATTGTTTCAGCTTCAACCCCCCAATAGGCTAACAGGGCTAGTTGCAAACCTCATCTTCCATCAGCAATTTTTGTTGGCTCCCTACCCATTGCAGAAAAATATCAAACATGCCACAGCAAGTACTATTCCTGGGGAGGCCCCCTGGAACCTGGGGAGGGGCAGCATCTGGGGCAGGCTGCAGTGGAAAAATTCTGAGCTCTGCTCATGATAGTTTGGATACAACCTTTAGTTATTTTGCTATAGATCAAAAGACACATCAGACACTTATCTTTATTTCTGAAGTTATGCCAGCAAACAAATGATTTTTTAAAAGTTTCATAAAATGCATTATACATTTATACACATACACACACACATCTCTTAATGTGCCTGTGTTAATTGTGTGTATGTGTTATGAAATAGGGGTTGGATCCTACAGAACATTTCTGCTGACAGAAGGATTTTCATCAGCAGAGTATGACTTCTTCATCTCCTCCCTCTAGCTTTAGCCTCAAAGTTTAATACTGTTTCAAGTTCATAATCAACACTGCAATCCTAAGAACACTTTCCTAGGGGTAAGCTGTATTGAACAGACTGGAGCAGGATTCTGAGTAGACCTGTTTAGGATTGCAAGCTAAGCCACTTAAGAGATGCAAAGGATACCTTTTAGAAAAGCTGCTTTTAACATGCGAAGGACAAACAAGACAAGTTTATTTATTATTTTCAATTTATGTCCCACCTTGCCGGCGAAATGGCTCAAGGCAGTGTACAGACATTAAAATACAAAAATAAATACAATATAATGTGATAAAATACACATAAACAACCTGCATAGCATCGTAAAGTGCTAATAAAGATGGTGGCACTTTTAAAAGGGTCCTATTCCATTTTCATTCTTGAATAATCATTCCTAAGAGATGAATTTCAAGCTGAAAGAGATCCCGAGCATCAATCTGGGGTAATACCTCCATAGCTACAGTCTCCTTAGTAAAATCTTAATTCACGAATATTGGTAAAAGGTCCCGTCCCCCCAAGATGGAGGGATAAAGCGAAAGCTTTACAGCCACAGCAGAAATACATTAACAAAGTGGAGGAGGAGGAGGAGAAGAGGTAAAGGAAGACCCCTTTCCACCCTTATAAATATTCTAGTCTGCTCTCAATTCCATTGAACTCTAGAATATTTAATGAAAATGCAATGAATAGCTAAATCAATTTACCATTCCCTTCATGAGCCTTTATGGGATTCTAAAAGGTTTTATATTTATTTATTTATTCATATATTACATTTTCTCCCTGCCCTTGCGCCACTAAGTTCAAGAGTCCTTTGAAGCAGCTAGCTAATGGTGCAATCATATGCAGAGCTGCTCTAGTCCGAGCCCAATGATCGCACTGTTAGGATGAGAGTCACTAACTCGCCAGGCATGCATCGTGGCTAAGTGGGCATCTGAACCCAGATCACCATCACTCAATATTGTAACTGCCATCACTTACAGGGCTTCTACCAAGGCACTGTCAGTTAAGTGTTAAGTACACGGCTTCAGATATTTATACTGGATACCAATTTGGCTTCATAATTTCAATTGTTTCCTAAAGAATAAATCCTTTTCTAATCTGCATTCATCCAGAGACAACCTTGGCTTTCTGGGGTGTACGACCTATTCCAGATAGAAAGACAATTCTTATCAGCTTATCCGCATAATCAGAATTTGCCTTAATTGTGAATTCCAGAAAACAGCTATCATCCAGTTCCCAGAAGCCAATTTTCTATCACTTGCCAGCAAGATGTTAACAAATCATACAGGACCTGGGCCTATTCCAGTTTTTTCCAATGACTTCCTATATACAGTCAGCATACTGATGCATCTCCAATATATCTGAGGTATATTGATCTCAACTTCTCAGGATTTTGTTTGGGGAGGGAAAGGAAAAAAGGACAATTTCTTGGTAAACACCTGCAGGGACTTTATACGATGAAGGGGTAACTGCAACAGGCAGACTGCTGAAATTACAAAATCAGAAAATGGGAATATTAAAACATGTCCAGTTTGATTCCATCCATAGTTACTCCGAAACAGAATTAGAATTAAATGCATCTTACTTCCAAGTAAGGATACACTGAGACTGGAGCCCTAAAGCAGGGGTCTCAAACTCATTTGTTACAAGGGCTGGATCTGAAATAAATGTCACTTTGTCGGGCCAAGCCATGTGTGCTATACAATGTAATGCCAGGTACCAGAGATAGAAACTGTATAAAGGACAGCAACTGGTAAGCTCCGAGTTGGTGTGTCCCCACTGCACGACCCCATGGGGTGGGAGGGGGGTGCAGAGAAACCCCGAAGAGGCAGACTGGAGAGGCATCAGTGCTGTACTGGGCAGATGCTCCCACAATGTTTGACTGGTGCAGGCGAGGTTGTTCTGCTGTGCTAAAGCCATAATGGAGTGGCTGTGCCCATTCCCCCCCCATCCCTCCCTCCCTTGCATCTGTTGCTCGCGGGCCACATAAGAATCCTGGACAGGCCTGATCCGGCCCCTGGGCCTTATGTTTGACACCCCTGCCCTAAAGCTTGCAGGTAATTAACTTTCCCTTTGAAATGAATGGGCCTTAGCAGAATTTAATACAGGTGCTTAATGTTGTCTAAATTGTGCATATTGAGACTTATGGGGGGCATGATTTATCGTGATAAATAACTCCAAAAATATAGGAAATTCAACGCACATTACTTTCTGGTATGTATTTAATTCATATTAAACCTCAGAAGGAATACTGTGGAATTATTTAACATCTTCATGATACATTATCTTGGATTTTGCATTTCATTCCTTAATGGCAGCTCCTAAAGTCAAGTTTTATTTCCGGAAACGCATTAAATTGTGTTCAGAATCTTTGTTGCACTATTACATCACTCCTGATTGAATTGGTTTCTTGACCATTACCATGGCCCTCAAACTACAGGGAGGGCTCCAGTTTGGGGGAGGGGAAGGAATGGGAGGTGCCTCAAGTTACAACATGTTCCTGGGAGGCTCTGGATTCTGAAAAGCTTGCAGATGTTAAATGAACCCCAGTCAGTGACCTCCATTGAATTTATGGGGGTGACCTAACTCTAACTGTCCCCTTTGGCTGATCTGTAAGCTCAGGAATAGCTTTCGCCTTGTTATAATGATACATCCTCTGTGCAATTTGTTTTTTGGGAGTAGGGGGACTCTCAAAGGTAATCTGGTTCCCCCCCGCCCCCCCCGGCAACATTATATTAGTACATCAATCCATAGGCTGTCACATGGTGTAGCATGAAAAGAGAGCCAGCACGATACAGTGGTTAAATAAGGATCTGAAAGATCCAGATTCAAATCCCCACTCTGCCACAGAAGTTCACTTGGTGACCTTGGGCCAGTCACACACTCTTCAGCCTTACCTACTTCATATGTTTACTGCTGTGAAGAAAAAATAGAGAAGAAAATGATATAAGCTACTTTGGGGCCCATCTGGGGAGAAAGGCAGGGTATAAACATCTGAAATAAAAATAAAAGGAATTCAACTGCTGACAAGAAGTTTCATAGCTTCACTCACAAAGCAAATTACTAGTGTTGGATTAGGGGCACCTAGAGAGGCCATGAGGTAAAAAGAAGTTCAGAAGGGGGTGGTCCTCCAAGTTCAAAAAGTTTGTGTAACAATGGCTCAATTGATTTTATTTTAATGACTAGGCAACATACTGCGCAAGCACTCTCAACTGTCTACGGCTAAAGCAAGAGCGCTCATAATGAAAGGCAAACATGTGAATGTTAAAAACAGTCATTTTCACTGAAGTCTTATTCTGAGGAAATTTCACACTTCACAAGCTCTGTTTAGGCTGCACTTCAAGTTTTCTATGGTCCATCTGTGAGGGAAATGGCTGTGGGCTTACAAAAAGTCAAAATGTGGAAAAAAGGGGCCGCACCAATTTCCTTTTCTTATTTCAAGGATCCTTGAGTGAAACACAGTTTTGTTCCCCACTGCACCATCATTTTTTCCTTCTCTTTCTTGGTTTACAAATAGTGGAATCCCAAGAGAATTAGTGCATCTTATAAAGAATTACGTTGCTAATAATACATCACTTTAGAGGTTTATTTTGACAAAAATAACCACCCTTCTGAAAAGCAGCACTATCTGCTGAAGTCAGCACCCCACGGAGGCATAATGAAAAGATGTCATACTTACAGCTAGAAAGAATCCCAAGCAAACAGAAAAGGCATTGGATTGAGATAATGGAAGTGGGTATGGGTGGAAGAGACGGGGAAGCTAAACTAAATTATTATACAGCAGTAAATACAAGAGATAATTATGAAACATGCCAAAAAAAACCCGGGGAAGTGAGGCAGGGTAGAGAGCTTAAAGCAAGGTTTGTTTGTCAAAAGGACTTATACGGAAGCGAAGATCACAATTTTGTGTTCAAGACAGATCAAGCAAAAGGTATGTCTAACAACTCCTCAGAATGCACCCAAAGGGAGAATCCAATGTGAAAATGATGAATTGGGATTCATCAAGAGATTCAACTTTTGTGTTAATAATTCAGCAGGATCCATCCTCTATGAAAGTGAATGAGTTCTGGGATCTTATCATGTTTCATGTTGCATTTTAAGAACATGAGAAGAGCCCAGCTGGCTTAGACTAGTGGTCCATCTATAGTTCAGCATTCTGTCTTAAACTATGGCCAACTAGTTCCTCTGGAGGTCCAACAGCAGGGCCTAGAGGCCAAGGCCTTCCCATAATGCTGCCTCCTAGTAATGGTATTCAGAAGTTTTCAACCTCTGCATATGGAAGTTCTCTTTAGTTACTGATGGACCTATCCTCCATGAATCTGTCTAATCCCCTTTTAAAGCTGTCTATGCCTGTGGCCATCACCACTGTTCCCTCTAAGCTGTGCGCATGAGCAGCTGTTCATTAACATGGGAAGCCCTGCTCAGCAGCAAGCTAAAGCCATGCAGGCCCATTGCCTATTTTAAGATTACAGCAGTCATATTCTGCTCAGGATGCAAAGTGCTCCGCTCAGCAGGGGAAAAACATTAGTGGGAACACTGGCCATCACAACATCCTCCAACAGCAAATTTCACATCTTAATCACTCGCTGTGTAAAGAAGTAATTCCTTTTGTAAGGAAGTAATTCCTTTTGTCCATCTTGAATCTACTGTCCATCTGCTTTATTGGATGCCTTCAAGTTCTAGTATTTCGGGAGAAGAAGGAAAAGTTATCTTCCTTGATTAGGATAAACATAAATTCAAACCTTACTCTGCCCACCTATCTACAGTTGGGAGTACTCCTCACCCACTCTGAATGGAAGATACTAAGGTATAAAAGGTATACAAGAGCATTCAAGAATGACAGCACTTTAGGCCTGCTGTACTTTGAGGAACAGTCATATAGAAACACAGGCAGGGTGAGAGATGTCTCTCTATCACCAGTCTGTATTAGCCTTGGGTGTTGGGCATGCTGCAGTCAGTAGCCCATCCAGAAATCCCTAAAGCAGAAACACTAGATTTCAAACCAGTTTTGTTCCACTGACTTAAATAGGGCAGTCAGCTTAAAATCCAACTGCTTAGATTTAAGTCTAGGCTGCAAATCCAAGGACAATTATAATCCTTGATCCCTCCTGCTCGTAAATGCTACTAACACATACTGGAAACTGGTGAAGAACCTGAAGATGCAGGCTGCATCCACGCAACACTGGATATTGGGCTATAGCAGTAACTCGTAACAGGATTTTCCTGTGCGGACAAGACAATCCAGGAGGTGACTGACTGCCGCTGTCTGACAGTGTGCCGATGCAGCTTCAGTCCATTCCTGACCATCAGCCTTCGTGAGTGTCTCTTTGCACCCACACACAGCTCAACAGGTTTTCAGGTTTACCCCCAGGTGCTCATTTGCTTAAGAGGGAGTTTATTCCTGTCACTTCAGCAATATCTGAAAACACAAACAATTATGGCCTGGTGGTTTGTTCGTTTTTACTGTCAAGTCGCAAGTGGCTTGTGGCAACTCTGCAGAGTTTTCAAGGCAAGAGATATACAGTGGTAGTTTGTCATTGCCTTTCTATGTGTAATGACCCTTGAATTCCTTGGTGGTCATTTCCAAATACTGACCAGGACTGATTGTGCTTAGCTTCCAAGATTTAACAAGATCAGGCTAGCCTGGGGTATCCAGGTCAGGACCCAGTTTATCATCAACACTGATCCATTACAAAGTGTTTGCAGTCTTTGCCACACTTCTCGTAACATCCCAGAGAAGCTGGCTGCCAGCATTTGTCATTTCATAGAGGAAACAACTGAAGCAGAGTGATTTTCCTCATATTACCCACTGCATTTATGATAAAAGGAAGACTTCAGTATTACAGCTGAAAGCCCAACTAGCCATGTTTTTGTATTATAAAATCAGAAACTATTCCTAAAATGCCAATTGACAGCATTAAACATCAGAATGTCCACTAAAAGGTTTTTCCACATAAGTAATGCATATTTGTTACCATGCCTGCTATAAGGATTTCATATTTTCCCTAGTCCTTATATATTATAATGTTGGAAAACCTTCAACATTCCTTCCTACTTAGAACATTAACTGGTATTCTGAGCACTCCATAAAATTTTGCAGTCCCTTATTGGCCAGTTCCTGTAATGTCATTGACAAAACAACCACCCTGCCTAATTTTGCCATTCTTTAAAAAAGGATATTTTAACTTCCTTTGTCCACTACTGCACGGCTCAAGAACAGGCGTGCCCGCCTAGCTCTTGAAATTACAGTGACAAACCTCACCAACCCCCAGAACTATGGCAGCAAAGGCGCACTTGGCTGCAGTAGAGTCAACCTGCAACATGCAATAAAGCACAGGACACCTGTATCTTTCCCGGGACTCGACAGGTGCAGCTTTTTCACCCGGAAAGGTCTAGGCTAGAAACCTTCACAAGACCCCCTTTCTCCTCCACAGGAGGATTACATGCACCGCATCTTGTCGCCCCACCGTGCAGCAAAGGTACTCTTCTCCCTCCCACGGGGTGGGGTGGGGGGAGGGAGGATCCGCGGCTTAAGGGCGCCGGAGCCATTCGGGTAACAGAGGCACAACGCGACGACTTGTCCTAACGTCGGGAAAGGGCCTTCGCCGGGTCTACCCAGGAGGATTCCCACGCGGAGCCCTTCCCTTGCCCCCCACCCCAGGCCCGGCCGCGTGGCCCGCCTGCTCAAGTCAACGCGTTGGGGTTTCTTCTGCAGCCCCCGCACGTAGGCAAAGCCCTCCTTTCCTTACCAGGTACCAGACCCCGAGGATGATCGTCCCGGTGCGGACATGGCAGCACAGGCAGCAGCTGTTGGAATAGAAGCGAGCCCACGGGGAGCTCATCATCTTCATCGCGGTCCACACGCCGGGCGGCGTCTGCCTGCTGCTAGCGCTCTTCCTGCCGTTCAGATCTCCCCCCCACCCCCCGGCTCCAATGCCGCAGGAGGGAAAAATCGCCCCCGACAGAGAGCTCAGCAGCAGCCGCTCCCCAAGCCACCCCCTCCGCTCTACCGCAACCACCGCCGAATGTCAGCAGGGGGAGGGACGTGGCGCGCGCTGCCCTCCGTCCGGAGCCCCGTTCCATGACGTCATCAGACCGCCAGCCTGCCAGGATCGAGGGGTGGAGCCTGGGGGGTCCCAGGCCGTCCGGTGGCGGGGTGGGTGGGGGCGCGGCCCGGGGCGAGTTGGGCAGGGGCGCCGGGCCGGTTCTGTAAGTGGGCGGGCTCGCGTCGGAGCAGTTTTTACTCCGAAGGAAGTTTCCCTGGGCTCAAGGGGACTTCCAAGGAAGTCGGCTTTGAATCGCAGCCGTTAGTTCTAGGCTGTAATCCAGGAGGTCCTTCTCCCTAAGGTAAAATTCTACGCAAAATGTGGTTCGGTCGACCAGACATTGGGAATTTTGTCCACTTCTGAATCGGTTGAGAGAACACGAAACACAACAAAACCCGACAAACATGTCCCCCCTCCCTCTCTTTCTACACTGCTGCTGTAAACCAGCCCCCCCCCTCACACGCGTGGTGCCTGTGGGTGCCAGCTACTCCAGCACACACCCACCCCTGTCCTGCTTCCCGCCAAGTGTTTTTAGACAGTGGTTGGGGCGGGGTATCCCGGAAGTGCTGAGGGACAAGATGTCGGGAAGGAAAGTGTTATATACATACTACTAGTTTGGTGTTGTGGTTAAGTGCGTGGACTCTAATCTGGGAGAACCGGGTTTGATTCTGTAATGTATCCAGTTCAGCCTGTGGCTCGACCATGTGCTCTAGCCCGCGCAAACCGGTGGAGCACAGGGGCTAGCTAAGGCTGAGCTTCCTTCCTTGAAAACAATAGAACAGGAGCTCCTCAAGCCCCACCAAGCTGGCCTCGAATATCTTAGGAGTTAAGTGGATCAAGTTTGAATGATCCTATCACCGGTGGAGTAGGAGTTGGGGTGTGGGTTTGCTGGGGGATATAAGTTTGTCTTGTTCTGTAACTAATAAAGTATGTGAGAGCTGAAATCACTCACCAGTCTCAGTACTTTTTAGATTCCCTACGCCTCCACTCGCTGCTGCTGGATGACCTTGGACAAGCCATAGTTCTGTCAAAGCTGTTCTCTCAAGGAACTCTCTCAGCCCCACCTACCTCGAGGGCCTGTCTGCGGCCGGGGGGAACTACGCCCGATGGCCGCGAGGGACTGGCGTCTGGCCGGGGTGAAGACGCCACGACTTCGTCTATGGCCGTCTTCACAGCGGCTAAACCACGCGCTGCAGCCTCGCGGCCAGGCAATGGCGATGCGGACATGACGGAGCGCGCTGGACGCCAGGGCCTCCCCCTGCCAGACGAAGGGGAGGACCCGGCCCCAGCTCATCATGTCCTCCAGTTGGAGGGTCTTCCAGACGCCCTCTCCAGGCCACGGACATCGCCCGCCGCTCAGCCCGTGACCCCATCATATCCCGGGTTCTCGGCTGGGTGGTGAGGGGGTGGCCTACGGCCTCGGCGGGCCCTGAGTTCAGCGCATTTACAACACGGCGCGAGGAACTATCGGCACACAAGGGCTGCCTGCTGTGGGGGACCGGGTCGTAGTCCCCAGCGCACTCCAGCAACAGGTCCTGCAGGCTCTGCACGAGGCACACCCCGGCATCGTGCGGATGAAAGCCCTCGCCAGGGAGCTACGTCTGGTGGCCAGGCATCGATGGGGAAATAGAGGCCTGGGTGACGCGCATCGTCGTCCGGCAAGCCCACCTGTCACCCCCAGAGGAGTCCAGGGCTCGGGCCCGACACATCGATGCTGACCCTCCCGGGTTAACATCCTGGTCGACCGTGGACGAACTCCAAGTGGCCGCCGATGGTCCCGGCTCACGATCGACTTCGCCGGACCCTTCACGGGTTAACATTCCTGGTCACCGTGGACGCATCTCCAAGCGCTGAGGTGGTCCAGTCTCCTCCACCTCCGCAAGCGCCACCATCCGAGCCTCCGGAAGATATTTGCCACGCATGGCTTGCCGGACACCATCGTCTCCGACAACGGCCCGGCGTTTACATCCGAGGAATTCCAGCGGTTCCTGCGGGACAACTTGATCCGGCATATCAGGTCAGCACCCTTCCACCCTGCCACGAACGGCCAAGCGGAACGCATGGTACGCACGGCTAAGGAAGCTTTAAGCCGCCTGACCGAGGGAGACTGGGAGTCACGCATAGCCCGGTTCTTGCTGGCGAACCGGACAACACCCAACCCGGTCAGTGGCCACTGCCCCGCGGAGCTTCTCATGGGCCGGCGACCCGCCATCCTCCTGGACCGCCTGCACCCCGACAGGGCTCCAACAGGGACGGAACTGGGTCGAGGACCGGGGAGGCACCACGGGGCTTCTTCCCAGAGGACCCGGTGTTCGCAAGGAACTACGGCCGAGGCCCGGAATGGATAGCAGGAAAAGTAATCCGCCCCACCGGCCCGGTCTCTCATGAGGTGGCGACAAATGACGGCGGTCTGCGGCGCCACGTGGACCAGCTGAGGCGGCGCCTACCTCCAACGGTAGGAGACCGGGGTAACCAAGGGGAGGCGGAGCAGGCCCCACGAGAAGCTGAGGGAGAGCCCGAGGCGGAACGAGACTGCAGAGAGGCGGACCCCAGCGACGGCCAGCTCAGTACGCCCGAGGCCTCATCAGCCGAGGGCCAGACGGCGTACCCTTCCCCAGCGGAAGGAGGTGAGGGGGCAGGCCCCGCCACACCACCAAGACTTGGCTGCGGAGAAACCCCAACGCCTACACCACGACGGTCCATCAGGGAACGCAGAGCCCCCGCATACCTGAAGGACTATGTCACCTAGACAGGATCGGGACTATGGGGGGAGGGGTGTTGTGTATGCAGTCAACATAGTGCCATCAACGAAGAGCCAGAGCTTGAGTACCTGAGAACAATGGGACTGAGGTTCCTGGCTCCCGCGTAGGGGGACCAATGGGAACGGCGGCGGGAATTCAAACCCGCCAATGGTACCAGGGGGCGGCCCCTCCCCAATGTATATAGTTGGCCTCCGGGCCGGTTATCAGTGTCTCGTGTTGTATAATGGCGAGCAACCATGCTGATCACTACATCGCTGTCTGTGGTTTCTTTATGCGTCTAACCCACTATACAACACAGACATTGGGAATTTTGTCCACTTCTGAATCGGTTGAGAGAACACGAAACACAACAAAACCCGACAAACATGTCCCCCCTCCCTCTCTTTCTACACTGCTGCTGTAAACCAGCCCCCCCCCCTCACACACGTGGTGCCTGTGGGTGCCAGCTACTCCAGCACACACCCACCCCTGTCCTGCTTCCCGCCAAGTGTTTTTAGACAGTGGTTGGGGCGGGGTATCCCGGAAGTGCAGAAGTGGCTGGCAGTGAAGAAGATGAGAGCTATGCTGGATGGAGCAAGCCCAGGTCTGGCGGCTGCTGGAAGACTCTGATTACGACAAAGACCCCACTCAGGCCCCTGCAAAACCTACAGATATCGTGCAGGAGAATTCAGAGCCCCGGACCAAAAAGCTGAAGGTGGAATGCTGGGAGAGGAGCATAGGCAAGCTGTCCATCAAGGCTGCAGTCTTGGGACTGGTGGCAACAAAGAGGAAGCTGAATCACAGCACCACCAATGGAGCCGGAGCTCAGAACAGGCTGGTAGGCTCACATGTTGGGAATCCAAGCACAGAAGCCAGCGATGTCTTGACTGCCTTTGGAGTCAAGAACGCTGGGCTGTTCTTCTCCAAGTCTCCCGGGAGCCTGCTCAGACAGGAAGAACAGTAAGAGTGATTGACTATCCCCAGATCGGATGCAGAGGAGCTGAGCCCGTGGCCCCGACTTTGCCACCATCCCTTCATGGTAGATGGATCCAATTGCAGATGGGGGGGAGAAGACGTTTTGGCACGTTTTCTTTCTCGGACATTTCTGCCAAGAAAGTGGGTTTGCAATTTTTTCTGAACTGACCCTGTGTGCTATTCATCAATCTGCACATTCTGCCTGCTTCTCCTATCACTTGTGTTGATACCAGCAAACTTCAGCAGCAGGAAGCAAACTTCTTGATGGAGGGACTGACTGACCAATACCCTTCCACAGTGTGTGCTTGTGGTGTGCTCGACCAAGTTCCCATTGACATTTTAAAGAGAAGATCGAGTGACCTGTGTGAAGCCCTCTGTGCCCCAAGCAAGGTTGGAGAACTCTGGTTGACAAAGTGAGGAAATTGACTTATCACAATTAGTAAAACTTTCCCAGCCAACAGCTATACGCCGAAGCTCAATTCCATCAGCTCATAATTTGGACTCAACAAAATAGAACAAAATGCTCCAATAGCCACTTTAATAGAGGGATTCTGAAGGAAACAGGAAAATCAGCATGTTCACTCCCACTCTGGTTGGGCTCTTTGTTCTTGTTATTTTGTCCCTGACAAATTGGTCTCTCCAAAGCTCCTCCGCAAACAACTTTGCTAATCTTTATCAAACTTTGTTATTTTGATTATCACTGATGCATCATGTTTCTTTTTGTCCCCAGAGCCAGCATTGTTGCTATGTGGTCCCCTGATGTTGACAAGACACCATTTCAAGTACATCCAGTGACATTTATAAAATGCAAAAAGCAGTGACAATCTCAAGCATGTTTTGATGGTAAGCTCTACTGAGAGGGATTTGAACCTCCCAGAGTCAGCCTGGGAAGTGTCAAGAAACGGGTCCCTTTAAGCAGTTTCTTGCTAAATTCAAATAATGTTTCATACTGAGGCCTAGTTCAAAATCATGGACGTTTTCTCTTTCTGAGAACTTAGGTCAAGCTGCTTGTTGTAGCTTCAAAGAGTCAGATAAGGGAGATAGGAGATAACCCAGGTGCCAGTCAGACCATTAGGCCTGACAGTTTTAAGGCCTCATAAGGCCACAAGGATCTGGGAGGGTATATTCCATTTTGCTAGTGCCTGAGTTCATGGGTGGGAGGTGTCTGCTTAATTGTACCCAAAACAGTAGCAGGACAGTTGGTCTAATGGCAAACTTACCTGCCTGGTTATCCATATACCTGATTGGTCAAGTTACATCATTTGCTACGCATTTGATTGGTCAACTGGAATCAGGCCAACATGGGTTGTTGAGCGTATAGGAATGATTTTTCATTCTGGTTTTGCCCTGTGTCTGGCTTACATCTGACTTTGAGAGATTTCTTGATTCTGTGTTATAACAACGGGACCCATTACACTTCTGCAAGGCCTATAAAACAGAACTGTTCCACCAGGCTTTTGATTGAGGCGGTGGACATTTAACCATTCTAGCCTCCCCTGTTTATGGCTCCTTTTCCAGTGCCCTGCTGTCAGATAATATTACTGGGCATTGAAGCACCTATATTCACCTGATAAGAGGCATGGGGTTTGATGATATTGTCTATCGTGCCATTGACTGTTTTATTGCTTTTATTGTTCTGTTGTTTTCTGGACTGCATGTTGTAAGCTGCCCTGAGCCCACTTGTGGGATAGGGCAGGGCATAAATTGAATAAATGAATGAATGAAATGAATGAACCCTTGTCTTGGACTTTGAAACCCTCTTGAATGCATTCCTGCTGGGTAATATTTTGAACCGTTTAGATTTATAGCTTTGTTATTTTCATCTTCATGATTTACTGATCTTTTATTGTATATCCCTACATAATTTTATAATAAATCACTTTGTTTATATTTTGTCATGTTTTGGGATCTGGGGGCTTCAATCTGAATCCACAGGTGGTGGCAGCTACAAGCATGGACGACTTCAAGAGCGAATTAGATAAGCATATGGAGCAGAAATCCATCAGTGGCTATTAGCCACAAGGTATAGATAGGAACTCTCAGGCTGGGGCAAGTGATGCTCTGTATTCTTGGTGCTTCGGGGGAGGCAACAGTGGGATCGCTTCTAGTGTCCTGGCCCCACTGATGGACCTCCTGATGGCACCTGATATTTTTGGCCACTGTGTGACACAGAGTGTTGGACTGGATGAGCCATTGGCCTGATCCAACATTGGCTTCTCTTATGTTCAGTACCTAAGTCCATAATTGGCTGCAGTAATTGTTTTCTGGAACTCACCTTGTAAGCATCCTATCTGACAAAGGTGACTTTCTTATTCTTAGATCTGGGAGGGCTAGAAGCTTTGTTCCTTGATCTCTAGTTGGCTGGCAGTGATGCCCTGGGGTGTCAGGATTCACACTTCAGCCTTTTGGTTTTGTCTTGCCTGACTTGCCTCCTTAAACAGGACCTTGGTTTAGTCTGCAAAACACTTCGACATGAAGTATTTTGCAGACTAAAATTAACAATAGAGATTAACAAGCAGGTAACCCACAAGGGCAAGAGATTGCAGGGAAGGTATCTCACTCCCCCTTCCCCAATTTTTCCCTTCCCTGTAAGTTTCCATAGCCCAGGGGTGGATTGGCCTTTTAAGGCCATCCCGGCAGTGGCTGTCATGGGGGCAGGCAGACTCCTTGCTCATGGTAAGAGAGCGGTCTTTTACTCTTTTCTCCTCTGTTAGGTTGGGGATAGGACCATTGTTGCTTCCTAGTCCACTTCTACCATACCCTTTCCCTTTTCCCTGCCTTTTTCTCTCCTTCCCACCCACCAGCCAATGTACCATTTATCTGCTTCCCTGCCTCCAGCCTTCCCTCCCCCTGGCAGCCTCTACGTGGGAAAACTATGCCCCAGTTGTGTGGTGCCAGCCACTAGGCTGGGTCCAACTGCACAGTGAAGAACCCAAAAGGATTTGCTGGAAGCACCTTATTGTTTCCTTTATCCTCCCAACACTATTATCTCTTTCTCTCCTCTTGATAACCCCATATCATTACCTTTCCCTGCTTCCTTGTATCCTTCCCACCAACCAAACAGCCTACTTACATTTTATCTGCTGCCGACCTTCAGTTATATTATTTCACTTATACTGTGTGTTTCTCCACAGTAGGGACCCAAAACTACTTATATCATTCTCCTCTCCTCCATTTTATCTTCACAACAACCCTGTTAGGTAAGTTAGCCTGCATATACGTGACTGGCCCAAGGTTACCTAGGGAGTTTCTACAGTATAAGGAGCTACGAATGCATAAGAGACCTGCATCCTTCATTGTTACAAAATTAAAACACTATAGGGTAGATCCAAATTCCTGCAGGTAATGACACAATGCTGCAGCCTACAAAGGCCTTGGAAATTCTGCCCAGAACCTCCAGAACGGCATAGGAGGAGTTGGCAACAATTCCCCTTCTGCCACCAATGGGAGCATTGTTCCAGTAGTGCAAGTGGTGCTACACCAATGGAGCAGGATCTTTAGTCCTATGGGACTAAGATCAATACTGAAAACAGTTTTGACACTAAAGATTAAAGCCCAGAACAACCCCCAAATTATATCACCACAAAATCCTGGAAGGACACATAAGGCTGCTTTATAAGAAATCCAGCCATCCAGTCTTTCCCATCACCCACTACCTGATCCATTTAAACGGAGAAGTAGGGAACTGAACCTGGGGCTTTCTGCATGCAAGACATATGCTCTACTACTAAGCAATGACCTTGCACCCTGAGACATAAAGGACAGCAGGATGGGTGCCAGGCAAATGCACGAAAGGGGGGTTAATAATTTAGATGCTACAACAAAGAAGGCCTTGTCACTAGTGACCACTGGCTATCCATAATACAAGATATTTCTCAGTCTGCCTTTTTCTTAATTGCATCTCCTGTGCAAAGATTTTAACCTAACTTCAGCTACATCCAAGCTCAGACAAGACAAGGTCAAAACAAGGCAGTGGGGCTTCCTGTTCCAAAGCTTGAAGTCTTTAATTATTTTAGACCTTTATAAATTTCCCCTTTTCTCCCTCCCTAAGAGAGATTGATTGATCCAGCTAATGCTGTTTCTCTGATTATAGAAACAGAGAAAGCTTTTGGCGTCCCTCCACCACGAGCTGATTCACTTCCTAGGCTCCATTCAAGGGCTATTTCATGCTGGAAGACGGATGGTTGAAAATGACTACTTTTTCATCTCATTGTAACATCCACTGCACACTGTGCTATAAATCCTCTTTTAATTCTACTGAGATAGCACTTTATTTGGCATCATCTCAAAGTCCATTTTAAACATTGCAGAAGTAACATGAGCATTGATTCAAAGTGCTTTATCTTTTAGGAGGCTAGAAATGTATTATTGAATCAAGAAATTTATACCTTATAAGGAGAGATCATGCCACCACAAAAATTCTCGGAAGAATACTTTTACTTGAAATCCGGATACTGTTTATATGCATTGAAGTCCTGTACTTTGTTTATATCTCATTTTTCTACCCAATGGGCGCTCAAGGGAACTTAGTACATCATTCTCTCCTTCATTTCATCTTTACAATAACCACCCTGTGAGGTAGGTTAGGCTGAGGTATCCAGTGAGCTTCCATGGAAGAGTGGGGATCTCAATGAATACCCTTCCATCGGTGGTTTTGGAGGGTAGACATAAAAAAGTGCTATATTCAAACAGAACATGTAGATGCTCAAATGATAAAATCGAAACAATTGAACATACAATTATGGAATGTTCTATATTTAATGAGCTGAGGGCTAGTTTAATTATTCCTTTACTTAGAAATAAAGAAATGCTCACTGAGGTATCTGACAGTATGAAGGCAGGGGTTATGTGGTTACTATAGGATAATGATTTTGTTAACTTTCTCCGTGGCAAAATTTATGGGGGAATAATTAAACAGAAAAATAACACTAAGGCATTATCTTATAACTATTTTCTGCTCAAGGCTATCACTATATGAGCAGAGAGAGATTGATTGATAGGTGATGTCGAATTGAATTGCCCACATGCTAGACTCTAGACACTACACGCTATGCTGGCTTCTATCTTTGAGGCTAGAATAAAAGATGTGTCGCAGCAGCATCAATATCTACATGTTTAATAGCTTGTCTAAAATCCTGTTCACGTATACTCAGAAATTGCCATGGCTAAAGCAAATTGTTTCTAATTAAACATGGATAGGATTCAATGGCCCAAGTTGCCAAAGCGAAGGTCAGAGTTATGCACAAAGCAGAAATTGGCAAACATGCTCATAGAGGCATCAGGCCAGAAAAGGGAAGGCAGCTCATCAAATGATAAATCTATATACTGGATGGTGGCCAAGGGTCTGCAGTCCTACAAAGACAAACTACATTGATTCCATTCCCATCAATGGCGTGCAAGACTGCAACCAAGGAATCTGTCTAAAGGTGGCAAGGGGCTTTAGTGGAAACTAAGAGTCCAGATACTGGAGTGCAGGAAGCACTCCAAGACAAGACTGGAGTCTCCGGAGATGAAGTTTACACAGCACCCAGAAAAGGAGCCTCTCTGTTGTACAGACAAGATCAAGGCTGTATTCTATTTATTGGAATATTTCATTGTTGCTTTTCTCCCTGCAGAGGCCCAAAGAAGCTTACAGAAAATTCAAAGTGCCAAAAACAATTAGACATATTTGAGCTCATCTGGAATTGCCTGGGTACAGAACTGTATTTAGTTTAGCATGGAACAGAGCCTGGGCTTAGGGCTTTTCACCTTTTGCATGCCCTTTCGTGTGAACAATGTCCATGCTGAAATCTGCACTTTGTTATAAAATCCTTCTTTAAAAAGGAAGACTATTTGTATGTAAACTACATGGGGCAGTTCAAGTGCTCAAAAGTATTTTCCAGACATTCACTTCAGTATTCTTTACAACTATCTTGTTATGTATAGGCCAATATTATTGTAGAAGGGACCCTGGAAGAGTAGTAGCTTGCCTGAGGGCCTTGCTGTCCCCATTTAACTTCCCTGTAACAATGAACAGAAGCCTTTTTTGTTCTATATTTAAAGTCCTGTAACCTCACCTTACTGATGGCAGTTGCCATTCCTTCACTAGCATCTGAGAACAGGAAAAGTAAACGGCTGCAGCCTTCATTTAGAAGTGTCCTCTGTGCAGCTTGCTGAGCCATAACAATTTTAGATAATAGGATGCAAAATTAAGAATGAGTCATAGTTGGAAAAAGCTGACCACTACCAAAATGATGGGTAGATAATAAAACAGCAAAGAGCACTAAAAAGGTATTTGTGTAAACAGTTTTGAAAATTGATTTTAATGTATACATTCTTTAGTTAAAAGTTAAATAATGTCTATCTACTGTAATTCTTTTAAATTTAGAAAAGTCAGAAATACAGTTTTCATCCACCTTGAGCCAACTCTGTAACAAACATGTATGAGTTCTATACACTTTCTGAGGAAAAAACCCAAAAAAATCAAGAAGATTAAAGCATGCAATGACTACCCAATTACATATCACAATTTTTGTAAAGTTGTGCATACAAACAATTTCAAAAGTTACAAAACCCACATTACTCTTCTGAAAACATTCCATGCATTCACTGATGAGAATGGTTAGCTGGTTTGCTCCATAAACAAGATTACTAAATGGTCACAGTCACAATTCAGAGGCAAAAAATGATCAAAGGAAACTATGAAAAATGTGCTAGACAATGTTTAGATATTCAATGTGAAATTTTTGTACAAAATGTCTACAATAGATAAACATGTATAGTGTCCAAAATAATATTAATAGGTGAAATTTTCACGAAAGTCTCCAGACTGTTCAATCGTTTCGATGTCTCCCGAAAACAAGGATGGAAGATGTTGTGCTTCTTGGTTGATTAATTCAAGTATACAAATCACTGATCTCATTCATTTTCACAGATGTGTCATAACTTGGTTACAAAGATTCTTACAGCTTCATTCAAAGGCATTATTCAAGTACTTTGCCCTTCGAATGAAGCTGTAAGAATCTTTGTAACCAGGTTATGACACATCTGTGAAAATGAATGAGACCTGTGATTTGTATACTTTTTGAATTAATCAGCCAAGAAACACAACATTGTCCATCCTTGTTTTCGGAAGAAGAGAGACATCAAAACGATTGAACAGTCTGGAGACTTTCGTCAAATTTCACCTATTAATATTATTTTGGACACTATACATGTTTATCTATTGTAGATATTTTGTACAAGAATTTCATGTTGAATATCTAAACATTGTCTAGCGCATTTTTCATAGTTTCCTTTGATCATTTTTTGCTCCATAAACAGACAGGAGGGTACACTTGACCAGGAAGGTACTGTTGACCACCATATTCAAGTGTGGATGTTCACTCCCAGCCTATATCCTTTAATACCTTTTTTTGGTGATACACTTTTGTTATTGTCAACTGTGCAATTTAAACAATTTCACTGAGAAAATGTATAGTGTTCTTGCTGTCAGCATTCTCATTTGTTCCCAGGTTGGGAGCTTAGACTCACAGATTTTTCTAAAAACTTCATACACTGCTCCACAGCCTTATGAGAAACTGCGGAAACCAGTAAGAATTCAGTGCAATTTCCCCTACGGTGAGAAAGTTGTAATTTAACCCTTAGCTGTAGTAATACTGAAGCTTGAAGAAAAAAAGTGTAGGAATCTTCAAATTAGGATGGAGTCTGGGAAGACCCAGCAAAACATCACCCTTCTAGACAGGTAAAGGTTGCAATTTGGATGACCCTACCTAGGATCACCCCAACAGTCTTGGGACCGTAGTTAATATAGATAAAGGGTCTTTAAACAATAAACCCTAGTTGGGCATTGGATTCAGCAGATCCTCCCAAGCCCACTGTTAGCATGCCCATAACTCTTCATGTGATCAGGCAGCACAGAAACTGAGCAAGATAACACACTGAGAGCTACTTTATATGTTTCCCATTTGCTACTACCCCTTTTCTGAATACAAAAATATTTTCAGGTGATTTTAAAAGTATTTGCTTCTTAATGGAACACTAAGGGAACGACCATTCCTCCAAGAGCTTTGAGCCACAACTTCTACAGTGATGAGCAGGCATAATAAACACACCATGAAACCAGAACAGATAGGGCTTACCCAAAGGACAAATTTTACTTTTGAAAGTACCTTCAATGTATTATTTAGCAGCAAGACCACAGAACTACAGACCCATACTGTGATTTACGACATGCTCCCACAAGTTGTTTCAGTGTAAAAAGCCCTGTTTAACACCAGAAACATCTTAATATGTTTGACTCTGGATATAAATCCCCTCCATATTACAATTTTCCTCATGAAAGTGATGTGCTGAAGCATTCCTGTGGATTAACAAGTGTACTCTTAAGGAACTGTGACCATTTGAAATGAGCTATATTAGCAGAGGCGAGGATGTTTTCTGTCTTCAATTTCATGGCTGTTCTGGGCAAGGCTGCCTTTTTCAGAAGGTTCTCTGATCAAATGTGGAAAGGTAACGAAGTATTTTTGCACATTCAAAAAGTTTACACTGGAAATGGTTGGCGGTTATCACACTAAAATATATATGAAGAATGACAAGTTTACAGGAAGGAACAGATATGATTCAACACGCTCTTAAATCAATCCTGAAAACTGTATTTCAATACTAAGTAGTTTCATGGACCCCTCCTCTCCTGATAAACATTGTCTAAATACTACTCCCTTCCCATAAATAAAACAATGCTATCAATTTGCTCAATTTATTTTAACAAAGTTGATTTAGAAATGTCACTGAATTAAAACAAAACATCTGAACATGTAAACATCTGCCATGTTCCTGAAACAGGAATTAACACCTCTGCACATTAGTATTCGTTTATTAAGAACACTATCAATTAATAAGGCTTGCCTTCAGTACAACTAAATCCAGTTTGTTGCTTTAATTGACCTTGCGTTGCAAGTTAATTTACCAAAATTTCAGATGTATACAAGGAGACATTATGGGATAGTCAATAAAGTACCATTGGTTACAGCTGTTACAATTTCTCGGCCACATGAAAAAAACCTAAGCCAGTCACATCAAATAATCATGGCTTTTCTTTAACTGATGCTCACCGTTAATGTTAATTATGGTCCTTTAAACACACATATTTTGTAAAGGCTATATACAGTGTGCATGGCTGAGCATGCACTATTCATAGATACCTGCCTGCTTGATACGATGTCATGACACAGTGCCTGAAAATGATGCAGCTCAACTCTGATTTTAATCCATAACTCCAGGAGGAAAGTTGATGATTCTACAAATGCTATACTTGCATGATTTTAAAAAACAAAAAACAAATACCCACTAGTTCCATTTAAGAACTCTAGATGCAGATTCTACATAGGTTAAGGCAGCAAAAAAAGCACTTCCTGATACGGATGGTCTCATCAATTAAAGCTGTTCTGAAACCATTATTTTTTCTCTTTTTTCCTTACCCATCATATCCTTGAAGACTCAGATAAATGTATGGAAGTTTTTAAAAAGGGGAAATAAATCAAATTAAAAAATGCATGGAAGAAAAGTTACACCTTACCACCATAAAAAAAGAAAACACAATGAGATTTTGGGCATACTGTCCCATTATCCTAAAATATATGTGTAATGCATATAGAAGACTATCAGAAGCAACTTTGTTTTGACCCAATTTTTTACTTTCTTAATCCAAAGTTTTTGCAAGTTTTGCATTCTAAACCACAAAAAAGTTTATCATTTTTTTTAATGAATAGTTCTATCCATAACCCTCGGACACACTTACCCTGAAGTAGTACCTTTGAGTCAAGTGGACTAATCAAGAGTATGTACTTCCAAGAGTCCAGCCTCTCTTCACATTATCTTTATGGTTAGCACATTCTATTAAGTATTAAAAAGATATGGCAAATTATTTCAACAGAGTTCTTTGATTTACGTATTAAAATCAGGGTGGTAGACACTGTATAACAGGTAGAGTGACACTCTAGTTTTAAAGATTAGAGAACATTTTAAGATCAATCCTTTTTTCTCCAATGCACATGAAATAGGGCATAATCTGTTGTAAACAGGGCACTGCTGTAAAGCCAAGTTGTTTTTAAAAATTACTTTCCCCATATGTTGAAAATACACTCTTCAATGCATCTTCCAGTACTGTCATATTTCCTGTTAAATTATGTCACCAACTTATTTTCCTTCGTTTCCTGTTCTTAGAGATGGTTGTGTTCATAGCAGTTTGTTTTTTAAAAAATCTGTTGAAATTTATATAAAATTCTGTACAGGTTCACAAATTATTGCATAAACAGCATAATCTTCACGACAAGTGTTTCTGCAACACACGTCCATTTCAGAAAATTCACGTTTCCCTTCTGGCTTTTTTCTTCTTTTTGATTTGTTTGGGGGACTCCCAGCTCTCTTCAGACTTGGCTAAGTGTTCAAGAAATCAAAAAGAATATTTATTATAATTTTTACTGTACACGTCTTCTATACATTCTAATTCCTGTGCATTACTCTGATCACAAGAACGCACTAGAATTACAAAATTCAATCAACGTGTCCTGATGGAAGTAATATTTTTTCTTCCAAACCTATGTTTAACTAATTCCAAATCAATGGAGTTTAAACCACTTTTTAAAAATATTTGAGCATTCTTGCCACATAATTGAATTCCTACATGGACATCACATCACTTTAATGTCCAAAAATGACATATCTTGGGCATCACAGCTGCATCCACATCACCACAGAGAGCTAAGGGTGGCAAGTTCCATCAGCACATGGAGCATTTCTGAGGAGGTCCAGAAGGCTCCCATGCTTCTGACATTCTGCAAACTACATAAAACAGAGAATTGTACAGGACATTTTTATAAAGGGAATAGGGTTATATTGTAACAGAATGTTTCAGAAGGTGCTTTAATATAAGGAACAGGAGTGCATACTATACCACTGTGTATGGTATGTATGTGTGTGTTGCTGCATCTTGCTCTCACTCCATTGTACTTCTGCTCACATAATACCATTTTCAACATTGTTTAACATGCTACATTTAATACTTGTGCTCGTTTCAGATTTCTGCTCTGTGCTGATTGCATTCACTTATATTGTGAAATATGCTCAGTTGGAAGGTGGACTATAAACAAACAAATATTCATCTGACGCAAGAGGTTACTGTGTCAATGGATTGTGCCTTTCACCAATGGAACATACTGCCCTTAGCTGCATGGTGGTAGGATACAACCCAGTGCACATATCAAATTCATGATGTTTGAGATTTCAATACTAAGTAGTTTCAAATTATCTAGTGGCTCTCAAATGCAGAGTTCAGAATTCTAATTTTCTTAGAATAAAACTGTGGCTTCTGATCAGCATTCAAGACCCAGTGACCAAACTGAAGGCAACTCAAGTGGGAAAACACAAGATTCAAGGACATTAAAAAAGAAAACAGACTTAAACATTGACAGATTTTATGAAGCAGATTTTGATGAACTTATAAGAAGAGTTAAGTAAGCAAAAAGCTTTTAAGGGCCAACAGTTTTGTAAAATAACTTGCATAAGAAATAATGGCAACCCCTATGTGTAAAAAGATGGAAAATTGCAGAAAATAAATAATAAATAAATCCTCCAATTAGGGGGCAGCAAAGGATGAGATGGTTAGACAGTGTTATCAAGGCAACAAACATGAAATTAAGCAAACTCCGGAGCATAATGGAAGACAGGAGGGCCTGGCGTGATGTGGTCCATGGGGTCGCGAAGGGTCGGACTTGACTGTGTGACTGAATGACTGAACAACAACAAGCCTTCCTCCAGCCTACGGGGCTCTTCCTTCTATGGAAAAAACACTTAAGTCTGAAGAAGCCTTCAAACTCCAGCCAAAAGGGGAAATAAAGTAAATAAATTTTGCTCTGTGCAGTGGTAGACTACAGGTAGGATCCACCTCAGTTGCTATGTGATGTTTGTCATGATGGGAGAGACGAAACTGGAATGTATAATGAAGATTACAACAGGTGGGAATACTGGCATAGTGGACATATGTGAATTATAACCAGAAATGCAAGATAGTGGTGTAAGAATACCAGAACAAATAAGTATATAAGGCATGAAGTGTAGCAGATGTGATGCTCAGCATGGACAGCAGTTAAAGAATAAATACAAAACCAGAAGATTCCTTGCATCAAAGGTTTGCTTTCTTTGCCCAAGAATCCTGAAAAAGTTAACTAGGCAAAAGTTAAACGGAACCCTATTACAGTAGGACAGTTCATGAAGAACTATTCACAGAAAACGAACGCATATAAAAGATAACATATTATCTTTAAACAGAACAGTTCAAGAAGCCAGGAGAAAACCTCCTTATTAGAAGGCCCACAATGGAATGATGTCTACTGGGTGCTGAAAAATACCTTATCAAACCTGTATTTGGCTACTGAAATAGCCATGCCTAAACAGAAGCCGATATTCAGCTTTTATTAGCTTTTATTCACCACAGCTAAATTTGTTCAGTTCACTGGCCAAGTTGTGCCATGGTGGTGGCTTTAAATGCCTTCAGTTCACTCGCTGAGTCAGGCTGCAGCAGCACAACTCAGCAAGTGAAATTCTCCATTATACCCTATGGGGACAGTCCCCGTAGGGTATGATGGAGACAAATAAATTTGGATTTCCTGAATATTTACCCAAATGCTGGTACAATACCAATATTGGTATTCTGGAATACCGATATTTTTTAGTTCCAATAGACCTGAATCAGTATTTTTTTTAAAAAATAGATATTTTTTTGCACCCCCTAGTGCTGGGCAATCTCCTTTTCAAGAAACCAAACAAGAAAATCAATTTTCAAGAAAACCAAACAAGGTATCTCTCAGAGAATACCCAACTTTGGAAAGCAGTTAAGTACTTCTCAGCCCACCTTATTTCTGTTTCTACAAAAAGAGTTGCTGTAACACAGAGTGTAAATTTCATTGCAATGCTGCAACTCTGAGCCAATGAGGTGATGAGATTTTTTTTTAATATATATATAGGATGCAACTGACAGTAACGATGGCTGATCTCAATTCCAAGCTATTACTTACTCTGTGGCGGAGGCACACTGTTTTGCTTAACATTAGAAATAGGAACTTCTGTCTCCTGGAGCATCTGTGGCACTTGGGAAGGTATCTTGTCAGATTCAGTCTCTGATACAGTTACAGATGGCTCAGTAGAAACAGCAAATGAGGGCATCTCCTCAGGCTAAAATAAGAAATAAGTATCAGAATACTGAATTTTGGTAGCATATCAGTATGCTTGTAACACAGCATGCTGAAATAAGCAAAATAATATTTGACTCCATAACTGCCCTCTAGTGACATATATAGCACTGAGAAAATATTTCACAAGAAGTCTCATTTTTTTAAACCAGTTCTCTCAATGCAGCCTACAAACAGGCACACCATACTTTAAGTTGTGGTATAAGGTTAGCTCATGAGACTAGGATCTGGGAAACCCCAGTTCAAAAGCCCACTCTGCCATGGAAACCTGCTGGGTGAACTTATTTATTTATTTATTGTTTAGACTTTTAGGCTGCCCTTCCCTGCAAGCAGGGTACAGGGTAGTTTACAACAGAATAAAAACACATAATCCAAGCAAAATTCAACCAGCATTAAAACACAATACAGAATCATAAGTAAAAAGCAATTCCAAGGTGGTGAATAATTTAAATGTGCCAGTCACACACTCTCAGCCTAACCAGCTCACAGAGTTGTTGTGAGGATAACAAAGACAGGGAGTATATAAATCTCTTCGGGTCCCCACTGAGAAGGCAAGTAAAAATGAAGTAAACAGAATAAACATAGAATAAAAGCCTAGGAAAGTGAATGCTGGCCAGAAAAAAAATTCTTTATAACTTATGTGGTAGAAGTAGTAACAGCATCAGGTTTATGAATAAAAGTATTCAGAAGAAAAATCAAACACCAAACATCAGAAAAAAATTCTTGCAGTAATCTTTCAGCAGTAGCTGCACTATATTTTTGGCTATGGTGCAGCTGCAGTTGTGCTATATTTTGACCATGGTGGTCTGAATTGTGCAGATTGACCCGTGAGGAGCTAGTGTGTTGATGGACTCCAAAAATGGGGAACTAAACCACACAGTTTTTGCTTTCTTCAGCTGATTCTATAAATAGTCAAGTTTTGCCCCAAATTCATCTAGGCTTAATTATACCTCAGCTTCTTCACTAGTGCTGATGGTCTTTGAAGAGAAAGAAATCTCCTCTTGTTGAACTTTTGAGGTATCTTCTGGAAATTCTTCTCCAGCATCTCTATCCAGGTCTTCAGCATCCTATAAATGGGAAAAAAGCACTGCTGTACTCTTAATCCTGCAAATCAATTCTGTTGTAAGATTTAAACAATGGTGGAGTTGAAACGTCTTTAAATTATCAACAATTACCTATTCCAATTGTCTAAAAACAGCTATCAATACTGTTCTGAGAAAATGAATGCAATATGGCTTTCCCCAATGCTGCTTACTCCTTCATATCTTTCATCAGGTTATTTCCCATCAGTCCAAACTTGATCTGAAATTGCTGCACAACACTCTACCCCTAAGATAATGCAAGCAAGCATGGCAAGTGGCTTATGTGCTTTAGCTAAAGAGAGAGAGAACAGTTTCACTTAACTATGTTGTAATAAAACATTAACTCCATAGTGCAGGTGTAGGATTTCTGCATCCTATTTAAATTTTTCTTGGAGAACAGGAATAATACATTATTATACAATTTAGACAGAAAGTGAACTAAGTTGAACAGACTGGCATTTATACATTAAAAGAAGTGGCCGTAGACTGTCTTCTTGACAAATCTAGCTTTAGCTAAAGAGAGTTCCGCATCAAACTGCAGTTCCAGAGTGAGTGCTTATTATATCTTACCTGTACAGGAGAGCCAGCCTCTTCTCCCTGCTTCTTCTTTTTCTTCTTCTTCTTTTTTGATTTGCCACTTGCAGTACTGTGCAGTGTTGGTTCTGCCTTCTCTCGGTCATCATCTGAAATCTAACACACAGACACACACAAAATCAATTGTGTTTATAATCATGAAACTCTGTCACACCTCACTCAGTCTGTAGTATCAGTCTCCACACTATCACTGTGGATTGGATCCTAGGAATTGTAAATAGAAGATCAACTAACAGACCCTGCCTAGGCTTACCAACCTCCAGGTGAGGCCTGGAAATCTCCCAGAATTACAATTGATCTTCAGAGTACAGAAATTGGTTCCCCTGGAGAAAATGGCAGCTTTGGAAGGTGGACTTCATAGCATTATACTCCATTGAGGTCCCTCCCCTCCCCAAACCCTGCCTTCTTCAAGCTCCCCTCCAAATCTCCAGGAATTTCCCAACCTGGAGCTGGCAACCCCATCACCCCTTCTTGTGTATCTGTTGCCCCCTCTTCCATCTGCTCCAGAAGGTCAGGGGATCCTGGAAGAACACCTCATGTAAGAGGAGAGGAAATGATTTATGCCAGTTCCCCGTCATGCTGCAACATCCCACACTGTAGTTTGCTTTGCTCTCCAGTGTCCCCAGATACAAAGAAGCAGCTATTTTTCCCATTTCAACACACAAACAGCTGCGGAGAGAGGGATCTATTCATGGTTCATAAGATCAACCCCAGTATAAAGACTCAATAGATCTTTAAACATATTGCATTTATATATTTTTTTAAAAAAATAAGTAGCAGCACATATATATTCAATACCCAGGGGCTTATGTTTGCTTTGGTTAGAAGAAACTGAGTGAAAAAGAAGCAACTATCTAAAAACCAATCTTCATTTTTCTTTGTGTAAAAAAACTACTGTTCTGGGTCAGACCAGCAGTCCAACTGATTCTAGCTCACACTGCTGACAAACCAATACCTTTTGAACTTCGGATAATGCTTCTTCAAGTTGTGGGGTGGATGGAGCCTTTTCTTCTTCCACCCAGTTTCCCCATTCCTCTGCTGGTGCATTCCAATCTGAACTGGGATCAGTGGGAGAAAGCCCATCTGTGAAAAGGGAAGCAAAGTTTCAGGTGACCCAGTGGAAGACTGATTAGCATACAATCACCATGGAAAACATCTGCTGGCTACTAAACATGCAAAACCAGGTCCAGCTGCTTCAATATCCATTATGAAAAACATACTTTTAAGTCATGTTGTAAACCAAACACTGCCCATCAAGTTTATCATCAGATACAGATTGAACTTTCCGTTTCTTCACTCAGTTTTCTAGAGGCCTTGTTTCTGAAAACTTTTTATTTACACTAGTTTTATCATTATGAAATAATCATTATGAAACTTGTAAAAATAACAATTTGTGTTAAGTTTACTCTAAACCGAACATAAAATATGTGGTAAAAAGAGCAGTCTCAATAGAGAGACTAAAGTGACAGGTCAAGGTAAGGGACTCATAAGGAGCATGCTAAAGGATGACAATAGCAGTTTAAGAATTTTCTGCTTTTTTCCAAAATGGCCTTGCAAATTCTAGACAACGTAGCTAGTATCAACTGGAGTTAATAAAACTGATAAAGGGGTGCTATATATAGAACACCTAAGTTTTAATCTGCCACTCATCAAATGCAGTGTTAAACTTTCTAATACAGTTGTGCCATACTTTTTTGTATCAAGTTTGCACGTCAAGGTTATTTTTCAAATACAAGTAAATGCTCTCCTCAACAATTCTGTCTTGTAAGATAGCCTAAAGCATAACAAGGTGGAAGGCTTCTCAACAAGCTCAGAAAGGCTATTCCAATATGTAGGGCCACCACAGAAAATGCTTAGGTGTGAGCTGTAACTGGCCACACCTGTCTGCAGGAGGGCACACAGAACAGGTTTCATTCAGAGGAGTGGAAGTATCACACAGGGGTATAACAGGAGAGGCGTCCTTACAGGTATGTGTGTCCCAGACCATGAAGGGCTTTATAGGTATGAACCAGCACCTTGAATTGAACCTGGAAACAAATCGGCAACTAATGTAAAGATCTTAAAAATCAGTGATACGTATAAAGCAACTTGCTCCATGTAATATACTAGCCGCAGCATTTTGCACTGAAGCTTCCAAATTGTCTTTAAGAGCAACCCCATGTAGAGTCTGCTAGTGGCTGCTGTAGTCTAGTCCTGAGAAGACTGTGCCATGGATCAGCACGGCGAGGCTGGCCGACCACAGAAAAGAGGGCCACTTCGCATGTTAGGTATTTTAAAGAAGCACATTTTACCATTACTTACCACTTGTTTCTCAAGTAAGAAAACGGGGTCTAAACTTCCCAGCTGAGGCTGACAGGGATAGCCTATGTCTATCAAAGATGTTAACTGTAATATCTTCAAGAACATCAGCCTTCCCAGCCAGCATCATCGATGTTGTACGGATTCAACTCCAGCTTGTTCTCCCTCAGCCACTTGGCTATAGCCAACAGACACCAACTGAGGACAGAGGCAGCTACTGCTGGGGCTTCAGATAATATAGAACTGGGTGTCACCAGCATATCCACAGCTATGGACTATCTAATCAAACAGTTCCACCCAGTTACTAAAAAGCAGCTCAGTGTACATCCCCCTGAAAACCCCATGAAGCAGATTCAGTCTCACCAGTCTCAACCCTCTGGACACAATCAGCTAGAAAAGAATGAAACCAATCAAGTGCTTTGGCATAGCCAGTTGGGTGTAGTGGTTAAGTGTGTGGACTCTAATCTGGGAGAACTGGATTTGATTCCCCACTCCTCCACTTGCAGCTGCTGGATGAACTTGGGCAAGCCATAGTTCTGCCAGAGCTGTTCTGTCAAGAGCAGTTCTGGAAAGAGCTCTCTCAGCCCCATCTACTTCACAGGGTGTCTGTTGTGGGGAGGGAGAAAGGAGTTTGTAAGCCGCTCTGAGACTCCAAGTGAAGGGCGTATAAATCCAATCTCTTCTTCTTCTTTGCCCCTAATCCCAACTCCCATTTCTATGTGCTTCTATAACATCAAGTGATCAACTATGCTTAAGGCTGCTAGGAGATCCAGTAATAATAATAAGGAAATGAAAAACCCTTTATCTGTAGACAGAGATTGTCCAGAGTGACTAAAGTTCTTCCTGTTCCAAAGTCAGGTCAGAAAGATTTGATTGCTTTCTTAAATTTTCTATATTTCTAATTTTCTGAAATAAAAAGGGGTGTGTGTATGTTGGGGGGGGGGAAATCTGATAGACACTCTAGCTAAGTACCAGTAATCTTGTTTCCCCAAATATCAATGCTCTATTTTTCAGGAGCTTTATACCTGCAACATAGTGTTAAGTATGTTACAGCAAAAAGCCACAAAGATCTTAAAGACCAAGAGTTGGATCCTATGCTCCCAAGATCAGAGAAAGATGATAGAAAAATATTTTTTTACTGAACTTCCCTTCCATCAGCGGCCCCCTGCATCTCCAAAAAGTCACCACTGAAGGGAATGGAACAGAACAGTACGTCATGAGGCACAGAGGGCTGCAGTGAGGAGTACAGAAACTACTCCACTTCAAAAAAGTACTGTGTACAACCCACTGAAACTTCTGGTGCATAAACTTTCATGGGTGAAACAAGGTGCACTGCTTCTTTCATTCTATGCCTTATTTTATAGAAACAGCAACAAAACTCCAAACCCACCACTCTTGTTTTTCCTTTCCTTTTTAGATATGTACATATACCCAACACTGCAGAACATGGACCACAAAGACTTATGCCACAGTAAGTTTCCAGCTTTAAGGTGATGCAAGAGTTATTCTTGAATAAAGTGTGTTTATTCCCTTTTGGTAGTTACATATTCACAGAATGCAACCATTGGGAATATAGGAATGTATCAAATCTTTAAACAGCAAATCAAACAGTGTTAGAGGATTTTTTAAAAGGAACATACTTAACCCAGACCACTCATCATCAATATGTGCCTGATTACGGTTTAAATCCCACTGGAAATCTGTAGTGCCAGGTTGAGAAACAGATTCACTGCTGGATCCTAAAAAGGGGGGGGAAATCACAGTTAGCATTATAGCAATGTTTCTGTTTTCCTAATGGTGGGAAGCCAAGTCAGCAGAAGGCCCACATTCATTGCCTTGTGCTCAAGATTCCACCGTTCAGAGGAATGGAAACTTTGGATCCAGCCCAACAGATTATATCCAAATCGCAAGCAGAGCTCTGTGAATAAAAACAACTTTCTCACCTACCCTACTACACTGCAGCCTGCATACTCCCTCCATGCTGGTTCTTTGACCTTCCAAGCCAACTGACTGGCTACTGTGTGAAATAGTATGCTGGACCACTGGTCTGATCTAGCAGGGTATACTTATGTTCTTATGAGGGATATTCCCAGTTAGTCTCAACAGAACTAGTCTAAACGGAAGGGAGCAGGATTTGAACAAGTTTCACTTTCTTCTTCTGGAACATCAGACCATAAGCACAGAAGCAGATGAAACAATGTTATTAACATTTTGGAGAACAACAGTTTTTTCTATTTTTTTTTTAGAAGATCCACGTCTTTCCAAATGGAAGCATATTCTTAGTAGGGATGAGCAGATGTTTTCCTACAAATGAAGTCCACATTTGTAGAGCAATTTTTAAGTCATACCAGAAACAGCAGGATTTAATCCCAAAGAAGTGAATGAAGCAGAACTCTGTTCAGGAGTATTAATTCTTCCATCCACTCCAGACCAGGCTGCTGGAAAGATAAAGAGACTTAGAAATTTTTGCCACTACTACATACTGATAATTTCACCAGCCAGTACAAGTGTCCCAAGATTATGCAACCTCTTTGTATAAGTATTAGTAGAAATCTAAAGCTATGACCAACAATTTATCTCCCTTGTATCCCCCCCCACTTCACCATAGTAACATGTCAAAAACCTGGAATTTGTTCTTTAATTTAAAGTGTCAGAAACGCAGATCCACTCTGATGGTGGAAAGTGCCATCAAGTCACAGCTGACTTATGGTAATCCTGTAGGGTTTTCAAGGGAAGAGACACACAGAGGTGGGTTGCCAAAGCCTGCCTCCAAGTCACAACCCTGGAATTCCTTGGAGGTCTCCCATCCAAATACTAGCCAGGACCCACCCTGCTTAGTTTCCAAGATCTTATGAGATTTCTCTACCTTCTTCCATAATAAGATTATTCTTGTTCTAGAATGTGTACCTCATACCTCCCAAACAATCCAGTTAGTTTGTTCTATAACCAAATATGCATTAGTTAAATATCCTGAAATACTATGCATACAACCATAAATCATGATGTATTACATGACATTTTTCATCTTTAACAAATGACAGAAAAATGTCCCAAAATGTAGAGAAATATAATGACGTTTCCTTCCAAATGTGCCCACTTAATATCGTGTCCACACACATACAACTGGTGCTAAGTGTATCACTGCCTGAACTGCTAGTTCAAAATTAGGAGCTGGAGTAGAGGCACTCAAACTGGGGTACATGAAACAAGTAAAAGTCATTATATCTACAATATTGTTACTCATTAAAAGATCACCCTCAATGCTTTTCATAATCATGCCAAATAATATTCTGTGCGATGTTATATAAAATTACAAACACAGAGAGCTTTACTCACACAGTCACAATTTCCAAATCCAAGCATGTCCTTTTTCAATAGTGATTTTAAAAAATACAACACATAGGTTGAAAAGGTCTGAGGAAGTGCACAGCCAGCTTTATGTATCTGTACTTGAACAATAATGCAACAATTTCTTGAAGGGGGAGTACAGAATTTCAAACTTGGATTGTGATAGTATGTGTGAAAGTAAAAAAGCTTTGTGGGCATGTCCAAGCTTTCATTGGGATCTCAAGTAGTTCTTTGGATCCTGGCCCTCACTCACTGGACTGAAGTGTTTCAATTATTATATTAGGAATTCTGTTAATATGTAGGGTTATCTGCATTGCAGAATATCCTGCAGAGGAGATAAATGATGCAAATATATATTTTAAAAGAGTACCAACACTGATTCCATCTGATGGAAAAGGCTCCTTTGGAGAAATAAACACTTACCAATACTAGGGAACAAAGTGCGCTCACCCCAGGTTCTGCCCACCAGGGACACTCCCCATTCCTTCCCATTTCCATTATCTGCTGCATCTTTTCCCCAAGCAGACGTCTCACTCTTCTTCTTGCTACCTGCAGATGACACCGAAGTCCATTTCTCCTCACTTGTACCAATCTGAGAGGAGAGCTTTACAGGTTTTTCATTCCAGTTTCCTCCATTTACTGTTGGTCCTTCATTCAACCCTGTAGAAAATATGTACACAAAAACAGAAACATTTTGCTTTAAATATATTATCTTTATTGCTTTAAAATATTATTAATATTTTAATATTTAATATAATAATATAACACTACCTACAATATTTAGTTCTTTTCAAAAAAGGGGACATTTATCAAGATTAAGCTTATACTATTTTCATATCGCTTCCTCTTCGCTCATACAAAAGGACTTACTTCTGTCCCAGTGTTTCAGGTTTCTCCTTTTAAGCCAACAATATCTTCACCTCAATTCCCTTCTACTAAAAGTGGCTATTCAAACATATCAGAGTAAGAACATACCATGTTATCATCCTCCTCCCTTGATGGGGGATAAAATTTGCTTCAGTGCATGTCACAACTATAGAACATATATGGCGGCAAGTGGGAAAGCACATAACTTATACCAGAAATCACAAAATATTCTCTAGATAAAGTACAGAGGTCACTAGATCTAAGCTTTCTTCCCACCCTCTCTCCATGCTAAGACTGCAATTTTATGCACATTTACTTGAGAATCTCACTAAACTGATTAAGACTCGTTTATAAGTAAAGTCTCACAAATTGTATTCAATAATAAGAACAATTCAGGTTTGTGCTAGGCATTAAAATGCAAATTGGGAGTTATTTGGAACAAAACTACTAAAGCTGGAGAAAAGTTAAATATAAATGATCTGGCAACTAATACAGCAATTACGCAAGCCAGCTAACTTGAAGATGGTGATTTGCTGAAGTCTGTGTACTCTTGAAGAAAAAAACAGTATCACAATTCCAGTTGGCATACAGTACAAAGCAGGCAGATCTTACCTTGCTGGAGTACAGCATCACCTTTTCCAGATTTAGAGTTGCTAACTTGAATATTTGAAATACTGTCACCTAATTAAAAAAAAAATGACTAAATACCTTTATAAGTTTAATCCATTTATCCTGATGGATAGACAACAGAAGGCATAAACACACACAGCCTAACTAAATATATATCAGACAAAACATAATGGAAATATGACCCAAGGGCTCAAAAACAGAAAGAAAAGCCACCAAAAATCAAAATGTATATAATCTTAACTCATGTTGAAGATGAGCTTGCAGTTAGTATTCACACAGCACAGTTAAGGATGAAGAGAGTTGACAGAGTAGATTTTTATAATGCAGTGGCATCTAATGAAGAAGTTGAACCTACACTATATAGAAATTCCCTGTTCCAGAAAGTTTAGTGCCTTTGGTTAACATAATTTTATGTGGGATCTAAATCACATATCTTATCAAGTTTAGTTTCTAAAAAGGCATCAAAATGACTGTAAGAAATCTGGGGGTTTCACGTCCAAAAGGTAATCTATTAACTTGGTAAAGTTACAAAAGATCTGACTCTTTGGTAGAACAGGAAAATGCTGTATAGCTACTGATTATTCCAATAAGTACTAAATAAATCTGACAAAATATCCAATAATCATTTTTCCCCACAAAGTTTATTAGGAGTGAGACAAGGGCTAAACAGAAGCACATAAAATTAGCAGAGACTTGCGCAATCAGGAATCTTCTGAAAACTGTCAGAAAACAGCCTGATGAAAAAGATCAAAACAGATGCCTGGGAAATGTTCTTGTGTCCAATCTTATTCACCTTCCTGAGCATTTTAACCAACCTATCATTTTTAACTAAATCCACAGAGAAGAGATAGTTTCATTTATACCTGTAATACTACCTATATCTTTAAATATTACTCTCCAAAAGGGGGGGGGGATATATATACCTTTGCTTTTTCTGGGGCCAACTGAAAAGGATGTTGTAGATGTTAGTTGTTCAGTGGGCACTGTAACTGAATTCTCCATGCCTGGCAGGTTTGATTCTGATCCAGCATCAGTCAATACCTTGTCACGTTTACGTTGCTGCCGTTTCTCTCTGTTACTGATTTTTGTTTCCCAAGCTCCTGAAAGGGTCACAAGAAGCAGTACTGGATAAGACAAAAGTAGTAACGTAGTTCAGTGGTTTTCAAGTTATGTTCCAGAGACCTCTGGAGTTCCTTCGTAATGTCAAATGTTCCTGAATGAGAATATAAGTACTGCCAAACAAGCTTTCCTGAACAATAACTTGCCTGTCTTTTATGGACTTTCCCTTATTAGACAGTGATTGCTTTCATCAGAAATGTATGCTCTGTATATGCAGTGAGATTCATGAGTTCTAGTCAGCACCCCATATAAATTAAGTGTGCCTCCTAGAGCCTTCTTCTGTCTTCCATATCTTTTGCAAAGTATGCAGCTTCAATGGCAGATGTGCAGTTCTTTGGCAGGCAAGGTAACGTGCAACAAGCTCCCCAATGGTGGGATGTTTGAAAACAACTAAACTAGCATACTGAATTGGATCCCACAGATCCATTCTGCTAGCAATAAGCACTTTACTCTCACCCATGGGGTATTCCCCTGATGCAAATTGTGGGGGGCGTCCTTAGGTGGGAGGAAAATGCCATTATTAGTGAACAGATTCAGGGGCTATAACCCAGTGCCTCCAATTAGCTAATAAAAGCTCAAAGCAAGCTATTCTTCAGCATTCATAAGTGTATATTACAACAGTATAATTTAAATGACAGCTTTCCTACTTGACATGTAAAGACTATTAACCTATTCTTGGATTGGTAATCATGAACATTTAAGATAACAGTACAATGAATCATGAATTTCTGAAGAAAATAACATGACTGATGTTCTGTTTCGGCTTTTCTGTACCTTCATCTATTTCCTTTCCTTCAGTGCGTGATTGGTCCTGAACCGTTTTGGCGTCTCCCTTCGGTTTCTTCTTGTTCTTCTTTGACTAAAATAGAAAGCAATTTTTTCACTATTTATCAAAATATTAACATTAATTATCAGAAACTACAGAAGACATGGCAAGCTTCGTAGCAGCCATCAACATGAAGCCATCATTTAAAAGTCAAAAAGAACACAGAGATGTATTCTATCACTCCACTCAGCCCATCAGGGTGCCTTCCTCCATCCCAAGGAATCTTCCACTGGAGTACAAGGTGGGATGCAACTCACTCTCTCACAGAGTAATAGCAGTACTTCTTGCAGGGCTCAAAACTCCCATTAGCAGCAAACATTCAGTCTTCAAGAAAGTATTTTTATCCTGAAGCACAGTTTGCAAGTGCTTCAGCTTTAAGGATGTTAAATGGTATTTGTTTAATTGATACATAACCTGATAAATGCTACACATCTTACAAGAAAAAGCTGATACATATCAAAATATGCCAATGTTCTGGGAGAACATTTGAATAAAGGTACTGTCAATGATAGGTTAATCTGAAATTTTATTTTCACAATTGGTATTTGACCTATATATGTCATCTTTTATACACTTAAAAGAAGTTTTTGAAGGTATGACAGCTTCATCACAATTTTCTCATTTAAGATACTTTACCCAAATTTTGATCATAAACTGTCATTTATTTCAATATTCTATTAGATAGTGTGGGGTGCAGTTACCGTGTTGGATTAGGCTCATGGAGAACCAAGTCTGAATCCCCACTTTACCATGGCAGATCACTGGGTGACCCTGGGCCAGACACACACTCTCGGTATAACCCACCTCAGAGTGCTGTCAGTCATACAAACACCTTAATGGGTCTCAATGACATACATTCTCTAATGTAAAAATATTTGAGTTCTTCCAGAACATTTCTTTTCCATGTGAAAACAAGGTGGTAAATTCATTCTTTCTCAAGCACCAACATGCTGTTAAGGTTTGAACAAAGAGCCCACAAATGTAATGTCAATGGCAAGATCTTTCTAAGCAGTCTACAGCCCTCTTTCACTCTTCTCTAGAACCTGGAGAAAGACAGAGACTCTCCCAAGCCTCAAAAAGTAGAGATATCTCACTGTCTTCTGAGACTTTCCACTATCAGTTCATGTCCTCCTCCATGCTTAGAGCTGCAGAGAAAACCTTGCCTCCCCAGCTATTCTGTGCTAAAAGGTGCTGACCTCAGCGTGTCAGACACAAAGCCCCACCCATCCCACACTGGGTGAGAGACTGGATCACTGGTGAGCACAGATTTTGACTGATGACTAAGGCCAGTCAAAATTTATGGATATTGTGGTGTTTTTGACAACTCTGCTCCTTTAATCCGGGCCAGTGTTGTAGAGTGTTCAAGTCCACTTCAGGACTTGGTGTCAGCAGGAGCAAGGAGAAGAGAAAGTTAAAATCACTCCAGCTACACACAGAGAAAGAATTTGAGTTATTAAACTGTGCTCCTGTTTGAAACTATATTGCCTTATTCTGATGACTAGCATTAAGGACACAAGAAATATCAGTCTGAATTTTGCCTGTTTAAGGTGCTTCTGGACTTGAATCTTCTATCAGATCAGAAATTCCAGTTGCAGCATCTATCATTCACCTTTTCAGTTTTCTTTTCTGCATCAGATGGCTGTTTTAGGTTTTCTCTTCGAACAGTCTGCATTATTTCATCTTCACACACTTCATGAGCAGGCTGACCATTGAGCTGAATTCATAAGAAAATTAAAATAGTTAGGCAATATACACCTATTTCCCAAATTTAATGAATCCTAGATTGATAAATTTACATACCCAGAGCTTTTACAGTAGTACTTGCTTGCTTAATGCCTTCTTCAAAAGAAGGAACAAACCACTTGTCTATAGCAAGTGGACTGATTAAAATAAACAATATGTGGAACTGCTCAGTTTTCAGGCTACAACTGTGTCTTATAAATTACTGCAAAAATTTGTTTTGGAGTTTAGGTTGAAGCAGCAAATTTAGTATTCAGTGCTGTTTAATTACACAGTAGTAATTTTATGTTGAGCCAACAACTTGAACAGCTGATGCCATGTTACCACATATATGCAAATCTTATCACATTATATGTTATATTCCTGCCCTGCAATTGCCATTTCAATAGCGATATATTTTTTACAGTTTCATTGTGTTTTTTAATTGTGCTGTAATAAAACTTAGTACTAAGCCCATCTCTGATCCACCTGACAAAATTAACTTCAATGATTAATATATTTCCACCTAACTTAAACTTTTTTGACTCCCACTGATTTTGGGTGGGGGTTGTACAGTGTTTGCTTATTCTTCTCACTGAAGGCTAAACAATAACCTATTTTATTTGGACTAAAATTATGCTATGCATTCTTGAGCACTATCTTACAGTAGAACAAAGATGGTCTGAATGAATAACAGGCATAGGTGATCCACCATGATGATCATAGCCTCTTCAGTCCCCAAACCAAGTTGAAAAATACACTGTAATGGATTGAGATCAGCAGCATCACCCAGGAGTATCTGGAGCTGGACTGCTACCATACACTGATGCATCTCACTCAAGATTAGAGATTGGCCAGTAATTTCACAGATCACCTTGCTCTGGTTAAGTCATAGGCTCATTACCAGCTCCTTGACTGCAGGGGAGACTACACAGTCTTAACAATTGCACTGGCTACCTCCCAGATTTATGCCAGTGATAGCAAACAAGCAATACAGATGGTGGTATACATGCTGGCCACACCCCTGGGTGCAGAGAATGGAACTCATCTTTGCAACTGCACTGAGAGACAAAGCAAGCAGCAACCCCAATGTGGCATCCTATTCAGAATGAATGCAAGTTGTTTTAGTTGCAGCATCACAAATAGGTCAAAGGGATCACTACCTCTAAAATATTCAGCAGTCCAGAGCAGATCTTAAAGTGGGACCTAACCTACATGCAGTCAATCTCTATCTCTCATTTATAGCTATTGTTCCAGATGCTATGTGAACCTATGTTGCCTCATATACTAGGAAGATAAGAGATTGGGTTTATACCCCGCCCTTTACTACCCAAAGGAGTCTCAGAGCACCTTACAATCTCCTTCCCCTTCCCCTCCCCACAACAGACACCCTGTGAGGTAGGTAGGGCTGAGAGAGCTCTGAGATAACTGCTCATGAGAGAACAACTCTGAAATAACTTGTGACTGACCCAGGGTCACATCAGCAGCTACATGTGGAGGAGTGGAGAATCAAACCCGGTTCTCCCAGATTAGAGTCCACACTCCTAACCACTATACCAAACTGGCGTACTGTGCCCCATTTAACAAAGAGATGTCCAGGTATGAGTGATCAGCCAGTAATCTCCATATTCTAGAGACCAGAGTTCCAGCCAAGGAAACTCCATTTGGGTAGTGACAATATAATAGATTACATATGTTGCTGCTTTTCCTGTAACATTAAAGCTCTGAAAACACTGCCACTGGTTTTCAAAAGTTACAGAATAAAACGTGAGAAATAATACCTACTTCAACTGGGTGTCTTTTATGATGACAAATTGCATTCAGGGAAAGAGAATTGGAATAAAATATGGATGATCAAACAAGCTCATGGCTACAGCTCAATTAAGACAATGGTTTGGAGGATCATGAAAACTGGAAACCAGATAAAGAAGTAATTCCCCCCCCCCCGCGCATTTTTTCAATTTTTCCTGTGGAAAAGGGGTCCCCTAAAAACTCCCATGAATATTTTCTCTTTTGGAATATGTGTAATGCTTTTCAAGATAATTCCTATGTGTGGTGTAGACAAACAGCAAAAAAAGGATATATCTATGACTATAAATGTAGCAACAATTTATAACTAAGGACTCCCTCCTTACATACAGTCTAGCACAGGGGTGTCAAACATAAAGTCCAGGAGCCAGAACCAGCCCTTCCAGGGCTTGTATTTGGCCCGTGAACAACTAATGCAAGGGAGGGAGTGCTGGGTGGAGTGAGCGGAGCCACTCCATTGTGGCTGCAGCATGGCAGAACAGCCTCGTCTGCAGCAGTCAAGCATTGTGGGAGCATCTGCCCAGCACTGCACTGCTGCCTTTCCAGTCTGCCTCTGTGGGTTTTCCTCTGCACCCCCCACCAGCCCATGGGGCCTTTCAGTGAGGATACACCAACTCAGTGCTTACCAGCTGCTGTCCTTCATAAAGTTTCTATCTCTGGTACCTGGCATTATGTTTTATGGCACACATGGCCTGGCCTGACAAAGTGGCATTTATTTCAGATCCCGCCCTCATAACAAATGAGTCTGACACTCCTGGTAGCCTGCCTACCAAGCCTGCTCCGGGGAAACCAAAGACAAGACTTTTTCGGCAATGGCACCTCACCTAGGAAATACTGTTCCCTGTGAGGCTTGCCTGCCCTATCTTTTTTTGGGGCGCCAGGGGAAATGTTTCTTTTTTGTTTTAAGCTGTCCAGTGTTTTATATTGCTTTTATGTTTTGGCTGAGTTTTTGTTAACAATGTTTATGGCATTTCATTTTTAAAATTATGTTTCATTCTGTATGCCACTTCAAGCAGGTTACCTGGCGAAGTGGCACAGAAATTTCCTAAACAAATAAATACAGGTACTATGATGGTTTAATAATATATTATAGAAAAGTTCAGTGTTTTTAATGTTATAGTTTATCTTGTCCAAATAATACCCTAGTTTTCTAATTACATTTTTTCCTACCACTCACATGGCAAAGGTTAAGATATTTTTGCAAAGGCAGCACAAGATGTACCTTTCTGCAGTTCTATCTCAAGTATTAGTACACTTCCAAATGTGCTCACAGAAAACTAAGGCATTTATATTTTTAATTCCATAAATACACCAAGCAGCAGAGCTTCAAATGCTAAATAATAAATTATATGTTGCTAAAGTAGTAAAGTGCATTGAGATTTGACTGAAATGCAAGTGTTGCGTATATTTCAGTTTTCCATAAATCTCTGAATTTTCCTGAAACAAGAGAAAAACATGTTTTTCCCTTGTGACTTCACAAATTCTGAAAAATTTTACATTTCTACTCCAGCAGCAGGACAGATAAACTGAAGGTGAATTCAAGGGACGGGGTTCTTTCAATTCAGGCTGAGGTGCTGTATTCCAACCCAAAGGCATTCAGCAACATTTTTAGCTTTGAATGATTGTGAACTCAAAAATAACTTCCTGTCCCTGTTTCTGACACACTGAGAATAACAGCTCATAATATGATGGGGAACTCAATATTTAGAGATATTCAAATGTATTTTAAAATTTTAAAGTAGTCTGAAAAAAAGTTTTAGGAATGCTGTACATTAGAGAATTCAATGCTTTTAAAGAGTAACATGCTTATACATTAACCTGCATTCACAAAGATATTTCTTATGTCCTGAATCAAGATTGATTAAAGTTATCAGATGATTTTTTTAAACTGATGCTTGCTGTTTCATGTTTGTTTTCACAAACCCTTCTCCCACATATCCTTCCCATGAATGCTACAAGGTAATTAACTGCTTTCTCTTCTGTGGCAAACTATATTTGCTCTTGTACTTGAACTAGTGAACTGTGGATTGTCCCAAAGGAGGATGAATAATCTTGTTGTGCACAAGGAAAGGACTGGAAAGCAGCATTTACTTGAGCAAGCCTGAAGCTCCTTCAAGCCTTTTCACACAGCAGCAAACCATGGTTTGTTATTGTGCCAGAACCATGCCTATACTATCTTATCTCCTGATAAAAGCTAAAAAAAAAATGACTAAGGTTTCCTTTAAATCTCAACAAGTTAAGCGATGATGTGTGCTATATAAACATAAAGATTTGCTATATGCCTGTAAATTTTTGAAAAATATACAGAAAGACATCCGAAGCTACTGAACAAGGTTTGAGTCCAGTGGCACCTTTAAGACCAACAGAGTTTTATTCTGGGTATAACCTTTCTTGAGCACGCACACTTCCTCATTTCATGCATGCACACGAAAGCTTATACCCAGAATAAAACTTTGTTGGTCTTAAAGGTGCCACTGGACTCAAACATTGTTCTGCTGCTTCAGACCAACACCTGAATCTGAAGCTACTGTATTTTCAAATATAAGACCCTTAAATTGGCAGTGTCATAAAATCAAGTTTCTAAATATAAGTACAGTAGCTTGAGTTGACTTCTAGTCTCACTTGACAACACGAGATGCTGGAAATGACCACAGTTGCAAAAGATTCCCTTCTTCAATTACATCTAATCCTTGATTTAGAGCAGGGGTTCTCAAACTACGGCCCGCGGGCCACATGCAGCCCGCGGAGGACATTTATGTGGCCCGCCGAGTGTTTATGCCCGCCCCCCGCAAGAGCACCCAGGAGCTGAGGAGGAGGAAGGGGCAAGCAGGCTGGTCGTGGGGGAGGGGGCGAACACGGCGGCGGGCGAGCAGGCTGGTGGGGGGGAGGGGCAAACGCGGCGGCCCTCCAACGGTCTGAGGGACAGTGAACTGGCCCCCTGTTTAAAAAGTTTGAGGACCCCTGATTTAGAGAGTGCTAGGAATCTAACTTCTATCATTTATGCTGTACTTGTAAGCACCTCTAACAACATTTCTCACGCAGAACACACAATGTAGTTCACACCTACCTATTATCAATTTGCTATATGGAACCTGTTTAGGTTAATCAAAGAATATTAAATTAGTTAACTCCTTAAACTGATCAAAAATGGCACTGGTGCTATAACCAGGCCCCAAAGTTTGCCATTTTCTTATCCATCAAGTAACATACAAGGTGTCCGTAAGAGGGTATGAGAGTGCACAATGATTAGGTACAGAAATTAAATGCCTCCCATGGCAGCCCGAGAACAAAGGATTCTCCAACACAGGGCAGAGCAAATGGGAGAATGAGCTATAGTGAAGTACAGCTCTGGAAGACCAAATATACCTGTGTTCTACTAATCAGATTCTATCCCCCACTGTGAGGTTGGCTTCAAAAAACTAAAACTAAAAAAGTAGCGACCCTACTTTTAACTGTCTTCCAAAGCAAAGTAAATCTTTTAAAACCCATCCAGAAGATTGGGGCCTGAAGCAAGGTTGTGTGCTCTTGATATGAAAAAGGTAAAAGCATAAGTTTTGGAAAGTCAAAGAGACAGGAAAGGACTGCACATTGTTCAGATACTAGACAAATCCTTGAGTATAAGTCTGTGCAAGCAAATACATTTTAAAATGTCCCCTTGTTATTCAGAATAAATGTTCATATTGATTCCACTAAAGAAAAAGGGCAGAGAAGTCAAATGACCAGTGCATACCTGCATAGATATTTGTATGTAGATGGGGTGTGTGTGTAGTCCTATGGAGTTTCTTTTCCTCTTATAACATGGTTTCATTTCTTACATTTGACTAACCTTTGTCAGGTTCTGGACTCATGTCAAGTGTTTCCATAACACTGTTACAGCAGGAAAGGGGAAAACTCAACATGAGATTACCATTGTTATTAGCAAACCCATGTTCACCATTTTTTATCTCTGACTCTGTATACAGGCCTCAGCTAACATTAAAGATGTGTGCCGAAAGGGAGCATAAGCCTAAAGTTTGCTCCTGTTCCCAGCATGTAACTTCAATGGGCTCATAAACACTCCAAATTAATACACAGTCTCAAACACCAATAAATGTATCAGGTACTTAGCTGGCTTCAAGACTCTTACATGATTACATAGTGCAAATTTTTAAGTTTAAGTTCAGCAAAGAAGGTACCAATTGCCTCTTCGGAAATACCTGAGTTATGAACTACCATCATCACGATAATAAGGTAGTGTATGTAGGCAGTATAGTGCTGCATTGTTGTTTATCACAAACATACATGTCTCTTTCTGCTAAAATATCAAAAAAGCATTTAGCATTATAGCAACAGTAGCAATGCTTAAGGCAGAAGATGGAGGAAAGAAACTTGCTCAATCCCCATAGAGGTGATCCAAGGTGGTTGTTATGCACTCCTAACATTAAAAAGTTAGTAGGTAAAAGATCAGGAGATGTGGCAGCCCAAGAAGCAGAGTGTGGGCAGCCATCCTTTAATATATATGTTTCCCCAGTTTAGACCACACATTTGGCAAAGAACTGGATTCCTTACTTACCTTTTTCCAAACCACAACTTTATTTTCAGATGGTCATTTCAAAGCAGGCCCTTACACATTTTATCCTTTGTGAGATTGTCCTGCACTTTCAATTCAAAGGCAACCGTGCTTTATTTAACTAACCTGTATACCCTGCCTCTTTTCATGAAAACAAGTCTTCAGACAGGTTATATCATTATATTCTACATGTCACTGTCACAAAATCTCAGACCAACGTAAGCCACAGCCCTTTCATTTTGGAACCATATGGTTACACATATCCTTTGTAATATTCAAACTATGAGTGGCCTTTCAAATACATTGTCATTCTAGATAACACAATCATATCACAGTAGTTTAAGTATTTATTATCATGTGACAGACAAGCATATTACTTCAGTTACAGTCCTGTTTTAAGTCACTGATCTTGTTGAACCTCATTCATCAACGTGGCTGGAAGAAAGTTTCAAATGCCTAGAATCCAGCAAATTTCACTATTTTAGGCATCTACTTTGCTGGTCTGAGAGAATATTCTGGGTTGTTAGGTTCTTAAAAATCCAGGGACTTTCTATGGCTGTTTCCTACCACACGAAACCACAGTAATATAAAAGGGAGTTTTTAGCTTGCTTAAAAAAAACCCAAGCAAATATAGAAGGATCCTCAATGTATTTCCCCTTTTTACTATACACAGCTCTCCCATGGCCTGAGAACAGTTCTAACTATTCCCATCAACATGACTATGTGAAACAAACAAATAAATGGTGAAACGACCCAATTCAATGTATACCTTTTTTGAACCGAGCCTGATTAGACACATAGTTCCTACACTAATGAGCTGAATACCACGATGTTGGTCCTTCTAGGGCTACTTAAATACTACTTCCTGCATAGGAAAAATTATGAAAATCCCAAAGTGGATCTTTCACCCAGGACAATCTCTCCTACACAAACACACATTTTGTTGTGTATATCACAACTGGAATGTAGATTGGGTGCTAACATTACTGCAACCAGCTAAAAATCTACACACTGTTCAGTAAGCTTGTGTATTCATGTAAGCAGTGTAACAGTCGGATGAAAACCCTATATAGAAGATTATGGAGCTTATCTGAGTGATCAGAAACTTTCAAATACTTAAATAACAAAAGTGACTGCTGTAAAGCTCACAAGTCACCACTTCAGATGCTATCTGAACCATAAAAACAGGAGACGAAGTGTTCAGAAAAAACGCAGCTTCCAACAACTTTGACAGTTGCAAATCAGCCTCAGATTTCTATAAATGAATGTTTATAGAGTGTTTAACACAATCCATGTAATGGGCATTACAATGACTACATCCTTAATTTTTTTTCAATTTTACTTCTGTCAAATGCGTCTACCATCCCAAGTTTTACACAAGTCTGACAGTGTACAGAACATGTATAATTTCAGGTACAAGGAAACAATAAACAGCACTTGTCAAACAGCCCAAATCTTCAAAGACCTCATTAATGTTTTGCAAAAACGGGCTCTAGCAGGGGTCTCTGAACACTAAACCTTCAAGGCACCACAAGACTTTTGTGTGTGTGATTTGCAGCTTTCTCCCTGGAATCTGTGACCTACCGCTGTTGGATAGTGATCCTAGACCTTCCCGAGGATTCTTCCTGGCGATTCCCTCCACCCATTCTGCCCCACCCCCGCTTTCCATGACATTTCGCTCACCCTGCCCATTTTCTCCGGCGGTTTCTTTTTATTCCGTTTTTTCTGCTCTTCTCCCTTCAACAAGAGCATCGTGGCTGCCCCAGAAGCCGCCTTGCTGGGGCCACCGCTTCCTCCCCCTCCTGTCAGGCCCACCGCCGCCGTTTCCTCCTCCTCCTCCTCGTCTTCCTCCTCATCTTCTTCCACCTCGGCTGCCCTGCCAGGGCGCTTCTTGCGAGCATCTCCCGCCCTGGCGCAGGTCGCAGCCCACAGAAGTCCCAGCAGGACCAGCAGCGCCAGGAGGGATGTCGAGAGCAGCACTAGCCAGGTAGGCAGGCGCTGCGGCTCCAGGCCGGACGGCAGCTGCAGGCCTAACTCGGTGCGCAGCAGGCCCACGCCGGCCGACAGCACGTCCCGCAGCCGGGATGACACTTCTTCAGCCTGCTGGGCCACAGCCTCTTGCCAGTTCGGCGCAGCCATGGCCCCGGCGGGGACCGGACCGGGACCGAATGGAGACTCGCGTCAAGCCGACCACATCTCTCACTCCCCCCGCGAGAAGCAAAGGCCTTTCGGCTCGCCCGCTTCGATGTCGGCTTCCAGTCAGAGGAATTGCCCCGACGTGGCTAATTGCTCGCTCGGGCTCCTGCCTGAGGCGCTTCCTCAGCCTCTCACGGCCCAGGAGCGCAACGTCACCTCTCCGCCGCCGAACGTCGGCGGCCGGAACGTTGCAGCGCACGCGCACGTCGGCTGCTCCCTGCGCGCGCACGGGAGGAGGGTCACGTGGACGTCCGCGAGCCGTTGGAGAAAGGGGGAAACGCTCCAAGCTGCGCGTGCGCACGCGCCTTCTTCCGTCTTCCATATTTGGGACGACTGAATGACCTCCCGCATCCCATATCTTCCTTCATTTGCGCGTGCGTTGGAGCGAAAGGGACGCTCAGAGGGGCGCTACGAGCTCTGCGATTGGGTAAAACGAGGAGGTTGTGCCAATAGTCTCGACGTGGCACTAATCCCGAGGGAGGGGGGAGAAAGGGGAGGAGCCGCTGCCTTTCGTCAGCGGCTGTCACAGGCCGAGAGCAGAAAGACTGAGGCGGGTAATTTGGATAAAAGGAAACGTTAACTGGCGTGTTAACTGTTCCCCAGGCTGAAGCTCTGGCCAGCTGCATTCGCTCGCGTGAGATGCTGGCCCATTCGGTTTTGGGGAGTGTGTGAAAGATTATGGCTAGGCCTGGGAAGTCCTGGCTTCACATTCTGAGTTCTTCGTTGGTGTGAAGTTTTTCTTTCTTAGCATCTCCTTCCTCACAGGAGCGATGTAAAGATAATGAAGAAGAGACAAGAACATGCTCCACCTTGAGCTGCTTGGCGAAAAAAAAGTGTATTGCATTGTATAGGGGAGGGCGGTGCCAGCTGCAACTTGGGAAATTCCTGGAGAGTTTGGGCAAGGTGTGATGCCACATGTCAGGTCCAGGTCAAGGAATTTTGCACTGTCATGTAATTTGCCCAAAGCCTGTCCCTTCCTGTGAAGCCACTTCTTCCTTTCAGAGTTCATATTTAAACTCCACAATTTATATCTCTTCTGCCAAAATCCAAGGAGATTCTTTAGCAGAACATGGTGCTGCCCCTTCAGCCACCCACTCCAGCGCCTCACTGCCCTCTGCCTGCTGAGGGAGATGTTTGCCACCAAGCCTCTTTCTGCCAGCCCCTTTGCTGTCATCTGCCTTCTTCCCACATGTCCTTAACACATCTTCCCCTGAGTGTATCTCCTCAGACTCCAGCTCTGGCCCACCTGGTGGTGGAGGAGGAGATGATAGAGGAACGCCCCCAGTCTCAGGGACTTGACCTCAGGGGGAGCATTGTGAACTCTCCACTTGGAAGAGGAGAAAATTTGTTATAAGTTATAACCCTTTGGTTGCGGTAATGAAGGGAGACCTCTTAATTTCCCTACCTAGACAATCAGTAACATGTGGGTTAAATCCATTTATTACAATGCAGGCACTCAAGTCCAGTGTTCCTTCTAAGGTGAATCTGTGAGCAAGCTCACAATTTTTTAGCTTCCAGCTCACACATTTTTGTCTTAGCTCAGGAAGGACAGCTCCAAAGCAAATTAATTTATGCAGTAGCCAAACTGCTCGCTCTCCGCTTTAATGCCAGTAACTCACAAAGTAGAATTTTTGCTCATAAGACTCCACAGCTTAGAGGGAGCATTGCTTAAGTCTACACTTTAAGGACTATGAAGGTGGTTAAAAGTACTTGGAATTAAGCAGATTTGAGCATATAGCTGTTGCATAGCATCTTTCCTCTGATGCATGGTGGTTCTTACACAGTGGTAAAAGGTCTGCCTTCTACGTTTTGATGGAAACTAGGGGTGCTTTCATAGCTTATCCCTTGCTAAGCCCATTGCACTGAGCTGAGGTTGAAAATGAGGCAATTTTATTGTGATTTTCCTGTGTTGATATTTCTGTTTTGTAGATAAAAGAACATATGCTGTCATGTTTGCTGAATGCAACCCGTGGTGCTATCTCATTAGGCAAAACAGGACGTTTGACCATAGGTGATAAGTATGCGCATTTTCTTATGCCGAGTAATGTTTCTGTAGGAAAACTATCATCTGTGAAGTGGCTCCTAGAAGAACCAATTTCAGTGCATAATTTGAGGCAAGGTTTGACCTGTATTTTGAAACCAAGATCTCACCCTAGAAACAGTATCTTCCATATCATACATTTGTTGGTATCTTTTCTTCACTGCATAATGATTGATGAAGAATCAAGTAAAATGTGTCCTGATAGTTACTACAACGAGTTCCTTAGAATCTTGTGGGAAATTAGGGGAAGTAATGGAGAAGAAGGAGGTGGTCAAAGGTTGGAATGTAACCTCCATATGCAAAGCTGTGCACTTCGGAATGTCACTTGTTTGGGGTTTAAACCTGTGGTAGCGATGTCCTTTCTGCAACATTGGTGATTTCTTGAAAACATCTGGTTGGCCATTATACCAAAGGGACCACTGGACTAGATGGGTGCCAAAGTCATAGTTTGCCTAGGGCATCAAAAACAAACAAACAAACCTTGGGTTAGCCCTGTATGGGTACTTAGTAAATTTGGACATATGTCAGCGTACTGAAAAGGCTGGGAACCACTGCTATAGACAAAAGCATGTTTTTAAACATCTGTGCATGTACACCTGGTAATCCTAACTGGGCCAAGGGTCTCAGAAACATGAACACAGTACTTTGAAAATAAGATTATGCACATTAAAGTTTCTGTGTTTCAGTGGGAAAGGCTAGTTTCACTCCCAATAGAGCTGTCAGCCTCCAGTAGGGTTCTGGAGATCTTCCAGAATGACAACTGATCTTTAGACTATGTACATCAGTTCTCCTGGAAGAAATGGGTGCATTGGGGGGTGGACTCTATGACATTATACTCTCCTGAGATCACTCCCTTCCCCAAAACCCACTCATCTCAGGCTCCACCCCCAAATCACCAGGAATTTCTCAACCTGGAGTTGGCAACTCTAACTCCAATGTGCATGCAAGCAACAATTGCAATTGCTATATAACATGCAATTTATGTGCAACAAGTGTGTTTGTTGGGGATTTCTGATTACTACTCCTTGTTTGTAAACCAGCCTCTTAGAAGAAATGAGGAGGGCTTCTACCCTCTTGGCTTTTTAGCGAGGGCATAAATCCCTCTCTCATGGATCGCTGCCTTAATGTGGTGAGGGGGCTTGCATGGTTTGATGAGGCTGCAGACTATGCTGTGGAGGGCCACCCACGATGGACAGGCCATAGCGGAGAACTCAGACAAAATGTGATCCACTGGAGAAGGAAATGGCAACCCACTCCAGTATCTTTGCCAAGAAAACCCCATGGACATAAACAAAAGGCTAAAAGATATTATGCCAGGAGATGAGCCCCTCAGGTTGGAAGGTGTCCAACATGCTACTGGAGCAGAGGGCAAGTACAAGTAACCCCAGAAAGAATGAAGCGGCTGGGCCAAAGCCGAAAGGACGTTCAACTGTGGATGTATCTGATGGTGAAAGGAAAGTCCAATGCTACGAAGAACAATACTGCATAGTAATCTGGAATGTAAGATCTATGAATCAAGGTAAGTTGGATTTGGTAAAAAATGAAATGGCAAGACTGAACATTGACATCTAGGGAATCAGTGAACTAAAATGGACGGGAATGGGCAAATTAACTCAGAAGACCATTATATCTACTACTGTAGCCAAGAATCCCGTAGATAAAATGGTGTGGCCTTTATAGTCAATAAGAGAGTGCGAAAGGCAGTAATGGGATACAATCTCAAAAACAACAGAATGATCTCAGTCCAAATCCAAGGCAAACCATTCAACATCGCAGTAATCCAAGTCTATGCCCCAACCACTGACACAGAAGAGGCTGAAGTGGACCAGCTCTATGAAGACCTACAACACCTCCTAGAACTAACACCAAAAAAAGGATGTCCTTATCATCATAGGGGACTGGAATGCTAAAGTAGGAAGTGAAAAGATAACTGGAAAAATGGACAAGTTTGACCTTGGAGAACAAAATGAAGCCAGGCAAAGCCTAACAGAGTTTTGTCAAGAGAACACACTGGTCATAGAGAACACCCTCTTCCAACAACCTAAGAGGTGACTTTACACAGGGACATCACCAGATGGGCAACACTGAAATCAGATTGATTATGTCATTTGCAGTCAAAGATAGAGAAGCTCTATACAGTCAGTAAAAACAAGACCTGGAGCTGACTGGCTCAAATCATGAGCTACATATTGCAAAATTCAGGCTTGAACTGATGAACATTTGGAAAACCATTAGGCCATTCAGGTTTGACCTAGATCACATCCCTTATGGATATATGGTGGAGATGAAGAATAGTTTAAGGGACAAGATTTGATAGACAGAGTGCCTGAAAAACTATGGATGGAGGTTTGTGACATTGAACAGGAGGCAGCAATCAGCACCATCCCAAAGAAAAAGAAATGCAAAAAAGCAAAATGGCTGTCTGATGAGCCTTTACAAATAGCAAAGGAAAGAAGGAAAGTGAAAGGCAAAGGTGAAAAGGAAAGATTTACCCAACTGAATGCAGATTTCCAGAAAACAGCAAGGAGAAATAAGGAGGCTTTCCTGAATGAACAATGCAAAGTAATAGAGGAAAATAATAGAATGGAAAGGACTAGAGATCTCTTCAAGAACAATGGAGAAATCAAGGGAATGTTCCATGCAAAGCTGGCCATGATAAAGGACAAAAAAGGTAGGGACCTAACAGAAGCAGAAGAGATTAGGAAGAGATGGCAAGAATACACAGAAGAACTATATAAGAAGGACCTCAAAGTCCTTGACAACCACAACGGTGTGATCACTGACCTTGAGCCAGACATCCTGGAGTGCAAAGACCAATGCGTCTTAGAAAGCATTACTAACAACAAAGCTAGCGAAGGTGATGGTATCCCAGCTGAGCTATTCAAAGTCTTAAAAGATGATGCTGTTAAAGTGCTGCACTCAATATGCCCAAGCTACAACCTGGCTGGGATCCTCATTCTTATTTTTATTGTGTTCTACCACTATGTTGCACACCTTTCTACCAGATGAAACTTCTGCTGATTTTACCTGGTCCCACCTTGTGTGTCTCGCACAGGTATTAAAGGTGGACCAGGATGTGACTCTAATGATTTCTTCCACTACAACACTGGTATAAAAGGTTGCTATGTTAGTGCAGATCTGGTGTAGTGGGCCGTAACATCCTTTGGAGGTCTTAGGCCTTGCACTTCATATGTCTCTCAGATACATGGCTTGAGACCTTTTTTACCTAAAGGCAGAGCTGTGAGACACAGGCAGAAAATCCTTTAGCCTAATCTGTGCCGTCCTATGAAGGAGGCACACAGAGCTCTGAGCACGACTAGTTTGTGCTAGACTCTCTTGTTGGGGTAACATGGTATAGGACAAAAAGATGATAGTATCAACTCTTGGTTAATGTGACAAGGGAAAACACCCTTGGCACAAGGGAAGGATCCCTCCTGCGTACCATCAAGATCTTTTGAAATATACACAACTAGGGAGCAAAGCCCGTTGTAGAAGAAGACAACGGGCCCCAGAAAGGTTGGTAGGGCGGGAGGATGGATGGATGGAAGGGAGGGAAGAGGAAGGAAGATAGAAAAAGGGGGCAAGAGAGAGAAAGGAAGGATGGAAGAGGGGGTAGAGTGAAAGAAAGAGAAGGAGAGAGATGGAGAAAGAGAGGAAGGGAGGAAGAGAGGAGAGAGAGAATGGAAGGAGGGTAGGTAATGGGGAGAAAGTGAGAGTTAGAAAGATGGGGGAGAGAGATGGAGAGAGAGAGAGAAAAGAAGAGTGGGGGGAGCAGCGGAAACTGGCAGCAGCGGTGGGCTCAGCGCTGTTGCTGGCCTGCCCCTCCCCATGCCACTTCAGGGAATGGTATGGGGAAAACGGGGCAGCAGCCTTCACCAGCCCCCCCATGCCTCTGAAGGCGAGGCTGGGGTGGGACCAGCAGAAACGGGACCTTGGCAGTCGGCTCCGGCACCAGGCCTCTCCTCCCTGCCAAAGGTCTCTGGAGGCGAGGCGGAGTGCCGGGAATGAGCCCGCAGCGGGCAGCACAGCGCCGCCACTGCGCCTGTCCTCCCCCTGAAGTCCTGTGAAGGCGAGGGGGAGCGCTGGGAACAGGCCTGCGGTGGCTGGCGCAGCATCACCGCCAGGCCTCTCCTCCCCCTGAAGGGCTCTGAAGGGGGGGAGTGCCAGGAATGGTCCTGCATTGGCCAGCGCAGCACCGCCACCGGGCCTCTCTTCCCCCTCCAAGGCCTGTGAAGATGGGGGGAGCTGCAGGAACAGGCCTGCAGCGGCCGGCGCAGTGCCGCCACCGGGCCTCTCCTCCCCTCAGAGGTCTGTGTAGGTGGGGAGGAGCACTGGAACAGGCCCGCGGCGGGCGGCGCAGCACCACCGCCGGGCTTCTCCTCCCCCTGAAGGCCTCTGAAGGTGGGGGGTGAGCAATGGAATGGGCCCGCAGCGGGCAGTGCAGCGCCGCTGCTGGGCTTCTCCTCCCCTCGAAGGTCTGTGAAGGCGGGGAGGAGCGCTGGAACGGGCCCATGGAGGCAGCGCAGCACCGCCACCGGGCTTCTCCTCCCCTGTCGGCCTCTGAAGGTGAGGGGGGAGCGCCAGAACGGGCCGCGGCGGGCGGTGCAGCACCACCGCCGGGCTTCTCCTGCCTCCCCGAATGGCTCTGAGGGTGAGGGGGGAAGAGCCGGAAATGGCCTGGGGCAGTGGTAGTGCAGGAGGGACATGGGCTTCTCGCTCTGATTTGCTGTCTGATGTTGAGGAGCAGCGTGGCCCGCAAACCACTGTTGGCGCGCATAGAACCTTGTGAAACTAAAATTCAAATATTATAAGGACATGATTCTGTGCCGGCTAATAAAGCCCCAATTCAGAAATCCTCCTTGCAGAAGTTATCTCTGCAAGAAAAAAGAAGTCTTTTGAAAAGGAGACTTTAGATTCTGATGATTTGAAAGGATCAAATGGGGGATTGCTCAAGGCCTGTAACAGTTTAGACAGGTTCCCAGTAAGCAATCTGTGCCTAATGGGAGGTGCCAATTGTATGGTTCCTTTCAGGGAAGCTTAAATTGCCTATGAGAAGAAAAATTAGGCAGTCTTATGCAATCCCCCATAGAAACCAGTGCTGCAACCTGTCTCTAAAGGTATCTTAGAACCTGATTCCAAACATTCGTGTAGGAAGGGAATGATGTCTTTGTAAGTAAGTTTCAGTGGATCCAGCTTTTTGGTACTGGACCGCATTTGAATGTCTGCCATGTACGATTATAGAGACGACTGGAAGCAGGTATTCTGGTCTGCACCATGGTGTCAACTACTTAACTTGGAAGGCCCAGTCCTACTGAATCTGCCAGTTCAATCTCTGGGCTGTCAGCTGGAATCAAATAGGGTCTGGGTGGCGAGTGGATTCTTGTAGAAGATCCCCCCACTTGGCAATCTCCATGGTGAAGACACTGACATCTTCACTAGCTTTGAGACCCAAAAACTTCTATGCCAGAAAGGAGATATGAAATTCACCTCCATTGTCTCCTTTGACACTTTGTTCGGGCCTCAGCTGATCCGTGTGGTCAGAGGAAAAGCGTATAGCAGACCACTGCATCAACAAGTATGTGTGCCCTTGCCATCTGTCTGAGAATCACAGAAAATGATTAGAAACCTGGCAACTTGGTTATAGTTTGATGTTGCAAAAAGGATCCAAGATAGGGCTCCTGAAACATAGTGTGATTTTGCTAGAAGATCTTCTTGTGTAGACTCCATTCTCCTGGATCTAACTCCTTCCTACCCAGGCAGTTGGCTTGGTGGTTTGCAAGACAGTAAAGGTGTTCCCCTTTTAGACCTACTATTTCCCCTCCTGCCCAAACAAACAGGATTTTGGACTCATGGAGGAGTACCATTGATCTGGTGCCTCCTTGCCAATTGCTGTGTGCCTTGGCCACAGTATTGACTGTACCCTAGCACATACCTGTTCCTCGATAGGATTTGGAAAGCATGCAGTGCTAGTCTGACTGCCATAAGTTCCAGCCAGTCCATACATTTCATATCTTCCAACAGGCTCCATCTGCCTTGGACAATCTGATCCTTGCACTGTGTTCCCTGGCCTCTACTGCTGGTGGCCATAACTGCCATCAGGTAAGGAGGCTGGAGGACACTGACTTCCCTTGTCAGATTTGGTCGTGAAGACCACTAGTTTAATGACTTCTTTGTGTGTGTGGGCAGGGACAGTATCTTGATATCTGTGCTCCCTTTTGTGTGTGTGTGTCCTTCTGACAAGGGAGAAGAGTCCATTGCAAAGGCCTGGCATGGAAGCAGGCCCAAGGAATCGGATCTATGGACTACATCCTCAGTCCCAATATTGTCAACCAGTGCATGAGGTCCACCGACATCTGCCGAGTTTCTACCACCTCTTCCAACAATTTTTCCTGCTTCTTTGCAGGTGGAAACACTTTGGCTGTCCTCATCTGAATCCTGGCCTCTAAGTAGACTATGTCCCTGGAGGGTGTAAGATTATTAATATTATTTTTAACACATTAATTAGGCATCCTTGTGCCTGAAGAGATTGCCTAATGGACTTGGTGTCCTAGCTCACCTCTGCTGCCTAGGTACTGCGGAGGATAAAGGTGGATTCCTTGTTGTCATAGGTAGGCTAACAGAACTACCAGGACCTTGGCAAACACCCTTGGAGACTATGTCAGCCTAAAGGGTAAGGCCTTGTATTGGAAATGCTGGCCCTGAAAATCAAAAGGGAAGAACTGCCCGGAAGGTGGAATATGCAGGTAAACATCCTGAAGGCCTAAGGACATTACGTGGTCGTTCTGCTGAATACTCTGCAGAATACAGTGAAGAGATTTTAAACTGGAACTTGTGCTTCTTTACCCATAGATCGAGATGGGCAGGCATGTGAGTCTGTAGCCATAGAAAAGAGCAAAAGCCCAGTAGCGCCTTAAGGACTAACAATATATGTGGCAGAGTTTGAGCTTTTGTGAGACACTGCTCAGTTCTTCAGATACCTATAGCTTCTACTCTTTTTGAATTTAGAATTGCTCTCCAGTCCCCGGCTCTTTTTGGGGCTACTAATGGAATGGAGCTGCGGTGGCTCAAGTGGTTAAGACGCTGAACTGCAGGCTATGGAAGGTCAGTAGTTCAGCAGTTCAAGACCTGGGTGCCCAAGACGGAGTGAGCTCCCGTCTCTGGTTCCAGCTCCTGCCAACCTAGCAGTTCGAAAGCAAGAAATTGCAAGTAGATAAATAGGTACCATTTCGGTGGGAAGGTAACAGCGTTCCGTGCATCTTGGTGTTTAGTCATGCCAGCCACATGACCACGGAAACGTCTTCGGACAGCGCTGGCTCTTCGGCTTTGAAACGGAGATGAGCACCGCAACCCTAGAGTCGGATTCGACTGGCTTTCAAGCAAGGGAACCTTTACCTTAACTAATGGAATGGAATAAATCCCATGGAAATGCCGTTCTAAGGGCACTGGTGCCACTGTCCCTACGTGCATTAAGTTTGAATAGGTCACAACAGAAGAAAAGGTGTCTCTGCTCTGTCTTGAGAAGTGGAGAAGCACAAAAATGAGAAAACTGCTAGAACTGACCCCCAGCCATATAATCAGGTGGTTGGTCTTTGTTTTGTTAGTTCCTGTCCTATTTGTTAGGAGGGAGCTGCCTCTGTTGGAATCTGGACTTATAGCCAAAGGTGTGGGAGTATCTAAAGTCCTTTTGTTCCTGAATATATACATTTTTAAATGTCAATGAAACTAAAATAGACAGAGGATCCACCTTCCAATGAATTAGCCATAGGTTCATTCTTACCACTTTATTGGTGGTCTGTGCTCTGGCAACGAACACAATGGCCTCTTAGGATGCATCTGCTGCGAATTATGTAGCCCTTTAACCTTTAGGGTGGATCTCTTAAGCGTCAAGGGGTCAGTGTTGGGCTCTTGAAGGAGGTTAGCAGCCCAAACCATGATGGCCCGGAGAAAATCTGAGAGCGTGGCAGGTGGCTCAGATTGTCAGAGTCAGGGGATCCCCTAGGGGCATCTCATTATTATTAATATTTTTATTCACTGAATTGTTACATGTGTTGGCCACAGCCTTAGGCAAAACTGCTGAATGTAAGACTAGTACTGGAGCACCCCCCTTTGCCCGCAAAAAAGTGTCATTGCCTGGAACTGCCCATTCTGCCTTTAGTATGTAATCAAAGAATTTGAGATGGTTAATTTTAAGGACCCTTTGGATGGTTTCTCAAACCCTCTAGTATCTAAATTAAATGAAGCTGATGATCTAGGGTTTGTTTGTTTTTTGTATCCAACTGGTAGTTAAGAAAAGGTAAAGGCACTTTTTTCTTAAAAAAATCTCTGGAGATGTTTCAGCCAGAAAGGCCTAGGAGAATTTTCTGAGCATTCCCCTTCCTCTTTATCAGAGCTTGTTGTCATATATCCTATAGCTGAAAAGAGCCCCTCCACCCCTGAACCCAAGCCTGACATGGGTGGTAAGGGAGAAGGCGGGGGGGCATCTCTTTGACAAGCTCTCAAAAGCTCCTGATGTTGCCAGTGCTAGTGTCCTTATCAGTGAGATCAGCCACAGCCACTGCTTGGCCAGGTACTCTTAGCCACGGAAAAGCCAACCTGATTCCTGGTTGCATACATACAGGGCTGGGGGAGGCCCAGGCCAGACTAAAGGCCTAAAGAGGGAGGGCAGGAAAAGTGCAGGGGAAAACCCTGAGCAGCCACCCTATTGGAATTTCCCTGAACTGCTGAAACCATGCTGGGAAGGGCCTCAGAGAAGGCTGGGGCAGGGGATCTGACCTTCAGCTCCAACCCTCTCACTCCCTGTAGGCCCGGAAGCCTCCAAGTCTGTATGGGGCAGACCAGACACTGTGATCTCCTCATGGTTGCTGGACCCAGTAGAGCTCTGCTGGGTTTTTCCAGTGCAGCCAAAGGTTGGCTGCAGAAATGACCTGAAGCCTTGGGTCTGGTAGCACCAACAGAGGCCTGTGGCAGTCTTCAGTGCCTGAAGCCTCAGGCAGGCCTGCCACAATGATCGGGGACCCTGCCTCAAGGCCCTTCCGTCTTCCGTACTTACAGGTAAGAGACTCCAAGAGAGTGGCTCAGGGTTCAGACCCAGTAGATCTCTGTTGGGTGTTTTCAGCACATTCAAGGGCTAGCTGGGGAATGACCCGAAGCCTCGGGACTGCCAGCACTGATGGGCCCATGACAGTCTCCAATGCCTGAATCCTCAGGCATGAGAGGCTTGCCACAATGGTCTCCTGTTTAAGACCAGCAATGGGGCCCTGCCTCCAGGCCCTTCCATCTTCCATACTTACAGGGTAAGAGACTCCAAGAGACCGGCTCTGGACTTAGACCCAGTAGAGCTCTGCTGGATTTTTCCAGTGCAGTTGGGACCCGGATGCATTAACAACCTGAAGCCTCAGGTCCGGCAGCACTGACAGAGGCCTGTGCCAGTCTCCGATACCTGAATCCTCAGGTGGGAGAGGCCTGCCACAATGGTCTCTCACTGAGGGCAGTTTGTGGCATTGTAGATGTTTCTGCCGTTGGCCAGTCTCCAGTGCCTAGAACCTAGGGCAGGAGAGGCTTGTCTTAAAGGTCTCTCTTTTCTTTTTTAAGACTGAGGATGGGGCCTTTCCTTAAGGCTTTTCTCCATCTTCCATATAAGGCAAGAGTGTCCAAGAAAGCAGAGTTAGGCTCAGGCGTCCTGCTGGAGCAGCAGTGCTATTGAAACTGGAGAGTCAACCTCACTCTGAGCCAATACAGTCTACACAAATTTGCATAGCCCTGCCTGGAGTAAGAGGAGGTGTGACCTAACCAGTTTGGATGACTTCCCCCACTGAAGGAGAAAGGTCAGTTTACATTCCAACTGCAAAGAAGGGCAATGCCAAGGAATGTTCAGACTATTGCACAATTGCACTAATTTCACATGCTAGCAAGGTCATGCTCAAGATCCTTCAGCAGTATGTGGGTAGGGAACTGTCAGAAGTACAAACTGGTTTTCAAAGTGGTAGAGGAACTAGAGATCAAACTGCCAACATTTGCTGGATTATGGAGAAAGCAAGGGAGTACCAGGAAAACATCTATTTCTGCTTCACTGACTATGCTAAAGCCTTTGATTGTACAGATCACAACAACCTGTGGCAAGTCCTTAAAGAGATGGGAGTACTAGACCACCTCACATGTCTCCTGAGAAACCTGTATAAGGGTCAAGAAGTGACAGTTAGAACTGGATATGGAACAACTGATTGGTTAGCATAGGAAAAGGAGTACAACAAGGATGCATATTGTGTCACCCTGCTTATTTAATTGATATGCAGAGTACATCATGCAAAATGCCGGTCTAGATGAACTACAAGCTGGAATTAAGATTGCTAGGAAAAACATCAACAACCTCAGATATGCAGACAATACCACTCTAATGGCAGAAAGTGAAGTGGATCTAAAGAGCCTCTTGCTAAAGATAAAAGGAGAGTGCAAAGGTTGGCTTGAAACTCAACATCAAAAAAACTAAGATCATGGCATCCGGCCCCATCATTCCTTGGCAAATAGAATGAGAAGTCATGGAAGCAGTGGTAGAATTCACATTCCTGGGATCCAGGATCACCGCAGACGGTGACTGCAGTCATGAAATTAAAGACACCTGCTCCTTGGGAGGAAAGGGATGGCAAACCTGGACGCATAATTAAAAAGTAGAGACATCACCCTGCCAACAAAAGTCCATATGGTCAAAGCGATGGTATTCCCAGTAGTAATGTATGGCTGTGAGACTTTGACCATAAGGAGGGCCAAGTGCCGAAGAATAGATGCTTTCGAATTATGGTGCTGGAGAAGACTCTTGAGAGTCCCTTGGACTGCAAGGAGATCAAATCAGTCAATCCTAAAAGAAATCAACCCTGACTGTTCCCTGGAAGGCCAGATGCTGAAGCTCAAATACTTTAGCCACCAAATGAGAAGGGAGCACTCACTGGAGAAGACCTTGATGCTGGAAAAGATTGAAGGTCAAAGAAGAAGGGGACGGCAAAGGATGAAATGGTTAGACAGTGTTGTTATTTTTAGATTTTTTTATTGCGTTTACACTACATACTACAAAGGATAAGGGATGGGGAAATGCTAGCCTAAAATATAAAGCTAGGCAAGAATCATAATATAATAGTTGTACAGATAGTGTACCCAGGTTATGACGCTTTCCCCACATCTTTGCTTTAAGGAATGAAGGTTAGTAATTAATATTTCAAAAACAAACTAGTACAAACATGATAAGCCAGAGTAAGTGCATCCTAGTTCTTTATCCGTTAATAAAATCAAGCTTTCAGTTACGCTATTCATCATTTCCCGCCCCCCGTGCTTATTTTTATCATAAGTCAGTCATTTAGGAGCTGTCACTCCTTTGTCGGATTCTGAATCTTTTGAAGAGCTGCGTGATGTACTGTCACTGCTTCCCTATGTTCACTATTTTCTTCTGTTACATTACTGTCCTCTGCTTTTCCATCTTTCGCTGTTGCTTGAATGCTGTTCCAAAAATGCCTTTGCTTTTATAACAGAGTCAATCTTTTGCTTTTTCTCTTTAAAGTTGAAGATAAGACCTTCTGTAGGGTGTGGTGTTTTTCTGTAAAAATAGAGAGGTTCTTGTACTGTCTCCTCTTTTTTCTTATCTCAAATGGAATGTCTCTTAGTACTCTTGTTTCTTCACCTTTGATTTTTAAGGTTATCCCATTAGTCACTTTCAGGATTATATCCCTTGTTGACCACTTGGAGAACTTAACAAATACTTCACCAGGCAGATTATTTTTCTTAATGTGGTCTGAATACGTTCAATACACCATATCCATATTGCTTTGTAGAGATTCTGCTTTAAGATCTGCCACTGGAGTCAAAGCTTTGCTTAAGATCTCTTTCAAGTTCTCCCCTTTTTGCTCTGGGATACCCTGAAATCTCAGGACATATGATGATTTTTCCATTTGTAACTAGAAGCTGTTCTTTATCAGAGGTCCTCTCTTTTACCACAACCTCCAGTCTCTGGTTTATCGCTTTTGTCTTAGTATCAACTTTTTTCAATGCTTTAGCTATTTCTTCTGTTCTTATAGTAGTTTCATTCAATTGTTTTTGAAGAGCATTAAAATTATTGTTGAGGTTAGTTATCTGGTCCAGCAGAGGGCACAGTGCCATGGCTAACATATTGGGGAAGTCAGTGGTAGCTTTTGGTCTGAGAGTCATTGCTGAGGTGGCAGTTCTTGGAGAAGGTTTCCTCCTATCCGCCATTTTATCAGGCTGTTGCAACATTGTTTACACAGAAAAAAAAGTTCTTTAAGTCTCTGAAAGTCTGTTAAGTCAAGCGCTCTCTACTATTCTGCACGCTACTCGGCTGGATTGATGCTTTTCAGTCAAAACCATCACTCTGCCTCTCACACTCGCTCTCACAGCAGCTTTTTCTCAGGTGGGGTTAACTCCTCCCCCTCTTCGCTAAATCAGCTTGAGGCTTTGGTGTAGTTATCCACTTGAATGCTTGGCTAGTTTTAAAGAGCTATGCACTCATGCTTCTTTCCACACATTGCTTCCGAAGGCAGGGAAAGCCTCCATGTGCTAGATCACTTGCTTGCTCGATCCGGCGTGCGCCTCTGTTTCCATTGCTGGGCTCATGGTGGCGGGACCTGTCAGGGCAAGGGGAGCCTCAATCCCTTGGCCATCGCCTTGGAAGAGGCACCCCTTGTGCCCCAGGCTATGAGCCCCCTCTGAGGGCTATGTGGGGCTCTGGAATCGTCTGGGACCTCTCCTGTCTGCCGCAGTTATGGGCCGCTCTCATTGGAGCTCGATGGAGCGCACCCGCCAGCAAGTCGCCAAAACCGGAAGTTGGTTAGACAGTGTTATTGATGCAATGAACATGAAATTAAGCTCCAGAGCATGACAGAAGACAGGAGGACCTGGCATGATGTGGTCCATGGGGTCGTGAAGAGTCAGACTTAACTGTGCAACTGAAGAACAAAAACCCCCTCAGCTTCATTATCAAGATATTGTTGCTGCAATGCAGACTTAGATACCAGTTCAGTCTCTGAAAGAGAAGAATAAGGATGATGGAACCAGCATTTGTCAAGGCAGGCCATGTTTCACCTTATGTGTGAACTGAGTGTTTAAGCGCACCTTGGACTGGCAGCAGCAGTTTCCAATAGGTGCTCAAAGACTTAATGAAACAAAGAGAAAAAAATTGGTCCTCATGGATGCTGAGCTTGTATTCTTTCCCAAAGAAGAGAAACTGTTTTGAAATATAATGGCAGTAAGACAAACACGATTGTTATGTATAATTTTGCTGAAGTATTCTAGCTTCAAATAGTTACAAAGTACGATTCTGGTAATGTGTGAAGTAATCCTTTGAGCCCAGATGCAGAAACTAAGCAGCCTCAGCTCTAGTTAATACTTGGATGGGAGACCACGAAGGAAGCCGTGCCTCTTGTCCCAGCATTGTCATAAGTTGGTTGTGACTTGACAGCTTTAAAAAGTCCTCAGTCTAGAATGTCAACATGCCTGAGTCATGTTTGTCGTAGAATCTTCAAAAGGCTGCTACACAACCTCAGGCTGTTTTACAAGATGTCAATTTTATGGCACACGGGGTTGGATTAGGGTTGCCAGCTCAGGGTTGGGAAGTACTTGGAGATTTTGAGGGTGGAGTCTGAGGAGGGTGGGGTTTGGGGAGGAGAGGGATTTCAGGGGATATAATGCCATAGAATACACCTTCCAAAGTGGGCATTTTCTCCAGGTGAACTGATCCCTGTCACCTGGAGATTAGTTGTAATTCTATGAGATCTCCAGCTGCTACCTGGAGGCTGGCAACCCTAGGTTGGACCCAACCAACGTTTCTGATGTTGAAACAGAGAAGAGAGGGCAACAACAGTTGCTGGAGTGGTTAACATTTTACACTTTGATCCTATGTGGTGATAGGCATGGATAACGGCTGTAATCTTAAGTGCACGTAACTTTGTGTGGTGTTGGGTTGCCAGTCACTTGGAATTGCAAACGTTTTAAAATTGCAGGTTTCATCTGAATACCCCCCCTTAGGAGGATATGTATATTAATAGCATGCAAGATGAAGGAAAAAGAAGAAAGAGTATGGGTTCAGCCTTATTTAAGATTGTATTTGTGGCAAGTTGTAAAGTATGAGTCAGGAACATTTTTCTTCCCTCATATGCTTACCTTAAAAAAAAAATCCTGTATTCTAATGTCCATGTTGGTTATTCTCCCCCCCAAGACAGCGGTATTGTATAGTGTTTTTAATACAGAAGACTTATTTGATCCAGTCTACACAAGCACCATTTGAGTTCTTTTACAGAAACACTGGTCAGCGTAGATTATCTAAAAGTTCTTGCTGTCTCAGCCTTCAGTACAGATCTTAACCTGAAATGCTTTAGGGTGGATCTAGACCACGAAACATAGGAGGCTGCTTCTGAAAACAGCAGCTCCCCCCACCTTACATCATATCTATTAGGCTGAGAGTTTCCATATCCCTGCCAATGCTGTGCAGAGGGGACTGGGAAATGTCCAGTGCAATGCTGTTGGGAAATAAGGTAAAGTGGTGAACTAGACATCGAGTAGTAAACCTGTACCTTTTGGAAACATGCACATCTATGCTTCTTTGAAATAAATATCATTTGAATTAACTTTATGTATTTCATTTTCATGAGTATTAGAATCAGGCATCTAACTAGTTTTCTTGAATAGCTAAAGGAAGACAAACATTGAACTAATACTTTGCACCTTGGATGCTGAAAACCAGGATCCAAAGAAGCATGAGGTTGCTGGTGCATCCACAGTTGGAGTTTCTGGGTTCCCTTCGCAATAGCGTCAGTTTTGCTCCCTGATCAAACAATTGAAGCAAACATCACTGAAGCCTTCTGAAAAAAGGGCCTTACACTCATTCAGTCCTGATACATGTATTCCCATCAATAAGTGCTGTGCTATACATCCTCTGTATTTCAGTGTATTTCTTTTTTGGAACAGTATATAGGAATAATGATTGTAATATAATACAATGAATATCGAAAGGTATTTCTTTGACATAGCACTGCACCTTACCTCTAAGAAAATAATTCTGTTAGTTTACCACACTTAACAATTAAGAATGTAATTAAGTATGTCATGTAATTTGATAATGGTAGATTTAAATGTATTTCCCCAGTCTGAGGGAAAGAAAAGTAGCTCTTCACAGCCAGTCTCTACACTTTAGAAAAAACAACAGCAGATGCTGCCAGGTCATCTTCATGCTTGAGAGGAGATGGGGGGGAACCGACTGACACACTCTCACCAGTCCACAGTTAGGGATACATTGATCTGTAATTCTGCCATATTTATTACCTTGCTATGTTTGTCCCCCCCAACTTGAAACCAAACAGATGGTAGCCATATAAGCCAAGCTTACTATTATTTTATATGTTAAAAACATCATCATTACTCTGTGTGCTAATTCACTGCCCACCCTCTATGTGTATGGCTGTTATTTCTGTCTCATTGTATCTGAGGACGTGTGTGCGCACATGAAAGCTCATACCCTGAATAAAACTTTGTTGGTCTTAAAGGTGCCCCCACTGGACTCAAACCTTGTTCTGCTGCTTCAGACCCACGGGGGTGCCCACCTGGATTGCTCTTTAGGGCTGTCACTCTGCCTCTCCCTTCAGCTGGAGGGATTTCACCTCCTGAATGACAGTTCTTGCTTCAGACACGAAAGAGAGATTTCCAGCTGTCAGGAGGCCACCATCCTATCATTAGTTCCCACTGATGAAGCGTCAGTCATGATCTTAAACTACGAGGCAGCACTCTGCCAGCTTAGCAGCTCTAATGGTCCTGCCCCACTAGAAATAATACTTGTGAATGCACAAGGACAGAAGCAAGCTGGTGAGGTGGCTCAGCTTGGGGAGCAATGGAAGGAATGGGACTAACCAGCTTGAGCAACTGCTGTAAAATAAAATAAATAAATAGAACCCATATTTCCCAATCCAAAAAGCAACTATCAGCTCTATCAGGGAGTTGTTCCTTGAGTGGCATGTTTTCATCACAGTGCTTTTGTGGCCTCATTGCCTTGCATGTAAAGCCCCAGGTTAAAGCCTCTTCTCCAATGTCAATGTGGAGATAATTATACTGTCCCATCTTGCAAGGCTGTTGTAAGGACTGCAGATAATTGTAACATGTTTTAAATGTTTCAAACTTGTCATAATACAAACTTGTCATAATTGTTGTAATTGTCATAATTGTTATAAACCTGTTGTAATTGTTGGTTGGTGGTGTTACTAGAACAGAGCCACTGTTGGAGTTTGATTCAGCTCTGTTATAGTAGCCATAATTCATGGCTACATCAAAGAGAAATATCTGGTAGTGGCTGCACTACTGATTGCTGCTGTTGTCAATGTGATCCTGGGTTTTTGAATTTCACAATGCTCTAAATTCTGAACCATTTTAAAATGTTACTACTGAAAATGCTTTGTGGGAATAAAAATACTGTCATTCATAACTTTGTCATACGAACTTTCTGGATGTAGGAAAATGCATAACTGATGTTCACACTTCAAGAATTCTTTGAAGGGACAATCCACTAGACCCATTTTGCTCTTAGTCTGCATTAAGGGAATAAGAATGGGCCTTCTTTGCAGGGATGTTGTACACACTACAGCTCGATCATGGGATGGAGGCTGGCCACCCTGCTAATATAATTGCCTGATAATTAGATATTTTCCATGTACATTTACTAGGGCTGTTTTTTGTGAGCAACATGATTGGTGAGAGTAGGCACTGAGGCGTCTCTTGGAGAGCGGCTGTTTTTGTGTTTAATTTTCCTTGAATGTGGATACTGTGATATTAAGCTGATGGAGCAAAAGATGCCAATTTGCTTTGTGAATTGTGCTAAGACCACAGGGAGTTCATTATCTGAGTTATAAAACTCTTAGTCTGTTTTAGCTGTTATCTATAGTTTTGTTTAATATAGTTAAATTATGTGTGTTCATTCCCACAGCTGTGGGTTGGATCCAGACTAAATTTTCCATTAGCAGAACAGAATGACCCTGGCTTCCCTCCTTTTCTCACTGCAGCTCACTGATCTCCGCAAAATGCTGCTCCTGGGGGGAAAGGAGACTTTGAGGAATGGCGTGAGTGGGTTTTATAGCCGGAATAGGAAATTGGTGGAAATTGGCAATTAAGTTTGGATGCAGCCCACCCTGACTCCCCTGCTATAACTAGTTTCAAAGTCTTGGAAGGACTTGCCAAGAGAACGTGTCATTTTGGACTTCTTGTGAGCTTTCTTTTCCATTTTTTCCCATCTCAATGTTATAATTTGATAGCTCCACATTTCACAAGCATGTGTCTTCAAAAATAAAATAGCTCATCATCACTTCACGGGCTCATCAGCTCTTAATCTCACTCCCCCAATATAATCATATGTTTTATTCCTTTGTTTCTAGCTTGTTTTTTTAGTGCCTTGAAAACAACAGACTGGCTGCTTTCACACAAAATACAAAAAAAAAATCTGTTTTTAGTACTTCATCTGGAATGGGGATTATGAGTAGATTCCACATGCTTGCGGAAATTACACTCTGAAAACTGTTTACACTTCATCATCAGCTTTGAAAATATGAGGAGGCTAGAGTTTTCAAGGTTTTGTATGCTTTCCTCACATCTAATTGTTAGGGATGAGTAGATTCTGCCAACTCTGTCCTGGCTGGGATTTGTTGTTTCTTCTGGGGTTTCACTCTGATAAACATCATCTTTAAGATAAACATCATCTTTAAGCAGTTCAGTCCTATAATGATTGATCAACCCTTCCATAATCCAGAACTTACCATCCAACACCATCTGTGTATTTTATTGGGTTTTACATCAGTTCAGTAGCCCTCATGCACCCCGTTATTACAATCTGACCTTATCTGCCTTATCTAGACTAGATGGGGTGGATCCTATCCCATCCTACTGAGCAACGTTTGAAGTTTTCCTCCAATCCAAGAAGATTTCCTCCGATTTAAATAGCTCTTCCTCCAGCAGAAGAGCTACTTCAGTTGGAAGAAGGTTGCTTGGAGTATGGATGGATCTACTGTGATGAAAAGCAGCAATAGAGTTGGTTGCATCTTGAAGACATCTTATCTCCTATTTTTTGGATATCCTCTACCGAGGGTTTCAAGTAGATATTAAACAATATGACGCAAAAAAACAGCCTGCAGACCTCCATATCTCAAATGCCATGGCACAGAGCACCAGTCCCCCCAGCACTACTTGCAGGAATTGACCTACCAAATACGAACAGAACCACTGGAGTTCTATGCCTATAGTTTCAACCTAGCAGAGAGGTTCAGAAGTATCAATGGAACTACATTGCTCTGTGTGTGTGTCTGTACACACACACACACATCATTTGCTTCACCCAGAAGTCCTTGGGAGCTGAGTTGCTCCCACACACTTTAGAACCCTGCTCCACACAGAGGTATTAATGACTGGCTGAGAGTTAAAAATAATGTCAGGCTTCAATGAACTGCGATGAAGATTTCGCAACCAGGCACTCCTTTTTCACTTAGATTGTATCAGCCAAGAAGGACAATGGTTAAACATGGTAGGAAGGGAGTGGGATGTATTTCTCCAAGCACTGCATCATATCCTGCGTCGAAAACAATGGAAAGTGATCCAAAAGCAAAGAACAAGAGGAAGCAAATGGGATGCTGTGCATTTATACTGTTTTCAACCTTGTTTCCAAGTCAGAGTGGATGTAAATTGCAAGTAGGAACTATCCCATCAGCTTAATTCTTTTGCTGAATCCAAGAGTACCTCTGCCGGCTTGTCTGAAGAGGTGGTCCTAGAAATACTTCTTCCTTTGGGCTCTAGCTCACTATAGCAAAAGAAGAAATGCACAATACCGGTGCAAATTTGGTTGGAACCAAAGAAACTCCTTATCCTGTCTTTTGCCTGGGATGCAGCATGAGGGGAATAAGATGTGGGGTGAGTGAAGAAATCATAGACCCACCCACCTAGCACAAATGAAAATTTCTTCCGAAGAGTATTGAAGATTTGGATCTGAATTCAAATTTCAGCAGCCCTGAAGTTGTTGAGTATCCTCAAATGGCTGTGAGGAGAAAGCAAAGTAAAAACTATATTTTGCTTTTCAAGAGTTGTCACAAATTAGAAAAAAACCCCAAAATTAAAGCATTTGAAGATTCATAATAAAAGCATGTTTAGGTTCCCTAAGATATTATTTCCTTGTGACTCCACCAACATTAACTTGGCCCTGCTTTCTGGACCCTTGGAACTGTTGTGTCAATAGTAGAACTAATAGTAGGAAAGTTCTTGTCACTAGAGGTGTGGGAAGCAGGTGGAACCCCAAGGACTATTTGGTTTAACCTAGCAGTGTGTCAGGTATTGAAAATCAAGTAGATCCAGTCATTCTTGCACAAAGAAAGGTTTATTGGATTATCTTGCTATAAACCCACAGTAAGAGGTCATTGTCAGGAATAGGGGGCAAAGCAAAGCAAGCTAACTTATAGTGTGATGCAATGAAGCGCCTAGCAAATAGAACTTGAGCACTCGCGCGGGAACTCCCGGCGGGAGAAATACTTTATGAGCGGGAGACTACTCCCCCCCTCCCCTTGCCTTCCCAGGACTGGAAAATTCTCATCTACACAAGAATAGCCCAAAGCCTACATTCAAGGCCACCGTGATAAGGAGAAGCGGCAGGGAAGAAGCTCCCACGTTTCTGCCTGCATACCTACGCAAGCGCATAGCGGGGATAGGAAACATACAACAATGAATTCAGTGAGAAACATCAAATGCAGCTTTTTCTTACATTCTGCCCTTCCCAAAACACCACCCACCCGCCACTTAGGAAGGAGAGAACGTGGGCCCCCCGGGTTTATGAGGGTATCGATTGTGAAAGTCTCGCAAGTGATCAGGTGCATTGATATCCGAAACTTTCACCCATTCTTTATGTTGGGGCCCGAAATGTACCCATTGGACCAGGTACAGAAGTTGTCCACGTAAAATCTTAGAGTCAAGGATATCCGCAATCTCGTAGTGTTCTTCATCATCAATCATCAGAGGGGGGAGGCTCCGGAATCGTAGTTTGCCATTTAGTCGGGGGTAACGCAGGTTTGAGGAGGCTGTAATGGAAAATTGGATGTATAGCTTTAAGAGACTTAGGCAGATCTAGCTGAACAGTCACTGGATTTATACATCGTAACACCTTGAAAGGACCAATAAATTTCCAAGCCAGTTTTCTGGACTGTTGCTGCAACTTTAAGTTTTTCGTAGATAGATAGACGGAGTCCCCTGGTTTCAGATTCCATCCCCCTGCCCTTTTTTTATCTGCTTGTTTCTTGTACTGTGCCTTGGCTTCATTCAAAGTCTCAATAATTAGGGGCCAAGACTCGCGAAAAGTTTTACACCATACGGAAGCTTTCCCCACCCCGTCCCCGGTTGCAAGAAGGGGAGAGGGGGCTGTCATAACCCATGGCCGCTTTGAATGGTGACATCTTCGTGGAAGCGTGCCATGAATTGTTGTAAGCAAACTCTGCTAATGGTAGTAAATCAACCCAATTGTCTTGTTGATAATTAGAAAAACATCTCAGGTATTGCTCCAATGTCTGGTTTACTCTCTCCGTTTGCCCATCAGTTTCAGGGTGATAGGCAGTACTGAGAGCCCGTTCAATACCCATGAGGGTCATTAATTCCGACCACAATTTAGAAACAAATTGACTTCCCCTATCGGATATTATTTTCAATGGTAATGTATGTAGTCTGGCAATGTGTTGAAGAAAGGCCTTAGCCAAGGCCCTAGCAGTTGGCAGACCGGGGAACGGTATAAAATGCGCTTGCTTTGAAAACAAGTCTACCACCACCCAAATGACCGTCATCTGTCTAGAAGGGGAAGATCAGTGATAAAGTCCATTGAAATTACTTCCCAGGGTCGAGTCGGGGTGGGGAGGGGCTGTAGGAGACCTGGAGGTTTCCCCGGTCGGTTTTTACAACGGTTGCATGTTGGGCATGACTGTATATAGAGTGATAACTCCTGTTTCATTCGGGGCCACCAGAAACCACGCTGCAGAAGTTTTAAGGATTTCACATATCCGAAGTGCCCTGCAGATTTTGAGTCATGAACTGTTTGCAACATTTGGGATCGAGTGGCTGCAGGAACAAACATCTTATTCCCCTTAAACCAGCAACCGTTTGGATCACATCTCACATCATCCCTGCCTCGCAACTCACTTGTTTCTTGCGGGGTGATGTCAGTGAGAAATTGTTTCTCCCAGGGTAAGGTTTGGCTAAGATTCTCAGAGATTCGTTTGGCTTTGCGGGTCACAACTGCACCAACCAGTTGTTCTGGGGTGAACATAGACTCTTGTACCTCCACCCTCTTACTGAAATGTTGGGGAAGACGGGAAAGAGCATCCGCCAGGTGATTAGCCTTCCCTGGAAAGTGGTGAAGAGTAAATTGAAACTTGGAGAAGAACTCAGCCCACCTAAATTGTTTAGCATTTAAATTCCGGGGTTTCCGTAGTACCTCAAGGTTTTTATGATCAGTCCATATTTCAAACGGTACTTGGGAACCCTCTAACCAATGCCTCCATGTGATTAATGCTAAACGGATAGATGCAGCTTCCTTATCCCAAATAGGCCAGAACCTTTCGGTATCATTGAATTTTCTTGACACATAAGCTAGGGGTTGCAGCTGTCCCTGAGCGTTCTCTTGTAAAATCACCCCACCCATAGCAGTATCTGATGCGTCAACTTGGACCACAAATTTCTTTGTCTCATCTGGGTGTGCTAGTATTGGCTCAGACGTGAACAGCTGTTTTAATTGATCAAATGCATATTGACACTGGGGCGTCCAGTTCAAAGGGGCCCCCGGCATTGAAGCCTTGGATCCCTTCCCCTTAGTCTTTAGAAGTTCGGTAAGGGGAAGGGCAACTTGGGCAAAATGGGGTAAGAATTGACGGTAAAAGTTGGCGAAACCGAGAAAACTTTGGAGCTGTCGTCTGGTTTTTGGGGGCTCCCACATTACAACATCCTGGACCTTCTTTGGGTCCATTTCCAACCCCTCAGAGGATATGCGGTACCCCAGAAAGTCAATACATTCCTGATGAAATTCACACTTTGACAGTTTCACGAATAGTTTGTTGTCTAGAAGCCTTTCCAGTACTTTTCGCATGAGTGTGGTGTGGGATTTTAGGTCTGGGGTATAGACCAAGATATCATCCAAGTAAACGACCACCCCCTTGAATAAATAGGGGTGTAGGACCTCATTGATTAAGTTCATGAAGACCCCTGGTGCCCCTTGTAAACCGAATGGCATCACCCGATACTCAAATTGCCCCAGCGGGGTATTAAATGCCGTTTTGTACTCATCCCCTTCTCTGATGCGAACTCGAAAATAGGCATCTCTCAAATCCAGTTTAGAGAACACTTTCCCTTTTGCCACCTCTGCCAATAAGTCTTTGATGAGGGGCATTGGGTAGGCATTGGTTGCAGACACTGCGTTAAGACCCCGGTAATCCGTGCAGAGTCTGAGCCCCCATCCTTCTTTTTACAGAACAATACCGGTGCTGCGAACGGGGACGACGCTGGCCTGATAAAACCACGAGCCATGTAAGAAAAAGCTGCATTTGATGTTTCTCACTGAATTCATTGTTGTATGTTTCCTATCCCCGCTATGCGCTTGCGTAGGTATGCAGGCAGAAACGTGGGAGCTTCTTCCCTGCCGCTTCTCCTTATCACGGTGGCCTTGAATGTAGGCTTTGGGCTATTCTTGTGTAGATGAGAATTTTCCAGTCCTGGGAAGGCAAGGGGAGGGGGGAGTAGTCTCCCGCTCATAAAGTATTTCTCCCGCCGGGAGTTCCCGCGCGAGTGCTCAAGTTCTATTTGCTAGGCGCTTCATTGCATCACACTATAAGTTAGCTTGCTTTGCTTTGCCCCCTATTCCTGACAATGACCTCTTACTGTGGGTTTATAGCAAGATAATCCAATAAACCTTTCTTTGTGCAAGAATGACTGGATCTACTTGATTTTCAATACCTGACAGAAATTGTCAGGAATCCTCATCATTCCCACTACCGTCAGTTTCCGCAGTCTACCAAGATGAGCGGAGCGGGTACGGGAGCCACGGGAGCAGCTGCGGCGGCTACTAGTCCAGGAGCCACAGGTGCAGCGACAGTATCAACTGCTCCAGGGGGTACGGGGACTGCAGCGGTGACGGCCACTACAGGAGCCACAGGCGCAGCGGCGGCGGCCGCTACCTTAGGGGGCACGGTTCCTGTTACCACTGTGGCGACCGCAGTGGTCACCCTCCCGACCACCACTACTGTGCCGGTGACTACCACCACAGTTTTGATCGCACCAGCATCACAATCGGGAGCCGGAGTGTTGACCCCGCCAGTTCTAAGCACATTGGGGATTCAGTACGCTCTCCCAGTCTATAGCCCGGCCGGGCACCTGCCGTCTCAAGGAGGAGTGCTTCCCCGAACTTATGTTCCCGGAGTCCCAACGCCATGGGATAAAGGGGTGACCTATCGTAGGTCACGCGATTGGTCAAAGAACCTGTTGGATACTACCCAGTCGACATGGACTTTGCCGGGGAGCCAAAGCCGAGACAATTTGATTGATCCCAGAGGCAGTTTTGGACTTCCCCAGGGGAGAGTACCTCGAGGTTCTCCCAGAACTGGGTCGGGGCCAGATACCGACGCTCGCATGGACTCTATTCAAGAAGACACCCGACGTCTGGTGAAGGACATGAGCAAACTAATGCAGTCCCTACCACAGATGATGGACCAAGCTATTCGGGCGCATCCGTTGACACAGCCTAGACCAGCACCAGCCCCGGCGCCACCGTTGATACCGGGACGACCACCTCCTCCTCCTCCGGGCCCGAGGCCAGGCCCACCAGCACCTCCGGGTCCAGGACCGGCTCAACCAGCACCTCCGGGTCCAGGACCGGGCCAGCCGGCACCTGCTCCGCCTCCACCAGTCGGGCCAGCACCAGGTCCAGGGCCAGGCCAACCAGGGCCACTCCAGCCGCCTGCTGCACCTCCGCCCCAACCACCGGCTCCGGTCCCTCTTATGCAGCCGATCCCGTTTATGGCGCAGGCCCCCCAGTAATCCGACCTAAGGATATGCTTGAAATTACTTTTGATGGAGATCCAGAGACTGTGTCTTTTTTCATATTGCAAGTCGGAAAATTTGTCCAAAGATGGGGCCATATTTTCCCAGATGAAGAACAGCAGGTGGAGTTTATCGCATCCAGATTCCGGGGAGTGCGACAAGCTGGTATGTTGCTCTCCATGATCTGGAGGCCGCGGAGCTGGGGAATGTAGATGACTTCATGTGGGCTTTGAGAAATCGCTTCGAGGATTCGGGGGCAGCGGAAAAGGCAGAAGCTTTCCTTCGTACCTTCCGACAAGGTAAACTCTCAGTGCGAGAGTATTCCAGGGAGTTTCAAAGGCATGCTGTGAAAATTCGGGATTGGACTGATGCGGTTCTGGCCCAACAATATCGAATGGGTCTAGCAGTCGACATCCGCAATAACATCCTCAGCTCTCAGCAGCCTCGTACCCTCCAAGGTTGGATGGAGGAAGCCGAAAAAGCCGAGAGTCGACTACGCATGATGAAATTGGACTCATCGTTCGGTTACCACCGTCAGAGTTCGACGGCGGGCCAAGCCAAGTCCAAACCGGCAACCACCCCAGGTGGAATGAGGGATCAGCGTATGCGGCAGGGTCTCTGCCTGCGATGTGGGGAAAAGGGACACTTCGCAGCTGCTTGCCCGAAAGGGGACCCCAATCGGGCCCTACAACAAGAAGAACCCAGAAGATGGATGAACCCCACCCCGAAGAAAGGCACAGCAAAACCACGCAACCCACGGGCCCTTTTCGCGGGGCCGGACCAACTGGATAACTTCTTGCTGGAGGAAGAGAATGAGGTGCAGGGAAATGAAATGGTCCTGTTTGTGAATGGCGTTACACAACAGGACCCAACACCTGAGGCGCCTAAATTGGTGAGCAATTACCCCTCTCTCTTCTTTGTGACTGTCCTAGTAATGAACCCAGCAATGATGACCCACATTCGGGTTCGGGCCCTCATTGACTCGGGGTGTGGGAGGGACCTCATAAACCCGTCTATGGTGGTAGGGCTGGAGGCAGCCGTGGTCAACTTGAAAGACCCAATAACTTTTACACAGATGGATGGGTCTCCAATGAAAGAGCCATGCCGATTTGAGACTGTCCCGCTAAGAATAGGCATCGGTGCCCACTGGGAGCTGCGTTCCTTTGTGATAGCTCCTCAAGCCCAATTTCCCTTAGTATTGGGTAGCCCTTGGTTGCATGGACACAACCCTTACATTCTATGGGAAGAGGGGGATGTTCAATTTATTTCACCGAAATGTGCCGAACACAAATGGGACCCAGGGTGGGGAAACCTTCCCTGCAATGAACCTCCACGCGCTTGCTTAGCAATGGAGGACCTGAACCGCATCCCTAGGGATTACCAGTATTTGACTAGGGTTTTTGAGGAGGAGGAGGCGGATGAACTACCCCCACCGCAACTCTGACTCAGTGGCAGGGTCAGTGAATGAGGATAAGTAGCAGAAGGAGAGTCTGTTTGCTGCGGAGCTGGATAAGATTTTCCAGGCTGTTATCACCTTGTATAAGAATATTTGAAAACAACATATGTGAAAACTGATTTTGTAAAGGGTGGAGTTAAATTTAGTGTAATGTGTATTATTGCTGTCATATTCTTATCTAGGGCTGTGTATTGCAAGCTGAAGAATGCAGTTTGTTCAGTGCATTGCCTAGTTTATGGAAATTGATTTCCTTTGGAGGGAGAATTAGAATAATGCAGCACCTCGGTGGACTTGAGAAGCTGGACTCCCTTGGCTCATGAGAAAGAATTTGCAAGCAAAGACATGTTACAAAAGACTAAGGGCTTTTCCACATTCTCATTTTATTTGCTGTTAACTTCCTGTTTCTTTGGGGGTTTTCCTCCTTCCCCATGTGTTCTGTTCCCTTGAGTGGTCAATTCGATATCAAACAGCTTTATTTCCAGACCATTTCCACAAAAGTGCAAACCCCCACGACGGCCCAATCTGCATTTGCTATGTAAAGTTGTTCCATGCTGCTGTGGCACTGGCTTTCCATTTGGCTCAGTATAAAGCTCTCCTCGGTCTGCATCAGGATGCAAGTTGTCTAGGGAGAGCATGCGAGAGAGGGGAGGAGTAGCCTCCCAGAGGGGCCAGCAGGGCACTGCACTGCGCTGCAGGGAGGAAACAGCACCTGCAACCCCCCACAGAAAGTAAAAGGGGATGACCTGGCAAAGGGGGAGGCGGGGGGGGGCAGGAAAGGCATAACGAGCTGGGTAAACAACACAAAACACCCAGCAGTTGCCAGACAGGGCATTCTGGAGACTGCCCCAGGAAATAACAAATAGTTCAGGGGTGGCCGTTCTTCCAACCTCACACCATATGATCGCAGAAAAATGTTCCCTGGCTGCTTTTAAATGCAGATGACTGGATTTTCAGCTAACTTGTTTCCTTTCTGACAATTTGCATATCTCCTTAGAAAAGATGGGGGGGGGGAGAATTCAGCTCCAGTTGTCTGCTTTTTAGTCACAGTGGCTCAACGGTGGGGAGGAGCAGTTTGTACCACCTTAAAATCACATTCAGATAAATTATTTGTTTAAATTATGGGTCATAACAGGACATATACAAAACACAAAGGGTTTACTGCATCTGGTGTACTGTACAATGCTAAAGTTTTCCATGACAAACAGGGAACGCCTTGCATATTATTATTTAGACGGTGCTAGGTATATTTTAGCAGATTGGATTGTCTCACAGTCTCAGCTCTATATCAAGTACTTGTCTTGGCAAGATAGAGCGATTGTCAGACTATGTCACCTTATCTTCTGGGCTGATATGGCAATCAATGCTGCTTTATCATTAAGGAATTCCTTGTTTCCCAAAGGTTTAGGAAACCTTTTCAGTGCCAGACCTTACATTACAGTATATCTATTACTGTAAAGTTCCAAAATAAATCTTTTTTTCCCCAGATGCTACATGCAGTAGACAGTACGATGCATTTTGGACAATATCCTCCATCACCTTCTGACTGCAGATAAGGTAAAGGTTCCCCTGCTCGAAAGCTAGTTGAATCCGACTCTAGGGTTGCGGTGCTCATCTCCGTTTCAAAGCCGAAGAGCCAGCGCTGTCCGAAGACGTTTCCGTGGTCATGTGGCCGGCATGACTAAACACCAAGGCGCACGGAACGCTGTTACCTTCCCACCGAAGTGGTACCTATTTATCTACTTGCAATTTCTTGCTTTCGAACTGCTAGGTTGGCAGGAGCTGGAACTAGAGACGAGAGCTCACTCCATCATGCGGCACCCTGGGTCTCGAACTGCTGAACTACTGACTTTCCACAGCCTGCAGTTCAGCATCTTAACCACTTGAGCCACCGCAGCTCCTTCTGACTGCAGATACAGTGGCATAAATTTACAATGCCATCCTAAACAGAGCTCTACCTTTTAAAATCTGTTTAGGATTGTGCTGGTAAGTATCTGTAGTGTCACACTAGGCCAAGAGCATTGTTTGAAAGCCAAGTTGTACTAAAAGGTTTCTCAAAGAGTTGTAATGCCAGTTCTAAACAATACATTTGGAAACAATACATTGTAAACAGACTCCACTCTTTACCCCTCTATCTAATCAGATGTCTTTTGCATTGACAGCGTCTATGTGAGCAAAGCTCAGGGGACATAACACAACTGAAGATCCACAGTGTTTAGCCCAGCTAGTAATTTGTGGATACCTCATCAGGATTTTTTTAAGTAGGTATGAATCAGCACAAGATGTTCTGCAAGGCAGCCATTGCTTCAGAAGTAGTTTTTTTAAAAAAATTGTCATAAGCTCCCATCTCCATACTGTTAAAATCTCCTGTTTGCTAATATGTATTTTTGAAATTGTGATTTGGACAAGCCACACTAGAGAACTAGAACCAGAGGCAAAAATGTGTGTGACCAACAGATGGCGCTTATTGCTCGTTTAATGCATCTCCCAATTCCTTTTTGCAATTCAGCCCCAGATACTGAAACAACGGGAACTTATTAATTGAACAATAATGTACAGTAATATGTATTTTTCATAAATTGTAATGAGAATGATGAATGCAACCTTGTTCTCTGTGCCTATGGAAAGTACTGGATATATGCCTCTCCATGAAAATTCACTTGCCAATGTTCTTTCTGGAAAATTACTTAGGATTTATGCGAAGTAATGATAAGTGATCTTGCTGTTTAGAATCAAGAGTCCTTTCTCATTTGGGAAAATGCTCAGAACATCTGTGGGATTCTGTTTCCTGTTTCTATACCAGACTTTTAAGACTGCTTTTCATTTTTTACAGCGTCAGGGTGGTTGTTGCATATAACAAGAAGCATCCCCCCTCCAACAGTGTAATCCTAAACTAAGTTATACCTTTCTAATCACATTGACTTCAGTGGACCTAGAAGGGTGTTTAGGATTGCACCGCCAGTTGACTAGTCACCAGACTGACTGTACTAACTCATAAATACTTAGTTCAAAATGGAGTCTGATATATATGGACTTTGTAGATTATTCATGAAAGTGCCCTTGTATAGTTTTTTTTTTTTCTTTAACAACGCAGAGTTAAATTTTGGATCAGCATGTTTATTTTTTTCCTCTCCCATTAGCTATCAGTATGATTAAAATGATGATCAAAATATTGTATGAAAGTCATGTGCTAAGGTCTATTGGATCTGTTGTACTCATGTGGGTTTGGGGGGGAAAGGAGGAAAAAAACCATCAAAGACACAGACTAAATTTGTCTTTCTTGACTCAGAAGTTAATCCTACTGTCTATTCCACCCATCACAATAGACACTGGGCTCCTTGAAACATAAACACTTGCATATAGTGCCAGATTAAAAAAAAAAATTAAGAATTTGTTCCATTTTATGCTTCTGAACCTAGCTGCAGACTAAGGTCCTGTCTATGCAAACAAGATGTGCCCCAAATGCAGTTTTATCCTTTGTGTGATAATCTCAGCCATTCTCATAGCATGATGGTCCAAATTTAAGGAACAATTTGCAACCTTGTTACATGTGATACAGAGTTGCTAACTCTGGATTGGGAAAGCCCTAGAGATTTGTGGGTGAAGCCTGGGGAGGATAGGGTTTGGGGAAGACAGGGACCTCAGTGGGGTATAATGCCATAAACCCACCCTCCAAAGCAGCCATTTTCTCCATGTAAATTGAGCTCTGTCGTTTGGACATTGGCTGTAATCCTGGGAGATCACCAGACCCCAGGTTGGCAACCACATATATGGTGAAGTGATTTGGGTTCAAATTCCCTGTGATGGACTGGTTGCGTTCTGTCTCTCCCTAAGAACAGTGAATAAGAGCTGAAGAAATGTTGAGTGTGGGGGTTAAAAAAAGCACAGCAGTTGAAAACAACAGGGGGTTAGTAGCATAGAAGCCAACAGCTTAGTCTCTGAGGTGAAAAGTTTTTTTTCTGATTGAGTGGCCAGGTATAGAAGAGCTGCTTGGAACAGGCTGAAAATAGTCAAACTGTAACCAAAGGATCTCAGTTGCAGGAATAGGTCCTCAGTTCAAAAGTTCAATGGAAGTGAAACGTTCCTTGTACTTTACTTTCCTCAGTCCTTTGTTCATATCATAAATAAAAGTTTTCTTGTTTAGTTCTGTGGGCTGCGTGTCTAAGGGAAGAACCACACACTTACACAATTTAATACCTCGGTCTATGTTTATATTATAGAATATGAATGAATAGTGGCAGCGAGTGATGGGAACAGGATTTGGGTCCCAACCCCCATAGCTCTGTGTGAGTGAGGGCTGATTAATACAGGGGGCTGGCCTACTCTGTCAGTGGATGCCTCTGGGAGTGAGAGAGAAGACCTGAGGTACGCAATGGTCATGACTCTCTGTAGATTTTAGAAGAGACAAGAAGGGTGGCAAGTGTGATGTCCTGACCTACTTATAACCCATAACCTGAGTAAGTGATGTTATGGAGGGTGGTAGGCATGCTTAATGGAGAAAGAGCGTCACACCCCTATTCAGCCCTGAAGCTTGCTGGGTGACATTGGGCCAATAATTCTTTCTCTCAGTCTAACCTACCATACAGAATTGTTGTGAAGACAAAGTAGAGGAGAGGAGAAATATTTATGACATCCCAAGCTCCTTGGAAGAAAGAGAGGGTAAAAATATACTAAGTCAAAATAAATTTTGAAGAGAAAAGGGGGACTTGTCTGATCATTGCATGCTGCAACTCTTACCCCAGGCAAGGGGCTGTTTGCAAATCTGACCATACAAATTGACTCTCACATCTTGTGCTGAACATAATGGTATAATATTGTTCTGAGGACATATTTAAAAACTGCATGGGCTTCTTTTTTCAATCTGTACAGATTTCCCCCCTGTACATATGGTAAATTATTGAATTTACAATGAAATTAAACCAGCAGTAAGGGGCAAAATTTAGAAAGATACAAATGTGAAAATGACAGTTACTGGGGGGGGAGATAATCTTCACCAATTGGTAAGAAAAACTGATTTAAGAAACATGTTCAGTGTTTACTCTGGTGAAATGCTGTAACACAGTGGGAAAGTGGGGGAAAGGACAGCAGCTCAGGACTCCATTGGATTCTGTGAGCTATGAGCGGGAGGCACTGGCAAACAGGGATTTTTCTGGACTTTTCTCTCTCCCAGCATCCTCTTTGTGACTTCTGAAAAGTTGATCCTTGGGACTGGTGGAGCCTCATGGACAAAATGCAATGGGCACAGGGGCTGCAGTGAGGATAGGCTAAAATTCTGCCCCCATCAGCAGATCCTCTTGTGCCAGTAGCAGCTCTGCTGGTGTAGAGACATGTGGACCAATTTGGCCTAATCCCCCTTCCTCACTGCCGCCCCACATTCCCCATGGCACAGTTTATTAGTGAAGCTCTCTTAACCCCAAGCAGCAGCATTTTTGGAGTCCCAAAGCAACTGCTGGGGGCAGCTGAAGACAAGAAAGCTCCATGTCTGGAAGAATCCAGCCTTATTTATTTTAATATTAATAGCACCCACCATAGCTTACTATTGTCATCAGGTTGTATTAGCTGCTACTGGTTTTCTAACTTTCATGAAGAATTCCTGAAAAAAAATTGTATGACCTTTTTACCCATGCTCTGACCTGGATAGTCCAGGCTAGCCCAATCTTGTCAGATCTTGGAAGCTAAGCAGGGAGACTTCCAAGGAATACCAGGGTTATGACACGGAGGCACATCTCTTGCCTTGAAAACCCTATAGGGCTGCAGTAAGCCAGCTGAGACTTGAGTGCACTTTCCACCATATTTACCCATACCCTCATATGAGAAAAAGGATTAATCGAAAAGCAAATACTACAATACCAGGTCTTTTCAGACTATCATGTTACAGTGCATAAGTGTATAGTTTTTATACCATGCTCTTACAAGCTTTTACTCTGCTGTGCTGCATTAGCAGCTTTGAAATGCAGAATCTGGAAAAAGGGTGGCTGATACTGATATTTTGCATCCCATTGCTGTTCTGAAACCCTTCTTCACTACAATTTGATGCCAGGGCTTCAGTTAAGCCTTCATGGTAAGATGTGCAAGCAGATTCCAAGATTTAGGTGGAAAGAGAAGTGACTGTGCAGGAATGTCAAAGAAGTATCTCCTTGTCCTCAAGGACTAGTTGGTTGGTATTCATGTGGCTGAAGGATAATTTCTTTGCCTACAAGCCCATATACCAATTGGGTCTGTTGCCAGCCTCCAAGTAGGGCCTAGAGTTCTCTCAGAATCACAAAAGATCTCCAGACTACAGAGATCAGTTCCCCAGAGAAAATAGCTGTTTTGGATGGTGGACTCAACAACGTTATACCCCAATGAGGTCTCTCCCCTCCCCAAAACCTGCCCTCCCCAGGCTCCATCCCCCAAATTCCAGAAATTCCCCAACCCAGAGTTGGCAACCCTAGTTCTTCATGCCTGGTGGGCAGAGCTGTGCCATCAGTTCCTTTGGTTGTTCAGTGGTGGTGGCTAGAACCAGGTCCTTTGGCTGAGGGCCACCATTTTCTTCAATCAGTTTCCTGAAGAGGAGATAGAAAACTTCTCTCCTTCCAATGACAATAAGGAATAAAACAGCTTCCTTTTCTTTCTGACTGTCAGTGAATAGGAGTTTGGGGCTGTTCTGTGTACTGTACATTATAAGTCTACTTTTTGGGTGGTGTGGTTTTATTGATTATTTTTATTGTTAACTGTTTCAATTGCTGCGGGAATTGGTCTAGAAATATTTTAAATACACAAGCAAATAAAAAGACTTCCTTGATGGCTGTTATCACATTTAAATAATCCCTAAGAAGATCCTGATCGTAAGCTTAACTGCTGGGGGATATTTATTACCTCAAAGTATCCACACACTCCATCTAGTAAAAACTCACTGTTTTGGAAGATATACTGGGAAAACAACTCTAGTTTGTAATTTAATTTGATTTTGGCCATATATGGAATTGCAATTTTTTCCTTTACTTCCAGCAAATATTTTCATTACTTAGAGTTAATAAAAACACTCTTGAGACTTGGTGTCAGAGACAAACTGCATGCCAGAAGATTTTGCAAGATAGATGCTTAGAGACAAATTCTACAGTTCTGCTGGGCTGATCTATGTTGCTTTGCTGCTGCATCTTACTGGGACTGATCATTACAAACTGCCGTGCCACAGGCCGCTAGAGAGCAAGAATTTTCAATAATCAGAAGTAGTCTGAGCATCTCAGAATGCACAGAATCCCTAGCCCGCAGGGCTTTAGGAATTGGCTCTATCTATCATACGGTAAGAATGCTGGTAGCTTAATGAAGAAGGCTTCCTCATGCTTTGATTAACCCAAGGATTTCTGGGAAGAGTTTCCTATCTCTTTCATGCTGGAAAAATAAGGCATTCTGAAGCTGAAAAAATGTCAAAAGCCTTCCCCACATTCATTGTAATGCTAGTTAGACCTATATTCTTTTCCTGAGCAGGAGGTAACTAGGGCTGGTCATTATAAACTTTTTTTTTAACTGGTGCCCATTTTGAACTAAAGAAACCTGAATTTAGTATCTGTTAGGAACAGTAAGTAGATATGCTTTTTCTGTGACAAAGGTATCTTATTATATGTTTCCCCTTTATCGCAGTAAATAGTCTTGAATATTTTTTTAAAATAGGAAGACAAGATAGAAATTGTGGTGTGGCAATTAGAGTGTTGGGCTAGTATCTTGGGAGACCCAGATTCAAACCCCTGCTGTGCCATGGAAGCCTGCTGGGTGACCTTTGGCCAGTCACACACAAAATGGAGGGGAGGAGAATGAGGTAAGCTGTGTTTGGCTCCCATTGTGAAGAAAGATGAGACATAAATAAAATACATTTATCAGGTAATGTGCAGTAGTCCTATCCACATTGTCATCTCTGATCATTAAAAGGAAGTATATGCACAGACACATTCTAAGTTTTTATGAGCAGGCCCCTCTTCATTACGTTGCATATGTTATTTTGTGAGCCTGGTCATTTTGCCCACTTTCATTGCTAGTTTCCTCCATTAATTGCTTTCTTTGATGGCATTTTATTGCAGTTTTGTTGTGTACCATTTTACAAGTTTTTAATGCAACAGAAAAGACGACTGCCATTTCATTCCAAGCAGGGAGTCCTGTGTCAGAAACTGGGTTTTTTTCAAACTTTAAACAGTATGCTCGTGAAATTTGGTAACGTCTCTGGTACACTCCTATTAGTTTTTTTCCGTGGAGTAAAATGGGCATGCTGATGAATATACACAGGATTCATGTGGACATTTGTCAGGACACATCCAAGGAGCCTGCTTCGTGTCTCATAATTCAGGTATCTATCACTTGATGATTCACAGCTAACTGTGAATTAACTCCATTGAAAACTGTTGTCTTTGCAGTAATATGAAAGCTGTGGGCTTTTGTAATGGACTGTTTCTTGGTGCATTCCCATGCAGAGTTTCTCCAGTCAAAACCCACTGAAATCTGTGGGCTTAGACTGGAGTAAATTTGCACAAAAATTGCACTGCCAGTCAATCACAAGACTTCTTTTCAGTACTAGGACTCGTCTGGGAAATATCTGAAGGTATTATATATAGCATGCTTTCCCATCCCTACCTCTGTGTTAATAGCATGTAAATCTACACATCTGGAGTTAGAAAAACTTAATGTCTTCATGTTTGCTTTTAGCGCTGTTGATTTTTAAAAGAGATTTATTAGTCACTGGTTTAAATAATGTTCTAATGAATTTTTTGGAATGTTTTAATGATTTTTCCCTGTAGATTCTTGTAATCTCTCTTGAATGAAGGCATGTGCAGAATATAAATTGTTTTATACATGCAGGATTAATATTTTTGCTATTATTAACAAATGTTAATCATTACTTATATTAGTCTTTTTTAAAATATAAAATTGAGACCAGGCACAGCAGTTGTTTGCATTCCTATAGGTCTATAAAATCAGCAAAATAACTCTGACATCTCTTATTCTTAGAAAAACAAATATCAAGTATAAGCTTCTGCCCACATCTCTAATTGCCATAAGGCAATACAACTCTACCAATTTCCATCTAAGAACTGACTGCCTTTACAAGATTTGGAGGGTACTGTACTTCATTTAACAAATGGTAGGTTGCAAGGTTTTATAAAATGAAATAGAATATAAACTTCCAAGCTCTGTTTTAATGATGGAATAGTTCCATCTTAAATATTTCAGTCTTTAGGGGCTGGGTATTAGTACGGATTTTTGTCAATGCTGTGTTCAATATCACCCCCACCCCCATCAGTCCCTTCTTTTACTAGGCTTGAGCTGCACAGAATTTTCCAGTATGGTTTTGGACTGACTGAAATGTAAAGAACTGGATAATTTAAGAGAGGGCTTAATAGACCTCAAAGAAATTCCTTAACTAGCATCATACTGAAAACATTTTGATTCCTGGTACAGCAAATATGCTGTGGCATTAGCTCTTCATTAAAAAATGAATGACCACAGGGACCAGGATGTGGCTAGTCTTAAAAGCTACTGTGCCCATTTATGCCGATGCAGTCTTTGGGGAACTGACTTGTTTTTTATCATAAAAGTAATGAGGAGTTACTTGAGGGATTTTTTCCGAAACTTTAAACTGCGTGTAAATCCCTGAGGATCAAATTAAGCTGAAGGTAAATAGCATTCTGAATGGCGTTTCAGTTAACGCAGGCTAATTGACAGAAACATGGCCGATTCAGATATAGACTCTTCATTAAGGAGCTCAAAGATCCCACATGCCAATGATAAAAGAGCATCTTTCATAATGTGAGGTTTGGGGGCTCCTCAAATGATTACGTGTCACCTTCTAGATGAACAGTCAGTTGTTACAGATTGGAAAAAGGAGAAGTGGGCAATGGTTCTATGTTTATTTATTTATTTTTATTTATTTATTATGAGATTTATACCCCGCCCTCCCCGCAAAGCAGGCTCAGGGCGGCTTCCAGACCGAATTATCCTAAACAATTAGGACCCCCATGTCGTGCAAGGTCCATTATCAGATGTGTTCAATGTACATACAGTAAAATTCTGGAAGCCAATTTTCAAGGTAAGACATTTTGAGTCCCTTTTTGGGGGAGGGCAACATTATAGGCCTCATGGTCCACTAGGGATGCCAGGCTCCAGGCAGAACCTGGGGATCCCATGGAATTACAACTCAACTTCAGACTACAAAGATCAGCTCCCCTGGGGAAAATGGATGCTTCGGAGGGTGGCCTCTATGACATTGTTACCCCACTGAGGCCCCTGTCCTGCCCAAGCTCCATCCCAAATTGGCAGCCCTATGGCCTGCTGAAACTGGGGTTGCCAGCTTTGGGTTGGGAAATTTCTGGATATTTGGGTGGTGGTGGAGCCTGGGGAGTGTGGGGAGTGAAGAGGGCAGGGACTTCAGCAGGGTAGAATGTCATACAGACCAACTTCCAAAGCAGCCATTTTCTCCAGGGGAACTGATCTCTGTCAGCTGGACACCAATTATAGTTCCAGGAGATCTCCAGCCAACACCTGGAGGCTGAGGAATTCCAAAAACAACATTTGTGACAAAAATGACCTAGAGTCAATAAAGATATGTTGCAAAAACATTTACTGTAGTAATTCTGTACAAAATTTTCTTCTATTATTGCTCACACTTCTATTATCACTCAATAAATTAGGGGAAATACTTCTAAATAACAAGCCGCTTAAGTGGTTTGTTATTTAGAAGTATTTCCCCTGATTTATTGGACAGAATATTGTTGTACTGTAAAACGGCTCCGACTTTGACAAAGCCTCGGCGAAATGCAGTCTTTTGTAGCTAGTCTGACTGTTGGGCTGGGACTGTATCACCGGAGACCACCATTAAGCCTGTTCTCTATACAGAGAGAAGATTCAGAGGATGGGTCTCTCCGCACCAGCAGGATCTCCAGTGGATGTGTAAATGGACAGTGACAGTTTGAGTGAATTAATTTTCAGCAATGAAATCTGTATTTCCCGTTTGAGTGTATTTCTTTGTGAATTTGTTTCCACATTTATGGTGTATAAATTATTACCTTAATTTAATAAAAAAATACAAAAACCACAATTATTTTTGAATATAATTTATTGATTGCATAGCACATATTAATCCATTCAAATAATCATACACGTTTTGTTTTCCACTAGTAGATTTGGTGGCAGGATGGAAAAATGGGGGGGAGATAGAGCAAGCAGCACATGAGCCTGCAAGTTCAGTTCCAGTCAAAACTCTGGAAGCGTCACAATGATGGTCCAGGAATCCCTCAGATCTCTATGGCTTTTCTGCACTGTGGTGATGACACTACCAGTTTTTCAACCAGAAATGATGTCATGCAACACCAACTCTGCCTCTCCATCCTTCCAGAGCCCCTTTGCACCCCAGTAAGCCTTCTGCTTGGCAACTGTAGCCTGTGGTCAGTCTGTGTGGTGCCTCTAGTGAAAGTAGCCTATGTCCTTGAGCCTGGAAATCAACAGCTTCCAAGGGGATCCTCAACTTGATGTCCTACCCACACCATATTGCCCACCCACCCAATTGCTCCTGCTGATATCTTATTGAAAGTTATTATCATAGAACAAATAACTGCAGTGAAGATTTCAGAGGATAGACCGTCGCTCCTAGAAGGAAAGGCTAAAAATGAAATAACTAGGTAGATGGATTCTCTACTGCCGTTTTCTCATTGCTAGTCAACATGTGTACTTGTTCCCATGGAATGCTTTAAAAAAGATTTCATGACAAAAATGCACCATAGTAAATGTCAAGGCCAAGAACTGGAAACCGGGATGGCTGGAATGTTGATTATTTACTTAGAGACTTTGAAACTCAAAGCAATGTTTTAAAAAAAGTTTCCTGTGGCACTGTAAGTACTTTTGAGAAACTGGTTTATAGAAGCATGGATTTTTGCGTGCAACAGGAGCTAGCTGCTTTAACATATGCATGCTGCAGGAAAGAGTGCATTGCTGCTAAAGACTGGTACTGTGTTGCTGAAGACTGGTACTGTTCCAGAGAGTGAGCAAGCAGGAGAGAGATTAGGTAGGCATGAAATGGTCCATGGGGTTGTGAAGAGTCAGACTCAACTGTGCAACTGAACAACAACAACAAAATTAGTTCAAGAAGAAAGTAAGTTCACGTTGAGAAGTTGGAAGAGTGGCTGAAAAGTTCTCAGTTTAAATAGAATGAGCTGGGTTTGGCATTTTCAGCCATCCTTTTTTATATATATACTTTTTAAATTGCTTTTCACTACACAACTACAAAGGAAGGGGGAAAAGGGGATCCTAAGCTAAATACAAAACTAAAGCAAGGATCATGTTACATTAATTACATTGATATCATGATGGTCTTTCCACATGTAAAAATTAAAAGGAATGTTATTGTCTAATATCTTTTCAAAACCAAACTAATACAAGCATAATTAGCCAGAGTAGGTGCATCCTAGTTTCTTATATATCAAAAGAGAGTAAGACTTTCAGCATAAAGGTACACATCACATCATTATCTCCTGTGTCTGTTCTTATCATAGTTCAGTTTAACTATGAGATGTTTAGGAGCTGCTGCTCCTTTCTCTGATTCAGAATCCTCTGGGGAATTGCCCGAAGTGCTTCCACCTTTTCCCAGTACATGTTCGCTGTTTTCTTCTGCTTGGTTGCTGTCCTCTGCTGTCCCTTTTTCTTTTGCAGTTGTTTGATGTTGCTCCAAAAAAGTCTTTGCTTTCTGAACAGAATCAATCTTCTCTTTTTTCTCTTTATAGTTGAAGATAAGTCCTTCTGAAAATATCCATCTGAAGGGAGAAGAGTATTGCTGTAAAAAGGAAGTTAGATTTTTATGTTTCTTCCTCTGTTTTCTTATCTCAAATGGAATGTCTTTTAAAAACTCTTGCCTCTTCACCTTTGATTTTCAGGGTTATCTCATTTGTCGCTTTCAGAATTATATCTCTTGTTGACCTCTTGGAGAACTTAACAAATACTTCATGGGGCAGCTTATTTTTCTTGATGAATTCTGGATAGGTTTGGTAAACCATATCCATTCCACTTTGTATAGATTCCGCTTTAAGATCTGCCACTGGAGCCAATGTTCTCCCCCTTCTGTTTTGGGATACCCTGAAATCTCAGGACATATAGTGATTTTCCCATTTGTAGATGTAACAGCTGCTCTTTGTCGGAAAACTGTTCTTTTTCTACAACCTCCAGCCTCTAGTTAATCAAGTTTGTCTTAGCTTCAACTTTTTAAAGCACCTTGACTATTTCTTCTGTCCTTGTCGCTGTTTGTTTCAACTGGTTCTGAAAAGCATCAAAGTTGTTGTTGAGATTAGTCATCTGGTCCAGCAGACGGCGCAGTGCTGTAGCCAGCATCTTTGGAAAATCGGTGATTACTTCTGATTTGGGAGATGATGTCACTGAGCTGGCAGCTCCTGGAAGAATTTTCTTCCTACCTGCCATTTTATCTCCTCGCATCAACATGGTTTACACAAGAGAAGTCCAGTTAAGTCTCTGAAATGTTTATTGTTTCTATACACTTTGTTCTATTCCACACGATACTCGGCTGGTTGTCACTCATTTTCAGCCATCCTTGTAGAAAGACTTTAAGGGTGTGTGTGAGAGAAGGGAACTACATAGGCATTCAAGGAGCCTCCAAGGAGCCTACATACAGTTGATTATGTAAGGCATTGTAAGCCACGTGTGAGAGAGCTAGTGTGGACAAATGGTGAGTGCTACTGGATGAGGACTAAGAAATTGTTGTTGTTCACATCGCCCTGCCAACAAAAGTTTGTATGGTCAAAGCAATGGTATTCCCAGTAGCAATGTATGGCTGCAAGAGTTGGAATGAGAAGACCAGGATTCAAATCACTGCTCACCCATAAAGATCCTTATCTGACACTGGTTCAGTCATTCTCTTTTCAGTCTCATCTGCTTCATAGCTTTGTTGTGTGAGGCTAAAAATGGAGGAGTGGAGAACCACATAGGCTGCTCCAACCTCCCTGAAGGATAAAAATGTAAGAGGTGGCTTTGAAAGGTGCATAGCAATATTATCCTCCACGGTTTTCAGCCAGAGACTCTTCCATGTGCCACACAGAAGAGTCTGTCACATTGCTGATCTCCATGATTCATGTCACAGTCATTTCCTAAAACAAAGTTAGAGTCTAATGGCACCTTTGAGACCAACAAAGTTTTATTCATGGTGTGAGTTATTTTTTTCTAGCGATTCCATATTGTAATTGCAGTTTTACTATATGGGACTTTTTGGAAAGAATATCTTCACATTGCAGTTATTGAGGGGGAAAGTCATCTTGTATTGAGTCTGAGGTATGGCTGTCATACTGATGTTCTAAGTCTGAGCCCAGTGGCACTTTTAAGACCAGCAAAGTTTTCTTCAAGGTATGAGCTTTTGTGTGCATGCACACTTCCTCAAATACCAGAAACAAAGTTTGAGTTCAGTGCACACGAAGGCTCGTACCTTGAAGAAAACTTTGCTGGTCTTAAAGGTGCTACTGGACCGAGACTTTGTTCTACTGCTTCAGACCAACACCACTACCCACCTGAATCTGTACAGATGTTCTGTTTGTTTCATTTGGGTTTTTATTTGTAGGTATGAAACATCATCCCCAGAGAAACTATTAAGCTGTCAGGGACAAAAATAATGGTTTTATAACAGGTATTTCCCAAATGAAGGTATTAAACAACTTTTCAGATAAACAATAAAAAAATCCAAAACATTATAGCCACTTCTAACCATAAGAATTATAATGAACATCTAGCATGGGTAATTATAGTGAAAATATAGGTCCAATTAAGGTTCCCTTTTTCATTAGAAACATGGATTTCCATGAGATTGCACATAAACAAAACTGAGTCTCATGATACCTTAAATGCTAACAGATTTATTATGTGTCATAGGCTTTCTCGGATTCAAGCCCACTTTGTCAGATCTAGTCTAGGACAGTTTATGCCATAGTAAATCTACAAGTATTTAAGGTGCCACAAGATTCCTTTATATTTTTGCCTCAGTAAACTAGTGTAGTTACCACTCTGGAATTTGTCATTAGTGGAACATACTTCATTTCTTATATTAATTGTTATTTTATGCTTCTTCTGGGAGCAGTTTATGTCACTATAGGGATAGTGAAATAAGCATCACTTTTCATTTTTAAAATATTTTATAAATTGATCTATAATTCTAGCAAGCTACCTGCTGGAACCAGTTCTGGGTACTATTCTTTTATTATATTTGAGCTGTGGACTCTCTGAATTAGCACCATTCCTGATGACATGAGTTACATTTAAAGGGCATAAAGGTCCACCTGTGTTATGTATTTCTAGCTATTATTATGAATAATATTTTTCACTTTTCTGGCTTTTTAAAAAATACTTTTTGTATATATTTTGGATTTCAGTAGTAATGTCAAAAATACATAATATGATTTTACACAGGATTTGTGCTACGTTAGAACAGTAAAGACAAACGTCACTTAAGTAAAAGAAACATTAAATATTAAATAACCAAAAGCAAATAAAATAAAGGTGTAAGCACTAAAACTAATTTGGGAATTTGCTATTGCAACACATCCAATAAAGCAGTTTAAAACAAGTATAAAAAAAGATTAGAACTTAAGTATGTTCCAGTCTACTTGGAATACACAAATGCTGATCTCAGAAGTCTTTCTAAAAACTGGTCCAGGAGCCCAGAACAGTCTCAATGCTCACTTGACCACCTTTTCACTTGCTTTTCAACTTAAACCTTTACACAATAGGTCTCATGTCAACTTTCCCCATCTTTTAAATTGTAATCCCACAATACTTTTCACAATTCATCCTTGCTAGCATCTGGATGAAAACTGAGGATTCGGACTTTTGGTTTCGGCGGAGCGAATGGCGGCCACCTCTCGGGACGCTCCCGGAGATGGTTAGCCCACGCGCAGTTTGGGGGGGTCTTCGCTTATGCAAAGACCCTAGTGAGCCTTAGGCAAAGGCTCCGAACCGGGGGCGCTTGGGGAGTAGCCTCTTTGCCGGCAAACAGCCGGGAAATTGAGGCTTTCTCCCCGCCCCAATCGGCCCCGCTGCGTAGTGCCCGTAATGGGACTTAGCAACGCCACCGACTTCCAGGAGTGAACAAAGCGACTGAATTAAAGTTAAATGGAAAGATCTGGCATCGAACCGTGAGTTGGAGATCTATTTTGAAGCGAAAACCTGAAACCCCCCCGTAAGCTTATAAGCGGATGGGAGGAGGGAGGAATCCCCACCCCCTTTGAGAAACGGGACTTATAAAAGAAAAGCGGAGGGGGGTAAAGGGGAAAAAGAGTTGGTGACCTTTGGGGAAACACTGAAGATTAAGAGTTTGTTAGTCTCCTGAGTGGCGCGGCACGAACTTTGATAAAATAAACAATTAAAAAGATGTCCGCATTGAAAAAGGTCCCGCAGAAGCCGGAAAAGAAGGGGGGAGGGACTTCCGGTCTGAGCACCCCCCCCACCGGAGCTAGCTGTCAATCAACAGAAAAGCGAGTCACTGCGCCCTCTGCTGGATCAAATGCAGAAAATCAGCGAAACTTTGTCTAACATGGAAAGTGTTCTCAACAGCCAGCAAAAACAATTAACAGAAACATCAAAGAAGATGGAGGAGATTGCGCAAAAATGTTTGGTCTCAACGGAAGACACCAAGAAAATAAAGAAAAAGGTCAATAAATTAGAAAAACATCAGGATATGCAAGAAAAAAGAATTCTAATGTTACAGATGGAAAATTCAAATCGGACTCTCCGCTTTCAGGGCATCAAAGAAGAGGAAAAAGAGGATCTCAGAACTACATTGGCGTACTAGAGATCAAATTCTGCGTTCAGTTTCAGCAGTGCCCCTGAAAATTGGGGAGCAGACCATTAGAACTTTGAAAGATGTTCCCTATGAAATCCGTATGAAAAGAAAAGCATATAAAGGATTGACCACGTTTTTACAAAGACATCAGACAATTTACAGATGGTGCATTCCCGAAGGACTAATTTTTAAGTATAATGATAAAAGAGAGAAGATAGACTCCGTCTTCAAAGCACAAGAATTTCTGAAGAGACATGCCAGCACAGAGGAAGATGCAGCACTCGCAATTTGGACTGATTCAAGCAGCGAAGAAGACAGCGATCCGGAAGAGGGAGGCGCTGGAGCGGGAGACAAGAAGCCTAAAGAGGGCACATCTTACAACTTGAGAGATGTAAAAGGAAGACACCCAAAGAAGTAGTTCGTGGAACATCAGAAAGGAGCTGATTAATAACTAACCCCAATGGACTTTACTAACTTTACTAACAGAGTTATTTTGGACTTTTGTAGGATGAAAAGAAGATCTTCCAACCGTGGTGGTTGCCAAAATTTATAATTATACTAACTAAAACTAATTTTTTAACAGGAAAAAATTCACTCCACTCTTTTTTCTTAATCCATCTATATACCTTCCCCTTTTCTTTTTATAAAAAGTAATAAAATTCTCTCCTTTTTAGGAGAGTTTATTAAAAAACAAAACAAAACTGAGGATTCATTGGAGATTCAGTGTAAGATTTGAGTTCGTAAGCAATGCCACTCTCAACTTCCATGGATTTCTGAGAGAACAGGAGCCTTACATTTCTGTAGAGGTAGGTCTTTCCAGACTTAGAAATCTGGAACCTCAGATGAATGAGGTAGCGAAGAAGTCTGTTTTCAGAATGCCAAGTGTTTTCTTTTTTGATGCTTGTCTTTGTTTCTCATCTTGTGGGGACAGAAACGGTTCTTTGCCATAGGAATATTTGATGATTGGCTGGCATCTCTCACAAGTCATAGATCACCACAAATATCTTCACCATAGTCTTGTTAGGACTATGTATTGTTCCTGAAGGAGGTACCTGATAACTCCTTTTACCTAGAGCAATTACACCCATATAGGGAGAAGGGGCACTGTCATCAGAAACACTGTAGAACGAAACTTCAACTGGAGGAGTCATGTGTTGGACAGAAGATGCCGCTTGCTCCCACGTCAGCTATGAAACCGTCTACAACACCCAGGGGATCTAAATGTTAGTTCAACCAGACTCTTCACCGGTCAGTTCTGCATCTAGCATTCAATCCACGTTGTCTCAACTGGGAAGAAAATATGGTTTCCTGCTTCTAATGTATTTGAATAAAGTTTTATTGTTGGTCTTTATGTTTTTTGCAATATGCTCCTCATATTCCCTTTTTGCCTGCCTGATCACAGACTTGCATGTGATTTGCCACAGCTTGTGTTCTCTTTTATCAACCTCACTGTAGCTTTCCACTGCTTAAAGAAATCCTTCTTACCTTTTACAGCTTCCATTACTTTGTTAACCATGTAGGCCTTTTTCTATACCTATTTGTGCCTTTCCTAACCTGTGGTATATATTTTACCTGAGCATCTAGGATTGTAGTTTTAAATAGTCTCCAAGCTTCGCCAATGGTTTTGACCCTTTTTACTTTTCCTTTCAGTTTCCTCTTCACATGTCCCCTCATTTCAGAGAAGTTACCCCTTTTAAAGTTAAAAGTGGTCGTGTCAGTCTTTTGGGGCAACTCCCTGTTTATACAAATGTTGAACTCAATAACATTATGATCACTGTTCCCAAGTGGTGCAATCACTTTTACATCTCTCACCAGGTCTTTGGCATTAGGACCAATTCAGGATCGCCTCTCCCCTGGTAGATTCTGTGACCATCTGCTCCACAGCACAGTCATTGAGAGTGTCCAGAAACTCAATCTCTTTTTCCCAACTTGAACACATATCGACCCAATCAATGTTTGGGTAGTTAAATCACCTATTACGACACAGTTTTTTCTATCTAGCCATTATTTTTAATTCATTCATCGTTTTATAATCCTCCTCTATCTTTTGATCTAGTGGGCGATAACAAACTCCCAGTGTTAAACTTCCTTTTGGGCCCACTATTTTGACCCAAAGCATTTCTAGAAGCAAATCCAATTCTCTTACCTTCTCAGTCTTACTGGACTTGTATACCCTCTCTGACATACAGAGCCACCCCACCTCCAACCTTTCCCCCCATCCTTCCGATATAATTTATAACCAGGAATCACCGTATCCCACTGATTTTCCTCATCCCACCAAATTTCTGAAATACCCACAATGTCTATTTCCCCCCCCAACACCAAGCACTCCAACTCCCCGATTTTACCTTGAACACTTCTAGCATTTGTATAGAAACATCTATAATTTTCCAGGCCCGTAACCTTCCTCCTGCAGCCTTGAGACCTTGCCAGGCAGTCCATATTTTTTGCCACAGTCTCAGTGGGCAACTCTAATCCATTTCCCTGTAGAAAAGTAACAGCTACCCCTTCATCTCTTTGAGATGAGCCATCCTGTACTAGAGACTTTTCATCTCCTGTTGGCTTTCCCCCAAAAAACAACAAAAACAACCAAACAGTAATAGTAAGTGCCCATTCTCATGGCAGTCTAGAAATGAGAAGCCTTGTCGAAGTAAAAATGATCAGAATTAGACCAAAATCATATATGAATTGTAATGCACAGGGGATTGGATTGTTTTACTTATGGGGGTGCTTTCCTCCTGTATAGGAACCCTTCAATTGACAGAGGACTTAAAAAAAAAAAAAACTATTTCCACTCTGCTTTCCTCTTCAGTAGGAACCCAAAGAAGCTTACGATGTTGTTCCCCCCTCCTCCATTTTATCCTCACAACAACCCTTGTGAGGTATGTTAGGCTGTGAGAGACAATAACCAGCTTCCATCACAGAGCGGGAGTTTGAAGTTCAGTCTCCTGTATTCTCATTGGACACTCTAAAAGATACTCCATGTTGGCACTCAAAGCCTGTTCTGCTGCAGGAAGAGCTTCCTGCATCAGTGGAAAACCTGCTTGTGGTAGAGAAAAGTGCCACTCTTAGCAAAACGGATTAATAGGATTCAGCTTGGGAAGGATGATCTATGATTGTAAATTTGTGAATTAGGGCTTGGGTGTAAAGGGCCACCATGTTGCAGCTGACTTATGTAATGCCATAGAGTATTCAAGACAAAAAGCAAACAGAGGTGGTTTGCCATTGTCTGCGTTTGTGTAGTGGACCCTGGACTTCCTGGGCGGTGTCCCATCCGAGTACAAACCAGGGCCAATCCTGCTTAGCTTCCAAGCTCTGATGAGATTGGGCCAGGTTTGGCCACCCAGCTTAAGGTGGATTTGGCCTTAACACTGCTGATTTCAATAAATGGGTGCAAGCTTTAGTAGGGAAGACCACGAGAGGGCACCAGAGTGTACATAATGACTGAGTCATGGAATAGTTTCTTTTAAACAAGGAAAAGATTCTGCATAATAGGAGTTCATTTCAGGTATCGTGATAGGTTAAATCCTCATGTGGTCAACGTTGGCAGAAAAATGTCAGCTGGAAGCGCCAGGTGTGTGTTCTAAGATAAAAAGCATTCCTAAGCTTTGCCTAGTGACTTTGCCTTAATGTGCAAGACAAAAACAATGAGAGATTTGTACTAGATTGCCAAAAATGCATCAAACTTGGGGAGAGGAAGATGGTAATCTTAAAACACAGTTGAAGCTATCAGGATACTGTCAAACCGATGGAAGTCAGTAGCACGATTAATAGTTTGTGAAATAACAAACTCACAGTGTGGAGACAGGAATTTCACAAGCGGTAGAGAAAAATTATTAACTTGAGGGGAAAAAGGAAGAACAGATAATGAAGAAAGTTACCCTCCTCCTCCAGATTATTAAATTGCTCTGTTGATGCCAACATCATCATAAGCTTTTAACTCTTTTCCCTCTTGTCCCTGTTTATTTGAAAAGGAAGACACACATTTGAAACGTGCAGTGAGCACGTATTTTGTACCCATCTATCAGTGGCTCAGAGGTTAAGATGCTGAGCTGCAGACTGGAAGGTCGGTAGCTCGGCAGTTCGAGACCCTAGTGCCGCATGACAGATTGAGCTCTCATCTCTGGCCCCAGCTCCTGCCAGCCTAGCAGTTCAAAAGCAAGAAATTGCAAGTAGATACATAGGTACTGCTCCAGTGGGAAGTTAACAACGTTCCATGCACCTCGGCATTTAGTCATGCTTGCCACATGACCACAGAGAAGTCTTTGAACAGCGCTGGCTCTTCAGCTTGGAAACGGAGATGAGCACCGCTCCCTAGAGTTGGATACGACTGGCTTTTGAGCAAGGGAAACTTTTACTTTTACCTATCAGTACAAGAGTACAACAGATCACAAGGGAACTTGCAGGTTCACTTTAGTGCTGGGGTTAGAATGAAGAAGCAGAAGATGGAGGAGATGCTGGTAGGGTGGGAGACGGAAAGGAAAGAGGAGAGTCTACTTTTGTGCAGCCTTGGTGGAGGTGATTTGGCTGGATGTGGTCTAGGTGGCTTAAGTTTAAAGACTTTAACTTTTTAAAAAACACACACAAAATCTTCAGCAATGCCAGGTAGAGCCAATTTATGCCACGGTTATGCTCAGCAGCATCTAGATTCTTAGCGGCTCCGCTCCTGATTTACTGTAGAATTCTTCCTATGTTGTGATCACGGGAGTCACTGGCGAGAGCATTCCTATGACTAACACAGAACAGGGAGCAGCACTTAGACTTCATTGTTTAGGGTTTTGCTGTGGGACAGGCTCTGTTAGAAGCACTGCATTATTTGCATCAAAAACATCAGTGTCACACGATAAACTTAAATCAGAGAAAATAAAAACATCACTTCTTTCTGCTCAAATGGGAAAGTGTGAGCATCCATTGGGATGTTCCATTCATAATTATTATGGTGAGGGGGCGGAGCTAAGCTCTGCTATCAAAATGGTGTTGGGCCACTTGTTCCTGCACACCATTCTCTTTCCTGTTTAGACCTTTAAAGGTCTTTTCTCCTTTCCTTGTTGAGTTGCAATGCAGCGTTACAGTGTCGTTCAGTAAGGGAAGGAAAGGGAAGGACTATGGGGCCCCCTCCAAAACTGCTGTTGTGCCTGGGCTTTTGTACAGGCACAGAGGGGGAAAGAGGAAGGAATGGAATGATGGCTGGGAATGGTGTTATCAATGGAGCAAGAACAGGTGAGTGCAGATCTCATTCTTGCCAGTTTCCACCTCACAGCTGCCAGAGTAGAGAGGGGTGTTTTTGCACCCACACATAGATTCAACCAAAGAAGGTCAAATGTCAAATAATTATACCAAATCTTGTCATATGTCGAACATTGCCATCAAGTCATTCTTAGAAATAGGACTGGTTCTAGGCCATGTTACTGGTATCAAGAGCTGAAAAGGTAAGTAGAAAAACAAATACAGGGGCAATAGCCAAGAACAATTCTAAATGAATTATACATAAAAATACATGTATTTATTACTGGTATAACATGGATCATTTAGTGTATATTTAAAAATACAGTGAATGTTTGGTGAATATTCAGCATCAAGATTTGTAGCAGATAATACTAGAGGGCCAATTCATTACCATGATGGACTAGATATAAGTGTACTATAAAACAGGACTGAACTATACGGAGCAGAGAAGATACACATAATCTTGGAAAGGGGGAAGAGAACTTGGTTTGTTCTTTGGAAAAGGAAGCACCTACAAAATATGACTAGGAAGTTGTAGTGAATAGAAGAGGACTAGACTTCCTGTGTAATCCCATTCAGAGTTCCTCCAGTCTAGGACTATTGATGCCAATGAGATTGAAGTAATTCTGCATAGGATTGCACCGTTATTTGGCTTAATATTAATATAAAACAAATTTTTGTAATTCTTCTGCTAAAATATCTCAAATCCCATAAAACTGAAGTTAATACCACATAAATCTACAAGCACCATAGCCCCAAAGCATGGGCTTTGGGGAGTCTCAGCTACTTGTGTACAATTACAGCTTCTTTTCCCAAGCTCCTAGAATTCAGTGGGCTGTAAATCAAAATTAATTGTTAATTTAATAAATAAATCTCCCCTCCCACCATATGTCCAAGTGTCATGTGTATTTATGGCCCTTCATTATTGCTGGTCATCTTTCCCATTTAACCAAGAAGAGAGCTATCCTTCTTATTGGCTTGGTTAATGAACCAAGGAAGGTAATATCTCATCTGAGGCATGTTTCATTTTGCATTGGGTTAAGTGGTCTTATGGCATGAGTGTAAAGCCTGCAGAGTTAGGCCCGATGATTCATCTACTGTGTAAGTGAAGCCTTGCTTCCAAATGCCACAAAATTTATCTCTGCTTTTCATGTCAATCTTTCTGCACTGTAACATCATCAATCAGACAGATTGCTCTCATATTTCATTATGTTTCCATGGTGATTTTGTCCTAGAAAGTTAAAAATAAAGTCCATGCTCTGTTGCTGAAATTTGGAGAGTGAAAGTCTACAAATAGTTGTCTGGATGAGAAAGTATGTGTGGTGTTCCAAAGAGGCATGTCAATTTACTAACTGGGTTAAGTACTGAAAATGCAAACAAGAATTGTAACTCTGAAATTCAGCCTGATGCTATCTACAAGGCATTTGCAATTGCTCTCCTTTTCTCCCTCTTTCTAAAACGCACACACACACACACACACTACGGATGTCATGAATTGTGTATCAAATGTGTTCAGCAGTTGAACTTGCCTTGTTCAAATCAACTGTGATGACCAGACAGTCACCAATCAGTTGATCTGCTAAGTTTGACAGTGCATTTACTCAAAGCCTACTGAAGAGTTTTGTTTAGTCCCCCCCAACTATACATGCACAAATATGTTGCTGACTCAAACACACTGGCATCCATTACTGTCATTAAGGAGTACATAGACAAACACAAAGCAGATTTTTTGTTGTAAACCCCACATCTATTTATGACTGTTACATATGATTTGTGACTAGGGTTGCCAGCTCTGGGTTGGGAAATTCCTGGAGATCTGGGGGGTGGAGCCTAGGGGGCAGGGTTTGGGGAGGGGAGGAACCTCAGCAGAGTATAATGCCATACAGTCCACCTACCAAAGCAGCCGTTTTCTTCAGGGGAACTGATCCCTGTAACCTGGAGCTCTCCAGCTGCCACCCGGAGTCTAGTAGCCCATTTGTGACTGATTTTACTGTTTGTTTCAAACTGTGCATGTCCGGTGAAACAGTGGTCCAACAAGAAGGTGGGGAGGCTGGGATGTGTAAGAACACATATCTGCAAAAAGCTGATTGTGCTATATGTATTAGGAAGGAATATGGTGAAACAACTTGTGAAGCAACCATAAGTGGGTCCACAAACAGATGAACAGACCATCAGGCTACTGGATCCTTGTCTGCAACTGGCAGACAGGATATGCGCTGAACCAGCAAGCACACAAGCATCAACGGATGTTCATAACTAATGTTTGGTCCATACATTGATTACGCGGCAGGTTTTTTGTAATAATTATTGTAGGGAAAGGAATTGAAGAATATAAATCAAATTAGGCATTTTGGTGATGCAGAAAACTTATAATGGAAATAAGAGATGTACACACAAAACACAAGATGTGCTGGCACAATTTGGCCTACTTGCCTGATTGGAAATTATATATCTAACAACTACCCTGTGAGTTATTTTGAGCACCCATCACATCATTGGTGCTAAATAAATGTTCCTTTCAGCTTCATGCAGTAAGGGCTAGTCATGGTTATAGAAATGATTCTCAGAACACCTCCTATGAGAAGACCATTTACTCTACGTAGATATTGATGATGTCTTCATCGGAATTAGAAGGTTGATTCTGAAGGCTGATACCCTACACCAGGGGTGTCGAACTCATTTATTATGAGGGCTGGATCTGACATAAATGAGACCTTGTCAGGTCAGGCCATGTGTGTCATAAAATGTTATGCCAGGTAGTGGAAGTATAAACTTTATAAAGAACACAAACACAAATATTTTTTTCAAACTTAAAACAGGCTTAAAACATTAGCACTCTTGCAATATTTTGTTTATTTAACAGTCTCTGATAACTGACACCTATTGCTCTGAATTATTGCATCAAAATCTGGACACAATGTGCTGTAGCAATCTTGAGAATGCTGTTCAGGTGTTGTTCAGGTGTGTATCTGTAAGTTGCAAACCTACTTTTGATTTATTGACATTCATTACAGAAATCTCATAGTCAATGTTCTGAGCCTAAGACCCAAGGGAAAACATGAAATGGGTAGGCATTGTGAGCTTTTGTACATAAGTTGCTTTGTGTGCTGATCAAGAACATGTGAAGGCACCATGACACAGACTGAGAGCTATGTGTTTGTCTACAAAAATAGTCTCCCCAGAAAAATAAATGCAACTCCTATGAGGCAGTGCAAGAACAGAGAGACAGCCATGTATAGTCATCACTATCAGCCTGCTATCTGGGAAGTCTAGGTTCAAAATCTCCAGTCTACAAAGGAAATGTGCTGAGTGAACTTGGTCTGGATGTACATTCTCAGTCTAATCCACCTCACTGGCTTGTTGTTATTCCTCATCTAAATAGTTCACATTGCTTTCCTACTAAGAAAGACTGGGTCATGAAGGCATGAATACAGTGAGAAAGAGAAGGGGAACCCAGTTGCACCCAGGAGAGCCTGGGCATAATGAGTGCAACAAAAGAAACTCACCCACACTTTCTCTGTGTTGAAAGGCAAAAAGCTCATACCTTGAATAAAACTTTGTTGGTCTTAAAGGTGCTTTGTATCTCTCCTGTGTGATTGAGGGAACTGGCCAAAGTAAGCTCTTGCTCTTTCCCTCCCTCTCCAGGGAATGAGGAGGGGGGGGAGCCTCAGCCAATGGAGGGAAGAGAAGATTGGCTCAGTAGCTCTGCTGTGCAATTGAGTCTGGCAAAACAAGCTCTTGCTCTTTCCCTCCTCCATCTCTAAGGGAGGAGGAAAGGGAGGAGTCTCAGCCAATGGAGGGAAGAGAGGCTTTGTTCTGTAGCTCCTGTGCGATTTAGAGAGCCTGGCAAAGCAAGCTGTGATGCTGAAGAAAGCAGATGAGAGCCAGTTGCTCACAGGCCAGATATGAGCTGTGTGGGGCTGCATGTTTGACACCCCTGCCCTACATAGTGATGCATTTCTTCTGTGGAGCCCCAGTGGTAGAGAAGTTAACCCATGACATGCTTGAATGTCCGGTCGCTAAAGATGGTGTGTTGGATCAAGAAATCTGAGCAGCAGGACAATAGTTGCTAGCACTGCTCTACAAATGGCCTAGAGTTCTTCCAGAAATCTGACAGGTGACTTCCATAATGGTTGTTATGCTTCCAGTCATGCAAGAAGTTGGACTAGCTCTTATGAGAGCAGAAGGTCATTTTCAGAATCAGCTTCCCTTCTAGCATGGAGTGTCCTTCTGTGAATGGAAGACAACATCTGCAAGTAGAATGGCACCTTTGGATGAACTCTTTCAACTGAAACTTCTAGACACTTACTAAATCATGGTTTTGTGGTGGGTAGGAATACTGAAACCTAATTAATGTTGCATTGTATGCATGTGCTGTGGGTAAGTTGTATCAAGAATTTTTAGATGATGCTATGTTTCATTACATTAGGCCATGTTCTCACAAACATCAGGAGTGGTAAATCTATGTCTGCATTGTATCATTTCATACTATAGGTAGGTGACTTACACAAGTGAGTGACTGTACAAAGATTTCTGTTTGCATAGAAAACTGGCATGTTGGAGAGAAAGCTAGTCTAGAACCCTCCTCCTTTCTGACATCTAGTTTTCTGTGTGTAAGGGACTTTTTTTCCTGAAGAAGGTTCGGTCTATGTGTATCTTTCCATCTTGCCTACAATTTCTGTGGGCTAGGCCACTAGGGTAAGAATAACTGAGGAAGATTTTTTTTGTGAAAATGTTAAGGCCTGTGGAATCATGTAGCAGTAACATTTTAAACATTTGTTATGATTCTTTGGCTTTAGCAACAAACCTCTCATTGACTGCTAAATAATTTAACAGAAGTGAATAGGTTAGCCAGAGCTGGGTACCACAAGTAGTCAAAGAGGGGAGAAAGTCTACTTCCCCAAAGCCAGAGTTCCACTATCTCTGAGAGATTTGAGCAGGCTAATTTCCTTAAGAATCCTCCCTTTTCCTTTGAGCAACTCTCAGTTGTTCTAAACAGTCTTGTCTCCTGGAATGTATTCAAATCGTCAACAGGCTCTTTTTTTTCTGAGAGGGTATTATTTTGGTTTATTTACAAAATCACATTTTCCCACATACTTGAAGAATCTTGTAATTATGTAGAGATTGCTACTGTTTATGTAAAGTGCTTATATACCACCTTTCTGACTGACAACAGGCCACCAGTGTGGGTTAACATAAGAAAATGAAACAAAGTTTGAGTCCTGCGGCACCTTTAAGACCTACAAAGTTTTATTCAAGGTATGAGCTTTCGTGTGCATGCACACTTCTTCAGATACATTGAAATGGAAGTTACTGGTCTGTACATATGGGCAGCAGTCTTAATTCCAGCTGCCTATATGTACAGACCAGTAACTTCCATTTCTATGTATCTGAGTAAGAATTAAGATTGCTGGGAAAAACATCAACAACCTCAGATATGCAGATGATACCACTCTAATGGCAGAAAGTGAAGAGGAGCTAAAGATCCTCTTGTTGAAGATAAAAGAGGAGAGCACAAAGGTTGGCTTGAAACTCAGCATCAAAAAAACGAAGATCATGGCATCCGACCCCATCATTCCTTGGCAAATAGAAGGCAAAGTCGTGGAAGCAGTGACAGACTTCACATTCCTGGGATCCAAGATCACTGCAGATGGTGACTGCAGCCATGAAATTAAAAGACTCCTGCTCCTTGGGAGAAAAGCAATGGCAAACCTAGACAGCATATTAAAAAGCAGAGACATCACCCTGCCAACAAAAGTCCATATGGTCAAAGCGATGGTATTCCCAGTAGTACTGTATGGCTGCAAGAGCTGGACTATAAGGAAGGCCGAGTGCTGAAGAATAGATTCTTTTGAGTTATGATGCTAGAGGGGGCTTCAAGGAGATCAAATCAGTCAATCCTAAAAGAAATCAACCCTGACTGTTCCCTGGAAGGCCAGATACAAGCTGAAGCTCAAATACTTTGGCTACCAAATGAGAAGGGACCCTGATGCTGGGAAAGATCGAAGGTCAAAGAAGAAGGGGACGGCAAAGGATAAGATGGTTAGACAGTGTTATCGAGGCAATGGACATGAAATTAAACAAACTCCGGAGCACGACGGAAGACAGGAGGGCCTGGCTTGAGATAGTCCATGGGGTCGCAGAGTCGGACTTGACTGTGCAACTGAACAACAACAACAACAAAACATATAGGCTGAGGGTGAACAGCAAATTAGCATACAACATAGGGAAAATGTAACAGATGCAAGGACCAAACAGAAATAGCAAGCTAAGTCACCATTTAATTCCAGGGGGAAAACACAGTAAAGTAAATAAATATGTTAAAATGAAAATAAGTACACATGTTGAACTTGTGCTTAGAAAACAGCTATTCAAGACACAACAGGCAATGCCATTCTGGAATACGGCAGACCTACAGCCCAATCCTATACATGTTCACTAGGAATTGTCTTACTGTGTTCAGGAGGGCTTAACTCCACCACCCCTGAATCTCTCCTCCCAAGTAAGTGTGCCTACAATTGTAGTCCTAGTCTGAAGTGGCTTTGCTGTTTTAAAAAGGTAACACTGAGGGAGGGGGTAGGGAGGGAGTTTGAGATGGGTTTTCATTCTTACATGAAGCTGCTACTTTGAAAACCAACAATGACAAATTGTTCCTCTGTCCATGACAGTGCAGTGTGTGATTTTCTTCAGTGCTGACCTCTCAAGCAAATAAAAATGTCACTGAAAACATCTCATTTTCCCCCACAGCTATTCTGATAAATTCAAATGCGTCATGGGTGAAAAGGGAGAGAATGGGGTTGTTATCTTTCAGCCCTTCAATAAAAAAAATCTTATTGTTATAGCAAAGGAAATCTTAGAAAGTGCCTCAGCAAACAAGGCCTTTCGTGTGAACCAGGATCAAGACAATGTAAATGAGAAAGTATTTTCTTTTGCCTGGTATATTCTTATGGGAGACAAATCCCATCTCACATAATACATGATTTTGTTTCCGTTTACACCTCTGAAGATGGCTCAGAAATGTGAACTTTTCTGTATTATGCAGTTGTATTCAGTTGGCTTGGTTGCCATGTGAAATCTTTCCATTTCATGGGGCAGTTGTCAATCTAGGGTTGTCAGCTCCAGGTGGGGATTGGAGATCTCCAAGAATTACAGCTTTTCTCCACACTAGAGAGATCAGTTTCCCTGGATTAAATGGCAGCACTGGATGGTGGACTGTTATGATATTATATTACTGCTAAGCCCCTCTCCTCCCCAAATCCTATCCTCCCTGGGTATGCCCCCAAATCTCCAGGAATTTCTCTACAAAGGGTTGGCAGCCCTAATCTATATTTGTTATGATGACATTTCTGTGATCAGAAGTGGAAGCCTCCAGGAAATAACTCCCAAAATTGTAGTTGTGTACAGGTGGGGGATTCTGTCTACAACTAGCTAAAAAGACACTTTACAGTGCGGTCCTAAACATTTATAGCTTTCTAAGGCACACCCTTCAAACCTGGTGTAACTCAAGGACTGCACTACAAATTTTGAGATTTTAACTGAACATGAAAAAATTTAATCTCTGTAGTTGATGGGTCTTATTTGCTTATTTAGTTTAGTTGCAGCATTGTGTTGAATTTTAGGGACATTATAGCAAATTGTTTAAATCAGATTTATGGATATAGTACTTGTATTTATGCCTCAGAGGAGGAAAAAATTATTCAGCTGGCGCTGCTTGCCTTAACCTTGATTAGATTTGTGAAGACAGAGGAACAGTGGTTCAGCCACATGAAGAAGAGGAGGAGGAGGAGGAGAGGAGGAGGAGGAGATTGAATTTATATCCCACTCTTCACTACCCAAAGGAGTCTCAGAGTGGCTTACAATCTCCTTTCCCTTCCCCTCCCCACAACAGACACCCTGTGAGGTAGGTGGGGCTGAGAGAGCACTCTCGAGAACTGCCCTTGAGAGAACAGCTCTGAAAGAACTTATGACAGACCCAAGGTCACACCAGCAGCTACATGTGGCAGAATGGGGAATCAAATCCGGTTCTCCCAGATTAGAGTCCGTTCCCCCTACCACTACATCAAACTGGCTCTCAGTGATCCATGCTCATATCCAGGTTAGATACTATAATGTGCTCTACATGAGGCTGCCTTTAAAAACAGTTCCAAAACTTCAGTTGGTCCAACATGTGGCAGCCAAGCTACTAGATGGGCTCTTTACAAGGATCGTATCATTCCTGTGCTGAAAGATCTACACTGATTACTTATCTGTTTCTGGGTACAATTCAAAGTGCTGGTTCTTAACTCATAAGTAGGGTTGCCAGCTCCAGACTGGGAAATTCCTGGAGATTGTGGCGTGAAGCCTGAGGAGGGGTTTGGGGAGGCGAGCTGCTATTTTCTTCAGGGGAACAGATCTCTGTCATCTGGAGATCAGTTATAATTCCGGGAACTCTTCAGTTCCCACCTGGAGGTTGGCAACCCTGCACATAAAGCCTTAAACAGCTTGGGGGCAGAGCACCTGAAGGACCATTTCCTTCCATACTATGCAGCCCGCCAGTTAAGATCTGCCTCTCAAGCCCTGCTGTCTGTGCTTCCACCTTCAGAGATGAGGCAGGTGGTAACTAGAGAAAGGGCATTTTCTGTGGTGGCATCTAACCTTTGGAATGCCTTTCCCCTTGGGGGTTACCTGGTGGGATTCTGAAGTGGCAGCACATGAACAAAAAGGAATTTTCTGAAAATCCTGAGGCACTAAAGACCAATTACTGATTGATAAAATGGTCTTACAAAATTATAAAAGATGGAAAACCAACCTGAATATTGCTTGAATTGATTACAAGAAGGCATTTGATTCACTCTCTCATACATGGATTCTGAAAACACTAGAAATGATAGGCATCAGTAAAACTGTACTAACATTTCTCTAAACTGCTATGAGTAAATGGAACACCAGGATGATAGTAAATGGAGAAGAAATTGGAACAGTTAATATCAAACTCACAAGCATTCTCAACAGCATAGGTCTAGCACTTTCAAAGACAGGCCCAAAGATTTCATGCTTATTTTATATGGTTGACTGAAAAATGTATGGAAAGTCATTATCAGAGATATAGACCAATTTTCCACAGCCCCTGCTCCACGCTCGCTCTTCCCTTTGCCCCGATCGTATGTGTCAATTCAATCTTCAAAAAACAGGATTGAGTAGATGTGGGGGGAACTGGGGGAAATCGGGTGAAGCTGCGGGGCAAAATGCGCCCATGCAGCACATAGTGTGAAATTGCCACCTACGATCGGGGCAAAGGGAAGAGCGAGTGCAGAGCAGCGGCTTGTGGGAAATCAGCCTGATTCTTTACTAAATGCAGTTTGAATATTCAAGCAAAGATATAGCAATGGAATTTGGCCTTGACAAGTGTGCAACATTAGCACTGAACAGAGGAAAGATCACTGAACAAGAAGAAATTAAGATGCTAAAGGACAACAGCATCAACAAATATCTTGGAATTTTGGAAGCTGACAACATTGAACATACCCTTGTTAAGAAAAAAAACAACCAAAGAATTAAAAAGTTATTACAAACAAATTTAAGTGGAGGCCACATGGTAAAGGCAATTAGCACGTGGACAGTCCCAGTTCTAAGATACACAGCTGGCATTATCGACTGGAAACAAGCAGAATTAGAAGCAATAGATCACAAAGTTGCAAGATAATGACAATGCATCATTCACCACACCCTAGAAGTGAGGTTGAATGTCTCTATTTACCAAGAAAATTAGGTGGAAGAGGTCTCCTGAAAGTTAAGCAAGCAGATGAAGAAGAAAAACGAGCACTGAATGACTACAACAAAGAAAAGCGAAGAAAAGCTTCTAGTTGAAGTGTACATGGCAGACTTATTTAAGGTTACAGAAATCAAAGACGATTACAAAAAGATTGAAATCAAAATTCACTTTGGCAACTGGAAGGAAAAGCACTTGCGTGGGCAATATTTAAAACACATAAAGAACAAAGTTGATAGTGAACATACTAGGAAGTGGCTTCTAAATGGGCACTTGAAGAAAGAGACAGACTCATTCTAGCAGTACAATAGCAGGCACTTGAAACAAATAGTATGAAAGCCAAAATTCAGAAGAATGATAACAGCAAATGATGACTTTGCAAGACAGAGGATGAGACAGTTGGTCACATGGTCAGTGACTGCTGTAAAGTTGCTCAAACTGACTTTAAAGAATGTCATGATAAAGTTGCAGCTATGTTGCACTGGAATCTTTGCAAGAAGTATGGCTTACTATCAGCCAAAAATTCATAGAAGCACAAACCAGACAAGACCATGGAGAATGATGCAATAAAAATTATTTGGGACTTCCTATTGCAAACAGAGCAGTGCCTAGAAGTCTCAAGGAAGACCTGAATATTCTGGACATTGAACAAATAACATCAGCTCAGTTCCAGAAGTCAGTGCTGCTTGGAACATAAAGAATCTTGCAAAGAAATATCTACAAGTCCCAAGAACCTGGCTAGATCTCAAACTGCAGAACACCATCTCCCAGTCAGCTCTCTGATTGTGATCATCATCATCATCATCATCATCATCATCATCATCATCATCATCTACAACAATAACGAATGACTACGGACTTGTACTATGAGCTTCTACACTTACATAATCCCATTATATTCCATAGATACAAGTATCATCTGGTTTATTCAACTGGCTAAAAGGACTTATTTGTTTGTTTCAATACTTTTACCCCACCTTTCTCCACTGAGCATGCATTCAAAGCTGCATCACTGCAGCCTGTGGCCTATGACTGGGGGCCATGGTTACTTAGCTGTAGCAAGGTCCCCTGGGGTTCCTTCTTTGCCCATGGAGTGTTGTTACTCTAGTGTCACTCTTCACGCCTTCATGCCTTCTTCATTCCAGTGCCACTCAGTCCTGACAAGAGAGTTGTTTGCCCTGGGGCTGCCCTCAGGCTGCTGGCTTCTCAGTCCTGTCTGCTATGTGCCATAAAAGGTTGCCAACCTGAAGGCAGAACCCAGAGATCTCCCAGCAGGGCTTTTTTTCTGGGGAAACGCACCAGAATGGAGTTCTGGAACCTCTTCGACAAAATTCTTTTAAAAATGTTTAAAAGTTCATGAATTTTCAGTATACAGACTGAAAACTTCATTTCCCTCTTGAGAGTTCCGGCACCTCTTTTTTTAAAAAAGCTCTGTCTCCCGCTATTATAATTGATCTCTGGATGACCAAGATAAATACCTCTGGAGAAAATGGCTGCTTTGGAGCGTGGACTCTATGGCATTATATATCCTGCTGCACTCCCTCCCCTCCCCAAACCTCATTTTCCCCAGGCTCCAACCCCCAAATCTCCAGTTATTACCCAACCCAGAGCTGGCAACCCTAGTTCTGCCCATCACCTTGCACCTGCTCTTCCCCATCTGCTTATCTGCTGGTTTTCTTCCCTGTTGGGGTTGGAGCCATGAGTCCATCAACGCGCCCCCCAAGCCTCCTGCAATGAAGCTCCTGCCCTACAGTCCCTCAGGGCCTTCCCCCAGCCCCTGCCACCTCAGCCTGGCCTGAGGCCTCTGATGGCTGCTTTGTGGGTTGAGTCCCTGCCAATCCAGCCCTCTTTTCTCCAGGCTCGACCATCTGGAGTGCCCCGATGCCCCCTGGGCCCCACAATGTCAAATTATCTGTCAGCAGCAATTTAATCCACAGGGGAGGGGAGAGAAGCAGACCAAGTGGTAAAAGCTCATCCTCTGTTGACAACAGTCTCTTCCAAGGCCTAAAGGTATAGCATAGCTGGGTGAGGTTTCACACTGAATAGAACAATTTATATTTTATGTTATGAAATGACATAAATAAACCCTTGGTAATGATTTTACAGTCTAAGCTGTTCCCCTTTCCAATGGATGTCTGTATCCTGGCTATGTGTTCCCTCTTCCCTCTTGGAAGGGCAGAAGCAGAAGAAGGCTCTGCTTGCAGCCATCTTGGCAATATCACTGCTTAATCTGAGTTCCTGAGTAGAAATAACCATTTTGATTCAGTTTTGTTGGCAGGACAAAGTACTGGAGGCCTTAAGACATCTTTGAAATATTTGCTTCTTTACAAATATTCATGCAAACTACAGTTGGCAGTAAAAGGCCTAAAAGGCATCATATCTCCTTTACTGAATGAAATCCCCAGACAGAGGGATTTTACACCCCATGTTTCTGTGATTTCAGCCATTTCATAGTACTCTAGTCTCTCTCTCTGATCATTCCAACTGCAAAACTCATTTTTCAAACACAATCTGCCAAACATGCACCTCAAACCCAACCCTTGAAGATGAATTGCCCATTCAGGAAACATTCACATATAATAAATAACACTAAAGTGACCTGGTGTCAATTCAAATCTCTGACTCCAGTGCTATCCAGAGTCACCAAACCATAATGATACCTTCATTCAGATAGAGAGAACATTCATAAAATTTCAGATATTCAAAGCATTTCCCATACATCATCCTTACAACCAGGGCTGGCTTGACAGTAGTGGCAAACTTGTTGGTTGCTTAAGACACTAGGCTTTTTAAGAGGTACCCAATTATATATATTCCTATACTATAAATGAGGTGCTGAGACAAGAAACCCTGGTTGTGAATCTAGCCACAGCAACTTTCCTACTGCTCCCACCCACAGCTGTGGCTGCAGCAATGAAGAAGTATTTGGGGGTGGGGGAAATGGGTATGACTGGGGGTGCTTACATGATTTACAGTGCAATCCTAAGGACACTTTTCTGAGAGGATGCCCCACTAAATTGACCTTAGTAGGATTCTTTTGAGTAAACCTGCTTAGGATTCTCTCCAAGTATCCAGTGCCATGTAGAGTAAGCCATGGAAAGCAAGAGTAACAAGATCATAATTACATGAATTAGCCCAAGCATGTTAGTGTGAGGTAGGAATGGAAAATATAGGTGGGGCCTGATGCCCTGTCTTCAAAATATTTCTGGATAAGAACTGATTTATGAATTTGGGGTTTTTTTTTGGGGGGGGGAATCTCTGAAGTGATTTGCTATTCTTTTCACCAGTTATTGCTGTTGAACTTTTATTTTGGTTCTATAATGTGGGGGCCATGAAGATACTGAGTTATCAGAGAAGCAGCTAATCAAAGCCTAAGAAAGGTTGCAAAACTTATTTTATGCTGTGCCTTTTGCATAGCACTTTCCCACATATGAACAAAGTACTCCCCAGTGATTATTGTTTCTATGGGTTCAACTAAATCAGTATATTTTCAAGGAATAGTTTGTTAAAACGCATTTTCAGAAATATTTAGGCCTTTAAGGCTGCGATCACACACACTAAATAATCCACTTTCAATGCACTTTCCAACAGTTCACACAGTAAAATCCAGTTGGAAAGTGCACTGAAAGTAGATTGAAAGTGGATTATTTAGTGTGTGTGATCGCAGCCTAAATTTATTTTATTATGTTTTCTGAGGACTCATTCTTTTCCCTTTGTTCCTATCATTGTGTTGCCACTGACCTTTTTGATTTCCTTTTCCCAGATATTCCCTCCTTTCTTTTTGCCATCCTGCTGCTCTCAATCACAACTAATATTTCTGACTCACTTCAGTAAAGTGGACAAAAGGCAGCTATTCTGTGATGTCCAAAAAGGGAAAATAGCTTTTGATCACCCTTCTGGAGCCAAATATGCTGTAACAGAGGGGTGTGTTTACTCTTTACTGAGAGCTGTGACCACCTTGGATACCCTGTTTACTTCCTCTGGACCACAGCCTAAGGCATCCTTGCCTCAGAGAGTGGGAGAATTATGTGGGGAAATGCTTCTGCAATGGGGAATTCAAGCATGCTGCTTCTCATCACTGTGAAGTAAATGGATTTCCAAGTCTCTCCAGCTAAAGTTCAAGTAGCTTAAGGCCATAGCCATCTCAGTCCACTGAAGGGAGGTCAGAAATGGCTTTGCCATGCCCTGACCTGGATAGCTTAGGCAAGCCTGATCTCATCAGATCTCAGAAGCTAAGCAGGGCCAGCCCTGGCTAATATTTGGAAGGGCTACCTCCAAGGAATACCAAGGCCATGATGCAGAGACGGATGATGGCAAGCCAAAGGAAAAAGGGGGAAAAAAAGAAATGGCTTTGTCACTAGGGAAAGAAAAAGTCACCAAGAAAAATGTTATTAAATGTTTGTATCTGGGCTTTTTGAAGCAGAGGATTTGTTCTGTGATTATGTGTGTTTGTGTAGGACATTGCCACATTAGGATTCAAATCTGTAAGGGTTTTTTTTTAATTCTGGTGCTTCAGGATCTTTATTTTCAATGGGTAATGTATTGAAGGGTCTTAGGTAGCTGTTGATAAAGATAATGACACCAGAGCTGCACAGAACATAGTCCTCCCTCTAAAGACCTCCAGTTTCAAGTGAATTGGACCAAGGAGTTCAGTTTTACAGGCCCCCAAATTAGATGCTTCTTGGCACAGGCACAGTTCTCTCCACTGATGCCTATATGGGGGCGGGGCAGCAGCCCCTGGCACTAAAAAACAACAACCTGTTTGTATTCATTTTCCTACTCTTAAAGTGACTGACTGCCAACTTTAAACCTGAAAACTGCATTTTCCATGATTCGTGGTTGTAGTCTTTTGTTTGTTTCATAAACTGAGGAAGAATAGCAGCTTTTTCATTACTCCCTGTGGGGTGCTTGGGGGGAGATGGGCTGGAGTGGCTGTCTTTCAACTAAATAATACCAAAATTGCTGGGAAGCAAGTGCTGCCTGTCCAACGAAGACCAAGTTTCAAGCAAATTGGATCAAGTAGCACAATTCTACAGGCCCCTGAACCAAGTTCCCCCAGGCATGCTACTTTCAGAGAAAAAAGGGCTCCACGCCAACAAAGGAGGGCGCGGAAGAGAACTGCAGGTCTCTGCAGCTTGTCTCCAAAGGTGATTGGCTGGGAGCACTCCTCCCTTGCTAGGGTTGCCAGGTCCTCCCAGGGCATTGGTGAGGGATGAGGGGTTGGGTTGCCAGGTACAGGTTGGGAAACTCCTAGAGATTTGGGGGATGGAGCCTGGGGAGGACAGGGACCTCAGTGGGGTACTATGCCATAGAATCCCCCCTCCAAACCATCCATTTTCTCCAGGGGAACTGATTTCTTTAGTCTGGAAATGAGCTGTAAATCTGGGGAATCCCCAGGTTCCAGCTGGAGGCTGGCATTCCTGTCTCATGCAATGATCCACTTGGGAGAATGCCATTGGCCAGGAAATTACTGGAATCTAAGAAAACTAGACCACCTGCTGCATTGCTGTGAAGTGCCAAAACCTGGGGGGGACAACACACAGATTAGTTGGGGGTGGGGTTCAGTCATACCAACAACCCTGATTTATATCTCCATTCTGGGAAATCATTGTACCAACCCAATCCAGCAATTTGTGTATATCTTCCGCTCGGGAATTTCATTATGTGACCCCTTTTCATCACAGAGCATTCTGTCCACTTTTGAGACCCCATCAAAGTATAGAATACAAAGGGGGTAGGGTTGCCAACTCCAGTTTGGGAAATTCTTGGAGATTTGGAGGTGGTGCCTGGGGATGGGGGAGCTTAGGGAGGGGAGGGAGTTCAGCAGGGATGTGATGACATGGAGTCCCACATTTTGGAAGTGCCATTTCCTCCAGGGAAAATGATGTCTGTACTCTGGAGAACAGCTGTAATTCCAGGAGAACTCCAGGTCCCACCCAGAGTTTGGCAACCCTACTCAGCAGTAAAATAAATAAAAAATAAGCAAAAATAAGCAAATCAATCAATCAGTCAGCCAGCGATTTTTAAAAGAAGTCTTACCATTTGGTGTTCATTGAAGTCCATGTTATCAGTGTTATTTTGCACATGTGTAATTTCACACAGCCCTGTGGAAAGGTAGTTCTCCTCTCATGCCATTTAACTGCCCGACCCAATGATCCTGAGTAAAATCATTTCATGTACTGTCCAGATGCAGAAGTAGCCATAAGCCAAGGAAATAAAACTCCACCACTGTAACTACTGACAGCTGCAGGTGAACAGATTGGCGGTTGGCTCATGGGTGATCGTCATGGCTGATGAACATGGGTACATTCACTTATGCATGTTCACTGCAAAGTCTGTGACATACCTGCACATGGCTGTTAGCAACTGTAGTCATGATAAACAACACAGTAATATATATATATATATATATATATATATATATATATATATAGAGAGAGAGAGAGAGAGAGAGAGAGAGAGAGAGAGAGAGAGAGAGAGAGAGAGAGAGAGAGCCAGGAAGGGGGTACTCCTCCATTACACATACAAACTTATTTATGACTCTGGATATGATTTATCCTTTATCTCCATTGTGAACCAAAGTTTTTCTCCAGTAATCAAATTGTAGACTTTTTTAAAAAAGAAAAGGGGACGGGGTGGAAGGAATGCCTTCCTAGTCAGAGACTTACATAGAACAGTAATAAATGACTTGCCATCTGCACATCTAATTAAAAATCCAATCATATAATGTAATGAGTTTCTAGGTACAATTAGCAACTGCTGGTGGTATCTTTATGGAAGCGGCTCTACAATTATGAGACAATTTGACTCTATTCATATGTAAAAAAAAGATCCATTTAAAAGTTTGTTCTTCCCTTATCTTGAGAAGAATTTACATTTAGGTCACCTGGTGCTTTTTAAGTCAAGTGGAGCAAATCCATTAGATAATTGTATCAGGCTAAGGATTTTTCAGGGGTTGTGATAGAGATTTTTTACACTTAACTATCTAATCTGTCAAGGAGGGGATGATGCAGTGCAGCTAGAATTTTTATACACAACCCTGTTTGTGATGATATAAAGGTACAGCATCATGACATGCAGCTACAGTGCAGTTATAACCACAGTTGCTGATGGCTGGACCAGATAAAGCAGGTGCTAATGATGCGTATTCAGTAGCCAAGAAAGCATCAGAGACAGTGATTGAAGTGCTGAACTAGGATCTGAGAGACCCAGGTTCAAATCCTCACTCTGCTGTATCACTGGGGGACCTTGGGCCAATAGCTCTCTCTCAGCCTAATCTATTTAAAAACATTGTTGTGTGGACAAATTGGAGGAAGGAGATTGATTTACACCATCCTGAGCTCCTTGGAGAAAGAGTATTATAAAAATATCTTCAGTAAATAAATAGGATATAAATCAGGAATCAGCTATTCCATAATAGTTTCCCCAATACAGAATAACAAACATATAATCATTATTGTTCAGTGCATTGGAAAAGCTGAGAATTTAGGAGTGGGAGTGGACTTGGGAAGGTTGGGCCAGGTGGATTGGATGAAACAACTGGACCAGGTGGGTATGGGACAAAGTTCCCAACATGACAAGAAGTCCAGTAATCCATGCTAAGTGTTGAAGTGATAAAGGTTTAAAAAAATAGGGTACATCAAGGAGCAGCTCTGTAGTAGGACCTGCTCAGGCTGCAAAGGAGAACTGTGGCAGAGTTCAGACTGGCAGTTTGAAGCAGGAGCGAGTCGTGGCAAAAAAGCCCCAGAACAAACTGTTCCAGGTTTTCCCGGTCACACTTTGCCGACCGATGCGTGAGCATACCAGGGAGGAGGCGTGAGGGAGCGTTCACACTGTTGGCCCGAAGGCGCGGCTTTCTGTTTTGCTAATCTGGAGATATGCGCTTATGCGCATGAGTGCTTATGTGCATGAGCACACAATCAAAATCACAGATTTTAGCGTTCACACTGTGCTGGTGTGAGATATATGTGAGATAGACACGCTTTCCGGGGTTTGATACCACTTTTAACAGGTATCTTTTTAACTTAGGAATGAAGCATTACAAGATGGGTTGAGTATGGCTGGGGAAAGCCGGACAGATGTGCCTGTATGAACGCCCCCTTTAATCCACTTGTGAAACGTTGCTGAAATGTGCCTCTCTTGGGGCAAACTGCCAGTCTGAACTCGGCCTGTGTGTCTCAAATGGGTTTTGGAGTGACAGTTGGATCTCACTGGACTTTGTTTCTATTGAGGCGTGGCTCCATTGTTTACTTCTGCTTCCTAGAAAGCAAATGCTGGAAACTAACACATACAGCAATTAAGTCTGTGAGCCTGTCAGCATTAACACCACCACAGCTGGCTTGACAGCCTGCATTTTTCCTCCTTAGCTTTTTATTTTTGTAACATTTGCCTGATGCAGGGTTCTCATGATCTTGAAAGCTTACACAATATTTTGTGTCATTTCAGTTGGTCCTAATACAAAGGATTTAGTTTCCTATTATATGACCACCACTGAAGGTTATGTTGTCGGGGTGATGTTATTGACAATGACAGGTACATTCAAATGGGCAACATGGTGTGAATGTTGATGTTAGCACCTGCTGACTAAGAATGAATGGGATACACAACAAGTATCTGATAGTTGCTGATGTTCCTCTTATGGGTGAATTGACCTCTACCCAGCAGAGGGATACCTTCGACATGGTCTCTCCCACAAGCTCTTCTGCTGCCATGAGGCACAGCTATTGGTCCATGCTGGGCAATGTGGTGGGATGGAATGGACGGGTGAATGTGTTGTCCTATACTTGCATGTCCTCCTTGATATCTCACTACCATTGCTCACCATTGGACTGTCTGTTCATATTCCCATTCAAGATCTAGCCACACCCACAGTCTGTGTGGCCAAGAGGTATCTGTTGGCATGAATACCACCGTGGTGCAGTTCATGTGAAGTGCAGCTGGTGCTATAACCTGGGCAGATGTCATGGTGGTTGGTAGCATGCTAAATAGTACCTGCGTAGTGCAGCTCCTAGGGAAGATGAGTTGCAAGTAGTGCTGCTCTAGTGTCTTGATGGCCTGTTAGCTTTCTAGCAACTCTAAGAAGAGTGGCTAGCTTTGATCAGTGCAAACAAGGGTTCATGTGGTAGCAATCTTGGTTTGATGATCATCTGTAAAGATTATGTGGCTCATACATTGCTCTAGTAGGTTTTTTCTTTCTTCAAAAATTGCAATGAATACATGTGAAACTTTCTTATAGTGAATCAGACCATTAGTTCGTCAAGATCAGTATAGTCTATTCACTGGCAGTGGCTCTCCAGGGCCTCAAGCAGAGGTCTTGAACATCACTTATTGCTGTGGTTGCTAGCTCTGCCTTGCTATTGGGGGGGTGGAGCCTGGGGAAGATGGGGTTTAGGGAGGTTCTTCCACTAAGACACAGCCCTTCCCTAATTGAGGTTTGTGGCCCCAAATCTATCCAGAATGAAAACAAAGGATTTGCCTATGAATATTTGGGGAGGCCAGATATCAAACTGTAAAGGATTTCCATGCTTAAGTCTAGTCTACAAGCTAATCCTATATGACACATAAACATTTGTGACATGCAGAAAAGCTTCTTGTTTGGGGTCATGAGAACTACTGCATATCTCAACCACAAGAGATCTGTAAGAGTTAAACAGATGGGGCAGTGAGTTGTACACAGTTAAATCAGTAAGAGCAAAATCAAAAGCCTTTGAACTTAACATATTGCAGACTGAGAGCAACCCAAACAAGTCACAGACAAATCTGCTGAGTCTCCTGTGGGATTTTTGATCAGCATGGGCAGAAATGTATATATGGGAACCACAAAATAAGTAGTGTTTGAAGGGTTATCTAATTATCAGAACATATGGAACAGTTCTGTGTCCCTAGATGATCCCTATTTGAGCTTGCCATATTTGGGTAATCATCTTACACAAAATGGTATGGGTATCTTTCTGCCTCTTCTTTGCCAGACGGATATGCTGTTTCTTCTAGTGCCCCCAAGAGACCTGCGGCATCACACTTGGATCTACTGTTATTAAGGGCCATTCTCAGACAGAGCCCTAATCTCTGGAAAGGCTATATAAAGCACTTAAAGGTGCTGCCAGACAAGTTGAATTTTCCAATTATTGTCACAATAATGGTCACTCACTGTACGTTCTGCAAATCCAGCACACAGTCCATGTGGCAATTTGTAACCAGGCATTTCTGTTCTCTCCTGCAAAGCTCACACTTTGATTTTTGCTGCGAAACATCAATTTGATTAACCGTTTTTGTGTTTGTGTGAAATTAAGCACTGTATGATTTGCTTAGCAAACAGGAGGCTGGGTTTAGTTTTTTTCTGCATTAATTTGATTTCTGCTTAAATGCACAAAATGTAGCTTGCGGACAAGTGCGCACACAGAGCGGATTTTTTTCTCGCTGACTCTCTGAAAAGGTCTTGGATAATTAAGGAACAGATGCATCTCTTGTGGACAGTTGGCGCAAAGCAGCACAATACAAAAACACCAACTGAGAGCATAACATGAACATTTGAATCATTTTTGGCCCTGCCGTATTGCCACATTACTGGCAAAAACTTTCTCCTGAAATGCTGGTTCATGCCACACAGGGACAGTTTCCCTGTAGATCACTATACTGGCTTTCGAAGCACCACAGAACCAGCCACTTTTGTTGGTGGAAATAGAGGCGTCTCAGGTGGTTGACGGCAGGGAGTATCCCACCATAGTGCACAGTTGAAGGGGGAGGTGACACCTATACCAGCAGGTGATGGGAAGCAGTGATGGACCTGTCGGGGATTCAGCTGCAGCAATGAGCAGGTGTACAGCTTCTGAGACACTAATGGAAGCTGCTGTGAGTAAGGCCCATAGCTACTACGGGGCCCAGGGGGCCTGGCCCCCTAGTGGCTTTTATGGGCCTCTATCACGAGCACCACCCTGTCCCAGGACGTTGCCGTGAGGTAGCTGTGGTGTCGCTGCCTTTCTATATATGTAATGGCACTGTATTCAGTTTATGATCTTATGAGGTGACTGATTAGTCCTAATTCCTATCTCTGATGGCTGATCAGCTCACCCTTAACAGTAGTCTCTTCGGGGTTTCCTTTAACTTCTGGATATATGGAGGACAACTGCCCAGTATTATTCTTCCCCACAGAGTCAGGCACCAGGGCTTATAAATGTCGCACAGCACAGAACTTACCTAAGGGACCGCCTTTCCCCATATGTTCCCCCAAGAGCACTACGGTCAGGGGCGCAACATCTTTTGGTTATACCAGGCCCCAAGGACATTAAGTTGGCTGCAACCAGGGCCAGGGCCTTTTTGGTGGTGGCTCCTGTCTGGTGGAACAAGTTCCCGGAGGAGATCCAGGCCCTGCAGGACTTTATGCAGTTCCGCAGGGCCTGTAAGATGGAGCTCTTCTGCCAGGCCTTTGAATAGGAGCTGGCACCGCCACTGTTCCACCACCAAGTTGCCATCTTTGGTGGTGGATTCTATCAGGATGTGAGCTGGCCCTGGAAAGATGATCAGACGACCAGAAGAATGGGTCAGGAAGGTGATAGTACTATTCAGATCATATGATGATGGGTTAGGCTGGTTTACGGAACCCCATCTTGGATCAATGAGAGATTATTATTCAGAGCACCCGCACTTTGTTCGTGATTGACTGTTTTAATTTGATAAGAGCTGTTTTAACCTGTTTTAGCTGTTGAATTGTGGCATATGCCTCTTTGTTAGCCACCCTGAGCCCATTGGGGGAGGGTGGGATATAAATCTAATAAATAAATAAATAAATAAATAAATAAATCTTTATTATACAGAAAACTCCAACAGAGGGATGGGATATATTTACACAGGATTCTTTGGATACTTTGTAGTAGAAACACTTGACTTTGCCTTTTCATAAGCTGTAGGCTTATTACTCTCAGTTTGACTCAGATGTTCTTTGGTTCACAAAGCCCTTCTCTGACTCCACTCTCCAGAACCTGTTTTGTGGTTGATCTTTGGGCTTTAACTGCTTGGCCTCCTGAGTCTACTGGTTCAACAAAACCCAGCTCTCCAGACCCTTTGCCCTTCCTTAGCCACCTTAAGTTCATATGGAGCAGGGTCTTTGTGGTTTGTGATCGCTGAGGTCTTGTAATTTTCACTCTCTCGCCACTCTCCTCTTTATGTTAGAGCATACCAGAGCAGAGTGCTTTTCAGCCGCAGTTTTCCACTTAAACTGCTCTCAGACTGATTCCACTGAGCTCAGAGGTTGTTGCCTCTCAAAGCAATCTCAGTAACTCTTCCTGTGTGTTAATTCTCTGTCACCAATCTATGAACTCTTTGACTCTCCCAATGGTCAGCTCTCAACTGTCATTTCTGTACAGTTATCTGTCACTCATCTTCCTGAGAGTTCCAAGCCACCTGACCCCCACCTCTCTCAGTGTCATGTGACTCAGCAACTGCTGGGTTTACCTTGCTGCTGTCCATAAACCTCTAATTCCATCACAATCTCCCTCCCTGAGCCTTGGCTCCCCCTGCCTGTTGATTGCCTGTTGGCCTGTTGGCGGGGAGGTTGAGGGTGGCACAAGCAGCAGCGGTGACACAAGAAGCAGCAGAGGCAGCGAGGCTGGGCTGAGAGATGCTTGCCGCCTGGCCCATCAGCAGCAGGTATGCCTAGCCAGGCAAGGCAAAGAGGCAAGTGGGCACGCTAATGCACCCACATGCTGCAGCTTTGTAGCCTGCCCAGCCACTGCATGCCTCGCCTCTCCCAACCCCAGGAAGAAGCTGAGGGTGGAGGTCAGGCTGCTCCTGGTGTGGTGATTCGGGAAGGGGCACTGGGGCTCCTTGGGGAGGGAGGGAGCTCCTCAGGAAGGGCTTCCCTTGCTGGGGGGAAGGGAAGCACCCCCCAATTTAATTAGCTGGCAAACCCCCCCAAGACCCCCTCACAAAAAAATACATAGCTACAGGGCTGATATGAGCATGGGATGATGATATCACTGGTTGGCTCCAGGTTCCATTGGCCACTCAGGAATTGCCTGCACAGTGCAGCAGCCATGACACTGTTCCATTGCCACCTCCCATGTCCTGCCAGTGAAAGCACAGCTTCTTCTCCCCTCCCCCAATAGCCTTGTTGACACATTACAGTGAATACATGTCCATCCTCCATGTATGTGAATACGTCTGTTTGTAAGAAAGAGACAATGCCTGTTTGTGTTACAAATGAAACTGGGGACCAGTAGCTAGATAAATGCGGGGCTTCAATCACACATTCAACTGTAGGTGAGTTGAATGTAGCATTATAATTACTCAACACATGTATAAAGAACAATCCCCTGGCATCTCCAGTTAAGTGGACCAGGCAGTAGGTGATGTGAAAGATCTTTGCCTGAGACTCTGGAGAGCCACTGCTAGGGCCAGGCTCCAGTGGGCTGGCAGGAGTGGTTTGGTGCCCGGTGACGGGGGCTTGTGGTATGCAGAAGGTGAAGGGCTTTCCCCCCACAGTGAGCATCCCTTGCACCCACTTTCACCCTCACAACAAAGAGGTGTTCAGGAATGTGAAGCAAGCAGAGGACTGGCTTTTAACACTTTGTAATACATAAGCCATACTTTATCATGCTGGGGGCAATCCTGAGAGCTTGCTTCAAAAGCCACTCCTTTCTTGTGTGGTGTGCTCCCCTTTTTTGTGTGGTGTAGCTAGGGTGTCTGCCAAGCTATCATGGGTTTACTTTGGGGAGCCCCTGTTGGAACTCTGGGGGACCTTTTGGGGGGCAGGGTCTGTAACTGGACCCCAGAAAAGTAATCCACCCCCAACTTGGTGTCCTGGGTCAGAGTGGACTCAGCCAAGACCAAGGGGACGAGACAGAATCACTAACCAGAAGCTTAAGTCAAGAATTCAGTCCAAGAGTCATACACAAGGGAAGCCAGCCGAGGGTCCAAGATGCAGAGTCTGAGCAGGTCCAAGATGTGTAGTCAAGCAGGTCCAGGGTCAAAGCCAAAGGTGCAGAAATAGCAGTCAGAACCAGGTCCGGGTGGTATGGTTGCGCATCTCCAGGGAGATAACAAGTTGCTCCCACACCTTCTTCTGCCAAAACCCTTCCTTTATCAGCAGCTCACAGCTGGGTCTCGTTGCTTGTGAGAGCACTGTCCATTAACTCCAGGTGTTCCTCCTGATCCGGCAGTCGCTGGGCAGCAAGGCATGCGCTCCACCTCCTCTCGAGGAGCTCCAAGTGTACCCGCCTCCTCCTGAGTTCCCTTGGCTCTGGGGACTGAGGAGGCAAGGCAGTCTGTGAAGTTTCCCCATGATCTTGGGTTGTTTTTTCCATGTTCCCAGTGTTCATGGGGCTGGAGTGCCTGCTGTCTTCATCAACTGGGGCACTAGGACCTGCCTCTGCTGTCTCAGGGTCATTAGAAGCATCAGCTGGCTGAGTCTCAGAGGTGCTGATGGGGCTGTTATCAGCATCAGCTGAGTGCTCTTCAGTTAAAGCAGACTGGCCCACAACACCTGGAGAGATTGTAGAGGAGTGGGTGGCAGGGTGAGGTTCCCTGCGCATTTGATGTGTGTAGCTTGCAAGGGGTCCGTTCTATACACTTTTGAACCTGTGCCTGACATTCCCCACAAAAGCATTTTCCTGGCTTGACCTTAGACCTGTTGGGTTTGCAGTGCCACAGTGGCACTGATTCTGCTGGACTTGCAAAAATGCTCCCCACCGTCAGTATCTATTGCAGAGATTTTCTGGGACTTTGATTCTGTTCTGCTGGGCTTCTATTACCCTTGCTCTTTTTTTTTTTTTTGCAGTTTTTTCCCTCCATTGGAAACAACAGAGGGTAGGGGTACCTTCACCTTCTTTGTGGGATGTAACTCAGACCCTATAAATCCAATCCTCACCAGATTTGGAGGGCAGATAGATAAGAGTCAGCCAGAGATCCCCTGCAAGTTTGGTATCTCTCTCTCACACAGGATCCATTCTATATGTTCCAGAGAGCACTTTCCTGGAGGTACTTACTTGGGGGGGGTTACTTAGACTCCATAAACCCAATCACCACCAATCTTGGGGGGCAGGTAGAGGAGAGTTAGCTGGAGTTTCCCTGCAAGTTTGGTCTCTCTAGCACACCAGAGGGGGGTGTTCTACCATATCACAAACCTCACAAACCAGACTGGTTCATTTAATGCCAAAAAGTTTGTGATGGTTCGTGGTTCGCAAACCAGGCACGCCACAAACCATGAAGCAATAAACCACATTTTCCAGGTTTGTGCCCATCCCTAGTACAGACTCACAAAGGAGTAAATGCCCAGAGGAACAACTTGCTGTCATCTTTCTCTGACCTCGTACCACAATCAAGCAGAATGTATTTGTGATTTGTATATTCTATGCCTACTCCAGAAAACTCAGAACAACTTATGTTTGGTTCCCAGCAGTCTCCCATCCTGATACTGATGAAGGTCACAGCAGCTTAGCTTTAACACTGAGATGGCACCAGCTACTCTTAGACTACTCACTGCTCTTTGTGCAAAGCCCTTCATTTGTTCCCTCCCATTAACATGCCATTGTCTGTTGACAGGCGGTAGTCAACAGCAGGGAGACGTTATGGAATCAGTGAGACCCTCTGTTAATATGTATACAAATTTAGCCATCTGACAATAAGTTACTTTATAATGACATTCAATTGCAAGAGCAATGTTCTTCAATCTAATGCTTTGGGGTCTGTTTTGATGGAATTCAAACATCGTAAGTTTGGCTGGCTCTATTGCCTACCCATGGATAGATACCATACTTCAATTTGAGTTTTGCTTCCTTTTCTCCTTGGCTAAGAAGTTAGATAATACAGAGCTGTCATTCAAGGATCTTAAAAAAACAAAACAACAAAAAAACCCTCTTCCTTTTAAGTCTTCAGGCTAAAGCTGCACCAGTGAATAGAGTACTATAATACAACCTATTTATATGCCTGTCATACAAAGACAAATCTTTTCCCAGGGAAATGGATTTGAGCATTTGCAAGAAACGATAAACAGGCTGACAAAAGCGATACTGAAGTAAGCCTTACCTTCCACAGTTAAAAAAAAACCTTAATAATATGAAAACCATGTTAACTGAAACACTCAGAAATGAAAGCCATCGTGGATCTTTGAGGAGAGACATTTCTTGGAAAATGTCTATAAGGAATTGGTTAAAAATCATGAATAAAATGTCAACTTGCATTTCCAGCTAAAATAACTCAAGGGTGGTTTATTCTGTTTTGTCAAAATGAATTACGGATGCATAAATTGCCCCAGATCCCTGTATAAAAGCGCATTACAATCTAATTCCCCAAGCAGCATGTATAACTGAGTTATACTCAGGCTGTGCGTGTGTATTGTATACACTTGCTATTGAATCCGCCTGATTTTGCCCAGGCCCTCCAGATATGTAACTCTTTCTGGGCAGTCACAGGAATTAGACAATGTTACTTTAATAAAACAAACAACTACAATGTCAGGTTCTGTTATTAATTGTCTAATCTTTTCTAAGCTTCATCGATGCAATTGCATTGTCTACAGTTCTGAATGTACTAACCACAGGGCAACCTATTGAAATCAATTGTACAGCTAATTGAGAGCAGGCTGCTTCAGGTCGGGTGCTGTAAATACTAATGGAAAGTTAGAAATTAGAAACGCCAGGTCCATTTACTGTTTCCAGTACGGCTGTTACAGCACTGCCTTGGCGGGGCTCTGTGGAGACACTATGTTTCTCCACTTTGTTGGAGAAGGATGTGTGGAAGAGCCCAGGAGATATTGCCTTTGTGTCCGGGGGATATACTTCTTTGGGAAACTGCCTCCACAATGGAACCTTCCAATGTTTTGTGACTGGACCTGGCCTTCATGGCAGCCATTTTATGATTGGTCTAGGTTGGCACATGGCAGGAGATGGGGGTGGGGACTTGGGGAAATAGCATTGACTGTGCGATGTTATTTCCAGGGCAAATCCAGAAGTAATACCATGCTGCTCTAGGATTCAGCAGAAACTCTGTGGTGGGGTGGAGTGATGTCATTTCTGGATTTGCCACAGAAATGACATCATGCCATTGATATGATATCATTTTTTTTCATTATTTCCTCTCCTCCTGCCTGCCTATCAAGCAGTGATGGAAGTCAGGGGCTGCTGGTAGAGATAGAGTCACAGAGTTGGAAGGGGCCATCCAGGCCATCCAGTCCAACCCCCTGCTCCATGCAGGATCAGCCTACAGTATCCCTGACCAGTGTTTGTTCAGATGCTGCTTAAAGAGTGCCAGTGAGGGGGAGCTCACCACTTCCCTAGGCAGCTGATTCCACTGTTGCACAACTCTTCCTGTAAAGAAGTTTTTCCTAATATCCAGCTAGTACCTTCCCGTATTTAATTTAAACCCGTTATTGCAAGTCCTATTCTCTGCTGCCAACAGGAACAGTTCCCTGTCCTTCTCTAAGTAACGGCCCTTCAAATACTTAAAGAGAGCAATCATGCCCCCCCTCAACCTGGCAACCCTAGATTGGTCTCATCCCTATGGTGGTCATTTTGGTGTGTGAAGAGGTGGCATAGTAAATAAATAAATAAATAAATAAATAAATAGGAAAAGGTAGCATGTATAAAACCAGCATTGTAAGGACTTCAGGATAGAATAATGGTGAAGCAAAAGGCTAAATGAGAGCATTAGTGATTTGAACTGGCTGGAGATTGGCAGCAAATAGCTAACTTTGGGGATTCAGAAGGGACAAGAAGTGGGATGCCACTAAAGTTCCATTAATATTGTAGAACTATCTTGTTCATGCTTCCTCTCAGCTTTGGTTTGGCTTGACTATTTAATCAACTAACAATATGCCAATTAGTTACCCACCAAGCAATAGGTATGCCAGCCTCCACATGGGACCTGGGGATCTGCTGGAATTACAGCTCATCTCCGGACTAAAGAGGTCAGTGTTCCCCTGGAGAAAATGGGTGCTTCAGAGGATGGACTCTGTGGCATTGCACCCCACTGAAGTCCCTGCTCTCCCCAGGCTCCACCCCCAAATCTCTAGGAGTTTCCCAGTGTGGATCTGGCAACCCTACCCCCCATTCCCCACCCATACCCCGGGGGGGGGGTGGACCTGGCAACCCTGCCAAGCAGAATGAAGCCCAACAGCCATGAAGTAAAAAACAAACAAACCCCTGCCCTGTCTCTGCTCCTTTAATGGCAGATGGAGCTTTTCACGTTCAGCTCACAGACCAAGTGCCTGTTTAAGGCACAGGAGCAGCCACTGGTAAAAAGGTATGGAAACCAGCCTCTTGGGGAATCACTGGAGGTTCAGTAAGCCTCATGTTTCTGTGCCAGCCTGGTACTGCAAAAATGGGACGGTGGGGAGAGGGAGCAATTGGCAAGCCACAGCACATGCAAGGTGGCCTGCATTTGATTTGGTGGTGAGTCACTTTGTGCAGGGCTGCACTCATTTCCTTATACCTTGAAGCAACCCCGCCTGCTCATTACTTTAAAAGAGCTTCATAAGCGTTTCTGGGACATTAAAATATTAAATAAATATTTCTAGAGCATTAAATGGTTGTGGTCAGACACAGAACACAATGCTATCATGGACTGATTTCTACTCGAAATGCAGGAAATTGTATGAGACCGTTATGCATCCTTCAGTGGACCGTTATAACAAAAGATAACTATTCCTCTGACTCCTACCATTTACACACATATGTTTGGTTATGAAACAGACAGATAAAAGCTGGTGGGAAAGACTGTACCGAACAGCAGTCATGCTCACACCCACCAGTAAGTTCAGCTGCTGGTCCCAGTGTAGGCAGACTATCCTTTGCAGTCTAGATTTCCCAAGTGATTAAACTTGGGAACACTGTACGCTTCCAGTGTGTTTCAGAGTGATGAAAACAGAGATTCCGGCAAAGAGAGGCTGCCTGGAGATGGGCAGAATCGACCGGTTCTGCTGCAAATGTCTGCCAGAGTTATCCTGGGAATGGAAAGATGACACATAAATAATGGTAGAGCTCTCCCTTTGAAGCAAAGGGCATGGGGGGGGGAATCCAAATGAGAGGGAACCACAAAGCATAATAAGTAGGATTTAAATAGTAAAACTATTGTCATGATAGTGAGAAAGGAAAGGAGGGAAAGAGGGGTTAGGCTAATGGACCATCCAGCTTCCAAAGGCACAAGCCAAAGTATCGTTCCAGCAAACTTGACACATAAATCTAATCATAAGTGTCTGATGGAATGAACTAGTTCTAGAAGGAAAGGGTTTCATTTCAGGAGGGATAACAAGGGAAGAAGTGAACAGTTCTGAGCAGCTAGGATAATTCTGGGTATATTTGAACTCCAGTGTTGGTGGAAGCAATAAGATAGAAAAGCCTAGTGCAATATCTAGCAGGAAAGGACAACCAATCAGTGATCTGTTCCCTTGGCTGCCAGCTGTCAGTGCCTTTCTACAAACTTCCAGGTTAAAAAAGAACTGGACCAGAACTAGAATTGCCAGGTTCCCCTGGCCACTGGTGGGGGATGGGAGGGATAGGGTTGCCAGATCCAGGTTGGGGAACTCCTGGAAATTTGGGAGTGGAACCTGGGGAGGACAAGAACCTCCAAAGCATCCATTTTCTCTAAGGGAACTGCTCTCTGTAGTCTGGAGATGAGCTGGCATTCCTACCTAAAGCAGAGGCTGGCAGCAAACTCCTATCCTATCCATATTTATTCAAAAAAGTCTCACCAAGTTCATTACAACTGGCTTCTTAGTAAATATGATTCAGATTGCTACCTGAAACTAATTCCTATCATAGTGAAATTCCACCTGAGCATTGACCTTAATTAGGGGTGTGTGCTTGGGATGGTTTTATTTATTTATTTATTTATTTAATCTATATTTCACCCTCCCTGCAAGCAGGCTCAGGGTGGGTAACAACATTTCATTAAACAATTCATTAAGTAAACATAATAGTGTTAAAACATAAGCTATAAAACACAGAATTAAAAGAAAACAAATTTAAATCCAATCAGAGGGATGGCAACTATTCAAGACAGTTCATAGTGCCTCCTGCACAATGCTAACATGAGATGATAGTTAATAGCGACCTGTTTTCTGGTGATACTCTGTTGACCTCTGTCGGGCAGGCCAAATTGTAACAGGCACTGTAAGCACTGCAAGTAATGCAAGCAGGGAAGGCCAAGATGGTTGGACATCTGCCGCCTCAACCAAAGGCCTGGAAGAACAGCTCCATTTTACAGGCCCTGCAGAATTGTAGTAAGTCCTGCAGGGCCCTGATTTCAAGTGGGAGCATGCTCCATCGGGCCAGGGCCAGGGCAGAAAAGGCCCTGCCCCTGGTTGAGGCTAAGTGGATGTCTTTCGGACTGGAGACTGCCAGGAGATGCTGCTCTGCAGAGCATAAGGCTCTCCAGGGCACATACAGGGAGACACAGTCCAGTAGGTATGTCAGTCCCTGGGTGCATAGGGCTTTAAAGGTAAATATCATAACCTTGAACTGGATCCAGTACTCAATTGGCAGCCAATGCAATTGGCACAGCACCGGTTGAATGCGCTCCTGCACAGACGTCACTGTCAGCAGGTGTGCCACCACATTTTGCACTAGCTGCAGCTTCTGGATCAGTTTCAAGGGCAGCCCCATGTAGAGCGAGTTACAGTAATCCAGCCTGGAAATGACCATTGCATGGATCACTGTAGCTAAGTCCTGGGAGGTAAGATAGGGAACCAGTTGCCTGACCAGCCAAAGGTGGTAGAAGGCTGACCTGGCAACAGTAGTGACCTGGGCCTCCATGGAAAGCGAGGCATCCAGGATCACCCCTAGGCTCCTCACCTTCGGCACTGGTGTCAATGGCACTTCGCCAAGAGTTGGGAGCTGGATTCCTGATCCCAGAACGGCACAGCTCATGTACAGGACCTCCGTATTTGCTGGATTTAATTTCAGCCAACACTGATGTAGCCAACCAGCCATGGCTTCCAATGCCCTGACCAAAACATCTGGGGCGGAGTCTGGTTGGCCATCCATCAGCAGATAAAGCTGGGTGTCGTCTGCATACTGGTGGCAAACCCAGCCTCAGTCCCCAGACCAGCTGGGTGAGAGGGACATATAGATGTTAAACAACATTGGCGAGAGGATTGCCCCTTGCGATACACTGCATTCCAGCAGGTATTGTGGAGAGATCTTCTCCCCAAGCACCACCCTCTGTCCCTGACTATGGAGAAAGGAGGAAAACTATTGTAAAGCAGTCCTCCATATTCCCACATTGGCAAGGTGGTGAGTCAGAAGATCATGATTGGCTGTGTACAATGCTGCTGTTAAGAAACAACAGCAGTGTTGACCTGCCTCAATCCAGGTGTCTCCAAAGGTCGTCTGTGAGGGTGACCAACACAGTCTTGGTCCTCTGGCCAGGATGGAAACTGGACTGGAATGGGTCCAGGATAGAGGCATCATACAAGAAAACCTGGAGCTGCTCAGCCACCGCTCTCTCAACTACCTTACCCAGGAATGGAAGGTTTGACACTGGACAGTAGTTGGCAAGGACCATCAAGAGCAGATGCACCACTGACTCTTTCAAACACTGAAGAAAGGGATAGATTGATTATAACTCCCAGATGTCAGACTGTAGGATTGCACATGGGAAAGGTCTGGCAGAACTTTCATGATAGACGACAAGAAGAACTTCACAGAGTGCAAGATTAATTTACAGAATTCATGAGCACAGATGTGGTGATGGCAGTAGTCTAATAGCATTTTTAAAAAGGGTTGGACACATTCATGAAATGCAGATTTATCAATGGCTATTTCCCATGGCAATGCAAAGTGTACTGAGAAGGTGTGCTCCCTACATGGCTTGCGTCAGACTGCATCTCCCATGCACCAATTGCACTCTTCAGGTGGCCTGCTTCTTACAGTGTTCTCCCTTAGTTTAAGCCATTTGGCAACTGCCAGAATGAGGGGATTCTTTGTTGTGGAGGTGGTCCTTTGGAATGGGTTCCCAGAAGTCATCTACTGTTTTATTTCAGAGGGTGGAGTTAATGCTGGGAAGGCTTCTCTACATTTTTGACCATGTAAGTTGTTTTAACAATAAGTTGTTTTAAATTGTTAGTTATTGCAACTTTTTGATGTCTGTGTGAGCAACCTTGGTTTTAGGAGAAAGGCAGGATATTAGTTTTAAAATAGTAAAATTATCACGTGATAGGGGCAGAAAACAGTATGGCTATTAACATCAAGCAATGCATTGTAACACTTTATTTAAACATTTTGCCCCTTTATTATCACCAGTGCGGACTTGAAGCAGCTCACAAATTATAAAACTGTTTTTAAAAAATTAAAAATCCAAAGAGTACAATGCTCCACATCCTTGACTGGCCCTGGATCCATTGGACTGGCTCACTGAGAGCCACAAGCTGACATGCATGAGCCAAGACAATTTTGGCTCTTGCCCTGACCACACCCAAGCTTATGTACCTTCAGTAGGAAGGGAAACAGAAGCTCAGCCCAGCTCACATTCAGGTGGTCAACATTTTCCCAACATTCCTTTTCTATGCTGGCAGAGGTTCTCCTTTCCTGCTAGAACAGCCTCTGGCCCTACCCTGGTTTAAATACCTGTAGCAAGAATGAAAACAGAAGCTCAGCTCAGAACTTACAAAGCCAGTAGGCATGTTTCCAAGAATTCCCTTTTCCTGCTCGTGACCCATCTAGGCATGCAACTGACCATGTTGCTAGAGGTGCAAGTGATGGATTGGATGGACTTTTAGATTCAGTAAACCCTTCTTTGCCCTGACCTGGATGGCTGAGACTAGTCTGTTGTTATCTCCAAGGAAGTCAAGGGTTACTGTGCTGAGTGAGGCCTCTTATGTTTGTCTCTTGCCTTGAAAACCCTAGCAAAGATGTCGAACTCATTTGTTATGAGGGCCAGATCTGACATAAATGTCACTTTGTTGAGCTGGAGCAAATAAACAAGCACTGTACAAATAACGCAGACCACAAGCGCTAAAAAAGTTATGCACAAAAATCAATTTATATAAGAGGACCACATATATCAGTGAAACCAAAATTATATCATATAGTGTGCAGGTCCAAAAATAGTACAAGTCCATAAATTGTATGCAAACAGAATGAGTAGTACAAGTCCATAAAGGGTACACAGACAAAATGGACGAAGACTCTGTATTTTGATCTTCGTTTCGTTTTGATAATTCTTCTTCAAGAGGTTTACCGACTGTTACAGAGCATGTGTTATTGTTGATCGGATGCCCGGCTTTGAATGATTATAAATAGGAATGAATTTTTCCTGTAATATTGAGTTGAAGGCTTTTGTACACTGTGAGTGCTATACTAAGGATTTTTCCTTCTAAGAGTCTTCTGTACACTATGAGTACTGTATGAAGTAGTGTGAATTTATTGAAGAAGAATTATCGAAACGAAGATCAAAATCCGGAGTCTTCGTCCATTTTGTCTGTGTACCCTTTATGGACTTGTACTACTCATTCTGTTTGTATACCATTTATGGATTTGTACTATTTTTGGACCTGCACACTATATGATATAATTTTGGTTTCACTGACATATGTGGTCCTCTTATATAAATTGATTTTTGTGCATAACTTTTTGAGCGCTTGTCGTCTGCGTTATTTGTGCAGTGCTTGTTTATTTGCTGTATACTGTGTTATCACATTTGTTAATAATGACTTTGTTGAGCTGGGCCATGCATGTGCCGTAAAATATAATGCCGATGTAACAGGCCGGATTCACCCCCCGGCCAGAGTAACCCCGGGGTTACTCTGGCCTAGCCTAGAATAACCCCTGCCGGGCCGGGCCAGAGTAACCCCGGGGGTTAATCCAGACTAACTGCTGCCAGACAAACCTCTGCCAGGCTCTGTTGAGTAATGAGATTAGATTCATACCCCGTTCTTCAGTACCCAGAGGAATCTCAGATTGGCTGACAAGTTTCTCATGGACCTCAAACCCTCAGAAGCTGACACTGTGCTGGTTACAATGACATTTAATTTACCACTCTATATTGGGGACTGTGAGACCCATGTTCAGATAGTTTGGCATAGGCAACTTTACACCCGAGGGGTTACTTTGGCCCAGGGTTACAGGTTGTTGTGTTGTGCAGTTGGTGTAACTCAGGCGTGGCCCGGCAGCAGTTTGTTTGGCAGGGGTTAGTTTGGATTAACCCCCGGGGTTACTCTGGCCTGGCCTGGCAGGGGTTATTCTAGGCTAGGCCAGAGTAACCCCAGGGTTACTCTGGCCGGTGGGTGAATCCGGCCTGTTACACCGGGTATGGGAGATATAAACTTTCTAAAGGACACAGGCAAACCCAATTAACAATATTATTTTTTACTCAAAATACAAACATGCTTAAAACATGAAGACAGTATTTCCTTGAAGTATCTCCCTGATGCCCAACCTTCTGTTTCCACTGCCCATTACTCATTAGCACTGGTACAGTACACAGGGACATAGTGCAATGACCAGTTGCTCATGGGTCAGATAAGAGCCCTGAATGGGCCGTATGTTTGACACCCTTGTCCTATGGGGTCTTCATAAGTCAACTGTGACTTGATGGCACTTTCCACCACCAAACCCATCCTTATATTGTATAAAGAGGTAGAACTAGCCTTTTCATTTATACTGCTTTTGTGCCTATTATATGAATATTGTGTGTGCGTGTACTGAATTAACTTCAGGAGTGAAGTCCCAAGTGTGTGTTAGGGCCATTCTTAGATTAAACAAACCCTTAAATAACGCCATAATCATAATGAGAACTCAATTCTCCAAACACATAATTAAAACAAACAGTTCTGAGTGCCTTGTGACCTTGTTACAAGAATACATGGCTCAAGTTCAAATTATATTTGTTGATTTCAATCTTGCAATTAATTATAGCACTTGTTGACACAGATAATTCTATTGAAATACTGGGCTTTGTCGCACAGCTTTACAATAGCTCATAATTATCTTCGGTGTGTTTTCATTATATCTCTGAAGGTATTTCCACCCATTAATTTTAGATTATTTAATTCATGCTTATAAATGCGTAATGTGAAGTGTGTCTGACTCAAACCATCACTTTAGATCAGATGGGTACAAACCCAGGTAAACACATGGAATCCAGTTCTGTTAATGTAAATACTCTTTGGGGAAACCCTCAGAAGGAACCCCTTTATAGCTATGAAGTCTTATAGGAGTCAAGAAAGTATCCTAATTTCTGATGGGATAATTCCCTCACCTCAACAAACTAAAGTTCACACAAGCTATTCTTATGTGAGTTGAGATTGTTGTCAGTTCTCCCAGGATAATCTTATCTCTGCTATAACCACAGTTAAGGCAAGATTCTCAGAGTTGTGCCTGCTCTCACAGCAATGGGGGCTGGTAACCTGGACGATATATGAAAGAGATAGTGTAGTCTAGTAGTCAGAAAGTCAGATTAGGAGTACCTGTCAGAAGTGGGTTCAAATCTCCACCTGGCCAGAATGCTCACTTACTGACCTTGGCCCACTCACTCCCTCTTAGCCTAATCTACTTCACAGGGTTGTTTTTTTAAGGAGAAAATGGGGTTGAAGAGAACCATGTATGCCACTTTAAGCCCCTTGGAGGACGGGTGGGGGGAAATGGAGAGATAGATGGGAAGGTATACACATTGCAGGATGTGTACCGTCTATTGCGTGTCATGAGGAGGAGGCCATACAGAAGACCAATTGATAACTTTATTTTAAACCTTATTTTTAAAGGCAACAGACATAAGGAGGAACCCTTGAACTGCCATGGGAAACTGTTCTTTGTAAGTGGGTGAACTCCAGCACTTCTTATGGCCAGCCAAGTGGGTGCAAACACTGCATAGGGGGATGTTGGGATTGTATCTGTTGGGATTGTACCTGTAGTCAGGGCTATTTTTGGGCAGGAACGCACAGGAACAGAGTTCCGGCAGGCTCCTGAGTTGGCCACGCCCAGCAGGAACTAATTAGCATAATAGGCCACACCCAACAGCAGAAACTCATTAGGATTGGCTACATTTGGGCTGTGTGGCCTAACATGCAAAGGAGTTCCTGCTACAAAAAAAGCCCTGGGTTTTGACAACAAACAAGGTAAATAGAACAAAAAGCAAAAGGTAGGTGTGGCTGGATGACCACAGTTCTGGTAGCATGGGGGTGTGGCCTAATATGCTAATGAGTTTCTGCTGTTGGGTGTGGCCTATTATGCTAATGAGTTCCTGCTGGGCTTTTTCTACAAAAAAGCCCTGCCTGTAGTTAGGATTGTACCTGTAGTTGCCACCTGTTTCCTATGTGCATTTGTCAGACCCTAGGGATGGCCACATAACCATGGTGTACAGAAGCCCCCAAAAGAACCACTGCAGTCTTGGGGAGGGGGCAAACGTGAAGGAGAACATCCCTGTAGAAGCAGCCAAAGTCTATAAAGAACCTTCTTGCAATCCTCACTTTATTGCATTGGTGCTAAATGGGAAGTGTTGGGGGGGGTCTTTTAAAAAACTCTGTAGAAATATGTGAACCACTGGCAACTTCAGTTCCCCCAGGCATGCATAGATTCCCCCTCTGCACCACTTGCATCATGATTCTTCATGTCTTCAGAAGATACATTTGGGTACTGTAAGGCTTGCAGGGATTAAATGCACTCTATGAATACACAGTCCCGACTAAAAGGGTCTCTGCAGTCACACCATTACAAAAAGCTGCTTGCACATAGCCTACAGGTTACACATCTGCATATCACTCTACAAATTTAAGAAAATAATGAGTCTGGTAACGGACTGTTTGCAACAATTTAAATTTAAAGAATTATTCATTGGGAATGATCTTTCCCCAACTGCAGCTATCAACGTGCCTATAGAATCATCAAACTGATGCTTATACCTTAATATTGGAGACAACATGTAGCATGTATTTTATATGACTTGTTTCAGTGCCAAATGTCTGGAATTGCAACTAAAGCGGACTTTCAACTGCCAGGAGAAGATCTCCTTTCAGGACATTGTTTCCTTGGGGAGGAAAAAAGAGAAAGTGTATTCAGTCCCACGCAAATACTGTTTGGCTCCCTGGAATTGTAATTCTCTTCTCTCCTCTCTCATTTAGCTGGACCCTTCAAAGCAGGAGTTATATTGATGGCTGGTCTTGGATATGAGACATACTGCTTTAATTCTTTTCACCTGAGAGAGTAGATGTGCAATTACAGTTGAAAAGAGGACATGTAAGGAAGAGAAGGCAATGAATGATTCAAGGGAGAGAAAAAGGCAAGGAAGAAGGAGAGAAAATGGAATGTGGGAGAAAGCAAGAAAGTCAGAGCAATTAAATGGGGTCAGAAAGCCACTCATACTCATTACCCAGCGAACACAACTGCACAAATGCTTGTCTGCACATAAGCATTGTTTGCAGCACTATAACCAGTGTTTCCCAACCTGTGGGTCAGGAAGTAGGTTGCAAAGCCCCTGAAGGTGGGTTGCAGGCCAGCCCTCCCTAATGGCGACACCGACCTCTCCATTGCTCTCTTACTCTTCTCTTCCTCCTTGCCAACTTCTCACATTCTTATCCCCTCTTACCTTGCAACAAGAATGAGGGTCGGAACCTACCTAGAAACTAGTAAATTTACAGTAGTAGCTTGAAGAAAGGTGGGGGGAGGCTGGAGAGAGGGTGGGAGCTTTTCAGCAGGACACAGAAAAACCAGAGCAGAAGAGAATGAGGCATGCACACACATGGGCTCTGTCTTGGTGCTGCCCCTTCAGCCGCCCACTCCAGTGCCTCACTGCCCTCTGCCTGCTGAGGGAGATGAACGGTACAAAGCCTCTTTCTGCCAGCCTCTTTGCTGTCATCTGCCATCTTCACACATGTCCTTAACACATCTTCCCCGAGTGTATCTCCTCAAACTCCAGCTCTAGCCTGCCTGGGAGAAGAGGAGGAGATGACAGATATAAAGTACTGAGACTGATGCATATCGAAGTGAATTCGGCTCATACTTTATTGTAGATAGTAGAATAAGAGATACCTTTGCCGGCTCGCAGGCCGGCTTATATTCCTAACTCACACCACACCCAAACACACACCCACACCCGTGATTGGATATTTACAGTGCACCCCTAGACCTATAGGTCCCTCCCAGGATCCTAGCCTCCCGATAGGTGTCAAAGGTCGGGTCTTTCGCCTGACAGTGTGTTTGCCCGACCACGTGTGCAGACTTCCCTGGGTACACAACGACAGAGGAAGGCCTCCAATCTCAGGAATTTGACCTTAGGGGGAGCATTGTGAACTCTCCATTTGGAAGAGGAGAAAACTTTGTTATAACCCCTTCTTCCCCACTTGTGGCTTGGTTTATGGATGGACTTGGTTGCTGTTATGGAGACTTCTTAATTTCTCTACTCAGACAATCAGTAATGTATGGGTTAAATCTTTCAATTTATCACAGTGCAAACCCTAGGGTTGCCAGGTGTGGGTTAGAAAATACCTGGAAACTTTGGGGGTGGATCCAGGAGAGGGTGGGGTTTGGGGAGGGGAGGGGACTCAGCATGGTACAATGCCATAGAGTCTACCCTTCAAAGCAGCCTTTTCCTCCAGGGAGCTGATCTCTGTCAGCTGGAGATCAGTTGTAAAAGTGGGAGCTCTCCAGGCCCCACCGGGAGGCTGGCAACCTTAGCAGGCCTTGAAGTCTATACTTCAACCACTATGAAGGTGATTAAAGGTACTCAGAGTTAAGCAGATCTGAGCATATAGCTGTTGCATAGCATCTGCCTTCTGATGCATGGTGGTTCTCATGCAGTGGTAAGAGGTCTGTTTTCTATGTTTCAATGGAAACTAGGGGTGCTTTCACAGCTTGCACCTTGCTAACCCATTGCAGTGTGCTGAGGTTGAAAACTAGGCCATTTTATATGATTTGCCTGCACTGATATTTCTGTTTTGTAGAGAAAAGAACATGCGATGTCATGTGTGGTGAATGCAACTGGTGGTGCTATCTTAGTAAGCAAAACATGATATTTGACTACAAGTGATAAGTATACACATTTTCTTAGGCAAAGTAACATCTCTGTAAGAAAACTATCATCTGTAAAATCGCTGCTTGAATAAAATCAGTGCATAATTTGAGGCAAGGCTTTGACCTGTATTTTGAAACCAAGGTCTCCCCCTAGAAACAGTATCTTCCATATCATACGTTTGTTGGTATCTTTTTTTCATTGCATAATGATTGATGAAGAATCAAGTAAAATGTGTCCTGATAGTTACTACAACGAGTTTCTTAGAATCTTAGGGGAGATTAGAGGAAGTAATGGAGAAGAAGAAGGTGGTTGAAGGCTGGAATGTATCCTCCATATGCAAAGGCTGTGCACTTCGGAATGTCAGTTGTTTGGGGTTCAAATATGGGGTAGCTGTGCCCTTTCTATGACGTTTGGTGGTTTCTCAAAAAATCTGGTTGGCCAATATACCAAAGGGAACGCTGGACTAATGAAATCCATTCAGATAATCTTAAAGTAAAGAGGATGGGGGATTAGATTCAGATGCCAGGTTCTTTGAGCCATTACAGCTAACTTCAAAAACTGTTGATCTCCAGTTTAAGGGTAAAACTCTATGGTAAAACTGTCTTCAAACCATAGAGTTTTGCCCTCAGATTGGAGTCTCACTGTGCGATGTTCCCAATGTGATTACATCACTTCCAGGTGACGTCATCACATTGGAGACGTCACTGTTTCAGGGTGGGGTTTCCCCCACCAGCCAACTGGCTGGCAGCAGGCATAAGCCCCCAAAACCAGGGGAACCCCCAACCAGCACCTGGAGACTGGCAACCCTAACTACTATAGACAAAAGTGTGTTTTTAAACAACTGTGCATGTACATCTGGTAATCCTAATTGGGCCAAGGGTCTTGGACATGAACACAATACTTTGGAAATAAGATTGTGCACATGAAAGTTTCTGTGTTTCAGCAGGCAAGGCTAGTATCACTCCAGATAGAGTTGTCAACCTCCAGTAAGGTCCTGGAGATCTTCTAGAATTACAACTGATCAATGTTCCCTCTAAGCTGTGGAGTCTTGTGAGCAAAAATTCTACTTTGTGAACTCCTGGCATTAAAGCTGTGAGCTAGCAGTTTGGCTGCTGCATAAATCAGTTTGCTCTGGAGCCATCCTTCCTGAGCTGAGTCAAAAATGTGTGAGCTAGAGGCTAAAAAACTGTGAGCTAGCTCACACTAACCCAGCTTAGAGGGAATACTGCTTTAGACTATGTACCTCATATCACCTGGAAGAAATGGATGCTTTGGAGGGTGGACTCTATGACATTATACCCTCCTGAGATCACTCCTTTCCCCAAACCCCACTCATCTCAGGCTCCATCCCCAAATCATGAGGAATTTCACAACGCAGAATTGGCAACTCTAACTTCAACGTGCATGCAAGCAACGATTGTAACCGCTATATAACATGCCATCTACGTGCAACAAGTGTGTTTGTTGGGCATTTCTGATTACTGCCCTATATTTCTAGACCAGCCTCTTGGAAGAAATGAGGAAGGTTTCTACTCTCTTGGCTTTTTAGTGAAGGTATAAAACAAAGCTCTTCTTTAGATCTTTGGAGAAGTCTGAAGGCCCAGTTACATGTTACAAAGTCCTCAGGTCTCCTGTGAGGACTTTCAACCAGGCATGTTTTGTGAGTTCTGTGCTTGGAACCCAAGTCTCAGGCATGCTGGACGGGATTTGGATTGGAACCCTGATGCACAGGAAGAGGTTGTGCAGCATGTCAAAGAGGATTCTGGACCAGATGGAACCTTGGCCTGATCCAGCAAGGCTTTTCTTACATTATGTTCTTATGCTCCATATATCACAGTGCTCACCTGTAGCTCTATAAACATATGCTAATTCTGTCTTTTTAAAAAAATAATTCAGCAACATGAAAATGGTAGTGGAGTCATTGGTGCAGTCCAACTAAAGTCAAAGTGAGTTCCGCTCATGTGACACTAGTTGAACACCAATGTGTTAGAGACACTTTCCTTTCAAAGGGCACTTGGCCTGGCTTCCAGTTATTGCAAACAGAAAAGACTGGTGTGGTTTGCAACACAAAAATAGCAGTTAATTTCTGTAGATATGTAGCAGATGTCACATGTTCCATCAGTTTTAGTCAGACGAGCCAAACACACTTTGTGAATAATCAATAGAACTTGATAAGATAAATGTCCCTACCACCAGTGTTTATCCCCTCAAATGCCTATATACACATACACATATATATACATATATATGCAAATATATCTCTGATTATGTAGCCACCTTGTTGCATAGCGAAACAGAAGGCTGATTTTGTTTCAAAGGCACATCTAGTTATTTATTTATCACCAGACTTAAAATTCACACAGGAGAGAATTCAAAGAGAACTCTTATTCTCTTATCAGCACATAGACATTTTCCAATATGACACATTTGACCAGCTTCCACAGTAACTTTTGAATATTCACACAGGATGATCTTCAGTCAAATTCTCAACTTAACAGCCTTCAAGAAGAATCAGGAGACTGAAAAGTAACCTGGGCTCTTGAAGATGAGGAATGCATTTGAAGGAACTGCAGTATCTTGCAGACGTTTTTGAAGGAGAAATAGGAGGTAAACTTTCTGAATGTTCTTCCTTTTGGGAAACTGGAATAGATTTGCTTAAACGAGACTGACATTTTCATCGGCTGCATCATCAGCAGAGGGAGAAGAGAGGGCTGACAGGCAGGGCAGTCAAATGATGTGAGCTGGTAAAAGAAGAACGAAGGCTGGAGAGAACAACACAGCCTTTTGGGACAGGCAGGCATAAACAATCCACTTGGTGTCCTGTTTGGGTTGAATTATGAGGACAGAACTTATAACAAGAATTCTCAGCTAAGCAGACCTTGATAGTGTGGTCACACACACTAAATAATCCAATTTCAGTTCACTTTACAACTGGATTTTACTGTGTGAACTGGCAAAATCCAATTTGAAAGTGCATTGAAAGTGCATTGAAAGTGGATTATTTAGTGTGCATGATCACAGACTTGGATGCAATTTGCAGATTGGGGGGCTTCCCTAAGCACAATTTTCCAATTTAACTTGAAGCTGGCCAATAGGAGCAATAGGATTTCCAGTCTATAAACATTTTTTTTTAGTATGGTATAATAGGTTAGAGCTCAATTAAATGAGGAACACTCCAAGGTAAAAGTAAATGTTAACAGTTTACTGCCAGACAAACAGGATATTCTCCTAGATTCTTTGAATCCTAATGTCTGCAACTCCTCCCTCCTACCCGGCAGGGGTCCTCTGGAAACTCCCATCCTCTATGTTCCTATAAGGATGTGTCTCTAAACTGCAGCAATCACTACCTTGGGGAAGAGAAAATAGAATGGTTTTATTCCAGGGGTGGCCAAACTGCAGCTCGGGAGCCACATACGGCTCTTTCACACATATTGTGTGGCTCCCAGCAGGATGGGTGGGGAAGCAAAGGGAAGGCATGACTCCCTGATTGGTCTTCCCTTCCCCAGCTAGTGTTCTCCTCCCTGGGTAGGCTTGAAATAGAGGGAGCAGAGAAAGAGAGCAACTTTAACTTTAAATGCATTCTCAAAGCCCCCCCCCAACCTACAAATATCATTGAATAAATAATTATCATTATCAATATCTGTTTTTACCCCTTTTGTTTTTATTTTTGGCAGTCTCGTTTAATGTTAATAACAAGCAAATTTGCATATTTTTCAATAAAAACACGTGTGTAACATTTGTTCATGTCTTGCGGCTCTCGAACATCTGATGGTTATTCTATGTGGCTCTTAGGTTAAGCACGTTTGGCCACCCCTGGTTTATTCTGTATTGAAAGAATGAAAGTTGTGTAGTAGTAAGAAATGATTTGTGTTGTGTAGCTTGGTAGAGGCAGGGATTCTTCTGTCTTTGCTAGACTTCCTTCTCTACTTTTTTCCTTCCATCTTTCTTTCCCCCTCCTACTCTGCCCTTTTCCTTTCATAGGGCTGTTAGGCCTCCTGCTGGGATGGGAGGGTTCCTGCTAGCAGTCCTCCTTGCCTGCTGCCTCACCAAGTGTTACCATACAGTTTCCAGTGATTCCTAGAGCTACCCTACATCATGTCTGGGGTTTCCCAGATGTGATGTAACAATGCACAGAGCATTAAGTGCCCCCCCCCCCCGTGTCCCTACTCTCAAGCCTACTGCTGGCTGCCAGGCCTGGCAACTCTATCTTTCAGTACTGAGGTGTCTAGTCACCCCAGCAACAGGCATTCACTAATAGGCATGCTTCTAAATATCAACAATGAGACTCTCTACAGCTCTTAAAACACAACCGATTGCTGGCACTTTCTACCAAAAACCCTTTTATAATATCAAACTACTGAAAAGGCCTTGAAACCACTCAAGGAAACCAGGTTTTTGACATGGGTATTTGTGGTACTCTGAGGAGGCACCTAGCAGGAGGGGAAAGAGGTAAGCATATGCCATTGCTTCTCTGACTTCTAGTGGTCACAATACTGTGTTTTTTTAAAAAATGGTATCTGAGCTCCAAAATGTGTATTCCATGTTGTTGGTCCTTCAGAGAAAGTGGATTGTATCTCTTCAGTGCTGGATTTTCTCTTTCAACATTTAGAAGACCCATCTTTGGTAATGTGACTGTCTCCCTGAGAGTAAAGGTGCCTCTCGCCTTTAAGCTGGGAAGGAGCATGGCACTGCTGGCACATGGTGGGGTGAACACAGAGAAGGGCTAAGAAGAGGGTCACTGGTGGTGGTGGGGAATGAGGGGACACTCTGGGAGCCAGAAGCGTCGCCCCCAATGTGCTGACGTCAATAGAAATGACATTGTACACCATATCTGTGTCACCCAGAAGTGATGTAGGCACATCAAGGGCCAATTCTCTGGTTTTGGGGCAAAACTCTATGGTAAAATCACCCTCAAACCTTAGAGTTTTGCCCAAAAACCAGAGTGTTGTCCCCCCGACGTCACCTACATGCCTGTATCACTTCTAGGTGATGTAGGCACGCTGCTCAACGTTGCTGTGGGAGGGGGATTTTCTCCCACTGGCTAGCTGGCCAGGGCAGGCAGGAGCCCACAAAACCAGGGAATCCCTCACCCCCAATTGGGGAATGGTTACCCTAGCTTAGAAAAAGTATGGGTTCTGACCATCTGGACAGCCCTTCATTATTATACATTTGTACATTTTTAGCAGTACAGCACATGCTTTTAAAGTACTGATTAGCTTGCTTCCTCCTGTTTCCTTTTGCAGGCAGTTAGACTCTTGCTGAATGTGCTGGGGACAGGGTCTGTACATCCCTTTGCCCTTTTAGAAATCTGGTAAATATTCCTGAAGAAGAGGAATGTAGAGCCTCGTTGTGAATGCAGTTAAAATGGTTCTGTTTTTCACCTGAATTAATGTCTGGCTGTAAAGCTGTTCTCAAATGAAATGCCAAAGACCCCATAATCAAGAAAATCCCACACAGAGCTTCCTCCAGCCACTGCACTGAGGCAAGCTGGGAACACGTGACTTGGTTAGGGGGGGGGAAATAAGAAATTCCTGATTCAAGAAATGTGTTCAAAGCTGTATTTATAATCAAGTCTAATTTTTAAAAGATTATGCATGCTCAACACAAAATTTAGATTAGGTTGTGCTTATGAAGAAAACTCTGCACAGGGAACTAGATTTGTAAAAACATCTCCTCAGTTGTTTTTAACTGAGTATATTTTGTGTTTACAGTGATATGACAGTTTGTGTTTATGGCTACAAGGACATAACACAGGGTTGCCAACTGCCTGGAGGAAAAAAAGTTTTGTCCTTTTAATAGAAGCTTAGTGGGCAGTTGTTTACCTCCATGGCATGAAAAGCTTCAGAGGCCCATTTCTACTTACTCAACCTCTATTGAAGAGATGGGGGATTTTTTTCTCCAGCCCTGTTGGCAACCCCACTGAGTGATGGATGCTAAAAACAGAGACTATGAGGGGCTTTCAGGGCAAGATAGTAAGAAAAGAGAACGAAGGAACTTATTGTCATGGGAAGAACATCTATGAAGGTGTTTTGAACACAAATGCCTACTTTCTGAACATATTCAAATAGAAACAGCTACTCCTCACTTGGTTGTGAGTCCTTATCTATGCTATGTACACCTATCAGTTACATGCCTTCTTAATTTATGATTGTCCTCAAAGAATCATGGGGGCTGTGGTTTTTACAAGGTGCTAAGAATTCTGTCTAAGAAATCCATGTCCTCCTGGCTTCCTGAAGTGCAATAGAAAAACAGTGTATAAATTTTCTAAATAAATAAATATTCAGAAATTAGTAACCCCCTAAAATATGACATGCCATGACCTGGATTTGCCCAGGTTAGTCTGATCTCATCAGATGTTGGAAGCTAATCAGGGTTGGTCCTGATTAGTATTTGGATGGGAGACCACCAAGGAATATCAAACACGCTAGGCAAAAGCAGGGAATGACAAATTACCCCTGAACATCTCTTGCCTTGAAAACCCTAGAGGGCCGCCATAAGTTGGCTGTGTCCTGATGGGGTTTTTTAAGAGACAGTGAGAGAAATTGCCTTATTACTGGCAGTTGGTCAGGGGGTGAAGATGTGGGCCTAACCTCTGTCAGGAATGGCTCCAGTTATTAATGGTATTTTCCCATCAGTAGGAGCTGTCTCTGCCCCATGGCATCCTTAAAGCTGGGGCTTTTGAAGGTTAGTTGATGTAATCTCTGATAAAGTTGGTTGAAGATGCTCAGGCAGGGAAGTTCATAGCTTTGATGCCTGAAACTCTGAGGTGGTAACTTCTTCTGGCACCTTCTTGCTTACTATCTTCTCCCTGCCCCCTTCTGAGAGTGGATTTTTGCATCTTAGTGACGTGTGTTGAAATGCCAGCACTTTTCCATTAAATAGGATTATATCACAGCTTTTGGTTGTTCTGGCTGAACCACAGATGTACCAGACAGCCAAGAGCAGAAGGGTCCCCACAACCTCAGCTGTGAGAATGATTCTTAAAACAACTTTAGTCAGCGGGACTAGAGATGTCCCCATATTTTGACCTTGCAGTCAACAAAAGAGTTGCCTTAACAGACAAGAAACAAACGTGAAATATCAGGACATTTAGTCTGAATTTGTGGATTTATTTATTAACATGTGTCTGTATTAGGCTGTATACTGTATAAGTAACTCCTGGGCTGATTGGGAATTTTTTGAAACTGTCTTTAATTGTCAGTGAGAGAGTCTTTATTTTAATTTTATTTTGTTTTGCCTGCTTCATACTATACCAGGGAGCTTAAGCTTATTTAAATGGACCCAGCCTTAAATGAGAGGGCATGAATAAAGCCAGCAGTAACACTGGCCAAGGTCAGAGCCAGAATGGACTCCAAGTTTTGGTAGGCCACTTGCTGAAGGCAGCTCACACCAGAGTTAGTGTTGTTTATTTGCAACTAAATTAGTAAAAACTTCTGTCTTTGATTACTTTTTTAAAGTTTTAAAATAAATAGAATATGGGATGATTAGCAAAACTTAGTAAGCATCTTGAAGCATCTATTGATGGAAGGAGTTGTCTAAGGTGCCACTGGATTTTAATTTTTTTTTGTCTAAGTCAGCCTCATATCAGCTGCACAGCCAGGAAGCATGAGGAGGGCAGCCTTCAAATGAACCCTAGTTGGTGTACATCATGGGGGGGGGATACTGGTGGGGCTTAGCACCACTGCACAGTCTGTGCAGGAAATAAATAAGGTGCCAAAAGACACATTCTTATTTGTTATAAAGGGGGGGAGGATCTGCCCACATATTTCCAGACCTGCCAGCATAACCATAAAGTAAAGAAAATCCATAAACAGGGATAGGATTTGCTCTTGGGATTTCAGATTTTTGGGGATTCTAGGTCCATGAAGTAAAGACAGATCAGCTGACTCCTGAAGGCCTTGCCCAAGTCAGGAGATATGAGGATATCTGGATGACTAAGACTGAACAAAAGTACAAGAGTAGCACAATTTATCTCTGTATGAAGAATATACCCAACACTTACAAGTGAGGTCAGACAGTTTGTAATGAGCTGGGATATGCCATATTTACCTGAAAGGAAGACCACCCTGAACATACGATGATCCTCATTAAGAAAGTTTATACAGTAGGGTTTTTTATTACTGTACATAGATGTACTTTGTATGCAGATTTACAACTCTTTCCTCATTTTCTTGACAGCACACTTGGAAACAAACCTAGTTGTGATGGACTACATTTAAAATGCTGTTTTCCTAATGCAGCAAAATCAGAGAAATGAGGTGAATAATAAATTCTGCTCTAGAATGTTGAGCTTGAGTGACAGGCTGCTCCTTTTCTCTGACTGGCCAGTGCTGGCTGAGGGGAATATAAGATCAGCTGTGTGCTGAGGGGAGAGTTAGTTCGTTTTGACTTCAGCAGCAGTTACTGTTCAGTAAAGCAGAAGTTCAGCTACAGGAGTGAATGTCTGAAGAGCCTGATTAAAAGTCTGTCAAACAAGTTCATCTTTTGAATAAAGGGAGAGACTTCTAGTCTTAACCTGAGAAAGAATTTCATCTAAGTGTCAGCTAAAGCTGAAGTACGTTTTCACACAGACGCCATGAACTGGGGTTTGAGATTTTGGCAAAGAGTGACTGGGTAGCAGGCTGAAGCTCCCAATCAGGCCAAAAGGAATAAGATTATATTTTCAGGGAAGAAATATAAGTCCTGGCCAGTTACACAGTGAATTGGCACTGAGGCTGCGTTCAGACGGCCAGTCAATCCCGCCATGAGCCCTCCTAAAATTTTATCCCGATTTTTTAAATCCAGCCTAGCACGACCAGACGCCCCCCCCCCGTGAAATAGCCTCACCGCACGTTGTTCCCGCCGTGATTTGGCTACACGGTGTGAAAGATTTCCCCTCTCTTTCCATACTCCAACAGGACATTCCATACAGGAGATTGTGCATACTTCAGTTTCTGTTTTGACCCACGCTTGCAGGGATGGAAAGAATAAGTCCCGGTCCTCCCCCTTGCCATTGCCATCATGATCAATGGAGGGACTATTTTGCAAGTTAGGAACAGTCCTTCCCCCCTCCATCTCCCATCGCGGTAACATCTTGTCCCTAAAATAAATAAGCATGAATATTACATTCCTCGTAGCACTTATCGCTGAATGCGTTTCCTCGTTAAAGCACACATAGGGTGCGTTGAGACAGCGTGCTGGAGCGGTTTAAACTGCTCCGGCACGATGCGTTTTTTTTTAATCTGGAGAATCGCGCTCAGACTAACCTCCTCCTTCCGAGCGCCCCGCCGTCCTCCTGCAGGTGGGAGGGGTTTCCCCCTCTCCTTTGAGCATGCGCACAGGCAGCCCTCTTCCGAACAGGAAGTTTGGCCAGTGCGAAGAAGAGCGATCTCAACAGGTCCTTTTAAAGTTTAAAGGAAGAGTCCTTTTAAAAATGGCCTCCCCGAGATCCCGGACTCCTCTAAATGCCTAAACTAGGCACCAGTAAACCTTTTCTTTTTTTTAACTAAGTGCGGAGCTCCGCTCAAGCGCACACCGGTAAGGGGGAAAAAAATGGAGGACTAAAAACGGAAGCTGGAGGCAGCTTCCCAGAGGGGAGGGGGTTGAAGCACCCGGAAGTGGCTGGATGGAGCGATCAGACAGGGAAAAGTGCGGCTTGAAACGGAGAATGATGGAAAACACCACTTGGGTAAGTGGTGCCAAAATACTCCGTTTCAAAGGGGGTTTGCTCCAGAAAGTGACGGCTGGGGACGGTGGGCAGATGTTGGGCGTGTGAACGCGCAGGGAAAAGCCGTTTCTGAGCCGTGCTGAAAACGGCTCAAACGGCGCGTCTGAACGCACCCATAGGGTTTCAATTTTTAAAAATCGCGCTCCCGTCAGCTCGGTCTGATGTCAGACCGAGCCGACAGGAGCATCGTGCGCTAATGGAGTGACCAGACGGAAGAAAGTCTGCAGTTGTCGTGCGGGTAAGCGAAAACTCTACATTGAAACTGCTTCTTTTAAAATCAGGATTGGAGGTGCAGCAGAACGGGATGCCTACGGGACCGGAATATTTCCCAGATGTTTCTGTCTGGTCGTACATTTTTGATCCGCAAGGGAGTTGTTCCTATGGCGGATCAAAAGATCCATCTGAACGCACCCGGAGACACTGACTCTTCCAGGATGTGTTATGAATCCCATACTGCAGAAGTCAGGCTGAGAAAGAGAATGGGCAAAAGCAACAACTGCCTATACAGTTGTGGCCCCTGCCTTGTGGAACGGCCTGACTGAGGAGGTCAGGAAGACTCCCGCTCTTCTGGCTTTCCGCAAACTATCCGAAACTGAATTATTCATGAGGGCTTTTCCATGCAGGCAATAGAGTTGCATTGTACTAAATGATTCACAAAGTTACTTGGATAGATAATTAAGGACTGTAGTCTACATTGTTGTATTTAGCTCGCTGAAACTAGGATCCTATTATAGCAGTAGAAAGGAGCAAGAGTCCATTAGCAGCTTAAAGAGTAACAAAATTTGTGGCAGGTTATGAGCTTTCATGAGTCACTAACACAACTACCCATCTTTAGATTTCTGATTAGTTCTACAACCCTAATCCCATTGTATTGTTTATTAACTGTTGATTGTATCGACTCACTCTGCATAATCTGCCTTGAGTCCATGTGAGAAAATCAGACTATAAATAACATGGGCTATCCAGGGCAGGGCAGGCTTCTTCATACCAAATAGAATTCCTGCATGGAATATCTTTCTGTATCAGCCGTTGTGTGACCACTGCCAATTTGTGCTTTGTTGCATGGACATGTAGGAAGCCACTGTTTGCTGCAGCAGTTCAATGCGTGGACACAAAGCAAATGACAACTCTGTAGTTCTGATAGGTGATTTATGCACAGGTTGCAAGTTCATTCCTATGTGGAAGAATTCTCCACTTAGGAATTTTGCAACCTGCATAGCACCCCTTAGAGACAAGGGTGAAAAGTAGTCCTCAGTGAAGGCCCACCAGAGGCCCACAGTTGGCATCAGGCCTCCATCCTGAGAGGGTGCCCAGAAAGAGAAGTCTGAGAGCACTGCTAAAAAGGCAGCATCCGAGCCAGGTTCTTGGTTTAACTGTCTGGCAATCCACTCAGTGTTAAATGAAGTCTCTGGGACACCCTCTCATTTAGCAGTGGGGGAGTTCTTCAGCCTGCAAAGCTGAACCCTGTAGGAGTAGTGATAATATTATGGTCTGGCTGCAGGTCCAAACCCAAGGATCTGCTCACTATGCCAGGGTGAAGTTGGCCATGCCTGACCTGAAAGATTAGAAGCTAGATGTTGGTTCATCAAAGCTTCTAGCATTAGAACTTTTTGGGCTGCTCACCTTGTCTACCATTTAAAAGAAATTCAGTCATGCTAGTTTGCTGACTAATGCCTGCTTATCTTATTTATTTGACATTTGCTCATAAGGAAGGCCCTTGTGATCTTACAAGAATAGGCTTGCCAGTCCCCAGGTGGGGGCGAGGGATCCCCCAATTTTGTGGGCTCCATTTCACCTCTGGCCAGTTGGCCAGTGGGGGAAACCCCGACCTCAAACAGCTGTCTCCGTGCGTCATTGGTGATGTGCTGACATCACTTCTGAAAGTGACATCATCGTGTCGGTGACACTGGGGTGATGCTCAACTTTTTGGGCAAAACTCTATATTTTGTAGCTGTTTTTACCATAGAGTTTAGTCCAAAAAATAGAGCATTGCCGTGACATTGCCAGCGTGATGATGTCACTTCCGGAAACACATTGCCGACGTCCTCGCCCACCCCAGAATGCCCTCCAAATTCCCCCGCCCACAGGCAGAGGACACTTGGCAACCATATATAAGAAAAGGCCTTGTGATTTTATGCTCATAACCAGTCTACTTTTGCTTTAATCTCTTGCCATAATTAAGTACAGGAAATAACAGACAGTGCAGTCTTAAGAAGAGTTACTTAATTCTAAGCCCATTGACTTCAATGAACTTAGTAGGGTGTAAATTAGGGATGCCAGCCTCCAGGTGGGACCTGGGGATCCCCTGGAATTATAGTTTATCTCCAGACTACAGAGGTCAGTTCTCCTGGATAAAATTGGTGTTTTGGAGGGTGGAGTCAATGGCGTTGTGCCCTACTGAGCTCCCTGAGGTCCCTGTCCTGCTCAGGTTCCATCTCCAAATCTCCAGGCGTTTCCCAACCTGGATCTGGCAACCCTACCCCCTCTAGTGGCCAGGGATGACCTCGCAACCCTGACTCCACTTAGGATTGCACTGTGAATTGCTTTGGACATAGGGTTGCCATCCTCCAGGTAAAGCCTGGAGTTCTCTTGGAATTACAACTGATCTCCAGAGTACAGAGATCAATTTCCCTGGTGGAAATGGCAGTTTTGGAGGTTGAGCTGTATGGAATCAAAGCCCTGCTGAACGATCCCTCTGCAATTCCACCCTCTGCAAGCTACACACCAGGATCTCCAGGAACTTCACAAGCTGGAGTTGACAAATGTATAATACATATCTCCTGTATAGCATTAAGAAGACACAACACAGGTAGGAACATTTTCCCCTCTCAAAACAACTGTTATATTCTTTTTTAAAATGTCTTTTTGCTGTTTCTAATGGGATTCAATTTAGTATGCCTTAAAATATCACCCGTTTTGTTCCCCTTAATCCTTTAGATTGCCAGCTTTGTCAGGCACGGATGGTACACAACATTATCTTTTAATAAGCAGAATAAAGTGGGAGAAGGCAGGAGGGGTGAAAAGAAACGTGGTCCAAGACGAGGGTATATAAAATATGCTTTTAATTCCAGTGCATCTGGAAACCTGGAAGCAGGGTCTAAACAGATTATGTGATCCAAGTTGTGTGAATGGCTGTTACCCTGCGGGGCTGTATATGAAATTCCTCAGGAAAGCTGAGGTAGGTTGGCTGGCTTGTTTGACAGGAGCATAGCTGAGGTGAAGTGCCTCTAATCTTCCCTCTTTGACAGTTTATTACTCTACTCTTGGTACACACTACACAAGGCTAGCTTTGCAGGCAGGTTGGGTGTTTTTTTTTTTAAAGAGACCCTTATGAAAAATATTTTGCTGCTGCCACTCTCAACAGAGCTGAGGTAAGAAATGGATTTATGATCCACTTGGCAGCATTACCCACTCTGGGTTGGGAGATTCCTGGAGTTTTGGGGGTGGAGCCTGGAAAGGGAAAGATTGGGGAGGAGGCAGTTCAGAAGGTAGGGTTGCCAACCTCCAGGTACAGCCTGGAGATTTCCAGGAGTTACAATTGATTACACTACAGACACCAATTCCGCAGGAAAAGGATATGGTAGAATTGGAGGGTGGACTCTAAGGTAGGGTTGCCAGCCTCCAGGTGGGGCCTAGTGATCTCCTTCTTTTACAACTGATCTCCAGCTGATAGAGATCAGCTCTCCTGGAGAAAATGGCTGCTTTGAAGGGTGGACTCTATGGCATCGTCCCATGTGAAGGCCCCTCCCTCCCCTCCCCAAACCCCACCCTCTCCTGGCTCCACCCCCAAAGTCTCCAGGTATTTTCCAGCTCAGATCTGGCAACCCTACTCTATGGCATTATTTCCTGCTGAGGTCCCCCTCAAACTCTGCCCTCCCTAGGCTCCACCCTTAAATAGTCAGGAATTTCCCAACTGGGGTTGGCACCCCTAGACCAGCAGGGATGTGATGCCGTACAGTCTGCCCTCTGAAGCTGCCATTTTGTCCAAGAGAACTGATCTTTGCAGCCTGGCAGTTATAATTCTGGGAGAACTCCAGGCTCCATCTGAATGTTGGAAACCTTAAGCAATAGAGATCCCAAGAACTAACATGAACCAGATCACCTTGTCAGTGTAGCAGAGCTCTCAGATGACCCAGTCCCAGGCACTTCACCTCAGAAGTTGGTCCCACTGTGTCTGACTTACTCTCAAGTAAATGTGTTGTGGTTTTCAGCCTGCTTCTCAAAGAGTTCAAAATCACACATCTACTGTCAAGTGTTTGAGGAACGATATAACAATCATCCTTTCTGCATGGCCGCCAATTAATTCAAAACCCTGATAAACCTCCCATTTAAAGCTGCCTTTCTGGTTTTTTTGTGCATGCTGAAGTGCACTGAAAGCTGGGCTTTTTTCATTTTCATACACACACAAGTACATTTTCACTTGCCTGTCTGGTTTTCCATGCATGCAGAAGTGCGCTGGAAACAGCTTTTCTGTTTTTCATACTCATGTGCCAGCAGATGGAGAGGGGCTAAAAAGAGCTTGCAATGGCACTTGTGTGAATTCAAGTCAAAGAGAACTGCTCTGAATGATCCTTTAGATAGGTATCTAATCTGGCAAATTGACCTGCTATCTTTTTCTTCTTTCCCTTGCCTGGCTCAAAAGCATATTTATAGATCATGGGAATCGTTTGCTTTTAAAAAAATTAAGCATCTATTTAAATGAAAGGAAATACATAGATTAGAAGTCTATTTTTTGCCTCTGGAAAAGACAGCAACTTTAATTCACATTAAAAGTTTATTGCAGAGAACAGCAGGAATTTCTTGAGTGAGAGTCTGTTACACAGTGATAGCACTGTGAATGCTCGCAATGAAAGAAAATGTAATCATGGACAACCTGATGACCCTTTATAATCCAACCCCAGTGTTTGCCATTTGGACTGAAAACTACAACTCACATAATACCTAAAGTGCCTGTTGGACTAGCAGCCCTATAAGATTATTTTCTTTCCTTGTTATGTTTGTTCCCACATGATTCCTTCATCCTGATGTTACCAGTGTGGCAAAGTATGAGGCTACCGGGGAATGGCATCAGTGATGTTTGAAGCAGGTCTGGGGCTTGCCTCAGTGATACAACCTGCCCAGGTTCTTGTTTGTTGATGTAATGCCTGGCATGAGTACTTGCCACATGAGTTGATGATTGCAAATATGGCATTGTGTATGGAGAAGGTTGGTTTTTTTAAAAAAAGGGTTTTCATTGCAATGCATTTCCCTCCTCCCTGGTCTCAGAGCTCTGGAGTCCTCATATCCCATGAGTCCTTGCTGACTTTCTAAATGAAGTTGTAGAAGTGGTATCTGAAGCCAGTGCTTTGAAGGAGACCCACAGACACCCTCAGCTAAACACTCTCCATACCTTCAGACAATTTGGAATCAGAACTCAAAGGCTGGCTGATACTAAAAGCCTTGCCTCCCATAAGCATAATCTAAATGTGCAAAATGCCTCAGGCAAAAAAGGTCTTAGTGTTTTCAAGACAAGATATGTTCAGAGGCGGTTTGCCATGGCCTGCCTTTGCATAGCAACCCTCCTTCGTGGTCTCCCATCCAAGTACTAACTAGGCTAACCCTGCTTAACTTCTAGATATCTGATGAGATCAGGCTAGCCGGGGCTACCGTACATTAAATATTTTGTAGAGGTTGCCTTATGGTGATGAACCTCTGCCCAAGTGAAGCGAGGACATGCATGACACCTCGCGACATGGATTCAGCAACAGTTGAATCTTTTGGGGCGAGGTCTTTCCTTGACTGCAGTGATGACAGATTCATATTCTCAGGTTCTGATATGGTTGCCAGGCTCCAGCTGGGGCCTGGAGATTTCCCAGAGTTACAACTGATCTCCAAACTACAATCAGTGCTCCAGGGAGAAAATAACTTCCTTGGAGTGTGGACTATATGACATCATACCCCTCTGAGGTCCTTCCACTCCCTTCCCCCTCAAATCTCCAGGTATTTCCCAAACCAGAGCTGGCAACCCTGTTTTAATTAAGGAACAAGCAGATGAACAAAAGGGGGCCTGTCTGAGCTGGACTGTCTACTTTGTGCTGCATAAGATGGTACCTAAATGTTTTGCACTTCTGGTGATTCTGTAAACATGGATGGCACATCAGACATTTCACTGACCATTTGAAAGAAAATGTATAGTATCACAGGAGTATATAGTTTTGCTTTCTGTGCATTCTTCGGTGTAATCACCATTCTGTTGTGCTCAAACAGGAAAGGCTCAGGTCTCATAACCTTTAGAATCTTGGCGTAAAACTCTGGCACTATTAATATGTTGTTTCCCGCCTGGCAGAGAGATTTTGTTACTTAATACAGTGATGGGGGGGGAAATAACTTCTGCAAAGAAAATGCTAAAAGGACCATATTTTTGGATTTACACCACGCAGAGATATCATTCTCTTCCTAATGGGTCCCAGAGCTAGGGCATAAATGAGGATTTCTCCCCACTTCCTGACATGTGGCCCACCTACAGATGTTACAGATGCTGTAATGAATTCAAGCTGTAACTGAGAGTATGGCTCTGTTGCCAGTGTTTCTTGCAGTGAGTGACCTGTAAGCCAAATACTCCAGTGAGAAAACAAGAGTTACAGTAGCCTATGAAGCCACTCATAATATTTGGAGCACCAATTCAACCCCCAGTACCCAGTGATGTGAAAATTAAATTGTCTGTTGGAAAGATGTGTGTGTCCATGCGCTCATGCATGCACATACCAGGGAACATTATGTAGTAGAAATTTACAGGAGAGCAATCAATGAAATAAATAATTAAAATATAATTATGTTTGCTAGGCAAGACCATTTCACTGCTGGATTCAGCTTTACAGTACAGTCCTAAACAGTACAGTCCTAAACAGCAACAAGATTTCCAGGGTATGAGCTTTTGAGAGTCAAAACGCTGACAAAGGGAACTTTGACTCTCAAAAACTTATACCCTTGTTGCTCTCTAAGGTTGCAGTCACACAGGTCATTAGATCCGACCCAGACACGAATGCCTGGTGGATTTAAAGGGATCAGACAGCAACATCTGGGAAAGGTGCTGCTTCTGTTTTACCCCGGCAGGGAGCTGTTCTTAAAAGATACCAGTGAAAATCTGGGGCTAATGCTTGCCGACGGGCCAATGGTGGACTTTCCCCCATCTGATCGTTCCAGCACGCAATCCTCCTGTTGGGATGGTCTGACTCCAGACCATCCCAAATGGCCACCATTTAAAAAAATTCTTAGCAATAGACACATAAATGCACAACAGCTGCAGAGCTTTGCTCAAACGTTTTGGACACTTTCATGTTTCTGAATGGCCCATGAAATTTATGAACTGCGGTAAATGAAATGGTACCTAGAGGGAGGTACCACTGGCGGTGCTTTAACTATTCAATTCCGCGCACACGTGGATAAACAAGTACATGTTGAGGTGCAGATGTGCAAACAGTATTTTTTTTAAAAAACACCGACCGTACGGCTCCTTCAAGTGGACGCTGTCTAGACAATCCACCGTGGAATCTGTGTGCGGTAAGGGGATTCACGGGGGAGCTGTCTGCTCGTGCAACATCGGATTTAAAAGATCGGGATTAAATTAGATCCGGGCCAATGGTGGGATTAGCTGCCCATCTGAATACAGCCTACGGTGCTACTGGACTTGAATTTTCCAGGTTATGCCCCAGATAAATCACAACCAGGGCCAGCTTGCCCACTAGGCGAGCTAGGCGCTCGCCTAGAGCACACTGGCTACAGGGGTGCCAAACTGCGCCCGCTCCCCCCATGAAAAGCTCCCTGCCGCCACCTGTGAAGACATCCCAGTGGGGCGCAGGAGGCGGCAGTGGAGCTTGCCCACCCTCCCTCTCCCCCTTGGGCCGCCCCTCTCCCCGCCTGCCTGCCTGGCTGCTGCTCCGGGCCTGGCGCCCTTGCACACACCCAGCTGGCCAGCAACAAGCAGTGAGACAGCTGAGGAGGCTCCAGCTCCGCTTGCAGGGGCTGCACACAGCCAGTCCGGCACACGCCTGCAGGGTCTGCCCCCCCTGCTGCGCTCTCGCCGCTCCCCATCCAGCCCTGCCCAGGTACAGCCTCCCCAAGCTGTGCAAACCCTCGCCTGGCGCCCCTCTGGGCTCCTCCTCCTCCTCAGCCTGCGCCCCCCTGAGGAAGAAGAAGGTGCTGCCCGCCCGCCCACCTGCTTGTGCGCTCGCTGGCTGGCTGGCTGGTCAGCTCTCTCACTGGGGGCCGCACAAATAATAAAGCCACCCCCTTCCTCTCCCCGCTGCAGCCAGAGCCACGCCCCCCCCCCGTTCTCAAGAAACTGTCCTTGAGAGAACAGCTCTTATCAGAATTATGGCTTGAGAAAACGGCTGAAAAGTAACTTTGTTTTGCATTCCTGTGGTCAGCTAAGACTAAACTTTGCGTAGCAGAAACGAAACTGACTGTGATTCTATGATACAGGAAGTAGGCTAGAGTGGATGTTTTCGATGTTGCTGTGCTGGAAGTAGACGGACGTTTTAGAGTGTGGCACCGGAAGTTGGATTACAGTGACGGACAGATAAACAGGAAGTTCTGAAGGAGCCTACTCTAGCCAGAAAATCATAGAGAAATTGCGCCCGCCATTTTGAGGAGGACTAAATTTTAAAAAGTTATTTTTAGCCGAAAAAGCACTGGAAGAATTTATAAAGGTGGCGATTTGGCTTGAGGATTGCTAATATAAAGATTGATTAGCCCTGAACTCGCTTTCGAGACGGATTTGAGGTCAAGACCAAGGGCTGCCTCATCACCTAGTCCAAGAATGACTGCAAAGGAAAAAAAGAGTGGCAGGCTGCCATGGAAGCGATGGAGAAACGGATGACTGAAGTGGTGCAGAGTTTGGGAAAGCAAATAGAATCACAGCTGCAACAACAGTTGCAACAACAGCTGCAAATACAACTGGAGCAAATAGAACAAGTACAAGTCCAAGTACAGAAAAAAATATGGAAGAGCTAAAAGAACTGGTACTAACAGAAGTGGCAGGGATAAAAAAAGATACAGAAGAAGTTAAAAAAGAGGTTAAAAGTCTGGTGACAAAATCAGAAGAAATGGAACAGAAAGTTAAAAGAACCCTGTCAGAAAATACAAGACTGGAGTCCATGATGGAATATAGGGCCACTCAGAACCACTTGAGATTGAGAGGAATCGAAGAGGAGGAAGATCAAGATTTACGGGCCCTAGTAATTAACACATTGACAACTTACATAGGGGAAGATGTTGGAGACTTGGATCCAGACTTTGACCTGATTTACAGAGTAAATTCAGCTTATGCCAAGAGAAAGCAATTACCCAGAGATGTGATTGTTCAATTTGTGACTACTAAAATGAAGGAAGACGTTTTCAAGAAGCAATTTACACAACCGTTGGAAATTAATGGAAAAAAAATAATAATTTTGAGAGAAATTCCGAGATCGATCGTACAAGACAGAAAGAAATTCAAGAAATTAACAGATAGGTTAAAAGAAATGAGTATCAGGTTTAGATGGGAGATTCCATATGGATTATCATTTACATACAATTCGGTGAGATTTACTCTTAAAACGGAAGGAGACATCTACAGATTCAAAGAGAACAACTTTGATGATTTCAAAGATATTTAATTCAAAACAATTATGGATTACACATTTTTATCTTGGAACGTAAATGGACTAAATTCACCAAGCAAAAGAAGATTAGTGAATCATTGGCTAGAGAAACAAAAATGTAACATAATTTGTTTGCAAGAAACACATATCAGAAAACAAGATAATAAATATTTGGTTAATAAAAAATTGGGAGAAGAATTTCATTCATCAGCAGTTAATAAGAAAAAAGGAACAGTGATATACATTACCAAAGAATTGGAACCTAAACAAATCTTCTCAGACAAAGAAGGAAGATATGTTGGTGTGGAATTAATGATGAATAGAAAAAAGACATTGCTTGTAAATATATATGCACCCAATGGGGCAAAAGAGACTTTTTTTAATGATTTGACTAAAGATTTGGACTGTTTAAATTATGATCAAATAGTCCTTGCAGGAGACTTCAATGGCACAGTGAACAATGTACTGGACAGAAAGTCCAAAGCAAGTGGAGAGGCGGTTGGAAAGCTGCCAAAAAATTTTTTCCAGCTAATGAAGCAAGAGAAACTAGAAGACGTTTGGAGGAAGTGGAATCCTAAGACAAAGGATTATACATTTTATTCTAACAGACATAACTCCTTTTCTAGAATCGATATGATTTGGATGTCAGAGGAGATGGCGCAAAAAACCTACAAAATAGAAATTTTACCGAAAACCAACTCAGATCACAACCCTTTACTTTGGATATCTAAAGAAAAACCTAAACAATTATATTGGAGAATTAATGAGGACTTATTGGACCAAAAATTAATTAATGAAACTTTAAAAAAAGAAACAAAAAGTTTTTTTGAACTGAATTTAAATAAAGGTACTGATATACAAGTCGTATGGGACACGTACAAAGCAGTAATGAGAGGTTTGCTTATCTCGTTGAATTCTAAAGATAAAAAACAAAGGATGCAACAACAAAACGACCTTCATGAAAAAATTAGACAAAAAGAAAAGGAATTAAAGAAAAAGCCAGGGAAGAAAAAGATTATTAAAGAGATCCACTTTCTGCAGGATCAATTGAATGTTCTATTAAATAGAGAATTATATTGGAATCTGAAGAAATTACAGCAAAAAGCATTTGAGGGTGCAAATAAACCAGGAAAATTTTTAGCGTGGCAATTGAAAAATAGAAAAGAAAGGAATTTTATAAGTAAAATTACTGAAGACGGAAAGGATGTTATGAATTTGAAAGGCATAAAAAGAGTCTTCTTCAAATACTATGCCAAACTGTTAGAATTATGGCTTGCCCAAGGTCATCCAGCCAGGTGCAAGTGGAGGAGTGGGGAATCAAACCCGGTTCTCCCAGATTAGAGTTCATGCACTTAACCACTACACCAAACTGGCCCATGGTGCAGAAGCATCCATATTTTCATCTGTGAGAAGCTGAAGTAAACATAATTCAGACCACTTTCAAGGTCATGTGAATTAGACCTTGGGTGTGCATTCCAACACAGTCTCATCAGTCTTAGTCGTGCCTTTTCCTGGCACACATCCCTAAATACCACATCCCCATCTCCTAATGTTATTTAATCAGAACTCATTTTTCTACACTGAACATGGAAGCTCCCATTGGTATGTTTTTTTCCAGTATGTCAGGATTTTGCAAGTTCTTTAGAAAATATTTTGGAATACCCCTTCAAGGAACTTTTGTAAACCAAGACTTTTCTAAATAACTAGGATCTCAGCAAATGTTTGCACCGTAACTGTATACGGGGCCTAAACAGGTGTCAGCTACATACACGTTTCCTCGTACAATTAAATGTCTACTATACGCTCAAAGTTACTAATGCTGTATATAAACATAGCTTATTTGAGGAAAAACATACATGAGAATGTCAGTTTAAACAAAAATTAAACTTGCACAAAAGCCAACCAGAAAATTGCACCGATCTTGGATCCCTCAAGGTCATTTCAGGCCTGTTAAATAAAGTGATAGTTATCATGCCAAGCTATTTGTCTCCCACCAGCTCAACATGGCAGGTAAAAACCTGGCAGTAGGGAAAAAAGATGCTTTATGGATGGGTGAACTTTATGGATGTTCTGACTTGTTTTGTTTTTCAAGCTAATGTGGTGTGTGTGTGAAGTGAGAAGTGGAAGGCATTCAAAAAGCTCCCTGTTCGTTGAGAGGGAAATGTTAAAAACAAACAAACATGTGGGTCACTGTTTTTAATAATTTCTTCTCATCTCAACTGGAATTTGTTGTGCCTCCCTCCCTCCTCTCAGTTATAAGCTTCCTTGCCAAAGTAAGTTTGACTACAGTAGGCCTCTCTACAAGTTTCAGAATATTTTCCAATACATTTAAGGGAAGCATGAGAAGTCTGAGATTCTTTATGCGTCAAGGCCTTGTTTACAGACTGTTTCTTCCTGAGCAAATGGGTTGTTCTTTTGGTGCCTCTTTGTTTATAGTCTCATGAATGATTCCTGTTTAACCCTTGGCTTTTCCACCCCAAAAACATTTCATTATCCACCCTTTTCCTGTGCCTGGTAGCAACTTCCCTCCGTTGTCCATCACTGACCTTCATTTGTCTTTTATCCATATACTTCTTCTGTCTTCCCTCTCCATAACCCTTGCCTTGATTCATTCCTCACTTCCTACTCTTTTTACCTTCCCCATCCATTTTCCTTAGGTTTTTCATTGATATAGGCCCCGTTCACACACCGAATTTGCTGCGGGAGAGCCACGATTGAATGGCGGAGTTTCTGGGTGCGATCACACTGCAACATCTGGGAGGCATAGCACTCCCGTGGCCAACCTGCAGCTTCCCACTGAAGATGCGGAGTAAAAAAACTACTTCCTCAAAGGTACTGGTAAATGGTTTGCCATGGGCTGCCTCTGGACTTCCTCGGTGTGATCGCACCAGTGTGTGGCTTTTCCCTCCGGCCCCTCGTTGATGCGCAGGCGTGGAGGGAAGGAACTGTGGCATGCTGCCGACACGTGAGATCACGTTCTGGAGGCTCTAATTGCGGCGCTGCAAATAGCCCCGCCTCCCCCCTGCATTATCCAGCCCGTATAACCAGGGCCACAATTGCTTTTTATGTTCTAATATACCTCCCCCCCCCAAAAAAAAAACCCCAACAACCCAAGAAAGGACTGCTCACCTGCAGCGAAGAATCACTATTTTAAAAAGTAAGCATAGATTTATAATCTTTCATTTAGATTCGGGTCAAGAATGGCTAACTGCAGCATTCAAATCTGCTTTTGCCACAAAACCTGGGAACAAATAGCATCGCTTTCTTAAGCACCCCAAAGGAAAAACACACCAATCTAATTCCACAATAGGAACGAAAGGCTTCTCTCCCTGCCACCCAGCATTCTGTCAACTCCATATTCCATCTGGAAGCAATGCACACTATAAATGTAGGAGGCTTTGAGGGACACATTTCTCACAAGATACCACCCAGAAAAAGAACAAGGACATCTCTTCCTTGCTTTTCCTCTCTGTCAAACCTGATCAAATGCCCTTCATAATTATTAGTACAGGATGAGAAACCATGTTCTCACTAGTACGAAGGCAAATGTATGTTTGTGTGCACAGCAGGCGTTTATGAGGCTGACTTTGAGTCTGGATTTTATGACTCCCAGGCAAGCCACAATAATTTCTATGTCTATGAAGTAGTCCTTAGAAAAACTGCACTGGAGCCATAGGTGGGAGCAGATGCTTCTCATGTGTCACATGAACAGCATTGCCTATTATGTCACTGCAGCCATGGGGCTTCTCCAGTTAGCACAATAGTTGTTCAGCAATGTGCATTCAGTCATGACACCTACTCCCAGCAAAAATGCACAGGAGACCAAGGGTCGAGGGAGCAGCAACCTATAATATATTATTTCGCCCTCCTAACCCCATCATGAGGGAGCCTACCTCTAAACTCAAGTCATCTGCAGTGGACTGGTGATTGTCTAGGTGGGACAGGGCCTTGCCAGGGCAACACTTGAGCTTTTTGGAAAGACAAGATAGAAAGGTTATAAAATATGCACAAGATTACAGAAGCCCCGCCTTGTGGAGACCCATTAACTCTGCCAAGGAAGGCTACTTGGAGAAAGGTTGGCTCTACCCCATTGGTTTTGTGTGAGCTTAAATGCCTAGTGCCAGGGGAAAGCTTGCTCCACCTTAGAGAATGGTCCTTGCAACAGATGAAGTACACTGGAAACAAGGCAAAGGATCAAAGCCTGGAGTTCAAGTTAGGGTTGCCAGCTCTGGGTTGAGAAATTCCTGGAGATTTGGGGGGTAGAGCCTGGAGAGGGCAAGGTTTGGGGAGGGGAGGAGAGGGAGCTTGGCAGGCTATAATACAATCAAGTCCACCTTCCAAAGCAGCCATTTTCTCCAGGGGAATTGATCTCTATCACTTGGAGACCAGTTGTAATTCTGGGAGATCTCCAGCCGCCACTTGGAGACGGGCAACCCTAGTCAAGTCTCTACTCACTTATGAAGCCTTCTGGGTAATCCTGGGTGCATCACTGTTCTGTGACCTAGCCTATACTGCAGAGTTGTTGGGAGGATAAAATGGATGGAGAACCAGGTACGCAATGCTGAACTCTTTGGAGGAATGGTAGGATAAAAATATGACAGAATGTTACCCCTTTGTGCTGTGGGCTTCCCCATGGCAGGGTTTCTTTCCCCTCTTGTTTTAAACAAGGAAATCCATTCAAGACTCTTCCTGCAAGAGACATGGGTGGTAGCATGGCAGAGACATTAGGCATATGCCTTCCCACTTGGGCTTGCTAGCCTCTTGCAGTGACAGGACTGCCCAAGAGAGGTTTGAAGGGCATGCGGTTGAGCCCTCACCCAAACACATATGCCTCCAGCCAGGAACAGGGGCACTCCCCTTCAGCTGGTTGGAAGAGCTGAACAGAAAATTGTAAAAAACAAGACTTTTATCTTATTATATCAATCAATCAATCAATCAATCAAACAAACAAACTTTTATTGGCATAACCTACAGAACATATGGCTCAATTTGCAAAGAATACTGACCACCTTCTTGAAGTTTCATACAGAAATTTTGCAATCGTTTCAATTATTACATGATTTTGGGTTGTCAGCAAAAATTAAATCTTGTATTTATCAGGTTTCCTTGAATACTTTCTCAACCATGGCTCAATGAATGTAAGGCACGAGTCCGAGTAGAAAGTACATGAAAGAAACACATGTTCAAGCATTTCAATCACCCGCTTAGTGCAGGAACACAATCTACTGTCGAATGGGTTTTTTTTGGAATCTCCCATATAATACTGCTGATGGTAACACATTAAACCTTGCTAACATATATGCTCTGCGTTGCCCCGGGGTCGTTAAACAAGTTAGATACTCAGCCCTATGCCCAAAAGGTAAACCCCCCAAACTAAGGGGTGAGCATCTACTTTTTGCACGGCTCTCAAGAACCTGCCTCTCAGTGTCAACCAGTCGTTGCCTGATCAGCCTAAAAGCTGACTTTTCTGTGTACAGAGATAGATCTCCAATGTTACGCCCAAGTGACTTGATTTTTTCTTCTATATGACAAAGCCATGGAGAAGATTGGGACTCCACCAACATATGAGCAATAAAAACATTGTCATCTCTTTCAAAAAGTAGGTGTAACCAAAATTTAATGGCAGTAATCCATACTCTTGTTTCTAGGAGTCGTTGGTTTGTTTCTATACACATGGCCGCATATGGTACACATGAGGGTAGGCCCAGAATCTTACGAAGAAATTTAGACTGAATTCTTTCCATGTCCTTATTAAAGGCCGTTGGCCAAATGGGAGCTCCATAGAACATTCCTGCACTAAGTTTATGATTAAATACTTTACTTGCAGCGGGAACGTATTGATTGCCTTTAGTAAAGTAAAAACAAGTAAGCGCTGACAGGTTACAGTTTGTGGATTTAATCATTTCCTTCCTACGTGGGACCCAATTAACTCTGTGATTGAAATTGATTCCAAGATATCGAAATTTTTTAACCTGTTCAATCTGATTACTTTTTATACTCCAACTTAAGGGTTTCCACACCCCTGTGAATACCATGATTTTTGATTTTTCAAAGTTCAACACCAGCCTATTTAGTTCACAATAATCACAGAAGCGCGAAAGAAGTCTTTTCATACCAATCCATGTGAGGGAAAGCAGGACTGCGCCATCCACATATAAAAGCAGAGGCACATTTATCTTATTATACATGTATTGACCACTGCAAGAATACTGTATGCTAAATACTGGAGGAAAGACAAAGTACCTTCAAAAGAAGAAATGTTAAGCAAAACTCTTGAAACTGCTGAGATGGATAAACTGACTTTATTTTTGAGAGGACAAGAAGAAGAGAGATTCCAGAGTACGTGGTCAAGACTATATAAATGGTTCGAAGATTGCAGTAAATGAACAATATAGACTTATAATCTCATTTAGCTTTAGCTATAATGCAGAATAGATATAAGTATATGGTGATAAAAAATGATTAATATACATTTATACAATGTAGGAAGTATTGTAACACATATAATTAGAAGGTATATGTAACCCCCAGCCTGTATGTTGTTTATATTTGTTGGTTTGTTTGTGTTTGTTTTATATTAGAAATAAAAAATATTTTTTCAAAAAAAGGAAGAGCCGAACATGCTGCTCTGGGCTGACTTTCCACTCCCCCCCCCCTAGCTTGGCGAACGGTACGTCCAACAGTCCCAGACCCATTGCTTGTACCCCCTGAGACAGGGATCTAGGGCAAGGAGCAGAATTATGGAGTCATAATTTTTTTGCCCCTCCTCCAAATAAGTGCCGGGGTGCTCCAAGCAACCCTGGACACATCCCATGTGATATGTACTTGGGCCCTCAGAGGGCTATACTATCAATAAGATTACTGGCATGACACATTGGGGATAGGGAAAAATGACACCAAAGGGTTTCAGATTTACAGTGCTGGAGAGAAAGTCAGAGAGACTACTTTCTCCTGGCCTCATGAAGTTGAAATGATTTGAGGGCATATGTTGAAAGCCTATGGGATTCGATCTCATGGATTGATTCTTGTAAGAACACAAGAAGAGCCCCTGCTGGATCAGACCATCTAGTCCAGCAACCTGCTTCTCACAGTGGCCAAACAGTTCCTCTGGAGAGCCAACAACAGGGAATAGAGGCTGAAACCTTCCCCTGATGTTGCCTCTTGCCTCTGGGATTCAGAGGTTTAATGCCTCTGAATGTGGAGGTTTCCCTCAGCCACCATGGCTAGTAGCCACTGATAGACCTTTCCTCCATGAATCTGTCTAATCCTCTTTTGAAGCTGTTTATTCCTGTGGCCATCACTACATCCTCTGCCAGCAAATTCCACATTTTAATCACTTATCGTGTAAAGAATTATTTCCTTTTATCCATCCTGAATCTACTGCCCATCAGCTTCACTGGATGCCCTCAAGTACTAGTATTCTGGGAGAGGGAGAAAAAGTTCTCTTTGTCAGCTCTCTCCACCCCATTCATAATTTTATAAACTGCTATCATGTCCTCCCTTAGTTGTCTCTTTTCTAAACTGCTAAGTCCCAGACTCTTCAGCCCACTTCTGTATTTTTTCCAGCTCTGCAGTGCCCTTTTTGAGATACGATGACCAGAACTGCACACAAAACAAAGTTGGAGTCCAGTGGCACCTTTAGCACCACCAAAGTTTAATGTTGGGCATAAGCTTTCGTGTGAATGCACACTTCTTCAGACCAACATGGCTACCCGCCCTGTTTTTGTTTTGTTTGTTTTTGTTTGAACTTTGTTCTGTTGCTTCAGACCAGCATAGCTACCCACCTGAACTGCATACAGTACTCCAAATGAGGCCACACCGTAGATCTATACAGGGGCTTTGTAATATTGGCCTATTTAATTTCATTCCCTTTCCTAATAATCTCTAACAAAGAGTTTGCCTTTTTCACTGCTGCTGCGCACTGGGTTGACACTTTCATGGAGCTATCCGCTATGACCCCAAAATCCTTTTCCCTCTCAGTCTCATCAAGTTCAGACCCCATTAGCCTATACTAGAAGGTGGTATTCCCTCCCCCCATGTGAATTACCTTACACTTACCAACAGTGAACTTCATTTGCCACAGTGTTGCCCACTTACCCAGTCTGTGATCCTCTTGGAGCTCTCCCTAGTGGAGACACTGGCCTCCGGCAGAAGCAGCTTTGCCATGATGCAAGCTGGTCTTCTGAGTTACACCAGACGGCTGTTCCTTCGGTTGGAGGAAAGTACCTCTGTTAGCAGTACAGATCCATGGGTTCAAACCCATTGTATCTTGCAGGATTTCATAATGAGGAGCTAAAAACTTGTAAGAACCAAATAAGCCCTATGTTTGGGCTTCTTTTAAAAAATATAAAAGCGCCCTGCTGGATCCAACCAGTGATCCCTGTAGTCCAGTATCCTGTCTTACGTAGCGGCCAACCACTTACTCTGGAGGGTCAACAACAGGGCACAGACACCAAGGCCTTCCCGGGTACTAGTATTCAGAGGTTCACTGCTACTGAGGGAAGCCCCATGTCTTTTTATTTTTTATTTATTATGAGATTTATACCCTGCACTCCCTGCGAGGCAGGCCTGAATGTCTAGGCAGAGATCTTTCCTCCTCCACATATTCACTCCACCTCATATTCTACCCTTTATATTTAAATCAAGATATAACTGTATCCTTCATTGGTGTGTGTTTGGGGGAGTGAATTCACTGACTACAGAGACTTGAAAAGATCAGAAAGAGAACATTTTATTTTTAAATTTTGTTTGATTGTGTTGTCCACCTTGATTTATGAAAAACCCTGACTCTGTTGGCCAGAGGTTAACCAGATGCTGCCTCTAGAAGTCCCTTGGGCTTACATGTTGGTTCTGTATTCATTCTGAATGAAGTCAGACAAATTTGAGCTATCCATTGATGAGGGAACCTCAAAAGGTCTGGATGTTTGGTTTGGATAAACATTGAAATGTTTAGTGATTTGTCTAAATTTAACAGACCACAGATATGAGGAAATGCAGCATGAGGCATCAACCACTCGTGCTCAATTTGCCAATGCCAGATCCAGACGCCTTTAATTACACAGCTATCATACTTTGCAAACCACAAAGGGTGGCTTTGATTACCTTACCTCTTCTCCAATCATAGAGGAGCCATTAAAAGCTTGCTCAAAATGACAGATTTTATAGAAGCTCCAGTAGTTCCTGTGTATCAGTGGCAGTCCCTATTTTCTGGTACTGTACCTGTACGGTATAGGTAATGTGGTCAGTGTGTTTTAATATACGATGTCACATCTCAGATGAGGTGTCACCTAACGCTACCACCACTCTGGTTTTAGGATCCCTTGAGAAAGCCCAGAGCACCCTCCCAAGACCCTCAGACCGCCCTCATTTGGCAGAATAATAGGCGTGAGGACCAGGCAGAGTAAACAACAAATAAAAGGTTTATTTTTACAGGAGGTCAGCCCAATATGGGAAACAAACAAGGTGCAAGGAGAACAATAGCAATAAATGGGTGAAGAGAAAAGAAACCAAATGCCATAATGTGACTAGACTCACAGTCCCTAGTTCACTGTCTCAGTTGGGCCTGAGTCTACTCACCCTTCCTCTCAGGGTGAGGGTCTCTCCCAGCAGCAGCCTGCCTCTGGCCCTGCTCTCTTGGAAGAAAGAACAGCTCTCCTTCTGTACCAGCTCTTTTATTATAAATCCCCTTTCTCTGTGACTGGCTAAAATTGGTGCCAAAACCTCTCAGGGGCTTCTGGCAGTTGTAGGTCTGGCCTCCTCCCACTGCTATTCAGGCTCCCTGGGCCTGCTAGGCCTTTACCTGCACAGGCCAGATCATGACATACAAATATAAGAATATAAGCACTAGTCCCTCTAGTACTGTATCCTGTGTCACACAGCCAACCAGTTGCCCAGGATAACCAACAATCAGGGCATAAACACCAAGGCCTTCTGATGTTGTAATACACTGGTAATATGAATAGGTTTGCATTTGCCTGGCATGGCCTGGCAACTGGTGGAATGTGGAAGGAGGTGGTTACTTATGACAGAGGCAGCAATATTTGTCGCTGTGTGATGACATCACTTCTGGAATGACCCCCAAAGCACCAACATCTCACTGGGATGATGCCCTAGTATTTACCCCAAAACAATATGGTTTCCACTGAGTTTTTGGATGAGTGCTAGAGCATTGCAGTGGTGCAATGCTGGTACTTCCAGGTCACGCCAGAAATTACATCATCATAGGGTGACAAAAGTTGCTGGGGCCCCATTTATAAACTTTTATTACAGTATGACACTGAAACAGAACAAGTTAAGACATGCATGGTGAAATGGTCACACAATTTTGGGAAGGAGATTTCAGCAATGGGAAAAACTATGGATGAAAGACATAAAATTTATCGTGAGTCAAGCACTTAGAGAAAATTTGTATAAAATGTTTTATCACTGGTACATTACCCCAAAAGATATTGAGAAGATGGATAAAAACTATAAAGGACTGTGTTGGAAATGCAAAGAGATAGATGGTACCTTTTACCATCTGTGGCAGTCCTGCAAAAAAGCAAAGTAGCAAATATTAGATAGAAATACATACTGAAATTCAAAAAAATTTGAATATAAAATTTGCTATTTTACCAAAGACAATGTTACTAGTAATTCTACAAGTGAACATAGACAAGACTATACATGAACTGCTTAGATACATGTTAACTGCAGCAAGAATAGTAATTGCAGCAAAGTGGAAAAACGAAGATTGTTCAAGTCTTGAGGACTGGATAGGTAAAATGCAAGAATATGCTGTTATGCCAGAACTGACAAACTTCATTAATCAGAGATCAAAAGATGAATTCAAAAATAACTGGCAAATTTTCTATGATTACTATACTCTATCTTTGTAGTCATGCAGTTGAATGGTTTATATTATATGATAGTTTCAGCATGAAATACTAAAGATGTTTTCCTTTGTATAATTATTATCACAACAAACTGTTATGGTAAAATTATTCACAATTTTTAATGAGATTATTCATGATTTAGCATATAATTGACAAGACTGATAGGATAGGATAAAAATGTTAATATATTATGAGAAAATGGTAGAATGTTGAGTAGGTTGTTATAGTGGTTTTTAAAGTTATAATACTACATAATTTTCCAAAAAAATCAATTATTTGAATCAAGGGTTATCCTTTATACTTGCAAAAAATGCCTTTTATACTATGTTTTGGTAATCTTACCTTTTATTCTTTCCCCTTACTGCTTTTTTATTCTATATTCCCTCAAAAGTTCAAATTAAAAAATTATTATTAAAGAAAGTCTAAACCATAAACCCTGGACTGGGATTCATCTTGTTATTAGGGTATATGGGGGTAAAAACATGCATCAACACCAAAGTGCCACCCAGTGCACTTTCATACACTGCAGTGCTGAGAGTTTGTATTTTGAACTGCTGGTATCAAATTGTAAGGGAACTGTGTCTTTATACTATATCTTGGACCTGAAGTACAAACAGCTCTGCCTTTCCCTGGAAAGCTTACAGCAAGCATTCTGTGATGTATAGAAATGGGATGGGTATGAAATTCAGAAAGTGATCCCTCTAAAGAGAAGAGGGGGGTGGTATTAAAATTTGCCCCTTTTTTCATCTGTAAAATGTTGGAGCGTGTGCATCCTTTTGACAACTACCATATCGAGTGACAACAGGCATCTGTGAAAAAGCCAGATCAAGATTGTACAAGTATGTAAAGGAGTAACTATGGTTTTTGTACTCTTTCGCATTTGTCAAATGAAAACACTTACACTTGTTTTCCATTAAGAGAACTCATGACTTATGAGACACAAAGCCAAAGGCAGCCAGTCTGTCATGTTGGTCTGTCTTTTTTAGCAGTCCCAGACAGGAAGCTAAAAAGCAAGGCCACCATGTGCTACAGTCAATGTGGTAGGTTTGTAGTTGTGCAGACCTGAGAAGAATCGCCTACTCTCTCCAACTTCTTTATTCTGTATAGCACAGCAAATAACAGGAACAAATACCAATAAAAGATTAATTCCACTGCAAAGGACATGCAGTGGACTGTGTAAAGGAACTGCTACATACGAACATAAAACATAGGAGAAGAGCCTGCTGAATCAGACCAATGACATACTTAATGCAGCATACTGTTTCCTACAGTGGGCAACCAGTTGCCCACCCTGGCCACCAGACAGAAGACAAATCCCATTAACCACAGGGTCTGACAGCAGGGGTTCTCTGCTCACAGACTAAAAGTCACAATGCAGGGTCCAAGAACACAATCAAGGGGAAAGTCAAAAAGCAGTCCAAGGTCAGGTTACGTATTCTAAAAGTCTGAGTCAAAAAGCAACCCAAGGGTCAGGCAGCAAAAATGGCTGCAGAACAGATCCAGCAACTGGCAGCCTAGCCAGCAAGACTGCAAACAAGTCAGTCCCATACTGGCTGGAGCCTCTCTGTAGCCTTATATACAGAATTCCCCTACAGGTGCCACTGGTTTCTATATTATAGTCTTCCCTACAAGCTGAGTCAGCTCCTCTACCCATGAGGAGCATTAGGTCCCAGATCCTGTGGGGAATTATCAGTCTCTTCTAGCATTTCATTAGCAGAGGGGAGGCTGTGGGCTGCCAGGCATGCATTCCTGCTCCTTGTCCATGTCTCAGCCCTAGCTCTTCACCTCGTCTGCACCTGGGAGACTATGGAGGGTCTAGTCACAAGCAGGTCCATGTTGGGGGCTTGCGGCCTCAGGGCCCTGCTGGCTCAAGGGGTGATTTTATTGCTGGTTCAGGGTCCCTTCTGGGAGGCCCTGAGACTCCAGCCTCACAGGAAGTATCTGCCAAGGAATGGGTTATCCTTTTCTTTCTCCAATGAGAACTCATCCTCCTGTGCTATGCCAAGGCAGTCTATGACATTGCCCAGCAGGGCCAGACAAACAGGGCATAGAGGCTGCTGCCTTCCAGCACTAGTATTTAGAGGTTCGCTTCCAGTTTGGTATAGTGGTTAAGTATGCGGACTCTAATCTGGAAGAACCAGGTTTGATTCCCCACTCCTCCACTTGCAGCTGCTGGATGACCTTGGGCGAGCCATAGTTCTGACAAGAGCTGTCCTTGAAAGGGCAGTTCTAGAAAGAGCTCTCTCAGCCTCAACTACCTCACAGGGTGTCTGTTGTGGGGAGGGGAAGGGAAAGGAGTTTGTAAGCCGCTCCGAGACTCCGAGTGAAGGGTGGGGTATAAATCCAATCTCCTCCTCCTTCTCCTCTGTATATGGTTTGCTCCCCTCAGCCACCATGGCCAGTAGCCGTTGATGGAACTTTCCTCCATGAACCTCTCCTAACCCATTTTTAAAGTTGTCTTTGTTTGTGGCTTCTACCAGTAGTTAATTCCATAGTTCGATGACTCATTGAGTAAGATGCATTTGCTTTTGTCTTCCCTGACTCTATTTCCCAACAATTTCATTGGATGCCCCTGAGTTCTAGTATTACAGGAGAGGGAGAAAAACCTCCCTATATTCCCTTTCCCCATCCCCTGCATACTTCTATCATGTTTCCCTTTAGATGTCTTTTTTTCTAGACTGAAAAATCCCAGACTCTTTAGCCTTTCCTCCCAGGGAAGATGCTTCAGTCCCCTGATCATCTTGATTGCCCTCCTTTGCACTTTTTCCAGCTCTGCAATATCCTTTTAAGATACAGGAACTAGAACTACACACATTGTTCTGAATGAAGCTACACCATGGCTTTATACAAGGTAGGCTTGCCAACTCTGGGACAGGAAATTCCCAGAGATTTAGTGCTAAAACCCAGGAAGGGCAAGGTTTGGGGAAGAACCTCAGTGGGGTATAATGCGATAGAATCCACCATCCAAAGCAGCCGTTTTCTCCAGGGAAAATGGTCTCTGTTTTCTAGAGACTAGCTGTAATTCTGGGAGATTTCCAGGCCCTACTTGGAAGTTGTCAACCCTAATACAAGAGCATTACAATATTGGTTATTTTATTTTCAATCCCTTTCTTGATAATTCCTAGCATGGAGTTTGCCCCTTTCACTTATGCAACACACTGGGTTGGCATTTTCACCAAGCTTTATACAACAACCCTAAGATCTCTTTCAGTCTCAGTCTCAGCTAGTTCAGACTCCATCAGCATATATTTAAAATTATTATTACTATACAACATCACTTTATGATATATGTTGAACTTCATTTGCCCATGTCAGACTTCATTTGCCCTCTTACCCAGTTTAGAAATTTACTGTGGAATATCAGTCAAGTGGTATCAACAAATCTATATCACTCCATGTGTATGTGTTTAATTGGGAGGCAAACTGAAATCTTAGCAGGACTGGAGAGGTGTTCTGAGTGAAGATTCAGTACTTTATTATGTAGCACTTTGTCTTTTTTCTGCTTGGGAATCAATTGTGCAATATACAGATTGATATCTAGAACAGCATAATTTATTCAGCTCACAGAACAAGATTCCCCCCCCACACTCAGAGCAGAAATTAACAATGACCTGGGGCGGGCACCACTATGTTATAGCTCTGTCCATTTTTCTCTAGCCACCTTGTCCCTGCCATGCTGTAAAATCATCACACTACTTAGGTGGGCAGGTCATACCATTAAAAATAATGGCTGGATAAGCAACTGCCCAGGCTAGGGCCACTGTTTGCACTGGCAAGGGAGACACCAGCTGAGTGGCTTGTCTCATATGACTTGGGATGGCAATTTATTTTTGTCTCCAGAAGTCTTGTAACAACAATAAAAGGAGCAAAACTAGTCCGAACAAATCTGCCTCTGAATCCCATGTGCTAATTTAAGGCATCAGTCCACTGGGAACATCTCAAGTTACACTGAATTTGAAATGAATGTGAATTCTTCTGCAGGTCCTCTTTGCAATGGGAGTTGCATAGGAAATGTTCCTGGCAGACTTCCCCTTACAGCTTCCTGTAATCCTAGGTTCATAAGACAAAAAACTTCATTAAATACCACATATACTTACAGACTGCTAATTATTTGCCAAACAGCTCAAGGCTTGCTAGTGAGAAGCACTGGAAACCAACACAGGGGTGGTGGTGGGGAGGTTTAAATTCTCAGCAGAGAATTTAAAAAGAAGTCACATATGTGCAGAGACTAAGGGCATTGTTGTAATATTTGTTTTATTTACAGCTAGGGAGCCAAAGAGGCATTCCTACATGATGGCAGATCCACTAGACCCACAACAGACCCCAGGGCAGGGGACTGGCCAAATCAAAGCAGCGTCTGTCTACTTCTTTCTCTCTTCAAATTCAAGCCTGTTGTTTCTTCATCTTCTTCAGCATGGTGTAGTGGTTAAGAGTGGCAGCCTCTAATCTGAAGAGCCAGGTTTGATTCCCCCCTCCTTCACATGAAGCCTGCTGGGTGACCTTGGGCCAGTCACAGTTCTCTCTGAGCTCTCTTAGCCCGACCTATTTCACACAGAGGATGATTCTGCACTAGACCTTAAATCCTGGTTCGTCCCTGTCCCCAAACTTACATTCTACACTACACTCGAGTTCACTCCTGTAATGATCTCGAGGTATTTTTACATTCTATGCTACACTTGGGTTCACCTCTGTAATTATCTCGAGGTATTTCTTGTTTCCACATTACACTGAGGTCACCCCAGTTTTACCCCACACTTGTCCTGGGATAAACGGATGCAAGGCATTGTGTCACAAGTCGAACTCTAATAAAACCAGGGATGAGATCCAAGTGTGGAAAGGACCAGAGTGTCTGTTGTGGGGAGAGGAAGGGAAGAAGATTGTAAGCTGCTTTGAAATTCCTTAGGATAGAGAAAAGTGGGGTGTAAAAACCAACTCCTCCTCCTCGCTCTCACCCACACATGCACACACACTCCTCTGCCCTTCTCAGAGCAGGGAAGGGTCTTCTTCTCCAGGCTCTTATATGCCTGCTGCAGAATGAAGAAATGGAATTGTGAGGTGGCAGAATGGTCTGTGGGTTGCCAACCAAGACCCTTTTACATGCGGACACTTTTGGGGGGCAGAGACAAGGCCGGCTCGCCTGCTAGGTGAGCTAGGCACTCACCTAGAGCGCGCCGGCCGCAGGGGCGCCAAACTGTGCCCCGCCCCCCAATGAAAAGCCCCCCCGTTACCACCGCCTCCCCGCCACCACCAGTGAAGAGCGCCCCAGCGAGGCGCAGGAGGCGGTGGAGGAGCTTGCCCGCCCTCCCCCTCCCCCCTCTTCCCTGGCTTGCCTGGGCATCCCGCAGCTGTGGGAGGGAAGGGATGGAGGTTTAAATCTTCTTTTCTGTCTCAATCCAATCCATCATTCATATTGAAGAAATTATTTGAAAATGACTTAGCAGAAGCATATCTGTGGCCAGGCCTGTAGCCAGGATTTTTTAACTGAGGGGGCGTTTAAATAAGTCAGGGGGCACCCCGCACAGACCCTTGCACACAACTCCGAGGGACTGCCTGGGCTGGATGGAAAGTCAAGTGGCCTTGGCAGTAAGTCAGGGGGCCAGGCCCCGAGATGCCCCACTGTAGCTACAGGCCTGTCTGTGGCACTTATATTTCTTCATGTTAATGTTCCATATAAAAATCCAGGAAACAGAAAGGGGGGAGGATTCAGTTCTGGAGGTTTCACTGTATTGCAGTAAGTTTGTCAAATGTTGCAACATAAAATTGCAGCAGCCTTCCTTTCACTGAAAACAAAAGAGATGCTAAGCAAAGGAAAGAAGGATGGACTTGAGAAAGAAGTTTGTCTGTTCATGGAAGAAGCTTCTTACTTGCACAAAGTGTTTTTGGGATATTTGCAGGAATGGACTGTTTCCTTTAATTAATTTGATTGTTTTCATTGGCTGACTCACTGATACCCTTTCATTTGATTGTGTCCAGCATGCCATAAAATACTTGAGAGACTGAGACATGGTGGTGGATGATGTAAAATGTTTTGACCAGTTCTATAATCTGACTATTTTTGTTGAAACTGCTCAAATAGATGAAGACTTCAAAAGTGCTCCAGTTAGTGGCAAGTGATTAAATACTTTCAGAAGTGCTGTAACACAGAATGTCATTCTGACTTGCTTAAAATAGCACGATTTTCCTTCTGTATTCCAAGACATAATGCAACTGTTGAATTTTTTTTTTAATGAACGCCGAGTGGACAGATGAAAGAAACAGATTTACCACTGAAGCTATAAAGGGTGTTCTGTTAATGCAATATACCCTATGCAACTATTCATGCCTTCAGTTCTACAAATACCTACTTGAACAACCAACTCTGCTTAGGTAAATAAAGGTCCTTTCTGCACTAGACCTTAAATTCTTGTTTAACTTTGTCCCCGAACTTACATGCAAGTTCACTCCTGTAATTATCTTGGGGTATTTGTACATTCTACACTACACACGAGTTTACCACTGTAATTATCTCAGGGTATTTTTTATTTCCAACATTACATTGAGGTCACCTCGGTTTCTCCACAGACTTGTCCTGGGATAAACAGGTGCTGTTATAACCAGGGATAAATGCAAGGTATTGTGTTGTGAGTTGAACTCTGATAAAACCAGGGATGAGATCCAAGTGCGGAGAGGACCAAAATCTTCCAACAAGTATTCAGGAGCCACTTCATCATAGGTTATGGGTACTGGTGTTGTAAGCATAGAAGTGCTTAGTGATAGGTACATTAGCATTTGTGTGAGGGCGTTTCTTTTGTTATTTGCTTATTGTGTTATTTCCCCCTGCTTCAGTGTAAATTTGCCCTTTCAGTAAAAATAAGCAGTTATGTATATAAATTTATAATAAATAGCTTTCCATACACGCATCTGTGTGTATAAGCCCATCCCATCCCCAATGGCTAAGTGATTTCTGCAACCCTGTTTCATTTGCCAGCAAAAAATTCTCAATTGTCTGGGCATCTGAGAAAAATATCCTTGTTGGTGAACAGGGTCCTCTTTTTTCCACTCACAAAATATGGTCACCCTGCCCAGAAGTGACATTACAACATTGTACACAGTCATTTCTCCCCCCCAGTTTTGCTCCTGCTGCTTCACCGAGCCAGGGCAGGGGTCAAAGCAAGGGGGGGGGCAGGAGGTTATCCATCACAGTGGGCCACCTGGTAAGTCTAGTTAGAGGAGTCAAATTTTTAACGCTTCCCCCTATAAAAATTTCTTGCAAATAACAAAAAGGAGCACATTGAGGAGAAAGGTTATAGCCTAGCTTTTGTCATGCTGTGCTAGTTTCCCATTTACAGGGAATTATTAATGCAGGGTAACTTTATTTATTTATTTTATTTCATTTTGGGGATTTTTATCCCGCCCTACCTGCAAGCAGGCTCAGGGTGGCTCACAACACGTCATCCAACAATAAAACCATATATTAGATTAATTAAAACAATTCATTAAACATTATCAGTAACAGTTAAAATTTAATTAACTGATTTAAATACTGGCAGGCTGCTTGGCAAATAGTTTCAGTGTATTTCGGTGTAGGCTGAGCTCATGTCAGAGAGGGCGGAGATATGCTCTAACTAAATAGATCAGTCACTCCTGGTGCCCATGATGTAAACAGGGCCATGGGTTGCTTGAAGCAGTGGAGGCTGAAGTTCTTTGATGTTCACCACCACAACCAAAGGCCTGGCGGAATAGCTCCATTTTAAAAAATGTAATACTTCTGATTTCTATTTAATCCTCTCAGCACTGCCACCTCATCTTGCTGCATGCCTAGGGCAGGTCATGGTCACTAGGAAAAAAGCTATTAGAGGCCTATCTTTTATCAGTTAGCCCCAATGAGGGAAATTAATATTCTTTTGCTGTAGGCCCAAGATCCCACCAAGTGTATTGCTGTAGGCCAAGCCATTATAGTGGTAAACCAATGCACAGTAACCTCAGAGTGAAGAAACAACATCGTATTCACATATATTCCAAATTGGTGTAACTAAACCCCTTGTTTTTTACTTATCCATTTTACAAATGCATTCCCAGTTATTTGTTGTATCAACTGGTAGAGAATACATGATTTTGTTTTAAAAAATTATTTGTATAGTGAAAGAAACTCAGAAATTATTAATAGCATTTATAGCAAGCATTTATAGGACTGTAGGATGATTAAAAAAATTCAATCAGTTATCTTGATTTTATGTAATTAATTAATCACATTAAGATAAATGCCATAGTTTCTCATTACAGGTGACATTTTGAATGTATTTTTAGGAATGTTAGGTTATGGGCAGAGCCGTCCTCAGACGTGCCAGTGCTGCAGTGGCTGGCAGCTGTACTGCTGTGGCACTGCCAGTCGCACCTTTAAGACCTAAGGGGATATTTACACAGTAGCTGAATGGGGGGGGTGGGAAGATGCCCCAACAGTGTTGACGTCTGCTTTTGCTGTAGCACCCATGGTAGTTCCACCTCAGTGTTCTGGTGTTGTTGGGAGGTGGGGGTGGCAAGATAGACAGGGCAAGTAGGACCAAAGGAAGCCATGAGTTGAGGAGGCAGAGTAAACCATCTGTCACTGGAGGGGGGGAAGAGTGGGCCAGAGTACCCACACTTCTCTTTTGCCATACACTCCCCCCTTAAAAAGATGAGCTCCTGTCACAAGCCCCAGCCATCTGTCAGTGAGGAGGGGGACATCACCCGTCATCCCCACTGGAACCTCACAGTGGTGCTCTGTACACAGAACACACAGGGCACCAGAGGCTGATGTGGGACAAGAACTGGGATATCTGGGAACCCCCCACTCACCATGGTCTGCGGCAGCCAGGCACCCACCCATGCTACTGAGGGCATCCTCATGCCAACCTGCATGTCACCTCCACTGTAGGCACAGCAGGAGGAGGGGTGCTGGAGAGACTTGGAGAGGTCCCCTAATTAGTCTCTCAATGCGCTCCTGTCCCTCACCAGTGTCCCACACTATGGCAAGGAGCCCCTCCATCCCCTAGTGACATGTGGCCAGGTTCAGGGCTCACCTGGGATGACAGTCACGTTCCCATGGCCCATCTGCATTAGTCCTCAGAACCTCTGGACTCCAAAGGGAGTGTTGACAGTGTGGGGATGCTTCTGTGCTGCATTGTGTCCCTCGGTCCCCCATGGCTGCAGCCATGGGAAGCCCCCTCATCACCCAATCTGATTTTCACAATGGTTTGGTCTCCTGAACAGGGGAAGCAATGACAGTGACTACAGAGCCAGGAATTTCTGCCTGGTGAAACAGTCCTGCTATGCATAAGTTGCACCCCAGGCTGGAGGCCGAGGTGTAATTTCCACAGGCACTATGGTGCGGGGGGGACGACTACACATCCGCATGAATGGCTGATCCCTCCATGGTGTAGGCCCCCCTGCACCCAACCAAAGGCTCCTAGCTCTGTGGGCCCTGGGATGGTTCTGGATGGTTGGGTCCTGTCACTTAGTGGTGGCATTAACCCTTATGGTAGCCATCAAGCAGGGAAGCCATCAGATAGGGTGCCACACATATTGACTGTGGTTCCTTTCATTTTTGCCATCACCTGTCATGGTTGGCCAGTAGACACTGCTATGTGCCATCCAAGCCCGCATTTGCATAGGCAAATATCCCCAGGGCAGCTGGGATCTAGATGGGCCAAGCAGGCCTCTGTAGGGGACTGCCCTGTGAAACTGACCATCTCCACTCAGCTGCATCAAATGCTACCTGTGAAGCTTCAATGAGCTGGTGGCCCTTAAACCAATAGAATTGTTTGCACAGCAGTTCCTGCATGGGTTATCAAACCCTCACTGGCCCCATGGGCCCCGGGACCACCACCAAGGACCAATCCATTAGCATGCACCCATGGCATTTACATCTGTATTCACTGCTGTGGTAGTACATCTCCCTCTGGGGCACCCCCCCCCCAACTGAGATGGTTTATGGGGCAGCCCTGCAACTTTTGGGTGTGCAGTCTGTGCTTTTTGGCTGGGGGGATGGCAACCTGTCACATAGCCTTTCCCGCCCACCCATCGGTGTCTGCTGTTGTGGCAGTATTGTTGACAGGATGAAACACACACACACCCCTGAATTTTGTCCATGAGGATTGTGTGGCTTGTGCAGCAACCTCCACACATTTCCACCTCCCACACCTGGGACAGACAAAATGGATGAGCTTTATTAGAGGGAACTTGGGACAACAGAGTTGAAGGCTGGGATCACGGTGTTCACATCCAGACCCAAGGGTAAGAAAGAATATTGATAAAGGACCAATATTAAAAACCTAATGTAAACTTATTACATACAAAAATATGTGTATTTATTAGAAATACAGTTAAAAACATATAAGGGCCCAATGAAAGCCCTGTTACAAAGTGCAAGTGACCTGAACACAAGGTGTGTAGTGTGAATTTATGACAGTTTAGTATTTGTTTTGCTGTTCCTGTGTTAAATTGATTTAATGTTCAAATGGATTTAATGTCTGCATCTACTACCACACTACTAGTGAGTCTATATGTAACCATGACTAAGCATTCCTTTGGGACTGCATCAGCCATGACCAAGCATTTTACTGGGATTGCATCATCCAGCACCAAACTATAAAAGTTAACCACACCCACTCAATAGCACTGCTATTTGTTGAGGACAATCCAGTTCTGATTAGACAGTCATATAGGTATTTTATGCACCAGAACTGGAAGGTAATTTTTACATTATTGATTTTTCAGCTTCAGTTATTATATTGGCTTTTATTTACTGTACTAGCTTTTTAAAAATATTTTATTTTTAGATGTTCTAATTCAACAGCTGTGCATTTGGCACCAGACACATGACTCTCATCTTAAGAGGCCTCATAAACATCCTTGTCTTGTGTCTATTAATCTTGCTTCTTAGGTAAGTAATATAGCTATTTTTTCCACGTTGCAAGTAAAAAAAAATGATTTGATATTCATGTTCAATTTCCTTTTTTCTATAGCTTTCCTTTTTTGTTCCAGTATTAACTTATGGGTTATTTCATTGTAATATATAACACTAGGAATAAGGCCCGTTGTGGAAATAAATTCAACGGGCTCTAGAAAGAGGCTCTGGGAGAGTGCCCCGGCTTTGGGCACTCAGTGACAATTTGCTGTGGCAATCTCAGCAGGATATAATGACAGAGTCCACCATTTTCTCCAGAGGAACTGATCTTTGCTACCTGAAGAGCACTAGTAATTTTGAGTGATCTCCAGCCCACCCCCAAGATTGGTAACAGTGGTTCCCTAGGAGGGAGTGGCTGGTTTGGAGGGTGGAGTCTATGGCATTGTACCTGTCTGAGGTGCCACCCCTCCTCAAACCTCACCCTCTCCAGGCTCCAGCCCTCAAATCTCCAGGAATTGCCCACCTGGAGTTGGCAACCTGAACAGGACTGGGCCCAATGAGTTTTCTCCCAAAGGCCAACATAGGTGTGGAAAGGGCCTTTTACTGACAGAGGAGAAAGTACAGGTGCCACCTCTGATTAGGTAAATAACTGGAGATTTGGGGGGGTGGATCCTGTGGAGGGCAGCATTTGGGGTGTGTGTGGAAGGACTCAGCAGGGCATAATGCCATAGAGTCTACCCTCCAAAGCAACCATTTTCTCCCGGGGAACTGATCTCTGTCATCTGGAGGTCAATTGTAACAGTGGGAGATCTCCAGGTCCCCCCTGGAGATTGGCAACCCTAGTGGAAAGTCAGCCACACAGCGGGGAGTTGAAGAAAATGGTTTGATGGTTGCTGGCCCACCTCGTTAGCCAGCCAGCCATGCTGAAGCTAAGCAGGAGAAAGAGCCTTTCCCCATTTATTCTCACAGGAAAGTAGCCACTGGGGAGGGGGTTATGGGCGGGGGAGGGGGTTATGCTGAAAGTCCTTTGTTTTTTTACTCACAGAACCAAGCTTGGTTGCCTACCAACAGCCACTGAGGGGACAGTCCCTCACAGGAGTCAAGAGAACTGTCTTCCTCAGGAGAGAGAGCTGTCTGCCAGTAAATCTGACATGCAAATCTGTCTGAAGGGGGAGTGGGTGGGGAAGAGGAGCAGACCCAGCCCCCAGCCAATGGCACGTGAGTACTCTTGAGTGGCGGCTGATGGGCCAATGGCTGAGGGAGGGCATTTTACAGCCAATGGGAGCACATGGAATCTTACGAAACCAAAAGATAATTATTATAAGGAGAGATTGTAACATGTGTCTATCTATACCTCAGATTTTTTGACCTCTGAAGAAGGGCCCTAAGGGGTGGAAACACATCAGGTCCCTTGTATTGGCCCTTGTGTTCAGGTCACTTGCACTTTGTAACAAGGCTTTCCTTGGGCACTTATATGTATTTAACTGTCTTTCTAATAAATAGATGTATTTTTGTATATAATAAGTTTACATTAGGTTTTTAATACTGCCCCTTTATCAGGCTTCTTTCTTACCCTTGTGCAGGGCTCTTTTTGTAGAAAAAGCCCAGCAGGAAGTCATTAGCATAATAGGCCATGCCCAACAACAGAAACTCATTAGCATATTAGGCCACACCTCTGACAACGCAGATCTGCCCTCACAGAGGAGGAAGAGCTTGTCCCTGAAAAAACCTTGGTCTTAAAGGTGCCACTGGACTGTTTTGGATTGCTAGCTATGGTGGTGGGGGGAATGCGCAGATCTGCACAGAAAGAAAGGAAGGAAGGAAGGAATGGAGGGAAAGAGGGAAAGAAAGAAGGAAAGAAGGAGGGAAAGAGGGAGAGAAGGAAAGAAGGAAAGAGAGGGGGGAGAGGAAGGAAGGAAGGAAGGAAGGAAGGAAGGAAGGAAGAGAGAGGAAGGAAGGAAGGAAGGAAGGAAGGAAGGAAGGAAGGAAGGAAGGAAGGAAGGAAGGAAGGAAGGAAGGAAGGAAGGAAGGAAGGAAGGAAGGAAGGAAGAAAGAAAGAAAGAAAGAAAGAAAGAAAGAAAGAAAGAAAGAAAGAAAGAAAGAAAGAAAGAAAGAAGGAAAGAAAGAAGGAAAGATTAGGTAGGAGGTTATGTGAAAGACACTGGAGAGTCACTGCCAGTCAGAGTATACAGTGCTGACTTTCATAGTCCAATGGTCTGACTCAGTATAAGAGAGTTTCATGTGTTCTGTATGTGTTCCCTGCAAACTAAGAGACTAAACATCATGGTACAGGGTGGACTGTTGTGGTAGAGGTCATGGAGAGCCAAACTATGATTCTTTTCTGCAGTACTGTTCTCCAGTTGCACACTGGTCTAAAACACTTTGGCTCTGAAACAGACGAACTCAAATGTCCTCTCAAAAGCTAGCTTGCTGTCCAGCTAGCAAAATAAATTGATTAAAGTGCCTGTCTCTTTGCCAGATGGTTAATGGCACTGCAATATGTCACTGGAAGTGACTACCTTGTTCTACCTTGTGACAGAACTGGTCCTGCCCAAATGCAGTAGACCAGACACATTTATCTCCAGTGCCATTTTCACCACCAATATGCAACCCCCTTTCATTTTGGAGAACTACTGCTAGGAAACGTACCAATGGGATGTTTGTGAAGATTAGATCTCTGGCCTGCTGCCATCTATAGAATGTAAAGCAAATTTGACTAACCAGTGCCATTAAGTGGGACAATTTATCAGGGCCAGGACCCCCAAAACAATGATGCAGCTTTGATAAATGTAAAATTACTGAACAATAGAAGAAGAGTATTAGGAAATGCAAAAGACCTCAAATGTATCCTTTTAATAACAGAAACAGACGTTCAGGAATTTTCCAGAAATGGCTGATCTCAGATATTCTAACAAAGTTTGAAGGGGACAGGATTGGACTGTGCACACTGTTTCCATTTTCAATATCCACATGTCTATATGAAATGTACTGTAGTTTGCATTACTGTACAGATGAAGGGTTCTCTCTGTGCCAGTTGGTCCTGTTGTGCGGAAAAGGTCCTACATCTGTGCATTTGTACATGTATAAACTGATTTTGGTCTTCAAATAAACACAGAGAGATTGAAACTGGGGACGGAAAGAAGGAATGGAGGGAAAGAGGGAAAGAAAGAGAAGGAAAGAAAGAAAGAAAGAAAGAAAGAAAGAAAGAAAGAAAGAAAGAAAGAAAGAAAGAAAGAAAGAAAGAAAGAAATAAAGAAAGAAAGAAAGTAAGGAAGGAAGGAAGGAAGGAAGGAAGGAAGGAAGGAAGGAGGCAAAGAGGGGGAGAGAAAGAGAAGGAAAGGAGGAGGAAAAGAGGGAGAGAATTAAAAAAGGAGGGAAAGAAAGAAAGAAGGAATGGAGGGAAAGAAAGAGAGAAGGAAATGAGGGAAAGAGGGGGAAAGAGAAAGAGAGAGAAGGAAAGAAAGAGGGAAGGAAAGAAGGGAAAGAAAGAAAGAGAGAAGGAAAGGAGGGAAAGAGGGAAAGAAAGAAGGCAAAGAGATGGGGACAGAGGGAGGCTCCCCCCCATCAAGGTGCCACCACCACCACCCCACGGCCTACCCACCCACCTACTCCAGAGAGAGAAGAGGGAGAGGGGTGGCTGCGGGCCATGTGCCCAATCTCTGGAGATCAGGTGGGCAGGGGCCCCTGGCTCCCTGCACTTAAAAGGGCTCCCTTTAAGTGCTGGGAGCTGGTGGGAAATGGCCCCGTGCGCCTGATCTCCGGTACGTGTGGGGCCTTCTGGCTCTCTGCACTTAAAGGGGCTCCCTTTAAGTGCTGAAAGCCAGCGGGAAAGAGCTCCACATGCCCGATCTCCAACTGGAGTTTGGGCATGCGGGGCCTTCCGGCTGCCCCCCCGATCAAGCCCCCCCCCTGTGGCTCACCGTACTTCTTCTTGCTCTGGTGGCCCGACAGAGGACTGCTTAGTCGGGCCACCGGAAGGCTGTTGGGAACAGGGGGTGTGGCCAAGCTGGAATGCAGCCGGAACAGGGCCCCAAAATAGCCCTGCCCTTGTGGTTCTTGATTCCAGGTACTGGGCCAAGTTTGGTTTCCCCTCCCTGTGTCTAAGTGACATCCAGACACCCACTCAGTATTTTGGTGCTAGGGATGCCTCCCTGATGGGCATGGGTAGGGAAGGGCCAGGCGGCTAGATGTGTCTGCATGCTCCTGAGGCCCAGTTTCTGGTGTAGGGAGGGCACATGGTGGGGTTTTGGGTCCATGGGTGGGGTGGTGAAAAAGCCAGCCATGTTCCTCATTGGCAGTCGTGGATGATCCATCTGGCTCTTTGATGCCACAAGGGGGACCCGATGGGTGGCGAAATCCAGATCATCTACATCTGATCCAGCATCCTGTCAAAACCTCCGTGCATCTGGAGATGCACTCTGTCAGCAGCATCAAGGCTTTTTGCACCTGCAAGGGAAGGATTTGGGCATCAGGTGGGATCTTGGCACTCAGTTTGGAGGGGATTCTCATCTGTCAGTGTGTTTTGTGTGGGGGAGTGTTGCCAACGGATGGGGCACACTTCTTGGTTCAGTGGTGCCACCTTCAGCTCCCTCCCCTGGCAGCTGCCTTGAGCAGCCTCTGATACACTGAACTGCCCGGTGCATGGGGCCCATGTCTGTCTGGGAGAGTGTACCTGGTTTCCCCAAGCTGCCAGGTTCGGGAGCAAAAGATGCTGTGTCCAGTGCACTTTGATGCCACTGTTGTTGGCCAAGGGGGGAAGGGGGTTGGAGAAAGGTTCTTTGCTTCCCTGTTCATTTGTGGCTGCCCCTTGGGATCCCAGCAAATGAACTGCTGTATCTGTGGGGCCTGAAATCTGGGAGAGATCAGCCACAGAGTGTGCATGCTGTCCCGGTGGTCTCTTCCCAAGTGCTCGCCCAGTGGTGCTAGGTGCTCTTTCTGTGTTTTGCTCTCCACTGAGGTCCATGTGCACTAGTTCTAAGTACACACAGCAGGGAGCTGTCAGACATCATCCCGTGCTGTATACCCTGCCTCTGGAGTTGTGGGGCAACCTCCTGGAACTATTTGTAGGGTGGGGCAGGCCATCATTGGGTGCCAGGGAGGGGCAGGGGCAGCAAGGGGGTGTGCTGATTGGTTGCACACTTGGTCAGTATTTGAGGGTGTGGCGGCAGCTGATTGGGGGGAGTGAAAAGGGAGTTACCGTGGCTGCCAATGGGCCGCACCACCATTTTTGCTGATGCAATTTTGTGCCTATTCTGGGGTGGTGTTCCCATGCTGAAAATGCTTTGGGAGCCAACTGGCTGGCACCACACACCCTGGCATGCTCACATTTCTGCCACTGCTGGGGTTTGCACTGTCAATCGACCGGCATGCAGCCACACTGGTGCAAGTGTGTCATGCAGCACCACTTGTTCCCTCTGCTGGCATGAATGCCTCTTACACTGGCATATATCCAAGTTATGCTGGCACTGGGGTCAGTCGGCTCCCTATTCCAATTCCTTCTCCCCCAGGATTGCTCCGTTTAAGTTGTCTTAGTTGATTAGCTGTCCATACATTCCCCCAGTGCAAAATGTCTTCCATTGGCACTACATGTTACCTGCAAGGGGGCATATGTCAGATGAACATGTGGTAGGATCCAGCCCATTATAAGTCATTTATATAATCTCTATCTATAATAAAAAGCAAATTTGAAAAGTTACTTGCATGAAGAGGGCCCAAAGGGTGATGCATTTGATGGCCACAATGCATTCAGCATGCTAAATATTTTCGATCTTTCCTTCTTTCCCAAGATGTAGCTAGCCAGATCTTATCAGAGGTCAGAAGCTAAGCAGGGTCAGCCCTGGTTAGTACTTGGATGGGAGACCACCAAGGAAGTCCAGTGTTTGTCCCTCACCTTTAAAGTCCTATGGAGTAGCCATAAATTGGCTGCAAGTTGATGGAACTTTTTACATGGACACACACACGGTCAATCTCACTCTTCTAGACAACATGTTTGTGTGTGTGTGTGTGTGTGTGTGTACCTTGATGACAACAACAGTAGTGAGAGTTTTTTGGGGGGAAGAGAGATACAAATATACTCTATTGATCCAGAAGGCGTATGAAGAAGATAAAGTTTCCCTATTTCATTTCTTATCTTTGCAATGTCAATCGTTTTGCCGGTGGTTTATGCTTTTAATTACTGGCCATTCATTGTAGATTTGTTTGTTCACGTGTTGTATGGCTGTTGTACATGATTTTGCAGTATTTATACACACGTTATATATTAGTTATGTATAATATACAGACAATGTACAACCGCTTTTCTGATGCACAAATAATTCTGGAAGTGCATATATTTATGAGAAAAAATTGTTGCAGGGAAACAAATAAAAAGAAACCACAAAAATAAAGAATTGCAGGTTCAGTGTACCCAAGGGGGAAACCAACGTCTAAACAGGTATTTTTGAGACCTGTGGCTTTTTCACACCAGGTTTTTATTCAAGTTTGGCTTCCTAATTGCATCAGTTTTTCCCTTCCTTTGCACACAGTATCGGTTGGTCGTTGCTTTCCTGGTTTCTCTTTTAGTTTTCCCCATATTTTTTCAGACCACTTTTGTGGCAGTCTGAAAAAACACAGAAAACACCCACCCCACCGACCCCAATTCCACCCCCAAGGGAGAGCAATGTCTAACTGGCAGCTTATACTGTGTAAGATGGGGAGGGGGAACTGATGTTAACAGACCAAGTTGGAGTAAAATCCTGGTGCAGAAAAGCCTCAAATAGCAGGGATAAGGAATCAAGACTCTTCTTTCATATGGCGTTCCCAGGTAGCAATCTGGAGATCTGTGCTATACTGTACCTTTATATAACTTTATATAACTTGATTTACTTCTTCACCCAAAGAGTGATTAACACATGGAATTCACTGCCACAGGAGGTGGCAGCTATAGGCATGGACAACTTCGAGCGGGAATTAGATAAACATATCAGAGACAATCACAGACAATAGTACAATCATAGTACAAGCCACAAACCCCTATTAAAACCATAATTCTATTCCCCAAATTCTAAATCTTGTCTAAAATTCTTTTTAGTCTGTGCTTTTTGTTAAAAACTTTCGCTTATTACTAAAAAACAATATTTTGCTACTACCAGAGTTACTGACTTCTTGGTGTCTTCCAACAAATATTTCAGCAGCACAGTATCTGCAAATTTCAAGTAATTGTCCAAGGGTTTAAATTGGGCAAGTAAAGGAAAAATTAGCTGGTATCTCTCTCTGACATAGATGTTTTTTTTTCACACATAGCACTTGCTGATGTCATTTGGGAACTGAGTGAGCTGCCACCCAAATAACATTCTGTGTTTTAATTTACTTGTTCTGATCCGGCCCCCAGTGTTTAACTTTCTCTGACCTATGATTTCTTTCCAGATTTAACATGCACACACACTCAGAAAGCGACTGTTTTTGAGCTCCCATTTCAGGAGTTCTGGGTGGCCCAAGCTAGCACTTGTCTGAGGAATAAACTCTCACCTACTCTTCAAAGCTTTTTTTATTGTTGGGAATAAATTTTTTCTACTGTCCCCCCCCCACACACACACATGTTTTTTAAAGCCTGGAACCAGACTCAGTAAAAGGAAATCATCTGGTACAAGCTGGATGAAGAAGGAAAATATTGTGAGGAGACACATTTAACATTCTCTGCCTTCAGGCTAGCATCGTGGTTTTGTTTTTGTACTGCTGTGCTTTTTGGAATGTCCCGATGTGGCCTTCAGCAGAATGTGTTTCCCTCCCTTCAATTTCTCGCACACATAGAAGTTCACACTTAGGGAATCTCACACATGCTTTAGCCTCAGGGTGGCCTTTTGTGCTAGGTTTAGTACACAGATTGATTCCCTCAAGTCTCTCCTTACAAGGTCTGAATACACATGGGAAAGGCTTGTGTGAATTGGCAACTCATGCGACTGGTTTTCTGGCAGACCCGAGAGCATAGCTAGCAATTTATGTAGAAGAGAAAAACCACTTGTATTATTAATTCATACAAAATGTTTCATCTGCATGCCAGAGTAGCCATCATGTGCTTGCAAAACGTGATGTGAGAAGCTCCAAGAGCATATCTATACTATTAATTTAAAGCAGATTTAACCAACATTCCCTCTGTCAGGAGACCTTCATTTGCATCTGCTGGGACTAGTGATCTTTAACGAAGAATTCTCAGTATCTTCTGCAAAATTGTTTTGAGGGGAAGGTGGCAGCTATGATTGATCTTTTTAAAAAGGTACTATGAAATGTATATATATAAAATTATAACGTCAGTTAAACTTGATGATATAGGTTTGTTAGTATAAATGTATCCTTAGTACATCTCAGATATTGTAACATCATTCTAGCATTCTTCTTTAGAGTATAAAAGCTTCAACTAACCACAGATAAAACATGCCCAATCTATTGAATTTAGGAGTGGAGGGAGAAAAGTTCTTATACAAATTCTAAAAAAATAGTCAAATGGTAGATTCTGCTACTCCAGCTTATCTAGGTATGGCTTATGGACACGGCCGGATTGCCCATTGGGTGAACTAGGTGCTCGCCTAGGGTGCGCTGGCCTCAGGGGCGCCAAATGGCACCCCACTCCCCCCAAAAAGCACCCCCCCGCCACCCTAACCGGGCGCCTGCCGCCGCTAGACCCCCCGCCCCTTCCCGGCTTCCCTGGGGGTCCTGCAGCTGTGGAGCCCCAGGAAAGCTGGCGCTGGGAGGGGGGGGTGGCTAGACCCCCTTCCCAGCTTCCCTGGGGGCCCTGCAGCCAAGGAGCCCCGGGAAAGCGCTGGGAGGGAGGGGGCAGTGGCTAGACCCCCGGCCCCCTTCCCTGGCTTTCCTGGGGGCCCCACAGCTGCGGAGCCTCCAGGAAAGCCAGCGCTCCACCTGCCCCCCGATCTCCAGGCCCCACCGGGAGGTTGGCATCCCCAGTGGGGGCGCCCCAGGCTGTCCTGCCTAGGGCGCCCAGGCACCTGGAGCCGGCCCTGCTTATGGAGAGAGAATGGATATGGAGGTAATAGTCAAGTCAGAAGGCAAGAGGGAGCAGGAAGGTCCTAGGAGGAAAGAAGGGGATGTTGGCATAGGTCACTGAACAGCAGAGAAATGGAAACCGCTTTTCTGTTCTGGCCAGCGCCCACCAATATATACCCGTCTTTAGCAGTTCCTCACGTGGTTTGACTTCTAGTTCCTTTATCATCCAGGTATTTCCCATTCTTCATTCTTCCCCAACTTCATTCACACACATCATGCTGCTAACAGAATGTTTCAACAGGCTGTATAGCTGAGGGCATGGAGGCACTGAACACATGGATGTTGACAATTAGGCAAAGGAATGGAGGTCATGGGGTCATCTGAAGGTTTGGAAGCCTCCAAAGACTCTTCAGATCTATGAATGTGAAACACATGCGGCTTCCTCAGACTCTCTCTCAAAAACACGTCCCTAGTTGACTTTTAAATTCATTTCTACTACTTGCTTCACTGACTTCACCTAGTAATAATTTATTCCTTGTGCTTATTACCCTTTGATTGAAACTGCTCTGTCTGAACTCCCTTTTCACTCCTAATTTCCTGACTTTTAAATGTAAATTCCTTGTTTTTCCAGCCTTCTCATCAGGCCAAAGAGTTTATCTCATTCCACTCGATCAAACCTTCTCACAATCTGAATATTTCTCACAGCTCACTTTTTAATTTTTGTTTGTTTGTTTTAAATGTGAAATCTCTGCGTAGTGGATTTCAGATTCAATTTAACTTTAGTTAAAATAATTTTTGTGAAAAAATTATTACAACTGAATTATAGAGTTGGAGAACAGTTATTAAGGAATGTATATGCTCTCTTTAAAAGCAAAAAAAGCTGTTCAGTGTAGTTTGGTGTAGTGGTTAGGACTGTAGACTCTAATCTGGGAGAACCAGGTTTGATTCCCCACTCCTCCACATGCAGCTGCTGGTGTGACCTTGGGTCAATCGAAAGTTCTTTAGAGCTGTTCTCTCAAGGGCAATTCTAGGGAGAGCTCTCTCAACTCCACCTACCTCCCAGGGTGTCTGTTGTGGGGAGGGAAGGGAAGGAAATTGTAAGCCACTCTGAGTGAAGGACAGGGTATAAATCCAATCTCTTCTCTCTTCTTCTTTTCTCTAAAATTTTCCATAGAAGTTAGGGTGCCTACAAATTAACATATGCTCCAAAAAGCACAGAAACTGTAAGTTATGATTCCTGTCCTTATCTGCATGAAATGTGAGCTTGACTAGTAGATCACACCCGGACTTTGCTTTCAGCCCTAGTCTTTCTCTTTTGCAAGTTGGACCAAGCAATAAAAGTGAGGATGACATGGAGGCAGTGGGGACATAACTGTTCCTCTTCTTCCCTTAGATGGCTTCATTTGACTTGGGAAGAATGGCACACAAGCTTGATAGATGCCAGATGTGAAAAGCGATAAGACCAGCATTGAGCAAAGGGTCTTTATTGTATTGGGGCAGAGAGGTGTTTGGGGGCTGTTCTTGAGAAAGAAGTCTGGAAATGTGTGACATGACTGCACTCAATGGGAAAGTGGGCATTGAAATGCCACAGAAACCTGTTTTGCAGAGAAAAGGTGGCAAGTGGATATGTCTACTTACAAACCAGGTTCTAAAATTCTATTAAAATGTATCTTCTTAAACATCTTAAATATGTTCCATAAATTTACAGTAAATACATTGTGTGTTTTCTGTGCCATCAAGTTGCTTGACTTAAGGGAACCCTATGAATTAGACCTCCAAAATGCCCTATCTTTAACAATCCTGCTCAGGTCTGCCTCACTTCCTTTAGTGAATCAGTCCGTCTTCCTTTTAGGTCTTCCTCTTTTCCTACTGCCTTCAAATTTTTCCTAGCATTATTGTCGTCCTGTGCCTCATCTTCTCGTAATATGACCAAAGTATCATAGCCTCATTTTAGTAATTTTAGCTTCTAGGCAAAATGCAGGCTTGATTTAAAATAGAACCCATTTATTTGTCTTTTTGGCAGTCCATGGTATCCATAGTAAATACATTCGATTATTGTAAAAAAAAGGATTTTGCTTTCTTATCATGGTCTCCAAAGTATACCCTTTGGCCTCAGTACCAGAACAATTCTAGTTAATAACTAGATAAGAACTGGGATTTAGATGCCCATGATCTTGAGAACATTATGGCTTTACAAGAAAGGAAATGGTAAAAAATGGGTTAACAAACCTTGTCAAAAGAAGGGCCAAAAGAAAGAGTGCATTTGCTCCAGATGCTTGCTGCAGCGTGCTGTCACTAAGAGTTATCCCATTAGTACAAATTGCTGCTTGATGAGACCAAGCTGAATCAATACCGTGACTGTCACACATAAGCAACAGGGTCAGGTTGTCGGTAAGGAAAATGAACATGGAAACCAATAATAATTGTGAAAGATTAGGTGAAAAGTAAAGACAACAAGGAAACTAGCAGGAAATGCAGCCACCCTTTTAAAGCCCCTTGCAAATTGAACACATTTTTGATAGAGCAGGAATATTACATTTTTTTCAATGTTCCGATGATATTTTAATAGAGTAGGGCTCACCAGCATATGCTTCTTAATCCCATTTTCCCTGCCTAAAATCTAGTATTCTTTTTGCCCAATGAAATAAGATAGGACTAAACACTAGCTGAAACTGAAGGGTGCTGTCAAAAACAACAGCGCTGGGAAGGTTCTTCCCTCTTCATTTACTGTACAAAGACACATTTCTGATGGCATGACTTTGCACATTTTTTTGGACTTGTTGGTTGCTGGTGGAAATGCTGGGTAAGTAGAGGAACAAATAAAGTAAACTGCACTACAAGACGTAGAGAAAGTGGGGGTACTTGACACGGAGCTGCCATTTTTGGTGATATCCTGTATTTTCATAATGTTTAATTCTGCCCAGGATCTTCTAAATAATCTGTATGTTGTTGGGTTGGAAGGGAAGGCAGCGTAGTGTAGCCTGATCTCATCAGATCTTGGAAGCAAAGCAGGGTTGGTACTGGAAAGGGAGACTACCAAGGAAGACTCTGTGGAGGAAGGCAATGGCAAACCACCTGTGCCTCTCACTTGCCTTGAAAGCCCCTTGCTGGGGTCTCCATATATCAGCTGCAATTTGACAGCTTCGGTTTACATATGCATGTTTTTGGGTTTCAGGCATGTAATGAGAATGGAAAACTGAGAAGACATAGCCCTCAAAATTATGACAGGACAATCCCTCATAAAAGGGCTATCAGCTACCCATTACTCCTGTTCCAAGTTTTCAGCTTCAATCTGGTAGGTTGCTGATTTGCTTGGTGAAGGAGTAGGTAACATCAAAGTTTTCCTTCCTTTGAAGTTAACCAAGCTGCCTATCTCAGAATATAATAAGGAAGTGATGTGCTGAGGCTGAGACATTAGAAGCCAAGTTCAATTCCCTGTTCAACCAAGAAGCTCACATGGTGACCTCTAGAAAATTGTATCCTTTGAGTTTAAACCATTGTATAGGCTTGTTGTGAAGTAAAATGCTGCTCATCACTGGTTGAAGAAGGGTTTAGCACAAACAGACCAGTCAGCAGACTGGTGTTGGTAAAACTCATACAATGCTCAGAAGCTACTAAGCTAGATGGACCAATACTCCTGACAGGAAAAAATGCACCACAAGGTTCTTCTTTACACCTCTTGTTAAACATATCATCAATATTGACCAGAGGCTTTCGTATAAAAGGATTTAACATCCAGTTTAATCGAAAATTGGGAGTGTAGGATAAAGTATGACCCCAAAATGGTACCCCTCAGATGTATTCCTCATCATAAATCCTTCTAAAACAGCTCTTATATGAGTTTGAATTGTTTTAAATGGATCAGAAGCATATAGAGTATACAACGCATGATCAAGTTTTTCATCACTTTTAATTAATTAATTTTGGGTTATAATTGCCCCCTCCCAAGCTGCTTCTTTCATTATATTAGAGACAGTGTTCAAATCTTTAGATGGCATCATTTCCTTACGATTCAAATTTGTCCAATAATGTCTATGATTCTGTTCCAGTGTTTCCCAGTCATGTAAAACCCAGGCTTCAAAGACCCATAAAGCAGGTCAAGTTAGACCCGGAGGGATGAGATTTGACACTGGATGAAAAGGAGTGTGAAACTGATGGCCTGCTAATAAGAATCCTTTAAAAAGACTTCAGTTTTAAAGTTCTAATATGCCAAAACAAGTCCAATCAGAATCATGTTGTGGGGCTGGAACATAAAACAAGCCTCAATTCAAAACAAAGTTTATCATCATTTTGGATTCTATCAGACTAACTGAAAATCAAAGTCGCTGTTCCAACGTGTTTAAAAAGGGCATATCTTCTGTTGAAGTCACTGCCTTCCCCTAGTTGACAGAATGGAGTGCCTGGAGGTTGTCTATCTTTGTTTTAGAAAGTAATGGAAAGTACAGACACTGAAGGAACAAAATGGTAGGATCCAAACCTATATGTACGTGTGCTTTCTGCCATTTCTTATTGTGCATTTATCTTTTTCCTCAGATAGTTCACAGATCTGGCTACATAATCCTCTTTGCATGGAGGAGGAAAACATGTATTCCTTCCATTATTCACCTAAGCCAAAATGTGAGGTGGGCATTCTAAACGGAGGCACCCATAATTCTAAGAGAGAGGCCTAAACCATGAAGTTCTCCACTGTCCAAAAAGAAAAAAAGGATGAAGATTGTGAAAATTGAGTCTCTGAATTATGGATGCCCTTTAGTCACCTTGTGCTTTCCCAAGCGTTTTAAATATTCTCTAAGTTGTATGGGAGCCACTTGTATGTCATTGGCTCTCATCTACCTAGGAGAATGTTTAAATATGTGTGGGGGGGTGCACGATCTGCTCTGTGTATGAACAGAATTGTTGGACACCTAAGGGTATGCACTGGCCCGGCCTGTAAGCTTTCCGCTTTCCAGTGGTGCAGGATGTACTTCAACGGGATTTAAAAAAAAACAAAAAAAACCTCTCATCAGTTGGTGAAACTAATAAATCTGCTATCAAGGAACTGAATAGCACAGGGATGTTTATTTTCAGATTTAGATATCACCTTTTATATATCACCAATAGGACTTTATGATGATTCAGAGTAAAAAAATAATAACGTAAGAAAAGCCCTCTAAAATAGCATGGAAGTATGTCAGAATGCAGTTACATGACTCTGATCAAAGTGCCATGGAAAAAATGATAATGAGAACAGTTCAGTGAGACCTCTCCAAAGGCCTTGCTGGATCATCAGACCACGATGTTCATAGCTGAACATTCTTTTTGCAGCTCTGGGTAGCCAGCTGTCTGCCTTGGGGAAGCTCATAAACAATTACGTTTCCTCCACACCTCATCTTCCTGTATCCTGATCAACACAGCTGAGATACGCATTGCAGTATTGTATAAATAAGCATGGCAGAGCAAGTGTGAATAATCTATTTGTGGTGGGCCTCTGCACTTGGGAGACACCATTTGGAAGAAAAGTCCGTGAGTTACGCTTACATAAAAAGGCATCGGGGACACATCAGGTGATGGGTGAAGAATGACAGCCCGTTGTTTCAAAATGCTGCAGAATGTTGTGCCGTTCCACCAGACTTGCTGCAACTAAAATGCACTTTCAGTTTGCTGATAATTAACGTAATTTGCATCAAGATACTGGATGCCAAGTCTCATCTCACCAGTGGAGCTGTTGTGCCAGCTGAGCTGACCGGCACTCTTGACATCATTTGCCCTGACAGCATTGTTTTTGAAAAATATGAGAAAAGAATGATTACACAATAAATTCCCGGCTCACGTGATATGATGCCTTTCGGGCATTGTGGATGTTAATGCACTGTCTCCCACTGCAAGAGAGACAATGGCCCATTAAAGAGGATGGTCTGTTACCCAGAGATAAGCTTGGGCACGAGGATTTAAAGTGCACTCACAGTTACATACAGTGACATCCCCTACTTCCAAGCTGTCTGAAAAATACTATCCTGGCTGGAAGGCAAGTTTAAAGCTTGGCCAACCTGCCTCTGGCCTGGTCCTATAGATAACCCAGTTCCTTTCAGGATCGGGCAGAGATGCAAAGTGATGTGAATCTCAGGCTTTGCTGAGTTGGAGAATATTTTCATACATGAGCATTTTTATACATGAAGCACATTGGAGCCCCTTACTTTTTTTGACTACTGCTGAAATGAGAGAAAGTCTGGGAAGAAGCATCCAGTGTCCTCATGAGCCAACACAGGGTTTACCTCTTTCTCGGAAACTGATGAAATTGGATGAGGGTACGACTTGAACCATGATTGTTTGACTCTCAAAACTTAATACCCTAGAAATCTCGTTGGTCTTCAAGGTGCTACTGAACTTGAATCTTCCTCCTGAACCATGATTGGGTCTCTAAACTTCTGTAAACAACATCAAAGCTCTTTCTTGCAATCTTTGTGACAGTAATGCTGGGTTTCTCCCTGTCTTTTATTGTATTTTAACTGCTGTACACCGCTCTGAGCCTGTTTGGGGAGGGCGGTATATAAATCTAATAAATACATAAATAAATAGTCATAAAAACCTAAGAAGAGCCCTGCTGGATCAGACCAATGGTCCATCTAATCCAGCATCTTATCTCATACAGTGAGCATCTTATCTCACACAGTTCCTCTGGACAGCCAACAATAGGGCACAGAAGCTGAGGTCTTCCATTGATGTTGCCTCCTGGCTCTAGGATTCAGAGGCTTAGTGCTTCTAAATATAGAGATTCCCCTCAGTCACCATGGCTAGTTGTCATTGATAGACTTGTCCTCCATGAATCTATCTAATTCCCTTTTAAAACTGTTTATTCCTGTGGCCATCACTACATGTCTGGCAGCAAAGTCCACATTTTAATCACTCTCTGTGTCCTCCATAGATGCCCAGAAGTGAAAACCTAGAACCTCCTGGGGTCTGATTTACACTGGGCAAAGATTGCAGAGGGGAAGGGGTAACCTTTCTCTTGTCCAGCACTATGATCCTGATCCAAGTAGCTCCACCTTGGCAGCTAGTTACACAAGCTGAAAGAGATGGGAGAACTGACCATGGATTCCCAATGTCTATTTTTATTTTGCCTCAAATAAACAGTAATTTAAATTCAGGTATTGTACATACATAGGTTTTAGTTCTGGGAACAGTATGTTGCATCGTAACAATGTCATTTTCTTTTCTTTTTAAAGAATGGCACATTGGTACTTACCATGAAGGTCCATTCTCCTTGGAAGTGACTAGGAGACCCAGATGTGTGGGGAACTCCCTTCCCATCACTTTTGGTGGCAGGAAGTCCAGCTTTTTTGTTCTGGAGCGAGGAGCTCCCCCATCTCCCCTTCAGTTCAGAAACTTCTGTAGGTCCCCTAGTACATGACATAATCTGAAAAATTTAGCAAACACAGCAACACAATCCAACCCAGACTAACAACTGGGCTGATCACCTGATCAGGGAACTTTCCTCTTTGTCTATAACACTTCTGTCCTTCTGTACCTCTATGTTTCATTTCCATTTGGGGTGGGTGGGTCTCCTAGCCACTTCCAAGGAGAATGGACCTTCACGGTAAGTACCAATGTGCCATTCTTCCTTGAAGGACTAGGACACCCGGATGTGTGGGAATGTAACAAAGCATACTTTCCCCAGGGTGGATAAAAAAGCCTCAACACCCTTAATCCTCTTGCACTGTCCGCTGCAAGACTCGGTGGCCAAGGGCCATATACAAAGATGTCAACTTGACTTCCTTGTTGGGTGTATGAAGGTAGGACTAGGCAAAATAATCACCCTACATATCTCCCCCGTGGAAGTACAGGCTTCCAGGACTGTGGAACTGACTGCCCTCCAAACAGATTGAGCTGAACAGTCTCGAGGGGAGGGGTCTTGGCTGTCTGGTAAGTTAATAGGATGCATTGCTTCAGCCACCTACTCAAGGTAGTCTTGGTTACCCTCTTACCTTTATTGGGGTGTCCAGTGCCCCTAAGAGCAAATTTTTAGCTCTAAAAATATATATGCAAAGAGCCCTATGGACATAGTAGAGAGTAGTCATCCCTACTCTTTCTTGTGTAATGGATTAGGATAAAGATAGGGAGGAAGATCTCCTCAGATCTGTGGAATATGCAAGTTAATCTTGGTTAATTGCAAAGAACACCATGTTCCAATGGAACACACACAATACCTTTCTGATCGAGAGGGCTCCTATTCATAAGACCCTATGGGCTGAAGTCATCAAGACCAGGAAAAAGGTCTTTGACATCACTGCCTTCCAAGAACCTCAAGAAGTGGTTCAAATGGATCACAAGTCAGGGCCTTAACAGCCAAATTAAGCCTCCAGGTCAGAAATCTGTGTACTGTAGGAAGATGGGAAAGGAGATGCTCCCTATCAAAAAAACCTCTTAATCAGCGGATGTGAGGAGATTGGGTGATTATCGCACTCCAGTAGGGCAGTAGCTAGAACTGTCAATCCTCTCTTTAAAGTATTGGGGCATAGGCCTCTGTCAGACTGCTCTGTAAGAAAGGTTCAAATTCTCCACATAATTTGACAGCCAAAGGAATGGCATAGAGGCTAAAAAGGCACTAAGTTGCTGAAGCTTGGCTAGAGAGGGCACTGGTCTCACAGGCTCTGCGCAGGGCTGTGTTGCTCCCACGACTGCAGCCTCTTTGTGCCCCTCCCCCCTCCATGGGGCAGTCTAACCCAAATGCCATATTGGCCACAGTAGTATCCACATCGGCATATGTAGGAGTTGGGCAGGCATGACATCTCTTGGCCTGAGCCACCTGAAACCTGGAGTGAACAGGTTCATCCTATTCATTTCTCAGTACCTGGCCAGATAGCTTAAGGAAGGCCAAGATAGAGCCCACTACCAGAGCTGGCCATAACCTCCTAGATCTTCTCTGAGTCAGGAACTCCTTCCTCCTGCTGTGGAAGATCCACCACAGGTGTAGAAAGTTTCAGGAACTTTAGAGCAGGAGCAGGAGATGAAGGAAGGCCTCTGTGGCAAAAGGCTTCTTCGGCTTGTGAGTAACATGATGGTCCTCTCAGGAGTAACGTGTAACGATCAACGTTTGCTTTCTTGCAGGCTAGGTGAGGACCTTGGGTGGATCCTGTCCCCCTCTGACTCTTGCACTGCTTAATACTACTCAATTGCCTCTGTGGGGGGAGGGGTGCTGCTGCTTGTGGCTGCTGAGATCACTTCTGCCCATATAGCCCCTTCTATAAAAGATCCCAACCACTGTTGGACACCCCCCCTGGCATCCCTGGGGGGAGTGTTTCAGAGTACTCCTGCTCCAGTTCCAATGCCACCTTGCTCAACCCTAGTGCAGTGGAGAAAGGCATGGTCACATTTTAGTGGGAAGAAGTGTGCCCCTCCTCTGACGCTCACCGCCATCTTGTCCCTTACCCTCTCACTCGCAGAGAAAGAGGGGGAAGAGGAGAGTGAGTTAGGAAGAGCTCAATGTCCCAATATAGGGCCCTGGGAGCTCCGCTGGGCACATAATACCTCCTGCAGTCCAGAGGATGGAAGATCCTGCAGACAACTCCATTGCCCAGCCCCTCTGCTGTTTCCATGCACTGCTGCAAAGCTGCAAATCCCCTGGGCTCTCCTGAGCCAAAGTGTCATTGACTTAATGGCTTTGCAAGATAGGAGAGATTGCTGAATATAAGGACTAATACTGTAAATCAAGATGCTGGGCTTCAAGGATAGCTCTGAAAATGAAAGCACCAAGAGAGCTCTCTCCAAATGCCGCCTTCACCATAGGCAGGAAGAGAAGACTGCAGGAGAAATGGGGAAACTCCTCCCCTCTGGAACAATAAAGCTGGACTTCCTGCTCCCAGAAGTAGAGGGAAGGGAGTTCCCCACACATCCGGGTCTCCTAGTCACTTCCAAGGGTGAATACATATTTCTAATCCTTACGGCTTCAAAGATGGACACTATATTGTGTGATCAACTCCCACCAAACTTGCAGGATCTGGCAGTAAGGGCCACAGAACTATGTGCAGTGGCCAGAGATTCCATATTCTGCTCTTGCCGTGGTTCTTGCCCTTCCTTATGATTAAGTGGACTTGGTGGCAGACAGTGCCAGCCACGTTCGGCTCCCAGGATCTGACAAGACCAGGCTAGTCGGGGCTATCCTGGTCAAAGCTAAGTGGACTTAATGAGGCAAAAATACACAAATATGCACTAATGTGCACAGGCCAGGAAATTCGGCTCTTCTTGCACTGAAACTGGTGCTACACAATATGGAATTATGATTTCATTTTTAAAATGCGGTTTCTGCATGATCCAGATGCAAACCATAACTGTTCTGGCAGACATCCAAACAAAAACTGCAGATCACCATGGAGAGGGTAATAATAAGCAGTCATGCCGTACAGGAAAGAGATGAGGAAACTGTCAACACTGGCACCCTTCTTTCTGTAATGAAGTCTATAGACAGGAATGCTGAACAACAGTCGCTGGGCCTCCATGCGTAGCAGAATGAGATGTGGATGGTGTGGTGGGACACTGAAGAGGAAGAATGAATGGTCCCACTGGAATCTAGGAGGAGGACAGTAATTTTGAATGTTCCCCCACTTAAAACCTTCTGCAAAAAACAACAACAACCTAGCATAATAGGGACAAAAAGAAATATTCTCCACCAAGCTCTCTACTGACTGTGATGCTATTTGCAAGGCGTTTCCAACGTAAGGAACATAAAAAAGAACATACAAAAATGAAAGTCTCAACCGGTGCCATCCATTCTCCTGCCTCATTTTCTTTAAGAAAGGATTGCTAACTCCCGCTTGGAAGATTCCTGGAGCTGTGGGGGCACAGTCTGGGGACAGCAGGGGTTTCGGGAGGGGATGGACCTCAGCGGGGTACGCCATGCAGCCCACCCTCCGAAGTAGCTATTTCCTTCAGCAGAACTGATTTCTGTGGGCTGGAGATCAGTTGTAATTCCAAAAGATCTTCAGGCCCCACCTGGAGGATGACAACCGTTCCTTAAGCATAGAGCAGGTGTTGAGTCTGACACACAACGGATGTTGGGGAAAACCTGTAATTTATCAGTAGAGTACATTCAGAAGGTCTCTCAGGTTCAGAAACTTCCCATTAAGGAATCTCGGGTAGTAGAGTCGGGACCTCTGCCCGGGACTCATGATCAGGCCAGCTCAGCCACACAAAACGTAGCTTCTTTTAATTTTACCTCTCCTATTAATGTACTGCAGTTCTAAATGCTACCTGGGAGTTACGTAAGCTTAATTCTGTTGAATGATGCCACTATAGTTCCACTATTTTCAGTGTAAGCATCTCTGTTAAAGTGCAACCATTGTATATGTTGGTGATGTTTTGGTTATATTAGAACATTGTTATTTGTTTCTATACTTGTTAAAAAATAATTAAAAATGTTTTTTAAAAAAAAAAAAAAAAGTTAGCTCAGCCAGGGGTCACAAATGAACACAAGAAGCTGCCTAACACTGACTGTCAGACCCTTCATCTATTGAGGTCAGTACTGCCTACTCAGACTGACAGCAGCTCTCCAGGGTCTCGGGCAGTGGTCTTCCACATCACCTATTACCTGGTCCTTTTTTAACTGGAGGTGTGGGGAACTGAACCTGTGGCCTTCTGCATGTCAAGCAGATGCTTTACCATCTTGCTGCAGGAGTTCCCTTAGGTCTGGCCAAGTGTAAAAGAAAAAAGCTTCTAAGGAGAAACATAATTCTGCATCTTATTGTGGAACTGCTGTGATGGCTGGGAATGGTCCTTTCCAAAGCAGAACAGCTTTTCTGCAGTTCAGGCTGAAGGTCCTCTGTTCTAATGGGTAGTCAGTTTTTGAAATTTAACATTAACTGAGAGGCTGTAGAGTATCAAGCCTGTCCTCCATCAGCTAGGAATTCTACCGCACAGTCCTTGGAAGGAAACTATGAAGCTATTGTCTGAGGCCTCAGCTGACCCCATTCTTGGAGTCTCTTCAACCACCTGTTAGTACATTGGCAAAAAATTAACTGTGGAGCATTGAGTGAAGGGACTGCTCAGGAGGTCTGTGTTAGCAAAGTTCTCAGAAGACAGGAAGAGAGATGAATTACGGATCCTGAAGAGTGATCCATGAAATCAGGTCGCCTGAGCTTCAGATCTCAAATTCCTCTGTTATGCTAGTGCTAAATGAATGGTTTTGTTGCAATCCGAAGAACGTAGGAAATAGGTTGAACATGAGATCCCAGTTAAATTGTTTCTGTGAATGGCAGTGTTCCTGTGAGAACACAGCAGGGTTTTTTTTTTACTGTCTCATATTTAGGACAGCTAAATGCAAAGGACCAGGCTACTGTGCTTCCTAAGACCTTGAACAAAGGAGTAAATTTCAGCTGTCAGATTTTATTTAATGTTGGTAAAGCAAAAATTCTTGTAACTAGAAAGAAATTAAGTGTTCAGGTACCCGGCAGTATCTCAGTTCTACTATTCTAAGCATTTACGTCTGTGCTGGGCAAGGTTGCCAGCACTGCCTTGGCAAAATGCCAGGAAATTTTGAGCGTGGTGCCTGTGGAGGGTGAGGTTTGAGGAGGATGTAAACTCACTTCTGAGTGATGCTCTAGGAATTTCCCTTAAGCTCTATAATAAAGACCATAGAGACATATGGAAATTCCTTGAGCATCACTTACCCGGATGCATGGGTTGGGTTGTCACCAGTATGCAGATGATACCCAGCTCTATCTGTTGTTGGGTGGCCAGTCAGTCTCTAGCCCGGGAGATCTGGACCTGGCATTGCAGGCCGTGGCTGGCTGGCTTAGACTGAGCCAATTGAAATTTATTTATTTATTTATTTATTATTATATACCCCGCCCTCCCCGCAGAGCAGGCTCACGGCGGCTTGAATCCGTCGAAGACAGAAGTCCTGTGCCTAAGTCAGGGCGGGCTGGGGTTAGGGATCCCACTCCCATCCTTCGAGGGGGCACCACTCGTGCCAGCATCGGAGGTAAGGAGCCTCGAGTGCTCCTGGATTCTTCTCTAACAATGGAGGCCCAGGTAGCAGCCACTGCTAAATCAGCCTTTCACCATCTTCGGCTGATAAGACAGTTGGTTCCCTTCCTCGAACACAATGACTTGGTGACAGTGATCCATGCTATGGTTACCTTGAGATTAGACTACTGTAATGCTTTCTACATGGGGCTGCCCTTGACCCAAACTCGGAAGCTTCAGCTGGTGCAGAATGGCGCGGCCAGGCTGTGATGGGACTCCCCATGCAGGAGCACAACCAGCCTGTGCTGAACGCAGTGCACTGGCTACCTATAGCGTACCGAATTCGCTTTAAGGTCCTGGTGCTTACCTTTAAAGCCCTTTATGGTCAGGGACCTACCTACCTGAGCGATCGCCTTTCCCCACATGTTCCCCAGAGAGCACTATGGTCAGGCTCGCAAAATCGTCTGGCCCTCCCTGGCCCTAAGGATGCCAGGCTGACATCGACCAGGACCAGGGCTTTTTCTGTGGCAGCTCCAACTTGGTGGAATGAGCTTCTGGGAGAGATCAGGGCCCTGTGGGACCTTTCACAGTTCCGCAGGGCCACGAAAACAGAGCTCTTCCACCAAGCATTCAGGTAAGGAGCTGCATTTCACCATCTATGCCCTGTGCCAATATTATTTCCAGCCTGAGCCTGCCAGTAGTGGAACTTACTGCTGAGTGTATGTTTTTCACAGCTGTACTGCCATTGTTATGTATTTTTAATAACTATGTTGTGTGTTTTTATATTGACATTTATATTGTTGTTTTATCTATTGTTGCCTTGTGTAAGCCGCCCTTAGCCTGCCTCGGCGGGGAGGGCGGGGTAAAAGAATCAAACGAATGAATGAATGAATGAATGAATGAATGAATGAATGAATGAATCACTACGGAAACTATTTTCTGGCCATTTTTCTCCCACTCCTGAATTCCTCAAGGGTGGAGGATTGAAGCTTAGTGATACCCAGTTTGCTGGCCAGAGGTGGACAAATGGGAAGCCTAGTGCTGGGGCACAACTGTTTGGTCTGGGTGCAGGATATGGCCCCGTTGAATCAATCCTCTCATCATTCGGTTCACCAGCCCAGCCCAGTCCGTGCATGCAGTAGGGTTGCCAGCCTCCAGGTGGTGCATGGAGACCCCCAGAATTATTATAACCAGTCTCCAGATGACAGAGATCACTTTCCCCAGAGAAAGACCCTGTGGCATTATATACCAATGAGGTCTCTTCCCTCCCCAAACACTGTCCTCCTCAAGCTCTACCCTCTACAGGTATTTCCCAACTCAAAAATGGCACCCCAAGCAGGTGGTGGAATCTTGAGTCAGAAGATAGACTGCACTAAGTGAGGGGTGGCATTTCTGAGCATTAAAAAAAAATCTCCAAAGTAAAAATGAACCAGCTAGTGTACTACAGAGAAAGGTACTAACTCAGATATGCTTATTTTCAACCAAACGCTTGGGCTCATTATGCATGCACATCTTACTGCTGATTTTCAGAGCAGTAAACCTTTAATCTTTAAACACACATTCTTCTTCCTCCGATGCATCTAACCTGCAGCAACAATTTTAAGAAACACAGTTTTCTAAATCGGAGTGGAATGTCACTTGTGACATCTGGGGAGCAATGTTCCCTCTAAGCTGCAGAGTCTTGTGAGCAAAGGTTCTACTTTGTGAGCTACTGGCATTAAAGCTGTGAGAGAGCAATTTGGCTTCTACATAAATTAGTTTGCTCTGGAGCCATCCTACCTGAGCAAAGACAAAAACCTGTGAGCCAGAGGCTAAAAAACGGTGAGCTAGCTCACACTAACTCAGCTTAGAGGGAACACTGCTGGGGAGTGGGGTCCAAAGGGTTTTGGGTTTTTTTTACAAAATTTACGCAATTGCTCAATTGCAGCTGCACCGGAGCATCCAGCGAGCACTTTCCATTTAAATCCTCATGGTTCAGCTTTTGCACATGCATTTTAGTGTTAGTTCAAATGAAAGGAAGGAATGCAGGCAAAGGGGGAAAACCCACTGTTGAAACTGACCAGACTTTTCCTGAAATTGACAAGTAGCTGCAACACCCCCTTTTCCATATTGCAGAGCCCTAGGGGATTCTCTGCTGTGTTATTGGCCACTGTGAAAAATGAGAAAGAGTCATATGATCTCATAATATGGAAGCACATGTTGAGTGTACAGAATATATGGTAGAATCCACTGACATGGCATTGCAAGCTGTGATAATTGGCAACGTGTGTGTGTGTATGTGTGCACCTGTGCAAAGTTGGCTGCAACTCCACCATACTTCGCACAGAGTTGCAATTTGTATGGAGGAGGAGTCCTCTGGCAGAAGCTCTGGAAAGCTTTTTTAGTCGTGTACCATTAAATTAAAAAAATGGGGGGATATTTTTGCTGATGCCCCAGTGCAGCTGCGTAGTAATGCTAATTTCCTGCCCTTCTTTGCAAATTTGTGGTGTTTTCTCTTTGTGATTTCCTAATTTGATCCTGGTCGTGATCTTGGCAGTTTTTTAAAGCCTGTCCCGTGTGGATTGCTCTCTGTCCTCCAAATGCATCAATCCCAAGTGATTCTTAAGTTCAGCAGTTTGCAGAAGATCCATGTGGCTCAGCCACCATTTTAATGTTTAGGCTTCCGGAGACTGCCAAAATGATCCTCTCCAAAAACCTTTGTTCACTAAAGCATAAAAGAGAAAAATATTTTCAAAGCTTTAGGTTTCTCATCCCAGTGTCTCTCCCCTTTTTGTTTGAATGCATCACTGAAATCCTTTTTTTTTTTTTGCACTGGGGACGTTGCTGTTTGCCTCCTCTCTGATCCCTCTTTCAAGTCAATACCAGCAAGGAACTAAACCTCATGCAACTCCTTTTAAACCTCCCCATCATTTAAATTTTTTTATTCAGCAATCCAAGACTACTGATAGTCTCATATCACTAGACTCATGCTGCTTGTAAAAAAAAAAATTAAAAATGAGGGGGGAATGCAGCTTGTACACTGATGAAGGAAGGAGGATGGTGGAAGGTGCAGAATGGGCAGAATGACCTCAATGTGAGTAGGGAGTGACATTCAAGGGGCGGCAAAAGGGTGGGGTGGGGAATCCAAGGGAATCTGTACACCTTTGAATTACCTTCGGCTTGGAAGTGAAACAAGGGGGGAAATTGGCTCAAAAGCACGCTCAGAAAACCCGGGGAAACAGCAACCAGAAAGCAAACTGATCTGAAGGAATGAAAATCAATGCAGAACAACAAAGAAAACCCAACGGACATGCACAGTGAAAGCGAGGGAAAACACTCGTGCATAATAAGCCTTGGAAAGTGTTTTTACACAGAACACTGAAAATCACGATTTGCCCACCTGCAGCCTGAAGTGGGACAGCCCTTTCTGTCTCTTCATCTCCACCTAGGGATGCCAGCCTCCAGCTGAGAACTGGGGATCCCCTGGAATTACAGCTCATCTTCAGACTACAGAGATCAGTTCCCCTGGAGAAAACTGATGATTTGGAGGATGGACTCTGTGACATTGTACCCAGCTGAGGTTCTTGCCCTACCCAGGCTCCATCAAATATCCAGGAGTTTCCTCATCTGGATCTGGCAACCCTACTCCATCCTCCTCCGCTGGTGGCCAGGGGGGACCTGGCAAACCCTATCTCCACGTCATGTGGCTCCATGCCTAGACCAGGCCACTGCCAGAGTGCCTGTGCACTCTCTTTCCTCCTCCAGTTGTTCCTTGCTCTTGACTCTGTCATTGTGCCTGAGGCTTCCTTCTCACACAGCCAGTAAACCTCACCCTGGTTTCTGCTACTTCAAACTGTAGGCAAGAGGCTCAGCTACTTGAATGTTCCTTCTTACAACCTCACTCCCCACCCACACACAGAAAAATAATATGTCAGGGAGAAAGCTTGGCTAAAATCCATAGTATTCTATGTAGATTTTATTTTTTGGCCTGGAGAAGCATTCAAACATATGTGAATCTCTGTAGTCTAAAGCTATACAGCCTGTTCCACCACAGCAAGATCAATGCCACTCACAGTGCAATCCTAAACAGAGCTATGTCTTTCTAAGTCCATTAACTTCACTGGACTTAAAAGGATGTGACTCTGCTTAGGACTGCGTTATAAATCTATGTACAGATGATGCATTCTGCATGTCACAGAATGATGGCTTCTTTCTTTTCTGCGATGGTTATAAATATCACACTATTAACAATGTACCCTATTAGCCTCCCCACCCAGCTATGTAGTGATGTAGCGGTTAAGAGCAGCGGACTCTAATCTGAAGAACCAGGTTTGATTTCCCACTCCTCCACATGAAACCTGCTAGGTGACCTTGGGTCTGTCACAGTTCTCTCAGAGCTCTCTCAGCCCCACCCACCTCACAGGGTGTCTGTTGTGGGGAGAGGGAGGGAAGGAAAGCTGCTTCGAGATTCCTTCGGGTAGTGAAGAGTGGGATATAAAACCAACTCTTCTTCTTTTTCTCCTCCTCTTCCATGATCCCCAGTTTCCCCGTATCCTCTCTCTCACCACCCACAACAAAAACAGTGTAAATTAAGACACCCTGTGGTACTCTTTCAATCATACTTACAAATCATCTGTTGGGGGGGACGGACTTCTCCAACTGATTTTGTCAGTGACACATATGGTCGCCAGCCTCTAGGTGGGGGTCTAGAGGTCTCTAGAAATGTCAACTGATCCCCAAACAGGGATCAGTTCCCCTAGAGAAAATGGCCGCTTTGGAAGGTAGACTCCGCTGAGGTCCTTCCTTCCTTCCTTCCTTCCCCAAACCCCGCCCTCTTCCCCAAGCCTCTCCCAGCCCAGGCTCCGCCCCTAAAATCCCCAGGAATTGTGCAATCTAGAGTCAGCAACCCTGATGATACACGGTGCCTTTACGTTTTCTTTGCACAGCTAGGGCAGAGCGCGCCCAAGTCCACATGCACTGCTTGCCCCAGGTTTGGGAAAGGGCCACGATTCTTAAAAAGCATGTTTCCAAAAAGCCATTCCTGGTATCCACCACTTTCAGGATTTTCTCACTATTTCATGACATCTGATAGCTACATCTGAGCCAGCATTCCCACTCTGGGCTGGATCCATATTTGTGTTACTCAGGGTCAGTTATTATAAATCATTCTTTTCTCAGGAATGCTATTAATTGAACGGCTGTATAAACGGAGCTTCTCTTAGCAATTTCAAGGCGCTGGATTTCAAACACCAGTAATCCCACATTTTAACCATTCTCTCCCACCCGTCCCGCCCCTTGCTTTTCTCCCTCGTCCTTCTTCCCAAGTTAATGATTTCCATCTGTGTGTTCTTTGGATATGTCTCCACATCGGGCTTTTTCCATACTGTGGAGCCAGCCCACTTCCAAATCCCAGATGTGCTATTTATTTACTCAGCAGCATCTGGGTCTCACTATGGTCCTGTCACTGCAACGTGGCAAACTTGTGAAAAATCAGACTGGCAGCCAGTTAACAAGCAGTATTACCCTGTGAGAACATTTCAAAGGGGAAAGTTAAAGGGGGGAGGGGAAGAACAAGGGGGGAGGAGGAACGATGGAAATAAGGAAGGACTCCATGTTTTTTTCCCTTCTGTACTGTGTTTTACAAGGTTACAGATGACTGGTAGTGGTATTAACATTGGAAGTCAGGGATTTTGCCCCTTTTGAAGGCTTCGTCGTAAACAGTCTCAAGTCAATGGAAACCGGGGCGCATACCTGCTGCCAAACAAAACATCCGGTTTCTATCTATTCCTCTTTCTGTGTTCAGTCCCATAATGAAACCTCCCTAGGTTATCTTACTGTGTGCATTTGTAAGAAGAAGGACAGCTGGTTTTTATACCTGCTTTTCTCTACCCACAAAAGTCTAAAAGCAGCTTACAATCTTCCCATCCTACCTCTCACTGCAACAGTCACCTTGTGAAGTAGGTGGGGCTGAGAGAGTTCTGAGAGAACTGTGACTGGCCCAAGGTCACCCAGCAGGCTTCATGTGGAGGAGAAGTAGGGAACCAAACCCAGTTTTCCAGATTACAGTCCAGTGCTCTTATCACTACACACTGCCTAAGGTCCTTAAGGTGGAATCTGGGTATCTGTAAGTCATTCTGTGCTCTTTGGAACTGCCTTGTCTGGAGCCAGACCAACATAGGAGAACTTAAGGATAGCTCTGTCTCATCCAGCATCCTGTTTCCCACAAGGCCTAGTCAAATGCCCCCCTAGACCTCATGAGCAGGGCTTGAAAGAAATAGGTCGGCCCAGGGGTCTTTTTGTACCAGGAACTCCTTTGCATATTAAGCGACACACCCCTGTAAGAAGAGCTCTGTAAGCTCTTGGAGGATTGTCTACACTAGGGATGTGTCGCCTAATATGCAAAGGAGTTCCTGCTACAAAAAGAGCCGTGGGTCTCCCCTGCTGTTTGAGGCATGGCAACAAGTATTCCATTTCATAGGATAGCCATGTTGGTCTGTGGTAGAACAGTGAGATTTGAGTCCATCAGCACCTTAGAGACCTATGCAAAACGATAAATGGATGTAAATCCGACATTAAAGGTCTCTAAGGTATTCAGTTGTACATCGTCTCTGAACATGGAGGTTCCATTCAGCCATTGTGGTTCCTAGCCATTAATGAACTGATCCTCTATGAACTTGTTCAAGCCATCTAAGAGAGTGTCTATCACATCATCGCAAGGAAATGAATTCTGTAATTATGTGTTGCATTGGAGCCTACCTGCTTTTCCACAGTAAAATGGTGGGAGAAGGGGCCTATTTTGACCACAGAAAAGCCTATGCTGGGTATGATGGGACCGAAGTGAACCCCACCCCCCCAAAAGGATAGAAGAAGTAACAAGGAAGGGAATTGGGTGAGATTGAGTAAAAAGGCTGGGAGGAGCCAACCCAATAGTTGCTTTCTTTCAGATGTCCTGAATTTGAATTTCGAGAATGGCTATGGGCTCAGTGGTAGAGCATCAGCTTCACGCACAGAAGGTCCCAGGTTCAATCCCCAGCATCTCCAGTTTAAAGGCCCAGGAAGTAGGTGATGTGAAAGACCTCTGCCAGAGACCCTGGAGAGCTGCTGCCAGCCTGAGTAGACAATACTGCCTTTGATAGACTGATGGTCTGACTCAGTATAAGGCAGCTTCATGTCTTCCTGCTAATCAATTTGACTACGTGGCCCTGAGTTCTAATGCTGTGACCTGGGGGAGAAAAATCCCCTTTTCTGTCATCTCAAAAAAAACCATAATTTCATACATCTCTATAATATCCTTCTTCAAGCCAGCTTTTCCCCTGAACAACACCCCCCCAAAGCCTTTCTTAGTCAGTAAGGTGCTGTACCCCTTTGATAATTTTAATTTACATTTTTTCTGCACTAGTTTGCACAAATTTTATAAGAAGCAGGCATTGCCTAATTTGAATAGCTTTTTGCTTTAACTGAACTTTATATGTCTACTAAACATTGTTTTTGACAGGTTCCAGCACACAAGACACATTTAGACATAATTGGAGAAAGATGGTCTAGAGGTTTTGAAGTACCTCCATAAATTCCTTTCCACACTGAAAGGACAGAAAGGGGTATCCTCATTCCCAATCTGAAGTAAGACCAGGGACTACACAGGGTTTCCCATGTACAGGTGGGGTATCATTATGTGGATGCTCATGCAAGCTATTTATTTACTTTATTTATATCCCACTTTCTGAACAAAGTATTCAGGGTGGGATACAAAATTTTAAAACAAGGCAATACATAAAAATAACCCATTAAAAACTATAGCAGCCACATAAAACGTTATAAAGCCCCAATTACAATATACAAAAGCAATAAAAAGCACACCCCTCCCAATATTTTAGCTAAGCAAAGCAGAACCCCTGGGCAATCTGATTAGGCAAAACAGTGCCAGATTCAGCTCCCTTCCAAGGCTCTCCAAGACAAGGCTGTCTTCACTGTTTTCTAGAAGGCCAACAATATGGAGGGTGCCCAAATGTTCCATGGCAGGAAATTCCAAAGCCCAGGGGCCACCACTGAAAAAGCCCTCTCCTACATGGCTACCAATCTCATCTCCCTAAAGGCAAGAAATGGAGAAGAGCAGCGGCACCAGTAGATCTTAAGCTATGGGGAGGTTCATATATGGCCCATATCTGCAAACTGTGTGAGTTCTGTAATATAGGCAGATAAGGTAGCTGCATAATGGTGATGCAATTCAAGTGGCGCTCCTCATGCTGGAAGTGGGACATAAATTCAGACTCTCAGGCTGCTTCCAACTTCATTAGCTTTCTATTGTGAATGGAGGCTGTGCCCCAGAATCCTCTGGAACTAGGAAGGAGATCTGCAATATGCATGCTCAGTTTGCATGGGACCACTTTGTGTAGCCTAGCCAATGACCTTGAGAAAATTCCATCTTGCTATATCAGGGCAACTCAGATAATGCAATAGTGTCCTAGCACTGCTGGGACTTGAATCCAGATTAAATTGTTCTCCACATACAGGTCAGAGGATCGTTTTATAGATCCTTTTTTATAAGTAACACACACTATTTTCTATGAGAGGCTAAAACAGTGAATGTGGCAAACAGACAAGCATGTTGCATGTAGTTATATACACAAGGATGCTGGCCACATCTCTGGCTTCCGGTCGGAGTTAAAATGGCGAATTGACACACTTTGCGATTTGTGCAGGGTGCACAGCGGTATCTGACGACAGTCTGGGCTCTACCTGGCCCAGCGCAGCACTCCCCAGGCGGGGGGGTGGCAAGCAAGCAGCCAAGCCTGAGAGGGAGTTGAGATCGGTGTGGATAAGCTTCGGAGGAAGCTTGTTTACACTTTGATCTCCTTCCGCGAAGAGGGCAGTTGCAAATCAGCACTACAGATACCAGCTGGGCTGAGAATTCAGCATAAATCCGTCATCTACCGACCTCTTTAACATCAAGACTAACATCGTTTACAGAAGAAGCACTGCGAAACCCCGAGATTACAAGTAAGGTAACAAATGAACAATTGCTTACCGGTTTAAAGAAGAACGTAAAATCTAAATGCACGGATAGCGTAAAAAGCTTCAATGAACTAATCCGCTTGATTTAAAAGTAAAAAGAAAGCTTTCCTTTAGAGAAAATGGCCGAAAAGTGACTTTGTTTTGCATTCCTGTGGTCAGCTAAGACTAAACGTTGCGTAGCAGAAACGAAACTGACTGTGATTCTATGATACAGGAAGCAGGCTAGAGTGGATGTTTTCGATGTGGCTGTGCCGGAAGTAGACGGCCGGTTTAGAGTGTGACACCGGAAGTTGGATTACACTGACGGACAGATAAACAGGAAGTTCTGAAGGAGCCTACTCTAGCCAGAAAATCATAGAGAAATTGCGCCCGCCATTTTGAGGAGGACTAAATTTTAAAAAGTTAGTTTTAAGCCGAAAAAGCACTGGAAGAAGCTATAAAGGTGGTGATTTGGCTTGAAGATTGATAATATAAAGATCGATTAGCCCTGAGCTCGCTTTCAAGATGGATTTGAGGTCAAGACCAAGGGCTGCCTCATCACCTAGTCCAAGAATGACTGCAAAGGAAAAAAAGAGTGGCAGGCTGCCATGGAAGCGATGGAGAAACGGGTGACTGAAGTGGTGCAGAGTTTGGGAAAGCAAATAGAATCACAGCTGCAACAACAGCTGCAACAACAGCTGCAAATACAACTGGAGCAAATAGAACAAGTACAAGTTCAAGTACAGAAAAAAAATATGGAAGAGTTGAAAGAACTGGTACTAACAGAAGTGGCAGGGATAAAAAAAGATACAGAAGAAGTTAAAAAAGAGGTTAAAAGTCTGGTGACAAAATCAGAAGAAATGGAACAGAAAGTCAAAAGAACTCTGTCAGAAAATACAAGACTGGAGTCCATGATGGAATATAGGGCCACTCAGAATCACTTGAGATTGAGAGGAATTGAAGAGGAGGAAGATCAGGATTTACGGGCTTTAGTAATTAACACATTGACAACTTATATAGGGGAAGATGTTGGAGACTTGGATCCAGACTTTGACCTGATTTACAGAGTAAATTCAGCTTATGCCAAGAGAAAGCAATTACCCAGAGATGTGATTGTTCAATTTGTGACTACAAAAATGAAGGAAGACGTTTTCAAGAAGCAATTTACACAACCGTTGGAAATTAATGGGAAAAAAATAATAATTTTGAGAGAAATTCCGAGATCGATCTTACAAGACAGAAAGAAATTCAAGAAACTAACAGATAGGTTAAAAGAAATGAGTATCAGGTTTAGATGGGAGATTCCATATGGATTATCATTTGCATACAATTCAGTGAGATATACCCTTAAAACGGAAGGAGACATGTACAGATTCAAAGAGAACAATTTTGATGATTTTAAAGTTATTTAATTCAAAACAACTATGGATTACAAATTTTTATCTTGGAACGTAAATGGACTAAATTCACCAAACAAAAGAAGATTAGTGAATCATTGGCTAGAGAAACAAAAATGTAACATAATTTGTTTGCAAGAAACACATATCAGAAAACAAGATAATAAATATTTGATTAATAAAAAATTGGGAGAAGAATTTCATTCATCAGCAGTTAATAAGAAAAAAGGAACAGTGATATACATTACCAAAGAATTGGAATCTAAACAAATCTTCTCAGACAAAGAAGGAAGATATATTGGCGTGGAAATAATGATGAATAGAAAAAAGACATTGCTTGTAAATATATATGCACTCAATGGTGCAAAAGAGACCTTTTTTAATGATTTGACGAAAGAGTTGGACTGTTTAAATTATGATCAAATAGTCCTTGCAGGAGACTTTAATGGCACAGTGAACAATGTATTGGACAGAAAGTCCAAAGCAAGTGGAGAGGCGGTTGGAAAGCTGCCAAAAATTTTTTTCCAGCTAATGAAACAAGAGAAACTAGAAGACGTTTGGAGGAAGTGGAACCCTAAGACAAAGGATTATACATTTTATTCTAACAGACATAATTCCTTCTCCAGAATCGATATGATTTGGATGTCAGAGGAGATGGCGCAGAAAACCTACAAAATACAAATTTTACCGAAAACCAATTCAGATCACAACCCTTTACTTTGGATATCTAAAGAAAAACCGAAACAATTATATTGGAGAATTAATGAGGACTTATTGGATCAAAAATTAATTAATGAAACTTTAAAAAAAGAAACGAAAAGTTTTTTTGAACTGAATTTAAACAAAGGTACTGATATACAAGTCGTATGGGACACGTACAAAGCGGTAATGAGAGGTTTGCTTATCTCTCTGAACTCTAAAGATAAAAAACAAAGGATGCAACAACAAAATGACCTCCATGAAAAAATTCGACAAAAAGAAAAGGAATTAAAGAAAAGGCCAGGGAAGAAAAAGATTATTAAAGAGATCCACTTTCTGCAGGATCAATTGAATGTTCTATTAAATAGAGAATTATACTGGAATCTGAAGAAATTACAGCAAAAAGCATTTGAGGGTGCAAATAAACCAGGAAAATTTTTAGCGTGGCAATTGAAAAATAGAAAAGAAAGGAATTTTATAAGTAAGATTACTGAAGATGGAAAGGATGTTATGAATCTGAAAGGCATAAAAAGAGTCTTCTTCAAATACTACGCCAAACTGTTTAAAAAGAAAGGAATTGATCAACAGAAAATTAAGAAATATTTGGAGACTATTGAAGTTCCAGAGCTGGGAAAACAAATTAAAGAGTTATTAAATGGTTTAGTAACAAAGGAAGAGGTGACAATGGCGATAGAAGATGCAAAGTTGGGCAAAGCTCCAGGTCCAGATGGCTTTACAGCAAAGTTTTATAAGAAATTTAAGGAGGAGCTAACCCCTATCTTAGTACTTCTGTCGAACGAGATAAGAAAGACTAAACGGATCCCAGATTCATGGAAAGAAGCAAATATTTCATTGATACCCAAAGAAGGTTTGGACTTAACTGAAGTAAAGAATTATAGACCAATATCGCTATTAAATAATGATTACAAATTATTTGCAAAAATAATTTCGGAAAGACTGAAAAAATATTTGAAAGATACTATAGCGGAAGAACAAGCTGGTTTTTTACCAAATAGACAAATCAGAGACAATTTAAGAGTGGTGATTGATGCAATTGAATATTATGACAAACATCCAGAAAAAGAAGTTGGATTCCTCTTTTAGATGCGGAAAAAGCTTTTGACAATTTAAATTGGGAGTTCATGCTGCAAGTTATTGAAAAAATGGATATAGGACAGTCTTTTTTAAACATGATTGTGGCAATTTACTCAGAACAGAAAGCAGCTTTGAATATAAATAAAGAAAGAACAGATTTCTTCCAAGTTCAAAAAGGAACACGTCAAGGCTGCCCGCTATCCCCGTTGTTGTTTATTTGGATACTGGAAATATTATTGACAGCGATAAGAAAAGATAACAGCATTGAAGGACTCACAGTGAAAGGTTTTGCATATAAATACAGGGCATTTGCAGACGATGTAATGTTCATGATTCAAGATCCAATCGAGAAAATACCACAATTGATGGAAAAAATTGAAGAATTTGGATCAGTTGCGGGATTCTACGTTAATAAAAGTAAAACCAAAGTGATGTGCAAAAATATGACGAAACAAAGACAAACAGAACTCCAAGAGAAAATTCAATGTGAAGTAGTTACAAAGACTAAATATTTAGGAATTGAATTGACTATGAAAAACATTGATTTGTTCAAAAATAATTATGAAAAGGTTTGGTATAGGATTCAGCAAGATATGAAGAAATGGGATACCTTGAATCTATCATTATTGGGAAGAATCGCAACTGTAAAAATGAATATTTTACCGCGTTTGATGTTCTTATTTCAGACTATTCCAATATTAAAACAAAGGAAAATACTGGATACGTGGCAGAAAGAATTATCTGAAATTTGTATGGGCAGGAAGAAAGCCAAGGATTAAAATGAAAATTTTATGTGATGCAAAGGAAAGAGGAGGTCTACAACTACCAAATTTAAGACTGTATTATGATGCCGTCTGTTTAACATGGTTGGAACAGTGGATTAATCTTGAGAATAAAAAGTTATTGGCTCTAGAAGGGCATGATAACAAGTTTGGATGGCATGCATATTTATGGTATGGAAAAGTAAAAATAGACAAATTCTTCAAACACCACTTTATAAGACGATCACTGTTCGAGACTTGGATGAGATATAGAAAATTCTTCTCTGAAGAAAGACCACTTTGGATAGTACCAGCAGAAGTGATTAATCCATATTCAAGAAATCAAGGGTTAGATTGGCTACCTTATAAAAGTCTTTTAAAATTAGAAGGGAAAAACTTTGTGTTAAAAGACAGATTTGATGTGGAATTTGAATATGATTGGTTGAAGTATAGACAGATTTATGACTTATTTAAGACCGATAAAAGAGAACATGGTTTTAGAGAAAATAACACTGAAATTGAAATTGTATGGCTTGAGAAGGGTAAAAAAATGATTTCTAAATTGTACAAGGTTTTGTTGAAATGGTACACTGAGGATGAAATTGTAAAAGAGCAAATGATAAAATGGGCGGTAAATATTAATAATGAGATATTAATGACATCTTGGGAATATCTGTGGAAAAAGTCAATGAAAATTTCAACTTGTGTAAATGTTAAAGAGAATTGTTATAAAATGATGTACAGATGGTATATGACGCCTAAAAAAATTGCTATTATAAATGAAAGTATGTCTAACAAATGTTGGAAATGTAAGAAACATGAAGGGTCTTTTTACCATATGTGGTGGACATGTGATAAAGCAGTAAAGTATTGGACCGAGATCCACAATGAGATACAAAAATTTTTGAAATGTACTTTTAAGAAAGACCCACAGATGTTATTGTTAGGTCTTAAAATGGAAGAAATAAATGTAGCCAAGAGAACACTATTATGGTACTTGATTACAGCAGCTAGACTGACTTTTGCTCAATGTTGGAAACAAGATAAAGTACCTGAAACATGGGAATGGATTAAAAAGACGTTGTTTATGGCAGAAATGGACAAATTAACAAGAAAGTTAAACAACGAAGAAGATGAAACCTTTTTCGAAGACTGGAAAGACTTTCAAGAATACTTGTTGAAAAACTGGGATGTTAAGCGTGGTTTGATTTGTTTTGATAGCTATTAAGAAGAAACTGAAAGAGAATTAGACTTTTGAATTGTTACCATTAGTAAAAGAAAATATGTTTAGTAGTAAATGTAATTGCATAAGAGAAATATCAATGGGGTTGGTGCAGTGCGGGAAGCCTTGTTTGGGGGGGAGAGGGAGAAAGAAAAATGGATATGTATTGGTGTGTTTAAATTGTATGAACATGTGATATATCCAATAATAAATTGTATTTACCAAAAAAAAAGGATGCTGGCCACATCTCTCTGCCATGACACACAAGAAAGTTTTCTAAAAAATATTTGTTTTCATGGAATATGTGAATCAGCCCTGTTTTTGAATGGAATTACCTGTGAATGGCGATTTTGTTACATCTCATTTTCACATTTCCTTGCTTCCTTAGAAGAACATATAGAGGAAAATATTTTAATGGTAACTTTCAGCACTCTTAAATCACAAATATATATCCCATATAATACAGGTTAGATAAATTTAGAGAATCCAAACCACCTTCCAAAATGAAATGGCCTCTAAAAATGCAAGAAAAATGGCATTACCTCCCCTTTTAGGAATTTTGCCTTTGATTTAACTTTGTTTTGAACTTCACATCAACTCCCCCCCCCAAATAACTGCATCAGGGTTTAAGGTCTCATTTTATGTGGTCCATGAGGCATATGTTTAAACAGATGTCAACAGCCATTAAAAATGGAATAAGAGTTTCAGATGTGAAAGGCCAAGAAGTCAAAAGTTTATTAAGGCCATCATCCCAGAAACAAGCTCTTCTGTAAAGCTGAAATGCCCCATAAAGCTGAGTTCCATTCAGAAATGCTTTTGAAACTGAAAGTGTAAATAATTTCAAGTTTTATGATGTTCAGGCCAATGGCCCATCACTTCAAACAAATAAGCAAGTGTGTTTCTTGCAAATTTTAGTGAGATAATCAAAAGGAAGGGCTTCTTTAAGCATATGGTTTGACATGGCCGACTGCCTGCTGAAGACAGATTCAGGTGGGGTCGCTGTGTTGGTCTCAAGCAGCAGAACAAGGGTTGAGTCCAGTGGCACCATTAAGACCAACAAAGCTTTATTCAAGATATAAGCTTTTGTGTGCAAGCACACTTTCCCAGATACAATGAAATGGAAGCTACCAGTCCATACATATAGGTAGAGGGTGAACAGGAAATTATCATGCAACATAATGAAGATGTTTAACAGATTCAAGGACCAAGCAGCTTAGTTTATATGGATACCATTTGTTTGGGTTTAATTTAATAAAGTAAATAAGAAACAGATTACCAAAGCCAGAATGGTTCCCAGATAAAACCTGTTGCAAGACAGGCCCAAAAGAGACAATAACAGAACACCACTAGTGGTCACATACAGTTCACAGCTCAAAACAGTTCAGTGCATCATCAGCGACGTACAACCGCTACTGGATAATGACAGTTCTCTTTCACAGATACTGGAGGGCAAACCTTTTCTAGTGCACAGACGGCCCCTCAATCTCAAACAACTCCTCACCCACAATAATGCAACATCTATTTTGAACATGGATACTGGTGCCAGAGCTTATAGTAAACACAGATGCCAACTTTGCTGCCACATAAACCCAGACAACACAATCACTGGACCGAACAACATTAACTACACCATCTCAGGCTTATTCACATGCTTATCTTCTAAAAATGTATATGCCATTAAATGCCAACAATGCCCTTCGGTTCTCTACACAGGGCAAACAGCTCAAACCCTATGCCAAAGGATAAATGGGCACAAATCTGACATCAAGAATCACAAGACTGAGAAGCTTGTTGGAGAACACTTCGATCTTCCAGGACATTCAATGGGTGATCTCAAAGTAGCTATTTTGTAACAGGAATACTGGTTTCTCATCTCACTACGTACGCTAACCTCATCCAGTTCTTACATCTGTATTCTCACCAATCCCCCAGAAGTGCCATAAAGGCAAAGGCAAAGGTTTCCCTTGCTCGAAAGCTAGTTGAATCTGACTCTAGGGGGTGGTGCTCATCTCTGTTTCCAAGCCAAAGAGCCAGCACTGTCCGAAGATGTTTCTGTGGTCATGTGACCGGCACGACTAAACACCGAGGCACATGGAACACTGTTACATTCCCACCGAAGCAGTACCTATTTATCTACTTGCAATTTCTTGCTTTTGAATTGCTAGGCTGGCAGGAGGTGGGGCCAGAGATGGGGGCTCACTCCATCATGCTGCACTAGGGTCTTGAACTGCTCAGCATCTTATCCTCTAAGCCACCGCGGCCCCTAGAAGTGACATACATCCTCTTTGTTTTATTTCTTATTTGGAATAGTAGATTAGACTAGTAGTTCATAATGTAATGTGTAGTAGAATGTAATGTAATTTGGAATAGTAGATTGAAATGTAGTTCTCTGGTTTGGGGACAGGGGAGATAACTCTATGCAGCCAGTCACTCAACTTCAAAGAAGGAGATGCTGTAAGGTCGCCTCCACGCTTGAAAGGAGATGGAGATTAATGGCAGGGTCTCAGTTAATTACTCTCAGCATTCCACAATTAAGGATACATCTGCCCATCAATCTCCAATTTTGACATATTTATTTCCTTCACTATGTTCTTCCCTGGAATTAAACCGAAACAAATGGTAACCATATAAACTAAGCTTGTTAGTCCTGTTTGGTCATTGAATCTGTTAAACATCTTCCTTATGTTGTATGGGTGTCAAACACATTTGTTATGAGGGCCAGATAATAAATGGGACTTTGTCAGGCCAGGTCATACATGTCATAAAATGTGTTGCCATGCAGTGGAGATATTCCATTGGAGCCCCATATTAGGAGGAAATATGTGTTGAAACTAATATGTCTCTGCAAAACTGGAGTTCCTTGAGTTTGTAGAACTCTACATTTTAACTGGGGTTGGTCCTAAACCTCCCCTCTGCCCTTAAAAGACGCCTGCCTAAAATGAAAAGATGGTGGAATACTGGGATTTGGCAGTGCAGTTTTTAAAATATCATGAAGAAGCACAAGGATCACAACAGAGACTAAAAATATAAATCCTCTGAGCCTAGGACCCAAGGGGAAACATGAAATGGCTGAGCATTACATTCTTTCCCCCTTCCCAGGTCTACTCAAAGTGGGAGTGGCTCTCCAGAGACAATAATTTTGGTTGTCTTCTTCAGCACTTGTTCTGCTATTCCATTGGAGCTCCACATTAGGAGAGCATGTGTGTTAAAGTTAATATTTCTCAGCAAACTGCAGTTCCTTGAAATTGTAGGACTTTATTTTTTAACTGTGGTTGGTCCCAGACACCCCCCCCTCCCCAGCTCTTAAAAATGGCTGGCAAAAAGGAAAGGTGGGGGAATAGTAGGAATTGGCCATGTATTTTTAAAAATAAAACAAGAAGCAGAAGGATCACAGCAGAAGGATGCCCCAGGGGCCCCAACCTGTGAGGAGGATGACAGAGGCTGGGAGCGGTGGCTGGAAGGCAGAGAGGAACACACTCAAAGGCCAAGCAAGCTGGGAAGTTTGGCAGCTCTGCTCCCTGCACTTGAGGCAGATCGAGCTCAGAAGGGTGAGTACAGGCAGAGAAGGGGATGGAGGGGTGGAGAGCCCCACTTGTAGGCCGGATTAAAGCTCTGGGTGGGCTGGTTCTGGCCTGCGGGCAATAGGTTTGACACCCCTGTTGTATGCTAATTTATTGCTCACCCTCCACCTATATGGATGGACTGGTAATTTCCATTGCATTGTGTCTGAAGGAGCGTGCTTGCACATGAAAGCTTATACCTTGAATAAAACTCTGTTGGTCTTAAAGGTGCCCCTGGACTCAGACCTTGTTCTGCCTGTTGAGGAGGAAATGAGGAATGAAGGTGGGCCCCACATTAAATTTATCTGTATCAATATGACCTGCTAACAACGTCTGGCTCCTGCTATTGATCTACCGCAAACACCCCCCTCCCATGCCAGCCTTTGGGCAGGATACAAGTAGGGTTGCCAACTTCTAGGTGAAACCGGGAGATCTCCTGGAATTACAACTGATATCCAGGTTGTAGAGATCAGTTACCCTGGAGAAAATGGCTGCTTTGAAGGGTGGCATTATACCCTGCTGAGGTTCCTCCCTTTCCCAAACTCCGCTATCCACTGCTGGCACCCAGTGGGAGATTGTAGGGGCAGAGACCTACCAGATTGGTTTCTCATCAATTATATGGCATTACTTTCAGTGTGAATTGATGTCATCCAGTGAACGGCTGCTATCCAGTGATGTTATCACACTGGTGTGACACTCTAGGATTCACTGAAAATGGTATGATTTAAATGTAGATTATGGGTGAATCCTAGGGTGTGGCACTATCCAATTTGTACCTTTGACCACTTTGACCTGGTAGGAAATCGCAGGGGGCAGGGACCTGCCAGATCAGTTTCACACTAAAGGCATGACAGGTTTCACTGGAAGTGATATCATTGTGCCTTTGTGACACTCTAAGATTCAGCAAAAACTCTATGGCTTAACCATAGAGATTGGGTGAATCTTAGAGCACCATGCTGCCTATGACATTACTTCTGGTTTGCACCAGAAATGAAATCATTGTATTGATACGATGCTGAATCACATCCTCAGCCCCCCCCCCCCCACATCCGGTCAAGCAGCAGCAGGGATCAGAGGTGTGGGAAGTGGCAACCCTATAAGTGGCACCAACATAGGAGCTGACAGCAGGCGCAAGCAACACCTGCTTCCTCCTTGCATGTCACTGCCCCCTGCCAGTTTGGCTCCACAAGTGGCTGCTTGGGTGACTGGGGCAGTGAACCCGTCTTGCTGCCAGCCCCAAGTCCAATGCTGTGCACGTGCCCAGTTTTTCTGTTACCTGTCTTGCAGAGTTCTTTAGTGAATTATGTCTTCCTGGGAAGGCAGGGAGGGGGGATTGATAAGGGTCCTGGAGAGAGAAGTATTTCATGGTTCACTAGGCTGTTTATTCAATATCTGTGCTAAATACAAGCTGTATTTATCGGAGTGTTTACAGTTGGCCTGACTTTACATGAACAATAGGCAGGCATTTGCTTCTCGTTTGCTCTGGGTCTGACAGGTTGCCATAACAAAATAATAGATCAGGATAAAAATCTCCACGTATAAACAGACCCCTGAAAAACCTTACGTTTTGACAAACGAACCATGCAGTTTAACAGTTTGGAAATTCTGCTAATAGTCTGTTAATATTTTATATCATTCTACACAACAGAAACCCTTACCTTCAACTATCTTTCTTTTGAATTTGAAAAGGAAACCCAAACAAGGGCAAAGGAATGACTGTTTCATATATATATCTTATTATCTGTAAACAGAGAAAACAGACTTAGTCCCTAATGCTTTTGTTTAAAACCTTTTATCATTAGACTCTGCTTCTTTCCAGTTTCTAACGTTGTACTCCCACTCAGAGGAATATGACAAAGTGTGTCTGGATCTTTTGAGATAAGCAGAGTTCTGATGGGAAAATTAAATCATACATAGAAGATGTGGGAATAGTCTTCTGACAACTGTGCATTATTGAAAAGCAGCCTCTGGAGGCTGCCATTCTCAGCAGAGGAATGGTGTGGGGAGGAGATTCCCTAATGTTTTGTCCATTTAAGATCATTTGCTTCTCTCCCTCCACGGGAGGGGTGGATTGGCTATTTAACTTACAGGGAAATTTCCTAGGGGGCCACTGCCCCAGAGGGCTGCTGGTGGCCAGAGCCTCGGCGGTCCACTTGGCTCCTCCCCTTCATCAGCAAGGGTAATTGGCGTCAGTTCACAAAAGCTTTTCCCCACACTGCTGCCAGTTTTCTGGAGGAAGCAACGAGTGATCTAATACCCACTATTTCCCCCGATGTACTGAGTGGCCCTACAGTACTGGCTTGTAGCACCACAGGAGCCACTCAGCTGGGCTTGATCCAGGGCCACTTCCACTTTCCAGTCCACCCCTGCTCCAGGGGAAATACATTATAGATGCCTAATTCCCTATATAGATTTGGGGAGAGAAGCTGAATTCTGAGCAGATCTACAGTGGAATGGAAAGTGTTAAGGAACACCTCCTTGATGCTTTTCTGTTCCTGATTTCAGCCTCCACTTTTCAGGTGTTTAGTTTGGCCCTTCTGGCCAGAATGCTTCCTTCCTTCTTTGAGTACTGGAACTGTGTGTGTGTGTAAGTGACATCAAGTCACTTCTGACTTATGGCAATCCTAGGAATGAATGTCCTCCCAAGCACCCTATCCTTAACAGCCTTGCTCTGGCCTGGCAAACTGAGGGCCCTCGTGGCTTCCTTGGTTGTGCCAATCCACCTCATGTTGGATCTTCCCCTTTTCCTGCTGCTTTCAACTTTTCCCAGCATGATTGTCTTTTCCAGCGACTCCTGTCTTCTCATAATGTGACCAAAGTACAATAACCTCAGTTGAGTCATTTTAGCTTCTATGGAGAACTCAAACTTGATTTGATCTAGAACACACTTATTTGCCTTTTTGGTGGTCCATGGTGTCCACAAAACTCTTCTCTAGCACCATATTCCACAGGAATTGACTTTCTTCCAGTCAGCTCTCCTCACTGTGCAGCTTTCACACCCATAACATAGTAATGGGGAACACTATGGCATGAATTAACTTGATCTTGGTTGCCAGTAACATATCCTTACATTTAAGGATCTTTTCTAGCTCCTTCATGGCTGCCCTTCCCTGTCTCAATCTCACTCTTGGTTGCAGTCTCCCTTTTGGTTGATGATGGAACTGAGGACTACAAAATCTTTAACGATTTCAATTCCTTCATTGTCAACCTTAAAGTTGTCTAATTCCTCAGTAGTTACAGGAATTAGGCCAGGAGATGCAGGTTCAGTTCTCATCTGAGCCATCCATTTTCTACGTCGCCTTAGAGCTAGATTTCATGGTGTGCTGAAAACTGAAAGCAGGCTCTGACAGGTGAACCTTGAAGGCTCAAGGCACCCTCTGGACTGTCAGAGGAAAGTTTAGAAGTGTTTGCCTTGGTGTCATGTTGAGAGATAAGGGGATGCTGCTGGCCAAAGGGTTTTTTTAAAAAAAATCTCTTGTTATCTTGCCATCTAGTTTCCCCCAGCAACTCAGCAGCAGGTGCGTGGAGAAGCACTTCATCTGGTGAATGAAACATATAATACATCTCGACTTCAGGTTCCTAGTCGTAAAGTGGAGCTGGAACAGTGTATCTGCATCTTTCTTGGACAGATTAAAAAAGGCTATCCAGGGCCGGCCATCTATCTGCCTTTTAACTAATTAATTCTATATACATATTCCAAAGTTTCAGGCAAAAAGCATGCCTTTTTGAATATTCTGTTGTTGATGATGAGCCAGCATAGTGTAGTGTCAGACTACAATCTGGGAGGCTCCAGTCTGAATCCTTGCTCTGTCATGGAAGTTTGCTGGCTGACCTTGGACCAGTCACACTCACTCAGCCTAAACTACCTCCCAGGGTTGTCGTGAGGATAAAATGGAGCTATTGTTCTGCTTCTTTTATTTAGCATTGCATTCTCATGATTGTTGATTTTCAGGCTTTCATGTTTTGTCTTTTATTATTTTTCTATTTATTAGCCCCACTGGGGATAGTATGCAAAAGTATGGCGTATATATTTATAAATAATTAAATGAGCTCTCACTGTAAGATGCTAGGTGGCTTTCCTTGGACTTCGATTATATTAGTCAAATGGAAGTAAACCCTCTAAAAATGTAGATCCTCTGGCAGCTATTGCCTAACATTTCAAACTACTGCATCAATCCAGGCATAATTACTTGGGACATTTCTTCTTTCTTCACAATCATTTGGCGATGCACTAGAGAAAAGGATTGGCATTCTGGCCGTTCTCTCTTCTTTCTCAGCTCAGATGTCAGGCTGTGTCTTTTGCCTGTTGGGGATTGTGAGAATCTTTCAGTAAGCATCAGGAAATGCCGACACCCATCATAGCGCCAGAAGGTGCTGGTCTTTCTTTTCGGAAGCGAATTTCTCTTGGTTTGCTTTTCATACCTCCCTGCTAGTGGCTGTAGGATGAAATTGGCTTATTTCAGTGAGAAATGTCCAGAAGAAAAGAAAAGGGTACTTGTCTATCATTTGGCTTTTCTCCCATGAGCCTCACTGAAGTGACTTGTGATTTCCCCCCACACTACTGACAACTTGGTTTGAAACAAAACAACTGAATCTCTTCTCAAGTCTTTTTTTTATATATACATATTGGCTGAGAATTTTGCCTCTAGGGTCTGGCATCATGGAAAAAAAAACAGACAATGCAACTTAAACAAAAAAAATCTCTTTTCCTCCTCTTGGGGCTTTGCCTTGTCATTCTACTTTGTTCTGAACTGGTGTTTGCTTTTCCTGTCTTCTCTGCAGGGCAAATTTTTGAAAAAGCCAAAGAAAACTGAAATTAGTGGCAGCTCATGGAAGAAAAGCAAGTAAATTGAAAGCCCCCTCCCCCCCCCAAGTTCAACTATCACTTTCAAAACTTTTACTCCTAATCATTTTACAGAATGCTAAATGGAGAAAGAAGTGAAAAGGACATTTCAATATTGCCACATCAGGAGCATTAAAACTGTACTCCCCAATCCATACTGTCCAGATGGGTGGAGCATATCAGCATACATATCTCTGTATAGTGGAGGCTGCTGAGGGACCAGCACAGCCTGTGCGGCCCAGAAGAATGTTTTCCCTTGTGCACTACAGGGATGCCCTGTGGGACACGCCTGTCCTTTCGCAGAGCAGTGCCCATTCTCCTGGTTCAGCGATATTGTACTGGTTGAACGAGGGCAGGCGCGAGGGTTTTTGATGCCCTGGGCAAGCTGTGGTTTTGGTTTGTTTTCCCCGCTACACACTCAAATAGGAGAGAAATGACATGTTTGGAATGAACTTATAAAAGGTAACATATTAATATCGCAGACAAAATAGATTGATTTCCATCTAATGTGGCACCCTGAAAGCCAGGCACCTTGCCCATTTTCCCTGTATTGTTGAGATGGTCCTGAATTGTACTGATTTCTTGGAAACAAGAGGGACAGGAGGGTGGTGAGAGGGTGTATTGTCATATTCAGAATAGCTGTTGTGCATTAAGGTTGCTCTCATGTCTACAGCTTTTTATTTCAAGTGCACTTGCAACACATGGTGGTATATTTGGGTTGCCAACCTCGGGGCCGGGGGGGGGGCAGCTGAAGTTCTCCCAAAATTACAACTGATCTCCAGAGTACAGTGATCAGTTCCCCTGGAGGAACTGGCTGCTTAGGAAAACAAGAGGCCCTGTGGCATTATACTCCACTGAGTTCTCTTCCCTCCTCAAACCCTGCCTTTCCGAAGCTCCCCTCCCAAATCTCCAGTAATTTCCCAAACTGGAGTTGGCAACCCTATGTATGGTTCATCTCTACATTGTACAAAGTGTTCTCTGTACTGTAGACTTGGGTCTTATTTACTTTTGCTTATGCACTGCGTATTTAAGGACCCCACATTATTTGCTGTACCCATATAGGTCTTTGTGGTGCTTTTACATCCACGCCTTTCCCCGTTCATGCAGGGGCCCTGCAGTTTGTCTTTGTAGTAGATTGTGAAATGGTGCCTTCCAATAAACCATACAATTTGTTTCAGTAACACTTTTGAGCCTGTGTCTTCCTACTGGCAGTGACACACCTGCCAGAGTGATAAGAACCCATAGTAGCAGAGGCTTCTTGTTGCGGGAGGCCAAATTAGGACTGTTGGCTCCAAAAAACTGCTTGGAGGGAAACAAGAAATGGCATGGAAGATAGAACACTGCCGGAAGTCTCCTTATAAGACATAATGTGAGGAATGTTTAAGTGTAAATACTTTGTGCTAGGACCTATAGGCAATCCTTAGTTGAGGGGAAAAGCAGAGGGATTACATGAAGCTATTCAAAAAGTATTTGTATTATTAAATGAACCAGATCGTATTGCTGTATGCAAGTAGTATGAGTTAGGGAGAGAAAAGAACAGCACCTCCCATCAGGTATGCCATTTGCCTTCCCATGGTTGGCAACGCCCCCCCCCCAGCACAATTCCCCTCCCTTGGAAAACCAAGGAACACAATAAAAAAAAATGACTGGAAGATATCCACTACAGTGACACTATAGGAATTTCCTCAGTGACACTATAGGAATTTCCTCTGGCACGAGCCGAAGGGTGAGAGACAAAGGGTGAGGCTCTTGGCCTGTGGCTCTTGTCCTAGGGGCTCTGTAAGAAGCCCAGGAAGAGCCAGAAAGCCAGGGACCTTGGCTCCTTGGGTTCCCAGTAAGGTAAGTAGACTCCTTCAACAGGAACCATATAAATACAAAGGGTTTTAAAAGGGGGTTATAGAAAAGTATTTGTTTAAAACTAATTATGAAGCCAGAATGCCAGCAGGGGGTTGGGGGCTATCCAGTGTTTTGCATGGAGTGTCACATGTATGTTATCTGCCCACTGGTCAGAAGTCTTGGGTGTGTGCTCGGTGCAAGGAGCTCCTGGCTCTCAGGGAGCGAGTTTGCTCCCTTGAGGCCAAGGTGGCTGACCTGGAGAAGCAGAGACAGTCAGTTAGGTGCACGGAGAAGACTCTCAGGGACTTGTTAGATATGTCCCACTCTGGATCTGGCAGCCTGGCTGCTGCCAGGGAGCATGAGGGTCAAGGGGAAATGGGGCACCATGCTGAGGATAAGGGGAATGTGCCCTCAGAAGGGACCTCTTCTTCAGCTGGTGAACGGGTATCCTTTCGTACCAAGGAACCGTCCCTGGGAAGGGTGGGAGGGGGCTCTTGGTGGTTGGTGATTCGATCCTTAGGCAGGTAGACAGCTGGGTGGCGAACCCGCGTACTAACCGTATGGTGACTTGCCTGCCTGGTGCGAAGGTAGCAGACATTACGCGTGTTTTAGATAGGCTGGTAGATAGTGCTGGGGAGGAGCCAGTGGTCGTGGTGCACGTCGGCACCAACGATGTGGGGAAATGCAGTCGTGAGGTCCTGGAGGAGAAATTTAGGCTGCTGGGCAGGAAACTCAAGGCCAGGACCTCCAAGGTAGCCTTCTCGGAAGTGCTACCTGTTCCACGCGCAGGGCCGGAGAGACAGGCACAGATCAGGAGTCTCAATGCGTGGATGAGATGGTGGTGTAGGGGGAAGGGTTCAAGTTTGTTAGGCACTGGGATGCTTTTTGGGACAAGAGGGAGCTGTACAAAAGGGACGGTCTCCACTTGTCCCGAGAAGGAACCAGACTGCTGGCGCTCAAAATCAAAAAGGTGGCAGAGCAGTTTTTAAACTGAATAATGGGGGAAAGCCGACAGGAGATGAAAAGTCTCTGGTTCGGGATGGCTCAACTCAAAGAGATGAAGGGGTAGCTACTACTTTTGTACAAGGAAATGGATTACAATTGTCCACTGAGACTGTGGCTAATGATAGGAACTGTCTGGCAAGGTCTCGAGGCAGCAAGAGGAAGGCTGTGGGCTTAACAAACGTGGGAAACTATAAGTGTTTATACACAAATGCTAGAAGTCTCTGAGGTAAAATCAGGGAGTTGGAATGCTTGGTGTTGTGGGGGGAAATAGACATTGTGGGTATTTTAGAAACTTGGTGGGATGAGGAAAATCAGTGGGATACGGTGATTCCTGGTTATAAATTATTTTGGAAGGATAGGGGGAAGGGGTGGAGGTGGGGTGGCTCTGTATGTCAGAGAGGGTATACCGTCCAGTAAGATTGAGAGGGTAAGAGAATTGGATTCGCTTCTGGAAATGCTATGGGTTGAAATAGTGGGTCCAAAAGGAAGCTTAACAGTGGGAGTTTGTTATCGCCCACCAGATCAAAAGATAGAGGAGGATTATAAAATGATGAATGAATTAAAGATAGTGGCTAGATGAAATAACTGTGTTGTAATAGGCGACTTTAACTACCCACACATTGATTGGGTCAATATGAGTTCTAGTCAGGAAAAAGAGATTGAGTTTTTAGACATTCTCAATGACAGTGCTATGGAACAGATTCTGGTCACAGATCCTACCAGGGGAGAGGCGATCCTGGATTTGGTCCTAAGTAACACCCAAGACCTGGTGAGAGATGTAAAAGTGATTGCACCACCTGGGAACAGTGACCATAATGTCATTGAGTTTAACATTTGTACAGATAGGGAGTTGCCCAAAAAGACTGACGCGACCACTTTTAACTTTAAAAGGGGTAACTTCTCTGGTATGAGGGGACATGTGAGGAAGAAATTGAAAGGAAGAGTGGAGAAGGTCAAAACCATTGGGGAAGCTTGGAGACTATTTAAAAAGACAATCCTAGAAGCTCAGAAAAAATATATACTGCAGGTTAGGAAAGGTACAAATAGGTATAGAAAAAAGTCTGCATGGTTAACAAATAAAGTAATGGAAGCTGTAAAAGGTAAGAAGGATTCCTTTAAGCGGTGGAAAGCTAGTCTTAGTGAGGTTGATAAAAGGGAACACAGACTACGGCAAATAAAATGCAAGTCTGTGATCAGGCAAGCAAAAAGGGAATATGAGGAGCATATCGCAAAAAATATAAAGGCCAACAATAAAACTTTCTTCAAATACATTAGAAGTAGGAAGCCAGCCAGGGAGGCAGTGGGGCCCTTGGATGACCAAGGGGTAAAAGGAGTAGTGAAGGATGATAGGGAAATGGCTGAGAAGCTGAACGTATTTTTTGCCTCTATCTTCACTGTGGAAGAGGAGAAGTGCTTGCCCACTCCAGAAGCACCGATTTCAGGAGGGGGTTTGAAAGACCTGAATCAGATTGCGGTGACAAGAGAGGAAGTCCTGAGACTGATGGACAATTTAAAAACTAATAAATCACCAGGCCCGGATGGCATTCATCTGAGAGTTCTGAAAGAACTCAAATGTGAACTTGTGGATCTCCTGACAAAAATATGTAATCTTTCTTTAAAATCTGCCTCCATTCCTGAGGACTGGAAGGTAGCTAATGTCACTCCCATCTTTAAGAAGGGCTCCAGGGGAGATCCAGGAAATTACAGGCCAGTCAGTCTGACATCAATACTGGGTAAGTTGGTGGAAACTGTTATTAAGGAAAGAATTAGTAGGCACATTGATGAACAAAAACTATTGAGGCAGACTCAGCATGGGTTCTGTAAGGGAAGATCTTGTCTCACTAACCTGTTAGTGTTTTTTGAGGGAGTGAACAAACATGTGGACAAGGGGGACCCAATAGATATTATTTACCTTGACTTCCGGAAAGCTTTTGATACAGTTCCTCATCAAAGCCTCCTAAGTAAGCTCAATAGTCATGGGATAAAAAGGACAAGTCTTCTTGTGGATCAAAAACTGGCTTATAAATAGGAAACAGAGAGTGAGTATAAATGGGAAACTTTCTCAGTGGAGGGTGGTAAGCAGTGGGGTACTACAGGGATCAGTACTCGGTCCGATGTTTTTTAACTTGTTTATTAATGATTTGGAATTGGGAGTAAGCAGTGAAGTGGCTAAATTTGCAGATGACACGAAGTTGTTCCGGGTGGTGAAAAACAGGGAGGAGTGTGAGGCACTCTAAAGGGATCTGTCGAGGATGGGTGAGTGGGCGTCAACATGGCAAATGGGGTTCAGTGTGGCCAAGTGCAAAGTGATGCACATTGGAGCCAAAAATCCTAAATATAAATACACGTTGATGGGGTCTGAACTGGCAGAGACGAACCAAGAGAGAGATCTTGGAGTCGTAGTAGATAACTCAATGAAAATGTCTAGACAGTGTGTAGCTGCAATAAAGAAGGCCACGCTATGCTGGGGATTATTAGGAAGGGAATTGAAAACAAATCAGCCAGTATCATCATGCCCCTGTATAAATCATTGGTGCGACCTCATTTGGAATACTGTGTACAGTTCTGGTCGCCACATCTAAAAAAGGATATTATAGCATTGGAAAAAGTGCAGAGAAGGGCAACTAGAATGATAAAAGGGTTGGAACACCTTCCCTATGAAGAAAGGTTAAAATGCTTGGGGCTCTTTAGCTTGGAGAAACAACGGCTGAGGGGTGACATGATCGAGGTTTATAAGATTATGAATGGGATTGAGCAGGTTGAGAAAGAAGTACTTTTCTCCCTTTCTCACAATACAAGAACTCGTGGGCACTCCATGAAATTGCTGAGCAGTCGAGTTAGAACAGATAAAAGGAAATACTTCTTCACCCAAAGAGTGATTAACATATGGAATTCACTGTCACAGGAGGTGGTGGCAGCTACAAGCATGGACCAGTTTCACGAGGGAATTAGATAAACATATGGAGCAGAAGTCCATCAGCGGCTATTAGCCACAGGGTATAGATGGGAACTCTCAGTCTGGGGCAGGTGATGCACTCTATTCTTGGTGCTGGAGGGGGCAGCAGTGGGAGGGCTTCTAGTGTCCTGGCCCCACTGCTGGACCTCCTGATGGCACCTGGTATATTTTGGCCGCTGTGTGACAGAGTGTTGGACTAGATGGGCCATTGGCCTGATTCAACATTGGCTTCTCTTATGTTCTTATGTTATATGGGCTTCTCCATAGAGAATAGGGGAAATTCCTAGGGTGTCACCCAGAAAAGATATAACATCCTCCCCAACTCCCACCCTCCCTATGCATCACCCTCAAAATCTCCCTGCATTTGGTGAAGCAGTGCATGAAACTATCTCCCATGTAGACCTCAACATAGAATGAATTAAGGCTGCCAAATAATTTAAGATTGTTTGATTTACAATATAATCTTATGCAGAGCTATTCTGGTTCAAGCCCATTGGTTTCACTGTAACTCTGCATAGGATTGCACTGCAAGTCCTATGCCCTCTAGCCAACTAAATTATTAGCTGATTGCATTTAAATAGCTACATATTACCAAAACCTCAATATAGACCCTATCTGAGATATTGAACAAAGTGTGCATTTAACCCTTTATAAACAAAATTGACCAATACTCATCAGGTACAAGGGAGCTTTTTAATATCTCCCTCTATATACCTATTAATTTAATATGTTATTTTTTAAAAATTCTGGTAATGCACTAAACTAAAAACAAATTACTGTGCCATTAATTTTCAGCCCCACACACACTGATAAAAACTGGCCCTCTGTTGAATAATAATTGAAGCTATAGATAATGAATCTACCAATTAAACTAATTGAAGCTTGTAGCCTCAGAACAAGTACTTTCCATTTGCCATGAAAGGAGAACATTTTGGTCCTTAATTCCTTTATGTAATTACATTGTTGAACACAAAGCCTTGATATTTCTCAAAAGATGTTCTAAGATGTACGAAACCCTCAATTCTGCCTCCATCCGTCTTGTCTTTCTGACCTAGGACACCATGTTCCCTTCCACTTGGAAACCATTCTGCTTGACAGACCTCAGGATTACTAACATAACTCAGGGTTCCTACTGTCAGCCCATTAAGTGCCATATATGTGGCCCAATATTTATGTTACACAATATAAAAAGTGGTTTGAACGATGGAGAATTTCACTCTCTGTTCAGCTGTACAAATCATTGCCTGCAGTAGCTACCATGAGATGGTAAAGAAGAGGGAATAGGACACTATCAATATGTCACCAACTAAACAAATAATTTCTCTATTTTAAAAGATTCTGGCTCAGTGCTGGAAGACTTCTTTGCGTACAGTACTGCTGAGTACTTTCATACACCACAAAATTGGCCCAGGACCAGTCGAACATGGTTATTACCCTGGTCCCATTTTGAGACACAGAGAAGAAACTGACACGTGTTTGCTTTAGCTAACAAGTGAAGATGGTAGACATACAGACATACCCCAGTTGCACCCTTCTTTCCAGGATAAAAACTACAGTCCTGAGAACATTTTATTGGAATTAAGCCTCACTGAATAAAATGGGACTTCGCTCCAAGTAGACATGCTTAGTATTGCTTCCCATTGTTTGGAATTTGAAGCAGTTGAAGAATAATTTTCTTATGTAATATCAACTTCACAGAAAGGGGAGCATTCATGCAGGACTTTATCTTTGGACGCAATACTTGGGGGTTTCATAAAAAACATTCCACTATTAGGCTGGCCATCTCTTTCCCTGAGCGAGTCTGTCTGCCATTTTGTTTTCAGTTGCATATTTCTAAACGTAGGTTGTGAAGCCTTTGAACAAGGATGTGACTTGCATTCACAGCACCCGTCAGACAGCTTTGGCTGTGCACAGAGCATCATGTGCAGAGTGACTTAAATAAATGGTTGGCCTCAAGCAGATAGGTTGTGTGCAAAGCAATCCCGCTTTGATATAACAGTGTGCACCTGCAGGATGGCTGTTGGAATAGTTTTCTCAGCTCATTCCTTTCCAAGGGCCGGTAGGTGTGTGGCAACCATTTTAAATTCATCCGCGTGAGGACTCTCAGCTGTCATATGCTGTAGCTGTGTGTTCTTTTACCACTGGAATCTCATGCTGAAGGTTTTTTAAAAAATAGTTTTCCTTTCCTAACTTAGGGATTCAGAATTTTGTGGAATGACAGGATATAAAAGGATAAAATAACTATGCAAGCTGAACAAGGAAAGAGGCCCATGTTGTGAAAAGATCACACTTTGCCAAGTGTCCAGTGACTACTTGGGAGACTTGAAAGGGGGCAAAAAATGTTCACATCTGCATTTAAGCAAGCCTGCTTCCCAGCATCAGTTCTCCCCCCACCATGGGGGAAAAAGCGGACTCCACAGTACTTTCCTGGCAGTAGAGGCCAAGCGTTCCTGTTGGCGGTGGCATTATCTTAAGAAACAAGCTTTCCCCAGTCCTGATGGCTGATGCAGAAGTGTCCTTTTTCCCCTTTGAAAAGCATCATTTTCTTCTGTTTCTTGAAAAGATGCCCTATCAGGGCTTCAAGAAGCAACGGCCAGGCGCTGAAGGGGGTAAGCATTCTGAGATGTGTGTCTGTGTGCACAGACAGACAGACAGCAACTGTTCAGTCCAGCGGGGGTTGGGAACAATCAGCTACAAATCTCAGACTTGAAAATAGAGTTGTGATTCTTTCCAAGTAATGGGGATGAGAGTTTTCTCATGAATATCCTCTCTGCAGCTTCTGGGAGCTGACCAGTCCTATAAGGTAAATCTGGGGTTTCAAGGGCTTGGCTTCTACTTACCTAACTTTTGCCCACAATCTGCAAAGTTTTGTTGCTGTTTGCCCCTATTGCCGTCTCCCCTTCCCAGAGGAGTTTCACAGTCCTTTGCTTTGTAAACAAGATGCCAACACTCGAGCAGACTTTAAAAACAACTTTAAAAGTCTGGAAGAACTTCAGTCCCCCCCCCTTTCTGTAAATACTAGACGGGAAATGAGCCAGGGCTGGATGTTTTCTGATGCGGACGAGATGCTCTGACATTGCTGGAGATGGAAGTGTATGGGGGGGGGGAACTGAGCTCTGCTCTTGATCATGGGAAGCAACTGATCAGCCTGCTACCAGGTCCTGCCTTCTGCCAGTCCAGCTTAGGACACACAGGAAATGGCCTGTTGACGTTCTAGGCAGTTCTGAACTTCGTGTTCTTTGGAGTACAGTGTGATATTTGTGCTGCGTGGAATGAGTCTGACTCTGTGTGTGCTGTTTTTCTCACTTGGTTTTGCAGGTCCTCGTGAATGACTGCCTGATAGGTAGCCGGGAGAGGAAGGGAGGGCCAGGGGAAGACAGATGCTGTAATTGCCTAGAAGCAGTTGCATTCCTTTTTTCATTGGATTAGTGTTAAATCCCCAACTATAAGCTGTCTTTGGGAGTCATCAATGTAATTAGGTGTTTAAAAGACACACAACTGTATGGGCAAGTGGAAGGGGGGGACGACACCTAATTGAAACACTGATCAGCAGACAGTTGACTGTCTTGTATCACTGCCTGCATTCATTGAAGGAAAGCAAGAAGCCACCCTTTTAAGTTGCTAGTCACTGTGACCCCAGTTTAAGATCAATCACAATGGGATCAGAGCCAAAAGATTAATAGGAATCTGGCAGATCGTGTTTGAAAATGTATTCATTCTGTCACATTTTGTGAGCAGGAGCTATTTCTCCATTCAGGCTGAATGAGAGTATTCAGCCTGTGTACTTACTCATCCTGACAGCTAGCAAGATAAACATGTCAGCATATGATTGGCCAAACACTTTCCCATAGAATCCAGGCAGAAATTGCCAACAGTGCTTGCTCTGAAACAGAGGATCACAGGTTTGGAAATGAGACAAGACCCCCAAAGCTAGGACACAAGGCGATAATGGCCAAGACTTCACAGCACACTGCATCTTTGTCCACTGTGACCTCCTCTTCCTTTCCTGATGAACTGGTAGAGCTAATTCAGGCCTAATTTAAATGCTAGCCTTGCGGCATACTTACTGTTATCCTGGAGCTAAATGCCACGTCTGAATCTTGTAATTTGATGAGATGGGCAGATCACAGGAGACGTTACCCTGACAAAGCCACGCCTCCCTGGCAGCATACCATAGCATCCCAGGTCATACTTCCATCCCACAAGAGCATCGATAAGCAACAGTCATACCAACAAGATAATATATAGAATGGCATTCAACAAAGGACCACGTTTGTTACAAAGACAGCTTGAACAGTTCAAGCCAATGCTGCCATTAATTCTATGCCACTTCTGCGGGAGTACCCTGATATTTATAATCATGGGAATCAGTAAACTGAGAATGTTAGTGCAGGTTCAATCAGGAAACAGCAAAGAAATATGGAGAGAGAGAGAGAGAGAGAGAGAGAGAGAGAGAGAGAGAGAGAGAGAGAGAGAGAGAGAGAGAGAGAGAGGGAGAGAGGGAGAGAGAGATGTTATAATTATACAGAGCACAAATAATCTGCAAGGCAATTGCTTGCAAGGGTTTTAAGTGGCAATCTAAAGCACTGTTGATAATTGCAGGATATTTTGAACTCAGGTGTTTACAGGTGACTGGAAAATCTCTAATACTTAGTGTGGCAGATTCAGCCAGCTTTTCTTCTGGTGAAAAAGGGAGAAGCGGGTCCCCTTTGACCACCAAAAGGGCTGTGTTTGGGGTCACAGGAAATGCATGAACAAAAGGCATGTGCAACAGGGGCTAGAATCAGGAGGGGGATTAGGTGAGAATGAGTGAAAAGGCTGGCTGGATGCAGCCCAGTCTTCTGCTTTTTGTTTGAAATTTTGATGGTAGTGATATCACCTCTGAGGATCAGTCCGTAGCCTACGTCTGATTGTCCTTTCCACTGTGTTCCAGAGATGGTGAGAAGTTCATTGTGAATGCAAATGTAACCTCAGCTTGTGGGTTCTGTGGGGCAGATCTTGGAATGAATCTTGCCATCATTCAGAGAGAATAAAACATTTTTTACTTTTCATTTAACATCAGGTAAAAAAACACCGAACTTAGTAAGACAGAAGAAGAAGAGAAGAGATTGGATTTATACCCCACCCTTCACTCGGAGTCTCAGAGCGGCTTACAAACTCCCTTCCCTTCCCCTCCCCACAATAGACACCCTGTGAGGTAGGTGGGGCTGAGAGAGTTCTTTTGAGAATTGCTCTTTCAAGAACAGCTCTGACAGAACTGTGGCTTGCCCAAGGTCATCCAACAGTTGCAAGTGGAGGAGTGGGGAATCAAACCTGGTTCTCCTAGATTAGAATCTGTGCTCTTAACCACTATACCAGACAACAGAACAGGGATCTTTTAAAGTCCAACCCATTAACTTCTCCCTTCTTCACAGCCCACCATCCCCAAAGTCCATCCTTCTCCTTTTGTTGGTGGATCAAAAAGTATGTGTAGGAAGACTGGTTATAACTGGAAAACAATATAAAAAGCTTAGTAGTGTTTATATATGTTGAAGAAGAGGTTAAGTGCATATCTTATATAGCGTATATACCGAAGTTAGAGATAAGAAGATGAAGAAGAGTTTGGATTTATACCCCGCCCTTCACTGCCCAAAGGCATCTCAGAGTGGCTTACAAACTCCTCTCCCTTCCCCTCCCCACAACAGACACCCTGTGAGGTAGGTGGGGCTGAGAGAACTTCTGACAGAAACTGTTCCTTTTCAGGAACAGCTGTGCCAGAGCTTGTGACTGACCCAAGGTCACATCAGTAGGTGCAAGTGGAGGAGTGGGGAATCAAACCCGGTTCTCCCAGATAAGAGTCCACGCACTTAACCACTACACCAAACTAGCAAGTGGATAGAAGTGCTCCTGTTTATGTTTCTTGTTTGTTTTTGTCTGGTGTGTTTTGTTTGTATGTTTGTAGAAATTTAATACAATCTTTTTTTGGGGGGGAGAAGAAGTCTCCAGCTGAACACTCTGTGCACTAGATTCCAAAATAATTGTAAAATTACAATTTAGAACAAATGTCTCCAGTTTCCATACATAAAACATAGTTATCTTAAATAAGGCATTAAGAGCCTATGCTCCCCAGCAGGGCAGTCTTGCTTCCCTCTTTAGTTTTCCACAAGGTCTCCAGACCCTTCTGCACCTAGAGGCTCCACCTCTTCCTGGCTCGTTCCATTCCCAGCTGGAGGGGTTTTTACAAAAACGCCAGTGAAACTTTTATTGATCAAACTCCTCATTTACATGTAGGATGAACTCCTTTGCCTGGATGTTGTTTGAGGTCTGGCTCAAATGCAGGATTGATCACCTTGTCAAACACCAGGTCCAGATTGTACCCTGCTGTCATCAGGGGATATGTTGCATGTTGCACCTGCTTTTCTACCTGAGCAGTACCCACAACAAATCTTCTCAATGGCCATCTCATTCAGGATGGTGAAAACCACAGCGGGTTGTGAGGAGCTCCAGGAGGATCTCTCTAAGCTGAATGAATGGGTAATAACATGGCTAATTAAATTCATGGCACAAAAAATCCTAACTTGAAACATATTCTAATGGGGTCTAAACTGAGTGAAACTCAGAGGAAAAAGATCATGGGGTTATAGTGAATTGCTCAATTAAAAGGTTGACTCCGTGGGTGGCTGTAGTGAAAAAGGCAAACTCCATGATGAGGATTATTATGAAAGAAACTGAAAATAAAATGGCCAGTGTTGTAATTCCTATGTAAAGATCGATGATGATGCCTAATTTGGAGTACTGTGTGCAGTTCTGTTCACCATATCTCAGAAATTATATTACAGAGGTAGAAGAAGTACAAAAGGACACCAAAGTGATTAAGGGGTCAGAACACTTTTCTATAAAGAAAGGCTAAAAAACCTGCAATAAAAAATATACAGAAGACTGCAGGTAGAACATAAGTTGCTAGAATCGCTTGAGGTGACACAAATCCAAAAGAAAGTACTGTTCCTGAAGCAAAAAACCTGGCACAGATCGTCAAAGTCTTTGAATCTTCGTCATGGAGAGTCCAAAAAAAAGAAACAAATTTCTCATGTCTCATGCATGAAACACACTTCAGGACCCCAAAATAATAGCACAATTTTTTGCAAATTACTACAAACAACTTAACACCACTTAAAACCCAGCTAAAGAGGATATTCTGAAATACACTGGTTCCGTTCATCAAAAAACGTAGGCATGAAAACCGGGAACTCTTGGAACAACCTGTAACTATCCAAGAAATCCAGGAGACCATCAAACTACTAAAAATAATAAAATGCCTGGCTCTGATGGCTTCACAGCCAAATTTTATAAAAACTATATGTCAGATCTTGCAGAGCCATTAACAACCACTTGTTATTATGTCATAAACCAAGGTATTATGCTTCCTTCTTGGTCCACTGCTGCAATAGTGGTAATTCCCCCCAAAAGATAAGGACCTGGCCTCACCAATATCTTATAAATTCATCTCGCTCTTCAACCAGGACATTAAAATATTTACATTGATCATAGCTCACAGACTAAACCAATTTATCACCCACTATATTCATGAAGATCAATTGGGATTTATGCCAAAGAGGGATTTAACGAATAATATCTGAAAAACTTTAAATTTAATTCACTACTGCTTGCCTTGAAATGACCTACCTTAAAACTCTATTAAATAACATGGGCTATGGAGACAATTTCCTTAAAAATATACATATTCTATATGCAGCACCGAGGGCCTATGTGAAAGTCCATGGTTGTACAATAATCAGAATTCAGATTAACTAGAGGCACAAGGAAACGATGCCCCTGCCCCCCATCCTCTTTGCCCTATCCATTGAACCCTTAGCGGCAGCAATGTGGGCCAATAACTTGATTAAAGGCATTTTAATTAAAAATACAGAATTGAAAGCAGCATGTGGATGACATGTTATTATATCTCATGGATCCTGAAAACTCTCTCCTGACTTCACATACTAGCACTTTAGTATAATTTTAGAATTTGTTTTCACTGTAATTTATGTTTCACTTCAATTACCTGTATTTATGTAAGCCGCCCTGAGCCCGCTTCGGCCGGGGTAAAAATCTGAATAATAAATAAATAAATAATAGTACTTTGAAAGAGTTTGAGCATGTTTTGGGCCTTGGATTAAATCAATTAAAAACTGAATTCTACCCAATTAATCTACCACATGATATGACTGTCTGACTTTAAAAAAAATTGTCTACAAGTGGATAAATAAGACTTGGCAATATTTTGGAATGAATATACCAAAAGAATTGAGCAATTTACTTAGCCATAACTGTATTAAAATCTACTATGAGATGAAAGAACAATTGCAATCCTGGAACATTCTCCAACTAACATGGACAGATAGGCTGGACGTAATCGAATCTCTTATTTCCCCAAAATATCTCTTTTGCTTCAGAGCTCCCCAATCATGATACCTTGAAAAAATTTGACTCTTTGGTAGAGACCCATAAGTGATTTCTTATGAGGTTATAAAAAACCACACATAAAATTTACTATTTTATATCACTAATTATATATTAGGGCTTATGGGTCTCCTGGATTTAAACCTCTATCTCCAGGCTGCTACATTCCAGTACTGCAGCCCTGGCCCCAACATCAGCAACATCAGTCACATCAGCACCAATTTAATAACAAACAGCCCGGCAGCCTTGGATTATGATGGTAGTGACCTTCTGGATGTGGAGAGGATGCCGCTATTGCCTATTAACATCTGTGTTTATTAGTATCAATGATTATATACTGTGGTTTGATTTTAAACTTTCTGTTTTAACAAATATCGCTGTTTATCTATATCTATATCTATATCTATATCTATATCTATATCTATATCTATATCTATATCTATATCTATATCTATATCTATATCTATATCTATATCTATATCTATATCTATATCTGACCTGTAGCCTCAGCGGGGAGTGCGGGATACAAATAAAACAAACAAATAAATTAATTAATAAATTGTGTGTGTGCCTGAGTCTACACTTCCTCTAAAGCAACCTTCTTAAAATTGACCAAACATCTGTCTCACCATTCACTTATGCCCCTGATCTCCCTCTTAAACTCTTCAATCAGGTACTTGTTTCCAGGTGACAGCAGTAGTGAATTTCAGTGTTATCTAAATAGAGTCCAGGCATCTCAATGGGGCTCCTATAGCACTGATTTGTGGTCCTGCTTCAGTGTCATAGTGTATAAATAGTACATAAAGAAGAAGATGATTACGCATGAGGAGAAAAGGGGTGTGAAAAATGTCATTGCAGAATGCTCTAGGGGCATTTTATACAGCACTCCATGGTGCTTCAGAAGCAGTAAGAAGGATTGAAGATTGGAAGAAAGCAGTTTGAGTCAACAACACTTCAGGCAGTGTTCCTGAATGGGACAGAAGCTTGTTTGTCTGAACAGGTAAATATATTCCATTAGGAACCAGTTACTAAAATGGGTCTGTCTGAAATGATCACTGTTGCCAGGTCATTGCGTTCAAGGAAGGGAACCAACTGCTTAATCAGCTGTAGATGGTAAAAGGCAGACCTCGCAATGGTGGGCCTCCATCGTTAAGGAGGCATCTAGGAGCACTCCCTAACCTCTGGCGCTGGCACCAATGGCACCCCATCGAAGGTTAGGAGAGGGATCCCTAACCTTGGCCCACTCTGACTCAGGCACAGGACCTTTGTCTTCATCGGACAAGCACACACACTCCATGGTTTGTGGGAGTTAAGGAAGGAAAGCTTCCTGGGTTCCAAACTGTCCAGTCCCATCCCCCCCGCTCTTGAACTCTGTATCCAGTGAGCTCCTTGTTTACAGGTAACAGCAGTAGCGAATGTCAGTGTATCTAAATGGAGGCCACGCATCTCAATGGGGTCGCTATGGTGCTGATTTCTGGCCCTGCTTCAGCGCCATAGCGCTCCTAACAGAACTTAAAAAAAAAAAATCTCAGGAAGATCGTGTGCGTCAGGGGAAATGGCAGGGAAAAAAAGTGGTGCAGTTTGAAATGACACACTGCTTCAGAGATGGCTGCTTACCGGAAGGGAAATGCTGTGTGAAACAGCCATCCCTATACGGGTTTACTCCATGATGGGCCAATAATGGAAATTATGCCGTTTAAAAAGGTAATGTGAAATCAACCTGTATCTCACATTGGAAATTCCAACCCCCCACAATGCCAAAAGAAATGGAATTATATTTGTTATTTACAACTAACGACCAATGGGATTCTATATGGTCAACTTGTTTCACTGCGCTGAAAGCACCGAATGCTAGATTAACTACTTTAAAACTTATTACACACTGGTATCTTACCCCAGTCTGACTGAATCATACGGATACTTTCAAGACCTCACTATGTTGGAAGCAGTGTGGAGGTATGGGTTCTTACTTGCATTGCTGGTGGGCTTGTATTCATGTTGGTGTACTGTTAAATGCACAATTCTCTCAATCACAGGATATTCAATCGCAATGGCTCCCGAGCAGATACTCCTAAATTTAGAAGAAGAAGAAGAAGACAAGATTATACCCCACCCTTCACTACCCCAAAGAGTCTCAGAGCGGCTTACAAACTCCTCTCCCTTCTCCTCCCTACAACAGACACCTTGTGAGGTAGGTGGGGCTGAGAAAACTTCTGACAGAAACCGCTCTTTTTCAAGAACAGCTGTGCCAGAGCTTGTGACTGACCCAAGGTCACATTAGCAGGTGCAAGTGGAGGATTAGGGAATCAAACGTGGTTCTCACAGATTAGAGTCCGCGCACTTAACCACTACACCAAACTGGGTGTTGGGGGACGGAGGACCAGATTCCATAGGTTTGAAAACACTTGATAATCATCTTACTCACAGTGGCCAAACTAGCAATAGCTTTGAAATGGAAAGAAGAGACGGTCCCCACAAAAAAACTATGGCTAGATAAAATTTGGGATTGTTTTGTTATGGAACACTTATCAGACAGATTATTACAATTGGAACTTGATAATTACTGTTCCACATTTGTGAAACAGTGATCCCCATTCTTAGATTATATGGCATGAATGGGTCTTCTGCCTTTCAACCCATACCTTATGTGTGATACCCTAGACCAAGTTTTAATGCTTACTTATTTTTTACCTATTGAATAAATGGAGATGAGCACCACCCTCTAGAGTTGGATTCGACTAGCTCTCGAGCAAGGGAAACCTTTACCTTTTACCTTTAAATTGCATTCAGCTTCTCCTAACATAAAACTTGATTGTTTGCTTGTATGCTTAGATGTGTTATGGTTACGGTCAGCTATTTTTAGGAAGTCGATGCTATTTTATCTGAAGTCAGTGCTATTGTGTTGTATTGAAGTTATTAAAATTAATAAAAATTATAAATTCAAAAAAAAGAAAGAATAAAGAGCGGGACTTTTCAGTTTAAAAATAAAGACAATTGAGAGAGGACATGATAGAGGTTTGTAAAATTATGCATGGAGTGGAGAAAGTAGAGAGACAAAAGGAAATATTTCTTTACTCAGTGACTGATTAAAATTTGGAATTCACTACCAGAGAATGGCTCCAAGCATAGATGACTAAAAAGGGATTAGATGGATTCATGGAGGATTGGTCTATCAGTGGCTATTAGCCATGGTGACTAAAGGGAACCTCCATATTCAGTGGGTATGGAACCTCTGAATATCAGAGCTAGGAGGCCGCATCAGGGGCAAGGCCTGTCTGTTGGGGTATCAGAGTAATTGGTTGGCCACTGTGTAAAACAGTTTTCTGGACTAGATGGACCACTAGTCTGATCCAACAGAGCTCTTCTTAAATTCATGTGTTCTTGACAGAAGTCATATATCCCTGAGGGTCATGTCAGGTAATTATAGTGACCTACTTGTCATGCACAGAACCCCGTGCAGTCTGCCTGCTTTTCTTGCCTACACAATTAAATGTATCCATACAACTAACCTCCTCCAATAGATAACTGTCTGAAAGAGTGTGCATGCAAACATTTATCTTGATTAGGGTAGTTCAGCTGCTTTTCCTTTTAGTTTTCAATGTGGCTGCTATGTGCCAGCAACAGTACAGATCAAATACTATTGAAACATCTTTTTTCTCAGTCTAAGTAAGATTTTTGGAGACACAATGGGGGGGGGGGACAACACTACAGTTCCCATGAGGCAGTGTGCAAATTCCCAAATACATCAGGATACAGACATCTCAGTAGCAAATTAACGAACAATGAGTTATGTTGCCTAAGCAAACCAGAGACACTGCCTAACTAGTAGGTTCCATCTCAAACTAGGGTTTCCCCCCCATTCAGCCTGTTTAGACACAGACACACAGTGCATCACATGCTTGCCTCTGGTGATCTCAGGGACAGTGAAAATGAATCTGATTCGATCAGCTTCCCTGGGAGGAAGCTGAAATATGTCAGAGGCAGAAGACACAGTCAAGACAGGCAGAAACTGACACAGGCAGTGCAGAGCTGGACTTTTCACAATGAACAAGTAGCCAGGGTTCAGGAGGCAAGTCAGAGAGAGAACCTCAGCCCTGCCCTCATTGGCTCTCTCAGTCACCTGCCTTGCCGGGCTGGTCTAAGCTGCAGTTCTCAGAGTGGTCACTTGTGGAATGGTGCTGTGGCCCCCTTCAGGCTCCAGGTTGCAGTTTTGTGAGCCTCTCTTGTCAAACACCTAAAAATGCTCAACAGACATTTCCAAGTGTTCATTGGTTTGCTTACAGAATACCCTGGGGCTGAGAGAGGGTGGCTAGTGATTTTGTGGCTGAGATTATATTTGAGCCAGTGACCACCTGGATCACTGCTCATTCTCTAAACTGTTACACTATGTATCTCTTGTGGAAGACGGTTTTGGAATTCATGCATTGCATATTCAGTTTCCACATAACAATTCCTTAAGAGTGAAGAGGGCTTCTGATGCCTCCCATTCACTTTTGTACAAAGCTGCCTTTTCCATTCAAGCAGATGGGAAGTGTCATTCTCATTAGAGCTGCGTATCGACATCGGAAGAAACCTGGGGCTCTGAATTATGGTTAATGATATCACTTTCACAAATGCAGTGCAGTAGTTTCTCTTAAAGCAAGCCACTATATGATTGAATCCATTGATTTTAAAACAGGAAGGTATGCATGATCACCACCACAGGGAAATATGTTGATTCCTTCTTTCTTATAGTCTCACAGGAGACCAGTTAGGTAAAAAAAAAAATCACAGAGGGTGTTGGTTTGTTCTAAAGGTGCAGCATGAATTTCATCTCTAAGTGCAAATGCATACAATTTCCTGTTGCCAAGCTGTGATGGGATTCCATTTAGTGACAGGATACAATTAAAATCATTTATCAAACCTGGAGCTGGGAACTGACACATGAAAAAAGCAGGTAATTGATGAATTTGGCAGATGGAACCACAAGCTATGGGAAAGAAAATCATTACACACAACTTTTCAACATTAATTTAAGAATGCTGCCAAACACCTCATTCACAAAATGATTTTACTTAGTTAAAAAAAGGAAACAAAAAAAAGTGTTTGTGGTAAGAATAAGATGAACAGAAACCCCTCATGGATGATTCTTAATTCTCTGTGCTCCAGTTAAAGAAAAAGTGCATATTGTTGTTTTTAGGCTTGTTTCAAACAATTTATAGAAAAATCAATATTTCTATTGAGCAGGTACTGCATTTTCCCAACACAAATTATACTGGGCTACCTGATTTGGATGGCCCAGGTTAGCATGATCTTGTCAGATCTCAGAAGCTAAGCAGCACTGGCCCTGGCTAGTACTTGGATGGGAGATCACCAAAGAAGTCCAGGGTTGGTATGCAGAGGAAGGCAATGGCAAACCACCTCTGTTGTCTCTTGCCTAAGGACCTCCCTTTTGCCATCAAGTCACAGCTGACTTATGGGGACCCCATAGGGTTTTCAATGCAAGGGACCCTCAGAGGTGATTTGCAATTGTCTTCCTCTGTGTCACAACCCTGGTATTCCTTGGAGGTCTCCCATCCAAATACTAGCCAGAGCCAACCCTGCTTAGTTTCCAGGATCAGGCTAGCCTGGGCTACCCAGGTCAGGGCCCTATATAGTTGATTGCCCTAAGTCTGCTGTGATTTGATACCATTTCCCACCATCACATTCTCTTCTGTGTCAGCAGAGATTAACTCTGGAAACAGATATTGGATCGTATCCATCAGAATGTCTCCATGAATGGAAGGGTTTCAACCCACTGAACATGAATTTCTTGGCTCCCCTTCCCAAGATAGCCCCAGTTGCCCCCCACCTATTCCTGGGGAGTCCTTGTCCATACTGTGGATGTATTAAAGGTTATTCACAGGAAGAACTTCACAGGTAGGATCCAACATTGACAGTGTTGAATTAAATTTCTATCACACATGCAAGGCAATATTCTCCACAGGATTTAGCAGGGACCTTGGATTCCTAACTCTCTATAGGTAATTGTAGCTTGCATGTCCCACCCTCTGTGGTGTTAATTTGTTCCACAGTCTCATCTGCTGTTGGTTGCTTGTATCTCAACCCCTACTGAATATGAAGAGATTTCTCTTTTGACTGAATCTTGTTATATATCAGCCTCTTTGTAACGTCCCCCTGTCCCCTGCTTCTGGCTATTCTTTTAACCAAGACTAATGGACGTATACCTCTGTGCGTCTGAAGAAATTAGCTCTGCCTCACAAAACTTCATGCTGAAATCAGTGTCGTTAGTCTTTAAGGTGACACTTGACTCCTGCATAATTTTAGTTAAGGACAGAATCAGTCATGAAATCCTCTGAAAAACAGGGGGAACATCGACTGCCATTTTGTAAACTTGCCCCCCCCCCTTTTGTTCTGGGAATAGAGTTGTCTGAAGATCTCCCAGAATTACAACCAGTCTTCTGACAGAAATCAGTTCCCCAGAGGAAATGGCTGCTCTGGAGCGTGGATTTTACGGCATTATAGCCCGATGAACTCCCTCACCTCCCTAAGCCCCACCCGCCCTGAACCCAATCCTCCAAATTTCCAGGAATTTCCCAACCTGGAATTGGCAACCATATATGTGAAGGATCTGTGCATTCTTTCTAAAATACTGAAGTGGATTATTTTACAGGCCCCCTTTAAAAGAAAGAGGCAAACTTGAGTAAGGATTCTCCTTGCAGATAGGCCGCACCTCACTGTGCTAGAGAAAAGTTGCTGCTGTCAGATTAATTCTGAGGTATTTGTGGGAACTGCGCCCTCTGCAAGCACTGCTGTCCTTCCTCCCCTTTTGTTTTTGGTATGTGTCATATATAATGTAAACCACCTGGAGTTGGGTGTGGGAGACTAAAAACATGCCTGTAAAAGGGTAGCTTTCCCCACAAACAAAAAACGTGGAGGGCAGCCTGGAGAGGGGAAGGAGAAGGGCGAGTTTGTACTCTGGACTGGATTTGTTTTGTCTGTATCCCTGGAGCTGTATAGTCTTTTCATTGTTCAAGAAGGATTTTTATGCCTACTTTTGTGTGCTTTTGGACAAATATAAGGTTTATCCTTAGTGACCTTTTCAAACTAGACACAACTTGAGAGATCCATTAACAGATCAGGTCTGTAGCATCATTTTCCTCATTGCAATCCCCCCATTCCCATAATTTGTCTCACTGGGAGCAGCACCTAGGATTTGGAACCCGCTCCTGTTTCTTCCAGAAAAATCTGCTAGAGGTCAGTTCGCACATTTCCCAATGGGCTGTGATCATCTAATACATTTCACTGGTCTCTATAATAGTGACTTAGGCTGCAATCCTCCTGAGCACACTTTCTTGGGAGTAAGCTCTAGTGAATAGAAGGAGACTAATTTTGAGTAGACGTGAATAACTTTGCTCCCCATGTTACTCATGCTTGCTTTTTCTGAAGGAGCTCACACGGTAACTGTTATGTACTGAATGTGAATTGCTACTATCTGTTCACATGTTAAGCTTGAGTCAGAATGTGGCTCTTCTGATGTCGCATTGTTATTGGTCGATTTCTGCGAAACCTTTGTAATTACCCAATCACTATGTGAGAATGTATCAGAGAGGGAACGGTCCTGATTGGCCTTTATCCCTGCATTGTTATTGGTTCTTATCTGACAATGGGTGTGGCTTTGACAGCCCAGGAGAGTTTAAAAGAAGGAGCTGTGCTCCACTGTTTTGTGGGTGTTTGTTGGTGTGTTCTGAGTTGGAGTTGCCGTTACCAATAAAGCTGAATCACTAGCTGAAATCACTTCGTTGTTAAGTTGTCCATACTTAACAGTAACTAATGCTGTAGTATCTGCCACTTTGAATAACTGGCTACTAATAAGGTATGTAAAGTCCAGTCCAGTCTAAACATGGTTGGACTCGGACATACAATGGTGTTTTCCCTCAGGCATTCCCCGAGAAGAATTTTTAGGGCAGCTTTTAGAGCACCCAGAGGTTTCATCCTCCTTTTTTGTAACTAGACTTGAAATCAAGATATATGGGGAAATTGCCCTGACCTGGATAGCCCAGGCAAGCCCGATCTTGTCACATCTTGGAAGTTAAGCAGGGCCAACCCTGGCAAGTACTTGGAAGAGCGACCACCAAGGAATACCAGGGCCAGGACACAGATAATATCAAGCCATCTCTCTGAAACATCCTAGCCCCAGTAGGGGTCACCAGAAGTTACCATAACTACCAGGCATGCAAGCACATGTGCTCACATACACATACAAAATACAAAAATATAAAAAATAGAAGACTCAAGGGAAAACTTCAATTAGGCACCATCCAGAGTTACGTGCACAGGTACGCAGAGATGGCTGCAGTAGGCCATAGTAGGTTTGAACTCTGAACAGAGTTGCCAGGTCCCCCCTGGCCACCACCGGGGGATGGAGGGGTACAGTTGCCAGATCCAGGTTGAGGATGAAGACAGCTTTAAAACTAAGACAAAATGGGTCAAAATATGAGGATGGATCCTGGGGAGGACAAGGACCTCATTGGGGTAAAATGCCATAGGGTCCACCCACCAGAGTAGCCATTTTCTCCAGGGGAATTTATCTCTGTAGTCTGGAGATGAGCTGCAATCCTGGAGGATCCCCAGGTCTTACCTGGAGGCTGGTATCCCTAACACTGAACAAAGTGACTTATTAGATGCACATTTATTATATAAAATGGCAAAACTGTTTTGAGGTAGGGTTGCCATCCCCCTGATGGGTGTGGGATTTCCCCTGATTTTGGGAGGCACAGTTTGCTGCCAACCAGCTGGCCAGTGGGGGAGACCCACGCCCCAAGAGCCCCATCCCACCCAACCCGCCTACCTGGAGGTGATGTTATCATGCCAGGCACATCACATGGGGGACACTCTAGCATTTGGGCAAAAACTCTATGGTGATCAGAAGACTCCTGGAACAAGATTGGGCCTCCCCCCCTTCACCAGCAGCCAGGTAAGGTAAGACCTGACAACCCTATTTTGAGGGCAGATGTTACTAAACTGGTGATTTTCAAATGCTGCTATCCAAGGAATACTGTTCATGTTGTTTCATCTGCAGAGGAACCCCGTGTGTGCTGCAGAGGATGCTGGGCGTGTGCTAGCATACAGTTTCCATGAGGCACTGCCCAGGCCAGCTGGGCTTCACCATTAGTCAAGTGAGTGGATAAACTACACGCAATGCAGAAGCATTGTGATAGGAACCCTGGAAGTGTAACTTAACTTTAAAAACAGCGGTAAGGGGTTAGGATGGTGTGTTAAATCACCTTCCCCAGTGCTATGGGTTCACTCCGTGTTAGATCTCACAGCTGATTTTTAAAATCTAATAACATGTCTGGAACTTCAACATTACATGTAGTCTGGCCTTCATGAGAGTGCAGCCTAAGTCCACATGTTTCCTTGCTTCTGAAACCAAAGAAGGTCAAAGTAATGACTGATAACAATGTTTCAAGGCCACTTGCCTGCAGTGCCTGATCTATGCATGGAAGAAGCTTTGATAAGCTTCTAGGGAACTCTCCTGAACAAAGTTTGGAACAGGAGCTCTTGCTCACCACTCTGTCTGGAACTGCAGCTTGTTCTCAAATTGCAAACAGTAGACTCAAGTACTTGAAAAAAAGACACCCCCCCTACAAAAATGATTAATCTTGCTTCACAAATTTATTTATTTATTGACAAAATTTGTTTGCTGCCTTTCTGTCCAGCCAGTGCCACCAAAGTGGCTAATAGTTAAAGGCATGATAAGAACATATATTGGTCTCCAATGGGCTGTCTTTAGGTGACACCCAAGTTTTTGAACTCCCACTTTTAGCACTCACCATGTATCTTGAATTTACAGAACTATCCTTTGTTGTAGTGTCAACTTAACTCTTGAATTAGTTGGGGGCGGGGAAGAAGGAGGAGGAGGAGGAGAAGAAGAAGAAGAGGTGGGGATTGGATTTACACCCCGCCCTTCACTACCCAAAGGAGTCTCAGAGCGGCTTACAAACTCCTTTCTCTTCCCTTCCCCACAACAGACACCTTTTCCCCAAGGTAACGTAATAATTGCCGGGGACCTTCTTGCATGAATTGGTAGTCAGGATGAGGACTGGCCGTTGAAGGGGGAAATGGAAAATCTTGATCTCCTGGAGTTGGGTTACCCTTTTTTATGATAGAAACCCTAAAGACTGTAAAGTTAAACAGTTGAGACTGAGGATGTTGAACTTAGTATTGGAATACAACCTGGTAGTGCTTAATGGCAGAAGGGGAGTGGATAAATTTAGAAATTATACATCCCCCCCCTCAAGGCTGTAGTTTGATTGATTAATTTCTTATTTCCCCAAACTACTCACTCTTGCTGATAATCTACAGGTGGGCCCTCTTCTTGGTAGTGATCACCTACTAGACATACATTCTCTGGTGGGCCTTTTATAGAATCGTAGGGGAATCATTCCCAGGATACCAGGTTCCCCTCTTGAGAGCTCAGAATACGCTTAGACTGGTTCAATGGACTGCTGCCATGGAAGGAAATGTGGCAGCTTTTCTAGACTTTGAACCTTCTGAAACCCATTGCACACCCAGACACTTCTCCAAATTTCCTTTTAGGAATGTTGGATAAAGTAACTTGTGGACCTATTGTGAGCTTAGCAAGTAATGGAGATCTAATTTCAACTCGAGTGTTAATGGAGCCAACGAGAAATGACTGCCAGAAACAACAAGAAAAAAGAAGCGAAAGAAGATGGATTAAAAAAATTTCTGAAGAGACATGCCAGCACAGAGGAGGAAGCAGTACTCAAAATTTGGATTTTTGAAGAAGACGGCGGCCCGGGGGAAGGAAGTGACGGAACGGGAGGCATTAAAGTTCAAAGGACTTAATGATAATTGGAGAGACTTAAAAAAGAATTTGTTCGTGTAACATCTGAAAAGATTTGATTTAACCCCAGTGGACTTTACTAACTTTACTAACAGAATTGATTTGGACTTTGTAAAGCTGAAAAGAAGATCTTTCAACCGTGATAGATGCCGACAACTGGAAGAAATAAAACTAACCTTTACTAACAGAAAAAAACTCACTCCGCTCTTTTTTCTCTTCCCATCTGTCTACCTTACCCTTTTCTTATAAAAAATAAAATTCTCTCCTTTTTAGGAGAGTTATTTCAAAAAAAAAAGAAACCAATCCTCTCAAGGGATCTAAGGGCAAATAAGATAAAAACATATCATAAACCCAGTTTATAAAAACAAAGCCAGAACTAACATACATACCAAGCCCCATATAAAACAGAAATTAAAATGTCGGCAGAAAGGAGGGATCATTAAGGGAATGTCAAATGAAATAAAAAAGAAGTCTTCTCTTGCTGATGGAAAATAGTGACAAAAGGGAACGAACAAATATCCCTGGGGAGAGAATGCTATAGTTTTGGTGCCAAGGCCAGGAAGATCCTCTCTCAAGTTGCCACCTGCCTAATGACAGAAGGTAGGGGAACCAGAAGCAGGGCCTTGGAAGATGACTTTAATCATCAGGTAGGTTCATTTGGGAGTAGGCTGTCCTTCAGTTATGCTGGTCTTAAGCCATATAGGTCTCTAAAGGTCAACACCAGCACCTTGGATTGGGCCCAGAAATAAATTGTGAACCATCATAGATGGGCCAAGAGACTGGAGTGATATAGTCCAAATACTCTGCACATGTGCATTCTCACATTACTTCATTATCTCTGTCTCTCATCTGTCATCTTTGTTACATGCTGAGATAGTAAGTTATTTATGGAAGTGTGGCTGGCTATACAGGTAAAAGCAACAGGTATGGCTTATATTCCTCACTGCCTCCCAGACCTGCATAGTCACCAACCAAGTCCAAGTTGAATTCCTGAGTGGCTGGCAGGTATCTCTGGCCAAGTACAGCTTTCATACACCTCTTTTCTTTGCTGGCACATGAACACTTTCACAGGTAGACATTACATTTTTTCAGTACCTGGACCAGAAAGCTTACCTATCCCTGAATTAGCAGAAAGGCACTTCTGAATACAACCCAATATCTTTTTTTCCATTTTCTATTTCTTATTTTTTGTATTGTTGGCTTTAGTTATGCATTTGGTTTTTTTTATTTTAATGAATTGAAAACACAAATTAAGATACTATTTATACTGGTTTGAACTATTTTTTCTCCACTAACCATATTTAATAAGATCCATTCTTTTTTAAAAAATGTATTTAATGTTCATTCCATTTTAATGACAAAAATAGGGTTTCCCCCCCTCTTGTTTGTGTTGCTTTTCTTTTCTTTAAAGAAAGTGAGCAGGAAATAAAACTTAATAAAAACTATTCACAGCACTGTCTACTCATATTTGTTTTTGGTTCTTAAACCAGTTCCACAATAAATCTGACAGATGCTTATCTTGAGATGACATATTGGTTGTATGTTTCTCATACTTCTCCAAAACATAATTTCAGAGACACTTATCTTCTTGAATTTTAGATTTCATTTTAAAGTGAGATTATCATGCCATTTCCCAGAGAGAGAAAGAACAAAAACGAACCCAGACATATTAAAACACTTGTTGCTTTTACTTGACTGATTCCTATCGGGTTTATACAGCAGATATAGATGGCCATTTGCAATGAGGACTCATTGCAGCCTGCTGCAGCTGCATCTAGCCATGTGATGAAGCAAATTTTGCCCCTGCCTCAGATTTCCACTTAATTATTGCATTATGCTAACATACTGCCACCACCCTGATGCAACAGTGGAGAAGCACAGTTGGAAGCCACTGGACTGGGTGCACACACAGAGCAGGTAGAGGCACATTTGGGTAAGAAGAGGTTTATGATTTGTCTTCAGGCTATAAAAATCCAATTTTGATGTACCACTGAAGGGTATGCAATGGGGTGGATCCTACCCAAATGCTACTGTTCCACTAACAAAGACCAAATCCTCCCTCTAGCCAAAGGAGCCTTCTTCTAACTTAAGTAGCTCTTCTGTTGAAAGAGGTTAGTATTTTTTAATACCATGGATCCCATTTGTATTATCTTCTTCAGCCACCAGAAGGTCTCAGACTCTGCATATATCAGCTTGAATCCTGCCCAAACTTATAGCTGACAAAAGGATTTCTATCAGTGGAGCATGACATTCTCACTTTCCGCCTCCTGCTGCAGGCCCAAATGCCCCCCATACCACTCCTCGGGGATGGGGGACTCTCAGCATGGTGTGAGGGGGGAGGCAGAGTTCTGCAGTGGGAGTGGAGGAAGCAGGGAAAATCATCCCCCCCTTATGTCAGCAGAAATGATCACAAGAAGGGAGGGCAGGAAGGGTTGCATCAGTGCTTAGTTCTTGTGGCCCTTTCTTACACACCCAGGGAAATGCTGATTGCCACTTTGGGGTCAGGAAGCAATTGTTCTCCAGGCCAATTTATCCAGGGATCCTGTGGGGTTGGGTTTGTTTTTTTGCCCTCTTCTGGGCATAGAGCAGGAGTCACTGGCTGTGTGTGTGGGGGGGAGTTATTTGTGAATTTCCTGCATTGTACAGGTGGTTGGACTAGATGACCCTGGAGATCCCTTCCAACTCCATGATTCTATGATCACCAGGATCCAACCCATATGCCGTTCCATGAGCATTCTAACATCTGGCATCCAATAGGATGCTCTTTCTACTTTCTGTTGGATATGTTGCTGTATGTATGGCAATGACAATGGGAATCTGAGTCCTTAACTACATTCTCATGTTGGATTAGGGCCCAGCAAACAACTGGCTCTCTAAACGGCTCATGTGGCCTATAATAAGCAGCTGCCAGGTGGTAAGCAGTCATCTGCATTTGCCTGAAGAAAACACTTTGAAAGGTTTTAGTTGACAAAACTGCAGTGATGGATGCCAAAAGCTTTATTCCCATTTATGGAATGGATTCTTCCCTTAGGTGTGAATAAACAATGCTCAGGATTCTGTATTTAGAGGGAATTAATATGTCTGAAGCTTCTTTGGTGAAGCTGATGACTTATTTAAATTGCTACATCAGGCAGATTATGACACCTGAAAGATGAAGACAACTTTCATCGACACCTAGCAGAGAACATAACATAAATGGATACTCTGATCTTTCAGTTTGAAGGTATTGGCACTGATTTTTTTTAAAAATATCTATTCTGCCTGCTTGGACACATTTCTGAAATGCAGATATATGAAACATGAAAAGCATTTTATTTCTGTGATTTCACAATATGGTGACAAAACTGTAAATTGCATCTTGACGGCATCTCTGAGTTTCAGTGATATCCAAGTGGGCTAATTATTAATGACATATAATTCCAATTGCCAGGTGTTACATGACTGGCTGAGCCAGCTCTCAAGTGCTGGCAGGTCTCATACATCTGAGAAGATCTGCTCTCAAGCATGAGCTCAGAAAGCCTGCCTTTAAAATGCCTGCAAAAAAAGCTTCAAGGAAACATGCACCCTCTTGGCCTAGACCAAATGGAATGGGAACCTCAGTGTTTACCTAATTCCCTTCGATAATGTCTATTTGTACTTACCTGTTTGTGAAGTCATCGCACACACCACATTTCCCTGTCAACAGCAGCCAGTGATATCCTCTCAGGTACATCCTACTAGATGTCATGGATAGGGAAGGGGGGAGCTGGATTCAAAGCTGCCATTCAACATACATTCAATGACTTGCTTAAACCAGGCCCTGTGCAAATGGGATCTCCATAAACAGGTTTTGCCCAGCACATTTTGTAGGCGGATGCAGGAGATAAAGTGGGGTGACATTTCAAATTTCAGTCAAGGAACAACAGTGGAGGAAAAGGCAAGAGATTTCAGTGTGGAGACAAGATTTGTAGCAAGACTTAAAGGTCTTCTCTTGGATATAGTCAAGACTGAATGATAAGTGATACTCCAAAATGCATCCTGAAGCAAAAAGGTTTACCTTTTTTTTAATTTCAAAAGAAAAGACCCACTGATTTTGCCTGGCCTGGCAACCTTAAGAGGAAGGTGTGGAGATTTGTTACTGATTTCCTCCTTCCACAATGGATTTTCACTTTGCCCCCCATTCCTGAAGGTCCCTCAAGGAGCTCAGTGCTTAAGCCAGAGGGGGAGGCAGGGAAGTCCCATCATCAAATTTTACTCTTCTGGAGGTACCTAACCCCAGGCAGTATGAGAAAAATGGTCTGTTTTTTTACCTTATATAGGAGTAAGAGAACCCACAGCTTCACCTGAAGTTATCAAAAAGTAAAGTGAGGCCATTCTCATATTATTATAAATATAGCACATTCATCAGTGATTGCAGAGTTTCATTTACAAAACTGTAATATGACGCCCACATCAAGGTCTACCTTAGGTTTGCCAGTGCCCCAGTTGTGGTGGGGTATCCCCTGCCCCCAGGTCCCACTGATCACTGCCACTTAGCAGCAATAGGAGAAATTTTTAAAAAACCTCATGGTGTCACATGTGTTGTTATGCCACTTCTGGGACAGAGGTTTGCCCTAGGAATAGCCAGAAACTCTATGGTTTTATGATAGAGTTTCTGGCATTTCCTAAACCTACACTCTGTCATTTTTGGATTCCCCCTGGAAGTGATGTAATGACACATATGATGTCGCCCACCCATGTCCCCACCCCTAAACCTTCCACTAGTTGCCAGGCACAGTCTGAAAACTCTATTCTCCCTCCTCCTCCGTATAATGTAGCAATGGAAATGCAAGGCACAATGTCAGCACCTATCAGTAGCAACCAGAGTATTGTAGGGTATTGTGTGGTAAGTTGACAGCATCCATTTCTATTACCACATGTCACAAAGAAGAGGAGGAAGTACTTGATGCTGAGATTGTATACGGGAAATAAATGTGGCCTATCCTACAAAAATATTGTGGGGATAAATTCTGCATATGATACAACATTATTAATATTCGAAGAATTCTTTCACCAACCCATTGCACCAATTAAGGCAGAGGGATAATATATTAATATTGGTAGGTACGTAGGTACCTTTTAAAAATTGCAGATGGCCAAAGGCTCTTACAAAACTAGACTAAATAAAACATGAATTACTGAAGCTGAGAAGTAAAAACAAGATAGGTTGCCAACTATCATCCTACCCAAACAATTATAAGTGTGAAATATTCCACATGCTAAAAATTAGTTACTTTACTGAAAAAGTATGACTTTGAGACACAACTTTTACATGAATTTTTTGACAGCCACAGCATATTAGGCTGCATAACATGTGGGTAACATGTGGGTCTGCATCCACTAGAAGGAATGTTATTTTTTCCACAACTGTACACAAAGGCTGATTTGCTAAAATAGCTGCAAGAAATTTCTGTTTGGATTCCAAATACCGAGGACAGTACAGGAACTTCAACCTCTGATATACCACAAATACATGTATACTGGATAACCTGTGTATGAGGGTATCATCCTGCTAACATGGCTGATTGCATGGTTTGAAAACAAACAGATGTAAAGGCTGTTAGGTTGTAAAACGTGATGTTGGACAGGTAGCAGACTCTGTTATGATCTGCTTTAAACCATTTATACCAGGGAGAAAATTTGGAGCCAAGTATTCTATGACTGCCTTGCCCTGGTTAGCCCAGGGTAGCCTGATCTTGTCAGATCTCTAAAGCTAAGCAGGGTCATCCCTGACTAGTATTCGGATGGGAGACCACCTAGGAAGTCAAGGGTCACTACACAGAGGCAGGCAATGGAAAACCACCTCTGAATGGCAAACTACCTGTGAGGCAAAGTACCCCTGATTCCCCCCAAAGGGTTAATGTGAATACTACTGGGCTTATTCTATCTTGCAGGTATTAGCAATTGGGCCTCTCTGCCCACAAGGTCCTTATCATCTTCAAGGCCAGAGTTGGGCATGTGATAATGAGCTCTTCTTGAGAACCTGTGGCCCACAGGATGGGAGGGCAGAGTTAGGAGTGACAATGTAGTCTTCTAGAGGGTTCCAGTGAGAATGTGTCCTCATTGGATTATTACCATCACCTGACGCCAGTTGGCTTGAGACTATAATTGAGCTAAGAGCCTGAGAGAAGGAGGCTTACTTGGAGATTTTGGTGGACTGAGGCCTGGGCTATGATATGGTCATGTTGCAATGGACAGCTAGATAGAGAACGCTTAAGCCTTTGACTTTCGGGGGCTTTAAGATTGTGCCATCTAATGCAAGGTATAAGTGTGTTAGATAGAAAAGTTAGCTTTTCTTGTTTTAATTTGCTAAAAGGATTTTAGAATGTTGTATTGCCTAGGAACAAAACCATTTCAGAATTTAATACATTTCATATATTTTAATAAAAGTCTGGTTTCTTGTATACACTAGCCCTGGGAACCCACAGGGTTCAGGCTTGGACTCCTTGACACCACCTCTTGAAAACCCCATGGGGTCACCATTAGTCACCTGTGACTTGACGGTACTTTCCACTATTGTGTGCCTATCAGCGGAGGCATCAGAAATTTATACCCAGTCACAAAGTTTTGGACTAACGTGTGGGCCCCCCTGAGGATCAACTGTAATGGGATAGCAAATGAGAATACTATTATATCTGGTGACCCGGATGTTGTCATTCTATGGAACATGGAAGCATCGCCTTGAGATTTAGATGCTGGAAATTTCATCTGCTTGCAAAGTTTTAGCAAAGCTATGTGCACCCAGGCCCTTATTGAAGGAAGGTTGAGTTCAGGCCACATCAAGGTGGCTGGAGTATCCTTAGGCAATACTAGAATTTATTTTTTTAAGAAATAAATGTTGAACTGCTTCCAGATTGGTAATTAATACATTGCTTAAGCCCCATGCCCTGCCCTGCCCTGCCCTCGATGGCTCACGCTAGCCTGATCTCATCAGGTCTCGGAAGCTGAGTAGGTTTGTCCCTGTTAATACTTGGATGGGAGACCACCAAGGAAACCCAGGTTTGCTAGGCAGATGCAGGCAATAGCAAACCATCTCTGTTTGTCTCTTGCCTTGAAAACCCTATGGGGTTGTCACAAGTTGGCTACAACTTGAAGGCACCTTTGAGGAAACCATTCCAGCTCCAGACTTCTACTCTTGCTCCAGTACAGTTTCAATGCAAGATCAATCAACAAAGGCTCCTTGGTACAATGGACTTTTAGTACAGCCTCTAGTGTCTTAAAAACTATAGCTTTTATAATTTCTAGGAGAGCAGTCCAGGAAAGTACTGTTAACTGGTGAAAGAACTGCTAGAATTGTATGTCTGTGGGAACCTGGGCAAGATGAGAAGTTGCCTTTGTATATTAAATTGCTTTCCTGAAAATGATCATAAAGATAAATTTAAAATATTCCATAAAAATGGAAACTATGTTATAAAAAACATTTCTCTATTCAGAGGGTTTCCCACTGACTCGGGCAGAAATACATGATCAAACACATCCAAATGCAACTTGCATATCTGTCCAATCATAATTGTTTTAAAATAGTATTATATCAAACTCCTCATTGCATGTGAATTTCATTTGCAATTTATCTCTTGCTTTTCTGGCAGTGAGAATTAAAGATATCAGCCCTAGGAATCAAAACACTTCTATGGCAGAAAAACAACTACAATTGAAGTCACTGTGAAATTTCTCTCCACTCATTCCCAACACTAGCTCGGAGATTTTATTTGGGAAAGTAAAGCACAGTGTTTGTGTTTGCTAGCGCTACTTGTAAGAAGAGATGAAAAACAGCCGGTTTCTTTCCATAATCCCAAGTTAGGAGCTATGCAGTGCCAGCCTCAGCGAAGTTACACCCTAGTGGCAGACCACGAGAAAAAAAAGAAAAGAAATACTAGTCATGAAATTTGCTGGAGAAAGAATAATGCAGGAGATTTAGGGTGACACAAATCACACCCTCTATTGAAAATAAACAGGAGTCTTGTGAAACCAAGTTTTTATTCTAGTGTGTATGCGAGATAAAAACTTGTGGTTCTATAAGGTGCCAGAAGACTCCCGAGGCTACCCGTCAGATATGATCATCCTTAGTCAACAGAAGAGCTGCAGTGCATTCCAGTGAAGGATGGGAAAGCAAGAAAATACCCCCCTTTCTCGCTTCCACAAGCGGCTGAGGCTGCTGGGGTCACCCCCCCCGCGCCCCAGGGCTGGCCTTAGAAATGATGTACTGTCTGAAGTGTTTTTTCCTTCTTGGTCAATTTCCTTTTTTACTTTTGAACGATTCACTTGACGCATAGGCTCTGAGCAATTTTAAATCTGCATATATTAAAATGAATGGGCATACTTTCCTGTGGCAGTGAAAAATGAGAGTCCTTGAGAAAACCAGGGGAGAAGTTTTAAGTATTATATGAAGTTGTGTATCTAATGCTAATGGGTGACAGACTTCGCATGAGTAACTTCATACTTTATGCAAAAACTGGGTTCATGGTGGCTAACAGCAATGTGCCAATGACATTTCTTCAAATAAACACATGAAGTGTGAAGGTGGGGACTTGGAGATATGCACTGTATGATTAAAGGCACACATCTGTCTTTCACCCTTTAGCCGAGTCAAAAAATTTGCTGTTGCTGTGGTAAATATGATTGATATGCAAAGTGTTGGTCTAATTAAGAAGGCCAAGAACAAAGTTTCTGAGAACCTTTCCTATTTTTTCATGGGGTGAGGCTATGGCTTGGTGGTAAAGTATCTGCTTTGCCTGGAGAAGATTGCGAGTTCCATCTCCAGCTGGGGGTGGGGGAAGAAAGGACCAGAGAGTAGGTGGCATGAAAGACCTTTCCCTGTCATCCTGGAGATTTGCAGACAGAGTTGACAATACTGGCCTTGCTAGGCCAATGGTCTGACTCATGTGTACTTGAAGCTATAGTTAGTCACTTGTTAGTGGGGTTGGTCACAATCACATGAGACTCTTTATCCTAGGTTTTTCACAGAGTATGCCTAAGCCCCTGGTGAACTTGGAGACAACTGACAAATATACATAAGCATGGAGACACAACTCCATGCACATAACATCTTCTCTTGATTAGGGCTGCCAACTCCAGCTTGGGAAATTCCTGGAAATTCGGGGTTAGCATCTAAGGAAGGCACAGTCTGGAGAGGGGAGGGGAGAGTGCTCAGTGGGGTTGTGGTATCACAGGGTCCACCCTCCAAAGTTGTCATTTCTTGCAGGAGAACTAATCTCTGTAGTCTGGAAATCAGTTATAATTCTGGGAGAACTTCAGGTGCTGCCTTGAGGCTGGTGGTAACTCTACTCCTGGGGCCTCACATCAACCACAGACATCCTAGTCTAAGATGCACTGATTCAGAATAATCCCTCTGTTCTTTTTTTGGTCATGTGAAAATGCTGCAGTGGGCAGCCCTCCTCATTTCCTATAACATCTTATCCTATTCTGGGTTTTTAAAGATAACCAAAAAATGTTTCCATGATGTTGGTGTGCATTTAATAATCTGGAAATGATAGACCGGTTGGCTTCGATTTGCATCCAACACTCTTTATTCAGCACTTGTGCTGCTCATCAGTGGCTTCCGTTCCATTTTAAAAGAAATGATTTGATTTCTAGCCCAGAGAAGAAAACGCAAGCACACAAGGAACGCTTGCTGCTTAGAGAAATGTCTTCAATTCTCCAATCCATTAGGGAAAATTGGGACGTGTGCTTTGTTAATTTCTGTGCAGGAAACACTGCTCCCTTCAAGCCACAATTAATGGTAACATTTCTATCTAGTGTTGTCATGAGATTTTTATTATGCTAATCTTTAAAGAGCAGAAAATTAGTCATTTGGGTACATTTGAACAGGATGTATATTTCATGAGACAGATATGGATGTGGAGATCACTTTGATATTCACAAGCGGCAAATGGAAGCATTTCAGATCTTTATGAATGAAGCATAAATAAATACACAGCCAGCGGTTTCTGCTGTGGAAGTGACTGCAGCAGTGACGCATGAGTCTGTTTCCACTTTTCGCTAGGCCATTATTATGCAATTGTACATCGTTATGCAAAATTGTGTAAAATTACTTTATTTTGCAAAAAGCCAACAGAGTGTAGTGGTTAAGACTATGTTAATGATGTCCCATGCCAAAATTTCAAACTTGGCACCAGCAAAACCCAAAAGCCACCAACACTTGGCAGAGAGGTCAGCAAATTTTGAAAAATAGTGGACTGGCTAAGTTAGGTACAGGAATGCCCTGTGGGTATAATAACCTTTGAGGAGGGATTGTGGTGTAACTGTGTGCCAGGCTACCCTATAACACAGCTACTTCCAATGGCAGCTTTCTAATTGAGCCAGAGACTTGCAGTATTTCCCTTTCTGTTCCCTGCCCTGTTGTAAGGCTTTTGGCTGATAATGAAGAGTAGGTGAACATTTTCTTCTTAATGGCTGCTGGAGCACCTTATCACTCAATTCTAAGGGGACCTGATTAACTTTTAGCTTGAAAAAAGTATCCTGAAAGGGAGGCCACAACAGAGTCAACTGGTAACTATACTTAATCATAACAGGAATATCAGAAGGAAACCCCGAAATGGACTGGCAAGAGCTAAATTTAACTGGAACTGGAAAGTGAAGCTCCTCTTGCTAGCAGTGTTTTCAGGGTATTAGCTTTTGAGAGTCTGAGCTCCCTTGGTCAAGATACCCTTCTGGTGAAGGGAGCTTTAACTTTTTAAAGTTAATACCCTGAAAAATCTTGGTGGTTTCTAAGATGATACGGGACTCGAATCTAGGTCTTCTGCTGCAGACCAACATGGCTGCCCTCCTGAAACCGCTCTTGCTAAATGGCTGATTTCTGCATTTCCCAGTAAGGCAAGCCAGGACCTTCACTATAACATCATTTGTTCATTCACCTTTCCACTTCAATTGGAACTTGGCAGGTTTGTTTCAAGAAGGGCTCAGAGCTCAGTCATGCTTATTTCATGAACCTGAAGCTAGTACTGCCAGAATAATTTCCCTTTAAGGAGAAAGTTTTGACATTTGTGGACTGTAGGGGGCAGGCTAGTTTTGTAAGTACAGCATCCACACATCATAGATATGCTATCAATTGTGCTATAGCAGTCATTTGCAACTGTGTTTTTCTGTGTCCACGAGCAGCAGCGCACTTACCCAGCAAAGGGAAGGTATTTAAATTTTAAATACCTCCCTTTCCGTCTGGGGCCGGCTCTGGAGGCAAGCTGGGGAGGGGAATTGAAGGGGAGGCATTTAAAGCTGCCTCCCCAATCAGTCTTTGTTTCCTCAGCCAGCCCTTTCATTGTACCCTATCTCTCAAGTCACACCACTGGGGGGGGGCATCTCTCCATTGTATCATATGGTCCCATGGGGTACAATGGAGAGAGAAGGGGGTTAAACTTTTTAAACCCCTTCTCTCTTCATCTCCTCAATAGCTGGGGAATCGAAGACCGATTGGAGAGGCAGCTTTAAATGCAGGCCAGCTGGGGAGAAGCAAAGGGGAGGCATTTAAAGATGCCTCCCTGATCTGCCTTCACTTCCCCAGTGGAAGAGGAAGTGGAATGAAACTGACATGCTCTACTGGCAAGCTGAATATATTTCACAATGCTAAGTATTTCCGGAATCCCAGTATCAAACCGATAACGGGATTCGGGAATATCGGCATTTACCAATATTTTTCAAGTTTTGGTTTACTCAGATCCCAAAATTACCATTTTTTTCCCCCTGTGCACACCCCGAATTCACAACAACTTGCCTCACCAGGATGCCAAGGCAAGGATCAAGTAACTAATATTTCTAGTAAACACAAATGCTACTTTGCAGCCACCAACCATTTCAGAAATAATTTGGGATGTCTACTGCACAAATGAACTAATCTTAGGATTGGCTCACTGGAATCATTATCAATGAATTTGTTTGGTGAACTCATACACACTGAAGTTCATGGCATCCCTACTTTCATGCATATGAGACTCACTAGATAATTCAAGGTTAAATAGCAATAACCATCAAGGAAGGCAGCCCTGTTTGTTTGTTTGTTTGTTTGATCTAGGCAGCCATTTTAAAGCTGAGAAAATGCTGTCAGACAGCACAACTGGTTTTGTTTCCAAAACAAAATTAGAGTGTTTTTAGTTCTGAGTGTTGGAGGTCAGGGGCGCAGTATCATGGAGAAAAGTTCTTAAAAATGCAGCCTTGTGTACTTACTGAAGGTTCTTACCAGAAGTGCCAAAGGGTAACTCTAGGAATTGACAGAAACTCTATAGTAAAACTTATGCTAAGAACTTCTGGTGAGTACACAAGGCTGCATTTTAAACTTTTTTTATCCTGCTGTTGTTCAAGTAGTGTTAGGCAACAGGACCTGGGGGTGGGAAATCCCCCATTGGGGGTTTGCAGACCTAGTTCTGAACCAAAAAGCTGATGGAAGGATAAACGCATTCATATCCCCTCCACATTCAAAATATGAGATAGGCATTCTCCTTTCCCTATTCTTTATCATTATATTCACAACTGCTAATTTGAGGCCTCAGAACTATTTGCTTTTTAATTCTTTTTTCTGCCTCTCCCTCAAAAGTACACATTAAGCAGAGAACATTTACAAATAGGCTAATGGAAAAGATTTATTTTAAGTATCTAGCCGATAAACAGGTTCACTTATTTACCAATGGCTCTTATGTCACTGATGAGCAGAGACTAGCAATAACAAACTACAGAAGAATTTAATATAAGTGGCAGAAAATGAACATCTCAAGTGGAAAGTATTAAATCAGCAAATAGAAACAGACCTGCATAATACAATGGACGTGCTCTGAGTTCAAATAAGAGAAACAAAGTCTCTTAAAAAAAGAGAGAGAGAATACAGAATTTCACGACAGCTGTAAGCCACATGAGTAAAAACATTCCTGGTATACAGTAGAAAAAGATTACTGTTCTTTCTTGTTCTATTAAAAATATAAAAACAACATTAAACTGGCACCCTCTCCTCCATGTCAGCAATTACATAGGACACAACAGCCCAAAGAGCAGCACAGAGGTTCATCTGAGTTGGATCCTGAACTGTCATTGTGTCCCCTTGGGAATGATGAAACCAGAAGTATCTTGTGATGTCATCATGCAAACTAGCACCTGTGAAGAAAAATTGAGCAAATTCATTATGGGAATTTTATGAGCATACTTCTTTCCTTGACATTGATTAAATCCATATGAACATCTGACAGTCTTTATATGGCGCATGTAATCTTCTAAAAAGTATGGTGCTCAGGTTTTCATTGCTTCCATATTAAATTACATCATTTTCTCAGCCATGTATGAGTAAATAAGACAGCTAAAAAGGGGATACACACACACACATCTTAACTGTGGGCAGATCTGTGGATACTTAAATCTGCGGATTGAGCCCACACTGAGACAAAGGACTTTTTCTTCAAATTTGGGGGAACCCTCAGGTTTGCAGAAAAATCTGAAATTGGTAAAAAAATTACTGGGGGTGGGGGGTTTAACCCCCCAAAAAACTAAAGTGTTGCCTGCGCATGGGAAGACCAGATACCTACCTTTTTTGGAATCTCAGTGGTGTGTGTGTGTGTGTGGAGCTATGGCAGTTGATGCCTGGAGCTGCACTGGGCTCACCAACATCGATTGGGGGGGGGGAGCCCGTGGTATGTATTGGGACTGAAGCATTCTTGGACTGTTCTACCAGAGCTGAGCCCAAGAACAATAGCCCACCACGACTCTGGAAGTAACCAATCAAGAAGTAATGTTATGTACATAGCCTATCGTTGGGAGTGGGGTGTGTTTGGGTGTGGCAATTGCATGTTATTTAAACAGGGCAGTGGCCCTGTAGTTCAGTCTTGTTCTTGCTGAAATCACTAATAAAGTAGAGCTGATCACTAGACTTGGGGTCTGCTCTTCCATGGAACCCACTATTTAACAGCCTGGCATCCCAAAAGCAGAATCTTTGAGGATGGAGGCCTTCAGGAGCCACAGAGGGCCTGGTGGCAGAGGCCTGGAGCCATGCTAGCTTGCTGGCATTGATGTCTCGGGGGGTGGGGGGTGGCATCCCAACAGTAAAAGCTTTGAAGATAAAGGGCTTCAGGAACTGCAACAGGCCCAGCAGTGGAGGCCTGAAGCCTTGCTGGGCTTGTTGATATTGATGTCAGTGAGGGGTTCCATGAACTAGTGGATCTCTGCCCTTCATGTTATACTCTTGCCTCACAAGTCCGGGAAGTGTGCTTATAATGCAAAGAGAGTGACTGGCTCCTATAGTTGTTTCTCATGCTTTCATTCAAAATAATCACCAGAGAAGGTTAATGGAGTCTAGAGCAAAAAAGGTCACCATCCCTTAAGTCTTAAAATTCACTAGTGCTGTACTCTGGCATCTATTCTCAATGCCCGTGTCACCCTTCCAATATCAACATTCTGATGTTTGACATTCAAGTGTTAGTAAGAATTTCAAACTTCACTGCCCTGCTTCTGGCCATCCTGGTTATCATCTTTTAGTTATTACAGAGGGCTCATTCTCTGGTCAGTTCTTACCCAGGAATAACAAGCTTGCCTCTCTCTTACGGGTTTGGGTCCAGCAGTGGGAGAATGTTCTTGAGACTAACCTCCCCCCTGACTGGTTCCCGTCAAGTAAAAAAGCATCTAATGAATGTAAACACCCAGGCATCCTTCTATATATATAAAAGAAAGTCCCCTCACCGTAAAATCAACGCCCAGGCCAAACCGCTGGACCTAGAAACACTCACTAAGAAGGAATTTTTAGAATTCGACCCCTAAGTGGGTCAAAAAGGGTAAAATGTGCTCCCCCCCTTTATTCTTATGTGGCTGCCAGGCTGCTGCCTCCTTGCACCCCCCACTCTCTGATTGGTCAGCTGCAGAGGTAAAAACAACAGTTACAGGAGACTGCACAGAGCTAATGACAGTTGAGGAAATCAGGAGTGGCCAACAACCACCTGTGAGGTTAAGCAAAGCTGCTGGCCCAGCCTCTCTGATGGCTTCCAACACACTCCCCCACCTCCTACACCTAACAGGCAGTTGTCTGTCAGGTCAGCAGTGGTTGCAGGGTGCTTAAAGCCATGAGGGAGCCCACCCCATCAGTAACGCCTTAGTGATCCTGCCAGCCCCACCTCCACAGTGGCTTCTAATACTCCTCCCCCCTCCCCCTCCTACACTGGACAGACAGCTGCCTGTCAGGTATAGGAGAGGAGGTGGGATGCTTACAGCTGCCGGGGAGGTTTGCTCAGCAGGATTGCCTTAGCCCTGCTGCTGGCCCAGCCTCCCTGATGTCTTTAAACATAATCCCCCCCAACAACAGACAGGTGGGTGTCTGTCAGGTGTAGAGCTGGACCACGGTACTTTAATCCATCAGGGATGCTGCCCCAGCAGGATCACCTTAGCGGTGCTGCTGGCCCAGCTTAGCCACACTCACACCCACAATGGAAATATACTCCAAATTTGTAGAAAACTGGTTTCCTTTATTAGGTTATTTAAATTCTCACAATGTGGGTTCTAGAAAACTGGTTCATATGAACTTGCTTAATATCTGATTGTTTGGATGGTGTTTTGAATATGTAGTTATGTCCCAGTTCTAAAATGTAACATAAATGAGAAGCATTTTTGTAAAAAAAAAGAAAATGGGGGTATGTCCTCCCCCCAAATTCAATGCCCAGGCCAAACCCCTGTACTAAGAAACCCAAAATAAGGGGAGTGCATTCCTACCATGAAGTCAACCCTTCCCCATGAAGAGATTTCTGAGAACTATAACCCCTGTTTCTTAAATGATGACTGCTTCTTAAATCGACAGTTCTATGTGGCCTGCTCCAGAGTGAGCTCATCAAGCAGCCTGGTGATCCTAGCACCTGAGGGCAGAACCACCAATGTGGTCTAGAGAGCGGTCCTTCAGTACAGAAAAAAAGACATATGTCTCACTTCATTTCTTACACTACAATCTTCTCTGTTAGAATTCCTACGACAAATGTCACATTTCAAATTTCACATAATCAGTATTATAACTGGAGTTATGGAACTTAAATACCGTAGTGAAGCACGGGTCTCAGGCTAGTTAGTAAATATGCACATTCTCTCTGATCACTTGGGAGTGGGACAAAATCCATGCCTGCTGACATCATATATCTAATTCCCATGATGGATCCACCATGGGGATGGAAAAGAAATCCAAACAATGTGGCCACACTCGGCTAGTAGAGCGGTTTCGGCAAGCCCTGGGAAAACCCCATGTTTGCAAAATAAATAAATAAATCCAAAAGTTATAAAAAGTTAAAAGTCCTCCTCCCAAAGCAATGCATGTGGCAACATCACAGAAGGGAACAGATTTCCATGAAGATAGCAATCAAGAGGGAATTAGATAAACATAGGGAGCAGAGGTCCATCAGTGGCTATTAGCCACACGGTATACATAGGGTCTCTGGGGCAAGGGATGCTCTGTATTCTTGGTGCTTGGGGGGGGAACAACAGTGGGAGGGCTTCTAGTGTCCTGGCCCCACTGGTGGACCTCCTGATGGCACCTGGTATTTTTGGCCACTGTGTGACAGAGTGTTGGACTAGATGGGCCGTTGGCCTGATCCAACATTGGCTTCTCTTATGTTCTTAATCTCTTCATGAGTGAGCACCTCACAAGATCTCAGTCACCTTTTTTTAGCTGCCTAGGCAGCTCATCACAATCATGAGCTCTCTGTGTCATGTTATGGAGAACCAGCTGTAGAGTTTAATGCCTTCTGGAAAATATTTGGTGGCAGATGGCTTGCCGAATGCTTGGCAACACTGCATCTTCTACAGATTCCTCCAAAACACAATATGAGTCAGAGGCCTCACCAGTGTGAGGGGTTGCTTTAGTCATCCACAATGCTGTAGTGGCAACAGCCATAGCAATGAAAAGAATCGGATGGTGGGGGAGTGGGTCTTTGAAGCAAGAGAGAAGCAGAGCCAGCACAGGGAGAGGGGCTGGTAGGGACGATGGTGAACATGGGTACAAGAAGGAAAGGGAACCAGATGGAGGAAAGTGGAAGATGGGGAAGCAGAAACTTTGGGGAAAGTGAAAACTGTATGTTAAGAACTATGAGATGGCATAGGGGGAGAAATTATATCCAACACTGGGTTGACCAGGGACCAGGGAAGGAATGGCATTTTCTCTCCCCCTTGAGTCTTCATGGGTCCCCCTCTTGGTATCATTCCCAGGGTATCATCAGTATGCATCAAGTTGAATGTAAAAACACAATGCAAGTCTGTGCCCCAAAGAGTTCACAGTCTACACTAAGACAAGGAGACAAGAGAAGGAGACAACAGAGAAGGGCAAGACATGAACATGTGCAAATGCACATACCTATATTTTGCTTCAGTCTGGGTACTGAAGGACTGAAGGACTTCAGGTCACTGTAGGACTAAGCTAAAGGCTTCATGGAAGAGCTTGGGTTTGTAAGGGGGGAGAGAGGTAACACCACTGGGATGTAGGTCAAGGCATAAAGTGCAGCAAGGGAGAAGGGGGGAAGTTATTGAAGAAATATTACTGGGAACAGTACCACTTCCAGGTGGTGGCAGCAGCATGGAAAGAGTACCATTGACTTTGGTAAGAAACATATTTCTAAGTTTGTATTTCTCATTAATAGAATCATAGAATCACAGAGTTGGAAGGGGCCATACAGGCCATCTAGTCCAACCTCCTGCTCAATGCAGGATCAGCCTAGAGCATCCCTGACAAGTGTTCGTCCAGCCGCTGCTTAAGGACTGCCAGTGAGGGGGAGCTCACCACCTCCTTAGGCAGCTGATTCCACTGTTGAACAACTCTTACCGTAAAAAAGATTTCCCTAATATCCAGCTGGTACCTTCCCGCCCTTAATTTAAACCCATTATTGTGAGTCCTGTCCTCTGCTGCCAACAGGAACAGCTGTTGTCTTTACATGTTGTATTTACATACAGTATTAGTGCATGTGAGGGGAGATCCACTTCCGTCCTTAGAACACACACTGACAGTATAATGTGAGTGCTCTCGATTTGACTGTATTGAAAGCAGCTGAGTGGTGTCGGGTATTACCATTGAAACCAGCTGCGTATTCTTATGAACATCGTTGATGTAATGGATTTTCTTACAAAATAAAACTTCAAATCATTTCAATAAGTTCTTGTGAAATAATTCTACAAAATATTGCTCTGAGCATCCAAGTTCAGAATAGCATTTGTAGGAAATGGTTTTTGAGTTTTTTTTCCAAAGACCCAGGGCACCGCTTAATTACACAAAATGCTTCTCAGGTATCACACTAATAAGAATAATTATGTTCTTTCTATAAAATAGCATTTAATCCTTCATTTACTGAAAGAATGCAGCCAACGCTTTGCCTGGTAATGGATCATACCATTAAAAGCTTAAAAGCTGTTAGATGCTAATAGGTTTTAACCATAAATATGCTCAGAAATTAGAAGGGCGGGGTATCCAAAACCTTGTGGTTAGTCTTCCACTGGGGCATGGTGGCTTTTTAGCACCCCCTTCAGTGGAAGACTCTGCTGCCCCCTAGAAGGGCTGGGGACTCTTTGAACTGAGGTTGCTAGGTACAGCTACTGACAGTAAGAAATAATGTCTCCTCTCCTGTGTAAAAGTGGTACTGCTGACACGTTTGGATCCTAAAAATATCAAACTGTTTGACCATAAATACATGAATTGGGTTAATGTCAGCACCAGCCAATCATAATCTTTTACTGAAGTTAATGAGATTCACTTTCAAAGGCATGGTGGATGGTTGTGCTGCATGGCTAATGACAAAAGAATGACGAAACGGAAACTGATTATACCATCTCAAATGTTTGTTTTTCCTTTGCATTACTGGTAAAAAAAAGAGCTACCAATGGAGAATAACAGTGCAGTCCTCTGCAGAGTCAGTTTGATCTGAGGTCACTGAAACAAATGAGCATAGAGTGGAGTAAGTTTAGGATTGAACCGTAAATACTGCATTTCAGAGAAACCCAGAAGGGAGAAAAATTACATGCACATCTTATTGTAAGCTAACAAGCCATCCTGGATACTCTGAATCAAGTTATTTGGTTCTACCTCAAGAAATACTTGGTATGTTTCATAGATGACATTATAGCCAAAGGCCATTTAGGTATCGAACAGCCTTATGGGCTCCATAGGAAAGAGGATGTGCAAGACTGGGAAAAGGGCATCAAAGGAATGCTGTCATGATGGGAATTAAAACAGAAACTGAGATTCCTTAAATTAACACTTTAGACTGAAACCGTTGACTTGCAAACAGAAGCAAAATGTTCAGGATCAGAATGTATGGCTCAGAGGCACAGGATCAAAGGTGCAGGTTAAGTAATGATCGGTCTGTCTAATAGTGAAGCACCTGAATCCTTTAGCAGCCAAACCAGGCTCCCCAATGATGAACTTGGAGTCTCTACATACTTGGTGGACTCCTTAGGTATGTAGAATGATATGATTTCGTTAATTAATCAAAAGAAGAAGTTACTTCTTGTTGAGGACATAATATGACCTATGTCTCCAATCTTGTTGAACCTGTGAGCACTTTTCGAATGTTGAGAACAGGTCGTGGGCACCACCACGAAATAACTGCCATGGGAGAGGCACAGACAACCACAAATTGTTGGGTAATTCCAAACCAAGCATTCTTCTATGATGGAGGTCACTGTTTCTGAATGGGTGCCCCTTGCAGACCCAAAGGTGAATGGGTGCCCCCTGCAGACCCTGGTGTTCCAGTGAAATGGAAGGAAGCTCACAGCAGCTATTTGCTTTAGGGAAGAAGGAAGGGGGCACCAGGAAACACATCTCTGGGGGCCAGGGTGGCCATGGGGATTACATTGGGGATCACTGATCAAGGAGTATAGAATGCTGATAGCAGTTGAGAGTCGGTTAAAAGGGGAAAAGGGGAACAGGGGAAATTAGCCTCCTCAAGCCCCTGAAGGCCTGAGAGGACTAGGGATGGGTGGGATTTTCAAATGGTTCCTTCCTTCTGCTATTCTTCTTGGACCCAGATTGTATTTACTGTTTATTAAGTATTAAAAGCATCTAGACATTGTTCAGAAAACGAACAGTCCGGAACACAGGCAATGCCTATAGTTTTCATTTATACATTCAGCAGGATCAACATGGAAACGGCTTTCTCGGGCTGTGCCATTTCAGGTTGCAAATGGTGATAGGACTGCTGGCTTGGAAATCCCTCTGTGAAAAAGCTTCGAGCATGGCAAAAACTAGCATGTTGCTGAGGAGTGTGCATCCTAACCAGTTCTCTGATATGCCAGCGTGGTGTAATGGTTAGAGTGCCTGCAGGATCTGGGAGACCCAGGCTTGGATCCCCACTCTGCCATGGAAGCTGGCTGGGTGACCTTGGGCCAGTCATAGGCTGCTATTATACACACAATTAGACCCGACATAGGTGCGAATGCTGAGTGGATTTAAAGGATACGACCAGACAATAACATCTGGGAAGCACCCTGCAGCCATCGGCAGCCCGTTCTGCTCCGCCGCAGAAGCAGAGTTAAAAGACACCAGGGAAAATCTGGTAGTTAACGGTTTGCGATGGGCCAAGGACGGACTTTCCTGTGTCTAATCGCTCCAGCGCGCTCTCATGGTGTTGGGATGGTCTGATCAGGCCATCCTGACTCCGTGCCGTTGTTTCTCCCCCTTCATAGTATATGTGCATCACTGCAAATTCCATAGGGAGCCCTCAGTGTGGAGGTGTGATTCATTGATCCCTCGGTTAAGCACATGGGGAAAAAGTTGTGTCTGATTGTGCACTGATGGACTATGCCCACAGCTCCAAAGGGAGGTGTTATCTCACAACTGCGGGTCAAATTCCTCCAGAGGAAATAGCCTCGCTTCCCCCTTATTTCTTCTGGCGCATATGATCGCAACCATACATGCTCAGCCTAACCTACTTCACAAGGCTGTTGTGAGGATAAGATGGAGGAGAGGAGAATGATGTAAGCTGATTTGGGTCCCCGTTGGGGAAAAAGATGGGGTATAAATGAAGTAAACAATATAAAAACAGTATCTATATATGGGGATATTCTCCTTCATGGGACACCCCACACACCATAGCCTATGGATAGACAGTCTGGGAAATGCTTTCTCACTTGATTTGTCCAAATAGTAGACTGGCTCTTTTATTCTGAACTGACATGATACAGGAGGAAAGAATGTGAGGCACAGAAGGAGAACAACCAATGCAGGCCAGCATGCAAAATTAGCTACAGTCAAAAACAATAAAAGAAAATCCCAGATCTTTAATATGTCTGTGTACTTAACCCAATGGCCACCACTTACACGTACTTTTATATACTGAATATCTGCTATCAAAATTCAGTGTTACAAAACTGCTTTTAAAAATAAAACTAATGTATTTTACAGCTTTTACAATTGCCCTTGAAAAAGAACTGATTGATTTGACATGCATTGGGGACATGTACTGGATTTAAATGCTCACATATGGATGTGGACAGCTTAGAATGATTTTCTTCTTTTTAGCACAGTTTCTTTTGTATGCACCATATTTAAATGCCTCTCCATTCTGTTACAGGTTGTGAACCAGGGCAGCTAAACCCTGGGGTCATCGCTGATGCTCAACAGGACAACCTAAGAGCCAGGCTTCCTGAACTCAGTCCTTAGACCCATCTCTAATTAATCATGAAGTTTGGGCAGCGAGCCAAAGGAAATCTACACAGGGACAGGGAAGCACAGGAGCCAAGAACAGAAGCCATCACTGACATTTTTGCTGCAGCAGCTCTGGCAGGTAAAGAGACAAACAGCAAAAGAGAAAATCGAGAAAGCAGCTTGCCTCTTCAGAGCTAATATAGCAAAATCCTCCAAGTTCCCAGTGTTAGAAATGTGCATTCAGATAGTTTTCTATCCAAATATTTATCCAAAAATTATCTGATCCAGATTTTTTGAATATATCTCAGTATATGGAGCAAAATGCTGGTTTTCTGTTATAGCAATAACTGGATCCTGAAAAATTCTGGGAATATTCAGGACTAGGGGCATGCAATCATTATAAATAGGATCATTATAGATCATTACAAATAGGAACTCTCTGTCTGGGGCAAGTGATGCTCTTTGTATTCTTGGTGCTTGGGGGGGGGCAACAGTGGGAGGCCTTCTAGTGTCCTGGCCCCACTGGTGGACCTCCTGATGGCACCTGGTATTTTTGGCCACTGTGTGACAGAGTGTTGGACTGGATGAGCCACTGGCATGATCCAATATTGGCTTCTCTTATGCTCTTATGTTCTTAATAGGCTATATCCGAGCCAACCCCCCCCCCCAATCGGTATTTCTCTGCTACTGTTTCAGCTGGACATAAATTTGGGCATTTTTTCGGCTATCCAAAATGGCCAAGCCCCTAAATTCCTAAAATATTTGAGATTTTTTTGGGACCACCAGACAGTCGAAGTTAAAGGGCATTTAAAGGGATTGCAGTGATTTCAAATGTATTCTGGGTGAACTTGTGGCTTGGAGAAGGCATTTAAAGGGACCATGATCCCTTTAAATTCCTTTTCCCCTGCACTGAAGCCAATGGAGGATGGGGCACCTTCTTTGGGGGCCCTTAGAATTGGACCCCCTGGTCCAGACTTTTTGAAACTTGGGGTATTTTTCAGGAGAGGTACCAGCAGCTATGCTGCTAATTTGGTGCCTCAGCCCCAGAAAACAGACCCCCCCAGCCCCAGATACCCCTGGATCAGTTCCCCATTATATCCCACAGGGAACATGTGACTATAATAGTCGGTCGAAAAAATCTGGGATTTCCAAAAAATCCTGAATCAGACTAGCATACTGGTATTGTGATTCAGGAATATTGGAAAATACTGATATTTTTTGGGTTCGATATACCAAAAAATATACCAATTTTTTTGCACACCCCTATTCAGGACCAGCATTTTAAGGCTTCTAGGCCCATTTAGTTTTACAGAGTTCCCAGGCAATGGGATGGAGTGGAGAAAATGAGGCAGCTCTCCCAGCTAATGGGATAAAACTTTAAGGGAATCACTAAAACTGTCTGCTCCATCATGATGATTTTCTCACAGGCCTCTGTGGCTCTCTGAGCATGGACAAAGAGAAATAAAAAGCAGACCTCCAGCTTGACTCTATTTCAGGGAAATGAAATTACCATGTGTGTGTCTGTATCAGTGTCTTGGCAAGTATAGCTGGCCACTTTGGTATTGGCTTGCTAGGTTGGTTAGTTGACCCCCCATAGGGAATAATGGACCCTAAAAAATTAACAATTCCAACCCCCCCATCCAAATTCTGAAATGGTACTGAGGATGTGAATAACCTGGATTAGTATTGATACAACCCCCCCCCCAAAAAAAAAATTTGACTTTTTCTCAAGTGCACATCTCCTGCCCAATGGGCCCCTGTGTGGTTCTTGCTCAGATGCCCGTAGTTACAGTGGGGCATCTCAGGGCCGCCCCCCCGCAACTTACTGCACAGGCCTGCTGACTAGGGGTGTGCATTCTGTAAAGCCAAAGCAAAAAAACCCTGAAAAAAACTTTTTTGGTATTTTTTGGGTATTCAGTATAGCGAATCAGATCCCCTGAGCTGATTCGGCTGCCGAATACTGAATGCCAATCCCCCCCCATTTTCAGGTTTTTTTCCGGCTTTCTGTTGCCTGCCTGTTCCCCATCCCCATAGGAAACAATGGAGGATTGGTGGCACCCTCTTTGGCACCCTAGAATTGGACCCCCTGGTCCAATATTTTCCAAGCTTGGGGGGTCTTTTGGGGAGAGGCTCCAGCAGCTACAGTACAAATTTGGTGCCTCTACCTCAAACCCCCTCTCCCTCAGCCTCCTGAATACTTGTTAGAAGATTTTTCCATTGACTACAATGGCCCCATAGGATATAATGGAGCCAAAAATTTCCGTGAATACCGAAAATTTTCAGGTACCAATAGAATACCAGTATTGGTATTCAGGTATATTTGGGAATCCCGAAAAAAATCAGCTTTATTATACCTGAATCCGAAAACAAACTGAATTTTTTTCCCCCTGCACGCCCCTACTCCTGACTTTTGTTTTCTTTTGTTTTATTTTTGGCCAAGCCGTCACCATAGCCTGTAAGTGCCAGCAAGCCTGGCAGCTGGTAGAGGTAGCCCTGTGGGTAGGACATGGCTGGGCAGGGAATGCCATTGCTGCTGCTGCCACCACCAAGGAGCTCACAGCCTCCCCACCATTGGCAGCAGGTGGGCACCTTTGCAAGGAAACTTGTCCATCACAGTCTCCTAGTTGTCTTGGCCCCACAGTCTGGAAGGCCAGTGAGGCTAAAATCCTAGAGAGGTCACCAGGAAAGCAGGGTGGGGTCACCAGGAAAGCACTTCCTTCCTGCCCGGAGTGTGCAGGTGGGGAATCAGCCTTTCGTGTTCTCACGCATGCAAAGTGGCATCAGCTCCTCCCCCCTGGTGAGTCAAGGGGGATCCCGGGGCCGGTTGGCTCACAGGGGTGTGTGGTTGTGTGTGAGGGGGTGCCCACCAACTTATCTAAATGCCCCCCAAAGGAAAAAAAACACACCTGGCTACACCTCTGGCTCAGATAAACATCATTTTTTAAATGCAACACTGAGATCAACTCGAGCAGACATATACTTAATGTAGGATTCTACAGCTGGGAGAAGAGAAATGCATTAGATTATCTTTGGACAATGGTTTGCATGATTTAAAATAAGGTCAGGGCCGGCTCACCCACTAGGTGAGCTAGGCGCTCACCTAGAGCACGCTGGCTGCAGGGGTGCCAAAAGGCACCCCCCGCGAAAAGCCCCCCCCGCCTCTTCCCTGGCTTGCTTGGGCGCCCCACAGCCACAGAGCACCCAAGCAAGCCGGTGCTGGAACGGAAGGGGTGGAGGTTTAAATCCCCACCCCTTCCCTGGCTTGCTTGGGCACCCCGCAGCCACAGAGCGCCCAAGCAAGCTGGCGCTGGGAGGGAAAGGGCCGAGGTTAGAACCCCGCCCCTTCCCTGGCTTTCTTGGGGCCCCCGCAGCCTCCAGGAAAGCCGGTACTGGGAGGGAAGGGGTGGGGGTTAGAACTCCTGCCCCTTCCCTGGTTTTCCTGGGGGCCCTGCAGCTGCGGAGCACCCAGGAAAGCCAGCGCTCTGCCACCACCCCCGGTCTCCAGGCCCCACCGGGAGGTTGGCATCCCTGGTGGGGTGGGCGCCCCAGGCTGTCCTGCATAGGCCGCCCAGAATAAGGTGCTGGACTGAATGAGTCTACATACAGTGTGAGTCTGAGGTAACTATTTTCATCAGCTTCTCCTTCTCCCATGAAGCCTCCTGTTCACCAAGACATGCTGGTTAGAGACAAGGAACCCTCTAGAACAATGTGTCATGCCGTACAGGGTTGCTACAGCAGAAAGAGAGACATGGCTGGACCTTCTTCCAGCTGCACAAGTAAACAGGGGCTTAGGGTGTATTTAGAATATGCATAATACAGAAACCTCATTGAAGTTAAGCAGGTCTGGTCAGTGCCTAGACTAGAGACCTCCAGGAAACATGATCTGCACTGCCTGGAGTTTCATAATGGAAGAAAAGGCTGGAGATAAAGGCAATTAGTAAATTAATATCAGTGGACCTTCCATAAGGATGATCATACATTTCTCTTTCTCCTGAACATGTTACTAAAAGCCCTCTGTGGGCTTCCAGTAATTATAATTTGATTCATTCTGCAAGAGACAAACTTGCTTACAAAACAAGTATGCATTACAACTCACCTCCTCAAAAAGAGAAGCTGTCAACAGGGAAATAATTAAAAACTCGACTACAGAATATATTCAAGAGTCTTTTTTAAAGTGACTTGCTTTCCTTCCAGTTGCCTTTTGCTTGAATTAAAACAGCACTAAAAGACAGTCACAGATTTAATAGGCATAAAATTTGATAGGTAGACAAGTAGATATGATCCATTAATGTACAAAACCTACATTATTTGAGAGGAGGAGGAAGAGAATTGGATTTATACCCCGCCCTTCACTCAAAGTCTCAGAGCAGCTTACAATCTCCTTCCCTTCCTCTCCCCACAACAGACACCCTGTGAGGTAGGTGGGGCTAAGAGAACTCTGAGAGAACAGCTCTTCAGAGAACAGCTCTGAGAATTGTGACTCATTCAAGGTCACTCAGCTGGTTGCATGTGGAGAAGTGGGGAATCAAACTCAGTTCTCCAGGTCAGAGTCCGCCACTCTTAATAACTACACCAAACTGGCTATCTAAGCTAAGTGAACATAAGAAGAACCCTGCTGGATCTGACAAATAGTCCATCTAATCCAGCCATTTGTTTCACACAGTAGCCAGCCAGCTGTGCTAAAGGGCCAACGAACAGGGCATAGAGGCAAAGTCCTTCCCCCAGTGTTGTCTCTTAGCAGTGTTTAGAGGTTTGCTGCCTCTGAATAGGGAGGTTGCCTTTACTCACCATGGCTAGTAGCCATTGATGGACTTATCCTCCATGGATTTGTCTAACTTCCTTTTAAATGCATGCATGCTCATGGACATCTCTACATCCACTGGCGGTCAATTCCACAATTCAATTACTCATTGACTAAAGAAGTACTCCTTTTGTCTGTTCTGAATCACTTGTCCATCAACTTTGTTAGGTGACCCCCAGTTCTAGTACTATATGGGGAGAATCTTGCTACCCACTTTTTCTGCCTGTTGCATAATTTTATAAATCTGTATCATGTGTCTCCCCCCCAGTTATCTTTTTTTCTAATAGGTGCTCCTGTAGGAAAAGTGGGTCTGGCTCTAGATGCTGTCTCAGCAACTGATTCCTTGGGAACAATCTTTAAGCTGTTCTGAACTCTTTGAAGGAAAAACAAGGAGTCAGTGTGACAAATAATAACTGTTTTGTTCTCCAGTGAAGCTAATACTCATGGCATGTCTACCCCACAAACTTAGAATGGTTTTATACCAGATTAACTGGCCTCCCTAATAAATCCTTCCGTTCTGCTTTGGAACGGAGGAGGAAAGAAGCCAGCAGCTACTCAAAGCCTCATGGGGACTACATTCTTCTGGGCACAACTGGATAGGTCGGAACTGCCTAATATTTCATATTCATGTGCCCTATTGAGGTACCTAACACAATAAGGAAAGGGAAGGCTTCAGCCTTTTTTAAAAAATGCATATATACAAAAGCAAAATAATTACGAACAAAATGAGCCTTAAATACACACATACACAAACAGATAGTGGTAACATAGTTATCTTTGCAATTAACCCCCCCCACAATATATCTTATTAACCACACCACCTATATATACTGTAGAATTATACCTCAAACATTTTCATTGGGTTTAGTTCTATTCCAGTAGGTTAAGAAAGGCTGCATGGGACCTCTGTCAACAAAATCTTGAACTACTGTTCTCACCATTTATCTCTGTGATTGATCATACAGAATTCACAGCAGCTTATATTCTTGGTAACTTTGAAATTTGGTTGGAAAAGTCCCTTATAAGAATAACTGATTTCACAAAGGAGAAGATAATCAGATCTTTTGCAGAAATTATACATACAGGAGGAGTAGAGCTTTCATGGTACCAATATTTTTAAATTTAATTTTTTAACAAAGTAAATAAATAAACTTGGAAAAAATTAGACAAACTCCATAAGAGAAAAGATTAGTCACCAATATTCATAATACAATGACAGACTCATATACAAAGGTTATGTTGTACTGGGGAAAAGATCTCTGAATAACCATTCTGGAAGAAACATGATCTTAGTATTTACAAAGAATGTATGAAAAAAAAGTTAATGAGGGTATATAAATGTGATAAAAAACTGTGATAAAACTGATGTACAAATGGTATCTTACTCTGGATAGAGTGGCAAAAAGGTTCCCTATGGCATCTAAGATGTGTTGGCACTGTGAAGGCAAAACAGGAAGTTCAAAACATCTTTGGTGGCACTGTCTGGTGGTTAAGAACTAGTGGAAAGGTATATTCAAAGTAATGGAAGAAATTGTGCAAATTACGCTACCTTGTACTCCTAAAATTGCCTTTCTGGGACTGTTTCAAAAGGCGATAATCATAAAATATAAACATATGATAAATAACTTATTCACATTTTCAAAGCAATTAATAGTACAATTCTGGAAACAAACCAGGTTACTAAAAGTAAAAGTGTGCCTTTGGAAAGCCTGATTTGTTATGCTGATGGAGAAAATTACTGTATATAAGTTATAGTATGGAAGATGTTCTGTTCATGAGGAATTTGCTAGGGAAGACTCTGGTCTTGTGGTGGACTCCCCAGATTAGCAGCCTTTCTGTGTTTTACTGGCCCTGTCCAAGTTTTTACTTCACTTCTTGTATTCCAGAATGTCAAGTCTCACAAGCTGTCCCTATTCTTGGTTTACATTAGCATTTTTGTGCTTTCCATCCATTAGCATCCAAGTAAGGAAGAGGCCTATACAATGGGTGATTTCCACTAAGCTTGCCGCGGGTTGTGCTGCCGTTTGCCCGAGATTTTAGTCAATTTCACACCGAAGCCGCGGGGCTGCATTTTGACCTCGCTGCCGATTTCCGCAGTTTCGTAATCCTGTTTTTTGAGGATTACGAAACTGCGGGAATCGGGCGAGCCGTGGTCAAAATGCAGCCCCGCGCTTCGGTGTGAAATTGACTAAAAATCTCCGGGCAACGGCGGCACAACCCCGCGAGCTTTAGTGGGAAATCACCCAAAGTTTCACATTTAGTGTCTAGCTCATCCCGCTAAATTACCATGCTAATTAGAGACAGGCTAAAACTAGTTTGTGAATTTAGTCAATGGACCCAGTGGGCTTCTACATGAATCTCTCCCCCCCTCCTTCTCTCTCTTGCATATCCTTTACAACAAGAATGCTTCAAAGAAGTGACATCCAGATAAGCCATATGGCCACCAACCAAATGACAGATGGACATTTTCAGCAGCTTCACTCAGTATGCAGGTGAAGGCACATCCATGATTCATAACAGCGATCCTGAATGACTGATCACTCCAATCCATTGGATTTCCTACTGATTATACAAGAATTTGATCAGTATGGAAATTGGGAAAGATAAAATCTAAGAGTTTTTTTGAGTTCTACAAACTGCAGACCATGCAGTTTTGCAGGGGTGAGTAGGAACTGAAATAATGCCAGTATATATTAATGGTTGCTAGTGGTTAAAAAGACCATAGTCCCTTCATATAATGCTAGTGTTTAAACCAAGGAATATATATTATATAGATAAAGATACATTATATAGATTATATTATAGTGATAGTTTTGTAATAATTTCAGAAATTTCAATGTATCAGACCTGTTTGATTTATACTAGTAATTTGTCTAATTATGCTTGAGACCTCCAGTCATATAAGCTAAATAAATTGATTGATAGAAAAAGACAGAAGAATAACACTGAGGTATGATATATTACAGTTATGTTTGTACCAGGTATTTTTACATATGCTCCAGAATAACTAGCAAAGAACAGGTGTACTCCCCTCTGCCATTTTAACTGGGACACTGGGACAGAGTAAGAGGATCCTGGGATATTCTGTGCTTATCACATTCCTTTAATAGCCCTTGCCATGATTCGTATGATACAAAGTCTTCATGGCCACATGGTGTTCATGGAGAAGTGGCTTTGGCCATCCCTCCTATGAGGTTTTCCTCATACTGGGATCCGGTGTTTATTCTGTCAAGAGTCTTCCACGTAATGATGGCTATGCATAAGTTTCACCAACAGGGCTCATAACAGTTCCCTGGAGCCATTTCATGTCAGGAAAACAGGGGGGGGGCTGAAGTCCCTTCTTCTCCACATGCAGGGAGGGCGGGATATAAATCAAATAACTAAATACATAAATGATACTAATCTGAACTAGGCCCCAGTTTGCCTGGGAAGCATGGAACTCCCAGTGCATATATGATGCAAAGTCCTCATGGCAGCCTTTGTATCTATCTTGAGAATCAGGTCATTGTCAAAACCACTGTCCCTCTTCTTTCAAATGGCAGATCGCCATACATGATTGCGAATAAATATGTAGCTGCAGCAGTACATTCTTTCAAGCAGCAAGCTATCACTTTATCTATGAGCACAGCTGTCTGGGAAAGCATTAAATTGCAGTTTTCGTTTAAAAATTCAAACCAAAACCTAACCCTAGTCTTTGAGCACAGCAAATATGTAAGGAATTTTCATGGAACAAAGACAGACTAGCAGATGCCACTACAAAACTGACAAAAGGCCATTCATAAAATATACCATTCATCAAGGTGAGTGTGTGTGTGTGTGTGTGTGTGTGCAAAGTTTGTCAAAGGAGGGGTTTGGACTGAGGCAGAATGTGACAAGGATGGGGTACTTTAAAAATACAATTTGGACAATCCACCCTAAACACAACAAAGTGGACTTGCCATTATAGGACATTTTGAGAAGTTATTGTCAAATAAGAGAACTTTCTTTTTGAGAGAAAGCTACTGTTTTTTTAAAAAAAGGGGAAAAGTTTGTGGCTTGCCACCAAAAATGTGTTAAAAGTGTGTGTCATTTCAATTTCTCGCTTCAGACGCCGCAACAACTAAAGCCGGCCTCATTCCACTTGATTAAGTGAACCGGTGGGTGCCTTTAGTGGCAAACAATACTTGGAGACTTTTGTCAATTCAAGCCCAAATGATCAAGAAGTTAATGTGGTTCCAGCCGGGCAACTGTGCCACCCGCTCTGTCACCGAGTTTCTTAACACTGAAATTACTGGGTGAAGTCAATGGCGCTTGAGTTACCCTTGCTGCAGACCTTGAAATAGTTTCTGGCACAGAGCTTATAAATAACATCAGAAGTCCTGCTGTTTTACCTCCTGAATCACTGCTCTCAAAAGCTTTTTAAAATTCAAGATTTAAGCAAAATGGCAAAAGGAAAGCACTCGTTTCAGCTGCTTCAGGGGCTAATTAAATGAGGGCCGCCAATGGGAAGGAAGGAGAAATATGCCACAAGTCCCATTTCCTGTTCGGTTTAATTCATTGGAGTAGTAATTCTTATTGATACAGAAAATAGGCTAAATTACAGCTCAGGATTATCACAGTTACTTTTTGCAGCACATTAACCTTTCACTCATTGCCACAGAGCAGTTGTGGCAGCTGCAGATGGAGGCTTGGCGTGAATAAAAACGGCACGAAATCAGGTCTCTGGGAAGCAAGGGGTTCCACTCTGCAGAGCAAGCGCTGGCAAGCGTCTAAAATAACTTATCCTAAAGTGCTCCCAAGTTAAAGCAAAACAGATATAGCCCTCGTTTGATAAAAAGACTTGGGCCGCTTTCCCCCTGCTGCCACCTACCTCCACGAATTACACAAGCACAGATTTTCTACTTTTAAGCACGGTGAATTACCAACAGCCAAGCAACTGGAATGCACAGATGGATAAGGAAAGCCAGAGTCTGTTCCCATCCCACGGGCTTTTAACCTATTTTTAACCTACAGCCCAAGAAAAGGCACATCACAGACTTGCACAGATAGTAATTAATCTCTGGTGTTCATGTCCTTTTTTAAAAAATCAAACAAACTTGGAAGTAGCTGCCTTTTGTTGTGCTTCTGTGGCCTGGTCCACAGAGATGATGCAGCCGAATGATTTGGGAATGAAGTGGTCAGTCCCAGAGGTGGCAGAATGGACTGTCCCGCTGCATGAGCCTATGTGTGTGGGATCCCAATTTTGAAAACAATCTCAGCAGGGAATGTGCTACCAGGCTATTCCCTTTCTCTTCAGGTGCTAGGTTTTTGTTTTTGTTTTTTAATAGGTAGGGAGTTATTTAAGCTGTGCAAGTATTCAAAGTTAGCATTTCCTTCCTGCTGTCTGCATGCTATCATTACATGTGCTAGTACTTGCTAATACCCGGCATCACCCCTTGCCACTGTACTTCTCGGTTCAGAAGATGGGAAACTTGATCACACTCTGTAACTGCTTAAAACTCCCTTTGAGGTACCTATACAGGACTGGTGGCAGTAGCCATCTGGCCACCATGGGTTAGGCTAGAATCGCTGCCTCAATGGTTTCCTACATTCCTCTGTGGCTGGGAAGGATGGAAAGGCTTGGTTCAGCTGTTGCTGGAAGCTATATATACACAGTCTGTAGTTTAGATACACACTGTATAGGTACAGGCACCACATGGGAAGTGTTGAGGCAGCTATTGTATGGCTCCCAGTCATCCTATATGCTCTTGGAATGCAGATAGATGGGAATGCCACTGACTACATCTGCACCACCATGTGTCCCCATGGATGACTATCAAACCTGGTTGCAATCACTGCCATTCACACAGGTCAGCAACTTCAGCCTTTGCAGGATTCTCTCTTCTCACACCACAGAAACAGAGTGATTAGAAGACAACAAGCAGACTGGGGTTGCGGTCACACATGCCAGAAAAAATGGGGGGGGGAGGGAGCGAGGCTATTTCCTCCAGAGGAATTTGACCCACAGTTGCATGATCACGCAGTCCTTGGAAGCTGTGGACACAGCCCCCAGTGCATGATCAGATGCAACCACAGGTGAGTCGGTGTTTTTTTGCCATTTGTTTCCGATGCACTTAAATGAGGAATCAATGAATCGCATCTCCACACTGAGGGCTCCCTATGGAGTTTGCGATGATGCGCATACTGAGAAGGGGGGAAACAATGGCATGGAGTCGGGATGGCCTGATGAGACCATCCTGACACCATGAGAGTGCGCTGGAACGATCAGACAGGGGAAAGTCCATCCATGGCCTGTCACAACCTGTTTTCTACTGGATTCCCCCAGTGTCTTTTAACTCTGCTTCTGCAGTGGAGCAGAATGGGTTGCCGATTGCTGTGGGGCACTTCCCAGATGTTGTTCTCTGATTGCACCCTTTAAATCTGCCTCACATTCGCGCCTATGGCGGGTCTAATTGTGTGTATGATCACAGCCTGGGATTCATTATGCAGGAGACTTTGCTTGTTTTAGGCTAACATAACCATACTGTGCTGTCATGCAGGCAACAAACTACTTTTGTTGGCCTAATTTATACCTGTCTCCCACTAATAGTAAACTTGAGGATCTACTGGCATGGCCATTACACAGACAATGCAGGAGTTTCTGCATATTTTGGAAACTTTCTAGGAATGCAGAAAAATAAGAGTTCATAAGTTAAAATGGGCCCTCCACAAATGTCCAAATGAGGATTAAGTACGTACATTGCTTTCCCAGAAACCAAGAAATGTCAATGGCCATTGAACATCAGTTAAGGGGGGGAGAACAGAGGAGAGAAGGGAAATCATCCTGCTCAAAATTACCCCACCTGCACTTTGCCACTCATGTTTAGAGCTGGATGAACACTCAACCCCACAGTCAGGGCATCGTCAAGGATCTGCTCTGGGGCAGTAACTAATAATATGACTAAAGGGAAAAGCCATTTAAATCATTGTCAGTATTAGAATGCATCTGATTGCTAAAAATAACAACCAGTGATCTCTGAAAATCTTGGGAAATGTCTGTAGAAGCCTCTGGAGGCTATAATGTCTGCATCCCAGAGCTGCACATGGTGACAGTAGGAAGGAAGGGGAGAGCAGGAGGGGAGGGGCAGCCGGAGTTAGCAGATAATCTAAGTTACAAGGACTCTGTCCAAACAGAAGATTTGGCAGCTGTTCCTGCCAAAATGGATAGTGTTGCTAGGACTGTCTGTGTCACAGGGTTCTGACCATCACTGCCTTGTCTCCAGTGTCTCTGACACAGAGTCTGGATTCTTCCCCATTCCCTTCCATTTAATGCTAGTCCCAGTATGGTCTTCAGCATACAATTTTTACATATTGCATATCACTGTGATTACTTGCAGTGCAGACAAACAGTGAGTCGACAAATTCAAGCTCTGTGCTCTCTCTGCCCCACTATTTTTACTTTTAAAAATGTCTGTAGACTTAATTACATGTCTCACAAAAGAAGTATAAGTTTATCGTAACTGCAAGAAAAGAAGGAGATGGAAAAATTATATACAGATAGAGATCAGGAAGGAGGAGGAGGAGGAGATTTGATTTATACCCTGAACTTCACTTAGATTCTCAGAGTGGCTTACAATCTCCTTCCCTTCCTCTCCCCACAACAGACACCCTGTGAGGTAGGTGGGGCTGAGAGAGCTCTTGAGAGAACTGCTCTTGAGAGAACAGCTCTGAGGAGGAGGAGGAGGAGATTAGATTTATACCCTGAACTTCACTTGGATTCTCAGAGTGGCTTACAATCTCCTTCCCTTCCTCTCCCCACAACAGACACCCTGTGTGGTAAGTGGGGCTGAGAGAGCTCTTGCGAGAACAGCTCTGAGAGAAATGTGGTTTGCCCAAGGTCACCCAGCTGCATGTGGAAGAGTGGGGAATCAAACCCAGTTCTCCCAGTTAAGAGTCCGTGCTCCTAATCACTATACCAAATTGTGTTTGCGCTCAGCTAAGAATGGCGTGCTCTATCACTACAATGCACATTTGGTCAGTGCAAGATGCATCCTGCTTGTGGAAGTGTCTGTTGTGCAGAATGTGTCCTACACCAATGGAATAAGGAGGGGCAGAGTGATAGGATGCAGCCCAGTGCTTGGGCTATGAACACTAAGTCCAGTGAAGTCAATGAGCTTAGAAGGGTCTAACTCTGCTTAGGGTTGCACTGATAGTGACATTAACAGTATTTCATGTCCCATAGCATGCAAAGGAAGAGGAAATCACCTGCTTTCACCTGCATTTCTTGGGTCTCCATACACCTCACTGTGCTGGCTCAGCCAGCCAAAATGTTAAGAGGCTATAAAACTGGACCATTTCTGTCCATCTGCTGGAGGTTTGGCAGAGACAGCTCCTTGGCTAATGGGCACAATGCCTGGTAAATTTCATCCTAATGAGATGGGAAACTACAAAAAGGTACAGCTGGAAATATATTTTCCCACTGAAGCTAGTGAGAGGAAGAACAAAAGTTTAAACAAAAGGAATATGAGTAATAGCAAAAATAACAAACACCAATGAAGTTAATTACAAGTGAGAAGTTAAGAGCCCTGCTGGATCAAACCAGTAGTCCCTCTATTCCAGCATCCTCTTTCACACAGTGGCCAACCAATTGCCCTGGAGCGACAACAGACAGGGCACAGAGGCCAAGGCCTTCTCCTGATGTTGCCTCCTGGCAGTGGTGAAACAGAAACAAACGTTAAAAGCAATATTAAGCACATCCCTATTGTAGTGCTGAGGTTCAGGCTAACGGGTCTGGAAACAGCCCAGATTTCAGCTGTTTCATGCTACTGTGCTATAAGGGGGTAATATTTGCTCATCTGACCTTCCCTGTAATTTGTTACAGGCTCCCAGCCAACCAGTTTTCCTGTAACGATGAAGTATAGGGTCCCCCTACCCCGTGACAATAACACAATTCTCCGTGACAGTAGGAATTATTTATTTATTTACTCATTTAGCAAATTTATAGCCTGACTTTCAACACACAATTCTCTCTGCAGGGAACAGTAATTAAGAATAATGTTATTACAATACAATAACAATAAAAACAGAGCGAAAAAGAATGTGCAACTAGACTGCTGCCAATAACATCAACTAAAACCAAGAAACACATTTGGAATAAAGAGTCTTTTGTAGAGGAAAACAACATCTTCAAGGCCGGTATAAAAGGAACAAGATCCTAAATCTGGCAAATCTGAGGTGCCAAGCATGACAGCCAATACAGAAAATAAACACTTTCTGCAGTGGCTGCTAGCCTAAGGGATGGAGAAATGACCAAAAAGTCCTCAGCATTTCAGCTTAAACAACAAGGATGGATATAGGGGAGGAGGAGCTATCTCATGTCTCTGGACCCAGACTGTAGATGGCTTTAAAGGTACTTTGAGTGGCATCTCGTTCATGGGGAGGGCGGGGTAAAAATGTAATAAATAATAATAATAAATAATCCTGAGTTTAGCAGAAGCATATATGCAACCAATGAAACTCATACAGGATGGGTGTTAGATGCCCTCTGCAACAAATGCCACACATCAATCTGACTGCCACATTCTGAACCAAAAGGACCTTCTAAGCAGCATTCAGGGAAAGCCACACATAAAATGCCAATTAGGGGGCTACAAGGGACTATTCTTGTCCAAGTTACTCTCAAGTTGATGGATCAACCATAACTTATCTTCCTGGCCAATACCACAATCTTATAATCAAGAAAACCCAGATCCAGCCACACTCCCTATTTGCAAAATATAGCACTAGTAGAGTGACTAGGATCTACCCACTTTTGATGAAAGTGGAACATCTCTAGTCTCCACTGAAATCAGAGGTCCTCTAAATAGTACTGATGGAGCAAATGCCCCTGCGTTAAAATTGCATTTTGATAGCAAATTGCAAGAAAAAGCCCCGAGCATGTGAAAAGTTATTCTTTTTAATGATTTTTTTTTTAAAAAATCAACATTGTATCAAATGTTTTGAATGTGCCTGTTCTCATACACCTTCCCATGAGTTGCCCTGTCCCTCCTTCCCCATCTCCCCGGCCCACCTGATGGGGGATGAAATCTTAGCAATGAGGTGCTTTCCTTGGCTGTGCCAAGTCTTCTGAGGTTTGAGGAAAAGAGCTAGGTGGCTCGTCTCTCTAATATTCCAGCCTTGCCTAGTTTGCCTACCTAATTCCCAAAGCCAGGGGTTTAGTGTTATCCCAGTGTTCTAAACTGGATAAAAATTCCTAGCAAATTCTTACACTGCCCTGTGGGAACTCTTGTTCAGACCTGTAAGCCCTGACCAAATGCTGATATGCCACTGACAGACACCACTGGATGTGCAGATACAAGAGCAGGGCATATGCTCCTAATGCAGCTGATTTTAAGTGACGCATACCATGATGTCCCTGGACCATACATAATCAAATCAAGCCAGCCAATTGTGAGTATGCGCCAACAACAGCTACTTGGCCAGCTGCTATGTTGAATGCCACCCCTACACTGATACAAAACCCACTTGAATACTGCTGCTTGTTTTGAATTGCAAACAAACCATCAAGAGGTGCTTGATTTGAAAGGAAACAGGCATTGCAAACAAGGTAAGCTTGATTTTCAAACAATTTATTTGTTGAAGTTGAATCTCTCCCTGTAAACAGAGGAAAGGACACACACAAAGTATTCAAACTGTATGTAGTTCTGGGCTTACATTTTCACTGGCCAGTGAAAGGAAGGCCTTCAAAGAAAAAGGGTCTGATCATTTCGAACCCTGAAATGAAGGGCTTTTCATCAAAGTTGGTGTTTGACTTCACCATCTACCAAGGCCTAGGATCAACTGCCCTCAAAAAAAGGCCCTGGCCTGGATACTGGGACTTCCCACAATAGGCACATCCACTTTATTTATTTATTTATTTATATATAAATAAATATAATTTATTTATAAGGCTATATTACCAGTGGGAAGGGCACGGTATTTTAACTAATAAGTAACAGTTTTAACACATGATTTCCCCTTTTTCTATATGATAATTTGCGTTGCTTGAGATGTTCCTCTAGAAACAGTTGAGAACAGCAGTCAGATATGTCCCCAGATACTTCAGAGAATCATCCACATGAGCTATCTTCATTGCCATGTTCCAAGTACCCATTTCAGCATCACAGTGTTTTTTTCGTGACTTTTGTTCCCTAGCATACTAGTATCTCTAGTATTCACTGGTGCTGCCCAGAGTAAGTAGAAGTAAGCCAGTAGGTATAGGTGAGATCAATGCAATCACCTGACCTGGTTTCCCAAGGCATGGAAAGTGCTGATGCTACGTGCAGATTTAAGCTTCTGCCTGGAAATCACAAGAATCCGTTGGAGGAGGAGGAGGAGAGGAAGAGGAAGAGGAAGAAGGGATAGATCTATACGCCACCCTTCACTCAGAGTCTCAGAGTGGCTTACAATCTCCTTCCCTTTCTCTCCCTATAACAGACATCAAACTCGCTCAAATTGACAATGCCTAACCACTAAATCAAACAATTTCAAAATGCTGTCTAGGAATTTTAGACCTCTCTAGTAGTTGTTCAGGAGCTGTGGTGGCTCAAGTGGTTAAGACGCTGAACTGCAGGCTGTGGAAGGTCAGTAGTTCAGCAGTTCGAGACCCGAGAGTGCTGCATGACGGAGTGAGCTCCCGTCTCTAGTTCCAGCTCCTGCCAACCTAGCAGTTCGAAAGCAAGAAATTGCAAGTAGATAAATAGGTACCACTTTGGTGGGAAGGTAACAGCGTTCCGTGCACCTTGGTGTTTAGTCATGCCGGCCACATGACCACGGAAACGTCTTCGGACAGCGCTGGCTCTTCGGCTTTGAAACGGAGATGAGCACCACAACCCTAGAGTCGGATTCGACTGGCTTTCGAGCAAGGGAACCTTTACCTTTACCTTTAGTAGTTGTTCTGGGATAGTTATTTTCCAAAGTTTAAGAAGCATAGAATCACAGAGATGGAAGGGGCCATACAGGCCATCTAGTCCAACTCTCTGCTCAATGCAGGTTCAACCTAGAGCATCCCTGACCAGTGTTTGTCCAGCCACTGCTTAAAGAGTGCCAGTGAGGGGGAGCTCACCACCTCCCTAGGCAGCTGATTCCACTGTTGCACAACTCTTACTGTAAAAAAGTTTTTCCTAATATCCAGCTGGTACCTTCCTGCCCTTATGTCAGAAGCCCTAACTCAGTCAGCCAAACACCATGCCTTGTGGTTCAAACAAGAATAGCGTTTATTTGAAAGCTGCAATAGAAAGGTTACTGGAGCAGATACATTGTTCAGAATAACTTGGTTACACAAAGCAGGCAGTTATACAGGGAAGGGGGTGAATGGGGACCCCCTTCTACCAATCAGGGAATAACATGCGAATGGGAATCGAAAGTTACTACGCTAATGAAGTTCCCACCGCCCCCATTACTCTCAGCAAAGCTGCAGCTTTGAAAGAGATAGGAAAGCTCGCAGCTTGACTCTCCAAGGTCAGAATGTTCAGTCTACCAGATAGGGGTTACCAGAGCCACATTCCATTCTCACACATCAGGCATAAATCAACACCCCTACGATCCCAACCTCCCGCCCGTCACGCCACCATGGCGCCCATAGCCATCCTCCCCTCCCCTCCATCCATCATGGCAGGACTACCTGACACCTTAATTTAAACCCATTATTGTGAGGCCATAAAGAATGTGTGGGTGTAAAGAGGCAACAAGTCACAGCTGACATAGGGCTGCCCCATAGGTTCAAGGCAAAAGACAAACAAAGGTGGTTTGCCATTGCCTGCCTCTGCATAGTGACTCTGGACTTCTTCAGTGATCTCCCATCCAAATACTAATCAGGGCCAACTCTGCTTAGCTTCTGAGATCTGATGAGATCCGGCTAGCCTGGGCCATCGAGGTCAGGATAAATGGGACCTACTATTCCAAATAGTTTTCATTAGGCAACCTCCAAAAAGAAGAAAAGAAAACATAGCAACAGGGGAAGAATATTTATAAAGCTAAAATCCTGACTCTCTCACTGCATTAGTCTTGCTATGTCTTCATATTGTCAGAATATGAATCTCTAGCAAATGGACAACCAACATGAACAGTTGCCAGTCTAACGAGTGAAAGCAAATATATATATGTTTATTTCATTACAGAATGTGTACTGCAGTGTGAGCACATGAATAACCGAGTGAGCATTCTGATTCAATAAGACTCCAGTTACCAATTAAAACATTTTATATGTTTTTCCTTGTCCGGACCTGCTATGCTGTAGCTTTACTATGTTGGTATGCAAACAGTCTGAGGTATAAATGCAGTGGAAACACTTGATCTAAAGACTTCGTTCCAAATTTCTAAATTATGAGAAGTAGCAATGCCATCTGGAGAGGAAGTATGAAAGTAATAATTCACCAATAACTCTTTAAAAAATCCTTCCTTAAAGAAGCAGCATACAGCCCATGCACACTCTGTCTGACGTACACAGCGAAGACAGGCAGAGCACAGTCCAACAGAAGTTCATCGCTGCTGCAGTGAGAGAGAGTGGCTGATTCTGTTTCCTTGCAGTTTTCCCACAGCCACGTTAGGAGATTAATCTCCCTCTACACTGCATGCTGCTTTCACTTTCTTTGTTCATTGGGTTTTGTGGTACCTTCTGCATAGATTACGGCTGTTCCGGGGTGACTTTGCAGTTAGTACGGGGGATCTGAACGTGGTACCTTTTCCTTCCTCCATTTCTGTTTCGATTGCAAGGGAACAATAAGCAGACAACTTGACACAGCTTCATTGATCTCCGTCAGTTCCCCTGCCGCTATTTCCCCTCTGTATTTATCACCTCACCTTGAATTACTTGGCTCAGGTGGCTAACGACCACTGAGGCAAGTACTGATACAGGAAAATTTGCATACCAATGCGGGAGCCAGCACTGCAAACAAAATAGATGGCAAGCTGACACTAGCCAATGCAGAATCCAGGATCCGAGGCAATGCAATGAAAACAAATATTTCAAGGCAAGGGAGAGCCAGGTCGAGTGCTGAGAAAATGTGGAGTGAATGTCAGATGCAGAATGGACCAGCGATTCATGTGACCATTGCTCCAACTGTACCTTGTGCTCAGAGAGTGGGATGAATCTCTCCTATATTGCCTCGTCAATGAAATCACAGAGGTCTCAATAGTTAAGGATGATCCCAAATTTTGTGACAACCCTGGCTCAGTTTGGAAGTTCATGGTGCTTTTGTGGGGGATCTGAATTAACACCCCAACTTTTAAACACATGCCAGGGTAACATTCTTGAAGAGTTAGAGGAAGTATTAACTGCCTAATCACATTGATTTCATTGGAGATGACTTCTAAGTAAGCGTGTTTAAAATGGCAGTCTGATAGGTATCTGAACCAAGATGCTACATCTGGAGCTTTCTCCAAGTAGAAAAGATACCTGATACAGTGAGTGCTTTCCACTTTTTCATTCTGGGATATATCATGTCAAAGGTCCCCTCTACAACCTTTCTATACAGCTGTTCAGCTTCAGGAAAATGGCAGAGTCCAAGCTGTGCGGTAACATGAGGAGATTTATTTTTTTGTATTTTGTCTGATTTTTAATAATACATATTACTTTAACCCTTTGTGGTCTAATAATTCCCTGTTATCTCATCATCATACTGTGACAGCGCTAGAGCCTATTACATTATTTTAACATCTACTTCATTGGCAGGTTTTCTCTTGTTTCCCCCCATATAAACTAAATAATAATCTCAGCTACAATTGTGACAACTAAAAGAATGCTTTATATCTGGCAATTTACAATGCAGGGAAATTCCAGTCTGGAAATCATAAGGGATAGATACACCTATAAAAAGCCATTAACTTGAGAGGCTGTTAACATTTCCCCTATCAAAAGTGAATTTGATACACTCTTTTGAAAACTGCAACTGAATTACTATGCAAATTGGCTCCCACTACACAGGTCATGCCCACAGTTGGCAGATTTTTGTGATTAGCATCTAATGTAACAAATACATGAGAAAGTTGTATGTAGGATTTAGGCCAATTTCACAAATCTAAAGTTATATTTAAGTTTGTTATATTTAGCTTTGTGACTTATTATTTTTATTTTCAAACATTTTATTAAACTGCATATTTCCTGCCTTTCATAAATACTGGCTCAAGGCAGTTTTTTCTTAGGGTGCGGTCACACGGTCCGTTTGATTGGGTTTCACCACTGTTCCCTCCCACATTTAAATTTGCTGACTAGATAGGCCGATCCGCCTCCCATGGGCGAAGCCGGATAACTCGTGCAATGTTTGTGGTTTTTCCTGCCCCTTGGAAAATCAAGTGTTTTCCTTGTACTCGTGCTTTGAACACGCGATTTCGTCTATCTGGTCAGCCATCTATCGCAATGGTTTTGATTAGGGCCTTTGAGCACATAGGCAATTCACCATTTAAACATTCAGGCGCATGGGCCGGGTGGATGAGCAAAGTCCTCTGCAAGGTGCTCCAGGCGACAATGGTGGTGGCTGCTGCTGCTGCTGCTGCAGGCTTCGGAAGGGAGGGAAGGTGGCGGCTCAGAGAGTGCGAGGCAGCAACAGCAGTTTGGGGCACCCTTGGGTTTGGCAGTGGCTGCGGTGGGGGGAGGGCTTCTGTGGAGCGGACCCTACTGGGATCTCGGGGCCATTGGTCTTCGCCGGGCTTTCCCCCTGCTGGGAGAGATTCAGGATTCCCCCTGCTGAGTCCTCAAGCTGTCTCCTGGGCCGCCTGGGTGGGCTGGCAGGTGGTGGAGAGAGGGAAAAGATTTTCAGGCGAGTGGGTGGTGGAAGAGAGGGGCCGGCTGCATCTAATCAGCCCAACCCGAAGAAAAATATTCCCGGATTAAATGAAAGCGGGAACAAAGTGGAATTACCTTCCCATGTGACTACAGCTTTAGATTGTGTACCCGATGGGGGCACAATTAGCTTTTCAGGGGGAAAGACATATATGGTGTCCATATCTGGTTTTTTTCATGGAATGAATTGTAACTTTTAGGACAGTGAATGAAAATCAGGGGAAAGGAACTGCAGGAAAGGATACACCCCCTTCTCTAGCAGCCCTTCCTTAGCCTTCAAAGTACCCACTAGGGTTGCCAATTCTGGGCTGGAAAATTCCTGGAGGTTTTGGGGGTGGAGCCTGAAGAGGGCAGGGCTTAAGAAAATAAGAAGAGCCCTGCTGGATCAGACCAATGGTCCATCTAGTCCAGCATCCTGTCTCACACAGTGGCCAAACGGTTCCTCTGGAGGGCCAACAATAGGCCATAGAGGCCGAGGCCTTCCCCTAATGTTGTTTCCTGGCACTGGGATTCAGAGGTTGACTTCTGAATGTGGAACTTACATTCCCCCATTGATCCATCTAATCCCCTTATAAAGCTATCTATGTCTGTGGTCATCACAACATCCTCTGGCAGCAAACTCTACCTTTTAATCACTTGCTGTGTAAAGAAGTATTTCCTTTTGTCCATCCTGAAAACTACTGTCCATCAGCTTCATTGGATGCCCTCGAGCTCTAGTATTTTGGGAGAGGAAGAAAAATTTCTCTTTGTCAACTCTCTCCATCCCATGCATAATTTCATAAACCTCTATCAGGGAAGGGAGGTGCCTCAACAGGCTATAACACCACAGAGTCCACCCTCCAAAATGACCATTTGGCTACTGCATAAATTAGTTTGCTCTGGAGCCATCCTTCCTGAGATGAGAAAAAAATGTGTGAGCTGGAGACTAAAAAAACCAGTGAGCTAGCTCACACTAACTCAGCTTAGAAGGAGCACTGGCTGCAGTTGGTGTTTTCCCAAGGCTTTTGCACAGCATAGCCCTACTTGCCTCATACTCCCTGCCACTAAGCACCCTGGCCTCCTTCTTTTAACAATGATCAGCACTGGCAACTGAATGCAGCACTCTCTAGCCCTGTTCATAAGTTACAGTGAACACACATACAATCTGTATGTACAATGTACACTTGATTTTTCTTTATATGTGTGCTGAGTACTTCTCATGTGGCATTCAACATATGTATACATACAACATGTGTGATTGAAACCACACATTTATCCAGGTACGGGTCATTGGTTTCATTTGTAAAGTGAATGGACACTGGCACTTTCTTACAAACAGGTGTACACATGTATAAGCAGGTTGTACATGTGTTCCCTGAAAGATGGGAACAAGGATTCTGTTTCCTTGCACAAACTGTTGCTGATCTTACACTCTTTCCTATTCTAACCCATTGCCCTAGCCACTAAACTGTCTGTCAAACAGACAATCCTTGAACATTTAGAAAGGACAGCTGTAATTACTAAGAGCCAGCATGGATTTTCTCAAGAACTAGTCAGGTCAGGCTAACCTTATCTCTTTTTTTGAGAAAGTTACTACCTTGCTGGATCAGGGGAATGCTGTGGAAATAGTTTATCTTGATTTCAGTAAAGCTTTTGATAAAGTTCCACATAATATTCTTGTTGACCAATTGGTAAAATGTGGTTTGGATCCGATGACTGTTAGGTTGATCTGTAACTCATTCACAGATCACACCCAAAGAGTGCTCGTTAATGGTCCCTCATCCTCTTGGAGAGAAGTGACAAGTGGAGTTCCTCAAGGATCTGTCCTGGGACCCGTTTTCTTCAACATCTTCATAAATGATTTGGACGAAGGGATAGAGGGAATGGTTATTAAATTTGCAGATGATACCAAATTGGGAGGGGTAACAAATACAGTAGAAGACAGAGTCAGGGTTAGGATGATCTTGACAGACTGGAAAACTGGGCTAAAACAAATAAAATGAATTTCAATGGGGGTAAATGTAAAGTTCTACACTTAGGTAGGAAAAATCATATGTATAATTATAGGATGGGGGAGACTTGTCTTGGCAGTAGTATGTGTGAAAAGGATCTAGGGGTCTTAGTAGACCATGCACTGACCATGAGTCAGCAATGTGATGTGGTAGCTAAAAAGGCATATTAGATTTTGGGCTGTATCAACAGAAGTATAGTGCCCAGATCATGTGAAGTGATAGTATCACTTTGCTCTGGTTAGAGATCACCCAGAATATTCTGTTCAGTTTTGGGCACCACAGTTTAATAATGATATAGACAAGCTGGAACATGTCCAAAGGAGGGCAACAAAGATGGTGAGGGGTCTGGAGACCAAGTCCTATGAAGTAAGGTTGAAGAAGCTGGGTATGTTTAGCCTGAAGAGGAGATGACTGAGAGGTGATATGATAACCATCTTCAAGTACTTGAAGGGTTGTCATATAGAGGATGGTATGGAGTTGTTTTCTGTTGTCCTAGAAGGTTGGACCAGAACCAACGAGTTGAAATTAAATCAGAAGAGTTTTCGGCTAAACATTAGGAAGAACTTCCTGACAGTTGGAGTGGTTCCTCAGTGGAACAGGCTTCCTTAGGAGGTGGCGGGCTCCCCTTCTTTGGAGGTTTTCAAGCAGAGGCTAGATGGCCATCTGACAGCAATGCTGATTCTGTGAACTCAGGCAGTTCATGAGATGGAGGACAGGAAGGGTTGCCTCAGTGCTTAGTTCTTGTGGCCCTTTCTTACATGCCCAGGGAAATGCTGATTGCCACCTTGTGGTCAGGAAGGAATTTTTCTCCAGGCCAGTTTGGCTGGAGATCCTGGAGGTTTTTTGTCATCTTCTTGGCATGGAATAGTGGTCACTGGAGGTGCAGAGAGGGAGGTATTTGTGAATTTCTTGCATTGTGCAGGAGGTTCAACTAGATGTACCTGGAGGTACCTTCCAACTCTGTGATTCTGAATAGTGGTATGGTTTCTGGATTTAATCATCCACAATTTATGCTAGGAAGAGGAAGGACAATTTCGTGTTTGTGCTGCCCCCCATGTTTAGTCAAAATGTATCAAATGTCCAAAAAATAATTTCATTTCTCACTCATAAAAGGAACAATCCTGTTGTCCCTGAATCACATCAGTCACTTATGTCTAAGAATGAAGTTAAGCAAGTTAGTTCTTCAAAGTTACTGTATTCTCTCAAGAAACATATGTGAATATAAAACATTCAGTACTCAGACAATTTTTAAAAATAATCTGAGCATCAAATGAGCCGTTTCTTTCTTTTCATAACCAGAGTGCAACTCCTAGAAGTACTTAACAACTTTTCCAAGTTCTTCCTGTATTATAACCACCTCTTTTAAAATAGTAGCAGCAGCTGCTGCTGCTTCTTCTTCGTCTTCTGAAAAGCTCTGTAGGGAATTCAACTTCTGGACAGCAGAATGAAAACCTGGATTCCATTTTGGAAGACCAGCTCAGTCAGCTCAGAAATTCTGAAACATTCCGACATCCTTTACTGCCGTTGAAAGCCTAAGATGTAATTAAGAAACCATTTTGCCACAGACCCTGCCGTGTTTGAAGAAAACGAGAACTACATGAAAATGCTTTTGAATCTAATTTCCTGGTTCCTTCCAATGAAAACGGTGAATACAGTGAACCTCTGTTTGTTGTTGTTTTGTTTAAGGACTTGTTTATTTTCTTAGTATTTCCCAGCAGAATGCCATCAACACTAAATGTGGAAATTTACTGCATGCCGGTCACTAATTCTCTTCACCCCACTTTAGATAATCGTACTTGAATGAATTCAGATTTTAGTTAAATGAGGTCATTGATGGTTTCACAGCTTAGGAACAACATAAAACAGCCGATCATTTGCAAGCCTGTGTTTTCTGACATTTCCTACAAAACATTAAATGCTGAGATACTCAAGTTAGACACTTCCAGGCCAAGTGAGCAAATATAATGGAGGGGAAAGGGATGAATTTCAGTAAATAACCATAATATCTAATTGTGCAAGGAAGAGTGTTATCACAATCTCTTATTTCTGGGTACTGTCCCAGTGCATGAAACCAAAATATAGATAATGCACTTCAGCCAGTCTGCCAAAGGCAGGGATTGAAGGGTCCACATTCAACCACATTATCTGGGAATGCTTGAGGAGGAAACTGACAGAAAACCCTCCCATGAAACAATGCTTGACCAAATGGCATGCACTCAGAAGAAATCAGAGCATGATTAGGAACCTCCCATAATCTTATCAATGGGTATTTTGCAGTCCAAAGTCTCTTCCTGTCATCATTAGCATGTCCTTTGGCTTAGCCGTTAGACCAAACTTGTCTCTCACTGGCATGTCCACTAACTGACTCAAGGCATCATGCCTGTATTCAAAACTTGCCAATTCCTCAAAGCTTCTAGTCTTTGTCTTGTTACTTCTCACTTCTTCAGATACATGGTATCTGAAGAAGTGAGCAGTGACCCACGAAAGCTCCTCCCCTGCCACATATTCTGGTAGTCTTTAAGGTGCTACTGGGCTCTTGCTCTTTTCTACTGCTGCAGACAGACTAACACGGCCACCCATCTTGATCTCTGGCCACTTAATCAGCCCCAAAATCACCTCCTCCTTTGTGTCATTTAGACACACCCCTGCCCCCTGCCCCAACCCCTTTCCAAGCGAGGAAGAAAAGAATATTTTGGTTATGTGCCCCATCTGCTTGCCCTATAACCAGGAACCGATCCCTTCTCCAAGGTATAATTGTGGCCTTTTCTGATGCCACCAGTGCCTTATGAGCTCCAGAAACCCTTATTAGGCACATGGCATGTGGAATACACCCTCCCACTCTGGCATTTTACACTACTGATTTACACATTTCTCACCTGAAATGACTCTGGGGAACTGCTCTGTACATAGGGTTGCCAACCTCAAGCTAGAACCTGGAGATACCTTGCAATTACAACTGATCTCCAGAAAACCAAGATCAGTCTCCCTGGAGAAAATGGCTGCTTTGGAGGGTGGGCTCTATGGCATCACATCCTGCTGAGGTCCCTCCCCTCCCCAAACCCTGCCCTCCCCAGACTCTACCCCCCCCAAATTTCCAGATATTTCCCATCTCAGAGCTGGCAGCCTCACGTGTCCCACTGGTGGAATTTATCTGCAGTCTTATTTGTAACCAGGTAGCCCAAAGTTTCTTTAACGCAAAGCTATTCCCCTGGTTCATTTCAGGTCAGAAAGACAACAGGGGGACTTAAGCCCCCTCTCCCTACATGCTGCTGTTTCAGTCTAAATCATCTCCCCCCCAAAGATTTTTTTTTTAAATTACTGAGCTCTCTGAAAATGGAACTCCCAGTCTAGTTCCACACACTGGGGGGACAGGCCTCAGGACAATGTGCCATGTAGTCAGGCCCTGAGAGGACCGTTGTGTGACAAGGGACTGCCACAGAGGCAAAGGTTTCAGTTATAAAAACAGGAGGTGACCAGCTCTAGAGATTTCACCAACTGGGCAGAGAAGAAGCGGCATATTATCTCAGTGCTGTATCTATACATGACTTATGTACCTTATAAGGCAATTTCAGGTTTTCAAAGCTTATTTTCATGGGAAATTGATAAATTAATTGCTCACAAAAGTTGTTTTACAGGCTAACACACTCTTCTAAATGCAATCAAGATTTTTAAATGACTAATGGATTTAACATTTATAGCTGGTTCTCTAAGTGCCGAGCAATTAAAACTGCTCGCTTGGCATGGAGCTTCGATTTAATAGCTCCTACTTGTAAGAAGCGTTTTCCTTGCAGTCTCATTTTCCACCAGGATCATAATGCAAGATAATTTTAAGGAATACTGGGCGGCTTGTGGAGATGAACAAAGTACTAAAGAAAATATACCTACCTATGCTGAATTCGCCAAATTAGGTTCCTAAAATAACACTTACATATTAAACCCTTTGGTTCAACACCTGGAGATGCGAACTGGCAGTCTGGATAGCAGAGAGCTAGGAACAGCATGGAAAGGATACTGGAGTGTTGCATAGGGACCAAATAGATCTTGGTTCCAATCCCCATCTATGATCCTCTCAGCTCATCAGGAATGACCAAGATCACACATTTCAATCCATCTATAAACTGCAATTTGCATACTTGAACACCCTCAGTTTGCCTCAGGGTCATGCAGGGAAGAAAAAAAAAAAGGCCTAACCCTTTAACTTCTGTTTGATTTCATTTATGTAAAAGAACTTCCTTGCTCTGATATTAGCATTAAAGAAAAAAAGAGATGTCCTTCAAAAAAATATGTTTCTCTTTAAAATGCTAATAACAAAGCAGGGATCCAGTTTCTGTATACAAAACTGAGTGGAGGGAGACCTTTTTGTGAGGGGAATCTTTTTGGAGGAGAACTCCTGCGTGTGATTATGAAGAACGATGACGTGATGACTCATATATACCGCACATGATAATATGGAGAAGATGTTGTTTTCAGTCATTTTTTAATCTTAACTTTAATTATTGTCTAAAGGAAAATGGGGTGGGGAGGAGGAAGAGATGAATCAGCAGGTCACAACTGAGTCCATTGTCTTTGATGAATATGAAGTGGTACAGGTATGCTAAAAATATTACTTTTTTGGATACTGTTCACAGGTACCATTCAACCCAACTGGCAGAAGAACGTGGTTAAGCTTCTGACATGCAAGCATGCATGAAAAATTTAACACACAAAGCATTATACTGTGACCAAGAAATTTGCTAATTGAAAATATCTATATTTTAAATTGTCATTTCAATCACACAATCCTAAGGGGCCCCCTGAAACCTTTCAGGGAGCTGACCAACCCATACACCAGTTTATTACAGGGATACGCCAGTGTAAGCAGGAGTTACACTGGTGCAGCACCCCGCGGCATAGACCCATCTCTTAGCATGGAAGTGGGTGGACTGGGGGTCATGGCAGGAATTTGTTGGCTCCCTAAGCTGCTCCAGCGTGGGAACACCCCCCCCCAAATCAGTGGCAGAAAGTTATGCTATGAAAAAACACCGCACAGCCCACAGGTGCCCATGCAAAGAAAAAAATCAACTGTCCCTCACAGGTGTGGCCCTACCCAAAAGGCCTGGCACGGAACAGGATGCTGACTACAGCCGTGACCAATCACTCCCCCCAGCAGTGGCCAACCCCACTTCCTGCACCCAATCACTGCCTCTCCAGCACTTCATAAAGCTTGGCTGGGACTCGCCACAACTCATTAGGTAGGGCACACGGCATGAGACTGTCTCAGAGATCTCTGCTGTGCAGACTTAGAGCATGCAGCATTGCATGTTGTTGGTGCTAGAAGTACAGAGAGGTTACTTAGGACTACTGGGAAGCACTCAGCACTAACACCCAAGGGGAGAGCAAAGTATATACTGTGTGGTTTAACATCCCTCCTTGCAGGACCCTAACAGGTATACCATCTTTGGAGGCTCAACTTAATAGGGCAATCATGCAGTGATGGATAAGAAAGTGCTGGGAATGAAGTAGCCCCAGCATAGGCAGCCCCGTATGCTTTCCCCGTTGCACAAGGCCGGGTGCTGCCCCCCCAATGCTTGCTCCCACATCTGAGGCCAGCAGCATGTATGGCCCATGTCAGGCAACACAGCCTATTCCTAGGAAGTAACCAGGAAAGTGCAACCAGGAAAGCTGCCTCTGATGGGGGACGGGCAGGGGTGGCTGAAGCCCCGCACTGGGTTGTTAGCACACTCCTTTGCCAAGAACAGCCGCCCCGGTGGAGAACAGGCTACGACTTTGCATCAGGGTGCCTGGCAGCTGCCCCCTGTACTGATCATCTGGCCATGCAACTCTGGGGCTTGTTGCCTTGCAGGATCAGAGCCCTATTCAGTAGCAATGGCAGATCAATCACTTGCAGTCGCTGAGCACTTCCACACGAGACAGGTAAGTATCATTGGGATGGCAAAAGTGTCTGCCTCAAAGGGTCTCTGGGTCCCACACTCTCTCACAGCACTGCTATCTAGGATGGCCCATTGGCTAGGCTGACTGGTTCTCCCTTTTGCCATTTGTAGGGGCAAAAAAGGTCAGCCCCAGGGCTTTTGTCCACCTCCCTATGTGGGGCTCAAACCAGGAGCCCTGGCCAGTGCACTGCAGTGCTCTTCCACTGAACCATGGCTGTCTGTACAACACAAGCCAGTTTGGTATAGTGGTTAAGTGCGTGGACTCTAATCTTGGAGAACTGGGTTTGATTCCCCACTCCTCCACTTGCAGTTGCTGGATGACCTTGGGCAAGACATAGTTCTGTCAGAGTTGTTCTTGAAAGAGCAGTTCTTGAAAGAGCTCTCTCAGCTCCACCTACTTCACAGGGTATCTGTTGTGGGGAGGGGAGGGGAAGGGAAAGGAGTTTGTAAGCCGCTCTGAGTGAAGGGCAGGGTATAAATCCAATCTCTTCTTCTTTCTGGCCAGCCCCATGTGGCAAGCGGTGATGTCAGAGCTTTAGTGGGGTTCCTAATGCCTGTTGGCACATCATAGTGGAGCCTTATTTCCTGGCTGAGGTTAGGGGGCTGGTCCTAAGTGTCGGGGCCTGTGGGTTCAAGGTGGTTTCTCTCTCTCTCTCTCTTTTGACTTTATATGTTTATTTTCCTGGGGGAAAGGGGTGTTTATTTTGGTGCAGGGGTGTTTGCATGTGGACAGCACTTTCGCTGCTTGTCTGGCCCTTGCCAGGGAAGGGGTGGGTGTCCTGTCTGCCACGGGGAGGCCATCTCCTATGGGTTGGGGAGGGGGCACCTCAGTTGAGGTGCCACTGTTGCATGGTCTTGTCCTGTGTCTGCTGGCTCTCTGTGGGAGTGGTTTCAGGGGGCAGTGGTGGGATCTGCAGCTGGTGATTGGCTGCATCTTTGTGTGCCACTCACAGGGACATCATCAGCTGCTTTTGTCTTGCTGTGTCATCTGTGTCTGGCAGGGCGCTGTGCTGTTGTTTCCCCATGGAATATCCATAGGAGGCAGACTAGCGGTGCCATGATTAAGCCAGCAGCTGGATGCCTTTGCCAGGGTGGCCCTCAGGACTATACTGGAAAGCAGATTTTTGGGGAGAGGAGAGACTGGAGTTTCCCAATTTTTTTAAAAAAAACATTTCTGGAAGCTTTAAGCAGAAAAAAAAGTTTTGTGGCTTATTTCAGCTATACATTTTACAACTATTGCCAGAAGTTCTCTCTGCTCTCCTATTTCAAAGCTAACTGCTTGTGGAATAGTCCCAAACTCCTATGTCTTTGTGGTCATGAATAAGCCAAGTCTGTAATTTTTTCATCCTTAAATGGTAACAATTTTTTCAGTTCCACTGATTTTGGTGCTATAGTGAGAAATGTCAGAATTCTCCACAGGACAACCACAAATCACACAAGATTAATGTTTAAACTCTTACAAAACCGCTTGGCGCATCCCAGTTTATTTGGTCAGTAAGACAACAAGGTCTAGGGATGATAAAGTTTGTCAGTAAATACTGGCTCAAAATGAAACTGCTCTTCTTATAACTCATTGGACTGAATTAGCTTAAAAGAATGGGAGGTGAATTTCTATCAGAGCAGCATAAAGCTAAATTGGACAGCTGTACTAGATGAAAGGTGGAGTTTATAATCTCCGGGGTTAATGCAGGCTCATTACCCACGCATATGTGCAAATTCTTGGGGAAACGTTTTGGAGAAGGGCACAGACCTGCAGTCTGCTGAAACAGACATCACCTCACCACAGAGCCTTTCACTTTCAAGACACTAGAACACTCTCACTTTCTTTCCAGAATAAAAAAACCCCAAACACAAATAAATGGCAGTAAAATGCTTTCAGGGAGATGTGATTTTAAAATTAGAACTTTTCTATTAAAGTGAGGTTTTCTGAATAAATATTTTGCCTTTCAAAGCAAACACAAGTACAGAGAATACAGCTGGATTCTACAGTTGTTTAATAAGACAAGCTGAGAAAGCCTGCACTGTTTCTTGTGTTTCCTGCAAGAATATCAAGGGCACAGTCTCAGCACACAGAGACGCATTTAAGTTCCACTGATCTCAGGGTCTGCCACTTTGTCAGACAGTGGGAGAAAAATACATTTAAAGATTGCTCTTTGTGGGGTGGTGCTGTATCACTTCTCAGGAAAAACAAGAATTCTGTGGCAGGCAGGGTTGCTCAACCTCCAGGTGGTGGCTGGAGATCTCCCACTATTAGAACGAATGTCCAGGCAACAGAGATCAGTTCACCTGGAGAAAATGGCTGCTGTGCGGGATTCATGGCCCAGTGAAGTCCATCCCCTCCCCAAACCCCACCCTCCTCAGGCTCCACCCCCAAAGTCTCCAGGCATTTCCCAACCAGGAGCTGGCAACCCTAATGGCACAGATCCCCAACAGGGTACCCCTGAGCACTATGGCTCCTGTTAACATGTTTCCTGGTGCCCACCGAGTGTTCTTAGAAAATGGGTGGGGCCAGGTGGGGCTTTTCCCCAGCCGGGCTTCTGATTGGCCACTGGAGAGCTCATTGGCTGTGCAAATTAAACGTTGCTTTGGGCAGGAGCTGCCACCACAGCATAAGGATCTTCACTATGTGACTGAAGGTGTGTGCAAGCAAATACTTTCAAACAATATGTTCATTTTCTTTTGGTGGGATTTTTTGTTTTTGTATTTTTCATATGTGCACGTGTGTGCACCTGGAAGTCACATTGACTTCTGGTAACTGACCCCTACTGGGGCCCTGGAGGATATTCAGAGAGGTGGCTGAATAAGTGCCTGCCCCTGCCTCCCGACTGCTGGTATTCCAAGGAGGTCTCCCATCCAAGTACTTGCCAGAGTCAACCTTGCTTAGCTTCTGAGATGTGATGAGATCGGGCTTGCCTCGGCTATCCAGGTCAGGGCCAATCAGTTTGTTTTCAAAGGCATCCTGTTAAACAGAGCTTCTACCAGAAATGTTGAAGAGTTAATATTAAGTGTTATACACAACCTCGCTCCCTAATATTCTGTGGTTGGCTCAGCCATTTTGTAGTTGCGCCCACCACCCTGTGTCAGAATTCCAAGGGTGCCCATAGGCTCAAAGAGGTTGGGGACCCCTGCTCTATGGGTTTACCTTTGCAATGACAGCACCTCCCCATGTCTTTGCCCCCAAGACTCCCATTAGTTGTTAGTGGCTGGCAACCTGATTTCAAGGCTTAACTATGTATTACATTTTCCCCAAGGATGACCCCAGGATGGGTGGAAAGGTATGTTCTGATGTTCCATGATTCTGAGGTGAGTATGGGTTCAATTCAGATTGGGACCATGGCACATGGAGAGAACCACCTCACTTAAAATGCCCCCAGGGAACAGCCTTTTGTCCCCTTAGCAAAATGTAACGTGTAGCTAACCAATATATGTGTAACCCCCAATGGGGTAACTAGCTGTGTGGGGACAGAAGCAATGCTTTTAATTTCTGTATTGCAAAAGGGAGAGTAGGAAACTCTTGTTTTTCTTCCCACTCCGAGCTGGGTGGGGACAGATGCAATGCTTTTAATATCTGCATTGCAAAAATTAGAGGAGAAAGAACGTGTCCCTCTCCTTTTCTCTTCAGCCCAATCTAACCGCTTGGGCTGGGAAAAAGATAAAGGAAATCAGCTGGCCTTCTGATCTCTCCCCCTCCCCCGCCTTCAATTTGCTGCATCTCAGCAAGCCTAGGAGGCAGCAAAGATTCTAGCATGGGAGTTTTTTCTAGCATGGGACATACCAACCCACCCCAGTTCACTATATTGGTTGCCCCAGACTCCAGAAAACAGGTCAACCTGCCCCTTTCCACTATACTGGTCGACCTGGCCTCTGGAGAACAGGTCTACCTACCCCTTTCCACTATATGGTAGACCTGGTTGCCAGAGAACAGGTCTACCCACCCCATTCCACTATATTGGTAGATCTGGCCTCTGGAGAACAGGTCTACCTGCCCCAGTCCACTATACTGGTAGACCTGGTCTTGGACCGTTGCCCTGCGCTGAGCCTTAGGAAATATACCAGCACTTGGGGGGGGGGACACCTCTTGCAGTCTACTTTGAGCTTTTCTTTTAGTGAACTATGACAACCAGCATTACAGGTCAAGTATAACAGAGATGGAACAATCACTGTCAGAACCCCGCCTAACCTAGCAAACAGGAAGTTGCTTAAACGTTATCAACCTGCCCAAACTACTTATTTATTCAAACTTTTCCCTGTGACTCAAGGCAGCTTACAAATTATACTGAAAAGCATAATAGGGGTGTGCAAAAAAATGATTTTTTTCTGACTCCATTATAGCCTATGGGGACTATTATAGTCAATGGGCCCCCTAAGCTATAATGGAAAATTGATCCAGGGGGTGTCTGGGGTTCTGGAGGGGCTGTTTTTTGAGGTAGAGGCACCAGATTTGCAGCATAGCTGCTGGTACCTTGCCTCAACACACACACACACAGTTTCAAAAAGATTGGACCAGGGGGTCCAATTCTATGGGCGCCAGAAGGAGGTGCCCCCATCCTCCAGCTTAGAGAGAACTTTGGTGTGTGTGTGTGTGGGGGTTTAAGTACTAATTATAGGTTGGTTTTAACTTGTTATTGGACTCTTGTGATGTTTTCATCTCCTTGCTGCTGTTGTTAATTGCCTTGGGTCTGAGGAGATGAGATGGAGTACAAATAGTTTAAATAAATAAATATCTAACCCTTTTTTTAAAAAATGGTGAATATTAAGCAGGCAACCCTAAAGCAGTGTCTGGTACTATGTGGATCTTTTATTTTGTTAAACATCCATCAGTATGTCCAGTTTTTTATAATCTAAAGCAAAGTTTACATTTGGTCTCTGTAGCAATTCTGTAGAAGATGCCAAGAAAGTCATGACTGAGCTAGGCTTTGGTGACCCTGTCCAAAAACATTTACTGGCAGAAACGTGTTTCTGAACATGGCTATTTGATGTCAAAGTTAAATAAACTGGCCTTGGACTTAGTTCAGGTGTTACCGGGAAAACACCCACAAAAACATGATCCCAGAAGCTGACTACCTGACCACAGAAATTAACTTGAGTGTGTGTGTATTTGGCATTGGAGAAGCTGATCTCTCATAGCATGCTGTCCCCATGACTAACGTCACCACTGAGCCATGTTCCAGCAGACCAGGGATGCAGATGGAGAGGCATAATACTATGACACACAACGGTTGAACCATTTCAAAGAGGCAGCAGTTCTGTAGGCCATTATTATGACAGTTGGGGCCTAAGCATGACATTGCAAAACCCTGAAACTTCCCCCTCTAGTAGCAGAATTGCAACAACAGACACAAGAGATGCCCACAGAGAGAATGCAAAGTCTCCTTCACTGTGTCCCAGTAGAAAAGAGCAAGTGAGCCACTGCTTATTTCTTCAGATACAGCTGAAAACTCATACCCTGACACAAATTTTGTTAGTCTTTAAAGTGCTACTGGACTCTTGCTCTTTTCTACTGCTATGGACAGACTAACATGGCTAGGCATCTTGTCTTGATCTATCACTTTGTCCCAGTAGTAGGGTTCACTGGTCTCTTTTGCCCACCAGCAGGGGGACAGGGAGGACATTCCTGACATTGCCCCCCCCTTCCCCCTGAAACAGTGGTGTCGCACATGACGTGCCTGTGACACCTGGAAGTGACATCAATATGTCGGCAATGTCGGGGGTGACACTCTGGATTTTGGGCAAAATTCTATGGTAAAATAGGCATCAAACCATAGAGTTTTGCCCAAAATCCAAAGCATCACCCTTTGATGTCACCAATGTGCCGACGTCACTTCCAGGTGATGCAGGCACATCACGTGCAACGTTGCTGTGTGTGGGGGGAGGGATTCCCTCCTGCTGGCCAGCTGGCTGGCGGCAGGCAGGAGCCACAAAATTAGGGAATCCCCTGCCCCCATCGGGCAAATGGCACCCCTACCCAGTAGCCCCAAAAAACCAAAAGCAACATAGTAAGCTGATGATATTGTAAGCTGCCTTGAACTATGAGGAAATGTGAGGTATAAATATCTATATCTATATAGATAAATATATAAAATAAATGCTGGAACAGGAATCAAAGAGACAGCCTTATGGAAACACAATTTGCTACAGCAGAAAATGTTTTTAAAAGCCTCTGATCCCTAGTAAGCTGAGAGGGAGCTGGAAGCGAGGAAGAGCTCATTCCCCAGGTCAGATGCCTCCAGAAGTCCTGGGAGGAAAAAACAGTCCTAGGAAACGGCTTGCCCGCCCCCATGGAGGTGGGGAGGGAGGAACAGTAGGTGCACAGCTGCCGCACACAACTGGAGATTGCGGGCTTGTGGAAGCAGCAGGTCATGTCCATCTTGTGAGGGGCAGGCTTGTGGCAGCAGCTTGCACCTCGCTCGCATACATTGTGGGCCACTGGCTCACACCTTCCCTACACGGGGCCAAGGCTGCCACCTCGCATGAAGTGAGTCTCAGCTCACTTGCTACTGGCCCACTGAGACGCCTCCTGGTAGCCTTAATGGCCGATCGACCCCTGTGCCTACTCCTGGCCCTCCAAGCCATCACTGAATTCAGCAGTAGACAATTCCTGGGCAGATAGTATAGCAGGCCCTCAGTCTTTCCTCTCCCCCCCATTGTGGAATTTGGGGATGGCATCACGTGACCCAGGAAAAGACAGCTCAAATGGATTTGCATGTTTTCCAGAGGCTCATGGGAATGCTTTAGAAGACTCACCATGACCTAGGTAGTATGCAGCAGGACTGGGCTAGCAAAAAGGGGGAGGTTGTTGGAGATATACTGAAAGTACCACTCTTGAGTGCCCTTCTAAGCTTTCTTGCCTTGTGGAAGGAAACTTGAAAGGCATTTAAATGTCTTCTGAAGGCAATTAAGTGCCCTCTGACCTGTTTTTTCCCTAGGAACTGGCATGCTCGCTGCCCTGTTCCTTGAAAAGAAGGGCTAGAAACAAGCTTGGAGCCTCACCTTTTAAAGACAGGCATTCAGTTTAATTTAACTAACTGTAATTTAACTGCCCCCTTAAAATTTAAATGCCCTCCAAACAAAAAAACTCTGGCTATGGGCCTGTAGTATAGCATGAAGGCCTCCCCCCACAACTCCTGTTAAAAGGAAATCACTCTATTGCAGCCACTTACCACTCCAGGCAATCAGACCTTCACTCTCCTAGCTGCTGGAAAGTGAGAATACTGAGAAGCTGTAGTAGCTCCTTCCAATAGAACTTAGATTCCCTTTTCCTGTTGGCACCTTTCACTCAGGATGGGAAATCACCCTGAATAGCTTCTCCTTGTGGGTGAAGGAGACTGCAGCAATTTAACAGGACTGGTTAAAGTCAGGCTTTTGTTACAAGCAGAAAAACCTAGGGAACAGATCATGTGACCATCCTGCCTTCCTGCCACAGCAGTTTCCTTTTGGAAAGTGGAGTTGCTGAGCTTTTAAAAGCCTTGTTCAGACATCAATGAAGCGCCCACCTTTTACATGATCAAGTTTTGTGCAGCACTTTGAGCAAAGTCATTATTAGCAGGCAGATGCCTGGACAAAGATCTATCAGTTGCAGCCAACGGTTTAGAGTCTTCTCTGCAAATCAGTGAAGCTTACAAATTAGCAATGCTTACATTTTTCAAAGTACAATTGTATCAGCTCAGTTTTGGGCAACTAAGCCAAGTAAGTCTGTTTCACCACGATTTGCCAGTCATTAGCATAATGCTTTCAGAATTTTTATGGAAAGAAACACTTCACCCATTAATTACTAATCTTGTTGAGCTTAGCTTGGTAAGGATGCCAGCCTCTAAATGGGACCGGGGGGATCCCCTGGAATTACACCTCATCTACAGTGATCAGTTCCCCAGGAGAAAATGGATGCTCTGGGCAGTGGATCGTGTGGCATTGTACCCCACTGAGGTCCCTCTCCACCACAGGCTCCATCCCCAAATCTCCTGGAGTTTCCCTACCTGGATCTGGCAACACTTCCCCCTCCATCCCCTGCCAGTGGGCAGGGGGGAACTAGCAACCCTAGATGTCTTGTATAGTCCCACATGGTGGCTTTCCCCTTACTACTCATTAACTTCTGTCCCCCTTTTCTGATTGAGGCAGCGTTTTGAACAAGTGATTTCTTTATTCAGCTCAGAACACAACCACCAGACTCATAGAATGATGTAACTATATACATTTTGAACTAGCGAGGCCACACCCCCTAGCATGGCAATGACCAATTAAAATTGATAGCTTATGACCAATGCTTCCTCTAACCTGTGGAGTCTTGTGAGCAAAAATTCTACTTTGTGAGCTACTGGCATTAAAGTTGTGAGTGAGCGATTTGGCTACCACATAAATTAGTTTGCTCTGGAGCCATCCTTCCTGAGCTAAGACAAAAATCTGTGAGCCAGAGGCTAAAAAACTGAGTTAGCTCACACTAACTCAGCTTAGAGGGAACACTCTTTATGACCAATGGGATTAATTCCTGCCGTCGGTCAGAGTCTTTCTGGATTGGTCTGTTATGCAACACTGACCAATCTGACTGCAGGGTTTAGAATTCTTGGGAGTCAATGGAGCTTGTGCCTGAAGCTCTGTTTTGCATAACACATAAGTAAGCACATAACAATATCCATCCATTTATCAGACACCTCACTGATTTCTTAGGATCAGTTCTTTTAGGCGGGGGAGGATGACATTGCTTCTGGCCTGGTAGAAACTTATTGATTTCTCAGTCCCAATGAAAACACAGAACCTTATGAAGAGGTGGGGAGGGCTCCCACCCAGGCAAGGTTTAGGATGTGCTTGCAAAGCAGGGCTGCTCCAGAGAGCTTTCTGCTGCAGGCCAGTTTTGCGCTGCTTTATGACACTTCTCCCATGCCCTTGATAATTGGTGATTATTATGATGTCACTACTTAGTTTATTGTCTTGGTTTTAATTGTTTGTACATTCTGTCTGTCTTACAAAGCTGTTTGCAAGCCACTTTAAGCTCCCTTTAATAGGTCAAAAGGTGGAATATAATTATTTCAGTAAATAAATAACTACTTAGATCCTTTTCAATGGGGGGGGATGACTCCTAAAGCTATGATAGAGAGGAGTGATGGATTAGTCCTTCTAGATCAGGGGCGTTGAACCCATTTGTTATGAGGGCTGGATATGACATAAATGAGACCTTGTTGTGCCGGGCCATGGGTGTCATAAAATGGAAAGCCAGGTAGCTGAGATATAAACTCTATAAAGGACACAAGCACAAAGGGGTGGTTTTTTACTTAAAATAAAAACATGCTTAAAATATTAGCACTCTTGCAAAATTTTGTTTATTTAACAGTGTCTGATAACTGACACCTCTTGCTCTGAATTACTGCATCAGAATGTCTGTCCTGTTGCAATCTTGAGTATGCTGTTCAGGTGTGTATCTGTAAGCTGCAAACCTATGATGACACAGCAGCTGCGGAACTGGAAGAAGAAGCAGAAGACAGCCAGTTCCACTGCGGGCCTGATGGAAGCCCTCTGGGGGCCTAATCCGGCCCCCGGGACACATGTTTGACACCCCTGTTCTAGATGGTTAGCTGGTGACCTAGTAGGGGATTCTTTCAAGAGCTGTCTTACTTCAGCACTTATCTGATTGATGCAAAAAGAAAGGGCTTCTTTTCCTTGCACCTAATGAATGCCTTGTTTATTTGCGGAAACAATTAGAATGTTTGTCTAGCTGGGATCGTAACACGCCTTTCCTACCAAGGATACGAAGAAAGAAACACATTTTTTTTTACAGCTGCATGTGCAGCATCTGTGTTCTCCTTGCAAGAACGGAGCTGAGCCTGTGGGTTAGAACATATGTGCAGGGCAATAAAAATGCTTTCTGTGCAACTGAAGTTCAGAAATAAAAGACAAATTGAAGGAAATTGATTGAAGATGATTATGATATAATAAAGCTAAGTCTCTCTCTCAGGAACGATGCTCCAACAGAAATCAAAAGGCAGATTTAGCTGATTTTATTTCACCCAGACTGCATTTGGTTTGCATTTTCTGGAGAGGAAAAGACCACCCATATGAATACATCCGGGACTACTTAGATACAATTAAGAACAGAGTACCGTTTTGGCTTTTATATAAAAAAGATCACCTTATTATAAAGTGATCTGCAACTATTCACAAAATGCTGGGCCTCTTCAGGCTTCTCACAGTGCCATCCGGAGAACATTTTCCTTCCAGTAAACCCCTTTGAATAGACTTAAACTGGATTCTGGGAATAAATGTTTGGAATGTCAATCTGTTAAATAGTGTCCTTTGGGCAGCAGTGAATTCAGTGAAATCATTTGCTCTAAAGCAAATGGTTTCTGCATCAGAATGTTGCCCGTGTGTAAACTTCAATGATGAATTCAGAGCAGAGCAGGCATGCATTATTCAGCAATGGCTTATTTCCAAAGAACCACAGGCAAAGCTCTGCCTGTGAAACAGGCCTTTCCTTCTGCCTTCTTACTGTGGTCCACTCATGCCAGAGGCAGCTTGATCTAAACCACCATTTTCATTTTTGTAAATCTGAAGAAGCCATCCATTTACAGCTAGCTCTCATAAAGAATTATAAACCAGTGTCCAAATTAAAGCAAAACTGGTTAAAAATAGTATAACTCCAGAGATCCTGGGATAAAATAGTTGTAAGAAAGGGAATGCTGGGCTGTCAGTGCTCGAAAAGCAGAGACAGTGGATTTCGATACCAGATCCAAAAGTTGTGGCGAGATGGTTCTGAACACAGTGAGGAAATCAATTACAAGAGAATGAAACTCCTATTACTAGGTTTGTGACAAAAAAATGCTCCTAAAAATGATTCCAATATCTTTTTTTAAAAGCATCACACAGGCATCAGATTAATTGAGTGAATTTTCAGGAAAATATTTAAATGGAATTGATGAAGTGTCAACACTTCATGGCATGTTTAAATTGGATACCATTGTGGAAGCTGTTGCAGTGCGCTCAGTTAAATGGCTGCAGTATTATGTACCATAACTATTCACTGGCTTGCTATATTCTCACAGCTCAGCAGAGCGTGAAAACCATTCCAAGATGCCCATATAACTTCCTCTCTTGAACAGGATGCCATCTACAGCAACAGAAGCTCTCTGAGAGAGTTGGTACTTTTAAGTTGTCAGACAAACCACCTTCCCTAATATTTACAATGTCCCAATATTTAGTCATTTGCTGAGATTTAGCAAAAGCTAGGCATGTGCTTTGCTTGAGTATCCTGTCTGCTGCAGCTTGGGCAAGGAATGGGACCAGCAGATATTTCCAATTGAAGGATGGAAGGCCTTGTGGTAAGGGTGTCATCTAGCTCCTGGGGCACGCCACAGTTATGCACATAGAACTTCACATGTGGGAGGGAAAGTGTTATTTTGGGGTTCATGCCCCTTTCAATTCAGACAGAGGGAACACTCTGCTATTATAATGCACTGCACTAGAAAAGATTATCATCGACTCTAAAAGAAGATTGTAGGCATATTCCCCATGCATCACCAAGTATACCTTTCCTAAACAGAAACTCAAGAATACATCAGGTTGGATCCAGCCAACTTTTCCACTGGGGGAAAAAGGAGACAGGGTCCTCCTTTGACCACCCAAAAAGGACACGGGCCTTCCACAGACAAAAGCCTTGGGGGAATGAGGGATGGAGTACAAAGGGGAATTGGGTGAAAAAGTGAAAAAACTGGCCAGATCCATGCCACTATGGCCAAGCTTCTGTACGTTAGCCTTGAGATACGTACACATTTAATTTCTGATCAAGTGCAATTCAAGAAAAATGATGTCATACACTGGGCTGCCAGGAAATAATGGGAAAGGGGAGGGCAATTCAGCCATTTCCAAAACTTATTCTGAAATCTCACCTGGTATCCCATCTCGTATCCAGTAACTAATGTCCGTCCCTCCGCCCTTTTCAAAGACACCAGTAACGTTGATAGGCTGCAGCAATTTCATGATCTCCTGCATGATATTCCGAGCCTTATCACTGCCAGTGAAAGCCAGACCAGTCGGCATGAAGGTTCCTTCATCAGATTCCATCACTATGTCGAAGTTAGAGATGTTAACCTGAAAATATAAAGGGAACACCTTTTTCGTCCACATGTGTTTGCAAAGCAGTACTTTAGAAATAATCATATCCGCAACCATTAGTTTCCTCTGCCCAGAAGGAATTAGATAGGAAATAAGCGCGAGCCCAAAAAAAGCCCCGCTGAGAGCTGGTGTAATGGTGAAGTATGAATGAGTAAGCCCCTGGCTGAAATCTTCTTCAGCAGTGAAGTCCCTGGGTGCACAGGCATCCTCTCTCTCATCCCTTTACCTTCAATATGGGGACAATAGTATTAACCTATTTTATAGAGTCATTGGAAAGATTGTTAAGATAATGCATGCAAAGTGCATTGAATGCTCTAAAGTGCTATAAAAGTGCTCAATATTATTACATATTAAAAGAAAACAATAGGTACAATGTGAAGGCGTTTGTACAGTTATTTTGAGACATTGCCTATTAAACAGCATCCATAACCTGCAAATAGGTTTTTCAGGTTCTCACAGTTTCAAATGCAGTTTGAGGGTCTGGAAAGAAGAGCCACGGAAAGAGAAATATGCTTATAAAATAGCTCATCAGCACTAGGTGTTGTTCCCCTCCCACCACCCCTTTTTAGGTGTCAACACCAAATCTCCAAATTGCTTTTTAAACTCAAGGGAATTTAAAAACCAGTCTAGGTGCTCAGTGAAAAGAGCAGCTGATAGGAAGTCTCTGAAAAGAACTTAGCTGAATTGCATACACATGATCCTAGATAACACCCCAAAGGCTGTAAACTCTATTGTTCTACTGAAATGGCCTAAGATTGTACCAGTAAAAATAAGCATTATTTAGATCAGAAATTCTCTGCCCTTTCAGGCTAAAAGTGATATTTCTAGCATCACTTACTAAACAATCACTGGAATATAATTAAACACTTAGCACATACCTCTTCCCAAGTTCTATTCAAACATTAATTAAATCAGCCTCATGATAATATTCTGAGACAAGCAGTTATTACCAGGCTGAACAACTTCATCAAGGCAGAATAAGCTCTGCTGAACTCTACAAATGCCCACAAAGCATGTTTTGAAAATTGGTTTTAGGTGTTTGCTTCTGTCCTTTCTAACCATGCAAGCAAATACATTCAGTTTCAAAATAAAAGCACATCATTAGCTATCAGGTTGATCCTGTGACTTGTCAGATTATTACAATGGTCATACATCAGTCCTGGTTTAAGGTTCCCAGTTCCTTTAAGAGTCCCACAAAAGGGCATGTAATTTAGCATTTGCTTTGGCTTAAGGATCCAAATATATCCCTTTATGCTAAGAAAGACCATTCAGTGGTAGAGCATCTGCTTTGAATGAACAAGTTCCCAGGTTCAGTCCCCGACACATCAAGTTAAATGCACCAGATAGTTGGTGATATGAAAGATGCCCCCCGCCCTCCCAATATAGGTCCCTAGAGAGCCACTGCCAGCCTCAGAAGACATACTGACCTTTACAGATCAATGGTCTGGATCAGTATAAATCAGCCTTACGTATTCATATGCTACACTCTCTAGGAATTGTGGGAAATAGCAGTTGTTACATACATTCATGTAGTTGCCACCTAGTGGCCAAGTTACAGATGGTTTTGCGTACAAGTCAGACTGCTGGGGTGGCCATGGGGCACCTATGGTAGCTGCCCTGAACCTCATTCTGGTAGCACCCATCGCTCTGCAGTCTGCAGCCAGCTGCCCCAGCCGCTGCCTTGAAGCCTCACTGATATGGAGTTACTGCTGATCTTCTACATTGCCACAGACTCTGGAGTTTTGCCTGAGGCTCCAGAATCAGGAAGACTGTCCCTGCAGACTAGGCATGCCCCTGTATAAGGTGGTGCTTGTGGAACGGTTTCCTAAGATGGTTGCTTGTCTGAAGCCTTGTGTACTTTGACTCGAAGAAGACTTTGCTAGCATAGCCTTCCAGTATTATATGAGCTAATATCTGTGTCATTGTTGTGACCAAGCACTGTTTAGTAGCAGCTAGCTTACTTCTAAAAACAACTGTGCAATAGAACCTGTGGGACGTATCTATGAAGACGGCAGATTTATTATGAAGCCTGCGTTATCAGCAGCATGAAGAATGACATAGCTGGACTAGCTGGGCAGCACAGCTCCTTTGGCTGGTGTGGGTATATGTGAAAATTACTATTCTGCTGGCTTGTACTTTAAAAAGGGGGGCTGCTTTACACTCCCCCCCATAACTTTCTTCAGGCAAGAACAAGCACCAAATTCTGGCACATGCACACTGAAAAATATGGCAGCAGTCCAAAAGTAAGTAAACTGGGTTAGTTAGTGCTACTATATGCCATAGATATGCGTCCTGGTACAGGTTTAGAATAATCACTGTCTCTTGCTGTTTTGTGAGTGCTTCTGTGGGCAAAGTCTTTTTCATTCTGGCTACAATGCTGCTGATGGCTTGCGCGCGCAAGGGTCTAAGAATCTGGCTCATGTATTTTTTATGTACCTTTGTGAAACACAGTTTCAAAACAAGCTCTCTGACTGGCAACATACAAACCAGAACTGACTAAGTGCAGCTAAACAATGAAGACTGTGAGAGGCCAATTTGCGACTTAGTGAGGGGAGCAGCAACGCAAAGGGAAGAAGGAAATATGGGAACGGGGGGGGGGTGTTCAAGCCAATGCAGAGCTGACAATAGCCTAAGTAGGAATTCTGACTCAAAGATAATTTTATTTTTTCACTATGGTGCAGTTTTATAAGCTGTTGGTAAGATGGCATTCTTCAATAGAAATCCATTTCTATAACAGCTCACATGTGTTTCTAATAGTAAACAAGAACATGAACCACCCTTAGTCCATGATATGGCCACACCCCCACCCTACCATTCTTCATGTATTATTGTAACTGCTTAATTTTGAGCACATGTTGGGAGACACATTAAAAACAGAATGTCTCTGCTAAGAAACTCCGCTGTGGAAAACAAAGCAAAACAGGTCACAGATGTGGAAATTGCTTCTTTGTCTTCTGAAACCCCACCTTCAATATTTTTGTCTACTTGAATAAGAACATAAGAGAACATAAGAGAAGCCAATGTTTGATCAGGCCAATGGCCCATCCAGTCCAACACTCTGTCACACAGTGGCCAAAAATACCAGGTGGCTCTGAGAGGGAAGGTATTGCAAAGCCCTTTAGAAAAGGTCTGTTCTGCTGTTAGCACACCAGCTTTACGATCCATAACAAGATATTAAATTCCTTGTATATATGTATGGGAAGGAAAAGATGTTTTGTACCATCCTTCATTACCTTTTTAGACAGTGAAAAGATAGCTGCTGTTTGTCAAAAACAAGCTCAGATCGGGCTATGTTCTCCTAGGTAATTTAAGTCAAGAGTCGAGAGTGGCTGTATGAACCAAAGATTAACCGTGGGCTCAGCTGTTTCCTCCCTCTCTCCTCATATTGGAAGACTCATTCAAATATGCAGGCTCATTAAAATATCAGTCCACTGAGATAATCGTTATCATCAGGGAATAATCCAAGCTCCTGCCTCTGACTACAATGTGACATTTTTAACAGCAAAATTCTCAGCATAGTACATAACACCAAACTAGGAAAGAAGTACAAGATGCTTTTGGGATGTCCCATCTGTGGCAAACCTGCACGGCCACACCTCCATTCTATGACACCATGGAAACAGTCCCTGCATCTGGCAAGACTCTTCCAGAAGAAGGAGGAGGAGGTTTTCTACCCCACTTTTCTCTACCTTAAGGAGTCTCAAAGCAGCTTATGATCACATTACCTTCCTCTCCCCACAACAGGCATCTTGTGAGGAAGGTGAAGCTGAGAGAGTTCTGAGAGAACTGTGACTGGCCCAAGGCCACCCAGCAGGCTTCATGTGGCAGAGTGGGGAATCAAACATGGTTTTCTAAATTAGAGTCCACCACTATACCATGCTGGCTTTGACCCATTGACCTGTCCTATGCAGAAAAGCAGTCTAGTTTGGAATCCCTCTGCCACAGCTAGCTCCTAATAGCTCATGGCAGGCAGAGAAGAAGAAGAAGAAGAAGAAGGAGGAGGAGGAGATTGGATTTATACCCCACACTTCACTTGGAGTCTCAGAGTGGCTTACAAACTCCTTTCCCTTCCCCTCCCCACAACAGACACCCTGTGAGGTAGGTGGGGCTGAGAGAGCTCTAACACAAACTGCTCTTTGAGGAATAGCTGTGCCAGAGCTTGTGACTGACCCAAGGTCACATCAGTAGGTGCAAGTGGAAGAATGGGGAATCAAACCCAGTTCTCCCAGATTAGAGTCCGCACACTTAACCACTACACCAAACTGGCTCTCAGAGGGGGAAAAAGGCATCTGAGGATGACTTCAGCCTGCTGTCAGGAGCCCATCAATAGCTAGAGGCACCAAGCGGGCCTGCTGAAGAAGTGGAAATGGGGCACATGAGCGTCTGAAGTAGCAAGCAACACTGCTACCTTCTGGGCAACACTGTTTAACTGAACATTCTGGATAACCTAGATCCGGATAACAAAGCTTTTACTGTACAAAGGGAATATACTTTCTCCAGAGAGAATTTGATTTGGAGATGTGCCATTATTGTGGGTTTCCTATGGCAAAGTTTTGCAATGGTTTCCTTGTGGGTTTTTCTTTTTTTCTCATTGCAAAACAAGTCTCTGGAACTCTGTGTTAAGTTTTCTACTGATAAGCTATGTTTAGCTTTAATACCTTCCTTTGAGTGTCACATGGAAGTTCTGAAACTAATTATAGCATCTCTCTCTCTCTCTCTCTCTCTCAATATAGCAAAATAATACTCAGCTCACTCACGTTTCCCGCAAAATATGCATCACTGCAAGTTTGCTAGCTTGAAAAGAAATGTCAGGGAAACACAGCTATACATGCTTACATATGCCTAAATTTGTGTTTTGGAAGGGAAAACCTGCAACTCACAGGCATTATTCTCTGTCTGTGTCTGGCAAATTAACGTCAACCTGATTTTCTAAATTTAGCCTAGCATAGCTAATCAGACCAAATCGCAAAAAGTACAGGGGATGCTGCCTTTAGAGCTGTTAGGAAATAGAGATGATTTGGAATCTTTAGATGGTGGGGGGGAGATAAGGCCCAAGAGACAGCAGTAGGCATCGTCAGCTATTGCTATATCTTGCCATCTATGTATTTTTTTTTAATACTGGCCACAGGCTAAAAACGTTTCTTTCCCATGTATACCTGTTTTACAAATAACTTCTAATTTACTGTGCTATTATGCATCCAGTGACGTGGGCTTTAGCTCACAAAAGCTAGGCTACAATAAATGTGTTAGTTTTTAAGTTGCTGTTATGATTTTGCTCTGATGATTTAATAGCTTCTCGATAATTCTCATTGCCCTTGCCTGCGCCCTCTCCAGCTATTACAGCATTGTTTGTCATGGAGCAATCCGAAGCAGATACAGGAATAAAATGTGTATCCATGGGTAGCAAAGAGAAGTGTGATTGGCTACTGGGTCATCATTCCAAGACACTGAGAACCCAACACAGCTGTTTGATAGCTGTGGCCAGACTCTCCAGAGTCTGATCATTAAAAAACCTGGAAATGCTGGACAGAGGTCTACTGGATGTTTCTCTGCATCAACAGCTCCTCCCAGAATGGAGACAGCCAACTCCACATATTTTGCCACCCTCAATGGTCCTGAATTCATACATAATTGGATACTGTACTATCACTGCAATCATTGCACTAGAGCAATTATTCATAGCTGGCAGGGAAGGAATAGGGGAAGGACCTCCTGGGAGCGGGCAAATAACATCTCACTGAGTATGTTCTCCTCTGCTCTTCTCACAAGTACTTGAGGCCTAGACATACCCAGAGGATTGAGTCAAAGGGATCTTCTCCTTTGGCCCTTTGACTGAAGATCGTGGCCTAGAGCTTGGCAGGACAGTGGCTATCAGAGAAAGGGAAGATCTGCTTGGCTTTCAGCCCTAGCTTTCAGATTTATTTCTGTTATATTTTTTTCTGTATTGTAAATTGCTATGGGTCTTCATTGGGGACTAAAGTGGGATATAAATAAATAAACAAAGTTTTCTGTATGGACAAGACAAGTTGTGAATGACTGCTGCAGCACAACGATAATGCTGTATCTAATGATGTGTGGGATGTGGAATGGTATGGTATAGCCTGATCTCATTAGATCTCAGATGCTAAACAGGGTTGGTACTTGGATGGGAGACCACCAAACAAGATTTTGCAGAGGAAGGCAACAGCAAATCAGCTCTGCGTAATCTCTTGCTTTGAAAACCCTATGGGGTCACCAGAAGTCAGGCGCAACTTGATGGCACTTTAAACACACATGGCACAACCATGTGTGGACACAGCTCAAATATGCTGCCTGTATGCTGAACCACAGTGGAGTAGCATGCACTTCCCATTGTACTGTTGGCCACTTGGTTGGCACACAGGCCCTGTGCATGATCCAGACTCTCCCTGCCACATTTTCCTAGAGACTAGTCAGGAGGATGGAAGCACCTGTTCAATGTATACTGGGAGAAGCACTGAGATTTCACATGCTCTTGAATATGTGCAGGACATCCAAGGCAGCTGAGCATCACAAGCTTTATCATCTTCCCTGTGTTCAGCCACCCTGATCATGCACAGTGGTGCAAGCTTGTTCTTAAGCCATCATAAAATGCATTTCTAAAAAAAGTAGTAAGACGTAAAAAACACTGCAAGTAGTCTGTGAAATCTCATCATACATATCTATTGGTCAGATGCTGATATTTACTGAGCACCCCTGTGGCCCTTTTTGGCACATGCGTAATCATTGCTGTGATATTAAATAATAATTTGGAGAGCAGATCTAGATTATTATCTTTATGGTCCCGTTGCAAATCAATGAATCAAGAGTGACTATGTATGTCACCCGTATTTCAAAAAGGGCACACAGTGGATATAAGAAGTTTGATAAAAAGAAATACAGGTATTCTACCAACACCATTACATTCATTCATCTTCTGAAATATCACATTTTCACACCCTACAGTGACTTAAGGTTGCCAGACCCCCTGGTGGAGGCGGGGTCCCTCATTACCAGGCCTTGCCCTCAGCTGCCTATCAGTTGGCCAATGTGGGGGACTTATCAGAAGAAAGAGGAAGGCCCAGGCCACATTGCCGGTGTCACACAGGAAGTGATGTCATCATGCTAGTGATGTCCAGGTGACACTCTGGTTTTTGGGCACAAATTCTATGGTAGAAGCCATTTTTAACCATAGATTATTGCCCAAATACAGAGTGTCACCTGGATATCACAGCATGATTCGATGCAAGCAACATGGCCTGGTCCTTCCTCTTTCTCCTGGTAAGTCCCCCCCATCGCCTACTGGCAACGCTACAGTGACTACTATTCTTTGATACATGGTATCATAAAAACGTTATGCAGGTTTTTTTGAAGAAGGGTTCCAAATCCTAACATGTTTGAAGAGCAAAAGGAAACTTATTTCTTCACTTAGCAATCACCATAAAGGCTTATGACTCTGCAGTCATAAGTAGAGTTACCCACTTCCGAGTTCATTGATGTCAGTGGGCTAAGAAGGCTGTAACTCTGTTTAGGATTGCACTGTAAATACTCTCATTTTTCACATTGTATTGCATGAAAAATCAATCACACAAACATTAGTTTGTGCATTTTTTCCTTGTGAATATATACTTTTATAAGCCACTAACAAACAGGCTTGGAAGGTTGGTTAGTATCATGTTATAAAAAGCAAAGGGCAAATTCTAATACATGAAAATAAGGTACATGAAGTGCTTCAAACACTAAGGGAGAAATGATATTTAAATATTATGTTATCTGATTACTTTTTAAATTGTTAACTCCCCCTCATTTTCATCTTGGCTCAAACTCAAAAGGAATGTTTTCATAGGGCTGTCAAATGGATTTCCATAACAAGCATCTTCAGACAAGGCTCCTTGCCTAAAGAATGAGGCCAATCTAGGTAATATGGAGGTCAAAGCAAAGCATCTTTGGGAAGACTACAGAGAAAGCAAACAGGTTTCCTGCCCGAGGCTTCGGCTGCTTGTTTCTTACCCTCCCTTCCTTTCCAGGACCCTCTGCACAGATTACCTTCTCTCCAGCTGTGTCCCTAGTTCAACATAGGACCACACAGCCTCCTTTCTTCCAGATAAAAACAAAAACTCATGTGTTTGAATCTGCAGTCCTTAAACCACATAAACAAATAAGATGCTTTACAACATGGAACAAAACTATGGTCCCTCCGCCCCTCCTCATTCCCTTCCAGCTAAATAAAAAGAACTTATCTGTTTATTACATGAGGAAGCCAAATTGGCTATTTCTGCATAACAGCACTGTCTTGTGTACCCACCTGTGATTTGCTGTGCAGCTGCAATAAAAAGCAATTGCCCCAAGCAAAACATAAATGGAAAATGACACCAGTCTCCTGCCTACTGACTTATGCCACTGGTTCCATTCAAACCAGTGCTTCCGAGTTCCCTGTACTCTATACTGTACTTCCGAGTTCCCTGTACTCTGTACTGTACTTCCGAGTTCCCTGCCTACCAAAGGAAAAAGTCAAGCTATAAAAGATGAGATGGATTCATGAGTGCAGATCTACACATTACATGAATTTTGGTGGGTTTTCTCCCTCCCCTTTGATAAAATACAGCAACTGCAGTTCGAAGGGAAAGAAGAATGTGGTGGAGGAGAGGAGATATTTCTTAACCCTCTCCACCCCCCACCGCCATTTCCCTTGTACTCTTCCTGAATGGTTCTATTTCAAGGACATCAAATGCTAATAGGTTGGAACTCTGGAACTCTGAACAAGGGAGAAAATGTTTTATCAGTAATGTTCCATCTGACGTGTGTGTGTGTAAAGTACTGTCAAGTCACAGCTGATGTATGGGACCCCCAGCAAAGGGCTTTCAAGGCAAGTGAGAAGCAGAGATCGTTTGCCATTGTCTTCCTTGGTGGTCTCCCATCCAAGTATTAACCAGGGCCAATCCTGCTTAGCTTCTGAGATCTGACAAGATCAGGCTGTACCATGCTGCCTTCCTTTCTATGAAGTCTGCATAGCCAGCTACAAACATTCCTGGAAACAACTGTTCACTGACATTGATGTTGGAATTAATCAGTTAGTGGGTTGGATTCAGCCAGCTTTTTTAATCAGTCTCACCTAATTCCCATCCTTACGACACTCCTGTCACACCTGTTTCCATGATCACCAGCACAGCCTTTTTGGTGGTTAGAGGGGACCCTGAAAAAAGTTGGTTGAATCCAACCCACTAACTGATCCAGAATACTTTTAGAGAAACTGTAACACATAAAAGAAAATGTCAAAAAAGCAATTAATTTCTTCTCCATTCTGGATGTTTTCCAGGCTAACCAGGAAAAAAGAGGGTAAAATGAGAATTAAATTGGGTAATTTGTTGAAAGAATAGTTTGCTTGTGTTGTTTGTTTTCCAACCTCCTTTGGCTATGGTATATGACTGGCCATTTGCCAAAAAGAACTTCGGAAATACCAGAATTTTCTGACATTTGTTACTGACCTCCTTAATTACCAGCAAACATTGACACTGAACTTCTGACATCTGCCATAATATATACCACCATACGAGTTCCCCACTGCAATAAAGTAAGAGTGAGCTATGAATCCATAACGGTATACGTTTCTATTACAAGGACAGCTACATTTTTGTCCATGCAAAATCTCAGTATTTGCCACTTGCTAGTTAATTGTTCTCTTAACTGGAAATGTTTAATCACAGTTTCCTAATACAATCAACCAGGCTCACAGTAAACCCACCCTCATAAATGAATTATCCAATCATCTTTTAAAAGTAACCTTTAAAATTGTAAGATTTAAAAGTTGGAACAATGGATTATATTTGCCTTTGAATAATTACCACCTTGCAAGAGGTCTTCATTCTCTCATAATCCATTTCTTGGAAATGTGGGCAACAACTCTACAAAAGGTTAAGATGCTTTTTCATGCCAAAGTGCCATGTACAATATTAATCTGTTTATGTTTGCCTCCTAATGCAAATGAAGACTTGTTTGAAGATAGATACATAACCAAATTTTCCATAACGGTAGCAGATCAAATCTAGTACACAGAAAAAGATGGGGAAAGCTTCCAAAATCATATGTCATTTACCAATTTCCCTCTGCTCCCTAAAACCACTTTTCCCCCCACCAAGTTCCTCACTTAGTAGGCTTTGTAATTGCTGGATATGATTCAATAATGTCCCTAGACATATTTCCCTCTATTATTTAGAATATTAATAGAATAGTAAATAGAATTATTTATGCCATTCCCCAGTCAAAATTTACAATCAATAAGATTAGTACCAGTAGAGAGGTACAAACTCTTTGGCATAGCAAGAAAAAGTGAAAATGAGGATGACATTGAAGGTGAAATTCAACAGCTGCTTTAGGGGCAAATGAAAGCTTGTGTATGCAGGCAGCAAAACTCTGAAGTCTGTTAGAGAAATTTGTTTAGGGAAGGGGCAAAACAAGCAGAAGAACAAGGGAGAGGGTGCTGAGTCCTTTTCCCTTGATGGGTTGATAGTGGTGGCTGCCTCACAAAGAAGGCCCAAGTACCTTTGGCTGAGATCAAGCCACAATTCCGGAAGAGTGGGAGAGAATGTTGAAGTTTGGCTGGTACATTGTAACAGTTGGCCAACAATGATAAAAGCTTTTGCATATAGTTTACTTAATTAATTTTATGAGTAAGGAAGTGGACGAAAACTTCAAACTGGGTTAGCTATGGTATGTTTATATAATAATCAGTTCTGGCTTTGATACAATTTTATCAAGTCATCCCTCATGGTGTACCACACTTTGAAGATATGATTGCAACCACATTCTATGAAACACAGAAATCCTGTTATATTTTACTTTCAGGCCAACTCTTAGCTTTAGAATGGGTGTTTTATCATTTACAAGGCTTCACAAATATATTGGTGATGTTCAAGACATGCTTGATTCCATATCACTAACATTTAATTGGTGAAAATGAAATTCTAAAGCTACAATAAGTGCTCCCTCATTGATTTCAGTCCAACAGCTTATCGAGAACCGTGCTGTGCCATAAAGAAGCACATATTTTTCTGAAGTTTTCCTTCATACTAAATCATGGGCAGTTAGTTTTTTTCCTGCAAGCCACTGATGTTATCCAAAGGATCTAATCACTGCATAATATCTTTTCTGGTGTTTCACATTGGGTCATAGAGAATATGCATATAGCTCAGAACATCATCCTCTCCAGTTTTTAAGACAGAAGAATACAGGCAGCAGGAAGTCATGTTTCCAGAATTCCAGGAAGTACGCTTTGTCAGTATTAGTCCTGTGTATACAGAACTCTTAATCTTATTCAGAACAAAGCCCTGTTGTTGCTGAAGAATACAATATGCTATAAGAATATGAGATGAGCCCTGCTGGATTAGACCATTGGACCATCTAGCCCAGGATCTTGTCTCACACACTTGACAAACAGTTCCTCTGGAGGTCCAACAACAGGGCATAGAAGCTGAGATTTTCCCCTTATGTTGCCTCCTGGCACTGGTATTTTGAAGTTTACTGCCTCTGAACATGGAGGTTCCCTTCAGACACCATGGCTGGTAGCCACTGATAAACCTATCCTCCATGAATGTATCTAATTCCCTGTTAAAGCCTTCTGTGCCTGTGGCCATCACTACATCCTCTGGCAGCGAATTCCACATTTTTATCATTCATTGTGTAAAGAAGTATTTTCTTTCTTGTCACAGACAGATGAACCATGTCTGCTGGTCTTTTGGCCTCCTCCAAAAGACATCAGATGTTTCACCAGCCCCCAAATTCACTTAAATTTTGCATTAATTAAAATCTGGTTAACAGCCTAGATATATTCAGAACCCTCTCCCTCCTCAAGAAAAGTTGCTAGCCTAATTAAAGCTCTTTGGGGAAATTTATCAGGTGTTTGATCTGGGATCTCCAAAACCACTTCAAATTTTACTACGGGTGAAGTTTTGATGGCAACTCATCAGAGGCAGGATGGATGATGCTTGTCTCTCCTCCTGCTACAGCTTTTGGGAGGACAATGTCTTTAAAATAATTATATAAAGTTTACATTTATGTGTTGTGGTTATTAGATTATTTTTCTCCTTCCAGCCGCAGCAGTGGTGGTGGGAAACGGATGCTGGGGGCAGGGAAGCTCCTGTACCTGGAAGGAGCTTGGAAGCTTTACTTTTAACTGTTTGTTGAGAGTTCTCTGGGCAGGCACACACTATAACTATGCAGGCAAGCCACGGAGAGAAGATTCTAAAGCTTTCTAGAACTTTCCAAAGATCTAGGGGGTGCTTGACCTGGCGGGTCACGTAACGGAAATTTCCAGCCAACATTGTCATATAACAACAGTACTCTGTAGTTGCATAGTTAGATTTAAGTTACGTGGACACTCCATATATAACTACAGAGCCAGTGTCGTGTAGTATAGTAGTTAGAGTCTTGTGCTAGGACAGAAAAGATCCTAGTTTAATTCTCCCCTCAAACATGAAATTCACTAGGTGACACTGAACCAGTCACTCTCTCTTAGTCTATTCTACCTCACAGGGGTTTTGTGAGAGTAAAATGGAGGAGGGAAGAACCATGCATGCTACCCTGCGCCCCCTGGAGGGAGGGCAGGATAAAATTTGGAGGTTTTAAGTTAGCTATCTTTCATATTATTTTAATAAAAGAAAGGTATGATCGATTTTTTAAAAAATAAATAAAACAGGAGGCCTTCAGGTTTAGCAAACCCCATTGGGGCTGTGATTTTGGCATGAGATCTTCTCTATGAGGAAGAGCTTCCAATGTGGATGCTGATGACTTTTGATGCCCATAGTACAATATCTGGACTACACATCCTACCTGCATTCACACACTGAATCGGAACTCTGACTAGAGTTGCCAGCTTCCAGGTGGGGCCAGGAGAGCTCCCAGAATTACCACTAATCTCCAGACTGCAAAGATCAGTTCCCCTGGGGGAAATGGCTGCTTTGGAGGGTGGACTCCATGGCATTATATCCATCTGAGGTCTCTCCCCTCCCCAAACCCTGCCCTCTAACCCTCAAATCTCTAGGAATTTCCAAACCTGGGGTTGGCAACTCTAGTTCTGATTCTGGGCTTAAACAGCCATCTCATAGGACATGGCTCGTTTGCAAGTTTGCCCTCTCCCTTACATTTTAAGTCAGAACCAAACAATTCAGAGGAAGAGAAGAAGAGATTGGATTTATACCCCACCCTTCACTTCCCAAAGGAGTCTCAGGGAGGCTTTCAAACTCCTTTCCCTTCGCCTCCCCACAACAGACAACCTGTGAGGTAGGTGGGGCTGAGAGAGCTCTGACAGAAATTGCTCTTTTTCAAGAACAGCTGTGCCAGAACTATGGCTTGCCCAAGGTCATCCAGCAGGTGCAGGTGGAGGAATGGGGAATCGAACCCGGTTCTCCCAGATTAGAGTCTGCACACTTAACCACTACACCAAACTGGCTCACTGGTGAAGGTACCTACTAGAGGGGGTCACATTCCATCAGATTACTTACCTTGTGCATCTTGTAGTACTGTTCAGCTCCTACTCCACCTTGCTCCTCTCCAGTCCACAGCACTAAGCGCAGAGTTCTCTTAGGACGGAGCCCTAGGAAAGTTATTAAAAAAATGATTGATAAAAAACCACCCACTGCTCTGAAGGAGAAGGAGGAGGAGGAGGAGGAGGAGGTGGAGTTGGTTTATATATCCCACTTTTCTCTACCTGAAGGAGTCTCAAAGTGACTTGCAATTGCCTCCCCCTTCCTCTCCCCACAACAGTCACCTTGGGAGGTAGGTGGGGCTGAGAGAGTTCTGAGAGAACTGTGACTGGCCCAAGCTTCATGTGGAGAAGGAGGGGGAAATCAAACCTGTTTCTTTAGATCAGAGTCGACTGCTCTTAACCACTAAACCATACAGGTTCTCAAATTAGGGGTGTACAACTCAAATAACTAAGGACCACATTTTTAAATTTTGTGTGTGTGTGTTAAGTGTTGTCAAGTTGCTTCTGACTTATGGGGACCCTATGAAATAATGACTTCCAAAATGTCATATTGTTAATAGCCTTGCTCAGGTCTTGTAAACTGAGGGCCATGGCTTCCCTGATTGAGTCAATCCATCTCATTTTGGGACTTCCTCTTTTCCTGCTGCCTTTAACTTTTCATAGTATTATTGTCTTTTCCACTTGTCTTCCCACAATGTCCACTCGTCTTCCCACAATGTCCACTCGTCTTCCCACAACGTCACCAAAGTATGACAGCCTCAGTTTAGTTACTTTTTTCCCACCATAGAGAACAATGGAGGGAATAGGGGCAACCTGTTTAGGGGCCCATAGAATTGGACCCCCTGATCCAATGTTCTTGAAACTTGGTGGGTATCTTGGGGAGAGGCTCCATCAGCTACCCTGTGAGTTTGGAGTCTCTCCCTCAAACCCCCTCTCCTCCAGCCCCCAGAATATACCCTATGTTTTCACTATTGACTTCAATGGACCATAGGATATAATGGAGCTGAAATTGACATTCGGCTGCCTGAAAGACTCCCCAGGATGCCGGCTGGGGGGGGGCTTGGCTCCTGAGCTGCCAGAGCTGCGCTCAGGTGCACTCCCCTCCCCAAAAGACCCCTGCTTGGTGGTCTCCCTTCCAAGTAATGACCCTGATTAGTAGCCAGGATCTGATGAGGTCAGGCTATACCACACTGCCTTCCCTCCTAGGAAATAGTGGGGGGAGGAGAAAATGAGATGCCCATCGTAAGTCATCGTGGGTGACCCACTTTTAGAAATCTAAATCCCTGATCTTGCTTTTTTGTGTGCACACTGACACATGAAGCTGCCTTATACTGTTGGAATATCAAGGTCATTATTATCTACTTTGACATGCCAAGGCTTTCCAGCTTTCACATCACCTACTACATGATCCTTTTAACTGGAGATACCAGGTCATCTGGGTAAATGGATACCCAACATATGAAAATTGCACAATGCATAAATTTGCTGTTTATGACTCTGGTTGCAAAAACAGCAAAGACAATAAACAAACAAACAATGCATAAATAACACAATGTATAAATAAATATATAGATAATACAATATGTTTAGATAAATCAATAAAATATAAAGTGCAGCAAACTAAATGGAAAGACACAGAATTGCTAAAAAGCATTGTATAAGCACAAGTAAACAGAATGCGTGCAAAGGGGGGGGAAAGGCTGGCATTTTCAAAAGCAAACCCTCCGAACATCCAAGGGATTTGCTAGTGTACTTCTTAGTTACCATTACAGCACAGGATTAGAGGCTCCTTCCCATTTCAAAACAGCCAGATGGCCAATGATGTCATATTAAGATAATAAAACAGTAATCACACTGAAGCCATCGTATGTGGCCGCTGGTCAGGGTCAGATAAGGTGCACTTAAAAACAAAAATCAAGTCTGCTCAGTTGCCTTAAAAACATATGCTTTGAGGAATACTGGATGTAAAACATACCTGACGATACAGCTGCGAAAATCAACCACAGCCTCCTTTACACATCTTACACATTCCCATATTCCCCCCCCCCACCACCCATGTAGGGTAAAAGGCTCAGGGATATTTTTTTTCAGTGGGAAAGTGGCAGGGGGGGAAAGGATTAAAGAGCTCCTTCTCTTTCCCCATCAACACTATTCTTGAAAAAGCAGCCCTGGTGGCTGCATTTGAAAATGGAAAAGGAGACAGAAAGTGATCATAGAGCAAAAACAGACCCAAAAGTGGGTTTTTCAGCACCCTAGACATGTAGCACAGAACATTCTGCCTATCTTGTTCTGTGCTGCTAAGACTGGCTTAGTCAATAAGGATGTGCTGTGAACAGGCACCTGTGAACAGGTTCACAAGTTATGGTGGACACATGTACAATCTGTACATAGTGTACACTTGACTGCTGAGTAATTCTCATGTTACATTCAACCCATATACAGGCTGAAAGTTTGACTGAAACCCTAAATTTAGCCACACACTGGTCCCCAGTGAATGCTCTCTTACAAACAGATGTACACGTACGTACAAGCAGGTTGTACATGCAATCAATATGACATGTGAACAGGGCTACTAGCACAGAATCATCTCAGGAACTGTTGACAGTCTGAGGGGAGGGTCTCAAAATTCACTACTATGGATGGCTTATACAAAAACAAGCAAAAATACCCTTGGGAATGAGATAAGAGTTGGAATGTAAAACGGGAACAAATTAGAATTTGTGGCCATGGTCACATAGTCATTTTGGTCGGGTTTCACCACTGTTCCCTCTTGCACTTAAAATTGCTGATCAGACACCCGCATCTGTCTCCCACACCGAAGTGGGCTCACTCACGCAGTCCTCCCAGTTCCCTAGTGAGTTTTCCTACACCTGGAAAATCAAGTACTTTCTGGATATTTGCGCTTTGAATCTGTGATTTCGCTGATCTGGACAGCCATCTCTCGCAATGATCAAGATTAGGTCATGTGAATGTCCTTCTTGCAATGTTTTTTTTACAAGCTTCCATCATTGTATGCATGAGCAATCCTGCACTGAATAAATTCAATGTACAAACGTTCAAGCACACATATAAACTCCAGGGCTTAGTTGTACGTTGCTGGTTAATTTTGTTTGCTATTGGGAGAGGGGAACCTGCAAGAACAAGGGAGTATGGCGAGTCCCAGTGGGAGTGGTGATTCAGCCATGCGCAAAGCCATTTTTTTAAAAAAAAACCCCAAAAAGCTGTGCCACCCAAATGGCAGCACGGCTATCTGAACAGTTCCTGGAGCCTTGTTGTGCAATGCAAGCGGTTCAGGGAGGGATGTGTGGTCATCCCAAACCAAAAAAAAAATTATTCCCAATCAAATCTATACTGGGCACAAATCGGAATAAGTTTGTCGTGTGACCACACCCTGCAACATTTTGCCAGGCCAGGAGCAAAAAGTGGGATTTTCTAGAATTAGTGACTTTTGTGATCATTGTTTGCAAAAAGTGGGATTTTCCAGAATTCGTGACTTTTGTATTATACTTGCTTGTAAGGATACCAATTCAGAGATGGAGAGGACCTTGTGTAGAGGCTATACGATGGCCCATGGCCACCCATTCACTGGAATCTTAAAAACTGTGTCACTTTCTTTTCTTTCAAAGATGTTTTCATATAAACACAAAAACAAGCAATGCAAAATGATCACTATGAAGAAATATATGACGCTGCCCTGTATACTGAGTCAGGTCATTAATCTATCAAGGCCAATACTGTCTGCTCTGATTGGGGCAGTTCTCTGGGGTCTCAATGAAGGATCTTTCACATCACTTACTATCTGATTCCTTTAACTGGAGATTTCAGGGACTGACCCTGGGACCTTCTGCATGCCAAGCAGATGCTCTGTCTCTAGGCCATAGCCTCTCCCCTAAATAAAAATCAACTCTAGCCCTGTTCCCAAGTTACAGTGAATGCACGTACAATCTGTGTACACTGTAAATTTGACTGTTCTTTATTCTTGCATTGAGCAATTCTCATGTTATGGTCAACACATGTACAGCCCAACACGTGAGCTAAACCCCACATTTATCTACACACTGGTCCCTGGTTTCATTTGTAAAGTGAATGCACATTGGCTCTTCCTTAAAACAGATGTATGCATGTACATGCAGGAAGTAGGTGAGTTCCCTGTAACATGTGAACAGGCCTAATGTTACAGCTCACCATTCTCTAGAAACATTTTAGCATTGTTCATCATTTTTAAAAAAGCTCAAATGGTTGAATATTGTCCTGAAATCTCATTGCAATAGTCAGTGAATAAAATCAGTTTTTCTATAAACTTATCAGCCAATTCATTTCCCCCCCTTCTTTAAAAACACACCAGTTTAGGAATAAAAACAGTTGAATGACTTTTTGACCACCGACCAGCTCTTTGCCACACACATCTGGCCCCTCTAGTAAATGTGTTCATATGGAAGCATGTAAATGTGTCCTGGGAGTTTGTTAATGGCTGTCCTGCAGGGACCTCCTTTTGGGAAAATCGACTAGAGAAGAACGCAGGCATACTCCATGGATCCGTGCAAAAGAGGAAAGTGCAAATTAAAAAACAAAAGATTTTTTTTTAAAAGTAAGATCAAAGCACTTTCTGATAATCTTAAAATTAATGCTATATACTGAATTGCTTTGATTATTTTGACTGCTTGATTGTTGTTCATTTTTACTGTCTTTGAATGTTGATGGTTATTACTAATTTTATTGTTTGTTCATGTATATTCTGATGTTTCAATAAAATGTTTATTAAAAAAAGATTTGCAGCTTTTGACTTGTGCGCTATAATGAGCATGCACTGAACAGCTAAATCTTTTCAGACTCCATGTCATTCTCTCTTTAATCAGCTGGGATATTAAATAGAGGTGTAGGCTACATGTGACATGTAAGTAACTGTTGCACTGATACCGCATTTGAGAGGTTTAGCAAAATGAATTACTTTAGCCTTCTTGAAGATATTGCTTTCTTTCATTTCTGCCTTATAGTCTAGGTCTGATCTCTTTTAAATCCATTTATGCAGCTGAAATATAATACAAGCAGGATGTGAATGACATGTTTCATTATGGCTGTTCATTCGTTTTTGGCAGCATCTCCCAGCTTTTCCATTCCGGGCGGGGGAAGGAGGTGATCTGATTTCACAAGGCATAAGAGATTCCCTGAATGCCACCGGCATTTAACAGTCTGAGTGGAAACTTACTCAACACCTTTTAAACAGCACCCAATGACAATACAACAGACTATCTATAACTCGGATGCAGAAAACAAGCACGCCGACTACATTTTTAGATGCATATTTTGTTACAGGAGCCTTAGACTCATGTGTCAGACACATGACTAAGATACAATCCCATGCATGGGTCTGCATCTTTTTCTATTAATAAAATGGGGAGACTAAATATGTTCTCCCACAATGGCCTGCATCCTTTTAAAAAGACCTTGATGGTGTTTCAATGTCTCGTTTGACACAGTTGGGAAATTATATCCCACCACCGCCAACTAAAACCAGTTGGGCTACAACTATCCATGTGTTTATACCATTTTAAAGTCTAATCATCCTTGCAGTCTAGAACCCAGTTCTAGGCACACATACAGTGCAATCCTGTGCAAAGTTACTCCAGTCTAAACCTATTAACATTAATGGGCTTAGACCACAGTAACTCTGAATAGGATTGCAATGATACTATGTTGTGTACCAGTGACCTCCTACTACATCCCTATCCACATGAACAGATACATCCAACTAATTCACTGGGGCCTGGAGAAGCATCTCAATATGAGTGCAGATGTGCATGGCTTGCTGGCTCAGAGGCATGATTCTCACTCAGGGTGCAAGAGCCATAAAGTACTTTCAGAACTGGCTAATATGATCCCTGAAGCCAGTCCTAGAAGACAATTTGTCTGCAGAGTTTTGTGCTATTGAAGCTGAAGACTTGTTCTCTAGAGCAGCCCCATACAGAGGAAACTGGAATAATCCTACCTGAATGTGATCACTGTATGGACCCAGGCTTCTGTATGGACACAGCTATCCTCCAAGAGCTACAGGGGCTACTGTAAGCTCTTGGAGGATTGGCTACATTAGAGGTGTGTCGCCTAATATGCAAAGAAGTTCCTGCTACAAAAAGAGTCCTGGGTATACTTGTGATTATTCAGTGCTGGGACAGATGATTATGGATGGCTGACATCCTGTGTGCTGCCTTCCTAGAGGTTGGATATTGTTGGCTGATGGTCTGATCCAGAAAAATAATGCTTATCTTGTATTCTTACAAACTGGAATTTGAAAGCCGATAGAAAAGGCAACAACTGTAATTCTAGGAATAAGGAGGTCACAGGTAGTGAGGGGGGACGCGACACAGGCTTATGAAATGATAAATAGTGTAGGGAAAATGGATAAAGAAAATACTTTTTCTCCCACTCTCGTTGTACCAGAACTTGGAGCCACTTAGCAAAATTTATTGACAGTAGATTCAGGGCAAACAAAAGAATGTACTTGTCAAACATTGCACAGTAAACATCTGGAATTCACTGCCACATGAAATGATGGTGGCCACGCTCATGAATAGCATCAGATTTATTCTTATAGGTTAGGCCTTTCTATAGCTATTGACCATGATAACAAACTGGAACATCCATGTTTAAATACTAGTTGCTTGGGGGGCAGCTGTTGACTTCATGATCTGCATGCAGACTTTCTGGAAACACCCATATCAGCTGACCTTGGCTGTGCTCATTCATACCACATTAACCTTGAGGCTGGGGCAACCCTTGAGAACAATTCAAAAATTTCATTTGGATGCTGCAGCGTGCCTACTATCCGGAGCTAAGTGCAACAGGCATATGACAACCATTTGTACAATCTGCCATTGGTATCCTATTCGTCTTTGAGGTCAGTTCAAGGCACTGGTGATTGGCTATTAAAGCCCTTTATGGCATGGGATCCACACATCTAAGGGACTGCATCTCCCATTATGCTCCACTGCAACAGTTTTGCCACAGACAAAAGGTTCCTATTAAAGGTTCCTTCTTCCAGGCATGTGAGAATTCTGTCCAGAGCTTCTTCAGTCACTGTTCGTCCAGCATGAAGGCTCCACTTTATTGGTTTTCTGGAGGCTGTGCAAAACTGAGCTATGCAGATATGATTTTTGTGTGTGCCAATTTTGATCAACTGATGTGATGCATTTGTTAGGATTGATCTGTTTGTTTTATAGTGGTTTTCATTAACATTATAATCTGCCTTGAGTCCTTGCCTGGAGAAAGGCAGATTTAAAATGTCATTGTCATGCCCACCTTGCAGCCCGATTCTGTGGACCCTGATCCTGGGGATTCTGCACTTTAATGTCTGAGAACGAGCCCCCTGCACCCTTGGAAGGAACCAACCTAAGTCCTGCAGAGGATGAGTACCAGTTAACAGGAGAATTCACACCTGGAACCGCTCCTGCAGAGCCAAGCACGAGCACCACGCCTCCTGATTCTCCTCCAGCTGTGACTAGGCTGAGAGATCTAAGACGCTGGGACTTGGCAACGCGACGCAAAGAGGTACGCATGCGAGGTCAGCGTTCTCTCAGTCCAGAGTACTGACAGGAGCCAGGACTCTGGGAGCAGCTGGTAATTAGCTAACAAGCAGAACAGGCTTTTAAGGTGGCTCTCTGGAATCCCCAACTCGTGCTGGTAACTAGTCCTTTCGGACCAAAGGCTTTGCACCTCGGATCCTGCATTTCTCGGTTCCTGGCATCCTGCTATCGGTTGACTTCCTGGTTCCTGACTCCAGTCTGTGTTTTGGCGTTCTCCTGGCTCTTGACCCCCAGCTCTGCACCTCGACTCTGACTCTGGGCAAACTGGACTCAGACCTTCAGTAAAACCTTGACTACGCATTTGTTTTTGTGTATTGGGACTTCGACTTTTTGGTATCCTGCTCTTTCTGGCTTTGACCCTCGGACTGGATTTTGAACTCTCACTCTTCACCTTGTGCCACTGGCTCCTTTCTGACAGTCATCAATAAATAAGTCGATCTGGATGGCTGTTGTTGGAAAGATACTAGGGTAGATGGTGAAGAAGATGGGCCCTTTGTCTGATCCAGCAGGGTTCTTAAACTTTTATCCTTTTAGTCATTCAGTCTTTCTGAATTTACTAGGGGCAGGACAGGCCAAAGTGGAGGTGGTTGGTGCCCTGACCTGGAAAGCCTAGGCAAGCACGATCGCGTCAGCTCTCGGAAGCTAAGCAGGGTCGACTATGGCAAGTACTGGGATCAGAGACCTCCCTGAAATACCAGAGGTGGGAGGTGGGGGCAGCCTTTATTCAGCCACCTCTCTGAACATCCTCCAGGCCTCCAGTAGGGGTCAGTCAACAGAGGTCGCCATAACTTCTGGGTGCATAGACACATACACATATAAAAATCCAAAAAAAGTAGAGGTGGCTGGTGTTTTGAACAGCAAAGGCTGCAAAGGGAAATAGTTTGGTAAGAGATCAGCTCTGATTTCCAGGAGCAGGCATACAATGAGAATCTAATATTGCAGAGGAAGAATAGGTGATATTTGATTAAATTTTTATGGGGAGAAAGAAGGGCATGGAGAAGATGGAGAGAGCTCAAAAGGCTGCAGGCTGGTGTGATGAGAAACAGATTCAGGTTGCGATTCCAAAAATAAATGTGAGGGAGAACAAAGCTGATAAAAGAGAGTGGAGAGGAGTTAAGAGGAAGGCACGAGAAGTTCAGTGTTGGGCATCTTCCCTTTAGTGCGGTAATAGGCCAATTAAAGATGAAATGTACAGCAGGCACACAAAACTGGACAGGGATTAGAGGTGCACTGGTGATGAGTAATCTGTGCTAAGGTAATAGACAAGCTACGTTAGGAAGAAAAATGGTGGCATGTGGATGCGGTGGAGAAAATAGTCCTCAGAGAACAGTGTCAAGGCTGCTCTGGTACTTTTTTGTTTAAGTCCAGTTGCTTGCAGATAAGTGACAAACCAGAGTGAAGTTTTCCATGAAATTTATGTCTGTTGAAAATGTTTGCTTGTTCATTTCCACTGCCCTCGCTCCCCCACCTGGTGACATCATCACGCAGACAAATCAGAGACCGAAGCACTCCCATGCACTGTGTGATCCATCACTGGATTAGCAGGTGCATAATTTACCACTAAGACGCTCTCCAAGTATTAAGAATATTTAGTATTACAGAATACAGGCTAGCAAGCACAACTATGATAATAAATGAGTTCTATGACTCCACATCAAGAAGAAAAAATAGGAAGCGTGATATCATTTCTAATTTGCTCACTGAATGCTATAGACATGGGTGCCTGTTGATCCTGGACAGTCCTCTTTGCTCACCAAAGGAACGGTGCAGGTCCATTATGCTCCAGAGAGTGGTCTGGTGACCCATGATGCTCTTCTCCTGCCAAAGCAAAGCAAGTCTAGTTGCCTGGGTAGAAGACGAGTTCAGAACCATATGGAAACTGCTTTGTGCTTTGGGGAACCAGTGTGCACTGTAAGGATACATACATTAATTTATGCAGTGATTGACAGCTTCCAGAGATGTGCATAAGTCTCCCATCTGTGCTTGAGGATCAGATTAACTCTGCTCTCTTCATATATTTCGTGTTTAGTTACCAAACACTCATCTCAAACAGAAAATTTTCTGTCCACTTATATATCTCAGGGTAATCCTGCTTTCATATACATTTTTCCTTCCTTGCAGAAAAGCAGCTCTCTGTTCTTTAGGTTCATATCATCAGACCTACTGCATCTGCCATCTTTTGCAAGCTGGAGCTACTTCTGCCTGCTCAGTTTTTGTCCCTACACATTTGTATAGTACTTTTTAACTCTGTTTACTCACAGAACATTTATAAGTCTGAACTACCTCATCCATCCCAGTGCCAGAGCCAGTTTGATGTAGTGGTTAAGTGTGCGGACTCTAATCTGGGAGAACCGGGTTTGATTCCCCACTCTTCCACTTGCAGCTGCTGGATGACCTTGGGCAAGCCACAGTTCTGGCACAGCTGTTCTTGAAAAAGAGCAGTTTCTGTCAGAGCTCTCTCAGCTCCACCTACCGCACAGGGTGCCTCTTGTGGGGAGGGGAAAGGAAAGAAGTTTGTAAGCCACTTTGAGACTCTGAGTGAAGGGCAGGGTATAAATCCAATCTCTTCTTCTTCTTCTTCTTCTTCTCTCACCCTTCTTCCAAGATGTACAGGGCAGTGTACATGGTTCTTCCTTCTTCCATTTTATCCTCACAGCTGTTGGAATATGCAAGGTCTACCGCAGGTTAGGAAAGGTACAAATAGGTATACAAAAAAGCCTGCATGGTTAACAAATAAAGTCAGGGGTCTTTTTGTAGAAAAACAGCTGCAGGAGCTCATTAGCATATGGTATGCTAATGAGCTATTAGGCTATTAGCATATGCCACGCCCCCTGATATCACCGGAAGTGATGTCAGAAGGGGAAACAAAAGGGGGGAGGCATCTTCAAAAGCCTCCCCTTCCCTTCCCCAGCTGGTCTGGGTGGGGGAGCTAAGAGAGAAGGGGTTTAAAGTTTAAACTCCTTCTCATGAGAGTTGGGCCACAGAAGGAGGAAAGAGGGAAGGAAAGAGAGAGAGTAGAGAGAAGGAAAGAAGGAAGGAAAGAGGGAAAGAAAGAGAAGGAAAGGGGAAGGAAAGAAAGAGATGGAAGAAGGAGGGAAACAGGGAAAGGAGGAAAAAGAGAAGAGAAGAAGGTGGGAAAGAAAGAAAGAGAGAAGGGAAGAAGGAGGGAAAAAGGAAAAGAGAGAAGGAAAGGAGGGAATGAAAGAAATCCGGCGGCAATTCAGCCCCATTATATCCTATGGGCCATTGAAGTCAATGGTGAAAACATAGGGTATATTCTGGGGGCTGGAGGGGAGAGGGTTTGAAAGATAGGCTCCAAACTCATAAGGTAGCTGATGGAGCCTCTCCCCAAGATACCCACCAAGTTTCAAGAACATTAGACCAGGGGGTCCAATTCTATGGGCTCCTAAACAGGTTGCCCCTATTCCCTCCATGGTTCTCTATGGTGAGAAAAAATTAACTTATTTTCCCACCATAGAGAACAATGGAGGGAATAGGGGCAACCTGTTTGGGGGCCCATAGAATTGGACCCCCTGCTCCAATGTTCTTGAAACTTGGTGGGTATCTTGGGGAGAGGCTCCATCAGCTACCCTGTGAGTTTGGAGCCTCTCCCTCAAACCCCCTCCCCTACAGCCCCCAGAATATACCCTATGTTTTCACCATTGACTTCAATGGACCATAGGATATAATGGAGCTGAAATTGACATTCGGCTGCCTGAAAAACTCCCGGGGACGCCGGCTGGGGGCGGGGCTTGGCTCCTGAGCTCCCAGAGCTGCGCTCCGGTGCGCTCCCCCCAAAAAAGACCCCTGAATAAAGTAATGGAAGCTGTAAAAGGTAAGAAGGATTCCTTTAAGCGGTGGAAAGCTAGTCTTAGTGAGGTTGATAAAAGGGAACACAGACTATGGCAAATAAAATGCAAGTCTGTGATCAGGCAAGCAAAAAGGGAATATGAGAAGCATATCGCAAAAAACATAAAGACCAACAATAAAACTTTCTTCAAATACATTAGAAGTAGGAAGCCAGCCAGGGAGGCAGTGGGGCCCTTGGATGACCAAGGGGTAAAAGGAGTAGTGAAGGATGATAGGGAAATGGCTGAGAAGCTGAATGCATTTTTTGCCTCTGTCTTCACTGTGGAAGAGGAGAAGTGTTTGCCCACTCCAGAAGCACCGATTTCGGGAGGGGGTTTGAAAGACCTGAATCAGATTGCGGTAACAAGAGAGGAAGTCCTCCGACTGATGGACAATTTAAAAACTAATAAATCACCAGGCCTGGATGGCATTCATCCGAGAGTTCTGAAAGAACTCAAATGTGAACTTGTGGATCTCCTGACAAAAATATGTAATCTTTCTTTAAAATCTGCCTCCATTCCTGAGGACTGGAAGGTAGCTTATGTCACTCCCATCTTTAAAAAGGGCTCCAGGGGAGATCCAGGAAATTACAGGCCAGTCAGTCTGACATCGATACCAGGTAAGTTGGTGGAAACTGTTATTAAGGAAAGAATTAGTAGGCACATTGATGAACAAAAACTATTGAGGCAGACTCAGCATGGGTTCTGTAAGGGAAGATCTTGTCTCACTAACCTGTTAGTGTTTTTTGAGGAGTGAACAAACATGTGGACAAGGGGGACCCAATAGATATTATTTACCTTGACTTCCGGAAAGCTTTTGATACAGTTCCTCATCAAAGGCTCCTAAGTAAGCTCAATAGTCATGGGATAAAAGGACAAGTCCTCTTGTGGATCAAAAACTGGCTTATAAATAGGAAACAGAGAGTGAGTATAAATGGGAAACTTTCTCAGTGGAGGGTGGTAAGCAGTGGGGTACCACAGGGATCAGTACTCGGTCCGATGCTTTTTAACTTGTTTATTAACGATTTGGAATTGGGAGTAAGCAGTGATGTGGCTAAATTTGCAGATGACACAAAGTTGTTCAGGGTGGTGAAAACCAGGGAGGATTGTGAGGCACTCCAAAGGGATCTGTTGAGGATGGGTGAGTGGGCGTCAACGTGGCAAATGGGGTTCAATGTGGCCAAGTGCAAAGTGATGCACATTGGAGCCAAAAATCCTAAATATAAATACACGTTGATGGGGTCTGATCTGGCAGAGACGGACCAAGAGAGAGATCTTGGAGTCGTAGTGGATAACTCGCTGAAAATGTCTACACAATGTGTAGCTGCAATAAAGAAGGCCAACGCTATGCTGGGGATTATTAGGAAGGGAATTGATAACAAATCAGCCAGTATCATCATGCCCTTGTATAAATCATTGGTGCGACCTCCTTTGGAATACTGTGTACAGTTCTGGTCACCACATCTCAAAAAGGATATTATAGCATTGGAAAAAGTGCAGAGAAGGGCAACTAGAATGATAAAAGGGTTGGAACACCTTCCCTATGAAGAAAGGTTAAAATGCTTGGGGCTCTTTAGCTTGGAGAAACGACGGCTGAGAGGTGACATGATCAAGGTTTATAAGATTATGAATGGGATTGAGCAGGTTGAGAAAGAAGTATTTTTCTCCCTTTCTCACAATACAAGAACTCGTGGGCACTCTATGAAATTGCTGAGCAGTCGGGTTAGAACAGATAAAAGGAAATACTTCTTCACCCAAAGAGTGATTAACATATGGAATTCACTGCCACAGGAGGTCGTGGCAGCTGCAAGCATGGTCAGTTTCAAGAGGAAATTAGATAAACATATGGAGCAGAAGTCCACCAGTGGCTATTAGGGAACTCTCAGTCTGGGGCAGGTGATGCACTCTATTCTTGTTGCTGGAGGGGGCAGCAGTGGGAGGGCTTCTGGTGCCCTGGCCCCACTGCTGGACCTCCTGATGGCACCTGGTATATTTTGGCCGCTGTGCGACAGAGTGTTGGACTAGATGGGCCATTGGCCTGATTCAGCATTGGCTTCTCTTATGTTCTTATGTCTATAGTGCAGCCTTATGAAGAAGTTCTAAAGATCACCCTACAGGGGGACAGCTGAAGGACTGGTTGTTAGCATAACTAGATTAGGAACTGCCCACAATTTCAAATTATGTCCTTGCTGTCTCCTGATTGGCTCTTCTGGAGACTTCCTGCTCCAGAAGAGCTTCCTGTTGCTCTTTCTTCCTTTTCACAGCAATTAGATTGGTTAGTTTAGGCTTTCTCTCTGTATGTCTGTAACAGTTTGTTCTTCTATAATAAACATAATTTTTCTCCAGTCAGTGTTCCACTTCCTTTGCATATTTAAACTCTGCCAACAACAACAATCCTGTGAAACTGGCTAGGCTGTGAGCGTGTGACTTGTCTGAAGTCATACAATGATAGCTGAGTACAGAGCCATAACTAGCTAATTCTGCACCTGTGGTAAGTATATAAAATTGCGCACGCGCACACACACACACTTCCATAGTGGTTATTTTGGTAAAAAGGTAAATACCTAAATAACAACAGTAATAGCAACACAATGTTTATTTTAGATGATATACTTTTTCTGTACCCCTCAGCTTTGTGTGCCTGAGGCAACTGCTGGTTTGGCTTAGTGGTTAAGAGTGCGGGCTCTAGTCTGGGAGAACCTGGTTTGATTCCCCACTCCTTCACATGCAGTTGCTGGTGTGACCTTGGGTCAGTCATAAATTCTTTCAGAGCTGTTCTCTCAAGGGCAGTTCTCGGGAGAGCTCTCTCAGTCCCACTTACTTCACAGGGTGTCTGCTGTGGGGAAGGGAAAGGAAAGGGATTGTAAGCCACTCTGAGACTCCTTCAGGTAGTGAAGAGTGGGGTATAAATCCAGTCTCCTCTTCTTCTTGATTTCCTTTGTTACAGCTCTTGCTGAGTGGGGAGCTCATGTTCAATAATTTCTAGTTCTACGGTGTTTATTAATGGGCCAACATCCTCTTCATAAACAGATATGAAGAATTTTTAAAAATAAAGTGATATATCGTTGGTACTTTCATCCATATCAGTACAAGGTATAACAGTAGTAATGACCAATTAATTTTTTTTCCCAAGGAAGCACTTATTTCTCACACATGTAGTTCTGTCATGATCCAATACTGGAAATACTGGGGGAAAATTAATTGCTGTCATTAATTCTATGACCATATATGAACTTTATTCTGCCCCACTGACTGTCATTTCTTGGGTTGGATGGTTGCATTACCAAATGCATGATCAATACATTTTCCTCTGATCTGGAATCTCCTTATTTTATTTAATTCAATTTCTATCTTGGCCTCCCTGTGAACGGGCTCAGGGCAGGTTACAAGGTCAAACAAAAGTCGTGACAACAATAACGAGTAAGTTAAATAATTAACATTTTAAATAATGATAAAAGCAACAATCACTATGATTATTGTGGCAACTACACTGATTGCTAAATACTGGCATCAACTGACTGTTCTGTCTATTTCACAATGACTCAATATGTTCTTGGATTTAGGAGAAATGGCTACACTTACTACTCTAATGCAGCCAAGAAGTAACAGTAATTCTACAAAATCTGCCCAAGTTTGGTATCCTGTTCTTAATAAAACAAATATCCATTACAATTTGGACATCCATCCTTATAGATCATTCTCATATGCTTGATATAAATTTCTGGCCATTTATAGCTGTTCAGTGTTCTTGAATATGGTGCATTTTATTTTATTTATTAATAATTTTTTAAACCCCTCTAGTTCAACTCACATCCTGCTCACTGGTCACCATTAGGGAATGGGTTGTTCACTGAGCTACTTGGATGTGTCCGAACGATTCACATGCCATTTCTACAGCTGATGCCCCCATGTGTGACTGCTGTCTCTAATTGTTAAAAGGTATGTAATTAAAAGGGGGGGACACAATTTGAGATTGGTATAGGGTTGATTCTGGGTTGGGAAATTCCTGGAGATTTGGGGGTGGAATCTGGGAATGGCCAAGGTTTGAACAGGGACATTAGAGCAGTGTACAACAACACTGGGCAGCCTAAAATTATATACTGTTCATTAAGTAGTTCTCAGGCTGGTTGCAGACTATTAAGAACAGCATGCAATGCATCTTGACCTAGGAACCTGAAGAAGGTCAGGCAGGGATTCAACCCATGCAGCCATCTCTTTATGGCAACAGGTCTGGCAGCACCCCTTTAATCTTGTAAACCCTTTTGAGTCATTCTTGCTAACTGATCTACCTGATGGACTGATGCTGACATCTCCATGGCAGCTGCCTATAGCCTCTTTTTGCAGTGTCTTGAATACCCTTAAAATCAACAGGAGCTGGATCTGACACTGGCCGTTATGCCCAACTCCAGACTGAAGAAGTTTGCACTGCTATTCTGCAGTATTATCTTCACTTTCAAAATTATTCCGTTAGCTGTCTACTAATTTTCAGCATTGGGTCGTTTAGAATCAACAGAAGCAGTCCCAGCATGTTCCATGCCAGAAAACGTCATGTTCTTTCACTCTCATTCTGACAGAAACATAAAATTTGTTTTAGCCTTTTTTGAACTAGACCTGGCTTTGCACTTACCATTTTGCTCCTGTCCTTTTCCAAGTGAAGCAGAGATATATTTATGGCTCTGTCCATACTCTCTTCGTAATGTTCTCTCTGACCGATTTCCCATAAGCAGGTGTGCCATCCTCACTCTTCCCTTCCCCCGACTGTATTTGTCAATTTCCCACTACTTGCTGCATGGTCACATTTTGACTCACAGCTTCACTCGATTTCCACCGCATCTTTTCAATTCTCAAAAAACAGGATCGAGAAGATGCGGGGGAAATCGGGTGAAGCTGTGGGTCCAAATGCGGCCATGCAGCAAGTAGTGGGAAGTTGACGCTTAAAATCAGGGGAAAGGGAAGAGCGAGGACAGAGTAGCAGCTTGTGAGAAATCAGTATCTATCTCAATGACAGGGGACCTGCATAGCCTCAAGCTACATGGGATATATTAAATGTACATACATAGGGATGGGGGGGGGGGAGTTCTCCTTAGTTGTGCTTTCCATCCAGGCAGTTAAAGTGGTTTCTGAAGACCTGAAATCCCTTTGCCACCAAGCTCTACCCAACACTGTCTATCATGAAAGTATACTCAAGCCTTCATTGAAGTTGATACTTGCGGAAGAGAATGGCAAACCTAGGCCCATTTACAGTGTTAAGAGTTCCCAGTATGAAAACTAGGGTTGCCAGCCCATCTCTGGTGGAAGTATTTTGGGGATGGAGATTTCAAAATAGCATTGCACAATGCTGCAATGTCATTTCTGACTAGAAACCTGGAAGTGATGCAATGTTCTATGATTTCCCCTAATCTCTGTGGTATAAACCATAGAGACTGGGGAAATTCCTAGAGTGTCTCTGCATTGTGCTGATGACACTTCTAGGGTTCCAGCCAGAGGTGATGTGGTGTCATGTGATATTGTTCCTCCCATTTTCCTCCAGCAATTCTATTGAGGGTTGCTGGCAGGGGCTTGGAGTGCCACTGGAGGTTCGCCCGTTGTAACTGAATAAATGGCAACCCTAATGGAAACATGCCCAAGGAATTAGACTGAAAATGGTGACAGATGCATATTCTTGCCAACTGAAAAAACAACAACAGTAATTTCACTTGTAAACACTTGTGATGTCCTTTCTGAGGCCTATTATTTTATGACCTCTTTTTCACAGGGCAATTCTCTTTTCTAAATCACCAAAAATAAGTCTGACTTATAGTCCATTACAGCTCCTCATGATTCTGCCACCTCTTTCTGCTGTACATGCAGGCCGGGATGAACAGGGAAAGGGTAATAAAGTTTGAATTTCAGTTTTAACTGGACTTTAAAGGCAGCTGGTTATTTACTCTCTAATGAACTCAATATATTACACTAAAAAGGGCCCTTCACAGTTTAATGCTTTAAAAATTCTGTTTGGCGCACTTTTTGCTCAGAAATAGAGGCCTGCATGCAGAGTTAGCTGTGAAGGTATTTACTATGCCTTCCTGTTATAGTTGTCTGCGTCAGTTGCTAGAAGGTATACTATACTACTAGCATTATTTCTTGAAGTCACTACAGGGAGCCAGCTACTACAGTTTCATTACATTTAATTGCATGGGTTCCCTCACAAAATTAGTGGACAGATACCAGTTAGATAAATAAAGGAACAATAGTCTAAAGAGACACCTTCACTGTCACAGCAGCCATCTTTCCTTTGAACAAGTTGCTATGGGAACAGCCTCAAGAACGTGCTCCCTGCCCCTTCATGGATGTATCAGGGTTCTCTTTGTTTTCATGAGAAAAACTGTTTGCACTGGGCTTTATCCATCTACACAGGAGACATTAATGCCATTGTCACAAGTTTCCTGCAACAGCAGGACACACCTGCAGGACTACACCTTCATGAGCCAACTCCAGGCAAGCTCTGTCTATTCATAGGGGTAAAACAGACAAGACAAACAATTGCAAACTCTCAGGAGGCTGCAAGTTTGAGAAGAGGGATGGGAGGGGGCAAGCGGTATTCAAAATCCTGCCCGTAAATTCCTTTTCTTCCTGCAGAGGCAAAGCTAGGAGGTTGCTGGTACAATGTCCCTCTGTTACCAAGCTCTTCCCTGCCACTCCAGAAGACACACCTTCCTCTGTCCAGGTTCCCTCTTATTGGTTGCTGTCGGTTACCCCACCTTTCTCCCCAGTGAGGACCCCAAAAACGCAATGTTTGAGCTGAAGCAGCAAAAGCAGGGATATGAGCCCTGCAGCCTCAGTGCTCAAATTTAAGTGATTTACTTCCCATTCAAATCCTGGTTACAGACCGAATGAGCGAATTGTCCTTGCTCTATTCCATCTCTAATTATATGCCACATAGATGGTTTGTGGCTTCCCATGCCGTACTTTCAAAATTATTTTCCAGTTGTTAGCCTCCCAAATAGGTGCGTGAACACACAGCTTACTCCAATATTTAATCTGATCTGACATGCATGTTGTGTTGAGTGATCACAGAAATGGTACACAGTTCCCTCATCTTGTATGCATATGCATTTGTGTGTTTCTGGTTTGGATCACCATGTAATTAAAGATATTTAAAATACAGCAGAATGCTGTGCCAGCATGTATGTATGTATATATGTGACAGAGAGAGACTTGCAAAAAACAGAGTTTCTTGAGGGTGTGTAGGAAAATCTGAACGCCCAGCTCATCAGTTTGTATCTACACTAAAACACGGGAGGAGGGGAAGTACGCAAGGATTGCCAGGTCCCCCCGGCCACTGATGGAGGTAGGGTTGCCAGATCCTAGCTGGGAAACTCCTGGGGATTTATGAATGGAGCCTGCAGAGTACAGGGACCTCAGTGGGATACATTGCCATAGAGTCCACCCTCCAAGGCATCCATGTTCTCCAGGGAAACTGATCTCTGTAGTCTGGAGATTAGCAGCAATTCCAGGGGATCCCCAGGTCCCACCTGGAGTCTGGCATCCCTATGTGTGCGTGCGTGTGTGTGTGTGAGAGAGAGGGAGCGAACGGTACTGGCAAGGTGACTGTGGATTAAGTATGTTCCTACTTTTTTAGCATTTATTTACTTCATTTATGTGGAAAAACAAGTCTGGAGAACACATACTGTTAACTGAAGAAAGCTATCAGCCACGATCTTCCAAGAGCTCGATGAGTGAGAGGCTAAAGGCAAGAAGGATTCACCATCAAAGAGAAGGCAGTAGAAAGAGCACAGGTAGCCTAGGAAGTGCCTGGAATATCTGAGACTATGTCTGTCTGAAGAGGCAGGAAGAATGCCTCAGTAGGACCTGAGCAAAGACTGCAAAACAGTCTGAGACAGTTCTCTACCAGCATCAACAGGAAGCTGTTGAGTCATCCAGGACATTCTCCATCAGTAAGCCTATGAAGTACTAGCTGGTGTGGAGGAGTAGGGAAACCTACTTTTATTTTATAAGAGGAGTGACTGTTAGAGCCTCATCATGGTAACAGTTCTTTGTTTTGTTAACCTGGTATCAGTCCTTTACTAAGGGACACAGTTGCATATAAGTATGATTTGCAGTAGCTTAAAAATAGACATATATTTACTTATATTTTTTAGTTCCAGGGAACCTGACCAACAACCTGGAGCCTTATCAGGTCATCACAATTTATACCCCTCCTTTCTCCCCAGTGAGGGCCCAAAACAGCCAACATTATTCTCCTCTCCTCCATTTTATTCTCGCAACAACCCTGTGAAATAAGTTGGCCTAAGAGTGTGACTCACCCAAGGTCACCCAGCAAGCTTCCATGAAAGAGTGAGGATTCAGACCTCGGTCTCACAGAATTTAGTCTGATACTCTTAACTGATATACCACGCTGTCTTTAAGAAAAGAGGAGCAGGAAACATATGCCATAACATCTATAGAAAGAGTTGAAGCCTGTTAATATATATATAGTAAATAATCATTTTATAGTTGGCAAAGTTAGGGGAGCAAAAATCAAAAAGTGTAATTGCCTCTGCTGTAGTATGATATATTTGTGAGTGGGAGACAAGAATTTCATGAACAACCTTGCTGAGGAATCTTGAAATTAAAAAAAAATACAGTATATATCATTAACTGAGTAGACACAGTGAAGGACAAAACACTGAAGACCTGCAAAAGAAATTCTAGACAACCAAATGATCGAGAAAGGGACTATATATCCTCACCTCAGTCATACTATTACTATAACTAGTGGCATAGGCCTTAAAACTGAAGAGGTACCTTGATATGTTTGGATAGCTTCCACTGAGTTTGTTGCCAAGAAATGTGCCTCTAAAGATTCAGTCCAGCCATTAATCTTAACTGTCACTCCTGAAGTCAAGATTCTATCTCAGTAATTAAGACATTGGAACTGCAGCCCAGATTCAAAGCCTGGTTTCTTTGGACCTTCCTTGCAATCCTGAATGCAAGGGTGGTAAAGGGAATGCCCTTCTGGCAGACCAAAACATGAAGAATGTGGTTTGAATAAGTTTGCAGGAAAAACCCTGTGCTGAATTTTGCGCAGATGGCATTCAGATCAGCACTATTTCAGCTATTTTCAAAGGGATTCGCTTCCCAGGCCAGTGGCAGGAAGAATTCTAATTCTCCAACCAAACAACATCTGCCAAAGAAACACATGGGTTTCCATTACAATGAGCCTAAAGTGTCTGTGGGACCCTCCACGATGGGCCCTGTTGTAGGGTATGTACTTTGCTCCCCCACCCACGCAAAAAGGCTTGGCCAATGAAGAGTTGTCATGGCTAACTTTCCTTTCACATAGGCAAAGACCTCACACAAGTAATTAAGGGCTTTCCAGAATTGGAACTGCAGCTTGAACTCAAAGAGATGCTTTCTTCTGACCACCCCTGTGATACTCTCCTGGACATCTGAAATGGATGGTAGTCAAAGGAACGGACACCTGGACTCTCAAAACAGCATAAGGAATGCACTTGGAATAAGGGCAAAGGAAAAATAACCCTGTTTTGGCTTTTACAGAAGGTGAGATGAAACTCTTTCTTACTTTGTATCTAAGGCAAAACAAAATGAAATTACTCTCAGTCCTCCCCACAATTTGCTGTTTACTGTGTATAGATAATCCTTTGTCCAGCCTGGAATAAATAAAGGCATAATAGATCAGTGGCTTCTATTTGTGCTAAAAGGAATTGGCTTTTGCAGTAAAGCTAAATTTATGAGCTTTAACTAATGTTGGTTTTGAATCTGCACTCTTTAGAAAAAAAAGTAGTTTCTTCATTGGTTCACTGCTTTATTTCTTTCAATGGTCATTCATCTCATTGCCTTTGCTATCAACTTTCACCACGCAACATAGGTTAACTACTGAGAGTGCAAAAAAGAATTTTCTTTAAACCATCAAGTAGGTTCCCAAAATACTGTGAATGGACACTGAAGCATCCAAGCTCCAAATATCTGTATTGTAAATTTCATCAAAAGATGTCTAACAAATCTGATTCTGAATACATCCTTGGTTTGCAAAATGGAAATTCTCTTTGAGTATTTCGGCATCACTGTCAGCATCTGAAGATCTAGTTATGCACCTCTGAAGATTTTTTTTTAATTAACAAGTTGTTTTCCCAGCCAAAATATTCGCTACACCTGAATGTTTTTTATTAAAATGATTTAGGTAGTGAAGTTAGGTTATTAAAACAGCTAATTAGTCAAGCAGCATCTGGGCAGAAAACCATGCTACCGGTGGCAAGATGCAGGTATTTTATTTTCTCCCTGTAACTGTAAAGTTATGCAAAGAGGCACAATCTGCATATACAAAGTATTCATTTGTCCAGCTAGTATTCAGTTTGAGAAACCGATTATAGCTTATCAGAACTATTATTAATGGATGGAATAGCAAGAAGTACTTTGTGATGGTTTATGTATATACTTAATACAATCAGGTTTTGCTTTTATCTAAAGACTAGCAGCAAAGCCCGTTGCGGTATCATATGCAATGGGCGCTAGCTGGGTCCCTGCCTAAGGCCCTGTCAGGGCGAGGCTGCTGCTGTCAATGGGAAGTTCCTGTCCTCCCCCTTGCCTCCCTTCCTCGGCGCCCCAGCACTGGCAATTCGCGGCGGCCCCATACGCGCCCCGCAAGCCACCGCGCCGAAGGTCCTGTGCTCCCCTTGCTGGCTCCCCATCACTGGCCAGTTGCGGTGGCCCCGTGTGCGCTGTGCGAGCCACGGTGCCGAAGGCCCCATCCTCCTCTTGTCGGCCAGCAACACAAAGTTCCGATCATCCCCCTTGGCTCCCTCTGTTGGTGCCCCACTTCTGTCCAGTGGCGGTGCCAGCCGCTGCCCCAAAAGTCCCGTCCTCGCCCCTGGTGGGCTCGCGTTGTGTGGGGCAGCTGGCTGCAGACTGAGTTCGGGAGGCTAGCTGCTGGCTGCGTGGGCGGTGTTGAACCCACGCAGCCAGGCACAGCAGCCAATGGCCAGGGCCCCAGGTTTGAGTGGTAGCCCCCGTGGCCAATGGATTCTGCCATGCATTTTCCCCTTATATGATCAAGCTGGCTGACCACTACTCTTTTATATAATAGGGAAGGATAATGGCTGGAATACGTTCTGGTTTATACTGACTAATGCAGTGCCAAGTTAACAGCAGGGCTTTTTTCACTTAATAATCCCTCTCCCCTGTAGAAGCCTTTGTCAGATAGTAAGCGAGTCTGAATGCATGGAGGTGGCAGTTCAGTACGGCACCCACAGGTCCCACCCTTGACCACAAGAGATCAATTCCCCTGAAATAATTGGCAACTTTGGAAGGTGGAGTCTATGGCATTATACCCCATTCAGGTCCCCTCCCCCGGCTCCAGCACCAAATCTCCAGGAATTTTCCCAACCCAGAGTTGGCAGCTCTGATTCTGGCCCTTCTGGGTAGCTTTGATATCCAGAAGCCTAGCCCTATAAAGTCTCATTGCAAACTTCCCCAAATACAAATTATCCTCCCTCTCAGTAATTAAGGAAAATCAGAGAGTAATGTCCATATTTTAGGTAAAGCAAAGATATTGTCAGTGTGAGCCTCTGCAAACTTACTCCAGTCTAAACCTGTCACTGGAGAAACTTTGCACAGGATTGCAGTGTGTGAATGCCAGTAGATATCTAAAGCAGTAGAAAAGAGCAAGAGTCCAGTAGCAACTTAAAGGCTAATAAAATTTGTGGCAGCTTTCAAGAGTCTGAGATGCTCCAGTGATGCCACAATGCACTGAGGATATCCTGTTCCAAAATAGAAAATATGGATGCTAGAATAAGATAAACATAGCAGAAAAACAGTAATATGAAACACAGGGAGAACAATGCTGAATGCATAAAGGTGACAGCTTGATGCAATCCAAAGGATCCGGGCCTGCCCTGGAAATAGATTCCTGACCAAACAAGGCTCATGTCTAGCTAAAATAGGGGCTGAATAATGTACATTAGTTGAGAAGGTTTTCATAAATCCATAGCTGGGGAAGAACTTCAATTACCTACAAGGCCAGCCAGTCAATGCAAGGCAGATGCTCATATGCTCATTAGTGTGAGCATGTTAAGGAAGACTTATTAATTCATATGGATATTTGCAATACGGTGCACAAGTCAAAGACAGATTTTATGAATTTAAAGGTGCTAAAGATATTCATTTTAGGTTTGTAGTAAAAAAAATACACCCACTCTTCATCTGCTGTTGCAGATATTTCCAGTACTGTAACTGGTGATAAATTAGTAAAAGAACATTACAGTATCTTTGGTCACCCTTCTTTGGCCCAAAGGACTGAGCACACTTAGGCAGTTGTTGCACAACTGGAGCGACAACCTGCAGAACTGGAAATAATTCACAAATTTGTCTGCATTTCTTTGGTGATTCTCACTATCAAAAGCAATTGTTCCCCATTTGGTTATTCATCGGATTGATGTGCATAGTTCCAGTATCTAATTAAATTAACGTTTAATGCTCCTATATACATCCAGATTAGTCACTGTATTATCAGGATTTATTTTGTGTTGCCATTAGGATTGATTTTGTACTGCCATTAAATGTGAGCATTTAGCTTCCCACCCATCTATTATCCTCCTCCCTGGTACATATATCTACCGTCTTGTCAGTGTGCATCTAACAAAACAGTCCACTGTTTATGAGTGGAGGTGAAATAATCCCTGGATCCATGCCCTGACACTGGCCCATTCTGCATCTAGCATTTACTCTGCTGTTCTACCAAACCCACGATGGAACAGAAATTCCTCTCTACATTGCATGCCGTTTTCACTTTGATTGATTGTCGGATTGTATGGCAGCATCCAAACTGCATGGCGCTTTCACTTCATTTGATCTCTCAGTTACATGGTACTGTCTGCATACATTTATGACTCTTTTATGGCTGTTCAGGAGTGACTCTGCAGTCAGTACGGTGTTGGCCTGGGATATTGGGATGTGGTTTTGAGCCACATCTTTTTCTGTTCCAGTGTGGGTTTGGTAAAACAACGAAGCAAATGCTAGATGCAGAATGAGCCAATATCTTGGCTGCCACATTCTGGGCAGTTTCTGACCAGTTTTCAAGGTAGCCCCAAGTAGAGCACATCACAGTAATCTTACTTGGATGTGATCAGAGCATGGTTGACAGCAGCCAGAACCTGCTTTTCAAGGAAGAGCCATAGCCATTGTATCCACCTTAGCTGACAAAAGGTGCTATGTACCATGGAGGAGACTGGGCTAGATTCCAGCAGACCCCTGAGCTATGCACCTGTTCCTTTGGGGGGGGAGTGCTCTTCATGAAGCTTTCACTGGGTCAGTGTAGATGTCACGATCCTGATCACCCAGGCCATGGATCAGGAAAATGCCACAAAACTGGAACTCCCTCCTCACACTCCAATTTGCTCATCCCATTTTGGCCAAGCAAACCATTGTTTGCTGTGACATCCAGATCAGGAAACCTATGAATTGAAACCCACCTCAAACAATTGTTTCAGTCACTGATTTAACGTCAGGCTATGTATGCCCAAATCATAATTTGCCCACTTTGGGCAACAAGGCAAACCAGGAAGAGAGGGATGTAGTTTGCATTGTATAGATTATACTGTTTTATTGCATTGCTCTCCAGCAATTCAGCTCTGTTGCATAATTTGTTTGTATTGCACTGTTTTAGTGCATTGTTATCTAATTTTCGAATCTATTTTTATTTGCTGTTGGCTGTATGTTTCATAGTGTTCCTATTCCATTGTTTTTAAGTGAATGATCCACCTCGCTTCTTGTGGCAAAAGGCAAACTAACTGAAGGGGTGGGGCAATTTCCACCAATTCCCTTTTCCTCCTGCAGACTCCAGTGTGCCTCTCGTGCTGTTCCTGAGGGTCTCCTAAGTCCAAGCAGCAGGATCTTGGGGATTTCACTGGCCTGCAGTGGGAGAGGGGTGAAGGCAGTGCATTGTGTGTTCCACTGACCGAAATGTCTTGCAGGAGCAGAAAATTTAATCTGGAACCAAGCCCATGTAAGTAAGTAAATATGCAAGGAAATCAGTGAGCCTGTGAGAAATTCCCGATCCTCCAGTCCAGACCATGCTTTGGAGGATCAGGAATGTGACACCTGAACCAGGCTACTGTCTTTAGAATGTCAATATGCAGCAGACGCACTGTGGGAAATCTGTATCAAATAGATGGAAGAACAATGTTACGACTTATGTTTCCAGTTAGATGGATGGTTTGGTGCTTATTCTCTAAATATGTTGATAAACTTGTATATTTCTTTTCTGTACAAAACCTCAAGATGACTCTGTGTGTGTGTGTATTTCTAGTAATAGTACTAAAAATCTAGAATGTCAATGCAAACAACACTTTGTGTCTTATTAAGCAACTAAGGATGACAAAGGTCATTTTTAGAAAAGAGGGAATAAGCTGGCAACCATGTTTGAAAGGAAAATTCAAGCATCTATTTGGAACAGACCAGGTGCATGGATGTCTTAAGAAACCACATAGTGTCCATTAGCCTTACAGTCTTCATCGCCCACTATTTTCTCTTGACTTCTAGCCAGTGCTCAGTACCACAGAGGAAGTGTGATTGCTTGATCTTTACTTTCAGCATCTGCTTCTGTATGACAGGAGAGGCTAATATCTCCTTCACTTGAGCACTGTCAATATGAGCAGAGCTGCAAGTGCCTGTTCAAATCTCACTTGAACCATGAACTCCCTAGAAGCCACTGTACTCTCAGCTCCTCCTTTGCAATAATAGAATTAATAACTAGTCTGATAACATGCTTTGGACAATATGTAAACACTGAGTAATAGGAACCAGGGTGGTGCAGCGGATAGAGTGCTGGCCTGGGACTGGAACCAGCTGGGTTCAGATCCCAGCTCAGCCAAAAAGCTTGTTGGGTGGCCTCTTAGCCTACCCTATCTCACACAGTTGTTGTAAAGAAAAACAGGCTAACCCTTTGTACACCGAGCTCCTTGGTGGAATACAGCAACGCAATCCAAATAACATTTTCCTGGGAGTAAGCCCCACTGAGTAGACTTAAGCAGGATTCTGAGCAGACCTGCTTAAGATTGCTTTCTTAGTGTGGTCCCATCAAGTCACAGTCGACTTACGGCAATCCCACAGGGTTTTCAAGGCAAGGGATGTTCAGAGGTAGTTTGCCCCTTGCCTGCCTCCATGTATCAACCTGGATATTTCTTGGAGGTCTTCCATCCAAATACTAGCCAGGGCCGACCCTCCTTCGTTTCCAAGATCTGATGAGACTGGGCTAGCATGGGCTATCCAGGTCAGGTATCAAATGATAAATAAATGGAAAACCCAGCCTATATACAAAGGGGCAGGATTTAATGCTAAAAAAACGGGTAGGGTCATGATTGGCAGCACCACAGACCACACAATAGGGCTGTTCAAAAGAAATCACAGGCACATTTGACATGGCCTGTACGGTGTTTCCATGAGCACAAAATGCTACAGTTCATAGCTGTTTCCTTGTTTACTGTGTAATCCTACATAGAGCTGCACCCTTGAAAATCCAATGAAGTCAATGGGCATAGAAGGATATAACTCTGCTTAAGACCGCACTGTTAGAATCTCAACACTCAGAGAAACCTTTGATTCCTGTCAAACCTCAGATATGAAAAACATGGAAGTGTTACATTTGTAAATTAACAGCACTGCAGGTTTTCTAAAGAAACAGCTATTATTACAGGGAAACTCTTGAGAATAATTACATTGCAAATGGACACTTTTCACCAGAACAAGAATGAGGTACTGGCTGTTGCTTCTGAGGGAAAAAAGTTTAAGAAGCCATGCAATTCTTTACTCCTTACATCATTGTTAGGTAAATATTTACCAAGATCCTTAAGGAGAGATAATGCTTCCCATGAAACAAATGCTCCACCGCCGTCATCCATGGCTCCCTGCCCTACATCCCAGCTGTCCAGATGTCCACTGACCAGCACAACCTAAAAATATAACCAAAGATATTTGCATGTAATAGCTGCAGTTGGAAGGCTCTGCATCAGATGATTCTTGGATTGTTTAACTCTTCTGGTGGGTTTAGTTCCTGTGGTCCAAACCATCATTCCACAAATATGTTTTGGCCAATGAGATCACTACAAATTACAGTTTTGTCTCAGTGGAAAGTGACGACATTCATATTATATAATTATTTAATAAAGATCAGCTGACATGTATTGGCCCACACATTGCTGACGTTTTGCAGACTTAGGAGCGATGTCCAGGCTGCAGCATTTTTTTTTTTGGGGGGGGGAACCCTACAAGAAATGGTTTCCACCGTGTGATAACATGGAACCATCTAGGCAAGTTTTTAAATAAGTAGCCAAGACTCTGAAGGAGATGTTAACTATCAAAGAGTACCACACTGGCAAGACTGTAAATTGGTCAACCTGTTTTCATCGAACACTGGACTTAGAAAATGTACCCATGCCTGGAAGTGAATTATGGGCTAGTTTGTAAGTGTATTGCAAAACCTGAATTTGCAGCAGAAGCAATACTTTATCTGGAGCAGTGAAAGACTATCTTGTTAATACTGTGTGATGTTTCCTGGCAACCACAGCTATGTGAGAATGGCTGATAGAGAATTACTTTTTTGTTCCTGAGAAAGAACTCGCATTACAACAGCAGGGAACTTTGAATCAAAAGGTAGTGTAATCTGTCATGGGATTAGAAATTGCTATCGTAAAGGGCACTCACAAATTTCTGAATGTTACACCAAGTGAGGTTAAGGTTCTGCGGATCGGGAGAGAATGGATTTTAGCTCTGTTAAGTGACAGGCTTAGCAAACTGGACTATTTTACCACAATGGCAACAAACAAAGCCATAGTCTGAGAGTTTGTAGTGAAAGTGTTACATTTCCTAGCTGGGAGGAGGAAGGGGGAAATGTGTGAGCATGAAGATTCTTCCGGCTCATTCTCATAACATATACAATTCAGTCAGTCAGTCAAAGTTTATTTCGATACAAGATCAGCTCCGGAGAGCCAACAATAGTAATAAGAATAAAAAATTAATAAAATAAAGATAAAATTGGGAGAGCACATGTAGTGCGATGGGCAAATGGAGGGGGCGGAGAGATTATGCCTTCCTTGGACAGAGAAGTAATTTTTTTGAGGCTCAGTCAGCCACTTGCGTATCCCACACACCCAAAGGCAGAATTTAGCAACTTTATTAGGTATCTCGTGGAAAAAGTCTGCAAGAAGGAGAGAGACATAAATCTTCCTGGTAAAGTTGACAGGATTTGAGTGATATACTGAGATCAGATGTTGCTATAGAATGAGCAGAGCAGCAGAACATGTTCAATAGATTCTGCTTTCCCTGCATGGCACGGGAAGAGCTGTTAAAGGAGTGGGACACGATGGTATCTGCCTTCCAGGAGGGCTGAATGTAGAATGTTGAAGTGTGCAAGGGTAAAGATTCTTTGGTATTTGGAGATCTCAAGGGATCTAAGATAATCAGCTCTTTGAAAGCATTTAGCATACTGCAGAATAATTGGATATTTGTATATCCATGCCCTATCTGATCATATGGAATGATCCCTCAAAATGAGGAAACTTTCTCCAATGTAGAGTGGCCATAGTTAGTGGCAGAGATCCTGCTTAGCATGCGGAAGAGCCTCAGGTTCAATCCCTGGAATTTCCACTTCGAAAGGTCAGGTGGAAGAAGACCTCTGCCTTAGAGCCAGGAGAGCCACTGCTGGTCAGAGGAGACAATATTGACCTTAATAGACCATGGGTCTTCTTCAGGATAAGGCAGTTTCATGTTGTTTTTATGTACTTACACAACAGAGCAAGCTTTCCTTTGATGGCGACTTAGCAGACCCAACAGAATTTTTTTTAACATGCCCTGGTGAACAGCATGTCAGCTTGAAATACATCAAGTTATTATCTTCTAATAAACTATTTTTTATCTTCTAATAAACTTTTTAAATAACCCACATTAATAATTTTCTCTTGCTGTTTGTGATATGCATCTCTCTTCTTTTGGACTTGAATACAGAAATTTAGCATGTAGGGAGAAGGCTACAAAAGGATCAAATGCTACAAGTAGATAGGGAAAGGAGAAAACTTTTTGTATACCAAATCTCTCCATGGTACAAAACTACAATACCAAGCATGCAACAGCCCATCCCTGTTTCAAAACCACACGCACTGGGCGACAAGTGTTTTGTTTTTGTTTTTAATGTGGGAGTCCTGGTTCAGTGCGAGAGCACATTCATAGTATGCAAGAAGTTGCAAGTCCAACCCCTTAAAGAGACAGTGGTTAGCATTTTGGTCTAGGACCTGGGATCTCTGGTCTCAAATCCACACTTTGTGATAACATTTGCTGGGGGACCTTGGGCCATTCATCATCTCGCAGACGCTGACCCACCTCACAGGGTTGTTATGCGGACAGAATGGAGGGTGGCGTAGGCATGCCAGACCCTCTGGTGGGGGTCTCCCACTGCCAAGTCCCACCTCTTCGCTGCTGGCCAACCCCCCCAAAAAGGGAGGAACACCGGGAATTAATCCAACATGCCTACATGACCTGGAAGTCCTGCCATGAGCTCCTGGAGGAAAAGCAGGATAAAATGCACAAGACAGACGGATCACTCTTCAGTTAAAAGATCTCAGGATGCAGGAGATGGGAAAGAACTTCCTCTGCCTGAGACACTGGACAGCGACTGCCTGTCAAAGTAGACAACACTGAGCTAACCTGACCACGCTGAACCAATCTGACTTGGTATAAGTCTATGTCCAGCTTTCTGCTGGGTGCTCTTGAACAGCCACCAATCTTCACCGTGGTCTGCTGATCACATTAAATTTTAACACTTGCTATACGCAAGCCTGGAAATCAAACCAATAATTCTAGAGCAACTATGGAATCCCCCAAAATGCTACTCACTGCTGGCAGGACAGAACAATTTACATCTGCTGCTTTGCACATGGCCAGCAGTTAACCTGGGCCCCGACACATGCAAAGGAGCTACACAAGCAACGCTAACAAGCCAGAAGAACAAGGCCCACTTGGCACGCTAACACTGTACATGTACATTTTCCATACCTGATGTGCTGAGGACCCAGTTTAAATAACATGTTGGATCATACGCTCTATCACACAAGCAAGTTTTTCTGCCTCACTAGTATCATGTTTAAATCAGGATGGAGAGTGCAGTGCACCTTAGAGCTCAGCATTCCCCTGTGGCCGCACTTTTCAGGAGAAGCTCATTAGGGGCAAACTAAGTTGCTGAAGTCTTTCCACTCTGGTAGCCTCCAAAGGGCAAGGATTCATGCCCAAACTCAAAGCCGTATGTCTATTCCTTGAGGAATCCCCTGATAAGATTTCCAAAGACAATCCCAAAGTTTCTTGAAAGGAGAACAGTTAAAAACGACAGTGTTGGAACATTAAAAGTTGCTATACCTGCATTATTTAGAAGGAACATGACATTAGAGTCTCACTTCTCTTGGGACTCATTGGCAGAAGACGTGGGGAGAGATTATGCAGAATCTACTGAGCAAGAAGTGAACATGAAGTTGCTCTATCTGAAGGCACCAAGGAATAAATCTGCCAAGCTCCCTATTAAGGGTATTTAAATGTATAGTAAGAACTAACAGCAAAATAGCTGCCTGCATGATCTGTCAAAGAATTTGCTGGTGTCTAAACACCCTTGACACGTTAAGGATGTATCCCTATGCAGATTGTTCTGGAATTATGCCCCAATGAACTCAGCAGACTTTTCTGAGTAAACATGTATAGGACTGGACTGTAAGTAGGGTAAACATGGCTGCTGGTAGAATCTTTGGAATACAATTTCCATGGGCAGTCTTAATTCATGGGCAACAGGGGCAGCTTCCCTGGGCTGAGGACCCCCGACTGCCTACTGTCCTGCACCCCCTGGAAGGGGCAGTTGATTCAGTGCAGCAGCAGCTCTTGTCCACCTCGAAGGGACAAGGGCTTCCCTGTGCTTGGTCCTCAGTGGCGGGGGGAGGCATGGCAGGGCCCCCTTCAAAGAGTGTTAGTGATCTAAGGTTCCATTCTAGAGTTTTACTCAGGGCCACAGAATCACTAAGACCACCCCTGACTATTTCTATTCACAACTCCTCCGGCAGAACTCGGAGCTCTTCTATCTCCAGTGGGGGTGGGGAGGGGGTGGTAAATGCATTAGAGGTCATATCAAGGTAAATTCTCCAGATATATTCTATGGAAGTCACCAAAAGTATCTCATGTACTCCAATGTGGTATGAATAAGCAACAGAGCTAACCCACGCAGATTTGCATTTTGTTTATATTTAACGTACTGAGGAACCACCGACATGTGCGTTCCGGATCATGTTTTGCCTGTATTTAAGGGTATTTAAGGATTAGAGCTATTTTCAAGCAGCAGCTCCATGTGAGCCTTGGGTTTACTACAGTTTCACAGCTAAATGACTGCCTCTCTGCCTCTGAATCCTTATCAGCAGAAGAGAAATTAAAAGCTGGGTACATTTCAAATGCACAATGACTAATTCAATTTCCTGGCAGGCCAGCATTATGACAGTTATCAAACACTTGTCAGTCATGTGCTGAATTCACTTCTCACCAGGACAAGCTGTGTTTAGTGAAAAAAATGAGGAAACCAATCAGAAGGATTCTTCATCCTCCCACTCGCATATGTACACAGGCGGATTAGGGAGTGCTCCTTTTCTCAAGTCAGAATGACCTAATGCTTCCGAAAGCTCCCACTCCATGCTTATTCACATACTCAAGTGTTCGCTATTAGACCTCAGATATGTGTGGTGGTGTGTTAAGTGAAACATCATGGTATTTCAAAACAAGACAATCTGCTCTTTGCAACAATCCACACACTGTCCTTAAATGTGTTTTTCTACCCATTACGACAGGCTCCTTGTGACTCTTGCATGCCGAACTCCTTTTAAACAACTCTGATGTGTGGCCCAACAGAATGAAAGGCCTGAAATTCAGTTTCAAAAAGGACCTACTTATATCCTTTCCAAGCAGGGACAGTCCCTGTTTTCTTAACACCCTTCCCCCTGATAAATTTCTGTTCCATTTTGGACCCTGTTTCTGACTACTGGAGAGTGGCTTGGTAAAACGTTTAGGGTGACTTGTCAGAGTAGCCCTTCTTTTGGGTTCAGCTCCCCCCCTCAGAAATCTTAGTTTTGGAGTGCCACCAGAACCCATCCACCACACCAGCATAAGAACATTTGAAGAGCTATGCTGGATCAGACCAAAGGCCCATCTAGTCCAGCATTCTGTTCACACAGTGGTCAACCAGCTTTCTCCAGGAAGCCCACAAGTAAGATGGCTGCCATAGCATCCTCCCACCCATGCTCCCAAGCAACTGATAGAAACATGCATACTGTGTCTGGTACTCACATCTGTCATGACTAGAAGCCACTGATAGCCCTGTCCAGTGTTCCCTCTAAGCTGAATTAGTGTGAGCTAACTCACAGGTTTTTTAGCCTCCAGCTCACACACTTTTGTCTTAGCACAGGAAGGATGGCGCCAGAGCAAACTAATTTATGCAGTAGCCAAACTGCTCGCTCACAACTTTAATGCCAGTAGCTCACAAAGCAGACTTTTTTGCTCACAAGACTCCACAGCTTAGAGGGAGCATTGGCCTTGTCCTCCATGAATTTGTGCATCCTCTTTTAAAGCCTTCCAAGTTGGTGGCCATCACCATGTTCTATGGCAGAGAGTTCCACAATTTAACTATGGGCTGTGTGAATGAAATAGTTCAGGGTGGTGAAACCAGGGGGGATTGTGAGGCACTCCAAAGGGATCTGTCGAGGATGGGCAGCAAAAGTTTTAGAGATCCTACCCTTGGTGAGGGGCAGTGGCCATTGGCTAAGTCCATCTGGCATGCCTGCGGTATCTAAAATGAGGAGGCTGTCCCCTTCCGTGGCCCCATTTTGCAGAGGTTGTGTACCAGAAGAGCAGACATCAAGCCTGAACCCTACCTAGAAGCTAAAAAAGAGCAGGTCGAGAAAGAAGTCCTTTTCTCCCTTTGTCACAGCACAAGAACTCGTGGGCACTCCATGAAATGGCTGAGCAGTCGGGTTAGAATGGATAAAAGGAAGTCCTTCTTCAACCAAAGAGTGATTAACACATGGAATTCACTGCCACAGGAGGTGGCGACGGCTACAAGCATGGAGGGAATTAGATAAACATATGGAGCAGAGATCCATCAGTGGCTGTTAGCCACAAGGTATAGATAGTAACTCTCAGTCTGGGGCAAGTGATGCACTGTATTCTTGGTGCTTGGGGGGAGGCAACAGTGGGAGGGCTTCTAGTGTCCCCACTGGTGGACCTCCTGATGGCACCTGGTATTTTTAGCCACTGTGTGACAGTGTTGGACTGGATGGGCCATTGGCTTCTCTTATGTTCTCATGTTCTAACAACTCCCCTTTGTCTGTCCTGAACCTCCCACCCTTCAACTTCATTGAATGACCCTGGGTCCCAGTATTATGAGAGAGGGAGACTCTTTTCCTGGCTCTCACTGTCCATTTCCTATTCAGGAGCTGATGCTCCTTTCCTCCTCCTTACCCAGGTATCTGTAAAGACAGCACAACGGGCCATGCATTCCCAGTGGGGCTTTCTGAATGCTTGTGTCTTATGAAGGAGGAGGAGATTGGATTTATACTCTGCCCTTCATTCAGAGTCTCAGAGCGGCTTACAATCTCCTTTCCCTTCCCCTCCCCACAACAGACACCCTGTGAAGTAGGTGGGGCTGAGAGAGCTCTTTCGAGAACTGCCCGTGAGAGCACAGTTCTGAAAGAACTTGTGACTGACCCAAGGTCACACCAGCAGCTGCATATGGAGGAATGCGGAATCAAACCCAGTTCTGCCAGATTAGAGTCCGCGCTCTTAATCACTACACCAAACTGGCCTGGAAAGTTCCACTGAACACATGAAACTGCCATATATTGGTCCATCGAGTCAATATTGTCTACTCATGCTGGCAGTGGCCCTACACAGTCTCAGGCAGAGGTCTTTCCCATCAAATACTATCTGGTCCTTTCAGCTGGAGGTGCTGGAGATTTAACCTGGGACCATCTGGACTGTGTTCGACCACTGATCCATGGCCACTCTCATAACTGGACTGGACATCACGGCCTGCCACACTGTCTTTTTAAAAGCCTGGGGAACAAGAAGGGCTGGAACATCAAGTGTGTTTGGGGTGGACAGAGTCACGGTGACTGCAGCAGGTAAGAAGAGGCAGGGGGTGTTTGTCTCTCCAGATCAGCTGTTTGAGGTACCACCTCACTTTGCCTCATTGTACAGGTGGTCCTGTCTAACATCAGGGCAAGATTATGAACACAAAGGCACGATTGTTTCACATGATGCATCTGCTGGGGCATTTTTTGATCTGTTTATTTATATCGATATCTACCTACCTACCTTTTTAAACTACACACAAATACACACACACATACACATTTTTACTCCTGGATTCTAAATGGGCTGAAAATTGGTGGTTGCAGAGTAAATTGATACAACATACAGAAGGCACATGTATATAAGCTGGCCTGATTTGCACAACCAGAGTGTTACTATAATGTCATGAATCACAGCCACCCTGTGTTCAGTGCCTCTGGAGAAGCACCTGCTCATACAAATGGTACTTTTGCAAATGTGCAGCACAGTCCCGAGCTTCTGAGGCATTTCCCCAAACATATTACCTCCATCCGGGGTATTTGATCTCCATCGCTCTGGCAAGATGTCAAAACAGAATGCTTCTTTTCTCTTCTTTAGTAAGCTTCACAAGTTTTTAAAAAATTGCCAGCCTGGAACTTAGTACAATAAATCTTTAAAATCTAGAAAGTACGGAAATATACTTTGGAAAGGGAAACTGTTTTCAAAGTCGAGGTTCAAATGAAAAATTGCCAAAACTTTAGGCATGAAGAATATTTTGTTGCATCTGAAACAGTTCTTTCTTTGTTTCATTACTGTTATTGCAAATTGCTTATCAGTTAACAGTTTCTAATTAGTGGCATTTATCATTAATGTTTTGCTAATATCTCAGCCTGGTGCCAAACTGTGACATTTCCACTTTATTTTAAGTTTAATGCTTAGGGAATGTACACTCCCATCCCCCCAACCGAGCAAACTGCACTGGACTGGGGGTGGTGAAAGACTTAAGTATATTCATACATATATGCACAGTTGCAAAAATCCAGTGCTAATTAAGCAAAAATTGATTAAAAAATTAAACTTCTAATCCCAGGAGGATGAAGCATGTGTGAATTGATACAATTCCATGGGGGGGGGGAATTAGCATTTCTGCATGTGCATGTGTGTTACTGGATCACAGAGGCTCTCTGAATACTAAAACCTACATCTTAATTGTAATAGATTAAGTCTTACGGCACTAACCTAGATAAAAGGCTGTGCTACCCAGAAAAGGATATTTCCATCACTTTTTCATTGGTAAACAGAAACTGCCAAGACTCAAGCACAGGAGTGTTAACGCTTTCCCTACACACTGTTTTCCTGACCTTAGACATCCCCAGGGAACTCATATTTGCACTACTGGGGGGACCGTTATGTTTACTGTATGTTGTCCCCATTCCCCAGGGGGGTACAGCAGCTTTGGGAATCTGTTGGAAATGGGAAAATAGCATGTGAAAAGGGTTAAACTCCACTGATCCAACCAATGGGGCATTGACCATCTACCAGTAAAAACTGCTCAGAGGAGCTATTCACAGATCCCTCGGCTTCTCACATACTTTGTCTCTTAAGTAGGTCTGTCAAGAGTGTACACCAAATAATTTTTTTTTGAATCACAGAGAGAGGCTTGCTTAAAGATTTTTTTCCTGTTTTTGAACATTATTGTATCTGTTAGACTACAAATTGGTTAAGACAGCCGGGCTGATTATTTGAGACGCGCTGCTAATGCCCATGAAATCTAATCAAAAGGTTACAGGGTCACTGAGTGTGGAGATTAAAGCAGAGGGTGGGGGAGATAATTGGTGATAATATTCTTGAGGAGATAACATAAAATCCCATAAAGAGCTGATGATGGGGAGGGGGCATTACCCCCTCCTCTGGAGTTAGTCTACATTGTTCCTTCACAGCTTGTACAGCACTGGACAGTTTCCTTGGGCAGGCCCCTAGACCTTCTTCAGGGATTGCCTGACCCAGTTAAAGACCAGAAAAGGTCCAAAACTTTTTTTATTAGGGGAATATTTAAAAATCAACCAAAAATGAGGTGATCTTCAGCCAAAGTTAGCTTATTGGTTTGGGCTCAAGTTTCAAAATAACAAACAGATTAAAAGAGCAACATCGAATCAAGAGGGAACACTGACTTAAGGAGATGACAAAACTAGCTTCTCTTTCCCTCTCTGAATCCCCCATCTCTCTTTCCACTTCCAACAGAGCCAGTGTGGTCTGATTTAAGCATGCAACTGGTGAGGGGAAAGCATTTTCCCATGGGATTTTGCACTCACACAACTTCTCCTTTAAACAGAGCTACTACCTGTGCAGTCTGTCTGGCCATCTAACCTGCCCCTGAAAATTCTTAGTTTTGAAGAACCACCCAATTAAGCTCTGCTAGCTCTTCTGAAGTTCTTAATTCTGTAATTCTACTGGGAATAGGAAGGGCAAAAAATAAACAACAAAAATTTCAGAGTTACAAGTGCAGAGAACAAAGAAAATCCAAACTTGTCTGGCAAGTAGATTGCATAGCTGTGACCTCAATGAAAACGAGGAATCAATCATCTAGATGAGGTGGTTTTTATCTGCTTTAGCAATGTTTGGTTCACTTTGTTTTTACTCATCATCCAGTTCCTCCCTGACCATTGCATTCATATGTTTCCTTCATCCTTACCTCATTATTTTCAAGAGAAGATTGTGGCAATATTTTCCCTTAAAATGCAGTTGCAGTGCTGGGGCAGATGGGCCATTTAACTTACAGGGAAAGTTTCCAGTAGGCCACTACCCTGGAGAGCCTCTGGCACCCAGGAGCCAAGTCCCACTAGCTCTGCCAGCACTGCAAGGACCACTCAGCCCAGCCCTGGCCAGTGGTATCATCACTGGATGCTGTCTCACTTATTGCCACTTCCTGTATCTTGACCAGTAGGCAGCTGTCTATATGTGGACTTTTAAAGTTAGCATGGTGTGGTGGATAAGAGTGGCAGACTCTAATCTGGAGAACCGGGTTTCATTCCCCACTTCTCCACATGAAGCCTGCCAGATGACCTTGGGCCAGTCACAGTTCTCTCAGAACTCTCTCAGCCCCACCTGCCTCACAAGATACCTGCTGTGGGGAGAGGGAGGGAAGGTGATTGTAAGCCAGACTCCTTAAAGCAGAGAAAAGTGGGGTATAAAAACCAACTCTTCTTCTTCGGAAGTGCTTCTAATATGCTGGAAGGGTAGTAGTAGGTGAGGCAGTTGATAACAAGGCTGGAAGTGAAGCCATTTTCTGGTGGCACTGCCAGGAATGTCCTGAAACATTCCTTTCTTTTAAATAGACACCTCTCCCAAAGACAGAAAAAGGACAGGAGCCGTTCTCTGAGGGAAAGAACTCCCTACTCAGATGCTGAAGAGGCCGAAAGGGTGGGAGGAGGGTGTCGCAGACTCCTGTCTGTTAGAGGTACTTGATTGAACATATCACAAGCCTGACAATTTCCTTCAGTTCACTATCTGCAAAATATGTACTACTTTTTTAGCTGTGTACTTAATATCCCATTCTTGGAAAAGAAAGTCTTTGAATAGATGGACTGATGCCCAGAAAATAAAATCTCCAAACCTGTTGATCTAATAGTTCATAGTTTTGATATATATTTCTATGGGAAACTTATTCTAAGCTCTGAGAAGCTCTCACCTCATACCATCAGAAGTGATGAACTGGAAGGCTTTGATATGGTCATGTGGGTTTCATGTAACTGGCTTATATAAGACAGCCGCACCCTAAACACCACCGAATCTCTCAGATATGGGTTGTGTGAGACTATCTAAACTTTCTGAAAGTGCTTTGGTGAGAATATTGGAAATCGTATTTTATCTTCTAATCTTTAGATAGGAAAAGGGATAAGCAATGATATGTGTATATTTCTTTTTCTGATTTCATTTATGCATGCAAGTATGTTTTGTATTGTGGTGATTCATATTTGACTCGTTTCCAGAATGATTAGATTGATTTTAAATAAAAGTCTCAAAAGACAAACATGAGCGATCTTTGGCTGAGACACAAGGTTTTCACTTGACTTCTGGAAATAAATAAACTTCTGACTTCTATGCAGTCAGACGGCTGTAACCTACAGAGACTGGATATCAAAGAGAGCTGCCATCTCAATACAGCCCTGTGATTTAGTGGCTAATGCGTTGCTTTGGAACAGGTATAGAGACCCTTTGTTTCCATGTGCCTGTTTAAAAAGCACTGCTCCACTTGCATGGGGGGGGGCACCTGTTACAAGGGAATTCCTCTGGCTGGGAATACAGAACAGACTCTCTACGAACGGCTGTTGTGTGGGGCTCTGGCAGATGCAGCAACTGATGGGATGGAGATGCGGGGAGGGGGGTATTCAATGGCTGCATTTCCACAAATCACAATGCCCAGTGACAAAGCCAAACTTCTCATCAGCTGGCCCAGCTCCTTGGCTTGGCAGAGGCAAATGACAACTTCAGGTGGTTTTCATAGTAGGCTACCGTCAATGAGTTCTAACCTCTTCAGCCTGCCCAGGTCTATCTTGAAGACCATTCAGCTCTCCTCCAACCTTGGCATGGACTTCGCAAGAAGTTCAGGAGACTCTCTCCAGCTCCTCCACTCTTCACTTCAAAGCACTACTCTCCTCTACACCTTATATTCCCAAAATTTTGCCTTTTGGTTTCTGGGAGCCTACTGATCGGCTGCCCAGTATCGCACTCAGCCCCAGAGATGTCTCACTGGGAGATTAAATGGGGAAACACTGCTCAGTTAAGAGCAACATGGAACCCTTGTTTCAATTCCAGTTCCAGCTGATAGGTGAAGAACAATAGCACGGCAGCATTTAGAGGTCTTGGCACAGGATTGTCTCTGAGTCTGCAACAGCAAAGTGAGGGACTTTGCAGTTTCTTTTCTTTGGACCGTCTCCCTTCAGCTGACACTCAACAGCCATCAGAAAAGGAAGGGGGAAAAAGGGACAGGCTTAACCCCAACGGTATTGAATTAAGAACCTAAAGGTTAACAAGATTGGAGTGTGTAGGCCCAATAGTTCTGTTGGTCAAGTTAAAAACATTAAATATTAACAGATATATAAAAATATATATGTATTTATTACAAATTAAGTTAAAAAACAGATATTGGCCCTGGTGATAGCCTCAATTAAAAGAATCAAATCATACAGTGACAACCAAAAATGACCATTATTGACCCTGACCATATGCATTTCAGTCCACAGGCCTTCCTCAGAGGTCAAATAAATTATATTACAGAATGGCTCCTGACAGTACAATGCAACAATAATTTCTTATAAACTGACCACGATGAAAATTTTTAATGATTATTGTCTGTGACCAAAGACAAAGATATTAATCAGAGGCCTCATTCTTGATAGTTTGCTGCCATGGTCAGGTATACTTTCCTATAGTAATGATTCAATAGTGTACCATTCTCGCTTGGTCAGAATAATACAATGCAGCTGGGAGCCAATAGTACTGAGGAAAGCCAATGTATAATTTGATTCTTAATTATTGGGCCTATGCACTCAGATCTTCTTAACCTTTAGGTTCTTAACTCAACAGCCATCAACATTCTGTGTTTCTTTTAGGGCAATGAGCATACTCAGTACTAATAAGGCACTTTTAAAATTTAACTTCATTTGTACCCTCCCTTTCTCCCCAGTGGGACCCAAAGTGGCTTACATTATTCTCCTGTCCTCCATTTTATCCCCACAAGAACACTGAGAACTAGGTTAGGCTAAGAATGTGTGACTGGCCCAAGGTCACCCAGTAAACTTCCATGGCAGAGTGGGTATTCTGGGATCCTAGTCCAACCACTACATACACTGGCTCTTTGGCCCTCTCCTCTTGGTGTAGTGGTTAGGAATGTGGACTCTAATCTGGGAGAACCAGGTTTGATTCCCCACCTCTCCACATGCAGCTGCTGGTGTGACCTTGGATCTGAGAGAACTGTTCTCTCAAGAGCAGTCCTCAAAAGACCTCTCTCAGTCCCACCTGCCTCACAGGGTCTCTGTTGTGGGAAGGGGAAGGGAAAGGAGATTGTAAGCTGCTCTGACACTCCAAGTGAAGGGTGGGGTATAAATCCAATCTCCTCCTCCTCTTCTTCCTCTTCTTCCTCTTCTTCTTCTTTCATTTATAAATGAATATTGTTCTGTATATCTGGGGTATCCCTTGAGAGTGCAGTAACCCCAATTTTTTCCTGTGTGAGACTGTGATATTGTTTGCTGCTCTGCTAGTAGGCACAGCAGCATCATTTTTTTCTGTTGGGAGGAATGATTAATATTGGATTTTGGCAAGACATGGGAAGATTGAGTTTTTACACAAGATTTAAGGAGCCCAGCCACATAAGAGCCTTCTATATTGTATGTTTGGGAAACAGGAGAGGGTGGGTTATGGGGAAATCATAAAAGTCATAAAATGCCTTTTAAATATTTGCTGCATTAGATCCTTATTGCCTAGGTATAATGTAATTATAGCCTTTACAATGTTGTTTCAATAGTTATGGAAACATTTATATTGTAAGACTGCAAGAAATACTAGCTCTTGGAGTTAATACAACTGGCCACAACCCAGCTGTCTTGACATGCTAAATTCAGGAGTTTTCCAACTTAGGCATTGTTCCCAACCAAGTCTCAGACTACATTATATTATTTGAAAACTACATTATTGCATTAGGTCCATATCAAAAATCAAAGCCAAACATGAAAATACAGTATATTAGTATGAGTTTTAATGTACACTTCACAAGCAAAAGGTCTTGACTACTTTTGTGTGCAGATCAGGCTTTAGGCTTCACTCCTTTCATATGTGCAGTTTGCCTTGCCAGTACTGACAACACTATTAACCTCTTGGAAGGGTGACGGGGGTGTATGGTTTACCCCACAGCTTAGATCACATATCCAGGGATGTACATGTGAGGCAGAAACACACTCGATTCCCCTTGGGTGCTGGGGCCTAGGCTTCTCCACCCTTTCACCTGCCTTCTAGTCACAAAATACAGGAACTCAATCCATTAATTATAAACTTGCCTGGTGAAGTCCTTTCTTGAACAGAACAGATCACTAACTATAACTAAGTGGGTTCACTCTCATGAAGTATCCCTTATAGCTAACGGATACTAACGGAGAGCCAGTTTGGTGTAGTGGTTAAGTGCACGGGCTCTAATCTGGGAGAATCGGGTTTGATTCCCCACTCCTCCACTTGCACCTGGCTGGATGACCTTGGGCAAGTCATAGTTCTGATAAGAGCTGTTCTTGAAAAAGAGCAGTTTCTGTCAAGAGCTCTCTCAGCCCCACCTACCTCACAGGGTGTCTGTTGTGGGGAGGGGAAGGGAAAGGAGTTTGTAAGCCGCTCTGAGACACCTTTGGGTAGTGAAGGGCGGGGTATAAATCTAATCTAATCTCTTCTCTTCTTCTTCTACCAAACTGAAAACAGAAAATTACAGATCAAAGAAGATAAAATAGGATGGACATGATCCACCCCTTCCTTTATGTGCAGTTATGTGTACAGAGGTAATCTCCAAAGACTAAGCGGAACCATCTTCTCTCCTTGTAGTACAGGATGTAGCATCATATGGAGGCTTAACTTGCATGTATTCAGATCTATATCCACAGTTCTGCTCTTGATTATGGCTGCCACTGTAGGCTACGCAAGTCTGTCTGAAATCATTTTGTCTATCACTTACATTTGTACACTCCATTCCCTCTTCTAGAAGGAGAGGTACAATGGTGTAGTGGCTAGAGTGGTTTGGACTGGGGACACCTGGGTACAAATCCCTACTCAGCCATGAAGTTCACCAGATGATCTCAGGCCAGTCATCCCTTTTCAGCCTCCTCTATGTCATGGGGTTGCAGTGAGGGTTAAAGGGAAGAAGGGAGATACTTGGAGGAGTGGGATAAAAATGTGATAAGGCTCAGGGATGCAGAGGTTTATTTCACTTTATGCTTATGCTGTGTGGCAGATGTGCCCTTGCTTTGGTGCCCTCAGTATTATAACGTCTTTAGCTCAAGGGGAAAGGGACCAAGGAGGGCACCATCTGCAAATACGCATGCCAATAGGGAACATGCAACTTATTTTGGAAATAATGCTTTAGAGATGAGAGGTGGGCACTCAATGAAATTGCTGAGCAGTCGGGTTAGAACAGATAAAAGAAAGTATTTCACCCAAAGAGTGATTAACACATGGAATTCATTGCCACAGGAGGTGGTGGTGGCTACAAGCATGGACGGCTTCAAGAGGGAATTAGACAAACATATGGAGCAGAGATCCATCAGTGGCTGTTAGCCATAAGGTATAGATAGGAACTCTGGGGCAAGTGATGCTCTGTATTCTTGGTGCTCTGGGGGGGGCAACAGTGGGAGGGCTTCTAATATCCTGGCTCCACTGCTGGACCTCCTGATGGCACCTGGTATTTTTGGCCACTGTGTGACAGAGTGTTGGGCTAGATGGGCCATTGGCCTGATCCAACATTGGCTTCTCTTATGTTCTTATGTTTTTTGCTATGAAATGCTTTCAGGACTTGATGATCAAAAAGCAAAATATCATACATACAACATGTAGGGATACAAGATTAAGCTGAAACATAATTCTTTGCACATGGCTACTCAGTTTATATGGGTAAGCGGAATTTGTGCCCAGCCCCCCCCCAACACTCGCTATGCAGTACACTCTATGGGCTTAAAAGTACTGGGTACAATAACTTATAGTTACCACTCACCTCCATCTTCTCATCCCCAGTTATTATAAACCATATAAAAAACCCAACATCCCACTATGTGTACGCTGCCAGAAAATCCAGCTTCATAACAGTCCGCATCTTATTCCTTCCTACCAACCGTACCCTAGAAGATAACAATTTACAATTTTTATTCCTATTTTTCTTTCATTTCCAGCCCTGCATGTATCACTGAGTTAATGAAGCTCCTTCCAGTAGATCATTAAGTGATGTGATTAGCATCTCTCAAGGATGATTCTCTCCTTCTATCTCCTTCCCAGCAGGAAGAAATTTGTTTATAAATTTAAAATGAAGTAATTTGTGTACACTGAATTTTGCATTTTACTATATGTATGGAAGTGATTAGATATTAGCACATCTTCTGCTTTAACAGCTGGCAGAAATATCTAGAAGATAACATTCACTTGTTGGCACATAAGGAAATCTGCGGAATTATGAGTGGTTAAATCCTTGAAATTTGTACTTAATTTAATGCTGCCCAGAACCATGCTGAAATGAATGCAGGTCCAGAAAATTACTAAAACACTGGGGCCAGAAACTGTGTTGATATTGTGATGCATAGATATTGGGTCTAGTGATCACAACCTTCAGGTATTTGTGTCTACAAACAGAGGTTGGTTTATTATTTATTTGGTTTTTTAAAAATCTCAAAACATCTTGGATCTTAGTCCAAAGATCATCAATATGGCTTGACAATAAAAAAACAACCAAACAATTACAACGCATGAATCAATGTGAATTAATCACATGGACTCTGTTAAACAAGACCACAGTGGACATAAAGGCAACATCAGAGAGCAGTCAGACACAAAACAACATTTGTTCAGCTTGAACACCTATCAGAACAGCCAAGTCTTTACTCTTCATAGAAAGGCAGTGACAAAGCCAGGCAATCCTGTCTTGGGAGGGCATTCCACAACCTGGTCGTCTCAACTGAACTGGCTTCTGTCATGCAGCTACTCCACCACTAGGTGGAAGGAGGTTCCCCCAAACTAGGGTTGCCAAGTCTAATCCTCCCACCACAGGGGGATTTGGGGTGTGCGCCGGGAGGGGGAGTGGTTATCTCCAACACGATAACATCACACAGAGGAACATCATCATGTCAGGGACAGAGCGCTGCACATGCACGCCCCCCCCTCTGCTTTTCCCCAACCATTTAAAGGGAACCTTCCCCTTAAAGGTGAGGGCGTTTTCAAGTCGGGCGCAGATGACTGTTGTGGGCAGAACTTCCCCACCACCAGCCAGCTGGCCAGTGTCTGGGGGAAGCCCAAAAAATCAGGGGAATCCCCCACTCCCACCTGAGCATCCCTACACAAACAGATCTTCTAATGCTGATCTGAGCTCTTCAGCAGGTGAGTTTTGGAGGAGGTGGGCCTTAAGATCTTCTGGTCCTGGGCCACTGAGGGCTTTAAAGGTCTGAACCAGCACTTTGACTCAGAAACAAATAAACACCCCGTCATTAAATAATATTGGAGTAATATGCTCCACACAAGGGGAAGGAAGGCAGCATGGTACAGCACAGTCTCATCAGGGCCCGCAGTTGCATGGGAGACCATCAAGAAAGCCCCTTTCCGGGGTCACAGAATAAGTTGGCTATGACTTGGCAGCACTTACATATGTACATATGCTCCACACAATGCACCAGTTAACAAACCACTATTGTTCTGAATCAACTAGAATCACCAATCACTCTTCAAAGACAGCCCTACACAGAATGTATTATGATAATCTAAACTGGATGCTATTAACAGTATAGATGTGGACCCTCTTTCCTTTTGGATCCCTATTCGAATAGACGGAACCCAGAAGACCACAAATGAACTCATCAGTTCACTGGTTTGAGCACAGTTTATTTTGATAAGACCTCGGCCTTCCTCTTGGGGGGGCAAGAAAAAGATGGAGCAATTTTCCCTAACTCACAGCAACTTTAGAAAGCACTGGTCAGTAATAAGGTATGTGTATCCTAGAAGAAGAGACAACTACAAGAAAGTTCTGCTGAGACTGGTTTTGGCAGCACTAATATGATAAATGATTAAAGAACTCAGTGGCCAACAGCAAACAGGCTAACTGAAATTTTTATCTTCTTATTAAAGAAAGACATCTGGGAATAAAATAGAGCAAGAGTACAGCCCAGGTCAGCCAATTCAGGCAGCTTGTTGAAACAGCCTTCATTGTGCTCCCTGCCATATACGAAAGTTAGAGGTCTATACTGTCCTAAGTCTCATTCATTATCTACATTCCACAAGGCCAATTAGCAGGCATGAGGGTATTTTCTGACCAGTGGTTAGTAGCAGCAAATAGGATGTCCCTTTATATTCCATTAGTGCATTTCCTTTCACCTTCTGAGAGGTCAACAGAAAACCAGACACTTTGCTTCCAAGGCGTATAAAAGCCAAAGGAGTTCCCCCCACCAGCACAGAGGATGAATACCGAATCACCCTGCCGACAGACAAAATGAGAAGCCAAAAAGACTGAGCCGGCAGGCGCACAAAGCCTGCTTTAAGTAACTGGGTACAGTTTCAGAAGCACGTTCAGTAACTCGTGAATGGCTCTTGAGAGCTCTTGCTGTATGTCTTTGCAAACTCAAGATGTGAAAAAGACCAAAATACGTTTAGAATCAACGCAAGAACTAAAAATTTTAAATGCAAAGAAACATAAGTGAAATTTCCCAGGAAGTTTTTTTTACACTAATCTCCAAGCACCGGTATTGGAGTGTAACCTGTATAAATTGTACAAACTTGTATGATTCTTGTTTAATTCTCCTAATTTATTCAGCTGCAGTTCCTACACTGGGCATCAAATCCGGCCTAGAACCCACATATGCATCAATCAGGACCAGCTTTTTTTCTTACACTGTTCTGGGGACACTGAATGTCTGTGTGTGCGGGGGGCCGGGGAAGCGTAATCACTGTAGCAAGCTCTGCAGCTGAAGCAGGTGGGATCGCTTGAAGGTGTGTAGAGATCATGCACTGAGCTCTCACCCTGTAACTCGGAATTCTGATTCTTCAGGTGTCTACACACACATACAGTCTTTTCATATGGCGCAAGAGCATTGTGTATGTTGGGGGTGGAGTTTGTCAACATCCGGGCTATTTTGAGGCAGGAACACACAGGGACAGAGTTCCAGCTGGGTTCCGAACTGGCCACACCTACAGCCTCCCCCCCTCGGGTTCCCCAGGCACCTTGCACGCTGTGGGGCGCCTGGGGAAGCCAAGCCGATCCAGGGAGGGAAGGCAGTTTAAACAGCCTCCCCTCCTCAGGTTCCCCAGGCGCCCCATAGCTGTGGGGTGCCTTGGGAAGCTAATCCAGAAACTGCCTTCCTTTCCTCAGGTTCCCCATGGGCCCCGCAAGCCCTGGGGCACCTGGGGAAGCTGATCTTGGGAGGGAGCTGTGCTGTCAGGGGTGTGGCCTAATATGCTAATGATTTTCTGCTGTTGGGTGTGGCCTATTATGCTGATATGTTCCTGCTGGGCGTGGCCAACTCAGGAGCCAGGCGGAACTCCGTTCCTGCGCGTTCCTGCCCAAAAATAGCCCTGCTGAGAGGGGAAAAGGTCTTGTGAACATGGTAGATAATGAAAGTGTCAACCCAGTGAAAAATGCCAACTCTTATGTTGGGAATTATTAGGAAAGAGATTGGAAATAAAACAGCTGATATTAATGTCCCTGCACAGATCTATGGTGCAGCCTCATTTGGAATACTGCCTCACAGCAGTATCCAGTAATTAAAGCAAGCGGCTAAAATTTCTTGTATTTCTCTCCCATATCTGTTCTGGGGATGCTATGCAAGCATAGGGGAGGGAGTAAACTCCATAAGGAGTAAAAGATCCAGGTAGGGCGCCAGCCATGATGCAAACTGTCGCTGTCCTCAACCGAATGCCCATCTGAATATCTCTGCCTTGAAGGACCTGTGGAATTGCATAAGATCCCGCAGGGCTCTGATGTTATTTGGCAGAGAGTCCCACCAGGTTGGGGCCAAAGGATATTCTGTAGCAACAAACCAGGTCTCTTATCATTGACAAAGCTGAAACCACTGAGGTCTATTTTTGCTTGACCAACAGCGAATATACTAAATTCCTGAAATGTTCTCTTTTTCCAACTTTCCTTAATTATTTCTTTCTACATAAGGGTTTACTTCACTATCACTCAGCATTTTCTGCATTTTGGCTGCAGAACGAGAGCAGTTTGAGGTCCCCCCTCCCCTTTTCTTTCATAGTTAACTGATCTTATCAACTTGCTAGAAATCCAACCCAAGAAGTAAAGCATCTGATGGTAAACCAGGATTTTGAAACTACACTTTCATTAAGTTTTTTTTTTAACTGACAGGGAATGTAATGCTGAAACAAACAAATCACAGAGAAGTCAAAACAAATACTTTCCGTCGATTCATTTCTCTGACAGCTTTTGCCGGTGGACTGCAATCCCCTCCCCCTTAAAGAATTTCAGAGCTGGAATCCCATGTTGCAAGCAGCTTTCAGGCGCAGGAACAAAGTGAAGCGGGCTCTGTTTCTAACGGCAAGCCTCAAGTCAGTGATGTGGAGAGCCTTGGCACAGCTACAAAGGATAGGCAGAATGGATGCAGTCTAAACAGAGATGGCTGTTTGGTTTCTGTTCCGGAACTGCTGAGCACAGAAGTAAACTGTACGGATCTTGTTTGCTTGTTCTGAGTATTGCAAATAGGAAAGGCCTGGATAAGAGGGCCCCTATCTTCTTTCATCTACTGAAGAAAAGCAACATAGAAAGGACACTCAGTTACAACTGAGGTTTAAAATGCAGCCCGTACTGGTAAAATGGCATGCACCGTGATGGCGCATAAAAGCTAAAAAGTCATTTGTTTTTGACATCACTATGTTTCGACAGTGGGAAATTCAGGGTTCACACGTTGCCCATTTGGTTTACCATTATCAGTGCTGTCATATGCAGGCATCACTTATTCTAGGGTTCCTGAAATTACTTATTCTGAATCGGATGCTAAGACATGGTTACCATAGAAAGTGAAATCTGGGGAGAGGGATAGTGTTTCCTTTAGGGACAAAATATCCCAAGGAATTTCAAGTATTTTTTTAAAGGAAATGGGGGAATTATTACCTACATCCCTAACGCAGTTTAGCAGGAGTCTCAGATCCCACACATCACCAGCTCCTCCACATGCAGCTGCTGGTGTAACTTTAGATCAGTCATAAGTTCATTCAGAGCTGTTCTCTTAAGGGCAGTTCTCAGGAAAGCTCTCTCAGCTCCGCCTACCTTACAGGGTGTCTGTTGTGGGGAGGGGAAGGGAAGAGGATGGTAAGCCGCTCTGAGACTCCTTTGTGTAGTGAAGGGCAGGGTATAAATCCAATCTCTTCTCTTCTTCCAGTCTGGTAATTTGGATACTTCTAATGAAAAATCTGAGTACTATCAAGGGTAGCTAGCAAAAGTTTTGACAAGTCTAGTGATTTTTCTCAGGGGGAGAACAGCATAGCACTGTTCAGTCATTATGATTTCAGTAATCCAACTATGCATAAGGGGAAATCATACCATGCATGATTCTCTCACCATTTTGTGTAAACAGGGCAATATACCTATTTTCCTGCTCTGATCAGAAACCCAGATATTTGATAATATGCATTCATGTGTACTGAAACTGGAAAAATGCATTCATGTGTGCTAAAATGCATTCATGTGGACTGAAACTGGAAAATATGTGCACTGCTCTATTCAGCCAAAATGGCAGGCGCGCATAACCCCATTATGTAAGGTTAGAGCACCAAGACCACAATGACTGGAAAGGGTTCATATCCATCTGCACTGTAAATTACTGGGGCTTACAGACGTATAGATAAAGGTCATAGTGTAGGATCACATACCACTAATCTACATAAATCTCAATGTCCCCGGTTACTGTTTTATAACTAAACTTTGAAAAGACAAAATACCATTTAACAGCAAAAGAATGAAAAAATAAAATCATGGCATAAATATTTCTAAATAGTATATATAATAATGTCACTCCAAACATTTTATCATTAGTTGACACACTGTCATTTCTTCGAATCATTAATCTAAAATGTTTTATGAATCATGAATCTAAACTATTTCATAATCTCTCACTAGCTATTGAGATACAAGATGAATGGCAGTTGTGTGTATGCTTTCTGAGAATCACCAAGCTTAAGGAGACTTCATGGGACAGCATCAAGTTCAAATTTCAGATGTAAGACAGGATACCCAAATATCATCGGCAAATAACTGTCTGGTGTCTATTTTAAACCTCCTAAGAGTAAATGTGAGGCACGAAATTGGACAACTCACTCAAATGCAGTCTACCCAGGGATAAATCATGGTACTATAATTTCCCAATATTTGAATAGGCTGATGCAATCTAAAATGCCATTATTTTAGGTGCTCCCATATCACATTACTGGGACCTTTTCCACACACTCAACTTACTCTTGATTTTCTTGGGAGTCAATCCACAAGCACTGGAATCGGTCTGGGCAGCATTCTTCTACACGTCTACCCCCCAGTGCATTTTTACAGCTGTGCAGTCCATTTATTTTCTTTGGCACATGGCTTAAATAATGAAGATTTTCAAGGGAGGGTGCTGTCATCATCAGTGGAATTAGATCGGCCCTTTATTTTTTTTAAAAGGCCCTAAAATGGAGATATAATGCTGTACTGTTGCAATGATAGGAAGAAGAAGAGGAAGAGGAAGAAGGAAGAAGAGGAGTAGGAGGAGTAGGTTTTAAACCCTGCTCTTCACTACCCGAAGGAGTCTCAGAGCAGCTTACAATCACCTTCCCTTCCTCTCTTCATAACAGACACCTTTGTGAGGTAGGTGGAGCTGAGAGAGTTCTAAGAGAACTGTGACTGACCCAAGGTCACCCAGCTGGCTTCATGTGGAGGAGTGGGGAGTGGGGAATCAAACCCAGCTCTCTTTCCCCCTCCCTTGCGGACATATGCCTTTTTTGCTAATATCTCTGTGAAAGAAGGAGATAGAAACTTATTTTTTAATGGAAGCTGATAATTTAGAAAAACTGCTTAAACTATCATTGCAAAACTATATCACTATTTTAGGGCCTTTTAAAAGAAAATCGAAACCACTCAGGGGGGGCGTTAACCAGGATGACAGGCTGGAGGTGGATGGGACAAAGAAAACCAATAGAAACATTATGCACTAGGACAAAGCTGGCTCAAACTCGACTTCCAGAAAAACACTGGAGTAAAAGTGATCTCAAAAGAGCTGGGGAAAGAATGGGGGTGGGGGGTGGGATGAGGTGGTAGTTAAAGGCACAAAAATGCATGCAGAAATCAGACGATAAACCAAAGCAGTATGGGACCAAAACCAATTTTAAGAACCCACATGGAAAAGACCTGACATGTTCAGTTTGCTGTTCACTAAGCCTCCTGAAATGCCACTGTCACTGTCTGGTTGACTGGTTTGAAAAAAAAAGCCTGCAATAAATCTGCAGTCTGATTCTCAACTCTTACCCTAAACGAATAAAACAATTCCTAAGTCTACTCCTGTGTTCACTTCCTGTTTACATATGGGCAACATTCAGAAAAATTTAAGAACATTTCAGTCATGCTGAAATCAATGAGATTCCCTCTCATGGTTAAGTGCTTAACTTAGTATGCTCTCAACTCTTTGGAACTGGGCCATTTGTGGCATTCCTTTTCTCTGCTGAAAAAGCATACAAAGGAGCTATGCTGGCTCTGCATCATCATCTGCTAGTCCCCATATTTCCTGATGACATCCAAAGCTTCTACCATATCACCCAGAATTTCTGAGAACCATTCCTGTTCTTACTTTTTCCCGCCTTTTTGCTGCCTCGTGAGAGTCATTATCTTCAAGACTGCCTTCCTACATCAACAGCTATCCTAGGTTGATAAAGGGTTGTTGCTCCAGCTTGGCTCCTCAGCCTCATCAGTTTTTTCCTCTCCCTACCATGTAACACGAGAAAAACTGGGAGAGGAGTGAATGATATTATGCTCACAGGTGATCCCCACTGAAGTCAATGGGCTTAGAAGGATGTAACTCTGTTTAGGATCGCACTGTTAGTTACTAGGAGTGGAGCAGCACCAAATTTGGGACAGTAATAACAGCTGCTGGGTAATTACACCCCTTTCCAAGTATAAAATAAGTGGAAGACATTTATAGGGTTTTTTTTAAAGTCACATGCTTTAGGCAAGATAGACCATGCATAAACTGTTTTATATGTGGCTTTAATATATATATATATATATAAATTGGCACCCTGAACAGAACTGGCTGGGCCTGCTCCGCTTGATCACTCTTGAATTGCAGCTCATGCTGCTGTAGCCAAATCTGACCTTACCTTTTACATCCAGTCCAAAATAACAAGTTAAAAACAGATGTAAAATGCCAGTGTGAACATAGCCTCACTTTAAAAAAGAAAAAGAAAAAAGGCTAAGAGATTAATGAGACAAATAAAAGCTGCATTACTAATTGCTAATACCTCGGAAAGCAATAATGTGCCAGGATTTAGCACGGGGTTGTACAGGCAAAAATAATTATCAATGTGCTACTAAACCTGCAATTCATCATCCTACTCAGCCCAGAAGCTACATTACGTCACCAAAATTGCAGTGAATAAAATCTTAAGCTCCTTCTCCCCAAGAATCTCCAGAAAGAGAGCATGCATTTATCTACACCACAGAGAACAAGCAGCAAGTATTAGGATCACACTCTGAATCCACAGGTTTACAGTGCATAGATATCACTACAGTATTCAGTATTTATCCCGGCCACCCTCCAAGGTGATCCAGATGGCATAATAAAGTTCCCTCCTTCCAATTTTATCCTCTATTTCACAGTTACTATAGCTGAAAACCCACTTTCAAGATGGAATGTTATTTGCAAATGATACATAATAGATCAAGGAAGTATGATTAATGTTAGGAATAAATCTGTTTCAGCAGCAATATTTTGGGAGTTCTCTTATGCCACGTGAAAATGCTGAGCTCCTTCTCTTTCAAAAACATCCATCCTGCTAAGAATTCAGACCTGTCTATCTCAGTCTTGCCCTGTGTTTTTGAAGGTAAAGTGTGACCTGCATATCACTGGCAAGCTATTATCTTTCATCTTTTGAAGTTATATTACAATTCTGCAAGAGTAGATTAAAACTGATAACCGGATTCAAGAGCTGTTGATCCTCTGACTTTGAAGTTGGGGAGCTTGCCAGAGAGCCCATTTAATCTAATGGGATAGAGATTGGGCCGGTCAAGAGGACATCCCAAAAGCATCAGACAGAACAAACAGTTTTGAGATACTTGTGTTTCAGATCTGTGGCACAAACCATTGGGTCAAAGGAACGCATGGTTGTAACACTAAAACACAATATATTCAGATGCTTTACGTTCTATCAGATTTTTAAAAACGGAATTTGGCAATATTACCCAATATCTGGGCTTGGGGGGGGGAATCATTCATAGGATTTAACATTCTCAGTTTTCAATTTAAGAAAGATACCAGAGGTACCTTTTCTGAACAGCTGGTTCAAAAACCTCAAATTAATTGCTTGGCATCTACTTTTAAGAAAACTGTATCCTTTTAAAAGTACAATTTAAAATAACATTTTTATCAGAGTGCAACAACATTTTGTACTCATGTCTTGCTGTCTGAAATATTCTTATGAATGCACATGTGAAAAATATTGCAGGGGAATAGGTTCCCATGCTCCTGTGAGTTGAAGGTGGGCTAAAAATAAATCCAGGCCCATTTCAAAGACTCGGTAAAAGTTGTGAAGACCTCTCATTCCAATAAAAAATCTGAATATCCATGCATCACAGGAATCATGCCTATGAATGCAAATTTTTATTTTTGAAATAAACACTGCCTATGGAGTCTCACAGTTCCCCCCACATTCATGTACAAGACACCACAACTGGCACTCATTGTTCAGGTTTATGTCATGGTTCTCTCCAAAGGAATACTAGTTCACAAGTTTAACCAATTATTATTAGTTTCCATTGAGACACATGGTGGTTGCCTCATACAGACATCAGTCACCTCACATACAGTCTAACGAAAACTGAGCTCCAGCCCCAATCTATGGAAAAGTTTATAGGGTATGTTTGGAGGGCAGAAGAGATAGCAAGTTGCTGAAACTAAGCAACTCTGAATTTAGCCAGTACCTAAAAGGGAGGCTTCATGGGGACCCTATATATGTCCTCACCTTCAGTTCCAGGAATGAAAGATAGGCTATTAAAGACATAAGCGTTTCAATAGATTGAGCCATGTATATTATCACTCACCGCAGCATATTTTCACTGAATTTTAATATCCATTTGCAGAACTATCCTGTATGTGTATAATGTGAAAAACAAATAAGCAATCCCAGGTTTAAGGAGCTCTGGATAGTTGCAGGATACAGTCAGTGTGTCAGTCGATGCTTCTTACAGATGCAGACAGAACTGGCACATGCAAAGTGTCCCTTGCCCACTTCATGTACAATAGATTTATTAATCTGTATTAAGGCATCACAAACCCTTGTTGTTTTTACTCCAGAGGTTGTAATCCAAAACAAAGGAGGAATCTACCTGACAGCATCTACATTCAGTTCAAATTGACCTCCATGGTGAAGGCTAGCTGATGGGTTGATCAGGACTCCTGGGGACCCATCTCTTTTTCACCTTCACCTCTGGGTCCACTGCTCTTCTGAACTCCACTACACTCCATTCTCTTTGTGATCATCTGCATTTTACCCCCACCCATTCCTTTTTACCCCATTGCTTTTTCTTTTGGCTAGGTTGGGAGGGTGGATGAGTTAATTTCTGAATCTTCTTCTACCCATTACGTACAGATAATTGTGAAACTCAAAAATAGCTCACTGCTTTGCAATGTCTAATTTACTAATGCAATAGCCTGTTTTTACTTTTAAAGAATTCCACATTTACATCTCATAAGAAAAATCATGAATAAATGTCATCTTCGGATAATTACTTTTAAGAGTCTTCATGATTACAGCAGGTGATGAACCACCACAACAAAAGAATACTATCTCCAGTTAATGTGAAGTGACACCAGTCCAATTCTGTTGATTTCAGTGGAGACATTCCAAAACTACAGTAATGTAAGCAAACATGAATTGTTACATAGGACTGGGAACATTTTCTGCCATGTGTCTCAAAATGGGGGCAATAACCATCAAGTGCTAATTTTTATGCAACAAAGGGCAAAATCTTGCTTCTGCTGAAGTCAATTTCATCTGTTGTTAAAAACAATGGGTTTCAAGATTTCTGTCCACATTCAGGGAATATCTAGACTTCTCTGTTAAGTAACTATTGGGCATCTGACAGGATACCCTTCTCGATTTTTGCTCTTCAAAACAGATCTGCTTCCAGACCAAAAGTCACAGCTGCATGCACTACAGCTGATGCATCTGGGACGGATTGCACTTTTAAAAACTTAGAAGTGCTGTACACTCTGCGAAGGGTTAATTCTTCACAAAGCCAGAGAGCCTTGAGTGATGTCATGATGGAGCCAGTGGGGCAAGGCAGAGAGCAAGAGTTCAAAGTCCAGTCCGAGGGTCAATGCCAGAAAGACCAGGATACCGAAGAGTCAAAGTCCCGATACACAAAAACAAATGTGTAGTCAAGATTTTACCGAAGGTCTGAGTCCAGTTTGCTGAGAGTCAGAGTCGAGGTGCAGAGCTGGGGGTCAAGAGCCAGGAGAATGCCAAAACATGGACTGGAGTCAGGAACCAGGAAGTCAACCGATAGCAGGATGCCAGGAACCGAGAGATGCAGGATCCAAGGTGCAAAGCCTTTGGTCTGAAAGGACTAGTTGCCAGCACAAATTGGGGATTCCAGAGAGCCACCTTAAAAGCCTGTTCTGCTTGTTAGCTAATTACCAGCTGCTCCCGGAGTCCTGGCTCCTGTCAGTACTCCGGACTGAGAGAACGCCGACCTCGCATGTGTGCCTCTTTGCGTCATGTTGCCAAGTCCCGGCGTCTTAGATCTCTCAGCCTATTCACAGCTGGAGGAGAATCAGGAGGCGTGGTGCTCGTGCTTAGCTCTGCAGGAGCGGCTCCAGGTGTGAATTCTCCTGTTAACTGGTGCTCATCCTCTGCAGGACTTATGTTGGTTCCTTCCAAGGGTGCAGGGAGCTCGTTCTCAGACATTAAAGGTACAGAATCCCCAGGATCAGGGTCCACAGAATTGGGCTGCATGGTGGGCTTGACAAGTGACAGGTTGCTCCAAGAGATCTGATTGGTTAGCGGCAGCTGAGCAGAAAAAGACTTCTGAACTGGATGCTGAGGAGGATGGAGTCTGATTTTAGCCCTGGCTGAGTCGAGTACTGACAATTTCGAAATTCAGCCCTTACTGAGAGCAGTTTAACACAGACAGGACAATTGGGGGTAAGTTGGCAAGGAAGTTTGGGAAGTAGGCGAAGACTCCCATTTGGGCCAAGGAAAGGGGATAGACCTTCTAGAGACAGAAGGAATTTCCCTACCCAGTCAAACAGGAGTTAGCTCTGGAGAATACAGAGATCCCAATCTGGCGTGGTTAGAAACTGCTTTTAGAGGCCTTAAGAGTCAGTTAAAAACTCAAGACGAGTGTTGGTGTTTCAAGTGGTTTGGTTACTGGAAAGAATGCACCAGCCTTCTGGAAACCAAAAAAAGTCAGAGAATACATAAAGAAAGTGTACTAGAGTGTTTGGGAAAACACTGGAAAAACGCCTCTCAACATAGAGATTTAAGTAACTGTGAATAGCTTAAGAAACTCATTAGCCTAAAACGTAAGAATTAAAGTCTGTGCATGTACTGGTTTTACTTCAGAAATTTGAACCCCTGATTTCACCCTCTATGTTAAATGAAATGTTTCGTTATTTTTGAATTTCAAAATGCCCCAAGTACCATATAAATTGTTTAAATTAAAGGGACTCCTAATCCTTCCATCAGGTTCTGGGGCTAAACCAGCAGCCAAAATATTATACTGTGACAGGGTGGGACAACCAGAATTCTTTAGCAAAGAAGAAAACACATTGCTAGGGTGGCTCAGGCAGTAAAGGGAAAGAAAAATGGAGGGGAAATCTTGCCTCTGAGAGAGGGAAATGGATGAAGCTGTCATAGCATCTCACAAACTATGTTTTCCCATTTTAAATACCTCTTCCATCTTATGTAGGGGAAGATACTCTCCAGCCTCTTAGCAATATATGCTGGCTCATACTGCTCTATAACAAGATTTAGGTGCAATCCCACAGGTACCCTTCTAGTTTTTACCACCACTCTCCTCTTTCTGGCCACAGAAACTAACAAAAACAGAGGAAACACTGTTTGTTTCATATGGAGAGCACAGAAAGAAAAGGATTTAGGAAATAGGCATTGGTGAAAAGGACAAGGTTGACCACTCTGTAGCAGGAGGAGAGATTATGGTGGAAAAAGCCATTTCCAAATGCATACAACTCTACGGAAAACAGTGATGGGTGGAGGACTGAAAATTTGTTCCAAATAGAACACATCTATTTACAGGTATCACAAAAATGCAGGACTGTTGCAATGCAATTATAAATCTACCCACTTTCACCCACTTTCCATCAGTTTATTTAAAATCGGGTGCAACCTCATTTAAAACTGCATTTCTGACTTTCATAAATGCACACTAATTGAGGGAGACAGAATCAAAAGTAATGCTGCAGATTTTATGCATGCCACTTAATGAGGGTGATCTGTTGGGCCTCATCTCTGCCCTAAGAGAATTTGAAAAGATCCCTTAGAATGCATCCAAACTCTTCAGGACTGCACTGTGCAGAGGGAGATCTGTGTTGGACCAAGTGTCTTTTAGGAAAGCTTGTCTGCCACTGATTTTCTCAATGAGAAGAGGTTTCCTGGAGAACAAGCTGGAAATCATAGATCTCAATTACAAGAGGCACAGTATCCTTCAGTCCTCCCCGATACTAAAAGGTTAGTTACTTTGTACTATTATGGAAAAGAACTTTTAGAAGAAACCTTACAAAGTTGGTGAAAAAGGGAGGGTTTCCCCTTTAAAAAGCTCCCCATCACAGCACCTGTATGGACAAAAGTCACATGAGATGGGACGGCGCTAAGCAGAGGAACTAGTGAGATCAAGCAAACAAGCTGGTTGTACCCATAATTCATTCCAGCTTGATGTTAATTCAGAACCCTATTTTCCCTCCACTGTGAAGCTTTTGCAGTCACCATGGTGGGTGAAAGGTGATCCCATGGAGTTATCTGAAAAGCTCTGGCACACAAATCTAGATGCCACCCTTCAGCCTAGACAATTGTAGACAACCTAGACATTTGTAATCTCAGTCATGGAAAAGAGATAGGATATTGAAAAAACTTATTTGTAGCCAAGCATATTATGTCATTTTAATATTTAACCACAGATCGGGAGGAAAAGTGTTACTAGCCACCCAGCAGTTGTCATAGCGTCTTATTATCTTAATATGGTAATTTTAGTGTTTAGACTAGAGTATGTATGACAAGCAAACTGATTATATACTACACTCCTATGGGGAGGATCCATAGCTCTGTGGGAGAGCATATGCTTTGCAGACAGGCGACCAAAGATTCAACCCCTGTTGTATATTCTTCTAGAGTCATGTATTTCTATAGAGCATAGGTACCCACATTAACAATTTTTGAAAGCACAGGCTTGAAAAAGGTAACATTAGAAATTGCCAGACCATAAAGATTCCCAGTTGCAGGGCCAATGCAACATGTGTAGGCACCATGCTCATATTCCAACAACTGCGTGTAGGAAGCAGGCAGGTCCAGTGTGCTCATTCCCTCTGTATGCACATTCTTTTTTGTTTCCATATGTCAATTGAAGAAGGCTATGATTTTTAGAACATACATGAAGCACATTCATGACAAATGTCATATCTGGGGGGAGGTGTTTTTTTAAAGCCATGCATCTTGCACATACATGCACCAAAAGGGCATTCAACCAGGATCCCCTGCAATGTCTCATGTTCTCAAGTCTTTGGAAATGTGCATTTCTATCATACAATGTGTGAAGAGGCCCTCAACAATCATCTCTCTGAAATACTATACCGCACTGCACATCAATAAAAACAAATGGACCACACTTGCTGCATGCAAGCATACCCAATTATTCTGATGTACAAAACATATTTTTTGAATTTAACTAACCTAATGAATGAAACAATATTCAGCCTCTGGATTTCTTCCAAGACCCTGAGAGAAACTTCAGCCTATATTTATGTGCAGATTTACTGCGGCAGACTTTGAGGGAGAAAGGCATGCAGAGCGTGTAAGCTAAGGAGACCATAAAGAAAAGCGCCTTCCAAATATAGCACCAGTTACAATGAGCATTTCAACATATAAAACATGCCCAAAGAACACCCAGCAGAAGAAAAGGAATGTAAATCGCATAAAGTTTTTAAAGAATCCTTGACTGAAGAACCATGTTACAATAGTACTGACATTACACTAGCAGAGTTTGCAACCTACCACAAAAAGTTTCTGAAAACCCAGGAAGAGAACATTTCAAGCTTTGCTTCTTACTTTCACTCACAGAATAACTTCATCTGGATTCTGTTCTTAAAGTACCATTCTAAGCAGAGTTATGCCATTCAAAATCCACTGAAGTCCTGGAAGGGTGCAATTCAGCTTTAGGGTGGCGTTGTTCCTTGCTTATACAAGTGTACCAGTAGAAAAGAGCAAGAGTCCAGCAGCACTTTAAGGACTAACAAAATTTGTGGCAGGATATGAGCTTTCGTGAGTCACTGCTCACTTCCCAGTGACCCATGAAAGCTCATACCTGCCACAAATTTTGTTAGTAGTTGACACGCTACTGGACACTTGCTCTTTTCTCCTGCTACAGACAAGACTCACACAGCTACTCATCCAGAGTGTACATGGGCAGAGATTGGTGAATGTCCACAAACAAGATGTTCAAAATCTGATCCTTCCTGGTTTGCAGTAACTGTTTTGTCAAGACAGCCTCAATGTTTTGCTCACAACTCAGAACAAACAGTTTTTTTGCTTTTGCAGTGGCAGCATTTGGCACAGCAGCTGGCCAGGTAAACACCATTAACAACTGCTGGCTTGCCTGGATGACAAACTCACTATGGGCAGGTCATGCTAATTTTAAGTCAACTACAATTGTGTGTATGTTCTGCTACTCCATCTGTGCAGCCAGCACATGAATCAGGCATGCTCAGAACTTATTTATCAAACTACAGTTCCCAGGCAGCAGTGCAAAAACACATCAAGTGTTTAACATTAGCTCAGTTCGAATGCATGTTCTGCAATTTCACAGTCAGTGGCATTCATCAATCAGCAGCATTCACCAAGCCAATGTGTGCTCAAAACTTACCTGATAGACTTAGTTTCCAGACAGTAGTGTGAGAACATGTAAATCCAATCAGTACAAGAAAACAAACACGCTTGACTTGGGTAGCCTGGACAAAGGGCAAAATGATGGTTTCCAACCCGGTGCTGACAAATGCTGATAGATTCTTTAGGACAGTGCCCAGGGAGGGTGGAGATTCAAGAGGATATGATGTCACTTCTGGGTGACTCTCTAGGAACCTTCCCTAATCTCTGTGGTAAAGAGTGTTGCCATCAATGCCATCCTCCTCCCCATTTTTTCCCTTGCTCCTCTAATAATCGCAGATGAGAGACTGAAGGCAGGGGTGGGAGATGGCCCACAACCAATGGGTCAATGGCAAAATTATAGTGCTGGAACATGAGACTAAACAAGTCAAGAAGTTCCCACCAGTCCTGCACAATCAAAACAAGCAAAAAAGCACCTCTGTTGTAAATGCCTGTCGAGCATATGGAAGGAGGAAGAACATAGCCATGGCAAAGAAATGCAAGAATATGCAAGTGCAAAATACTTGTGAACCATCCAGCCCCAAACACTGAGCCAGCCAGGAAAAATGGGTAAGACTAGAATAGTGAGTTTTGAAGAAAAGAGAGAGACAAACCATTTGGTCTAGCAGGATAGAGACACCTATTTTTATTTTATTGATTGTTTAGCCCAAAGTTGACAGATGAAAATCAGGATAGAAAACTTCAGTATGAGCATGTAGAAAGCATCTCAGATACAAATTTTGAGCATCTGAAAAAAAGTGAACATTTCACCAGACATTTGTCGGTACTGTTAATTCTCCTAAGAAATTAGATGTCACTGATTTCTTAGACTGATTTTTTCTGCTAAGCAATGAGATAAAAATTTCCCCCCAATTAAATAACGAAACAATAGGATTTAAATTGTGTCAGTAATCACCAGCCAGCAGCACTCTTTCAATATCAGTTATGAGTTTCTGGATGAATACACTTCCGTCATTTATGAAGGGTCACTGAACAGTCCCTAAAGAACAAGTGACTTCAAGGAAAATATCTATTTGTTTATTTAGGGAATTGATATACTGCCTCTCCAGAGACCTGGTTGAGGCAGCTCACAAATGAAACAGTACTATAAAACTATTTTTAAAAGTGACATTAAATTATCAATATCAAAAACAGGTCATTGGCATTGAAAGGATAAAATAACCATTGAACATCCTAACCTGAAAAAAAATGCACAAAACAGTCTTTGGCCTAGAAGCAGACAACAAGATGTAAAATCCCTCAAATGAAAAGCCTGGGTAAAAAGAAATGTAAAAGGCAATAAGGTGGGCCCCAGGCCACCATCAAAAAGGAGCACATCACAAAGGTGAGGGGCCACCACAGAAAATGCCCTGTCCTTGCACACACAGAACAGGCCTTGGGAGGCAGATCTTAACTAGCTGGCTGGACAGCTCCTCTCACTTTACAGATCTGAACTTGTGTGGCTAAGTATTCAAGCTGTACTCAATTATCAGTCACCAGGAGCTAAGTATTGTGGCAGGTAACAAAGTCCCAACCCCCATTTTTTAGGAAATGGAGGATCGGGAAAATATTTGCAGCTTTCTTTTGAAGAATGGCCCTAGTGCTCAGTTATAATGCACTATTATTCAGAAAAATTATATGCCGTCTCTTCAGGAACCTGCCTGAGGCGGCTTAGAAAATAAAATGGAAACCTTAAAAGTATTAATAAAAATCCAGCATTAAAAAAACAGTCCAGCATAAAAACATGGACTGTAAAAACAGACCACTGACAGCTTAAGATAACAGTTTCCAGGCTAAAACAGTATTGAAAAATCTGCCCTTTAATTAAAACCCTGGGTTAACAGAAACGTTTTAGCCTGGCATCCAAAAGAAAGCAACGAAGGTGACTGGAAAAGGCATTCCTTAAGCAAGGTTCCAGCACTGAAAAAGTCTGCAGTCACCATCCACCTTACCTCTGAAGGCAGGAACACAGAGAGCAAGGCTTGTGAGGCAGATCTTGAATTGTAGGCTGGACAATACAGGAGGAGGTGGTCCTTCAAATACCCTGGGCCCCAAGCCATTTAGGGCTTTAAACGCAAGAAGCAGCACTTTGAAATTGTACCCAGAGACAAATGGGCAGCTGATGAAGATCTTTCAGCATCAGAGTGTTGCGGTCTGGCCGCTGTGTTTTGAAAGAACTGAAAGTTCTGGACCATTTCCAAAAGCAGTCCCACATAAAGTGTATGACAGTAATCTTATCAGTTGAAGGCCCAGACAGCATGGATCACCATGGCCAGATCATGCTTTTCGAGGAATGGCCATAGCTGGTGTATCAGCCGAAGTGGATCAAAGTCTCTATGTGCCATCTGGGCCTCCAGCTGAAGGACAGGGTTCAGCAGTAACTCCAAGCTACAAACTTGTTCCTTCAGGGAGAGCACAACTCCCTACAGGGTGGGCTCACTCCTCAGTCCTTGAGCAGCTTTGTCACTGACCAACAGCACCTCGGTCTTGTCTGGATTGAGATTCAGTTTATTGGCCCCCATCCATCCTATTACTGTCTCCAGTCACCTGTTCAGGACTTCAACAGGCTCACTTGACTCAGCTGTTAAGGAGAAGCAGAGCTGGGCCATCAGCATATTGGTGGTACCTTACTCCAAATCCCTGATAATCTCTCCCAGTGGTTTCATGTAGCCATTAACCAGGACATGGGACAAGACAGAACCTGCACAACCCTGTAACATAAACACCATGGGGGATGAGCAGCAGTCCCCCAATATGACCTTCTGGAGCCAAATAATCCATCTCCTCCAAGACTGCCTGAAGCCGTGTGGTCACCACCCACTCAAGTACCTTGCCAAGAAAAGGAATATTGGTCATCAGGTGGCACTTGTTCGGCTGCCTTCTTGCAGGAGGCGTTGCACAACCATCCATTTCAAAGGTGGCCAGAACAACACCCTTCCACAAGGAGGTGTTTTATTATTTCCCAGATCCATCTGGCCAATCCAGCCCAGCTCAGTACCGACAGCCATGAAGGGAAAGGGGTTGAGTCTACTTATGGTGGACTGCCCATTTCTGAGTGGCTTGTCCTCTTCCTCAGGCCTCACCAGTTATGGCCATTTGCATATAAGTTGCAGTCACCCTCACAAGCCACCATAATTAAAACACTTCAGTGGCAATCATCACAATGCAGAGAGGTGTTGTGGCAAATGCCTTCCCTGGTTTCCCTATAAAGATTTTGTTAAAAGATCAACACTGTCATCAAAAACCCAGGTAAATGGAAACGTTTGTAGCCCAAGCCCCACCCCATCCCTCCAGTGAACCCGCATGAAGCTGCCTTATCCTGACTCAAAAGGTCCATCAACATCAGTCCTTTCTACTCTGATTTGTCTTAGGCAGAAAGGCCTTTCACATCACCTAATATCTGATCCCTTTAATTGAAGATGCTGCAGACTTGGGAATTTCTGAATGCAAACCATATAGTTTGCCATTGAACCCAGCCCCATCTCCATGATCATTTTATCCTCACAATAATCCTGAGAGGTAGGTTTAGCTAAGAAACAAATAGCTTGTCCAAGGCCACATAATAAACCTTCTAATCACCTTTGACTATTAATGGAATGTCTTGATAGAAAGCAAACCGATACTCGCTAACAGTCTGCCTAATCCACAGCCTATTGAATTCCAGAGGGTGAAACAGACTTAAATCCAAATACTTTGACATAAATTGCTTAGGAGTTAAGTAGGACTGCAATTATCCTGGACCCTTCATGAAATCTTTTATTTCTCTGCCATACTTGATCTGAAAATCTTCCAAGCAAAAACCCTTGCAACTGGCCTTGTACTGTACCGCTAATGGTATTCAGAATAACCTATCATTAGACTATTACTAATAATACAGGAATTCAGATACATCCGCACTTGGTGGCAGTTTTCCAGCAATCATAGGACACAGATTTCATACATTTCTAGTTCTTTATTTATTCAGGATGAATATTTTGGATTGTTTTTAGGGCACTGTAATTTTATAGCACTGTTAGTATGTTGCTTTATGCCTATTTTCCTGCTGCTGAAATGCCGCTGAAAATGCAGGGTAATTCTAAAAAACAAATAAAGAGTAATTGTAATGATACTGCAAATCCTTTTGTGTGCTCAGACAGTGTTGCTAAAACAATTCCATAATGATTTGTAGAAGGACAAAAAAATGAGGAAATGGAACACAGGGCAGGGATAGGATTCATGTTAACTTGTGCATATTTTTGTAACCATTACAACAGAGGTAATAAACTAGCTGCTTGGATAAATTTCTTGCCCAAAAAAGATAGGAAGCTCCTTCAAGGGCAGAGAATAAATCCTAATGACACAGTTTGAAAAGCATTTTGATAGCGGTCTGGGAAGCGTCAGAGTTGTAAAGCCAGCCAGATTCACTAAGTGCAATCCTAAGCAGAGTTATTACCCTTCCAAATCATTGATTTCAGAGGACTTAGAAGGATGTAGTTCTGCTGAGGATCACCCCGTAAAGCTGTCAAAAGACACCAAACAAAACAAGCTTGAGAGAAAATTGGAAAGGTGAGATTGAGACTCCAACCAGCATCCAAAAGACAAGTGAGGAGGAAGACACCAGTACAGGAAATAAAGAGAAGACTTTGAATGAGTGTGGGAATCAATGTGTTAGGGCCCAGAGCATTTCAAGCCAGGATATTCTTTTTCTGGGGGAAGCTAAAGTAGTTTCTTCATAGAACCTATTGAAAGAGCCATATGCAATGACTAAGACTGATGCGCTGTAGACTGATGCGCTGTTCATGCAAAAACCAGGTCTTCACTGAAGGTGTGTGTGAGAAGGAAACGGGATTATGGGGAACGCCCTCCCTGCTTCCAGCCTTCACAGTGATATAAAACCAGGTTTGTCAATCACATAGAAAGAGCCCTACGGGTATATAGGTGTTTTACTCAAAAACAACCATTGATCTTGTGGGGATCAGAAGTTGATATAGTGGGCATGATCCCACAACCCCTCTCTGCACATTCAGTTATCATGCAAAGACAGCATTACATAATCTATACCACTGCGGTAGGTTTTTTTAAAATAGGAAAAGTGGTGTATACATCTCTCTTTATCTCTCCTTATAAATAATTATCTTTTGGTTTCGCAAGATTCCATGCGCTCCCATTGGCTGTAAAATGCCCTCCCTCAGTCATTGGCCCATCAGCTGCCACTCAAGAGTACTCGCGTGCCATTAGCCGGGTGCTGGGTCTGCTCCTCTTCCCCACCCACTCCCCCTGGCAGACAGCTCTCTCTTCTGAGGAAGACAGTTTGCTTGACTCCTGTAAGGGACTGTCCCCTCAGTGACTGTTGGTAGGCAACCAAGCTTGGTTCTGTGAGTAAAAAAACAAAACACTTTCAGCATAACCCCCTCCCCCGCCCATAACTCCCTCCCCAACGGCCACTTTCCTGTCAGAATAAATGGGGAAAGGCTCTTTCTCCTGCTTAGCTTCAGCATGGCTGGCTGGCTAACGAGGTGGGCCAGCAAACATCAAACCATTCTCTTCAACTCCCCGCTGTGCGGCTGACTTTCCTCTAGGGCTGCCAATCTCCAGGTGGGACCTGGAGATCTCCCACTGTTACAATTGACCTCCAGATGACAGAGATCAGTTCCCCGGGAGAAAATGGTTGCTTTGGAGGGTAGTCTATGGCATTATACCCTGCTGAGTCCATCCACACACACCCCAAATGCTGCCCTCCACAGGATCCACCCCCCAAATCTCCAGGTATTTCCCTAATCAGAGTTGGCACCTGTACTTTCTCTTCTGTCAGTAAAAGACCCTTTCCACACCTATGTTGGCCTTTGGGAGAAAACTCATTGGGCCCAGTCCTGATCAGGTTGCCAACTCCAGGTGGGCAATTCCTGGAGATTTGAGGGATGGAGCCTGGAGAGGGTGAGGTTTGAGGAGGGGCGGCACCTCAGACAGGTACGATGCCATAGACTCCACCCTCCAATCCAGCCATTCCCTGATGGGGAACCATTGTTGCCAATCTCCAGCTGGGGGCTGGAGATCACTCAAAATTACAACTGCTCTCTAGGAGGGATGGGGGAGGAGATGGAAAACTAAAGGTAAGTTGATGGTTGGCTGGGAGAGAGATAGGGTTATCAACTCCAGGTTGGGAAATTCCTGGAGATTTGAGGGGTTGAACCTGGAGAGGGTGAGTATTGAGGAGGGGTGGGACCTCAGACAGGTACAATGCCATAGACTCCACCCTCCAAACCAGCCACTCCCTCCTAGGGAACCACTGTTACCAATCTTGGGGGTGGGCTGGAGATCACTCAAAATTACTACTGCTCTTCAGGTAGCAAAGATCAGTTCCTTTGGAGAAAATGGTGGACTCTGTCATTATACCCTGCTGAGATTGCCACAGCAAATTGTCACTGAGTGCCCAAAGCCGGGGCACTCTCCCAGAACCTCTTTCTAGAGCCCGTTGTATTTATTTCCACAACAGGCCTTATTCCTAGTATATTAATAAAACAAATAAATCTGTGTGAAGAAGTTGGTCTTATACCCTGCCTTCTCTACCTGAAGGAATCTCAGACCATCTTATAATCACCTTCCCTTCCTCCCCCCACAACAGACACCCTGCGAGGTAGGTGGGGCTGAGAGAGCTCTGAGAGAACTGTGATTGACCCAAGGTCACCCAGCTGGCTTTATGTGGAGGAGGGGAATCAAATCCAGCTCTTCAGATCAGAGTCCACCATTCTTAACCAGTATACCAGACTGGGTCTCAAATGTGCACAAATGCGTACAAATAGTCCCTCGGAAAAAAACTTGTTCAGTTGTCCTCAAAGAATTACATGGTAGGTCTGAAGGTACAGCACATCTAATATCTGTAGATGACAGTTGTTGTTGTTGTTGTTATTATTATTATTATTAATGACATAATGGGATGGAATATCCTTAGGATTTTCTTGAAATTGATAAACATATCCTTAGCAATCAGGTGCAATTTGGACATTACACTACTTTGCCTTAAATGCTGATTGGTGGGTAAAATTGCCAACCTCCAAGTGGTAGGTGGAGACCTCCTGGGACACTCTGTTCTTTAGTGTCACTTTGCATATCTTGATCATCATCATATTGCATGTTAATTTGCTGTTCATTTTCTAGCTATAAGTTTGAACCTTGCCTGCCGTTCTAACGCATTTGATAAAGTGTGCATGCACACGAAAGCACATACCTTGAATACAGCTTTGTTGGTCTTAAAGAAGCCACTGGACTCTAAATTTGTTGTACTGCTTCAGACCAACACGACTGACCAACCGAACCATTAAAAAATGTTCTGGGTGAACTGATCCACAGTAGGTTAATTGACATCACCAAACATCACTACAGCTGCTCATACAGAGGAGATAACAGGCATGAAAATCCAATAAGAATCTGAGAGACCCACGTTTGAATTCCCACTCTACCATGGAAGCCTGCTGGGTGACCTTGGGCTAGTTGCACACTCAAGCTTAACATACCTCACAGGGCAGTTGTGTGAAGAAGAAGGAAAAGAGAAGAACATTATAAGCCACTTGGGCTCCCCATTAGGGAGCAAAGTGGGGTATGACTGAAGTAAATAAATAATTACCCTGTGAATGTCTGGCCATCCATTAACTGCTGCAAAATCTGTTAATTTTGGCACACCACATGTCAAATTTTAAAATGAAATTTGGGGCTTCAGAGTGAGATCTTAATGGTTGGTATAGGTAAAGTACATGCCATTCTATGGCGATATATATATATATTTTACAGAAAATGTGACCCAGAACCAACATGTGGAGGGGTGTGGCCCTGTCATCAATGCCAAGAAAAAAAATCTAATAAATTGGGCCACCCCTGAATCAGCCATAAAGTTCAGACGAACAACAAACAACAGAGAGTAAGATCGTCAACTCTGTTATTTCTCAGGATATCACAATGCGATTCTGCATCTAGTGTTCACTCCATATTTCCTCAACTGAGATGAAAAAGTGTAGTTCAAAACCACATTCAAATACCTCAGGGCAAGCTATACTGACTACAACGTCATCTCTGAATGGCCATAAAATAGCCATAAATCTGTGCAGAAGATACAATAAAGCCTGATGATCAAAGAAAGTGAAAGTGGCATGGAGTGTGGAGGCTACCATAAAATGCAATGATCAAAGGAAGTGAAATAGGCAGGGGTCATTTCATACAAAAAGAGCTGCAGAAGCTCATTAACATATCTAACAGGCTATTAGCATAATAGCTCATTAGCATATGCCACGCCCCCTGACATCACCGGAAGTGATGTCAGAAGGAGAAGCAAAAGGGGGGGAGGCATCTTCAAAAGCCTCTCCTTCCCTTCCCCAGCCGGCCTGCCAAGGTGGACTGGGGGGGGCGAGAGAAAAGGGAAGGGGTTTAAAGTTTAAACTTCTTCTCTCTAGAGTCATCTTTCCATTATATTCTATGGGGCTTTAAACTCCTTCACTCTTTGCTTCCCACCCCCAGCCCGCCTTGGCAGGCCAGCTGGGGAAGGGGAAGCTTTTGAAGATGCCTCCCACCTTTTCCCCAGCTGGCCTGCTTCCAGAGGGGCCCCCAACCCTCGCCTTGGCAGGCGAACCAGGAAGGGCCAGGGAGACATTTAAATGCCTCCCTGTGCCTTCCTCGGCACAGAGCCCCCCCGCCCTCTCTTGGCTTGCCTGCCTCGGCGGGCAAGCCAGGAAGGGCCGGGGAGAGAGTGGGAAGGCATTTAAATGCCTCCCTGTGCCTTCCTCAGAGTGTGGGGGTGGGGCTGCCGGAGCAGTGCTCCAGCACGCTCCAGCCCCAAACAACCCCTGGAAATAGGGTTGCCAGATCTGGGGTGGAAAATGTCTGGAGACTTTGGGGGTGGATCCAGGAGAGGGCAGGATTTGGGGAGGGGCCTCAATATGGTACAACGCCACAGAGTCCCCCTTTCAAAGCCACCATTTTCTCCAGGGAAGCTGATCTCTGTCAGCTGGAGATTTGTAAAAGCTACCAGTCAGGAGTGTCAAGCATAAGGCCCGGGGGGTGGGTGGAACTGGCCAGGTCTGGGTTGGAAAATGCCTCCCAAGGCCCCAACTGGAGGTTGGCAACCCTACTAAGTGAAAGCAACATGCAGCGCAGAGGGAAATTTCTGTTCCAACATGGGTTTCGTAAAACAGAGGGAAAAGCTAATGCAGAATCAGCCACAGACTCACACCACAGTCATGCTTCTGAAACAGAAAGAGCAGACAGAAGGTCAAGAGCCCCTTAAGCATCTGAGAAGGACTCCTTTCCTTTTCCTTTTATTCCTTAGAAGCTCATTGATTCATAAATCTTGAGCAGCGAAAAATACCTATTCCTTATTTTTGGATGCAACGACTAAAAGGACTGAAACGTATTTTGCAATTACTAAGGTAAACTTAGGATCCTTATTGCTAAGCAAAAGAGACAGGGTTTCTTGAGTATAAGGGGGTGGCTTAATATAATCAAAGGCTTACTATAATGATCCCTTATATTTTCAAAGAACCTATATTCGAGCAGGGCATGAAAGAATGTATCGATCCTATTAAGGCCTCAAGGGCACATTCTGCCAGAATAAGGCCCGAGAAAAAATCCAGGGCTGGAGCAACAGAAAGGAGCCAACTGCTGGGGGGGACACACAAAATACATAAACAGTGAAGTCCAGTAGCTAGGGAATAGACTTGCATCTGGGAGATGCGAGTTCAAATCCCAGCTCTACCTTTGCTTGACACGGGGCAAGTCACCATCTTTCAGCTTCCAGCTCCAAAATGGAAAGAATCAGGACCTGCCCTCACAGGGCTGGTGAGGTCCAACACAATGATGACTGCAAAGCCCCTTGCAAATGAAGTGCTACATAAGCGGCAGAAAGCAGCAGAGTGTGCCCGCAAACAGTACCCTATAATTAATCAATCAGTTAAATAGCACTCTTAATTGACTAAAACATTTCAGTGGCTGGCAGACCTACACTTAATTATATATAGCAACAAAGTCTGATCAGCAGGGATATTCAGATAATAAAGCTCAGCTTTCTCCTGAGTTTTATTTCTATCCAAAGTTGTTCCCTGCAACGAAATCCGAATGAATTAAAGCCAGCAGATAGGAGTCACATGAACTGCCAACATTTCTAACCACAGGATGCTTTATAATCCTGTTAAAGGAGGAGGGGAAAGGTTGTTGCTTCACAGTGTCCACACCAGAGCTATTTTTACATTTATGAGATTTGCTGGGAAAATACATTCCTGATTTGCACAACAAATCCATTAATGGAAGCTTTCAGAGAAAGACAGATCTTTTTAAAAATGATGCACATTTAGCTAATATTTTCTCAGCCTACAGACAAAGAATAGGAAGAACAGAGATATTCTGAGTGCTTTGGGGGCCAATTTTTCCTCCTTTCCTGGGATTCAATAACTGTTGGACTTAAACATCCACAGCCCTAACCAAACATTGCTATTATTATTTTTTTTTTGCATAGTACACTAAAGTTCACCGGCCTTGTTCATCAAGGGTGCGATCAGACAGACTGTCTGATCCAGTGTTGTCCCTTCTCCCTACTGGATTTAACATGTGCGTCCAGACAGCAACATCTGTCTTCCGTTCCCCAGTCGTCTGCCCCCATCCTCACCCCCGACTTTCCCAACAGCAGAGAAAGTCTGGTGTTTATGGATTGAATTGTTCTCACCACACATTTCTGGCCATCTGATCTCTCTACTGCATGCTCAAGGTGTTTGGGAGGTCTGTGACTTCCATTCACTGCTATTTTTTTCACAATTAGCAATATGCGCATAGCCACATATTTGTCCCTGGTGAATAAGCGGTACTGTGTGTGCCTGAAGTAGACTTTTTTTAAAAAAGCTGCCTGCCCACCTACTCCTTGGTGACTGCGCAGCAGTAGTCTGATTGGTCAACCACAGTGTGAGGCAAGATTAGGGTTGGCATGTCTGGTCAAAACTCTCCGGAACAAATGATTCCAGAGAAATCAGAAGAGTAGCCAAACCACATCAAGCCTGTTGTCTGACCACAGCCTAGTAACATGTATAGTGCCTGATGATTAAGAAATCCATTAGGATATTGCACAACATGGGCCCCAACCCAGAGATAACAATGCTTGACAGTGGGGAGAAAGGCCCTTTTTCATCAGCATTACAGAATGGATAGCTCTCTGAGCATGCACAGTCCCACCCATGCCCTAAAATATAGGGAGGACTTTACACTGGATTTTTTGCATGTGGATGGCCATTATGTTGTGGATACGCATATGTGTGCAATCCAGAAAAGAAACTTGTGCCATTAAAGCCTGCTTTCACATAGGTATCTTCTATCCAGGATTGCAATGATGGTGTCTCTGAGGGAGGATCAGCATGGTAGCTTTTGTTTTTCAAGTATGCACGTCAGTGCCCAAAGCAAATATAGCATCAAACCCTCTAAAAGACAAGGAGAGTGGACATTGTGCCTTGCATTTTGCAGACGGCATGCTCTGCTGTACCAGTTGACTGTGTGGACAAGAAGTCTTACCAAAAAGGATACAGATTACAGGGCTCTGGGTTATACTGGAGAGCCAGACAAGCTGTTGCTGCAGAAGGGTAGTAGTGTACCTGTTCTAAATAAGTGTCTCAAGTGTGAACTTCCGAATGGGAAAATTGTTGGGAAAATGGCATGGGGGGGAGGCACAAGCTCCTCCTCCTATACCACAGACCTGATCCAAATTAGGACTTGTACAGTTTGAAAAAATAAGTTTCTCCACAGCTGCCATGTGGCTGCTGCAAATGATAATCAGGGTGCAAGAACCATGACCAAACTTGTGGCCAAACATCTCATGTGGTTTGGCCCTAGGAAACTGTGTCAAGACACTGCTATAATGCTATAGAGATCTAGCAATTCCTGATTATTTTTAAAGCTCTCCCAGTGGAAAGTGGGAAATGGCGGCTACAGGAATCTAGGGCAAGGAGAATGTCAGGAAACCCATCATGTGGAAACCCCATTCCTGCTGCATTGAATCGGCAGCCACAGCAGCAACAGGGAAACCCCTTAGTCCCAAGAGAGCATGCATATCATTGCCATCTCAGTATGCAAGTCCTCAGGAATGCTTGCATTGTTTTTAGTGATATGCAAATCACCCTTTCTGGCTCTCCTCAAAAACCACTTGATTCCACTGAGATTTCCTGTAAAATTCCAAAGAGTTCTGTCTTTAATCAAAATGAAGTGAGATTTCAGAGCAGGGCTCGAGCACCTCCAACTTGAAACTTTGCCGGTTTTCTCGTTCCCACGCATTTCTATCTTCATAATCATTACCCTCAAAGTTCAGGAGCTTTTGTAATACAACACGCTGTCAAACAGAAAAGAGCCAAAAGGGTGGATTTTCATAATTTTTTTTCAGTATTAAAGGTGGCTTTCCCTCCTGTGACTACTTCAATAGGGAACATGAAAGTGTTCACCTATTCAGAAAGCATAGCTTTGAATGGGCTTCCGGGGTTGCTGCTTTTATGTTCCCGATTAGGTAGGATCACTTACATTACATGTCCAGAAAGAATGACCCATGTCTGAAAATACAAATTCTTCTAAGCACACAAATGAGTAGTATATATTTTCCTTTAGTGATTTCTAAAGAAATCCTGGGGAATTGACATGGCTTGCCTTTAGCTCTCCTCACATACATAAGTAATGTTCCATTTTCATTTTAATGTCTGCCACTTTACATTTTCACATTTTACAAGTGGAACATGGAAACACAAAGACAGGGAAAAGAGAGATAAGATTTTTTTGGTTTCCAACAAAGACAATGTGTGTGGGTACATGTGCATATGTGCAGACAAACATAAAGGAGAGATTACACACACAGTCAACCTTAGGTTTTTCAAAACATCCCTGTGCCTTTTCCCAAATTTCCATGTGATGGAAAGCACCAAGTCCCATTCCACCACAGTGTAAAGCTACTGAAATCAGTGGCCTTTAAGCACATTAAACCCTGTGTTGAATTACAGTCTGGCAGCACAGGATTTTTTTTCCTTTGATGATTCTCCAAGTTTGTATACAGAAGCAGGTATACTTGCAACAATTCTGGGTTGCTGCTTCCAGCCTTTCTTCTTATAATCCCAGAGAACTGTAGCTTCTGTTCTAAAGCATCACCCGGGAATGCATGTGTCAGTGGAAGCATCTTTAGTAGCAAATGATCACGATGCTGCCACTAAATTAAAGAAACATCTGAACAGCTAACCCAAATAAAAGCAAAAAGTATTGGAACACAAGGTATTTTAACGCATGAAAAATATGATACTGAAAAGTGCCCATTCTCACCATGGTAATTAAGCTTTATTTCTCTCCCCAGAAGAGCCATTGCTTTAATTATAACACACAATCTTGCAGAAATAAACTACAGTATTCCTGGCTATTTCCATCTGATTGCACACTATTGCAAATATCATAATAGCATTCTGGGACCATGCTACCTTATTTTATTTTCAGTGGGTTTTCATCAAACTAAACCCCTACTACCCCCTTCTCCATCTTCAGGCTGCTGCCTCTCTGAAGTGGGATTTCCAAAAAGCCCAATATCCTTTTCTGCAAGCAAGAGGATGTGTCCAGTTTCTACAGAAGCAGGACTCTCATGCCAGCATAAAGGTTGCAGGAAACAGGACCCTAATGGCACTTTTCAGCAACACTCCAAAAACTATTAATGGACCAGAGCAGGAAAAGTCATTCAAAAGTTGAAACAGTAGGGGGGGGGATGATACTTTCAACTTGCCAGATTCAAAAATATCTGCACTCCTATATCTGTTATACACATGAGTTAGTCTGGCTTAAAAGAACTCTGATACCCCCATCCAATAAATGAACAGTGTGTCTTCAGGTAGCGCTTATTATGCCAGATCTTTTGTAAATGTAACCCTGTGCAGCTTAACACAAATTTCAAATTATTTTCAACGTCATTGATTGGCTCTTATCCTTACAAAAGTATCAGTGACCCGGGGGGGGGGGATCTAGCCAATTTTCCATGTTTTGTTATTCTACAGAGCATCTGCCAAAAACAAGTTCCAAGAGAGTTCCCCCCACCCCAGAGAAGAGTAAATAAACTCCCATTTCCTTTGTCACAGAGTATCTGTTAAATCATTTGCTAACTGGGAAAGAACTTTATGTTCTAGCATCTTAGAGCTCCTATGATACACGTCATTCTACAGTGTTTTAAGAATTCAGGGGACAACTTGAATAATTTTTCTTTTCAGCCAACGTAACAGCTGAGGCTTTAAAAAACAAACAAAACCAAAATCCCTCTATATTTCACACACAAAACAATTCCTTTAATGGCATTTCACAGGAGTAAAAACATAACATCTGAGAGATAAAAATTCAAATTCTGGATAAAATACAATGTCCACCATTATATTTCCAAAGAGCATAGGATCTCTGACAATCTAAACCTTTTCAGAGTATATCCTATGCGGAATGAATGGTGCATGGTAGAAAGCAATCACCCTGAGCAGGATAGATCAAATCAGCCCAATCTCGTCAGATCTCAGAAGCTACACAGGATCAGCCCTGGTTAGTACTTGGATGGGAGACCACCAAGGAAGGCATGGTCTCAGGTTGGTATGCAGAGGGCCACAATGGCAACCCACCTCTAAATGTCTCTGCCCTTGAAAAACCTACTGAATCACCTTAAGTTTGCTACAACAATGGCCAGAGAGAGAGAGAGAGCGCAATGGCAGGAGAAAGGAAAGAAAGAGGGAGGGAGGAACTCTTACTCATTTACAAGTGTATATTGGGATGTGGAACAAAAGAGCCAGATCAGCACTCAGTTCTAAGGTGTTCTAATAACCTGAGCCATATTCTTTAATACCAGAAAACAACTGGATAGTGATTTCTTATGGTTTCAATAGCAAACACATTTTGGATATAATGGGAGTCCTCCTTGCAAGCAAGTTTGATGAAGTTCTCAGGGATGGCACCCCTCACCAAGGGATTCTCATTCCTAAAATCTATGTACTTAGGAGAAAACTTCTCTTCCCTCCAATTAAAATTCTCATCTGCACAGCAAGCAGTGGAAGGTGTGAATTGGTATGTGAGTGGGCTGTTCCCTCCTTTCTTATGATCTCTAAAAAGGGATGGAGAGAGTGTTCTGTGTATGCTTCAGGGGTGGTCCATCCACTAGGCAGTCCTAGGTGATTATCTAGGATGTCATCTGTGGAGGGGCATTAAACAGCATGGCCACCCCTCAAGCTGCCTGTCCATTGTGGCATTGGGGAGGTTCCCCATCCTCAGAAGTCAATCGGCAATGCTCCCTCCCTTTGTGAGAGGTATGCCACAATGGACAAAGAGGAAATGCAACAGCCATTGAAGGAGAGGATGGGGGTGTCTTCTCACCTCCCCACAGTGCGGGAGGGCAAGGAAGAAAGGCACCAGTACACTCCAGTGCTGGGCTTTGCCCGACTGACAGAAGAGGGGCAAAGTCTTCCTACGTCCCCACAGATCCTTGTGGCACAGATGAACAAGAAGGATGGGCCCACTTCTTGCTAGTCATGCTGAGAGCTTTGCTAATGATATGTTTGAAAAACCAAACATATTTTGCCCACAATGACAACTTGCTTTAGGTGAGCACACCAGACACTCACACAGGTGATCTGTTGGCTGATTTTAATGAACAGTATTTCCAGTGCCTTTTCATTGGCACTCTTCATAACTTAGCTGTCGAGAGCCAGGCTGGCGGCAGTGGCCACACCATCAGGGCATGGAACAAGTAAAGCAAGGGTATCAACTCAAGAAGCACAGTCAAGGTCTGGTCCACATTTAAAAGCAGAGTCAACAGCTATCAGTAGTCTAGACCAAGGGTCAGTCTGTGCAACAAGGTCTGGAAGTCCAAGAGTGATCTATAAGCAGGTTCAAGGGCAAGACAAAGGCAGAGTCAGGGTACGGTCCGAAGAGTCACAGGAACAAGGCAGGATCCAATGCAGCGGTTGCAGTGTCGGAGGGATTTCAACTTGTTGCTTCCACGCCTAACAGCCTCCCTTGGCTGGTTTTTATGGCCATATGCTGAAGGGTCATGCTTGCAGCCAGCTGCTTGAGAGTAATCTTGCAGCTACTCATCTTTGCTATCAGTAAGAAACTAGTGTCGGGCTAGGAGGCATGCACTTTGTCGTCTCTACTGTAGCTCTATTCTTAGCCTCCTTCTGCAGCGCTCTAAGGGTGTGGGTGATACTGGAGGGCTAGAAATGACTGAGCTTCACCTGTTGGATAGGGGCTGGAGGCTGTTGGTGGCTCTACACCAGCTGTTGGCTGTGAGCCCTGACAAGCCTGCATCTAATCTTCCTGCTTCCTGCTGATTCAGAGCTCACTACATGGGGCTCCTCTTCTCCTGAGGAGTCATTGCTATTGCTGAGCCCTGGCTGACCCACGACATCAGCATTCCTTGTCATAGGGGCATCCACTGCTCCCACATGCTCAACATGTACTAGATTGCTGGGGAAACTGTAGTTTATTTGGTCTTCAGTTTGGAGGCCACAGTTTCTTCCATAAGCTCTGGAAGGAAGTCATGCTTGGGAATGTGAGGAAGACTAGTCTGATGGATAGCTCAGCCATGTTCCAAATGAGAAGGCTTATGGTTTGAGAAAGGGAATAATGCTTACAAAGAGTGATGGACATCTATGAGTTTGTGTGCACACAAACATTCTGAATGTCTGAAGTGCTTTTCAAAAATTTACACATACCCTGTTTTTCTGACTCATGGGGACCCAAAGCAGCTTACAGTGTTGTTCTTTTCTCCTTTATCCTCACAACAGCAGCACCTCAGTGAGATAAGTTAGGCTGAAAGAAACTGACTGGCTAAGGTCAGCCGGCAAGCTTCTGTAGTGGAGTAGAGATTTGAACGTGGTTCTCATAGATCCTCACCTGACCTCTGTACATACTTGCTATCCAAAGCCCTATCCTGTGTGCTTGAAGAGAATGCTCACAAACATTCAAATGATTTTGGGCTGAGCATGGATGTGATTGCTCATCATTAAACAGCCAGTTTGGTGTAGTGGTTAACAGTGTGGACTCTAATCTGGAAGAACCAGGTTTGATTCCCCACTCCTCCACAGTCAGCTGCTGGTGTGACCTTGGGTCAGTCACAAGTTCTTTCAGAGTTGTTCTCCCAAGAGCAGTTCTCTCAGAGCTCTCTCAGCCCCACCTACCTCACAGAGTGTCAGTTGTGGGAAAGGGAAGGGAAAGGAGATTGTAAGCCACTCTGGGACTCAAATTGAAGGGCAGAGTATAAATCTAATCTCCTTATCCTCCTCTTCTTCTTCTTCATTCCTTCTTAGGCCACAAGAACCAGATGCAGCCCTGTTTCTTCCTCACTCATTTGAAATTTGTGTTAAACTGCACAGGATTAAGTTTACATGAGATCTGGCATAAGCTATCATCTCACCTTCTGTAGTGACTGGCACTCTGTCTCAAATAATAAATACTTTTAGACATGAGAAAAGACTCTGTCCACCTCCCTATGTGACAACGTTCCCAAATCAGTGGCTAAATAAGTAAGGCTTACATAAGTGAATTGAATGACAGAATACATGATGGCAGTCACCACAGCAAGCATTTGGATACTGTTCCTTTGACAGAAAGACAGGAGGGCCTGGCGTGATCTGGTCCATGGGGTCACGAAGAGTCGGACTCGACTGTGCGACTTAACAACAACAACCTTTGACAGATTCCAGAAAATCCAAAAAAAATGTTCTGCTGATGTTCTGGATACACACTTCTAAAGTATATTACACAACAGTGCCTACATTTTCCCAATCAAGATGTAAAATGTTAAGAGAAAATCCATTATGAGAGCTGCGTACTGCATTGCTTAATGCCCATCCTTCCCTCATAAAGACCAGCAGAGCTAAGCTCGTGTGAGACTCACAGATAATCTTCCATCAGCATTAAGCAGGCTGAGATCTGTGTGGCTTTAATGATGTAACAGCATCAAATGCTTTCAGACCATTCTCTGAGACAATTTAAAGGATATTCCAACTGTGCCTATGATGATTTCCAGTTGTTTCCAGCTACACACTAGGCAATTTTAGTTTGGTGTCAACCAGCCTATATTCCTACGTGATGAAGCCATGTTCCCACTATGGTGATTGCAACTTTGTGTAATGACTTGGTTTAGATTTTCCTACCTTGTCATCTATTGATACATTTACAGATCGAATGCCTTGTCTCTGAGGGGTGCCTCAGAAGTTCTAATTTGCCTCATAATGTAAAGTAAGATTCTAAGAAGAAAGTGCTTTTCATTACCTTTTTGTCCAAGTCTTGAACATTAATCACAGACAGAGCTGAGAAAACTTCCCTGAACAATTAATTTTAAGACACCAGGGAAGCTTTGAAGCCTTAGGCGGAACTATACAAACCCTGAGCTTGTCTAACCAAGTTCTGAGAAATTCTCCAACCTGATAACCAATGCTGTCTCTAAGCTGTGGAGTCTTGTGAGTAAAAATTCTACTTTGTGAGCTACTGACATTTAAGTTGTGAGCGAGCCATTTGGCTACTGCATAAATGAGTTTGCTCTGGAGCCATCCTTCCTGAGCTAACACAAAAGTGTGTGAGCCGGAGGCTAAAAAACTGTGAGCTAGCTCACACTAACTCAGCTTAGAGGGAACACTGCTGATAACCTATAGATTTTGCAATGGCTTCTATTTTTGTGTTCATGGTAAGGCCAAAAATGTTCCTTCCTGAAGTCTCCATTATCAAATACAGATAACTGAATGTGATTAGGGACTACATCACCTCAGTCTTATTCCATCTACCCTGGCTCCTGATTTGCTTCCAAGCTCAATTCAAGGTGCTGGATTGACTTTTAAGCCCTATACAGTTTGGGGCCAGTATACCCTAAGGCCCACCTTCTCCGATATAAACCTGCCTATCAACTTCAGTCATCTGAGGCGCTGGTTTGGGCATCCCCTGAAGCCAGACAGGTAGCAACCTGAGAAAGGGTCTTTTCAGTCAAGGCAATGAACTTTAGAACTCTCTACCCTCTATCATGCTTTTCTGCTAGTGGGTGAAGAATCTTTTGTTTGGCATACCCCAAGTAACGCTTATTGTATGTCTGTACGTTTTTAGTGAATTGTTTAAATGTTTTATTTGTGTCTTATATTCAAGGCTGTTAAAATACTTTTAATGTTTTGACGTTCACTGTCTTGGGGACCATATTTGGAAAGGTGGCACAGAAATGTTTTAAATAAATAAATAATAATTAATTGGTGTATAAGTATTTGACAAAAAATAGCCTGAAACTGAAAACACATTCTGAACATGTACAACTAACTCTTAAAAGAAACACACCCACTTTGCTTTTCAAAGAAGCTTATAACCAACAGGCTGATCCTGAGGGGGTGAGGGAAGTTTGTCTCTCAACTCTGCTCTGGTTCACACGGATGGGAATTCTTATTTACAAACTGAAAACTTGTTTAGGATTCACCATTTCCACGAAATGCTAGCTTGGACAGAAGGCTGCAAAAGGAAGAAATAGGGAAGAGACAGAAGTGGAGTGGTCCCACCAAGGACTCCTGCACCTTACTCAGCTTTTAAAAACTAGCAGTGCAGCCATAAGCAAAATTCTAAGTCCATGGAAGTCAATGTGCTTGGAAGGGTGTATTTGTGCTTAGGATGACACTGAAAGTTGCCTTAACCAGAAGATGATCAAATATTGCAGAATGTGCCTCCCTTGTGACAACACTCTTCCATTCACTTCAAGGAGGGACAGGGAGGAGAGGTGGCAGTGATCTCAGTGTCTGGACAGGACAATATGGGAGGAAACAGTCCTTAAAGCACCCTGGTCCTAGACTGCACAGGGCTTCATAGATCAAAAGGAGCACTTTGAATTTGGCCAGGAAACACAGTTGTAACCAATGTACATCTTTTAAAATTGGGGTGACAGGAAGTTAGTAACTAACCTCAGCCAATATACAGGTAGCTGCATTCTGCCCCAGCTGAGGCTTCCAAAACCATTTTCAAAGGCAGCTCCATATATTATTGTTCTACCATTCAGCGTACATACAGGGGTTCCAATGCACAGATTAGGGATGCCAGCCTCCAGGTGGGACCAGGGGATCCCCCAGACTTATAGCTCATCTTCAGACTACAGAGATCAGTTCCCCAGGTGAAAATGGCAGCAGAGGGTTAGCCCTATGGCCTTGTACCCCTCTGAGGTCCCTGTCCTCCCCAGGCTCCATCCCCAAATCTCCAGGAGTTTCCCAACCTGGCTCTGGCAATCCCACCTCACATCTCCTGCCAGTGGCTGGGGGTGACCTGGCAATCCTAGCACAGATGAAGTTCTCCGCATCACTCCAGTGTGCAAGACCGTTTTAGGGGGTCCACGGGGCAAGAGGAAGCCCCGACTTACACAACACAAGTTCCATGAACACATTACAGTTCTCCTTGGCTTAAAAGATCGGCTCAAAAATTCTTTCCATTTTTACTGTGTATTTTGGAGAGTCTACAATGTTACAGTTTTTCAGTAATCCAAAACATACATGTGGTGGAAGAAATGTCAGCTATAAATGGCAAGAGGCCTTTCTGCTGACTTAACTGCATGGAAAGGTTCCTTTTGGATGATATAAGTTTATAATGGAAATGATGTCATCTCAGCAGTGGCAAAACACCGCTAAAACATTATTTATCATTTTGAAATTGTATGCATGATTGAAAAGGTCCATGGAGTTCATCTCTGACGGGGTTCTAAGGGATTAATATTTTGACATCTATGACAATGACATATTTTGCCCTGTCCTTAAGACAGCACGATCACAAACCCTGGAACCTTCCTATTATGAAGAGCTGATTGCTTCTGGGGCTGGGTTCTTCTGCTCCAATAGGGTGGAAGAAAGCCAGGATTGGCTCTTTGCTTCAGGGAAGAAGCAAATGAGTATCAGGAAACCTATCAGCAGCTGACACATTGGGGCTCACTGATATAAATAATTATCGACACGGGAAATGTTTGGAAATATGGGTATATTCCCTTCCAAGGACTTAATTGTGAACATTTTGCAAACAATATTGTGGTTTAAAAGATATTTATATATTATCTGTGCCTAATACATTCTTTAAATGGGCAACCATTGGCAAATCTGAAAAAACCCTATAAAACAATAATGAAATTATAGTAATAACAACCAAAAATTCAAAAACGATCAGCAAAGGAAATAAACCAATCAAAGCAAAACAGTATCAGTAAAACAGTACCTCTGCTAAATAACGACGACAACAGGAATTGGCCAAGGATCCAGTCCTGGAGGATCTCAAATGGCATTCCAGGACCATGAAGCTACCTTTATATGAAATGAAGAGTTGCCCTGCTGGAGCTTGTTGGAGGGCCAACAAGCAGGGCATAAAGGACAAGGCCTTCCCATTATGTTGCCTCCTAGCACTTACATTCAGGTGTTTACTGCCTCTGGAAGCAGAAGTTCCCTGTAACATAGCACCACAAACAAACTGGACACAAACTGGTAACCAGTGTAGCAATGGCAATAACGGTGTTGCATGGCTATATCCAGTGCCTAATATACCACCTGGTTCAGAACATGACAGCTGCAGGCAATAGCTGCAGAAATCAGCATCAGCACTAGGAACCAGGAGAGCTCTTTAGTTTCCCATTCTGAATCATTTTCAAAGGCAGACTTTTACATATATGCCATTTGGAAGGTTCTTGCGGCATAAACAGCACTGACAAAGTTTCTCTTTTTCAAGAACACGAATAAAAACAGGTTGCTTACCTGTAACTGATGATCTTCGAGTGGTCATCTGTGCAGTACCACACATGGGTTGGGCGCCTGCGCACGACCTCGTTCGGAGAAACTTCTAGAGCTTTTCCTCAGAAGAGCTTTTGGCGGGCTCTCCCCCCGCTCTGGGGGAGGAGACATGCACTGCGCATGCCCAGAGCGGGAGAGAGAGCCGCCTCCCACTCAGTTCCTTCGACCGCCACTGTCAAGGCCAAAGAATCCAAAAACAGGACATCTGGAGATGCCAGCAGTGGGGAAGGCTGGGTGGGATTGTGATACTGCACAGATGACCACTCGAAGATCATCAGTTACAGGTAAGCAACCTGTTTATCTTCGTCGTGGTCTCTGTGCAGTCCCACACATGGGTGATTACAAGAGCTGAACCAGTTGGAGGAGGGAGCTGGCAGCTGCAAAGGACACAAAAATACTGGTTAAGACACAGCATCACCATCAAAACAAATCACCCATGGGTCCTACCTAAGGGTGTACCAGGATCAAGCGAAGAGAGATCGCAGCACCGTCTGACCAAAGGCAGCATCCTGCCGAGCTCGGACGTCAAGAGCGTAGTGAGTCACGAAGGTCGATGCCGAGGACCACGTAGCAGCCGCACAGACGTCTTCCAACGGGACACCGGCCAGGAAAGCGGTGGACGTCGACACCGCCCGAGTGGAATGGGCAGTGGGACAGGTAGGAACGGGTTGAAGCGCCAGCTCATAGCAAAGGGCTATGGTGGAAGTCACCCACTTAGAGAGACGTTGAGAAGAAATGGGTTCCCCCGCGTGAGGGGGGCCATAAGCTAGGAACAGCCGAGGAGATTTACGTATGGGCTGTGTCCTGTGTAGATAGAAAGAGAGCGCTCTGCGCACATCTAGACTGCAGGGCTCTCTGAGAGGCATCAGTCGGGTTCGGGAAGAATGTAGGCAGAACAGACGACTGAGAGAGGTGAAAGGCAGAGATGACTTTAGGGAGGAAGGAAGGATCTGTTCTAAGGACCACCTTCTCCCTATGAAAAATGGTATAGGGGGGATCGGCCCTAAAGGCAGCTAGTTCCCCTACTCTGCGTGCAGTGGTAATGGCTACGAGAAAGGCCGTCTTCCAGGACACTAACCTGAGGTCGGCGGTAGCCATCGGCTTGAACAGTTTAGCCATGAGCTGAGAAAGGACTAGAGACAAGCTCCAGGAAGGCACCAACGGTTTCCTAGGCGGGCACATGCGAAGAAGACCCTTGAGGAACGTCTTGGTGAGACGGTGGGAGAACACTGACGAGCCTTGGATGAGGGGTGGTAGGCGGAGATCGCCGCCAAATGAACCCTCAAGGACGAGTATGCCAGGCCCGCATCCTTCAAATGCACAATGTAGGCGAAGATCTCACGGAGAGATAATCGAATTGGATCGAAGGAGTGATCAGTAGCATAGGATTGGAATCTGTTCCACTTGAACTGATAGGAACGTCAAGTAGAAGGCTTCCTAGCATTCAGGAGGATCTCAGAGACCTGAGGCGGGAAGTCTAGGGCTGGATCTTCCAGGCCGTTAATTTGAAAAATCCCGGATTGGGATGGATGATTCTCCCTCGGGCCCGAGAAAGGAGATCTGGGACGACAGGGAGGGGGCAGAAGGATCGACAGGAGAGTTGAAGCAGGTGCGGGAACCAGACCTGGTGTGGCCACCACGGAGTGATCAGAATGCAGGAGGTGCGGTCTGCACGTATCTTCTGCACGACTCGAGAGATGAGAGGGAACGGAGGAAACAGATAAAACAGGGTTCCGTTCCATTTGTGAAGAAAGGCATCCCCGAGCGACCGAGCAGACGGGGGACCCCTGCTGAAAAACAGGCGACATCGAGCATTGTCGATGGACGCGAAGCCGTCGACAGATGGGTGACCAAACTCCCGAAACAGAGGCTGAAGATACCGGAGGGGAATGGACCATTCGTTGTCCGATGAGGCAGAACGACTCAACCGGTCCGCATCGACATTCTGATCCCCGGGAATATGAATTGCCGAGAGCGTGATGGAGTGGCGGAGGCACCAGGACCAGAGGTCTATCGCCAAGGTGCAGAGACGAACAGAGGCAGTGCCGCCCTGTTTGTTGACATAATAAACAGCCGTGGTGCTGTCGGAAGCCGCTTGGACGACACGGCCTCGGAGGGTCGGAAGAAAAGACCGGAGGGCCAGGTAAATTGCTTGCAACTCCAGGTAATTTATGTGGCGAGCTGCCTCTCAAGCAGACCAAGACCCTTGAACAGTAAGCGTTCCGCTCCGGGCTCCCCAACCCGAGAGGGAAGCGTCCGTGGTCAACAACAAGTTGGGAGGAGGAGGACGAAATGGCATCCCGGAAAGGAGGTGGACAGGTTGAGCCCACCACTCGAGGGAGGCGAGGACGGTTTGTGGGATCGACAGAATCGTGTGCCAAGGCCTCCAGAGGGGATCGAAGGCTCGTAGGAGCCAGAGCTGAAGCGGCCGCATCTTCAACCAGGCGTTGCGGACAACGAACACCGTAGAGGCAAAGTGACCCAGAAGCCTCATGACCGAACGGGCGGATTGTTGAGGACACGTCTGAAAGGCGGACACCATCGCCCAAATGTCAGAAGCCCTGGACTCTGGAAGGAAAGCCGCTTCGAGGTTGGTGTCGAGTCGAGCCCTGAGGAATCGAAGGATTTGGAGGGGCTGAAGGGAGGACTTGGCGTGGTTGACACAAAGGCCAAGAGCACGGAGGAGGGAGAGAGTCTCCCGAGTGTCGTGGAGCAACTGAGTTGGCGCTGGAGCTACGAGAAGCCAGTCGTCGATGTAAGGATAAAGAGTGACTCCCCATCGGTGGAGTTCGGCCACCACCACAGCCATCAGCTTGGTGAACACCCGTGGAGCTGTAGAAAGGCCGAAGGGAAGCACCCTGTACTGGTAGTGGGCATCTCCAACGGCGAAGCGGAGAAACCGCCGATGTTGGGGACGGATCGTGACATGGAAGTATGCGTCTTGAAGATCGACTGACACAAGCCACGCTGCCCGCGGAAGGAGAGGGAGAATCGACTGCAGAGTGACCATTCTGAATTTTTGATACCGAATGTAACGGTTGAGATCCCGAAGGTCCATAATTGGTCTGAAGCCGCCGTCCCTCTTGGGGACCAGGAAATACTTCGAGTAGAAGCCGAGAGTTCGTTGCGCCTCCGGGACGACCTCGATGGCCCCCTTGGCAAGGAGAGCAGAAACCTCGAGATCGAGGAGGGGGTCTGGAGGCGTGACGACAAAGTGTGGGAGGATCGGAGGCGAAACGAACTCTATGGCGTACCCGACCCGCAGGATGGTGAGGACCCAAGAGTCGGTTGAAATTTCTTCTCAGGCTGGCAGAAAGGGGAAGAGGCGGGCACGGACGGAAGGAGTGAACGACATTGGAGAGAGACGGTGGGGACAGTCAAACAGTCTGCTTAGGCTGCGGTGGCTTTTTGGTGGGTTGGGAACGGTGTTTGGAAGGAGGACGGGAGTCGTACGGTTTCCTCCTCCATTGGGAGTGAGGTGCCGGAGATAGGTATCGCCTGGAGCCAGAAGGTTTCCAGGAACGGTTTCTGGGACGGTAAGGTGCAGCCGAGACTCCAAGGTTTCGGGCCTGCTTACGACTCTCATCAACAGCCTTCAACACTTCGTCGGTGGTGGAGTGGAAGAGGCCATTTCCGTCAAAGGGGAGGTCTTCTACACGGAACTTGACGTCCGGTTGTAGGGAGGTGCCCCGCAGCCAGGCATGACGCCGGAGAGCGACAGAAGACACCAGGAGTTTAGAGGAGCAGCTGACTGCATGACGAACGGAATTGATTTGTTGCTTTGATATGGCACAAACCTCAGACAAGGCAGCCGAGAGAGTGGGACGGTGCTCTTCCGGAACAAACTCCAGGACAGGGCGAATTGCATTGGCAACGTTGAATGCGTAAGCAGATAAATACGACAGATAAGTATCGACCCGGAGATTCATGGAGGCCAGAGAGTACATCTTCTTGGCCAGAAGATCCAGTTTACGACCCTCACGGTCAGGGGGCGTGGACTGGCGAGCAGGCTGCCTCGATTTCGAAGAAGAGTGAACCACCATGGAGTTCGGTGGTGGCTGAGAAAGGAGGAATTTGCCAGGAGCATCCTGGATCCTGTACAACCCATCATAACGCCTCGAAACCGGAGGGATCGAAGCCGGGTGTTCCCATGACTCTTTCAACATAGAAAGGTGGACAGGCAGCAAAGGCAAGACGGGAGACGGAGGAAGATCAGCCTGGACCAATCGGTGAACGACGTCGGTCACTGCTGGGGACTCCGTAAAGCCCTGAACTTGGAGGGCAGTCGCCATCCTGGTAACGAGCTCCAAAAATGCCTTAGGGCCCTCCGTAGGTGAAATGGACCCCGAGCGTCGAGGCTCGTCCTCGATCCGAGAGACCCCGGGATCGAACTCCGCCGAATCCGACCCGTCCGAGATCGACATAGGAGAGGAGGACCGGGGTTGGACAAGGTCGACGACCGGATGGTTGACGGCAGGACGGTGTCGAGGTCCCATTGGGGAACTCCTCGGGGCGTCCCGATTTCTGGGAAGGTCAGAAGGCTGTTCCCGAGAGGCAGAATGAGTCGAGGCCACAGATGCCGAGCGCCGAGGGCGGTCAGGGGCGTGGGCCTGATCTCCGCGTTCCGAATGCCGGATTCGGTCATAGCGGTGTCTCTCCGGTGTCGGAGACCTCGAATAATAGTAGGCAGCATCCGGACGCTCCCGACGGTCTTCGCAGGACCAGCATTGGTGGTCAGAGGCGGAATCAGACGACGACGGGGATTGCCTACGGATCAGGCATCGACGACCAAGTCGAGATCGGGACCGAGTATGGCGGTGCACAACCAGACCCTCGTCCAAAGTGTGGATCGGGGTAGTGGAGCGCCTCCGTGGAGACCGGGAGCCTGTTCGCGGAGACAGGTGCGGAGGCGATCTGGTCAACTGGCCCAACGGTATCGTCTCCGTAGGTGACGAGTGGGGGTGCTGCGGAGTCTGTTGTCGAGCCGCAGACTTATGAGATGTAGAGGCAAGGGCCGGCATCGACGTCGACAACCCAGTCACGACGATGGGGTCCATTTTCGAAACCGAAGCAGAGGGCGTGGCTTTCGACCTCGAAGGGGTCTTATCTTCAGCCCGCTTAGGTTTCTGTTTCGGTGCCTTCGAGGAGGTGTCCGATTTCTTGGCTACCGAGACCTGGGAAGCTCCCGAAGACATTGTGGGACGCAGAGCCGATTCAACAAGAAGAGTTTTGAGCCTAGCCTCTCAATTACGGCGAGCCTGACGAGTGAAACTCGCACAATGAGGGCAAGAATCTACTCTATGGGCCTCACCCAAACAAACTAAGCAAAGGTCGTGCCCGTCGTTGGATGGAATTTTAGCAGGGCAACGACGACAGACCTTAAAGAATTGAGTCTTTCCCATACAAAAATCCCCACCCACCCTCCAAAGAAAGGAGAGGGGGAGGGAAGAGAGATAGACAAAGATTTTTTTTTTTAAATATTATGTAGAAGAGAAAGAAGGAGATAGAATAATAAGCAGAAGCAAAGAAAGATATACTCAGCTGAGGTAAATGGAGGAACGACAGGAACGAGGTGTGAACACGAAGGCGGTCGAAGAAGAACTGAGTGGGAGGCGGCTCTCTCTCCCGCTCTGGGCATGCGCAGTGCATGTCTCCTCCCCCAGAGCGGGGGGAGAGCCCGCCAAAAGCTCTTCTGAGGAAAAGCTCTAGAAGTTTCTCTGAACGAGGTCGTGCGCAGGCGCCCAACCCATGTGTGGGACTGCACAGAGACCACGACGAAGATCTGACCGATCCATTCACTTTGGCTAAAGGTGTCTCCAGTGAGAGCCTTTATCTAAAAAAACTAGAAAGATGATCTCAGAAATAGTCCAAGTTTCCTTGCCAATACTGAATTTTCTGTTTATCCATCCTCATCCAGCTGATTTCTGTTCTCAGCTTTGCATTTAAAGACAAAAATCACCACACCTAATTTAGTGGGAAAGGAAAGACCAAGCTAGGTATCATTAGTCTAATGATGACAGCTCTGTCCACAACTTTGGACAACATCTTCCAACGGTTTCACATAGACATCAAGGAATATGACAGACAGAATTAGTCATTGTGGAATTTCACAAGCCAAGTTTCACAAGCTGGAAAAACAAGAGTCTCTCAGCATCCCCTTCAGGAATTTACCAGCTGAAGAATCCAATATGGCAGTATCTAAAAAGACTAGGATCCATAAAGTTCTCGGACCAGCCCATTTTAAAAGGTCCACCATCCATTTGGAGAGAATTAGACATCATTAGCTCTATCTCAGCCAAAGAGTGATCAACCTATGCCAAAGATAGTACAGTGGATCCACAGCTTACCCATAAACTGCTCAGAACAAAGGACCAAATTGAAATAATAATCCTTAACATGCATTGGACCAGACCTCCACGGGGATAGGCCCACAGTTGTCATGGCAACTATGAACTTCTGAGCTACACCAGCTAACACAGCCTCATCAGGGAATTGAAAACCCAGAACAATAAGCCTGGAAGACTTTAATACCACATCCAAGATCACCTCCACCATCTCAGTCATGCCATACAGTTATCTATTTAGCTGGACTAAACAACCTAGGGACACAGAGGACAAATTCTTAAGACTTAGATTACAGTACAGCTGCGTCTTGCCTTACGTAAAGCAGAAATTTAGCCACACACAGAGAAACTAGTGTGCCACTCTCCTGAATCATGCTTGTGGTGTCTGCAATTTTTAACATTTGTGTTGCAGCTCCTCAGATGCACAAACATCCCTTTTCAAAGCCTCACAGTTTTTAGCACAAGGGGACTGGTAGGTAGAGGTTAATTTTATGGAAGTATCATCTTCGGTTCCTCTTGAGAGATGATTGCTCTATTCAATAGTTCAAGTGGTTCATTTCTAGAAAGAGAGAAGCCAGGGTCTACACGTGTCTGGAATGAAACCACCCCTAATTCCAGGTGCTTAAAGGCTGGCTCTGAGTATTCCCTGTAAACACATTCAGTGTGCTTCCTGCCTGGTCTTTGACACTGAAAACAGGTGTAATTTTTGGAGGGACAGGTTCTTCTACCAAATAGCCAGCCATAATAGATGCTGCTGTAGTACAAGGGAAGTTCCAGCCTGACCTGTAAGCCTTTACAGTCTTTCCAAATCATTGAAACCAACCAATTTGAGTAGGTGGAGTCATTCCACAGCCAATTAACTCGTTACTGACTAGAAAACAGACTGAACCTGTAGACCTGATGACTCACCACACCTTCGTGTGGCAATGCAGATTTCTATGGGGGTTCTCCTGAAAACAAGCAATGGAGTTGAACTTTGGCTCAAATAAGTCTCTTCATTTCCTCCCTTTGTATGCTGATCCTCTTTTGAGCTCTCTGCACAACAAAAGGCACTGCCAGATCCAACTCTTACACCTCCTTTTGTGCCATACTCCGCAAGCCTGAAGGGACAGAAAGCAGCTGTTTTAATGAAAAAAAATAGCCAAATATGAAATTCAAAAGCAAAATAAGAGCTGATCTGGCAGTCTAATCTTTTGGCAAGCAACCCAAAGTGGGTGGCATATCTATTAACAGCTCTTAAACCATCCATCTTGAACAATGAACTGGCAGGGGGAACATCTGAAAAACCACCTCTTCCAGATCTGAGCACCAGGTGAGGGAATAAGGCAGGATATATTTATTGGATGATGTCATATCGTGCACTGTAATAGATCTTCATTAAATATTAAAGGCATCGCACACTTGGAAAATGTATTAACTGTGATCCTGAATGGGATTTAATACAGTTAAGAAGTTACAATGCAGCTGGCAACAAGTAATGAAGTTAACTTACTACATTTTGTCTTTAAAACATAAGCATGCTTTTATTTCATAAGGCAACCTGAGAGCTTAGCCATATTTGTGCAAATGAAAACCTTTACTGCCGATAAACAGAAACAGTGTCTTAAATTACTAGAACTAATTGCCACGTTATTCCAAAAGGAAATATTCTGCAAGAAATATAGAGTTGGGCACACTAGGTAGCTCCCCAGTATCTGTGCATTGATCCAGAAATAAAAGATACTGTTACAAATCGATAAAAAAGGCAGATACTGTAGTTCACGCCAGTTCAGTGGAGAACACGTGTAAACACAACTATTTATATGCACCAGAAGAATCCAATAGCATAAACAGAGAATTTTATACCTTGACTACCATGTAGACATGAAGTTGCCTTATACTGAGTCAAGCTATTGGTCCAACAAGGCCACAACCATCTATTCTGACTGGCAATGGCTCTATAGGATCTCTGGTCAAGGTCATTTACATTACCTACTATCTGATCCCTTTGGAGATGCCAGGGATTGAATCTGGGAGCTTCTATGCTCTACTACTGAGTCAGATCCATTCCCCAACTAGGCACATAATATCTAAGAGATGCTGGAGCATGTGCACAAGTCCACAAGGTCCATGGTATACAGAGTGTATTGGCTGGTCAATGTACTAATTCTCCACTAGGCTGATCTGTGCAGTTGGCTAATATACACTCCCTACCTTAATTAATGGAGCTGCGGTGGCTCAAGTGGTTAAGATGCTGAACTGCAGGCTGTGGAAGGTCAGTAGTTCAGCAGTTCGAGACCCGGGTGCCGCATGACGGGGTGAGCTCCTGTCTCTAGTTCCAGCTCCTGCCAACCTAGCAGTTCGAAAGCAAGAAATTGCAAGTAGATAAATAGGTACCACTTCGGTGGGAAGGTAAGGTAACAGCGTTCCGTGCACCTTGGTGTTTAGTCATGCCGGCCACATGACCACAGAAATGTCTTCGGACAGCGCTGGCTCTTCGGCTTTGAAACGGAGATGAGCACCGCAACCCTAGAGTCGGATTCGACTGGCTTTCGAGCAAGGGAACCTTTACCTTTACCTTTACCTTAATTAAATCATATTTTCTGACAACCATTGGTGATTGTTACCTGTTGACCAGGCAAAACGTAAAATCTCTCATTGACACCGTTAGATTGTGCACAGATACATTTATAACAGCACACCTGCTGGAGTGTCCACGCTTGCTGAAGCCTATCCCACTGGCACTTATGAAGACCACCTAGTAGAGGCCAGTATTTGGTGACTGGGGAGAACAAATGTGCACCAGATATAATCTCTCCACCCTCAGAACTGCCACTGGATGCTCTCAGCACAGGAAGCCAAGAATGGGTTTAGAAACATTCCTCGTTTATTTCAATGAATCCGGAATGTGGCTCAAGTCTTACTGAAGTGAATGGTAAATCTGGGGCCTAGTTTTCACAATTTAACTGTATTTTATTGTGCAGATGGCGAGGTGAATCTGTCTTAACAGCACCATTTCTGATAATATAATGTTCCTCCATGAAAACAAGTCATACGTGGTTCCCCCCCCGCCCCAATACACTAGAAAATATTACATACTGCATTCCCTGGCTTGCTATTTTCTGTACGCAGAGGACAGTATTATGTGAAGAAGCTTTCTATCATGTAAGTCCCCTGAAGTCTGAAGACCAGACTCCGGTTGTCAATCTTATCAGCTTTTTGGAAAAAACACATGTGCATTAGGGTGTGATTTGGAATTTGGCTCAACCCCACGCCCCAGTCAGAAAAGTGTCCAGTTTATTCAAAGTCCAGTTCAGACCCCCCATCACATTCCTCATGCAATCAGTGGATGTGGGACTAGAGCACCTGACCTGACCTCTCTATTAGCTCTCAGTTCCTCCTACCTTAATCCCATTTCCCTGGTCTGGTGGCCAGGGCCAGTTCTCTCACTAGGCAAACTAGGTGTTCGCCTAGGGCTGGCCCTTAGGGTGCCAAACTGCGCCTGCCCCCCCACCAAAAGCCCTGCATCTCCTTGACCTAGCCGGGGACAGGCAGCCCGAGTGGCAGGGCAGGAGAGTCCAGCGTGCAGCCCAGCTGCTGCCTCTTTCTTCATCCCAATCACCACCACACCTCCCCCTGCCAGTGCTGTGCGACCCGCAGCCTGCCAGACCCACCCCCTGACCACCCTCCCTTCTTCCACCGGGCACAATCCTGCCCCCCCAGAGGCTCTAGTTGGAGAGGAGGAGCAGATTGCACGTTGCCCACAGAGGCGCCCTGCTGGCCCAGCAGCAGCTGGCTTCTAGTGAGAGAGGCTGGTGCAGAAGAGCTCCCGGCTCCGTTGGGTGACCCAGTGAAGGAGGCGCGCCACTGCTGGCTGCCGGGTGCCAGAGCGCGGCATCAATCTGCGGGCTCTCCCCAGGGCCATCCGCAGCCTCATCTGCCACCAGCTCGCCCCACCAGCCACCTACACCGGGTACCGATTTCTCCCCCGCCCACCAGAGGTGTGGCTCCTGGGGAAACGCCTCCCATCCTGGAGTTGCACATTTCTTTGGTGCCCAGCCCCCGCGCAGCTCCCTCTTTTGCACCAGATGCCATACCCGGCTCTGCGCCACGGGACTCCTCCCACCTTGGCTGCTGCTGGGTCGCTCCCCGCCAAAGGGGGGGGCAGGGAAGTCTTTGCTCTCCCCCCAGGGCCTTGAGGCCCTCCAGCTGGCCCAGCTCTACCAACAGAAACACACCAGCCCCCCACCCCGGCTCAAAGCATCTCTGTCTTTGAGACCCCCCCAGCGTGCAAAGCAAACCCCCAGTGAGCTCGTCTGGATGGGCACCTCTGCGGATCCCTGGGGGGGGCTGGTGCTCTGGGCTCCTCTGCTCTCCTCCCCTGCGCCAAAGCGAGCACTTGCCCCCCAAGCTCCGAAGGGCCAAGGTCCCGGTGGCTCCTCCAGGGCCCAGGCAGCCTTGCTGGGGGGGGGGGACGCCACAAATTAGCATGCCTAGTGCGCCAAATAACCTGGGGCCGGCCCTACTGGTGGCAAACTTAGTGATAACAATACTAGAAGCAGAGACTCTGCAGCTAGTATGCCTCTTTCCCTCCCTGCTACCTGATGGGATGCTGGTTTGGCAGAATTCCAGCCATTACAGAGTAGTCACCAAACTTCATATTCCAGGAAGTTACAGAGTTGGAGACATCATCAGGGAAAAGTATGTTGTGGACAGACTCAGATAGCTCTGTTCCTTTAAAAGTTAAAATCAAACGTGAGTGCATTACATTGCCTCTGGAAGTGCAAGACTCTTTAGTGTTTTTCATCTGTTACGTGTGCCAAGCCTCACTCACCTGCTCTGGGTACTTGCTTCCAACTATTTCTGCAACTGTGTTAAAAGAATCTGCATCAGGGTAGGTCTTGGCCTCCAGCTTCAGAGTCAAAATAATCTTGTTACCCCTTGAAGATATGCGCGCCATCAGTTCAGCATCTTCAACTGAAATGCATGCTGTAGGAATCTTGCGCACACCCGGCTGATATGACTGCATCCCGGTATGTGGGCTGTAGGGAAAGAAAATGAAAATGTTATCATTTATTTAATAAGTTTCCATGCTCTACTTTCCAAAGAATGTTCAAGGTGGTTTGCAAATACAAACAAAATAAAATAAATTAAGTCATCAAGATAATCAAACCATGTGACAATAAAACAAATAAAAGAAACTTGAAGCAGAATAAACTGGTACCATTGCAACTTAGACTTAAGTTAAACTAGGAACTAAAACTATAATCAGCATATTCAGAATTTAAAATCTCCATTAAACACAAAATATCAGTGACAAAATTACAGAAAACTAAGCTAAGTTTATAGCAGCCAAATGCAATAAGAACAGTAGGTCTAAAATGTTGTATACTATGGACTGTGCTAAGCACTTTCCAGGTCACTGAAAGACATTGGTTGTGAATGAGCAGAAGTTCTTAACAAGGGAGGAATGCATTCCACAGCAGACCAAACAGGGTCCTTTGCAAGACGAAAGAAAGCAATGGATCCAAGACATCAATTGCAAGTTCAGTCCCAGAGAAACAAATAGAGCCATCCCAAAAGACCACTTATAAATCAAGTGTTCACAAATACTTGGGACAACCCCCTCCCCCCAAAGAATGCTCTGCCTAATGCTGAAAAATTAACAGAGTGATACAGTACGTAACATAGCTCCATTTGTTAAATTAATGACAGGGCCTCTTGAAATATATTTATTTAATTAAAATACGTATACCCCACCTTTCCTCTTGGCTCAAGGTGGCTTCACAGGCATCTTGGCCACATTCAGATGTCACAAGAAACTTCCATTACTCTACAATGTACAAATGCAGCTTGTTGAATTTATGCTCTCCCCCTTCTCCTCTTGTGCAAGTAGAACAATTAAATGCTCCCTATTTTGGAGAAATCTTGAATCATATTCCTATTCTTCATGATATCTGAATACAAACTGTTATCTCCTCCTCATAAATAAGGATTTCCCATTGAGATTAAACCCAGGTTTAGAATCTTGGTCTGAGAGAAGGAAACAAGCTCCAGTTTGCCTAGGCACCTGTAGTTGGACATCATGATAAACTAGAATTTTAGTCAATCACAGTCCACACAAGACAGAAGAGAGAGGAGCACGCAGCTACGAAAACAGGATGTGTCTGTGCCTACCACAAACAAGCCAAAGCTTGTCACGATGCCTGAATGTAGCCCTATAGTGCAGCATTTCAGGCTCGATACATTGATATGACTGATTAACTCATTCACAGGAAATTACTATAGCTTTGTAGCTGACGTCATTGTCTTGACTAATCAGTGGGCTGGATCCAGTGCAAGAGGTTACAGAGAAGGCCGGTGAAGTGGTTCTTTCCCTCACCTTCCCCAAGAAGACCCAAGCTCCTCTATGAGGACTGGAAGACAAGCAAAACAGGATAGGAACACTGCAGTGACAACTGGGAATCAGAGTTGCATCTTTCTCATACATTTGAGGCAGGCATCAGTGCAAAAGGGAGAAAGCCAGTTTCACCTTATTCCCGCCGCTTGCGAGAGTGCCCCACCTGCAGCACATTTTGCTTGTGAGGCTGTCCCAGTCTTCAAAGAGCTGTGCATGGTCTGTAGGGAAGGCGGACAGTGATCCACTCTGCCAACTGCTTCCGTGCCCTCTTCTACTGCCTCCAACACAGTACATTTTCTTTTTCTTTATTTGAATAATGGTCTTAAAATGGGGAGGGGGGAGGAGAATCTCCTCCAGTTTATTGAAATTATTACCGTAACTAAAAATGTTCAACATACTGACTGGGCTGAAATATGACAGTCTTTAGCTTAATAGGTTAAAACAAAAAACACAGCAGGAGTACACAGAATTCTTAATCTGAAGTAATGCATGCATATGTTTCCTCCACTGACATAAACAAAGATTTCCTTCTTGGTGTGACAGTCCCATATGCATTTCAGGCCTCCTGTTCCTTAAAAGAACACTGGGTAATGCTAAAGAGCACAGATGAATGGATTTATTTCCCTTCCCATATATGACTATAGGAAGACTGTCCACGTGCACTCCTTCTTAACTGTCTGGCAATACTATTTTCTGGATATCTGTCATGAGAAAAGAGACTTGATGGAGGACACCACTGCATTGTACTGTGCAGACATGAGAAAGGGAGCTTCAAATCATGGACCATTCCTAAGCAAAATGGAAAACCATTACAGATCATGAGCTAAGGCCACACATGGGCAGTAAAGGATGGAGCATCTTCCATTTAATGGAATTAGGCTGCTACCAACTAGGGTAGCCCTTTGCGTAGTACATTAGGAGTCAAGGTTCTGTGTAACAAAGACCTCAAAGTGGATGCCAAATCTGAAGCTAAAAGAAAAACTTGCAGTCTTTTCATCAGGTATAGGTGGATGGAACTCTGACCTGCAGTCTGGCCCAGCAGCACCAAGGTAGCCAAGCCCTCTGCACACTGAACCCCCATGATGGTAGAATGCAGTTGACTCGCTTAAGTGTGAACAACAAGATTTCACCTATGTATCCTTGCAACAAGGCCAGCCCGCAGAAACTAGTGTTTCTATCTTCTCAAGGGTATGAAAGACCTCAGTTATGAAATTATTGAACTCCTGACTCTTGTGTGTAACTTTTTTCCTAACACCAACCACAATATTTGAGGGCAAAAAGGTGGCAGATAGACTTATTTTGGAAAGTATCCAGAAATGATAATAGAAAGCAGAAGCCAGCAACATAAATTGATAGCAGCTCCAATTAAGGACAAGGTTATCAGACACATGAGCAACCTCGAGGCCAGCACATATTGGTTGCCAACTCCAGTTTGGGAAATTCCTGGAGATTTGGGAGCAATGCCTAGGGAAAGTGGGAGTTTGGGCAAGGGAGGGAGCTCAGTGAGGATGTGATACCATGGAATCCACCCTCCGAAGCTGCCATTTATCCCAGAAGAACTAGGGCTACCAACCCCAGGTGGGGCCTGGAGATCTCTCAGAATTACAATTGTTCTTCAGATGACAGAGATCAGTTCCCCTGGAGAAAATGACTACTTTGGGCAGTGGACTCTATGGCATTATATGCTAATGAGGTCCCTCCCCTTCACAAAACCCACCCTCCCCAGGCTCAAACCCCAGAATCTCTTAGGTATTTCCAAACCTTGAGTTGGCAACCCTATAAACCTTAGCCATATGTGTGGAGATTTAATACATTTTTCAGTAACTGTTCAAACCAAACTCTTGAACACATGAACACATGAAGCTGCCTTATAGTGAATCAGACATTTAGTCCATAAAACTCAGTATTGTCTACTCAGATTGGCCATGGGTCTCTGGGAGCTCAGGCAGAGGTCTCTCCAAGGTCGTAGGCTGAGGTCTTTCACATCACCTAAAACCCCTTCCTTACTGGTATCTGAAGAAGTGAGCAGTGACTCATGAAAGGATATATCCTGCAACAAATTTTGTTAGTCTTTAAGGTGCTGCTGGATTCTTACCCTTTTCTACTGCTACAGACAAACTAACATGGCTACCCCTCTTGATCTATCTTACTGGAGATGCCAGGGATCGAACCTGGGACCTTCTGCATGCCAAGCAGAAGCTCTGCTGCTGACTTTTTAACCCTACCGCCAGTTCCTCATAATTGTTGTCTGTATTGTAGCTGACGTCATTGTCTTAGTGCAGTTAGTATTAGTGTGGGTTGATTTAAATCAAATCAGCTTAAAGCACTGATTTATATCACCATGAAAAGGTCACTTGATTCTATTTCCTGAACAAATATGCATACTATATACAACCACAGCAATTAATATGTGTCACTCCGCAGTATCTTTCAGAACTTTTGATCATGCAGCCCACATGTCTTTTGCACTACAGAATTAAACTAGACTCTAGCTAAGTGTGGGCAATTGCGAAAGGGTTTGTTTGACAGATCTGGCTTCTGTTCACTTACTTTAGTTTATAAGGCATTTTATCAAGTGCTTACAGGAAGTAGAAATCTAGGATCTCTACATATAAATCCATTTTCGTTTCTTGGGATTTTTTTTAACCTTTCAAATGCTAACATAGTTGGACTAGAAGCTGGGAAACCCAGGTTCAAGTTCCCAATCACTGAGTGACTTTCAGCCAGTCATTTTCTCTCAGCCCAATGTACCTCACAGTTTCTCAGACTCTGTATCAAATAAAGGCCTTTATACAAGAAACAGACATTGGACACACCTGTAGTTGTTATTTGTGACAGGTAATTGTTTCAGGGGATCAAATGGGGGCCTTAGAAGGTGGGGGGGCTCAGCCCAAGTCTCCCTCACCAAGGCACTGACCTCATCAGTGGCCAAATTAGGGCCAAACTAGATATGAGGGTGTCCTCGTGGCTACCCTCATGAGAATGCCACTGCCATTTTAAAGTAATGTTGGTATGCTGTGAGGGCTGCCCAATCTCGATCCAGCCATGGCATGGAAAAGAGGCACTCTTGCCCCCCCCACCTTATCAAGTGCTGAAACAGCCACACCCCACAGCCATTCTAGCACTTGGACAGGTGCAAAGGAAACAAGAGTGCTGCACTGGTGACCCAATCAGGATCAGGTCCTTGCAGTATTTCTAAATGACTTTAAAATGGAGGCATCAAGTTTGGCCCTTAGTCAGTGAATGGGAGGGCTTCTGCCTGAAGTCCTATTCCTACTATGTAAACCAGTGACTGCTTAACTGGCTTCAATCTCTTCCTCTGTTTACCTAGAGGGAGTGCTTGGAGGCCCCCTTAATCCATTCCCTTCTCTGGAGCAGACTGTTGGATCCACTAGGGGACATAGTTGCTGTGCTCCGCTGATTGCAGAGCAGGCAAAGAGCTCACCTGACTCTCCTGCATCAAGCCGTGAACCTCCTGCCATGCTTCTCTCTGGCCTGCTGCTCCTCTCACTCCAGGAGGTGTCGAGGCTCAGTCCTGCCTTGTCGTTGTTGGTGTATCACTTCTGGTTTGAACCACACTCGAGCTCCTTCAGCTCTGCCTGGACTTCTGCAGGTCCCCCTGTCCTACTGTTGTTTCAGGGGAGGTACATTCAGTAGAATGCATGATTGCTGGGTTGTTCTACGATACTCAGTGATTTCGGCACACAATGTTCTTAGACAGGCATCTGAACTGCCATTCATCTTTCTATTTGTGATTATCAAACTGTGTTCCGTGGCTCAGTGGGTTCTACAGTAATACAGTGGGCAAGTTGCCTGACATTACCAAACACCGAGAGCAAACTTTCAGGCTAGGCCATGAATACGGTCTTCATGAATACGTGGCTTGTGTTATAAACACATTTATTCTAGTGGTGCCCCGGATCTATAGTTCCTTATTGTACTTGTGTGACGATGGTGCTCTCCCTATCTAACATGCCCCTTCATGACCCATAACACAACTGAAGTGTAGCTACTTTATCCATTTCCTTATTTAAATTAGCTCCTTCTGAATAGCAAACTCAACAGGTAGAGATAAGATTGCTGTGCCATTATTTGCTTATTGCATGTTTAACATAAGTAGTTCATGGAACAAAACGAACTTAATTCTGTGGTGATAATTAAATGATAACCAGGCCTTTCTCAGAATGATATGTGATGCTGCAAAGTTTTTTTTCTAATGTAACACTGCAACTGGACGATGGAATGACAGGCTTAAATTGCCATGGAGAGATACACTGTGAATTTGGACTTGGCCAGACACTTTCAACACCACACCAAAGAGTGCAGCAGTAGTGAGATAAAATAATTAAAGTTGGTGGCAACTAATTAAGTTTTATAACATTTTAACATCCATCATAACATCTCAGATTCCTAATCTCAAAATCTACTAAAAATACTCCTTTTGTATAATAAGAAATGCCTTTTGAAAATCCATTAGAATCTTCAAATCATGTTTCTTAATCCTGAATAAAAGAATAAATTAACAAGGGTTGCTTATTTTTAAGAGGGATCTGAGCAATCGGCATATTTTTCAAAATAAGATGATGGGCAAAACGTTGTCTGTTCACAGCACTGTTTCAGCACTGCCTCAATCTAGCTTTCTTCAAAAGATTCTTCAAAAGGATATGTTTAATAGGTGGAGAATACAAACAAGATCACACACCTACTGAGTCCAGCCTCAATCAGCATGCATCAATTGGACCTTGTGCACAGTGCTTGTGTGCAGACACTGCCCAGTGCCACGGTCCCGATCCCTTCTCCTGCAGCTGACTGTATCCACTTTAAGCACATATACACAAGGCTAGAACAGTCCCTGCAGGGAACCTATTCGTTGTCTACCTTTCTGCCTCACATACACAGCCCCGAGGCTCCCATCTGATTTTCAATAAGACACAACAACAGCAACAATTACAGGAAAATAAACCTATCAAAATAATGCACAAAAAATAAAGCCAACAAAACTAAAAAAGAAGAAGATGACAAAGACAAAGTCAAGAAGTCAATGAACCATCAACACACTCCCCTCCGGGGACCTAACCAAAATATTTTCTTCTAAACAAAAAGGCCTTAAACAATCTTCTGAAAATGAAATGTAGCGGTGTACACTCTCCTCTGCAGGTGGGATGCCTAACTAAAAAAAGGGGGGGGTTGAACTCTCATCCTGATCTCTGCTCACCCTCCTGAAATGATATCAGAGCATGAGGGGGTGTGCTGATATAGCGCTTCATTCAAGTTTCTTTGTAAGAATGTTCCACTTTGTGAATGCAGAGTTTACAATATGTGATTGCTCAGAGGTTAAGCTAAAACTGCTCTTGTGAATAGGCTGATCAGGGGAAAAAGCAAGCTCCCTCCCTAGTTTCAAGATGAAGCAGTGGGCAATAAAGTTATTAGAATGATAACAAAGACAATCCACAGGTGAGTTTTGGCATTTAAAGCTCACCCTTTAAAAGGGGGCAGCCATTCTTGGAGAGCGCCAGACATCAGGGACAACACTCTACTTTTTGGTTAAACTCTATCATTAAAATTCAGCTCAAATCACAGAGTTTTGACCCAAAAGCAGAGCATTGCCACAAGATGTTGCCGACGTGATGACGTCATTTCCGTGTGACACCATCATACTGGGGACGTTGCTGTGCGAGAGCAGGGCTTCTCCTGCTGGCCAGCTGGCCAGAGGTGGGCAGACTGGGGATCTGGGAACTCTATTCTGGTACTGTTTGCTTATATGTTTTTATTGAATTATTTTAAAATTTCAAATGTTGTTTTCAATTGTTCAAATGTTTTAATGGTTTATGTACACTGCCTCAGGGACCCTGGCTCAGTGGAAAGACAGCATAAAAATGTTTTAAATAAAATTTAAAAAGAAAAAATGAGGTGGCTGTTTTAAATTATACATTTAACTAATAAATAAATAATTAATAAATAATTAACTTTAAGCCATACTGAGTGCTTTAAAAGTAAAAGGGCAGGGCATAAAACATGTTATCCACAGGAAAATATTATACTTCTATTGATTTTTATTTTCTAACAAAGTCTGGTCTTAGCTGATGAAACAAACTCAACACATTTTACTTCTCCCAAGGCCAACAACCCTTTCTGTGGAAAGGGGTGTGTCATGGTCTGAATACAGTTTCTAAATCGCACTGGTTGGAAATGAAGCATTATGAGAAAAAAAAATTAAAAATCAAATTGTTAAGAGTATTTAAATTAAGCTCATGCATGACTTCTGTGACTGAAATACCTACTTTCAAAAATTTGAACCAAGGATACATCTTTGCTTAGCCTCCTGCTCCAGCCTCAACAAATAAAAGGCAATCTGGAGCAGGAGATGAAACTAGGAAGTGCTTCCTATCTATAATCTAATCTTTTAGGAGGAAAATTGTATAGTGGCACAGATAATAAGTCCGCCCAATGAATTCTGATGCTGTGAGAAACAACCATAGCCAGCCGTCGCAAGTCTTGGAGGTAACAGCCCTTTGAGAGCAATCTGGCCCAGGTCTATTAATTCAGGAAAGTGTTCTAGAATTGCATTGTTGGTGAACTGCAAACTAGAGCAAGCATGCTGTTTACTCTTCCAAATTATGCTGAAATAGACAAGACTTATTCAATAACAGAACACATATTGACATTAGTGTAATTCAGAAGAGAACAAATCAGACTAGAAAACTGTTTTCATATCTTATTTTTTCCTCCCCAAACTAAGCAATTGTATATTTTAAATGCATCCAGAATCAGACTGGCAATCAATCATTTCCTGCACTTTCTTGCTAGAGGAGGCAGACAGAGCTTTCCTCATTTTTGCTTTTAAAGAGATTCTAAGGGAAGCAAAAGAGATTACTGGTGAAGGAAGTTTCTTTTACTACAAAGCATATTTCTTTAAAGCAGAAAAGGAAGGACGAGGGCTCTTCTGATCTACCACATTTCTTTATCCTGCTCTTCCTTCTCTAAAGAGCTCAGGGCACCATACAGAGCTCTCTACTCCTCCATTTTATTCTCACAACAATCTTGTGAAGTGGGTCACACTGAGACACGGTGAGCTTAATTACAGAATACAGCTTTTAACCCAGATCTCCTCAAGCCTAGACCAACAGGCTAACCGATTAAACCCCATCCAGCCACGTTTCTCGTGCAATCTCTGCTCTTTATTCTGGCCCCCGCTGCATATGTCTTTTGTCCACGCAGGTCCCACAAGCCCCACGACAGCCTTTCTAATGGCCAAGGGGGACCATCTCCCTTTTTCGCCGGAAGAAAAGCTGGTTGAACTCAACCCTCTGGCCTTCTAGAGTTTAAGTTCTGAATTTAAGGATGCAAACAGCCTTAAGTGGGACAAAGGTATGGCTCCTGAAGGGGCCCAACTCCCTTGTCCCAGTGACCCGTGGATTTAAGGACACAACCCTATAGGAAGAGCAGTCACACTAGCTTGGTTAAACTAAGAAGCAGCCATGAGACAGTGAACTGTAAAGATTCTTCTTGGAACACGAACACAGTTTCTTTTGTATTGTAATAATTCTTTGGTGCTCCTTCCCCCATGCCTGGTTGTCTCCCATGGCTGCTAACCTTTAAAAGAGGCTTTGAAATATTTAGAGGGGATGAATGTGTCACATACCTCATCCCACTAACCTTCAGACTCTGAATGAAATAAAAGGGAAAGAGCAACTATGATTGGGACTATTCTTTGATCTTTGATGCTGGATTTCTGCAGACTGAATCAAGACCTTTGCCAACTTCAGAACACGTTCTTCATTCTAAAGTGATTTTTTTACTGGGACTTTCACACATGATGAGATACAGGGAGGATTACTATTAACTCTTTTCATTAAAAAAAAGCAAAGTACACCTCCCCCCCCAAAAAAAAACCAACCTGTCATCAGAAGAGAATACCCAGAAAGGGAAACTGAAAGTCAGCTTGTTACAGTATTAGACCTAGACCTGGAACAACCAGGTTCGAAATTTCACTCTGTCAGCTTGTGAGTGACCTTGGGCTCACTACAATCCCTCAGCCTAAGCCACCTCATAAGGTTGTTGTTGTGAGAAACAGGTGCAGAAGGGAAGGATAATAAGTTGCTTTAAGTCTCTATGAAGAAGAAAAACGAAATATAAATAAATCAAAATAATCAAATAAATAATCAAAAGGTCACGCACATGATTCAAGCGAAGACCTGTTAATCATACTTTCCTAGAAACAGAAAATAGGAACTTAAAATGTTTGACGCACTTGTATCAAAGGACAATTCCCATCTTCAAAAGGCACCTTACATCAGTCAAAGCATATCAACATGTAATATAGCATCCTTCTAAGAAAGTGCCAAGAGCTTGATGCAGAGCTCAGAGATACAGATAACAGGAGGCAAAGACTCTGAGTTATGATACCGGTAGTTTGAACATAAATAACCTGGGGCAGCTTGAAGTAGGTCCACAATTATAAATGACAAACTCCAGTTGGGGCCTGAAGAGCTCCCAGAATTACAACTGATCTCCAGACGACAGTGATCCATTCCTCTGGAGAAAATGGCTGTTTTGGAGGGTGGACTCTGTGGCATTATACCCAGCTGAGATCCTTCCCTTCCAAAACTCCACCCTCCACAGAAACACCACCCTCAAAATTTCCATGTATTTTCCAACCCAGAGCTGGCAACCATATCCACAATGGATCTTCTGAGACTCTTACCGTGTAATCATAAGCAGTACAATATTGCTTCAGACCGACACAGCTACCCAACCTGAATTGTAAGCAATGTTACTGCAGTCTAAATGCACTGAAGTCAATGGACTTAGACTGGAGTAACTTTGATAGGACTGCACTGTCAGTTTGGTACTTTGGAAGAAAACTGAAATCATCGTCAAAAACATACATTGTATAAGGCCATGTGAGTCCTTTCTCTGTGATCTTTTCGGATATAACATATTCGTACAAGTTCCCTGGCTGGCCATTTTTTGAAACAAATAGCAGGACCTCTTAAACTCCCTGAACAGGTATGTCGTTGGTTAAAAGCCAGCAAAGTTTGAAGAGATGAGTAACTAGAATTGCAGTAAATTAACAAAGGCTGCGGTCATACACATTAAATAATCCACTTTCAATGTACTTTCCAACTGGATTTTGCCACTTCATTGTTGGAAAGTGCACTGAAATTTGGATTGAAAGTGGATTATTTAGTCTGTGTGACCACAGCCAAAGTATCCCAGTGTAATTTCAAAAAGCAGCAAATGGTCCCAGCTTTTAAACAAATGCACTTGATGGAAAAGCAAAGGACCTTGAACTAGCTGGCAAGTGAAATATACAGCACTTGTGCATAGAAAATAAGGTGGTCCTCCTTCCATTCCTTGAACCATTTGCTGGGAAAGCCATTGGAGGTCAAATTAAACGTTCAATCAATAAACATGTGGGGTCACGAAAAAGAAAAGCAGACTGAACATTTTTAATCAGGAAAAAAATGGCTAGTTTCTACTGTTGTAATGTATGATTAAGGTCATTGTAACTGGGGTAGTATACACTGCATGGCACTTGGGTATGGTTAACCTTATGACTTCACTATTGTGAGATTTTTCCACTGTTGCCATGTGAACAAAACAAGACAGAAATCCTGCAAAAGAAAACAGATGAATCATTACAAAAAATGGCAACAGTTGGCAAGGGCTTAGGGACAGGTGTACTACTATGAAGAGTATTTTGTTCACTATTTGAAATGGACTAAATTTCAGAGGTAGTGTCCTCTGTGTTTGTGTGTGTGTGTGTACACCCACCCACGCACCCCTCCAAATGCTCAATATAATCAGGAAGATGGATTAAAACTTGTGATACATAATATGTTTGGGTTTTGCTACTTGCCTCATGCTTTCCAGTTTTCAAACGTTTATTTGCTTCTAGATTTTATGCTTTTCTGATAGAGATGCACCTACCTTTTTATAAAAATGCAGAAGCAAAATTAAAATATTATGAAACACATGCAGTAAATGGGGCTTTATATACTCCAAAAGCCATCAAAAGAGAACTTGGGAAAGATGGAAGCATTACTCTCAAAGCTCCATTTACTGCATGTTTCTACATTATTATTTTTTTTGCTCTTACCAAAATCTCACCACCAACACCCCCAATCTATAATTGGTAGTTAAAGTTCCCTTTTGACTGCAATTTTCAACTTGTGCATGCAAATTGATTTCCTCTCGCCTTCTAAACAGACTGTGCTAATGCCAGTAAGAGCAACACACATTCAAGGGCTCAAGGTTGAATTGATATTTTCCTGAGCTTTAGGTCTAGGCTTATAAAATCTTTTTCACTGTTTCCAACAGGTGCCAGCTATACAGTAAAGTCCTGGTTAAATTTAAATGCCTTGGGAAAACTATGATTCAGTGGAACAACAGCTTGGATGACAAGTGGTATGGTCTAACAGATGGCATTGCTGAAGAAAGTGACAGCGTAGATGTCTTGCTCTGAGTTTGCTATATTCAGGTTTATTTACTGCCTCATTAATTATTATAACTCTAAACAAAACTGCATATCAGATTAAGTTTCAAGCTGCACATTGCAGGGGAATTTACTGGTAGCCATTCCAACTAGAGATACTTTCAAATTATCTACAGTTTTGATCCCCATATTAATGGTGCTTTCCCCTTGTGCAAATTGAACCCATGGTTCTTTTTATTTCCATATCATTGTGTTTCCTTGCACTGAATTCTTCCCATGAAATATATACTTATCCAACATTTGTCTCAATAGACAATATATTATAACAGCAAAAAATTATGCAAAATTACTCCAGTCTGAAGCCCAATAATTTCAACAGGTTTAGACTAAAATAATCCTGAATAGGACCCAACTAAAAATAATGTACATGGGACATAAAAATAACTGGCTCTAAGAAGTACAATATGTATACAAACTAGATAGATAGATAGGTAGTGCTGGGGAGGAGCCAGTGGTCGTGGTGCATGTCGGCACCAACGATGTGGGGAAATGCAGTCGTACCTGTATTTGGGCTTCTGTAGTTCATGATCTCTGAAAACAGGATTCTGTTCTAGCAATTAAAAATTCTTTCCACTTTTGAATGAGAGGGCTCAGATTAGAGTTCCACAAGCCTGTACATTTTGGTTATTGTAAAGTTCACTATGTTCATGAAGTCCAAATTCTTCCCACTTGAAAACAAAACAAAGAAAAAAACAAACAAACAAAAATCGGAGATTGGCTATTCTGTTACAGTTTACTTGACTAAACCAATATATGTTTTACACTTGTCAGTTTTAGCTTTTAGTGCTGCTTTGATTCATTTGTATCACTTGGTATGTTAACTCTGTCAACAAAGTCTTCATGAAGAGTACATTACATACAAGACAGAAAATCCCCAGCAATCTGCATAGTGTTTTGGTTTTAAACAGTCCCAAACTGTTGAATGACTCCTTCATTTCCTTTACTTTTCTTATCTTCTACTACTGAATATTGGGGGAAAGCTGACAGGAGATGAAAAGTCTCTGGTTCAGGATTAGAATTGTCCACTGAAACTATGGCTAATGATATGGACTGCCTGGCATATAGATGTTTATATACAAATGCTAGAAATGTCTGAGGAAAATTGGGGCGTTGGAGTGCTTGGTGTTGGGGGGGATAGACATTGTGGGTATTTCAGAAACTTGGTGGGATGAGGAGAATCAGTGGGATATGGTGATTCCCAGTTATATATTATTTCAGAAGGATGGGGGGAAAGGGTTGGAGGTGGGGTGGCTCTGTAAGTCAGAGAGGGTATACAGTCCAGTATGATTGAGAAGGTAAGAGAATTGGATTTGCTTCTGGAAATGATATGGGTCCAAATAGTGGGCCCAAAAGGAAGCATAATACTGGGAGTTTATCACTCACCAGATGAAAAGATAGAGAAGGATTATAAAATGATGAATTAATTAAAGATAGAGGCTAAATGAAATAACTGTGTCATAATCGGTGATTTGAACTACCCACACATAATTGGGTCAATATGTATTCAAGCTGGGGAAAAGAGACTGAGTTTCTAGACAATCTCAATGACTGTGCTATGGAACAGATGGTCACAGAACCTACCAGGGGAGAGGCAATCCTGGATTTGGTCCTAAGTAACGCCCAAGACCTGGTGAGAGATGTAAAAGTGATTGCACCACTTGGGAACAGTGATCATAATGTTATTGAGTTCAACATTTGCATAAATAGGGAGTTACCCAAAAAGACTGACACAACCACTTTTAACTTTAAAAGGTGTAACTTCTCTGATATGAGGGGACATGTGAGGAAGAAACTGAAAGGAAAAGTAGAAAGGGTCAGTACCATTGGGAAAGCTTGGAAACTATTTAAAACTACAATCCTAGAAGCTCAGAAAAGATATATACCACAGGTTAGGAAAGGCACAAATAGCTATAGAAAAAAGCCTGCATAGTTAACAAAGTAATGGAAGCTGTAAAAGGTAAGAAGGATCCCTTTAAGTGGTGGAAAGCTAGTCTCAGTGAGGCTGATAAAAGGGAACGCAGGCTGTGGCAAATAAAATGCACATCTGTGATTAGGCAGGCAAAAAGGAATATGAGCATGTAGCAAAAAACATAAAGACCAACCATAAAACTTTCTTCAAATACATTAGAAGCAGGAAACCAGCCAGGGAGGCAGTGGGGCCCTTGTATGACCAAGGGGTAAAAGGAGTATTGAAGGACGATAGGGAAGTGGCTGAGAAGCTGAATGCATTTTTTGCCTCTGTCTTTACTGTGGAAGACAAGAAGGGCTTGCCCACTCCAGAACCGCTGATTTCGGGAGGGGTGTTGAAAGACCTGAGTCAGATTGAGGTTATGAGAGAGGAGGTCCTATGATTGATAGACAACTTAAAAACTAATAAATCACCAGGCCTGGATGGCATACATCTGAGAGTTCTGAAAGAACTCAAATGTGAACTATTGGATTTCCTGACAAAAATATGTAATATTTCATTAAAATCTGCCTCCATTCCTGAGGACTGGAAGGTAGCTAATGTCACTCCCATCTTTAAAAAGGGTTCCAGAAGAGATCTGGAAAATTACAGGCCAGTCAGTCTGACGTTGACACCGGGTAAGTTGGTGGAAACTGTTATTAAAGAAAGAATTAGTAGGCACATTGATGAACAAAAACTATTGAGGCAGACTCAGCATGGGTTCCGTAAGGGAAGATCTTATCTCACTAAACTGTTAGTGTTCTTTGAGGGAGTGAACAAATATGTGGACAAGGGGGACCCAATAGGTGTTGTTTACCATGACTTCCAGAAAGCTTTTGATAAAGTTCCTCAAAGGCTCCTAAGTAAGCTCAATAGTCACGGGATAAAAGGACAAGTCCTTTTGTGGATCAAAAATTGGCTAATTAATAGGAAACAGAGAATGATTATAAATGGGCAGTTTGCTCAGTGGAGGGTGGTAAGCAGTGGAGTACCACAGGGATCAGTACGTGGTCCAATGCTTTTTAACTTGTTTATTAATGATTTGGAGTTGGGAGTAAGCAGTGAAGTGGCTACATTTGCAGAAGACATGAAGTTGTTCAGGGTGGTGAGAACAGGGAGGATTGTGAGGTACTCAAAAGGGATCTGTCAAGGATGGGTGAGTGAGCGGCAACATGGCAAATGGGATTCAATGTGGCCAAGAGCAAAGTGATGCACATTGGAGCCAAAAATCCTAACTATAAATGCACGTTGATGGGGTCCGAACTGGCAGATAACTCACTGAAACTGTCAAGAGAGTGTGCAACTGCAATAAAAAAGGCCAAAGCTATGTTGGGGATTATTAGGAAGGGAATTGAAAACAAATGAGTCAGTATCATAGTGCCCCTGTATAAATCAATGGTGCAACCTCACTTGGAGTAATGTGTAGAATTCTGATCACCACATCTCAAAAAGGATATTATAGCATTGGAAAAAGTGCAGAAAAAGGCAACTAGAATGATAAGAGTTGGAACACTTTCCCTATGAAGAAAGGTTAAAATGCTTGGGGGCTCTTTACCTTGGAAAAACAATGGCTGAGGTGTGACATGATTGAAGTTTACAAGATTATGCATGGGATAGAGCAGGTAGAAAAAGAAGTACTTTTCTTCATTTCTCACAATACAAGAACTCGTGGGCACTGAATTATATTTAGCTGCAGACTCAATGAAATTGCTGAGCAGTTGGGTTAGAACAGATAAAAGGAAGTACTTCTTCACCCATAGAGTGGTTAACACATGGAATTCACTGCCACAGGAGGTGGTGGCGGGTACAAGCATTGATGGCTTCAAGAGGGAATTAGATAAACATATGGAGCAGAAGTCCATCAGTGGCTATTAGCCACAAGGTATAGATAGGAACTCTCAGTCTGGGGCAAGGGATGCTCTGTAATCTTGGTGCTTGGGGGGGTCAATAGTGGGAGGGCTTCTAGTGTCCTGGCCCCAGTGGTGGAGCTCCTGATGGCATCTGGTATTTTTGGCCACTGTGTGACAGAGTGTTGGACTGGATGGGCCGCTGGCCTGATCCAACATTGGCTTCTTTTATGTTCTTATGTTCTTAGAAGCAAATTTAGAAAATCTGCAGCCATAAGCAGAGAATGGAAATAGTTGGCAAAATATAAACAAATATTGAAAAACCCACAAAAAAGGGAACATTAGCTTATTCCCAACTGCACACTGGACATCTGAATGTACTGCAAAGACAACCCACTTTTCACATTATGTTTTTCAGACACAAAACACTCTTATGTGTCTCTTCTGAGGCATTTATCTGAAATGCTCACAACTAAAACACCAAACTGGCCCCTGATCAGACAAATGAAAACTGCTTCTGAAGTCCATAATTTACAGGTCTAGCTGGGATAAGGTTGCCAGGTTCCCCCTGGCCAACAGTGGGGAATGGGGGGGTGAGGTTGCCAGATCCAGGTTGGGAAACTCCTGGATATTTGGGGATGGAGCCTGGGTAGGACGTGGACCTAAGTGGGGTACAATGCCGCAGAGTCTACCCTCCAAGGCATCCATTTTCTCCAGGGCAACTGATTTCTGTAGTCTGGAGATGAGCTGTTAATCCAGGGGCTCCCTAGATCCTGCTTGGAAGCCGGCATCCCTAAACTGGGAACCCACTGTTCTTGTTCAGATAAGGAAAGGCATTTTGACAGGTTTGGATACTATTTACCATCTTTGCAACTGGACAGTTTTAGGGCTCAAATGACATTGGAGTTTGTGATTGGAATTCCTGACAATTTGCCTGACTAAAAAAAAAAAAAAAGAACTATGGGCCCCCAGTAAAAATTGGAGCCATGACATTGAGAAAGGGGGCTTAACTATCCACCCCATGCCATTTCCGTGATCAAAGATGCCCACTGGAGTTGCTTTAAGCCGCAGGACAAGGGGAAAAACAAGTTTCATTTATTGTATCATAATTACTATTTCTCAATAAATATTTTATTTATTTAAAATACTTTTCTCCAGAGCAAGGGCTCCAAGCATCTTAGAACTGGAATTAAAAGCAACAATTCAAGAAACAGTAGTATTAAAACAATAAAACCAGAGAACCCAGCCAAAGATCTGTATTGCCATTTCTACCACCCCTAATAATTCCGCCTTTCACCTCTTTCACAAGACCTGTCTGACAGCTTCCAAAAGGATGTTCCACACCTTGGTAATGGCCTTGTTGAAAGCACCAAGAGCAGGCAGTGGTGCTTCTCATGTATCTGTAGGTGGGGACAGAGCGAAAACCCTGCAGGGGTGAGCAGAGGAGCTGCACAGGTCCATAGGGAAAGAAACGGTTCATCAAATACCTGAGGAAGGGAGTTTTGACTCATAAAAGCTGTTGGTCTTCAAGGTGCTCCTGGCTCCAATTCTCGTTCCATCAAATATGTGGTTCCCAGGCCATGAAAGGCTTTAATATTAAGAATTAGCCCCTGAATGAGACTTGGAAATAAACCAATACAGGAACATCAAAATAGGTAAGACATATAGCACAGGTAATCTGAGATAATTATTTAGAATTATTTCGAGATGTCTTCAATGGCAGCCCTATATAGAATTATAATGGTCTAGTCCAGAGGTGACCATAGCATGGATCAATGTAGCTAGATGAAACAGAAAAAGAGTAGGTTTTTATACCCTGCTTTTCTCTACCCCATGGAGTCTCAAAGCACCTTACAATTGCCTTCCCTTCCTTGCCCCCCAGCAGGCACCTTATGGGGTAGGTGGGGCTGAGAGGGTTCTGAGAGAACTCTGACTTGGCCCAAAGTCACCCAGCAGGCTTCATGTGGAGGAGTGGGGAATCAAAAACAGTTCCCACGATTAGAGTCCACTGCTCTTAACCACTACACCATGCTGGCTCAGATCAGCTGAGTCCAGATGGGAAGATAACCTCCCTGCTACATGAAGTTGAAAGAGGCGACTTTTGGCCACTGTATTCACTGTTTTTTCCAAAACGAGGGCTGGGTCTAGCAAGACTCCCAAGCTTTTAGCCAAATCTATCACAGAGAGATGAATCCCATATCAAGTAGGCAGCACAGTTCCCTCAGAAGCTCCAGCCTTACCAGCCAGCATCCCCTCCATCTTATCAGGAGTTGGTTTCAGCTTGTTTAGATATCCATATTTTGGCTGTCTTTCTGCCCTAGTAAAGCAGGTGGGGGGGGGATTTTCAGTCAGGGAAACATCATGAAGAGGGGAGACAAACATTCCTCTCAGTCCTGCCCCTCCCCCAGCTGCTTATTAAGGCCAGACAGAACACTGGCAATTCTTGTCAGAGACGTCACAATGCTCTTTCATGTGGCCCTTAAATGGTAAAGAGACAGCAAAAAGCAAAGGACACAAAAGGGCCAGTTCATGCATCAGTAACTTATGCCAAGCTGAGTGGTTCAAGCACTCTCAAGTGGCCAGTTGCAAGGAGGAAGTTGTGTTTGACTCACCACACTCAAGGACACCAGTGATGCATCTAGGCAGCAATTCTGTGCAGCAGCTGAAAAAAAGTGTCCCTACTTTCCAACAGTGTTACACTACAGCTTGAATTTGTGTGGCTGACCACTCACGGGGCTTACTAGCCCTTCCCATTTTTTGATACATCCTGAACATTCCCTCCCACCTAAACCAATACATTCCTCTTCCTATCTAAATTAACACTGGCCAACATTCTAACTCTCTGTACATCCAACCTCTCTCAGTTTTAATCCAGTTTAAACATCAAGTCATTTGTGAATTCCTACTTCTACTTCAAGTTCTATCCTAACAGTCATATTGTAGCTTCCACATGGGCAAAGCAAAGCAAATCAATACCATGCATTCTCTAGAAGACTAAATATTTGAATTCCTGTTTATTGATTTTTAAGTCAATGTTTGCTTTTGCCGTTTATTTTTGCCAAGGTTCTGTTACTTTTGGCCCAAGAGGGCATCATTTAGAAGTCTTATGAAATGTTGACAAGTTGGTGCCAGAAGTTGCCCCAGGAGAAAATGAGGATTGCTAAACAAGGAGATTCAATGTTTTGAACAAGCAAAATTTCCTATAAACTGTGCTGACTCTCTATGAGCTGGAGCCTCATCAAAGTCAACTGCAAAATTCTTTCAACATCAGTGGGACTAAGGTTTGAATTCAGACAAATCCCCAGTGTGTGAATAACACATGGGTTCTTCTAGATGATCTGATATTACCCTACCATCCAAAACAAAATCATCTTAAGGTTAATGACCCCATTACAGCCACCACTGCAAAACAGCCAGGCATTGATTCTGGAGATATCATCTGAACAGTCAACAATGCCTGGAGACTGTCCCTTGATGTCACATTTAAAGAGAAGCTTTAACTTCTCACTGTCTTCCTCACCTAATTTTCCCAGCCAACTGAGATGGAGAAAATTAGCTGAACAATATAATAAGCAGTAAAAGCCTAGCCTGATCTCATCAGATCTCGGAAGCTAAGCAGGGTCAACCCTGGTTGGTACTAGGATGGGAGACCACCAATGAATTCCAGGGTTGCTCCACAGAGGCAGACAGTAGCAAACCACCTGTTTATCTCTTGCCATGAAAACCCTATGGGGTTGCCATAACTTGGCTGCAATCTGACAGTAATTTACGCACAAAAGCCAATCACCCAGCACAGTTAACTTGCCATCAAGGAAAGGATAGAGAGTGAAGACTACCTGGGTGATGTCTCCAGAATCAGGAATAATCAGAGTCCAGCAATTTGTAACACAGTGAGTGCCATGGGTAACCAGGCTCTGGGAACTTGGAGTCAGGCCCTTCTTTACAGAATACACCATTGAAAACATTAGCCAACAGCAGCTGTAGAACTTCATAACCTCTAGAACATAACCAGCATATATCGATTTCTGAGAGATACCAGCTTTGAAAAAAAAACTTTACTTTTTTAGATTAAACTCAATGGAATATTTTCAAGTTATAAACTACAAGGCAGAAAAACAAAATATAAACAAATTATTTTAGAAGATATTTTAAGTTGGTATTTCAGTCATTCTTCACGATTTTCACCAATTAAATCTCAGAGAGGAATCTTATGGTCCAGCTTAGAACATTGTTCCTACAACACCAAAACACTTGCAGTGATTTAACTAATTGGGATTGTATGCTCTCCACAAATACTATCAAAAGCTCAACGGTCAAAAGCACAAGGAGACAATGGAACAACCACCAATGCTGGTCGATGTCTACAGAATTCCTAGCAACTCTATTATGACATGCCGAGCACTATGTAACTCCTAGCGATGCTACTAGCAACCACAAACAGAAGTCAACAATAAACATGCAGCAACAGCACTACTACTGTTACAAAGACCAATAGCTACAGCATGCTACTGTAGGTTCCCCACCCCCCCAGATGATTTAATAACACTATCAGCCATAAATAATGGGAGTGGGCACTACCACTGATCCTCCCATTCTGTGCAGCTACTATTTTGTGTGAACAGGGGTGATGTATGCATTTATCATACACATACAGCTTTAATACATGCAAAATGATTGCTGGATATTTCAGACTGTATGTGCATGGTGAATAGATGCACATCAGGAGGATTTGGTGTAGCATATACACCTGTTATGCACTGTTGGTAGGCTCCCAGTCCACATGATTGTAACTTCTAAAAAGGAAGAGCCTACCATGCCTCTTCTGGCATAGCCCAAGGTTAGGATTGCCCGACTTCAGGTGGAAGCAGCAGCAGCAGCAATACAAAGAGAGAATCACGGGAAAGAAGTAGAAAATAATACAAAAACACAGTGATTGAATTTTACGAATGTACTCAAACATAACTCTTAAAGGTATCATAAAGTTCCATTCACAATATACAATCACAGATCACAAGTGCAAGAAGAAATAAGAAATACAATGTATATTGCATCATTCATGTCAAAACCTGAATACCAAATCTCAATCAAATAAGGATCCATGCGCAAGACTTCTAAAGGCTTCAACCATGAGGAAGCCCTTGTGAAACGAAAAAGTTATATGCTGGCAAATTCTGTTAGATGGATTATTGCTTTTCTATAATCTGGATGTTTATGGATATATCAGACCTACAGCACTTTAAATCTGTAAGGATGCATTTGAAGATATTTATGCACTTTAAATCTTTAAGAAATATTTGAAGAGACATCTATTCAAAGAATAATACAGCTATTATTCATGAAGCACTTTATTGTAATGATATACAGTTTCTGGGCTGTTTGAAGCCTTTGCAGGTTTTGACATGAATGATGCAATATACATTGTATTTCTTATTGCACTTGTGATCTATGATTGTATATTGTGAATGGAACTTTAAGACACCTTTAAGAGTTACCTTTGAGTACATTCATAAAACTCCATGTGATGGATGGAGATCTCCCACTATTACAATTGGTCTCCAGGTGACAGAGACCAGTTCACCTGGAGAATATGGCTGCTCTGGAAGATTTATGGCATTATACTCCATTGAAGTCCCTCCCCTCCCCAAATCCCACCCTCCACAGGCTCCATCCCCAATATTTCCAGGTATTTTCCAACCCGAAGCTGACAATGCTCCCCAGGGTATGGTTGAGGACACACGATACAGCAGCCTTGCAGGTTAGTGCCTAGATGAGGGGATCTTCTGGGATCCCCAGGTACACTGCATTGAATTCCAACGGCAGGAAAAAGGAAAATACGAATATACTAATATAACACATAAAACATATATATATATACACACTGGGACATGGATTTTCGAAAGATAGAGTTCATATTCCAAATATTCAAATTCTAAAATTTGCCCCCCTCCCCCCAAGCAAGTCCTAACAAATCTGTTGCATGGTTTCAGAAGCTATAAACAATCTATTTTGCAGCCTTGACTAAGAAAAAGCCATCCTGGCAGAGTTTTCTAGTATGAGGATGCTATAACCTTGCCTCAATACGAACAGATGTGTCCGTTCCTGTAAACGGAGTGGGGGAGAATACTGTGTGGGCATCCTCCCCAGGGGAGAGAACGTTTCAAATGGATTGAGGAGATCAGAAAACATTCAGCTACCAATTTTACCTCACTTTTATGAAGGGACCTAGAAATATCCTGATGAATTGAGTCAGGATTTCTAAGAATCAAGCTGAACTATAAAACTCAGCTGGATCTGAGGCAATGTCATAGTCATGCTGAACTGTTATAACAAAGTGAAGAAATGACCATCTCTCTGGGCTTTTGACTTCTTGATAAAGGCACTTGAGAAATATGACCCCTAGTGCGCTTAAAACCTGGAATTCAGGCCATACCCTCCTGCCAGAGCGGGAACACACTAACATGAAAAAGAGGGTGTGAAAGGAACAGTTCCAAATGTGACAGAGAGAGAGAATGACTGAACTGAGTTCTTGGAACTGTTTGGTATGAAAGAGCCTTGGACACTGTAGGAGGGAATTACTGCTTTAGTGGGGATTGATGCTGCATTGTCTAGAACAGGGGTTACCAATAGGGCGTCCATAAGTGCCACCATGCCTGCCAAGGGTTTTTAGAAAGTGGACAGGGCCAGGTGGGGCTTCTGCCCAGCAAGGCTTCTGACTGACACTGGAAATTTGACTGGCTGTGCAGATTTTGTAAAATGTTGCTTTAGCAGCAGCTGCTGCAACCACCACAGCACAAGAATCTTCACTGTGTGATTGAAGGTAAGCTGTGGCAGCCATTTTATGGCTGCCTCTCCCTCCTGCAACAGCCATTTAGTGGCTGCACCCACTACACTATATACACACAGAATTTGAAAGATGCCCACAGACTCAAGAAACTTGTGGATCACTGGTCTAGAAGTTTCATCCTACTGCAATCCATGCGAGAATTATCGGTATTTGAATTAGAGCATTTCTGGAGCAGGTTCCGAAAACTATGGGCTCACTCCAGAAACAACAGTAAGTCTCTGGGGCAAAGCAGGGGAGTTTTTTGCTTCCTGTCCCCCCAGCTCAGAGGCCTTGGAGCATGCAAGGTGTGTTGGAAGGGAGGAAGTCTTTTGTCCTGGAAAAATTCTCAAACCCAAAAGGGAAGGGAATAAAAATACAAGTCTTTGCTGGATCTGCAGGAGGACTACACTAGATTTCCCCTCATATCTGAAGCATTCTGATCCAGCATTATCTATTCATCCAGGTAAGCTTTTAAAGCTATATGCATTACAGTTTCACTACCTTCCCTTCAGAGGATAAGAATAAACTGCAGAGATCATTTTTGGCTTCCATAATCCAAACCACAGAGTTTAGGGAGAGTGGAATAAAACCATTTTCCCTTCAGCCAAAACTCAGCAAAGTGCTGCCCAGAGTTTCACCCATCTCTCCCTAAAGGATACTGTGTTCGATATACGCAAACATTTAATAACAATAATTAATAATTAAAAACAATAATTAAGTTTGTTGGTGCTACTGAAGCAGACTTGTCACAGCCGTACATCTCCAGCACCATGGACCATTCCAAACCTTGTTCCCCCTTTCTTGAGAAAAAGGTACTATCCCTGGAGATGAGGTTTTAACCTGAAGAAAATGACTACGATCAAACAGAGCACTTATTTCTGCAAAAACATGTGTTGGACCCCTCTACAAATCTCTAATTATAAATTGTTATTTTTTCCTCCCTACGCTCCAGCAGGGCTCCACATCCAGGGGAGCGGTCAAGTGAAATCAACTCTTGCGTTCAGTCCAATAAAAAGCAACACAGTCTGAACTGACAATGCCACCTGTTGCTGATTGACAACCGTCTGTGTGTCCACCAGAGTCTACTCAGTACAGTTTGTTGCCAGGACAGACAGACAAGTAAAGACGGAGCAGGTGGCTAAGAGGAGGCGTTGAGGACTGAAAAATCTGTCCTAGCTAGGACATTGCCTCCTGTCACTCTATCTCTCTGCAATGGCCACAATAACATGAGGCCCCCCGTATTATCTATCCTAAATTAACAGAAGGGCAAAAAATAAACAAACTCACTTCTTATTGTATTACAATGGTTTTTTATAATCTCCCAATTCACAATAGCATTTAAGAATGACACTGAACTTTCTCCATCTAAGATTACAGATGCGGTACCTTCAAAATAAATTGGTTCTTGGCATCCCTTTCATCTCTCCTTCCATTTAACTGGAAAGCTAAAACTGTGCAGTGCCCAATTACAAGTGACATCCAGCTTTGGCACACTCCATCTGTATTCGTGCTCCTTATTTCTGAATACAATATATGTATCTGAACACAGAAAGCGGCCTTCCACCTTTCCAGATCATTCCACCTCACCCAACACTGTCTACTCCATCTAGCCATGGCTTTCAGAGAAATCTTTCCCATGATCTGGACCTCAGATCCTTTAACTTGAGGGTGCCAATCACTGAATTTAGGATCTTCCACGTGCAAAATGTGTGCTCTACCACTGAGCCATAACCCTACTGCAAATTTGAGCTTATTGATTTAACTGGCCCTAAAAGTAAGCATTTTCCATTCCATTAAGAATTCTTTTAGCAGCATAAATGGTACATTGCCTTAAAAAGCACCCAACTCACACAAATACTCTGTGCATGCACTTACTGCTTCCTGTTTTCAGAACCAGGTTAAAAATATACTTGTTTCCCCAGATATTTTGTTGACTTTGTTGTTCAGAGACTGTTCTAGGTACCTAGTGTGTGTTTCTTGATTCCTCCCTCATGGTACCTGGTTTTTAATTTTGTTATTGTTTTAAACTAGCTATTGTTAGTGCATTTAAATCCTGTTGGTTATTGCTGGAGTGGCTGATTGTTATGAGATCATTTTAATAATATATTTTGTTACCTGTTTTTCCTGGGGTTTTGTTGCTTAATTCATTTTCTAGTCTTAATTAACACTCAAGCAGGAGACAGGAGGAGGAAATTTATGAGTAAACGGGGCTGGGTTTTGCAAGAGTTTGGTTCTTTTGTAATGAATTAATTATACGTTTACTATTTACAAGTAGAGCAGAATAGATTTACAAATCTGATGTCCTGGTTGTGCCTTAAGCACTGGTTTTACTTTTACACACAGAATCTTTTTCAGCTGCCTAGCCCAATATTGCACAGGGAGATAGTTTTCAGAACTAAATATTTAGAACTGACATATTATAACACTAGGAATAATATTTATTATTTATTTATTATTTTCAATTTGTATCCCGCCTTGCCAGCGGAAATAAATGCAACGAGCTCTAGAGAGAGGGTCTGGGAGAGTGCTGAGGCCTGCAGCAGTCACCCGAAACCCCCCCCCGGCAGCTGCAGCCAAGCGCCATGGCCAGCCCACTGCAGAATGGGAGCCATGCTGTGCCAACCACTGCTGTGGCCGGGAGGTCAGGCGCCGCTCTGGGCAGGACAGTGAGCCCACCACGCCCCATCTGCCGGGCTGAACTGCAGCATGTGCCCTGCCACAGCACTGGCCCCCCACTCCGTCCACCAAGGCATGGGGGCCCCAGAGCTGCCGTGGACAGCCCCCGCCAGGTGGACAGTGAGTGAAGAAGTGGGTCAGCGCAGCACCACAGTAGAGGGCTGGACAGATCACACCTCCTCTGCCACTGCCCCCACCACTGGATACCGGGCAGGACTTGAGCGGCTACCTCTGTGGGCGGGTGCTCAGTGACTGAAAACTTTGGAGGCGGCTGCAGCAGCAGATGTCCCTGGGTCCCCAACAGCACAGCAGCAGGACTCCTGGCCCTGTTCCGCCAACCCCCCCTCTGCCTCCTCTTCCCCCTTCTCCCTCAGTACAGCGCCACGACTCCCTGGCTACCACCCACCTCCCTGGTAGGTCACTCGGTGGCGGCTACCTGGAGTGTTGGCGGATCTGTAGCGGGGCAGGTTGAGCACGGCTCCTCCTCCTAAATGAGCATTGGGCAGCAGACAGGGGCAGGCAGCGACGTGTACTGCCCGTAGGCACCAGCTTCAGTGCACGCTGAGGCCGGGCAGGGCAGAGCAGCACAGCAAAGCAGCAGGGCCAGAGTATCCATCTTCTGAGGGAGCCAGGCACAGTGTGAGGTAAATTTTTGTGGACTTCTGTGGCTGGGAGTGAAGCAACGGAGCCAATGACCTTCTGATCCAATGCAGCCAGGGGATGGCAGATGTTCTGAGCAGTAGATCATGCACCCAACTGATTTCAGTGTGCATCAAACATTGCCAGACGAAAATGGAATTATTATATAGGAGAGAGAACATTGCCATCACACTGACACCAGTTTCACTGTCTCAAACCTGCAGGACTGGGGCTGGAAAGTCAAGAATTTAGAGTGTCAGTGTACAATCTGGAAAGCTGAGTTTGAATCTCCCACTCTTGCAGTGAAGCTTGTTGGATGACTGTGGACCAGTTCCCCCCCTTCTGCCTTCATAGGGTTAATGGCGGAAGATAAAATAGCAGAAAAAGAACAATGTTTGTCACTTTGAACTTCTTGAACAATATGCAGGTCTTAAAATGCACTAGACAGAAAAATATGTAAGAAAATCCAATATGCAACTACATTTTACTGCTTACATGGTATGGAAGTTCTGGCATAAGCCTCAACGTCTAATGTCCATAGTTTTCATTTCTAAATTGTATGAACCTTAACATTTCTCTTAAATTAAAGATTTTCTGAAGCTAGAATTCAGCGGCATTGGTGTTTATCTGTCATTAAATAGCTTACCATCTTTAACTCCTTTTGGAAACATTATTTGGGACTCACTGTCCTCATCAAAGCATACTTAGTTGGCTGCAGCCACTGTTTTGCACAGTGTGACATTCCTTCCACCAGTGCTTTAGGTCTTTGTCATTAAGTAATCATGTACAATACAAAAGGCACAGTGAAAAAAACCATTCAGGCTGAGAACCTATGATAGCGGCTTCAGCACTTGAACCACCAATCTAGCTATACATCTTTCTTAAGTCCTTCCTCTTCAAATTCCTTTGATTTTTATACTTCAGACAATCTCCTCTTGTCTTTTCTTGTTATCTCTATCTTTTTACTAAGATTGAATCATAAGGAACTTTTTACTAAGACTGAACAATAAGCAACTAAGTTGGTTTGGCTGCATTTTCTTGCATTGCTTTCAATTCTCCACATCATGTCATGTCTGCTGAACCCCATAAGTCTCAATCAAACTCTCTGGAAGCTCCTCTAAACCAACAGTCTTGTTGCAGTCAGATCCACCCTGTTATGTTTTCTTGATCCATGGTTTCCACCAAGCAACATTGCTTGCATTCATAAAATACTTTTTAAAAGATGCATATTATAATTAATGAACAAGCCCATAGCTCAAGGGGAAAAGTGTGCCCTTTTCATGCATAATCTCCGATACAATTCTTTGTAATGAACCTTAAGTATCAGTGCTAAGGACCTCTGTAAAAATACATGAAGAATTGTTGCCTGCCATGATAGACAATACTAGAGAAAGTGGACCAACAGCCTCGCACAACATAAATCCATTTCACATACATTTGTTTCAGAGGACAGGACTGTGGCAGTTTAAAAAACCAACAATAACCGTCATGTAGTTTCCTCTTGGCCCCATTAATGTTAGCTTTCCTTACAAAAACAATTTTCCAGGCCTCTTGGTTGTCAAGAAATCAGGACCAAGAGTCTGCAGGCTAAGCCAGTTTAACAGGCAAAACTGCAGACAGTCTGTCTGAAAGAACCGTCCTCATTTTCAGCTCTTTTACAATCCACTTGCATATCATAAATGCTAGATAGAACTCATTTCTGAAATACCATGATTCAATTTTCATACGTTAAGGGGGGAAAATAAGCAACTGTTTCACTCCCACAGAACGTTCCTCAGCTGTCACACAGAAGCGGCTGGAGAACACCGAAAGGATACCACTGAAAAAAGCCTCCTGTGGCAGCTAATTTTCCCTCCCTGTTGTAACATGGGTCATAGTGAGGGTTTCTGATGGTGGCCTATGTGGAATGTGGAAGGGTGAGATTCTGAATGTGATTTACTGAAGCTACATGGTGAGTACCCATCAAACCTTAAGACAAGAGGATGTTGCCACAGAAAAGAGCATGGAGCATGCTACATTGTGAAACAGAGGGAAAACCAGTTGAATTGGGTATTCAGTCACAGCACTGATCTTCGCTTGTGCCCTTAGCCTTTGAAACTCATACCCAAACTCCTGACTTCTGTTTTTTATTTTTATTTTTTTATTTCTTGCACAGGCTAAATAACTGGGCTCAACAGTGAAACATGGAAAAACACAACAAATATACAAACTTTGTGTTCTTATTTGTGTTGTCATCAACATTTTGCCAACAGCAAAACTCATTCAGAACATAGGTGTTCCCCAAGGGAAATTTCAAAAATCAGCTATTAAAGAGTTTTGATTGGACTAGCAAAATTTCTCAGAAGAGAAGGGCCCTGTACATCCAGGTTTTTGGTAAATATACTATTGTGGGTTCACGGGAATTTCCCAATACCATGGAATAGTGACACTGACAGCTATCAAATGTGAGTCTGCATAGTATCAATAGAGATAACAATGACAGCAGCTCTTGAAAAACATTCAGTGCCATCCCAAGCAGAGTAACACCCTTCTAAGTCCACTGAAGTCAAGACAGGTGTTGTAACTCTGCCTAGGATCACAGAGAGAGAGAGAAAGAGAGAAGCAGGCAACGCTGAGTCTTCAGTGTCCTACCTGAATGTGAGATGCCTGTATTCAAATCTCATCTAAACCAGAACCTCACTGAGATGACCTTGACACTCCAACTCAGTTTCCCTCTGTAATCTAGAAGTATCAGAGACTTCCCTTAAAGGGTTGAGAAGACAAATAAAATAATACTTTAAGGCACTAGAAGCACCTTCCTCCAATAATTAAAAATGGGACACCAACACATGAAACTGCCTTGTACTGACTCAGACCTTTGGTCCAGCAAGGTCAGTATTATCTACTCAGACTGGCAGCAGCTCTCCAGGGTATCACATCACCTACTACCTTTTTTAACTGGAGATGCCAGGAACTGAGCCTGGGTCCTTCTGCATGCCAAGCAGATGCTCTTCCACTGTATCAGGTCAACGTTTTTCACATCTCCTACTCCGTATTGCTTTTAATTTGCAAATCCTAAAGACTGAACCTGGGGGCTTCTGCATGGATAGCAGACGCTCTGTCTCCGAGCCACAGCTTCGCCTTATTAATATCCCCCATCAGTAAGCAAAACTGCAATACATGAAAACTCACAGTTCCCCTCTTAAGATCAGCTGCAAGAGTCAATTTGAATACTTTGAAACAAAACTTGGAGAAAATGAGTGTGCCATAATTTCTGTTAAATAGAATGCTCCCACCCCACCAAAAGAACCATGATGATACAAAGTATTCATGGAACCACAAACCATTGAAACTCCCAAAAAAGTTACTGAGAGTCCAGATAGAAACCAGTGTGAGATATCAGAGCTGCAAGTAAAACAAACAACAGACGGACAACAACAACAAAATAATATAATGCAAGACATTCTGAATAGAACTACCCCTTCTTATTGAGAATGTACGTGGTTCTGAGCATGCTGACAATCTGCAACACTCAGCGAAGGAAGTGGGGAAGCGTACACACAACAAGCAGCAAGCCTTTACCTATTTATAGAAAATGGAGCAACAGTCTTGATAAGAGATGCCTTCGCTCCCACTTTCGCAGCTTCCACAGCTCCTCGTCCCCTGTACTGAACCGTTTCTCCATAGCTGACATAAGGCTGGTTGTAAACAACAATCTTGCCTTTTGCTTCTTGAGCTCTTTGGTGCAGCTCATCAAAGGAGGCCACCACTAAGACTTCAGCTGTAATGCCTGGAATTGAAAAATCATTGGCGTTATGGATGGGTGCCAGCCAAAGACATTACTTTGTGCCCGATAGAAAAAGATCAAAGTGACAGTTTGCACCCTGCCCAGTTAGTGACCTCAAGATGGCCCCGCCCAATAATCAGCATGGAGGCCCATGTACGTTGCACAGAGGTGGACTGCTTGTGCACAGTTCTTGTTCATTTTACTGGGACTTGTACAAGAGAATTTTCTAGTAGAATGTGGCTCCATGGGTTCTGTCTCCCACTCTGCTGCCCACAGGAGTACCCTAAGTCATCACCTGCCACACCTTCCTTATGGTATTGATGCTTAGGAATACAAAACGTGCTACAACTTGCCTACTAGGGTTGTCAACTTCACACAGGGAAATTCCTGGAGACTGAGGGGTGGAGCCCAGCTGGGTACGATGTCATACAGTCCACCCTCCAAACCAGCCATTTTCTCCAGGGGAGCTGATCTCTGCAATATGGAGATGCCCAGGAGATTCCAGGAGATATCCAGGCCCCATTCGGAGGCTGGCAAGCCTAATGCCTGCATCTATTGCATGTATTCATAGATAAGGAAGTGGTAGGGTACAGGAAGCCTGGGGATACATCTGGTCTGCCAAAACTCTCTCCCAGAAGTGTTTTTGCCTCTTGGTTGACCAACTGGAAGTACACTGAATTCTGCTTTTGGGGGGATGAAGGTAATAATTATTATTAATAATTAAAAGGTTAGATTATGTGGCTTAACAATGTCCATGACTACAATGATTTGTACATGCTTTAAAAACATTGTCATTATACTGTCTGGGGGTTTTGTTTTGTTTTTGCCTTGCTGCTGAACAACATGAACAATTATTACAAAGGGCAGAAGCCTCCAGGAAACCGTCTCGCATGAGAAACATTGAAATGAATCCAGCATCTTTCTTAGAATACAGTTTTTAGCTATGGTGTGCAAATTGTTTCTTTAAAAAACACGAGAAACATTATTTCTTTTTAAAAAACACCAGAAAGCTGACTGCAGAAATATCTGTCAGTAAGCTTTTTGAAAAAATGGAGATCTCCCACTTTTGAATTTCCAGCACAAACAAACTGTTCTGTGAAGGCAAGTGAAACTTCTAAAAGCATTTCATCTCTGCTTACCCGTTGGCTGGGAGAGCAAATAAATGTTTATAGGTAACGGTGGTAACCATTATTTTAAACTCTTTTCTGCCATCATCACACATAAATTTTCACCGAACATTTCATTTGGGAACCACATTTCATGGCTTTTATGGAATCATTCACAAGATGACCACAACACTTAAGATCCAATCTTGCGGATTCGTTCCAGAGATAAGTGGAAACTGTTCAACGATGAGAACTAGACTTGGCTGCTAAATATAGAAGTCATAATGGATGCCTGGAACTCCACCTCTATGCATTTCACCTAGAAGCCACAAAACACATCAGTAAAAGTGAAAAGCAGGTTTTTTTTCCATAGGCTCTGGAAAGAATGCAAAAGAATCAGAGCCTGTCTGAAACTCTTTAATATAATCCCAATTGCTGTTTTATCTGGGTGCTTTTAATCCACAAACCAAAAGTTTATAGTTCTATACATGATACTGCCATGCGTAGTTAGCTAATGTTTCTGGCTCTGAATGCCCTCCAGACATGATTCCAACCATATTTCAATCATAGCTCCTCATGAGTTACACACACGCATATCCACTTGCTTTGTACCAGCATAATTCAGAAACAGATATGCGCACAGAAATGAGGAGCTGGTACAGCAGAATACCTAGCAGTACCATCCTAAATCCACACATTCCTGGGAGTAAGTCAAATTGAGTAGACCCAAGTATGATTCTGAGTAGACCTGCTAAGCAGAGTTACACCTTTCTAAACCCATTTACTTCAACTAGGGTTGCCAGCTCCAGGTTGGGAAACGGGAGCGGTTCCTGTGGAAGGTAGAATTGGGGAGGGGAGGGACCTCAGCAGAGTCCACCATTCAAAGCAGTCATTTTCTCCAGAGGAATTGATCTCTGGGTAAGTCTCATTTAGAAACGGCCATCGCTGTGGCTGTGAGTTTAGTGATACTTGAAGTTTCTTTTTCCTTTCGTGCAGTTCCTCATTATAAGGTGACCTTGAGGAAGAATTAGTGATTTGAAATGGTCATAGAATCATAAAAGAGTATCACAGAATCACAGAGTTGGTAGGGACCTCCAGGGTCTAGTCCAAGCCCCTGCAAAATGCAGGAAATTCATAAATACATCCCCAACACCCTCAATGTCCCCTGCTCCATGCCCAGAAGTTGACAAAAAACCTCTAGGATCCCCAGCCAAAATGGCCTGCAGAAAAATTGCTTCCTGACCCCAATTAATTGACCAATTTCAATATAACAAAATTCATAAAGGATCACAGTTCTAAGATCCAGACATGTCCATTGTTGCATTACACAGCTGCATGCTTTCTAAGAATTTTTGTTGTGAAATTAACGAAGGAATTACATATTGAACTTTTTATTTGATGGACCTTGTGAATGTTTCAAACAAGTGTGATCCTTTATGAATTTTGCTATATTGAAACTGGTCAATTAATCTGTACTTGCAATAAGATATTACAGTGTTTATTTTTTTAACTTGGAGGTTGGCAACCCTAATGTCAATGGACCTAGGAAGGGTATAGCACTATTTAGGATTACACTGTAAGAGACCAACCACCACCTGAAAGTTTCTGGTTCAGACCCCATCTCTGCCAAGAATTTACTAAATGACTTTAGGCAAAACTTTACATTGGTTTCAGGACTGCCTCAACACCCATAACTGCAATATGGAGGTAATACTGATGACATACCTCGCAGGGTTGTTGCCAGGATTAAAACAAGAATATGTCCAGAATGTACTTTGAACATTGGAAAGCAGTATATAAATATTATTGACATAATCATTAGGACCTGGCAGGTTTTGATGGACTGTGCTCTTGAGTAGCACTACTCATCTTTAGTCGGGAGGCCTTTAGAGAACATTATGGGTGGTTGTTCATCATCTCTTTGGTATTTCTCAGAACCTTCCAGAATCCTGCTCTTTTCTTACTCCATGCTGGATATGACGCAAGGCTAGGGGGCAAGCTTCTAAATAAAAAGGCAACATGAAGTTCGGTGCTATATTTAGTTCTTATATTGTCCAATTCCTTTTCTCTTATTTTCTCCAATCCTGATCTTGCACCATCATTGCTTACCTAAGATGGAGCACTGCATAAAGGTGAGCTGACTGAGACCCAATGCAGACCAGGTGGCAATACTAATGGATTGGCAGGTACCATGATGTTGATCAGATGAAGACCATAAGAAAAAATCCCATCCCTGCAGATCTTCAGACATCTTTGGACTGCAAGTTTGGGAGGCAAAGTGGCTCAATGGTAGAGCATCTGCTTGATATGCAGACGGTCCCAGGTTCAATCCCTAGTATCTCCAGTTAAAAGGACCAGGCAGTAGGTGACGTGAAAGACCTCTACCTGAGACACTGGAGAGCTGCTCCCAGTCTGAGTAGGCAGTACTGACCTTGATGGACCAATGGTCTGATTCAGTACAAGGCAACTTCATGTGTTCATCCTTTCTAGACCAAGTGCAATCCTAAGTGGAGCTGTACCCTTTCTAAAACCATTGATGCCAATGGGATGCGGACGAATTGTTCTGTAAATCACACACACTGGCTTCCTTCTAACAATTTATTAGATATGCTAGAGATATTGTTTTGAATGTTGCAAGAGAGATTTTGGCTTTTTCTTCCAGAAACAGAATAAGACAGGTGAGGAAATTCTAATTGGCTGACTGTCCTGGCTTCCAACTTTTTTCTAAAGTGCCAAACATGCCACATTTGAGCACCAAGTGCAAAAATCTACTGCTGTTATTGTTGGCATGTAAGTGGCTGAACTGAGAGGCTCCAGCTGCTCCTAATGAAGAAGAGTTTCAGCCATATAGCTAAGAAACATCCCAGTGACAGGATCATTCTAAAGGCTGGAGGGATGCCAGTGGAAATGAAGCCAGATATCTGCAGAAATTTCATTTTCCACTAGAAAAATCAAGGTCTCTGCAGGCTGGCTCTGCAATCTGCATGACATATCAGCTCCGGCAACAGATGAGCAGGATTGGCAGCAGGTAATTCATCCCAACGTGCCATTTATGTACTGCATGGAGAGATAAAACATAATAACATGTGCTCATGATTGCTCATCAAGGGGAGAAAGAACAGTAGCTCTTCTTGACAGTTCCTTGCTGCATTAACGAAAGACACCCCCCCACCACTAAGGAGGTCTCAAGATGCTTGCTCTTTTTCAGGGCCTGTGCCTGACAATTCTGGCAAGGCTGATTTAAAACCTGATTCTCGCTCTGAGTTTTCTAAGAATAGAAAGCCAGTATTATAATTAATTAATTAATTAATATATGGCATTGTGTGATGACTAGCCAAGAGATTCTAAAATTGTCTAGCAGCTGCAAGTTCTAGCTCTTAGAATTATGCTAGTTACGAGCTAGACTTGTTTTTAGGGGCTCAGAGAGCTCTGAAAATTCACCCAGCTGGCTTTATGTGGAGGATTGGGGAATCGAACCCAGTTCTCCAGATTAGAGTCCACCGCTCTAAACCACTACATCACTCTGGCTCTCTACCAGTATTATAAACAGGAAGACACAGACACGCATAAATAGCACAGAGAAAAGGACACTGGGCTTTCTAATGATGATCAATCAGAATGAACACTTTCAGTCTTTGACCACAGAGCACAGCTATAGTCTTCTGATGCTTAATGTAAGATCCAGTCTGAGATCACGGGCAAACACAGGTAACTTAAAGGAGCCTCTTTTCTCTTACAGACCTGTCATTATCTTCATCGGAGTGCACCCTCCTCTCCGCTGTGACTGCCTTAGGAGGTGAAATGAGTCAAGCATCACAGACAGGGCTTTTTTCCCCAATGGTGGTGCCCCAAGTGTCCTCCCCACACTGGTTCACCCCATTCAAAGCTTTAGGACACAGATGAAAACATCCCCTCTTAGACTAGTTGAGCTGTTTCCCTTTTTTCCTGTATAATTGGTTTTCTCTTGTCCTTCCTCCCCTTCTCTTTGAATCACTGCATCTTTTGTATGTAGACTGTCTCACAGTGGTTCTTAATAATGCTCTCCTGTGGAGAATACCCGAGTTCTAATGTGAGCTACTTTACAAACTGCTACTGTGACTTTACCAATCTTAGACCTTATATGAGTAACAGATTTCTGTAGTTCAGTTTTTATTTGATGATATTGCATTTATTTTTGTTGGATGCTGCCTTCCTGTGAATTTGAAAAAAAATGTCAGGGTATAAATAATTCTGACCAACAAACTTTGTCAGAACCTGATCAGTGTGTACCCACCTGCTGAGGACAGGGCCTTGTTTGTGGTGGCACCTCAGCTTTGGAACTCTCTCATGATGGCTATTTGCTTGGTGCTCTACTTTAGGCACCAGATCTGCTTTTCTGAGATTTTGGTTGATTCCCATCCCAAATAGTTCTTATCATCTTGTACTGCTACTACTGACCGTTAGATAATTTAAAAATGATTTTCAGGTTGTTCTGTTTTATTGTTACAGCTTTAATTACTATTGTCATTAATTACTATTAATGACTATTCATCTCAATTGTTTATTACTGTTAATGCTGATTATTTGTTGTTTTTTATGTTTATGGGCTTTAATGAGATTTATTACAAGTGAGACATCACCTCGGGAACCTGTACTAGTGAGAATGTGGGTTGAAATATTTTAAATTAATGAACTGAAAATGTTGGTAGTGATATTTCTGAACTGCCTTGAATTTAGGAAAGGCAATATAATTTGTCTTAAATAAATAGATTTCCAATTGAAACATAAGAACATACATAAGAACATAAGAGAAGCCAATGCTGGATCAGGCCAATGGCCCATCCAGTCCAACACTCTGTCACACAGTGGCCAAAAATACCAGGTGCCATCAGGAGGTCCAGCAATGGAGCCAGGACACTAGAAACCCTCCCACTGCTGCCCCCCCAAGCACCAAGAATACAGACAATCACTTATCCCAGAGTCCCTATCTATACCTTGTGGCTAACAGCCACTGATGGACCTCTGCTCCATATGTTTATCTAATTCCCTTTTGAAGCCGTCCATGCTTGCTCCATATGTTTATCTAATTCCCTTTTGAAGCCGTCCATGCTTGTAGTCCATGTGGCAGTGAATTTCATGTGTTAATCACTTTTTGGGTGAAGAAGTACTTCCTTTTATCTGTTCTAACCCGACTGCTCAGCAATTTCATGGAGTGCCCATGAGTTCTTGTATTGTGAGAAAGGGAGAAAAATACTTCTTTCTCCACCTGCTCTATCCCATGCATAATCTTATAAACCTCGGTCATGTTAGGCCTCAGCCGTCATTTCTCCAAGCTAAAGAGCCCCAAGCGCTTTAGCCTTTCTTCATAGGGAAAGTGTTCCAACCCTTTTATCATTCTAGTTGCCCTTGAGAAAGGAAGTTCTGTCATTTAGGAGTTTCAACCACTAAGTCCTGCTTCAAGCTATCCTTTGTTAAGACAGGATGTTGCACAGTGCTGGTCAGAGAGACCTCAACTGGTGAAAAGCATCATATATATTATAGTGGGGTCTGTACTACAGAGCAATTTAGGAACTAGAAAATAAGTAGATAAAAAAGCAGAACCAAAGGGGACTAATCACCCTTTGATAAGGTACACCCACTCGATTTTACTCTCAATCAAATGGATGAACAAAATAGTTCTTCTAAATGAATCTTGGTTACCTTCAGGAGGAGTTGCAATGCTGCCACCAAGCCCTAAAATAGCAATGCTGTGATTGCGAGGTTCCACCATCATTGCTGACTCTTTCCCCCTTTCCCAGTGGGGGATTTTTACTGGTTCCAAGTGGACGTTTTCCAGGCCATCCATCCTCAAGGCTTTATACATGTACTTGATAGCCAATTCTAGGTTTCTTGAGCCACTTAATCTTGGCCCAATAGTGTCCACAAAAAGCGCAAGCCTTTCATAAGATCTATTCTGGGCACTGCCATAAACAGCAAGGTCGATAATTTTCTTGGCAATGTCTGAATAGCCAGCTATTTCCCTCTTCAGGTCTTTGAATGTTCTTTGGTAGCCGTCATCGTCTCCGCTTAATGGGTTCCCTTTGCTTTGAGGAAATAGGAGCACGAAGGCTAATAAAAACAGAAGCTTCATTTTTTCCTCCACTCTGTTTTCACTCATCAAGCTGTAGGAGGAAAGAGACAACATTAAATCATTCAGCAATACTCCAGTTTTGAAGTGTGGAGTATGGTAGCCTGTTAAAGAGGAAACCCAATCCAATCAAGTGTTGTCGTGTGAAAGTTAAGTGGCAGAAAAGTCGAGATAATTTGTGGTGGTAGTTACTGAAACCAAATGAGAAGGACAAGAGCACAACATACATTTGTTTGCTGTTTAAAGGGATGCCACTGGAATGCAGTAATTCCCAAGGGAAAGGTACTCTGGCTAAATTCCACTTACAGACATCAATGGAAGCACGGCTTTTAGTCTCAGGTCTGGTTCATGCTGAGGTCATAAAATTGTTCTTGGGATACAGGTGGGAGCTCACATGATTGAAAAGCCACAGCCTTTCTCCCTGGAATTTACTTTTCTGTGTAAAAGAAACCTTTGAAAACTAGGCCTCAGTTACCAAAAGCAAAGAAACTGGCAAATTGTTAGGCGAACACTACCTGTTATGTATTAATACTGTGTCTGAACTTCTTGCCAAACTTCATTGTCTGCAAGGATCCTGAGATTCTCCTTGTGAGCCAATCAGAAGAGGGCATATTTTGGAGAGAATTATTGTTATTGGCTCTTACTATGTATAGATAATTGTGTTGAAGCAGTGAATGCCTGAGCCTTGTGTTAGAGACCATTGCTTGCTAGTATGATAGAGCACTTGCTCTGATTGGCTGCCCAAGTAACACACCAATCAGGGAAGACTAGAATGAAACAGGAAATTCAAATAAGGTATGCTGTAGTGTTCACTATGATTGGTTGTTACTATGTCAGGAGGTGTGGTTTTGATTGCTCGACTGTATATAAATAGGGATTGTTGCTGGGTTGTTTTGTGTGTTGTGTTCTGAGCTGAATAACAGAAATCACTGTTTGATAAGTGCTGCCTCAAGTCCAGTATTTAATACTACCCATATATAACAGGCCATTAAAACTCCCTGCTTTATTGCTTCTGGCACTGATCTTCTTATTAACTGGACATTAGTACCCTTTGAGGCACTCAAGTAGTACTCAAGGAACATTCTAGAAAAAGTTGTTCTACACAGCCATTCTCTTGTTTACAATATCAGTGCAGTTTGAAATAGCCTTGTGATTGTACCAATAACAGAAAAACCTGAATTATGGAAACCTAGAGAAAAGAAACGTAAAGGAATTGATTGACTGAGAGAGTTCAGTGTATGCACAAAATGGGCAGAAGGAAGGCTGTGGAAAGATTCTTCCTTTTGTCTAGGGACTTGGCTGTGCCTCTTCTGAGACACCTGCCATTTCTACACACCTTACTGCTGCTTTAAATTAGTTCTGGGTCTCCACTCTCAAGGGTCTTGCTGCCCTTAAAACAATTTGTCACAAATTGAAATTAGTAAAATGACATGCTTGATCCCTTGGATTCTGGAAGTCTTTGAAAAGCTTACAAAGATCTTTTCTAACAGAAAACAGAACTAAGAATTAAGATGCAGAATGCATATCAAACACTCTTTATTGTTATATATAAAAGGGGACACAGCCATTATCCATTCCCTTTAAAATTAACTGAACTGCAATTAGAATACTAAATATCATGCTCGTGTGCAAAAAGCAGGAGAGGGAAAAGATACATATAGATTTACTTAAATCAATATTTTAGAGACTTTTTAACAATAAGATCTCACATTGGAACACTTATTTTCCGAGGAACGGAACACAGCCCCTTCTAAGTTTTTTAAAAAATCCCTTACAGCCCTTATTAAGAGCTAATTATAATTGTCATAAGAATAAAGCAAGCTTATCTTTAAAGAACTAATCCCAGATGCAAAATTGAACCTTATTCTACAAAGAATAATATTCTCAGCATCAAGTTGTTCCATGCAGGGGCGGACTGCTAATTAGTTCATGTTTTCAAAAGTGCTTTGAAACTGCACAGGTTTCTTTCTTTTTTAATGTTCTTCTTTATTGCTGAAATATTTCCTTTCTCTCTATAGTGGATTAGGGGACAGTCCACTGGGAATATCTCTAAATCCTGTGCAAGCTGTGGGACATGCATAAGAGCACAGTTGTGCCCTTTATGCCAGAGAGATAATGAGAAGGGATGCTTAGATGCTATTGAGTCAACTGCCTGAAAGCGAATTCAGACTGTCAGCAGAGCTGTTCTCAAGGCACAGGGCGAATACCTCTACCCAAAATGTCCCTTCATGCCACAAACAATTATGGACCCAATCTGACTGATCTACTACTATGACATTGGCACAGGAACATATATTATTATTGGAAAGCAACCTAACAACTAAGCAAAGAGGCATAAGAACATATGAAACACTCTGCTGGATCAAGCCACCAAATGTCCACCTAATCCAGCTTTCTGTTTCTAAAGATGGCTAGACAGATACTTCCAGGAAGCTTGCAAAACTTGGTGTCATGACCCCAGCGGGTCGCTGCCTTCCGCTACCACCACCCTGGACTTACGGTCCTTCGAGAAGGCCCAGGGTACCCTCTCAAGCCCATCCAAAATGCCCCTTTTCAAGCTGAGAACCTTAGGCATGATGACCAGGCAGAGGACTTTTAAACAAATGGTTTATTTATACAGTAATGGGGCACTGAAAACAAGACAAGGTGCTTCAAAAAGATATAACAGTATCGAAAGGCAAAAAGAACACAAAGCTAATGCAGCTACCTATTACTCCTTAACTGTTACTACTTAAGCCTACAAGCCTTCTTACCAGGCCTCCTGCTTACCACTCACACTGAGCCAAGTGAGGAATCTTTCTCTCACCAGACCAGCCTGCCCCCTGTGAGACCAGGCCGCAGATGAGACGAAGAACACCATCCCCTTCAGTTTAGCTCGGAAAGCAAGGACACCATTTTCCACAGCCTTCTATAGATCAGGCTTAACTTACTTACTCTCTCCAAGTGAGGGAACTTTGTCCCAGACCGCAGAGAAAAAGAACGTCAGTTAAACTGAAACCAAGTATAAGAACACATCACCTCAGAGACTTCTAGTATCCCCACTGGTTGCAGCTGACTCTAGGCATTGTGGGAATTGTAGGCACCTTGCTTTCTACTACCACACAGGCCTCTCCTGGGCCCTAGGCCTCAGGCTTTTCTCCCAGTCATGTACAGATCTCCAGAGGCCTACACAGAATCTCTGTACTCTGATTGGCTATAGCCCTCTCTAAGTATTAGGGGGATTGTAGGCTGTCTGTTTTCCACTGTCAGACAGGCCCCTCCTACAGCTTAGGCCTCTAGACCCTGCCTCCATCCTGCACAGATCATGACACTTGGTCTGAAGGCAACAGACTTTCCTTGTGCTTTGTCTCAATCACCCAGTATTCAACAAAATGCTGTCTCTGAACATGTAGCTTCCATTTACCAGCCACAGTTAAACTGAAAAAGATCTGATTCTTAAGATTTGCTGCCAAATGCCAGAGCACTTGCATTTAGTAATGGCTTTCAAAAATAAAAATCTGTTTTTTCCTAGTATACATCCTGCTTTGTGTATTGATGCAGATAGTTACTGCAGACACCAAGAAATTGTAAAATGGGTGAAAAACTCTAGCTCGGACATGCATGTTGATGTCATCTAAGGCGATAAAGCTGGATTTCACCAATACTATCACCAAGGTAAACTCAGCCATTCCCTGTAGCTTCCAACACTGTTTCAATATACTGTTTTTCATACTGTTAATGGCTTCTTATCTACACAAGGTCATATAATGATGTTATTACTTTGTCTTCTTGGCCCTCTCAAAGGCCATTCTATTCTGCAACTCTAGATTCCTTTTTTGGCCTGTTTAACCAACAGGCCAGAGTCTGTTTCTATGCACAGAGACGTTTTCCGTGACGTTTTTGTCAAGTCCAGCACTGTTTCCCTATATTTCTGGCCATATCTGTGACAGGCAATTTTGCTCAAATCCTTCATCAGCAATGCCAATTGGTGTCAGCTCACCAATCCTCTCCTCCTGCATTGCTGACAGACAGTGGGTGAGCTATTTGTCCCACTGAGCTGACTGGCACTGCAGTACTAGTTTGTAGCACCATAAGGCTGCTTGGTTTGGCTCCAGCCTGCTCCTGCCTTCCTGTAATTTCTATAGGTTCTTCATCCTGATACCACTTCTTCTATAGTTTACTACTTCAGTTGTCCCACAGACTAAAATGTTAGCACCATGCTAGCCAGATCAGGGAGTAGGGCTACCTACTCCATGCTGCAAAATTTCTGGAGATTCGGGGGTGGAGCCTGGGATGAGTGGGAATTTGCCTTTCAAGGCAGCCATTTTCTCTGGAGATCAGTTGTAATTCTAGGAACTGATCTCTGCAGTCTGGAGATTTCCAGGAGATCACTAGGCACCACCTGGAGGTTGGCAACCTTGGGGTCTGCCAAGGACACTATGTCAAAAATCTAGCATTAAAAGGAGAATGGGTGTCAAATCAAAGGTGATAAACAGTACTTTGGATTTGGGGCACTCCACAAATCTGACAGGAATCCTGTCCTATTATATAAAAGGGTAGCGGTCTGGCAAGGTTCTATGCTTGGTAAAATCAGTTTGCTCCTTGATATGTCACTCAGAAGCTGTCCCTATCCACTAGCTGTGTTGCCTGAGTTCTCTCCCACCCACTGCAGCCTAGGCCACTCTTCTCTGATTGGACCAGCATTTCAAGCTCATTTGCATATGGAAGCTGATTGGACTTCACTCCATTCCGTACCTCAAACTCCCCCTCCCCCCGCAAGACAGTTGGAATTGTCAGTTGCTTATGCAACCTGTTGTATTCTGAGGTAAAATATGTCCTCATTCACAACACTTCCCCTTCAAAAGAAACAAATCCAATAACACAACCGTGCCACACCACAAAAAAGACAGATCATACCACAAGCAGAATACCACAAGGCAAAAAAAACTCTGGTATTTGGTGTAGTGGTTAAGTGCGCGGACTCTAATCTGGGAGAACTGGGTTTGATTCCCCACTCCTCCACTTACACCTGGCTGGATTACCTTGGGCAAGCCATAGGTTCTTGAAAAAGGGCAGTTTCTGTCAAGAGCTCTCTCAGCCCCACCTACCTCACAGGGTGTTTGTTGTGGGGAGGGGAGGGAAGGGGAAAGGCAGGGCTCTTTTTGTAGCAGGAACTCCTTTGCATATTAGGTGACACACCCTTAATGTAGCCAATCCTCCAAGAGCTTACAGTAGCCCCTGTAAGAAGAGCTCTGTAAGCTCTTGGAGGATTGGCTACATTAGGGGTGTATCGTCTAATATGCAAAGGAGTTCCTGCTGCAAAAAGAGCCCTGGGGAAAGGAGTTTGTAAGCCGCTCTGAGACCTTTGGGTAGGGAAGGGCAGGGTATAAATCCAATCTCTTCTTCTTCTTCTTCTCCTTCTTCTACTAATTCAAAGTGCTGGGGATGAGTTGTGTTCTGGCAGGGGACACTGTGAGTGTAGAAAATGATTTATCGACACAGTAGTGTTTTGGAAAATCTTTAGGAATTGTTTGGTGCATTTACCATGGGGCACCCATCCAGTGTCTCTGGCATTTTCTCATTCTGCTGGCATCAAAACCATTTTAAGGCAAAATAGAGATATGGAGGCTTTTCCATCCTCCTTTGCATCAATTTGTCTTTGTTGGCAATGGCAACCCTAGGCCTGCCAGCACTCTCAAGGTGACTTCATGCCTCCTGACTGGCATGGCATCACTAGCCCTGGCTGCTTGCTCCTGTTCAGCAGGAGCATCCCTATGGAAACTGCCTGGGTGATTTCAGACCAGCCACAGACTTTCTGCCTAACCTACCTTACAGGGTTGCTGTACAGATCACAAAGCCGAAAAGAATGAAGTAAACTGCTTTGCTCCCCGCTAATGAGAAAGACAGAATTTTGCCTAGGAAGAGACTGCTTAGAGGGGATGAGATAAAGTTGCCAACTTTAGGTATGGAAATTCCTGGAGATTTGAGGGGTGGAGCCCAGAGAGGGTGAGGTTTGAGGAGGGATGGGACCTCAGACAGTTACAGTGCCATAGACTCCACCCTCCAAACCAGCCATTTTCTCCTGGGGAACTATTGTTGCCAATCTCGGCCCAGTGGCCATCAAACCATTCTCTTCAAGCCCCTGCTGTGCAGCTGACTTTCCCCTAGGGTTGCCAATCTCCAGGTGGGATCTGGAGATCTCCCGCTGTTACAATTGATCTCCAGATAACAGAGATCAGTTCCCCTAGAGAAAATGGCTGCTTTGGAGGGTATACCCCACTGAGTCCTTCTGCCCCCCCCAATGCTGCCCTCCACAGGATCCACCCCCCAAATCTCCAGGTATTTCCCTACTTAGAGCTGGCAACCCTACTTTCCCCTCGGTGCCTGTTGGTAGGCAACCAAGCTTGGTCCTGTCATCTATTTTGGCCTTTGGGAGAAAACTCATAGAGCTGCCAACTCCAGATGGGAAATTCCTGAAGATCTGAGAGATGGCGCCTGAAGAGGGTGAGGTTTCAGGAGGGGTGAGACCTCAGACAGGTACAATGCCATAGACTCCACCCATCAAACTAGCCATTCCATCCTGGGGAACCACTGTTGCCAATCTCCAGGTGGGCGCTGGAGAGCAATCAGAATTACAACTGCTCTCCAGGAGGGAGGGGGGAGGAGATGGAAAGCTGAAGTCAGGGGGCAGATAATGGTAGGTTGACAATTGGCTGGGAGGGAGATAGGGTTGCCAACTCCAGGTTGGGAAATTTCTGGAGATTTGAGGGGTGGAGCCTGGAGATGGTGAGGTTTGAGGAGGGGTGGGTTCTCAGACAGGTACAATGCCATAGATGCCACCCCAGCCATGGGGAATCCCCTCATGGGGAATCATTGTTGCCAATCTCCAGGTGAGGGCTGGAGACCACTCAGAATTACAACTGCTCTCCAGGAGGGAGAGCAGAAGTCAGCTGAAGTCAGAGGGGCAGATAACAGTAGGTTGATGGTTAGCTGGGAAGGAGATGGGGTTGCCAACTCCAGGTTGGCAAATTCCTGGGGATTTGAGGGATGGAACCTGAAGAGGGTCAGGGTTGAGAAGGGGTTAGACCTCACACAGATAGAATGCTGTAAACTCCACCCTCCAAACCAGCCATTTCCTCCTGGGTAATAATTGTTGCCAATCTCCAGGTGAGGGCTGGAGATCACTCAAAACTACCACTGCTCTTCAGGTAGCAGAGATCAGTTCCTCTGGAGAAAATGGTGGACTCTGTCATTATACCCTGCTGAGGTCACCACAGCAAATTCACACTGTGTGCCCAAAGCCGGGGCACTCTCCCAGTGCCTCCTTCTAGAGCTCGTTGTATTTATTTCCACAATGGGCCTTATTCCTAGTCTAGTATAAGGCAGGGAGTGTGGAGAAGCACAGGGAAAAAAGTTTTCTCTGTTGGCTTCCTTTGTTAAGCTCCTGACTGGGAATTTCTTACTTTGTCACCCTGAGGAAAAAGACACTCAGGAAAAGCCCTAATTCCTGCTGAGTATTTCAGCTGTTTCATTCATTCCCAGGCTTCAGTCACACTCACAACTGTGGTAGCAACAAGGAAAGGCACAGGAACAGTCATGATGGATGGGGCTGAGAATTGCTGGGCAGGTCTGAGGTGACTATGGGCAACTGAGGGACAGGACGTATACTGGGGTGTTGCCATACACTTAGCATTGTAGAAGTGATCTTCTCTGCTTACAGACAAACAAATTGAAAAGCATGTGAGAAGCCAGTGTTTCTTTCATCTCCATGTATTTAACCTGTTGGGCAATTAAGTTGTCACCATTGGACATGGCAACATCTGGCCCACGCATTAAGGGCCTAATCAGATGTGGGGGGATCTACATGTATTTATAAATGTGTTTACCCATTCATATCTAATGCAGGAATGGAGAGGTGTCTTTTTAAACAAAATACAGAGTGTGCAGGTGAAGGGAGTTAAAAGCTGCCTCCTTTCCACCTTAACTTATGCTTTCAGCCCTTTCTTTCTAGCCCAACTCACTTCTGATACAGGATAGGGGCAGGAGAAAAAATCCTAAAAGCAGTAGGGCAGAGTGCTAAAAGATGAGAAAGAGGCAGGGGTGTTAGCGCTTCACATAATCCATCTTGTTTTTAAAAATAGGCCTCTTGTGTTCTTTTTAGTTACAGGCAGACACATACAAATTCATATGTTTCCCTTCATCACATCTAATTGGGTCTTCTGTTTACAGCCAAAATCACACTGCTTTGCTAGTTTCTATTCGACTCTGCTATAAAGAAAGCAAGCACAACTCCCGTTGTCTCCATCTGTGGACCATGACATTTACCATTTCAGTGTATATAACGGGGAAAATAATGCTGATCTGTACATATTTCACAGGTAAGATAGGAATCGGACTTTGAGAGGAGAAACATTTGAACAGGAGAAAAATATTAACAGGGTAATGCTAAGCACCTGGAGTACAAATCAGGCATTAGAAAACAAAGAGTAGAAGCCGGTATAGCAGATAGCTAAAAATATGAGTCAGAAAGTCATCTGTACAAATCTCACCTCTGCTGGAGCTACCAGAAAGACCTGAGGCAAGGCACTATCTCCTAATTTTGTCCCTTCCTTTTATGAAGAAATAAGGCAAGTCACCTGATCTCATCGGACTTTGGAAGCTAAGCAGGGTCAGCTCTGGCTAGTATTTGGATGGGAGACCACAGAGTCGCAATGCAGAGGCAGGCAATGCCTAACCACCTCTAAATGTCTCTTGCCTTGAAAACCCTACGGGGTTGCCGTAAGTCAGCTATGACTTGATGGCACTTTCCACCACCGAGGCAAGACTTATCTACATTGCAAATGCTCATGGAGCATTTGGTGAACCCAAAAGGCAGAAACAAAGAGGTGGACAGGCAGGGAAGAAGGCATGGGAGAGATTTTGTGCGGAGTGTTCTCTGAACTTGCCTGGGCTAAAAGAATCCCTTACATCACAGAGTGGCCTCCCCTTGCCAATATACTCCCCCCCCGAGCATGGAAACACGGAGAGGCAGAAGGTGTTTGTACCCTTGCTCTCTATGCATTCACACATGCTAGCAGGTGGTCCTTCTAAACAGTTGCAAAATAATTAATGAATCTATAAGGTGACCTAGAGGGTGTAGTTCCCACTACTCACTTGAGGGTCCTGATACATATGATCACTGATTTAGGAATATTGATCTAGTAGCAAAGTAGATACCCCTCAAAACCTAAATTTCTGTAGGTCCTTTGTCATAAGACATTCAAGCATGGAAGTTATGAGGTGCAATAACTGCACCAAAGATGCCACTTTCAAACCACTTTGTATTAGAGTAAGCATGGCCAAAACTCACCTAAAATGGCTGGATTGTGGACAAGGGCTGAAGGAGGCTTTCCCACCCATAGCCAAATGGTGGGCAAGGACGGGCACTACTGGCCAGCCCCATGTCCTCTTGAAGTCAGCTCTGTTTGGCAAGTGAAGGTTTTGGCGGGCTCTACATAGGGACTACATAGTGCCTGCTTGGCTCTGGTGGGGTCCAGCAGCGTGTTTTTTTCTGGATCCCCACCCTCCTGCCCCCATTTTTCAGTTTGCATATGTATGCTTTATTTATCACAACTTGGCGGTATTGTGCATCTGGGCGATTCCTTCTGAGGAGACAGGCCAACATGCCCACGTCTCCTAGCTGGGGACTCCCTTATGGAATCTTGGGGTTTGAGCCACCACACAGTATGCCCAGCTCAGGAGTGGTGCGTGGGCTCACCCCAGGTGACAAATGGTACCACTCAGTGGCTGCCACCCTTGTGTGACCACATATATTTGTTACTCCCTGATTTTCCCCAGCAGGTGGGCTGTAGGGCGTGTTATTGAGTAGCAGGCAGGTTGCTCGATTTTTGGATCCGCCCCCATGCTTCGCCAATGCTCCTTGGTCTGCAATCAATTAAATCAGTGGCCTGCTTTATCCCAAGACTGGTGTCATAATTTGTTACTCTCCACAAGACCTCTCCTTACTGAGCCCTGGGCCTGCAATCATACTGAATTTAAGTGTAATGGGTTTAGGAAGAAAAAAACCCTGTTTGAAGTTTGTTCCCAAGAGGCCCTTAAAGACTTCAATGTTAAGATGGAAGTACAATGATCTTTATTTAAATTGAAAAGAAATAGCCACAAACACACAGCATGAGATAACCTCAGCCATCAAAGTGTTAGAACAGAAGGGGGGAAATGATGATAAAAGGAGGAAGAGTAAGCATCACAGACATAACCGCCTAAGAACTTATGTATCAATAATGGGCTAAATGGAAAGAGACAGAAACAGAGACAGAAAAAGGCAGCCCAAATGAATAAAGTTTCAGTAGCACATCTATTTTTATATGGCAGCATTTCCTGAAATCCCAGTTGCCCAACGTAGATCAAAAGAAGCACATCTCATTCGTAATTCACAGTGGGAAACGTGAAAAGGGAACAATGGGCTCTGGTTAATAACCACTTAATTGCTAAAAAGTCTCCTAAATCTGTGAATAACTGAATAGTTTCCTAACTATGCTTCGTTTGATTTTCCTCCAAGGAATACAGGAAAGCACATACCTAGCAGTACATGAGGTGGCTTGGATAACATTGGATTAGACTTTAAAAGCCCCAGGGTAAGGAACGAAACTTGCACGGTACATGGGGGCGTCTGACACAGTTAGTAGCATCTAAGGGTAAGATTGTTATGACAGCTGTGGAATAAATTGGCTCAGAGGTTAGCTGAATGTGCAGTATAAGAGGAATTATGGGTTTTTTTTTTAAGTTACGGAGTTGTTTCCTCTAATGGAACAAGAGCAGCAAAAGCTGAAATTGGAACAAATGAAGACATTTCTCAAGGACTGCTGTTCCAGGTTGCTAGCAATGATCTTTCTGAGCTTTTGGACACAGTCCTGCGCTTTGCTATGCAGTTCAGCAGACTTCAGAGATGAATTCAAGCAGATGCATCCCCTGCCCCCCACAACATCTCCCATACTTTTTTCATTCACTAGATTCCAATCACAGTATAGCTTAGTTTTTTTTCAGAAAACTTAAGGGAGATTGAAGAAGAATTTATTCATTCACATCTCCTAGCACACACTTTCTTGTATACTACAAAAATTGTGTTTTCCATTTTCAACTTTCATTTTGTTTCCTATTCCATGGATGGCGAAAAGTACGATACACATGCCAGAGTAGTATAGTGTGCAGCAGTTTGCCTCTCTCTCTGGTAGGATTGCCAGGTCCCCCAGGGGGGTGGGGAAAACCCTGCTCAATGGGCCTGTTACCCGCCAGACCCACCTGGAGGTGACATCATCACATAGGGCACATTGCGGGGAGGATGCTCTATCATTCAAGGGAAAACTCTATGGTTTTCCCTCAAATGGTAGTGCTCCTGCCCCCAATGTGCCTGATGTGATGACCAGGGCCAGCCCACTCACTAGGTGAACTAGACATTCGCCTAGGGCGGGGCCATCATGGGGGTGCCGAACTGAGCTGTCCTCTCCCCAAAAAAGCCCCCCTGCCCCCGCCAAAAGCTCACACCGCACACCCTGCCGCCGCCTCCTCTTCTCTCCCTCGATTCCACACTTCTTGGGCATGGCCAGCAGTCACTCCGCAGGCAGGCAGGGTGTGCACTCAGCTCAGGGCCCTCTTCTGCCCACCTTGGCTTGTTCTGTCCCTCCACGGGCGGGCGGCCGAGGCCGGCCCCCAAGGACTGATTGGCTGCGGGGCAGGCAGGGGCGCGGCCTGGGCAAGCACCAGTGCCACAGAAGAGCTTGGATTTATACCCCACTCCAGTATTCCCTCTAAACAGGGTAGGCTGAGGCAACACTGCTGCGACCCCACGCAGCGGCGGAGACTGGCTTCCAGCCAGGCTGCTCTGGGAACTCCACACTGCTCTGGCCTCTAGCAAGCCCCCTGCGTAACTCTGCCCTCCTTCCCGCGCGGCTCCGCCCCGCACTCCGGCACTGGCCTCGGGCAGTAGAGCCTCCCTGCTGCCACCCTCGCTCATCCAAATTCTCGTGACATGTGTGGTTTCGCCGCCTGCAGGGGGCACATGCTGCCCCCGCCGGACCGGCCACTTGAGCATGGCTGGGAGGGAAATGCTGCACTTTAATAAATGCAGAGCGGAGAGCCCGGCTTTGGCAGCCAGAAATGGGGTGAGGTTTGGGAGTGGGGGGCGGGGAGGGAAGGAGAGGGAAAGCCACCTTCCCAGCGTCTGTATTTATTTTTGAAAGGGGGTGGGAAGAACATCGAGTGTGGGGAGGGGGGAACACAGAAGAAAACTCTGGGGCAGAAGCCAAGGGAACTGCCAGGCTTGGGAAGGGTGTGACACCCCCTTCCCCCAGTTCCACCCAGCTGAGGCCGGTCAGTTTCATTCCTTTTAAAAAGGGGATCCAAGAGGAAGAGAAAAAAGAGGAGAGGAGGAGGGGAAAGGGCACTCGCCCCACCGAGGGAAAAAAAGTCACCCCGAAGAGTTGAGCGTCTTTCCTTCCAATGTGATTGTATTGATTGTATTACTGTGCTAATTGTTACTGTAGAACCAGATCAGGAGCAAAAACACTGGTGGGCACAAGGGGGGGGGTCACTGAAGCATGTACGCGAAGCATGCATGCTGAAGAACTCCCTGAGAGGGCTGGGACTCCACCGCACTGCAGCCAAGATAGGACTTGGCAACCCTACTTTCTAGTACTGGGTATACTCACAAACAGCATTTTCTACCACCATCAAATTATAAATGATGCATTTGTTGTTCTTAAAGTAGTAAAATAAGTTTTGATTTAATAAGAATTTGATATATTTACTTTTCCAAAAAGGTTCCATTCCCCCCAAAAAACAGAAAACAAACATCCTGGAGCCAAGCAGGAAAGCTCACAGGTTTGGCTACAACTGAAATTTGCATCTGAGTGTTTCTATTTTATCGATTTTTGTGTCAGTTTGCCCACATTGCTCATTTCTTGTATCAGATTTTTACACCATTTATATGTTGCATTCCAATTTTACACAAAACAGGTATCAATTTTGACATTCATCCTACCATCAAATTTGGTTATTTTGTCAGGGAAGAAAAATGGCCACAATTTTTATCCCAAGTACTGAGGAACTGCAAGAGAAACACCACTTTCAAACTGAACCAGTGTTAAATCATGAAGTTTAAGATTCTTAATCTTTGCCTGCTATTCTACTGCTGCGATTCCACCTCTTCAGTGATCTAGAGACAAAGCCTCATCAAGGAACAGAGGATTAGATAGATGAATTAGAGTGCAATTATCTCATCATTTAGCTCATAGCACCCTTGACCATAACACTGGGAAATCTGTTCCTGGCAACAGGAGAACAAAAATGTAACTTTCCTATTCCATTATCAGCTGGGATCTGGCCTTTACCTCTGTGGAGGCTGGAGATTTGTTAACAATTATTCTTGATATAATAAAGATATGAGATGTTTAATTGTTGCTTGGGAGACTAAGTAGGCTTGTACAGAATCTGGTATGCCTGGGAGTTACACAGTTCAATCTTGTTATATTCATTTAATTGTTGCGGTGCAATTTACCACTCGTCCCATTAGAATTACTGTGAATCGATTCAATAGCACTTTTGTTATGCAAAGTGTTTCATAATGTTCTCAGTATTCATTATTACAACAGCTCTGTGCAGTCGGACAATATGATTCTCACTTGCAAAGAGGGAAAGGAGGTCAAGAAACAGCAACTTGACTAAAATCAATGAATTCATGGATATATATGGGACTTCAGTCTCAAACATTATCTGCTAAACCTCACTGGTTTTCAGTGTACCTGCCATGACCTCACAAACATTTTGATACCAGCAACATTTCCCATCTGGAACACACAGTTTTTCACAATTACAATCTTCAGATCAGATGGTCAGCTGAAATCTGGAAACACTGCAAGCTGCAGGGCCAAACACTGGCCCTCTTTAACAGGAGAGTATTCAACTAGAATAATTTGAAGAGCTTAGCCTCACTGCACACAGATCCAAAATGGATAGTGTTAGAAGACATCGTTGAGAATGGGAACCAAAGTGACAAAGAAGGGGGAAGAGGATATATTCTTAAAGCAGTGAATACATATCCTCTAAAGGATTAGGGCATGGGCACAAGTCATACTAGGACTATTTATAAATATTCAGGTCCTAAACCCTGCACTGGGACCCTTAGGAGTAAGACCATTCATGAATTCAGAAGCCTTAGCTACACCAGCCTTAAACTCTGCTTCATCTCCTTTGCTGGTTTACATGGTATCCCAAACCTGGTCCTGTGATTGGCTGGAAGCTAATAGTGACCCATTCTAATTCAGCTAACCACACACCTGAAAGCCAGCATGGTGTAGTGGTTAAGAGCAGTTAAGAGTGGTGGACTCTAATCTGGAGAACCAGGTTTGATTCCACACCCCTCCACATGAAGCCTGCTGGATGAACTTGTGCCAGTCACGGTTCTCTTAGAACTTTCGCAGTCCCACCTACCTCACAAGGTGACTGTTTTGGGAAGAATGGAAGGTGATTGTAAGCCGCTTTGAGACTCCTTAGGGTAGAGAAAAGCGGGTTATAGAAACCAACCTGATGATGATGATTGATGATAGTTAACACACCAATATTTTCTTATAGCAACAACTTGAAATACCTATTTTTCTGTGCTCAAGCTGCCTCTACAGAATTTGACCTTTAATTCCACTAACTGGATCTGTAGAAACCAGTGATCATTGAACAGCATTCATGTAAACCCCATTCATCTCACCCACCTGTCATCCTACTAGGGGAACTCCTACTTCTCAGGCTGGCTCCTGACAAACAGTGTTTAGGATTGAAATAAAGGACTGTTGCAGCACAAGAGTAGGCAATCCCCCCCCCCCGTGCAACATCTATCTGTGAAGATGTCAGAGTGTGAGCAAATAAAACAGGTGAGAGAGGTGGAAGGGTTGTATTTGGCTGATTATATGACATGTATAGAGGATTAAAGGACTAAAACAAAATTCCTTTAGAAATACCATTATAAAAACATCATTGGTTTTGCTTTCAATGCACACATTCAGGAACATGTTTGCAAAGGTATACAGTAGTCGCGGCTCTTCTGGTTATGGTAATTGTGAATATGGCTCTCTGCAAGCCATGCAGTGAGTACCACCAGTTTACATTCAAACTTTCACACTCAGAATGACCATATTCCAAATTCTAATTTTAAACCATTGCTGAAGAAGTCACAACCTCTTCTCAAGATGCTGTTGGCTTCTCACCAGCCCTTCTACCCCAGCTCAACTACACCCTTGCTTTTGGGGTGCAGCTGGGGAGCTGCCACGCTGAGCAAAATAACGGGATATGCCACCATTTGATACATTTGCCCAACAGGCAAATAAGGACATCAAAAATCACTGATTATTCCCACCCCCCCATTTGCTACTGAAGTTGCCCAGTCCCAGCCCCAAATCTCAGAAGCAAGCAAAACAGAAGATTATTACACAACTCATTTTCTTGTAAATCTTAAAACAAACAAACAAAACCTTCTCAGCTATCAGGAAATCTCTCTGTCTTAATCCAGTCTAGATTGCACACACTTCTGAAATCAGTGATTGACAGTTGTAATACAATCACCACAGGTTTCTGGAACAGCAGTGACTATGGAGTTGTGCTGTCTGCTCTGCCAGTCCTGTAGAATTATGGGAACCAAATACGCTCAGACTGTCAAATCACACAGTTCCAAAGACATTTCTTGAACATCCTCAACTAGAATTCCTGCAATTAAGGCTTGGTGCAATATACATTGCACACATAATAAATATTGCTGGGAAGCTTTTCTAGAAACCACAAATACTGTTTTCAATGGAATTTACCAATATTTTATTTGTGAGTAGAATGGCTGAATAACTTCTGCTTAGGTTTTTGTCCCACACTGATAAATGAATTGATAACTACAAATTCCAAGTAAATACTGAGTAATTTTATTTATACACTGCTTGCTATGGATCACTACAAGTAGCCATCCTGTTCTTCAGCACATTATCCATGAGAATTAGTTTCCATTTCCAACCATGAGAATGAAAACTAAATGTACATACATACAATGAGTTTAAATTTATGATATTAAGAACTTGGAACTTAAAAAAACTGAGTCCTTGAGTATTTGCAATGAATTAGCCTATTTTAATAATATGTGCAATTGTTGTGTGCCTCCAAGGCTATGGCAAAACACTTGGTCTATTTCCCCAATTGCACTGTGAAATCTGAAAACATCTTAGGTTTATACAATACAGTCCCAGCTACTTTTGAAGAAGATGAAACTCTGGGATTCTTGCCTTCTTATTGGGGAATAAATTGGGAGAAAAAAATGGGAGAAGTGAAGGCAAGAATAAACTGTGCTCTTATTTTCCCATTTCTACATAGAGCACGAACTAGCCTGCACAGAAACCTAATCACATATGCAGACTTGTTGGCATTTATATTGCCCCTGGAAAGCAAGTAACACAGCAACCTTAGGAGCGCCAATACATCGGGTTTTGATGCAGGCAAGTGGTTCCCTTGCAAACATGTGCACAGCCTGGGGTATCTGACACTGCATTCAATACTTGATTAAAGAGTTCAAGTCTTGAAAGCATTTGATTCATCAGAAGAGTCAGATTTACATTCTCCAAGGCAGCCAGTGTATTTGGAGAAGGCCCTTAACATCAAGACCAAGGAACAGTTTTTTCCTCCCTACCTCACCTCTTTCCCCCCCTCTTCTTTCCAACATCCGACCCAATGAAGAGTTTGGAGAACTCCAAAAATGTGCACATTGTTTTGTGATGCTTTGGCTGGTCCTAACTAAGGGTATGAAATAGCTTGAGGGAGGGAATTTTCTTTAGACAAACACAGCTACTTGCAGTTCCTGCCTAAATCAAGTCTGAATGCTCTTAATGTATCTTCCAACATTTCTCCAACAAAATAGGGGCGACTTCATAATACCCCTATACCCCCCCTTCCTTTATACATTGCAGAAGACTTGGCCATGTCTTCTGCAGACTGCAGATGTTTACTCTGGAATATCTTTTGTTGCACTAATTTAAAAATGTGTTTGCCTTTAGATGAAAGGCATGCCAGAGAAACAGAATTTCCCTACAATGGCAGCAGTTGTTCAAAGCTTACCTCAGTGGCTGCAGCATGTAACATGGAAGGCAGTTCACTACATGGTGCTTTAGTGGTCATGTGCCTGCCTTTCCATGCATCTGCACTGGAGATAAGATAAATTAATTTCCCACTCAGAGATTTACAGTACAATAATACACAGAGGTATTCTGGTTCATGTCTTTTGAAATTAGTGGGATTAGACTGAAGCAATTCTGGATAAAGCAGGAGTCCAGTGACACTGTAGAGATTTACAGAATTTATTCCAGCATATCTGCATAGCACTTCACTGTTAACTTCAGATAAAGCATACAGAACAGATACTGTAGCGTCTCACACTAACAATACCATACCTCCAAATGACAGAAAAGGGACAGAGAATAAGGATGGTCCCTGGTAAACATGGTCACTTCGAGCAGGCGCTTTCTGCAGCATCTGCAAAGTGTTCACTCACCTCTGTCCACATACAATTCTTTTCCTTCACTGTATTTACACAAAAAGACTACCCTGAATGTAAGATGACCCCTTAAATATTATATACAAAAAGTTTTTTATTACTACACATACCTGTAACTTGTATGTGAATGCAAGATGACCCCCAATTTTTCCTGAAGATTAGCTCCAGCCCGCCAAAGTGCTGTCAGATGAATAGAATACCCCACTCCACCGAACAAAATGATAGCATTGCTACAGCATTGCTACCTTGCTACTCCTCTCTCTTTAGAAATTTATTAGCACTGACCCTAACTTGGTGCCATCAAACTTCAGAAATGATCTTTTTAAACCAGAAGATTCCATAAATCATTGTTCCATTTGCTTAGAACCCCCAATATTAATTCTTTTACCCACTGGTTTCCAATTTATGTTATACACCAAAGCACGTACATCACAGCTCACTCTCGGCTGATCTCTACTAGAAAATATTGCTGGCAGCCGAGTGCAAGCCCCTTTCTCAGCTCTCAAAAGCACATGGTAGACCGACAAATGCCAGCTGTCTGAAGTTATGGAGTGACATAATTTGAATTGCATCCTATTGTGTTAGGAGGTCTTTCTTTACTTTCCATCGGCACAGAAGCATTTGCTATTGAGGCTAAGCACTGGGACTAAGACAGATATTTTATTTCAGACATGGGGGTCTTGCAGTCAGAATAGCTGTTGGTATATTTGATTTATTATTAACTAGCAGACTGCTCAGATGTATTTATGCCAGCGGGGGACAATATGACTCTTTTGCGATGAATGCATAAAACTATCCCTGATCTTCAGCACCGCATTCCTCTTCCATTATAGCCTCTAGACCTTCCTATGACCAATGAACCCCAGGCTATTTGGGTGTTAGTGCCTCTGTCTACCAGCCAGACACATAAATTAATAACCTTTCCTATCTCGGGAGCTCTAGGGAATCGAAGGCTGAAATTTAATGTAGGGTCAACAACTGCAGAGAGGGACAGATGCTTTATTGTGGCTAAGGAGTGAAAAGTTAGGACAACAGTAAGGATCTGAGATGAAGCAAAAGAGAATTGTACAATATATGGCTATCGCCAGCCCCATGATCCTCCACTCAGCAATGAAACAAGAAGATTCCTCCTAAAAGTGAGATTAAGATATGAAGCTGCCTTCTATGGCATCTGACCACTGGCCCGTCTAGTTCAGTACTGCCTACACTGAGTGGCAGCAATTCTTTAAGGGTCTCTTCTTCCCCGTCTGAGAACCTTTTATTTAGAGGTAGAGATAGGAAGGGGGGGTGGAATAATTTGAGGAGAGTGCAGATTCTTTTTCATTTTTTAAGTTTTTTAATTTTTCAGATGGAAAAACTGGGAGGTTTCAGGGAACACTGAAAAAAAGCCTCCTGCAAATTGTTTTCTCTTCTGGAATGTGGGAAACACTTCTTAAGAAAGGCTTTTCTCACTCAAAATGTATTACAGACTTACGAGTGCAAAAACTGAGAAATTGTCAAGTGGAAAAACTGAGAAATGTTGGGGAGCACTGGAAGAACAAAACTCCTATGATCCTTCTTCTCCCTTTGGAATGAGTGAAATTTTTTTTTCAAGGAAAATTTGTACTTAGAATGTATATTACGACAAAGCCTAAGACTGTATTTTCAAGAATATGTTTATTGTTTAAATGTAAACAATTTTGACTAATACACTATAATGCACTTAGTGATAATACACTATTAAAGAGTTCAGTGTTTTCAGTGTTATAAATAATATCCAGATATGCTGGTTTGTCCTACATATTGTGACTGCATGAAAGTGTACTTGTTCAAATAATTTTTTTGTTTACTACAGAATTTGTTTTCTTCCTTCAATTTATATATTTATTTCCTAAATCTCAGATGGCAAAAATTAAGATACATATGCTACGGTAGCACAGGGCACAGCAATCTGCAACTTTCTCTCAACTACTGGGTATGCTCACAATTTTCCTTGTGCTTACTCTTATTCAGGGAAATAACAGGTACACTATAGGTATTTTTTTCCCTTGGGACCCAACAGCAGCTCAGGAAGTCTGGTATCTTACAAGAAAATGGCACTGGGGGGGGAGCTAAGCCCTTTACTTCCTGATGTGGTGGTCCTGATCTAAGTCTCCCTGGCATTAGGAGCACAATTCAAATCCCACTACTGCTATTAAGGTATTAAAAATACACTGAGAGCTCTGAATCTCCCATTCAACGTATCTTACCTGGAGTCATAAATGGGAGATAAAGATTACTTTTCTACATTATTTTATTTATTTAATTAATTAATTGAATTTTACCCCGCCTTCCCAGCCAAGGCTGGCTCAGGGCGGCTTATACAGAATCAGTACATAATTACAATAGAACATAAAATATAAATTAGATTAAAACAATTCTAAAACCCTTTAAAGTGCTAGTAAGCCTTAATTTTGTAATGACTGCTGTTATTCAGTTCTCTTGTCTCACAGCTGGTTCCTCAATCTTCTTTAATTCTCGTTCCACTGGCTGGCTCAGGCTGTTGTTGAAATTCCAGGGGGAAACAGGGCTCTCTAACCTCAGCTATCAGTTCTTAACAGTAGTGGTGGCTTCAAAGTCCTAGTGGAAGAGCTCTGTTTTACAGGACCTGCGGAACTGCAAGAGATTTCCCGCAGGGCTCTGATCTCCTCTGGGAGCTCATTCCACGAGAGAGGAGCCACCACTGAGAAAGCCCTGGCCTGGGTTACTGCCAGCCTAGTCTCCTTAAGACCCGGGAGGGCCAGTTAGTTCTGAGCCCCTGATCGCAGTGCTCCCTGGGGTACATGTGGGGAAAGGCAGTCCCTCAGGTATGTAGGACCCTGACCATATAGGGCTTTAAAGGTAAGAACTAGCACCTTGAAGCGAATCTGGTATGCTATTGGCAGCCAGTGAAATGCCTTTAGCACAGACTGCATGTGCTCCATAATAGGGAGTCCCATCAACAGCCTGGCCGTGGCATTTTGCACCAGCTGCAGCTTCCAGATTTGAGACAAGGGAAGTCCCATGTAGAGAGCATTACAGCAGTCCAATCTCGAGGTGACCATCGTGTGGATCACTGTGTTGCCAAGTCATTGCGTTCAAGGAAGGGAACCAGTTGCCCAATCAGCTGAAGATGGTAAAAGACTGATTTGGCAGTGGCTGCTACCTGGGCCTCCATCGTTAAGGAGATATGCAGAAGATACCACATTACTAGCAGAAAATAGGGAAGACGTGAAACAACTCTGATGAAAAGTAAAGCAGAAAAAGCCAAAACAGGATTACAACTGAACATCAAGAAGACTAAAGTAACAATTAAATGCTGGTTCTTACGGGCTTGAATGGTTGTGAAATCACTCCATGATAATTAACACAGCAGAGGACCTTCCCCAGGGAAGGCAGTGCAATGGAATGCACTCATGACAACATGTGATTGGAAATGGAAAACCTGTGTGGAGCTGGCTATTTTGTTCCATTATGTTAGCCCTCCAGTTTAAGCTTATAAAAAGTAAGATCTCCCCAACTATTTTTAATCAATTGGATTGCTTTTGAATCATTATAAGTGCACACGAGCGAATCTTTTTTTAATCCAGAATTTTAAATCTACAGTGATAGTTCTCAGTCCCCTCTCAAAATCAGAGTAATGGGATCCTGAAAGCCCCAGCAAAGTGGAGTGTGGGAGTAAACCAGAGACTAAGAGGGTGATGTGGACCCTGATGGGGATCTTGGAGAAGTGGTAGCAGGACGCATTGGATCTATCAAAGCCCATCTGAGGAAACATTGTAGGAACTACAGTCTGAGAAGGGCTGATTTGAACTCATTAATGATTAAGCAAAAGGAGAAATGGCCCAGGGATTATAAAGATATAGAAGTATATAAGTATATAGTAATAGCTCAGCCTAAAATGAGAAGTTCTCCCAGTCTGTAACTGACTCAGATTTCAAACAATATAGAAAAAAACAACCTAGTAAATTCCTATAGATGACATTGTCACTGAAAATGTCGAGACAGTGTGTGACTGCAATAAAAAAGGACAACGCTACGCTCAGGATTATTAGGAAGTGAATTGAAAACAAATCTGCCAGTATCATCATGCCCCTGTATAAATCGATGGTGTGACCTCGTTCGGAATACTGTGTACATTTCTGGTCACCACAACTGAGAAAGGATATTATAGCAGCTGGAAAAAGTGCAGAAAAGGGCAACTAGAACGATCAAAGGGTTGGAACACTTTCCCTATGAAGAAAGATTAAAATGCTTGGGGCTCTTTGGCTTGGAGAAACAATGGCTGAGGGGTGACATGATCAAGGTTTATAAGCAGTGGGGTACCAGAGGAATTAGTACTGGGTCCGATGCTTTTTAACTTGTTCATTAATGATTTGGAGTTGGGAGTAAGCAGTGAATTGGCTAAATCTGCAGAGCTAAATCTGCAGATGACACAAAATTGCTCAGGGTGGTAAAAACCAGGCAGGATTGTGAGGCACTTCAAAGGGATCTGTCAAAAATCTGTCAAAAATCGACTTTTCGGTTTCAGCGGAGCGAATGGCGGCCACCTCTCGGGACTCTCCCGGAGATGGTCAGCCCACGCACGGTCGGGGGGGTCTTCGCACAAGCGAACGACCCTAGCGAGCCTTAGTTAAAGGTTCCGAACCAGGGGGCGCTTGAGGAGTAGCCTCTTTGCCGGCCTGACGGCTGGGAAATCGAGGCTTTCCCCCTGCTCCAGTGGCCCCGCTGTGTTGTGCCCGTATGGGACTTAGCAATGCCACCGACTTCCCGGAGTGAAGCAGCGAAGGATGAATTAAAAAAGGAAGAATCGGCAAAAAACCGTGAGTTGGAGATCTGCTTGCAAGCGTTTTAAATGTGCTCCCCCCCCCAATCGCACAAGCACACGGGAGGGGGGAAGAATCCCCTCCCCTTAGAAAACGGAGCTTATAAAGTAGAGTGGAAGGGAGGTGGAGTGAAAAAGCCGATTGGCGAAAGTACCATTTGGGAGTGACTTCAGCAATGCCCTTGAAGATTGGTGAACAGAATATCAGGATTTTAAAAGATGTTCCATATGAAATTCGTCTGAAAAGAAAAGCATATAAAGGATTGACCTTATTTTTGCAAAAGTACCAAGTCGGTTACAAATGGTGGAATCCTGAAGGACTGGTCTTTAAATTCAACGATAAGAGAGAGAAGATTGATTCCGTCTTCAAAGCCCAAGAATTTCTGAAGAGGCACGCCAGCTCAGAGGAAGACGCAGAACTAGCTAAATGGACAATGTTAAGCAGCGAAGAAGACAGTGGCCCAGAGGAGGAGGAAGGAGAATCGGAGGAGGGAAAAGCAAAGAAGGGCCCATCATACAATTTAAGAGATTTGAAAGGAAGACACCCCAAGATATGATTTGTTCGTGAAGCGCAAGAATGGAGTATATTAACAACTAACCACAAAGGACTTTACTAATGTTTTTAACAGATCTATTTTGGACTTTTAGTAAGATGAAAAGAAGATCGTTCAACCACGGTAGAAGCCATGAACTTTATTTTTTACTAACAAAAAGTTTAACATACTAACAGGAAATTCACTCACTTCTTTTCTTTGTCCCTCTGTATAACCTTCCCCCTTTCTCTATAAAAAGCAATAAAGTCCTTTCCTTTTTAGGAGAGTTTATATAAAAAAAAATCTGTCAAAAATCCAAACTGGCAAAGACTGATCAAGAGAGATCTTGGTCGTAGTAGATAACTCACTGAAAATGTCGAACCAGTGTGCGACTGCAATAAAAAAGGCCAATGCTATGCTGGGCATTATTAGGAAGAGAACTGAAAACAATCAGCCAGTATCATAATGCCCCTGTATAAATCGATGATGCAACCTCATTTGGAATACTGTGTACAGTTCTCAAAAAGGATATTATGGCATTGGGAAAAGGGCAACTAGAATGATCAAAGGGTTGGAACACTTTCCAATGAAGAAAGGTTAAATACTTGGGACTCTTTGGCTTGGAGAAACAATGGCTGAGGAGTGACATAATCAAGGTTTATAAGATTACGGATGGGATAGAGCAGGCAGAGAAAGAAGTACTTTTTTCCCTTTCTCACAATACAAGAACTCTTGGGCACTCAATGAAACTGCTGAGCAGTTGGGTTACAACAGATATAAGAAAGTACTTCTTCACCCAAAGAGTGATTAACGCATGGAATTCACTGCCACAGGAGGTGGTGGCGGCTTCAAGCATGGATGGCTTCAAGAGGGAACTGGATAAAAATATGGAGCAGAGGCCTATCAGTGGCTATTAGCCACAAGGTATAGATAGGAACTCACAGGCTGGGGCAAGTGATGCACTGTATTCTTGGTGCTTGGGGGGGGGGGCAACAGCGAGAGGGCTTTTAGTCTCCTGACCCCACTGATGGACCTCCTGATGGCACCTGGTATTTTTGGTCACTGTGTGACAGAATGTTGGACTGGCTGGGCCATTGGCCTGATCCAACATTGGCTTCTCTTATGTTCTTATGTTCTTTTTTTAATCTATTTTATTTTAAAAAGATTACAACAAATACATTGAAGCTATAAATTGAAGGTTGAGATGAATAAACCCTGATCGACCATCAAAACAAAACGCTCTGCTTATATTCATATCTAATCAACATAATTCTCATCATTCAGTAATATGTCATTTTCCATCAAATAATGAATAACAGGAAACCACAATTCAGTGTATGCTAGTTTCTGTTGATCTGATCTGTTCAGTTGTGTATCATTTATAAGTTTACCTAAAATATAAAAGTCCCACAACTTCCAGAGCCATTGATCTATCATCAGCATTTTCTGATCTTTCCATTTTGAGGCTAGCAAAGTTCTAGCTGCTGAAATTAGAGTTGAGGTCAATTGGTCGCATTTCAGTTTCCCAGATGGCATTTTCCAATAATCTAATAGCAAAACCTCTGACACATATTCCTGATGTGTAAGAGGATACCTCTCCAGAAGTCTTGTACCTGTTCACAAGTCTACCAACAGTGGAGAAAATCTGCAACACAACCACATCCCTTTGAACACCTGGGAAAATTCTTTTTATTGATGCGATGCATTCTTGTAGGTGGTAAATACCATCTTGTCAGTAACTTAATATGTTGGTATTTAAGGAAATATATATTTGATTTGGAACATACTGCCTCCCATATACCTGGCCAATCTTCCTCCAAGATTCACTGCTGACAGTCTATCCGCCAAAGCTGTTGGTAGGAGTAAGCCTTCGTCTTTTCTGATCGTAACAAAATATCATATAATCTAGAAAGTAGACCAGATGTATGCTCGGGTATATTTTTGAGCAAGATTTCAAAGTCCATGAGAGGCCCTGAGATTGACTCTAACGGCAGAAGAGAGTGTCCGATGTCTAATTTGATGATACTGCCACCACAAAAGAGGCTGTTGCAAGGGCTCCTCTACAGTCTGTTTTGGTTTCAGTAGCCCATTATCAAATATTAAGCATCGGTTTCTAGTTGATTTCCAGGTGCAATTTGCTGACAACAAGTTTGCAGGAGGGAACCATTTCTGGTTCTTATTTATTTTTCTTTCTAAAATTTTATTTACTTTTTCCTCTCATCTCTCAGTTTCATTTTGGTCCTTTTTATTTAGGTTTATATTATGCAGATAAAATAAGGATCTCCGTTTGCCTCATTCTAAGGCTATATTGATAACATGTTTATTAACCCAGGCATTTAGAAGGCTTATTGTACCTAAATTGATTAATCTGTCAAAATTTTATTTATCTTTGGATATTATTATAGTCTTATTATGTTATCCATGACAAAAGTGCAGATGATGTTAGTTAATTTCATATGGGCACAAAAAGACAAGGCCTGCATACTTGGTTCCCTGAAAAGGGTGTGTGCAATGCCCTGAAACCCTACTCGGTTGTCATTTTTGTGTGTGCAAACCCTACTCTGTTGTTATTTTTGTTGTTGCTGTTGTTTGAATATATTGCCAAAGAGATCCAGCTGAACAAAGATTCTGATTGGTTTATGTTAAAATATAGCTGTTTTAAAATGGGAAATTTATTTTTTTCTGTGGTTTTATATTCTCTCTGATCTTCATTTTTGTTATTGTAATAATATCCCTGATGTAGTATTACAGGTACTGGGGGATTGTATGGACTGATTAACTTTTTGTATTTGTTATTGTTCTCTTTAATAATAAAATTTTTTTTTAAAACCTGCAAAAAAGAAAAGAAATCAAAGTAATGGACTGAAGTCCCTTCCTTTCCATCTGTTAAATCTGAGTAGGCCAGATGTTCCAGCATACTTTCTTAGACAATCCCCATGCAAAGCCAGAACATGAAACCATCAACGTAGATCAAAGTACTAATGTGCATCTGATTCTACTTCCCCCCCCCTTTATAAGTTACTAGGAGTAAGGCCCGTTGTGGGAAGAAATACAATGAGCTCTAGAAGGAAACTTCAGGTGAGTGTCCCGGGTGTGGCTGGTTGGGGCAGCAAAGGGAAGGGGAAAATAGAGGGAGGCAAGCCATGTTTATTTCCTTCTACTTAGTTATAAGGCAGGGCTGTCTCAAGTCATTTTGCTGCCCCAAGTAGGTAGTATGGGAGGACAGTCTCATGGTAACAAGTATGGTTCCCTCCACCCCTGACTTATGATGATTTGGAGTTATGCAGTGGCAGCTAAGGTAGAAAGACACCTCCTCCTATGCCATGTCTTCTGGGTTCCAAGGGTCTGGAAAGCAGTTCCATAGCCAGTTACAGGGTTGCCAGCTCTGGGTTGGGAAATATGTGGAGATTTTGGGGAGTGGAGCCTGGGGATGGCAGGGTTTGGGGTGTGGGGTGTTGTGTCCTGGGATCAGAAGGCAGAGCTGGCAAAATACAGCCAAGCTTCGCTCTCTGAGAACAATAGGGACTAGGTTCCTGAGCTCGCCACTAGAGAACCAATGGCAGCATTGGCGGGTGATTCAAACCCGCCAATAGGAATATGGGGCCGTCCCCCCCTATCTGTATATAGTTGGCCTCCGGCCGTTACTGTTTGTTCTTGTCTTGTGTGAAGTACGAATAAACACGTCTTCTCTTATGTCGTCGTCCGAGTCATGAGGCCCGAAACCCAGTACTTTACAGTGGCGACGAGGATGGGATTTCAACGCCTTCCGTGACTCCATGAGCGACGAAAAGGACACCGCCGAGCAGCATCGCACCGCTCGCCGAGCCGCATCGCTGACCGAGCAGCACCGCACCGCTCGCCCCGGCGCACGCCTTCCCAGACAGAGCCATGGCCGCCTCTCATGTAACTCTCGAGCGCTTCGATCCATCGCAGCCAGAAACCTGGGACGCATGGGTCGACCAGCTCATCAGTTATTTGGAGCTCAACGAGATCCGTCACCCAGACAAGAAACGATCGCTCCTGCTGAACGCGTGCGGCACCCAAACCGTCCGCCTCACTAAGAGCCTCTTGGTGCCCCGCACGGCCTTGGAAAGCTCGTTTGGGGAGATCCTGGACGTCCTCAACGCGTACTTCAGCCCCCGGCCGACCTTCCTGGCCAAGAGGATGGAGTTCCAGAGGCGAGTCCAGGCCCCAAGGGAATCCGTTGCCACCTTCCTGGCCGCGCTGAGGGCACTCGCGGTGGACTGCGGGTTCCCGAAGGTGGAAGACAACTTGCTGACGCAGTTCGTGTGGGGCCTGGCGGACTCCAAGCTGCGGTGCACGTTGATTGGCTACCGGAAGCTCTCCCTGGACGAGGCCATCGACGCCGCAACAGCCCACGAGGCCGCTGAAGGGGAACGCCCGGCCGCGGCCGCCCAGGTGGTCGGGAAGAGTCCCAGCCCCGGGAACTCAGATACCGAAGAGGTCTTCGCCCTCAGACCCCAACACCGCCGGCCGGCGCCGTTCCAGCAGGCCGACAGGGAGCCAGCCAAGCCTTCCGGCAACCGGACCGTGTGCGCCAGCTGCGGGGAGGGCCACGGAAGGAAATCCTGCAAGTTCCGGGATGCTGTCTGTCACGGGTGCGGGAAGCATGGACACCTCGCACGGGTCTGCCAGTCCAAGGGCCTCCGGAGTTCGAGATCATCCGCCCCACAGCACCGCGCATCGTCCACCGCCTACGAGACGACGGAAGAGGTCGCCGAGTTGTACCATCTCACCGACCAACCGCTGCAGGTACTTCGCCTCCCCAACCCCAACCTCTCCTCTACCCCGAAGATCCAAGTAACCATGCGGATCGAGGGGTCCCCCCTGTTGCATGGAAGTGGACTCAGGATCGGCGGCGTCCATCATTTCCATGGACACTTTAAAAAGACTTTGCCCGTTAGGGGGACCCCCTCTACGTCCATCGCCACTAAGCTTGGTGGACTTTCAAAAGAACCCTGTCCCCATCCGGGGAGTCGGCACTTTCCGAGTGCAGTACCGAGACTTTGAGGGGAACTTGGACTTGGTGGTGGTGGAGGGAAATCTCATGAGTCTCCTGGGGCGGGCGTGGTTCGAGGCCCTAGGCATCACGATTGGGGGAGTGAATAAGTGCGGGATGCGTGACTGGGGGGCGGTGTGCAAGGAATTCCCCGAGGTCTTTGATGGGAAACTGGGGTGTTATAAAGGGCCCCCGGTGTCACTCCACTTAGACCCCACAGTGACGCCCATCTGACGGCGCTTCCGCACCGTGCCCTGGCCCTCCGCCCTAAAATAGAGGCCGAACTGGACCGGTTAGTGGCCCAGGGAGTCCTAGAGCCCGTCCCGAACGCTCGATGGGAGACCCCGATTGTGACACCCGTAAAGCCAAACGGGGAAATCCGGATCTGCGTGGATTATAAGTGCACCATTAACCAGGCACTTCAGGCACACGCATACCCCGTACCCGTGGTTAGCCACGTCTTAGCCACACTGGCGGGGGCGCGCATATTTGGAAAGCTGGATCTCGCGCAGGCGTACCAGCAACTCCCGGTGGATGAGGCCACTGCCGAGGCGCAAACCATAGTGACCCACCGGGGGGCCTTCAGGGTGAAGCGGCTGCAGTTCGGGGTCAGTGTGGCCCCAGGGATCTTCCAAAATCTCATGGACGATTTGTTAAAAGGGATCCCTGGAGTGACGCCGTTCTTCGACGACATGGAGGGACTTCAGCAGGATATAATGCCACAGAGTCCACTGCCCAAAGCAGCCATTGTAATAGCTGGGAAATTTTCTGTAGGGGAAATGATGTGCTGTGGCTGGGGAACACAGTGATTTCTGGGAGATCTCCAGGCCCCACAGGGAGATTGGCAACTCCAGTGACCTTTTAAGGGAAAATATGGATATGTATTTTACCTCAGAACACATTCAATGACTCCCACCAGCAACAACAAACTGTTTAGAATGTTAGAGGCAAAGGCTAATCAGGCTGCATACACAAATGACCTCTGTGTTCCGACTGGCTACTGGGGGGAAAGGAACAGCAAACTGTTTAAAATATTGGAGGTGAGACTCCGGCAACGCAGCCAGTGGATAGGGACAGCTTCTGTGTGACAGATCAGGGAGCCAACTGATTTGGGAGCATGTGGAATGTTCAGGAGAGTCCATGATCAAAACAGTATTATTATATATAGAGATGTTCTATTTAAAACCTTCCTATTCTGCCTTTCAGTGTTACAGGAAGAACCCACAAAATATCTGCGAACATAAAAGCTGCTAAAAGCAATATAACAATAGTAGCCATAAAACACCACCATGACCCACACCAAAATAATTGCCAACACAATCCAATCTGCCCTTCAACGTTAATTCACCACCTTATTCAACAGCCAGACTAATCTGCAGCCCCTTCTAAAAACCACTGGTGTAGGCATCTTCTCTCCTCCCTCCCAACATGCCATTTCAAACAGTTGGTGGCATGACTGAAAATGTTTGTGATCAGGTTGAGGATGATTAAACTTGAGAGGAGGCATGGCAAATAAGAGCTGGTGAGAAGAAAGTAATTGGTGCATGGGTTCTAGGTGGATCAAGATATGATATAGGAGCAATCCTAATGTCTACTCAGAAATAAGTCCCATTTTATTCATGAGGCTTACTCTCAGGAAAGCGCTGTCTAGGCTGCAGCAAAATTATTTGTAGTCTGCCTTTCTCACTGAGACTCAAGGTGGATTGCATAAGGTAAGTCAATATAACCAATAGGATGAGAAGACTTCCAATACACCATAAAGAGCAGAACTAGTTTTGCCAAAATATGAAACAAGCATAAGTAATAAACTCAGGGGGGGGGGGCGTTACAGACAAGGCACATGCACAAGAAGTTGTTGATCTTGCCTGTTTGCAGGGTGACACCTGTAGAAGGCCCTGTACAGATGAGCAAAGTTATTGTGGCAGTCCTGAAAATATGTGGCTCCAAGGCCATGAAGGGCTTTGCATGTGATGGCCACTATCTTAAACTGAACCTGGTAACAGATGGGCAGGCAAAGGAGTGAATGTAGAATGTTTGCAATATGCTTGCACAGCCTAGTTCCTAATAATAATAATAATAATAATAATAATAATAATAATAATAATAATAATAATAATTGCACTGCAGCATTTTAAGCTAACTGCAGTTTCCAAATTGATTTTGAGAGGAGACCTATATAGAGTGCATTACAGTAGTCTAGTCTCAATGTCACCATGGCTTGGATCCAGGTGGCCAGATTAGCTGAGTCAAAGATATACCTACTTCTGCCTCTAGCGTGGTGTAGTGGGTAAGACGGGTAGATTCTAATCTGAAGAACCAGGTTTGATTCCCCACTCCTCCAAGTGAAGCCTGCTGGGTGATCTTGGGCCAGTCACAGTTCTCACAGAACTCTCTCAGCCCCTTCCACCTCACAAGGTGACTGTTGTAGAAAGAGGAAGGGAAGGAGAGTGTCAGCCGCTTTGAGACTCCTTAGGGTAGAGAAAAGTGGGGTATAACTACTACTACTACTACTTCCTCCTCCTCCATTTGAAACAAGATAGCATATTAAAGACTGACCATTTCAATTTAGCCATTTTTGAGAACTTGTCTTTAACTAGGAGGGATTTAAATTTGTAATTATTTTTACAAATAGTGCTTCAAATGATTGAAATCTCCAAAACATTTTAATTTCAGTCTTACGGATGCCAAAATCCCAACCAATTTGATATTGAAATTGCTGCTCACTCTGCCTGTAAACATGAAAACACTTGCAAAAAATACTGAATCACAATGTATCCTGAAGCACATAAATTGTTCCATATTCTGACTGCCAAGCCATTAATTCATGCCATTTGTTTTCCCAATGACAACTCAGTTGTACAATATGATGGCCAGTCCTACATTAGGGGATGATATTGCTTTCAGGTAGTAAAACCCTAATAGGCTTGCATGTGCCATCTTGGCAAAAATTAAGAGACAGCTAGACAGTGTCTTCTTCCCAACTCTAAATACATGCCAAATCTGTTGTTTTATTGATAGAATATGTATTTTAGGCTTGCAAATTGTAAGAAACTTGAATTCTGTTTCTCAAGTTTTCCAATTAACTGTAACAGGAATGGTAAGACCAGAAAAAGTTCTTCTGTTCTAACTGTATTTTCTGCGGTCAATTATCACGTTGGTGTCTCTATGCGCCCGAAGTCTGATGCACTTTCACACAGTCCAAGTAGAAAGTAATTGTTGCAAGCAAGACCCAAGCATCATTTCTCTGGGACCAGTACAAACTTGTAACATGCCACCAAAATCCCATTTCATATACACGCATTAAGCTGTGAAAGAAAAAAAAAAGATGTATTTTACTTCTGAAATGACATAGATAGATCATATCATGCCAATGGGCTTGCAGTTCAGGACAGGATGAGCTATCCTGGTAATGTGTACCCATTTCCCCGTGGGCAGTAGTTGTGAAATTAGAAGATTTGTGCTGAGGCTTTCTGCAAACATTCAGGAAAGCTACTTATATAAAATTTTAGTCCTGGAGTAACACTCTCTCTCCTCCCTACCCACACCCTGGCATACAAAGGTAAGAAGATGCCTGATACCAAATTAGATCATTGAGCAATCTAGATTAGGGCTTGACAAATCCCAGGTGCAAGGTCACAATGGTATCTAGAAATTTCATAGTGCCACCTACTATTTTCAGAAATGATTGTATTGTAGTGTCTCTCAGCAGTTCTTATTTGAAGAACAAACTGTTGGCTCCAAACAGTTTTTGTTCTGGCAAAAAGGTGTGGAAGGGGTCCCCTTTGATTACTCAGAAGACTATGTTTTGGGTCACGGGATCTGCGTATACAAAAGCCATGTGAAACAGGGTTTGTAACAAGGAGCAAAATTGGACAAGATTGATGTGTGGATCCAACTCAAAGCTAATTTATCATGTTGCATGAAGTTATTGTCATTGTTTGTTTATATGCAAACCCAACTTTATACCATTCAGTAGTGGTGGATGAATTCATTTCTTATACAATTTCTTTCTATATACTGGCTTCAATATTCAATTAAATTGAGCTTTTTAGCCCTGATCTGGACAGCCCAGGCAAGCCCGATCTTATCACATCTTGGAAACTAAGCAGAGTGGACTCTGGCAAGTACTTGGATGGGAGACCTCCTTGAAATACCAGAGGTGGGAGGTGGGGGCAGGATTTATTCAGCCACCTCTCTGAATATCCTCCAGGCAGCCAGTAGGGGTCAGTCACCAGAGGTCGCCATGACTTCCAGGTGCACACGCACTCACACATGCACATATGAAAAAAATTAAAGATCATTAAAAATAGAGCTTTTAAAAGCAATAATGGAATTACAAGAAAATGGCATGAATTTAGGCTTGGGTGAGAGGTTAGCTTCTTTGAAAAAGTCTGAAGAGGTTACCATTAGGTTTAGAAACAGCAATAATTAGAAAGCAAAAAAATGAAAGCTGAAAATATGAATCCAGCTCCTAAATTTGGAGGGCTGGCTGACTCTGATGGCCAAAGAAACTGTCTGTTCTGATTGGCAGCAGTTTTCTAGTGTGTCAAGCTGAGACAGACCCTTCCCAGCATGTAATACCTGAGACCCCTTTTACTGAAAATGCCAGGGATTGAAACTGTGAGTTGCAAGCAAAGGATGTGGTCTATCACTGAGCAGCAGTCACTTATGCACAGGAAGATCACGTTCACTCAGTCATGCAGAGCTGTTCCATGTTCTGCCTCTTACAGTATAGGCAGCTACATTTTAGTGGACAGAAGCACAATGGAAAGGGCTCTAGTCAATGTTCATAGAAATAAATCATTTCTTGGAATAGAGATACTGCTGCAGGAGAAAGTGAATCAAACAGCACCTCCCAAACAGTATTCATATACTGGAGCTGGCTGCCTGTTTTGACCATCGCTCTAAAGCCAGCCTAGCACCTGAAAAAAATAATGTCCAATTTGTCTAGTAGATGCAACTACTCTGCAGAGTCAACTGGAGTGCTCTGAATATTGATGTTCACTTTCCCGGCCAGATACCCACCTTGTACTGCTGGCAGGATAGGAAAACAAACAATCATTCATCCACAAAAGATGGCAGCTAGCAATAGTTTTTCCCATGGCTGTCTGGGGAGCTAAGAGAGTTTAGCTGCACCTTATTGCTGCTGACTTCACAAGTTGGCAATGGATTTTTTTTTTACCCAAAGATCACCTATTACTCATGTGCAGGACAGGACAGCCATTTTCAGGGCTCTGTTTCCATGAACAATAGAGAGCATGCTTGGCACAGACAATATACTTCATTATAAACTTGCAATCATTTGTGTGTCTGTGAAAATTTCTTAATGTATCTAGAGTGGTGCAAGGTTTTTTAAAACACGATACAGAGTTGCAAATTGCCAAAATAAACCACAACTATGGTTCTAAGAAATTTCTGCTGTCCTCTCAAGTGTGTTTGACAGTATGTATGATGCACGTTCTGGCATTTCACAAACCAGAATTCCGGTTTCCTCAAATTCACACCAAAGGGAACAGCATCAGTGAAATACTGCTTTCCCAGAAACTGAAAGGGGGGGCGGGGATGTCCACACTGTATTCCAAAGAGGGCAATAAAAGTACATGGTGAATAATGAAAGTCAAATGTTTTGCTGCTTATGGAGGTAGACAGAATTATCACACATTGCACGGGTGACTTCTGGACTGCTGACCTTAATCGCAAACTTCCAAAAAGCTCATTCCTGTACATACTTACTTGGTAGAATTCAGCACTGAATTCAGTATAACTTATTTACAAGTACACAACGGGAGGATTTGCATGCAGAAATCCCATCAAGACAGGAGACTTCATTTGTATCAGCTTGCTACGCTATCTAACTAGGTCTTGAAATCATTTTGGGTTTAGGAAATACATGCCCATTTTCAAATAAGAAAAGCACAAGGGTTTCCAAACCATGACACATTCTTTCTCACCACATTCTTCACCACTTACAAGAAGGGCTTGACTAGACTTTAATACCTGTAGTAGTGTTTCTGTTTCATTATACGGAGTGGATCCCACGTAAGGTTTTCCATGGGTGGAAGGATTTCCACCTGAGGGATATGACTCTGTTGTCTTGTTCCTCTTTCTGCAGCCCAAAATGCCTCCAGAAGCATTGCTCCTGGGGACAGGAGTAGAATGGGGGGGGGGGGTTGGGGGGCTGCAGAGAGAGGATGGAGAAGAGGAAGTCGTGCTCCATGGGCAGAAATCCCTCCACCTGCAGAAACAGCCCACTGGATCCAAGACAATGTATGTAAAGCATTTTAATGGTTTTCTGGCAAGGCTTGGAGAAGCCAAAGCTTTAACCTTACCCACTTTCCCAGTAAACTAGAGAGCTGACCAACAGGAAGCACATAGCATATTCTGTAACATGCCACTGATCTGTTGGTCACATGTGATAACATGCAATCAACAAGGAAAGCCAGACCTTGTGAACTCCTCCAACACTATCCACCCTTAATAGTTGCTTTTAGAAGGCAGTCTTTTCCCTTCTCCATCATTCCCAAGCAAGCAGTAAGGCAATCAAATACAGGTGTTTCCTAATTAGGAGAGAACACACACACACAAAGTCTATGCACACTCATCTGTCTATTCACATAGAGTTTCCTTTTATCCCTGCCCAAAGTACCAGAAATTTTGAAATAATAATATCCTGGCAAGCCTAATTAATACACTGTGACCTGCCTACCTGATGAGGCCAGGGCTCTCCAAATACTCTCCATTGGAATCTTTCTGTGCTAAAACCCATCAGTCAGCCTAGAACTTGCATGAGGCTATCACTCTTTGGAAAGGCTTAGGCCTGTTCCGTAGAAAAGATTATAGAATGCTTTAAAAAGAAGGCAATGTTTATGAACATTTGCAGAAAGACAGGCTCTGTTTTTGATTGCTTTGATTAATCACATGGCACTTGAAACCAGGAGATATGTGGCAAGTTCCATATGGAGAGATCCAACATATTTTTTTAAAATAAGGAGGCATATGGGATCCCAGTTTCAATTGGAACCCTTTTGTTTGATGCAACAGGGCAAAGTATAGCTCTGCAGTGCCATTTCAGGTCCAGAAAACAGTATGGGCCTTAAGTGTTCACATACCCCAGACCCAATCCAAATTAGGCTCCCACTATACAGATGGGAATTCCCGGTGCCTCATCTGGTTTAGCCCTGAAACACCTGCTTGACCATTAAGATTCTCTCCTATTCCTCTTGGTTCTCTGCATACATCCCTCTTTTTTCTTTTTTTTTTAAATGTACATCGTATATTAAGAAGAAATAACTCACTACAATGCATGCAAATTCATACAAAACCTGCACGTCCCCTGGTTTTGTTTAGCTAAATTTAGTTCTGCCTAGAATCTCAATGCTCCCATGATCAAACCTTCTGTAATAACAAAATTCACCACAACAGAACTTCTTCTTACATCCTCCGCCTTCTGTTGCATTTCTGTCCTCACGTAAACCTTTTCAGAGCTCATTTCCTCTGTGTATCCCCCCTTGTCGATATGCAACATTACCAATGCTTTTCAACATGCTAATGATGTGAATAATATTTCATACAACCTTAAACTGGATCTCTGGAGCCACCCACTAGGTGTTTTTTTTTAATTCCCACACCCCTCTGCTATTCTTTGTTATAAAAATTATCACAGAATCAAAATAAAACCTGGAAATCTGTTGCAATGCTTATATTAATACATGAATGAGGAGATACTTACAGGTTGGGTGGTTGCTAGAAGATTTCTTACTGGTGACAAATACAAGAGCAGTCAGGTTCAAACAGTATCTGCAGAGATATAGAAAAAGGTATTTGTACAAATACAGGAGTTGCACCAGTTACTGTCAGTGTGAGAGGACTTCAGTGCTTCCTACACTAGTCAACATACCAGGTCAAAGGACAAGCCAGGACAGCAGACACTGGTCTTTAAAAAAATGAAATAAAAAAATCTATGTTTTCTATTGTTTTGCTATGTATAATTTATTGAAAGATCATTCTGTGCATCTAGTAATGTTCTTTCCTATTAATAATGTAAGTCATTGATTTCCAATAAACTTGGAAAGTGGGGGAGGGGGAGTTGTGTTGTTTCCAGTATAAATTGCAAGTAAGGTTATGCCCACTGATCTTTTAGAAAACTCAGTTCAGGAACGTTAAAAACGGAGTATAAATTAAGCTCACAAAAATAAGATGTCTCTTCTTCATTTTTAAAAGTCTAGATAAGTTTAGGCCATGTAGAGAAGTGGGACTACGCAACAAGGCTCCTGTATGGAACAGGCAGAGGTTCTGCAGGTGGAGCAATGATAGGCAGAAACTCAGCAGAAAAAGCTTTGCCTACTGAGTTTTGGCTTGTCCGTTAACAGGTACAGGAGCCCTGCTGAGGGTGGGAATATAACATGTAAACAAAGTACACCTCCCAACCCTTTCCCTATGGCCAGACAGGCCCTTGTTGGTTTCTTAACTCAGTGGAGCGCCATGAAACCGCAAGTACGCTTAGTTTTGCACCAGAAATCCTACCAAGGCCGACACTGAGTTTTCGGAGCCTGCTCTTCTGCCTTTCGCATTATGCATGCAAGGTGTCAGTAATGGCACAGTAATGGCGGGGCAAGCTTCACCTGCGGCTGGGGCCACCCTGGTGAGAGGGGTAACCAACCTGCAACTAACCAACTTTAAAGCCCCCCACCTTTCTTCCTTATGCAGGACTCTCCCTGGCAACGAGCACCAGACTCACGTGCTCCAAACGGCAGGCGCTTCCGTCCCTTTAAAATCTCGGAAGGAGCGCAAGACTTAGTTTCTGAGGGGAGGTGGCTTCCTGTTTTCTCTTAAAGGTACAAATCGTTTTCTTTAAACCTTCTTCAAATACCGCTTTGCCCCCAGGGCCTTTGGCCTAACCCCTTAATTTCAGTTTCCAAGTTTTTAGGAACCGAGCTGTATTGGCTCGCGTGTATCCAACACTGACGACGGGAACGTATTTTGCGTCTGCAAGGCGACAGGCGCTGCGTACGTAAGATAATAATGCAAAAAGAAGGTCCCCTCTTGTCCCGCGTAATTAAGTCCGCCCCTTTCCAGACGTCTGGAGGCCCGCTAGCGCCTGCTCTGAGCCCTGCAGCTCCCTTTCTAAACGCCACGAATGGCACAGAAGCGGGAGAAGCGAAGGCTTCCTGTTTCTCGGTTGTGAAGACTGCGCCAGGCGCGCAGGCTTTTGGAGGTTTCTGGATGAGGCTGCTTTCAATCTCTCCGCCCTTCTCCAAAAGAGACCTCCCCAGGAGGAGGTCGAGAGCGCGCCCTTTCCCTCGCCGGGTCGCCTGACTCCTCGACTTAACGTGAAGACGTCTGGCTGGCATTTGGGACGGCGCCTGGAATAACAGCTTCTCTCCCCCGTACAAACAGCGCCAAGGGAACGTTCAGCGCCGGTGGCCTTTGGAGAGCCTCCTGAGTTCCAGCCCGGCGGGGAGCAAAGAAAAGGGCTGATCGGAGAGCAGAACTAAAGCCTGCGGGGGTGTGAAGCCTCAACTGTCCCGGGGGATTCGTCCTCTCGACTCGGACTGTCCGGACTCAGTGGCACTTACTTCCAAGGGGGCTTGACAGTCTGTCTTTTTAAAATCCCATCATATAGTTGAAGGGTTGCCAACTCCAGGTTGGGAAATTAGGGAGATTTGGGAGGCAGAGCCTGGGGAAGGCAGGGTTTGGGGAGAAGAAGGAGCTCAGCAGGCTGTAATGCTGTACAGTTTACCCTAAAGTAGCCATTCGCCCCAGGGGAACTGATGACTGTAAATCTGGAGATCAGTTGTAATTCTAAATAAGCGATGGGAGTGGAGGTAGATTGAGCGACCTCTGAATCTAGGTCGGAACTAGGGTTGCCCGGTGCCCCCTGGCCACGGTGGGGGATGCGGGGGATAGGGCTGCCAGATCCAGGTTGGGAAACTCCTGGAGATTTGGGGGTGGAGCCTGGGGAGGATGGGGACCTCAGTGGGGTACAGAATCGTAGGGTCCACCCTTCAGAACATCCATTTTCTCCCCGGGGAACTGATCTCTTTAGTCTAGAAAGGAACTGTAATTTCAGGGGATCCCCAGTTGGAAGCTGGCATCCCTAGTTGGAAGCAAAAAAACCCCTTCATCTAAATTTCCCAGTGAAAGGTGACTTCCTACACTGGGGTCTAATACGCGCCACACTTTAGAGCCACTATTGCTGCATCAAGATACCAGTTCTGTCTCGCCTTTCAAATTGTTTGTTTTTTTGGTGGGGGGAAGGGAACAGAGAATACAGATCTATAAGACAAAGGTTTGAGTTCAGAGCTCTAGGGGCCTTTTCCACCCTGTTCACCTCCTTTTGCAGGAAAACTTGTAAGATAAAACTTAATTTTTCAAAGGAAACCAAGCCCAGGTGGTGTTGCCTCTGGAACTCCCCATTGCTCAGGGAAGCGGGGAGGTTGTAACACTGCTCTCCCTCCAAAAACTGGACCCCAGCTTGGCTGGCAAAATGCTTTGCTGCACAAACAACTATGAAGAAACAAAAACAAATACATTTGTCCAAATACAAAGAAAGAAATGATCAAAATACATACCCTGGAATGGCTCTCCTGAAGTTCTCGATGCAGTCCAAATGACTAAATTCCGAATTTGCTATCTCAAGAATCAGTCGAGGACTATGGCCCCTCCTCCAGCAATGCGTACTGTATGATGCCAGTAGTTTAGCAGCTACTGGGGCGACTGTACTTGTTCAGCTATGTGCACTGTTAAGATGCCGAAACGTTCCAGTTCATGTGAAAAGCAGCAGTTCTGAAATTACATTTTCATTTTGAACTCTGATCTTGTTTAATACTACCTCAACATTCTGCCTGGTGCTCTAAGAGCTAGTATGGTGTAGTGGTTAAAAGAGACTGTCTCTAATCTGGAGAACCGGGTTTGATTCCTGACTTGTCCACATGAAGCCTGCTGGGTGGCCTTGGACCAGTCATAGTGCTCTCATAAGCTCTCTCTTAGCCCCACATACCTTGCAAGGAGATTGTTGTGGGGAGAGGAAAGGAAGGTGATTGTAAGCCATTAGGGTAGAGAAAAGTGGGCTATAAAAACCAACTCTTCTTCTAATGCACATACAAAACACATCCCGGGGGCTGTCTAAAACAATAGCTAAGGGGGCCCATCACAAGAGGTTGGGGGCTGGGTGTCCCTTTTCCCTTATACTTTGAGCACTGACCACAACAACAGTTGAAGTCTTGGCGGCACATGCCACAAAATGATATTGTAGAATTCTGAGATGGTGATAAAATGGGCTGTACCACCAGACAGAAGGTGAGGGGGGGAGACAATATTTTTTAATATTTGCTGTGCACCAACTCCTCTTTACAAATAATTAGCAAATCAGGGAGAAAGCTTTGACCATGTCTCTGCTACTTTCCCACTTACAAAGAATTATGAATGTCAGACAACCCTGAAAAATAGAAACTCATTACCTTCAGGTCTGAACTGGTAGGGCCCATTCTACTACCTTACCACTCCTGCCATCTTGTTGCCAGCTTATTCTACTACATGTGTAGACCAGGCCTCACTTAGGTTGTTCACTGCATGTACTCCCATTGATTCGGAAACAAGTCTTCTCATATGATCATGACATGGTACTGGATAGATATCCAAAGAACCATGGAATTGCCAAGTATAAGAAAGAACAGCACAACTGTGTGGTATAGATTGTTCTTGGCAGCTGGCTCACATCTGTGCAACCTATTCCCCCAAACCCATCACAGTGATATCTGAACATCTGGTGATTCTCCCTCATCCCTCCCTTGCTGCCTAAAACCCAGAAAACATCAACATATCTGAAGCTATCTTGTATGTCTTAAATTCCTCTTCCTTCCTGTCTCTGTGGAGGTTTTAATATTTAATTGATGGTAAGTGAAATCAACCATGTGAAGCATTTGAACAGAAAGAAAGAAGCAACCCCCGCCCCAAATTACAGCTGTAAAACAAAAAAGAATTTACAGATGTGATGGAAAACAATAGCTCATTTATGCATTCTTTATCATGGCTTCTAGGAGAGAATCTCACATAGGAGCAAGGCTGGAATGGATCTCAAGGCCATCAGAATTGATTATGTGAAGGGATGTCTTATGTGAACTGTGAATCTAAAAGCTTCCCCTTGGGGAAGGGGGAGGGAGCAATTTTGAATAGGAGAAAAATGTGTGAAATAAGAGCTTGCACCAAGAATGTCCTGGCAGAATGGGGCAGAGAAGAAGATCCTGCTGGCTTGCTAGCGGTGGGTGAATTCCATTTAGTCTGACATTTTCCCCTCCTCTTCCTGCAGGTACTTAGCCTCAGTGGGACTGAATGCATCTCAACTCTTGGCCCAGGCACACAGCCGGAGACCTGCTATATTTAGTTTCATGGACCCCAGTCAGCCCAGATTTATTTGTGTCTTCTTTGTTTTTGCAAATTGGAACTTTTTTGATTGTGTATTAGCCACTTTGGCCTAAAAATATGTCAGACTCTGCCTCTGAGGGGGTTAGAGCCCAGGATAGGACTGCCCAACTGCCTTCTCCTTTGTCTGACACACTACATCCCTGCCCCAGGAAAGGGCAGGAGGGGGGGTTATAATACCCTTTGCCCCCTCTCCTCAGTCTCTGGTCCACCCTCTAATTACTTAGGTGTGGCAGGGCTTGTCCTCCCAGACTGCCTTGGGTCGTGCCTGCCTGGAGGTGGAGTCACCCCAGGCTTTGCCGATGCTGTCCAGTTAGGGGTGGGGCCTGTCTCACTCCCAGTTTCTGACTGAGCCAATTGGCCCTGCCCAACCCTCTCTCATTGGCCCTGCCCAACCTGAGGCTTCAAAACAACCTCCTGCTGGCTGGTGCAGCTTCCAGGAAGTCACCATCCTCTGCCTGCCCTGTGGTTCCTGTCCCTGGCCTGTTCCTGCCCCCTTGGCTCATGATGGCTGGGTCAACCTGGTCAGCTGTTCCTGGGTGTGCTGGTAGAAAGTCCTCCCTGCTCCCCTCCCCAGGCTGCAGCTGGTGGGTGAGTCTGCCTGAGCTCACCCTGCCTGCCCTCCCCCAGCTTCTTCTGCAACCCTCCAGTACTGTTCTGCTGGGCCACATGGGTGTGTGGAGGGCTTTTCCTGCCCCAACAACATTGCTGCAGCCACCTGGCATGGTTGTGATGCTAATGGTGGCTGTGGGAGGGGGCAGAAAGAGGGCTGGTGGCTCAGTGGTAGAGCATCTATTTGGCATGCAGAATCCCAGGATCAGTCCCTGACATCTCCCGCTGAAAGGTGATGTGAAAGACCTCTGCCTGAGTCCCTGGAGAGCTGCTGCCAATCTGAGTAGACAATACTGACCATGATGGACCAATGCGCTGATTCAGCACAAGGCAGCTTCAGGTGTGTCACTTCATGCGTGGATCACTCTTCCAGTCCCAACGCAACTTCTAGGCCAGCCCCCAAACCTGCGGGTCAGTGTGGGGAGGGCTTTGCAGCACTAGCCAAAATGCTTACTTAAATAGCTTTGTCAGAATAATAGCAGATCCTATGACCTTTGCATGTGAAAATACTTATTTCTGAAGTCAGCAAGTGTTCTTGAATAACTCCAGTCTTTTCTGTCTCAATTTCTCATATGTAAAAAAGGAATACCCCGAAGAGCCTTTGAGAGAAGAAGCGGCTAATGTTTGTGACATGCCAGCAGAAGCAGACATTCAGCTACAAATGGACTGTGAGAAATGTGAATCACTAGCTGTGATCTTCTTCCTGATTCAGCAATATGACTTTAATGAGCAGGCATTGACTTTGGCCACTTTTGGAAAGCAGCAGAATGTTAGCAAATCTTTGAGCCCTGGATACCACTTTCCATTTTTGCTAAACTGAAACCGCAAAGGTTGAGTCAATGAACCAGAAGGAAACCCAATCCGAAAGGCTCAGTTAATTATTATGGGGCTGACCATATAAAAATACACCTGCCAAGGCATGAAAAATACATCAGGATTCAACATCTGGCGAGGAAAACAGGCCAATATGTTTTAATGCCATTGAAAGTCTTTGTACCAAGAAAACAGCGGTGGTTGTTGAATTAAGCATTTCAGGTTAAACAAATATCAGCTAGAATTTAAATTGGCAAATAAGAAGAAGGATAAGTTTTAAGCATCATTTCCCAAGCTTGCTGTTCTCCCTTATATAGGAATGAACAGTGGGCAGGCAGAAGAGATGTCACCGGAATGGAAGGAGAGAAGGTTTGGTTAAATTAAGAGCCAAAAATGATGCTCCCGCCTAAGTATGGAGTAATTGAACCTTCCAGCCATGCACTAATTTCTCATTTAAGCATGTCTCCAGACTACAAACCTGGCAGCTTTATCCAAATTCCCCAACGCTTTCTTTTCTCTCTCTCTCTCTCTTCATGCTCTAATCCCCATAAGTAGTAAATGATTTGCTAGTAAATTGTTATGCCAGAGATTTAACATTTTAGTTAATTATTTCTATTGTAAGTGCCAACAGGCTCCAGGCTTAATGAGCTAAACATTGCAAAACATGTATACAATTGAGTTTCTAGAATCCAGATGTCTTGAGGAGGTACTCAGCTGGCTACAGTACAGCCAACTCGGTGGGAACGTTACAAAAGTGGACGTAATGTAAAGTCCAGAACGGGAGTGTTTCTGAATGTTCCACTACACTAGAAAGAAGCGTTTCCCAACCTCTCCCTAAGAATGAAATGTGTAGAAATCATAGATTTGCTGTTGGTTAGAAGCTGATCCCCTTTTCTTACCCAGTAAGGCAGACACTTCTTCTTCTGAGGAGGAGCAGAACTGGGTCTTCCGTGGTGTAATTTAAACTTAAAAATCTGGGGAAGGATTTGAAACATGGGAGTCATTTAACCCTTTCACATTCATACTGTTTCCCAATGGAATCTATACCCTCGATCTGTTATTAGTTCCAGCCCTTGTGTGTACCCTTTTCTCCCTACTGGGACTACTGACAGCTTGGTGGGCAGTTTCTGTTGGGGGAATGCTCACAAGAAAAGCAGTAAAGGGTGGTCCCAGTTGAAATAATCTTCCCAGCTGCTTTTACACTATATATCAGATGCTGAAATCACAGACTGGTGTTGTTTGACCCCTAGCAAAATAAATGCCGAAAGACTAACATCTTTCTATTTTTGACACATGCAGCTGAAAATCAAATCCTGATGCTCAGCTGTGCCCTGTGTGGGTGCTCATCACCCTGAGTTTTAAAGATGCCAAAACAAGCAGATAAAAACTTCTATGGTCATAGCCTGTGTGACTTCCCCCAGGTCTTCCAAAGAGTCAGTTGTCCAGTTATTGGCTAGGGAAAGAAAAGAGAGGTTCATTCAAACAGCCCCATTATACAATCTTTTTAAAAACACCATGGAAAACTAGGAAGTTTGAAAGGGCTGAATGTGAAATTGACTCTGCAGCTATCCCATTCAACCCAATTTTCCAACATGCAGTTTTTTGGAGGGAAAGGAACTGCCATGGTAGACAAACTGATCATTAGACTCTACTTAGTCGAACACAGACGGGGCGGGGGGGGGGGGGAGAGATCAAAAGCCCTGAAGCGGTGGGGAAGCAAAAATGTGCTTGTGGAAAAGGAAGAGATGCTGGGTAGGTTTTCTAGAGCCCCTCAATTAGCCCTAATGAGCCTAATAAGAGGGCAATTTTTGCCAGTCCTGCTGCAAGTGTAGCACCAGTCACCTACTGGGAGTGGGGGGTGGGGGAAGGATCCGTGATAGATGCTAATATGAAGGATATGTGTTCCAGTCACTGAGAACGGAAAATGCTTTGTGCAAGCGGCAATGAGGCGTTCGGTCATTTCCCTCTTCTTAATTTCCACACTGACTCTCTGCCCCAGCAGCAAGCAGTAATATCTTTTCACCGTGTAACAAGAAACCCAAGAAAAATGGGTTTCTTCTTCTTTCTCATACACACACACATACACAGAAGCAAGTGACATGTGGACATGGGTAAAAGACTGTACTTGCTTGACCAATCCAAACTTTTGTAGTTTGAAAAAATTAAAGGCCAGAGATGCACGAACATCTCAGTACAGTGCTCAGTGTTGTATGTATACATAGATTAATTTGGATGGAAAGGTGGAGGTATTGTGGACCAAGATATCATCTGAGTCAAGGCTCGTCTATGAATATAGCTGTCTGTGATGTCTGTGGTTTGTTGCCCTTAAAATCACTGGGATGGGGGTGGAAATACAAGTTTGGGGTGCAGCACTGGGAAAAGGGGATGCTGATTTCTCTCTGGCTCAGCAGTCTACAGGGGGAAACTACACCAAGATACAGCTGCCTTTGCACGCAATGTTGCACACACCTGAGCCGTAAGCATCTCATATATCACACTTGACTAGTAGCATGCTTGTAGAGATGTTACTACATTTCATGAGCATAGCATTTTGATTGGAAAATGCCATGTTTGCCTTGCTTCTCCCTGCTTGGGAAGAAACTGAGTCATCTTTTTCTGGATCATAATAACAAAATTAGATCAAAACCTCACTAACTCCTGTTTTTGTGTCAGTTGCTTTTAAAATAATGTAAAAGGAACTCGGCTAGCCTGATCTCATCAGATCTTGGAAGCGAAGCAGGGTTGTCCTTGGTCAGTATGGGACACCAGCAAGGAAGTCCAGAGTTGCTATGCAAAGGCAGGCAATGGCAAACCACTTCTGAATGTCTCTTACCTACAGGTTTTCATTCATCAGCTGCAACTTGGAAGGAAGGAAGGAAGGAAGGAAGGAAGGAAGGAAGGAAGGAAGGAAGGAAGGAAGGAAGGAAGGACCGACCACCAACCATGAAAACTGGGCAAAGTAGAATGCCTCAAAACAGCATAAATGAAAGGGAAATGAGAAAAGCCATATTCTAATAATCCTACATAGTTGACAAAAAGTTGGTCAGTTATGTCCATAGACTTTGAATATTCAGCACAACTGAGTTCCAAATTTAGGATGAGTTTGCACACCATTAACCAATCATGCAAGTGATATATATGTGCATGCAAGGAATTATGGACTGTGGAATGTCCATGTCCCCGCTGAATTTTATGGATGTACCAGTTGTGATTGGAGGTGTGTATCTGCATTATCATCCAGGACCACTGATCACACACAACAAAGCAAACAAGAACAGGTGCAGTGCTTTTATATAACATCCTCCTAGTAGTTTATAATGTCATACGTGGTACATTGTTCGAAGTCATCTTTACGGAAATGTGAGGTATGACTTAAATGTAAACCTACCCAACCACTGTGGTCATCTTTGGAGGGCCTGCTTCGGGTGCCCCTGCCTTCTGAGATTGGATGGGTGGCAGCTTGGGAGGGGACCTTCTCAATAGTGGTACCAAGATTCTCCTCAGGGAAATTTGCCTGTCCCCTTCTGTTCCTGTCTTCCACTAGTGGGTGAAGGCTTTTTTGTTTTGCTTTGTATTCTTTCTGTGATCCCTCCTTCTTCCCCAGTGTTTTGCTGGTTTTATTTTTTTTAATATTTATCTTAAGCGCTGGTTTCAATGATGTAGTTGTGTGTTGCTTTTTATGGCCTTTAAGACAAGCTTTTAATTTGTAAGTTTTAGTGTCAGCTGCCTTGGTGAACCTATGAGGGCAAAAAGACAGGGTAAAAATCTTGTTGATGATGATGAAGATGATGATGAAGATGAAGATGATGAACAAACAGCTGACTCCTCTTGCAGATGACATGTCAATGCATTCCATTTTATGGGCAATATAAGCAGGTGCATTAAACTCTATTACCCAACACATTAAACTCTATTACACACACATATTTCTCCTTTGGGGAAACAATTACATAAGAACATAAGAACATAAGAGAAGCCAATGTTGAATCAGGCCAATGGCCCATCTAGTCCAACACTCTGTCACACAGCGGTCAAAATATACCAGGTGCCATCAGGAGGTCCAGCAGTGGGGCCAGGGCACCAGAAGCCCTCCCACTACTGCCCCCTCCAGCACCAAGAATAGAGTGCATCACCTGCCCCAGACTGAGAGTTCCCATCTATACCCTGTGGCTAATAGCCACTGATGGATTTCTGCTCCATATGTTTATTTAATTCCCTCTTGAAACTGTCCATGCTTGCAGCTGCCACCACCTCCTGTGGCAGTGAATTCCATATGTTAATCACTCTTTGGGTGAAGAAGTATTTCCTTTTATCTGTTCTAACCCGACTGCTCAGCAATTTCATAGAGTGCCCACGAGTTCTTGTATTGTGAGAAAGGGAGAAAAGTACTTCTTTCTCAACCTGCTCAATCCCATTCATAATCTTATAAACCTCGATCATGTCACCTCTCAGCCGTCGTTTCTCCAAGCTAAAGAGCCCCAAGCATTTTAACCTTTCTTCATAGGGAAGGTGTTCCAACCCTTTTATCATTCTAGTTGCCCTTCTCTGCACTTTTTCCAATGCTATAATATCCTTTTTGAGATGTGGTGACCAGAACTGTACACAGTATTCCAAATGAGGTCGCACCAATGATTTATACAGGGGCATGATGATACTGGCTGATTTGTTATCAATTCCCCTCCTAATAATCCCCAGCATAGCGTTGGCCTTCTTTATTGCAGCTATACACTGTCTAGACATTTTCAGCGAGTTATCCACTACGACTCCAAGATCTCTCTCTTGGTCCGTCTCTGCCAGTTCAGACCCCATCAACGTGTATTTATATTTAGGATTTTTGGCTCCAATGTGCATAACTTTGCACTTGGCCACATTGAACCCCATTTGCCACGTTGACGCCCACTCACCCATCCTCAACAGATCCCTTTGGAGTGCCTCACACTCCTCCCTGGTTTTCACCACCCTGAACAACTTTGTGTCATCTGCAAATTTAGCCACATCACTGCTTACTCCCAATTCCAAATCGTTAATAAACAAGTTAAAAAGCATCGGACCAAGTACTGATCCCTGTGGTACCCCACTGCTTACCACCCTCCACTGAGAAAGTTTCCCATTTATACTCACTCTCTGTTTCCTATTTATAAGCCAGTTTTTGATCCACAAGAGGACTTGTCCTTTTATCCCATGATTATTGAGCTTACTTAGGAGCCTTTGATGAGGAACTGTATCAAAAGCTTTCCGGAAGTCAAGGTAAATAATATCTATTGGGCCCCCATTGTCCACATGTTTGTTCACTTATAACTAGGTTGCCAAGAAAGCCATGTTTGTGCTTTAGATCCTAAACACTCCACGAAAGAAGACTAAAGGTTCATACATGTGATGTTATTTAGGAATGGCTGCGCCACAATAAAGCAGTTGGACTCTACTACATCACAACCCTGTGTGTGTTTTTGGTCTTAATATGGCTCCTCTTCTGGAATCTGGTTTCTTGTGACAGGAATCACTGTGGGAACAATTTTCTCATGGGGGAAAAATAGGATATGTTACGCAAATGGGCTTTACTCATTAACCTCTCCAGGAAATGATTTCCAGATTATTTTCCTGGGATAAGCAGATGTCCCAAGTATTTCCTATTGTGACAAGCCATTTACAAGTCAGCTATGTCCCCATTGACTAGAATGAACTTTTCTAGGATTCCAGCTGCCTCTTTAAAAAAGAACCTACTCTCAAAATGATGAATCTATCAAATCTATTTCTTGTCTACCAAGCCAGAACCAATTGCTGTGAGTTCTTTTTTATAAAACAATTTGATCTCACGGCCATGGCAGACTTACAGTCCAGACCTTCCCACTCACTGACACAGAACATTTGTTTTAAAAAATCATTCAAGAGGCTGCCATTTCTACGATGATTTCTCTTACTCAATATATGATTTTAAATCCTGAGTGCTGATCTGGAATCATGTTACCACCCCTCAAAATGATATAGATCAAATTAACAACTCAAAGTAGGCAAGACAGCTATAAAACAATGGTCATCAGCATCTCTTTATTAATACCACCAGGCTGTGAAATATATAGCTCCCAAGTTATCTTACTCAATACTCAAACAAACTGAGACCTGGTTCTAGAGGTACAGATTGTACATCATGCTACATATTGTCATAGTGAAGTGTGGCCCCGTTTGCAGATATCTAAATCTTCAGATTGGGGTTATTCAGAAAGAAAATAGATACTTCTGCAAACTTGGGAGGACCCCCCAGATTTGCAGAAAAATATGAAATGGAAAAACTTTGAATTGCTCCAGAACTAAAGTGTTGCTTGTGCATGTGCATACATCACACATACCTCCTCCAGGCATCAACGCGGTGACCGTGATGGTGTATGTGGGGATGCCCAGTAACCGTGGCAATGAGGGGAACTGTGGTGGGCCCAGTAGTGGAGGCTGGGAGATGTGCCGGGACCAGTGAGGGTTTTTTCGATGGGTGGATGGAAGCTATGGTGGCCCTGGTGTTGGCAGTGGCAATGAGGTGGGAATAGCTGTGGCAGCCCCAGAGGTGGAGCTGGGAGCTGTGCTGGGCCTGCCAGTAGTGTTGGCAGGGGAGGGGCAGGAACTGTGGTGGCTCTGGGGAGGACTGCAGCAACGGGGAGAGAGAAGAAGCTGTGGTGGGCCTGACAGCAAGGCTTGGAGGTGCACTGGGCTCATCACCAGTGTCAGCAGTGGGGGTAGGTGCCAAGAACCACAGTTATTTGATTTGTTGATTTTAGTTTGTAATTTTGCATTGTTTTTAAATTGTTGTAAATTGCCCAGGGAGCTGTGGTGGCTCAGAGGTTAAGATGCTGAGCTGCAGACCAGAAGATCTGTTGTTTGGCAGTTTGAGACCTAGTGCCACGTGACAGAGTGAGCTCCCGTCTCTGGCCGCAGCTCCTGCCAACCTAGCAGTTTGAAAGCAAGAAATTGTAAGTAGATAAATAGGTACCACTTAGGTGGAAAGGTAGCAGCATTCCGTGCACCTTGGTGTTTAGTCATGTCAGCCACATAACCACAGAAACGGCTTCAGAGAACACTGGCTCTTTGGCTTGGAAACAGAGATGAGCACCGCCCCCTAGAGTCAGATTGAACTAGCCTTTGAGCAAAGGAAACCTTTAAATCACCCAAGGCCTTCTGTACTCAGGGACTGGGTGATCCAGAAATTTAATTAACAACAACAGTGCCCCCAGGGGACAGCAGCAGTGATGGGGTGGGGGAGAAATGGAGGTGGGGCCAGTAGTGGAGGCTGGGATCAGTGCTGGGCTGGAGGGTGATGGAGGGTGGCCAGGAGCTGCATCAGCCCCAGCGAGGGTAGTAAATTAAGAGAGGGACCCCCTGTGAGTATTGCAGTCACCACTTGTTTTAGTCTAGACTCCATGCATTCTCTCATCTCTAGAATAAAATCTATTGGATAAGAGTTGGTGCTTGGGGGGGGGGGGCAACAGTGGGAGGGCCCCACTGGTAGACCTCCTGATGGCACCTGGTATTTTTGGCCACTGTGTGACAGAGTGTTGGACTGGATGGGCCATTGGCCTGTTCCAGCATTGGCTTCTCTTATGTTCTTAAGACTACATGTCAGTTCCTAGCGTGGGGATGTAAACAAAGATCTCCCAAAACCTAGCCCAACACTCTTAACCACTACATTACACTGGTGTCAAAGAATTCTTTTAATGAGGTACTAATTTTCAGACAAAGAAAGTTGGAAACAGGACAATCATCAGGCACAGAGTTTCGGATGAGATGCAAATCACACCAGCTATTTGCAATAAGGCTAGGGAGATATATTTTAAACAAACAAAAAACAGGTCGGTGCAGCATACTTTGATCTGTGAAAATAAACTCACATTTTTGCTAATCTGTACTGAAATCCTGGAAAAAAAAATTATTTTAGTGGTGAAATGACAAAAACATATTGGTTTGAATTTTGTTCCGTTCTTCCATTTTGTTCCTTTTATGCCTGAGCACTCCTCTGGTAGAAGGCACCTTTTGCTGATGCAAATTACCCTTTCGACATCACAGAAGGCACATGGTGCTCCAATGAAACAGTATGACAGGATTCATGGGGTTTGCAAACTATTACAGGTTCTTCAGGCCAGACACTAGCCTTGTGATCTAAATGCACAGATAGCTTGCAACATATTCTTTCTGTTAAGAAGATGGGCACCCATACTTTAGAAGAAAAGTGTTTGTTTCTGCACCTGTTGTTACTTCCAGGTAACATAGCTGCCTTTACTGATACTGTAGTTGTTTTCCAGTGCTTTGGAGCATTCTTGAAGCCTGCCCTGTTTTCACTCCTGTGATTCTCAAACTATGAGCCAGAGCAAAAATATCCCTCGAATTATTAACAGTACAATCCTAATCAAAATCACAACCTTCTAAGCCTATTTGCCTTCAATTGATTTAGAAAGGTGTAACTCTGTTTAGGATTACACTACAAGCCACCAGCCTAGATACATTTGTCACTCTGTTCCTTGAAGAAATGAGGCCCCATACAGCATTAATCTCTGCTAATACACATTCAGTGGCATTATCCTGAGTGATAAAGGATGTACCAGGATTCCCTGATGCAATATGCATTGCACCTGAGTGATACTGGGAAATCCCAGAAGCATTTCCCAGTAAGCACATGTCTGTCCTTGAGTATTAAGTGGGTAAGGGGTGGGGTAATGCTAGGAGCTGATATTAATGGCGTCTATACCGCAGTTCCAAGAGGATATGTCACTTTATGCAAAGTGTGTCTCTGGTGTAAATCCAGAAGAATACTACAGCCCAAAGCTTTAGACCTGAAGCCGAAAACATAGTAGTATAACTGACTTCACACAACTTTAAGGTTGATGAAAAAACGGAAATTGTTCAAGATTTTCTGTTCCTGCCATAGTCTTCCCCATTACTATGTGTAGGTGTGAAAATCTGACAATGAAGAAAGCAGACTGGAAGAAAACTGATGCATTTGAAATGCGATGTTCGAGGAGTTTTATGGATTTCATGGACCACCAAAAAGACAAATAAGTGGGTTCCAGATTAAACAAGTCTGAACTCTCCCTAGAAGCTAAAATGACTAAACTGAGCTTATTGTACTTTGATCGCAGTATGAAAAGACAATAAGGCTGGGAAAAATGGAAGGCAGTATGAAAAGAAAACAATAAGATATTTTGGGTTTCGGTTTTGGCGTCGCGAATGGCGGCCGCTTCTCGGGACGCTCCCGGAGGCGGTTAGCCCACGCGCAGTTAGGGGGGGGTCTTCGCATGTGCGAAAGACCCTAGTGAGCCTTAGGCAAAGGCTCCGAACCGGGGGCGCTTGGGGAGTAGCCTCTTTGCCGGCAGACAAATTGAGGCTTTCTCCCCGCCCCAATCGGCCCCGCTGCGGCGTGCCCGTAATGGGACTTAGCGGCGCCACCGATTTCCAGGAGTGAAGACAGCGCTATGGTTTAACATAAAAAGAAGAAATAGCATCGAATCGTGAGTTGAAGATCTATTTTGAAGCGTAAATCGAAGCCCCCTGCATGCGTATAAGCGTTGGGAGGAGGGAGGAGTTTCCACCCCCTTTGAGAAGCAAGATCTACAAAGGGAGCGCGAAGGGGGCAGAGAGAAAAAAGAGTGTTGGTGATAGTACCGTTGGGGTGGCATGGAAGACTACGATCATCTTAGCTTCCTGGGGGATGCGGCACGAACTTCTTAAAAGTAAATAAAAAAACAAAATGTCGATAATGGGAAAAGTTCTGCGGACACCGGAAGAGAAGGGAGGAGGGACTTCCGGTCCAGACAGCCCCCCCCAAGAGCTTGCTGTCAATCAACAGGAAAAGGAGATACTGTGCCCCCTGCTGGAACAATTACAGAAAATCAATGAAACTTTGTTCAAAATGGAAAGTGTTCTAGTCAGTCGACAGAAACAGATATCGGAAACAACTAGAAAGATGATGGAGTTCGAACAGAAATCGATTCTGATTCTAGGTTTTCAGGGCGTTAAAGAAGAAGAGAAAGAAGATCTCGGATTTACCTTGACAAATGTCTTGGCACCCCTAACTGGTAGTGGAGTGATAAAGTTAAAAGAAGAGGTGGATAAGGCTCCCAAAGCCTACTCCGCTTTTATAAAAGAAAATACTCTGCCAGTAGAAGGGGATGTCGAACATAGCAGGCAACAAACTGGAGATCTAATTTCATCTGAAGAGTTTATGGAGCCCTGGAAGCTTGAAGACCAGAAGTTTAAGGAAAAAGAGAAAAGAAAGAAGACGGATTTCATCTTCAAAATACAGAAACTTCTGAAGAGACACGCCAGCAGGGAGGAAGACGCAGCACTCAAAATTGGGATAAGTGAAGAAGACAGCAGCCCAGGGGAAAGTGGTGATGGAACGGAAGACCTCAAAGTTAAAATGGACTTAATCCGTAACTGGAAGAGATTTAAAAAGAAGATAATTTGAGGACTGTTCGTGTAACATCTGGAAGGAGCTGTTCAATTACTAACCCCAATGGACTTTGCTAACTGCGTTAACCGTTTGACTTTGAACTTTACAATAGTTAAAAAGAAGATCTTCTAACCATGATAGATGCCAAAATTGGTATTGGTTATTAACCTAAACTAACCCTCACTAACAGAAAAAATTTCACTCCATCTTTTTCTTTCTCCATCTGTCTACCCTTCCCCTTTCTTATAAAAAGAATAAAATTCTCTCTTTTTTAAGAGAGTTTTACAAAAAAAAAAAAAAGAAAACAATAAGATATTTTGGAGGACATTAATTCATAGGATCACCATTCAGTTGGTGGCCATTTGACAGCATTTAAAACACACACACATACCCCGCACTACTACTGCTACTACTGATGGTGGTGGTATTAGTAGTAAGTCAGCAGTACTAATAAGACCAGCTCAGGGCCTCATGCCAACTTCTGGAATTGGCCTCTCTGACAGGTGAGGCTTCCCCAGCACTTTCCCCAATGCTAGCAAACAGGAGGTTCCCTCTTCAAATCCACAGGGCTTTCCCCTCTGTTTTCAGAGGCAATGTTCCTTTCAGTGAGGTTTTGCAGGAGAGTGACATTATGGATCATGACTTTGCAGTTGTTTTTGCTGTTGAAGGTTTGCTCTTGTATATTTATCTTTAGTTGATTTTATTTTAAGGCAATGCATTTTTTTACGGTAAGCTTAATGTTAATGGCCTCAAATGTCTGCTCGTGCATGTAAGCACATGGGTCAACTTATGTTTTCTGTTAGTATACAACCAAATTGTAAAGGATATATTTTCGAAATGGTGGAGCCCTTGGTTGCTTAACGGAATACAGATCATCCATTACATTTGTGGGAAATGGTAAATTAATTTCATTGGGTCAGTCATATGGCAGCTTTAATACACTTCATCATAGCTTTAAGAAACATGTTCTGGTGTTCAATATTGTCAGTTGCTCATTGCATATCTACTGTATGCCTCACAAATAACAGCCCCCCCGTCCCAGTTTTGCCATGAAATGCCAAGATAACGATTTCTCTCTTCACTTCCGCTCCCCTGCATACAATAGAGTGGATCGTATTCACAATATTTCTTTGGTTGGTTATTTCCATTTGACAGGAATATTTGTCTAACCTCTGGTTTTAACAGTTCACAACCAATCTGGCGCTTCTGTAAAACAGTCTATTTGTACTGAAAAGTAAGATCCCATAAAGCAAACAGCCAATCTTTTAACTGGAAACTTTTGCTAAGAATTTGGGGCAAGATCAAACATGTAGAATTTCAGAAGAATAATGGTTATAGCTTCCTAAGAAAATACTTCAGAGATTAACACCCTTGTGCAAATAAAATAAAATAAAATCTATTGTATCATATGCAAATAGGCACAGAAACTGTTCAGAGAACAATCGGCCAGAAAATCCCAGGTACTTTGAACAAGAGTAGTTCAGATACCACCTCCTTAGAAGAAGGGTTGGTTTTTATATCCCTCTTTTCTCTACCTTAAAGAGTCTCAATGCGGCTTACAATTGCCTTTACTTCCTCTCCTCACAACAGGCACTCCCTCACCTCCTGTCTGGTGGTACAGCCCATTTTACCACCATTTCAGAATTCTACAATCTCATTCTGTTGCTTGTGCAGCCAAGACCTCAAGGGTTGTTGTGGTCAGTGCTCAAGTTATAAAGGGCAATGGATACCCAGCCCCCAACCTGTTGTGACGGGCCCCCTTAGCTATTATTTTAGACAGCACTTGGGATGTGTTTTGTATGTGCATTAGAAGAAGAGTTGGTTTTTATACCTCACTTTCTCTACCTTAAGGAGTCCCAAAGTGGCTTACAATCCCATTTCATTCCTCTCCCCATAACTGGCACCTTGTGACGTAAGTGGGGCTGAGAGTTCTGAGAGAGCTGTTACTGGCCCAAGGTCACCCAGCAGGCTTTATCTGGAGGAGTGGGGAATCAAACCTGATTCTCCAGATTAGAGTCTGATGCTCTTAACCACTATACCACGCTGTGTCTCTTTGGCTTTGGCCTCATTCCATGTGCTGACTGACTCATAAAACATGGTGAAGGGCTCTTTCTGCCTCATCCTGTCTCCTTAAAGCTTGACTTACCAATCAGGCCAGACCTTACAAACATAAATGCAATAAAAGGTAGAGATCTATTTTTAAAAACACAAAGCGAAAACCAACAGCCATCTACTGAGGGTTGTAAGTCAACATGTGTCATCATCTACAATGTAGGAAACAGTTATCAGCTTGACAGGAAGATATATTACAATAGGTTGGATCCAAAGACAGTAAGCAGAACTCAACTTGCCAAATGGGTCTTCCCTGCCTTCCCCATCTTCTGTACCCCCTTGAGAACTGCTCTTTAGGATTAGACAGACTCCTGGAGACAGCATCACAAGGGGAACCTGTGGAAATCACACACAAAAACGCCTGTCCAGGTAAGCAGAAGTGCCCTTTGGCACACTAGGCCCAGTTAAATGCATTTTAATTTTTTTGCTATCACATCACCAGCTTCTGATTTGATCCTGTCATTAACATCAATGTAATAAGTAGTGGCAAAGAAAAAAGGGTAAAAATTGATTTAAACCTATCTAAAATTATCATTGGGATATGTAGTTAAAACACCATGAAAAACACAAGGAATGGCACATGCTTACTGCAAGATTTAGTATCTCATCATTAAGTCCATCTTGTCTGGATTGACCTGAAATGGCAAAACTGAATCCGGTACCAAACTGTTGGCTAGCATGACGATGTGGGTCAAAAATAGGAGAAAGGTAGCTATTGTTAGCACACTAGATAAATCCAGAGCTGTATCTCTATAGTACCTTGTCTAGAGGTTTCAGATACACAAATGCATATTCAGTGCTTGAAGACTATGATATCAAGGGGATCTGTAAGTATGGAATAGCCAGCATATATCATATAGCAGTTTTTATATAATCTGACACAACCTCCAAGTCAGTTTTCAGTGGAGACTCGAGAAACTGCCTTATACAGAGCTAAATCTACGTCCACTGGAATGTGGAGTGCCACAGGGGGTGACCCTCTCGCCAATGCTATTTAACATCTATATGCGCCCCCTTGGCCAGTTGGTCCAGAGGTATGGGCTGAGTTGCCATCAATACACAGATGACACCCAACTCTCTCTATTATTGGAAGGCCATCCGTTCTCTGCCCCTGATAATTTGGCCAAGGCTTTGGAGGCTGTGGCTGCATTGTTGCAGCAGAGTTGGCCGAAACTAAATCCATCAGAGATGGAGGTCCTGTACCTAAGTTGGAAGGGAAGGAATATGGGTATCAGGCTTTGGTGCCAGCCCAGAAGGTGAAGAGTCTGGGAGTAACACTGGATGCCTCTCTCTCTATGGAGGCCCAGGTTACTGTAGCTGCCCGATCTGCCTTTTACAATCTATGGCAGATTAGCTTGCTGAAACCCTATCTCCCCCACCCCCAAGACTTGGCTACAGTGACCCATGCAATGGTCACTTCCAGGCTTGACTACTGTAATTTGCTCTATGCAGGCTTACCATTGACACTGACCTGGAAATTACAGCTGGTGCAAAATGCAGTGGCATGCCTGCTAACAACGATGCCTATGTGGGCTCACGTTTGGCAGGTAATCCGCCAATTGCATTGGTTACCAGTAAATTTCTGGATTCGTTTTGTGTTGGTAATAACCTTTAAAGCCTTACACAACCTGGGACCAACATATTGGAGGGACCGCCTCTTCCTGTATATGCCCTGAAGAGCACTACGCTCTATAGATCAACACCTCCTGATAGTCCCTGACCTGAAAGATGTCTGTCTTGCCTCGATCAGGGCCAGGGCCTTTTCTGCCCTGGCCCCTGCCTGGTGGAACATGCTCCGCATTGAGATCAGGGCTCTACTTCAGTTCTGCAGGGCCTGCAAGACGAAGCTGTTCTTCCTTTGGCTGAGGCAAAAGACATCCATATATGGCCTCCCTGAGGTGTTTGCCTCTTTGTTAACAACTACTGGCTATGACCAGGAACCTCCCACAACAAAAAAATGTCTTTGTTATCAGCTGTGACCACCATTTTAACATTTATGATGTTTAAAATTTTAATTTTATTGTACTAATTAATATTTTGTATAAATGCAGTGTTGTTACCTGCCCTGAGTCCACTTCTGAGAAGGGTCAGGCTATAAATGTGAATAGATAAATAAATTCAGTATTGTCTTCCCTGACAGGCTGTAGTGGAAGTCTGTAGTGGAAGTCTTTAGTATCACATACTACCCAATCCTTTTAACAGGAGATGCTGGGGATTGAACCTAGATCCTTCTGCATCCACAGCAGTTGGTCTACAACCAAGCCACGGCCTCTACTCAACAGTGAACAGTCACACAATCAACCGTCATTTCCTGACTTTCAGGTTAGCACAAGCCATTACATCCAAATGAGGAAACCATGGTTGGCTCCAAACCTGCCCACAGAATACCACCTATGGTCTGGCATCACAGCTGAACCACCCTGCTGAGTGATGTGATGTGGGAGCCCACCCCTATAAAGCAGGAAGTGAAAGAGGAAGCTCTCCTGACAGGGTGGTCGGTAGCTGAGAATTACTATGATAGAATACAGATGATTAAAGTACAGGTACTGAACTGCGATTTTGGCAGTTTCCCTAATACTTAGCTATAAGTGAGCATTAAGACCCAAGGAAGCATAAATAAGGGGGTTTCCAAAGTGATGCAGCCAACTTTTTTAGTGTTATTATAAACTGTAACCCCAGTCAGACACTTTAACTTTTCCTTTCCCTGTATAAAATATAGCAGTTTGGTGTAGTGGTTAGGAGCACGGACTCTAATCTGGGCGAACCAGGTTTGATTCCTCACTCCTTCACGTGCAGCTGCTGGTGTGACTTTGGGTCAGTTACAAGTTCTTTCAGGGCTGTTCTCTCATGAACAGTTCTCTCAGAGCTCTCTCAGCCCCACCTACCTCACAGGGTATCTTGTTGGGGGGTGGGGAAGGAGATTGTGAACTGCTCTGAGACTCCTTTGGGTAGTGAAGGGTGGGGTATAAATCCAATCTGTTCACATTACACACACACACACATACATAGACCTTTATTGGCATAATTCAATCTGTTCTTCTTCTTCTTCTCTTTTAAAAGCCTAACAAAATAATATTTTTGAAATTCTTTATATTTTATAGACAGATTTGGAAAATGCCTTCCCTAGAAAACAGACTAAACAGGCAATGAAATACTTCATTATAAGAACCAAAAAAGTCTGGTGGAAACACAAAACACAAGCTTAATTCCAATGCTTTAAATCTGACCATGCTGAAGAACAAAGTATCATCTCTTCCATTTAACATCTAAATGCTGTAATTAACTCTCCCACCTTCAGGAAACCCAGTCTATTATAAATAATCTGGTGTTATATAGAAATCAGTGTCAGACTATAGAAATGAAATGCGACACATGGGAATGGCAGACTTTACTTTGGCACTTTAAACTCAAATGCTTTTGCCAGAATTCTATTTCTTGGTTGCTCTTTAAAGCTGCTGTCACTCTACAAGCTGAAATCTTACTTATATCGCTAAACCCCATTTTAAAATTGCTTAGCTTGCGCCAAATAATAATAAAAAGGTGTCCAAAGTACAGTACTTCTGTTCACTTTCAAGGACATTTATTAAACTATTATAGAGCAGAAAATCTCTGATTTAGCCTCTTGCAAACTGTCAGCAAGTCTGTATTAGCTAGCCCAAATGATGACGCCCTATCTGAATACCTACTGAGCAATGGAAAATAAAATACAAGTTAAAACCTCATGCCATGGCAACTTCTGAATTAAGAGGAACACAACCTAGAAGAAAAAGCCATTTGTTGAACATGCTGCCTAATGGAAAAAGATCTGTCACCTGAATTTCACTAGAGTCTGGTTCTTTCCTTGTCTGGCCTATTGTAGTTGTGTCGCCTCACTAGCTGCACATTTTCCATTTCAGTTTTTTAGTAGATCTTTGCCTCTGACAAAATCCTCATTTCCTGCTCCTTTGAACGCAACCCAGTTCTCAAAATCTCTGTTGGGTTAGATGCCTTTCACATCAAGTTCATTTTTATATTTTAAGCTTCAGTTACACATAGCCTTATTGCCCCTCTTTTCCTCCCATCTCCTCTTTGGTTTCCTGTTCCACTTTCTGCACTGCAACTATCCCAAAAGCGCTCCTAAAAGCCTTGTTGTAAACCCTGCTTTCCTCACTTGTGTTCCAACTTAACCAATACCCTATCTTTTTTTTCTCACCATCTGTCATCTTCCTCTCTTGATGCATGAACTCCTTGATGGATAACGCCTCCACATGTGCTAAACCACTCTCCATGCCACTTGCTTCCTTTATCTCTTTTCTACCTTCATGCCAGTCAGGTTTCTTCTCACTAAAACCCACACAGCCTCTCTTAGAATCACCATTACTTCAGTAACTGGTTAACTTTCCCTTGCTACTCCTTCACCAAGTCCTGTTTTCAATCCAGTTTATAGAAACTATACAAGAACTCTTGTGTATCTGTGTTTGTGTGGTCTATGCAGTACAATGCACATTGCCAGCATAGGGTGGGATATATGTTCACTGATTATCTGGGAAGCCTAGCTGCTGTTCCTGTAAGACAAAGAGGCTGTGTGTGGCATGCTCATAGGTGGGAGGACATTCAGGGAGAAACATGCAGGCAGTAAGGGTCCTGCTTACCCCTTTGCCCTACCCTGGGATTCCATGCCAGTGTATGTGGCAGAAACATCAGTGGTAAAACCTGGCCAGGGAGAGAGTTGCAGGAGGAAAGCAACTGGTGAGGAAAAGGTTAACAAGATAGCTAATGTGGTTTGAACACATGAATCTGCCTCTTTCTATGTCAGGCCATTGATCCATCAGGGTCACTACTGTCTACTCAGACTGGTAGCAACTGTCTGGGATATTGGGGATAGGCATTCATACTTAAACCTTTATTGGCATGTTAACAATCACAGAATGAGATTAGGCGCAGGCCTTTCACATCACTTACTAGTGGATTGGTTTAATGGAAATGATGAGGATTAAACCTGCAATCTGCATTTTACTGCTGAGCCACAAGGGGTGTAGTTTGTCAGCCTAGAATCAGGGAACACCAGGTTCTAATCCTGACTCAGCCATGAAGTTCACTGGGTGGGCTTGGCCAGTTACTCTCAGCCCACCCTCTCTCTCCTAGTTCTTGTGTAGATAGCGTGGGGAAGGGGAGAGCCACTCTGAGCTCCTTGGAGGAAGGGAAGGATAAAAACAGATCAGTAAGAACATAAGAACATAAGAGAAGCCAATGCTGAATCAGGTCAATGGCCCATCTAGTCCAACACTCTGTCACACAGTGGCCAAAATATACCAGGTGCCATTAGGAGGTCCAGCAGTGGGGCCAGGACACTAGAAGCTCTCCCAATGCTGCCCCCTCCAGCACCAAGAATAGAGTGCATCACCTGCCCCAGACTGAGAGTTCCCATCTATACCCTGGGGCTAATAGCCACTGATGGACTTCTGCTCCATATGTTTATCTAATTCCCTCTTGAAACTGTCCATGCTTGTAGCTGCCGCCACCTCCTGTGGCAGTGAATTCCATATGTTAATCACTCTTTGGGTGAAGAAGTATTTCCTTTTATCTGTTCTAACCTGACTGCTCAGCAATTTCATGGAGTGCCCACGAGTTCTTGTATTGTGAGAAAGGGAGAAAAGTACTTCTTTCTCAACCTGCTCAATCCCATTCATAATCTTATAAACCTCTCCTTTTGCCTGCTGCTTCTTCCATGCACGTTGTCTCCCCATCATGTTTTTCTTTGAGACAGTAGCCATTGAACATGCAGATATTCTGAATGCTTGCCATACACATTTATGGGTATGGAAAAGCTCTGCTTTCACTCAAGCTCTTAACGTCTGTAATTTGTTAGTTTCAAGGGCTAAGTCAGAATGTGAAAAAAACCCAACATTAATGCACAAGGAGAACTGAAACTTTATATTCATGTGAATTTGACCTGTACAGAAACAGCACATATTGCTAAGTACTTAAAATTTCATCAGTGTTAAAAGATTCAGCAATCGTAGGTACAGTTAACTTTTAATGAGGCCAGACGGCTCTTCCTGTGAAATGGTTGCTTTAAACACGACTTGTGCAAACAGTTTTGGGGGGCTTTTCTTCCCCCCAAAATCCCTTCATCATATAATTGTTCACCATGTCAAAAATGACTAAGCTGTTATCATGAGAAAGAGCTGAAAAAGAATTCTGCAATAAAATATTTCAGTATTAGGCCACATGATTTATTCAGTAGTGTTTATGTTCCCAAATTACAATTTCTGTCTATCCATGTAAGACTACAAAAGTTACCATTAGAATTGTCTGTGCTTATAAAATACCAACATTTTCTCTTTTTTTAACTGTTATATACTCATTAACACCAGTCTGCAACAAGTTACATAGAATCATAGGCACTTCAAAGGCTTTAAAAGACGTTTACAACTTAAATGCATTTTTGAAGAACAGGAAAAAAAATTAATCCCTACTCGTACCTTCAAATTGCCAAAAATTAACAAACAGTGGCCATATAACTTTGCAGCAACTTCTCAGAATACTGTTCAGAGTCTTTGGGTTGGTGGAGGCTAGTCAGTAGCTTACTACAAATCTCCCATAAAGAAGATTTATTTTGTAAGGGTATGACTATGCAGTTTGCAATAATAGTCCGATTTTACACATTAATTTGCTGCTGTAAGTTTCAATGAAGTTACAGGAACATTGAGGAACAAAGCAAGGTGTAAAATGGATTTCCTGACACTAAAATTCATACAAAGTGGAGGTTAAAGTTTACATAGCTGAAAAAATACATTTACACTAAAAGCTACCATTATCTGAAGTATCCGAAGACAGATTGCACCTTGACAACTACAAAAAGGCATTTATTTTTTTTTTGGAAACAGATAAATTAATGAAATAAAAACTAACTTGTAAGATCAATCAGACATGCTGACAAAAATTAAACAACTTTCATCGAACCATAGGATAAAACAATCATTTTCATTTATGCATAAAGTCTTTTTTAATGATTCGGTGAACAGCAATGGCGATATAAAATAATGTTTTGCCACTGTTATTCACAGAACACTGCAAAATGTTAAGATTTTAACTTTACATTTTCTTAAAAGGAATACATGAAAAGTTTTAAATACAATGGGGGTCTTTTTTATCATAAAGGTGCCATAAAGGCTCTTTAATGAACAAAAAAGTTCTTCATTATTCTATGCAAAAAAAAAAAGCTTTATTTAAAAAGTTCAGTGATCTCTTAAACAGAGACACTAAGTTGAGAGTTTTATGCATAAAACTCTTTAGTAGGTGCCTTCTGGTAAGCAGCACTGGATGGTTTACGTTCCCCAAGGTCATAGCTGCCTTCGTCCTTCTTCCTCATGCGATATACCAAGAGCAAGATCAGAAAGACTGCAAAGAGAAAACCAATAACTCCACCCGCAATAACAGCTGAAAAGGAAACAAAATAGACACAGTAAATTTCAGAAGGAATGCCAAGGAATGATGCATACTTCCAATCTGTTGCTCCCCGAGTAAAATTAAATATATTGTGCTCTTTCCATTTAAAGAAGGTTCAGAAGTAAAACACAATGTCCACAGTAATGTTTCATTCGCTTAAAAACACTGTTCAGTTTGTGACTGAATTGGGTTCTTAAAACAACGGAGACCATTAAAAACAACTGTTTCATAGCCAAAATAAATCCAGTATCCTCAAAGGCTTTCAAAAGGAGATTAGAAGCTGTTCTTAACATTATGACAGCCCAACTCTTAAATACTGGAAGCTAAGTCCTACTGCATTCAAACGGACTTTCAGTCTAATACATGTACTTAGATTTGAATTCTTAGGGCCAAAAGTGGACATGGCTACAGAGGGATGCCAGCTTCCAGATGGGACCTAGGAATCCCTTGGCTTTACAGGTCATCTCCAGACTACAGGGATCAGTTCCCCTGGAGAAAATGGATGCTTTGGAGGGGTGGACTCTAAGGCATTGTATCCCACAGAGGTTCCTGTCCTCCCCAGCCTCCATCCCCAAATCTCTAGTTGTTCCTCAACCTGGATCTAGCAACCCTGCCCCCCCCATCCCCCACCAGTGGCCAGGGGGAACCTGGCAACCCTATGGATACATGAACATATAAAGCTGCCTTGTACTAATTCCGACCATCCGTTCATCAAGGGCAGTACTGTCTACTCGATACAGTCCCCCCCTTCATATATACCGCCAGAGATGCATACGGGTCTATTTTTCAATACAAATGGAGTGTGAGGGGCACTCCCCTCCTTTCTGTGTTTTGTCTCTTGACAACCTCAGCTCCAAAGCTGGAAGGAAGCTGGGCTGGAAAGCAACAAAGTGAAGTGTCAGGAGACACAGGTTAAAGCTCCTCCCCCCTCCCTCCCCTGCTTGATATGTGGACATGGATACAAATATTCCACCCCATGCCGTCATGTCTAATTTGGGACCTGGACCACTAAGTGGCAGCAACATATGAGATATGGAAATACTGACCATTTTCTTCCATACTATGTCTCAAGGAGACAAGTGTCCCAGTGTTACTATCATTAAGATATAATAAAATGACACCTGATTAGGGATGGGCATGAACTGGCTCATGGACTAAAGTTCTGCATGAATTTTGGCTGGTTTGTGGTTTGTGAACTGAAGAGCTGCCATGAATGTTAACGAATTTTAAGGTAGTTCATGGTGGTTCGTGAAGAGGAAAAAGCAGGGGCTTAAATGGCTCTGAGCCATTTAAAACCCTGCCTTCTGCTCCCTGCCACTCAGCTGTTTGGTTTTAATGACTCAGAACCATTTAAACCCCTGCTTCCTGCGAAAAATGGCAGGGATTAGAAAACAGGGGTCATGAACTGATACAAATCGGTTCAGTTCATGATCCAACACTGAACGCAAACCGAAAAGATGTGGTTTGAGCATCCCTGCACCTGATGTACATTTAAAGGGCAAAGGACAATAAATGGAGGATTTGCACAACAGAATGTGTGGTTTCCTAGACTGCAGAAGAAAAGGGTATTGGGAGGGGAAGAGTAATAACCTGCAGATCTTACAGGTCATAAACCAAGTAAACCAACCACCCTGATGATTCATTTAACAACACTTGAGGTCCCACTTATCACTATACTCAAAAGCTGAGGTTTGTGTGAAGCTGACTCCTACAGGTATGACAATGATAGTAAAGGTATGAGCTTCAAGCTATATATTTTCACAATTGAGAATCTGGCAGCCCCCTCACTACTTCTTAGAGAACTGCAGAGCTTTTTATCCATAACACTCACCTGCCAGTACTTCTGTTCTCTGGAAAAGGTTTTCTGAGTGTTTTTGAGTGACTACATCTGTGTCTTCACCAGGCTCAGTTTTAGTATTTTTATTTTCAGCCTTAGGCTTCAGTATCTTCTTTTTATCAGTCTCATCAGGTGCCTACACCACAAAAAAAGGCACTGAGTCAAGTCAGAGATATATAAACACTAATGACACATACAAACTTCTCCAAATGATACAATACAGCACAGCAAGTTCAACACTGTTCTAATTACTTAGAATCTTAAAAGCAGGACTTTTGTGAGAACTAGAGGAAAAAGATAATCATTTCTAAATTTGTAGCTGGAAGACCCAGAACCTCTCTCAAAGTTATGATTCAGTTCCATCATAAATATACAAAATATATGAAATACACATATGAAATAAGATTACAGCTACTGATCAGATTTACTATGGTACGTACAATGATCTTGTATCTAACCATCTTCAAATCTACTCTACAACGTATAGCACACAAATCATTTTTTTGGGGGGGGGCCTCTGCTATCTAAATTTGATGCTTGAATAGAAAGATCTGGCCTAGAGGGGAGATCTCCAAGGTAACATAGAAACCTTGATTTTAAACAGGGAAAGATTTTTTAAAAAAATCAAAACAAGATTTCCACTACTTCTCCTTAAAGCCTATACTTCTGTCATTTAACAAGCATGGTTTTTGGCAAAAGAAAAATACAACAGGAAACCGATACCTGCTTAAAACCATAAGAATGGACCTTCTAGCTAAGAAGAACTGCCTCATAACTTTTTCTGTGAGGTCGGGGTTTCAGAATAAAAGACCAATGTTCTAGAGAGCCAGTTTGGTGTAGTGGTTAAGTGTGCGGACTCTTATCTGGGAGAACCGGGTTTGATTCCCCACTCCTCCACTTGCACCTGCTGATGTGACCTTGGGTCAGTCACAAGCTCTGGTGCAGCTGTTCTCTCAAGGACAGTTTGTGTTAGAGTTCTCTCAGCCCCACCTACCTCACAGGGTGTCTGTTGTAGGGAGGGGAAGGGAAAGGAGTTTGTAAGCCGCTCTGAGACGCCTTTGGGCAGTGAAGGGCGGGGTATAAATCCAAACTCTTCTTCTTCTTCTTCTACATTTATTTTATTTAAAATGTTTTGACATTTAGGAAATGAACAATTTCATTCATTTTTATTTAAAACATTAACAGCTGCTATGATGTAAAATGGAATTGTCTTTATGGTTAATCCACAGCTTTGCACTAGTTGTACGAAATTTCAAATACTCAAAGTGTATACCAAATTGCATTTGGAGCTATACTATAATAGTGCATTTTTTTAAAAAAAGAACACAAAAACAACTGGCACACACCTTTGTTTGCAAAGGTACCTTGGTCTGTGTTTTCAATGTATTTCTCTCAGTTCTAGGGGCATCACTAGTTGGCGGTATCTTTGGAAGTGTTCTATATGTTGTTGCTGCAATCGTGTCATCTCCTTCTTCTTCAGCCCCTAAAGCATTTTGAATAGTATTAGTTCCGTACACGTTTGTCACAATTATAACTATTTCTTTTCGTTTTGAAGATTCCGGTTATAATGAGATATCAAGGATGCTTACAATCATTGTTAAAAGCAAACATAAACATAACAATAAAAATATTAAAAGTGTCAGGCCAGCATCCTCAATATATAAAAAAACTAGTAACAACAAAACATTCAACCAGTCTTCTCATTTACTTATTATGTGAAATATTTATACTCCACTTTTCCCCAAAAGGGCCAAGGCAGCTCCCAAAATATGTCAATAAGCATCAACTAAAACGTTCATCAAAAGTAATAAAACAACCATCAAGAGTCTCCAAGAGGGTCCTGGAACAGAAAAGCATTTGCTGTCTTTCTGAAAACCATGATCAAGTGAGCAAGTCTATCAGAGCATCTAACAACAGAAAAAGATTCTGTTCTTCCTACTAGTGAGCTTGATCTCCAGAGGCAGCAGCATTCAAAGCCAAGCTTTGTCTGATAGCCTGCACAGGAAGGTTCAGGTGGGACCTAGTGGCTCTGGGGTGCAACGTTAAGAGCTGGGAACCATTCCCCAGTGCTAAAACGAATGGGGCAGTTCTTTTTGTCAAGACAATCAGCAGAACACTGCAGAGCTCCATTTCGCAGTCTCGATACCTTTGCTGCTGCATAGCTATCGTAGCAATTGTTGTTCTGTTACTTATAAAAGGCCACAATGGTATATAAAAATCGCCACTGGATTTTCTTTCTTCCCCATCACCAGTGGGGTGTGTGTCTTTCTCTTATTCTTAAAGATCTCAAAAGAGATCTTTTGTGTTTGCTTCATGCCTTTTCTAGCCACACCCCCCCCCCCGTAGTCCATCCTTCCCACTTTCTTTTGAAGGCTAGGATTAAAAAAAAGAAGAAGAAATCATACATATATTTCTTGGGCAACAGACCTCTCCCCCTCCAAGGCCCCAAACTGTTTTGTAGAAAGAGGAGGGTTTTCAAAGGTTGTTGGCTAATATGCCATGGGGGAGGGGGGCAGGGCAGGAATTAGGTCTGCTGCTCTTAGAAGGAAGGAAATAAAACATGTCGCTGGATATGGCCAAAGCAGCTCTTTAGATGCTGCCAGCAAATAACTAAAGGGAGCAAAAACTGCTACCAAAATCACCACAGCTAGAGCCAAATGAATACAAAAGGTCGCTTAACTGCTTCAGATGAATAAACATTATCTTGGCTCAGCTAGAAGGCCTCAACTCCTCTCTCCAGTGTGTAGGAATCTCTTTTCCAAGGGGAACATTCCAACGTGCAAACAGCCTCTTCAGCTTGAAGAAACAGTTCCACCACCCAATTTGCTGCCTTTGCAGACTAGCTGTTAATTATTCCACTGCCGGCTGATCCACAAGGGCTAAGTTTATCCTGTGGAATTTATTTAGCTGCAAAAGGACTGATTTATTTAGCTGATATCAGACTGATTATCTTGTGACTCCCTTACACTGAAACCCAAGCAGTCATTACATTTTCTCTTATCTCCATAACTGATTGGATTCCCATTAGATGTGCCTGGTCGTGCATGGCTTTCTAAGTTTAATTTTCCATTAAGCCGGCTGTTTGGGGTGGGGGAGGCTACATGAAACAAGCAGTCTGTTATGGCCATTTCATATCTAATACATTAACCAATTACTCAACACCACATCCCTGTTCTGTCTCATCCATCATTTTACTGAATAAATCCAACAAAATGTAAGAGTTTAGATCTGTGTTTTATCACCACATCTAAACCTTAAAAATAAAATTGACCCAACAAGACATTTCAGTAAAATTCAGCAATATTGTATACATTCATAAAAACCATTGAGATTACTATAATGGGGGAGAAGGAGAGCTCCATTGTTCATAAGCATGCACCCCCAGCAACCTCCTTAAATCCCTCCATCTCTTCTCTCTGCGAGTTCCACAAGCTAATTATACACCATGTGAAGAAACACTTTTGTCTTCTTTGAATGTAATGCTCATTACATTTCCTTGGGTGTCCTTGAATTCTATTCTGGGAAAGGGAGAAAAATTCTGTCTATTTGCTCCATCTATACATTCAAAAGCAATATGTGGCTCCCATCTGTGGATATCTGAATCTGTGAATCGGGGCCACACTGACACTAAACAGATTCTCCTGCAGACTTGAGAGACACTCCTCCACCCGTTTGCAGAAAAATCTGACAACTTAAAAAAAACATGGGGTAGGGCATTTAAATGTTCCTCAAAATGCATGTGCAGACAATGCAGTTACTGTGATTCTGTGGCAGCAGCCATTGGGAGCCGCTCTGGGCCAGCGGCCATGGAGGCTGGGAGCCATTCCAGGCTTGGAGTGGCTCCCAGATGCTGCCACCGCTGCAGCCAGCCTCAGAGGTGGGTCGTGGGGCCTGCAGCTGCACTGGACTTAGCAATAGGGGGGAGATGGGATTCCCCCCCCCCATGAGTCTTGTGGGCCCCTCCACCTGTATTATGTATAATTTTAAAAACATTTATCACCATTCCCCACCACCACTCTGCTTTCTTTTAGACAGAATTAAAGATTTCCTCATAGGGAAAGCGTACCAACCCCCTGACCATGTTGGTGGCCCTTTTCTTCCTATGGATGTAGGCAGACCTTCAAGTACCCAGGACCCAAGCTGTTCAGGGCTTTGAAGGTCAAAACCAGCACCTTGAAACCTGCATGAAAGCACACTCTTAGACAATGGAAATCTTTCTGCACTGGTGAAATGTGGTTGGATTGGTACATCCCAGTAAGTAATCTAGATGCAATATTCTGAACTGGCTGAACTTTCTGGACAATTTTCAAGGGCAGCCTTATAGGAATCTAGCCTGGATATTCCAAGAGCATGGATGGGAAAAAGTTTTCTCAAGGAAGGAAGGGATGATAGCTTGTACATGTCTAATCTCTTGACTCTTTCTGCTCAATGAAGATAATTTTAAAAATTGTGAATTCTAAGAATGCCCTGACTTGGACAGCCCAGGCTAGCCTAATCTCATAGATCTCTGAAGCTAAGCAGAATTGATCCTGGCTAGTATTTGGATAGGAAACCTCCAAGGAATACCAGGGTCATGATATGGAGGCAGGCAATGGCAGACCACCTCTGAACATCTCTTGCCTTGAAAACCATATGGGTCACCAAACGTCAGCTGCAACTTGATGGCAAAAAACAGCAACAAGAATTTTAGGTATGCAGCATATTGTATGAAAATATATTGAACGGTCTGCACTTTTGTTTTAGATGGCTACGTTCTACTATTAGTCATGTTGACTAAGGTCTGCTTCACACACAGTACAAAATCCAGGTGTATAAACCCACTTGTGAAAACCTGAAGAACAGTGACATCTGCAGAGTGTATATTACATATTTTTCAACATGAGCACACTGGCTTACCTGAACCAGACCCAGAAGTGTAATCATCATCATCGATTGGATAGACTCCTGATGCTTCTTCAATGGAGCTGTTGTCAAGGTACAGATCTTTATCAGAAGTCAGTGCTGCTCTCTGGAAACAACAGAGAAACACGAGAAAATTCATTATAGGTTTGCAAAGAGAGGTCTTCTAATTCAATTTAAGTTTTAAGACAGGGACAATAATTCTTGCAATAAATATCAAGTGAGCAACAGTTTTTAAAAATCAGTTCCTTTCTGTTATTTATGACAATATTTCTACTCTGTCCTTCTGTTAGGGTTGCCAACTCCCTGTTGGGAAATTCCTGGAAATTTGGGGTGCAGCCTGGGGGAAGGTGGGGTTTGGGGGGAGGGGCCTCAGTGAGGACGTGATGCCACTGGTTCTGCCTTCTGAAGCTGCCATTCTCGCCAGAGGATCTGGACTCTGGGGATCAACTGTAATTCAGGGAGATGTCTAGGCCCCACCCGGAGGTTGGCAACCCTACCTTCTATCTGTTACTGAATTTGCTTGGCAGTTTACACTAAAATTTAAGCATTCTGTAAACAAATAACAAGCCCTGACCTGGAGAGGCCAGGCTAGCCTGATCTCATCAGATCTCCGAAGCTAAACAGGGGCAGCACTGGCTAGTATTGGATTCCAGGGTCAATACACAGCGGCAGGCCATGGCAAACCCATCTATGAAGCCTTGCCTTGAAAACCTCACGGGGTCGCCATAAGTCAGCTGTGACTTGACAGCACTTTCCACCACCATACCAACAACAGTTTAGAATCTAGGGTAAATTTGAAATTCCGTATCTGTTCTCACATTTCTGCTTTTAGTCTTTTTGAGGGGAAGAGGGGAAAGGAACAGGAGGTCTGTCGTTGAAGTCTGACAACAGAGACCAACCCGTAAAACAGCCAACATACATGAAGAGCGCTTACTAGTTTAATTAGAGACTAAAACAATGATATTTCATAAAGAAAATATCCTCTGAAGCAAAAGGAGGATGAGGGGACAAAGTGCCTATCCCTTAGAAAACAGGATGCCACTACAGGAGGGCAAATTAAAGAAGGGCAAATTAAAGAGGATAACAAGCGTGGGGGCATCTGTAGAAGGACGAAGAGGACAAGTTCTGAGCCTGACTGAGATTATCCATCAAAGCCAATACTGAACTGCACTTAAGAAGAATTCAACAATAAGCAAGGAACATTTTCTTACCTACTTCTGTTAGTCATGTTTACCTATTTAAAAATATCTTGCTTTTTCAAAGCTGAAGGCGGATATCAACATTGAAATATATACTTCAAATAAGAGATTAGAATAGGCAAGCAGTTAACTCAAGCTAAATATCTGCACAACAAATGACAAGATTAGCAGGCACGCAGGTATGCCTTCTCAGACACGAAGCCATGGGTGGCATTCCCATTTTCTCAAAAATGAACCCCAAAGCCTCCCATTGTGTTTCTTCCAGCCTTCGGATCACTTTGACACTGCAGCTTGTAAAGGCATACAGTATATAAGTAGCAAAAGAGACCAAAAGAACAAGTTTGACTCAAGATGAGAAATGCTGTATACTTCTTGCTTGTTCCATCCACTCTGCTAGAGACAGCAGAAGAAACAGCTCTTGATCTGCTCAGCTTAACACTGAAGTGGAGGCAGACTATTCTTCCAATAACTCCATCTTCAGAAATGGTCATAGTGCAGAAAAGCTATGCATAGCATTATCAAAAGGAGATTTGTAGGATGGCTCAGGGTGTAATTTTTTTTTTAAAGGCATCTGGCATATTTTGAATAGAAGAAAGCAGATATTTTAATATCCTGTAGCTGTCCAAATGGCAAGGAAAAAGGAAATTTGCTTTTCAAAGAGAAAACCAGTTATAAGTCTATATACAGCGCTAGAGAAGGAGCTGTTGTCAGTGCTGGGGAAACTGTACTTTCTCCAGCTAGTTCTCTAGACTCTTGTCTACACTTTGTGAGTCTGGAATAGGGGTGTGCAATATTTTTGTAATCAGTATTGTTGGTTCAAGTCTATTGGATCCCCCCAAAAATGGGATTTTGAAAAATCCCAGCTCCCAATACTGGCATGGTATTCAGATCTGGGATTTTTCAGAAATCACAATTATTTTGCAGTCCAATAGACCCAAGAAGAAAAATATCAGTTTTTTAAAAAGCCAGCCCGAGCCTGGGGCTGGCTTGGATTCTCCACAGGCACAGCCGATCCTGGCTGGGCTTGCTTCTCCTGCAGTTCAATTTAAGCCAGACTGCAGGAGAAGCCAGCACAAAGCCCAGCCTGAAGGGAGCCATCTGCTTCCAGAGGCACATCAGATACTGGGGTTGGCGTCTTCTCCAGCTCAGTTTAAACAGGACTGCACAAGAGGCCAACCCCAAGCCGAGCCCATGGGAAAAGTCTGCTCTCCACCAGCACAGCTGATCCTCAGACTTTCTGCAGTCCCTTTAAAGTTTAAAGGAACTGCAGAAGAAGCTGGACAGACAGCGGAGAGGTGGGAGCAATCTGTTCCTGCCTCTCCACTGTTTTCAGATCTAGCCAGCAATTCCCGAATATATCCAGTATTTTTTCGGGATTTTTTTCCAGGTTTCCCAAGAAAACCCATATACATTTGGGATGCCAAAATCTACCCAAAAATACCAGTAAGGTATTTTTCGGGTAGATTTTCAGCTCAGGTAGATACGAATGCACACCCCTAGTTTGGAAAAAGCAATGTAAACATAAGATCCCGGAGAGGCAGAAAACATGAAGTACAGACGGACAACAGACACACAAACACATACATCCCTCCTTCCAAGTTTTCTTTTACATCTGTTTAACTGTGAATATTAACAATGCTTATTGAGAAATAATGCACAAGTCTCTGGTATGGTCCTGTATTCAAGCAGTTCCTAGCCATGGTACTATTAGCTCATATTTGTGAAAAATGTTTTATTGATTTATGTCATCTGAGGGATCAGGAAGCCTTTAGACATCCAAGGGTGGTAAAGTTGGGACACACATCAACTTTGTACTAGATTGTGACTCTCTTCAAGTCATCAGCAGACTTCCAAGTGCACAGGGACAGCCAAACAAATCCATTAACTGGCTCCCATGGATATAAACATACAATTCTATAGTATAAAAGTACATGAGCTGGAAGAGGAAAAGGTATACTCCTTAATCAATATATCTAATTCTCACCATGGCAAAATCTGTGGATACTTACATCCAGAAACTGGACTCATGCCAACACAGACCATTTGACAAATCTGAAAAACACCCCAGAAAACTTGGGAATCTAAAATAAAAATAAAAATTGGGGAGTTAAACCCCCTCAAAATAATAGACGCTGTGCCTGTAGCTTTAAGAAGTTAATTCCCTCAGTAGCTACACCAGTACACTAGTGTCTCCTGCCTTAAAGCCTTGGTTCAAGGGAGGGGGAGGGGGCACAGCCCTTACCAGGGCTGTTTTGGCCTTTGCGGGTGGACTCATCAGGTTTAGGCCTGCCAGCAACCACCAGGTGACTTGATATTATGCAACTTCCACGACTCATCCAGGCCCAGCTGCTTGCTACTGTTCAACAGCAGGCACCTCACAAAAGCCAGTGTGGTATAATGGTCAGAGTTTAGATTAGGATCTGGAGATCAAGATTCAATTCACTACTCTGCCATGGAGGCTTATGAGGTCACCTTGGGACAGTTACACACTCTAAGTCTAACTATTTCACATGGAGGTTGTGATGATGACATGGAGAAGAGAATGATGGAAGCTGCTTGGGGTCCCCACTGCAGAGAAAAGCAGAGTATAAATGAAGCAAAGTAAATAAATAATCACCATAGCTGAAGGTGGGGGCAGATAACAGGTAGGTTAGTTGGGAAGGAGAGAAAGAAGCAAAGAAAGATGAGGACATGTGAGCTGTAAGAAGAAGAGGAAGAGGAAGTAGTGTGGGGAAGAGACACAGCTGAAAATAAAATGGCCTCCACAAGTCCTTTGGTTCCCTCCTCATATTTATTCTATTTTGCTGCAAACCAAGAAAATAATTGTTTAGTCAGTATCGGTCTTTACCCTTACCACTCATAGGGTTGCCAGCCTTCAGTGGTGGCTGGAGATCTTCTTGGATTACAACTAATTTCCAAGCGCCCTGGAGAAAATGGCCACTTTGGAAGGTGGACTCTATGGCGTTATACCCTACTGAAGTCCCTCCCCTCCCCGAACCCCTCCCTCCTCAGGCTCCACTCCCCAGATCTCAGGTATTTCTCAACCCAGAACTGACAACCCTAACTACTCTCTTCTCCCATGCTGTCAATTCAGGAAGATTTCAGTGAAATCTGCACTTCTACTAGTTTTGAAGATTCATGGAGACACCAGACATATGAATCAGCACTTCAGGTGGGCTCTGTACATGAAGCTGCTGCAACCTGCACAACAAAAGTGGCTGACATTCTCAACCAGGCTTCTTAGATCAAGAATGGGCTAAAAAATGGACATAGTAGTGTTCCTGTTATACATGGTTCATATAAGGAGAAGACCACCAAAGACATAACAGCTTGGATCCACACTAGCATTTCCATAGACAGAAGTTCTAGCATCCATGGAGTGCGATCCCCCCTTCACAGCAGCCCAATATGCCCCCCCCCCAATTCTGTTTCTGGGAAAAAGGGAAGCCCTAGGGCCAAGTTTTCAGGAGGGAGTATCAGGCTGCTGTGGAAGGGAAAGGTAGGAAGAGTGTGGAAGCAAGACCAAATAAGTCCTTTGCCTATGGAAATGCTAGTGTGGATCCAAGCAAGTAGTTCCCAATCATCATCTAACTATAGTTAGGACATTTAGAGGGCCTGCTCACATATTTCTCTCCCACTCTTCCTATTTTTAAAACCATAGTTAACTACAAACCATAGTTTGCAACCCTCATTAGAAGTGGGTTTTCTAGATTACGGTTTACAATGCTGCCAACGTCTAAATATGAAAAAATGCAGGAGGAAGGAGGAGGATCAAAGAAAAGGGAGGAACATGTAAATTTGTGGGAGACTCATGATCTCTTAACCATGTTTAGAGGAGACTGAGCAATATTACATCTGGACTGGCCCTTGGTCGCAGGAATTCAGACATGGAAGGGCGTCTCATATAAGCAGTTGTCTACAGCATTGCAGATCCTAATTAGCATCACTCTATTTTTCACATTTTAAAAATACACCCCAATGCAACAGACAAGGTTTATTAAGATCCTTCACATAAGGCATGTAGTGTAGGCCATTTAAAAAAACCTGTTTGCTGCACTCAGACAGGGATTGTATTCCCATCCATCAATTCTTAGAGTATAATGCTGCCCTGTGACCTAAATTCTTCACATATTACAAGCCAATGATCATTGGAGCCCTGTCTGGTTACTGAATAAACAGAAATAAATCTAAATCTAGTAGATGTGAAGCAGATTAGTGTCCACTAAGCACTAAATACAGGTTACTTTCATCTCAAATATATGCTGACTTTCATTTGCACATCTGGGAGTGATTAGTTCATTATAAGTCATCAACAAATTAAAAAGGAATTCTACAGAACTCCAACAGGTCATCCTAGACCCACTGGTAAAGTCATTTTCCCTAGCTACAAAGAACGTAGGAAGGTTTTTACTGTTCATCATGATCATGTATCTAAACAACAGCACTCGGAAATTTGGGGAAAGATCACTACTTTGTAACAGCAGGAGAACAGACGTGAGAAAAGCAAAAGTAGAAATTAAGAGTTTTGCAGAAGCAATTCTAACGGAGCAGGTGCCATCTCCAATAGGGCTATGCTCAAGGATGAAGCAGCATTCACTTTAACAAAGTAGAAAACATATTTTAAATATTTCTTTAGTGTGATGTGCAAATGGAGTCTAAGGGAATATCTACCCCACTTAAGTTGACGTAATTGTATACTTCTCCCACAGAACCTCGGAAAGTATAGCTGTATTTCAAGGAGGATTAGAATCTCTTAGAGAATTCCCAGCACTCTCACTACAATACAAGACTGAAGGATTCTTTGAGGAAACCTAGACCAGTTTTAAAACTGTATAAAGCAGTGGTTCTCAAACTTCAGTGAATGGAGGACCCCAATTCTTCACTGGCACATGCCACACACCGAACAACCACTTTTCAAAATGCATGCGAGCAAGTCCTACAGAGCACGTCCCATGCACGTCCCATGGAGTGTTCTATCCCACTGCATTCTCAAAACAATACAAATCTGAGGAAAAACTGATAACATTATCAAATATAGGGTAATTATTAAACTCTGGATAACTGCTTCCAGACAACACTTTCCTGAGATACACTGGGAAGGTACCATTCTAGGAAATATACATTTTGCCATGAGGCTGCTAGATTGGGTGCAAGCATGCCCCTAGCATGTAGCAACAGGAATAATTGTTCACCAAGACAGTTGCTTCTGTGAACCCACACACAGGTATCTAAGGCAGGGAAACTCCCTGAGCTTGTTATAGCACTGCCCTGGGAGCTGGTTCCTTTCAAGAAAAGCTGATGCTGCCACAGCTGGTTGGTGACAGCCTTGTGTCACTCAGGAAAAGGCAAGTTCCAGCCTTGACAGCTGATATGCTGGCCCCCTGCTTCCCATGGGGAGAGGAATACCCATGAGTGGGCAGGGCATCCATTATCTGTTAGGCCATGTTTAAGCAGCTGGGAAGTGGCTGATGTGATTGGACTATTTGTAGGAAAAATTCTTTCTTCAGAAACCATTCTTCCTCTTGCAGGGTCTGTCTGCTGAGCCAGTCCACCTTGCTATTGGTGGAGCCCTTGTTGTATTCTGCTGTAATTGATAGCAAGTTCTTCTCGGCCCAGGTTAAGATTTTCAAGGCTTCTTTGTGAAGGGTGGACAACCTTTAAACCCCTTGTTTATGTATATTGGCCATAGCCACACTGGCTGAGATATTGGCCATGGCCACACTGGCGGCTTGGCACGATATGGTGCTCCCTCTAACTGATCCAGTTTAAAGTGTTATGGGGCACATCAACCACACAGCACACCATGCTGCAGGTTACCCACAGAGACATCCTGTGGTAAAGCATCCACATTACTGCAGTGCCTCAGCCACGGAGTGCACTGCCAAAATTTTTCCAAAATTCATGCATGCACATAGGAGCGCATGTGTGCACATGTGCACATGCGTGCACAAGTGCATAGAGGCAATTTTTTAAAAAAAGATGTCTCCCTAGTGGCAGAAGAGATCTGCAGGTTCAGACTGCCAAATCTGTTATGTGCGTGCTGCCCCATGTTCAGACATCTGGCCATGCGCAATGACTGTGCGGGGAACCGAAAACACCACTTGTGATGTGGTGCCTTTTTAACTTGGCTCTAAGTCATCATATGACGGAATAAGTATGGCTGGGGAATGCCTGACAGATGTGGCTGTCTGACTGCACCCATTTGATCTGGAGAGGAGAGTGCCTGTGTCGAGCCAAACTGCTTGTGTGATCACACCCATCGTTTGTTCTTATTAAAATACATCTGTGCTAACATTTCTAGATGAAAAGCCTTAGCACTAGCCAGATTGCCCTCAACTCCTGTAGACTGGTGTTCATCTTGGATTCTGTTCTGGACCAAGTTCCTTGAACCCGCTTGTCCTCCAGCGCCACACCCCATGTGGAGAGACTGGCATCTGTGAAAATCTGAGCTACCTCCTGTTTTCAATATGCTTTGCCTTGTGACAGATTGGATGGTTGATCCACCATAGGAGGCTGGCCTTCATGAGTGCAGGTGGTCTGAGGGCCAAACTTGACTTTTGCAGAATTCCAAGTTGATACAGACACAGAAATTGCTACAGTTGTCTCGCGTGCAGTCATGTCCACTTTACTACACCTATATAAGATATCATTAGGCCAAGGAGTTTGGCTAAGGTCATAAGAGGCATGGACCTAGCCTTAATTATGGACCTTGATAATTCTCTTATTTTCAGTGCCTTGACTTGTGAAAGAGACAAATGGTTGACCAAGGTACTGACAATGACTCTGAGGTGCTCAAAGTGTTGGGTGGGAGTAAGGGAACTCTTCTGTATATTGACAATGAATTTGTGATCTTGGAGGCATTGTATTGTGATTTGAGTGTCCAGAAATGCCTTTCTTCTGGTCCTGGATCTGATCAGAAGATTGTCTATGTACAGATGAATATGAATCCCTTGGTGTCTTAGATGAATGACTGGAGTGATTAGGACCTTGGTGAGCCTGAATGTAAGTGCTTTGTATTGAAAATGATGATCCCCAAGGCAAAATAGAAGATATTTCCTGTGTGCCAAAAGGACAGGGACACAGAGATATGCTTCTGTAAGATCAATAGAGGTCAAGACCTCCCTGGTTGTAACGGTTCCATGATAGAATGGAGAGTTTCAATCCTGAAGTGTCTTGTCTTTATAAATCTGTTCAGGAACTTTAGATCCAGAATGGCTCTCTAATCTCTATTTCTCTTTGTGATCATAAAAAATATAGAGTAAACTCCTAATCCCTTCTCTGGGGACATCACTGGCTTGATGGCATTTATGCCAAGGAGATGTTGTATAGCTTAGATGGTTCTTTGTTGTTTCTCCACATTCTTGGAAACTGGGGACCATATGAAACATCCTGGTGGAAGGTTGGAAAATTCTATTGCCCTTGGTGACTGCTTCAGTGGTCCAGGAATCCACTTGGGACTATATCCAATGTTCCTTGAAATGACGTAGTTGTCCTTCCATCAGAAAGTCATTGGTGTCACGCCTTGGGTTGTTTAGATGCCTGTTGGTCCTTTCCATTAAAGGGCCTGTCTGTGTGAAGAATCTGGATTGTTGTCCGCCTCTTCTATAGAAGGCTCTTGGCTGGTTCCAGCTGGGTTTTCTTTGGTCCTATTTAAATCTTGGCAAGACATGCTGGAAAGTAAAGGAAGCCCCACTGAACTGTCATCTGTCTCCATACCTCAAGGTCTTGGGCGTGGCTTTTCTATTGTCTCTTGTTTCGACCAAGATCTTATCTAGACGATCTTTGAAGAGCCTGTCTCCCTGAAACGGATAGGTGATGACAATGTTCTTGGAGTGAAGATCAGTTGACTACACTCATAGCTACAAGGCTGCTGCTGCTGCTGATGACATAGCTCTAGATGTCAAGGCAAGAGAGTTCAACATAGCATCAGCTATAAAAGAGACGGCCTTAAGGATTCAAGAGGATCCTTCTCTAAGGTGTTTACTGGATTCCAGTGGTAATTGTAAAATGTTTCTAGACAATGCAATCAGGGTTCTAGAAATGACAGAAGCTGCTGTGGAGCCCTTGATTGCTGTAGCCATTGCTTCATATGTTTTTTGCAGTGCGGAATCCTCCTGTCTCTGATGGTGCCCTGCCCATCTTCCGATAACAGACCTGAAGAGTGCAGTGCTGCCACAGGAGCATCCACCATTGGTACCTGCAAAAACTCATTCGAAAAGGAAGGAAGGGTATACAGTCTCTTGAGAATGGTAGGATGCTGATTATTAGCTAAGGGATTTGCCCATCCAGATTTATGCTCTCTCTCAAAATACTCTGGAAAAGGAATTACTCTTTATTGAGGATCTGGACTAGGAAAAAACTCCCTGAATCCTTTAGGTTTAGACTTTTGTTTTGCATCAGAAACATCCAAATTCTCCTCCTCTGATGACTCCTGTAAATCTAGGGGAAGTAAGCGCCATAGAAAGCAAATACTGGTAATGCTCAATCTTAAAGAATCTATAAAATTCCTCTGGAGCCTCTAGACTTTCCTCCTTGTTCATCAGAGAGGAACTCTCCCTCTTCCTTCTCTTCTTTAAGCCAGCTTGGTGTAGTGGTTAGGAGCATGGACTCTAATCTGGGAGAACCAGGTTTGATTCCCCACTCCTCCACATACAGCTGCCGGGTGATCTTGGGCAAGCCACAGTTCTCTCAGAGCTGTTCTCTCAAGAGCAGTTCTCTCACTCAGCCCCACCTATCTCATAGGATGTCTGTTGTGGGGAGAAGAAGGGAAGGAGATTGTAAGCCGCTCTGAGATGCCTTCGGGTAGTGAAGGGTGGGATATAAATCCAATCTCCTCTTCCTCCTCTTTTGGTTCTGGATCCAATAATGAGTCTGAGTCTCGATTTGTGGTTGCATGGAACATCCTCTTATGAGTAGCAATAGTCCCTTTTTGGGCTGCCTTAGCTGGCCAGGCCTGAGCATGCCCTGGCCTGTGTCTGCTTGATCTCCCTCCATTCAGGGGAGGGGAGGAAGAAGAGGAGGGGGAGCAATTTCTAATAGGGGATCTAGACCTTCTACAACCCCTGGGAGAAATAACAGTAAGACTATGGTGGAGATCTGTTAATTCCTCCTGCATTGCTTGCCTAAGGAAGGCCATAAGGTCCGGAGGTCTTACATCACCATTTTGCAGCTGAGGTGCATCAGCTCTTTCCTAATCAGGCTGAGGAGTGTGCAGCAAGCCTGGACTGTGATCTTGTTCTTGAGCGCCTGTCTGGGGCATTGTCATGGCATGAGAGCCTCCAGGGTGATGTTCCCAATTCTCATTTGTTGCCTCTTAGAGTGGTAGATTCACCTGAGAAGGGAGCCCTGCTGTAACAGATTGCTCAAAATGGCCATCATTGTAAGCCTGTTCGCTCAAACCAGCTGTCGGCCTTGGCACGCCTGTATGTTCCTTTTTCACATGCTTTTTCTTCTTTGCAGAGGGGTTGGCCAAAGCCACTGGAGCAGACTGCATCAGGGTCATGCCACCCTTACCACCTCACACCTCATGTCAACGAAGGAGCAGCCTTCCTGGCTGAAAGAAAGCTGTCAACCTCCATATCAATGGCTTGATTTAAAGAACAGCAGTGAGCGCTTGCTTCTAGCGGCCACTAATCTCCCTCAGCAATCTAGGGCTCAAGTTTCCCTTCTCCACTCTCTGGCACTCAGGTGGGGGAGGACTCAAAAAAAGGACAGGTGGAGCGAGGTAGAAAGGTTAGAAGAAAAAATCTAAATCTATCTCTCAAAGGAGTAGGAGCTTGTCTCTGAAGCTGCTCTCCCTTCTGAGGCAGGAAAAAAACTGGAGAGGCTGACTCTCACAAGGCTGGAGACAGGAAGCTGGAAAAAATAGTTCCTGCTTCCCTTAATGGACAGTGGGAATCACCCAATCCAAGATATCCTCCACCTCAGAGGGAGAATGCTGTCCTATGTCAGGGTAAGTAGATCCATCTTAAAGGTAATGCTTCCTGTATGCTAATACAAACTGCATAAAGGCATTTTTTAAAAGAAAACACAGACTTGTTCCAGTCGCCCTCGGATTCAACATGTCTCCCAAACCCAAGTTCAAATCTCTTTGCCACAGGACCACAAAGAACACAGGTGGTAGTTACTGAGCTACCTTACCTCAAGCCTTGTATTTTTAGGATAATCTAAGTCTTTCTGGTCTATATGTAATAAAGATTTCCTCAGATGTACTAGATTCTAGGTTCCTAGTAGGAGTTTTTTTTAAAGACTGCATAAATGAATAACTGTGTGAGACATTCAGTTTTGTACTCCAGTGACTTATATAATTGATGTATTAGTATGTGTCTTGGCTTCTTCAAAACCAAGGCGGTAACACTGTAGTGCAGAGGGTTTCTTACTAAGAATTTGGCTTTACTTGCAGCATGCTTTACCAAGCACACTTTCTGCATTGTACAATGATGACAGCACAGGCCCAGAACATCTGTCCGAAAAAATTCTCCTCTGAGGAGGTTGAATGGTCTTCAAAAATCAAATTAAAGCTCAGTCCATCCTATTCCAAGCTTATTTCTTTTGCAAAATGAACCCAAGACATAGAGTGAGGGTTGGGTTTTTTTTTAAAAAAAAAATAAGGTCCTCAAAATATAAACTACATCTGTCAATGTCTTTATATAATGCCTGAGACGACAAGGCTCTAGCCCAGATTAGAAAGCTTGCAGTTCTCTGCTGGGTGACTGATGTTCTTTGGCCAAAGAGTTTGAGATAATCTCACAGCAGTTAAAAATATTTGCTGCCTTGACAAGGAACAGATACAAGCTTATGCGATACTATTATGTGCAGACAACCAAATTTCAGGAAACTACAGCAGAAAACAGAAAACAAGCAATTTTATTGCTCCAAAGTGAAGAGAAGAGCTAGATTCAAGTCCAGTAGCACCTGAGAGACTAACAAAATTTTCAGAGTGTAAGTTTTCAAGAGTCCAAGTTCCCTTGTCAGATTGTGAACAGAGTGATTCTTCTCCAAAGAGCATACAGCCTGCCCAGTATAGACAATAGCCCTGTGTGTTCACTAAATGCTGAGGGAAGAACAGTGGGTGTAAGCAGGCCAACCACGCACTCTGCCTCTGCTCAATCACTTGGCCTTCTGCAGGGTGCAACCATGCAGAGGAAATGGTCATGCGTACATTCCTTCCCTGTGATCAGCAATGCTACTTTCTGAACATCGCTGATCACAAGGAGGGAGAGTTCGCATAGCTACTTTCTCTATGCAGTCCCCTCTGCGGATGACCAGGGGATTGTGCAGACCCAGGGGGTGGGGCCATCACACTCTCACCCACTCTCTCTTGTCTGTACCGGGCTAAAGTGTGATTACCGTTCAGGTTAGGATGAGATGCAGAAGAGAATGAAGAACAATCTAAGTTAATATTCTATTATAAGGCTTCCTTTAATACAGTGGCAGCTGACCCACGTTAGCAGAAAGCAATATAAACAGGAGAACTCTGGAGCTCTTTTATGGCCGGGTGTGTGTGTGGAGAAGATGCACATAGGAAGTGCCCTCTCACATCAGAGGTATTTATTTAGAAAATGTATACACTGCTTCTCCAGACAACTGCATGAGGCAGCTCACAAAGCAAACCGTAATAAAAACACCATCAGCATCATTAATATTAACAAGACACTAAAACCAAGCAATTCAAAACCCAGCCAGATCATAGAAACAGCACAAACCATTTAACAGCCTAAAATGATTCTCCTAAAACAGGCTGACCTGTATGGGCCAGGCTAGCCCAATGCCATCAGATCTCAGACATTAAGCAGGATTGCCCCTGGTTAATACCTGGATGGGAAACCACAAAGGAAGTCCAGGGTTCATATGCAGTGGCAGACAATGACAAACCACCTCTGCTTGTTTCTTACCCTGAAAAACCTATGGGGTGGCTATCAGTTGGCTACAACTTGACAGCATTTTCCACCACCAAAACAGGTTAGAAGCAGATGGTAAAAAAACCCTGAAAATGAAGCAACCTTTTGGTTTAGCCTGAGTAACACAAATGTTTTGGCCTAGCATCTACAAGAGCTAGGGGACAGGTGAGCTTCTAGGTACAGGACACTGCACAGGCAAGGTAACACCACTGAAAAAGCCTGTTCTCTGGCCACCACCTGCCTCACCTCCATAGGTGAGGGCACAGAGAGCTGGGTTTGGGAGGCTGGACTTGTATATACACCCTTTTTAGAAGAAGACTGATTTCCTTTGCCCATCCCAATTTTTGTGTTCCACATAAGCTGCTGTTTTTGTAGTTCTTGCAGATGTCTTTAGCAGACCAACAAGGTTAAAACCCCCAAATTCCTTAGACTTTGGAACAAAGAGGGAAGAAAAGAAACTGGAAGATACAGGGTTTGGAGCTATGCCATGTGAGAGGCTAATTACTCTGAAGTAATTGCATCCATGATGCAACCATGCAGCACCAAAGTCCTGTTCTCTTTCTTACTCAAGTCAAAAATACAATACACACTGGGAACTAAAATCCTGAAACAGGGCTAAACTTCTCTTGCTGCCCGAACAGCTACTAGAGGGGGAGGGAACCAATTGAGGGACCCGCCTGTTGCTAGGCACAGAATATATAGGTTGAGGTGGAAACTGGGCATGTGTAGAACTGCTAGATCTTGGGAGGTGGGGAGGCACTTCCTGCTACCATGGCCTATATGGGAAAAATCTTGTATATGGAACAAGAGGAAAAAAGGTTCCATGTCACATCATAAAGATTCCGTTATTTCTTTGAGCAAAGGGAAACAACTGAGTGAATTATTCTCCAGAGTGTAAGAAGCCTGCATGGTCTGCAAAGTTACCTGGAGATGTTTAGCTCCAATGCCAAAAGAAGAGATGCGTCTTAAAGGCTGCAAAAGAACACAGGCCTACACCTCTGCACTCTTGCTCTAATTTACTGGTTCACCAAACAGGTGCCATTTCCTATGCCTCATTATTTTTATGTGGGGCTGATTCTTGCATCCACACTAAAAAGCTAAAATAGAAAACAGGGCCCCCCTCTCTCAGATTTCTGAATTTAGTAGGTTGCCTCATATCCCCCCCTTCAACAAATACATATATATTTACCTAAAATGACGTATAGCTTATATAAAAAGTGTTTCAAAGTACTGAAGGACATTTGAAGATCTCCCTTATGTAAGCATGAAACAATACCAAGTCATCATTTGTATGAGCAGCAGCATTGGATTTAAAACTCTGGCATTTGCCTGTGGCAATGAGAGCACAGGCTTAGAGCTGAAAATCGCATTCTGGACGATAGCCTTGTTTGGCTCGCCAACACAGTTACTATAACATCCCAGAGTAGATGCCAGAAAGATTATTCACGCTCCTTGTATCTAAGGGAGAACTTCTTTCCTAGCACTGCTTATGTGTGTAGCTTTTTTTTTTGGGGGGGGGTGTCCTAAACAGTGTTCCCTCTAAGCTGGGTTAGTGTGAGCTGGCTCACACATTTTTGACTTAGCTCAGGAAGGATGGCTCCAGAGCAAACTAATTTATGCAGTAGTCAAATTACTTGCTCACAACTTTAATATCAGCAGCTCACAAAGTAGAATTTTTGCTCACAAGATTCCACAGCTTAGAGGGAACATTGGTCCTAAAATCTCTCACGGTGGATAAAAAATGGCTTGAGAGTCCCCAGCCACCAGGAACACGAAACACCCCAAATCCTTTGAGACTGGTTTAAAAGACACCTATACAGCAATGGCAGACAGCCGGAAAAAGGAGAACCTCTACAGATCCTCCAGTCACACATGGTTCAAATCAGAAGAGCCCCAGGCACATAGTGAGATTGTCACAAAGGTTCAGTCATCAGTTAGATGCTCAAACTGTGCTGCCTTTGAAAGCCCGCTTCCCCCACAATGAACAACCACCAGGGTCTTTATATGGAGGCACACCCTGCAATACAGCAGCACAGTAGCAGTTGCAGATTAACTACTGCAGATAACATTAATTTGGCGGTTCATGTGTGTGTTCAGAAATGCCTTTGAAATTCCAGACCACTGCAACTATTAATTGCACAGTGCATACACAATCTACCAGGCTCTAACATCCTGCTTATGGGTATGGACAAGTGGCGGCCCCCTTCTAGGTAAGGAAAGAGGAAGGGCAGAATTCAAATGCAGGTCTAGCAATAAGCAACAGCAGCATTTCATTCGGAAATATTCTGCTCTTTCTTCAGAAATGATGCAAAATAACACAAGTCTGTCCACTTTTGCTTAACAGAATACATTAATACCAGGTTTTCCTTGGCAGAGAATCTGCATTACGTAAGTATAGAACTCTGATTTTAAGTATACAGTACAAGCAGCCCTGGTACCGCCAACATACCTTTTTAATGGAACACATACACCCCGCCGAAAAACAACAACAGAGACTACAACCTTCCTAAGAAGCTAATTCCACTACTAAACTATTTCTTGTTGTGCACTCTACCTAGTTATTCACCTCATGTATACCCCACCTTTCTTCCCAAATCAGGAACCAAAAGAGTTTACACATTGTTCTCCTCTCTTCCATTTTATCCTCACAACCACTGCAAGAAGTAGGTTAGGCTAAGAGAGTGTGACTGGCCAAAGGTTACCTAGCAAACTTCTATGGCAGAGCGGGGATTTAAACCTGGGTCTCCTAGATCTTAGTCCAGCCCTCATCCACTACACCACACTCGCTCTATTGGTAAACATAAATTCCATTGCTCTCCTCTCCTCCAATCAAATCAAACATTCTTACTCTTAGACTAAAATCTGTGAGCTAAGTAAGCAAATTCACAGCATTTTAAGCAACAGCTGCATTTCCAAATGCTCCCATCTGCACAGTGCCACTACAAAGTTCTTAAAGTATGTGAATATTTAACATTGACAATTTCCCTTCTAATCCTATTTGTAAAGACTGGAGCCTTGGCTTGCCTCTATAGTGACACCTACGGCTCTGTCCCTGCTTCGCAGAAGTTCAGAGAGGCTGCTTCTGAGAAACTGCCTGAAATTTAGTCCCCGGAGTGCCACTCCAGGCTGAAGTTTCAACAGATAAGTTGCTCTTCAAATTGCAAACAGCAAGGCAGGCAGCCAACAGCCAAACCACTGTGTCACAGATTGATCTTCCTCAATTAGCACAGTAATTTTCTGCAAGTTTCTTTTGCTTTTTTTCTTGCAGTCAAGTCACGACAGACTTATGGTGACCCCATAGGGTTTTCAAGGCAAGAGATATTCAGAGGTGGTTTGCCATTGACTGTCTCTCGTATTCCTTGGAGGTCTCTTATTCAAGCACTAACCAGGGCTGAGTCTGCTTAGCTTCTGTGATCAGCCTGAGCTACAAAAAATGTGCATCAGCATTAGTCTATGTTGTTCATACAAAGAATGGTCTGGTAATGATTTTCTAGATGCTAAATTCAATCGCTTCAAAAATAGGACCCTGGTATCACCAAGCAATCCATTTAAGACCAGGATGGAGTATGGGTTTCCCCTTTCCCCCCTCAAAGACATCTTTGGAATGCATTAATGAATGCAATAATGATTGTACTCCACCCACCTCAATTTCTTATCTGGCTTCACCCAACAGATCCATTTTATACCTTTCAGAAAACCTGATACTTTCTTTCCAGTGCAGGAGAAAGTGAATGAATGTGTAAAGCTGCCTAGGCAATCTTGCTGGCATGCATGCCAATAATTCTTCACCTAGGCCTTCCTTCTGCCTTAGCCTAGTGGTAATTATTGCCAGCTCACATAGTGGTTGAAATTGCAAGGCATTCCCCCATGGAAACCTGCTGAAGTTTGCAGCAAAGAATGTTGTTTTAAAACAGTTTGACTACTTAAAAAAATATCCTTACGTGAGCAGCTGTGATCAATAGCACCAAGGATTTGGGAGGAAGGAGAACTGCAGAAATCCCTCTATTCACCCCCCTCCGCTGAATAGATTCACCAAAAAATCTAAATCAATGAATGAATGAAATCAAATAGTTGCATGCTTAATGAACCCAGATGCCATTTTTCAAATTGTGGTAGAATGGAACAGATGTATTTGTGAAGTTATTTTTTCTGTTCATAAGTTAATAAGAATTCTTATCATTAGTTATGCCTTTGGAACACATGTAAACAAGGGAGAGAATACCCTGGATAGTTAGTGCATTTATTACTTATGGAAAACATTAGCTGCCATTGTAGAAACTAAATATATAAATTCACTATATTTATTTATCAAAATGGCAAAATGAACTTCTGTTTCTATGTGAATATTGTCATTGCCAGATCTTCACCTCCTACCCCCCCCAACATGATCCACTAAAACAGCAAATCCTCTTAAAAGAAAAAACAAACAAACCAGTTGACCTTCCCCATCTAACCATCAAGCTAAACCGCCCTGTCAAAGATGTTAAGTTGACTGACTCGGGTTTTGAAATCTGAACTAATTAAGTAGCTTTTTAAAAGATTCAAGAAACAACAACGACAGATATGGAATAGGAGAACAAGAATGTCTATTAAACTGCGAACTAAACATTTTTCCGTGTTTACATTCACAATCCAGTCAAAATTAAATTCTTCAAAGTCCCATTATTCCCCCCAGGAAACAAGCTGAAGCGATGTTGGAGAGGGGTAATGAAGCTGGGATCCTTGCTGGGTGATGTACATCCTATCCTTCCCTGAAATAGCTAGTAACAGGGGACCTAAAATGGTGGGAAATAAGACTTGCTATAGAAAAGCCTATATGGCAGGGAGAGGTTCAGCTCCCTACCGCGGGAGAGGCAATCCTGGATTTGATCCTAAGTAACGCCCAAGACCTGGTGAGAGATGTAAAAGTGATTACACCACTCGGGAACAGTGACCATAATGTTATTGAGTTTAACATTTGTATAAATAGGGAGTTGCCCAAAAAGACTGATGCAACCACTTTTTACTCTGAAAGCGGTAACTTCTCTGGTATGAGGGGACATGTGAGGAAGAAACTGAAAGGAAAAGTGGAAAAGGTCAAAACCATAGGGGAAGTTTGGAGACTATTTAAAAATACAGTCCTAGAAGCTCAGAAAAAATATATACCGCAGGCTAGGAAAGGAACAAATAGGTATAGAAAAAAGCCTGCATGGTTAACAAATAAAGTAATGGAAGCTGTAAAATGTAAGAAGGATTCCTTTAAGTGGTGAAAAGCTAGTCTCAGTGAGGCTGATAAAAAGGAACACAGGCTGTGGCAAATAAAATGCAAGTCTGAGATCAGGCAAGCAAAAAGAGAATGTGAGGAGCATATCGCAAAAAGCATAAAGGCCAACAATAAAACTTTCTTCAAATACATTAGAAGTAGAAAAGCAGCCAGGGAGGCAGTGGGGCCCTTGGATGACCAAGGGGTAAAAGGACTACTGAAGGATGACAGGGAAGTGGCTGAGAAGCTGAATGCATTTTTTGCCTCTGTCTTCACTGTGGAAGATGAGAAATGCTTGCCCACTCCAGAAACACTGATTTCGGGAGGGGGTTTGAAAGACCTGAATCAGATTGACATGACAAGAGAGGAAGTCTTACAACTGATGGACAATTTAAAAACTAATAAATTACCAGGCCTGGATGGCATTCACCTGAGAGTTCTGAAAGAACTCAAATGTAAACTAGTGGATCTCCTTACAAAAATATGTAATCTTTCTTTAAAATCTGCCTCCATTCCTGAGGACTGGAAGGTAGCTAATGTCACTCCAATCTTTAAAAAGGGCTCCTGGGGAGATCCGGGAAATTACAGGCTAGTCAGTCTAATGTCGATATTGGGTAAGTTAGTGGAAACTGTTATTAAGGAAAGAATTAGTAGGCACATTGATGAACAAAAACTATTGAGGCAATCTCAGCATGGGTTCTATAAGGGAAGATCTTGTCTCACTAACCTGTTAGTGTTTTTTGAGGGAGTGAACAAACATGTGGACAAGGGGGACCCAATAGATGTTGTTTACCTTGACTTCCAAGAAGCTTTTGATAAAGTTCCTCATCAAAGGCTCCTAAATAAGCTCAATAGTCATGGGATAAAAGGACAAGTCCTCTTGTGGATCAAAAACTGGCTTATAAATAGGAAACAGAGAGTGAAACTGTTCTCAGCGGAGGGTGGTAAGCAGTGGGGTACCACAGGGATCAGTATTCAGTCCGATGCTTTTTAACTTGTTTATTAACAATTTGGAATTGGGAGTAAGCAGTGAAGTGGCAAATTTACAGATAACACGAAGTTGAAAACTAGGGAGGATTGTGAGGTACTCCAAAGGGATCTATCGAGGATGAGTGAGTGGGTGTCAACGTGGCAAATGGGGTTCAATGTGGCCAAGTGCAAAGTGATGCACATTGGAGCCAAAAATCCTAAATATAAATACACGTTGATGGGGGCTGAACTGGCAGAGATTGACCAAGAGAGAGATCTTGGAGTTGTAGTAGATAACTCAATGAAAATGTCTAGACAGTGTGCAACTGCAGTAAGAAAGGCCAACGCTATGCTGGGAATTATTAGGAAGGGAATTGAAAACAAATCAGCCAGCATCATAATGCCCCTGTATAAATCATTGGTGCAACCTCATTTTGAATACTTCGCCACACCTCAAAAGGATATTATAGCGTTGGAAAAAGTGCAGAGAAGGGCAACTAGAATGATAAAAGGGTTGGAACACTTTCCCTATGAAGAAAGGTTAAAATGCTTGGGGCTCTTTAGCTTGGAGAAACGATGGCTGAGGGGTGACATGATCGAGGTTTATAAGATTATGCATGGGATAGAGCAGGTTGAGAAAGAAGTACTTTTCTCCCTGTCTCACAATACAAGAACTTGTGGACACTCCATGAAATTGCTGAGCAGTCGGGTTAGAACAGATAAAAGGAAGTACTACTTCACCCAAAGAGTGGTTAACACATGGAATTCACTGCCACAGGAGGTGGTGGCAGCTACAAGCATGGACAGTTTCAAGAGGGAATTATATAAACATATGGAGCAGAAGTCCATCAGTGGCTATTAGCCACAAGGTATAGATAGGAACTCTCAGTCTGGGGCAGGTGATGCACTCTATTCTTGGTCCTGGGGAGGGGCAGCAGTGGGAGAGCTTCTAGTGTCCTGGCCCCACTGCTGGACCTCCTGATGGCACCTGATATTTTTGGCCACTGTGTGACAGAGTGTTGGACTAGACGTATGTTCTTATGTGCTACTAAAGGCTTTGTTAAAACCAAGATCAGCTCCTCCCATATCGGGAATAGTGAGCAATCATCCCTGGAATCAGCCTGCTTCCATGATAGATATTCCCTTTTCCACTTATGAGAACAAGAGCTGGAAAACTGGTGCCTTGAAGCATCATCGTGCCTGATGATGAAGATTTTGTGACGATGCAATGCCCTGGAGCCAATGCAAGCATGGGAGGGTTTGGATCTGGTCTGTGTTTCACCAAACTGGTGATCAAAGCAGCCTTTATCCAAGGGGGCAGGGAGAGATAACAAACAGTTTCTTCTTTGACTGCAAGTGAACATGGGAAGGGGGCTCACCGCATCAGATGGTGCAGGCTGATGGTTCCAACACCTTGGGGAGAGAACTCTCTTGCTGTTGAATACTTGTATGTGGATGTGAACTGACACAGGGGGATGAAGCTGATAAACAGCCTTTCTCAGCACTCTTTGGTCAGCATGCAAGGAAAAGCAAGAGCCAGTTATATTATATTGTGGCAGGGTGGTTTTGCCCAAACACAGGCAAACTCAGCAAGTACGTTCTAAGGGAACCCACACAAATAAGAAGGAAAGTTTTAATGAATTGCAGTTTAGCTGTTCTTTAAATACAACAACTCAGGAGCATGTGAGAGCCACATGGCAAGTTTAATACTTTCAGAGAATGTAGCAGACAGTCAAAAGTGACAGTGAATGCAATATATTGACTAGGTTAAAGAAACCTACTTTATAGTAGGCCAATATGCATACCATGGGTGGGAAGCAGAAGTAGTCTAGGTGGGACACAGGATTTCCAAAACAATCACTGAGAATTCACTCTCCCTCAATCCCTGTGCCCACCAACATATGTGACACATGATCTCCTGCCAACTCTACCTATCACAAATTAGCCATCTGTGACCTTTTGGCATGCTAATTCTAACCTTGACGATATGAATGTTTCATTCCTCCTTCTCACTGGCAGGTGTCTTTAATATGCCACTTCCTGACGACCCTACCTATCATTGTGTTTTTGCAATTTTTTTAAAATGTCTGTGATACTTAACATGAATGATACCTGTAACAGGATTCTGGTAAACTTTAAAAGTCCTTCTCTGAAAAGTGGACTTTTTGTTTCTAGCTTGGCGAGACCAAGTTGTTTGATAAGAGTGGCTGGCAGAATGTAAGATATGAAAGGTTGAGGACCACTGATCCTAGTCCATCTAGCTCAGTATCATCTACTTTGTCAGCAGCTCTCCAGACCTTCAAGCATGTTTTCAATACCTATGCCCGAGGTCCTTTCAGCCAGGGATGCCAGGGACTGAGCCTTCTGTAAACGACATGTGCTTACTACCAAAACAATGGATTCTTCCGCAACATGCCACACCTTCAGCATAACCAACTGTTCAGCTCTGACAGATATGGGAGGAGCAGAAACTAAACATGTGGAATCTGCTCACAGATCCAGTCTCCAGGCAGTTGAAAAAAGTGACCCAAATCTATCCTGTGCTACCAGAGCCATGGAGAATCTCTTCTAACTCCAGCCTGAGGGGATGTGTTTTAAAAATGCATCCTTTACTGTTCTGATGTACACTGTCTATCACATAAATAAGAAACAACAAAGAGTAAAAAGTTATTAAACAGCAACCGAACATCCACACATATTGTTGGCTGTGAAGAGAAGAGACATTAATCTTGCTGTGTTTCTATATTCAGAGCACCTAAGCTGTTTATCCCCCTCTAGATCTACTTCACAAGACTGCCAGGTAATTTATCTTTGTTAGAACTTAAAAGCAAAAAGGTGCTACTAACTATGTGGCTTTTTCTCCCCAAGCACATGCAATGTATAATGATCAGATGATCTGTAAAAAGGAACTTATAATTGAGTGCCTACAGTGGCTTTCCTAAGGGGCACTCCAAAGATTTAATGTGTTAAAAAGATGCTTCTGGCCAATCATATGCAGAAGATTAGTTGTCACTTGAGAAATTAATTTGATCAATCCAGTCCCTGAGCTAGCTTCTTTTTTAAAAAAAAATAATGAAAATGTGCTTAGGTAATAATTTTAAGTTTGTCAGTTCTGGTTCTAGCACATAGAACTCATCGCACAATTAAAGACAAAACTTAAGATTTTTAAATGGCCCAAAATACAAATACTTCATATATATAAAAGCCAAGACTTTGGTGTCTATTCAACATACGCAGCAAACTATTTATCAGGGTAGTGGATGTTCAATCCATTTGTAGGTCTGTACTTCATGGAATCCATATGTCTGAAAAAACTGGCAAGAATCCACCCTTCATCAAGAAAGCAACACCAAGTCATTTAAGGGCATGCAGGAACAAAGGAAACAGGGTTAATCCAAAACCCTGTTCAGACAAGCAGTGGGTATTTTTACATAAGCAAGGTACAGTCTGTGTTTTCTACAGATTCTCCCATCTAGATGCATCCCTCCATGATGCATCCTGACTCTCCCACGTGAATTTTTGGCGATGGCAGAGGGTTACAGCATAAAAGGGTAGGATTATAAACAAAGAGTCAAATTTTTCCGATCTAACTGTGAAGCTCGGATGGGATGTAGGGAGCTGTGACTGAAAGCAGTGATGTGGGTTTTCTGGGGAAATTTGAATCAGAAAGTTTTCTGATTCAAATATAAATAGTTAAACAATGTTAAAAAAACTAAATAATGCTAGCAAAAGAAGAGAGATATGCTGGGGTTTGTCCATACTTTATATTCCACATTTAGCCTATCTAACATGAGTGGTTTGCAGCATGACAGCCCTGACAATTATAAACAGAGTATATTAACATGTGCAGGGCAGAAAATTTTTCCATGGATTACATCACTGATTTAAAGTTCATGGACATGTACACTGTGAATCTCAAGCTATAGCTTTAGGACTACATGTCAGATAGAAAATATAATTAGCAGGAGGCTTAACTGGAAGATGATGAAAACATAAAATATCAACCAGAAGAACAGTGAAGTACAGACTTGTAAATCACACTTTGGATCTTAGTATTTTTTCCCATCAGGGTGGACTCTAAAGAAAATCATTTCTGCCTTACATGTTCTGTAGGGCAGTGGGGGAAAGGTTAGGAATATCCCGACGTCCTGCTTCTGCCACCTGTCACCCTGACATAGCAAGTCCTAAAATAGTCATTCCGTTTTGTCACATCAACCCATTTGTGCATTAAAGAAAATTTAAATGGCATTGTCAGAATTCCAGGCACTGTATAATTTTTACAAAACTGCACAGTACAGCAGGAAATGCTACTGAAAGATACGGTGCAAATAAAATATGGAAGTTGACAGGTTTTCTGATGCCATATCTACAATAGTTCAGTCATCATTAAACTTGCATAACCAGTCCACAATTTGGTTAAGATGGGAATAAGGAGAACTCAAGTTCCATTTAAAATTAGAAAGCAACATTTGTTGCACCAAAGCAATTCTGTTGCCTGTGCTATTGGTCTAAAAACTACGGAATAGTACTTATTTATTAAGTACATTTTGATGCTGCCTCTTCAATGTCCTGCTTGAGATGGCTGAGCCATAGGACATAAGCATTATACCCTGCTGAAGTCACCACAGCAAATTGACGCTGAGTGCCCAAGGCCAGGACACCCACCCTGAGTCTCTTTCTAGAGCTCATTGTATTTATTTCCATAATGGGCCTTATCCTTAGTGTTCTAATAATTGTCCTATATATACAGTTAAAGGTATTTACATTAAGAGATTTACATTAAGAGAGTCCATACATTGCATTGTCAGAAATCCAAGACGCCTGATATCATACGCCTGATATGATTCTATAAAAAAGGTTTCCCTTGCTAGAAAGCCAGTCAAATCCGACTCTAGGGGGCGGGGCTCATCTCCATTTCCAAGCTGAAGAGCCAGCGCTATCAGGAGACATTTCCGTGGTCATGTGGCCAGCATGACTAAACACCGAGGTGCATGGAACACTGTTACCTTCCCACCAAAGTGGTATCTATTTATCTACTTGCAATTTCTTGCTTTTGAACTGCTCGGTTGGCAGGAGCTGGGGCCAGAGACGGGAGCACCCCCCTCATGCAGCACTAGGGTCTTGAACTGCCGAACTATAGACCTTCCAGTCTGCAGCTCAGTGTCTTAACCTCTGAGCCACCACAGTGTATATACTGATACACACACATATACACACACATATATATTTAGCTAATGAGCTCTTATTTAATTAATTCTGTACAGCTATGCCAGTTCTGAGTGACATAATAATATAAGAGAAGTCAATGGTGGATCAGGCCAATGGCCCATCCAGTCCAACACTGTCACACAGTGGCCAAAAATACCAGGTGCCATCAGGAGGTCTATCAGTGGGGCCAGGACACTGTATGAAGCTTAATACCAAGTTCCACCTCTGGTACATCTGCACTAGGATTATCCATTCTGACTTCTTGTAGCACATCAAGGGCTCTGGCAATTGGTGGGCAGCAGCTCAGCTACTTTAAATAGTTTAAGTGAAGATGGAAGGGACCAAAGCTTAAGCAATCTCTACTACTGAATCATCTAAATTAAAAAAAAAATCATGGTCATGTTTTATGCAGCTGTTTCCATCACAGGTCTCGAATGGCATATGTCAACCTTAAGAGAATACCGTGCAAGACTCTACTGCTCAAGTGCTTCTGCTGTAGCTTTTTGATGGCAAATCCCAACCCAACTGTGTCTCCTTCTAGTGTGTCAGAAGCTACTCCACAGGAAATTCATGGCTTTGTGCTCCTGAATTTAGACATATCTCTGCAACACATAGCTTGCAGTTTAACAATCTAAATAACTTACCAGCTAGATTTTAAACTGTGTGATACTGAAATGTATTCCCACACATCAAAACTGAAAGCATTTTTTCCCTTGAGAATCAACACAGAAATTTGGAAATGAACAGTGTATGTACTCTTGTATGCATTGTTTTGACTTACAGCTTTGAAAGCAGTTAATTACTGTGCAAACAATACAGCTTGAAGATTGGAAGAAAACTCTCCATAGTCAATGGTGACACAAGTCTTCAAAACACAGACCCATCACAATGTAGACGTGTACTGCTGTAACTGAGGGTTACTGAATAACTAACCTTCGTACGTAATGTTACAAGACTATGTGGTTTGCTACTGAAGTTGGATGAGACCATTTTTTAAAATCTGGCAGAAGTGGGATGCAGAAGAGAGGATATCATCAGAAGCAACAACAGCACCTATAAAACTAAAAATATTTTGGTCAGATACACACAACAGCTATGACTAATTCAACTGAGCAGCACACCAATACTAATAGCACTTTAGTTTCATTATATGTGCATGTACCCTATTCAAGTCACAATTAGCACTGGATCATGACATGGGAAAAAAGGATCTCTACAGAGACATCTGGAATCATTTCTCAACCTATCACTTTTTTGTGTATTCTCTGCTGACAGTTACTATGACAGTTCTGCTTAGTAGCAATGTTCCAAGCAACTACAGTACATCTACTGTACCAAGTGCTCCATGGTCATTCATTCAAGACCTCTTCAGAAATTTGCTCAGTGAATGGCTTTCATTATGCAAGGAAAGTACAATAAATGAAGGGAGTGCATTTTGAAGAACATGTTCCAGGTTTCACTGGGGAATGAAGCAAGTTAATGCAGTTGCAAAAAGACTCTCTTACAATTCAGGCTAGCCTGAAAGATGGACCCTTACTTTGATACAGCTGATCTGGCCACCTGGATCCATGTCACAGTAACATTGGAACTAGAAAATTGCAATGCACTGTACATTTGTCTCCCTTCAAAATCAATTTGGAAACTCCCTTTCAAAATCAATTTGGAAAATTGGTACAGAATGCTGTGGCTTGGTTATTATCATGAGCTAGATGGAATGCACATATTATTCCCATCCTGCATGCACTTCACTGGCTGTCCATCAGTTACTGGGCTCAGTTTAAGGTATTAGCTATCACATACAAAGTCCTTCATGACCTTGGACCCTCATAGCTGTGAGACTGTTTCTCCCTATGCTCTGCCATGACAGTTTCACTCACTGGAGCAGTGCCACCTTGCAAATGGGCAGAATCAACAATTGCTCAAACATATGCTTCTCTATTGTGGCCCTCACAATGTGGAATGGCCTGCCTGAGGAGATTAGGAAGGTTCCCACTGCCATGGCTTTTCATAAACTATGTGTCCAGGGGCACCGTCTGCACCCCTGAACTTACCAACAGAAAGGGAGACCAGATGGCTGCTGGCAGTGTTCCCTCTAAGCTGAGTTAGTGTGAGCTAGCTCACAGTTTTTTAGCCTCCAGCTCACACATTTTTGTCGCAGCTCAGGAAGGATGGCTCCAGAGCAAACTGATTTATGCAGTAGCCAAACTGCTTGCTCACAACTTTAATGCCAGTAGCTCACAAAGTAGGACTTTTGCTCACAAGACTCCACAGCTTAGAGGGAACATTGGCTGCTGGGGGAGGAAAACGGGCAGCAGATCTCCTGGGAGTGGGGGATGGTTGCCAGCACCACCAGGGTATTCCTCACTCAGCACTGGAGCAAGGTAGGCAGACCCAGCCTTCCCCAAGCCATGGCAGAGCATGGACAAAGCGGCAGGCAAGAGCACCGACAGCTGCTGGCACACCAGCAGAGAAGGGAGGCTGGAAGTGGGGTTAGCAGCCCCACCTCATACCAAGGGTAAGGAAGGGAGTAGGGCCAGAGATGAGGTGCCCCGCTGGTCACAAAGGACATCCATTACACGAACCCCACCCAGGAAGGGGGGGATTGGAGGGCCTGATGGCATCCTGCCCTGAAGGAGAGAACTTAAGCAGCAGGCACAGGGCAGGCTGGAGAGGAAGAGCATGGATGAGACATAGAGAAGCCAGGAGTGTGACAGGGCTACTGCAAGTAAGGGAGAAGGAAGATGGTGCATGCAACCCACCTTCCCCCTATGCTGTCTGAGGCCAGAGCCAAGCCAGCTCATTAAAAGGAGGGCACTACCTTACCAAGCTCAGACTCAAAACCCCCATGACCTGACACTATGCAAAACTATATTATTCAAGAGGGCTCTTCTACAAAGTGACTTGGAAAAATTATTAGGAACTAGGGATGGGCACAAACCTCATCATGGACCTAATTTCATGATGAACATTGTCCAATTCATGGTTTGTGAGCCAAGGGTGATGCGACTACACCCACAATGAACTCCCATGACCCTCCATGTTTCTGCAGAGGTTCATGTCAGGTTTGTGTGGCAAACATGCTGGCACTGATCAATTAATCAGCAAAGCAATGGGGGGGTGGACTTCTGGGTGAACTCACTGCTTGGACTTCACTCGTGTGTAGCACAGCTTGTAAAAGCCATTTAAAGGGAATGTTCTTTTTAAATAACTTTTGCAAGATCTCCCCCCCCCTTTTCTGCTGACCTCCTCACACTACATCACAAAACTCATAAAATGAACCAGTTCATTAAATGTAGAGGTTCATGAAGGTTCGTGATTCAGGGAGACACCACCAGCAGAAAGGAGGGAGGGAAGATCTCAGCTCTCCCCCCCCATCACAAACCTCACAAAATGAACCAGTTCGGTAAATGTAGAGGTTTGTGAAGGTTCATGATTCGTGTGTCCCCATGAAACGGGACGGACATCCATTTTCCCAGTTCATGCCCATCACTATTAGGGACTGTGGCCTACATTATTGTGTATAGCTTGTTGAAACTAGGATCCTACTATGGAATTTTGCATCATTTAATGTATCATATAAATACTTCTGTTTTGCTTCAGTTCTGTTTTTAGACTTCTGGTAGTTTATACAACCCTAATCCTATTGTATTGTTTAATGAATGCCCCTTCTCTGGATTGTATTGATTCACTCTATGTAATCCACCTTGTGTCCAAGTGAAAAAGGTGGACTATAAATAATGTAAATAAATAAGTATAGTGACCAGGCCAGAAGAGCGAACTGGGAGAATTAGTGCCAGCTGGAACAAGACCTGGGCTGGGCATTTGTCCCTCACTTTCTGTGGGTGAATTAAATCCTAGGCATGACCAGAGATGTGAATCTTTGACTAGCCTGTGGCTTGCAGATGTTTCCTTGTGGAAGCCAGAGTGCTGGAATGAGCAACAGCCTGGGCTTATCATCTGCTTCACAGATACCACTTTTTGGGTGGTATGTCTTCATTTAAACTGTATTTTGTTTTGTGTATTTCATTTTGTAAGCCACTATGAGTCCTCAGGGTGAGCTAAAAGTGGGTTAAATAAATAACTAAATACTGAGGATAAATTATTATCATTATTTAGCTCTCAGTCTATCTATGTCTATGTTGTAGAGGCTGTCCCCAAACAAATTATGTCACAAAAGTTGCAAGCAACCATCAACAGAAAATAGGACTGATACTGCAGTATATTTATATTTTAAATGGAAGGAATAGAACAAGTGTGTCTTGCGAGCTCTTTTCTTGCCGTTTTCATATTTCTGTGTGTAAAATTTTCAATGAAATACTGGTTTTAAAAACGTAAGCCAGAAATATTTGCATAGGAAATGCCTTCTTTGTAAATGCCACACTGTTTTACAAATCTGAGAAAGGCTATGATGATTGTAAACCGATCACATATGATGACTGTAAACCTATCATATACAAGTCCAACATTCAACATAGCTCATTCAAATTTTATTTATCAAACCCAGTAAACAAAGAACCTGTGGATACAAAGTTTGTTGCAGGATTAAGTACCCCAAAGCTCCTGAAGAAAACAAGGTCTTTAAATGGAATGATTATTGTTTGTCTAGTCCCCCCCCCGACTTCTGAATTAGACGATGGGTCTAAGATGTCATCTCATAAAATGGCTGTTTGACACCTCGTGCTAGATAGAGTGTTGTGAAATAAAAGGGAAAGTCAATCCAAAGACTTTCTTTCACCTGCACAAGGTGAAGGACAAGAACAGATATAAAACCTTCTATAGCACTGTGCTGTCACTTGTGCACAACAAGATTAGTGGCTATTACCGTCCTAATCACAGCACTTGGGATCCAATCCAGTGTTCAAACTAGGCACTGGACAGCATCTTGTGATATGAAATGAGAAGAACTACAGTGCACCACAGATTTTCCAATGGATCTCCTGAAACTAACTACAACATAGACCGGAACCTTACCCAACATTTCAACCTAGTTTAGGCACTCAGTGTACATGATTTATGGGGAGCAAATCCATTCCAAAAGCCAAATGGTGTGCTTTGTGAGATGGGGTATGAAGAATACAAGGATAAATGGTAAAAAGAGAAAAACTGCAGGATTTCTGTCATTTTGCAGTAATCAGAAGAGGTATCTTCTGGGGGGGTATCTTCAGACCACTGATGTGTCACTAATGGTTATTTATTGCATTTATATTGCATCCTTTCCCCAAGGAGCTCAGGGCTGGATATTTCGTTCTACCAACATCTTCTGCCTCATTTCAGGTCTGAAACAACCTTGAGTGGTAGATTAGGCTGAGATAGAATGACTGGCCTACAGTCATTTAATGATCTTAATAGCTGAGCAGGTATTTAAACCCGAGTATCCCCAGTCACAGTATTTGTATTTGTGGGAGCTTGCAACTAAAAAGAATATGAGCTAGTAACTTTAAGATCTACTAGCAAGACTGAATTAAAAGGATCTGAAAAGGTATAGATTAAAATACTTAAAGAAATGTTGAGCTGAAATTTCAAATGACTATCATTATACTTAATTTTCAACCTTGCACCTAGAGTGTGGACCTACCCACCCACCAAATGGGGCCAGACACAGATGGGGGGAGGGATTTTCAGCAAATAGTATAACCCTTAGGTTTGCAGAAACATCATTTAAAAAATGAGGGTAGCAAACCCCCCAATAAGCATTGCCAAGAAGGGCTGCCATTGGTAGTGGAGGAGCAAGGGTCAGTAGGGAAGAGAAGAAAAGGTTGGGAGGGCAGTGAGGATTGGCAGGGGAGTAAGGTGGACAGTGGCAGTAGCCACCAGCATGGGGAAAAGTGAAGGGAAGAGGTCAGGTAGGCATGCAACAAGGTCTCAGTGTTGCTTGGGAGAAAAGGAGCAGGCATTCGCACTGCTTTCTTTTTTCCTCCCTGTCTGGGAGAAAAGGTAGGAAAGTGGCAGTGACCAGCAGTGGCAGCTCCTCCCTATCATGAGTTCTTTATGGATCTCTAATTGTTTAATTCTAAAATCAAGCCTATTGAATGCTTTGTAGAATGTACAACTTGAACTGCTGCTGTGATCTGCCAGCACAGAGCTACTGGTAGGGCTTCAGGGTCTTCCTTTACTACAACATGCCCTTGCCAGTTTCAGAAAAGCAAAGGAAGAGCGCAGTGCCTGTAAGTGCCAGGTCTTTCAGTCTCTGTGAAAAGATCTAAGACATGCGAGGAACAGAAGAAGCAGACAGATTAGTCTAGCTGTGACAATTATCTTCTTAAAAAGAACCAATTTATTTGACCTGTGATATATAAAGAAAACAGCAGCAAATTAAACTTTCTAGGCTAATTTCCTCTTCTCTTTTCCACAGATTCTCATCACATCCATTACTAGGTTTTCCACTCAAATCAAAGCTACTATGCCCAGTCAATGAATAAAATGAGGTAACTCAAATCTTATTGCAATAGTTAGGGCTTAAGTGCTGCACTAAATGCCAAAAAACCCAGTGATTTTAGTGAGACCAAGACTGGAAAGACATGACAAGTGGCTCCTCCTTAAAAGCTGGCTTTCCGCACCAGGCCTTGTTTGGAGGTGGGGCGACAGCTTAGAGACAGAACTTCTGCCCCACCTGCAGAAAGCCCCAGGTTCAATCTCCAGCACCTCCACTTAAAAGGATTGGGTAGCAGGTACTTTGAAAGACTGGTCCTTGAGACTCTGGAAAGCTGCTGTCAGTCAGAGGAGACAGTACTGAACTTGATGGACCAGTGAGCTGACTCATGTAAGAAAGCTTCATGTGTTCAGGTAAAGGTAGAACAAAGACCAAAGGGATAAAATTTCATTCAGTGGGAAGTCATTGAAGCTGGGATAAAAGAAGAAGTTATGGGAAACAAATGTCTTTTAAATGAGGCTCAAAGCAAGCCACAAAATCAAATTAGTGGGTATTTTTTTCTAATTAAAAGTTAATTGGAAAACTTTTTTCAATAGTACCTTTAAATAACAGCAATAAGATTGAAAGTGTACTGTGTTCTTGACGATAATTAGTTTATAGAGATATGCTCTCTGCTTCAATAGCAAAATTAGTCAGGATTGGCTCTGATCTGTATTTCTAATTTTCTGGATCACTTCCAACAAGGAAGACATTAACACTACATGGCAGGCAATTCTGTTGTAAACAGGACAGTCATGGCTTTTAGATACAATTCTTTTCCATTCAAACCAAGCGTATTCCCTCCTTTGTGCCTTGTTGTCACATAGTGAGTGCCTTAACTAGAATTCTTGCAGTATCAAACACCACAAGAACTGCATAAACCTGTACATTCAAGGGTTTTAACCTGAAGCCTTTTAGGCTGGTGAAAATTTGCATTTCTATCATTTCAGGTTCTCAGTAAAGGCTTTTAAGCTTGTACAAATGTTTCAGAGGTCAGAGTTGTATTGCTAAAAAAGAAAGGGGGGGCAGATTACCTCCCAAAAGTTTTTAGTCCTTTATTATAAAACAGCTATTCATGGATTCCTGAAATACCTACAATTCTTCTCTTTCAGTACTAAGAAACTCTAATAAGCTAGGAAACTCTAATAAGCTTAATGAATTGAAGAAACACTATCCCTTAACAAAGGCAAGATGCTTCAAGAAACGGTAGGAATGTTCATTCAGTATCTTACAGCAACAAAACACTCTCAAGAGAAATTTAAGGATCAGTAAAATAGCAGATGTGGAAAAAAGGAGCAGAAAAGTAACCTATCCCTTTAGATATTTCAATAATAGTGAGAAATGCAGTCGGGCACATTCCGCAAAATATTTGTATCTTAGTACAGAGCAAACAAATCTATACAACATTGTTGCAAGAAATCAAGTACCGATCTTGCAGACAGAAACCCTGCTGTTTAACTGCGATCAAAGTGTGAGCTGGAGAATGTAGTTGTATCCCATTTTTAAAAAAGGTATTTTCAAAACCTTCATGCTTCCAGGTTGGAATTAAAGCAAAAGCCCATTTCTGGAACACTATCAATTTGAAGCAATCTCCCATTGTCTTTCAGAAATTAAGCTCAGATTGAACACAAATCCACAGATTTAGAGGCAAGCAAAATCACACTAAACAGGAACACAGAAGAATATGGAGCCATTCATATTCTGCTTTCAAACACATCATCATTTTAATTTTTTAATACTGAAATCAATTTGTCTAATTGAAGAAAATCAACAGCACACTGTGAAATCTACTACTGTGCCTAAAGAAGAAGTTACTTTTTAAAAGATATCATATCTGTGATGCTAGAAATCTGAGATCTGGGTTTTTAGTATTTGTTTCCATATTTTAATTCAAGGAAGTCACAAGGAACTACTAATTTGATTGGGAAACAGGTGCTGGTGGGGATATTAAGCCATTTCTCCTTGTGCAGCTTTCCTAATCTAAAAATCTCTCCAGTTGATTGGTTGAGGGGCAGATTATAGCATCTTTGAAAAAATCAAGAGACTAAAGCAAATGGCAGAACCCAGAAATCCAGGTATAATCCATTAAATACTACTGCTAGTGTAGCAGGAAATGGTGGAAATGGTAATTGCATTTACAAACAACAAGGCCAAGAAAACAGTATCATCACAAAGGATACTATGCACAGCAGGAATTGTGATATGAGATGATTGGTAGCACAACAGAACAATCCCTGCTATGTGAACACAGCAGTGTAGAAGCATTCTGTCAATACTGTGCTTTCACTGCATCTAGCCCAGGGAAGGCCCCACTTAAAATGCAGAGATACACATGTGAGATCACACAGGCTCAAAGTATATAAGGACTGATAATTTATATTATGACAGAAATTATCTAGTATCACCTGTTTAGCCCAAACACCCAAAAGAGCAGCAGTGGAGAAATCACAAAAAGTAAAAATAGAGGCTCAAATTGATTTTGCAGAAGATTTTTGTCATTTTAATGTTCCCACTGTAGACCTCTGTTACCTTGAAAAGCTGCTCCTGATAGCTGGGGACTCTTTTCAATGCTACTCTTATGCAATTTGCTGCTCTGCTTACCTATCATTTATCTATTGTACCTCCCACATTTCCACTAGATCATATCCCATGCCACTTACTAGATCCCCAATCCTCAAAAGCAGTGGAAAGGGGGAAGATCAGCATAAATCCCTCCCATGAATCCCCTTTGCCAATCAAACAACTGAAAAATTAAAGTGTGAAGGACACAAGACCAAGATGCCAAAAAAAAGATAATAAAATGCTTACTGTCAAGGAATCAGAGTGGGACAAAAAAATAATGGGCTGTAGTAGACGGCAAGAAAGATTCATTCCACTGTCAGAAGTGTCTTCCGTTAGCAGAAATTGAACTTTGGACTCAACTTGGTGTTAATAACAGACTAGCAAGAAACAATGTTGTGGGCCAAAAGGAATAAGATGCAGCAGACTATCTAAGGGTCATCACTATTCAAGTTTCACAGGAAAAGATATTGAAGTGCCATCACACGACAGCATGTACAATGCACAACAAATCTTTGTAAATGAGAAAAATTGACAACATGACCTGACAAGATTTCTCTCATCTTGAAGTATTTCACAACAGTAACATCAGCGATAGGTAACACTTTCTGTGCATAAACAGAAAAGCTACCAACTGCTGAAGGAGGATGATATCAGATGGAGCAAAACTGTGGTAAAAGCAGCATCTGGTACATCAGCCTCCTGTGGGTTTGGACCATAAAGAGTCAGGGATAACATTGATAGTCACCTACTCACTTTTAAAGGAGAAAGGTAAACAATTATAGTACCAAGTTTCACATACATCTTGAGATGTTTTTGCTACTAATTTGACTGATATTAGGGAAAAATGCATGCCTGAAATAGTCATTCGGCCTACAGTTCAGGTGTAAATGCAGATATTGAGAAGGAAAAGTCAGCTTAAAAGGCTCTGAAAACAACACCCCCCCCAGTTTAAATCTTACCGTGCTGAGCAGACTAACATACCGTTGCACTCTTAAGCAAAAAACAGCCCTGCCTTTCTCTCTATGGAGTTGTGGTCCTGATTAAATACCTTTTGCTACTTCCTTTGCTACTCCAAGCCATGAGAATTTGTGTTTAACTTCACTTTGGGGGGAAGGGAACAAAAGAAGTTTTCTTTAAAACAGAATCTGGCCAGAGAAAACACCCAGCTGAACTCCAAGAAGCAGCTTTTAATATGTTAACACGTACAGCTAGATTACTGCTGTTGAGGGAGACTAGCATTACCTGCGTGCACACTTGTTCTGTTCAAACTGTGCATTTGTAAATAAACAGCTTATAACAAATGGTTATACTGGACTCCAGTACTTTCTCATCACAATGAAACTGACTCCATGAACTTCCCACTATTCCAAGAAATAGGGAACAAGAAGTAGTGTTCAGTTAAATCAAAGAAAGGAAATAATTATCATGAGGTACAGTTCAACTTCATCAGACATCAACCAATAATTTATGGGCTTAAATTACCAGAGTGTAGATTATAGTTCAGAATTACCAGAAGTTTGCTAACTGTGGGAGTATTTAGACAAGCAAACCAACTGCTAAGATGGTCTTCAAGAAGAGGCTTGACCACCATCTATTTGTGTTGCTCTGGCTTTGGGATATCCTTCATTGAACAGAGGGTTGGCCTACCTATAAGACCCCTGTGGACTCTAGAATTCCATGAAGGAACGGAATGAGGAAAGAAGAGAAAGCTGGTCACTACATTCTTCTGCATCCATTGAAATCAACAGGCTTAGAACTCTGCATTGCCAGCTTTCAAAAGGTAGTCCCTCTCCAATATATTTTCAAGCAAGCCAAACTGCTGAGCAAGACTGGAACTGGTAATGATAATAGTGCTTAAAAGCATTCACTATCCTTTCTCTCCCTTTCTCAAGAAGAGGTTTAGAGAATATAACTCACATGTGCAATCAATAATACTGAATGTTAGTCACATCCCTGCACCAAACCCATCCCTCAAAATCCACACCAAAGCTATTATTAAAGCATACTGGTAAATTGTAAGGTATATGCCAGAGACTTATCAAAATCAGCTAAAATATAAGTTATGGAACAAATGGATTATAAATACCCTAAGCCATTTGCCTTCAATTAGTAGGTGGGGACTCAGGATTTTCTTAACTTATTATTTGGGCCAAGGAATGGGGAAAGAACAGATGGTCATGTATAGTAAACAAATAGAGTGGCTTCCATCTTGTGGGCTGGGATTTAAGGAAAGTATTTGCAGAAGACTATACCACTATACCCAAATGTTTTTAAAAGGATAAAAAGAAAAGTGTAAACTATCACAGGAGATTTGATCTGTACTGCTTTCAAGCTCTGTGGTCCTACTGTGTTCCTCTGTCAAAGAACCAAGAAGAAACTAAGAATAAAGGAAATTTGGCAGAGTTCGGTTCATATTCATTGGTTGTCTTGGGGAACGACACCTTTGTCTATTGTTTCTAGAAAGTAAAAGCAACAGCTGTAGCGTCATAATAAAGTCAAATTACAGTGAAGAAATCTCTTTGACTAAGGATTTTTTTGGGGATCTAAATGTGTCCACAGCTAAACATCTTTGCATCAATGATTATTCAATAACAGTATACTGTCATTTTCATTATTTCTCTTCTGCCTTTTCCAAAGGGGGGGTGGGTGGATTGGTTGAATTTTCAGGCATGACAATCAAGTGCCACAGAGATCAGTGTTCAGCCACAGAAAAATACCAGAAAAGCTGCCTGTCATAAAACAATCTTCTCAGCTTCTAACTTTCTCAGCTTCTATAAATTATTTCTGGAGGTTTGTTTTTTTTTTTTGGTCATCTTCTGGGTGTGGAACAGTGGTCACTGATGGTATGGGGGGAGGTATTTGTGAATTTCTTGCATCATGCGGGGGGCTGGACTAGATGACTCTGGAGATCCCTTCCAACTCTATGGGTCTATGATTTTTCATGGAATTTTGCTTTAGAATTTAGAAGGCAGTTGCACAGTTTACACTGCCTGGTAAGGCCATTTTAACATGGCTGAAATGTGCCCAATATCAGCTTAACTTCAGATTTCATAGGGATAGAATTATTAGACACATAGAAGGAAGAAGCCTGCTGGGGGGAAATCAATATGGCTTCTGCAAAGGGCTTCTGGCTTCTGCAGAGGAAAGTCCTGCCTCACGAAACCTCTGGAGTTATCTGAAAAAGCGAATGAACATGTAGGTAATGGTGACCCAGTAGACATTATACATTTGGATTTTCAAAAGGTTTTTGATAAGGTACCTCACCAAACACTAATGAGAAAGCTAAGACGTCACAAGGTAAAGAGGATGAGTCTTTTTTGTGGATTAAAAATTGGTTAAACAACTGGAAGCAAAGAATAAAAATAAACGGACAGCTATAGAGAGAAGTAAGCACTGGGGTCCCACAGATATCAGTATTGGGTCTTGTGCTATTTAATTTGTTTATACATGACCTGGAGCTGTGGTGAACAATGCAGTGGTGAAGTCCACAGATGACACAAACGTAATGCCAACTGTAAAGTGCTTCAGAAGGATCTCCACAAACTGGGTAAGTGGGCAACAGCGTGGCAAATGAAATTCACTATAGGTAAGTGTCAGATGACGTACACTGGGGAAAAAAATCCCAACTTCAACTATGTACTAATGGAGTCTGAACTTGCTGAGACTTGGAGGGAAAGATCTTGGGGTCATAGAAGCTAGCTCAATAAAAATGTCAACTCAGTGTGCCGCAGCAGTGAAAAACACTATACTGGGGATTATTAGGAAAGGGACTAAAATAAAACAGATGTATAGATCTATGCTCTGACTTCCTGTGGAATGGTATGTTCCGTTCTGGTCACCATATCTCATAAAGGACAGTGCAAAACTGGACAATGTACAACAGAGGGCAACCAAGATGATTAAGGCATTGAACCACCTTTGCCGTGAAGAAAGGCTAAATAGACCGCAACATTTTAAAAAAGGTAACTGTGGGGGGGAAGAGACATGACAGAGGTTTATAAAATTATGCAAGGGGTAGAAAGTGAAAACAAAACTTTTTTCTCCTCTCCTGAAATACTAGACTTCAGGGGCACCCAATGAAGTTGATGGGCAGTAGACTCAGGACAGACAGAAGAAAATACTTCTTTACTCTGTGAGTGTGATTAAAATGTGCAATACACAGCCAGAGGATGCAGTAACAACCACAGGCACAGATAGGTTTAAAAGCAGATTAGACACTTTTATGGAGGATAGGTCTGTCAGCCATGGTGACTAAAGAGAGCCTGCACATCCAGATGAATACCAGCAGGCAACATCAAGGGAAGATCTCAGCCTCTATGCCCTGTTTGTTGGCCCTCCAGAGCAACTGGTTGGCCACTGTGTGAGACAGAATGGTGGACAAGATGGACCACTGGTCTGATCCAGCAAGGCTCTTCTTATATTGAGGTAGCTTAATACCAGTTTGTGTCCCTGAACATTTATAATCGGGAAAGCAGCACAAACTGCAAATTATCCTCCAAAATACAATGGCCACCATACAAACTCACGTTCCATAACCTCAGTGAAAACGGACAACACAATAGGATGTGTCATTCCTGCCCATAATTGCCACACTGTCACAGATCTGTGGTACACTTACTGAACTCATGGCAATTCCCTGAAATACCACACCAATGAGTTTTCACAATGAGTAATTTCACAATGTACACATGAGAGCCAGTCTTTTCCTAACGATCAAACATTTTTATCACTTAAACACTAGCACACTCACAATGCAGCCCATATATACATTCTTATATTTTATCAACTCTACTTCTAATTGTTACAAAAAATCAAGTTGTTAACATGCTCTGCTGTCAGTTTTTTGAGCAATTAACAGCAAGACCAGCACTGATAAACACACATTCTGCAGATACAGATGATTCTGGAATGCACAGGTAGCCTTTGCCAGTTTTCCAGACCTTGGAAAAAGTCAACATTTCCAGCAGCACATAAACAGTAAACTAATCCTCATTGTTTAATCATTTAAACATTTCACGTTTAACATCCCTGATCATGTGCTGGAAATTTCCACTATGGAGATCTGTCAGTGGGAAAAAAAATGACTTTTTTCTCAGTCACATCATATTAAATGTCCACGTTTCCATTGCTAAAACTATGCCGTAAAATCCTTCCCATTAGGAGCACGGAGCAAGATGCAGCCAGTTGCAACGCAGCCTTGGCTTCCCCTTTAGACCCAAGGCTTCTGCCACAGACCTTTCCAGGGATGTTCTGATGTGTGCATAAAGTAAATCAACGTTCCTCAGGAGGGTTAATGATGAACACAGATACTTTTTCAAGGACTAATCAAATCACTAGAAATTGGTACCAATTATTACGTCAGTCAAATGCCATACACATAAAATTCATAATAAAATGTTTGGCATCTGTCGTGTCAGTGAATTACACATAATAAACACCAATAAGTACTATGGTGCTGGAAAGTGCCCTCAAGTCACAGTCAACTTGCGGTGACCCCACAGGGCTTTCAAGTCAAGAGAGGACAGAGGTGGTTTTGCCATTGCCTGCCTCTGTGTAGCAACCCTGGAAATCCCTGGTGGTTTCCCATCCAAGTATCGACCAGAGTTGTTCCTGCTTAGCTTTGGAGATCTGACGAGATTGGGCTAGGTATTACAGGTAATGGTGGTTGTAGTTTTGTTTTTTAAAGACCCTTACTAGATTACACTGTATCATTCTGAATGTTTCAGACATCATTCAAATTTTCTGAATAAACAACACTTAATAAGAAGCCTTGTATCTTAATCTGACTGAGCATTTAATACAACCTGGAGGAGACTGATTTTCATACACAGAAGTGATGCAAGATTACTTTACAGCTAAAGATTCTTGAACAGTATATACATCATTCAGATCACAGGTGTGCAACCAAATGTCCCCATTCCATGTTTAGGCCACTAGATCTGTGCCCCACCAATGCCCCCCATTGCTTTCCTTTGGCTGGCAGGAGTATCAGCATAGCAACAAACACCTCTAAATAAAAATCCAGATGGCTCACCACTTGTAGGGCATACTCTTTTTTCTGTCTTGGTGTTCTATTTCAGAATAATTATTAAAAAGTAACCAATAGGTTAAAACTCTTTTAGAGTTAGCTGCCTTTTCTTTTAGCGAAGATTCACAGTTCTCTTTAAGAAAGCCCTCCATTCTGTGGTAAATGCTGTATTGCCCATTTAGATGCTTTCAACAGCAACCAAACCCTTCAGCTGCCAACAATAAAATCCAGCACATTTCAACTTTGGGTTATTGTTTCTGTGTCCTAAAAACACTTTAGAACGACAAATGTTTCTAAGGAAATCTGCATGAAGGCCAAATCCCATTTCTTCTCAGAATTAATCTGGTTTTACTACTTGCTGCTACCTATTCTGTTCAAAGAGCCAATAAAATGTCCTCCTTCTAACTATTGTTTTGCTTGAGAATGGAGGACTGTGTCAGGCTGAAAACTCTGAGGAGGGGCAAAGAATCTTGAAGGAAGGTTCAGTTGCTGGAAAGTAGGACCTTTGCACCTTCCTCAAAAAGCTTTGCCCCAAGTCAAACTTTTTGCAGAGGCTGAAAAAACAACATTGCACTATCAGAAATGAAGAAAGGAAATGATCAGTCTCCATATATAGGTCTGAAAAGATTTTCTGCCTTTTATTTTAAAAGTTTAGTTGCTTCTCCATTTGAAAAAAAAAGTATTCAAGGGGGCTCAAATAATCAGCATAAACATGGAGAATAAAAACAACAATTAGGAACATTTTCCTCTAATGTAGTAAAGTGAATAATTTTGTAGAGTGCAGTTCTGGACCACAACCGGTCACAGGATTTCCCCCACATTGAAAATCCATCTATACATTATTGTCCTTCCAAAGAATACATAGCTGCCCTTCACACTGCTGAGAAACCATAGATATCTATGACATGTCCATCAAACTGCAGAATTCATTAACAGCTAGCAGTTTGCCTCATTTTATATGTCAGAGATCTGATTTTACTGACAGGTGGTTTTGGTCACCTCTAACTCACAACTCTGTGTGTGTGTGTGTGTGTGTGTGTGTGTGTGTATATATATATATATATATAGTGCCAATGGAACAACATGTGCCTGGATTATTCTGCAAACCATCTGGGCCACTATGCAAATGATCATATCTGAATAGATCTAAGGAGGAGATAATCACCTTCACTGGAGGAGGATTATTTAGACTGCTTTCCTAAGTAAGGGTTAAAAGCAAGAGTGTTTATTTTAAACAGCCAGGAACTATCCTAGAGTATTTAGCATTCCACCCACTACTAACACCACAGCATACTTCCTATAAAAATGTGCAGGATTTTGCTGTATTTCCTTCTGCACCTACTGTTTTTACCCTTCCTTTTCCCAAGCTCAAGGTAGCTAATATGCTGTCACACATGCAACATTAACACAACTGTAAAACGATAAAACCTACAGTTTTAAAATTCCATGTACATAGAGAACTACTCAAAAATGACTAACATATATGCGGGCATGCATTCAGCCAGTGCTACACCAATTGCACTGGCTACCAATTGAGTACCGGATCCATTTCAAGGTATGTTGGTACTGACCGTCAAAGCCCTGTGTGGCCTGGACCCAACATATCTGAAGGACTGCCTCCCCCCATATGTGCCCTGGAGCGCCTAGTGCTCGACCGACCAACATCTGCTGGTTGTCCCCTGCCCATGGGATGTCCACTTAGCCTTGACTAGGGCCAGAGCGTTCTCTTCCCTGGCCCCAGCCTGGTGGAATATGCTCCTGCTTGAGATCATGGCCCTGTGGGACCTTTTACCATTCCACAGGGCCTGTAAAATGGAGCTGTTCCGCCAGGCCTTCGGATGAGGCAGTGGGCGTCCAATCAAGTTGGCCTCTCTTGCTGAAGCTCTCCATCTCTATGTGGCACAGACTGAGCAGATTTTTAGTAGCCCAGTGACTCCAGCTTCGGAGACTATTGCACTTTAATTGATAGCGCTACCTGTTTATATTGTTTTAAATACTGAATTATTGTGTTTATATTATTTTATATTGTTGTTGTGATCTGCCCTGAGCCCATTCATGGGGAGGGCAGAATAAAAGTCTAAAGAAATAAACAAATAACTGAATATAAAAGTTCTCTGGATACAAAGTTAGAATTTTACCTACATATAGATCATTATATCAAGATTACTAGCTAAAAAGGAAAATCTGGGTGCAAGATTTGTATGTTTCTTTTTGATACAGGATTTTCATATAAACTAGATTGCTGGAATTTCATACTAGTGTACAAGTTAGCAAAAAAATTCTCAAACTAAGGAAAAGTGCACCTATGTTTACTTTAAATAAAAGCAAACTGGAATAAAAGGAGCATGTACAATTTATGTAGATCACGTGATTAAATAGCTGAGTTGTTTCACTTACCATGTTAATTTTTTAAAAGCTTCCACAAACTCAACATCAGTTGTCAAATAAAGAAATCTTAATTAATTAGTCATACCTTTCAGCTCACTTATTACTATACAAGCCTGCATATGTATATGCTCCCCTACTACCAATAAGCCACCTTTGGCCTGTCATTGGAGAAAAGAGGGATGAAATCATCTTAAAGAAACAAAACTTACCCTAAACAAAACCCTAAAAATAACTGGAACACAGTACTAGGAAGTAACTCTTACCAAATGGAACCCCTTAATTCTGGCCATGTTTTAGGGCAGGAATGCCAAACATGCAGCCTGTGGGCCAGATCCGGACCCCACAAGGGCTTGTATGCAGCCAGCAAGCAACTGGCTGTCATTTGCTTCCTTCTCCCACTCTTGCTTCTTCTGCATCACAGCTTGCTTTGCCAGGCTCTCTCAATCGCACAGCAGAGTTACTGAGCCAAGCCTCTCTTCCCCCCATTGGCTGAGGCACCTCCCCCTTCCTCCTCCATTGGGGGGGAGGGAGGGAAAGAGTGAGAGATTGCTTTGCCAGGCTCTCCCAAACACACAGCAGAGCTACTGAGCCAAGCCTCTCTTCCCCCCATTGGCTGAGGTGCCTCCCCTTTCCTCCTCCATTGGGGGGAAGGGAGGGAAAGAGTGAAAGCTTGCTTTGCCAGGCTCTCTCAATCCCACAGCAGAGCTACTGAGCCAAGCCTCTCTTCTCTCCATTGGCTGAGGCTCCTCCTCGCCCCCTTTCTCAGTTCCCACAGTTGCACTGGATATAAAGCATCTTTAAGACCAACAAACTTTTATTCAAGGTACGAGCTTTTTGAAGAAGAAGAAGAGATTGGATTTATACCCTGCCCTTCACTACCCAAAGGTGTCTGAGAGCGGCTTACAAACTCCTTTCCCTTCCCCTCCCCACAACAGGCACCCTGTGAGGTAGGTGGGGCTGAGAGAGCTCTTGACAGAAACTGCTCTTTTTTCAAGGACAGCTGCTGTAGTAGGCTGACTACAATACACTGCTGTCTCTCTATTCTTGCACTGCCTCATAGGAGCTGCAGTTATTTTTCTGGGAAGACTATAGTTTTGTAGACAAATACATAACACTCAGTCTGTGTCATGGTGCCTTCACATGTTCTTGACCAGCACACAAAGCAATTTATACACAAAAGCTCACAATGCCCAGCCATTTCATGTTTTCCTCTGGGTCTTAGGCTCAAAGCATTGACCATGAGATTTCTGTAATGAATGTCAATAAATCAGAAGTAGGTTTGCAGCTTACAGATATGCATTTTAACAACACCTGAACAGCATACTCAAGATTGCTACAGCACAGACATTGTCTCCAGAATTCAGAGGAAGAAATGTCAGTTATGAGAGACTGTTAAATAAACAAAATATTGCAAGAGTGCTAATTTTTAAGCACATTTTAAGTTTTAAAAAATCTTTGTGTTTGTCTTTTAGAAAGTTTATATCTCCACTAACTGGCATTACAGGCAGGCACAGACACTGCCTTGCATTGGCAGGGAAAGGTTATACATGGTGGCAAGAAGGCTTTTTATGAAAGCACCACCACCACAAGAGAGGAGATTTTTCCCTTCCATACCCAAATTCCTTTCTCATGCTGGTCTGGGGGGGTCCCCTGTCCACATGACTAGCATTTCGAGGGATATTTTGATCTGTGGGAAAGGGCCTAGAAATCCAACTCTGCTGATCAAAGTCCTCCTCCATCAGTGATTTTCACTGGGATCCAAGCCAAGTGTTTCCCAGAGGATCATATGAAAATGTTGCTTTTACATAGCTCCTAAGCCATTCCAACTGTTAACTTTTACTATGCAAAATGCTGGGGAGGGGGGCAGAACTAAAAGCATGCAAGGCTTAAAATGGCACAGTTGGCACTTTTTCCACATAAGAATGCTTGAGGAGTGACGAGTTTCCTACCAGAAAGCACTTAATGGAAGAGACTACATACAAAGCATGTGCACATGAACACACTTAACATCATTTGATTGCACACAATTTCATTCAAGGAACTTCTTTTCAGTGCTAGAAAGCTGTCATATTTTACAGAAGACAGATTTTCAAGGAACAATTACCAGCTAGAACAGCTCTGGTATATTTTTGTACCTTTTCCTAAACTGGCTACAGACAAAGAAACTTAGACAAATAAAATTAACTTCTAGATATTCATAGCAAGACCTATCACACTGCATACTCACTTATAAAACAATTAGCAGAATTTGCAGTTAAATACTAACATAACCCCAGGATAGCCAGAAATACAAATGTACCAGTTTGTTAAAATAGCCAATGAAGGATGGACTAGAGTAAAGGTAAATTAAGTTTTACTACATGCAGTTTCCAATCAAAATTGAATAATGTATTCCATTATGAAGGATAGGAGATATATCTCCATATTCAAATTATTTTTCTTACTGCTATTTTACTATTAGTATAACATGGCTAAAAAAAGAGGTTAAATTGCTCTGTTGCTTTAAACAGTAAATTATTCTAATATGCATGTAGGTCATGCTCTCTCTATTGACAATCATAATTTCACAGTAATTTTCCAGCAGCCTGATCCCGACTCACTAAATCCATACATTAAACATACTAGGTCAGATATACCAACAGAACAATATACAGTACTACACCAGGTTTGTAGTGATGTTACTCTAGTCCAAGTGTTTCTTTTTTCAGAAAGAAGGTACAAACATACGTTTATAACTGCATCACTCAAAATGATCCTGCTGCCAATAGATTTCACACCCCAGCTACCTCCCCCACCGAGCCATCTAGTTTGCTGCCAATATAATGCACAGGCTACCTGTAATTTCTACAGCAATGCAAAGTGCTACCTGAATTTTGGCAGGGTTTGAGTGGAGTGGTATCTTACCTGTACAGATGTCACTGTTAAATCTGGTGTGTGTGAAGTCAGATTTGCCCCCCAGCAAAACTAGTGCCCCCGCAAGTTGCAGCTGTAGCATACTAATCTGCATAATGTTGACAATCTACCTGCCTTGATTATAGTTATAGGGATGCTGGGCATGCACGCATGCACACACACACACAAAGAATTCCAGGTTACATACTGCTGGCATCTTGCTTTAATGGGATACTTATTTCAACAATCGCAACATTAGAATGCCAGAGTAGCATGCACCTCACCTGCTGGTCCCAGAACCTGCTGGTCTTGCTTTTTGTGCAACACTTTTTAACTGTTAGTTATAAAATACCTTGTTATCAAATCCTAGTGGGAAGTAAGTCCCACAAGTTCAATGGGACTTACATTTTATTTATCTCAATACCCCACATTTCTCCCCAACGGGAACCCAAAGCAGTTTACACCATTCTGCTTTCCTCCTTTTATCCTCACAATAACCATATGAGGTAGTTTAGGATGAGAGTGTGTGACTAGCCCAAGATCCCCCAGCAGGCTTCCATGGCAGAGTGGGGATTCAAACTTGGATCTCACAGATCCTAGTCCAATACTCTAACCACTACAACACATAGGAAGTAAGTACCATTATTATTGGTGGTGGTGGAAAGTGCCTTCACGTCATATATGACTTATTCCAGCCTTGTGGGGTTTTAAAGCAAGAGATGTACAGAGGTGGTTTGCCATTGCCTGCCTCTATGTCACAACCCTGGTATTCCTTGGAGGCCTCCCATCCAAATACTAGCCAGGGCCGGTCCTGCTTAGCTTCCGAAATCTGACGAGATTGGACTAGCCTGAGCTATCCAGGCCAGAATTCAACCATTATTATTAGGGTGTATTAAAGAGCCAGTGTGGTACAGTGGTTAGAGTGTTGGACCAGGATCTGGGTGACTCAGGTTCAAATCCTCACTGTACCATGAGGCTTTCTGGTTGACCCTGAGCCAATCACACAAAACAGCCTAATCCAGGGGGGTCAAAAATTAGACCCAGGGGCTGGAACCAGCCCATTCAGGGCTCTTATGTGGCCAGCGAGCAACTAGTGCAGGGGAGGGGACAGGAGACTGTTTGGGGTGGGGAGTGGGCAGAGCCACTCCCATTGTGGCTTCAGCATGGTGGAACAACCATATCTGCAGCAATCAAGCAGCGTGGGCACATCTGCCCAGTGCTGTACCACTAGCTCACCAGTCTGCCCATATGGGTTTTCCTTTGGACCCCCCTCCCAACCCATGGGGCCTTGCAGTGAGGATGCACCAATTCGGAGCTTTCCAGCTGCTGTCCTTTATACAGCTTCTATCTCTGGAACCTGGCATTATGTTTTATGGCACACATGGGCCAGCCCGTCAAAGGGACATTTGGTGTAGTGGTTAAGTGTTCAGACTAATCTGGGAGAACCGGGTTTGATTCCCCACTCCTCCACTTGCACCTGCTGATGTGACCTTGGGTCAGTCACAAGTTCTGGCACAGCTGTTCTTGAAAAAGGGCAGTTTCTGTCAGAGCTCTCTCAGCCCCACCTACCTCACAGGGTGTCTGTTGTGGGGAGGGGAAGGGAAAGGAGTTTGTAAGCCACTCTGAGACTCCCTTGGGTAGTGAAGGGTGGGGTATAAATCCAATCTCCTCCTCTTCTTCAGATCCGGCCCTTATAACAAATGAGTCTGACACCACTAGCCTTATCTATTTCACAGGATTCTTGTGAAGATAAAAAGGAGGGGAGAATAGTGTAAGCCATTTTGGGTGCCCTTGTGGAGAAAGGTGGGGTACAACAGAAGCAAATAAATAAATACTAGTGAGCTCAGTGGGATTTTTAAAATAACATATTAAGGATCAGGCTGCAGGTTTTTTCGCCTACCCGACACTCTCAACTAATTACCCATATAACTCCAAGCGTTTCAAGTTACATAAAGAAGATAATAAGCAGGGTATATCATACCAGACTGTAAAAACAAGGAACCATATAAAATAGGTAGACCAAGAGAGGCAGATTGTAAACAAAAAGCACATACCAGGTTTTTTTTTCGCGGGCAGGAAAATTCTTTACCAACCCCCTGTCTCTCTAATGGGACATAAGAACATAAGAGAAGCCAATGTTGGATCAGGCCAATGGCCCAGCCAATCCAACACTCTGTCACACAGCGGCCAAAAATACCAGGTGCCATCAGGAGGTCCAGCAGTGGGGGCCAGGACACTAGAAGTCCTCCTTCTGTTGGCCCCCCAAGCACCAAGAATACAGAGCATCACTTGCCCCAGCCTGAGAGTTCCTATCTACACCTCGTGGCTAATAGCCACTGATGGACCTCTGCTCCATATGTTGATCCAATTTCCTCTTGAAGCCATCCATGCTTGTAGCTGCCACCACCTCCTGTGGCAGTGAATTCCATGTGTTAATCACTCTTTGGGTCAAGAAGTACTTCCTTTTATCTGTTCTAACCTGACTGCTCAGCAATTTCATTGAGTGCCCACGAGTTACAATTTGTTTCACCAATATTGCAGAATACAAAAATCCCTTTAGCGAGTCTCAAGAAAGCGTTGAATGTCAGATAGAAAATTCAACTGAAACATTGCAGTTTAGTAACTTACGCACTGTCGTGTAATCAGCAGCTACATTTCTTAAGTACTACAGCAGCCCCCTTTCCAAAAAAAACCCTACTCATCGCCATTCTACATTTGAAGACAAGGCAGAAGTTCCAGCAAGAATTAAATTTGGTGAGCTACATCTAATGCACATTTGTATGGCATGCACTTCCCAACCATCTTATAGAACACAAAAGAAAAAATGCACTAAAAATATCTTCATTCACAGTGCAGATGAACCCAGCCATGCTACCAGATGCCATTTATGCTACAAATGATGATGTATCTTTAGCTCCATTCTAAAGCAGTCATGTTTTTAATACACTTCTGATTGCTTTAAGCTTCACAATTCATTTATTGTTTAATGAATCATACTAAAAAGAAGCCTACAATATACAGATAAACATATGTACAGTAGTGATGGCTAAATCCAGCCAATGAATAACTGTTTAGGTTTCAATTTATTTAAAATACTTACACCTCATCTTTCAGCTCATAAAAATCAAAACAGATCAGCTTAAAAACTACAGGGTTTTTTAAAGGGCATTGAACAATTTACCATTCTATCATGCCACTATTCCAACAGTGGCAGCATCAGGCTAGGTCAAAAAACACAGCAGCTAAAGTTTACACAAGGAGCCCAAATGCTCTCCTGAACAGAATGGTTTTTACCAGATGATAAAAACGCTGACAAGGTAGTGCAACGTGGACTCCCCATGAAGTGAATATCATAATTTTGGTGCTACTACTGAAAAGGCTCTGTCCTACATAATCATTCAATGGACTCTGATGACTATTACTTGACCAATACTGTGAAACATTCCTTTAAAAAAACCTGTTGTCAAACATTCCATGAACCAAAGAAAACCACTGAGTGGGCATCAGCTGCCCTTTCTTATTGCACTGTGATGTCATTTGTCAGCAACCACAAAAGTGAGGGACACTTGTCCACAAGCTCTGTGTCCATTGAGGCAGAACTAGCAGCATACAGAAGTTTCTTCTACTAACTGGCTGCTATTAAGATCTGCTTGGCACAAGCCTCTTTTAAAAACTGATTGGTTTAAAATGCCCGGTCACACGGAGCATTTGCCCCACCAAAGGCACGGTAGCACTGCGGAGTTTCCGGGCACGATCACACCGGCACATCTGGGAGGCATAGCACTCCCATGGCCAACTCGCGGCTTCCTGTCAAAGATGCGCATCTAAAAGGTACCTGGAGTGACCTACTGGTGCGGGCTGCCTACAGACTCCTGCGGTGTGATCGCGCTGGCGCACGGCTATTCCCCGGGTCGTCTGCTTTGCTGCGCCTGCCAACAGCGGAAGCCCCGATGTGCCAACTGTCGCGTCTGATCGCCTAATGGCGGATCAGATTGTGACGGTGCAAATAGCCACGCCTCCCCCCGTGTTATCTGGCCTGTCTGACCGGGGCCAGAGTCGCTTTTACTTTGCTTTTATTTTATTTTTTGTTTTATGGTGCTGAAACTATAGGCTTGCTCTCAGCATTCCAGGAGAAAAGCCAAAGAGAAGGACTGGTAACTGACATTTACATAGATCTTAGGTAACAACGTTAAGTTCTTCATTTTTAAAAAGAGTTTATTTAACAAAAGTTACTCAAAGAGTTAAAAGCACACTGACCATGCTTTCAAGTTCCCTCCCCTGATTAGCCAGCTGGTGGGGGGGGAGACTTAGAGCTGAAAGCACATTGCACTTCCAGCTTCAAGCCACCCCCCCCAACACTGGCTAGAGGAAAGTGTGCTCATGGTCTCAACTCAAAGGGGGCCCCCATATCACCTGGTTGGTGAGTGGAGAACCTGCCCCGTATGCTTTCTGCTCCAAGCACCTGCTAGCAATGCTGATTGTGATCTCGTGAGAGCTGTTAGTATTTCTTTTGCTTCAGTTGCAAGGCCCATGCAGGCATGAACATCATGTCTCCGATTTAACTTCCTTAAAAATTTATGTACTTATTATACCCAGCTTTTCTCCCAAACAGGAACCCAAAGTGGCTTACATCATTCTCTTCTCTCCATTTTGTCCTCCCAACAACCCTGTGAGGCAGGCTAGGCTAGGCGTGTGTGACTGGCACAAAGTCACCCAGCAAGAGTGGGGATTTAAGCCTTTTTTAATTTTCCAAATTTATCTGCAAGTACAATCTGGCAAAAATTAAACAGACTTACAAGGCTTAGCACCTTTTAAGATTCACTTCTCTCAGGTGCTGCCTTCCATGAGGAAAAAATCAGTGCCACAGTTTATGTGTTCTTCAGAAGCCATTGCTGCTTGTCACATCATGCACTGTGTTGCTCATATGGCATCTTTCTGGCTTGGGGCAAACAATGTTCCAGAAATCCTAAAAACTGAACCTAACAACACAGAGAGGTAGTCAAGATCACATTACAAGGTAACAACACACCAATTCACTACAGCCACATCCCAAGCGTACACACACCAAAGATGAAAACAGGTTTTTCGACTGATCGGGAAATGTGTTTTCAACTCCACACAAAAATGCTTGCTTATCCTCACACCATGCCATGTACTTCATCTTCAGACAGCGCTGAAAACCTCTACCTCTTCACTTCTCCATTTCAGGAGATACTGACTAGCGTTTGTGTTTTTCTCCCCACAACCAATGGCGCTATGGAGACACACTGTGCAAGTGGAAGTAGGGCAGGAGTGATAGGGCAAGGTAGGGCTTCAAGCATCAACAGGAAACTGTGGGATGAATCTACTGTATATTCTGCATCACCATCCAGACATTTTCTTACTTGCCACAAATTCTATCTGCTTCTTCCCTTTTTACATAGTACCACAAAGACATAGCACCATGTACCAAGGGGCTGATCTCTACAGAAAACCCTGCCAGGATCTAAAGAGCCATATGTACAAGTGAAAAGTAGTTGTGCATGCATGGGGGAGGAGAAAAAGCTGCCAGCTTTAGCTTCTTGGCATGTAACACACAAATACATTACAACCATATTAACACATGAGCAAGTATTTCTCAGAATTTCCTCTGCTGTCGGTGAAAAAAAAAGAGAAAAGGTATTATACTCTGGATGCATAGGAAACAGAAAGGCAGTTTTAAATGTGCCCGCGCTGAATTTCTGAATTGATCAACAGCCATCCTGGAAAACTCATCTACAGTTGCATTTCATCCTTACTGCATCTTTACAGTGGGCATGTGATTTTTGGTCTGTTGTAAGGAAGCAAGTGGAGATGATGCTCACCTCTTGCTGATTATCCCTCAGCTAAGAAACAACCCAGGATACACCTGTAACAAGCAGTTTTCCATTTCTGACTTGCGCCTTGGCAAAAAATTGTGGGTTACTTCCAGGAATATGCTCCTCAAGGGGCGTTACTGATATATCCAACACTAGGCCTCGTCAAGTAGCAATAAAGCTAACTTTTTCTCCAATTTTTTTAAAGTAATGTTTTCAATTCATGAACCCTTAACCTGGGAGAAAAATAGTCTCCAGGTAGTGAAAATCTTTCAAAGAAGTATTTAAAGACAAGTCTTTGCTCTAACCACTTTGTTTTTATTCTGGAGGGATGTGTGCGTGCCTACACACACATATACATACAGGAAACCCTGCCTCATACAGCCATCCGGAATATTTTCCCCAATGAATAGAGTATTTTAAACTGAACTAAAACTGGATTGAAAACGGGGACACGGAAGGTCAGACTGGACAGATTTATGCAAGGGATGCCTCAAAACAGTGACATCAAAGCCCAAAGGCGTTTAGAGACCAAGCTCCTTATTCATTTGCTGCCAGGACCCATATCCCTAACTTTGCTCCAAAAATACATCAGCTTTTATGGGGGAATGGGAACATTTGACAATGGGATTTTGGGTTAGCATCTAATACCAGCTCCTGACACTCCGTTCCCCAAAATGCTATCCCTTCCATATTTTGCATTCCAAAATCTCTAAACAAGCAATTACTATCTTCCCTCTCATGCACACTCACCTACAGCTCACAGCTCCCTACCATTTAAGACATATGTGCCGATGTGTCACCGCTTGCCATCCAAAAAAATTCAAAATGCCAACTTCTCCACCCACCCCTCCCACACCCCTCCCAATTCTGTCAGAGGAAACATCCTTCACTTCCAAATCTCCCTTTGCTGCGGGGACTTTCCACACTTCTCAGCCCATCTGCTACTAATTCAAATGGAATGGGGAAGAGGCTGATGCTGTGGAATGCAGCATCTGCCATGCCCCTTTGCTCTAACAAAGACCTCTCTATGTAGCTCTGAAGACAGGGCAATCTGTATAGAATGTAGCAGGGGTGCTGCACCCTTGAGCCTTGTATGAGTAACAGCCCTGATTTACAGGATTAGTGCCTTTTCTGGAGTTTGAAATGGTCTTGGATTCTGATCCGTGGTAGAGCTGCATGTTCATATGTTATCTTGGAGGTTGCAGTAGTTCTTTCTTTTTTGCCATCAAGTCACAGCCGACTTATGGTGACCCCATATGGTTTTCAAGGCAAGAGACGTTCAGAGGTGGTTTGCCAATGCTTGCCTGTGCATGGCAACCCTGGACTTCCTTGGCAGTCTCCCATTCAAGTACTAACCATGGCCGACCCTGCTTAGCTTCAGAGATCTGATGAGCCTGCGCTATCCCAAGCATGGCTTTTTCTATGGTGTCTTTTTGTATATGTTACCAGATATTTGCACCTGTACCTGGTAGGGGTGGGAATAAAACGTACCTATGAAAAGCAAAGGGTTTGGCAAATGATCGTGGAAGACTACCCTTAGGTGAAGAGGACACTATTGGACCTGAATTCCAGTCAGTAATTGTTTCAGAATGTGCCATTCAAAGCAGCTATTGAATTCCCTTGTCAGTTTCTAGAAGCTCTTGAAGCGCCTGCCAATTTCTGGGTGTACACACACACACTTACTTGTCTTCCTTCTCTCCTTTGTATGAAAAAAATCTGAAAATATCTAATGGGCATCAAACCCTTGGGAAAAAGTGAACAAATGAAGATGCCATATATGGTGGCCACTCCTCTGGTCATGCAATGAAGCACAGACTACTCTGAATGGTAAGAGTCAAGGAACTGCTCCAGTCCTGCTTCTAAGATCTTGTGTTGACACACAGTTTTAGAAAAATCCTATGAATATTGCACTCCCAGTATTCTGGAAACACTCTATGCATACAGGTCTATCCAGGATCAGGGGGCTTACTCAAGTCACTCGGCCATAACCAACTGTAATAACTTGTCAAATCCCCAAGATTTTGCCACGCTTCAATATCTGGCTTTGATACTGCCTTGTAACCTGTGACAGTGAGAAAACGCAGTGTGCTGTGCTATCGTACCCATGTGACAATGGCAAGCAAAGCAATTATCTTACTGGCTACAACAGGACTGTGAAAGGCCTTTCCTCTGTCAGGTCACTGGAGCCAAGCTAAAGCTCATACAGGAAGCACAGTATAAAGGGTTACCAGTCCAATGGACTTCCTAAAAGCCTCTGGGTAGATCTTTTTGCCAGGTGCAGCTTCTTCCATCACATCTGTAAAGACAGCTGCACTTGGGAGAACCTTCCTCAACTATGCTCCTGTTCAAGGCATAGCAGTCTTTTCAGGGCCAGAATCTAGCAGCTTAAAGCCAACACAACAGCTTAAGGCCAACACAATTTTACCTGGCCATTTTAAGTAACTTTATGCTGTAGGGATTTGGGGTAGTATTTTTTTTAAAAGATTACACAAAATTCTAAGAGTGACTGTATAAACTAGACTGTCCAAAATGCTAGCCATTTTAACATGCAGCAAGGATGCAGGCTGACAAAAGCGCAGAAATATAAAGAAATCCCTTACAGCGAAACAGATATTTACATTTTTTAGCTGCTCGGTTTTTACGCTTTTCCACAACTCCCTTTTATTTTACTCACAGACGTTCATTTTAGAAAAAGCAAGGCCAGCCATGCACCTGGATAAATTTCAGAGTCTTTGATGCATGAACTATTACATTCCACACATAGCAACCCAACAGAAATATTAAAATGTCTCTCTCAGGTTCATAACTCACAGCTCTGTTTTCAAAGGACGTGGCCTGGGGAAGGGGGGGGTGTTCTTCAGGTTACATTTTCCCTTTCTAGATCACATGTATGTTTCTCTCTTTCCCCCCCCAAAATCATAAATTGGAATTACATTTAGATGTACCTGCTCTTTTAAAAAAATCTCTCACCTTACCAGCCACACATTAAACAAGTACTTATTTTACCATCTGAAGAGTGTGCAACAAAAGAATTAACTTTGCCTACTGCTTATTTTACTGGGCAACAAAGGGAAGTAATCACCCTTTCAACTCTTTTCAAAGTACAACTGAATGAGGCCCTGTATAACATTTATAATTTCCTCAGTAGGGACAAATAGGTTGTGTGTGGTCCCGCTCTTCCTCCTTTCCCTCCTCTCATGGTTTGATTTAACCATAGCAGAGTCATTATATTTGCCACTGGTGCTAATCTGGAAGCTGTGGCTGGATGGTTGAAGCAGAGCCAACTGAAACTAAATCCATCAAAGATGGAGGTCATGTGGCTGGGCAACGGAGGTTTAGGATCCAGTATCCTGCTCCCGACTCTGGACAATGTTCGGTTAATGCCAGTACCAACGGTGAAGAGTCTGGATGTGACTCCAGATGCCTCTCTTTCAATAGAGGTCCAGGTCACAAATACTGCCATTTTTCTATTTACGCCAAGTCAGGCAATTGGCCCCTTTCCTTTCCCGCCCTGACCTAGCCACAGTGATCCACACAATGGATCCAGGCTAGATTACTGTAGCCTCCAGGCTAGATTACTGTAACTCGCTCTATGCAGGGCTATTCTTGAGACTGACCCAGAAACTTCAGCTGGTCCAGAACACTGCTTAGAGCACATATCCAACAGGTGTTCTGCCAGCTGCACCGGTTCCAGATTGAGTCCTGGATCAAGTTCAAGATGCTGTTTTTAGCCTTCAAACCCCCATGCAGTCTGGAATCAACCTATCTGCAGGACCGCCTCTTCTGGCATACCTCCCAAAGATCCTGGAACCAAGAAATATTCACCTGGCTTCAATCAGAAGCAGCCTTTCAGTGATGGCTCCAACTTGGTGGAATGCACTCCCAACTGAGATCCAGGCCCTGAGGAATTCGGTACAATTCCGCAGGCCCTGTAAAATGGAGTTATACCATCAAGTGTATGGATGAGGTCAGGGAAACACCCAGCTATGCAGTTCTGCTACCTTGCCCCTCCCTTTCTTTCCCTGGGCAGCAGTATATAGTTAAATATATAGGCCACCCTGGAAATTGTTTTGCTGGAATAGTTTCAATTGAAATGTTTTACTTTGATGTTGGAACCTGCTCTGAACTCCACATTAATGGGGGACAGCAAGATACAAATTGAAAATAATAATAACAAGAACAACAAGAATAGCAACAACAACAATAAAAAAACCTTCTGCTCCTAATCATTCTTATTAGCATTAATAAGAGATAGCACCAATAGAGATATAAGACTACACTAAAGCTAAAGCAACAGGAGCAGGAAATGTCCGAGTGCTATAGTACAATTCCACTCTTTTCCAACTGAGGAAACTGTGAATGACATGTTACGCCCAAACTGGGCCTCATTCAGCTACACTTTGAACAGAGCCGAGAGGGTGATCAGTAAGGCATACAAAAAAGTAACCTAAGGAATGCTACTGATGCTTCTGTTAGGATAAACAAGAATTCCTTTAAACACAACAGCTGCAGTAAACTACAAAGGACTACTAGATGACAAAAAGGTGAGAGATGATGACTGAAGGGTAGTAGTGGGATTGTAGGCAAAATGAACTAATTCTTTTCATCTGTCTTCACTGCGGAAGGAACAAATCACCCAGCCCAGATTATACACCCAAGAGTTCTTAAGGAGCACATTAACAAAAATTACATATTTTTGTCAGAACATCAGCAATTTACCATTAATATTACCCTTTGCACCAGAAGACTGTAAGATAGCCAATTTCATGTCAGTTTTTAAAAGGGATTTGAGGGGAAGCCACAGGATGGAAAGTATGTTGACGAGAAATGACCCATTAGACAGAGTACACTTGGACAGCCAAAAAAGTATTTGTCAAGGTGCCTCACCAAAGGCCACAGAATCATTTGCTTTCATGGACTTGTAAATGGACCTCTCCAAAATGGATGAATGGACACCAAAATGGTAGATGCAACTAAATGCACGCTGGGGCGAAAAATATTAATTTTACTGATTTACAGGCCAAGACAGAAACCTTGGGGTTGTGGTGGCTAGCTCACTCAAAGTATCCACTAAGTGTGCTACAGTGATTCAGAAAGGTAATTCCATGCTAAGGACCAGCTGGAAAGGGACTGTAAGTCAGATTGCCAGTACAGTGATTTCCTTATACCTGGAACACTGTGTACAGTTCTGCATGAAGCATTTCAATAAGGATGTGGAAGAGTTGGGGAAAATGCAGAAAATGACAACCAAAATGTTCTCATAGTCAGAGTGCATCTAGAAGAAGAGAAGAGATTGGATTTGTACCCCACCCTTCACTACCCAAAAGAGTCTGAGTGGCTTATAAACTCCTTTGTTTTCCCTTCCCCTCCCCACAACAGACACCCTGTGAGGTAGGTGGGGCTAAGAGAGCTCTGACAGAAACTGCTCTTTTTCAAGAACAGCTGCACCAGAACTATGGCTTGCCCAAGGTCATCCAGCAAGTGCAAGTGGAGGAGTAGGGAATCAAACCCAGTTCTCCCAGATTAGAGTCCACGCACCTAACCACTACACCAAACTGGCTCTCTACCAAACTACCTGAAGAAGAAAAGCTAAGCCATCTGGGGCTTTTTAGATTAGAAAAAAGGCAAATGAGAAACTACTACTTGAGGGACTCTGGCTCTATGGCAGAGCATCTGCTTTCCATGCAGAAGGTCATGGGTTCAATCCCCAGTTAAAAGAACCAGGCAGTAGGTGATGTGAAAGACCTCTGCCCAAGATCCTGGAAAGCTGCTGCCAATCTGAGTAGGTAATACTGACCTTGATGGACCAATGGTCTGATTCAACATAAGGCAGCTTCATGTATTCATGCATACTACTTCACTAACTGGCTAGTTGACACATGAAATTCAGTACCATGAGATGTGATTATGGCCATCAGCTTAGACCAGTTGGGGAATGGGTGAACAGATCTATGGAGGATAGGTTTCGTTGGCTATTATCCATGACAGCTTAATGGGATCTCCAGGTTCAGAGGAAAAAAGGCTTAGGTTATTAGAGCAGTCAGTAGATGACAGCAGCTGTCTGCAGGACCTGCTTGCAGTCATTCCTGAGGCATTTCATTGGTCACTGTTAGAAACAGGATGTTGGAAGAGATGGGCCACTGCTCTGAGCACGGCTGCTCCATGGAGCACCAATTCTGAACATTTATCACTGCTTTCTGAAGACTGGAAAAGAAAGTTCACAGAAGAAATTGATTGGTGATGTGCCTTGTTGTTCAGTAGCACAGTTGAGTCTGACTCTTCATGACCACATGGACGACATTATGCCAGGCCCTCCTGTCTTCCATCCTGCTCCAGAGTTTGCTTAATTTTATGTTCTTTGCATTGACAACACTGTCTAACTATCTCATCCTTTGCTGTCCCTATCTTCTTTGTCCTTCAATCTTTCCCAGCATCAGGGTCTTCTCCAGTGAGTGCTCCCCTCTAATTTGATGGCCAAAGTATACCAAAGTATACCAAAAAAAAGAGAGATCTGTAACAGTAATGGATCCATGTTGCAGCTAGATTCAATCATTGCCTTGCTCTCAGAATATGCCAGATTTTTTTCTGGTACTTCATATTCATATTCTTTTAAAGACTAGTTAAATCAAGCCAGAACATCTTTTTAAATCCAGTAATACCAGTAACCCATCCAACAGGAAGGAAGGAAGGAATTTTCTTACTTATATATGCAGAAAGTCCCAGGTTCAATCCCCGTCATCTCCAGTTGAAAGGCTTAGCTGGGAGGTGATGGCAAAGACCTCCACATAAGACCTGGGAAAACAACTGCCAGCCTGAGTAGACAATACTGACCTTGTTGGACTGATGATCTGATTTAGTACAGGGTGGCCTCATGTGCCAATGCATACAAGGGGAAAGTAGATGGAATTCTTAGGTTATCTTTATATCACAGAAAACATAGAGTGGACTCCTCCTGAATGAGGTAGGGTTTTTTGAACTGCCCTTGAAGAGCTGCTTGAATGCTACTTCCATGCCATCAAGACAACATAACAATTGAGACTAAGAAAAATTCTTTCCTTGTGCTCCAGAATTGATCCCTTTCAATTTTCAGTGAAATGTAACTGAATTCATGTATCTCCTAAGATTTGTCCCTCAGCAGCTATGCAACACTTGGCTGTCATGTAAAAAACGACATTGCTAAAGTGACAAGAAGCACAAAAGTGACATTCCAACCCCAGGCTGAATAGCACAGGTAATATGCATTTTACATAAACTATTTTGAGAATGAAAGTTGGGGGAATCTACCAGCATATACTCCAACCTACAGGCATACTGTATTCCAGGTCTTAATGAATTTTCTTTGGCTTGAGGACTGACTCCAAAATTTAGGAGCCAGGCTCATTTTTTACAGCCTTCAGGCTTTTGTATTTTAATGAACATATTTTTCTGTTTGGTGCTACCACAAAGCCCAATCATGGCCTCTTCAGTTTATCTGATGAAGGAAACTTTGACTCTTGAAAGCTTATACCTTCCTTCCCCACACACACACACACACACCAATATTGCTGGTCTCTAAGATGCTACTGCACTGAAATCAAGTTGTTTTTCAGTTTATTGTGAGACAAGCATAAATAAATAGGTAACACTGGTTATCATACCTAAAAAAAATCATGCTTGCCTCTAACCCTAATCTAACTTCTTCCCTATTTCTCATAATTACATTATTCCTCTAAGATGCTACTTGTAATTGAACATCGGTGCCAGTAGAGAAAGCAACTGATTAAGAAATGAATTCATCAATTGCAATGGAAGGGTGTACAATTTATATGTAAACAAAGAATTACTAGAACTTCATGCACATTTACTTTTTATGTCATACAGCAAAACATATTCTGCCATGAAATGAGCACATTTACTTTTTATGTCATACAGCAAAACATATTCTGCCATAAAATGAGCTTTGTACAAACTGAAGTTTGCCAAGAGGCACTACAATACGATCACTGCTGGAAATACCAGTAGCCACAATGAAATTCCTAGGTGCCATGGCATCCTGGTGCCCAGATTTCTTGATCCCTGCTGTATTTTCTGGTAAAAATTGCACTGTCTTTTACTTCTAAATAAGCATGATGTTTAAAAACCGGTTCAATATATTGTGAAGCACGTACATCATCATCTATACACTGATTGCTGTAGTAAATGGCAATGCAACCCAAATGTTTCCTTTAGTAACTGTGATTTGTGGAACCACCTTATGTGAAGAGATGGTAATTAAAAAAACTTTCAGTAAAATATACATGTTACTTTCAATAGTATAACTGTTTTAACTAGTGATAATGCCAGATATTCATTTTAAAAATGCTGTGTGCGTTTATAGCAAACCATCTTCATGTTAACATAATATATTAAGTACCCTTCAGAATACCTTGACTTTTGCACCATCCATATTTTGTCACTAGCAATCTTGCTTACTTCCTTCACTGATGTGGGTTTTTTGAAAACCAGCATACACTCTTAGAATGATGAAATATCTCTCAAACCTAAAATATTCTCTCACTTTATACTCACTGCTCCAGAATGCCCAGCAAAAGGTCCTCCGCAAGGGACAACAGCAGCAACCCAACCCAGCCTCAAACTCTGGAGTTTCAGATGCTTACAATTACTGTTTTTTAAATGAAATGAGCCTTCCCATCACAGAATCAACAGTCATCTTCAAGAGCCATTAGGCTTTGCCTACCCACCCCAAAGAATGTAGTGGTCTACCACAGTAATCTACTGTCTCACGACAGCATATAAAACGGAGACCTAGCGGATCATAACAAATTAAGATCATTCATGGGAGAACACAGTCCAATGGGCATTTTCAAAGTCCCGCTTACCAAAATATATATTTGCCTAGTAGACAAGTATGCTGCCAAAAGACATTCTGTTCTCTCAGGAAAATACCAGCCTTTTTTTACAGTCTTCCCCCAAACACACTTATTTCCTTGGACTTATTCTGGAACTGTTTTCCAGACTTTACACACACACCAAAAATGCAAAGCCTCATATTAAACCACCAGAGTTTCTACGTATTCTCCCAAAAAGTTTTCCTCTTGTGGGGGGAAAAGAGAAACTCATGTTCTACATTCATTCTTGGTTTAAGCACATTTAGGAGGGGGAAACAAAGATCACTATTGTTTACCTGAAAAGAAACACATCAAGTTATTTTAGAAGAAGGAGGCAGCACAGTTCCAAGGACACCTGTTCATCTTTAGTGAAGAAAAAGGTATTTTAACATACACCAAACCATCAACATTCAGAATGCTTTTGCTGTTGCAACTTCCTCAGCATGAAAATGTCAAAAGGAGATTTAGAAAAACAAATTCCGTTTCAACAGCTCTGCTTTTTGATCTCTTTGTTCTTTCTTCCTTTCCACTAAGGAAGAGGCCAAGATCTCTCAAGGGACCTGGCTCCCAGTAAGCAGGCTTAACAAAATTCTGCCAGCAAAATTCCACAAGCGCTGCCTTACTGTATGTAAACATAAGGATTATGTACACCTCCTTCTCATAACCAGCTACAAGAGATATCAACTTGCAACCATTAAAACACACACACACACACACACACACACACACACACGCCCCCCCCCAAGTTGCTTTCTTTGTCTTCAGGCTGGGTACCCAATCTCTGGTAACAAAAATGCCGATTGTTGGCTTAAATGCCTTCTAAATAAACAGAGTGGGAGTTTTATATAGTGCCAAAGCAGTGGTGACTCTGAAAGAAAGCTGCAACGTATTTGTGCCTTTTCATTTTCAGCACAGAAGGCGCCCTCTGAAATTGCAAGTTTCAGTTCAACTTCTCAGCAGGCCTCTCTTTGCCCAAATACCAGTCCTACGTGGAAAGGACACATAAAAAGATTTAATAATATTTTGAAAACCAAAATAAATGTATCAGATTTATATTTCTAAGGCTCTATCCATGGGGTGCTCAGCAGCTTACATAAATACCTATAATTTTGATTTTAAAGGAAGAACAGCAATGCAAAGAAAGGAATTTTGCCGATGTGCCACAAATGCCATCTAAACAGAAGAGGAAGAGATTGGATTTATACCCTGCCCTTTACTCAGAGTCTCAGAGCAGCTTACAAACTCCCTTCCCTTCCCCTCCCCACAACAGAAACCCTCTGTAAGGTAGATGGAGCTGAGAGAGCGCTTTCCAGAACTGTCCTTGAGAGAGCAGCTCTTGACAGAACTATGGCTTGCCCAAGGTCGCCCAGCAGCTGCAAGTGGAGGAGTGGAGAATCAAATCCAGTTCTCCCAGATTACAGTCCACACACTTAACCACTACACCAAACTGGCTCTCAAGCAAGAAATCTCTTTATTTCATAAATGCCCTCCAAACAGCTTGTGTGCCATTGTGGACACTCAGGGGGGCAGCTGGAAAATATGATGCATGTTCTGGCTGTGAGGGAGATGGTCAGGATTGCCAAAAACCTGGAGAAAAATCCCCTGTCCCTGTAATAGAGTATTAATATATGGAAATGGGCAGCTGAAGACTGTCATGGCATGGGATGTTAGTAACATCCCCTGGTAAATGACATCCTATAAAGCTTCTATTAAAGGGGCAGGGCTTTTTTCCTCCAGGCAGCTGGCAACCCTAGGAAGGTGCAAGCAGAAGCCTTTGGTCCTCGAGCAGGAACTGGGAGCAGACTGTCCAGCAGCAGCTGCTGTTTCTCTGGCCAATAACTGGGGCTAGATTGATCTCCTTGTTAACAGAATTATTGCTATGATAATTAAATGCCATATTAAAATGGAGTGTTAATTTTCTTCTGATAATTATCACATACGGCTTAGCTCCTGTCCATTATACACAATGAATGAGTACCTACAGCTAGTAAAAATCTCAATAATTCAGAATCATTTCACAAACTTAAGCCAAATGCAACACCTCCCTATTCAGTCTGAGAAACAATAACAGAAAGGGAATAAAAAGAAATGAAGGAAACTTCAAGATTGGAAGGAAGGGAAAACGGACCACTGGATACTTACCGTGAAGGGTCCTTCTCCTGTAAGGAAAGGAGGGCATCTTGAAGGGTGATTCCCACCGTCCAATCACAAAGGCAGGAACAATTCTGTTTCTTACTTCCCTTCTCTTGCCCGTGGGAGTCACCGTCTTCAGTTTTGGTAACTCCACAAGCAGCTAGACTATAATGTCAACTCTAGGAAAGAGAATACACAGACAAGAACAGAGCAATAACACACGTTAAGTATCCAATGGTCCATTCTCCCTTTGAGGTGGAGGACATCTTGAAGGGACCTCCCAAAGCAGTGTCTTCAGTTTTTGGGGTGGGCCACTGTCATCTTCACTTAGCATGTGTTGTAGCACCCTTCGGCCCAAGGCAGCATCTGCCAAATTATAAGTATTGATCTTGTAGTGCCTAATAAATGTGGAGAGAGATGACCAGGTTGCTTCTTGCAAACTTCCTCGACTGTTGCCTGCCTTGTAAATATAGTATTGTTGGTGGTACTCCTGACCAAATGGGCTGTAATTCTGGCAGGGATAGGAAGCTTATGGATCTTACACGCCTCTACTATGCACATTCTGAGTATGCTACTTATGACCGACTTGGACAACTTTTCTCCAGAGATATGGACAAGAATAACATGTTGGTTTTCCTAATGTGGCTGGTTCGACAAACAGATGTCTTAAGAGCTCTTCTGATGTCAAAGGTGTGCCATGTCTTCTCCCTTTGATGCTTCAGGTTTGGCAGAAGGATGGAAGACATATCTTGAGCACTATGGAGAGCAGAATTGACTTTGGGCATGAAGGGAGGATCTGGTCTAAGTCTTTGTGAAATATATATAGTTCATGTTTAACTGAAAGCGAGCCTAGCTCAGAGACTATTCTGGTGGATGTGATAGGTGTAAGAAGAGGTGTTTTTATCCTCAACCATATGAGACTTCCCTGAGTGGCTCAAATGGTGACTTGGTAAGTGCCAATAGAACCACATGTAGCTTCCATGCAGGGAACCTGTGAACCTGGGTCTCTCAAAGGCATGCCTCAGAGGAAACATTGTATGTGAGGATGTCATGAAATACTTTTGCCTTTTACTTGGGGCAGGATTGTGGTCAAGTCTGTGATTTATTGTTTGAGAGCGGGAGCTTTTAGCCCTCTCATGACTCTTGTAGGAATGCCAAGATTGAGTTAAGTGGTGGTTTCAGTGGGTTAAACGCCTTCCATGTTGTGTTACAAATTCTATTTATTTACTGTCTCCTGGAAGCCAGTAGGGTCTCTGTGACATCAGTGCCATTCCCTAGGCAGAGGAAGTTGCTCCTATCAATCTCCATGCGGCCAAGTGCAGGCATCCCAGTTGTGGATGCCAGATGGGTCCCTGATATAGCATGTCCAGAGACACTGGTAACCCCCAGGGAGGTGCTGTTGACATCTTTCACTTCCCCTCCCAACTGAGGGCTGAGACCATGGTCTGTGTGGCCAAAACAGGGCCACTAGAATGAAGTCTACTAGTTGTTCTTTGATCTTCCTGAGTACCTTGGCAATGATCAGAATGGGTAGAAAAGGCCCTGAGGTGAAAGAACCTTGTGTAAAATCTGTCAAGTTGGTGATTTGTTAGGGACACAAAGAGATCCATTTGTGGTACGTCAGTGCATGATCTGTAGGAACAAACTCCTCTTGAGGGATAATTCTTCCTCTTGGACCACTTGTCTGAATCACTTGCCTGCTGAGCAAGTCTGCTTGATTGCTTGAAATCCTTTTATGTGTTCTACCAAACTGATGTCAGAATTTTCTCTGCCCAGTGAATTACCTGTATTGCCTCTTTGTGTAGGGTGGATGATCTTGACCCTCCCCCAGCTAGTTTGTGAGTGTTTTGGCTGTTATGTTGTCCATCCTCACTAGAATGTGAAAATGAGCTATCTGAGGTTGGAATTCTCTTAATCCGAGATCTATGGCTCTCAACTTTAGAATGTTGATGCTCAGTTTCGTTTCTGGCTCAGACCACCAACCTTAAATTTATTTGTTGTCCACCATCACTCCCCCCAATCCTAATAAGTTGGCATCTGTAAAGATCTGTTTTATCTCCAACATTCAATATGTCTTGCCTTGGAGTAAGTTGGACCTCTTTTGTCCATCACAGCCTGCTGATCTTTACTGGGTTTGAAACTGGAAAGGCCTTACCAGTTGCTGTAACTGTTGCACATGTAGTCAGCCCCTCTGGATTGAGTCTGTGCATGATATTAGTAGACCCAAAAGTTTGGTCAGGGTCATCAAGGCAGTGGATCTGTTTGTGATCACTAACTTGGATATCTCTCTGATTTTCTGTGTCTCAACAGCAGAGATAAGCAGTTGACTGTTATATTGATGATGACTTCCAGAAGCTCTAGCCACTGTACTGGGTTCAGTCAGCTCTTCTGCAGGTTTACAATGAAGCCATAACTTGGCCATTGAATGGTCGTCTTCATATCCGCTAATGATTAGACTCTGGGACTGGACCTGATCAGTAAGTTGTCTAAATAAGGAGGCATGTGGATCCCCTGTTCTCTTAATTAGAATCTTGGAGAAGATGCTTGGAGCTGTTGAGGGATCAAATGTGTGTGACTGGAATTGACAGAGGTCTTCCCTGATGCCAAAGTGGAGATATCTCCTCTGCCTTGGAAGAATCAGAATGTGCAGGTATGTCTCCGCTGGTTGTAGGGATTCTGCAATGGATCAGAGTGTTTCCATCCTGAAATGTCTCAATTTGATGGACATTGAGGAATTTTAAAATCCAGGATGCCCTCCAGTCCCCATTCCTCTTGGCAAAGTAAAGAAGACAGAGTAAAAATTTTGTATCCCTTCTCCAAAGGTGGCAAAGGGTCAATGGCTTGGACGGCAAGAAGATCTTATATTGCCTGGGTGATCCAGAGGCATTTTTCTGGTCTCTTGGAATGAAGTGTTCCAGTGGAGGTTTGGAAAATTCTACTGTATAACCCTTGGTGACTAACTCTACAGTCCAGAGGTCTGCTTGAGACTGGATCCAGACTTCTTTGAAGTGGAGTAGTCTTCCTCCAACCGGAATCAAGGAGACATCATGCTTTTGGGTGCTTTCCATCCTGGTCGATCTTCTCTGATCTGTTCCTGGGCTATCTGGAAAATCTGGAGTTAAAACCTCCTCTTCTGAGGAATGGTCTCAACTGATTCCAGTTCAGTCTCCTTGGATCCTGTTTGGATCTTGGCAAGTCATCTTGGCAACGAAAGGAAGAACCTTCATATGTCCATCTATCTGGACGTCTCAGTATCTTCAGTAGTGCCTTCTATAGTAATCCCTGGTTTCCACCAGGGTTTTGTCCAGGCAGTCCCCAAATAATCTGTCTCCCTGCAAAGGGTATGCCATCACAATGGAAGTCAGCTTGCCACGCCCAGAGCCAGAGGTTCTTCTTGCTGCAGCAGCTGAAGACATGGCTCTGGATGAAAATATTAGCGAGACCAATGCTGTGAAGGAGATTGCCTTAAGAACTCTGTTGGTTCCTTCCTGAGTCTCCTATTGGACTCTGGTAGCAGTTGGTATATCTTCCTTGTCCAGATGATAGCTGCCCTGCATACAATGGATGCGGCTGCAGAGCCATAGTCATAGTGTTATGGGCTTTCCATAGTGCAAAATCTGCTTTTTTATCTAAGCCTGTCACGAATGGTGCCTTGATCATCTTCTGATATCAGCCCAAAGGACAGCATCGACCAGTGGAACCTGCAAGAACTGATTAGTAAACAATGGTAAAGCATGCAACCTGGGTAGTGTCTGTTTGCTAAAGGTTTGACCCGCTCATATTTTAATTGCTTTCAAAGAACTCTGCAAATGGAAATGTTCTTTCAGTGGTGTCTGTTCTGGGGGGGAAATTCTTCATTTCCCATAGGTCCAGTTTTCTGATTAGTGTGTGACAAAGTTTTTCTCCTCGCCTGCTGGGGCTTTTGGTGCTCTAGCACAGTGAGACTTTTGACAGGAGGTGCTGGCAGTCCTCAACCTTAAGGAATCTTCTTTTTTGTACAGGTATTTCAGTGTCCTCCTCATCTTGATTGTGTGACAGAAACTCTCCCTCCTCTCTGCTTTCAGACTCAGTGTCAGAAGAAGAATCTGGATCTCAGCCCAATGTATTTCTCCCCCTTTTTCTATTACAGGATTCCTTCTGGACTGCTTTAGTGGGCCAGTATGCCCCTCTCCCCTCAAATCTCTCTCTCCCTGTTCTTTTGCCTCTTGGTGGGGAAGGGGAGGAGGAGGAGTAAGGCTGCGACCTCTCTGGCTTTAGCTTCCCTTGAGAATTGTGCCACTAAGGCAGTTACTCTGAATCACCTCCCTCATGGTCTGCTAATTATACATAGGAACTCAGTGGGAAGATGAAATCCCCCCCCCCCGGAGTTTTTTACTTTACTGGTCATTTGCCCACTGGCACCACTGCCATCTAAGTGGGAGCCTTGTTTTTCCAGACTGAGCAATGAGCTCCCTGGATCTCCACTCCAAAATGCTGTGATGTGACAGAATAGTCAAGCTCCACATCCTCTGGATTGGCTGTGCTTGCATAGGAACTGCCTCTGTGAGGAGTCTGTGTAAAATGGCTGCCAACATTAACCAAGAGGCTCAAAATGGCTTTGGGCCCTGGTGAGTTCTTCAGTAAGTGGCTTTTTTTGTGTGCTTTTCCTCTCCTCACAACAGGAGGTTGGTTGCAGCCGCTGAGGCAAGCGGACTGTGGGCCTTGCCAATTTCCCTGGCAGTCTCTCTTGTGCCTGACATTAAGGACGGATCAGTTTCTCCCTTGGATAGAAATCCATCGCTGCCATCCTTCTGTGCCATAATTGGAGCGGCCAGTTGGTCTTGCTCTCTGTGGCTGCCACAAAATGGCCACCATTGCTAGAGTGAACTTGACAGCTGCCCTTTGCTGCTCTCCCAGAGATTGGGGAGGGGAGGAGTTTGGGTCGAAAGAGGACTTAGAGGAAGGAGATAGAATACAATAGAAAAATCTTTTAGAAAAGAGTGATTGAAAAGGAGAGAAAAAGAGAGTTTAGCATAGGAAAAAGAGAGTTTAGCACAGGAAAAAGGCAAAGCATATTTGTTAGCTGTTCTTCCAGTTGAGGCAGGAAAGAAACTGAAGAGGGTGACTTCCACAGGCAAGAGACAGAAAGACAAAAAAATTGTTCCTGCCTCTCTGATTGGATGGTGGAAATCATTCTTCAAGATGTCCTTCAGGGGGAGATTTTTTTTAAAAAAAAGGAGTGGGTGCTCAAGGGAGGAGAGAAAGACAAGGGAGAAATCAAAGAAGGAAAGCCTGAAGGAGGAATGGAACCACACACTGATTAAGAAAAGCTCTCCTGATCTTCTGGTGGCTGCAACTGCTATGGCAGCCACTGAAAACCTTTTCACTTGAATGAGGGCAACCAAAAACAAGTCCTACCTTACAATGACCCCACCCACTTTCTAAAAATGTTGGTGAGTAACAGAGGAAGTACTGGCAGGCAACAGGGCATCCAAGCATACCCTGCCTTAGTCCATACAGTAATAAGTTTTAAAATCACATGGGCAGAAATTGACCAGATCCTCCAAAACCAGATACCTCCAACCAAAAGAGGATCCTGTATTTCTAGAGGAATATGAAACTGACTAGAAAAGTGATACACAGGAAACTCAGTATCAAGAGCCAACTACCAAAGACCCAGAACAGCATTATAAACATTATAAAAAGTATAACCAAGTGTGTAAAAGTTATAGAATAGTGGTTTTCTTTGGTGACTTCATTTTCCCCCAACCAGATTAAAACAGGCTAGTTTATAAAGTTTTCCCAAGCTGTTTGCTCCAAAGGACTTGGATACTGAGCTTTTCAGGCTATATATAAACAACAGGGCAGATGTAAGAGTATCAAGGACTCTATCTTCTCTGGAATGGAGGGAATGATACAGCACTTCAGGAAGACACTGAAAAGTGAGTGGAAGAGATAGCCATTCTCCTCCACTCAAAAGACCTACTTTGCTTATTTTATACTTCTGTGTCTAAAGAACACCCTCCAAAGATTTCTTTTTGGCTTTCTAATGGAAACAAATGACAGACAGACAGAAAACCGTTATTTAGGTTTCTATAAAACTGTATCTCACAAAAACCTCCATCAAAATCTCTCACTCACACCATTTTGCTGCATCTGACCTTCACTCCAAAACAATGCATATTTCAGACAGAAGGCTTTCTCAGTCCTGCCACTTAAGGGCTATAGCACACATTATATGATTGTCTTGTAATTAGCAATGCCATCCTAAGCCGAGTTAGACCATCCTAAGCCCATCAGATCTCTCAATGTTTCTTTTTTTACTTCAGTGTGTCTGGGGAGGGGACCACTTCAAAATCTGAAAGTAGCAACAGCAGTACTGGGTTGAGGGCAGGTTGACCCTTCTCCATCATTTATGTACCCCCCTTCCTCAAAATCTACAATTAGCTATATGGGAAAGAGGAACTATACAGGGCTATCAGCAGTTACAGGACCAAGGAATCAGGATCAGGAATTAACTGTGTTCTACTTCAATACCCAATCAAACTTGGAGCTATAAAACTAAAAACCCCACTCCTGAGTCTCCCACATAGCATGTAGATTGAGACCTATAAATTGAGGCCTTGTAAGACTTTATCCTTATGCATGCGCCCTATCTTTGAGTTTTTCCTATAATAAACCCACACTTATTCAGTCTATATTTAGGCAGAGGGTGTTCATAGGCCCTGCAACCACAGTGCCTCCCCTCTCTCAAATCAGGATTCTATTCTCTCCCCCAGTCACAGCTCCTTTCTCCCTCTCCCATTATGGCCATACTGGACGGAGCAGAATGCTCTTTCTTGCAAACCATTTACCCTCACAGGTGTCAGCAGGTCTAAAAGGCATATGAAACTGTCACTGTTTGGCTCTTTCTACCATTCCTCACACCAGAAAATGGCAAATCAACAAGAAAGCCCTGCATTGCTACAGTGGCTTCTGGGTCATCTGGAAGTATTGCTTGGAGGAAGCCACAGATATTCTTTTGCTCTACTTTTTCCACTGCCACCAACACTTTTTCTACTAGAAAACAGAAGAACCCTGCTCTTCCAGTCAGGAGTGTGCCCTTTGCCAGGTAGTGGTCTTGCTAGATATCCAACCATGCCACCCCAATACATGTCCTGAGCAAAATATTACATATTCAGAGCACTTATTCAAGTCTTAAAACGTGGATGAATTATTTAACATGGAATAATTAAGAGTACAGACTCATTCAACAACATTTTGGATTATTTTGGATTAATGAAGTCTTCACTAAGTACCCTTACTGTTACAAAACAGAAAGCCCAAGTCCGGAATTTATAACCTCCCCACCAAGCCTTTCCAATTACAGGCAAGTTTCATCCTCAGTAAGAAATATATTCCATGTGGGAAAAAGCATAAGTGCAACGTTGTCCATCCGCAAAGCTCACAACATGACTCTAAAAAATCTGCCATCACTCAGCCTAAAATTTTGTGGGCAAGAATTAAGTGGGACAGAGACTGCACTAAACCAGATTTACTTTGGTTTAACTATCATTCCTCACCTCTGAAACCCTAGTTCTGTGAAAGGAGTTCCAGATTTTTAGAAGATTTCCACTACCATCAGCAAACTTCGTATTTAGTCAGAGAACTCAGTTTACTCAGTTTACAGAGTTTACTCAGAGAAAGCCACAGCAGTTAAACAGATATAAAACAGATATTTATACTGTCTCTAAATTATAATAGAAACCTATCTAGAACTGTTTGGACAGGGCAGGAAAGAAATTCAAACAGATGAAATGTGGTGGGTGCTACTAAAACCAAACTGGGAAACACATAATAGGGATGAACATCCTAAATGTTTGGCCTACAAATCTGATGCTAGCGCCTAGGAACTCAAGACATTCAGCTTGAGCTTCAGTCATGATTTAAAAAGGAATTTAAATTTAATTGTACCAGAATATGGATTGGGATGTGACTCCCACAGAAAGCAGTGCAGTGGAAATAAGACAGCATCAACACCTGGACTTAAATCTGATTTGTACTCACAGTTCCTGACCAGCAAATGTGCAGATCTTCTTAAAACAAGGGGTGGGGGAATAAGGTATTCAGCTTTATGTCTAGAAATCTGACCAAAACTCCCCATAATTAGGCACATTTCCCCGAAATTCTTATGGATTAGTGACCATTAAAAAAAAAATCTTAAAATGTGAACCCATCACCACACATGTAAGTCAAGCCTGCCTTTGAGAGATCCTCCAGAGTTTACCTTTGGTTTGTTCCAATTTGTGTATTTAAAGGCAGACAATGGAAGAACATGATTAATAGGTGTAAGTGCCTGTAAGAGGTCCTGGAGACCAGTAAGTTGTTCACAATGCAAGGTGTGCATAAGCAAGGTCCCAGACAGCAACTGCTGATCTAATCCGTCAAGAGCTGTCTCTCTCTTGCCTAGCAAGACACTTTGGCAGTAGGCCTTAAGTGAATGGACTGTATGCTCCAGACCCATTACATACTTTTAACTGATGTGCAACCGACTCTGCAAAGATTTTTGTGGTTTGTTCTGCAGCTCATCACACATAGACATAACATCCGTTTACAGCATGCCTTTCAGTAGCCATACAGCAAACATGTCTTTAATATATTAAAATGTGATCTAAATGTACCTCAACTTAAATATTCAAAAGATAAACTGCTCTATTGTATAAATTAAATCCACAAGTACATGGCAGTACAGGACCATTTCTTACGCATCTTGGAATCAATGGCTTAAGGTTTAGGTAAATGCACAAATATGGCATATTTTCCTGGCCAATCTAATTGCTATCATGCTTGCGTGGGTTTGAAGAGAGACTACTACAAGATGCTCCACTATAATGCCAATTTTGCCTCCTCATAAAAGGCAAGGAAGAAGAAGGGCTGTTCTGCATATTTTGAGGCAAATACATAAATGATGGGTGTCAACCTATAAAATCTGATTGATTATGTTTTGGGTCCACCATACTTGAAGTGAGTATTGTTAATTAAGGGATTCTTCAGTGTGGCAGGACACAGCTGTCCAAGTACATAAATAAAAACAACAGAAGTGTGCCTTTTTATTGAGTCAAACACACATACCCATTTTCATAATTTAGCAACAAAAAGGCTCAAATTTTATGCCTAAGTAAGAAATGTGGCGTTGAAGGAGAGTTTTGCAGATACCACAGACTGCCAAAAAGACAAATAAGTAGGTTCTAGATCACATTAAGTCTGAACTGTCCCTAGAAGTTAAAAAGACTAAACTGACGCTATCATACTTTGGTTACATTATGACACAACACAAGTCACTGGAAAAGACAATAATGTTAGGAAAAGAAGACAGAAGGAAAAGACAAAGACCCACCCAACATGGCATGAACTGACTCAATAAAGGAAGCCACAGCTCTCCATTTGCAAGACCTGAGCAAAGCTGTTAACAGTAGGATGTTTTGGAGGTCATTAATTCATAGGGTCACCATAAGTTGGAAGTGACTTGATAGCACTTAATACTCACACCAGTAAGAATGAACAGATTACCTCAGTTCGGCTCAGTTAACATTGCTCAGTTCCATTATGGCTTGGATTCTGCTCCAGTTGCCTCCAGGCAGCAAAGGAGAAATTTGGCAAGTTGATGATGGATTTGGTGGCAAGGAACAAGTTTATTCATTTACGGCCAGCAATATTTTTAAGTGGCTTCTCCTCATATTTTATTTATGTTGCCTTTTCACATAAGCAAAACAGAACAGCAGTGGTCCTAGACAACATAAAAAAAAGGAAAGCCCTTTAACACTAGTCCAACATGTGCCCCAAAATACTGAAGTGTTTCATCATCATTGCTTTATTACAGTTCGTAACCAGCACAAAACAGTCCAGATATATCAAAAACTGGATATCAAAATATAACTACAATAATATGAAATTTAGATACTAATGTAAAGACAGAACAAAACTGAAACATTTACAAATAATTAGAATGAAATATCATACTATCTATATCTATATCAGACCTTTACATACTGTCTATGAATTCTGTAAGCTGCTGCTAAAAATGTTGCATACTGAAGCATTTCAGTGTACCAAGAGCTAGCTCTGAAGAGGTTAACTGCAGGACTGCAGGACTAACTGCAGGACTAAAATATTATATTATGTTGACCAAACAAACCATTAAACCATTTTTGCAACATCTTCACATTTATTTTAGTGCTTTTTTCAACACTCCACTGAATGGTTATAAGCAAAAAGCATCTCTAAGGATTCTGAACTTTACCACAAACATTTTCTATGGAGTTGAGATGATTGTCGCTTCAGTTGAGGTCATCATAATGTCTGGAATGGAAATATAACTTTTTGAGGCTGTTAGGCCATTCAAAGTCCCCTTTTATGTTTTTGGCATGGCATGGCTGCTTCCAACATCTGCTAATGAACATGCATTAAAGACAAGCTAGACATATCAAAGCCACAGGCCTAGGAAAAAGCCAAAAGAAGTCTGGGCTGTGGAAACAGTTTCTGAAGCTGAGAAGTGGCTGCCTTGGGGAGCAACAGGCATGGCTGGATTTTGGAGACTAGTACTGCTGCTTGCTCCTCACTTGCTCTTCATAGAGATCTATAAACACGTCATCTACAGTTCTTTAGCTCTTTCTCTTGAAACCAAACCTTTAAAGCAGCTAAGTTTGGGGGCAGGAGGTGATGGAAAGAATGAGAAGCAGTACTATATTATCCTTTTTATTACAATCCAGATTAATTAGGCATCTCACATAGTATGATCCATTGTTGCCTATTACTCTCCAGGCCCCTGGTTCATAACTACTACTGCAAGGAGAAGACAACCAGACAGCAATACAACACTGAGGGACACTGCCTCATGTTAAGTAAATGGCCCCAGGGTGTATTACACTGTAAAGTTTGTAAACAGTACCGCAGCAGTCTACTATTACATTTATACAATCCGTTCCCTATCTTCTATGATCTTTTCCCAGTATTAGTATTTTTTCACATTTCATAATAGTCTGTCTGTTTTCTAAAAACAGGGTGGTTTTCTCCTCAGTTTTCTTTCATCCCCCAAGTCAAACTTTACACATCTTTAATACAATCTGTCTGGACTACTATAAATGTCTGGTGACAAAGTAAAATTAACCATCATTATTTTCTCCCATTTTCTCTATATGTTCCCATTATTCAGGGATCGGGGACATGAAAGAGATGTCAATTAGTGTCTAGTATGACTTTTTAAACATCTTGTTCTTTTATTGAATTTATTCTGATCCTTTTTCTCAAAGTAAAGCACTCCTGCCCACTGGTTTTCTCCTGCACAGGATATATATTATCTTTCATTTCTCCTTACCAAAAGCTTCTACAACTCGTATTTAATCATTCGTTTACCAAACTCGGACGTACCTCTCTTGTTATTTTCTATGTATTTAACTTCCAGCACCTTATTTTCTTACTTTGTATTCAGTTTCCATCCTTTTAAAATTTTGCTCCCATTATCTCTTTCTCTGTTAGATTTTTCATTCTTCCCATACATTTTTCAAGCTCCTCTGCTTCAACTGTTGCCCTCTCTCATATCACTTGACTATATTTTTAGCCTTGGTCTCAGAAACCAGTCCCTGTTTCAGTCTGCTATACCATCTTTCTGTCATAGATCCTACAATGGAGGCAAATGGTTAACTGCCAGTTTTCAAATTTATACATACCTCAAGACAACTGTCACTTCCCCAGTGTTCTGATCACTGTCCATGCTTCTCTGCCATCATTTTTTTTTCTTTCTGTGCATGTCATCATATTTCCCTCCTCCATTGCCAGTACTGTCAACTTCATTTATTCCTTCTGCCCATGTTCAGAAATGCGTACTGATAATGTTGTGTATTTTCATATTTCTGTGGAATCTGCAAACTCCTTGGGTAATAGCAAGTGACAGTCTTTCTTGAGCAGGCTACTATTTTAGAAGTTGGTTGACCTGAATGCAAGTGAAGCCTCTCTCTTACCAAGATACATAATGTATAAACCAGAATACCTGGGCACAATATAACCACATCCAACATCAGCCATGACCTTTTCCCTCCCTCCATTTTTCCAGGTTGCTCCACTTGTCCTCAGAATCCTCCAACTAATGCTCACACAGCCCAATAATTCTGCCCCAATTCATGATGTGTTTTTCTTTAATGCAATAATTTCAAACCCAGTAAGGATTTCAGAATCCACAATTGTACCCTGTACCTCCAGGCTCCCATGTCCATGCTGCCTGGACCATAAAGATATGCCTTCCTCCTGTGCACACTCTTGCACCATGCACACACAGTATATTCATGGAAGAAAGTTATTTTAAGATGTGGAATTTACTTAAATGAGAAAGGAAGGGAAATCTCTTTTTTTGAGTAAAGCAAAATTTCAGAGAGCAACTTCATTAAGGATTAAGCCTTGGCTTAACGACATACAAACAGGCATCCTTTTTACGCAGGTAGTGAGCAAAGAAACATAGTTTGGGCTTGGCATCCATTCACAAAAGCCTCCAGCAAAAAAACCCTCTCATAATAACAGCTAATTGACAACTGCAGAGCACAAAATGAGGGACTGCCACCACTTAATTGCAGGTCAGTCCTACTCGGCTTCATGCTATATTTAAAACGCCAGCTTTGCAAAGGACAGCCTCCCCCTGTGTGAAAATGCTCTACAGCAAAGTTTCTCCGCGAGAGCGTTTTAAGCCATGAAGAATTTACCTCAAAACCTTTCCCAACAAATTAGCAGGACAAGGCTGATTTGCACAACATTTTCTCAGCAGAACTAGGTCAGGACTTCTCTGAATGGCTTCGTTTGAAGACTGTGCCCAGAATACAGATCAAATGCTTTTCAGTGGATTAAGACTAAAGTTTAAGAGGTAAATTTATATACTACTAATTATTACTGTATAATAGATGGTGGGCTGCTTTTTAACCTGTAGATAATTTAATCCCCTGCACCTCTAAAGTCCTTGAAATCAAATCAAAATGATGTTTATAGGAACAATACGACTCTGATGTCTTTCGAAAGACAATCAAAACCTATTTTGTTCTGATGCTTGCTTGAACTATTTTAAGCATCATTGCTACTGGGATTTTCACCTGCTCCTGAAAAATACTGGGTGAAGAGAAGGGAGAAGGTTTTCCTGATGGCTTACCTACAGGGGCTTCACAGCCTTTAGTGAACCAGCCAAATACTGCCCCCACATATGCTTTCATTGTGAGTTATGAGGGGTACCAGTGCTCAGACTGATCACGCAAGCTGCTGGTAAACTTGTGATTCTTATTCTAGCAAGTATAAGTTTCTGAAGAAGGGAGGGGGGAAAAGGGAAATGTTTTAGACAGTGGTGGGCCTTCAATGACTGTTGTGAATAGAGAGGTGAAAGCTTGGTTCCCACTTACCCCCCAACATTGTTTCAGTTTTTCCAATGGAAAAAATAGAAATTTGGGAGATGCACTGGCAGGACAGGGATAAGCCACTGTGTGAACCAGGAAGGAGCCACTGTGTGAACCAGGATGCCAGACAAGATAAACCACTAGTTTGATCCAGCAGGGCTCTTCTTACAATTTATATAATTAAAACAGTAACTTTACCTTTGATGGCCTCCCCATCCCCCATTTCCATATTTTCCTGGAAAAAGAGGGGAATATTTTTAGCCAAGCCTTCAAAACTTCTAGGAATTTTAAATTTCTATAAGTAAAGCTAAGACACAATAATCACCCCCTGCTTATTGCCATTTTAGAAGCCCTACTCTTTCTCTTTTTTATTTTAAATTTTTATTTAAGTTTGAAGAATAACATACCGATACCATAACATAAAATGAAACAGTAAAAAGCAACAATACAAGCAACAGTTCCCCCCCCTTACCCCACTACCATTTATCCCTGAGCACTCAAGTCTCCACCAACAAATACAAACTTCCTACCACAAAAGAGGCAACATTGCCATATTTCATTTTTTATAGGCCTGGAGGCCATTATATATGGCTAGCTGTAATATGTATACGGCTAGTTCTAATGAAGCATCCCTCTAAGAGGAAAGGGGGGGGAAGCCCTCAATTGTACAGGCTACTCAAGAGTTTTGTACTAGTAACCATATGTAGAAGATCAAAACTTCAGCTCTTTCTAGAGACAAAGTAAATACATCTACACAAGTACTCCCTTAAAGCAGATTTTAAATTTTATAATTGGAATAAGCCAAAATCCTTATCAATCCTCAACAAAATACACCAGTATTACTCATTCTCTTTGCAAACCCCCATTTACCTCAATAGACATTCCTGGTAAACTACCCTTTGTGTATCCTAAAGTCTTGCGACATTTTGTAGATTCTGATGCACTGTGTCCAACGTATTACTTATCTTCTAGATGATCTGTCACAGAACAAATATTATTTATTTATTTTGTTGGATTTATATCCCACCTTCTCCGCATAGCAGGCTCAGGGCAGATTCCATCAAATATAATAACCAGTATACAATATACAAATAATTAAAAATAGTTAAACCCCCAATAAAATACAACAACATTCCTCTGGTACAAATCATAGTTAAAGCCTCACAGATGCAATCTATTTCAAGTTTGGGTCCTTAAATGGTAGTGCAGATCTGACCCACTGAAGGGAGGCCCAGTAGAGAAGGGGGACGCCCGCCACCCTAACTAAATATCAAAGAACTCAAGCCTATTACTAATTATGCCCAGTAATTACATCAGTTATAGATTGCCATATTATCACATCTGTGTAATAAGTCCACTAAGAAGAATGTATTTACTATATGTTCACTATTTTCAATCCCCCATTCCTAACCTAGGTAACACAGCAAAAGAAACAAGCTCACTATGAACATATACAAAACAACTTTACCTTAAATGAGGCCACCCATTCAATCTAGCCCCATATTCTGGTGACAGCTCTTCCAGGTCTTGGACAGAGCTTTCACAACATGCTACCTGAAAAGGATTTGGATAGGGAAGATCAGGACTTACAAGCCTAAGTCTTCAAATATCACCCAATGACAGAGCAGTGACAGGCACTGTACCCTCCTTGCCAATATGTTTCCTGGTGCCCAACAAGTGTTTTTAGAAAGTGGGCAGGGGAGGCAGGGCTCCTGCCAAGCAGGGCTTCTGACTGGCCAGTGGAGATCTGATGGAATGTGCAGATTAAAACAGCAATATTTTGGTGGCAGCTACCACTGCAGTGTTGATTTTCTCTCACCCTCTCCTTTTTCCTGGAGTGTGGGGGGGCTCTGCCTCCCGTGGCAGCCATTTTTGTGGTTGTGCTCACTACCCTGTGTCAGAATTCCAAAGGTGCCCACTAACTCAAAAAGATTGGGGATCCCTGTACTAATTGAACATGTTGGTAAATTTCACAGCCTTCTCCCATGACAAAGCAGTGGTACCTCCGCCATATTGCGCCAAACACTACAGCAGACCCTGGCTAGGCACTAAGGAGTACCACAACTGAGAAGGCCCTTATCCTGATTCTGTGTGACAGGCCTGCAAGTAAGCATGCACAGGATCAGGATATAAAATATCTCAACATACCCCACCAAAAAAAATCTCAGTTTAACTGGACAGTCTATCAGGCAGCTAAAAATGCAAGGCAGGGTGTAAACACAAAGCTAGCACCAAGCTCAGCAAACTTAACAGGCTTGGCAAAATGCTGGCTCCAGAGCCAGTTAGTCTCCCGCATGTTTCATACAGTTATTTTAAGACTCCAGTTGCATGTTACAATGGAACTGCCAAGCCCCACAGCTATGAAATAATCAAAAGGGACTTTGCTAAAGAATGATAAACAAACCTATCAAAGACTGGATGCTGTGTACAGTATTCCAATGCACAGAGATATGTATGAAATTTTCATTGAGCCAATAAAAGAAGCAGTAATATTACTCCAAACTTTCTGCCTCAGGGTAGTGACTCTTGTCTCTCCACAAATTTAAACACTGCAGAAACACCAATGGTTTTTAGGGCATTTCAGGCTTGTTTGTTTTTTGCAAAACATACAAATAGATATCCTGAAGTAACCAGGAAGAAGCTTTCTAATGCAAAACAATAATTCCAAAATTTAGTTTAGGATACACAAAAGGCTCCAAGTTGCCAAAGATTGTAACATTTTATTACCTAATACTTAAATCCCACTTTTCTATCCAAATATGATACCCAGGAACACTGAGGACAGCACAGCAAAAAAAGAAAATTACAGCTCATCAGCACAGAAATGTGGCCTGGCAGATGCTTTATAACCCTTTTGTATTTCCAGTCTCTGGCAGCAAAAACAGGAGATTTAGAAAGCCTTTCACCATACATGGCTGAGAGATGGCACTGGCTGAGTGGGATTCAAGTTGTGAAAGACTAGCTTATCGACGCTCGGTTTAACTATTATTATTATTATTGGGATGCTGCAAGAAAAAAAATAAAAGGGGCAAACATCCAGGAAAATGGACAATAGCCCTTTCACATCATTGGGTTATCGTGAAAACTGCAGTTACAGGATGATAATGAAAATTTAATCTCAATAGTGTCGGAGGGGCGAAAGTATTTGTCACGTGTATAAAAACCACTCATGAGGCCACTGCATTGTACCAAAATAATGAGGCAAGCCTAGTCGACCCCTGTGATAACTAGTACTATGGAGAAGTGGTGACCAGCCAGTAACTCTTTTGAGACAGGTGTTAGGTTTACTAAGACCTGATAAAGCTAGGAGATACAGGGAGGTAGATAATCATGCTTTAATGAAGTGTAACCAAGAAGGTTAGAACAGTCACAACCACATTTGATTTCTCATATCTTTGATCAACCTTCTAAGCACCTTTTTAATTGATTTAGTACAGTTTAGGATTGCACTGTTGTGTAAACATCTTGGAACATTTCCCATGCTCATACCATCTGTGTAGGCATAAACCTGACCGCTCCAGTCCCCATTAAGGAGTCTGTGTAATATTTAAGAAGGTCTGCTTAATTAGCTTAGCTGCTAAATGAGGAGTCTGAAATCACATGATTAACAGATTGGCTAAGCCATCTATGGAATTTTTGTGGCTAACAGAAATGGAAGATCTTTGAAATAATAAAATTACGCCACTCTGAGAAGGATTTTCCACCTAGACCCATATCATTCTAGTGCAGGACTGCAAGTACATAGGCCTCCACTTACGGAGTACTAACAAATCCATTTCCTTAGGATTCTAACTTCTATGACCCTAATGCTTAACTGTATAATCAGTTTCATGTTATAGTTCATCTTCTTTACAATTCTCCATACAATTCCTCATATAGTTACAACAATCGTTCTTAAATATTACTACATTTCTACCCATCTTAAAATCTTTAATTTTTAATAAATATCTGAAGCATGGTTTAGTGGTCAGAGTGTCTACAATCTGGAAGAACCAAGTCCAAATCCCTATTCTCTGGGTGACCTTGGACCTGTTGCTCTCTCAGACTATCCTACCTCACACAGTTTCTGTAAAGATAAAACAGAGGAGGGGATAAATGTATTATAAGCTTCTTTGGGTTCCCAAATGACACAAGATTCTTATGGCCTCTCCAAAGGGTCAAATGACATGAGATTCTTATGGCTTCTCTCTGTTCGTGCATCTCATTCCCCAAACCCAAGAACAAACCATATTTAAACAGACAAATGTAGTTATGCAATCCAAACAATCACAAATAAACTGCAGCAATTTTTGCAATTGTAGCTCCAGAAAACAATCTTCTTGTATCCAAGATCCATTCAGGTCATACATTATATGTCTGCTCAGATTATCAGACTGGGCCTTGCCAGGAAGCATATTAAGTAAAGCTAGCTACGATAAATGTATTCCTTCACAAAGTCTGCCCACAGGACCAATTAAAATGAAACAAATTGTGGAGGCATGTGCTATCACACAAGGAGTGTAACAAGCTTTGCAAAAATCTTGAAGCCAGAGACTATTGCTGCATCCAACGCACAAAACCTGTTTTGCTCTCTTTCATTCATATCAGGGCTCCAAACTGTGGTTTAAGGCCCACATATATACATGCAATCAAGTCACTTCTGATTTATAGCGACCCTATGAATTAGTGACCTTCAAAATGAGAAAAGGAAAACAGGGCAAACATGATTTACTCACTGCTTATTGTATGTATCTAGATTAGCCTTTATATATTTTGGGTAATTTATTGATTACTGATGCATCTTTGTTATTGTACTATATTGCACTGCCTCACCTTGTTATGTTTACTATGAGAAAATACAATAAACTATAATTTTTTTAAAAAAATGTCCTCTCATTAACTGCATTGCTCAGGCCCATGCATGTCACTGATATAAACAAAAAAAAATGTTGATTCAGCTAAATGTTAAACTTTCCCCCATTTCTAATATGTTGGAAGTTGCTTGGCACATTAAAAACTGTGTTTTAAAAAAAAAAGAGTACAAAGTGTATATTTGTGTTCAACATACAACTCAAATAAAGCTTAACAGATATTAGGGAAGGGAACCAAAATAAATTCACCTTTGGCCATTGAGAACTTATGCCATTGGGTTAATATTTTCTAAGAAAATGAATTCAGTAATTAAATATAAATTAAAAATGAATTTTAAATTGTATGTATGATTTCTACAGGTTACTTATGCAATATTAACACAGAGATTGCTTACCATCTAGCTCTTAATAGTTCATCCTAGCAAATCCAGAACCAGATAAAAATAATTCACATAGCTTGTTGGAAATGAGTCCCTTAGGATTTTTACTCTGTGTACAATGATTTTCCCCAGAGTTGCTTTAGAAAACAGTTGCCGTTTGCAGACTGTTGTATCTAATATTCTCTTTGATAATGTTCCTTGAGACTATATCATTGGATAAAAAACAGATAAACAATAATAATCGTTATATGCTCAAATATTAGTCTCTCTTTGCTCAAAAGAGTTCAAATTATACTTCAATGTGAACAAGAACTACCATGTTTTCAGAGCATCAGCTGTGCAACTACAAGTAAATTACCAGTTGTGCAAACTGTAACCTCCTCACTCGCCTTCTGAGGACAACTAAGCAAATCTTGTTCACCAAACAGCCTGAAGTAATTCTCCCATAGTACAAGAGGAAACCATGTCATACCACTTCAGTAATGTGTCTTGAACCAAACTCAAATTGCTCACTCATTACTCGCTGCAGCTCAGATGAGACGCAAACATAAAAAGAGGGTCTTTATGACTTGGATACAAGTAGGGCCTTGGGAGGGGGGGGGGAGAGACCTAATACAACCTCTCCATCTTCAAAGAACAACACAACTCTGTTTCTTTTAAACAGTCACATCTAATAAGATGACAGACTGCTTTTCAGCAACCAGACAAGTGCCCTTTTATTCCATCTCCGGATCACAACAACATTATTTGCCATAAGGAAAACATTTGAACTGGTGGCCGGTATAAGTTAACTCATTCTGCAGGGTAATTAATAGCTATTTGATGAAGATAATCTAATTATAAGTCATTATAGATGTGCCAGTTGTTGGGAATAAAAAGAGAGTAATTTTTTTAAAAGATCCCACAGGAAGGAAGGTGTGAGAAATCCCATTTACTAGACCATTTGTTTTAAAATGTGTCTTTTCCTTTTATATGTCCTGTCTTATCTTGAGATCAATAGTCGCTAACAGCTTAACACAATAGAACAAAATAAGACCCTGCCAGTACCATAATTTCCCAATCTTCCGCATGCTATGCTATGACTGTACAAGTTGCCCGTACATTAAGAGTAGTAAAACAGAACGTTTTTGAAATGAGTGGATCTTATGGAGTTTCCTAAAGAGCCTTCCTCTAAATTAGGAAGAGGAAATTCTTCGATTCAGTCTTGGTTTCTACCATGGCTCCCAGAGGCATCTAAGAATTTCAACACAACTTAACAGGATTTTTAAACGTTACTCTTGTTATGTACTGAAGGCAGGCAAAAATAAGGATATTCCCATGACCCCTTGAACACTGCAAGGTATTTTTTTAAATCTGTAAGGGGGGGAAGAAACCTACAGTGCACACTAGAAGCCTTTAGTACTGAACTGCCGTAAACTCAGTCTGCATCCTGCTTAAGTCCATCTTATCTAAAAGACCATCCAATTTTACTGCATTAATACGTAACACCATTTTTCTTTGAGCTTTGAACTCCTACACATTAGGGAGTTCTGTGACTCACAAGCCCCTTTCCAGCTTTCAGTTTGCTCAATGGACACTTCCATTTGCACTGTTCATCTATCTAGCATCCTTCCTTCAGCACCACATTTCATCTGGCGGTACTTCAATACTACAAATACACACTTATGCCAACACTTCATAAAAACTGGAACATTCAAAAGCAAACAATTTCTGTTCATAAAGCATAGAGTCATCATATCAGCCAGATGATCTAAACACTCTCCCACCCCCCCAACCAAAAGGAATACTAACTTTCTTCAAAATGGCTGGCATCTGGCATGGTAGCCTTAAAGCATCTTCCAACCTAAATCAAAAGTAGCTTCAGAAGTGACAAGGAGCACATGCCACAGAAGTCACTCCTGACTGAAGTCAGATCTTAATAGAGAGATTAAAAAAGAAATGTTGATTTGAACACTAGATAATATCTCCAGAGCTGGAAAAGTACTTGAATCCCCCTTTGCCAAGCAAACCCTCAGGGAGGTTGACTCTCCCTCCAACTCTTACACAACCTTTTGCTTCATTTGTTTAAGTCCATGAATTCTGCCAACTCCCCCTTCCAGTGGAAGACTCCTGCATCATCCCAGTCTGTTCCCAAGTATTTCCAAACTCTCAGGAACTACTTGGGGAGGAGGAGGGTTGAACTAGAAAGGAGGCAATAGGCCTTTCTGCAAGTTTACTCAGTGAGTCTGATTATGATCTTTCAGCATTTTGAGATTTCACTCCATCCTTCTGCCAACCAGAGCAGTATTAAGCATTTTACCCCCACCCCAATATTTTTAAATAGGAAACTTCTCTTGCCCAATATGACATATTAAACTGAAGCTAATTTGAGAGATACTTTAATTTGAGATACATGTGTGCCTTGCCATTTGCAGCCACACATTTGCATCCACACTGCCCTCCCCTTAATATTAACAAATATCAACAAATGCATAACATGCATGTAATTTGGCCCTAAGATATCCATTTCAGATCCACACTAAACCACAGAAATACTTGAAAGATGAGCTGTCAGGCAGTACTTTGAATTCATCTAGATTGCTTTCTGAAGGATGTACATATATACTTTCTGCACTAGTTGAACACATTCCAGACATTCTTCTACCAGCCTGGATAGCCCTGACTAGATGTCATCAAAGCTTTGAAGTCAGCCATGGTTAGTACTGGATGGGAGACCACCAAGGAAGTCCAGGGTTGCTATGCAGAGGAAAGCAACAGCAAGCCACCTCTGAACGTCTCTTGCCTTGAAAGCCCCATGGTCCTGGGGTCACCATGAGTTGATGATGCATAATCATTGGTTCTGGTGACAATTCTTTATTTTATACATATCAACCACTACCTTTCGGTTCATAGAATTTAAGGCCACTTCTTACAATAAAACCAAATAATAAAAGCAATGAAATCATTGGAAAAGATATTCAAGTCCACTGACATCCAGTAAGCCCACCATAGACCACGGGTGCATATCCTAGTCTAGCATCCTGAAGAAGATGTAATATAGAAAAAGGAACAGACAGCACTGTATGCGCCCTGCCAGTTCCATTTTTATTCCCATGCATACCAACGAATCAGACACAGATACAATTCTTACCCCCCTGCTCCTGCTCTCTCACTAGCCCAGTTACTGCGGCCTCCTTGCATGGCTGGGAAACTAAGAAGCCTGCAGCCCATGGCACAACTTCCTCCTGTCTATTCTGTGCGATGCTTTGCTCTCCAGATGGAGAAGGCAGCAGCAGTTGAACTAGAAGCTGCAAGAAGGACATATCCCCATTCAATTCAGTGGTATGCTAGACAGATGTTAGCAAACAGAGCTGATGCTGTATCCACAAAGCTGCAAGTCCCCTTTCTTTATTACACTCATCTTCTGTCTTTGGCATAAGCTACACTAAATGAGAGATCCAGGATCAGATTTCCCAACATATTTAGTGTTTTTAAAAAGTCAACCACCCAAAGTGGAACCGGATGCAGTGAATGAGGTGGTGATGGAAAGTGCCAACAAGTCGCAGTTGACTTATGGTGACCCTTTAGGATTTTCAAGCCAAGAGACAATCAGAGGTGGTGTACTATTGCCTGCCTCTGCATAGCAACCCTGGACTTCTTTGGTGGTCTTCTATCCAAGTACTAACCAAGGCCAACCCTGCTTAGCTTCAAAGATCCAACAAGATAAGGCTAGTTTGCGCCCTCCAAGTCAGAGATGTGAATGAGGTACAGGAGAGTAATTCTTCACTCCATGCTGTTTTCCTGGGGAACCGAGAAGATATGATCTCTGTTTTCTTTGGCCAGGAAAAAGAATATGGTACCAGACTTTTTTGCCAAACCAGGGAAAAGAGAAACAGGTGCTGCCCTCTGTCGCCCAAGGGGTTGGTAGGAAAACTTCACAGGATAAGAAAGTTAAACGTATACTTTCTCTCCTTATGTTACAGCCTTGATCCACACTGCCCTCCCCTTAATATCAACAAATGCATAATGTGCATGTAATTCGGCCCTAAGATATCCATTCCAGATCCACAATAAATCTCAGAAATACTTGCAAGATGAGCCTTCAGGTGGTGCTTTGAATTCATCTAGATTGCTTTCAGAAGGATGTACGTATACACTTTTAAGCTTTCTGCACTATTTGAACATATTCCAGACAATTCGTAACCCCGTCTTGACTCACCCACAGAGGGGACGCACAACTCCTTCCCCTGGATGGGCAGGGTGGGTTCTTAAAAATCCAACTGTCATCATCCATCAACAGAATAGCTGCATCATCCTACCCTGCATTTATGGCTGATGAAATAGTATCATCATATTACCTGCTAGAATCCTAGTGCAGCTGGAACAAATGATGTGGCAACGTGGTATGTTTTCAAGACATCCAAATATAGTTTCTGGGTAAGATGCCAAATACCACAACTGTGTCACCTCAAATTGATGGCTTTCAGCATTTACTGTAATCCCGATATAATTTTCTTTGCAACACATGCTTGTATAGTGCTCTCATTTAACATACCGCAATGTCTGTAATTCCTCATTTCTCTTGTGAGGGCAGCCAAAAACATCCTCCCTTCTTTTCTAGTTGGATAGAACTCTGTATCCCACAAAGAAAAAAGGAAGAGCTACACAAAAGTCAGACAAATTTAGAGAGTACAAATTTTAAGATCAAATGATACTGGAGCATTATAATCTGTTTACACATTTGGAAACAAGAATCGATACTTTCAACTACAGAGATGCTCAGGCAAGATTACACACTTAAAGTCATCTCTGATGTATCATCCATAGAAAATGTTTTTGGACTTTGTCCCAAAGGAATAATTCACATGGAGCTTGTTATAAGGAATGGAAGAGCCATGATCCTACCTGAGTTATTTTTTTAATTGTCCAATTTATATTTGACTGGGGGGGAACAGTCAAGCTATTCTAGTCACTTGCACCATGATCCCCAGTGAGAAGTCCCTTTGATTTCAACAGGTCATACAAGAATTCAAACTTTATTCAACATTCATCAAAACAAGTAGCATAAGGACCATGGTTCTCCAAAGGACTCTCCAAGATGGCACCTACAGGGAGAAACACACTCTTTCTTAATACCTTCTCCCTTTGGTTCAACAAGCTTGAGTTGACCAATCCATCCCAATCAGCACAGCAGAGGCAGTTGTGTGGAAGTATTTCTCTCAATGTATGTTTACTGACAGTACAGTTCGGCCAGCCCCTGAATTTTCAAAGACTGTTTTGTCATTTGCTTTAACATGCTTTGATTCTACACAATGCTCTTCCATCTGTTCTTTTTTTTTCTTTTAGTCACTGCATCCAAACAAGAAAAGAAAAAGAAAAGAAAGAGCATTGCCAATTCAACCACCTAACCTCAATCATTCATTATACCAGTCACAAAGCAAAAGTACTTCTAATTGCCAAGGCTCTTTGATGGTTACACTTTCAGAGAAGGACAGAATAATGGCCTCAGCAGCAGCTGCATTAAGTGCAAAATTAAGCTTTCAAAGCATTTTGACGTTCTAAACACGTTGCTAATATAAATCCTAACCCACAAGTACAGAAGCAATTGTTCTCGGAACAGCATCGACACACTTTCACAACTATCAATACGAGAAAGCTTCAGAAGCTACCGAAAGTTATTACGATGCTCGTTTTATGAAGAGAGGGTGTGAACAAGCATTAAAAGGTTTGCCCCGTTAACAGGCTAGGATCCCTTAGGATAGCAGTGGATCCAGCATGGCAAATGACATATAAATACAGCCCTGTCCTAGGCACACTTACGCAAAAGTTCAATAAGGCTCATTCTCACAGATGGGTTCATAGGCTTGCCACCTAAATGCAACCCTATGCTTATGCAGTTATCTCTCCAGCTGGTCTCAGCTTAGGTCTGGGCACTGATGCATAGGATTGCACTCAGATGACAATCCTATGCATGCTTCCTTGGGAGTCACCTCAATGAACTCAGTAGGAATTATTTCCGAGTAAGCAAGCATAGGGTCAGGCTGCCTGCTTTAGGAAATCATGAAAGCCACAACTGAAAGCATCCCCAAAGTCTGTAAAAACATTAGTGGAAAAGGGCATCGCATTTAGTATTTCGATCCTTTCAACCACAGAGCTGCTGTTGTGTTTCCTTCTCCCTGTGACTAAGATACAAGATTGCTTGGAATGTTTCTCTCAAGGATTCTAAGCCAAACAGAGACAGGAAGCCCCTTCTTCTTTTGACCCCCCCCCAAATTAGAAAACCAACCAACCAAGCCCTCAATGAACAGAGGAGAAATTAAAGCTGCATCAAAAGCCACCGGGAAGTGGGGCATTTGTGCTGTTGTGTGCCCCCCTCCGCTTCAAAGTACTCTCATATTTCAGCCATTATTATCCAGTAGTTCTGATGCCCTTGTTATACATAGGGAAGACTTCCTACAGAACAGAGGATGCAAACAATCTCCATCAGACAGCAGCTCATGTTGGTTGCAAATTTCAGACCCAACAAGTTATGAATGAACCACTCTTTAACCTTGAACAACTTCCCCAAAAGAAAGGAGAAAGGCAATTCAGCTACAAGTAGTGCAACTGGGTTTTGCTTTTCCACAAATAATTTACAGACCAGCTACAGCAATAGGCAAGAGGGGAGCCACAATAAATGCTGCGCGAGATCTGCAGCTGAACAGCACAATTCTCCTGTGAGCATGTTTAGCAACAGAAACCAGCAGAGATTTCAGCTATTTTGCCAGCCCCCCCCCCAACCCTCTGCAGAGGCACTAGGGAGGAGGGGGGACTTTTTATTGCACAAACAGCAGAAAAAGCATTGGCTTTTAAAGGCAGAAACGTACACCGGACTGACACGATATGCCAGACAGAAGGCTATAAGGGAAAAAACCCCAAAAGACCAAATGTGCTGCACCACCATGGGTAAGCACCATAGTTACCGCCCAGAGGAATCCCTTCTGTTTCTAAAGTTTAAAAAAAGCCCATTAGTCAACTGCCAAATGAATTCCCAAGAACGAAAGTAACTTTTTTGACAATCTGTGCCACCCAGTGTTCCCATGAGGCCAACAAGTCTACCTGAAATCACAAGGGGGAAATGCTTAACTCTTGATCTCCCTCACATGTACAGGTGTGTGAGGAGGGGGTGCATTAGTTTCTGCCAGTAATCCAATTCTGATCTGTCACACTGAGCACAAAGATCCATACCGAATCCTCCCCACCTAAGAATGAGCTCATTTGGAATCTCCATCAGATCATGTTCTCCTCCAGTCCTCCTAGGAAGTGACAAGTTGAAGCAACATCAGACTTCTTTCCGAACACACTATTCAACTTTTCTCCTGTACTAAAGGAACACACCCCGGAAACTCATCTTCACACACTCACTTTCTAAAGTTTTGTTTTTACAGTTGGTTTTTAGATCTTTCTCCCCATCAAGTAGGATGCAGCCTCAGGGCTAACTTTCAGACACTTTTAGAGAACTTTAGACAGCACCCTAGCAAAGCATCAAAGGCAGGAGAAGGCGAGAGATTGCCCGATGCCCCTGTCGGCAAAAGGCTGGCCTTGATCCCGGGGGAGGGGAGAAATTACTGCCCCCATAAAATACGAAGGAATACTCCATGCCCCCCCCCCGCCTTTCTGTTTCGCATACCGCTACATGAAGCTGAAACGGTAAAGCGCCCCTTCTGCTTTCAAAGTTTTGATCTTTGCCAGTGACCTCAGCAGACTTCTGCGCAACAGATGTGGGAACCGCGGGGGTGTCCCATCCTTCTCCCCCCCCCCAATGCAGCCAAGTCCCTAACCGTGGGAAAGGCAGCGTCGTTTGTGAGACCCCCCCCCCACAAAAAGAACGCGCCCGGGACCCTCACTGGCGATCCTTGTCGCGCACTGCCAGACGTTTAAGTTGGCAAAGGGGATTCTCGCGCGCTGGAAAAGTACCGCGAACTTCTTCCAGGCGTCGGGAAGGGATGTGCACGGCCCCGGCCCGAGGAGTGTGTGTGTGTGGGGGGGGGGTGTTCAGCTGCATCTGTTGACCACATTGCAGCGGTGCCATCGGGGCTTGCTGCAGGGCTTGGATGGCAGGGCGGAGGGGGGGGGAGGAGAGGATTGCTCCCGGAATTTAGAGGCGAACTACGCGAGGCGTCCCACCTCTCCCCCCGCCTCTCCCAAACAAAACCAGAGCTCTTACCGTCTCCCCGGAGACACAGGCTATCAAGGCGAACGCCAGCAGCATCCACACGTTCCACATTATTCCCGTGCCGCAGCTCCTGGCAACAATCAAAGGACAGCGAGGCGCGCGCGCGCAGCCCCCGCCAGGCTCCAAAAAACGAAAGGGGGGGGGAGGCGAAAGGGTTCCCAGGCAGCCCCTCGCGAGTATCCCCGGGCAGAAGCAGCGGGCTGGCCGGTCCCCCTCGTCGCCTGCCTCGCGCCCTCGTCCTCGCGCCGCTCCTGCACTGCAGCCGCCGCTCCTCGCTCGCTGGCTCGCTCCAAGCCCACCAGCTTCAGGGCGGAGTTGGCTCGCTTGCGGGGAGCAAAGGGGAAGGGGGGGGCGGGAGAGCTGCCGCTGTCGCCCGCCTCGCCTCGCTCCAAGCCCGTCCCTCGCCCGCTGAGGAGGTGCTCTCCCTTGCCTCGCGCTGCCTCCGTCGCCGCGCAAATGATCCCGGTGGCGGCGGCGGCGGCGGGGGGAGGAAACGGACGGACAGACGCACGAGTGAAGGAGGGGGAGGAAAGTTTGCACGGCGGAGTTTTCCACGAGGAAGGGCGGGAAGAGCGGAGCCTCGTCGTCGTCGTCGGTCCCAGGGTTGCTCGGCCGGCCGTCGGTGCGGTGTGAGGAGCCAGCAGCGGCGCGACTCCGAGTTAAAGCCTGGAGAAATTCCTGCAGGTTTACAGCACAGATTGGCAGGCTGTCCAGCCAGTGGGAAGGGAGGCCTCGCCGCCGCTCTGCTTCGCCTCTTGCAAATCCCAGCTAATCCCTCCCCGCCCCCGGCCCACGTTTCCTTCTCTCTCTCTCCCTGCCTCCAGCCAGCCCCCTTGGATGCCGCTTGTGGGAGCCGCGGGTGCCCTGAGCGGGGACGACTCGGCGGGTTGTTGTGCGCGGGGCGGCTCGCCGTTCCCCCGCACGAGCCCTTCCGCTTGCCTTCAATGAGGATGCAGACGGGCAGTTATGCAGATAGGAATGCACGAAATCCAGGCAAGGGGCGGGAGTAACCCCCTGCCCGTTAATCAGGGGGTTTAGCTTTGACTCTTTAACACAATCTGGTTTAAGGACTGAGTTCACACTGGAAGCACAACGGAGTCTTGCGGCAGAAGGAAAACGAAGGGGATTATTGTGTCGTCAATGTTCTTGAATAGTGAGCTCACTGGAGCGGATGCTTGAAGTATGCCCTCAGCCCACAGGTAGTGTGTAGGTTTTGAGAGGTCAAAATGCATCTGTGGGGCCAAAAGGTCCTAACATTCGTAAAGGACATTTCTGTATTAACCTCCAGTGTAAACAGGATAACAATAGTGATGGTTCAGGACAGGAATAATTGGTGATGACACAATACCCCTCACTTTATGAAACTAATTTAACTGGTAAAGGTGAGAAAGTCTGGTCTCAGTTGAGGCCTGGATTAATATAGTCAGCCTTCCTGATAGATTCCAGTTCAGCAATCTCACACTGAGGTTTCCCTTGGACATTCTTTTGGTAAATAGTGGCGCTTTTTAAGTTAGCAGGAGAGTGTTGCAGAAGATTGAAAGGTTCTCCCACTGGGTTCTGAATGCTCATGTTATTTACAGCATTCATAGTATTGGCAGAAAGCATTGACAAAGACATTAGGAATCCTAACTACTGTGAATTGATCAGAAATGCTCTTATTGAGAGAACTGTAACCACAATGTGTGAAGTTTGAGCTGTCAGTTGACCTGTCTGGGCTGAGGCAAGCGGATGCTGCAGATCACAAAGCTGAGGGGCTTTTCCATATTGAATCAATAGCTGTGTGAAAAGACTTTTTAATCATTTCAGAACTCATGACCATCCTGGTCTGTTTCAACCAGTTTCACAGAAAATATGTTGGAGGTATTAATTTCCAGTATTCCCTTTTAGGCAGCAAATCACAAAGGCTGTAAACACTGAGATTCACTTTTAGTGAGGTGTGTGGGCAGCACAAGTTCCAGCCCAGTGCAGACACCCTCCCATATGAGTTGGGGGCTCCATGTGAATTGTCAAGTGCACAGAGGTCCAGTTTGTTTGATTTCTCCTTGTTTAGAAAAAACATACACACAGAACCAGCATGGTGTAGTGGTTTAAGAGCGGCAGACTCTAATCCGGAGAATCGGGTTTGATTTCCCCTCCTTCACATGAAGCCTGCCGGGTGACCTTGGGCCAGTCACAGTTCTCTCAGAACTCTCTCAGCCCCACCTCCCTTACAAGGTGCCTGCTGTGGGGAGAGGAAGAGAAGGTGATTATAAGCCACTTTGAGATTCCTTGGGGTAGAGAAACAATCAGAGGGGAGGCAGCATGGTGCAGACCAATTTCGTCAGATCTCAGAAGCATGGTCAGTACTTGGATGGGAGACCACCAAGGAAGACTGCAGAGGAAGGCAATGGCAAACTGCCTCTGCTTCTCACTTGCCTTGAAAGCCCTTTGCTGGGGTCACCATAAGTTGGCTGTGACTTGACAGCACTTCACACACGCAGGGTAGAGAAAAGTGGGGTATAAAAACCTACTCTTCTCCCCTGCGGAGGTCCCACCCTCATAGGAGCCCACGTGGTTGTGTAGTGGTTAGAATGTCAGACTAGGATCTGGGACCCCCAGACTCAAATCCTAGCTCTACTGTGGAGGCTCACTGGATGATCTCAGGCCACTCACTCTGCTTAACTCCCAGGATTGTGGTGGGGATAAACTGGAGGAGCAGAGAACAATATGTTGCCTTGAGGAATGGACAGAATAAGAGTGGGGGGAATGGCCAAAATAAATAAGTAATAATGACAGGTTATCTTCTTAGTAGATAACAGAAGCTTGTGCTGCTTCAACATGCAAGTTCAGCTCTGGCTTCCAATGAGTGTGTGACCTGAGTCTATGAGAGAGTGCAGTCATCGGAGAGTTGTAGCACATGCATTCCAGTGCCACTGGTCAATTAACTTTCTCTTACCACTTAAATTTGCACATTATTCCATAGTACCCCGGGAAGAGTCCTGCTGGATTAGACCAGTGGTCCATCTAGTATAGCATCCTGTCTCACACAATGGCCAATCAGTTCCTTTGGAGGGCCAACAACAGGGCATAGAGGCTCATGCCTTCCTCTGATGCTGTCTCCTGGCACCAGTATTCAGAGGTTTACTGCCTCTGAATGTGGAGGTTCCCTTTAGTCACCATGGCTAGTAGCCGCTGATAGACCAATCCTCCATGAATCTGTCTAATCCCTTTAAAAGCTGTCTATGCCTGTGGCCATCACTACATACTCTGGCAGCCAATTCCACATTGTAATCACTTGGTTGTATAAGTGGTGTACTATGCAATCATGTGCATACTCGGGGAAGCTGTGAGCTGATTGACCGGTGTGCATTATAGAACAGTGATGCCACTTTGGTTGTCAGGTGTATGATTGGCTGCAAGTGTGTGCTTGGCATGGTGGTGGCAATTGCAGAGAACTGTGGAAGTGATCAGAAAGTTCTCATCACAGCTTTAGCAATTTTATGAATACAACCCATAGTTGATAGTCAGCCCATGTCCTGGTCTTTAAAGCAAGTATCCGATAGTCCTTCACTGATGGGGGGCAGCATTGTTGTAGATTCATATATGAAACCAGATGAAGTGGAATTTTACAGTACCTCTCCCCTAGCATCTTCCATGGCTTTTCCTCAAGGTAGTAGTCTGTATGCTGCTACTGTTCTTTGGGGCGTGTGTTTTGTTTTCCTAATCCATTTCCTCAAAGGAATGGCTTCAAGACCGGCCTTGGGTACACTGGATCCATGTGCTGCTCAGTCACAGTGCTCAGCATGGTTCTGCTTTTCTTGCTCTGCTGTCCATAGTCCTGGCCTTGGCACAAGTTAAGTTCATGACTCTAGTTGCTCCCTGCCCTAGAGAGAGGGTTTTTAAGGCAAGAGACAAACAGAGTTGGTTTGCCATTGCCTGCCTCTGCATAGCAACTTCCTTCCAGGACATTCAGTTGCTGACCTAAAAGTAACAGTTATCTTACAAAGGAATGTCTGAGGGAGATTAGAAAGAGAGACTGCTGATAATGAAGCTCAAGACAGTGCATCCACCTGGACTGAATTGGGACCTAGGTTTCCTGTCTCATTACCAGTGTTGATTTCTCCATGCCTACTATCTCTCTGCATCTCGCAACTAATCCAACCACACTTTCTGTTGTCCTTTGCCTGCTAATGCCATTTGGCATTTGAAATCACTCTACTTTCCAATGTACAGGACAGATGGATTCACATTCTAGCAGTATATGAAGAAGTCAGCAGTGACTCACGAAAGCTCATACCCTATCACAAATTTTGTTAGTCTTTAAGGTGCTACTGGATCCTTACTGTTTTCTACTGCTCACATTCCTGTGCCTGATGGAAAATAGTTTGGTGGGTGGCACCTCAATCGCATTTGGGTCCTGGTATTTTGCCCCATTTAAACAACAGGTCTGCACAACTGCCTAAGCCTGTTTGTATTCTGTTAGCCGTCTTCCATACTTTACCAGGCAAGTCAAATTCTGCAGCTGTCTTGTTGGTGTTTATCAGGTTATGGATGTCGGGTAGAACTGATAGCATCCATGTTTACAACCATTCATTCCCTAGATCGAAATTTTGTGATTGCAGGATTTGTGCAGATCTTATGGCTGGGTAATGGGATCTTTGTCTGGATAGGCCCACATCAACCATGTCTTTGTAGCTAAGCAACTCTGTTTTCAATTATCTTCCTGTATTCACGAACAAGAGCATCTTGTATTTGGAGATGCAGGGGAGCAATGTGGCACAGCATGGGAATCCAATAGGTTGGAGTGGGTTTAATACATCCGCTGATGGTTCTCATTGTTGTATTGAGTTGGAGATCAAGTGTGTGGACATGGAGGCTGTTGAGCCACACTGAAGTACCAGATTCCACAGTACTATACACCAACCCAAAAGCTGAACATCTAAGTGTTGAAGCAGATGCACCCCAAGTTGTACCACATAATTTTTGGAGAATGTTGTTTCGTGTGCATATTTTTGCTGCTACATTGGTAAGATGGTGTTTATAGCTCAAGGTCTTGTCCAGGGTAATGCCAAGGCACTTAGGTGTATGGCTGTGTATAAGTTGGGTGTCATTAAAGTAGACATTCAGTTCACGGTTGGCAAGAGAAGAAAGCAGAGAAGAGATTGGATTTATACCCCACCCTTCACTTCCTGAAGGAGTCTCAGAGCAGCTTACAAACTCCCTCCTCTTCCCCACAACAGACACCCTGCGAGGTAGGTGGGACTGAGAGAGCTCTGATAGAAACTGCTCTTTTTCAAGAACAGCTGTGCCAGAACTACGGCTTGCCCAAGATCATCCAGCAGGTGTAAGTGGAGGAGTGGGGATTAGAGTCTGCACACTTAACCGCTACACTATTATTGAGATGGAAATAGGAGCATTCTGTTTTTCCTGGACTTGGGATAAGCCACCATTTACAATAGTAGTCACAGTCAGCCAAAATTTCAAGGTCCCTAGTCAGTATTTCCTCAGTCCTTTCAATTGATTTGTGCCTTACTACAATTGCCATATCATCAGCATAAGCAAACTTCCTGGATATCATCTTTGGAACATCAAAAATGTATAGACTGCAAAGAACTGGAGCAAGAACCGAGCCCTGAAGTAGACCACTAATCAGTCTCTTGGGGTGCAATTCTAACTCACCTCCTTGTGGTGTACCGTGAATAACATTAAAGAGCTAGAACTTGTGGCTGCCAGACAATAGTAGGATCTCCTGGTTACACTACACACATGGAAACAATCCAGGTACTAAGCAGGGGTGAACACATGAAGCTGTCTTATAATAAATCCGACCATCAGTCCATCAAAGTTGGTATTGTCTACCCAGACTGGCAGTGGCTGTCCAGGGTCTCGGTTACAGGTCTTTCATATCACCTATTGCCTGGTCCTTTTTTAACTGGAGAAGCTGGGGATTGAACCTGGGACCTTCCGCATGCCAAGTAGATGCTCTACAACTGAGCCACAGCCCCTCCCTGGTAATAAACAGGAGGGAGGGCTTTGTAACCCTTGCCTCCTTGAAAACAGTCAATTCCAAACTTCTTTTTTTCCTACTGGGGAAAATTAGCAGGTACATGATCCTCCCCAAAGCAATTTAAACAGGTTGAAGGTAGCTTTGGCAGCAGGAGAGGGGGAGAATATCCTGATAAAGAGATAAAAAGCCCCCTGGAAAGCAGAGTCTCCAATCCCTGTCCCAAGACATAAACAGAAAATCCCCAGTTCAGATTTCATTCCAGCCATGAATTTACTAAATTGCCTTAAGCAAACCACTGCGATAGCCTCTTCCGATCTGCACTAGAGGGGTAATAAATAATACTGACCTGCCTTCCAGGATTACTCGGGTCCTGTTTGTGAAGAACCCTCTACGGTGCTATATAAATGGTAAGCATTGTTGTCTGATTAGCACACTCATAATGATAAGTTTCTTAGGATCCTTTTCTGTCTTTCTGCTTCCTTGGCATGCCTGTAGTCGGGGTTCTCCATCGCTGCAGAAAATGTGTGGCCCAATTACACAACAGCTGTGTTACATTATCGCAGGGAATTGTGCAAGCACCTGCTCCTGTTGTTGCCGGGGTTTTACAGAGAGAGAGCCATGAAGGAGGCCCGGCACAAAGTAGAAACAAAGTGCTTTTCACCCCATGGAAGTGTGCAATAAGAGCTACAATGGCAGGGTAATCAGAGACAGGCGACAGAAGAGTGTTTCCAAGAGGAAGCAGGAGGCCTGCCTGGGGCATTTGGGATCCAACCGCTGTGCCATTAATCACTGTTGTCACCCCTGTATATAGAGAAATGTTTTCCTCCCTTCCTTCCTCACTCTCTTATCTATTTTATATCTCTCTTGTTGACACAGAAGTGGTTGGTGATGACTGGTTTGGATGATGAGAATGGTCTCATTCAATTACATGAATGACAGAATTGTAAAATCTCCTGTATGTTCCGGTTCCAATAGGACAATTACTGTTATGCACTGGGAAGAAAGCATTCAGACATGCCGGCCTACACCTGTCGTCTGAAAGTAGTGCAGCCTGAGAATTTCTTTTTTAAAAAACATAGATTCTGCTGCACGTAAGAGCAAGGTCTGAGAGCCACTTGACATATTCAGTTCTGTGACTGTTCCCATTTCAAATGCTTTCTCATACATACTCCCCCCCCTTAGCCATTCTTTGGTTAGGGTTGCCAACCTCTAGGTAGAGGCTGGAGATCTCCTGGTATTGCAACTGGTCTCCAGGTGATAGAAATCAGTCCACCAGGGAAAAATGGATGCTTTGGAAAGTGGACTCTACGACATTATACCCCACTGAAGTCCCTCCCCTCCCCAAACCCATCCTTCTCAAGCTCCACCCCCAAAATCGTCAGGTATTTCCCAACCTGGAGCTGTCAACCCTAAGTGTGGTAGTTAGAGTGTTCCACTAGGATCTGGGAGAGTGAGACATTTTCTGCAGGAACAGCTCTCCCCGCTCCTGCATTTGTATTCTTCTGCCTCTTTTGCTTGTTTCCACAGATGTTTTTGCAGGCCCAGGTGCAGAAACACAGTTTGTCCTCTCTTGCGGTGCAGCATTAGACTTCCTGGTTTCCGGGAATTCCCTTGCTGTGCCACAAGAGGGGGGAAATAGCGTTTTTGCTCCTGGGACTGCAAAAACCTCTGTGGAAATGAGTGAAAGCGGCAGAGGAATACGAATGCAGGAACAGGGAGAGTGGTTCTTGCATAAAACATCTCAGATTTGAATTCCCACTCTGCCATGAAAGCTTGCTGGGTGACCTTGGGCCAGTCACACACTCCTAGGCTAACTGACCTCACCGTGTAGTTGTGAAGCTAAAATGGAGGAGGAGAGGAAAACATTTTAAGTCACTGTGGGTCCCTGTTGCGGAGAAAAGTGGGGGATAAATGAAGTAAATAAATACATTAGTTTGCTGTAGTGGTTAATCTCTAATCTGGGAGAACCGGATTTGATTCCCCACTCCTCCATGTGCAGCTGCTGGATGACCATGGGCAAGCCATTGTTCTGGCAGAGCTGTCCTTGAAAGGACAGTTCTAGAAAGAGCTCTCTCAGCCCCACCTACCTCACAGGGTGTCTGTTGTGGGGAGGAGAAGGGAAAGGAGTTTGTAAGCCACTCTGAGACTCCTTCACGTAGTGAAGGGTGGGGTATAAATCCAGTCTCCTCCTCCTCCTCTTCCTCTTCTTCTTCTTTGCTGACATATCCAGAGATTTCTCTGCCTGTACCTCTAAGTCCCCTCCTTGGAATGGAGGGATGAGTAGAGACATTGAATCCGTGTGGTAGTTTATTATCCACATTTATCAAACATGGTTTCTCCTGGAGCTTGAGAGAGTTTGGTCCCCTGAGCAAATCAAAGTTCTAAAGTGAGAGGCTTGCTGCTGATGACCTTTGCTATCCGGTTGTAATTTGTTGTGAAAGCAGAGGTGGATGAACAGAATAAGCTGCTCAGGTGGGGCATTTGCCAGTGTTTCTTCTCTCCCACTGCAAAAAGCCTCAGCAGGAAATCACAAAAGCAAACAGCCCCGAGGGACATCAAGATATCCCCACAACAAGGAGGGAACAGACCGTGATTGGTATTGAGAAGAGGACCAAAACAATGCATTCTATGTAATTCTATGTGTTTAAATCTGGCTTCAGTACTTTCAGGAATGGAAACTCACACAATATTTATAAAACCAGCAAAAGGCAAGGATCTGGGTTTCTCCCTCCATCGTCATCATCATCATTATTTACAAAATTTATATTCCATCTTTCTGCCCTTAAATGGGCCGCCAGGTGGCAAACATACAAAATAAAGCCACATTTTAAAATGCAGTGCAATGAATGCAAAGAACCTCTAACCATCAGCCTACACAGAGAAATGTGCCAAGTGAACTGGTATTACCCAGGTTCTCTTAAAGATATTGCCCACTTCCAAAAGTATTGACACAATTATGGAAAGCACTCTTTTAGTTGATATGACACTGTCTCAGACTTCAATGTCTGCATGTGGTATGTATATTTAGGGTTGCCAAGTACTTACCGTAATTCAGCAGGGGACACACAGTCCCCGGCCGGAACATTCCTCCGTGGAACACCCACGCCACACAATGCCATCGCCAGGAAGTGATGTTGGGTGACGCTCCAGCAATGGGGCTGGAAACTCGATGGTACCATTGAGTTTCCAGCCCCATTGCCAGAGTGTCACCCGGTGTCACTTCCTGGTGACAGCATTGTGTGCTGCGTCTCCCCCCACCCCCGGGAATGGTCCTGCCAAGAAGTATCTGTCCCCTGCCGAATTACGGTAAGTTCTTGGGAAGCCTGATTATATCTATATCTATATCTATATCTATATCTATCTATCCACACACAGACACACCCTGACCTGGATGGCCCAGGCTAACTGGATCTTGTCAAAATGGTAACTGTGTTTGTCTGTCTGTAGCGGCAGGAAAGAGCAAGAGTCCAGGAGCACCTTAAAGACTAACAAAATTTGTGGCAGGTTGTGAGCTTTCGTGATTATCTGATGAAGTGAGCAGTGACTTACTAAAGCTCATACCCTGCCATGACTTTTGTTATATTTAAGGTGCTACTGGACTCTTGCACTTTTCTAGTGGATCTTGTCACATCTCAGAACCTAAGCAGGGTTGGCCCTGGTTAGTAGTTCTATGGGAGACCACCAAGGAGCCGCAGAAGAAAAGTTGGTTTTATACCCCACCCTTCACTACCCACAGGAGTCTCGGAGCAGCTTAAAATCACCTTCCCTTCCTCTCCCCAGAACAGATACCCTGTGAAGTAGGTGGGGCTGTGAGAGGTCTGAGAGATAACTGCGACAGACTCAAGGTCACCTAGTCGGCTGCATGTCAAGGAGCAGGGAATCAAACTCCGCTCTCTAGATTAGAGTCTGCCGCTCTTCAACCACTATACCGCAGTTGGATCTCCCAAGGATGTCCAGGGTCGCGATGCAGACCCAGGCAATGGCAAACCACCTTCCAGTGTCTCTTGCTTTGAAAACCCTATGGGGGGGGTTTTTTGTTGCCATAAATTAGCTGCGACGACAGCACTTTCTACTACCCCACTTTTAGTAAATTGGGGGGCATTGCTTTTGACATTGGTGTTTTAATGGTTGTATCACATACTTATATTTTAGGGTTTGTGTTAGCCGTCTTGAGTCTTTGTTTATAGATAAATATGTCATGATTTGAAATAAATAATTAACAAAATTATTTTATCGGTTGAATCCATGACAACTGAGGCGTTATTAAAATTACTTTCCTAATCCTCATTTTTTTGTGTCTGTAATTGCTAGAGGTCCCCCATAACATAAGAAAGGTTGTAGTCCTATACTTGGGAGTGAGTCCCATTGAATTCAGTGGGACTTAATTCCAAAGAAGTATGCTTAAGAGTGATTGAGCCATAAAAGGAAAGAAGAGCCCGGGCAAATGTAAGTCTGAGCAGAAAACAAAATGTCGACCAAGGCTCATCTCTTTCAACCCACGAACAAACGTTGAGATTTCTTTGGCCTTGGAGCATCTGGAGAAGTGTAAAGAGTGGATCAGAGCTCCTTGCCACAGCAATAAAAGAGGCAGTGCAAATGTATTTAACACTGCTCAACATTTGTTGTATAAACCACTAGTGGTTTTTGTTCCACTGGGGATGAAAGAAGGCTGAAGCGGGAACCACATTAAAAGTAATAAAAGATTCTCAATTCTCCTTCCATACTTCTACAAAGAATTTGAGGAAATTGGTGGATCAATTTTTTTTTATGATGGCATGATGATAACATTGTAGGGATAAAATTAGGAAAATGATTAGCATGCCCCAAATATATGAGAACAGACTTTGTAATGCAAGGTTGTAAGATATCTATCTTTTCTATGCAAACGTGGAACTCTAAAAATATTCCAGAACGGCAGTGTTCTTTTGGCTTTTTTACCCAGGCATTCAAAATGGAATTAGCAGGTGTGGAAAGAAAGGATTAACTGAAGACGACAAAGTATCTCGTGGGATTGTTTGAAATAGTAGCTTTCTCCATTTATTCTGTTACTGGCAATTTGTAGTAGACTTGGATAAGCCAGTGGTGATCTGGAAAATTTAAAGAAGTCTAAATATGGCAGGAATGGTGGATTTGGGGGCAGTATAAATACTTTGCAGAGGAAGAAATGTCTATATTGCAGATTATTTAGTGCAAAGTGTGTTTGTTGTGTTTAGTCTGCTTCTTTTTTGGTATAAAATGATACTTGGATGCTCTGCTTACATCAGGCACTAATGCGCTTTGATGACCAGGCACTGTCTTTCCATTCTTCATGCAACTACCAAGAAAAGGGAACTGGAGATACATAATTTCCATGTGAAAACATGATTGGAGTACTAAGAAATAACTGATAACATCATGGGGGCATGGCTCAGTGGTGAAGTGTATGCTTCACATGCAGAAGATATCAAGTTCAATTCCCAGCATCTCTAGTTAAAAGGCTTATATGGGAGGTGATGTGAAAGACCTTTTCCTGAGATCGTGGAAGCTGCTGCCAGTCAGAGTAGAAATGATTGACCTTAACAGACCAAATGGTCTGACTCAATATAAGGCAGCTTCACATGTTCATGAGCAAATCCAGGAAGTCAGGTGACTCTCATACTTCAGTAACGTACCTCCCTATATAAAATGCTGCTCAATTTTAATCTATATATATAATAGAAAGTCCCATCACCATAAAATCAACGCCCAGGCCAAACTGCAAGACCTAGAAACACCAAATTTGGGGAGAGCGCTCTTATCATGGCATAGATACTCGCTAAGAAGGGATTTTTAGAAATTTGATGCCTAAGGGGGTCAAAAGGGGTAAAATGTGCTCCCCCCATTGGTTCCTATGTGGCTGCCAGGCTACTTCCTCCCTGCACCCCCCACTCTCTGAGGTCAGTGTTCTGAGGTAAAAAAAACACACAGTTACAGGGGACTGCAGAGAGCTAATGATAGTTGAGAAAATCAGGAGTGGCCAACAACCACCAGGTGAAGCAAAGCTGCTGGCCCAGCCTCTCTGATGGCTTCCAACACACTCCCCCCACCTCCTACACCTAACAGGCGGTTGTCGGTCAGGTGAAGCAGCAGTTGCAGGGTGCTTAAAGCCACAAGGAAGCCCGCCCCAGCAGTAACACCTTAGTGATCCTGCTGGCCCTGCCTGCACAGTGGCTTCTAATACTCCTCCATCCTCCCCCTCCTACACTGGACAGGCAGCTGCCTGTCAGGTGTAGGAGAGGAGGTGGGATGCTTACAGCTGCTGAGGAGGTTTGCTCTGCAGGATTGCCTTAGCCCTGCTGCTGGCCCTGCCTCCCTGATGCCTTTAAATACAACCCCCGCAACACCAGGCAGGCAGGTGTCTGTCAGGTGTAAGAGCAGGGCCAGAGTACTTTAATCCATCAGGGATGCCTCCCCAGCAGGATCACCTTAGCGGTGCTGCTGGCCCAGCTGAGCCACACTCACACCCACAATGGAAATATATTCCAAATTTGTAGAAAATTGGTTTCCTTTATTAGGTTATTTAAATTCTCATAATGTGCGTTCTAGAAAACTGGTTCATATGAACTTGCTTAATATCTGATTACTTGGATGGTGTTTTGAATATGTAATTATGTCCCAGTACTAAAATGTAACATGAATGAGAAGCATTTTTGTAAAAAAAAAAAAGGGGGGGGGCAGGGTATGCCCTCCCACCAAATTCAATGCCCAGGCCAAACTCCTGCACCAAGAAAACCAAAATTAGGGGAGTGCATTCCTATGAAGAGATTTCTGAGAAACATGACCCCTGCTTCTTAAATGATGACTGCTTCATAAATGGACAGTTCTTTGTGGCCTGCTCCACAGTGAGCTCATCAAGCAGCCTGGTGATCCTAGCACCTGAGGGCAGAACCACCAATGTGGTCTATAGAGAGGTCCTTCAGTACAGAAAAAAGGACGTATGTCTCACTTCATTCCTTACACTACAATCTTCTCTGTTAGAATTCCTACAACAAATGTCACATTTCAAATTTCACATCATCAGTATGAACGACTCTCCGAGGAAACGACTCTCCCAGGAAAAGGCAAGCAAACTCCCTCCCTTGAGTTCCCCCCACCTAGAACAAAACTGGGCACCTGAATATCAGTGCTGATCAGTGATGTGAACAGGCAGGTTCCGTCATAGGATGGAAACATTAGTGTGGCCTTCAGGGTTTGGATGCACTGAAACACTTTTTCGACCAAGCAAAGAAGGTCCTGTCCATTAATTACTAGTTTACATTTCCTCTTATATATGAATATGTAAATGAAATAGACCAGTGCCACTAACTTAGATGCAGAGTGCATAACTGAACCTAAATTTTGATGGGTCGGTTTTATGGGCCAGCATGGTATAGTGTTTCCAGTGTCCCACTAGGATCTGGGAAATCCTAGGGGAGGAGGGGAGAATGTCATAAGCTGCTTTGAGTACCAAGTCAGGAGAAAAATTGGAGTGTAAAGATCGCAATAAATAAAGTGTTCTTTTTCTTGGCTTCTTTCACTAGACTGTTCCAACACACCCACTGATGGCCCCTGTTGGATTCCCTTTATTAGTGAGAATTTTCAGTGTGATCCAAATGATATAAACACCGTTTGCACCACAATTACAATTTTGACTGTAATGCGTGGATGGAGTATTTTTCAGGCTTTAGTGGAATATATTTCAGTCTGGAACACATTCTCCATCATCAAGGGACCACTCTTCCCTTTCAAGATTCCCAGCGTTTTATTTTTATGCCCCTTTGCATTGCATCTGTCTCCTCTGTGTGCACATGTGTATAAATAAACATGTCAGAAATGTAGCTTTATACATTTTTATTATTCTCAGATTGTGCATCCTATGTATAATCATAAAGTATTGAGGTGTGACTCAGTGCTTTGACATGAACATCACCTCCATAATTGGTCTTAAAAGTGGTAGCTTCACTGTCATGAAGGTTTTTTTTCTCTTTCAGTCTTTATGGAAAAGTTTTATGGCTGTCATAAGAGGAAACTATCACATCATATGGTGAGGCAGCTTAAAGGCATCGCCCCTTTAAGACAGGAAAGTCAGTTGTTGCTCATTTTATATATGACCATTTATTTGTTGTTCTGAAGGAGCCTATTGAATAACACTAAGGTAATAAAAGAGGGGGGGCAAATAAATATGTATGTATGAAGCAGAGCATTCTTAAAAAAATAATATATTAGCTTTAGACATGGGACAAAATCACCACAAAGTAATTTTTTCTGCTATTTTTATGTAATAAAATTTTCACTGGAATTTGAGCTAGTATGTACAACAAGGGGAAATTGTTTTTGTCCTTAATCCTTGAAGTAATAATTATACATTTTTTGGAGGGTGAAGGGTTCATCATGCAGTTGATTGGCGAAATGCACCATGTGGTAAATTTATTTCTCTGTCTTCAGGGGAAACTGATTGGCTGTGATGTCACTAGGTCACTTCCTCTCTATTTCTTAGGCTTTTTAACTTTTGATAAATTATGTGTTTACATAAGGCACCGAAAGAACTTACAAGCAATTGGATGTTACGAGTCATACTGCAAAAAGGAAATAAAAGGTGGGCAGTCTGCCTAAGATGATTAGGAGGGATAAGATAAACCCTTCGACTAATTCACTCATTAGCAAGTCTGTCAAATGAAATGTAAAGGTTGGAAGGCGGACTGAGTTTGAGATAAATGAAGATGAGATTTGAACTGGGCCCTAACTCGCCATACTTAGCAGAGCAGCCTGCATTCAGATGACCACATTAATGATATTTTAAACCTGAGATTTTGTGTGATCTCTAAGCCTTAGTATCTTAACTGCTGTGCATGCTCTGTTTATCGGCTCTAAAACAAATGGAAGATAGGTATGGCCTTACCACAGGGGATGGACCAAATGCCAGCCATTTATTCCAGGTTTAGGGAGGAATCCTAAGCAGATCTACTCAGGAAGGAGTCCCGTGTTATTCAGTGATGCTTACTTGCAGGAAAGATTGCAGCCTTTGTCCTTTGGCAGGTAGTTGCCTGCCTTGACTATGATATGTCAACAATCCATGTGAGAACTGGATCCAAGCAGCTTTTTCACTAGTGAAGAAGGGGGCCGAGGGTCTCATTTGACCACTGTAAAGGTATGTGGGATACGGCCTGTAGTAAGAAGGGGAATTGGGTGATATTGAGTGAGAGAGCTGGCTGGATCCAACCCTGGGTGAGAAAAGAATAATTTCCAGTTGTTCCAATTTGTGGATAACCATAAAAGGGGTTTTTTTTAGATGTACCACAAGGCAAGACCCTTGGCTGAAAGAAAATTAGTTCAAAGCATCATATTCAACAGTGGCAGAATCTAGAGCAGGCTCTGTCTGCCTGTGTTTTGTGTATCAGAAGCTACTATGCTGAATTCAATCAGTGTTAACCCAGCGTGAGCTGAGAATTATACCTCTTGTTCAGTGAGGCACTCTCTGCTGAGGCTTTAATGGCTGAAAAGGATTTAAAATTCCACGAAAAGGATTTAAAATTCTAGTCCAAGTCTAGGACACAAAGTCATTAAGTACCCTGTCAAATTACTAATTAGCTCCAAATTTGTGAATGCCAAGCAACAAATACTGACAAAGAGATAAATGGCAGAGAATATTTAACAACAATTGGGGTTTCTCTGGGAAAGAAAAATCAGACATTTCTATGAACCTTTGAGAAACACAAACCTAGCCAGATAAGCTAAGCTAGCAGTCTCTTACCAGGTAATGTTTGTGTGCTCCCCCTCACTGAACATAGGTCCATTCGTTCTGGAAAAACCTGGAACTGTGAGGTCAAAAAGGGAAAACCCTTTTCTCCAAATCAGGAGTTACCAAGCATTAATGCATAGCCATAACAATCCTACTGTATTTCTTTTATTTTCGTGTAATTTTTCCCTGCCCTTCTTCCAAGGAGTAAAGGGGGAATTACTGACCCAATCTCACTAACATTTATGGCAAGTAGGTATTTGAACCCAGATCTCATGGGATCTCAGGGCTCTCTAACCACCGCACCACACTGGCTCTCTGTTCAGGTGAAGGAGAAGTGGAGAGGGGATGAGTTCCTCGCCGCTGTCGTTTGAGATGTGTAGTGGACTCCAGGGCCTCCTGTAATCCTGCCTGGTGCTTTGGTGCACAAGGGAGGGTCTTTCGCTGGCCCTTTTTGCCTCCTCAGCCTCCTAATCACACAACAGTTGTAAAATGGATTGTATGTTTTCCCAGAAATACTGTACTGGAAGTGTAAGCTGAGTAAGGAATAGCAATTGAATGTTTTGCCATAGCTGTGTATTGTTTCCAGGTATCATCGCTCATTTGCCCTTCCTCCAAGGAGCTCATGGGGATTATACAGTTTCATCCTCACACTGCCCCTGTGGGAGGGATTAGGAAGAGAGATGATGAGTGGCCCAAACCCACTCAGCCAGCTTCATGTACAACAAGAACTTGAACTCAAGTGTTCCTGATCCAAGTCTAACATGCTGTCCACTGGGACACTGTGTACCTCCCTGGTTTCCCCCTGTCAGTTGATTAAAGAAGAAATAAACTTTGACAGAACACAGGAGAGGGCGGGAGACTTAACTAACTAGGGTTGCCAGACCCCCAGTCCAGCCAGCTGGCCTATGGGGAAAGCCCCACCCCCAAACAGGGACTTTGCTGCGCAATATCCGTGTCACAATGACATTGCCCAGAAATGACATCATCATGTTGCCAATGTCAGGGGATGATGCTTGGGGCAAACTATGGTTTTGAGGGCAAAAAACCATAGAGTTTTGCCCAAAAACTGGAATGTCATCCCTGAGTGAGGTCACTGCAGCATGTACAAAGTACAAGCACGCCAGAAGATCCCAGCCAGCAGCCTGGAGCCCCCTGCCAGCAGCCAGGTTATTAATCTTCTGACTACAGAGATCAGTTCTCCTGGAGAAAATGGCTGCTTTGGAGGGTGGACACTGTGGCATTGTACCCTGCGGAGGTCCTTCACCTCCCCAAACCACACCCTCTCTAGGCTTCATCCCCAAAATATCCAGGGACTTCCCAACCCAGAGCTGGCAACCCTAAATCTAGGACAGATAAGCAAACCAGACTGTATGACTGGCATTCTTCACAGAATCCAGAAGGTTTTGGGCTGCATGTACCATGGCCGGAAACTCAGAGCATGTACCATGACCATCTGGAAACTCAGAGCATTGCTTCACTCTGCAAAGTGGCAAGTGGGGGGGCAGGGAAAGAGCAGAGGATGGGTACAGTTAAGCACTCTTTCCCCTTCAAGCTCCTACTCCTCTGTATCTTCTTCCCAATGCTGCTTTGCACAGAAGAAACATTTTTTTGCACAGAGGAAGCATTTTTTGGATCCAGACAAATGCTTCTGTGATATTCGCCGTAGGAAGGTTTTGCAATCTGCGCCCAGCTGATTAGTTATTGCTCTTGCTGAAAACAGACATAATTGTAAAAGCTTGAAGGTTACTGCTTTGTATAGGATAATTCCTGAGGAAGAATTCCATTTGAAACGTTGAAAACAATCCGGAAATGATGTTGAATAGGATTTTTCTTGTGATTTATTGGAACTGTATTTTGTATAATTGTGAATTGTGTAAATTTCAAACTTATTGAAACTATATTTTGTATGCACTTCAAATAGACTATTCATTACATTTACAAGTTGTTTGACTGTTGATACTTTAGGGTCTGATGTTCATGGTTATTTTTTTATTCCGTCTGCAACATTAGACCGTGTTTATCATTATTGTTTACGATTTAATTACTCACTGGGTAAAGAAGTCTTTCCTTTTGTTTGTTCTGGATCTTGCCTATCAATTACACTGGATGCCCCCCAAGTTCTGGGATGGGAGAGGGGGAAGTTCTCTTTATTCACCTTCTCCACCTCATGCATAATTTTAAAAACCTCTTTTGCTACCTGCTGTTATCGTTCTAGAGAAAGAGGATTGATAACCTCTTGTAACTTGTCCACAGTCTGGACTTGGAGCCCTAAATCCTAAAGACAATTATTAATGGTCTGTTACTTCAGATCTAGAAAGGATGCCAAGAGTCCAGCTGTCCAATTAGAAATACCTGGAAGGGAACACAGAAAAAAGTGTGATCCGTGTGGTTTGTGGTCTTGGGAAAGGAACTGTTTGGCTGCATGTTGTGTTTTCTGAGCTCCATGCAAATTCACGACACAACATGCATGATCTGTCCATAATCAAGATCTCAGATTAAATGACACTATCCTCAAAGTCCCTCTGCCACTAGAATGGTTGCTGCATCTTTTAAAACCAACTTGGAAGGAAGGGGGAGGTCTAAAATGATGATCGTGCATGAAAATAAAGCAGCTGCTAACATCAAAGCCATGACTTTGCTCGATCTGAGTTCCATCACTAGTTATCAGTATCAGGTCAGTTCCAGAGTTTTATTAAAGCTCCGCATGTGGAGCATTAATTAAACATATTCCAGTGATGTTTTTCTAACACTCACCAGCTGGCCACCATCCAGTGGCAAAAGGGAAAGGCTGCACAAACTCAGGGGCATGAGGACTTTGATCTTTGGAAAGCTTTGTAGTTGCGGAAGGAAATGGGAGGATCACCATGAACCAGAAGAACACCAGTACTGGGGGTGGGGATGATCATGAAGTGCTCAGAGGATGGAGTGAGAAATATCACATGAAACTTGAAAGAGAAAGGGTGTATTTCTTCCTCCCTATCAAAGTAAAGCATTGCTTAAACCAGGAGTTTTCAAACTGTGTTCCAGGGAAGCCTGGGGTTCCTTGGAAACGTGTCAAGAGTTCCTCAGTGGAAATGTCCCTAATTGTTGAACACCTTTCCTGAAAGAACTATCACTATTGATCTTCCCCTACAGTGCACAGTAACGGGCATGTTCAGTGTTGCACTGAACTTAATTCAGACAGTGCAGTGAAGAAGCCTGATACTTCACACAACAAAGACAAACAGCAACGGCTGGAGGCCAACTATATACAGTAGGGGGGGACACCCCACAATCTTATTGGCAGGTTTGAATCTCCCGTCAATGTTCCCATTGGCTCCCTTTGGCGAGCTCAGGAGCCTAGTCCCTATTGTTCTCTGGAATGGTGCTCGGCAGCCTTTTGCCTTCACTCATTCCAGGTCTTCAGACATAACACCCCTCCCCCTATGGTTTGTCCCTATCAGGTGACATAGTCTTTTAGGTATGCCGGAGCTTTCCATTCTCTTGGCAATTGTTGGGGCGCTGGCGACGGACTGGAGGTGGCCCCCTCTAGTTGTTCTACCGCACTTGGTTCCTGGGTCACCAGTGGCAGTGATGGTGGTTGGGGCTAGTCCTCTTGTACGTGTCCGGGCTAGCGGCCTCTGCTGGTTCCAGCTCCCATTCAGCTGTTGGCAGTTGCAGCCATTCTGGTGCCAGGGTGGTGGCTTCCGTGTCCGCCAGTTGCGGGGCCACAATCCTCGTATCTGGGTCTTGCCTCCTCCGTAATTGATCTACGTGTTTTCATAGGACCCGGTCCCCATCGGCCAGGATCTCGTAGGAACCAGTCCGGTTGGTCTTAGGATGTGGCCGGCCAGCCACTGGGGTCCTGACCCGAAGTTTCTGAAATAAACGGGTTCCCCCGGGCGAAACCCCCTCGGGGTCTCCCTGGTTTCGCACAGTGTCCATGACTCTGGGGCCCAGTCAGGGTGGAGACGGTCAAGAAGGGTCATGGGGTGGCGGCCCATCAGCAGTTCCGCAGGGCACCACCCAGCAGGGGTTTTTTTTGGGGGGAGCGCACCGGAGCACAGCTCCGGGAGCTCAGGAGCCAAGCCCCGCCCCCAGCCGGCGTCCCGGGGAATCTTTCAGGCAGCTGAATGTCAGTTTCAGCTCCATTATATCCTATGGGCCATTGAAGTCAATGGTGAAAACATTGGGTATATTCTGGGGGCTGGAGGGGAGTGGGTTTTGAGGGAGAGGCTCCAAACTTACAGGATAGCTGGTGGAGCCTCTCCCTCAAACCCCCTCCCCTCCAGCCCCCAGAATATACCCTATGTTTTCACCATTGACTTCAATGGCCCATAGGATATAATGGGGCTGCATTGCCGCCAAATTTCTTTCATTCCCTCCTTTCCTTCTTTCTTTTTCCTCTTTCCCTCATTCTTCTCTTTTCTCTATTTCTTTCTTTCCCACCTTCTTCTCTTCTCTTTTTCCTCCTTTCCCTGTTTCCCTCCTTCTTCCCTCTCTTTCTTTCCCTCCCCTTTCCTTCTCTTTATTTCCTTCTTTCATTCACTCTTTCCTTCTCTCTACTCTCTCTCTTTCCTTCCTTCTTTCCTCCTTCTGTGGCCCAACTCTCATGAGAAGGAGTTTAAACTTTAAACCCCTTCTCTCTTAGCTCCCCCACCCAGGCCAGCTGGGGAAGGGAAGAGGAGACTTTTGAAGATGCCGCCCCCCCTTTTCTTCCCCTTCTTACATCACTTCCGGTGATGTCAGGGGGCGTGGCATATGCTAATAGCCTAATAGCTCATTAGCATATCATATGCTAATGAGCTCCTGCAGCTGTTCTTCTACGAAAAGACCCCTGCCACCCAGAGACGGGGTTTGGGTTGGTGCGCTGTGTGAGGAGGAAATGGGCAAGCCGGAACTCCCACTCTCCCTCTGTTATGAGGCTCAGGGCTTCTTTGGCTGTGCGAACCGCTCTTTCCGCCATGCCGTTTGTTGCAGGGTGAAAGGGTGCTGAACGAATGTGCCGGATTAAGTTCCTTTTGAGGAATGATTGGAACTCGGCAGAGGTAAAAGCGGCCCCGTTGTCCGACACAATCGTGTCCGGCAGGCTGTGGGTGGCAAATATTTTGCGTAGGGCCCTGATCACCGCTTTGGCTGAGGTGGTGGACACCGGGCTGATCTTGATCCATTTAGAGTAGGAGTCCACCGTTACTAGGAACAGGAGACCCTGGAATGGCCCGACGAAATCTACATGAAGGCGGGACCAGGGCTTGTGAGTGGACTCCCAGCTCTGCGTTGGCACGCTCGGGGGATTGGGGCGGACCTCCTGGCACTTTTGGCATCCCCGGACCTAGGTTTCTATTTCTGAATCTATTCCGGGCCACTACATGTAGCTTCTTGCCAGAGCTTTCATTCGTACTATGCCTGGGTGTGACTCGTGTAGCGAGTGAAGGACCCCTTGTCACATTTGGCCCGGGATTACCACCCTGTCCCCCCATAACCATATTGGCTCTGCTGTGTTGCAGGCCTTGAGCACTCTGCTAACCAAATAATCCAACACAGTCTTCAGTCTTTCCAGGCATGATGGGACCTATCATTATCCCTCAGGTGGTGACGGGTCTCTAAGTTGTAAGAGTGCAACGTCAGAGGTGACACCAGCGTCACACGACAGGAAAAGGAGAAGCCATTCTCTCTGAACTCATCCATGCTCAAAAGAAACCCTCTCCACTGCAGAGTGACCTTACATTGCTGTCTTGTTGTTCCTTTCAGTGTACGTGCAAAGAGAAATGGGGATGTATGGGCCTTAGCAGCAGAACCTTCCAAAAAGCAACAAAAAATGATTTCCTATTCATAATGTAGCCTTGTAAAGACAGTGATGACCAATTTATTAATCAATGTAACAGTCTCTATTGCTACTAAAGGATGCTTGATTGCCCAGTAGTTCAGCTCTCATCTTGCTTGTGAACAGAGATTAAAGGAGTTGAGCATTTGCTGGAACTGTTTGTGGGTGTATGAACTGCCTTATTATCCATTAGGGATGGGCATGAACCACATTTTTGTTGTTTGGTTCATGGTTCATAGTTGAGCCACGGACCAAACCACAAACCTATATGAACCCGGAGGTTGGTTCGTGAACTGAACCAGTTTGTATGAGTTCGTGATCTCTTCTTTCTGCTCCTTGCCACTTTGCATGGGGAGCAGAAAGCAGGGGGTTAAATGGCTCGGAGCTGAACCCAAGAAAGCCCCTGTAAACAGATGAGCCACAGGAGCAGGCTCAGCTGTTTAGAGCCCAAAACAGCTGAGCTGTGAGAGCAGGCTGCCCCTGCTGCTCAGCTGTTTCCAACCTAAACAGTTGAGTGGTCAGGAGAAGCCTGCTCCCACTGGTCAGCTGTTTTGGTGGCTTTTGCAGGGAGGAGAAAGCAGAGGTTTAAACCCGTGTGTTCCGTTCCCCATAAACCTCCACAAACTGCCTTAAAAGTTCGTGGAAGTTCATGGCCAGGCTGCAGGTTGCAAACTTCAGTTTGTGAACTACAAACTGGCCAAAATTCTTCTTGAACAAAGGCCTGTCAGCCAGTTCGTGCCCATCTCTATTATCCATTAATGGCTGATACACGTTACCGACATGCAGAAATCTATCCACTGTAGATGCTGTGACTCCCAGTGGGCTGGTTCTGGACTTCAACTCAGAAGTCTCAGAGGAGGATCCAGAAACATTGCCCTGGAGCACAAAACCCAGGCAGACCCCTACATGGTAGATGACTTGGCCCCATCTGTTCCAGAGGCTGCCCCCAAGGTTGAGGCTCTTGCACCAGAACTTCTCTCTGTCCCCCCAGATCCTGTGGCAACCTGGACCACGAGTCCAACAGGACCACTTCCACCCAGCAGGTGCAGTGGAGGCACTGGGCTTATGCTGAGGTAGCTGAGACCCAGCATGGTGCCAGGTTATCAGCTCATGCACCAGCCGTGGAACCAGACCAGACCCAGTTCTCTGCAGAACTCTGGCTCAATTAAGACCTCCCCAGGAGAATTCAAGAATTTGTTCCCAGAACAGCTGGGCTGCTTTTCCTCAGTCTCTTTCAGCTGAAGAGGGTTGCCAGCTCCTGCTTGGAACATACCTGGAGACCTGGGGATGGAGCCCATGGACGGCAGGGTTTGGGAAGTGAAGGGATCTCAGTAGGGTATAGTGCTCTCTGCCATCTAGAGATCAGTTGTGATTCTGGAAGATCTTCAGGCCCCACCTGGAGGTTAACAGTGTTGTTTGAGGGTAGGGAAGGGAGCCCTGCTGGATCAATCCCATCCTCCAGACCCTCTTGAGTGATAATTTGCAGGGTAAATCCTGGCTCTCAAGGAGACTAGCACACCAGGAAACCTGAGCCTAGAACAGTAGGTCATTTAAACTATGCATCCTATTGCACTGGTGGAAAGAGGAAGAAAACTATGACTAATGTGGGGATATGTGTCATCTTCTCAGGTGACTGAATTAGCTGACCCTGCAGGTGAAGATGTGGCTGCATACTGCCACACAGAAGTAGATTAAATTTATTTACTGAGGCATGACTGACCCATGACCCTGCAGCACAAATGGTTACTGCTGCTCCACACAATGTTCCACTTAATGCATTGAACTGCAATCCAGTTGAATGGTAATCCAGTGAGGAGTTGAATGTATGTGAGGAGTTCAAGTTGAGGTAAGTCTGGCTGGTGATTGCATTCCTGTCAAACGTTTCAGCATCTTTTATTGCCACCACCAAGTCTTTTCATAGAAATTAAATTGATAGCAAGCATACTTTCTTGCCCATAGGCCTGGTCAGATAACAATGATGCTGGCACACTAGCTCGCAAGGTAGGAGTCCCAGTAGTTTACTGATCTTGTACTCTTTTTGAAAAAATTACTGCAAGACTAACAGGTCCTCCTGAAGAAACCCTTTGGTGAAACATGTAGGGAATTTTAACTGACTAATTAAAATATATTTTTACCTTATTTTGCACCATCAACCTTGGCCTTATTTTGTAATCTCCTAGTGACTGATGTGGCCTTTTTATTTTCTCCAGCTCCCGTATATCACCAGTGTATTCCCACAGGTGCCAAGCCCCACCCCTCAGTCCCAGCATACCTGTACCTGCTGGCATTCTTTCCATACTGCATAACAAGTAATCTAAGAACCTGAAATCTTTAGGAGGAGTGATGCTTATGGGTGGGGACAGATTAGGAGATAAAGGCATGAAGATGGGGAGGGGGGATGGCACAGACTGTGGAAAGCCAGTTGTGTATACAAGGCCTGTGCAACCTCTTCAAGTGTTCTTTAAATCCCTGGGTATACACAGCCCTCTCAAAGCATTGTTAAAGCCTGAGATAAGGACAGCAGAGGACTGGCCATTAACCCTGACTATTAGCTCACCCTTTCCCCCCACACAGGCCAAACTAAAAAACCAACATTCCATTAACCCCAGAGCTAACCATGGCATGATCTATGCTAGCACACAAGGATCCTCCTAGCCTGAAACATTGACATTTCCAGTCTTGTGTAATGAAATACAAATGTTAAATCTATTGATTTTGGCTTGCAGAAGGAGCTACGTAGCAGGACAGATGCTTCAGCGTGACTCACAGAGAACATTGACTTCTGCGATTTCTAGGTCTCCATGCTACCTCCAAAAACAGCTTCTGAAAGGTGGTGAAGATATTGCCTGTTTTTCTTTTCTTTTTGTCACTGTTGTTCTTTAAAAACAACAACAACAACAACAGGCAACAGTTCTGTTGCACAAAATGCCCGAAGGAGAAAACAGACAGTGCTCTGAAATCTCAGAAGAAAGGAAAGGGGAGAACGTCCTCATAAGAGTTTTTATTGTGCCAGATGCTGCCCTTCGTTTAAAACTATGACAAAAGGCAGGGGGGGAACATAAGCAGCTTCTGTAACAGAAAATAGCCTCTTTGTTAATCCCTTCCCCCAGCTATTTTGCAAAACCTTGCTTCAGAGTTACTGTGAGAACATCAGTTTCATTATGGGAGGAAGGCTCAGCCACAGAACATGTACTTTACGTCTGTAAGGGAGTGTAATCCCTGGCTTCACCAGTTCAACGGTGGTGGTCAGCTTGGGGAAGACCTCTTAGAGGTCATTTACCAGTTACACCAGGGGGGTTCTCGCTAGTTGAAGAAACTGGGGGAGGGGTGTTAAGTCCCAAATAATAGTAGAAACAAATGCCTTCTGTGGCCATTGTTGGGTAGCCACAACCGTACTGCCCACTGAAACCTTGGGTTCTGTCAGTAAAAGGCCAGGGGGGGAGACACAAGTCCCTTTGTCTTTGAGGGAAGACTCACAGGGGCCAGGCCCAGCAGCAACCACCAGACAACTTGGTACTAAGCAAATTCCATGACTCACACAGGACCAGTTGCTCGCTACTCCTCAACAGTAGCAGCCACCCATAAAAGCCAGTGTGGTGTAGTGATCTGAGTTTCAAACTAGGTTCTGGGAGACCCTGGTTTGAATACCCATTCTGCCGTGGTGCTCACCTTGGGCCAGTCAGCGTAACCTACCTCATGGGGCTTTTGTGAGGATAAAAAAATGGAGAAAGGATAATGGTGGAAGCTGCTCTGGGTCCCCATTGTGGAGAAAAGTGGGGTATAAGTCAAGTGAATTAATAATAAATACAACTGGTAATATCCATCAAACACATTTTGAGCCTCCCATTTATTCAAGGCCTTCAGGGCAGCTTACATGAAGTAGATTAGGCTAAGAGACAGTGCCTAGCTCAAGATCACCCAGTATATGTCATGGCTGAGGGATATTTGAACCTAAGTTTCCCCAGTCCTACATTCTAACCATGGGCTTATGACAGTATAATCAATTATAACAAGCCAGGTGCTTGTGTCCGTTCCACAACTACCCCTTTAGGCACATCAGATCAACATGCTCACTAGCTAGATCTTATATGGCACCACAAAAACAGCATTATTGGCACAGGTCCTTGTGTAATTCTTATCTCCCAAAAAGACACATGCATGCATATTAAAACTCCCCTGTAGCTGCTGAGAATATTTACAGGCAGCTCTTTCAGAATGTCATAGACTTAGATGATGTCTTTTGCTGCAAAGATATTTGAAATTTGGATTAAGAATTTAATCCAATGATTCTCTATTTGTGACACATTAAGACCATTCATCAGTTAGTCTGAAAACTATTTTCAGCACCTGCTGGCACTGGATTTCCCCCCCTCAGCATGGTGTGGGTAGGAGCCATGGACTCTAATCTGGAGAAGTCGGTTTTTTTAATCTCAGTTTTATTAATAATTCAACAATAAGATTATAACAAGATTATAATGAGAATAAAGATTTAGCAAAGAAGCTTAATAAACTATGCAAGATACAGCAAACATAGTAAGCATCTATAATAATTCTAACTAAACAACAAATTAATTCAACAAAAAGTATCTGAATGAACATATTACAGAAGTAATACAGAGTTAGGATGAGAAAAGTGAAAGATAAATTCATTTTTTGTGATAAAATCAATAACTGGGTGTGGTGGAAGAAAACAGGAAACATAACAATCCGTTTCCATTTGGTTAAGTTGGTCTATAATCTTCTCCATAACGAAAATATCCCATTTTTAAAATACCAGCGGTGTGGAGTTTGATTCCCCATTCCTCCACATGAAGCATGCTGGGTCACCTTGGGCCAGTCAGAGTTCTTTCAGAATTCTCTCAGCCCCACCTGCCTCACAAGGCGCCTGTTCTGGGGAGAGGAAGGGAAGGCAATTGTAAGCCACTTTGAGACTCCTTAGGGTAAAGAAAAGTGCGGTATAAAAACCAACTCTTCTTCTTCAACTTGGACTGGTGTGGTAGTATCCTTCTTCACAAAGTTCTCAATGAGTTCAGCACTGGAGCACAGTCAACCTAATCATATGCCCCAAGCTCTGCAGTTCTCATCTGAAGTTAAACACTATAACTGTTCTTATCCGTGTCAGTTATCCTAAGAATGGGTTTTACACTGGGCTACATCTGATACTGCAAAGGCTTCCTGGCTCCCAAGGGCATTTGGCTGTCCTTGTCAGTGCTACAGGATGCAAATAGAGAAGGTGTCAAACTGTGGCTGTCCTCTTCATTCCACAGCGCTGGAAGGACTTAATGATCTACCATAAGCTGATCAACATGCTTAGTTAGCTTGGTCCACTTTGAGTCCAGGAATACCTTCAGACTGCAGGTTTAGAAAAGATTTATTCACCATTGTATAATGTGGAAATGAACCAAGATCATAGGAACTTTGGTACAATTGTCCTCAAAGATGTCAACATTAGCTCTTAATTATCCTTAGCTTATAAATCAGCTCCAGGTTGTTCTGGGTTCAGCAATATCTTAATCAGTGATCAACAAATTGTTCCTTGGGGGTTCCTTTTTCCCCAGCCCAACTCATTTCAGTTCACATAACCTTGCCCACCAGGTTCTTGCTCCCCACCACTATCACTTCATTGCCTCTTATCCATGAGTCCAGTTGTTACTCACTCATGCTTCATATGTGGACCAAGGAGTACTAGAACTTATGCCTGCTCCCCTACCTTCTCCTCTTACTTTCTTGACCTCTCTGTGACATTGGGTTCTCCACAATTCCTTTGGCCTTTGTTGAGCACCAGGAGTATTGTCCTTCCATCTGCTGCTACAGCGAAGGAACTTTCTCCTAGAAAATGGTGCCCTACGTAAGGCTCACCTCATTTATTTTTCTTCTTGCACTGAGTCAGCACAGACAAAGGACAATCAAGGATGAGGTGGATAATGAAAATGTCAAAAGTAGACTTATGCTCATCATATGACCTCTCCTTGTCGTTGGAACGGCTCTGCATCTAAGACAGTTAAGATATATCTCAGGATGTGAAGACCCTGACCTCAGACAGGAGCTGCTGTGAAGGAGAGGGGCAGTGCTGTGGAGACTTGCCCCTTTAATGATCCCTTACTGCCCCACAGCTGATTAACAATGGCATGGAGTGACTTGAAGGGAGGTGGGCCTTGGCTTTAGCTGCAGGTTGTCTGGCTTCCTGGTCAGGCCATCTTGAAACAGAACAGGGAGGAAGGTGAGGTGGAAGAACCAGCAGCTCTCCACAGGTTGCAGTGAGGGAGCCAGTAGTAGGAGGCAGATTAAGATGCTGAGAAGACCCTCTCTTGTAATTTGAGGTCATTGGGGTCAGTAACTGTTGGGACACAGGCCAATGGAGGGGTGAGCCCTCAAATCCTACCCCTCACAGGCAGACCCAACTGTTTTGGCTATATCCCCAAATTCTAGAGGAGAATTTTGCTTTTCCTAAATGACCATTGTTAGAGAACAAAGCCAATGTACTTCCTGTGGAAATCCAGATGGCTGGCTAATTTCATCTTCTCCTTCGCTAGAATGTTCTTCCCTTCATGCAAAAGACAGTTCCGGAGAGATTCCCAAGTCAAGGCAAGCTCTGTGATGTAAGATCTGTGATGCACACATGTATCTTTTTGGCATTCTCCCAATCCTTTTCAAAGATAAAGTACAGGATGAACATCTGGTTCACACTATTAAAACCTTAATTAAAACTGCATCTCTTTTCCAGAATAACACCATCTGTCACAGCTCAGTCTCTTGCTTCCTAACAGCGATCCTACTCGTCCCTTCACCCCCGCATGATAATTCTCTAATTGTTACTATCTCTAGAATCTCTTTTCTTGGAGAGCAAAATGGCAAGACTAGATCTTCCTATGTTATTTTTACTTGTTCACTTGCTTTGATTCAGGAAATAATTTTAGTAGCATTCTTTGTTTAGGTTGGAGCACTGTGAAATTATTGTGAACATTTGTTTCCATTATATGTTACAATCTAAGGGATTAGGGGTTTACGATTTTCTAGGCTTATCCATCTAAAGTGGATGTTGATTGTGAGTGTGTGTGCGCGCGCACGTGTGCACATGTATGCATAGGCTCACAAGTATGTTTTTCAAGTGCTACCACAAACCAGCCTACTGAAAGCAGAGCCTCCAGTATTCTGAGTGCCTCTTTCTCTCATTTGGCCTACAAATGCAAAACAATATTAATTCAGCACATTCCACTTGTCATTGCTTCAGTTATCATCGCAAACTGTGCCCTGATCCTGCTACAGAGATGGGCAACTAGCGGCCTGTAACCATCAGTGGCTCCATATGCAGCAGTACTTGCATAAACATCACAAGGAGGATGAGGAATTCACATCCAGGTTGCTCATCCCGCCTGTGGCGCCCTCCCTGGGTGGTGGGAAGGCGCCCCCTGTAGGATGTGGCTGGCCGGGGTTTGCCCCAGGTCCCGCGGTCCCGCCGACCCTCCCAGGTTGGAGGGATGGGCCAGGAGGGTCTGTAGCGGGGTTGGGGATGGTCCAGAGAGAGCGGCCTCAGAAGACAGGTCTCGTCAGAGGGTTGCTGTCACCCTCTTACCTGTCCTGGGTCTGGCTTCTCAAGCTCACCGCTTACTGGGACACTCTTACTCTCTCTAGCCAGTCCCAGCCAGCCCAGTCGTCCTCCACCCTGGCTGCCTCGCCCATTCCATCTTTTATTACCCCTGCATGCCCTCCTGGCTCCTCCCTCTGTGCCACACCCCCTTGTAAAGCCGAGGACACCGGCCAAGCCCCCTCCTTTCCGGTCCCTGGATCTTCCCCTGGTGCGCAGGCCGGCTGGGCGACAACCTCCTGGCGCTCCTCCCGTCATCCGGCAGCCGCAGGGGCGGGGCGCAGCTTGCCCAGCAGCCTGGGCCTCGCTCTCCCCTCCTTCGGCCCGCCGGCCGCCGCTCTCTCCGCTGCCGCAAGCCGCGGCCCCTCCTCCCCCCGTCGGGCCTCGCCGCCGCGGGTAAGTGCCTCCCCGGGGCTCAGGGGGGAAGCCGGGCTCGCCTCCCGTTGCGGCTGCCCGTGGCCTCCGGGGTGGGGGTGGGGAGACAGCAGTGATCCCGGGCTGCCGCCGCGGCTGCAGGAGCAGTCCCGGCCGGGGCCGGGACACCACCTTTGGGGCATCCAAGGCAGACCCAAATGGTCTGGCTTTGTCTTCAAATTCTACAGGAGAATTTTGCTCACAGGAGAAGACCACTGTTAGATAACCCATGGAGCAACCCTACGGAGTTGCTATTAACTTGATGTATCATGTCACCTTATGTATTTCAGCTATGTTTTTAATCGTGTATGTTTATATTTTCTATGATGCCTTGGGCACCGCAGAAAGGCAGGCTATAAACATTTTAAATAATTCCTAAGTAGGCCTACTCAGAAGTAAATCTCATTTTATTCACTGGAACTTCCTACCAAGAAAGTGTTCTTAGGACTGCAACCATAGTCAGAGCACGGTGAAGGCCAAACTACACATGATATATTCATATATCTGTCCAGTCATGTGACATGTGGGGAATCTACCAGTAATTTCTACCGATAGAATGGATTTCTGCAAGTGGAATGAGACTTTCCTGATTTCCCCCACCCAGTGCACCCCAAAATTCTCCCTGAAAATCTGCTTCTGGAGGGCAAAGGCCCCAAGGAAAAGCACAGGGAGGAGGCTGGAGGCCTGCAGTAGGAGAGGGAATTGGGAAAGATTGATCTCATGTCCATTCACTGAAATCCTCCACTGGATACAAGCCAGTTTCAACAAGCCTGCTGCCAACTTATTTACCTAGTTATTTAGGGGACTTACATGCCACATCTCCAAAGTCCCATTTGAGGTAGTTTGCAAGTAAAAACAGTAGCATAAAATCATAAACATAAATTATGAATATAAAAAGAAAACAAACCATTAAAACATGACAGCGCATAAAAACAGTGACAAACAACCAATGAGCAGCCTAAAAGTATCCATAAAACAGACCTCAAACAGCTTAAAAGATAAAACCCTTAAATGCCTTTAGAAAAAAGAAAATTTCGGCCTGGTACCTAAAATGCAGCTTGAGGTGTCACCACAGAAAGAACCCTGCCTCTAGTTGCCATCCACCCACTTCTGAAGGTGGACACAGAGAAAGCAGGGCTTGAGAGGCAGGTCTTAACTGGCAGACTGGACAAGATGGGACAAGATGGTCCTTCAGTACATGGTAATTGAGCCAGGCTGGGAGATAAGTGCTGTATGCAATAGTGCATAGTAAAGTAAGGCAAGAAAGTGGAGTTTACCAGCTCAGTCCTATGCAGAGTTACAACTTTCTAAACCAGGAGTGTCAAACATAAGGCCCCGGGGTTGGAACTGGCCCATCCAGGGCTCTTATGTGGCCCACGAGCAACTTGGGCAAGGGAGGGAACAGGAGTCTGCTCAGGGGGAAGTGGGCAGAGCCACTCCAATTGTGGCTTCAACATGGTGGAAGAACCTCATCTGCAGCAGTCAAGCAGCATGGGACCACCTGCCCAGTGCTGCACTGCTGGCTCTCCAGTCTGCCCATGTGGGTTTTCCTCTGCACCCCCCTCCCAGCCCATGGGGCCCTGCAGTGAGGATACAACAACTCAGAGCTTTGCAGCGGCTGTCCTTTATATAGTTTATATCTCCGGTACCTGGCATTATGTCTTATGGCATTTGTGGCCCAGCCCGACAAAGTGGCATTTAGGTCAGATCCAGCCCTTGTAACAAATGAGGTTGACACCTCTGTTCTAAACTAATTGACTTCAGTGGATGTAAAAGGGTATAACTCTGTTTAGGATGGCACTGTGACTCTGCTCAGTCCACTGAGGCTCCATCCCCTCCTTTATCTGTCAGTGAGCAAAAACTGTACATGGATTCCTACCCCCCCACACACATCTCCTCTAGTCTGACCCTGTTGGTTTTATGGCTGAGTGGGAATCTGAACCTGGGCTCTTGTATATTAAACACATACACACCAGCCAACAGATGGAGAGCAATAACCTCAAACAGCCAAGGGGTTTCTAAACATTTTCACAAATGGGTCTAAATAACGGAAGGCATCACAGAACACTCTGTAAATCTCCACAGCCTCAGGAATATTATGGACCAGCTCAAAGCCCAACATCTGCAATTACTCCTGGTAGACTTGTCTCCTAAATAGCTTTTTATATGGGGATTTACACCCCCACAAGTGAGAATCTGGAGATTTGGAAGTTGTTGTTGGGCTTGGCTGAATTCCCTCGGCTCTTATACTTTTTCATTACAAAATGTTATCTTTTAATGAAATCTGAACTAGTGTTTGTGAGGAATTTAATTGCATTTCCTACATTCCAGGGTAGCTAAAGGGTGACAATGAAATGTGTACGTGCATTAATAGGACTGTTTTGCACATATGTAATATCTAACACCCCAGCCATTTGTGTGCATGCTCATGTGCCAGACTATTCATAGTATAGCTAAATGCTGTTATTGCCATTTTAGCAATGGAGGGAAATGAATGGCAAAGGAACTAGTGAGCTGATTCCAGCAGCACATGCTCCTCTGCATCATGATGGGAAATGAAAGAATACTTCCAGCAATGGCAATAGATAGGGATGGGCAGCCTGCGAAATATTGGTCCTCCCAGGGGTGGCCATTGGACTTAGATGGCTGGTGGGGCAAAGGAAAGGACAATGAAAAATAAATCCTGCCACATATTCCTGGGAATGCTCCCCCCCGAGGTAATGGACACATGACACTGCCGTATATGGAGTCAGACTATAGGGCTATGAAGGTCAGTATTGTCTACTCTGACCGGCAGTAGCTCTAAGGTCTTAGGTGGAAATCTCTACATCAGCCACTATTTGATCCTTTTAACTGGAGCTATTGGGGATTGAACCTAGGACCTTCTGCATGCAAAGCAGATGCAATACTACTAAGCTGTGTCTCCCAACGCACCCTTGGTTTTCACATACAACCCAAACAACCCCTGACCACACTGCCCCAACAGCCAGAAACCTAAGCTTGAAAGTGCCATGGAGGATTCTTTCTCCAGTGATGACTATCTGAACCGCCTTGGAAAATCAGTTCAGGAGATATGTATTGCTAGTTATGGCAGTTTTGATGCACTCGTACAGTACAAGTGAGGGACAGATGGTTGTCAGTGGATATGCAGAACTCAATAGATGAGGCAAAGTAGGCACTGGGTGGACAAGATGGCAGGCATGTCAACTGATCCTCTGCTAAGTGGACAAGCAGACATGGGCTGTCTGGAAATAGCTCGGCCTCCACAGTAAAGACAATTTGTTCTTACTGAAAAGGCAGAGCAGAGTGACTTCATAACACCAGATGTCACAACATCAGCTCCTTGTGTCTTTAACAATCATGGAGTCAATAGCTGCAGTACCACCTCCTGGTCATCTGCAGGGGTGGTGCCCAAGCGCAGCAGATGGTGGACAAGCATTTTGCATCTGGCTGCCAGTCTTTCCCCTTCCCCAGTGCCTGTTCTGCTCACACCTTTTCATAGTCTTTTTGTAGAAGATTCCATTCCTTGGAGTTGAAAAAGAAGTGAAAGATAAGAGCCTTTTAAAAAGGTGAAGGGGGGGGGCAGCATATGTGTATGAGTGGCTTTTCCCATTAGAAAATTCCTGACCAATTCCACAAAAGCAGTTGTTGCACCCTCGGTCTCCTGTTTCCCCTGCTTGTACTACTCAATTTCCCACTATTTGCTGTGTGGCCGCATTTTGACCCGCATCTCCCCCCCGTTTCCCCTGCATCTTCTTGAACCTAAAAAATAAGGATCAAGAAGACGTGGGGGAAATTGTGGGGAGATGCAGGTCAAAATGCGGCTGTGCAGCAAATAGTGGGAAATTGAGCAGTACAAGCAGGGGAAACAGGAGGCCGAGGGCGCAACAACTGCTTTTGTGGAATCAGTCCCTGTGTCTAATTGCAAGATAGAGGTGCAACCAACCACATGGGGTTTTCAAGGCAACAGATGAGCAGAAGGAATTTGCCACTGCCTTCCTCTGCACAGCAGATTGCTGGTCTTTCGTCCAAGTACTTTTGAGCTCAGACAAGACTGGGCTAGCCTGGCCTATTAGGTTGCGGTTTCTGTAAAGGTAGTTCAAGAAAAACAACTGTGTGTTGCAGAAGACAAGAAGGAGGTCAAAAGAGGTAGCGTCCTCAGGCGTCCCGGGGGGAGCTCAGGCTTCTAGAGTGTTACAACCAGTGCATCCATTAATGCCCTCAGTGATGGCAACCAAAGGGTTTTGCCTGGAGGCTGTTGTAATTTCATTATATTTTTCTGAGGGAAAATGTCGGGAGGGGACAAAAAGTTTTCCTCGAGATCCAGTAATTCCTTGATGTATCTTGTCACAGGTATCATCAGAAGCTTATCAATCCTATTTCACCACAAGAGGTTTGATCCTTTGGATAATGATACATTCCATACCCTCACACACAATTTTAAAATGTGCCCTCAATCTGGAAAGTGTATTTGCCTTAAAGGTTTCAATATCTTCTCAAGAAGCAACATTGATGGAACAACAGAGAAAGAAATTGTGAGTACCCCAAAATTCTGGGAACTTGAAGCTTGTCAAGTCTCAAATGCTTAGAATCTGTTCATCTCCAAGGGGAACCTGCAATATACCTGAGTATTTGTCTTGGCAATTATTGGATGCATCTAGCTACAATCTATGTGAACTTGGGTTGACATTATGCTACCAATACTGGTACAACCTACAAGATACCATACATTGCATGGTAAAATGGATATTTAAGGGCCTTTTACTCTGATATGTTTGGCACGCATCAAATATGATGTCATAATGCTGAAACTATGGTGCTTTCACAGATCTCATGTAGGTGTACCAACATTCAGTCATGATAAAAGCATTAAATAACACATATTTTAAAAATACAGTTTACAGACATGATTTCCCAGATGAAGAAGATGATAAAAGGAAGAAAATACTTAATGAGGTGAGTCTCCTGAAGAAACTGCTGCAGAGTATTTTAAATACTGAACTTCAAATGTTCTATATTTTTCAAGTCAAGAAGTTTCCTTTGAAGAATATTAATAAAATATGCCATATAGAGGAACATACCTGATAGGCTTTAGGTCTTTTAAGAGGATTCTAAAACTAATCTTGGGCGAACCATAGAAGTTTTAGATTTTATCTCTCTATATATATATTTCATTTCCTTTCATCCATTAATTCCTGAACAGCAGAAGCATCTATCTTATCCCCATCTGAATTGTAGCTGGTAGGCACTTGAGAGAGACTAGCCTTTGGGACGCTATGTCCTGAGAAGTCTGGCTTTTTTCCTTCCCTGCTCTTCTTTAGATGCCAGGTTAAGATGATTTTTTTGCCTTTTACCTTGGATGGCAAGTGATTATCTGGCTTTGTATGTGTAGCTGATTGTGTGTGTGTGTATACACACACAAACACACACATACACACGTATGCATGTGTATCACTATTCCACAATGCTAGTCTGTGATGGTGTTTGTGATGTGCTTGAGATTTTTATATTTGTTTTAATTCAGTAGCTTGGATCCTAAGTAGTGCAAGCAGAGCCATAGTAGATGAATTGTTTGCCTGTGGATTTTGCTGTTCCACACAGTAAAATCCAGTTGCAAAGTGCATTGAAAGTGGATTATTCTGCATGTATGAAAGCATCCTCTAAGGGAACTTCTATTCCTCCCTCTCCTACTGCATTCTTCTAGAGGGGAACAATCCCTAAGGATTTCGTCTCCAAAAGCCAAAGAATTCCAAGTAGAAATGTGTTTCCCACTGAAACCAACAGGAACAAACAGAGTAAAGAATTCAAAATACATGAAGTGACAAAGGAGAATGTATGAAGAGCCTTGCGCTGGATCAGGCTAGTGGTCCATCTAGTCCAGCATCCTGTCTCACAGTGGCCAACCAGTTCCTTTGGAGGGCCAATAACAGGGCATAGAGTCCAAGACCTTCCTCTGATGTTTCCTCCTGGCTCGGGGATTTAGAGATTTTGTGCCTCTGAATGTGGAGGTTCCACTGATAGACCTTTCATCCACATATCTATCTAATCCCCCATTAAAGTTGTTTATTCCTGTGGCCATCACTACACCCTCTGGCAGCAAATTCTGCATTTTAATCACTTGTTATGTAAAGAAGTATTTCCTTTTATCTGCCCTGAATCTACTGCCCATCAGCTTTATTGGGTGCCTTCAAGTTCTAGTATTTTGGGAGAGGGAGAAAAAGTTCTCTTTGTCAACTCTCTCCACCTCTAGCATCCTGTCCTTATATATATTTGAATTTTGGTTCCACAAGATTCTATGCTTGCCATAATTGATTTGGCTCAAGAACTGGCAGTCAGAAGACACTGGCCAGGGCTGACTGGCTGCTTCGCAAAGTCCCGCCCACGTCAGCCCCGGTCAGTGTTTTCAGCTCAGTCTGCTTCAGTCCTCCGACAGGAGAGGACCGTCTGGAGTGTGAGCACAGGGACAGGGCCTCAAGGCTGAGGCAAGTGAGAGAAGCCCTTTTCCGCCCCCCCACACCATCCCCTGGGCCTTCTATGAGGGGACTAGGCCCAGAGAAGGCCTTTTCCGTCCCCCACACACCATCCCCTGGGCCTTCTATGTATGGGGGCAGTAGGCCCAGAGAAGGCCTTTTCCGCCCCCCACGCCATCCCCTGGGCCTTCTGTGGGGCACTAGGCCCAGAGAAGGCCTTTTCCATCCCCCACACACCATCCCCTGGGCCTTCTATGGGGGCAGTAGGCCCAGAGAAGCCATTTTCCGTCCCCCACACACCATCCCCTGGGCCTTCTATGGGGGCAGTAGGCCCAGAGAAGCCATTTTCCGTCCCCCACACACCATCCCCTGGGCCTTCTATGGGGGCAGTAGGCCCAGAGAAGCCATTTTCCGTCCCCCACACACCATCCCCTGGGCCTTCTATGGGGGCAGTAAGCTCAGAGAAGCCCTTTCCCCCCACACACTGCCTACTGCCCCCATAGAAGGCCCAGGGGATGGTGTGTGGGGAACAGAAAAGGCCTTCTCTGAGCCCAGAGAAGCCCTTTTCTGCCCCTCTTCCCTTCCTTTCCCCCTTTTCCTTTCTTCTTCTCTCCTTTCTTTCACTCTTCCCCCTATTCCTTCCTTCCTTCCTTCCTTCCTTCCTTCCTTCCTTCCTTCCTTCCTTCCTTCCTTCCTTCCTTCCTTCCTTCCTTCCTTCCTTCCTTCCTTTCTCCAACCCTCTCTCCCTTCCACCTCCCTCCCTTCCTTTCTAGGGCCCGTTGTCTTCCACCACAACAGGCTTTGCTCCCTAGTAATTTTATAAAACTCTTATCATGTCCCCTCTTAGATGTCTCTTTTCTAAACTGAAAAGTCCCAGACGCTTCAGCTTTTCCTCACAGGGAAGGTGTTCCTACCCCCTTATCATCTTGGATGCCCTCTTCTATACTTTTTCCAGCTCTCCCGAACCCTAACCCTAACCGTTATCCTAATAACCGTTATTCTAACCTTAACTCTACTAACCCTAATTCTAACTCTAACCATATACATAACCTTAACCCCTAACCCCTAACACTAACCCCAAACACTGACCCCTAACACTAACAACCTTAGCCCTAACCCTAAAAACCCTAACCCCTTACCCCAACTATAACCCTAACCTCTGACCCTAACCTAGCCCTAATAACTATTACCCTAATAACCCAAACCCTAACCATAATAACCCTAAAATTAAACCTAACCCTGACCCTAATAACCCTAACCCAAACCTAAAACTAATATCCCTAACTCTAAACATAGCACTAACCCTAATAATCCTAATCCTAAATCTGACCCTAACCCTAATCCTATCCTGACACCTAACCCCTAACCCTGACCCCTAACTTAAACGTAACCTTAACCCTGGTTACCCTAACCCTTACCCTTACCCTAATGCTAATCCTAACTCCTAACCCCTGAACCCTAACCCTAACCATACCCCTAATAACTTTAACCCTAATAACCCTAACCATATCCCAAACTTTAACCCTGACCCTAACTCTAATAGCCCTAATATCGCTGACCCTTACCCTAAGGCTAATAACCCTTTGGAGTGAATCACAATCCTCCCTGGTTTTCACCACCCTGAACAACTTCGTGTCATCCGCAAATTTAGCCACTTCACTGCTAACTCCCAAGTCCAAATCATTAATGAACACGTTAAAAAGCATCGGACCGAGTACTGATCCCTGCGGTACCCCACTGCTTACCACCCTCCACTGAGAAAATTGCCCATTTATGCTCACTCTCTGTTTCCTATTAATTAGTCAGTTTTTGATCCACAAAAGGACTTGTCCTTTTATCCCATGATTTTTGAGCTTACTTAGGAGCCTTTGATGAGGAATTTTATCAAAAGCTTTCTGGAAGTCAAGGTAAACAAGGTAAACATTTGCCACATTGTTGCCCACTGTCCCACCCACCCAATTTATGGAGATCCTCTTGCAGCTTTTGTTTTCACCATCCTGAATAATTTTGTGTCATCTGCAAACCACTACACTACCCACCTCTACTTCCAGATCATTTATAAATAAATTAAATAGTATAAGCCCCAATATCAATCCTTGTGGGACCCCACTGCTTATCCCTCCATTGTGAGAACTGTCCATTTATTCCTACTCTTTGCTTCCTGTCGTTTTATCAGTTTTTAATCCATAAGAGAACCCATCCTCTTATCCCATGACTGCTAAGATACCCTATCAAAAGCCTTTTGAAATTCCAAGTATATAATATCTACCTATAAGAATGGGTCACCGTTGTCTACGTGCTTGCTCACTTTTTCAAAGAACTCTAAAAGGTTGGTGAGGCCGGACTTCCCTTTGCCAGAAGCCACGTTGACTTTCCCTCAGCAGGCTTTGTCCTTTTATGTGCCTAATAATTCTATCTTTGATTACGGTTTCTACTAATTTGCCTGGGACAGTTAGGCTAACTGGAAAAGAAAAGAAAAATGTACAGAGAACTTTTCATCGCCCCCCTTTCCAGCACCACCAGGCTGCTTGAGCCTTGAAAAGGAGCTTCAGCTTGATGCAACGCTCCCCCCAAGGGCTGAGATTTCCACCGGTTTAGTCGAACCTCATGTCTTGTTGATTACAGATTAACTCTTTGCTTCTATTATATGGTATTGTTTTCTAATCGGTAACTGCATCGGGTGCTCTTTCTGAACAAAAAAGTGGGATATAAACAGAGAAGTCAAATTAACCAAGTTCAATGACATTTTTGTGCACACCCCTAAACTTTACTGGGCAGCGTGAAATGCGTATCCTGTTTTGGGAGGGGAAACTGATTACTGAAAGAAATACTTGCTACTGCAAAAGCAAACCCAAAGGTGGCCCTAATTTTACTGCTGCCTGTAAAGGTAAAGGTTCCCTTGCTCGAAAGCCAGTCGAATCCGACTCTAGGGTTGCGGTGCTCATCTCCGTTTCAAAGCCGAAGAGCCAGCGCTGTCCGAAGACGTTTCCGTGGTCATGTGGCGGCATGACTAAACACCAAGCGCACGGAACGCTGTTACCTTCCCACCGAAGTGGTACCTATTTATCTACTTGCAATTTCTTGCTTTCGAACTGCTAGGTTGGCAGGAGCTGGAACTAGAGACGGAGCTCACTCCGTCATGCGGCACTCGGTCTCGAACTGCTGAACTACTGACCTTCCACAGCCTGCAGTTCAGCGTTTTAACCACTGAGCCACCGCAGCTCCCAGTGCTGCCTGAGGAAACACATGGTGGATGGAAGGAGCAGGCGTTATGTGTTTACTGCTGCCTGAGGAAACACATAAACGCCTGCTCCTTCCATCCACCATCCCTTCAGCAGCCCTTTTCTTGATCTTCTTCTTCCTTTGATGGCTCTGGAAGCATCTTCAAGGTGGATCCAGCATTCTAAAGCAGCTGGCACAATTCTGCCCTTGAGAAACTGCACTGGCTGATCTTGAATAGCGGCACATCTTGGGAACTCTTTCCCACCCAGGAGAGAAGAAAAGAGTGAAATGGAACAGGCCCTCATGTCTGGCTGCCTGTGTTATGTGCTCAGTACTGTGCTTGTCCACTGATACGTGTGTCTTATTAAAACCTTGAAATATTTAATATGGAAATGTACCTTTTTTGCAGAAGCACGTTATTTATTTATGGCAAGGGGAAACTTAATTTCCTGAATACCTCCAATTACAGTCTTCTCCCAGCCCACGAGAGCAAAATGAACACAATAATCAGACAACGGGTTCTTCTCAGAAACCCTGATTTAGTGTCCATATTACTTGTTTTAGATTTTGAAAACACTTTACATGGAAAGCTGTTAGCTTAATCAGAAAAGGCAACAATGCTTCCAATTTTTCTGTTCAATGCATTTGAGCCACAATTTCTCCCCACCACCACCAATAAGAAGGTACAGATGTTTGCAATGTAGTTCAAAGCAAACACTGAGATTTTAAAAATCATACTTGTTCAAAGAGGATTAGGAACTTCATTTTAGTTGGGTTTGCAAGAGACAACAGCATTTACCGTTTTCACTGGGGAAAGTGGCAAGTATATTATCTACAAGCTTACATACACCTTCAAAAAATCACAGGGAGGATTCCCACCCAAACCCAGCTTCACCACAGTGGCAGCTCCCTTGAGCCCCTCTGCCCCAATGGCCCAGCCACAGTGGAGTCATGCTGGAAGTCATACTGCACCCAGCCTGGTGTGTGGTGGTGACACCAGGAGCCACAGCAAGCCTGAGGTGGTGACATGGCGGGGAGTGGAGAGCCACAGGTAGCCTGGACTCTGTAGCTTCTCCTCCTCCCGCCCTCAGCCAGGCCACCCAGGCTGCAGCAGCTCCTCTTCACTGCTCCAACAGAGAAGTGTTTTCTTTTCCCTGGATATTTAGATTTTTCTGCAAACCTGGCGGGGCTGGGTCCAGAGGGGCTCACGGAGTGTGTTGTCGACATGGCCAGGCCAGGAGCAGCTCCCACACTCTGCCCGCAGCCCCCCCCGAATCCAGCCCAGCTTCCTGACTCTGCCAGGCCAGCAGCGGCTCCCTGGACTCACCACAAGAGAGATGGTCAGTGTGTTGTCTGCATGTGTCTCTGTTTGGCTGGGATTTAACCTCTCCATGTAATTTTTTAATGGCTTTTAGACTGTTCGGCAAACCTGGGAAATCTCCCAAGTCTGCAGGACTATCTTTTTACAGTCATTGAGGCCCCGAACCATAGGTTTAGATATCTGCAGATTGGGCCACACTTGACTACTAGAATGTAATATGATATGATAGGAACATCATTTAAACTGTTGGAGGGAAAATAATTCACAGCCGTGCCATTTCTCAAGCCAAACATGATTTCACCTTCCCTGTAATTGGATCCCTGGCAGATACAGAAAGAATCTTACCTAAGAAAAGCCATGCCCGCAGTAGCCCAAGCATGCTGGTATAGCGCCATCCACGTACATGGGACTTTACAGACAGCAAGAAGACATTTCTCTACCATGAGGAGATTACAATCTAAAATTTGCTACAAAAAGTATCAAAGAAAGGGGTGGAGGAAGAAGGGGGGAGAATTCTGTTACACAGATCTAGGCTTTGTTTCAACAGGGAAGGGGATTGTGCCCAAGGCTTAATGGAAAATACGAGATTTGTGGAGGGAGTTGAAGAAAGTGGGGGAGAGGACATCACTGAAGCATTCTGGGAGACAGTTCCAGACATAAGGAGCAGCAAGTGGAAGACTTCGGGGTTTGCACTGATGCCACGATGATGCTGAGATGTCCTTATTACACTATGGGATTCCTATGTTCCCCAGGCCTCTTCAAAACATGAAGACCAAGAATTCATGCCCAGCTAAATCAGCCAACCTGCCAATAACTGCTCATCAAAAGAATAGGAAGGAAAAACTTGTGTCTAATCAGATGTATTTCATCAAAACAGAGGTAAGGCATCTGGAACAAACTACTTTCATGAGGGGCTTGGTCAGATCTGAGGTGTCCAAAGAAGAGACAAAGAACCACACCAGGGGCAGATTCGCCATTAAGGCCTCTGGCAAATGTCCCAGTGGGCTGACAGCCTGGAGGGCTGCCCTTCTCACCCAAGCAGCCCTCACCCCATGCCAGGCAAGAAAGGAGGTGCATGGCCCTGCTGAGACCCACGCAGCAAAGCATGGCACAGGACTAACTGAGCAGCCATGGACTCTAATCTGGACGAACTGGGTTTGATTCCCTACTCCTCCACATGCAGCTGCTGGTGTGACCTTGGGTCAGTCATAAGTACTTACAGAGCTGTTCTCTTAAAGGCAGTTCTCCAGAGAGCTCTCTCAGCCCCACCTACCTCACAGGGTGTCTGTTGTGGGGAGGGGAAGGGAAAGGGATTGTAAGCTGCTCTGAGACTCCTTCAGGTAGTGAAGGGTGGGGTATAAATCAAGCCTCTTCTTCTCTTCTTCTTCTTCTTCCTCCCTCCCTCCCTCTGAAGAGATGCAGCCCTTCACGACAACAATCTGAACCTTCCTGATGGCTCTGCTCATCCACCAACAGAGATGTTCTTGGGGTCACAAAATACCCCAAGGTACAAAAAAAGTCAGCAATTCTTAATTTGAGATGTTTTATATGTTTTTACATGTTTCCCTTTAAAATGTACAAAACTTTATGTTAGTTTGAACTTGAGTTCAAAACGTAGTTCCTGTTGTTTGAAATAACTGGGATTCACTAGGGGTTGAAATATACCCCAAATGCTATATGTGTAAGTTAGTGTACAGTTCCTTGATTGCAAGGTGGATGCACTTCTTGTTAGCTAGTTCTGTTCAATAAACACCAAATGTAACTAACAGTGAGCTGGATCAAGCCACTGGGTTTTGTTTTTTGTTGTTTGCTCAATCTCACGTTATTCCCCTCCTTACTCCATCCCCCATACCAATGCCTTTGGTCCACGCAGGTCCGGCATACCCTTTTTTACTGTTAAAAAGACTGATTGAATCCAACCCAATGAAAACAAAATACAATACATTAAAAACCCAGGATCTTGACTAACAGTATTAATTCAGAAGCTTTCTGAAACAGATATGTTGTCAAGCAACACAGGAAGCCTTGCAGAGATGATGCCCACTATACTTTTTGGAGGAAGAAGTTCAACAGCTTAGGTGTGGTAGTAGAGAAGACCTTCTCTGTATCTCTGCCATCCATATTTCGAAGGTGTGTTTGCATAGCAAGAACTCCGCAGATCCCAGGCATGTTTGTAGGGGTGGAAATGGTCTTTTAGGAACCTTTTTAAAGTGGCAAATTGCCTAAAGAACCTGTCAACCAGAAAATGCACATCCGCTGCAAAGAAACATATGTTACAAATGAAATTTACTTCAGATAAAGCCTTGAAATATTGCCCTAGTCACAAGCAGCCATCCACACAATTTGCAAAACACAGCAAATGGAACCCTCTTTCTTTTATTAAAAATATAATCTTGGATGGTTTACTATTTAACTAGCAGGATGAGCATGGATGCAGATATGCGTGTCGGAGATTTGCATGTGAAAGGAGAAAAAATATTAACCTTGGGCAAATACAGTAATTGAACTGCGGCCGCAGTTTCAGTTTTGCTGTGAAAAGGTACTGCATTTTTCATTCAGGTGTTAACGCTGAAAAATGGTTAGCATAAGCTATTCCCATCTCAGTAAAAGAGCCCTTGATTTAATACAGCCAGCCAAAACAACTTGGGGAGTTGCATTCTCTGTGCTCATGCAGCAGCTCAAGTAATATTTAGTCACTGTGATAGAGTCTAATTAGGCTTTCTGCTTTAATTCATGACACTAGGATGCCCTTGAGAGCCTGGATAATAAGAGAGAGAATATATGACCCGGTTTAATGCAGAATATTACTATCAACAGAAGCCCCAGAAACAAAATGAAGCATATTTATCCATGTTATATATCTACGGTGAACAGCAGCTCGGAGAAAATTTGATTATGGGAATGTGCAGTGCCAAAATGACACATACCTCTTGTCTGAATTAAACCCCTGACACTCCTCCAAGCTTCCCATTTGGAAATATGCATAGTGTTTATAGTAATCTACTGTAATCATTTCACGGCACGGGACTGACCCATAGGTCCCTAAATGTGCACTACTTCACATTTTGTTCCTCTTCTCCCTTTGCCCTTCATTGTAAATGCAATCCCTTAAGGGGAGGGGCCGTGGCTCAGTGGTAGAGCATGCAGAAAGTCCCAGGTTCAGTCTCTGGCATCTCCAGTTGAAAGAGCCAGGCTGTGGCTCAGGGGCAGAGTATCTGCTTGGCATGCAGAAGGTCCCAGGTTCAATCTACAGCATCTCCAGTTAAAAAAGGACCAGGCAATAGGTGATATGAATGATCCCTGCCTGAGACCTTGGAGAGCCACTGCTAGTTAATTTTAAAAGTTCAGAAGAAATCCTCTTCCAAAGGCAGCAGGAGTATTTATTTATTTATGTACTACTCTGCTTTCCTCCCCAATGGGGACCCTGAGTGGCTTACATTATCACTCTTCCCTCACCTGCTTCATCCTCACAACAGGGACCCTGTGAGGTAGGTTTGGCTGAGAGCATGTGACTGGCCCAGGGTCACCCAGCAGACTTCCATGCCAGAGCGGGGCTTTGAATCCTGGCCTCCCAGATCCTAGTCCAACACTCTTTATGTCACACTGTGTGCAGAAGAAATATTCTGCAGGCACAGGATCCTATTGGGTCCTTCAGGATCCAGACAAAACAGTAACCTTCTTGCACTCCAGAGAAGTCTGAGCAGGATTTCTCTAAATGATGAGTGGATCTGCAGATTGATGTTCATGTATTCACAATATTGCATAAGTAGAAAGTGGGCAGCATGGTCATGCTGTTTCCAGACTGGCTTATCCATGTTTTATTGCATGGATGGGCATGCACATCACTGTTGTTTTCCTGCACAACTGTCCTTGGGTTAAGGTCTGTGAAATGGCTTTACTTCACACACAGGGTCTGAGGGCCAAGTAATCTAATCAAAAACAAAGCCTGACTATATGATTTATCCAATGCGCAACTTGCAACATGGCCAACCACGGCATGTACAGTTTAGCTGTCTGCCAAAGATTCCAGCACAACAATAAAATAATAATAATCACTTTTCCACATAATAAATTGCAATGTGTATGGAATGTGCTGCTTAGCGAGCCACAGTTTTTGGTCACAAGAACTGGCGTTGGACATTTAGCCCAAGGAGGGAACTTTGCCCAGGTCAAATCGGCCTGAGCAAAGTAGAGATAAGGTCTGTGACTTAGCTCACTTTTATATGATTCTTTCCCATTTGCTCCTGCAGTATGGGCAGATGGGGAGACTGATAGGCAGGGCTTACTTTGATCTCCTCGCCAGCCACATAACTATATCCTGATATCTGCTGTGCAGCTCCATGACAGCTTTGCTCATCTGAGCAAAGCCTTCTGAAGGTGCCACCCTGCAGACAGGTAAAATCAACAGCTACCTGTACTTGTGCATTCTCTGTGGTGGCTCCTACCTTGTGCAGTGGCCTCTCTGAGGAGGTCCAGAAGGCTCCCGTGCTTCTGTTGTTCTGCAAACTACTTAAAACAGAATTGTCCAGGAGGACATTTCTATAGGAAATTAGTATAATGGAACAGGTCAGGAAACCACTTTCATAATGACAACAGGATTTAGACTATGCCACGGCATACACCATATGTTATTCATATGTTGTATTTATTTGTTGTATAAGGATAAAACAGGAGAGGAGGAATGGCGCTAGCCACTTTGGGTCCCCATCGAGAAGAAAGGCAGGATATAAATAAATAAAATTCGACTTTTTCTGGACTGCTTGACATATCATTTCTGATTTTTTTTGCATTATTTCTTTTTTTTTTTTTGTAATCCTAGTCCTACTGCATAGTTTATATGAAGCCTCATGCTACTTGATAGCATTGTTTTACAAAGCGTAATCCAGTGACAAAGGCGGGTTATAAGTAAATAAATAAAATAACAGTCCCATAAGAGAAGCCACATTGTACTCAACTATTATAAATAATAATTATTATTATAAGAAGAAGCTACTACAGGATGCTTTATGATAGTCCAAAGCACTTTAATACACATAAGTCATATTTATAAAAACTCTTAACTATTACCAGTCTAGCATGGCTCTCCCTTCCCTATGGCTGGATTACAGACTTCACTGGGAACATGGGAAAGATGGAGTCAAGTGGGCTTGGACCATATGAGAACTTCCCACATCACCTCTGCAGCTGCCTAGAATGTGGTGACATCAACACTTGGGATATCCCTTGTGGTCTGCCTATTCTATAAGAGTCTGGTCTTCAAGTATTACTAAGCAGTGGTGATGTATTAATTGGGCCCCAGATAGTTGCACCAAAGAGTCCAGTGATACTCTGGGATCTGCTGCTGTAGCCCTTCTCCATATACCACTCATAGAAGAGGTCCATGTGACTAGTGTTCCCTCTAAGCTGAGTTAGTGTGAGCTAGCTCACAGTTTTTTAGCCTCCAGCTCACACATTTTTGTCTTAGCTCAGGAAGGATGGCTCCAGAGCAAACTAATTTATGCAGTAGCCAAATGGCTGACTCACAACTTTAATGCCAGTAGCTCACAAAGTAGAATTTTTGCTCACAAGACTCGACAGCTTAGAGGGAGCAGTGGTAGTAACATGGGGAACGGTCTTCTCTGCAGTGATTCCAAGATTTAAAAACTCTCCCCAAGGTAACCTGTGTTGTACTTCCTCAATAGTTTTTTGTTGTACAACAAACAGACCTTTTGAATAGCAAGATTTCAGTCCAGAAGCACCTGAAATACCAACCAGATTTCCAGGCTATACAGTTTTGAGGGTCCAAGCTCCCTTCAAGAAAGCTGATATCCTGAAAATCTGGTTGGTCTTTAAGGTGCCATCTTGTTCTTTCTGCTGCAGACCAACATGGCTACCCTCCTGAATCTCATTTTAAGATAATATTCCCCTCATAGAACTGCTGATTTTGACTCCACTGCTGCTTCTACAGCTATTGTACTGAAGCATTTTTTTTGTTTGGGGTTTGTTTATGGAGTTGGGTACTGATTGTGGTGCTTGCTGATTTTAATGGTAGTTCGTTGGTACTTGATGTCTTAAACTGTTGCTTTAAACCACCATTTAGCAATCTTGGGGGCTTGAATTAACTGAAATAGAAGCCCTAATACTTTTATTGTAGCATGGGCTTTCCACAGGAAGACCTTATTCCAGGAAAGGGTAGCCACAGGTCTCCTAATAGGACTCTCTCATTTTGGATTCCATACTCAAGGATCAGACCAAGGTAGTTCTGCAGGGCCTTTTATTATTAAAATCTCCGCATGTGGCAACCTTAAACTTCCAATACAGTCATATTACCAGGTAATCTTGCTGTGCAAACCTAGGCAGAGTTATGCTTTTATAAATCTATTGAAGTCAGGGTGTTCAGAGGTGTGTAACTCTGCTTAAGACTGCACTGTAGTCCAAGCTGCTTAGGGCTTCTTTAGCTCTGGAAGGAATTCATATCCCCTCTGTGTTTGGCTGTGTAATTGTATTTTCCGTCTCTAAAGAAAGAGGCACTCTTGTTCCACATTAGTGGGTCTATTTTACCTTCTTTTATGATATTATGGAAGGGATTTTTAAAAACACTTTGTAAATGCTACAACCACAAACCTTCACAAAGAGCAATCTGCCACACATCATCTTCCTCACCTAACAAGTCCCATTATAAAGATTTAAATGTATGTATGTTTGTGGGGGGAGGTTAATGGCAGATTTAAAATATTCCATATAAATTATATAGATTATAGAAAATTTCTGGGTGTTTACTGAAAAGTGTTTTAGTGTCATGGCGGTGGGTGCCCATTGTTATTCACTTTCTTTCTCACATGCTCTAGATACAATTTTTTAGATGGATCAGAAATTGAATTGGCTTAATCTGCTCTAGAACTGACACTGCAATCCCCTATTTCTCCCAGTTGACACCAGTTCTTTAAAATAATGCCACTGGTTACCTAAGTGTCAATCATACTGGAATAATTCTTGGATTTGATGTGATTTAAAGCATTCCTCTTTCCCACTTAGAACCAGTGGCTTTTTCCTTATGAAAATGTTCTGTGTCATTCTCCACATTCTTTAATGTTCAGTAGCTCTCAGGGCTGGTGCCACGTTTTTTTTTTGCACACTAGGCAAGGCTACCTTCTGGCGCTCCCCCCCCCATGCACCCCCCCAGTTTCCAAACATAAATGCATTTTAGGAAGAATGAAAAACACAAAATTTGAAATTGCTAATTTCTGTGTGTGTGTGAGTGAGCAATTTGGCTACTGCATAAGTTAGTTTGCTCTGGAGCCATCCTTCCTGAGCTAAGACAAAAATCTGTGAGTTGGAGGCTAAAAAACTGTGAGCTAGCTCACACTGACTCAGAGGGAACACTGCTGGCAACCCTATGACATAATGAACCTGAGGCCAGAAAAAGCTTCTTCTGCACTTACTTGTATAGCAGGAATTGATTTTTTGGGGTGGGGGGACTATCTCATATATCTCAGGCTTCCTCCCTCCCAGTACTGAAGAAAGTTTTAATTTTTACTGAGACAATGTTCATCAACAAAATTCCAGGAGAGGACTTTTGCTGGCTTTGCCTTTTTAATCAAGTGTTTCTTGCTTCTTGGGAGCCTTGGATGCTTTAAGGCAGGGGTCCTCAAACTTTTTAAACAGGGGGCCAGTTCACTGTCCCTCAGACCGTTGGAGGGCCGCCGCGTTGGCTCCCTCCCCCCCACAAGCCTGCTCGCCCCTTCCTCCTCCTCAGCTCCTGGGCGCTCTTGCCGCCCAGGGCTGCTGGAGGAAGAAAGAGGCTGCGGGGACGCTGCTGCTGCGCTCCTCGAGGAGGAGGCGGCTCCGGGCGGGGGGGGCGGGCATAAACACTTGGCGGGCCGCATAAATGTCCTCGGCGGGCCGCATGTGGCCCGCGGGCCGTAGTTTGAGGACCCCTGCTTTAAGGAGTGGCTCAGTTTTTCAGACTTAGAAGCAGTTATATTTAGTTCATCTTTTGAAATATCAGGCTTCAGAAATTACAGGTTAGCCCATATTTTAGACAAATGAGTTTTAGCCTTTTCTTTATCCACTGATGAAAGCAGCATGTTATATCTTGGGCAATATAAATGCAGGATCTTCATTGAGATTACTAATGTTTTAGCAAAAGACGGATGTTGATGTGTCAAGTTGCCACCTTGGCTAAGACTGAAAAAAGTCACCTATTGTAAGTTTCTGATTGAAGTGCATTTGTTGATAGGTTAGCAGGCATTTAATGTTTCAGTAATATTTTAATGACATCCCATTTCACATCAGTTGTATAAAGGTCTTGATCTGACACAATCACATTCAAGCATATTACATGTGGAATACCATCTAGGACAACATATGATTGTTGCTGTTATTTTACTTTAAACTTTTCTTGATTAATAATTAGTAGTGGTTGTATTCCTAAGTCTTTTTGAAAAGTAAATATCCTTTCCCCACTATATTGTTGATGGAGCTATTCATTATCATAGCATCTTCAACAGCAAGTTGTGATGTATCAGCACAACACCAAACTCCATGCAGAGTAACACTATTCACTCCTACCATGCTGAATTATTGATCACCTGAAGCTGCTAGACTTGTTTCATAATCTCTCCTGAGGTCTCTTTTCCACACAAGGCCTCATCATCTTCATTCTCATTATCTTTATCTTTATCTTCTATAGTAGGGCTCCCCCAACATGGCACATGGCAACACTTTTTCTGGTGCCCACCAAGTATCTTTTTTTTTTTTTTTTAGAAAGTAGGTGGTGCTTTTGCCCAGCAAAACTTCTGATTGCCCACTAGATATCTGATTGGCTATGCAAAATTTTTAAAAATGTTGCTTTGGCAGCAGCTGTCACTACATTAGCCAAACCTGTTTTGTTATGCTTTAACTGTGGAACTAAGTCTATTCTTTTCCATTCTGAGCTTGATTTCAAAGAAGGGATTGTAAGCTGTAACATTCCTATTGGTCGTTCCTATGGAACTGTTTAAAGGAACCAATCACTGTTGTAAATATGTTTGTGAAGGGAACAGACCTCATTGGTCTTTAACTCTGTTATGCTATTGGTTGTTAACTTCTCTATGGGCGTGGCTTTGACAGCCCGGATCATTTAAAAAAGGAGCTGTGCTCCACTTGTTGTTGTTGTCTAATCATCTTGTTGCCGTTACAAATAAAGCTGAATCACTTTGCTGAATCACTGCCTTGTTGAGTTGCATACTTAACATGTTTAGATACAACAGAATGGCAGCAAGCGGTAACTCCATTGCCTAGAAAGCACAAGATGCTTGTACCTTTAGTTCAAGAACCCTCAGCCTTGTACCCTCGTTATGGGACAACAGCTTTTGGATAGTCCATGCTTCTCTCACACAGATTCCTATATATTTGAGCTATTTTATGGCCTTATAGCCAATAGTTGCCACGTTGTGCCTCAAGAAGATGGCACTCATTTCAGCTTGATACCGTTAGGTCAAAAAATTGAAAGCAATATGTTTCACTAAAATTACCAAGTGAGGTAGCTGCATTGGTCTGAAAGCAGCAGATCAAAGTTCGAGTCCAGCAGCACTTTTAAGACCAACAAAGTTTATTCTGGGCATAAGCTTTCATGTGTATGCACACTTCTTCAGATGTCAGAGGGGCATTAGCAAAGACACCTGTTTTTTAAAAAATCTTATTTCAAAATATCTGCAGTTGTTAATATTAGGTTCCCAAAGAGAAAACTATACTACATTTTGGAGCAGCAGCATTAGATATGAATATATAACCATCTCGTTCAAATCCCAGGACAGCTATGAAGCTCACTGGGATGCCATTCTCACAAGGTTGACTACCCCCAGGCATGTTTTCCTAGGAGAACAGGCAGAACACAAATATGACTAAGTACAAATAAATGATATCTTGGGACGACAGAAAGGTGATCGTCCTTATCCTCTTTTCGCTCCACAAACAAATCCCCAATCCAGTCGTCCAGAATGAATTGCCACATAAGAGTTCTCTGTTGTGCTCTGAGGGACTAGGAGCCGATAGAAAACTGACCTTAAAAATGTGGCTGCTCAAAAGCACCACGTCCTCCTACCACTCCCTCGCCACCTTCCTTTACTTGACTTGAATTTTGGTGCAGGTAAAAAAGACCACCCTCTCAGGAAGCCCCCATCGAGGGTCCGTCCTATGCATTGCCTGCCATCCCACCCCACCCCTCCCTTGCCTTGCCAAACGTCCTGCAGGCTGAGGTGGCTGGTCACGTGAGGAAGAGCACAGGCACACCCGGGTGAGCAGAACAGCAGCCTCAGCCTGCAGGGCTTTTGGGTAGATGAGGTGAGGGAGGGGTCAGACGGGGTGGCAGGCAATGCGTAGGACAGACCCTTGATGGGGGCTTCCTGAGAGAAGACGGTCTTTTTTACCTGTGTCAAAATTCAAGTCAAGTAAAGGAAGGTGATGAGGGAGTAGTTGGAGGACGCAGCCGGGGAAGGCAAGAAAGCACTGCGCCTGCCCGCCCACTCCCCCTGGATAGGAGCTCACCAAGTTCTCTGGCAGGGAAACTCTCTGTCTGGGTGACGCTCCCTGCTGCCCCCCCCCAATGGCGAAGGGGAGGAAAATGTCAATGAGAACAGCATGAGAGAGAGTTCACCCAGCCAGGAGAGAGCCGCCCTGCATGCCCTCTCCCTCTTTGGCAGGGATGCAGTGGCGGCACATGGGGGATAGGCTGCGCTCGCCCCATTACTCACAGGCAGCCAGCAGAAAGGCTATGTGCAGGGGAAGGCCCTGATCTGCTCAAGGGAAGGGGGCGGCGGGACGTTCCTCCAAGAGCCTCTCCCCCCTAGCCGAGCAGGGCACAAGGTGGGGGGAGGGGAGGGCGGCAGGCAGGCCAGCTGGCACCCTAGGCAAGCTGGCACCCTAGGCAAGCTGGCACCCTAGGCAATGACCTAGTTGCATCTATGGGTGATTCTCCCCTGGTAGCTCTTACTAAAAGCACTAGAGGCCAAACGCAAAGTACATTGAGAATAAAACTCAGAGGCAGGCTTAGATGTACTTCAACAAGAAAACATTTACTGTGAAAGATCATCCAGAAACACAAGGAGGTTCTATAATACATTTGGTAATAGATTTGATTTTACTTGTTGTATATAACAATTCATAATATTTAACAAACTTGATGAATTTATATTTTCCCCTTCCCTTCTTCTGTTCTGTATCCCACTTTTTTCCCTTGAGAAAATAATAAAAAATAATTTAAAAAAAGAAACACAAGGAAGTTCAGGCATTACAAAAGAAGAAACCAAAAAAATTAATCAGCCTCTGAAAGCTTGCTTGCAACAAATTCTAAATATCAGAACTTTTCAGAACTGCATTACATGCTTTTGGCCAGAGGAGGCAACTTATTGGATGTGCCACTAAAAACAAAGCCTGGATTCTATTAGTACGTGGTAATCAGACTGGACAGAGGCAAGAGCCAAAAGGACTGCATGGGAGAAACAGCTATGACCATAGGCAAAGTCTTTAGGTTACAGAGGATCATGTGAATGGGTAACATAACAGCCTAATACAAGTCTTTTTGAGATATTACAATCACATGTACAGAGAGCCTACTAACTGTGTGCAGTTACAGCATGTGCTACCTGTGATCCTCCCTAATGTTCACCAAGTAGTGTGAATGAGGGTAATGCATGCATTTACCATGTACATTCAGCCTTGGTACATATGAATCATGAAAAATCCAGTGGTCAGTTTGTGTGTACTCGTAAATACAAACACTGATGCCATTCACACAAAATGACAGCCACACATATTGGGAGGATCAACGTTTCAGTGTGCTCCCACCACACATAGTCAGTACGCTGCCAGTATGCATGATTGTTTTATCTGAAAACATCTGTCCTAAAACCACAATCCTAAACAATCCTTCTAATGGACTTAGACTTCAACAGACTTAGAAGTGTAACTCTGTTTAGGATTGCACTGTAAATTATAGTGCTATTCTGACTGATTTATCATTACAACACAAGACAGGAGGGAGAACTTGATGGTTCTTAGTGGTCTACTTGGCAAGGTCTGGAAAATGTGTTTCTGCTTCAAGGAGTTTTTTTGGATCATTTCTTGGATGCACCGCATTACAGATTTATCAAACACTGGATAACCTTTGATACTGGGATGCTATTCTTCAAAGAATTAAATAGTTTCTAAATCTGTGCCTGATGGACAAAGCTTTGCATGTCAGAAACCAGAGTAGGAAAACAAAGATATGCTTTTGATACCATATGTAGTATCTGCTTTGGTAAGTACAAGTGCTTGACAAGAGGTAAATGTAAATGGTACCCCTCCCTGTTATCCTTACTGGTTCAAGCCTTCATCTAGGAAACTTGGGACCCCAACTGGCACGTCTGAGGAAATGTGTCTCCACTCAAACATGTAAATTGCACAAAAACAAAATACATTTCTTCGAACAGAAAGGAACAATAGCACAAACACTGGCTGTCCTGCCAAACACAAGAAATTAAGCACAATAGGGGCTCTGGAGAGGGCTTATTTCACCAGTATTTGCTGCCTAATGTCCAGCATCCTTAAGTGACTGCCAAGCTTTAGGCAGGATGGTATTGGCCAGGCACACATGGTTTGCTCCTCAGTCAGGAATGATTTGGGGACCACCCATTTTCCTCAGAAAGCAACCTCAGGTAAGTTAGTGGGAAATTGGGGCATCTCCATTGAGAAAAGCAGCAAAATAGCAATAGAAAAAACTGGTCGCTGTTTTCAGTTCTCAATCTCTAGGTGGGGCTTGGAGTTCTCCCAGAATTACAACTGATCTCTACACTACAGAGATCAGTTCCCCTGGGAAAAATGGTTGCTTCAGAGGGAAAACTCTATGGTGTACCATAGATAATAGGCAAAATCCCTCCAAATTCCCCCCTCCACATCTCCATGTTTCAAATCTGGAGGAATTTTCAAGGTTGGAATTGGCAAGCCTACAGCTGTAGAAGGGTTTGTGTGTGTGTACATTTGTCTTCCACATTCAGGCAAAGAGATAGTGAAGCCATTCGCAAAAACAGATCACAACAACTGAGAAATTTTCAACAGCTTTTGCACTTCCCTCAAGGCTATACAACAAAGAACTGACTTCAAGCAGCAATAGACCCAGGGAAAAACTCTGTATGAAAAGATTGTCCCTTTCTCTAGACTGCCAGTTTTCAGAACCTTGCACCTCTCCTGTTTCCAGTGCCACTCAAGGTTAGGGTCAGCAGGGTCAGCACATTGTATATTTTCTTCCTCAGATAGTGGAAGCACAGTTACTTGTTACAAGCATAACTGTGTTCCTACCTATTTATTACACTGTTCCCAGATTTCAGAAATCTCTGCAAAGGAACATGGAAATAAATGCAAGCCAGCTTGGTGCTTGTTTTCCACCATTAGGTGGTTGCTGTTTTGACATGTACACATTCATATAAGAACATATACATATAATACCACAGCAAGTTTGGTCTGTCTAATAGCAGCACTACATTTTGACAAGCCCCTTTTTATTAACATTAGTTCTGGTAATTTTGGAGAAGTTAGATGAACGTGGCTGGCCTCACCATTTTGCATTGCTAGCTGGAACCCTAGGGAAGTATATTTGTGGCAACGGCAAATGGAAAAGATGACCAGTATTTCCTTCCACTGGTCAGCAGCTGGGCAAGAAGGATGGGTGGCTTGATACTATTTATTTAAAAGTCTATAATTTGCCTCATACCCAATGTTCTCAAGGCAACTCATAACAGCTAAAAAAATACAGTAAAGTAATAATTACAGTAAAAAAGATCTGTTCTAAAAAGTACTGCATAATAAACAATCAGTAAACAGCAGAACAGGACTAAAGGCAATGGCAGTAAGATTATTCCAGTTGTCACCAAAGGCCTTCTCTCGGTACAAAGCGAGAAGATGGGTCCACGCAAGTGAGGGCTGAGCCCCGTTTTCAGAGTGCAGATTTTGGATTGCATAGTTGAATAGATCCACATAATTTAACAAAAAATCTCTTTGAATTTAAGTATATGTCAGTGACAAACTTTGCCTACTCCCTCACATTCTAGTTTTCAAATATGCTCTCAAGTGAGCTCCTATCTGTGAGAGCCAGTTTGGTGTAGTGGTTAAGTGCGTGGACTCTAATCTGGTAGAACCGGGTTTGATTCCCCACTCCTCCACTTGCACCTGCTGGATGACCTTGGGCAAGCCACAGTTCTGGCACAGCTGTTCTTGAAAAAGAGCTATTTCTGTCAGAGCTCTCTCAGCCCCACCTACCTCACAGGGTGTCTGTTATGGGGAGGGGAAGGGAAAGGGGTTTGTAAGCCGCTCTGAGACTCCTTTGGGTAGTGAAGGGCGGGGTATAAATCCAATCTCTTCTTCTTCTACCTGCAGTTTGCAATGGTACAATCCAAGAACAATTCAGTGTTCCCACTAAGCTGAGTTAGTGTGAGCTAGTCCACAGTTTTTTAGCCTCCGACCCACACATTTTTGTCTTAGCTCAGGAAGGGTGGCTCCAGAGCAAACTAATTTATGCAGCAGCCAAATTGCTCGCTCACAACTTTAATGCCAGTGGCTCACAAAGTAGAATTTTAGCTCAGAAGACTCTACAGCTCAGAGGAAGCATTGAATGGGATGTATCCAAATATCTGTGGACTGTGTGGAATGGGGTTTTCCCCTCATTCCTTCCCTGTTGTAGTCCTCTGAGACCCCTGAAGTTTTGTTCCTTGTCTATCAGCTTACTATCAGGAACAGCACTGAGGGGAAGGGGGCGGGAATCTGTGATGGGAATGGGAGCATCAACAGAAATTTCTGCTCCCTTCCTAAAACTATATCTTTGGAACTGCACAGACAGTGTTGGCACAAGAAGACAGGTTTGTCTACATAGTTCCCCACTTGTACATGTAGTTAAGTGGTTATAGCACTTTTCCACCAAAAACCTCAAGGCAGTGTACATGGTTTTCTTTACTCCATTTTGCCATCACAAGTGAGGTGGATTAGGCTGAGAGTGACCAATCCAAGTATACCAGGGAGCTTTATTTTATTTTACATTTTATTTGATTATCTTTGTTCATACTCTGCTTTTCTCCTCAATGGAGACTCAAGGTGGCCAACATCATTCTCCTCCTCTCCATTTTATCCTCACAACAACCCTCAGAGGTAGGTTAAGCAGAGAGTGTGACTGGCTGAAGGTCTCCCAGGAAGCTTCCATGGCAGAGCAGGGATTTGAAGCAGTTCGAAAGCAAGAAATTGCAAATAGATAAATAGGTACCACTTCGGTGGGAAGGTAACAGCGTTCCATACACCTTGGCATTTAGTCATGCTGCCCACATGACCACAGAAACGTCTTCAGACAGTGCTGGCTCTTCGGCTTGGAAGCGGAGATGAGCACTGCCCCCTAGAGTCAGATTTGACTGGCTTTCGAGAAAGGGAAACCTTTACTCTCACTCTAAGCTCTATACCACACTGGGTCTCATGCCTAAGTGGGCACTTGAAATGTGGTCTTACATGCCCATATTTACAAATAAAATGGTCAAGCGGAGTGCATTTCAGACCTAAGAAAATGTGATAGGGAAGCAAGGAAATCACAGGTGAGCAGAACTAGGACAATACGTATGTGGAGGGGGGGGCAGGCAGCACTCTCCCTGACTGGCACCTGTTGAGGTGGAGAGCCCATGTCCTCACCTACCCTCTTCCCAGGCCAGGCAAAAAAACTGCACCTGCCAACAGCCCACAGTCCAGCCTCGAGGGAGCTAAAAGGGAGGAGTACATAAGGAACCACCACAACCCTGATGAGACACAGGCCTACTGCAGTTAGGCCAGCAATTTGCTGGGCACGAGACCATATTGTGTCCCAACACAGGTGGGCGGGGTGTGCAGTTCCCCTGTTCCCCCAGGGCCTGTGGAGATGAGGAGGCCTGGCTTCGTCTGTCTCAGCTGGGTGGCAAGTGGGGAGGGGAGAAAGAGGAGCTGGACCCAGCAGCTCCCTCAGTCAATCAGACAGCCCAAAATGGGGTGAGGCAGGGCAAAAGCACTCCGTAACTTCCATGCTGTAGAGAAGGGAAAGTCTTACAGAACATGTGCGGCCATCAGGGCTGGAGAGTAACTGACAAAAACACACCAGTAGCTCTCTCCTAGGTTGAGGAGAGAGGATGTGGAGAGATGGGCCAGGGTGACACCAGCTCCCCTATGGAGGTAACAGGACGATAGCCCAAAAGTCAGAGGTAGGTGTATTGGCCAGGTCATCTATTGACCTATTTCACCTATAGGTGAGAGTACAGCCAACAGCTTATATGACTTACTTCCCTGCCTTTAATTAACTCTCTAGTTAACTTCCTGTTCTGAAAACAAAAGCTTGGGCTATTTTCCTTCTAGCCTTGTTGTTCTTTTGCTTATTTATTTATTTGATTTTTACCCCGCCCTCCCCGCCAAGGCGGGCTCAGGGTGGCCCCCTTAAAATTAATGAAACAATATACATCTTATAAAATTACAGGTACATTAATTAAAAACATTAGAATCAATGGCGCTACAAAACAGTAAAGTGCAATTCATATTGATGGCGATACAAACAGTAAAGTACAATTTGAGACACGTTCAGTGGTGCCACCGCACTAGGTTACCCCGTGCTGGGTCTGAGTCCACACAGGGCACAGCTGGTAAGGTGCTGCTCCTACTGGAATGCCTGTCTACAGAGCTCTGTTTTCATGGCCCTGTGGAACTGTGGCAGGTCCTGCAGGGCCCTGATCTTGCTAGGGAGCTGATTCCAATAGGACAGAGCTGCCAGAGAGAATGCCCTGGTCCTTGTCGATGTCAGCCTTGCAGGCTTCGGACCAGGGAGGGCCAGGTGGTTTTGAAATCCTGATCGCAGTGCTCTCTGGGGAACACTGTAGGGAAAGGCGGTCCCTCAGGTAGGCCAGTCCCTGACCATACAGGTCAAAACCAGCACCTTGAAGCGGATCTGGTATGCTATTGGCAGTCAGTGCAATGTCTTTAGGCACCCTTAGGGCCATTATCAACAGGTCCCTCTCTGAGGGCCTATTCTCAGGGGCTCTCAAGGAAGCGATGGTCTGCCCTCTCTTTAAAAAAAATCTCTGGACCCGGCTGAATTGGTCAACTATTGGCTGGTCTCCAATTTGCCCTATTTGGGCAAATTAATAGAGAGGGCAGTGGCAATGCAGTTGCAGAGCTTTCTGAATGACACATCCACGCTGGATCCCTTCCATTCTGGCTTCCACCCTGGTCACGGGATGGAGACAGTACTGCTCACCCTCACAGATGACCTCCGGAGGCATCTGGATCGGGGCAGGGCGGCGGTGCTGCTGTTGTTAGATCTGTCAGCGTTATTCAACATGGTTGATTATCAGCTGCTCGCCCACTGCCTCACCGATGTGGGGATTCGGGGGCTGGCCTTTCAATGGCTTGTCTCCTTTCTCCAGGGTCGGGGACAAAGGGTGGCACTTGGGGAGGAGAGGTCCTGAAGGCACCCACTAGTTTGAGGAGTGCCCCAAGGGGCAGAGCTCTCCCCAATGCTATTTAACATCTATATGTGCCCCCTTGCCCAGATTGCCCAGAGGGGGACGGGCTTGGGTGTCATCAATATGCTGATGACACCCAGCTTTATCTGTTGTTGGGTGGTCAGTCTGGCTCTACCCCAGAAGATCTGGACCGGGTGTTGCAGGACATGGCGGGATGGTTTAGGCTGAGTCGACTGAAATTGAATCCGACGAAGACGGAGGCCCTTTGCCTGAATTGGAGTGGCTCAGGGTTAGGGGTCCCTCTTCTGGCCTTCGGTGGGGCGCCGTTGGTGCCAGCGCCGAGGGTCAGGAGTTTGGGAGTGCTCCTGGATGCTTCCTTGTCAATGGAGGCCCAGGTAGCAGCCACTGCCAAACTGGGAGTACATCCAGCCTGTGCTGAAGTTGTTGCACTGGCTATCAATAGTGTTCCGGATTCACTTCAGGGTGCTGGTTTTGACCTTTAAAGCCCTTAATAGTCAGGGGCCTGCCTACCTGAGGGACCGCCTTTCCCCGTACGTTCTTCCAAGAGCACTGCGGTCTGGAACACAACACTGCCTGGCCCCCCTCGGGCCTAGGGACGCCAGACTGGCAATAACTGGGGCCAGGGCATTCTCCCTGGCAGCGCCAATGCTCTAGAATGAGCTCCCTAATGAGATCAGAGCTCTATGGGACCTCCAGCAGTTCCGTAGAGCTGTAAAAATGGAGCTGTTTCGCCGAGCATTCCAATAAGAACTGACTGCACTGGTTGGGTCGCATTAGCACTTTATTACAGGATGCCACTACATTTATTTAGTGCACTGTATTTATTGGAATTGTATGGAATTGTATTTTATATCTTGTAATTGCTGATTTTAAGTTGTATGTAGATTTTAAATTGTTTGTAAGCCACCCTGAGCCACTTCGGTGGGAGGGCGGGGTAGAAATTTAATAGATAAATAAATAAAAATTTAGCACAGGCTGGGAGCACAGTCTTTAGCACCTAAGGAGGACCATCAACAGCCTGGCCACTGCATTTTGCACCAGCTGCAGCTTCCAGAGTTGCACCAAGGGCAGCCCCATGTAGAGAGCATTACAGTAGTCCAACCTCGAGGTGACCATTGCATGGATCACTGCAGCCAGATCATTGTATTCGAGGAAGGGAACCAACTGCCTAATCAGCTGATGGTGGTAGAAGGCTGCCTTGGCAGCGGCTGCTATCTGGGCCTACGTTGTTAGGGAAGCATCCAGGAGCACTCCCAAACTCCTGACCCTTGGCACTGGCACCAACGGTGCCCCATCAAAGGCCGGGAGTGGGATCCCTACTCCTGTACCACTCCGACTCAGGCACAGGACCTCCGTCTTCGTCAGATTCAATTTCAGTCAACTCAGTCTAAGTCATCCAGCCACGTCCAGTAAGGCCCGGTCCAGATCTTCCGGGGTACAGTCAGACTGACTGCCCAACATCAGATAGAGCTGGGTGTCATCCGCATATTGGTGACATCCCAGGCCATGCCTCTGCGCAATCTGGGCAAGGGGGCGCATATAGATGTTAAATAGCATCGGGGAGAGCATGGCCCCTTGAGGCACTCCACATACTAGTGGGTGCCTTCAGGACTGCAGCTCCCCAGTAGCCACTCTGTGTCCCCGAACTTTGAGAAAGGAGACAAGCCATTATTTATTTATTTATTGTTTTAACTTTTACCCTGCCCTCCCTGCCAAGGCGGGCTCAGGGTGGCTTCCAAAAACTGACACACAATATACAATTTACACATAATAAAATACAACAAGTCATTTAAACACAAGACAAATCAATTTAAATCAATTGCATGGCAAGCCCCTGAATTCCCATGTCAGCGAGGTGGTGGGCGAGCAGCTGGTGGTCGACTGTGCCAAACACCGCCAGCAGGTCTAACAACAGCAGCACCGCCACCCCGCCCCGATCCAGGTGCCTCTTGAGGTCATCTGTGAGGGCGACCAGTGCTGTCTCCGTCCCATGACCTGGACTGGAAAGGATCTAGCATGGAAGTCTCATCCATAAAGCTCTCCAACTGTATCGCCACCGCCCTCTCAATTAATTTGCCCAAATAAGGCAAATTGGAAACCGGCCGGTAATTAGCCAATTCGGCTGGATCCAGGGATGGTTTTTTAAGGAGAGGATGGACCATCACTTCCTTGAGAGCCCCCAGGAACAGTCCCTCAGAGAGGGACTTGTTGATAATATCCCTGAGAGCACCTCAAAATCCCTCACAGCCAGCTTTAATTAGCCAGGAGGGGGACGGGTCAAGGTTGCATGTGGTTGGGCATACAGTTGAGATCAATCTGTCAACTTCCTCTAGGCTGAGTGGACTGAAATAACCCAGAATGGGACCAGAAGACATGCTTGGAGCCTCAAGTTGGCTCACTCTCTCAACTGTGGCAGGGCAGGGAGGTTGTGGTGGAGCAACAAGACTTTATCTGCAAAATTGCTTGCAAAAGCCTCACAGCCGATATCCAATTCCCTAGTGTTTTGTCTGCCCTGCAGCAGAACCATTAAAGACCGAATCGTTCTATACAATTGTGCTGGACGCAAGCTTGCAGATGCAATCGTGGCTGCGTTGTTGTTGCAATAAAAATGATTGAAAAGCAACTTTCTGTGTTTAGGTTATTAGGTCTTAGGCTTGAGCAGCACTCTGCCAATAATACTTCAGTCAGACAGTGTATTTTGTAAGCACATCCATAGAGTTCATGCATTAAATGCAAAAGGTCCCCAGTTCAAGATGTTGGTATCTCCATGCAGATGGATCTCAGTTAGCACAGCCGGGAATAATCTGAAGTTGTGATCCTGAAATCCACTGCCAGTGAGAGTTAACAACAGATGGGCCAAAATTCTGATTAAATAATAAGGAAGCTTCTTGTGTTCAAGACTGCACTCCTGTGCCCAGTCACATGAGAGTAAGCCCCATTCAACTCAGAGGGGCTTACTTGCAAACAAATACACATAGCAGACTGAACATCACTGAAATTGCCTGTCCATGGGTTTTGAAAGCTTTCCTACCAGAAATCAAAATCAGTAGAAATAATATTTCAGTTTCTAAAAAGCACAATTCTTTTCTTACCTGCCAGGCAACTCAAAATAGTAGTGCTGTGCTTCCCACCCACCCCCTGCCCTCTTTCCTCTGGTTTAAGAGATATTTGGAAAGAAAGAGAAGCTTACTTTAGAGGGATAGGGAAGCCTCTACTGAAAATTAAAGTAAAAATCACCTGCAAAGCTAGCATGTAATGCACAGTGCAGCCAATTCCTCTACCTTAAAAGGCACTGAAAACTAATCTTGTTCTCTCTCCCCAACTCTCCCTTCCCCTCCATCTATTACCTCCATTATGTGAACAAAATTTCACCTGACAGCCAGGTAGAAAGGGCACAATCCCCACTTATCAGTGGAAAACTGGCCAGTAGGTAACTGGAGGGGGGCATATTTTCTCTCTCCAAAACATTTTCTCAACTGAAATCACCCTTTCACTCCAACAGTGCTATGTGGAGGCATACAGATGCCAAGCACAGACCTCCTACACTGCATGTAGTCTGGCCCTTAGTTATTCTGTGGAATCCTGGATTCTCTCTCTGCTACAGAATGTCTAGTTTGTCGCTCAGCCCTCACCCATGCCAATAAATTTCTGCAATGGATTCTCCACCCAACATCTAAGGCCGTTATACAACCATCTTCAGCTCTCAAGTGATACAAAATTCTAGCAAAAAGACCATTCTGTGTTGCAAATGCTGAACAGAATAGAATAAGTTTATTGTATATGGCCATTGGCCATCACAATTTTTTAATATAAAACTGGATCATGTTGCAGATGTTGTTCACAATGCAAATGAACACACATTGTTATGTCTGCTGACCGCCATTAGGCGACAGTGACCTTACCTGAGCTTGGAGCTCAAAAGACAATAGGGACTAGGATCCTGAAACCTCAAGCAGTCACCAATAGGAACCTTGGCGGGAAGTTTAAACCCACCAATGGGACCCGGGGGTGATCCACAGGGACTGTATATAGTTGGCCATCGGCCGGTATTCGGTTGTTCTGTTGTGTACGAGTAAACCATGTGCTGATTATCATGCTGTTTCCTGTGTCAAACCCACTACACAACACACATGAAGCTGCCTTAGACTGAATCACACTATCGGTCCGTCAAAGTCAATATTGCCTCCTCAGATTGGCAGCAACTGTCCAGGGTTTCAGATGGAGGTCTTTCACATCGCTAACTACCAATGTTCCCTCTAAGCTGTAGAGTCTCATGAGCAAAAATTCCATTTTGTGAGCTGCCAGCATTAAAGTTGTGAGTGAGTGATTTGGCTGCTGCATAAGCTAATTTGCTCTGGAGACATCCTTCCTGAGTGAAGACAGAAATGTGTGAGCCAGAGGTTTAAAAACTGTGAGCTTACTTACACTAACTCAGCTTAGAAGGAACACTGTTAACTACCTCATCCTTTAAGCTGGAGATGCCAGGGATTGTCCTGGGTCAGACCACACTCAGACAAGTCCAAGGGGACAAGACAAAATCACTAACCAGAAGTGTAAGTCAAGAGTTCAGTCCAAGAGTCATACACAAGGGAAGCCAGCCGAGAGTCCAAGAAGCAGAGTCCAAGCGGGTCCAAGAGGCGTAGTCAAGCAGATCCGGGGTTGAAGCCAAAGGTTCAGGAGTAGCAGCCAGAAACAGTTCCGGGAAGTGTGGTTGTGCATCTCCAGGAAGGTGACGAGTTGCTCCCACGCCCTTCCCCCATCCTTTATTGGCAGTTCACAGCTGGGTCTCGTTGCTTGTGAGAGCACTATCCATTAACTCCAAGTGTTCCTCTTCATCTGGCAGTCGCTGGGCAGCAAGGCGCACACTCCACCTGCTCTCGAGGTCCTCCTGCTTCCTCCTGAGTTCCCCTGGCTCCAGAGAAAGGGGAGGCGAGGCAGCCTGTGAAAATTTTGGGTTGCTGAGGTGCCACCTCTCTGGGTTGCCTCTTCTGTGCTCCCAGTGCTCATGGGGCTGGAGTGCCTGCTGTCCTCAGCAACTGGGGCACTAGGACCTGCCTCTGCCGTCTCAGGGTCATTGGCAGCATCAGCTGGTTGAGTCTCAGGCTGAGTTCAGGCTGAGTTCAGACTGGCAGTTTGCCCCGCTATAGCCACGTTTCAGCCACGTTTTACAAGCGGATTAAAGGGGGCGTTCCCACAGGCACATTTGCCTGGCATTCCCCACCTGTAGTCAACCCGTGCTGTTCCGCTTCGCTCCCATGTTTAAAAGATACCTGGTAAAAGCGGTAGCAAATCCCTGAGAGCCCGTTTATCCCACTTCATTCTGCTTCCGGGAAGTGTGAACACCATCCTGAAAAGCCGGGAGCGACCCGTGTTGCTGTGCTCCGATATGATTGGTTGTGCTCTGCTCTACCACCCAATGTGGTGCCGATGCAATGGGATCCTCCCCAAATCGGCCGGATGTGCTTATGCACATGAGTGCACATGCGCACATACACACATAGCCGAATTACCAGGGAAAAGTCATTTACAGGCGCACCTCCAGGCCAGCACTCTGAATGCTCCCGCGCGCCTCCTCCCGGTATGCTCTCGCATCAGTCGGCACAGTGTGACTGGGAAAACCTGGAACAGTTTGTTCTGGGCCTTTTTTGCCATGACTGGCTCCCGCTTCAAACTGCCAGTCTGAACTCGGCCTCAGAGGTGCTGACAGGGCTGTTATCAGCATTAGCTGAGTCTTCTTTAGCTAAAGCAAGCTGGCCCATGACAGGGATTGCTTTTAAGCTGAGGATTGAACCTGCAACCTTCTACATGCCAAACAGATGCTCTACCACTAAGCCATGGCCACCCCCTGTCTTTGTGGTCTTTTGCTTACTATTTGCACCCAAGGGGAATGTGCCTGCTGTAAGCTCATGTAGATTGCAGGCCCATCAAGTAAATAAAATACTGTAAATTAACCCTCCTGCAAGGAGTGGATCGCTTCTGTTCTTGGTTGTGGCACTGAGAAGTAAACACCATTCTAACATCTCTGTGTCACTTTAATTATTAAAAGCTATTCATAACTCCTTAGTTGTATCATAGCAAACTTTCTATTTTAAGCCACCAGCTAACGACCAAGGCTAAAAAGGATTATTTCAAATGCTCCCATTATTCAAAAATACCATCATTAGTTGTTGTTTTCACCATCCTGAACATTTGTGTAATTGGTACTTATTTTAAGCAGCCTCTGCCTGACTTTGGTTACAGTCAGACAAAACATAATTGAGAACAGCAAACTATGGGGCCTGTGCCAAGAAGACTGCAATTCACATTATGTACCAGTTTTTAAGGTGAAGGAGGGCAGCCAGATGCAGGGGCGTAGACTTCCCATTTTCCTGGGGGGGGGGGTTGGGGCTGGGCCAGAGGCATTGCTATGCTAGGTCCTTAAAAGAACTGGGGCCCAGTGACATTATAGGGAGGAGACAGTGATATCACAGGCCATTGTCACTATCTGTGTAGGTGGGGCCATGTGGGATTTAGAGAAGGGCTCCTCAGAAATTTAGGGGGGCCTGGGAACCCCCCCCCAGCAATGCCCCTGGGCTGGGCTAAATCCAGGAAAAGGTGGGTGTTGGCCAGTGGTTACAGTGGTATCTCAGCAGTCTCCTGCTGTGTCCTGTTTTTGACATTCACTTTTATAATAGTCACTTTAAGATCTGCAAATATATATACCATGTGCCTCGGAAAAACTAACGGTCACAATTTTGACAGTAAGACAGGCAACACAGAAAAGCCTTTAAGGGAACATTTTAAAAGTTTTCCTGGACGTTCATTAACTGGAGTCTCTGCCTTATTCATAAGGGTGACTTTGTACTGAAATTTTCTAAATTGTGGCATCACAGATTGCCTTCATTCGGTAAATACATGGCTGGAGTCTCTGAGCCAGGGCAGAATACAAAACAGTTGCTGTGTACTCCATTTCTGAGCAATGTACAGAGTTCAGAGTAGCAGCAATCTTATCAGTGCTCTGGGGCTGGAGTGACAGCTCCCAGAGTGGAATGACAGTCCCTGGGATTAGCAGAAGTGTTCTGGGACTATCATTCCACTCTGGGTGCTGTCATTTCATCCCAGAATGCTGAGCCTATTCCCAGGGGCTGTCATTCCATTCTATGACCTGTCATTCCAGTCCCAGAGTACAGATTCTCTTCCTAGTGGCCATCATTCCACTTGGGCGGGTAGTGTCATTCTAGTCCCAGAGCAGAGATTCTATTTCTAGGGACTGTCTTTCCACTGCGGGCTGTCATTCCAGTCCCAAAGTAGCCTATCAGGGCCCAAAGACCATAATGGAAAAACCATTCTGCATTTTCTTTGCAACTTTTTTTGTGCTGCAATGTATTTTGGTGGAGTCTATGCAAGTCAATTGTCATTCCTGGCTTCCATTACCTCCAATGGGCCTTCAAGCCTCTCCCACTGTTTCCAATGGGCAATCCTGTCATTCCTTTTAGTACATTCCAGTTGGTTGCCCCTTTGAAACTGTACCACACCATTTTATGTAACAGCAAAATGAAGATGGTGAACATGTACAGAGTGCACATTCCTTGCCAGTATTCCCTCTGGGCTGCACACAGGGCAAAAGGAAATTTTAAAAGGCCTCTGATCTGCATGCCCCCCCAATCTTGTTCATGCAGATGGGCTTACAATTTTAAAATGAAATGGAAATTGAAAGAGTAGCTTAGGAGTGGCTGGAGCAGGGGGCCCCCTTCACTACCATGAAAAAAACCCTGTTCTCAATCAAGGACATAAAGACCCAAGTAAAATAAAACAGAGACACAGGTTGATTTCCCACAAGCGCTGCCCCCTGCTGGCTCTTCCCTTTTGCCCTGATGGTACATGTCAATTTCACACAAGCTGCTGTGGAGCCGCATTTTGCCCCGCAGCTTAGCACGATTTTCCCTATGGCTACTCAATCCTCAAAAAACAGGACTGAGTAGACGTGGGGGAAATCGCGCGAAGCTGCGAGGCAAAATGCAGCCACACAGCAGCTTGTGTGAAATTTACACATACCATCAGGGCAAAAGGGAAGAGCGAGCATGGAGCAGCGCTTGTGGGAAATCAGCCACACTTTTCCCCAAATGTAAATTGGAGCCAAGCAAGTATGTTGGGCCCAACAGAGGCCTTGCAGTCTGACTGTTGCTACATTGAAGGTGGGTGGAGCCAGCCAGGGTTAAGGACTATACTTTCTTTTCTGACAGACACCAAACATATTCAAGGCCTGATGTGTTCTGGATATCAAAAACTTTAGTTATTAATCCAGAGAATGCAAAGATACAACCAAAAACCCTTGCAGATCTTACCATTTAGAATATCAAGTGCTCTTCAGTTTTCTATGCCAGCTGGATACTCAAAAATCGCCACCTCCCCTAGACCTTCTCTTCCTGTGGCAAGAAATTTTATCAAATCTTTTCCCCCACTGAGGTAAAGGCAGAGATCTGTCTTCCTAAAGACTAGCATTTGACACCTCCCTGCTGCGTGGAGGGTGGGGGAGAAAGGGGATGTTTAACAATCCCATTGTCTACCCTGCTAGCTCAATAAGCATTTGTAAGAAAGTGAGTCTAGAAGAAAAAAAGTGAGCCAAAACGAAAATTTTTAACTCAGTGTTGCCAGGCACTGGTTGGCCAGGGGAGGCTCAGTCCCCCCTGGAAAAATTCGGGGAAGGCCTGGGCCTCTGAGTCCCCCCCCCATAGTTTACGCCTATGGCCAGATGACAGCTGCCCACGCACCTGGTATTCTGTCTATCCAATTCGAACATGTGAAACTCCCTGTTACTGAGTCAGACCATTTGTCTATTGGATACTCTGAGTGGCAGTAGTTTTCCACGGTCTCAGGTCTTTCACATCACCTGGCATCTGACTCCTTTTAATGGAGATGCTGAAGACTGAACCTCCCTTGGACTGTCTGCACATAAAGCAGATGCTCTGCCACTGAGTTACAGGCTCTTCCCATCTATATTGTTTGCATCCCACCCTTCCCAATCAGAGTTTATATATTTTAAGGTTTTTTACCCCCACTTTCCAGCGTAATCCCCAAAGTGCTTTGCACAAAGAAACAAGAATATCATAAAACACTTCAAAACTTAATGAGCAGCAGAGAAGCATAAAATCAACAAGGCTGCTTTCACATGGATGATCTTCCCTTTTTCTGCCACCCAACACATGCAGGTTTTTTCCTTCTGTTTCCATATAATGTCCTGCATTCATGCTTCAAATATGGGGAGCCTGTTTTTTCTCTCTCTAAAAGGAACACTGATTATCCCCCCACCCTGCATGGCTTTGCTTGGGGCTTCTCTTCAAAGTGAGAGCCAGTGTGGTATAGTGCTTAGTGGCAGATTCTAATCTAGAGAATCGGGTTCGATACCCCACTCCTTCACCTGAAGCCTGCTGGATGACCTTGGGTCAGTCACAGCTCTCTCAGAACTCTCAACTCCACCTACTTCATAAGGTGCCTGTTGTGGGGAGAAGATGCCATACTACAGAGAGAGAGAGAGGAGAGAAAGGGAAGGCAATTGTCAACCTCCTTGAGACTCCATAAGATAGAGAAAAGCAGGGTATAAAAAACAACCCTTCCTCTTCTTCTTCAAAGTGACCAGAATGGAAGGTACGCCTTCAGGTTCAATGAAAAAGAACACCCCTCCCACCTTCCTCCAGTTATCTATTAGCTTTTAAAAAAAACTTTCTTAAAAACTCCGCTTTCACTCGCAAGTCACAATTTCAAGAGAAATGTATTTAGGCTTCTCTAAATATGCTTTTTCCTTTTTAAAAGTAATGCGGAAAGGTGCAATTGCCGTAGGTTACATTGTGTGGATCTTGGCATTAAGAATAAAGAGAGGCAGGGGGGTTGTGAAGGAAAAATTCCCAAACAGAAGGTACCCCTTGAGTATCAGTGAATAGGCACCCCCTCCTTCCTCTTTGTAATGTTTGTAATATTGTAATGTCACTGCAATTCAAAGTAACAATTTTGCATGTGCTTTCCAGTGCTGTAATGAACTTGGGGGTGGGGAAATAACCCACAGGATCCTGCCCAGCACTGAAATGTAGCTCTGAACTCAAGAGAGGGGAACATGTTCATGGGGCGGGGGGAGTGTGCTATAACAGGCAAGCAAATACAAGTGGTAGGAGGATTCAGATTGTGCATTATTCTTGAGCAGCCCTATCCAAACATGTGGAAAGGTTTTCTGTTTCTTTTAAAGGTTGTATTATTGTGCAATTCCTCTTCAGCTCCATTCATGTGCCTGAAAATTTTAAGAAAGGGGAAAGATGGTGGGCAGGAAGTCATGACAGAGGAAAGACACAGCAGCAGAGGAAGAGGGTTAGGGTAGTACCTGCCTAGTATGAAAAAACAGCTAACACCAGACTACACTAGAATTGCCTTTGTGGGTATGAATCAGGGCTTTTTTTGTAGAAAAAGCCCAGCAGGAACTTATTAGCATATTAGGCCACACCCCGGATAGCACAGCTTATTAGCCTATTAGGCCACACCCCCATGTTACCAGAAGTGTGGTGATCCAGCCACACCCACCTTTTGCTCCTTATTCTGTTAACCTTGTTTGTTATCAAAACCCAGGGCTTTTTTTGTAGCAGGAACTCCTTTGCATGTTAGGCCACACACCCCAAATGTAGCCAATCCTAATGAGTTTCTGCTGTTGGGTGTGGCCTGTTATGCTAACGAGCTCCTGCTGGTCGTAGCCAACTCAGGAGCCAGCCGGAACTCCGTTCCTGTGCGTTCCTGCCCCAAAATAGCCATGGTATGAATATTGCACTTGGAAATGAGGAGGACTCTCTAGTGTGTGGAAGCAACCCAAGTTTACCTTTTCTCACCATAATCAGGAGGAGCAAAAGGTCTTCTCACAAAGAACTGTTTTTGTTTTGTTTTATTTTTAATTGGCTTCCTGAAAGATACATGGAATTCCTGGTTTTTGTTTTGTTTAGCATCCAGAGTGGTAAATAGCTCTGGAGAATACCTTGGCCAACAGCTAGATGGGGAGGGGGGGAAAAGAGCCAGCATATAGAGTTCATATACATTTCATGGTATCCCTTGCATGTTCATGAAAAGCACACTGCTAATCTGCCACTGATCTTTTGGGATCCATATTTGATCCTCTCCTCCCCCTTCTATCAACGACTTCTTACCTCTTAACTGCCTGTGCTAAGTATCTGTGAAGCCCTTATTCCTCGTTGGCACTTACTTTATTACACTTCCTGGTCAACTGGGAAAGAATGAGATTCAGCTGCAAAATATTGTTCCAGCCTTATCTGGTGACCCGGTAGTGATTTGAGGCTGATGAATACAAGAGTTGGAACATTTCCAGTCTATATGTAGCACAAATCAAACCATATGGTGTTATAATGGGTAAAAAAAGATCCTGTATACAGGAAGGCATTTTCATTAAAGGAATAGGATTGCAGTTCTTCTCTCTGAACACTTATTGTTGTTCAGTCGCACAGTCGAGTCTGACTCTTCGTGACCCCATGGACCACATCACGCCATTTTAATTAGTTTTAATTATTTTGCTCATTATGTATAGTACACTATTTTTGTTATATTGTTCTTCAGTTTCATAATCCTACTTTATTGGGCCATTTTTTACCATTTTTCTAGTGCATTCTCTCTTTTTTTGTAATCAAAATTTTAACTGTATTGTTTGTTCCATAAGTCATTGCATTATGCTGTTCTTATTAGATTGGGGTTTTTTATCCTTTCGATCCTATTGCATTGTTCTTAATTTTGTGAGTCGTCTTGCATCTCAGTGTGAAAGGTAACTATAAATGAAGTAAATAAATGGTATTACTGCCAGGCTGTTCCATTGTCGTATACAGGTTTGCCTTCACTTAATCAAATGGCTAAGTGATAGATTTCATCCCGTATTTTATTTCCAAGCAAATAAAAGTGCAGTCACAGCAGACATTTTAAAAAGGAATGAATTAATAAATATTTGCTTTAAAAGATCAAGGTTATTAGTTAATATTAGTTTTCTGATAACCCAGGTTGCAGTTAATAATTATTAAGCCCGTCTTCCAAAAAAGAAAGCAAGGGTAGGTGATTTTAACCTATGTTAAGCCTTAATGTCAAAAACTATTACCAGGGATTGGGTATGATGCTCCCCAAGAGATCTACCATGGGTGGCAAGAACTTGTGGTACAGCTGGAATACCTTTAGTGGCTTACACGGTTCTAATTTGCATCATCACAGCAATTTTATGATCAGGATATTGGTATTATTAGATTTGCTACAGTTTGTAAGCTGTGTTCCAAGTTTTGACTAAAGGGAGAATCCAAAATAGATTGCAAATAAAGAAAGAACCATAAAGTTTTATTCCAAAGATTAATTCCAAGATCTGGAAGGGACTGTATTTGGAATACATTTGCTAACTTCTGAATTCTATAGCTGAATCACTAGCAGCAGTTCTCAGAAACAGCCTTACCGTTATGGCTAAGAGTGGTGATAGATTTTGGGTGCCATTAAGGATGATAGGTATATAAATCTGACCCATGGGTGAAATGCATGGGGAAGTTCTTCAGTGCAAGGTAAATGAAACTGAACAGGGATATCATGGTGGACTGCTGGTGCAAGAGGCAGCTGTTTGCATTTTTCAGCTCAGGCACCAAAAATATCTGGAGGCCACTACCTGGAAAACCATCCCTACAGAAAAACGATGTTTCCAATTATTGCCCAGTCTCTAATCCACCCTTTCTAGGCAAAATGATGGACAGAGCAGTAGCGAACCAACTCCAAGTCTTCTTGGATAACTAATCTACTCTAGACCCTTGATAGTCTGGTTTCTTCCAAATCGCAAGCCTTTGGGGGAGCAAAGGAAAGGGAGTCAAAACTCTTCGGCCTGTTGGGTCTGTTCTAGTTCCTATACAAGGAATTGTTTTCTGGTTGTTGCTGGACTTAGCTGCCCCTCTTCCTCCTCCCTTCTTGAGTCATCCTTTCCTGGCCTTTCCAAGGTTCCTAGGGATGTCACAGTCCAGGTTCTGCCTTGGTGACAACATTATATCATTTCCAGCCTGCCTGTTTTCACATTGGATGGGCCAGCTGTGGCCTAAGGTCAATGGACCACTTCTTTCAGGCTGGCTCCTGACAAATGGTAACTTAACATATTGTTTATCTGTTTTTTTATATTTTTATGCGACCTCCCCAAAAAATCTTGTTGAAGAAAGATGCATATATTCATGCGAGGATCCATATTCAATGGATGAACTCCTCTACTCTTGATTCAAAACCAACTTGGTATTCTTTACAGCCGTTGTTGTCAAATGGTCAGAAAAGCTCATCTGTTTTTCTGAGACTTCACTCCCAGATTTAATATTGGTGCATGGGTCTTAATGGTGCCATTTGCACGTATACTATCATAATGTCTGCCTAGGAACTGTGGTTTCAGCTGATTCCACAGGAGGTTGTTTTTCTATGGTGATCATGTGGCCAGTGCATTGCGATCAATTTGCACTGGGAACTGAGATTCCGTGTATTTTTGTGTATGTGTGTGTGAAGTGCCATTAAGCTGCAGCTGACTTATGACAACCCCAGCAAGGGGCTTTCAAGACAAGAGAGAAGCAGAGGTGGTTTGCCATTGCCCTCCTCTGCAGTCTTCCTTGGTGATCTCCCATCCAAGTTCTACTGACTTTGCTTTGCTTCTGAGATCTGAAGAAACTGGGCAGCACCATGGTGCCTTCCCTCCCAGGTTCCACATGGCACAGGATTATTCAGTTTTCACCATTATTAGCTGTGGTTTTCCTTTCATGTCAGATGTGGATTGCATCCTCCCCCCCCCGTTGTCATGCCCGCTGTTATGGTTCTCTACCCATCTTTTAAAAAAATGGTGCATGCATGCTGCCGCTTAAGAATAATGCAATACTTGAATCCTTCGGTAATGCTAATTGCTGGAAGAGACTGGGTGTCCCATTGTGGTCACTGACATTGCAAAACCTAATTGGCCTTCAATGTTTTAGGGGAAGGGGAAAAAGCACTTCAGGGCCTTTTTTGTTGTTGCTCTGTTGAATGCTAATCAAAAGAGGAGAAAGAAACAATTGCCCCTTCATCTCTGCAACAAGAACAACTTCTACCAACTATTCCTTTTGTGAGAAAACCACCCTTTTATGAAGAATTATACCTATTACCTAATTCCCTCCCACCTCCATACACTCCTAAAAGGCAGCTGGACAGGGATCCCTTCTGGGCAGGTAGGAGGAAAAGTTTAATGTGTAATTAATGTGTTCCTCCCTGTTTTGGTTTCATTTCTGCCCTGGGCAAGACACTTCTCCTGCCCCCTCCTGCCACCATCTCTCTGGTTAATAAGTTTGTTTCTTTCTATGCAGCACTCCCCTACCCCTCCAACTGAGAGTGGGGAAGTCCCTAATGAATATTTTGAATACCCTGAATACATTGATGACATCTTTTTTTCAAGTTTTAAAGGTTAGGTCAGAAATGTTGTATTTTGTATAATTTTACTTCATGGTATACTTTAATGAGGAGCGGCGGTGGCTCAAGTGGTTAAGACGCTGAACTGCAGGCTGTGGAAGGTCAGTAGTTCAGCAGTTCGAGACCCGGGTGCTGCATGTCGGAGTGAGCTCCTGTCTCTAGTTCCAGCTCCTGCCAACCTAGCAGTTTGAAAGCAAGAAATTGCAAGTAGATAAATAGGTACCACTCCGGTGGGAAGGTAACAGCATTCCGTGCGCCTTGGTGTTTAGTCATGCCGGCCACATGACCACGGAAATGTCTTCGGACAGCGCTGGCTCTTCAGCTTTGAAACGGAGATGAGCACCGCAACCCTAGAGTCGGATTCGACTGGCTTTCGAGCAAGGGAACCTTTACCTTTACCTATACTTTAATGATATGTACCACTGAGGAAGGCCTTGTCACTGAAACACATTTGGCTTTAATGGATTTTTAAAACTATTTGTTTAAAGCATTAATTTAACATATGTAACCCATTAGTATTTATTCTGTTATTGGGCCTTTTGTCAACCTTCTTGGTCACCTACAGTGATGATGTGCCATGTTATTGTATAATATTGCTGTTCTGTAATATCTGTTCCCCCCAAAAAATTATAACATTACAAATATATGGTGAAATATGCATGAAGGATAGTTAAGATCGACCTACAGATACCCACCCACATAGTCACAGTGCATGTCAGAACAGTGTGCTTTTATATTGTCGTAATATAGTAACTGTTCTACGACATTGCTCTGATCCCCACATTAAAGAAATAAATCTCAGTTTTGTTGGTGTCAGCAACAACACCAAGGGCACTCATTGTAAAAATGCAAAAGGGAGTGAAGGGGGCATTTCCTTTCATTCAAACACAAGGGCTGTGGTCACACACACTAAATAATCCACTTTCAATGCACTTTCGAGCTGGATTTTGCCAGTTCACACAGTAAAATCCACTTGGAAAGTGCACTGAAAGTGGATTGAAAGTGGATTACTTAGTGTGTGTGACTACAGCCAGGGTGTACTGTCCCTTCTAGACACAAGAAAAAGTTCTTCCCGACAATTCATGGCAGAAAAGTATTTTTCCTCTAGGTTTTTTTTAAGCAGAGTTTTTAGCAGTGGGGGGAATAGATTGTTTTGTGCAGGAATGGAGGCTAACATGTGGTGACAAAGAAAGAAGGTACAATTAGAGTTGCTGAAATGAAAAATAACCTCTGTGCAGTTTGGTCTCACCTGCCCTACACCTTTCTCTCAATCCTTCCAGCACAGAAAGACACCTAGAAAACTGGGGAGTTTCCTCTCCCCAGAAAACTGACCTAGTAACTATAGGACAGGAGTGGCCAAACTTTCTTAAGGTAAGAGCCACATGGAATAAACGTCAGATGTTTGAGAGCCACAAGACGTGAACAAATATCACAGACATGTTTTTACTGGAAAATATTCAGATTTGCTTTTTATTAACATTAAATTAGATTGCCAAAAATAAAAACAAAAGGGGTAAAAACAGATATTGATAACGATATTTATTTGTTTAATGATATTGATTTGTCTAAGAGAGAGAGAAAGAGAGGGAGAGAGGTGGAAAGAAATAATGAAAGAGGTGGAAAGAAAGAGAGAAAGAGGAGAAAGAAAGGAAGGGAAAAAAGAGAAAAAAAGAAAGAAAGCAAATAGATATGGGAGGGAGGGAGAGGTGGAAAGAAAGCAACTTTAACTTTAAATGTGTTCTCCAACCCCTCCATGCCCCCACACCAGCTGGCTTGGCTTGGAGAAGGGATTTAAAGAGACAAATGCCTTCTCCAAGTGAAACCAGCTGGCCAGCCAGCCAATGTAGCAGAGCTTGGAGAACACATTTAACTTTAAATGGGGAGGGAGGAGAGAAAGAGTGAGAGAGAGAAAGTGGAGAGAAAGCAAATAGATGGGGGAGGGAGGGAGAGGTGAAAGAAAACAACTTTAAATATGTCCTTCAAGCTCCCCACTCCACCCCCATGCCAGCTGGCTTGGCTTGGAGAAGGGATTTAAAGAGACAAATGCCTTTTCCAAGCCAGCCAGCTGGGGGAGGTGGGGCTTTGAGAATACATTTAAAATTAAAGTGGCTTTCTTTCTCTGCTCTTCCCCACCTCAAGCCTACTCAGGGAGGGGAACACTGGTTGGGAAAGGGAAGACAGATCAGGAAGGTATGCCTCTCCTTCACTTCCACAGCCGCTTTGCCGGGAGCCGCACAATATGTATGAAAGAGCTGCATGTGGCTCCTGAGCTTTAGATCTCGATGGAGACAATAACTGCTGTAACTACTTGTAATAAATAATCAAGAAAATATATTGACCCAAATAGAGAAGATACGTAGTAAAGAAAAGGCTGCACGGTTGGGTAGTCTGGCTAAAGACATTATAACAGCCACAGTGCAATTGTAAACAGTTACACCTTTTGAAACCCATTAACTTCAATAGATTTAGGAAGGCATAACTCTGTTTAGGATTGCACTGTCAGTTTTCTCAAAAGGAAGAGGTTGACCTTAAAGAACATCTGCTCATGGGCTACAGAGCATCTGGATTTGCTCTTCTGGTATGCTGAATGTGGGTTGTGACTAGTGAAAGTATTTTGCCATAATAAATATGTTTGTCTTTAAGATGTGGAGGCTGTTTGTTGTTTTGTGCATGCTTTGAATCTTGTTTGAGATTCCATGTTAGAGAATAACTTCCTGGGGAAGTGATGCTCAATTCATAAGACAGCCAAGCATTCACATAACTGAATCATATAATTATGCAATTCAGCAACATTTGTACTTGTGTAATGTGGAGATGGAGAATTTTTATCATGCCCTTGCATGATATGAAAATATATGGAAACAAAGACATGGTACAAAACTTGGCATTTGTGAGAACACCTCAGTCAACATGCTCCCAACATGATTAGATGCACACTATGCTAAGGGGAGCGTCCTTAACTCAGTGGTAGAGCACATGTTTTGCATGCAGAAAACCCTATGTTCAATCCCTGGCATCATCAGCTAAAACAGTCTTTTGTGGCTGGGAAAAAACCCTCTTGAAAAGTTACAACCAATCATAATACACAGCATCAGGCTAGCTAAACTATTGATCTGTCGTAATATAAGGCAGTTTCATGGGTTCACGCCATGTAGTAAATAGCCTGCTGTAGTCACAAAGTGTGCACACTAATAAAATGCAATTGTGAAAATGTTCTTCCTGGACTGCATTTAAACTATTGGCAAGAGGTGTCTTGTGTGAGGAAGTGTGTCTTTCATTCAACGTGCTTACGACAAGATATGCAAACCAATAGCTGTGATCCCAGTGCAAGACATCTCAGTTTCTCAGCATTTGCCTCAAGATGTGAACTGGGTCTCTCCCCATCCAGTCTCAGCTGAGAGTACATAATGGCTAATAGAATGTGTCCTACTTTTAGCTCTACAAACAGAAGGATTCCTCAATCATATATTCAACACAGCCTGTCCCCTTCTATCATCTTCTGTCAAGTGGTAAGAGGTACTGACATGTTGTTTTCTTTAATGGCAATCTTCCTTTTGTGATTTAATACCTTTCGTTCTTGAAAGGAACACTATTAATCTTAAGTTTTACAATTCTGCCTTCCTTGTTATCTACTCTCATACACTGTTTTCTTTGAGTATATCTCCAATAGATACTCAGCGCCTTTTTACTAGAGAAGTCTCTTACTACCTAGCTTTAGTGTAGAGGTGGCTATTCCCTTCAATCAAAGCAAACATTTAAAATAAACTCTCACCTATCCCAGCCTGGCATGAGGCAAAATAAGTGTATAAAGCCACCTAACCAGGTTGGCCTCCGGCTCATAAAAATAATCCCTCACCATATGAAAACCAAATGCTTCATAAAACCATCATGCTGATTTGAAAAACAATTTTATAACTGGAGAGAGGAATGCCCAGTCAGTATAATTCATTACACTGAGGAGGCTTTAATAAGCCAGCCAAAAAGCACAAGGGAGTTCCCCTTCAGCTATAATCGAACACAGATGCCATAATACGGCGCATGAAACCTCTCACAATTCTAATTGCTTTAATTCCAGGACAAAATTCTTCTCAGAGGTCATTCCCAAGTAGACAGACGCCTGTTACAGGGTTTGAGCTGAGTCTCCCCCTGGCTACACTCAGCCTGAGCACAAAAGCTAAGCGAACTTAGCCTAGTTCTGACACTAAAAATGACCCTGAGATGTCAGTTTCAGCACATCATGGGATCTTCCCCCTTGACCCACAAACAAATCCAGGCACTAGTAGGGAGAAGGCCTGTATTTCCAACTCTCCAGCAGTGTCTGAGTTGGCCGGATTTCATCCTTCTGCTATAAAGGACAATTTTAATTAATTCATATAAGTGTACACTGCTTGTGGGGGACTCAAAATTGTTTACGACATTGTTCTCTCCTCCTCAGTCTTATCTTCACAGTAATAGCTCTGTGAGGTATGTTAGGCTGAGAGAGCACGACTGGCCTAAGGCTACCCAGAAAGCTGCTGTTGCTGACTGGGGATTCAGATCTGTGTCTCCCAGTTCCTACTCCAGTATACCACAGTTATCCTAAGGAAAACCCTGTGAGGTGGCTTAAGCTGAGAGTGACTAGCCCAAGCCTGGGTCTCCCAGAACACCCTAACCAGGGCTATTTTGGGGCAGGAATGCACAGGAACGTTGTTGCATCTGGATCCCAAGTTGGCCACACCCAGCAGGAACTCATTAGCATAATAGGCCACACCCAACAGCAGAAACTCATTAGGATTGGCTACATTAGGGGTGTGTGGCCTATAGGGTTGCCAAGTTCATCTTCGCCCCCACTGGGGGACTTGGGGGGGCGTTCCTGGAGGGGGTGGGGCATCCCTGATGTGATGATGTCACATTGAGGACGTCTGCCCCCCCCTGGCTGCGCGTCCCTTGCACGCAGGGAAATGCTGTGCAGAGAGCTGGCGTTTCTCCACTCAAGGGCGTAGACTTTGCAATTTCCCAGGGGGGGCTGGGGCTAGGCCAGAGGCATTGCTAAGTCATTAAAAGAACTGGGACCCAATGACATCATAGGGAGGAGCCAGTGACATCACAGGCCATTGTCACTATTTATGGAGGTGGAACTATGTGGCATTTAGGGAGGGGCTCCCCAGAAAATTAGAGTGGCCTGGGAACCCCCTAACAATGCCCCTGGGCTAGGCTAACCCCAGGAACAGGTGCCTTCTTAGCACATTGCTTAGAAACTCCACCTTAAAATGCAGCACAGATTCTATTGCTAGGGACTGTTTTTCCACTCTGGGAACTGTCATTACAGTCCTAGAGTAGCCTATCTGGGCCCAAAAACCTTATTGGAAAAACCATTCTGCATTTTCTTTGCAACTTTTTTGGGGCTGCAGTGTATTTCAGCAGAGCCCATGCAAGTCAATTGGCATTCCTGGCTCCCATTATCTCCAGTGGGCCTTCAAGCCTCTCCCATTATTCCCAATGGGCAATCCTGCCATTCCTTTTAGTACATCCCAGTTGGTTGCCCCTTTGAAACTACCACACCATTTTAAGTAACAGCAAAACGAAGAGCATAAACACAGAGTGCACATCCCTTACCAATGTTCTCTCTAGACTGCACACAGATCAAAAGGAAATTTTTAAAGGCCTCTGATCTGCATGCCCCCCATCTTCTTCATGCAGATGGGCTTACAATTTAAAAATGAAACAGAGATTGAAAGAAGAGCTTGGGAGTGGCTGAGGCAGCCCACCCCCCACTACCATGAAAAAAACAACTGTTCTCAGTCAAGGATATATAGACCCAAGTAAAATACACTCCTCCCCTCCTCCACCTGGCTGTTGTGCATCCTACATGAAGCAGGGTGATTCAGCAGCTGCAAGCCAATATCAGTGGTCTGCATCCAGCATCTCACACAGAAGAACCAGAGCTTCCAGTTCCAGCACTGGAGCTAGGGGTGCCAGCCTCCAGGTGGGACCTGGGGATCCCCTGGAATTACAGCTCATTTTCCCTGAAGAAAATGGATGTTCTGGAGGGTGGACTCTATGGCATTGTACCCCACTGAGGTCCCAGTCCTCCCCAGGCTCCATCCCCAAATCTCCAGGAGTTTCCCAACCTGTATTGGGCCACCCCACCCCAACATCCCCCAGAGATGGACAGGGGAATCTGGCAACCCTAACTAGGGATGTTTTAACAAGGGAGGAAGGGAGGTGAGAGGTGGAAAGAAAGCAAATGGATGGGAAGAGAGGAAGGAAGGAGGGAGGGGAGAGATGAAAAGAAAGCAAATAGAAATCCCTCTCCATAATTTATCCAGGAGTTCAGGGGAGAGTTGGTCTTGAATGTATGCATTTAAACTCTTCGAGGTTTCACCTGCCCTCCTCCCCCTCCCCTCCCCTGCACGGGCTGTGTGTGCGATTTCAGTGATTGTAAACTGCTGATTCCTGGCTTTCCTAATATCCTCTCTCTGTCAAGGGAAGGGGTGGAGCTCAACAAAGGACTCAGAAGAGTCTCCTCTTGGAGGAAATAAAGGGCTCTGGTTAAGTAGTGAACTCGGGAGCAGGAAAACAATAGCAGTGGCACAAGGCTGCAGGAAAGGTGCCCGGGCACCCAGCCTCCCAGAGATCCTCCATGGATGCCGGCCTCCCCCCTCCTGACCTCCCTGCATGGCTCTGCAAGGCAAGCCTTGTGTGTGTGGGGAAACAGAAGAACAAGGGAGCAAGGCCCCCAGCCATCCCAAGGCCGGCAATCCTCCATGGATGCCGGCCTCCCCCACAACCTCCTCGCATGGCTCTCTGCAAGGCAAGCCTTGCAGGGAGTGGGAAAACAACAGCAGTGGCACGAGGCTGCAGGAAAGGTCCCCAAGAGTCCAGCTGCCCCAAGGCGGGCAACGCTCCATGGATGCCGGCCTCCCCCCCACTTCGCCCACCTCCTGTCCTCCCTGCAAGCCTTGCAGGGAGAGAGGGAAAAAACCTAGAAGAACAAGGGCGCAGGGTGCCCAGCCTCCCCGAGGACAGCAATTCTCCAAGGATACCAGCCTCCAACCCCCCAACCTCCTCGCATGGCTCTCTGCAAGGCAAGCAGGAGAGCAGGAAAACAACAGCAGTGGCACAAGGCTGCAGGAAAGGTGCTCGGGAACTCAGCCAGCCAGCCTGGGCACTCTCTGCCTAGTGTCCACCACCCCACCCCTGAAAACATCCCCCCCACCGTCGCTGGAGCCCCAGGACAGCTCCTTACCTTTCTGCACGGGAAAGCTGAAAGCACTGAAAACATGTGCAGCCCCCAGCTCCACCAGGCCCAACTGAGGGTTTCTGGGAGCTGGGGGTGGGGCTTAGCTTTCAGGAAGTAAGCCCTGAGTTTCCTGCCACCCCACTCGAAGTCTCAGAAAGTGGAGGAAAAAACCCTCTGCTTTCAAAATGGGCTGGGGGTGGCATGGTGTGGTAGTGGCAAGGCTTGTGAGCCTGGTTGCCGGGGGGCTCAGTCACCCTTGGAAAATTTCGGAGGTAGCCTTAGCCCTCAAGCCCCCTGAAGTTGACACCTATATCTCCACTCACCCAAACGCCAGCTCCGTTTAAGCACAGGCAGCCTTCCCTGCGCGCTCGATCTTGAGCGGAGATTGGGCTTGCGGGGAAACGTCAGCTTCCTGCACTGCCCCTTTAAGAGCCGTTTCCAGGCATGCCAGATCTCCACTCAAGACCGAGCATGTGGGGAAAGCTGCCTGTGGAGCTGGCATTCGGGTGAACGGGGAACGCCAGATCTGTGCATTTAAAGGGAGCCCTTCAAGAGAGAAAGGAGAGGGGTGGTTGTGGGTGTTGGGGCTTGGGGGCGGGGCAGATAGGACCCCCCCCAAAGCGCGGGACCCCTGCTAAACCGGGGGGTTTGGCAACCCTAGTGGCCTAACATGCAAAGGAGTTCCTGCTACAAAAAAAGCCCTGGGTTTTGATAACAAACAGGGTAAACAGAATAAGAAGCAAAAGGTGGGTGTGGCTGGATGACCACACTTCTGGTAACATGGGGGTGTGGCCTAATATGCTAATGAACTGTGCTGTCAGGGGTGTGGCCTAATATATGAATGAGTTTCTGCTGCTGGGTGTGGCCTATTATGCTAATAGGTTCCTGCTGGGCTTTTTCTACAAAAAAAGCCCTGACCCTAACCACTTCACCACATAGACTCTCACAAGAGTAGAGAAAGTAAGAAGACAGCAGAGACTTCAACAGACTTGTATACTGTTTAAAGTTTGTATGATCTGAGCCCTATCAATATATGAACAGTTCTTGGAACAAAGATGTGCTGGAAATTTTTATACAGGAGCCACGAGAAAGCTCCTTTCGTACAGATTTCCCATTGCTCAGGAAACAGAACCCTAGAGATTATAATACTACTTCCATCAAATTTAATTCTTGGTTCCTGAGGAAAATTTAGGGTGTATGCTGAGAGGACAGGTAGGGGGAGGTTAAATGAGGTTTGGCACACACAGCTGCACAGGTATACAAAATGCACTCTGGTTGTAAATAATATCAGGTTTCCCCCTCACCCCGGCCCACATTGGATGTCCTGACATGGCAACTGATTTGATACTCTTTTACAATAGGAGCAAAAGTCCATGCTTTGTACACCACAAAATTCCTCAATATGAGTTGCAGCAGTGGCAAAACACAGCTGTGCTCATAACAACTGAATCAGGTATGCATTCATGTTGGGAAGGAAGAGATCAAGAGCTTCTAAGAATCACGCCTCATTCCAAGGCCTCTGACATGGGCTGGCTTTAAGAGATTTGGCTCAGCACTTCCTGTTTTAGGTGAGGTGATTTGAGGATACGGTAAACTCCTCAGAGTAAAGGGTTACGTTTGGGCCCAAGACATACCCAAAATACACATCTCTGAAAACATGTAGCCATAATGGGTGTTCTGGCAGCACTCAAACAACAGGGAAGCTAATGAAGGCAGTGACCTGTGCGTAAAAGAAGTTTCAAATGCATCTGTCCCACTTTTACTTTTAATGAAATTCATGCATTTAAGCTACAAAAACAAACAGTTCCTGGGAGCCCAGAGCTCTCTGGCTGGCAGGATAACATTCCTTATTCCCAAATCCAATCTCATCTGCAATGAGAGAGGGCAGCTTAGAAAAGGCTGTAACATCTGGACAGCAGCTGATGATGACTCTGGGGACTTAATCATAACATCCAAGAAGAATGTACTTTTGCAGAACTTGGGACAATATTATTGAATCCCAGGCAGAAAGTGATCTTTCATGTGACAAAGGACGGGGGAAGCCACCACCGACGCCTTAACTGATATCTCTCTTTTCTGTCTTTTAAAATATATAATGATCAAGAGTGTAAATTCATCTCTTTCGTTGGACTGTGGAAAATAAGGCCATCCAAAATATCTCCATATTTAGATACAGCAGTGATTCTCATACGAGAGAGAGAGAGAGTCTGGCAGCTTTTCTTCCTTTGTTTTTCAGAACTAAAAACAGATGCTTGAAGAACACTTTCTTCCACCAGATCTGATTAGTTTAGCACCTACATGCAGAGCCCAGTGGAGTGATATACCCTTTTAACTAATTTACTGATGAAATTTTTCTTCTCTGCTCTTCAGTTCTACAATTTGGGAGGCTCTGGATTGGATCCAGCCAGCTTTTCTACTCAATATCTCCTAATCTCCCTCCTTACTACAGCTCCTGCCTCATGTACCTTTTGTCCATGCAGGTCCCATGACCCCTACCATGGCCTTTTTGATGGTCACAGAGGACTCTCTCCTCCCTTTTTCACCAGCCAAAATGCTGGTTGGATCCAGCCCTCTGCCTGTGTCTGGTATATTTCCGCCTTTAAAGTCTGGACAGAAACTGCTCAGGAAACTGCCAGAGCTGGTCAAAATTAATATTTTGCCTCGGTTAATGTTTTTGTTTCAGACTATCCCAATACTACGACAAAGTAAGATACTAGATGGATGGCAGAAAGAAATATCAAAATTTGTGTGGGCAGGAAGGAAACCAAGAATTAAAATGAAAATTTTATGTGACGCTAAGGAAAGAGGAGGACTTCAACTACCAAATCTCAGACTTTATTACGATGCTATCTGCTTAACGTGGATAGAACAATGGATTAATCTTGAAAATATGAAGTTGTTGGCGTTAGAAGGTCATGATAACATGCGTATTTGGATGGCATGCGTATTTATGGTACGAAAAATTAAAAATCGACAAATTTTTTAAACATCACTTTATTAGGCAATCACTGTTCGAGACCTGGATGAGATATAAAAAATTCTTTTATGAAGAACGACCACTTTGGATAGTGCCGGCAGAAGTGATTAAACCATATTCGAGACATGAAGGATTAGATTGGTTACCATATAGAAATCTTTAAAAATCTGATGGGAAAAGTTTTGTTATGAGAGACAGAGATGAGGTGGAATTTGATTATGATTGGTTGAATTATAGACAGATCTATGATTTGTTTAAAACTGATAAGAGAAATTATGGCTTTAGGGCAAAGAATAATGAAATTGAGACTATTTGGGTGGAAAAGGGGAAAAAATGATCTCAAAAATATATAAGGTTTTACTGAAGTGGTATACAGAAGATGAAATTGTAAAAGAACAAATCATAAAATGGGCGGTAAATGTAAATAGTGAAATAACTATGGCATCATGGGAATGTTTGTGGAAAAAGTCAATGAAAATTTCAACTTGTGTTAATGTCAAAGAGAATTGTTATAAAATGATGTATAGATGGTATATGACTCCAAAGAAAATTGCTAATATAAATGAGAGTATGTCTAGCAAATGTTGGAAATGTAGAAAGAAAGAGGGCTCATTTGACCATATGTGGTGGACTTGTGATAAAGCCATGAGTTATTGGTCAGAGATTCATAATGAAATACAGAAAATTTTGAAATGTACTTTTAAGAAAGATCCACAAATTTTGTTGTTAGGACTTAAACTGGAAGAATTAAATGTAACCAAGAGAACATTGTTATGGTACTTGGTCACAACAGCTAGAATGACTTACGCACAATTCTGGAAACAAGAAAAGATACCTGAAACATGGGAATGGATTAAGAAGATGCTTTTTATGGCTGAAATGAACAAAATGACAAGAAAGCTTAATAATGAAGAAGATGAAGCATTTTTTGAAGAATGGAAAGATTTTAAAGACTATCTTGAGAAAAACTGGGATGTTAAAAATAGATTGATTTGCTTTGACAGTTATTAAGGAGAAAATAAGAAAAAGAACGATAAGATTGCTAAAATGTTACCTAATTTGTTAATGGAAATGACATATTTTGTGAATGGTAATTAGATAATAGAGTTTATAAGGGGGCAAGAGCATTGCGGGAAGCCTTGTACTGGGGGGGAGTGGGGAGAAAGGAAAAAAGGTATGTAATATCTATAAGATGGAATTTTAACTATGTGAACATATCCTATAATAAAATGTTTTGTTTTTTTTAAAAAACAAGGAAACTGCCAGAGCTGCTTTTGTGAGGTAAATAGTGTCAATTTATTGGCACTATATGGTGAGTTCTCAAAATCTGCATCAAGAAATTTGGAGGAGATTAGGGCACCATTTAGTGAGGTCTGCATTATGTATGACACTTAATGTGATTTCAGGTAAATGATTCAGCTTTATTCAGCAACAGCTCAAAGTCAACCAGAACAGCAAACAACAGATCTAACAGATGACATCCAAACAGAGGAGCTTTGCTCCTTTTAAACATTCCCGGGCGAATGGAGCCACGCCTATTTACAGAAAGTACCCAATGTGATTACTTGGATAAAAACCAATAAGGTTCATTCCCTCCAAGAGTTTGTGGTTCGTCCAGATTGGACGGCGATTCCTAGACAACCAATCAGAAGTGCGGGATTTCAATCCTTGTCTAGGAATGAAGCTTAATATAGGTTCTCAATGGGGGCATTACACCTTCACAGAATACATTACAGTCTGGAGTAGGCACTCCCGTTTCAGAACCCTTGTTATTTATTCTTCAGAACTGTGCATGGGTGTGCACGTGTCTACCAAGCTATACCTAGGCTATAAGATCTTTCATTTACAGGAAAATGCAAAGAAATGTTCAAAGCAAATGAAGTCCACTCTTATTAAAGACCTAAAGTACAAACAGAAATTTAGAACCTTCCACCCTCCCTGCAAAGCAGTCTCAGGGCAGCTTACAAACTGTATAAAAACACTAGAACAAGAAGACTGATAAAATCACAGCACAATCTTAAAAATCCATCATGGGTGCCTAACCAAAATCAGCCAGTAGAGAAACTGAGTCACAAGGAAAAGCTAAGGTTGTATGCGCTCCAAGACGTAAGTGAACATGACCACTACTATATCCCTCCTTTCCTCATGCCAAATGAAACCTTCCCTTGGCTTATTCTAACCTAACAAAAATCTGCTAAGCAAATCAAAGCATATGTTCAACTGTTCATGCAATTTAGATATCGTTTTCACAAAATATTATCCAACAAATACATCATAAAATAATCTTGAAACATAGTAGACTTCTTCTGATGTCTTGGGTGCCCTGCACCAGTTGGGGAAACTGGGACTGAAACTGTCAATATAAAGAGTGGGGCCTTATATTTTATCTATTCAGTTTTGGGTGGTTATAAGTGATCCAGAATCTGGATCAGAAATATTTTTGAGGTGAGGTGACAAATATTTCTGGTAATTCTATGATGTCTGTGTTGATCTGTGATCATAACTCCTTACAACATTGGTGGCTGAGATAGGGTAATCAGAGACAACCTTTCTCATGGATGCATATTTTGTAGTACTAAGAGAGAGTCTCTTGGTCGATTTCGCACAAGGAGCTGCGCCGCCGTCATACCTTCCTTTGCCCTGTTTCCACCGGTCAATTTCCCACTCGAAGCCGTATGGCCGCATTTTGACCCGCGGCTTGGCCCGATTTCCCCCGTGGTTTCGTGTTCCTCAAAAAACAGGCCCTGAAGCCTGTCACACTGATAGGCTACAGTGCACGTCCAAATAGTGTGTTAGCATGCAGGGGAAGCCTCAGTAATACTTTGTGCAGCTACTGTATATAAAAGTGCTACACATTCTGCAAGAATTTCTATAGTTTGTATAGTTCCTGTTTATTGTTTCATCTGCAATCTGCAACCTCTCAGCTTCTTTATTGGCCTGAAGGTGCCGAGGAGTTTTCCAGCGACAAAACCCTCTGGTAGTCAGAAAACCATTGCCTAGGCATGGCACCTCTGTGTGAAATTGCCCACATTTAGGAAATGGTTGGTATATTATCCATAAGCACATATCTTCTCTTTTATTTCTGGTAAGGTAGCTTTGTCAATGAGCGTTATCAAATGCCGGTTGCACTTGTGTAAAGGATGCTAATTTATCCGAGGCAGAACACAGCCTGTTTTCTAATAGTCCCTTCTGTGCTCTGTGTGAGTTCATAATTAATTACCAATGTGAAAATCCTCAAAAACACTAGGAAGATTGTACACAGATAAGTATTCAAAGCAAAGTCTGATATTTTTAAGGCAACTCTTGTATGGACAGATATATACCGGAAGACCTACCAGAATCTTTTGTGGTTGTCTACAGTGGCTATTCATCCTGATTTACACAAGGTTACTTGACCTGACCTATCCCTCTTTTCAGATTTGAAAAGGCATTCCTTGAAATATATCCAAGGTTTTGGAAAATCAAAGTGGGTAAACAACACCATTTTGGGACACCATAATTTATTTATTTTATTCCAAGCAACATAAACTTAAAAAATGCATATAACTGCATCCATGTTGATTCAATTCACATATTAATTGTTTCATATTCATGATAAACAAATATTTATTGCCTGCATTTATAATACTATTTAGGAGGGAAGAAAGCATGGTATAGCCTGATGTCACTGGGCCTCGGAAGCTAAGGAGGGTCGGTACTTGGAAGGGAGGCCACCAAGGAAAACTCTGCAGAGGAAGGCAATGGCAAACCACTGCTGCTTCTCACTTGCCTTGGAAACTCCCTGCTAGGCAGGGCTGGCTTGCGAACTAGGCGAACTAGGCATTTGCCTAGAGCGTGCCGGTCCTTAGGGGGCCAAAAGCCCCTTGCCCCCGCCAAAAGCCCTGCCACCCCCTGCCCCTTCCCTGGCTTGCTGACATGGCCCACAGCTGTGGGGCGCACCAGCACACCGGCGTTCAGATGGAAGGGACAGGGTTTTACACCCCCGCCCCTTCCCTAGCTTGCCGGCACACCCCAGCGGCAGGTGAGAGGGGGAAGGAGGAGGAGGAGGGGAGCCCTCCCTTGCCCTGGGGAGCCCCGGTGGCAGAGAGGCAGGAGGTTGGCAACCCCATAATTGGGCGCACGCCAGGAGGGGGCCAGAAGGTAGCCCCGCCTAGGGCACAAAAAAACCTCAGGCCAGCCCTGCTGCTAGGGTCTTCATAAGTTGGATGTGACTAGACCTCACTTTACCCATACACAAAATACTATCTAAAGAGTTCACATCAGAAATACACAAAAACTCTAGCATAGCAATCATATAATAATCCCATGATAGCTTTAAATCCCCTGCAGGTAGGAGGAAGATGGACAAACATAATTTGAATTTTCTTTTACTATCTTTGGTTCTATGTACTGTTCTAGGTAAGAGGAATAACAGAAACACGTTTTGTGTGTATAAAATGTATATACAACCCTGCTTTGGAGAAAGCATGAAAATGAGTAATCACCAACGCCATCCTCAGATAAAGATAGTTTATTTAAATGTTGGATCTATGTGGTCCTGACCCAGGACTGAGTCACCCCCCTCCGAGGGCAAGACCTGGGAGCCCGAGGCCACCCAACCAGGGGGGCGACGGCAACAGCAGCAGTGGAGTGAGCGCAGCCCACCCACAGCCCTTACTGACCCACGAGTACCGGGGCACTAGGGAAGCCACCCGGCCTCGCCCTGCTGGGAAAGGGGCTGCTCATCCACTTCCCGCTGCCATCCTCCGAAGGTCCCAGCAGCAGAGGCTGGCCCAGAAGCTGGGAGCGGATTCCAAGGAATGGGCCGGACGTCAGAGCATTGGGTGGATGCCTGGAGACATCGATGAAGCCTCACGACGCCATGGAGCAGCAGACCTTCGGGACGCCGGGGAGGAGCCATGCCCCAACTCAACGCCAACAGGGGCAACAACAAGTCCTGCCCCAACAGGGGGTTGTGGGAGACCGACACCAATTGGGGAGGCTGGCATCTGAGGGATGGAGCGAAGGGCGAACGGGAAGTGCAGGAAGGGGAGAGGAGGACGGAGCATGGGCTGAAGGCAGGAATAAAAGGGGGAAAAGGGAAAAGGCCGGGGAGGAAGCCAGAGTGGAAGAGAGGTGGCTGGAGTCCTTCTGAGAGAGACAGAGGACTGGCACCCCGGCGACCGCAGCCCGGAGGAGACCCCACCTCTTGGAAATGGTGATGCAACCAAAGAGGGTGGGCTCCTGCATCTGAGGCCTTCATTGCAACCCCTTTTTTTCATCCCGCATCCAGACTGTGCTCCGCGCCCTTCAGGAGGGGCAGGGTGGCCGTGCCCTGGTGTGACATATGTCATAAGCTATTAGCCTGTTTTAAGGTTAGGCTGTGCTAGGAAGCCTTTTATGCCTACCAACATTTGGGCCACTCCTCCCTGTCTCCAAACAAAGCCAGCAATTAATCGCAGCCTTTCTTGACCCTCACACATGAATTGTGATGAGAATTGCCCAGCTTCATCTCCCTCCCTCAGTGTGCCACACAGACAGCCCTGGGTTTGGTTGATGGTTCACAACGCTAAGGACACTCCCTCCCAAACCCACCCCACCACTGAAAGAAATGATGGGCTGTTATGGGAACAACTGCTCTCTATTAACATACGGTGCCTGCCAATTAATCCAACCTATCATGAGCAACCTGCTCTGTTCCTGCCATCCCTGCCATATGAAGCAGGCAAAAAATGGTTGCCTAGAAAGCCAGTGAGAGGGAACTTCCAGATTTCTGCCTTAACACCTACGTTAGCCCTACAGAGTGTGGGTGGGTCAGCAGCATGCAGCAGATGCCTATGTGGGGAAGGCAGGAAATGCCTTTTAAGGCTCTCTCCCATGTCCACTTTCCATAGGCAGGGCAATTAAGTGCCCCAGTCAATAAGGCCCTGTGCCTTAAGGCCAAACTAGATGTGATGGCATCCTTAGGCCCAACCTGTGAATATCACCTCCATTTTAAAGGGATTTAAAAATGTCATGGGGGCCCAAACCTAATTAGGTCATCTGCAGCACAGCAAGTGGAGATGCTCTTGCTTTCCTCCCCCATGCCTTATCAAGTGCCCAAACAGCCACATCGGGGCGTGCATCCTTTGAGCACTTGAGAAGGATTGGGGGAATGAGAGGCCCTCAGGGCCAGGCCTATAGTGCATTTTAAAATCCCTTTAAAATGGTGGCAACATCCACAGGTTGGACACGTGGACACTGTCACGTCTAGTGTGGCCCTCGTTTGACCTGTAGAAGAGTCTGGCACAAAGTATTAATGAATCTGGCAAGGAAGTGCTGGAGAGTCTTCTACATTGTATATATTCATTACTTATTTATGATGGTGGGCTTCCAGGTTCATAGATGTGGTATATGCAACAAGAATATGTATGAGGAAAAAATGTGACATTGAAAAAGAAGGGAAACCATGGTATTAGCCATGCAAATCAACAGAGATAACATAACCCATCTTTCATATCCCATCCCAACCCGTCAAGAACGCTTTCCTGGGAGTAAGCTGCACAGAATAGACCAGAGTAGGATTCTGAGTAAACCTGTTTAGGATTGCTCTCTTATTCTTCCACCAAAAAAAGCATCTGTTCAGAGGGATAACTGTGCTCTACTCTCCCTCATTCCCCTAGTTTCCTAACCAGAGAAGGGGCAAATATTTTGAAGTGGAAGTTTAATTTTGGACCAAAGCTGAGGTGGATCATTGGGGGTCATGTTGTACAAATGCTCCAAAAAACCCTTTCCTGTCTGGATGACAAACCAGAGCAAAACTTCCATGTGGAAGCAGCTATACTTTACTTTGACCTTTGATGCCTAAATATTGCCCTTCCTCCTAGTGCTTTATTTTCTCCCACTTGTCAACTGATCCTTCTCTTGCTAACAGCGGTGCTCAAGAGCTACAAATGTTTATGAACTATAAAAGCATTACTTGTAATTAACACACATTAGTCTTTGATTTGTTTTGTTGAGCTAATTTGAATAACTCAACAATTTGAAAGCGAGTGTCCTTCAGTTAAAAAATGCAGGTGCTCTGTAGCCTTTCTCAGATTAACATATTTCAGCATCTCTTCTCTATTTCAAATCTGAAGAAAGCAAATTGTTTTCCAAAGTAGTATTATAGTTTTTCTCAGAGTTTTTAAAGAGAGAGGTTTTCACTGACCACTGTAAGGCTCTTTTGTTTGTCTCCAAAGGATCTATTCCCCACTGCTGTATTTCGTGAAAAACAATCATGCAATTAATTGGATGACTTTGTAGGATTATTTTACCTGATGGCTTGATCTCAGAATTAGGAGCTCCCCATTTCCATCCAAAGTTAGAAAATGAGTCCCTTGATGCTCCAGTTTACTAGGTCAATTAACTCCCTTTAACTCCCTTCACATAACTGGTGTCATGCAAATTTCCAAACTTGGATAGTAAGCTTAGAGAGTTCTCTCTCCCCTCCTTCCAGATGTGATGGGACTGGATGTGATGTGTTACAGATAACACCCAAGAAGGCTGGTTTGACATCCCATTAAAGCAGGACCTTTATAAATGCCATGTGCTTGAGTACCTCCATTTAGACCTCCATGGAATATTCTGTTTGGCCTTTCATGAGTACAGCCTGTCTTAGGAGCCAAATGAAACACTGTGGGCCATCTTTATTACTTGTTGAAGAAACACTACTCACTGCAAAACAGCAGTCTAAATCTGCAGGTGGTGGCTGAAGAGCTCCCAGAATTACAACCAGTGTTCCCTCTAAGCTGAGTCAGTGTGAGCTAGCTCACGGTTTTTTAGTCTCCAGCTCACAGAATTTTGTCTTAGCTCAGGAAGGATGGCTCCAAAGCAAACTAATTTATGCAGCAGCCAAATAATTTGCTCACAACTGTAATGCCGGTAGCTCACAAAGTAGAATTTTTGCTCACAAAAAACTCCACAGCTTAGAGGGACCATTGATTACAACTGATCTCCAGGCAAAAGTGATCAGTTCTCCTGGAGGAAATGGCAGCTTTGGAGGATAGACTCTATGGAATCATATCCCCCTTGAACTCCCCTCCCCAGCTTCTGCCTGCCACAAATTCTGCCCCCAAATCTCCAGGAATTTCCCAAGCCAGAGCTGGCAACCCTACTTCCAGGGATCTCCCCCCCACACACACACACACCCTCCTTTCCTCCTGTCCCCTTCAGACAGGAGCCTTAACTTAGTGCTACTATTCTGGTTCCAGGGTTTTACTAGAGACGGCCCAGAGCAGCCTTCCTCCAAAAGCAGCCTCACTGCCACTCAGGCTTCAGGGAGTGAATGCCCTCACTCTCTGTTCAAGGTAGCGTTGCCAGCTCTGGGTTGGGAAATTCCTGGAAATTTGGGGTGGAGCTAGGGTTACCAGCCTCCAAGTGATGGATGGAAATCTCCTGCTATTACCACCGATCTCCAGGGAGCAGAGTTCAGTTCATTTGGAGAAGATGGCCACTTTGGAAAGTGGACTCTATGGCATTATAACCCATCGAAGTCCCTCCCCTCTCCGACCTCTGCGCTCCTCAGACTCCACCCCCAAAATCTCCAGGTATTTCCCAACCTGGACCTGGCAACCCTAGGTGGAGCCTGCAGAGCGCTGGGTTGGGGAGGGCAGGGACCTCTGTGGGGTAGAAAGGCACAGATTTCACTTTTCAAAGCAGCCATTTTCTCAAATGGAACTGATCTCAGTAACGTGGAGACCAGCTGGAGACTGGCAATACTAGCTTGCAGAGTCTTACCTGCTCTCTGGCAGAACTCTGCCTCCTTGACAGCGATTAGTTTCTGTTTTCCCTCAGCCCTATCCTGAAGCTTGGAAGGTACTTGGGAAATGTAGTCCTGTTGGAAAATTTACACAGGCCCTTAGGCCTTTGTGGAAAGACCTTCTGCGAGGCCTATAGGCCTCTCATTCCTCAGATGGAGGCCCAAGATGACAAGCCGCTTCAGGTTACCCATGAGGACGTTTTCAGATATGATACAAAGAAAGGATTTAACCCTTCAACTGCAGTATTTATGTTATTAATGTGGAATGGAAATTCATGCCAGCCAAAGTAAATATTACCCTTGAGCCACAGAGGGAGAAATGGCAAAAAGTTATTAAAGCACCTCAGTATTCCAAGTGTGCGTCAAGGAAGCTGCATCCACACAGCATTGAATATTGCACTTTTGTTGGGCTGTAACAATAGTTTGCGACTGGATCAGATTGTCCACACAGGGAATCCATTTATGAATGACTGCTTTATGGCAATGATAGCACAGCATCCAATGACGTGTGAACGCAATCAGAAAGCAACCTGTAGGATCACTTCAGTTCTGCAGGCTGTGAACACAAAACATAATAAAGTCCTTTGGCTCCACAATAGCTTTCTTGGGTTTACTTAATGCAGAGTCTTTGCAAAGAAAGCAGACCCCTATTCAAAAGGGCAGAATAAAAACCAAAGGAAAAACACTCAGAAAGCAGGTTATTCGTCCTTAGAAGATTTTAGATTTTGATAATAGCTCCATTTATTTCAGGCTGAGTGACCTCCCGTGGTTTCAAATACTTTCCCATACAGGACACCAGCACTTTGCTCTCCCAACGTACCCCTCAGGAACCGCCATCAGCGACAGGAGGGGAGGCCAAAAAAACAACTTTTCAATCACTTTAAGATTCCAAAGCAATCAAGCTTCACACTAATGCATGCCACTTATTATTCCAAGTGCTCCGCAGGAAACAGATGAGAGCATTCCATAGTTAGCACAAATCATTCCTGTTGCAAAATTGCCACCCTTTACACCCTTTTTCTCCTGACTCCATTCAATACTATATTATATATGTTAAAACTCAGAAAGCCAGAGCTAGTTTTTGCTTTTAGTATGGGAGACAAAAGGCTTGTGTTCTCACAGTCAACGCACCCTAAGAGAGGCATACTGTTGCTGACTTAAAACTAGGTGACTGAAAGAATGTATTTATGTTTTATTTGTGCATTTATTTTATTATATTTCTACATCATCTGTCCTACAAGGCAGGGCTGCTGAGGCCAAAATCAAATGAAGACAAAATGTATGACTTGCTGCTATACATGCACCATACATTCCCCAGTTCCATATCTCTCACCTAGGGTTGTCAACTCCAGTTTATGAGATTGCTAGAGATTATGGGGGTGGAGCTTGTGGAGGGCGGGCTTTCAGGAGTGGATGGTCCTCAGTGGGGTCCACCCTCCAAATCAGCCATTTCCTACAAGGGACCTGGACTCTGAAGATCAGTTATAATTGCAGGAGATCCTGGAGGCTGGCAACCACCCTTCTTCCAAGGAACTTATAGCACTGGACATGGTTCTCCCCATATTATCATCACAACTACCCAGGGAGATAGGTTAAACTGAGGCAGAGACTGTAAACTGTATATTTGGGGCACTTTTGCCCTCAATAAAAGGGCTAGTGAAATGTATAGTGGTCCACCAGCAGTATCTTTCCTGGCTTCACAAACGTTACCTAGGACAACCACAGCTCCCCAAATGTCTCACTTACCCTCATTCTCACTGGGCTTCTTCTAAGCAACACGGAAAAGCATTTTAGCTTGCTCTGATCTCTGTGAGGGAGATTAATAGGATGCGAGCAACGGCTGGCCTCAGACCATTCCTGAGCTTCAGAGTTCCCAGGGCTTTTCTCTTATTCCAGTGAGGAAGGGTGGGCAGCTGTGAGCCATGAGGATGTTCCATATGCAGCCAATATAGAGAGAAGGGGCAGTGCTAAACTCCAACTTTAAATGGTGGAGCTAAGCTCTGGACTTCCTCTCCTCACATATACATTAACTATACATTCCTTTCTCCTACTTGAGTCATGTTATAGCTTTACAGCACAGTTCATCTGGGAAGCGGGGGAGGGTAAATTGCCGGAGAGAGTTGCTGGATTCCTCCCACCCCCACTGGCCCTTTCTGTTGCTGCTCAGCTGGGTGGCAGGAGAAAAATGGGAGAAGTGGAGGCCAGTCAATATTAGCAGTGGTTCTGTCATGACATTGCTTCTAGTTATGCTTCACTGGCGACAGTGTTCTGGCTGAATGTGAGAGCATTGGCAGTGAGTGACACAATTTTCCTGGACGTGACATCACACCATTGCTGATGGCCGCCTCTCCTGTCCCTGCCCCCTGGTTTCCCACTGGCTCCTAGGCTGGGTCTAGGCCGATGGAAGCCATGGCCGCATGTAATTATGTATGTGTGTACACCTTTAAGTGAGCCTTCAAGAGAAAGATAGTTTATGTTTACCCCTTCAAGATCTGTATGGGAAAGGTCCTCAGTTGTGTCTTGTTCTATGCCTATGTTGCCAGGTTTGGACTGGAAAATACCTGGAGACTTTGGGGGGTGGATCTGGGAGAGGGCGGGGTTTGGGGAGGGGCCTCAGCATGGTACAGTGCCATAGAGTCCACCCTTCAAAGCAGCCATTTCCTCCAGGGGAACTGATCTCTATCAGCTGGAGATCAGTTGTGAAAGCGGGAGATCTCCAGGCCCCACCTGGAGGCTGGCAACCCTAGCTGCAGTCTTCCAGTGTCTTAAGTATTCTCCATCTGTAACTGTTCTCTCCCAGTTGGAAGAAATAAAGATGCTACTAAAGTCTCCTGTGTGCTGGCTATTAAACAGGGTGATCTGATAGGGAAGTTTACCCTAAACACCACACCTCAGAGAATACTGTCCCACCTGTTCCTGTATCATTTTTTCTTCTACTACTGGAGTAGGCTGGTATTTTCATGCCCACGTGCAGAAGCAGCCACGGAGTCTAAAAAAACTCCTCATAGCATTCACAGATGGGTTATTTTAGAGGGTTTGTATGGGGTGGGCAGAAAAAATATTTATTCCCATTTAAGGAAGTGATGAGGAATTACATTTTTAGCCTTGCCTCTGATGATTACCTCCTTCAGTGTGTATGGGTATTCAGGAGAGAATTGTTACGTACAGTACATGAAAGCTGTCTTGGGATGTCATCTTTAAACCACAGACTATTAGCTAAGTTGCATTTTTATTTTACTCTTCCTTTGAGAAGCTCACATGTGGTTCTCTCTTCTCCATTTTATCCTTACAACATCACTGTTGTGGAGAGAGGGTGAGTAATCTAAGGTCACTTAGTACGTGAAAAGTACTGAGACTGACGAGTGATTTCAGCTCTCACATACTTTATTAGTTGAAGAACAAGACAAGAGAAGCCGGCTCGTAGGCCAGCTTTTATCCCCAAAAGAACCCACACCCCAACACACACCACACCCCGTGATTCGCTATTTACGGTGATTGAGTTATCTCCTGCTCCTCGATTGGAGGGGAGCTAGGATCCTGCAGTCCATTGTCTTTGGGAGCGAAGCTCAGGCCCTTCACCTGGCCGCATGGCGGACCGGTTAGAACCAGTCCGAGCACTTGGCTGTCCCGAGCCCATGTTCCTGAGTTACAGCGCGAGTCACCGACAGGGTATGGATTTGAACACAAATGTCCCCAGTTGTGGTCCTACATTAATGACAACCACACCTCACTGGCTCTCAGTGAATTGGAGGGGCTGCAAATTAAGGGCACTGTTGCTTAATTTTAAGCTACTTTGGCATGACAGTGTAATGGGCATATTATCACACATGCCCCACTTCTCTGAGCAGTGAGAAGTTACAGGAGCAATGCTTACCTGGTTTGGTTCCTTTTGGAGAAGAGAGCCTTGGAGACATGTGACATTTCTGTTGTTTTTGCTTTAAAAATATAATGGTAGAGCACAGATGGAAGCCCAGAGGGATCCCTACAGGACAGCAGTTCCACTATACCTAGGGTTGCCAGCTCTGTGTTGGGAAAGACCTCGAGATTTGGGGGGGGGAGTCTGAGGAGGGTGGGGTTTGAGGAGGGGAGGGACTTTAATAAGGTATAGTGCTATATAGTCCACCTTCCAAAGTGGCCATTTTCTCCAGGGGAACTGATCTCTGTTGCCTGGAGTTAGTTGTAATCCCAGGAGATCTCAAGACACCATCTGGAGGTTGGCAGCCCTAACTACCCCACATCAGCTCCAGAGAGAGAGAGAGAGAGAGAGAGAGAGAGAGAGAGAGAGAGAGAGAGAGAGAGAGAGAGAGAGAGAGAGAGAAATCTTGCATCCCCTCTCCAGATTTTTCAGCCAACTAACAGCAGTGGCTCTCTGTCCCCCCCTTCTCCTTTGAGCATCTAAACAGCGCTTTCTTTTTACATGTACACCAGTCTCCTCCCTCCCTCCAATTAGGCTGGAAAGTCGCCTCTTTCAGGCCCTGATAGGCACTTCAAGAAAACCACTTCCTGAAGGCCCGTTGAAGAGATGCCTACAATTATTACCCTTCCTTTCTTACATGTAGGAAAGACTGCTTCCTTCTAACACTGGTGAAAAAAAAAAGTCCTGCTGCTTAATGGGATGTTATTTGATATTATTTACTTTCATGCTGTCCAAAACATCAGTTGTCCATTTCCACTACTTAAGCCTCTATTAAAGGACATTTTTTTCCCTTTGGGTTGTTGGCTTTCCTTTCTAACACAGAGCATTTGAATTTGTTTATTAAGGTGTACTGTTTCTCACTGACATTCTTTATTAAGGCATACATTTTCTCATACTTAGCTCAAAAGCAGCTCAAAGGAATATTTGTTGAGGCTTTGATATTATGCAAATTTATTTTACAAGCCAATCAAATATCCAAGCCCCCCCCCCCGTGGTCTTTCCAAGTGCCCCCCTCCTTCCACAGTGCCTGCTTGCTTTTCCAGGATCCTCAAACAGCTCTGGCCTCTGCAGGGCAAAAAGACTGAAATAGCCTCTGTGGAGTTTTTGCGATGTTAATATTTTTGACCGTGTCATTTTTGACTTCATATAATTTGACCTCATGTTAGTAATGTTGATAGTAATTTTATTCTTGGTAATGACTGATAACTTATGGTAATCATTTCAAAGTGTGGATAGCCAATTCAAGCTTATTAGCAAATGGTTGATGCAGTAGTTCTACAACTAAAAATGGCTAAACTGAGCAGCAGAAATGAAATCATCCCGGTTCCTGGGGGAGATGCCTTATTTTAATCAATTGTCTTGTGTGGCTTTGATCCCATTGTGAAGGATGCTGTACATCTCATATTGCAAAGAGAGAGAGAGAGAGTCCCAGTGTACTGGAGACGTTAGAGCATTGGACTAGGAACTGGGAAATCCAGGTGCAAATCCCCACCCAGTTTGCTGGGTGACCTTCGGCCGGTCGCACTTCCTCAGCCTAAGCTACTGCACAGGGTTGTTGTGAGGATAAAATGGAGGAGAGGAGAACGATGTAAGCTACATTGGGTCTCCACGAGGGGGAAAGGTGGAGTATAAATGAATGAATGAATGAATGAATGAATAAACAAATAGTTCCACTACTCTCATTTTAAATATTCCAGTGGCAGCCAGGAATGTACTTAGAATAGAGCTGTGATATATAGGCCCCGGTCACACTACCATGAAAAGCCGCAGCGGAAGTGCAGCTTTTCAGAGGCGCGGCAAAATGAGCTGCGGGAGCAGGATCACTCAGATCCCCCGAGCCGCCGCGCAGTTGCTTCCCAATGCGATCACATGCCGAGGGGGAAGCAACGGGATGATGGATGAGGTGAGGCACTGTGCATTTGTGGGCATGCGCAGTTTGGTAGGGCCTTGCTTACAACGGGAGTCGGGTGTGTTGGTGATCTCACACGCGCCCTTGCTGCGGATCATCAGGTAGGTACTGCATTTTGCCTAGTACCTTTTTGATCCACGTTTTCGGCCAGATGGAACGGGTCAGGGGTGGGTGCGCGATGCTTGCCAGATGTTGGCATCTGATCACACCGGTTTGATCCGCCCTTAATCCGTCCCCTTCGCGTAGCTACTTCTCCGTGTGACCAGGACCCTAGTATCACACAAGGGAGTCTTGTAGAGCAGAGGCACAACACATACATTTGTTAAGAGTTTTAGCCACTCTTCAAAATTTAAAAGTGCTAGACAACAGACAAAAACAAACACAGTCTCCAAATGTTAATCGCAGCACACAACATGAGAAATCCAGAACCACGTAGTTAAATGACTGGTTTATTGAATTCATTTTTATCCCAGTGTTCCTTCCAATGAGCTCCAGGTGGCATATATTGTTTTCTCCACCTCCATTTTATCTTCACAACAACTCAGTGAGGTAGATTAGGCTGAGAGAGAGAGTGAATGGCCCAAGTTCACCCAGAAAGATCCATGAAAGAGTGTTATTCCATCTTGGCTCTCCTAGATTTTAATCCAGTATTCTAATCACTGCGCCACAATGGATCTAATCATCATCATCATCATCATCATCATCATCATTAAAATTAAGGCAGTCACCTATCAGTTCAGCTCACTGTCTGTTTACCAACACAACTGAATGAACATCAAAGTGTTTTTGAGATTGATTGGGCCAGGCTATCTAGGGTTTTAAAGACCAAAGCTAGAATCATAAACCTGGCCCAGAAATCAGTGTGTATATTCATGTTCAAACACACATCTGGTTGCATATGTACCACATTACAGTAGTCTAATCTAGAATACACTGAGTCATAGATGACTGTGACGGGCCCTTAGTCCTCCAGCAGAGGGTATACTAGTGGTGTAGTGGTTAAGAGCAGTGGACTTTAATCCAGAGAAGTGGATTTAATTCCCCAATCCTCCACACAAAGCCTGCCGGGTGACCTTGGGTCAGTCACAGATCTCTCAGAACTCTCTCAGCCCCACCTACCTCACAGGATATCTGTTGTGGGGAGAGGAAAGGAAGGCAATTGTAAGATTCTTTAGGTTGAGATTCCTTAGGTTAGAGAAAAGTAGGATATAAAAAACAACTCTTCTCTTCCTCCTCCTCCTCCTCCTCCTACCATTGCTCCCTGAGAATCCAGGAACAGGACAGCATCCAAGATCACCCAAGCTTGATCTTTCAGTGAGAGTGTGATTCCCATCTAAGACAGGCATCCCCCTTCCAGGAAGTCAACAATACCATCCACCACTACCTCTTTCATTTTGCCTCTACTGAGTTTGGGTTTATTCATCACAACCCAGGCCATTACTGATTTCATGTATGGATTCATGGCCCTCATTGCCTTATAGAGAGAAGATAAAATGGAAAAATAGAGCTGTGCATCATCCATATATTGGTGGCACCAAACTCCATGTCTCCTGATCACTTGAACCCATGAAGCTGGCCTACCTTATAATGAGTCAGGCCATTCAAGGTGTTGGTTTTTACCATTAAAGCCCTTCATGGCTTGGGACCAGAGTATCTAAAGGACCTTCTTCTCCCATATGTTCCAGTCCAAGAATTAATATCACAGGAAGAGACCCACCTAGTTGTCACATCTATCAAAGAAGCTCATTTGGTGAGTAAATGAGATGGGGCCTTTTCAGTGGCAGCCCCACAGTTATGGGACAACATCCCCAGAGTGCCCCCCCCTTACTGTAAATCTTCAGGAGACGGCTAAAGACAGTTTTGTTTAGGACAGCATTTGATTAAAGCAGTCCTAAACTGTGATTTAAAATGTTTTGGTTTTATGTATTTTATGGACTTTATTTTATTTATTTTATTCTGCTGTAAGGAAGAAAGGCAGCTAATAAGGGTTTAAAATAAAATTAAAATTAAATAAAGATCATTCTTGTCTACTCTGATTGGAAGTGGCAGTTCAGGGTCTACGGGTATTTCATACCATGAACTACCTGACCCTTATAATGAGAGATTAAACCTAGTACATTGTAGGGGCAAGGCAGATGCTCTACCACTGAATCACAATCCTTCCTCAGGACTTTGAGCGGGAGCGCCATGTAGATGTAGAATGTAAGGGCTGCAAAGAAAGATCACTTGAGACTCCACAGATTAATTCCCATCATGTCAAGCAGTAATCACCCAGTGCTATCCCAGAAAGGAACGTAAAAAACTCAGAGTGGTGCCCCAGCTCTTGTTTCTGAGACATGTTCCTGAAACGTACAATGGGCAAGGGTACTGAAGGAGAGATCAAGAAGAATTAGTAGGTTCACACTCCCCTGTCCTTCCCTTGAAGAAAGCCATCAACCAGGACAGCTAAAGCAGTCTCAGTCCCAAGATTAAGCCTGATTGAAATGGATCTACCTAATACACTTCATCCAAGTTTGAGCCCAGTGGCGTCTTTAAGACCAACAAAGTTTTATTCTGGGTATAAACTTTCGTGTGCAGGCAACAGTTCTTAGCTTATACCCAGAATAAAACTTTGTTGGTCTTAAAGGAGCCACTGGACTCAAACTTTGTTCTGCTGCTCCAGACCGGCACGGCTGCCCCACCTGAATCCACTTCATCCAAGGACATTTGAAGCTGGCTGGCCACCATCCCTTGGGCCTTTGCGCCCCAGAACGGTTGACTGGACATTGACCTATAGTTGTTGAGGTCTACGGGGTTTAATGGAGGCTTTTAAAAGAAAGAGGATGAACCACTGCCTCTTTTCAAAGCATGAGAAAATTGCCTGCTAAAAGGGAAGCATTAATCAGAACAATTGCATTGGCTAGTTGACTTTTAATAAGAAAAACAGTGCTTTGGAAAAAAAAATCACACGCTGTATATAAAACAGCCAGATTCAAGTCCAGGAGCTCCTTAGAGACCAACAAGATTTTCAAGGTATGAGCTTTTGTTGACTCTCGAACGCTGATACCCCAAAAATCTTGTTAGTCCTTAAGGTGTTCCTGAATCCGAATCTAGGTCTTATCTTGCAGACCAGCTGCCCTCTGAAACTACAGGTAAAGCAGGCTTACTGCTGAAGTCAGAAACAAGATCCATCTTCATGAGGGGGTTAACAAGGGTGTTTGTTCTCATCTTTGTCCTCTGCTCTCACAGAACACTTGTGATCATTAAGTACTCGAGCCTCCAATTTCCTAAGGGCAACATTAACTGTGGAAAGCCTGGCATATGTGTGAGCTGTTATCTTGCGGTGGCAAACTGTTTGGATACAATGTCGAGAGAGGTTATGTACTGTTCTCTCATTTCCTGGTAGCATGAGGTTATTGCATGATGATGTGGCTTCTTTTGGTCATTCCATTTGTCATGTTCCCGACTTAAAAAAAAAAAAACCAATAGTTACAGCAGACTGCTAGCTACTTGGAAAACAAGATCAAATAAAAAGACACACACAAATGAAAATGGGTCATGGAGTACAGATGTGTGTGGGTAGAACGAAAAAAAAAATTATAGGGCATAGGGATCTTTCTGCAACTTGAGTAATCCTGTGTTCTTAGAATTTTATTACACAATTGAGAATCAGCAATAGCCCACTGGAGAGTGTGAGACACTCTGAATGTGAGGAGCCAAGTTCCCACTTTCACTTTAGCCAAGAACTCACCAGGCAACTGACATGTGTGTGTTTTTTGGCATGGTATTGAAGGGTTCTGAGAGACGGTCCTTCCCTCCTTAATACTGAACAGTGTCATTAAGAAGAAAGAATAGCTGAGATTATGACGTTGGTGGCCACCTGGAAAGAAGAAAAAGAAGCAAGATCAGTTTCTCATGTTTTATCTCACCATCACTCTGAGGAGCTTAGGGCAGCGTACTTAGTTCTTCTCTACCCCCTTGTCTCCTCACTACGAATCTGAAAAACAACCTGTGGAGATATCAAAAGGAAGTGCAAGCAAAGAAGGGGAGAAAAACACAACCCTACTTGAGAAAGGTGACCAAAAAGGTTGAGACAAACAGAAAAAGAAACTACAATATAGCTACGCACATAGTGCTAATGTACAAAATGTCATATATAATTTAATTATACATTCCAAAGTGCTAAAATATCATTTAAAACCACAGTCCTATAGTTCTGTTTATGAGTACCTAATCCTAATATAAAGACAAATGGCCAATCATATAAATACAGATTAAAAGGTACCACTTATATCCATATACAAGAACCAATACCAAATGTGTTTCAGCTAAAAACCTTCCTCAGTGGTAAAATTCAAACTAAGTACTCCATAAATTTAACAAAAATATACATAAAACTCAACATACACAGAGTGGACCTAAAGTGGGGGGGAGGGAGAAAAATTATCATCATCTATATGTCCAAGCACTGAAATTGCTTGTATTGAGAGCCAGTTTGGTGTCGTGGTTAAGTGCGCGGACTCTTATCTGGGAGAACCGGGTTTGATTCCCCACTCCTCCACTTGCACCTGCTGATGTGACCTTGGGTCAGTCACAAGCTCTGGCACAGCTGTTCTCTCAAGGACAGTTTCTGTCAGAAGTTCTCTCAGCCCCGCCTACCTCACAGGGTGTCTGTTTTGGGGAGGGGGAGGGAAAGGAGTTTGTAAGCCGCTCTGAGACGCCTTTGGGCAGTGAAAGGTGGGGTATAAATCCAATCTCTTCTTCTTCTTCTTCTTCATTAAGCAACATTAAAAAAAAAATATTTTGAAATATTGTACATCTTGATGAGTTGCCCATGTTGCATCTCAAGAATTTTACTACTTACTCCACAAGTGAACATCTCAGTGGGAGTAAGGTAGTTATCCCAGTTCCATATATTTCAAAATGTTTAAATAGAAATAATATTAAAATAGAAATGAACTGTATGTGGGATAAGCAACCCGGCAAGGGAAAACCCAGACACACATAGAGAGAAAATGCTCAAATTTGTCGTATTTACAAGGGACCAATCAGGACTTTTTACCGGGCTGCCATCTCACTGTTGGGAAATAACTGGAGATTTTGTGGGTGGGAAGGGCGGGGTTTGGGGAGGGGAGGAACCCCAGCAGGCCATAATGCCATTGAGTCCACCCTCCAAATCAGCCATTTTCTCCAGGAGAACTGATCTGGGCTGTCTGGAGATCAGTTACAATACCAGGAGATCTCTAGGTGGTACCTAGAGGTTGGTAACCCTAACTTTTTCCCTCATAGTTAAATATTGGACTAAATGGAGATATTATTATTATATTGATTATTATTTTCATTTCAGACTTCCCCCCTCGGTCTCTTCCCATTTTGTCTCTACCCATGCCACAGGGGATACTGTGACCTCAAAGATCATTTGCAACTGGACTGTGTTATCTACACTGAACAAAATAGTTGCTAATTACTTCTAGAGTGCAATGAGAGCACAATACTCAACAAAGCATGGCTACTGTCTTGCCTCTGAATAGGCACTATTCCATCTTTGTTGCTTAACCACTGAGCAGCAAAGAACTGAAAGACTGGCATTTCAGTTTGTAAAAGAGTTTAAGCAAAAGGTCACTAAAGAAGCTGATTATATTATAAACCCAATTAATCTGAATGTGTTTAATATGCATGGGCTCATGCAAGAGCCAAGGTAAACTCTTTGAAGAACTGGCTGTGTTTTTCTGAGGGCAACAACATAGGTTTAAAGAATGGAAATATAGTCATGGGTCCAGTTGTAGAAAGGAAACCACTTCAATGTTAGTGAAGTTCTCCCCTCTGAACAAATACATGCCAATAAGTGAATTGGGGGTGGGGAGTAAAAGGCTTCAAAGATATGTAGAAGGGAGGATAGAAAATGCAATGGGTTCTGGGAGGGAGCACCACACTGAAGGGGTAACACAAGTTGATGGATTTAGAAGGCTATAACTCTGTTTAAGATTTCAATGTAAAGCACTCATCCTACAGGTGCTAAGAACAAAGACAAGCATGAAGATGTGTAAATATCCAAACATGAACCAGGTTATTGCTTCACATTAGTGCCGTGGACAGTCTTAAGAAAGGAGGCAGAATCCTGGTGGCATCTTTGGGGGCAGCCTCAATCCTGGAAATAGTGGCTAGTCTGCATCTACTACAGGCTGTCTAGATCACATAGCCTGGCTGCTGCATTTTGTACCAGCTGCAGCTTCTGGTTTTGGGACAAGGGCAGCCCCATGTAGAGAGTACTGCAGTAGTCTAGTCTCAAGGTGACCATAGCATGGATCATTGACAGTATGGCATTACTGGAGGCATCCCTGCTGAGGTGAGCCCCCTCCCCAAACAGTGTCCTCTCCAGGCTCTCCCCCCCCCATCTCCAGGAATTTCCCAGAGCTGGCAATCCTAGGAGAAGAGCTAGTAGGATCCAGGATGTAAAAGGACCTGAGAATGACAAGATGCAAGGATAAGGTTCAAAGCAAAAATATACAAAAGCAAAGATATAGTTCAAAGGTGGGGTGTATTGGTTGAAGGCCAAAAGATATTCATGTGTATGAGAAACTTGTAATCACTATCTTTATATAGACTTTGTTAGGATTAAAAAGTAGCAGAAATGCACTAACAATTTAAATATATCTAAAGAAGATATTTCAAGCATAGATAACTTTATAATTAATCAAGAATGTGCATTCTTATAAAGTGGGACACCTAGCTATTAGGAGATGAGCTTAAAAACTGATAAATATGGGAGGTTGAATTGATTGGAAACATCTTCCAAGAAGGGGACCTTGGCTTGTAACCTGTTGATCTTTGGAGTCAGATGCATTTATGGACACATAACTGTTCTCCTTTATGGACATGTAACTGCTCTCCTTTAATTATCCATGTAACAATAATGAATGGTATAAGTTTTTGTTTAGCTGATGTTAAAAATGTAATAGAGATCCTTTCATAAAAGATTAACATGGAAGCAGAGATTCTCTGATATTATCATTTGTGTACTAGACCCACAACAAACCTAAAACAATGTTGAGGAAGAGCCTCTTTTTCCCCTTTCAGGATTGCATGGTGTAACCTCTGTGTGAGTAGCAGTGTGTGTGAACAAGATCTTGGGGTAAGGGTGGATTGAAAGTTAAATATGAGCAGCCAGTGTGATGCGGCGATAAAAAAGGCTAATGCAATCTTAGGGTGTATCAACACTGGCATAACATCCAAATCACAAGATGTCATAGTCCTGCTGTACACTGCATTGGTCAGGCCACACATGGACTATTGTGTACAGTTCTGGAGGCCTCACTTCAAAAAGGATGTGGACAGAATGGAGCGCATGCAGAGAAGAGCGACGAGGATGATCGGGGGCCGGGAGACCAAACTCTATGAGGAAAGGCTGAGGGACTTGGGAATGTTTAGTCTGGAGAAGAGGAGGCTGAGGGGGGGCATGATTGCTTGTATTAGAAGGGCTGTCACTTGGAAGAGGGCAGGGAGCTGTGCCTGTTGGTGCCAGAGGAGAGGACCCGCAAGAAGGGGTTTAAATTAGGGGCGGTGAGGTACTGGCTGGATATTAGGGGAAACTTTTTTACAGTAAGAGTTGTGCAATGGTGGAATCAGCTGCCTCTGGAGGTGGTGAGCTCCCCCTCACTGGCAGTCTTTAAGCAGCGTCCGGACAAACACTTGTCAGGGATGCTCTAGGCTGATCCTGCACTGAGCAGGGGGTTGGACTAGATGGCCTGGATGGCCCCTTCCAGCTCTGTGATTCTTGCCAGGAATTAAATGATTTGATATAGGAAAGCTAACTGGACTTCTAGGGCTTCTTAAATGCCTGCCTATATCTGAATGAAGCCTGACCAGAGAGATCCAGAACAATCTCATGTGTAAGGGGGTTTCAGAGAGACACATGCAAGCTAGCCTCTTTTTCCCCTTTCAGGATTGCACGGTGTAACTTCTGTGTGATCTAGACCAGTGTTTTTCAACCTTTTTTGTGCAAAGGCACACTTTTTTCATGAAAAAAATAACGAGGCACACCACCATTAGAAAATGTTAAAAAAATTTAACTCTGTGAGCCAAAGCCGCATGTTATGGATGAAATTGGAATTTTTCCCATGGCACACCAGACAATATCTCAAGGCACACTAGTGTGCCGCGGCACAGTGGTTGAAAACGCTGATCTAGACAGCCTGTAGGAGATGCAGACTAGCCACTATTTCCAGGACTGAGGCTGCCTCCAAAGATGCCAACCAAGATTCTGCCTCCTTTCTTAAGACTGTCCACGGCACTAATGTGAAGCAATAACCTGGTTCATGTTTGGATATTTACACATCTTCATACTTTTCTTTGTCCTTAGCACCTGTGGGATGAGTGCTTTACACTGAAATCCTATAGAGTTATAGCCTTCTAAACCCATCAACATCAACGGGCTCAGAAGGGTGTAACTCTATAGGATTAATGCGTTAATGTGCCTCTTCTGGAATTAGAGGTGAGGAAAATTAACACAGAGCTCTTCCTTTTTTTAATTCATGTGCAGTGAAGTTGGAAAGATTAGTAGTTTTTGTAAAGGAATTATGCCTTTGTTAATCCTGGTTGTCAGAGATAAAGGTTCTCTGCTTTCCTAGCAAGAAGGCCCTGTGCATTTCTCACTCAGACACTGTCAAGAGACCAGCCAAGACAAATGATTCCCCTGTTTGATTTCTAAAACTAAAGTATTTTACCTCTTTAACTTACTGGAAATAAGCTACCAAAACAGAACAGATGAGAAAGGCGACTTGTCCTAGCCGTATGCTGCATTTCCCATGAGAAAACCAAGAAAAAGGATCTCAGTAAGGAAGCCACCACAATTTGTCAGACAAATCTTCATGCAGAGTCAGCAGGTCTCTGTGCACCAAAAGGTAAATTGATCAGATGAACTCCACCTTTATATTCTGGTTGTTGCTGGGGGAGGGGCAGGATTGTTACCGCCAGTTTCCGGTTATGTGTGATTATTTTAAAGAAAAATCTATATTCATAGCAACCGTACCACTCCAGTCTTGGCTCATCTACATTGACCCTCTGTTTATTTCCAAGCCCTACTCAGGATGTTGGTGTTGACCTTTAAAATCCTATACAATTTGGGACCAGAAAACTTAAGGACAGCCAGCTCCCACATGTAGCTGTCTTACTCTTACAGCCGTCTTCTAAGGCCTTGCTTTGGGTGCCCCTACCTTCTGAGGTCAGATGGACAGCAGCTTGAGAGAAAGCCTACTCAGTTGTGGCACAAAACTATGGAATGCCCTCCCCAGGGATACTTGTCTATCCCCCTTTACCAGGGTGTTCTGACAGCAGGTGAGAACGACTATTTTGTCTGGTGTTCCCTCAGTGACCCCCCCCCTCCTTTGTCCCTATGTTTTAATTGCTGTTTCTGCATTTTTACAGATATATTTAGTTTTCTTTTATTTGCTTTTATTATTTGTTTTCATAATGCTCTGTTTTTAAAAGTTAGCTACGTTGGTGGCCGTGATTAGGCAGAAAGGTAGGAAACAAATTGTGTAAATAAACATATCTCTGGCAAATTCACTGCTTCTACTGAGTTACTATTATATGTCCCCGTGCGCTTCATAGACTGCTGCCACTGAATGGTATCTGAAGAAGTGAGTGGTGACTCATGAAAGTTCGTACCCTGCCACAAATTGTGTTAGTCTTTAAGATGCTACTGAACTGTTGCTCATTTCTTTTGAATTGTGCGGCACTCAACTAACAAGGCCGCAGGAAGCCTGGAAACCCTCAAGAAGCAGCAATGTTTCATTGAAGGACATGACATTCAGAGACACTAATTTCTTGATCTGTATTCCAGTAAACGTTCTATCCTTGGGCAAAGTGGCTGAGCTCTTATTTACTTGGAATACTATCTATTTGTAAATCCTGTCCAGAGGAGGACACCAGAGAAAATCATCTGGTGTGCATAAAGAGCACTTGTCCAATATATTAAAACACACATACACAAACACAAGAAGAGTTGAAATTATCTGTATCTATGGCAAGATAGGACCACAGCTAAACTGCAGATGCATAAGTTTACTCTGCCAGGAAATGTGTGCCATGCATGCAAAGACCAAACATAATTTGGTCCATGGGACCCATTTGTGTGCAACAGAATGGCACTACTTGTAAAGGGGGGGAAGGGATAATTCATGCAATTCCTGAAGTAGGATGGACTCAAGCCAGCATGTTCTCCAACTATGGTTGCCAAACTGCTGTGTCCTATTAGTACTGCCAAGAGAAGTACTAGTGCTAAAGCAGCTGAAGGGACAGTAGAAAATGTTCTTAAATTCCAGAGCAGAAGTTGTGCAAGGGAGAGTTCCTACATAGTAGTTTTCACATACATTTCTAATCTCAGTGTCAGACATATCTAAAGATCTTCTCTGGTTAATTTTCTAAGTACAGCCGGGACTGCAGCATCAGGGAGACTCTCCCAGACCCAGGCTCAGGGAGCCTTCTCTCTTCTTCATACCATTTGGGGGGACATGGTGAGGCTGGGCAGGTCCCACCCAATCTGCAGGGGATGAAGAAGATGTCCACTGCAGGCCCGTAGCTACAGTGGGGCATCTTGGGGCCCGGCCCCCTGACTTACTGCCAAGGCCCCCCAACTTTCCATCCAGCCTTGGGTGTGTGCGCAGGGGTGTGTGGGGGGTACCCCCTGACTTATTTAAAGGCCCCCCAAATTTAAAAATCCTGGCTACGGGCCTGGGAGAGAGGTGGATGGGCAGCATCTTCCTGCCTCCTTGTAGAGTCTGAGGAGATGAAGAGGACTCTCTCCACCACCAGGAACAAGGAGGACAGATGCCTTCTTCCCACATTCCCCTCACATAGAATGGGCAAGAAGGGAGGGAGAACCTTCCTGCCTCCCCATTGGGTGTCCTGTCATGTACAAAACTGCACCTGTGGGGCCTGTCTTTTACCTTGGGGCTGATCAGACCTTAGAGCAGGGCAGGAGCCCATATGAATACTAGACTGAGTCTGGCAATGGCAGGAGAGCTGGGGCCAGGGACCTGGGGAAGTGGATGTGACATCATTATGTAATTCCCAGGTTCATCCTGGAAGTGACGGAGCATAACTGTAGGAATCCCCAGAACCTCTATGGTTTTACCATATGGTTATACCTGCAAGTGACATAGCAACATCAGCAATGTTGCTTTTGAAATTTTTCTCTTGCTGCTGCTCGAAGCAACGAAGCTTACCATTGGGAAGCTATAGCATGAGGCCTGGCAACCCTACCATGAGCTCATCTTCAACAATGAACAGACATACAGTCCCAGGCAAGAACTGTTTAGGCAACATATATATATATCTACCGTGTGTGCATCCTAGGCTAACCTCATTCGCACTCTGCACTCACTCAGAGATTAGGTTGGCCAGACCTGTTGGGATACACTGGCTGCTTGAGCGGGAGGGCTCCATGGATGATGGGAAGTAGAACTCCCCTCTCTGTCCCCTCTTTGTAGGGCTGATGACATCACAGTGCGTCTGGCCCTTCCGTGCTCTTTCTTTGCCTCTTTTTTTGGCCCTTCATCTCCAAATGCAGGTCTGTCCAGGTCTTGCTCCATATCTGATGTTCTTTCTGACAGCCTTATCAGTTATCCCAGGCCCATCAGCTCCAACTACCTTTGGCTGTTTCAGGGCTGTTTCTCCTCATCTTGCCATGGTGGCTGATGGGGGAAGGAAGAAGCCGACTACATTGAGAGGTTCAAGCACATCACGCGTGCCATGCTGAAACAAAAGCAAGCTGTTCCATGGCCAGAGTGTGGTGTCCTTGATCTTCAACCTGCTTCTGCTTTTCACATGTTCTTGCAAGCATTCTTGTTTCTAAATACGGATTAATAAATCATCAGCCCTAGATGGCTACATAGGAAATGTCATGCTAGAGTTGCTGAATGCACAGGGGATTTCAGGGGTAGTTGCAGGGTCTAAATTAGCTGGTTTTCTTTGCCCTGCAGACTTAGAATTAAATATAGAAGCATTTCATGAAGCATTATCTGTTAGCAAGAGGTGTTGGCCCTCCAGGCTATAGTCTGTGTCTCACATGATGACTTGGGCACACTTGCCTAGGGAACTCAGAATTCCTGGGCCAGCCTTATTGGTGAGTCATTATTTATTGAGATATTTATACTCTGTTTTTCTTCCCAGTGGGGACCCAAAGTGGGCTTACAGCATTGTTATTCTCTCCTTCATTTCACAACAACTGTCATGTGAGGTGAGTTAGGCTGTGAGTGACTAGCCCAAGGTCACCCAATGAGCAGAGTGGGAATTTGAACCTGGCTCTCCAGGTCTGGAAATTAAGCAAGTTTGGCCCTGGTTAATATTTGGTTGGGAGGCCACCAAAAAAAGTCCAGAGTTGCCACACAGAGGCTGGCAATGGCCAACTACCTCTGTTCACTTCTTGCCTCGAAAATCCTACAGCGTCATCGTAGGTTGGATCTGACTTGATAGCACTTTCCATCCCCACCACCACCACTCAGTATGGGCACAAACTGGGAAAATGCAGTTAAGTTTGTGGTTTGTGATACGTTCCATTCATGGACCATCACGAATTTTTAGCTGCCCCACAAACTGGTACAGTTCATGAGGGTTGTGAGGTGGTAGAACAGCCAGCCAACATGCTAGAGACATCAAACTCACATGGGATCTCTGGCTGACTCTCCCCTACCTGCTTGCCAAATTTGGTGAGGACTGGACTTACTGTGAGTTATGCCCACCCCCAAAAGGTGCCCAAAGAAAGTGTTGTTTGAAAGCTGAAATTCCATGCAGATCTTGGAGCATGCCAGAATCAAGACATTTACACCATCATATGGTCAGTCTCAGAAAGGGTAGAATGCAATAGCACTGAAACTCTAAGAGTGGAATGACTTGTTTACAACCCAAAATGGGGTTCCCAGCCCTGCATTTGCTTTGTAATGCTATTATGGGGAGTGAGTTGCACAGAAGGGGAGGGGATACAACCCTTTGTCACTTGCTCCCACCTGCATTTTTGTTTTTCCCCCAGCCACTCTCCCAGGGAGGGAATCATTTAAAAGTCCCTCCTGGACAGCAACTGTTCTTTAGAGCCTCTTGATCCAGGAAGACCTGCTGATCTGTCTGCACCAGACTGGGACTCTGCCCAGAGTTCAGACCATGGCAGGCAAGCTGTACTGTCAGACTGGCAGGCTGGCTATGGCTCAGGGGCTCCATGTGGTGCTCTGGCTGGAAGTCATCCTCTCAGTTCCCATGTTGGAGCTGGTTGTCTGAATCACACGCTGACAGGCAGCTTGGTTCATGATACAGCACTTTCCTGCCCCTCACGAGAGAGTCAGATACCAGCTTCCTCACTTTAAAAAAAGTTAAGCAGACCATAAACTTAAAGAAAAATATCTATGAACTCTAAACAATAGTCCATTATCCACATGCTGAAGTTAGAGGGGAAGGAGCTAAAACTGATGCAGCTCGACAATACCACTGATTGAGTTCCGAAAATAATCTAGTGGGCTTCTCCATGCTCTCCTCTACTTCTTGTTATAATGATTAATCAGTGGGATTGCATTCAGGAATTAGAAATACCTCCCCTTGGAAGCAAAGAAAGGCACAGAACAACCACACAGCTAAGAAATAATAATGGAGATTTCTTTGTAACTTCCACTCAAACAGAAGCCAAATCAGTCACCACTGGTGGAGATGGGGAGATATGGGAAAGGTCCTTTTACATCCTGGACCCTACTAGCTCTTCTCCTAGGATTGCCAACTCTGGGAAATTCCTGGAGATTTGGGGGGGAGAAACCTGGAGAGGGCAGTGCTTGGGGAGGGGGCTCACCTCAGCAGGGTATAACGCCATATTGTCAATCCTCCAAAGTAGCCAAGTTCTCAATGGGCACTGATCTGGTAAACTTTAGATCAATTGTAATTCTGGAGAATCTCCAGCCTGCTCCTGAAGTTTAGCAGCCCTATTTTAGGCTAATGCAGGATCGCCATTCCAATCGCTCTGTACCTATAGCCTTGCTGACTGACTAGAGTTTTGCCTCTAGCTCCTTCCCTGGTTCTGATGAGGGGTTTGTCCATCAGACTTGTAACTTGCTCAGAGCACAGGTCCTCCACACACTTAATTCTCAGCCATGGCTCCTTTATGGGCTTCATGAATAGGAAAGCTGTGGGTAATCATCATCATCTGCAGCCTTCTGAATTCTTTTGCAAGGGCTGCTGGGAAGGTGGGGATAGATCAAATTAGCACCCCCTCAGCTGTGTCTCAGCCCATGTCAGCAAGGCAACCAAACAGCAAGAAAAAGAGACAATCCTCTTGACCCTCAGCCTAAGGCATTGTGAGAGTCAGCCCAGGAGGACAGGGCTTACTGTATTCTTTGGATCCAACACCCCCCCTTGATTTATTTATTTAAATTGTAATGCTGGTATTTTTATAAGCTGCTTGTGAGGAGAAAAACAGGATAAGAAATGGTCAGAATGAAACAACAAAAAAAATAAAAATAAAAGTAGGACAATGCCACAGCTGCAGTAAAGATGGCAAATTACATCACCGGTGGCCATTGGACTCTGTCCCCCTCTTCCATGACTTTGCATTAGACCCAGATAAAATGAGTGCCGTTCCGAAGCCTGACCTCCAAAAACTACTTACCAGCATGTGCTGCGTAATTCGTAGTTTGCCAAAGTGCTTTAAGATTCTCCAATGAAAGAGGCCAGTGAAGTGTGCTCTAAAGGTTATTCCATTATTCACAATAGAACAGCCTGGAAAAGCCATGAGATTTAAGATGAAAGCGGAGATTTGTGTGTGTGTGTGTGACGCTATCCATTGGTGTGCTGGATGAAATACAGGATATTTCGGGGTGGCTGAAATTTCCTGGAGATGCACCAACCGCCTTGCCACATAGAGCACAAAAGAAGGGTTTTGTTGTGCCTGTGGTGAGACTCCTGCCCGAAGGCTGCAGCTGTGTCTTCGCTACGAAGCTACACACATAATTCCTTGGGCACCTTGGCAATATTTCTATTGCTTTTCAGCTTTTTCTCTTTCCATTTCCCTGATTCCTTAAAAAAAACAAAAAAAACCATTGCTCATGTGGTCAAAGGGAATGTGCTGATCATAGCACATTCCAAATGTGGCGAAAGAAGCTGGATGTGCAAAAAAAAAAAAAAAGCATGAATCTACACTGTTTCCTTCTCTGGCACCATTTTTTTTTTTTTGCACCTTCTGACACCTCCCGCTTTTATAGCACATGCAGCAGAATGAAAACACCCAATTCATAACACAGTTAATACAAAGCGACTTCAGGAGCACTCAGGCATGCACCACCGGCTGGTTTTCTTGCCTGTGATGCTGTAGGGCTTGCAAGCACCCAAAATTGTGTGTGTGTGGAGAGTTCTATAAGAACTGGAAGGATCTGCTGGAATAAAAAGGCCACTGTAAAATATAGCAATTGCGGCAGTCACCCCTCTCCTTCCTCTCTCTCAAGAGAGAAGGGGAGGGGTGGCTGTGGGTGTTGGGCTTGGGGGCGGGGCTTCCCCTGGTGGACAGCTGGCCAGCGGCCGGTAGAAGCCCCCAAAAGTGGGGGACCCCTCCCCCCCCGGTTTGGCAACCCTATGTTCTTTCCTCTCACAGAACTAAACTGAAGGGGACTGTGATATAAACTCTATGTGCTATGAGGGAACTGTGTTCTTTTGCTCTTCTGCGGTCTTCCCCCTCACAGAGATAAACTAAGGGGACAGTCTAGTCTGAGGAAAAAGTTCCCTCACTTGGGACAGAGTGAGTATAGGGGCAGGCCTGGTAAGAAGGCTGTAGGCCTTAAGTAGTAACTCGTTAAGTGAACTAGGTAGTCGCGTTAGATTCTGTTTGTTTTTGAACACTGTTATATCTTTTAAAGCACCTTGTCTGGTTTTCCTTGCCCCATTACTGTGTTAATAAATCCTTTGTTTAATGTTCTCTGCCTGGTCATCACGCCTATGATTCTCGGCTTGAAAAGGGGCATTTTGTTTGGGCTTGGGGAGGTACTCTGGGCCTTCTCAAGAGACCCGAAGTCCAGAGTGGTGGCAGCGGAAGGTAGCAACCCGCTGAGGTCATGACACACCTGGAGGTTGGCAGCCCTAGCTATTGTGACATCTGAACAGCTTGCTCTCTCCATGTAATTTATACTGTCTTTTTGTGGAATGAGATTTTAGCTGGATTTATTGATGTAAGCTGCTTTGAGTCCCATTACCTGGGAGAAAAGTGGGAGTGGTGGCGCAGGTGGTAAGTGAAGCCTGCATGACATCTGGCTGAACAGCTTCGGCTGTTCGAGCCCCACCGTGGCCGGAGTGAGCTCCCGGCCCTATGTCCCGGCTCCCGCCTACCCAGCGGTTCGAAAGCCCGTGAAAGGGCAAATAGATAAATTGGGTACCTGCTCTTAGAGCGGGGGGGCACCCGCCCTTGTGGTGTAGTGGCAGCGACGTGAGCAGCAAGCGGCAAACAGTGAGCGGCGGCGGCAGAAAAAGTATGGTGGCGGCTGGTGAGGCTGGTGAGCGAAAGGAGGCTGGGCCGACAGGTGCGGAGGTGGGGTGACGTGACAGGCCAGAGCCTGATTGACAGAGGCCGACAACAAGCATGCGCAAAATGTGCGCTCGGCCCGGACTCGAAGGTGTCGCAACAGCCAAAATTAAAAGGTCGGAAAATCAAGACCAGTGCCAGGAGGACGCCGTCCACAGACAACAGGAAAAAACAACTCGCTACAAAGAAAGGGTGCCTGGTAGGCTTGTCACCTTCCCTTGTATGTGGCCCTAGGCTAGGATTTGTATCAATGGAATATGTGAACCACTCAGAGCCCTTAGGGAGTAAGTGGTATACAAGTCGAAAGATAAAATAAATAAATAAATAAATAAATAAATAAATAAATAAATAAATAAATATTTTACCTGCTTTTTGAGGATAAAATGGAGAATAGGACACATGAAGCTGCTTTGTACTGAATCAGACCCTTGGTCCATCATGGTCAGTACTATCTACTCACACTGGCAGTAGCTCTTCAGGGTCTCAAGGCTGAGGTCTTTCACATCACCTGCTACCTGAGCCTTTTCACTGTAGATGCCAGGGACTGAACCTGGGACTTTCTGCATGTCGTACCACTGAACCCTGGCTTGCCCTTAGTGGAGAATAATAGAAGCTACTTGGGGTATCGTTTGAGGATAAAGACAGGGTATAAATCAAGAAAACAAATAAATTAAAATTTATTTCATAAAATAAATAATTCTCATTTCAAATCTGTTATATTATAACTTTAGCAACTAACATCCACTGCCTCAGACCTCTAGCCCTATGGTATATTTATTGTGTGTGTGTGTATATATATATATATATATAGAGAGAGAGAGAGAGAGAGAGATAGATATATAAAACAGTCTTGATATCTATGTGATTTAGTTTGGTCCTATGGGATGGAGCTCTCGTTTCAGTTTCCAGTTTTGGATGTTAGCTGTAGCTCTTGCTTGTGGGGGTTGTCTCCTTGCAAAGGAACAGTTGATGTTTTGAGCCAGCTTGTCTCTGCTGAATGGACCTGAGAACGGTTGCCTGAGTGAGTATTCTAACCTGGGAACCCACAGCCAATGGAGGACATTACAAGCCCTAGGTGTGGAAGGGGAGCTGTTGCTGGACATACTTTGGATTTAAATTTCACTTACTGCTGACTGCAGCTGAAATTCAGTTCTTTCGCAGTCCCAGGCCTTGCTCTTACTCCAAAGGAGGTACCAGTGGTGTCAAATGACTTTTCTAGGAAAGCAAGCTCACCAAGAATGGGTATTAATGCCACATTACTCAGCTGGTGCCAGAAAATCCAGAGTGATTTGGGCACCAAATTATTAGGGTGCACGATGAAAACTTGCAATAAAGAGAATGCTGGACCCTTGGCCTGATTCAGCAGGACTCTCCCTATGGTTTGATTACTTTCTTGAAAGAAAGCAGATTTTCTCTCACATCGTCTGTGTTTCTTAAAATCTGCAGCTGCTAGTACTACTAAGATTTTTTCAGGCCAGAGAGAAACTGTGGGCTGTCCCATTAGCAACCAGCAGCCAATCAGAACATTCCTAATCCCCTTTTCTCTCAACCCAAACCCCTTCCAGAGGATTGCCAAACTGCCAATTCTCATTGACTGAGAATTGAAATCTGGTGTCCTTTGAGGGAATGCAGCTACTCTGGAACTAATCTTGAGTTTGGCACAAAACCTCAGAATTCTTTTTGGTTACGATAAAGTGTGCTTAAAAGCATACTCCAAACACTTCATTAAGATGTATGGAAAATAATTAGCGCTCAGACTTGGACTTTGTAATTTTAATCTCAATTTCTCTTGGCCACAGCACATATTGAAGTTATTTGTACTTACTCAGATTGTCTATAGACTACAGGTACTATTTATCCAGACCTGGAACTCCAGCCACAGGCAAAACAGAGAGCAATAGTTTTATGGACAAGATTATGGACAGGATTATGAACAAACCCGTCTTTCTTAGGATAAAATTCTAATGGTTACTTTTGGAATCCCATTGGAATCCATGACAGTTAAAAACAGCCAATCACAAATGGCAGCCTTATGATTCCCTGTAACAAGTTCTTAGGTTTCTTTCTTCGTTTCCAGGAGACCTCCCAAGAATCAGCAGCAACCCACAGGGACCATGTTAGTGATTTCTTTTTTTTTTGCTGACACCAAAGGGATTTGTTGTGGCTTAGTCCACTCTTATATGCTTGGTACCTGCAGAAATTTATAAAAACTCTCTGAACAGTTGGAAATTGAATCTTTTTAGTGTTTAGATTCCTTACCTAGATTTCTTATTTTCTTAAAGGTTAAATTCCCTGTTATCTGATTCAACATCTATTAGCAAATAGCAACATATGCCCACCCAGAAGCATTTTTCATGTCATATGCACGTGTGTGCGCACACTCTCTCTCTCTCACACACGCATGGGGCTCTATCGGGGCTTTTTGCTTTTATCTACAACTCTACCAAATATGAAAAAAATGCAAAAAATTAATTCCATATGTACACTGCAATAAAGGCTTGCATTTGTATTGTAGGTGATTAGATGAGTTCAGTGTTTATAAATGTTCATTGCTTCCCATGTATTTTCTTTTCTTTTTTCAAAGCAAAAACCTACGATTTATAGCCCTATCAGATCATAAATCACATTCTTAAACACAGGATGAACTCAAGAGCACCCCCTTGTGAGAAACAGCCAGCCACATGCTCAAACTTTAACAAGGAACTTGAACCAAGTCAGCACTGAAGAACATCAAATTTAGAGCCGAGCTCAAAACGGATTTGTTAAGTTTCATTTTCACATTAATTATTGTAAAGTCTATTGGACTGACCCCGTGATATGGCATCTATTTTTTGCTCACATTCTGCAAAAGTATGCAAACACCTTTCAAATAATAGTTTGCAAGGCTTGGGGGAACTGTACAGACTCTGAGCTAATCCACAGGACTGGGATTCTCCTGGGAATAAAGGTGACAATGCAATTTCAAGATGGTTGACCAAGCACTTGGAAACTGACCACTACTAAGCTAAAGTTTGGGCAAAATTTCTTCATAGACTCTGAAAGCTTCCCCACACCCCTGTCATCACAGCCATATGGATTGTGGGAAGACTTACAAAAGTAAATGAAAGGGCTCTGCCTCAGTTTTAAATGAGGCTGGATTGACAATGTCTAGTGAGGCCTGTTCTCCTCCTGGAATTACAACTGATCTCGAGTCTTAACCACGGCTATCATCTCCCCTGGAGGAAATGGCTCTGTGGAGTTACATCGTGGTTAAGCTCCTGCTCCTCCACAAATTCCGCCCTCCCCAGGCACTGTCTACAAATCTCCAAGAATTTCCAACACTGGACGTGGCATCCTAAGGATGGGGAAAAGTGACCCTGCTGTGGTCAGGAAGCCCTCAACCTTCACCACATCACTTGCTACTGTCACTGCCTCCTACCTCTGCCCCTCCCCCTCTGTCGCATTGGCATAGAATGACAATCATGCCAACACCCCCCCCCCCCAGGCCAGCAATCCCCCTTTCTAGCTGGGCTGCAGTATAAAACTGGACCATGACTTAGGAAGAAAAAGAAGAAGAGGAGTAGGAGGAGTAGGAGGAGGAGATTGGATTTATACTCCCTTCACTTGGAGTCTCAGAGTGGCTTACAATCTCCTTCCCTTCCTCTCCCCACAACACACACCCTGTGAGGTAGGTGGGGCTGAGAGAGCTCTGAGAGAACTTGTGACTCACCAAAAGATCCCAGAAAGGGAGCTCTGTCCCCCTGCTGGCAGCAGGTATGGGTGTGGCAACCTTACCCAGCTGGCTGCATGTGGAAGAATGGGGAATCAAACCCAATTCTCCAGATTAGAGTCCGCTACTCTTAACCAGTACAGTACAGTAACCTAAAGTGGGAGTGATGTGGAGCTGAGCTCCACCACCACCCCTCCATTGACTGTAAGCAGAGTATCTACATGGAGGCACTGCCCGTACCTGCAGCCATCCCACAATTCCTCCTTTGAGGCAGCTCAAAGAGTTTTTCCTTGTTTCAGCTGAAAGGGGAAATCAACAACAGACCAAATCATGTTCACAACAGACGAAATCATGTTGTATGGAAGTCCCCATTAAACTCTGGAGCATGCTGTTTTCTATTCGGTGGGGAGGGGAGCTGAATGGAAGTAGCCTCAAGCTCAGCCAAGTTGGGGGATTTCTCCAGTTTTAGTCCAAATCAGGGACTGCACAACTTTCCTGCTCCTCAGACTCTGGAGTTTCCCTGAGTGTTATTCCGTAAACTAGCTCTGGGACTGCACAGTTTGTGGGATTCTCAGAAAGCAGACTTTGTGCGCTTTTACATATTATTCATTCATTGCAAAATTTATATCCTGCCTTTCTGCCCTTACAAGGACCACCAAGGCAGCAAACAATTTAAAACATACATGATAAAATTACATTATAAAAACATTAACATCAACCACCTCCCAAACATACATCATTAAAACAATTTTTAAAATAGTTTTAAAACACAGTTAAAATAAATACAAAGCATAAAAGGAAGGAGGGATCATTGAGGGAATAATAAACAAATTTTAAAAAGTCATCACTTACAGGTGGAAGATGGCAACAGAAGTGGACAGAGCTTTGGTGCCATGCCATGACTGAGGTGGCCCCAATGGCTACATTTTTGGGACCCTGAAGCTTGAACTGTTATGGGGGCCCCTTCTCAACCAGCAACAATAGGGCAACATCCAACAAGATCCAAAGGGCATTGCTGTCCTTGCAAGGACCTTGAGGCCCAAATGGCAGAGAACAGGGTAGGGGGTGGAGCCCTTGAAAATGGGGTATTAGAACATATTCTATGGTCAATATTAAGTACTTCAACCCATCATAGGGCTGTGAAGTCCCCCGGGGGGCAGGGGTTTTCCCGCTGAAAGGGCCCCCAACCTGTCGGTCTGGATCTGGCCAGTGGGGGGAACCCCACCCCCAAAGTGGCCAAATTAGGCCAATGTGCCCGGCATGATGACGTCACCTGAAACCATAGAGTTTTTAGGCTGATTGCTAGAGTATTGCTTGGTGACATGCCCAGCGTGATGACGTCACTTTTGGGTGACACCACTTCCACGCACACCACAGAACTCCTGGATGGGGCGCGGGACTCCCCCACTATAATGAAGGTAGGACTTGGCAACCCTAACCCATTAGCTTATGATTCTGTCACTAAAATAGCCTTCTTATTTTAATAACAAACACTTTTAAAAACTCCATCAATTTTGTTGAAACATTCACTCATTGAAAATAAAAATTGCTTCAGGGCCCCTCCAGGATTAGGGGCCCTGAAGCTTAAGCTTTATTAGTTTCATAGTAGATCCACCCCTGGGTGGCCCTCTCCCAGGCCGCCACCCACCTAGGAGACAAGATGGAACCTTGCAGGACCTCATAGGCCAAAGGCTAAGGGGCAAGAACAGCAGTCCTGCAGCACCACCTTCTGGAAACTACCCTACAGGTAGGACTGGAACCACCACACAACAGAGCCTCTAGCTCTATCTGTTAATGGACAGTCACCCATCCTCCATTCCTGGAAATCTGGCTGAGGTTTTGGACGGGGTGGCTGGTTGTGGCAGAGTCAACTAAAGTTAAATCCATCAAAGATGGAAGTCCTGTACCTGGGTCGTGGGCAATGCCCCCTTTAAGCTGCGGAGTCTTGTGAGTAAAAATTCTACTTTGTGAGCTACTGGCCTTAAAGTTGTGAGCGAGCGATTTGGCTACTGCATAAATTAGTTTGCTCTGGAGCCATCCTTCCTGAGCTAAGCCAAAAATGTATGAGCTGGAGGCTAAAAAACTGTGAGCTAGCTCACACTAACTCAGCTTAGAGGGAACACTGGTCACTTCCAGGCTTGATTACTGCAACTTGCTCTACGCAGGCTAACCCCTGAAGCTGATCCAGAAATTACAGCTGGTACAAAATGCGGCAGCGCGCCTGCTGACATCGACACCTGTATGGGCTCACATTCAGCATGTACTTTGTCAGCTGCGTTGGTTGCCGGTTGAGTACCAGATCCACTTCAAGGTGTTGGTAATCACCTTCAAAGCCTGGAACCAACATACCTAAGGGATCGCCTCTTCCCATATACGCCTCAAAGAGTGTTACGCTCTGAGAGTCAACATCTCCTGGCGATCCCCAGCCCAAAGGATGTCCACCTAGCCTCGGCCAGGGCCAGGGCTTTTTGTTGAGATCAGGGCTAGGGCTGTTGAGATCAGGGCCCTGCAGGATCTTATTCAATTCTGCGGGGCCTATAAGATGGAGCTGTTCCACCAGGCTTTTGGCTGAGGCAGCGGGCATCCACACATAGGCCCCCCCCCAAGGTTGCTGTCTCGCACCCACTTGCCATACCTACCAACATCAATGGGCTGGTTTCTCCCTATGGCAAGCTGTGATTATTGATTTTATATGTTTATAATGTGTTTTAAATTTTATTGTATTTATTGAAATGTTCTAACCTGCCCTGAGCCCGTTTACAGGATGGATGGGATATAAATGCGAAAAATAAATAAATAATAAAATCCCAGTCCAGATAGGTGGTACCATGATCAATGGTCCTGAAAGCCACTGAGAGGAGGTCCAGGAGAATCAAAAAAGTCACACTCTCTCTCCCATCTCCTGGAGCAAGTCATCCATTAGGGCAACCAAGACTGTTTCAGTCCCATAATTAGGCCTAAAACCCAGGTTGGAAAGAGTCTAAACAATCTGCCTCATCCAGGAAAGCTTGGAGTTGTCCAGCTACCACATATCTTGGTTTGAGGTGTAGTTAGTATCCAGAACCTGGAAGAAAAAACTGAGCTACACTTTTAATTTTCAAGCCATTTCCTTTGCTTTTGAAAGACTTCTCATTAAACATGCAAATACCAACATGGAAATCTGAACTCTCCTCACAGCTCTAATTAAATATCAAACTATGCAGGGGTGTCTTGAGCAAATAAGTGAATGACCACTTTAGGTAGCTGCAGTTTTGGACAGGGTGCAAATTGTTATTGTGGGAGAGGAAATTCAGGATTTATATTGTAAATCCTACTGAATTCACATCCAGATTAGAAGGGCACATACATCTTGATTTGGGTGCGTAAGATAAAGAATAAGAGAGCCAATTAAAGGCTTCTGCTGCAGAAGTCCAGGTCAAAAGCACTGCTGGAGCCATCTAAAATTGGGAGTCACTCCTACTACACTACTCCAGATCCAAGATGGAGCCTTAACTTCATGTTGATAAGTAGACATCTCCATCAGGTAGTGCCTATTAATAGTGGGAGACTACAGGAGCTCCCTTATTCTGAAATCATTTGCTCCTATCCCTGTTATCTCCTTGTTAATACATGTGGCTTTCTATTCATATAGAATAAACAAAGAAGATAGCCCTGCATATACAAGAGTATATAGAGTAACATGTACAGGACGAATGGGTCTCAGTGCATTGACTCTACCCAAGTGTCCACCAAACCATGGGCACTGAGATTGCATACATGAACCTGCCTTATACTGATTCAGACCATTAGTTTATTGAGGCCAATATTGTCTACTGTGACTGGCATTGGCTCTCCAGAGGCCTTTCACATCACCTCCTTCCTGATCCTTTTTGCTGGAGATGAGCTGGGTTTCATTTATGATTTTTTTTGCTGTATGTTTTTGCTGTAACATTGTTAAATTTATTGTCTTTAAGACATCCTGACCTTATAATATTTAAGTTTTCGCTTCACAACATTCGATGCGCGCCAACAGTGGTACGCTGGAAGAACTGCCACTCAATAAGAGGACGGTAGAGGCGGCCAACCACCATGGCTGCGCATTGAACGTTGGAAGTGGAAACTCAAACAGAGGCCCCTCCCCCGCTTCTCCTCTGTCGCCGCTCTTGCCAGTCCAGCCTGCCTGCCAGCACGCTCCCACTCCTTGCCGCCGCTGCCTCCTCTTCCTCTTCCTGCTGCTGCTGCGGGCCTGGAGCCAAGTGGGCGGCGGCGCTTGGCGCGGAGGGGACCAGGAGTCCTGGCCGGCCAGAGGAATGTGGCAGCTCCTGCTACAGGACGGATGACAGGACGAGCCAATGCGGGAAGCACCTGGCCGATAGGGGTGGCGGCCCATGCTTCGGAGGGGCTTTCCTCTGCCTGCAGCGCCCACACCGGCACTGCTCCGCCGCCACCCTGCCATGGGCCTCGGAGATGGTGTGCGCCTGTGCAGAGGCTGGCCGTCCGGCCACTGGGAGGCCTCCGGCATGACCGTTGCTGTCGGGCCTCTACATCTGCGGTGCGCTGCCTGCCGCTGCCACATCCTCGCCTGCCCCCCGCCCTGGCTCTTCAGGCTGCGCGGCTGCCTCCCGGGGGGGGACCAGCCTGCGGAGGCATTCAGGGAGGAGGCGAGCCTAGACAGCCTGCCCCCCCGGTTTCTGACGGAGGACCGAGCTAAGCCGTGCATGCCCGGCCGCTGACAGGCCCCTCCACTACAGCCGGCTCCACCTCAGCCTCCTGCTGCCATGCTCACCAGGCTGGCCACCCTCCTCCTCGCCCAAGCCAGCGTCCACAGGGACCCCTCTGGAGGTCCCCCTCACCCCTCCCCACTTGCCCACCGAGCTGACAAAGTCCACAGCTGGGCCGCTGGGGACGGCCACTCCACTGCGACCAGCCACTCCACTGCGGCCACCTCCACCTGAGCCTGCCGCCTCCGCCCTTGCAACGCCGAATGGGTGAGTCATCAGCTCTGGGGCCCCCGTGTCAACACTTCCCACTCGCCCCCACCGGGGTTCCAAGAAGACCTGAAAGCCAATGGTCTGCCCCGCCCCGCCCCTCGAACAAGCACATGGCCTCATGGCAGCCGCGTCCCGGCAGCCTTGCTAGTGACCGTTGTCTCTGCTCCCACAATGGGCCTACCTCCTAGTTTGATAACATTGTTAATAAAGTTTCTATTTTAGAGCAGTATAGGGCTACACAGCGTTTATACTCTCTTCTACTGATTTGGCTGTGTTCCTGGTCTTTTTATACTGAATCAGACCATTAGTTTATTGAAGCCAATACTGTCTTTTTGCTGGGGATACTGGGATGGAACCAGGGACCTTCTGCAAGCAAAGCAGATGCTCTACCACTGATCCACATGTAGTTTGTATGTGTAGGCCCCACATTTGTGATCAAGAATACTGGAAATGCATCGTTCCTGATCATGGAGACAGAATCTGTACATGCAGGGCAGAGTCAGCATGCTCAAGTACTCACCAGGCCCAACCCTGCTTAGCTTCCGAGATCTGATGAGATCAGGCTAGCCAGGGACATTCAGGTCAGGGCATTCCTAATGTACTAATGTGTACCTACAGGCATTATCTCTACTGGCCTGTTTGCAATTCAGTGTGTCTTAAAGGATTTTTGGCATCCGTTTTAAACCCCTGGCTTCTAGGAGGGCTAGACTGAAACCTAAAATGCTGTCTCCACCCTGGCCACCATTTCTAGTATCAGTGTCACTGGAACTCAATGTATACTGAAGGGTTTAAATGAGACCACCAAATTATTCTTAGGCATTCAGGACTTTTATTTTTTCACAGGTGAGTAGCCAAAAGCAGAGCTGAAACCAAACTCCATGTATTTATTAGATACTGTATTTTATACATAACAGTGCTCCACACAGTTTTAATACTGGTAGCTGGCAATAACTGCTTTGGGTGGCTAGGGTCCTCCCTTCTTCCTTGATGCTCTCTTGGCCTTAAAAAAGTGCCTCTTTTCATCAGAGCTATGTTGCAGTGTTCTAACCTGTTGCCACTGTCCACTGTTTCGGCCATGCCATACGAGGTTAGGCCCCCCCATCAATGACTGCTCATTCGGCACAATCTCCAGAGGAACCAAAGTCAACCTCTTCTTCAGTAAGCACACTGTAAATTATTCTTTTTTAAAAAACCATATGGACACACATATATGTACACACATATATATATAACCTGGAGTGTAGTCAGGTGGGACAACTGTAAAAAGTAGGGTGGAGGGACATGAAAAAGGTAGAAAAAGGCCTGTAAATGGTAGCAAATAATACCGTCCAGAATTCTCAATACAAGGGTAAGAGTGCTAGAGCTCACATGTGGAATTCACCAGCTGTGGGCTACATCTCTCAAGTCTAACCACATCATATTTCTCAACCTGATCAAAGCTCATCTTCCTGGTTTCTACTGGTCCAGGTCTCATTTCCATGGAAATATAGAGAACACACACGCCATTCAAAAGACAGAGTATGAAATGAATGTGTGTTTGTCACAAGGATAAACTGATTTCAGTACAGAAAATGCAATTTTCCCACACAATATTTTACATAATTTACAATTAAATGAGCAGTTGAAAGATCAGCATGGATAACATATCATGGGTAAGTACCATCTTTACTCTTCTAGGGGGAAGCACTGTCTTTCTCTGTCTCGATATATAAACACACAAACAACCCTCTTTGTAACCCAGCCACCATAAATGGTAACAGCAATTTCTATTTTTGTAAAGGTCTGCATGCACATTCTGCGCATGATATAACTGTACACATAAACTGTATACATAAAGACTACTTTCTATTGACAAATGTGGCTTTTGTATATGAAACTGCTATGTATATACCTAGATCTCCATCTGTAATGAATCAAGTGAGATCTTCGGCACGCTTTGGGCTTTGTCAATAAGCTCTTCAGGGAATGTGGGTGATAGCACTGAAGTGAACAGCATGAAATGTTCACAAGGATATCAACATCTTCTGACTTTGGTCTTGAACAAAAGAAAAATTGCAGTGGCTTGGATCCATTAATCTGTGAGGTGTAAGCATTTGACATGTTCCACTCCCCCCAGTAGTCCCTCTTCCTTCCTCTTCTGCAAACAAAGCTCTGCCTGTGGAAGAGGGATGATTTTGTCCCCACATCCTTCTCACAGCAGCCCACCCAGAGCAATGCAGCTATCTGTCCATGTACGTCCTGTGACACCCCCCCCCGGGGTGGGGAACATCAGCACCTACCACTGAGATCTCTGGATCCAAGCCACTGGCTTATCTCATAGCAACTGACCCATAAGGGAATTCAGAGTTTGAAACAAATACATTCAAGAGTGGTTTAACATGCTAAGAATTCCAAGAGGTAACTACAATATATGAAGAATATAAACAAGAAACCAATGTTTGTTATATAAAAAAAAAATCCTCGAAGATGCATATTTTCTCCCATGGAACATTTAGCACAGATGCAGCAAACAGAATATAGATGTCAGCAGCTTTGGATGAACGAGTTTGCACACTGGTGATAAAAACACCAAATAATACACATTAATAGCTGCAGAGAGGGCATGCCCAAAGCTGATCCTCTGTGGCACATGAGGAGTCATGGAATGCTGTGCTCTATTTACAGCACTTCACCTGTGGACTTCCACAATATTTCATTATATTGTGGAACGTATCTGGCAGCAAAGCACACCATGTGGCACTTCCCAGGTGAAGAACAATGATATTGTATCATACAGATGTGGATTCCTACCTAATCCGACCGCGCAGCTGCCAGACAGACACACCAGCTAGGTGTGGGGGAAGGAATCTATGCTAAATATGAGCTAAATAACAGACATGGCTTAAATTATTAGTCTGATTGTTTTCTTGGGAATTACCCAGTTTGGTGAACTTCATAATGAAATACTGTTCAATTCTTCTTCTTAAAGAGACAGGGGGGACAGTACTGTAAAACTAACCCTGTCAGCCAGCCAAAAATAAGCAGAATGAGCTTGTATAAATAATTATACTTTTTAAAAAACAACAACAAAAAGGGAGAGACCTCTAGCATGCTGCCAAAAATAAGCTGTCTTCTTAGGTTTCCACAGAATCTTCCCTTTAAAATGGGAATCATTTGGTTGCTGTTGGCCTATCAAGAGGAATCTGTCTGAAAAGCATGGTGTAGCTGAACAGATGAGAAAACACTAAAAAAATCCATGAAGATGCTGGCAATTACTATTTCTTAAGGAGTAACCATATGGGTAAATGAAGCTATGTATGCGTCTCAGGAATGGCAGACACGGCTCTTATTGTACAATAGAATTTCATGAGCATCTGAGATGGAACACGATGAACATTTGGTTCAGTTAGAAAAGATACAGTTAACTGTATATATCCACCAGCACACACTCCAATACTTTATGACAGTCTGCTGACTTTTTTTCTTTTTATAAAAGCAAAGTGCAGAAAGGTTCCGCTGACTGGCTGAGAACAGGGGCAGAGCATCATTCAACCAAAACATCCTGCTCAACAACAACAACAACAAAAGAAGATATGAAACAGAGTTTTTGAGAACCCATCACAAAAACAACTGAGCCAACCCCAGTGGCTGCCTGTTCATTTTGGGTTATCATCCTCAACTAAAGAAGGCATTTGCACTACCTGAACAAAGATTAGAACACAAACCGTTCAGGAGCAAGCAACTATCTTTTGTCTTATTTCTGTCTTGAGTGTCAAGTGCAGAAGAGGTTAAATTTAATCCGGTGAATGGCAAAGTGACAGCAGATAATGATTTGCAATACACAGGAGAGCTCCATCTTAAAAAACGGTTCTAGGCCTCTGGTTGCTGAAGATGTCATCCTCCTTCCATCTCCTCCTTGTCTCTTGTCAGCCTTCAAACAGGGTAATCAGAACCAGGCTCGGCTGAGTTTTCTTTGCTCTCAGGCACACTTCTGGAAGAAATCTGGAAACTGTCATTCTATCTCTTGCCAATCCCATTGGTCACTTTTGTTTTTGAATGACGATTCCGCCTCCTAGACGAATGGCCCTCACTGTTGCCAGAGTGTTTAGGTGGACTGTCTTCCATTCCTAGCAAGCGGACATGGAATTCATTTTTTAAAAGGATCTTTTGCATTTTAAAAATACAACAGCTTGGGTCTGCTAATACATTTTGATGCAATTTGCTTGAAACCAGAATGCCACCTAGTGGTTCAACTACCATCTTATTTTTCCCCCTTGTTATGGCAACTTGTTAATTGCAATGTAGTAATGATTAGTCTTCCTTTCATTAACAAAGAGGGGCAGTTAGTGTGTAGATGTACTGGGACACTCAAATGCAAGCAAGGAGAAACTGCAGTGGGCAAGAAAACCTTGATCGATGGAATAAAGTCCTGGATTTTACTAAAAACTCTCCCAAACTGAAAAATATGGTAACTGGGCACACGTGCAGGAGAGTCTGAAGAATTAGGAGAAAAAGACATGCAGAAGGAGAGAGTTAAACTTCCCTTAGCCAACAGGATTAAAGTTCTAATGAGAGTTAGAAAATGACAGTTATGAAAATCAGGTTAGACTGGAAGGAGAAAAAGAAGAAGAGTTGGATTTATACTGTGTCCTTCACTTGGGAGTCTCAAAGAAGCTTACAATCACCTTCCCTCCCCCTCCCCGCAATAGGCACCCTGTGAGGTAGGTGGGGCTGAGAGAGCTCTGAGAGAACTGCTCTAGAGAGAACAGCTCTGAGAGAACTATGACTGACCGAAGTTCACCCAGCTGTCTGCATATGGAGGAGTGGGGAATCAAACCCAGTTCTCTATATTAGAGTCCACTGCTCTTAACCACTACACCAAACTGGAGGAGAAGAGGTAGTTAGTAACAGACTTTGGTGTTAGGATTTTTTAGCAGAACTCTTCAGACTGACACGGAACAGATTTTAGACAAACCAGACAAATTTTCTAGGGCAATGCTCCCCAGAGTTGTGTCCAAGGATACCACAGCACCTGCCAATTGATTCCCACTTCCTGAAAGCAATTCATCCCCAAAGCAGAGAGCCAGGCTTTCCTTCAGTGGACCAGGAGGTGCTCTAGAAGAACCCAGGAGAGATCACCTTTGGATCTGTGGGAGAATCCATTTAGAAAAAACTGCCCCCCCAATCATAGGATGATGCTTGACTTAGAACTTCTTAATGCTGCAAGAAGTGGTGGTGGCTACAAGCACAGACAGCTTCAAGAGGGGACTGGATAAACATTATGGAGCAGAGATCCACCAGTGGCTATTAGCCACAAGGTACAGATGGAACACTGTGTCTAGGGCAGTGATGCTCTGTATTCTTGGTGCTTGGGGGCAACAGTGAGAGGGCTTCTGGTGTTCCAGCCCTGCTGGTGGACCTTCTGATGGGTTTTGGCCATTGTGTGACTCAGAGTGTTGGACCAGATGGGCCACTGGCCTCATCCAACATGCCTTCTCTTCTGTTCATAATGTTCTGTAGAACCTCCTGACGTTTTATGATTGGGACTTGTGCCCATGGCAGCCATTTTGGACCGCTCTTGCCTCTCCCACAGCAGCTATTTTGTTGTGGCAACAACTACCTTTTTTCAAAATTCCAAAGGTGCCCACAGGTTCAACAAGGTTGGGGACCCTGATGAAGGGCACCTGGAGGAGGAAGAGGCTGACCTCCATCACTTGGGCCATGCTGCCACACTAAATGCATAAGGATATCCAATCACACTAACAAGCACGCCCAAAGGAAAACTGCTCAACGGGCCACTAAGCACCATCCTGCCAGCAGTATCGACAACATTTGCCAGACTTGACAATATGGCTGCCACAGTGACCCAGAGGCCTCCAAACAACCCCACATTATTGTGTGTTAAGGTCTAGTACGACCTATCAGGACAACTGGGATGAAAGACAGGAGCAATTCAGCTGAGAGTACTGCTGAAGAAGAAACAACCCTTGGGGGAGAACTCCCATTCCACAGTCTCCACAGCCAGTAGCCTGCCTGTATTTAATGCTACAGAAAGGATTCTTCGGAAATGAACAATTAAAAAAAGAAGAAAAGAGACTGGATTGGATTGATGCCCCGCACCCTGCGCTCAGAGTCTCAGAGCGGTTTACAAACTGCTTTCCCTTCCCCTCCCCACACAACAGACCCCCTGTGAGGTAGGTGGGGCTGAGACAGCTCTTTCAAGAACTGCTCTTTCAAGGACAGCTCTGACAGAACTGTCGGTTGCCCAAGGTCATCCAGCAGCTGCAAGTGGAGGAGTGGGGAATCAAACCCAGTTCTCCCAGATTAGAGTATGTGCACTTAACCACTACACCAAACTGATGTATGAGTGTTACTGACAAAAAGGGACAGAATGTACCACATGAGGCGCCAGTACCTCTAGTGAACTTAGAATTTAGCCAGGAAGCATCTGGGATGTATGAGCTGTCTTCGCTTTCCGACAAAGTCTGTGAAGACAAAGATGGCCATCAGTGAGGTCTGACTTTGCAATTAGTATGTCTTGTATCCAAACCCTATTAGACATGCCCATTTAGAACTGCCGAGAGTATTGAGTGAATACTAAAAACCATGCAGCCCCCATGCAGGGTCAGTAGCTGAGAGGACAAGGAACCAGAGAGACAGCAGTGCTGACTCAGTCCCTGCACTCCGCTGTGTAACCCAAACCTTTCCCTCATGTTTGGGATACCCACGTGCCCTTCCAACCAGGTATGGTGATGTTAATGGTTTCCCAGCTATACTTAGCAGAACTGAAATTAATAATAGTTGTCGCCGCTGTAATATAGAAGGATTTGGGCCTAACTGATCATTCTGCTAAAGTCACAGAAACCTTCCCATGAAAAGGGTGGAAGTTCATATGCCAACCACTTTTTGTCCATGTGTGTTATGTTTGATCCCACAATCACCACATGATGGGAAGGGGTGTCTCTGTGCTTTCTGGTGCCACAAGAAGCAACCCTAAGAGGGGCTACTCAAAAGTTAGTCCCATTTTAGTCAGTGGCACTTACTCCCAGGAAAGCCTTCTCAGGATTGCAGCCATAGTGTCCATAATCTTGCATACAGGAAAAGGGCAGGACTTAGCCTGGCCCTCAATACGCGACTGGGCACTATTTAGGAAGGCCCAAGGGAGGACACCGCCCTCCTCTGGTGGTTTCCAGGTGAATATTAGCAAGAGCACCCACATTTCTGATCAACTCACCCCTTCCTGCTGCGGGAATCTGAAATCATGCCACTACAAGCAAATCTCGCTTGACCTCCATAGACTTGGGCAACAATTCTTATAATTTTTCTGGGTAAATTGTAAGTTATCTGCAACCCTAAAAGTTGCTTTCTATGAAGGGCTACATTTCCCATTAAGCATACCTTTTCTCGCTGTCCATAGCGGTCTGCATACCAAACCATTCCATATAAACACAGGAATGTCGTAATAGCCTGTAACATTGAAATAAGAAAAAGGAGAGAAGTGTTGGAGAACCAGACAGACAAAATTGAATGCACTTTTTAGAAAACTTGCAGGCTAAATTTTTGTTACCATAATGCAACCGCAAGAAAATAATTCAGTCCTTTTACTAACATAAGACACGGGGCCTTATTTCCACAGGAATGTATGGCAGTTTTATATCATTTTAACTGATGTGGATTCCCCCAAAGAACTCACAGAATTCTGATGGAAATTCCTGGTCTTTCTTGCAAATGTAGAATAGGCCCTAATCATTTAGATAAATAGTACCAGGGTGTTAGAGAGTGCACTTCCATGCTTATCTATGGGTCTTTGCTCACATACAGTTTGCTAGTGAGTTACTGAAATTCTTTGGGGTTCTTGATAATATGTTTTGAACCCAATTAGATGTGTGAGCCGAGCTTAGAGCTGACTCAGGACGGGATGGCATGCTGCCCATGGAGCTCCAGCTGGCCTCAGTCCACCAAAGGACAGACAGATGTTTATCTGCCTTCAACTAGAGTCTATCATACTCAAAAGCGCCAGTGTTATTATAAGCCACACCCCCAGGACATGTTGGGTTCTTACAAACTGCCCCATGTGCATTTGAACAATGACGGGGAAAGCCATCTTACAATGCTGCTTCACATAAAAAGTCACTATGCGTGCTATGAATTAGCCTAGGCTAACTGCCCTTACTGGCAGAAATAATGACTGTTCCTTCTGCTTGGCAAGAAACTTGCTCCCACTTCCTCTGATCTCTAACAATACTGCAGCATTTAAATAGGCTAAGCTTCTGAACCTGTGCCCATTTCGAGGTGCAATCAAACAGACATTCCTGTTTGTCCTGCAGTGAAATATGATGCACAGGAGCTAATTTGGTGTCAGGCAAGCCTCCTTGGGAAGGAAGTTCCACAATCCTGGTACCACTACTGAAAAGGTCCTGATTATTCTAGTGTTTTCCCCATCTTGTTTGTTTCAGTGGGGACACACGGAGCAACAAGCACCAGAAAGGCACTTGCAACTCCATGGAAGTAGACCCAGCAACATTTGCTCAGTTTTGCAGTTGAGATGAAGAACATCACCATGTACAAAGCAACGTGCCACTTACCACACAGATGAGCCAAAGTATAACGTATAATATTTGTGTTTTAGAGAAGAGGTCTTGACCAAACTTGATGCAGACAATTGCTTCAAGGAAACCGATTACCCTAGAGGAAAGAGCAGAAGAAATATTACTCGAGTAGAGCCACAGTAAACAGTATCAAGTTAGATGGACCTGTGACATGACTCTGTAAGAAGCAACTCCATTAGTTTAAACCAGCTTGATGGGTTTGGCATTTTCAGCTGCCTTGTGCTGAAGGGAAAGGGAATAGCTCAGTGGTGGTGGAAAGCACCATCAACTCACAGCCAACTTATGATGACTCCTTGCCTGCTTCTGCATACCAATCCTGAACTTCCTTGCTGGTCTCCCATCCAAGGACTAACCAGGACCAACTCTACTTTGCTTCCAAGATCAAACAAGATTGGGCTAAACCTGGGCCATCCAGGTCAAGGTAAGGTGTGCAAATATTAAAATAATCTTCCTCAATTCAAGGGGCATGGAGTAACTCTTCAACAGAGATGTGTTTGTTTATTTTTTCTTGAATGCCTTAATTGTGGGAAAAAACCCTGCATGATAACTTTTAACCAAGCAGAAAGGAGACATAATGCCATTATCAAGGCTACACATGCATGATGAGGCTTGCAAAAACCCATGGAATGCTGAAACAAGGTTTTCTGAGAATCTCATACTTTTTCAAAAAGAGTAAGTTTTTGGCCCATACTATGTTGAAAGTATGCTTGAACACGTGTGGGCAAAACTGCTCAAATCTCAAATGTGAAAGGGGGCTGAACACATTTCCAGTGAATAGGAAAAGAGGAGGGGGTAAGGACCCTGCACAGCTTCTTGCCCACCCCAAGACTGGCACAAAAAAGGCAGAAATAGGCAAAAATAAGGCAAATTATGCAAAAAACTTAACTGGCATCATCAATACAGCATTCGAATCCAGCCTTTCACGGTGCAGAGTTTGTACTACAGGATGTAGAATGCCTGCTCTACAGTGAGGTTCAATTCCCCACTCCTCCACTTGAAGCCAGCTGGGTGACCTTGGGTCAGTCACAGCTCTCGCAGCCCCCCCCCCCAATAAACCTAGCTTGCCACAAAAAAAGAGCTAATGTTTCAGGCTGCCAGACAATCTTGGGCTCTCCTGGCGATACCCCCTGCCATACGATAATTATTGATTATTATTACAGCGGGGAGAGGACACACAGACTGGCCTGTTACCTCCCTTGGAGCCTCTCCTTTTTGCTTGAAGTCTGTTTTACAAGGAGAGGGATTTTACTGGATGTCTAAATTCATTTAACTTATGATCTGAGATTATGTTTAAAGAAAGGAAGCCTAATCCTTCTCGTGAGACACTAAGCAGCTTTCAGGCAGATGAAGGCCTGTTTTTCTCTCTCTGACCCACGCACACACATGTCATATTCACAGTCTCTGGGTCACAGTTGTTTGTATGAGGGGCTCTTTAAACCAGAAGACAATTTGAACTGATATGGTATTTAAAAAAATCCAGTTCTTTTCTTCATCTATGGAGAACATCATACAGCTGAAGAATCTGCAAGTAGGGGCATAAATAATTTCTTTCTCGTTTTTCAAACGTATTTGTTAGTGAGAAGGGGGGTGGGGTTTTGTTATTTATTCTTTTTTAGTTATTGCCCCATGCCTTCACTTAGTCTGCAGGCTGCTGCTACTTTAGCTCAGTCTGGTGGGGGACCTTATGCAGATCAAGAATTTCTCTCCTCCACTTGGGTCCTCGGTGCTTTTTTCTAACAAACAGACATGTCAGATATCCCAGGACCACATTTCCCAGGGTGCCTCAAGGAACACGGCCTTGTCAGAAAGAGCACCCAAGATGCTGAGAGAGGAGATTTTTGGCCAACATCAACCCACCCTCCCCACCCCACCTGGTCTGGTCTGCAGCCGTGCCGGCCCAGGCAGCCTTCCTCTCCAGTCAACTCCTCTCCTGTCCCCCTCCCTCTGATCTCCATACACTCTAAACCAGACACCAAGACGTCAGAATAAGGAACAGATAGTAATATTAATGAATGTCATTAAAAGTTTAAGTTGTTTATAAACAATAATATTAATGGGAAATGCTTTTAATCTGTTTATATCTGAATGAGCATCTCTGTCCTTAAGAGCTACAGGACCAAGGCTCCTGATTACTTCTATCAAGTCCTGCTTGTGCATTTACACACTGGTGACTTTACTACTGTGGAAGAGTCAAAAGCCACTGTTTAGGATCAATAGAAGATCTTGCTCAAAACCTCTCTCCTATTCTTCCCCTCTGCGTCTTGCTTTGCCTCTCCCTCCTCATCTAGCCAACAGTAAGAGACAGGAAGCTCCAAGAAGGCCTGGTCCTTTTTTTGCATCTGTTAATGTGTCAAGGGCCACATATGCTGACACAGCCCAGTAAAAAGTAATGAAGGCCTGGATGACTGGCCCCAAGTTACTGGCATGGGCAGGCTCCGCCACTTCCAAAGCTGCTGATAAGCATGGGTGACCAAATGAGCTGCCACAAGCACCCAAGCAGTGGCACAGCAGCCTGCAAACATTATCACCATGTGTTGGTGCATCCAGCCCTTTCTGGGACTGAGCCCTTCCTCCAATGGGATCACCTCTGAGAGGCGAGACTCTTGGTTAGAAGGCAATTTGACAAAAGCTCCAAGACTGTCTTTAATCAGGGAGGGGAAAGGCAGACAACTCAAATATTTGAAAGGGCTAGTTCTAGCCCATAGAATCTGAAGCTAGCTGGCACCAGGCCCCACCCCAAAGCACTTTGGTATGCTATGTAAAAAAGAAAAGAAAAAAAGGATATGTTAGGTCAAAGGATCTTAGGCCAGGGCTCTATATGTTAATTGGTGCTTCCATACTTGGCTTATTAAGCTATCAAAAGAGTTGGAATTAGATATGTTAGGCCAGACAGCCCCACCAACTGAGACTGTGGAAGGTGACACTCCTCTACTTAAAGTCTTGTGTTTTCGTATTTTGTCTCATTATCTTTCATCAGGCCAGGCAAAACTGTGGCTCTAATTATGTCAAAAAGGCAGACCAGAAACATAAGCTGAATGCATCCAAAGTTCTTCCACAAATTTCATTGAGCCTCATGGAAAGTTATTTCCTGGTAGACTGTGCCCAAGGTAATTGGTAGGAGCACCAGAGGAATTTATTGCCGGAGGCACCACAATGTCCGGGACTTGCCCCTGATTATCTTCATTTCTTGTGAAGCTGATTAACTCTGGAGTGGAGGAAAGTGAAAAGCAAACTGGCTGCTCAAAAAGTTTGCAACATTTTCGTTTTGGATATATGCAGCTTCAAACTGGGCCAGGTTCAAACTGGCACCTCAAATGCCCACTCTTTACTCAGCAGACTATTTATCCCTCCCTGAAGCCATGAATCTTACTTTTCCAAGGGAGCGGAGAGAGTAATGGATCTGGGCTATTAGGCTCTGAGTGGACAGTGGGACATCCTGTCAGGATTTATGGGAATTGTGGTTTTCTTGGTGAACTATGGTATGTTTAGAACTCCTACCATATGTTTAGAGCTAGCCTCTATGTCCAGCTATTCTTCCATCCCCTTGAAAAGTTAAGATTTGTGGTTTAGAAGGGAGGGGGGATCAACTGGAGGGTATGCATCTGTGTATAGATGCATACACATACACATTTCACAACCATTCCCTTGCAAAAATGCACATCAAACATTTTTGACTGTTTGATGGAGCACGCCTGCAAAAACATAGGCAGTTTTGTGTTGAATTCTGGTGTGTTCTCCCATAATTACTCATTTTTGCACAGTTTTAATGAATGTAGGAGAGATCACCAAGCATCTCTCAGAAAAGGAGGTCTGCTCTTTTGCAAGTGCCTTTTCCTCCCTGGCCTGAAAAGAAACAACTGTAAACAACCATTAAGATGAGCCTTTGAAGATGGATCAGGCATTGAGGAAACGATGACAGGGAAAATGTTCCTAACTACAGCCAAGTAAAGTGATTCAACTGGTTTGTTTATTTTTGCCGAAGGCCAAAAGCAGGAGTAAAGCAGTCCCTCAGTGCTTGTTAGCTCCAGGTTGACCTTCTCTACAAGGACAGACTCTGCTGATGTAAATATTGCTATTTCTGTCACTTTGTGATCTGGAAGTTTTCTTTTGAAAGGCATGGATATTGTACACAGATTTGCTTCCTTTTCTCTGCTAAGCTAGTTGGCAGAGTAGAAAAAAAACCCACCCATGAAACCTGCAAGAAGCTAGGAGGTCATCTAATTCACCTCAGACAAGATCCCTTTATGCAATATCCTTTCCCTGCCCCCAACCCAAGAATATATGTTACAGAGTGCTATAAGGAGAAAGCCATGCATACCAGGGTAAGCTATGCCATTAATAGGTACAGGCAAGAAAATCCTTCCTTTAAACACCTGCTATAGTTTGAACCACTGAGACAAGAACATTTGATGGAATGGCTGGTCAGTCTCCTAATACTCCAAGGATGGGTTCGATATTTTGCAGAAATCTGGATATCATTTTAGATGCCTGTAGGCCCCTTCACTATTACTACATCACTGTTGGAGCTGTAAAATGATGCCAAAGGGAATCGTCTAATCTTTCTCTCTTAGTGAATTACACATGGAGGAACCAGAGTTCATTCAGTGGCTGAATGAGTCTCACCCCCAAATTTGGACCTAATTATTCACAACATTGAAAGGGACAATTTATATTTTATTCAAACTGAAGTACCACAGGAGATTTTGCTGTGTACAGAGTTATGATGTGACATGCACAAGACATGTAAACCATTGGTCTTATTTACAGTTTCCCAATTTTGTCTGTACTCTAAGCCCCATATATGGCTAGGCTTAGAACAAACAAATAAGAGCCATACCACATTATGGGGGGGAGGGTTGTTTCCTGATTCTCCTCTGCCTATTCTCCTTTTTTTCCATAGGGAAAGACTCAGGGAGAAAAATGGAAGGAGGAGGGTGACTTAACTCCTAATCAGGATGGGCCTTTTTCTCCTCTACCTCGTCTTTCCTTACTTGGACAAATGAGAAAGTGGCAGGAAGGTTGACTAATCTGTGTTATACTCTGGTTTATTTCTGTCTTCCTGTTTTTGGTAGAGAAATAAAACAGGAAAAATTTCTGGGAATTTTATAAAGATCAACTGATGTCCCAAAGAACATCCAGCAGTTTCAAAAGTACTAGTGTCCTTAAACCACTACAAGGTGTACTAAGAACTAGAGGTTAATCACCAGCAACCATTTGACAGAGAGGAAACATTTCAGCGCTGTCTTGTTCCTAGGACACGAGCTGAAGTCACAAGATGAAGAAAGCTTCCTGAAACTCAACATGTGTGGTTGGTTGCTGCATGGACAGGAGACTTCCTGCAAATTTCTGGGAGCAGAGGTTCTGTTCTCACTGAGGCAGGCTGCAAAAGGTTCAATGACTACTTTTTTAGCTACAACAAAAACTTACCCAAATACCCAGCACTGAGTTCCTACCCTCTTGCACTGTGTGTCTGTGAGGTAGGCATAGTATTGTCTGGAATGAGAAACAGAAACATTCCTTAGTGAAAAGAGAAATTACACATTTAGGATACAACCAGTAAAACACCTGTTTCTTACCCATTTTATAAGAAAGAAGTACAATTAATTTTACCCATTTTATAAGAAAGAAGTAATTAATTAAAACTAAGGCTGTCACTTGATTAGGGAAATAGTCAATTAACTGTAGGCCATTCTGCAGTACAATTCTAAGCAGTTACATCCTTCTAAGCCTTCACAAATTCAGAAGAGTATAACTCTCCTTAGAATGGCACTGTTAGTCAATTAACTGCATTAAATCTGCATGAGGAAAAATGAAAAGAAAAAAGGTCACATATCACAACTGGCACCAACTTATAAGAGGCAGTATTCTACTACATGTAGAAAGGAATGCCTCTTCTGGGGCTTGCATTAAAAATAATTCCAAATATCTGTCGCTTCATTAAAGCGGCAATTTTCTAGTCAATCAAAAAAAAAAATTAACCAATCAATCTACCAAACACTACAACCTTAATTAACAGAGTCTGAATACTTCTGGGATGTCTGTCAGCAAAACAAGTCAAGCAATCATACTGAGTATTAAAAACAGAAGAGATATTCCTTGTCTCCCCTCCTCCTCTGCCGAAGCAACTAAAAAAACATATCTGCATGTAATCTTAGTTGCAAAGCAAAGATGTCTGCAACACCATACATATGCCTAAACTAAAATGTGGTTGACTATGCAGCAGAGGCATGTAGTTACACAACTAACAAATTTCTTAACAGAATTACATATTTCTAAGCCTACTGATGCCAATGGACTTACACCCTTCTAATTCTGTTCAGAATTGCACTGTAAGGATGGGAAGGGAGACACTCTGGGGATTTGAGGCACAAAAGGCAAATATCCTACCAATAAAACATTCTGCTTTGTGGGATTTTTGTTAGGTGATCTAAGGTTAGGACTATGTCTACCTTGCCTCCTCAAATCTGCATTTTCTGTTAATGCTTACTGTTTTAATCTAAAAAACCCAATTTCTGCAGAATTTGGTTTATATTCAAAAGGTTTTCATGCACTTTTTCACGTGAGAGGAAAAAAGAAGCAAGATACTACCTCACAGTGGGTGCTGTGATAATTCCAATGAAGAGGATTCTACCCCAGCTTAAAGGGTGGCTTGCTTGGAAAACAAAGATGTGTTTCAAGAAAAATGTGTTCAATTCAGTCAGCTAAGGAGGAGAAGGAAGAAAGAGTCAGGTAACAAAATTTTATATCCTGGACAGACTCATTCTTACTTCCAGTATTTTCCTTATAGATTCTACAGACAGGAAGTAACTGATTTTGTATTTGTCAACAAAACTCATTTAAAACCAATGAGTTTTAAAAGGTCCCAGTTTTGAAGCACTAATTTAGGCAGTGAGATGGTCAATGCTGAGGCGGTTCATTTGGGGGGCACTATTTTAAAAGCATCAAATTCTTCAGTAATTTATTTACCACTATGGAAGAAATGTCTTTTCAGCTTATTTTATTACCTCCCCCTTCCCCATCACATATCTGCCCTATGACATTAGTAACTAAAATCACTGAGCTGTGAAGGTTTTTAAATCATATGTAATGAAGAAATTTGTTTTAGCACATAAATTTATTTTAGCACATATTTATAATTTTGCCTTTTATCATTTCTGCAAATTCAGACCCTTAGTTATTTAGTAAGTAGGCACAAGTGAGAAACGAGACATCTGAAGATGTTTAAGGCAAAGGTCTTAAATAGGATATTTTCAGAATGGACTACTACTGAACACAATTCACACAACTAACTAGTGTGTAATCTTCAGCTAGTGAAGTAGACCTATTTTCAGGGACTGGGGTTGTGTGGTGTTATCTCTTGCCCTAAGTCACACAAACTGTCCATGATGAGACTAGGCACCTGAAACCAAATTTCAGATCCAAACCCTACTTTCTATCAATTTACCTCAACACCCTGATGTTCATCAATCTGTATGCTATGATCAGAATCACCATTTTTTTAAAAAAAGAAATCCACAAATTTGTATCAGATATGGAAGACACAACAGCTACTTTAGCTTATTTGATCAGCAAATGCCACATGCTCCGAGTTTTAATTCCATTATATATATATATATTTTTTTAAATGACACATGATCATTTTGGGTACAGTTATCATGAACATAGACATATCTAGAATCCACAAACATATCAGAAACTCACGAACGTTAACTGAATTTAAGCATGCCTTGTTTTCTACTAAGAGACTTAAATTCACAAAATAAAACAACAGCACAGTCACTGTTGGAATTTTGTCTCCCAAGAATTCCCATGAAAAGATGGATTCTCATTTAAAACTGCCATGCGTAAGCAAATCATGATGTTTTCAACACAATAACGATGGCCAGGATATACTTCCTTTCTCTGATTTGCTTTGCCTTATTCAGATTGTTGCCAGCCCCCAATGATCATATACACAGCTGGTTTTATACCCTGCTTTTCTCTGCCTTAAGGAGTCTCAAAGTGGCTTACAATCCTCTTCCCTTCCTCTCCTCACAACAGGCACCTTGTGAGGTAGGTGAGGCTGGGAGAGTTCTGAAAGAACTGTGACGAGCTCAAGGTCACCCAGCAGGCTTCATGTGGAGAAGTGAGGACTCAAACCCGGTTCTCCAGAGTCCACTGCTCTTAATCACTACACCATGCTGGCTTGAGACCCAGCAGAACCAAAACTCCCATAAAAGGACTGGAAATGTGGCTTCTTGAGACCTGCAGTCATGGTGGCCCTCTTTTGAGCCCACATAACTGTAAGTTGCAACTAAGCTTATATGCTGCAAGTCCAGATTCACACAACTGTCATCTACACGTGAAGTCACAGATGTCATTTACGTGGTGGTGGGACTATCAAGCACACAAACTAAGATGATCCTATGGAGAGGATGATTACTTTGTGACAACTATATAATTCAAATGGAGCTGAAGTAACATAAATTGGCAGTCTCTCTAGTTCAGGGGTCCCCAACCTTTTTGAGCCTGCAGGCACCTTTCGAATTCTGACACAGTGTGACACATGAAATGGTGGTGCCAAAATGGCTGTCACAGGACGCACAGACAACCAGAAAATAGCAGGGACTGAGGACACGCATAACTCTAATCCTAACTCTTCCACATTTCAGGCAGTAGCTCTGTTTAACAGGATTCCTTTCAAAGTGAACACACTGTTTAAAAATATTTTCTTGCATACACTGGAACACAGTGAAGATGTGGTTGCACTTGCTGCTCCTGCAGCAACTTTTAAAAAGTCTTCACAGCCTATCAGATCTCCCAATGGCCAATCAGAAGTCCCACTGGGCAAAGCCCCACCTGGCTCCTTTCTAAAAACACAGGAAAGGTGTTGGTGGGCACGATGGCACCCACAGGCCCACAGTGTATGGTTTTCTTTCATATATGAATACAATAAACATAATTTCCTCTGACCAAACAGAGCCAAGAAGTCTAGTACTGAGAAATCCCTGATTTTGATGTCACGGTGGTTTTGGGTTGTTGTTTTTTTACCTGCCAGATAATCATGAAAAGATATACTCCAGCCACTCTTTGAAATGAAGACTTGGGATCAAACCAGCGAACATAGGTCCAGCTTGCCGGAGTGAATTGTAATACGGCTCTTTTGATTTTACCTGTGGTTGTGTGGATATCCCTGCAAGGAAGCCACAGTAAAAAAAAAAAGGAAATCAAAACTGTGTTTCTCTGGTTCTTTATGACAGAACATGGCTCTAAAATACTGCTACACACAACACGAGGCCACGCACACGTTGCTGAGAAAGGTGCATTGAAAGCAAACTTTAGAACCCATCCTAGTTATGGAAGCAGCAGCTTGCTGTTAAGAGAAGCCTGCTTTTGCACATGCATGCTTCACTCTTCTATGACAGCAAAGCAGAAAACTGCAAAATACTTTAGAACAGTCTCCTGTGCTACTCAAAGAGGCACTCTCAAACAGCAATACATTTTACTATTAAAAATTGTTCCTGAAGAAAAATACTGGAGCAGAGTGATGTTCTGCTGGCCACAGTCACTTTCTGTCATTTTCAAGTTGACTTTGGCTGCAGTCACACACACTAAATAATCCACTTTCAATGCACTTTCCAACTGGACTTTACTGTGTGAACTGACAAAATCCAGTTGGAAAGTACACTGAAGGTGGATTATTTAGTATGTACGATCGCAGCCTTTAACAGTTAAATGAACTGGAAACCACTACAAGCTCATGAAAGCCAGTGACAGCATTTATGGTTTCCTTATAGGAATTTGCATTCCACCCTACAGTTACAGTAGAAACAACCTATTTCAATCAATATAAGATTTAATGCAAGATATATGCCAGAACCCAAAGGGCCATATGTCATAGTTCCATGGTGCTTTGGAGAAATATTTTTATAGCACACACCATCATATCTGCAGTGAAGCAGCAAACTGACAGTACTCTTGAAGGCTTGTTAAGTTGCCCCACTGCGGACAAATTTTCCTATTGCTGATAAAGGGGCATGAATATCATTCCAGTTTATTCTTTTAAAAATGAGTACTTGTTTGCAAATGATAACAAAGAGATTCTACAGAAAGCAACCTCTTTTTTCCCTTTGAGGATTAGCAAAATTGCATCAAATCTATTTTGATTCATGTAGGATGGACAGTGGCCTGAATTTTATGCGTCATTATGTGATGTCCATTTGGAAGGATTATTATATGCTTATAATTTTACACTTTTGTGTTTTTACTTAAATTTTGTTATTATCTGTCCTGGCTTAATGCCGTGGCCATCAAAACAGAGAGGGAGGGTGAAGAGCAGGCTGGAAATACAGAAGATAATAAAAATCATTTTAGAAAAAAAAGTTCTTATAAAAGGGAGGCAAGTAGGGAACTGGGGAACGTGTAAATATAGTGTTCTGTACTTTACTACCCAATAGCTCCTTCTGTTTTTTTTTTTTTAAATGACACTTAATGAGACATTTCAGCTACAACTTCAAATCATAGCTCGGCATTGCACACTTAAGCTTCACAGTACAATCCTAAGCAGAGTAACGTGTTTCTATATACATAGAAGTTCATAAGCTTAGAAGGATATAACTCTGCTCAGGATTGCACTGTAAAGCATTTTAATGGTCTGTAATTGAACAATCTCTGCAATTTACACACAGTTTCAGAGTTTTTTACACAGCAATATTATTAACACAATGCTTATTGGCTTGTACTTGAGACCTACTTGAAGCTGGCCCAGTGATAGGTCCTCATCTCCAAGAAACGACAAACTACCATGCCCAACCAGATGCCACCCCCGTTACATAGCAGGATGTCCAAAATGACTTGATCCCACCAGCATTCAGCAAAATTAGGCAGCAGATGCATGAAGAACAGCTACAGAATACAGCAAAGAGATTTGGGGTGAGAAATCCATACAGGTAAAAAGTCCCGTTCCCCCCCCCAAACCTAAGAACATGATTTTACACAACGACAGATGCTGAAAGTACAGAAATACATGTCTTAGTTCAGCTGAATTTGACAAAAGTCTATCAGCTCAGGATTTCAGAGAGCTCTGGATCAGCTTGCACTTCTCAGCAGGAAAATAACTGCTTGTTTTCTCACATCACAGTTTCATATTTCCCAAAACATTATCATTCAGTGCTAAATTAGTTGTCTCACAATGTGCCAACACCTTTCACTAAACAGAATTGTTTTGCTACAACTAATAATTCTGTATCTTTGCACTGTTAAAGGCTTGTTCTAAATTACTGTGCTTCAATGAACTTAACCTAGAAAACAGTAGTGCAAAATCTGCCAGATTCACTGGCAATGTCTTAAGAACTTCTCTCCCCATATAAGTCTACCCTTCTAAATTTGGTTTCTTGGCCACTAGCAATTATTAATGGTGGTTTTATCAAATTAGAACCTTCAACAAATTTGATATAGGGAAGAAACTTTCAGTCAACACAGACTGAAATCCCAGTGATAATGACAGCATCACCTCCTGAACTGTTGACACACATTCAGTGCAATCCTAAGAACGCCTTTCTGGGAGTAAGCCCCACTGAACAGATCTGCGTAGGATTCCAAGTAGACCTGTTCTGAGTTACCCTTGTAACACCTTTCTCTTGTCATCTAAAGAGTAAAAACCCATTCTAACCTCTCCCTATCTAACAAGCATTAAAAAAAAAAGCATCTGGCATTAATGCACTGATCGAGAGACAGCTTGCCAAGCAAAAATGACCTTATGCTTTTCACCCCTGGAGAGGCGAATGAAAGTGCCAGATGGGTATCTTTAAATACAAGCTTGACTTATAGTTGGAAGCATATTGCTCTGCAATGATTATTCAGGTTGTGTTTTTTTTTTGGGGGGGGGGATGAATTAGAAAAAAATAGAGGCAGAATTAACATCCTGATCCTTTGCACTGACTCAGCTGAACTGTCTCTGCAGAACTGGAGCAACATCAAGTTTGGCATCACCTTGCCCCAGGATGCCTACTGAGCATCAAACATTTGTAGTCTCTGGCATGGTTAAGACTTAGAATTGGGTTGCTGGGAGCATTTTGACTCTGAGAATCGTGTTCAAGAAAGTAACTGTTTGAGATCCAGAAAGTTTTCTGTATTTTCTTAGGCACAAAAGGCTATTCATTGTCACCCAGTCCAGCCTTTATAATATTTTAATAGAACAAAAAGCACAAGCAATTGAGCTGCCAATTCACTACATTATGCAGCAAGCACAATTTTAACTGTTGAGAGCATGCCAAAGAAGATGCAACATGTCACAGACAAGGGGAGGCAGATTTCCTCATGAGAGCATCAAGGAAAGGAATTGATAACTACATAGTGTGCACCAGTAAGCTACATGGGATGGGATGTTCCAGAGAGAACTCACTAAACTGTTTCCAACATTAAGCAGCTTATGATCCAAGGTTGCAGGGTTATGCGATCAATTTAAATGGCAGTAAAAATAGCCCTGTAGGTTGATTTGACTCAAGAATCTGTGACATGCATACTGTTTCAATCCATCAGCAGAAATGTCATATCACCTTGTCAAAATGTTTGGCTTGTGCTTTAAATCTTGCCCAATACCGAGGATCAGCCTTAGGTCAAAGTACTAGGCTACAACACTGTAGCTTCTTGAAAATAAAGGTTAGCCTAGCCAGCTTTGGGACTGATGCTCAGTAGTGCAGATCACAGGAAATACTAACATCCAAGCTGTAGCAAATGTTTATAGGAGCAAAAGCAGTTCACTTATATCTGCATCCATGAAGGTTAAGGCTGCATCCATGAAGGTTAAGGACTTAAAATGCACTTGGTGCTAGACTGCATGGACTACACATAGACTTTATATACAAAGTTTCTATGTTCAAAGGACTTAACATATGTTATCACGGTTGCAGTCCTTACAGCTGCCACCCCATAAAAGTAGTCCAGTATTCTTTCAGTGCTGCAGATGGGGCTGATTCCAAGAGCAAGAGGAAGAGACAAAGTGGTTGGTGTATGGTCACCTAATGCGTCTGTGGAAGAGGTGAGACTTGACTTATACAGCCCCTGGATCACAATACATTTTCTCAATACACTACACTATCCCAGCTCACTTCAGCTGTAACTAAAGACAATGGCTCCACCTATGCTGTTGCCCCCATTCTCTTACATAAATGGAAAAGGTCCTTATATATATATATATATGAGAATTACTTATGGCCAGGGATATAAATAGCGTGGGCAGCTGGAACCAGCTCACAAGCTGCCGATCGGTCACCCCTTGGAATAGATGGCATAGAGAAGGACGCTTATCCACATGGATCTTGTGCTTTATGGGGCTGCCTCTGAAGAAGTCACAGAAGCGCCAATATGTACAAAATGCAATAGCAAGGCCTCTTTCTGGGGGTCACCTGCTCAGAACACCTAACTCTAGTCTATAACAGCTGTCCTGGCTACCTGTTTGATTCTGGGCCCAATTCATTCAAGCCCCCCTTGGCCTAGGGCCTTCATATTTATTGAGACTCATCTCCCAGTAAACAGTCCTATGCCAGTTACAGTCTGCAGACAGCTTCCTCATCAAGGTGCCCTCTCTTAGGACTGTCTATATGGCTACAGTGGAAATCACAGGCTTTTTATATGGTGGGCCCAGTCCTTTGGAATAGCCTGCCAGAGAGGATAAGGAGAACTCCTTTACTTGCTACAGGTAGGAGGTCATATATGGCAGTCTTCTCTCCGAGAGCATTTGGTAGAGGGTAAATTCTTCCAGATTTGCCTTTGTTGATTCTGTGTGTTTTAATTCTTGTGTGTTTTAAATCTGAATGGTTTTAAATTGGTACCTTGCGTATCTTAATCTCTTTTAAGTTTGTTAACTGGATGACTATTTATGTCCTCACAACTTGGTTACTGCATTGTTCACCACGAGTCCAAGAAGATAAGGTGGGGCAGAAATATTTTAAATAAACTATGTGCTTCAAGTGCTGCAGAGAGGCATAAAGGGCCCAAATGAGGCAATCTGCCCATACAGTACATGAATAGTACAGTCTACATTAATCCACTGTATTTCCAAATAATTTTGAGTTCAATAATATGTTTGGGTATACTGTCCGGAACATACACGCCCCATCTGACTCACATGCAGGGGTCTTTTCAGGGGGGAGCGCACCGGAGCGCAGCTCCGGGAGCTCAGGAGCCAAGCCCCGCCCCCAGCCGGCGTCCCGGAGAGTCTTTCAGGCAGCCGAATGTCAATTTCAGCTCCATTATATCCTATGGGCCATTGAAGTCAATGGTGAAAACATAGGGTATATTCTAGGGGCTGGAGGGGAGGGGATTTGAGGGAGAGGCTCGAAACTCACAGGATAGCTGATGGAGCCTCTCCCAAGATACCCACCAAGTTTCAAGAGCATTGGACCAGGGGTCCAATTCTATGGGCCCCTAAACAGGTTGCCCCTATTCCTCCATTGTTCTCTATGGTGGGAAAAAAAGTTATTTTTTTCCCACCATAGAGAACAATGGAGGAAATGGGGCAACCTGTTTGGGGGCTCATAGAATTGGACCCCTGGTCCAATGTTCTTGAAACTTGGTGGGTATCTTGGGGAGAGGCTCCATCAGCTATCCTGTGATCTTGGAGCCTCTCCCTCAAACCCCTCCCTCCAGCCCCCAGAATATACCCTATGTTTTCACCATTGACTTCAATGGCCCATAGGGTATAATGGGGCTGAATTGCCACTGAATTTCTTTCATTCCCTCCTTTCCTTCTTTCTTTTTCCTCTTTCCCTCATTCTTCTCTTTCTCTCTTTCTTTCTTTCTTTCCCACCTTCTTCTCTTCTCTTTTTCCTCCTTTCCCTGTTTCCCTCCTTCTTCCCTCTCTTTCTTTCTCTCTCTCTTTCCTTCCTTCTTTCCTTCTCTCTACTCTCTCTCTTTCCTTCCCTCTTTCCTCCTTCTGTGGCCCAACTCTCATGAGAAGGAGGTTTAAACTTTAAACCCCTTCTCTCTTAGCTCCCCCACCCAGACCAGCTGGGGAAGGGAAGGGGAGGCTTTTGAAGATGCTTCCCCCTTTTGCTTCCCCTTCTGACATCACTTCCGGTGATGTCAGGGGGCGTGGCATATGCTAATAGCCTAATAGCTCATTAGCATACCATATGCTAATGAGCTCCTGCAGCTGTTCTTCTACGAAAAGACCCCTGCTCACATGCAATAAATATCTGACTCATGTGCACTAAACATTTGTGTGCAGCAAGAAAAATTTCAAAGAATACCTAGTGCATGTATCAGATTAATGGGGTAAGTAATTTACTTGAGCTATGTAAATTATTATGCTGTAGTGGTGGTAAACTGCCAACTAAGCCACATCAGTGGCTGAATCAGACATGTCCTACCTCAAGGTTCATACCTTTCTGGAACAAAGACATTTTGCAAGGCTTCAGAGGAGTGTAGCTCTCAGCCCAGTCTACCGTGAGCGAGACAGGTGCCTCAAAGAACATTACCTGCCTCATAGGTTCCATTTCCTCACAGTGAACCACCTACCTCTGTGAGCTCCCAGGTGATGCTAATAGTCCAACAAAGCCCATAGCTGCGGATCAACAGTGCTTTCATTGCCCAACCCCAGAAATGCCCAAAAGCAAATATATCAAAATGGCTCAAGATCCGCTCCCAAGTGATAACATGGCAATTCACAGCATACTCCTGGGGAAGGGGGAGAGGGAAGAGACAGAGTGAGATCAGCAAGTAAGTCTACTTCAGAAACATTTTCAGGTGAAATAAACTCCAAGCCACTCTGAAACCAGAGAATATTCTGTTACCAGCACATTCTCTTGCACAGTGGCTAACCACACTTAATGCTGGGTAACAGTCATCGACTTGCCTATTTTCTATACTACTGGTTCTCAGTGCATCACATGAACATAATCTGAAAAAATATTTTTGTTTATGTTTGAAGGATAATTACTTTAAGGGCTAGGTATACACACAAGTCAAGAATACCCAAATTCTGTGTCGGGAAATCCAGGTTTTGCAAACCTCCAAAATGCCAAATTCTTTTACCAAATTAGCATGCTGTCCTGCATTGTTTACTTAAGCAGTGATACAAAGCACCAATACCCTGAATGCACTGCCCTCACACTGATCTAGCTTTATTTCTCGCCAGTGATGTCATCCCATAGCCGAATCTGATTGGCTTGGTGAATATCGGTATTCCTTAAAGGATGAGCAAAGAAAATACAGCACGGAAATTGCAGCTGATAAGGGTTCTGAAGAGGCTGCTGCCTGAGCATGTCGAGCAGTATGACCTTTCCTTTGCAGCACACCACCCTCTCCAGAAAATTGCCCCCCAAAAGTCTACCACATGGGGTGAAAATGTTCATGAATATGCACCCTATTCAAAAAGCTTCAAATGCTTTAGTTAGGCAAGGTGCTTTGATCACGGTATGATCATTTTGTTATCAATAATCCTTTTTAATCTCCTCTTGCAAATATTATTTTATTTTGAGGTATTTCTGTTATCCTTCTCTGTACCTAGGGAAAATTCAAAATTATGTTCTATTTTTTTTCAAAGAGGTTGCTGATGCTGCTTTGTTTTTATTAAGGGGACGAATGTGGTGAAACTTCCTCTACAGTGCTAAGAATACACACCATGATGTCTGCTTCTCTTGTGGCATATCGGAGATTGGGGTCCAGCCAATACATCACAGATTTCACCTGCTCAAAGTTCAGAAATAGCAGGAATACCAGAAACAGAAAATAGAGAACACTCAAACCTGCAGGAGAACAAATTCAGAGGGGGGTGGTTTACTGATGAATATTTTTTTTGTGGGCTAGATACTTAAAATGTTTGTACAAAGAACAATACCCTAAAACTACACACAAGCAATTAATTTATGTATCAGTACTATGAACCTCGGCACCCCCCCATGTGCATAAATTACAAAAGTTGGAAGTTTACCTCTATTGAGATCATTCTCAACTGGACTGCAAATCCTAGAAAGTACTTCTGTAAACAACTGTATTAACAGCCTCACAGTACAGTGTTGGCCATTAGCTCAGATAGCTTAAGAGGACGAATAGATTTATCAGTGGCAGTTATGGCAAAATGGAACCTCCTTGTTTGTAGCCAGTGTACCTTTAAATACCAGTTGTTGGGGAGCAGTAAAAGGGCCTCCATGAGGCCTCGGACTTCACATCCTACTTCTAGGTTTCCCAGTGACATGTGATTGGCTTTTGTGGGAAACAGGATACAGGACTGCGTAGTCCTTTGGTCTGATCCAGCAAACCTTTTCTTATGTTGATGATACATTAATGGTAGCATTGCCTGGCAATCAGAACAAGCCAACCAATGAAATGTTTTTTTACACTGGCATTTTTGATGCAAATAAATTAAAGATCAAATTATGAGCTGTAATCAAAATGCTCTGAATGCCTGATTATCATGGTCTACCCCCAACTCTCGTTTTGGTATGTTGTTAGCATGGACAGGTTCAAAGAGGCATTCCAGGATCTGGAACAAAAATGGAACAGCAGCCAAAAAGGTATAATCCATTATTCATGGAGCAGATGCATCTTTGCTGAGGTTTTTGAAGGGCATCCAAAGGTTTCTTCATGATGGAAACTCAGCTGCAACCTTAATAACAGAACAGCAGCAGATGCTCAGAGGGTCTGCACACTATAACTATACAGGGTGACATTTTTGAAACTATCTCAGTGTGACAGGAGGCCATGGTCCTATTTTCCAAAGTATCTCAGGAATTCTTGGAAACTTTCCCCAAATCTTTCAACAGACTGAAGCTTAACTCTGGCTTTAAATGTTCACAGAGGTGGCAAAAGGGAGAAGGCTTTTTGCACACCCCACCCCACTATGAACACCAAAGTACCGTCAGCAGTGAGAGATGACTGGGTACAGCTGTGTGTTCCAGTCTTCCACTCCTTTTTGTCTGATACTCAGTGCCTATTTTTAAAAGTACAGTGAACTCACTCACAAGTAGTAATCATACGTAACAAGAGCATATGAACTGGCTTTGTGCTATGCCCCTGAAAGTTCAAAAAGATACTCCACCAATCTTTAAATGGTAGGCATGAAGGCAATTTGATGAGTGCAACAAGCAAGACCCAGTGCACTTCAAACATGTCAACTCTTGCAGAGAAGTTTTATTTATTTAATCACTAAGAAAATGTATATTCTGCATTTCAACACCAAATACTAGAGTCAGCTGACAAGGAAAATTGTAATCATACAAAAACAATAAACACAACATTCATCCCATCCAATAACTAAAAAACTAGCAAAGCTGGGATAGAAAGATCTCAACGAATCATGATGAAAAGAGTAGCTTTAAGCACAGGAGAACTTAAGTGACTCAGAAAGAAGCCTGTAAAAATCAGCATTTACAGTTTGGGTCCTCAACTAGGTTGTTTGTATTCCCTTCCATTAACCTTTGCATCAACATTTTGAAATGTCTGTTGTCACAGGGATAAGAGAAATCACTCCACTAGATGTATTTACTAGTTTAAAAACAGAATTCCAACTCAATAGATTGTAGTTTAAGTATATCTGATTTTATGTTTATCCTACTTTTCCCATCTATCAGCATCTGGGAGCGACCTTTACCCACTCCAAGTGGACTGATTTGACTGGAGTTTGTTGTAACTTGGCCTCTCTTTGGAAGATACACACACACAAAACCTCTATTGGTTGTTGCAGCTTTTAATATAGACATTATCTGTCTAATGGATGAACTGATGCATACATCTGATGAAATGAGCTCTGACTCATCAAAAGCTCATGCTGTAGGAATAAATTTCATTACCTTTTAAGGTGCGCCTGGAATCCTAGATTATTGTTTAGAATAATACAGAAATATATTGTTTAAAAAGACTTACCAAAAACCATGCGCCATATTGCAGGGTGTGGGCGAGTAAAAGGCCCTGTAAGGAGAAATGACTGTTAAAGAAAAATGAACTGATACACAAAAAACCTCTGCAATAATATACCTAAAGATAAACTCAAGGGATGCTTAGAACAACCGAAAAGATTCAATTCTATACCAGCTTTGTAACAAATTGAGGTTCTTACCTAAATCTATTAAAGAGGATGCTGAGCCTAGACTGCTAATGTTTGGACAGAAACAGGTATACTCAGAATTTGCCATCCCTTCTCAAGACTACGGCCCATGTATTTTGCAGGGCTCAGTCAAAGCCATCAAGAACTGAGCTGACCCCTTCCATCTCTAGAGATCTGGGAAAACATTTTTTTTTTTAAACACATATTGATGTGAGTGCTGCTTGCAGAACATCATAATATTTACCCACAATATTGCCTACATTTGGAGTTGTTCTGTGAATTTAAGGAGATGGGCTTAACCTGTCCCTTACTAAGAACTTATCCTATTGGGGAAGCAGCAAAACTCATAGGTCACTGGAGATGGGGCTCACCCATCTTTAACTGTTTGTCTTTAAGACAAAATTAAATTTTGTACTCCTAAACGGTACAACTTTGACATTTAAATTAATCCAAGAACTTTAATCACCGTATCAAGTCTTTAGGGAGCAGCCACCCTTATTTATTTAGATATTTATACCTTGCTTCTTTTTCTCCACAGGTGGCCAAAAGCAACCTTTCTGTTTATTTAGATATTTATACTCTCTTTCCTCATCATTCTCTACTCCTCCAGTTTATCCTTTCAACAGCAAGTCTACGAGGTAGGTTAGGCTGAGAGAGAGTGACAGGGCCAAGATCACTTGGAGACTTTCCATGGTAGAGCAGGGGTTCAAACCTGTGTCTCCCAGTTCCTATTCCAACACTCTAACCACCACACCAGAGTGGCTTTTATGGAAACAAAAACCCCGTGAAGTGGGTTAGGCGGAGAGGGACTAGCCCAAGGTCACCCAGCAACCTTCCATAGCACAGTGAGGATTCAAACCTGGGTCTCCCAGATCCCAGTATGGCTCTCGAACCACTTTACCATGCTATACCATTCCACAGAAATGATCTGAACTTGCTAAGAGCTACAGAGAAGCAGCATGCCTTTTGTGTAGTTTACAGCAATGTGGGTTATCTGGGAAAGTACTGAATCAGAATTTTTTCTGATTCAAGGTTACATAATTTAAATAATGTTAGCAAAAGAAGGCAAATACACCATGTACAAGCCTGGACCATGTACAAGCACTGGGGTTTGTCCATGTTTTACATCCCACATTAAGCCCACCTATTGTAGCTGCACAATAGCTCTGACAACTATAGATGGCCTGTATTTGCGTATGTGGTTATCAGGTAATCCTGCCATAAGATGGATGGGGGGGAGGAGGTGGAGACGGGCTGGCATCTCTCACTTGACAGTGGTGTGGAAATTTTTCCATGGGAAAATTATAGCACCAGAAAATTTTTCCTGTCCCACATCATTGATAGCTGTCCTGATCAAAACAGTTCAAAGTATGTAACTCCTCTATGATCCCCTAAGATAAGGGCCTCTTGTTATGTGCTCACATTCTTTTAAAGAAGCACTTCTATCCTGAGCACTCATTTTTCTTTTCTCAGTTTCTGAGGCTTACTTTCAGTTCATTCTGAATATGCTAATTTTCTGTGATGCATTTGATTTCAATTACAGTACTCAAGAGCTTGCTTAAGTATACACATTCCTATAGCAAAGGTACTCTCCTGCACTCTCATCATAAAATGCTGCCAGACAGGCCACCTAAAACGTCCTGTAAGCCAGACATTAGATAGCCCCCAGGATATCAAATACCACAGACACAGGTTGAATTCGTGTGGAAAATCGGTCCTCTCGGCTACACTACTGAAACAAATACCTTTCATAGGCACCAGCTAAGATCAAATACAAATCCAGATTATATGGCTCAAAGTGGTTTATTTTGAGGTGTTTGAAGCCTCTCTAACCCTCAATGCCCTGGGCTGCCGAAGGTACACATCTGCTGCATTTCATGGCCTTCCCATTCGAGTGATTTAGGCTCACATTTATCGGGTGCCCGGCTTCATAATGTATAGTTTGAATGTCCTCGGCAATACAGCACAATCTCAATTACTCCTATGGGATACTAGACACTGTTTGATAACCAGCAGTTTGGATGATGGAGTGAATGCTTTTCGGGAGCCCCTAGCAACGGCATCACTCTGGGGAGGTATTCTGGCTGCTGCTCACCATTTCTCCTGTAGCCTGGCTACTAGGGCAGACAGTTCTGGCAATTGTAGCCAGAGAAACTAGCCGGCCCTGGGGGAGTTATGAAGTGCTCTTATCAGCAGTTATATCTCCCTGCCTGAGTGCTCCCTGGTATTCAGTCACCTGCCAAGAACACCCAGGACCGAATACAAGGACTGCTTCAATCAGATACTGCAATACCCTCCACTTATATACCACATGATTACTAGACATAGTTGATTTACCTTGGCAGGAGCAAAGGACCATCTGCTACGGATAATGGCCATAGCTACCATGCTTCCTCAATGCAATCATACAGAATTTTCAGTGGAAGAGGGAAGCAGGACTGAACACTAAACAGTAGGCTTTAGTTAACCAAGATTTATTGAGTTTTGCTTCCTTTCTATATCAGAGCATTTACCTAAAGCTTCCCATTGTAAACCACACTCTCTTAATCTAGTGCTAACAATGGCAATGAGAAGATAACAAACAGCCTCTGTAGACACAATCATTTTTTATGACAGATATCTAGACAAATTCTTACATCTATGAATATGAAATTCATGGGATAAGCTAAGTGGCAAATAGGCCTAACCCACTAATCTCAATTTAAAAACAAAAGTTTACTTAATTCAGAACAAAGGAAAAAAAGCTTCTTAGGCTGAACACCTAGGCAAACAATGTGGGAGTAAACCCCACGGAACTTAGTGGGATTTGCTTCTGAGTAAATACACAAAGGATCAAGCCAACAGTGTTTCAAGCTTAATAGGAACTTGACCTGAATCTTTTTCAATTACAACACGCAGCTCACTGCTAGAGCACATGCCTTGAATGTAAAAAATCCACTCTAATCCCTGATATTTTCAGTTGAAGCATTAGCAGGGCTTGGAAAGGACTTCTGCCTGAGACTTGAGGGAGAATGGGATACCAGTGTGAAGAATGAATGAGATCTCAGAGAGCTGCTGCTGATCTAGGTGCACTAAGGGTCTGAACTCAGCATAAGGCACTTTCCCCATTAGACAGCAGGGGGGAAACCACCTTCTCACCCTGGTCCTAAGCATATTTACTTAGCAATAAATCTCACAGATGTTAATGGGACTTGCACACAAGCGGGCACACTTAGGATCACAGCCTTTATTTTTATTTCCATTAACTTTCCTTGCTCTTTTGGGAAGCATCTCATGGATTATTTAAAATAATAAGGCTATTTTTTCCATTTCAATGTTTCTGATGAAGAGGTAGATGGGATCACAGTATCTTAAATGCATAATCACAAGAAGAAAGGCGAAGAAATTTAATCTTATTGGCTGCAAGGCAGAAAAAAAACAGATGTTTCCATTTCAGAAGCACAGTTCTCTAATTGAAAACCTTAAAACTGTATAGCCTAGTTTTTATTTCAATTTCTGTTCAATGTTGTTTCTGCTACAGACAACAACAAACCTGGCATTTACACAGTGCTTTCATTGTTGCCTTCCTATATATTACCAAAGCAACCCTGACAAAAGCCCAGTAGTGTAGGCCAGTATTATTAACCCCATATTGCAGTTGAAAAACTAAGACTTAGATACAGTAGCTTGCTTATGGTCACCTGGTGAGTTCATGGCAGGGATTAGATTTGAAATGGTGACCTCACAGATCCATTCTCTTAGCTATTATACTACCCCAGCTCCCCAAATATGTTTTTACATATCTGATGGAGTATAAACCCCTCCCAATAGATGGAAGTTTGAGGGTCCCTTAACACTGCCCCAGGAAGGCCCCAAGTAACATTCATACATGGAAGAAAGCTGCAACAAGGGAAGGAGGTTGGTGGCTCCTCTTTAAAGGCTTGACTCTGCCAGCAACAGGACAGTAATATATAAATTAACTAAAATGCATCAGCAGGGGGCCATGGGGGTGGGTGGGTTTTGTCCCTTCCACCAGGAGTCTTTGTTCACCCAAAAGAAAAGTAATTCAGGGCCAAAACAGGAGAATTACAGTGTGCACAACTCATCTTAAATGCCTTTCCAGCTACACGTTGAGGTTATAACTGTCCTGTTATGCAGTTTTGCCAGATGCCTTTCCAGGAACCCACCTAAGTGCCAGTTTATAAATCTAGTAGAATCAAGATGGACTATACAATTTCAGGTTGCAGGTGGGAGATCACATTTCTGAACATTCCTCTGAGAAGGAAGGAGAGGAAGGAAGGAAGGGAAGGAAGGAAGGGAAGGAAGGAAGGAAGGAAGGAAGGAAGACCCCAACTTCCTGCATTCCCCAAAATAGCAGATTAGGGCTGAAACTCTCCTTGAAATGCTGATTTTCTATTGGGAGATACTGTTCATACATATAAACTGCCTCCCTCACACCTGAATTGGTGCAGTGCAGGAAAAGCTTTGCCCCTTGATTCTGCTGAATTTATACAATTTACTTCAAGTAAGAAACCCCACCTGGGTGACAGTTTAAGGAACCAGACTGAAAGATTGACATATCCTAAATCAAACCATTCTCCATGCTTAAAACAAATAGACTACTACTCTGGAGTAGTTCTGAAACACATTGCCTAAGAACCCTTCATGTATGGTAGGAGACGAGAGCAAACCCCTATTTTTAAAAAAGAAGTGGCTGGGAAACACAATAAAAAGGAAGAAAAAAATGCACATAAATACACATGAAGTTACTCACCATTTGGAAAAGCTAATACACTGATTATTAGAAAGAAGAAAATCACAGAGAGGATGCCTTTCCAAATATTATCTTCTGGGGTAGAATCATCCCTAAAAGAGAAAGTTGGTAGTTTATAAAACAGCTCAAACAAATCAAAGCCAGATTTTCACCTCAGCTATTAAAGGCTAATTAAGATGTATTCATCCAGTCCAAAATATAACATTCCTTTATCATACATGTTAACAATTACAAGTAGCTGTCATATGAGATTGATCTGTACAAAAACTATATCACTCTTACTACAGAGGGAAAAAACTACAGGAACTAGTTTGCTAAATGGGGGAACTACAAAGGAAATAAATGAAAACCTGTGTCACCATGACAATCAACAGAGTCCGATTCTGACACACATGAATGCAGCACAGTATTTATAGAAGCCCCGTGTTTTGATGGTGCTTTTGTCTCAAGTATGTTGGAACAGAAAGGTAGGCTGGAGCATGGGTCTAACTCTATGCCATGTCTACTATGGACCCTCCGGTTCCTATCCAGAAGTCCCAGAAACTCCATCTACCTGTGCCCTTTCTACCTTGTATAGTTAGCATAGTGCATGGAGATTTAGACTGGAAATTCTGACGATTTGCTCTTTTAAGAGGTTTGTTTAGATAAGAGGAGGCCCTCTCTCTCTTTGAAGATGCTAGGAAGAATGCAAGGAAGGCTCTTCTAGATCTGTACAGGTGAGATGATGGAAAGGCTTTTCAGCTTGAACTTTATTCTGGAAAATCACAAACAATCATGTTGTTTGGGTTATGCTGCTAATGGGCATAGTTTAAAATCGAAGCAGCAAAGATTCTGGGTGTGCATCATGCCAAATGACAAGATTCAGGTAAGGGGGACTCCATGCACTATGCTAACTATACAAGGTAGAAAGGGCACAGGTAGATGGAGTTTGTGGGACTCCTGGATAGGAGCGTCGGAGACATGGCATAGAGTTAGACCCATGCTCCAGCCTACCTTTCTGTTCCAGCATACTTGAGACAAAAGCACCATCAAAACACGGGCCTTCTATAAATACTGTGCTGCACATTCATGTGTGTCAGAATTGGACTCTGTTGATGGTCATGGTGACACAGGTTTTCATTTATTTCGTTTGTAGTTCCCTTTCACTTCCAAGCCATCACGACCATTTGGTCTCATCCCTTTCTAGCCCTCTCTGCCATAAAATTCCGGGGGATGGGAGGAGCAGTTGTGAATGCTAAAATATCTGTGTGTATGTGTGAAGGGGCAGGTTAGCTTTGCCTGCAACAATTTTCCCATGAGAATGAGCCCCAAGATATATGGCCAGCGGGAGCCTTTCATCCTTGGAAAAACATCGGTTGCTGGATAATAAACTTTTCTAGTGCTGGGTAGTATGAAGAAGGGAGAACGAAAGAGGAGAGTGAATGCCCACTGCATGACCATTGCATTCTGGGGTACTGACCTACTGCCTATACAATACCTAACCCTTGATCTGTTCTTTAGTCTGAACAAGAGATCTCTCTTGTGCACATCCAAATCTCTGTTTCTAGTAAAGCTTTTATAAAAGACTATTGGACTAAGAGTGGATTAACTCAAGGGTCTTACAGTTTGTTCAGACTCTCATTTCTTTGACCCAGTCCCCTACCACCACTATGGGGAACAGAGATAGAGACGACAGTAAGGGTGCCAGTGGCAGTTCGGGGACCAAAGTGCCTGCACCTGATGCCAAAAAGAAAACGCACAAGTCTGGAGGAGCCAAGTCGAAGAAACAAGTGCTATTCCAGAATTCCGAGCACTGGGATGACCCCCCCCCTTGGCTAAGTGGCACCCTGGGGCTATGAGAAGTGAGGGAATGTGGCGAGAGGGAGTGCAGATGTGCGTCTCGAGCCTCTCAAGGTGACCCAGAGCTGGGACGTATGCGAGAGGAGTGAGAGGAGGAATCATCTTCCGGCAAGACCCTAGCCACCCTCTGTGCCAACATGAAGGAGCTCAAGGACAGCTACCGTTTCCTGATCAACAACTTGCCGAAGGTGATGAAAACCCTATTGGAAAAGGGTGTGGCTGAATCCTCACCCGAAGAAGACAAGACAATGGAGGAGGAAGAGGAGGAGGCCCCTCATCCAGCACCCCACTGTGGGGCCAAGGAGCGCGAGCGACCTCGTGACGAGCCAGAAGCTACCTTTGACGGCCAAGTTGGCCTTTTTCGTCATCTAAGTGAGGAAGATGCTGCACAAATGGGGCCATACCTTCGCGACAGACATACAGCAAGAAGATTATGTGGGGTCCCGACTCCGTGGCAGGGCAGCCGATTGGTTCGTGGGACTGTATAATATGGCTGCCCTGGAGCTGAAGAATGTGGATGCTTTCATGCAAATCCTCCATCAGCAGTTCGAAGACCTGCTTGAACTTGAGAAGGCTCATACCCACTTGCGTGGGATCCGCCAAGGGTCCAGATTGGTGCAAGAGTATTCGGATGAGTTCAAAGCGATGGCCGCCAAGCTGCTAGGTTGGCTGGAAGAGATATTAATTGAGTTCTATCATGTGGGGCTGAACACCATCATCCTAGAGAGGGCCCTAGCCCAAGATAACCCACTAACTTTGGCCAGGTGGATCCAGGTGGCATGCAAAGCTGAGAACTATAATTTGATGAAGCTATATCACCAGAAGGCTCCTACTTGGAAAAGTGTCACATAGCACGGACTAAGAGGCTGAAAACCATGGGTCCCAGGAGGAGGTGACCAGGAACATCGAATCAAGAAGGGACTCTGATTCAGATGCGGAAAGCTGGGGCATGTTGCCACGGAGTGCACTTGGAGTCGTAATGAGGAGGCAAGTTCGCAGGGCGAGTGGTGAGAGGGAAAAGGACGAGGCGAGAAGGGGAAGGTGGCTGAGAAGTGGCAGAAGTCGCCCTGGGCGTTACAAGTAACCGAGTTTGTGTCCTCAAGCACCTCCTCCTCCTCCAGTGATGGGGACGAGCCTCAAGTGCAGGGAAATAACAGGGAGCTGCTGTGAAAGGCACCAGCCAGCAGGTCTGCCAAATGTCGGTGCAGGACTTGGTGAGAAATAGTTCTTCTTTGTTTTTTGCTACCGTGACTGTATTAAACCCTGAGGCCAGCACCTCTATTTGTGCCCTCATAGACTCAGGGTGCTCCTGTGATCTCATCAGCCCCTCGTTAGTAACCGGACTTGGGGCGGCAGTAGTGAAATTGGAAGAGCCGGTGGTGTTCTCCCAGATGGATGGAACCACCATGCAGTCATGCCAGTACCGGACTGTAGAATTGCCCATGGCGGTGGGAGAGCATTGGGGACTGTGGGACTTTATAGTACACCCCACGGCTCAGTTCCCGATGGTATTGGGGAAACCCTGGTTGGGGGCACACGACCCATACGTGCAGTGGAGCAAAGACTGTTTGACTTTCTTAGACCCCCAATGTAAAGTGCACCAGTGGCACACTAAATGGGGAATGGAACCAACCCTGGTGCCGGAGTGTGTAAGCCTGGCATGAGAGGAGCTGAATGCCATACCTCCTGAGTATCGTGACCTAAGGAAAGTCTTCAAGGAGAAAGAGGCAGATAAGCTACCTCCCCATAGGAAAACTGACTGTACTATAGAAATCCTCCCAGGTCACAAGCTGGCGAAAGAGAAACTGTATGCCATGAATCCCTCCGAGCAGGAGGAACTTAGGAGGTTCATTGACAAAAACCTGGAAAGAGGTTTTATCTGCCCTGCTAAGTCATCATTCGCTGCCTCGGTTCTATTCATGAAAAAGAAAGATGGGGGTTTGAGGCTGTGCACAGATTATCGTGGGTTAAATGCTGTCTCCATGTCAAATGCCTACCCCTTCCCCTTGATTGACTTGCTAACTGAGGCCACAAAGGGACGGTTTTTCACCAAACTAGATCTGCGGGACGCTTACTTCAGGGTATGCATTAGGGAGGGGGATGAACATAAGACCATGTTCAACATGCCAGTGGGGCAATTCAAATACCTAGTGATGCCATTTGGGTTGGCTGGCGCTCCTGGCGTCTTTATGAACCTCATAAACAAGGTGCTTCACAAGCATTTGTTCAAAGGGGTGGTGGTGTTCTTGGATGAAGTGCTCGTGTACATGCGAGATAGGGACTCGCACATGAAGTTAGTTTTCAAGGTGCTAACGGCGTTATATGACAGTCACCTCTACGCCAAACTGTCCAAATGCGAGTTCCACAAGACTGAGATAGATTTTCTGGGGTATCGCATAACTCAGCAGGGACTGGGAATGGATCCTAAAAAGGTTCAGGATGTTCTGGGATGGGAAACCCCGAAGACACGGCAGCAGCTGCAAAGTTTCTTAGGTTTTTCCAATTTTTATAGAGCCTTCATCAAAAACTGTGCCCAAGTGGCATTGCCCTAATGGATTTGTTAAAAACTAAGGGGAAGAACCCTGGTGCCACCAAAGGCTCTTGCAAGCTGCAATGGACAAGGGAATGTCAAAAAGCATTTGAAGCGCTAAAAGCATTATTCATGTCCAAACCCATTTTACATCAACCCGACGAAAACAAGCCATTTGTTGTGCAAGTCGACGCCTTTGATGTTGCGATGGGTGGCGCCATTTTACAAAAGGGGTCTGATGGGAGGTTGCACCCCTTAGCATACATGTCGAAAAAGTTCTCAGGGGCTGAGCGTAATTGGGCCGTTTGGGACAAGGAAGCAGCAGAAGTTAGGTTAGCCCTGGGCACTTGGTGCCACTGGCTGGAGGGCGCAAGGGTGCCATTTGAGGTATGGACTGACCACAAAAACCTAGAAGCTCTCCGAATGCCTCAGAGGCTAAATGCAAAGCAGGTCCAGTGGACAGAATTCTTTACTAAATTCCAGTTCACAATTAAGTACTTGCCTGGCAAGTTGAACTTTCTTGCTGACGCCCTATCGCGCTTGCCGCAGCATGCTAACCAGAGGGAGGAGGTAACATAAGAACATAAGAGACACTGTGTTTTCCCCAGCACAGTTGGGAGGGGCAGTGCTCACCCGTAGCAAAGTGAGAGAGAGCAAAGAGCTGGAAAAGGATCTGGACTGGCTGGAGCCGCCTTCTCCCCTCAAGACCTGGAAGCGGTTGTAGTGGAGGGACTGCAACATGAGGAGAATGGCCTTTGGACGAGGGGAGGGCGGATTTATGTACCAGAATCACTGCAGGGAGAAATGTTGTCACAGTGTCATTGTAGTAAGCTTGCGGGGCATTTCGGGTACCTGAAAACCTTGCACTTACTCCAGAGGCAGTTCTGGTGGCTGGGACTCAGATGGGACATTTCCCAATATTTGAGCAAGTGCCAAACCTGCTTTATGTGCAAACGGCGTGGAGGGAAGGTGCCAGGGCACCTCCAGCTGCTGGAAACCCCCAGGCACCCTTGGTCTGTCATTTCAATGGACTTTATAACTGATTTGCCCGAGAGTGGGGGAAAGACTGTGATATGGGTAGTAGTAGATTTGTTCTCTAAACAAGCTTACTTTGTATCGTGCAAGTCTATCCCCACAGCCAAGCAGTTAGCCACCCTGTTCTTGCAACACGTGGTGCGATTACATAGCTTACCCCGCAAAATAATTTCAGACAGAGGTTCTCAGTTCATTTCTAAGTTCTGGAAAGAACTCATGAAGCTATTGGGCATAGAAAGGGGGATGAGTAGAAGCTATCACTCCAAAACTGACGGCCAGTCAGCGCACACCAACCAGGTTTTGGAGCAGGTCTTGCGCTGTTACATAAATCATCAACAATCTGACTGGGTGCAGTTGCTGCTGTTTGCTGAATACTCGTATAATAATCCTCTCCGTAGCTCGATAGGGATAAGCCCATTTAAGGCAGTATATGGTTATGAAGGTGCCCCCCTTCCAGTGGTGGATCTCACCCAGGCCGTAAAGGGGGATGCCCAATTGTGGTGGTCCAATGCGATGGGGAACTGGGACCTGTTGCGTAAAACTTTATGCAAGGCTAAGGACTACAAGTATGCTGATGCGAAACGATCCCCGGAATGGGATTTGAAACCTGGGGACTCTGTCTATTTGTCTACCAAGAACCTTAAAGGGCTGCAGCTGTGCCACAAGTTGGGCTGGAAATATGTGGAACCATTTAAGGTGCTTAGAGTGATAAATAAGGTTGTTGTTGAGCTTGATCTCCCTAAATCTCTGCGGTACCTGCACACTGTGTTTCATTTCAGCTGTCTAAAAAGAGACCTTGGACCATCGCAATGGGCACAGTGAGCCCCGACTCCACACACACCCTGGATCGATGGGGAACCATATCAGGAAGTTCTGGAGGTCCTAAATTCCCGAATCCACAAAGGCAAACTCCAGAAATTCATCTGATGGAAGGACTTTGGACCAGGGGAGAATGAATGGGTTGATTCTCACCATTTACGTGCCCCTCACCTCCTTCGGAAGTTCCACAGGGCATACCCTGACAAGCTGGGGGGGGTGTTAAGCTTGAGGGGGCAGTATGTCAGAATCAGGCTCTGTTGATTGTCATGGTGATACTGGTTTTCATTTATTTCCTTTGTACTTCCCTTTCACTTCCAAGCCATCACGACCATTCGGTCTCATCCCTTTCTAGCCCTCTCTGCCATAAAATTCTGGGGGATGGGAGGAGCAGTTGTGAATGCTAAAATATCTGTGTGTATATGTGAAGGGGTAGGTTGGCTTTGCTTGCAACAATTTTCCCATGAGAACGAGCCCCAAGATGTGTGGCCAGCGGAAGCCTTTCATCCTTGGAGAAACATTGGTTGCTGGATAATAAACTTTTCTAGTGCTGGGTAGTATGAAGGGGGGGAGTGAAAGAGGAGAGTGAATGCCCACTGCATGACCATTGCATTCTGGGATACTGACCAACTGCCTATACAAAACCTAACCCTTGATCTGTTCTTTAGTCTGAACAAGAGATCTCTCTTGTGCACATCCAAATCTCTGTTTCTAATAAAGCTTTTATAAAAGACTATTAGACTGAGAGTGGATTAACTCAAGGGTCTGACAATGTGGTATTCTCACATACTTTGGTTTCTAAACAGGATGCATCAAGCATTAGAGCTCATAGGATTTGATTAGTTTTGGTGGAGGAGCTCAGTCAACCCTACAGTTTTCATTTTGTCATTAGGCAAGACATAGGATTGGATCCAATGACTCCCCTCCTGTTAAGTAAGGAGCTGACTTCCATCACTAAGCACAGTCTCTGCTTAGGACAGCACTGTGAGTATGATCCTTCCTTAGAAAAATGTAATCGTTGCAATCCAACCCTAACATAAAATGGGGCTCTATATGCCCCCCTCCCAATTCTTTAGAGGGCATTAGAGGTGAAGAGGGAAAACACCAAAACCTCTTCTGTAATAAACCCTTGGCTAAACAACAGCTGTCTTTATGTGGTTCATTTTTTGAAAAAAGTATAAGATGTTGGTTTGTTGTTCCTGCTGCTGGTGCATCCTCCACTAGATTTTTATTTTTTACTCTTTAATTATGCCAATTAGGACTGTGCTTTTTATTATGACTTTCTAAGCCTCTTCAAGTAGGAGGAAAAGCAGAATAAAATGTTTTAAATAAGCAATCCTCATTACCTATATTATCATTTATCGATGCATTTGCAATTCTTACAAAAATGAACATTGTTAACTGAGACCAAGTAAGACCGATTCAGCCAATGAATATGAAAAAGGATGTCCCCATTCAGTTCTTGCAGCCAGAAGTTAGAATGCGGTCAAGACTTTTATGTTTTTGCCCATTATTTCTGAAGCTGTCATAATCAGGGCAAAGTCCTCACCCTCTTCCTGAAATTTTCACTTTTTTTTTGTTAAGAAGCAGTGAAACAAAGTACTGGCATGTTTACTATCACAATCATGGCCAATAATTTCTCCAACGCATATAAAAGATTGAAAAGGTATTTGAAAGCAAGCTAGATATTACACATAGATGCATTTAGTGTTTACCAGACCTAAAAAAAAACACCCCACACACTCAAAACCCCACAGCAGACAGAAATTGGCAGAGGAAGACCAGTATGCATGTGGTGGGGGAGCAGATCTTAATCTTATAACCCATTCTGTTCACAATTCCTCCCCAGGACTGCTTCCTGCCTGCCCTCAGGACCCCATGCAGTGAAAAGCGATTTGGGAGGACTATCTGAGAGGGAAAACAGCCACTGGGGAAAGGGTTAAATCCTCCACTAAATGCTGACAAAATGTTACAAACATTATCTGGCCTTCACTGCAACAGGCATTACAAAAAACAGCCGCCCTGCCTGTCAGACAGCAGATTCCACTGGGGTTGTAGCCAAGCCAGAAAATATGATAAATCATCAAATGTCTAACTTAATGTGTGCGTCCATGTGTGTGTGTCTGAAAGAAATGATGTCTCCTTTTTCACTGATCCTCTCCCAAGTGTGCTGTCTAACTGGGGTGGGGGTGGAGAGAAGGACAAGGGAAGGAGGGTATTCGTGAAAGTGGTTTCCTGTTTCACAAACTCGCTGCCAAAACACTCTGGGAAAAAAACTAGTATTGTTGCTGAGCTCTAAATTTAATCGGGTGAGATACTCACCTTAAACATTTTTTTGAAAAATGACACTCAGTCATTCCTACCCTTTCCAATTGAGACGCAACTGAAGGCAGATTAAGAGAGAGGATAATACAGTTTTGTTGATCACTGGGAGGGTGCATGTGCATGTGAGGGAAGAGCCTTATTATGCCTCAGGATCTGTACAATGTCAGACACAGTCCCTCCCGGCCTTCGTGTCCAGAGATTCGTTCTCCTCTACAAGGTCTGCAGAGTATGCTTCACAAGCTATGCTTTGGTACAACAGCTGCCTCAGAGGGAAGAGCCTCACACCCTAGCAGATGTGAGGTTCCCAGGACCAACTCTGGATTAAGAACACAAAAGCCAAGCCAGGGTTTATTTGTAAGGGAGGCTTTTCAGGTGAGTGCTTAAACCTCTCCACATCCCAATTCTTCCTTCTGAACACCCTTCCAGTCTGTTACACAAATCAGGTTTATTTCCAGGCCTCAAGCCCAGACTTGGGGTGGGGTAAAAAAGTAAAGAGGGTGGCATTTGCTGGAGAGAATTGACAGATTGAGGGAAAACATTAAGCATCTCCTCCCATTTCCTTTCCACCCTATCAAATGCCAGGGCTGGCTGGACGTGTTTCTGCGCCCTAGGCGGGGCGCAGATGCCAACCTCCCGGTGGGGCCTGGAGACCCGCCATGCTGCCCCCGCCTCCTCTCCTCCCCGGGGGGAAGGGGGAGGGCAGGCAAGCTACAAGCCAGGGAAGGGGCGGGGTTTTAAACCCCCGCCCCTTCCGTCCCAGCGCCGGCTTGCCTGCGTGCCCTGCGGCTCTGGGCCCACCGGCAAGCCAGGAAAGGGGTGGGGGTTTAACTCCCCGCCCCTTCCGTCCCAGCGTCAGTTTGCCAGCGCGCCCCATAGCTGCAGGGAGCGCTGGCAAGCCAGGGAAGGGGCAGGTTTTTTTGGATGGGGTGGGGGGCTTTTGGCACCCCTAAGGACCGGCACACTCTAGGCAAACGCCTAGTTCGCCTAGTGAGCAAGCCAGCTCTGTCAAATGCCATTTAGCTTCACAAGGCAAACATGAGACCCCCCTATATTGCTTGCAACATATAATGTTCCACCTTCAGGAGACATCTACCAAACTTTCTGGTTGCAACATAGTCAGATGATATAAATAGGGAGTGCAGGAGAGCTAGCAGATCCCCTTCCTTCAGCTTGGTTTTATCCAAGATTTGCCTTGTTGGATCAGACCAAGGGTCCATGCAGGCCAGAGCTGTATCCACACATTACAGAATACTGTGGTGTTATTGTGTTGGTCAGGCGTGTTGAGTGCCTGCACTGGTTTCTATAATAGTGAGCTCAGTCCAAAGAAGCCACTGTCCACACAGACTTGTGTAGAAACTATTTACAGGTTTATTTACACAGAGAAGTTGATGATGCAGGTATACACGGACAGAGTGCTTCGCCATACATCCAGACATGAAGAGGGAAAAAAACTAGACTGTACATGGCTACATATAGAATTGGTAACATCAAAATAACTGTCAAACACAAAGAGCTTACACAATTTGTATATGTTATTATAACTTCAAAACATTAACAACACAAAATATACAATATTGTGTAGTTTCAAATGATCGTCCAGAATTTAACAGGACCAACAAGGAGACGGTGAACTCCGGAATGCTTTTCCCGTTTCGACTACAAAAGTCTTCTTCTGACCAAGATGAATCTTGTAGACTACTTTGGACTTCAATAATATGGCAACATTGTCACAGCAGTGCACAAACTTGATCACATTTTCAGACTGGATTTCATTTTCTAGAGCAAATTCTTTAACAAACTTACCTGTTAAGATAGCCTTGCTATCTTACAGGGTTGTTGTGAAGATAAAATCCAGAATAGGGGAACTCTAGTTCCCAGAACTATTCTGGGAAGGGAAGACAGAATAGGGGAATGAATTAATACACTCAACAGCACATTACAAGAATCAGAAAAAAAAATGGAATCCAAGAAACTACAATGAACATCATTGCCAGAAAGACTAACAGAAGCACAGCAATAATGAAAAAGCATGCTATTTGAAAAAAAAGCACAAAACAAGTTGGCTCTTAAAGGGAAGATGGTGTGGAAAATTCACTTGAATACTGCTTGAATTGTTTCTAACAACAATTCTACTGCCTACTGTCCCTGCCTTGGTTATCTCCAGATGGCAATTACAGTTTGTTTTGTTCAAGGCTTGCATTTGTGACTCACCCCTGATGCAACAGAAATGCTCTTCTTGGGGGGGCTCAGTAGTATTATCTGGTCACAGACAAAGGGCCGTCTCAAAGCTTTGGGGCACCCTAGAGGACTGTGACTTTGCCCCCGCCCGGTCTAGTTCAACAACAAACAGCGTGAGAAGTCTAGAATAAACTTATAAGCTTATACCCAGAATTAACTTTGTTGGTCTTAAAGGTGCCACTGGACTCAAACCATGTAAAAATAGAAACTGTATTGTTTTTTTTAAAAACCCAGTGAGTATCAAGAAAAGTGTCAGCAGGCGCAATGTTGGGGACCCCTGACCTATATGCTTGAGAGAGCCCCACACAGATACTGCTCCAGATTTGCTGCTACCAGTGTCCTTTGTCAAGCCTTAGCCAGGTTCTGCTGCCATATTTCAGAAGGCATGACTACGAAAATCTAACATAATTGCTTCCTCAATTCAAATTAGTAGCTTATTCTCATTCTATCACACTTACCCTTAGCTGAACTGACCTAAACTAAAGAACCTAAGCAAACTCTGGAAGCTTTGATGGTACATCTTTCTGAAACAGTACAACTGAAGTACTTTTAGAGTGCAATCCTAAAGAGGTCTACTCAGGACTAAGTCCCATTTTATTTAATGAGGCTTACTTCCAGACAAGAGTTCTTATGCTTGCAGCGTCAGCACTGTGTTCTGTTAAACATGCTCCACTTCCTACGGAGCTACATTCACTGATCAGTAATTTCAGCTATTCAAATAAAGTTCTCACAGCTTCCTTTAAAGACATCAGGCCAGACCACCAACAGAATTCTCAGGGCTACAAGAAAACAGTGCCTCCGTGAAAAGTACATCTCCAAGTCAAACATACTGCACTGTTTCACAACCATTTGGGATCTATATCAAAATTATGGTCTGAAGGTTTTATAAGCATCATAATGCATTTGCCAGAAAAGCTAGCATGAGAGACCATGGATCTGAATTTTCTCCTTATTTGCACCTGCTTCTCCCTCCCTTCCCCTTATCGATTTTTAGATACAGAACATGAACAAAGCTAACACTGTTACCTTTATCATTCAAAGTACATTTTACTTAGCAAGTCAAAATTAACACAATCACGTTACTGTTTTTACTATATGGAGAAAAATACTGGAGTATAGAATTGTGTTCAAACAGGCAAACATAACAATACGCGATGTCCACTCATGCCCCAACCTCAAGTAGCACTTTGATGATAAAGGGACACATCTGCCTGTTCCAATGCCTAGGATCATTCCTTAGGGAGCAAAGGCTTTTGCAGGGGCAACACCAGGAAAGGTGTCAACAGGCACAATGTTGCAGGGGCAACAGAGCATCCATGCAGCAGTTTTTCCTGTGCTTTTCTTGCCTCATTCATTTGTACTTCATTTTAAAAATCAGGAATTGCTAGATGGCAATAGATCAGTGTAACATTATAGCAGTCTACTGCAGTGATCTACTAGGCCCTAGCTTTCATTTTTCAAAAAAGATTATGTTTCTAGCCCTTTTCACTGTGGAATTGTAAGGAAATCTGTGCCACATACATCTTTTCCCTTATAACTCCACAAGAGAAAGGCTTAGAGACTTTTTAAAATGAAAATCAGGAACTAGCAAATTGTGGCAATAGCACTGCAGGTATCTGGCAATTCCAATTTTTTCAGCCCCCCCCCCGAAACACACTGGCATGGTGGGGGAAATGGAGGCTTTGGGGGATGAAGCAACAAAAATGAAAACAATGTAAGCAAAACCTACAAAAATGCACACCTTCCCACCCACATGGCATTCGAAATCACTTTGACAGCAATCTTTCAACAAAAAAAAAAAGGATTGTACTGAACCAGAGTTGGGAAAGATTGCAGCAAAGTGTGGGGGGGGAGCAGGATGATTGGTGCTCCCCCAACTACTGATGCTGTAAGGAAGCCAAAATCTACATGGAAACAGCTCAGATGACATTTTTAGTCAACACAAGTTTCTGACAAGATGAAACTACCAACACATTTAGGACCACAGCCACAGAAAATCTGAAAAGCTTCACCTCTGTGACTGGTGCCCACATCTGAGCTGATTTAAATGGCTGTCATTATTAAGCCAGCACAGTGAATTACAAAAGATTTCTGGAACAACTGTTTCTTATGTTTTTGTGTTTAAGAAGAAGGATTCTTGCAAAAAAGAAAGATAATTTGATGAAGACAGCAGCTGATGATCCCATTCCTATTGCCAGGCCTTCTCAGATTAAAGCTAAGTGGTTTCAAATGTATTTCTAACCTGTACTTTGTGACTTCAGAAAATGTCTCTTAAGTGATGCAGTACACTAGTATAGCATGCTTCACATGCTGTACTTGCCAGCAATGGACCTCTGGTTAAAGTGGTAGAAAAGCTACACCTGGAAAGTACAAAACCCAGCATATGAACTGAGCAATTTGACAAGGCAAAATGTCTTTTTTGATATTACAGTCAGTATTGTATCCATGACCCTGCAAGATAAGCAATGGAAGCCACAAGAAATAACAAATGCCACTTGCAGTCACTTTCCCCCCATCTTAGCAGCTGTCCACGGAAAACTTGTTTTTATACTTGGGGGAGTTTAAAGAGCAATTTAAAGTTAGGGGAAACTACTGATGAAGACACAGATATGGAAACTTATCAGTGTCCTCTGGCTAACTGAGGCCCTCCTCCATAGTGCCAAAAAGTATCCAATGGAGCAAGGCTGGGATGTGGTCACCAAAGACCACTGATAATTAACCAGCCAGTTGGCTGCTGGGTATTTCACCACAATCAAATACTGTCAAATATTCCTTGGAAGCAACAATGCCATTGCATATACTGTGATTAAATCTCTCTACCATGTTTAATCTTTCAAATACCGTTCACAAATATTTACTGACATACAATTACAATGGCATTGTAATTACACTGAATGTAATTGTTCAGATTTTCAGAATGTTATACAATGACTAGCCAGCCTGTAATCAACATAAACTAAGTTATAAGTGCCTTGAATCTTACTGTCTGCTTCCGACCAGAGGAAGGGAGAAAGCAATTTCTGCTGATTCCTTTCTCCCTACTTTGTCTCCTACACTATTCATGAGGGTCCACTAACTCCTAGGAACAAAAATTCAGGAAGCTTACTAGGTACAGCAGGAGAGAGGAAAGTGAGATAGTTCCGTTCACAGATCTTACAGGACACAAGTTGATATGTTTCAGGTCTAGAACACTGAGCCATTGATTGACAATATTTGATCAATCAGATGGCTAACCCTACTATGAAAGAAATCTGGAACTGGAGACAGAAACTGGCTTCCTGAAAATCTCAGTCTTTTAAAGAAGGACAATGACAGCCAAGCCATCATGAGAAGCTAGCAGACAGTGAGAATTCACATGCAACACTGTAGCTGCAGTTGTTCTCATATTAGATGCCCAACACCTTTTTATACTGACAGAAGTGGGAAAAGACACTTGTACACAGAGAACTGCAGCAAGGAAGTCTAACAAACACATGCACTCATCACTTGGTAGCAATCACTGATTTCAGTCTGGTCAAGGCCACTGGCAGTTGTGGGGCATCTGAAGAAACAGTGTGTGGTGCAATCTGTGAACTTAAATCTTGCTCTTCTACTGCAGATCAACACAGCTACCCACCTGAAACTACAATAAATGAATTGGCCTTGAAGATGCTGCAGTACTTAGGCTTTTGCTGTTTTCTACTATTCTTGTAGCGACGTGATATCTTTCACAAATAATGGTCTATTGTTGTAACATCTCTACCATGACAAAAATGAACTGCTGTGATCAGCACATCTCACTGCTAACCATTGGTAGCCATTTCTCCCATTAGCTTAAGACTGCTTTATAACCTTACAAACTTGCTAACAGAAGGCTCTTTAGTGCAGGAATTAGCACAAAATGCATGCATAGATCACATGCTGCACAGCTTTTTGACTGCATTACACACAGTGGAAAACTGCAGTTCGTCACAGTGACCCCCATGTGCATGCAGTAAGTGTACGCAAAAAAAATTCTCATGTGACCAACCATCATGTGCTATAATACACATTGTGCTATATACACACTGCTTTTTATGTTCATTCACACACAGAATAACTTCTGCGTAGGAACTTTGTAACTCTGAAGTGGCCCCAGAATTCACTGTAAATGTAAGCTCCTCATCCATCAAGCCCAACAAACTGCTTTAGATCTATGGTTCTGTGAACACATACACACTGGACGACTGAACCAATATTTCATACAATGGTATCAGATGAACTTTTCCCAGGGGAAATGTATCAAAACACCTGCCAGCTGGTGCTACCAAGTACTCTCCAGAAACAATGCTCTCTTTCCCACGAATATATTTCTGAACCCCAGAGAGAAATTATTTTTTTAGCAAGCTCGCTCTGAAAAAACTGCAGAGGGAATAAAAATGCCATGCAGCTTCTTCTTTACTAACTTTTCTAACACCACATATTTGCAACAGTACAGGAACATTAAACCACTCACCCAGATATAAAAGAGAAAAGCATCTCTAAAAGTGTGGTCCTAAGCACACTTTCCTGGAAGTGTGTAGGTGTAAAGTCACAGCTGACTTACAACCCCATAATATTTTTGAGGCAAGAAAGGTGGTTTGCCATTGCCTGCCTCTGTGTAGTGACCCTGGACTTCCTTGGTGGTCTCCCATCCAAGTGCTAACCAGGGCTGACCCTGCTTAGCAGCCTAGAGCTGATGAGAACAGGCTGGCCTGGGCCATCCAGGTCACAGCTTCCTAGGAGTAAACCCCCTTAAATAGCCTTGAGTAGGATTCTGCATAGATCTACTTAGGATGGCACTGTATATGACTTCTTAGATTACTAGCCCAACTAAGCACTTTGGCTATGTCCACCTTTGTTTCCTCCCATTCATTTCAGTATATGCCAGAACTGTCTATCTAGATCTTCTCGACTCCACCTATAATAGGAATAAGAATAATAGGAAGAAAAATACACTTATTGAGACACATATTGCCAGGCATGGCACGCCCACTGTTCTATAAATTCAGTTTGCAACTGGCTTTTCCTTTGTGGACAAGACAATCCAGTTGCAAATGATTCCTACACCCTCATTATACTGTGTGTGTGCACATAAAAGCCTATACTTTGAAAAAAACTCTGCTGGTCTTCAAGGTGTCACTGGACTCAAACTTTATTCTGCCGCTTCAGGTCAACATGGTTACCCACTGGAATCTACCTACACGACACATGGACAGCGTAACAGCCAACCAAGTGTGGATGCAGCCTCAGTCTTCAGGAGGGTGGGCCGGGGAAATGGGGAGATCTAGAATGAGATCCGCAAACAACCTATGCAACCCAGTCAAGACTTTTAGAGGCGCAACCTGGAGGCCCGATTCATGCATGCTCACTCTGGAGGTCCCATTTTGATTCACAGGGCTCTTCCTGCAGAGTGAGCCTAACTCAGAAAGACCCAATTATGCACTGGCGCTTCTGGGCGGCTGAAGATATCCCAAATACAACCACCGCCACCTCCGCCCCCCGTCTCCTCCTCCTCCTCCTCCTCCTCCTCTTCCCTGCGGCTGCCGAGGCGCGGGCACCTGGTGAAGGCGAAGGCCATGAGGCTGAGGGTGGTGAAGCTAAGCAGGGTGATGGTGTGAGGCCGGTAGAAGAACTCCAGCGTGATGTCCTCCACCTGCTGCTCGTTGATCATGCGGAAGTGCAGGCGGTAGTTCACATCGTCCTTGCTCAGGGTCCGGCTCCCCACGCACGACGCCATCCTCGCCCGGCCTCTCCACTCCCTGGGCGCTGCGGCCCGGTCCCCCCCCTCGCCTCCACCCGCCCGCGGCTGAACGAGAGCGAAGGAAACCCAAGAATGGAAGGAAGGAAGGCTGGCCAGACAGCGCCGCCGCGGCCCCGCGAGGACATGGCAGGGGAGGCGCCGGCGCGGAATGGGCGGGCCTGGTAGGCCGGGCTTCGCCTCCCCCGCCCCCTGGCCTCGCGGCTGAGGCTTTCGGCTCGGTGGGCCGCGCTCGGCGCACAGGGACCGACCCGGGCCGAGCGGCCTGCCTGCAGGAAATTGAGGGGGCGACCTGGGATGTTTCTTGTCTACCGCCTAGATGTCAGGTAAAAAGCCCCCCGCCGCCGCCGCTCCGAATCTGCTTGCTGGTGGGTTTACACCAAGCAAGGCCTCAGCACCGGAGTATATTTATTCGCTCACCCCCGGCTCTTGCCAGGCAGAGAAGCTCCGTTGCCAGCGTTTTGTCTCCTCTTCGTTTAAAACCCTCCGTGGTAGGCTGGCGTGGGCCGACCAGCGTGTGCATTTTTATTCGGGGGGTATGAATTCCTGATGGGTGGCCCCGTGGTAGTTGGTAGCAGTGAAATAAAACAGGCCGCCTGAAGGCTGACAAAATTTATTCCGGCAGGAGCTTTCCTGAGTCAGAGCTGAGTTCATCGGAGGCATGTGGTGCCCATTTAAAGCTAAATCTAAATGAGAGTTCAAGCAACAAAAAGGGGATGGGGAGAAGCTACAAGGAGAGAGCAGATTGGCCTCTTACTTGCAAGAACAGCGCGAATATAGTATTAGTTTATGTTTAGTTCTGTGTTCCTGGAGGTAGGTAGGGACCTCTTACCTTGTCCTTAAGTAGCCCTGTTCCCTCTTTTTTACTCCCCCGTATGCCTAGGGGACGGATAGATCGTTCTTAGAAGTAGTGGATTTAGAGGAAGCAGGTTGTAAATAGTAATGGAATGAAAATGCCGTGAAATGTACAAGATGCAGTCTTAGATTGCAGGTGTCTTTTATTAATACCTACAAAACGATACATAAGCTTTTGAGTTCCCCAGAGTATTTCGGTGTGGGGGGAGTAATGTTTCAAGCTGTGATCTTAAAACCTTCTGCCTGCATTTTGCATAGAATGCAAGTCAGCTTTGAATAGAAAGTAGAACCAGTATTAGGTTGCATCTTGAGCCTTTAGTTAGAAGAAAGGACAATGGTAGGTTCCAATTACATATATAAACACCAGTAGTTAATCAAACATTTCTAACTTTCTATGACACTTTTTTCTGTTTGAGAGTTGCTTAGCAGGTAAGCATTATGAACATTCTCAAAATGAGAGGAAATAATTCTTGTAACAGAGGCCTAAATGAAGAATATCAAATCTAGTAAATTCTAAATCAACAATTTAAATCCAGAGTTTCTCTTTGAAGTTCTTTTGTGGAATGGTGGTGACTTTCATATCAACAATAAAGTGTCATGGGAAATTGCCAGGATGTTCACATGAACACATGGAGCTGCCTCATACTGAATCAGACCCTTGGTCCATCAAAGTTAGTATTGTCTACTCAGACTGGCAACAGCTTTCCAAGGTCTCAGGTAGAGGCCTTTCACATCACCTACTGCCAGATCTTTTTAACTGATGATTGAACCTGGGATCTTCTGTATGCCAAGCTGATGCTCTACCACTCTACCACTTCCCAGACTCTTTTCACATCCCAGATTCTTACATCATCTACCAGCATGATTTACAAACTATCAGAAATATTATCCTTGATGAGAGTACACACCATTTACAGTTTTGTCATCATTCACAATTGCCTTACTTTGATTTGGAGAGAGAGACGGTTTCTTCAGGTTATTAGTACTGCATGGCTCTGCAACATGTCAGCATATTCATAACTGATTTAGGGCTACTTTTCCTCAGTCCATGTCTCTAAATTATTTTTCTTTGCTTCCAGCATCAAGCTGACCACATTCAAGCAACAGGTTTCCTTTCCAGAAACCTGTTGCATAATGTACAACTATGTACAAAAAAAATTATATTATTTCCCTGGCCTTTATTTAGGTCACTGGCCAGTGGATTTGGAAATTCTTTGACAATTATTGGAGTAGGTTTAGTAGGATAGGCTAGGTAACTGTGGACCAGCAGTGCTGGGTATTGTAGACTATACGGGTAGCATACTAAGGCATACTGTGCCTTGCGAAGACCACTAGGAGCGGTGATGACAGGGCAAGGGATACCAGTGCTTCTGGGGAGGGGAAAGTATAGCGGTGGGACTAGGCAGGGAGACAAAGGAAGGGGACGGAGAAGCAAAGCAGCTTGGCCCCCTTCCAGCCTACGTCTCATCTGAAGGGTTGCTGGCAGCGGGGCTAGGGCAAATAACCCTCTCCAACATTGGTGCTGTGTAACACCAGGTCTATTAACAATAAGACCATGGTCCTTCGGGACTTTCTGCTAAAGCAGAACATGGACCTGCTGTGCATGACCAAGACCTGGGTGTGAGAAAGGGAGATAGTAGCTCTCTCCCAGTTGGCTCCTCCCGGGTTCTCGGTCCTTCACCAGTCGCAGCATAGGGGGCGGGGGGAGGAGTGGCTCTATTCATTTGGGAGGTGTACTCCTTCAAGGTGCTCCCGTCTCCAGGGATTATGGGCATAGACTGTGTGGGCCTAGTGTGGGAAGCTGGGGAGAGTTTGGTGATTTGGCTCGTGTACCGACCGCCTAACACATCAGCCAATAGCCTGCTGTCCCTGATGGACGCTATGTCAGTCTGGGCATTGGATCACCCTAGGCTGATAGTCTTGGGCAACTTCAGTATCAATGCTGACAATGTGGGCTCCCCGCAGGTGGCAGACCTAGTGTTGTCCATGGCGGCAGTATGGCTCTCCCAATATGTAATGACTTCCACTCAATGGGCTGGACACACGCTCAATCAGATCTTCGTGACAGGGGTTACAGTGGACCGGATCACTACTTTGGCAGTGCCATGGTCGGACCACTCTGCCCTGAGGGCCCGTTTGGATGTTTCACCCCAACCCTGTTTAGGCGGCAAGCATATTTTAGCTCATCAGCAGAGCCAAATGGACCCAACATAGCTTCAGGTGGCTCTGTGGGATCCAATGTCTCCTGGCAGCTCGTTAGATGAGCTTGTGGAGGACTGGCAGAGCCAACTCTCTGCAGTTATCAACGAGATCGTTCTCCGATGCCCTCTGTGCTCCCACACCAGGCTGGCACCCTGGTACACTCAGGAGTTGCGGCTGATGAGGCGAGAGCTAAGATGGCTAGAGAGGTGGTGGCAGCATGCCTGCGACGAAGCTACAAGAGCATCTTACAGGACATTTATGAGATCCTATAAGATGGCAGTCAAGGCTGCGAAGAAAGAGTGCTACGTAGCCTCAATTGCATCTGCAAGCTCACGCCCAGCCCAGTTATTTAGAACAATGACTCTATGATGACTCTATCACAAGGCAGGTCAAACACTAGGGAATTGGACATTGGCTGTGAGGCCTTTGTGAGCTTTTTCACAGATAAAGTATTGTCGCTCCACCATGACCTCCCCGCCACAGTTGAAACAGTGAGCGAACTTGAGACTCCACGCATGTCTTCTTTTCTGGTTATGGATTATTTCAGTCCTTTCAATCTAGAGGAAGTCGACAAACTGCTGTTAATTGTACGCCCTACCACATGCCTCCTTGATCTGTGCCCTTTGTGGCTCATTAAAGCAAGTCATGAGGGGCTTAGAGATGCCCTAAGGGAGATTATTAATGAGTCCCTCTTGGAGGGCTTGTTCCCTGGGTCACTGAAGGAGGCTGTGGTTCGTCCCCTATTGAGAAAACCATCTTTGGATCCAGCCGAATTGGCTAACTATAGGCTGGTTTCCAATTTGCACTATTTGGACAAGTTAATTGAGAGGGCTGCAGCAGTCCAGCTACAGAGCTTTTTGGATGAAACTTCCATCTTAGACCCCTTTCAGTCCAGCTTCCACCTGGGGCACAGGATGGAGACAGCACTGGTTGTCCTCATGGATGATCTTCGGAGGCATCTGGATTGAGGCGGATCAGCAGTTCTGTTGCTGTTGGACCTGTTGGCAGTGTTCGACATGGTCGACCATCAGTTATTGATCCACCACCTAACCAACAATGGAGTTCAGGGGCTTGCCTTACAATGGCTCGCATCCTTCCTTCAGGGCCGGGGACAGCTGTACTGGAGGCATCCGCTGACTTTTGGAGTGCCCCAAGGAGCAGTACTCTCCCCAATGCTATTTAACATCTGTATGCGCCCCCTTGCCCAGATTGCCCAAAGGCATGGGCTTGGGTGTCACCAGTATGCAGATGGCACCCACCTCTGTCTGTCTGTTGGGCAGCCAGTCTAACCCTACACTGGAAGATCTGGACCAGGCATTGCAAGCTGTGGCTGGTTGGCTTAGACTGAGCCGATTGAAAGAGAATCTGATGAAGATGGAGGTCCCGTGCCGGGGCAGTCCAGAGGTAGGGATCCCACTCCCGACCTTCAGTGAGGCGCAATTCGTGCCAATGCCGGAGGTTAGGAGTTTGGGAGTGTGGGGTATAAATTGTGATAAATAAATAAATGATGAGAGCACCATTTTATATCAGAAATCCATCTATTCTTACCTTCACACTCTCCAGAATATTCTACACAATCCATTGTCTACAGCCAAGTGCTTGCTTACAGATAGTCCCCTAATCTAAAACCACTACTCTATAACCACAACAGGCCACTTCATAGGAAAACTAGTTCTTTAACAGATCCTGTTGTGAAATCTGGCCCTGAACCCTACTCAGTGAATGCCATTACGTCAGCCATGCTATCAGTGAGTCATTTACTTGCCCATCCTCCAGTTCAGTGTATTCCCTATACTCCCTGAGCTGGTCAGTCTTGATGCAAAATAATAAAAAGACATACAGTTGGTATAAAAAATGGCAGTGTTTAGAAATCACTGAGGCTGAGTCTCCAGGGTGTTCTGCTGCTGATTTGAAAGCTATTGTTCTTCAGTAAAGGAACTTTGCAGGGAGACTCCTGTATGAAATTGCTGAATTAGTGTCAAACTTCCTGCTAATTCAGGCCTCAATCACGATAATGATTTCCTGTCAAACTACGGATGTTAAATTGGCTTACCAAGTGTAGGGACAAAATTTAGAGTGGTAGCTATGTTACCCTGCTGCAACCAAAACAAGGAAAACTCTTACGATAGGTTCTGAAGTAACGGATGTATTATGTTGTAATTAAGGTTCTGGAGCATGTCCTGAATCTGGTTCACAAAAACTTACAAAGTGGTAAATTTGTTAGTATTTGTTGTCAAGAAGACTTCGTTGTTTGGGAAGGTTTTGTTGTTACTGTTACTGATTTTCTGAACAGTTTAAAGAAGTGAGCAGTGACTCACAAAAGCTCATACCCTGCCACAAACGTTGTTAATCTTTAAGGTGCTACTGGACTCTTGCTCTTTTCTGTTGCTACAGGCAAACACATCTACCCATCTTAAAATATTCTTGAAACATCTTATTAAGGTTATATTGTTTCTTTATCTCCAATGTTACTATACTTATGCCGCAGAACGTCAGTTGTTGCTTCAGAGCTGTGCCCAGTTGGAAACTGAATAACACTGCAAAATGATACTGCATGTTCTTCAGTTTTCCTTCAGTACTGTGGTTTTTCCTGTACGGTCTTCATGAGCACAATAAACATTTCTCTTCAATTATCTTTTATTACAGAATATCGTCGTAAGATGGCTTTGTTAACTCAACATATATCCAGATGCTATTGCTTGCTGAAGAAATGTGACGTCGTGAACAGTAGAAAACTCGCAAGACAATCAATCAAAACATGGACACTTCCTCTAAAGCAACCAGGTTTGCCATTATTGTGGCATTACAGACATTTCCATCAACCAGAACTGAAGAACTCTAGAACTCTTCTTTTTGATAACTTCATACGATTCTGCAGTTCAAGCACTGCCCTAAATCCAAGTCATGAAAATAATTCACTTTCTCTAGTTTATAAAGAAACTGAACCAAGATCAAGTTCTGACTCTGAAGCATTGGATGACGGTAGGTAATGAATGAAATATATATATGAAGAACTTCTGGAGTGGGGATTCTCGTAAGACTTGATCTAAAATTCTGATTGAAATCTCATTACACTTTCTGTTGATAAAAAGGGCTTGGTATGGTTGGATTGTCTTTACTTGGTGGGCTCAAACAGTTGTTCTAGAGCCTTGTGTTAGAGATTCAGTGTTGCCTGAGGACTGAATCGTGTGTTTTCAGGCATTGGGCTGCGGGGGGAAGGGGGGAGGTAAGAAAGTTTTGTCCTGCAGATGAAAACCCTTCCACCCATAGAAACCCTTTCTTGGAGCCCTAGTGATCCATGTATATGCAGTTATGAAGATATGTAAATACTTTAAAGGACGAGTGATTGTACCACTGATGAGAGCCGGTCTGGTTTAGTGGCCACAGTACAGTGTTTAGCCTGGGAAGATCCAGGTATAAATCTCTTGTTCCTTGGGGCCCAGCTGCTCTCTCTAAGCCTAATTGCTGCACAGGTTGGCTGTGAAGATAAATGGGGGGGAGAGCAAATATGCTGTCCAGAACTCCTTGGAAGAAGGACAGAGTAAAAAGAAAATGATATATAAAATATCTGCCATAGTACCTGGTGGAGTGGGTTGCTGCGAAGCAGTGTAAGTGCTGCAGGCTCTCCTGTGGCTTCTGTTGCCTGTTTGCCACAATTCAAATGCTGGTTTTGAACTATGATACCTTTAATGATTTTGGCTTGTTGCCCACAAGAAGGTCTTCTTCCTTATGCCCCACTGGGATCCCTTGTCAAGAGGCTGGGGGTGCTGTCTGAACAGTACCGTCTGTGTGGTTTGAGTGACAAAAGGGGGGCTTTCTGGCTAACTGCTCTGTAGCAACAGATCTCCCTGAGCTTTGTAAATTTGGGTTTAATTTAGTTTTCACTGCTTGGGATCATGCAGCTGAAGCTGCTTTATACTGAATCAGACCATCAGTCCATCAAGGTCCATATTGTCTACTCAGACTAGCAGCAGCTCTCTAGAGTCTCACATAGAGATCTTTCACATCATCTGCTATCTGATCCTTTAATTGGAGATGCTGGGAATTGATCTTGGGACCTTCTGCAAGCCACCTGATGGTGCTGGAGTTAGTATTAGTAATGCTTTATCAGTAGAATTGGGTTGTTGTTGTTTTTTGTATTGTCACCTCCCTGATAGTCTGGCATCCTCTGGGATCAGTTAATTAGTCTGGCATAGGTTGAGCAAGGGTGTTCTACATTCAGTTCAGAGCCATATACTTGGACATAAGATCTGTTGTAATCAATAAAATTAACTTCCATAGTGTGGTTAGGGAATGGTGTCCGTAAGGCTTCACTGGAATCCTATATCTGCAGTCTATGGCAAGAGATTAAAGACTGTTAAGGAATGATAAAAGGATGATTTTCCTGTGTGTGTAACTTGAGAGAACAGGACGGCTCAATAATCAGGCAGTGTCTGTCTTAAGGGCTGCACCCATAGGTGTCAACTTCAGGGGGCTTGAGGGCTGAGGCTACCCCCGAAATTTTCCAGGGGTGACTGAGCCCCACCCCCGGGCAACCAGGCTCACAAGCCTTGCCAACACCACCCCACACCACCCCTAACCCATTTTGAAAGTAGAATGTTTTTCCCTCCACTTTCTGAGACTTCGGGTGGGGTGGCAGGAAACAGGGCTTGCTTCCCGAAAACTAAGCCCCACCCCCAGCTCCCAGAAACCCTCAGTTGGGCCTGGTGGAGCTGGGGGCTGCACATGTTTTCAGTGCTTTCAGCTTTCCCACGCAGAAAGGTAAGGCAGTGAGGGTGGGGGGGATGTTTTCAGGGCTGGGGTGGTGGGCACTAGGCAGAGAGAGTGCCAAGGCTGGCTGGCTGAGGCCAGCCTCGGGGTAGCTGGGTGCCCGAGCACCTTTCCTGCAGCCTTGTGCTGCTGCTGTTGTTTTCCCGCTCCCTGCAAGGCTTGCCTTGCAGAAAGCCATGCGAGGAGGTTGGGGGGAGGCCAGTATCCTTGGAGGATTGCCGGCCTCGGGGAGGCTGTGCACCCAGCGCCCTTGTTCTTCTAGGGGTTTTTTTCCCTTCTCTCCCTGTAAGGCTTGTCTTGCAGAGCCATGCAGGGATGTACTAAACTGGGATGTACTAAAAGGAATGACAGGATTGCCCATTGGAAATAATGGGAGAGGCTTGAAAGCCCGCTGGAGATAATGGGAGCCAGGAATACCAATTGACTTGCATGGGCTCTGCTGAAATACACTGCAGCCCAAAAAAAGTTGCAAAAAAAATGCAGAATGGTTTTTCCAATAAGGTTTTTGGGCCCAGATAGGCTACTCTAGGACTGTAATGACAGTTCCCAGAGTGGAAAAACAGTCCCTAGCAATAGAATCTGTGCTGCATTTTAAGGTGGAGTTTCTAAGCAGTGTGTGCTAAGAAGGCACCTGTTCCTCGGCTTAGCCCAACCCAGGGGCATTGCTAGGGGGTTCCCAGGGGTTCCCAGGCTGCCCTAATTTTCTGGGGAGCCCCTCCCTAAATGCCACATAGTTCCACCTCCATAGATAGTGACAATGGCCTATGATGTCACTGGCTCCTCCCTATGATGTCATTGGGTCCCAGTTCTTTTAACAACTTACCAATACCTCTGGCCCAGCCCCAGCCCCCTGGGAAATTGCAAAGTCTACACCCTTGGCTGCACCTACCAGTTTTGTGCCTGTTTTATCACCTACAATTTTTTCACTTTTTCTGTTAAAAGTCACACTTAGGAGAAGCTAAAAGCAGCTGGCGTAAGCTTACAAATAGTCCTATTAAAAATTGGTATTCCCCCCCCCCCCGTAACATGACAATAACTTGAGGAATTAAAACCTTTTGTTTGGCAAGCAAGAAAATGGATGGCTGTGTGTATTCTGAGAACACCGGATTGGAATGTAGGAGAGAGAAAAACACTGGTAGTATTTAGATTGATTCCTTAATTCATGAGTTTTGCCTCTCATCTTTAAATAAATTTTCCAAGGTTATAAATGATATTCCAGGATGCTTTAAGCACTTTCTCAGTTCATTCTTCAGTAACATGCATGAACTCTTATTTCTGCTCATAACCTCTCATTTTTTAGAAAGGCTTTGGATTCTTTTGCTTATGCTGATGGTAATTTAGAACTGCCATAATTGCCTTCTGTACTTCAACGGGATCATTTCCTCGGCTTTCTGTTAAGACAAACTTGCTTCCGCCACTCTGCCGTTTGAGAGCAAGCTGAAGCAGGGGGATAAGCAGTTTGTTCCAGAAGCTGCAGAAATCAGTGAGCTTGGTCAGGTGATTTCTGAGATTCTAAAGGTGCTTAAAATTAGCAAATGTGCAGAAAGAGATATTGGATGGGATCCATGGCCTGTGGCAGGGCTAGGTTCAGAATGTTTTGAACACATTCTCCTGAAATTTCCTTTCCTTCATGGCTAATTGTTCAGCTGATAGTTGAATAAGAAGTAGAAATATATTTCATAGCTTGTAACAGAAGAACGCTACTGACACTGCTAATGAGGTGTTTACCCTAAATAAAGTTTTAGTGTATTAATGTATTTATGCATTTTATCAGTTTATTTTCATTTTTTCTTCCCACTTCTAAGACCTTTCAGGATGCAAAGAGTCATTGCCTCCATCAGCCTTGGAGGAGATTTCAGAAGATGAAGCTGTTCAGATTGTAGCTGAGCCACCACTTCCTTTGGAGTCTTTTACTCTTCAGGATTACATTGATCATTCAGAAACTCTACAGAAGTTGGTGCTTCTAGGTAAGCACACCTATACTGGTAGGCACTGTGTGTGTTGGAATCTCCAGCAGCAAATTATAATTCCATATGCATAGTAGTCTGATAGAAGTAGGGGGGAGGAAACAAGGCATGCTGGGTACAGTATGGAAAGTAGTCCAGTGCTTGTTTGGTTCTCAAATGTAAGTTTTTCTTAAGATGAGGGAATGTGCTGTACCACTGTGAAGACGTCCACTGCATTTTCCAAGTGTGCCCTTTAATTACTGTCGCAACTTTTCTCTTTTTGACATGTGTTCATGAATATGAGCAGCAGCTTGGGAGCCAAGCAGGGTTGGTAACAGCCAGTATTAGGATAGGAGACCACAAAGGAAGAGTGGGGTGGTTATGCAGAGGAAGGCAACTGGCAAACCACCTCTACTCATTCTCTTGCTCGGGGTCACCATGAGTCAGTAGCAAGTTGATGGCACTTTCTTCATAAGTGTGAAGAATCCATGAACAGGTCAAGAAAGATACTGCTTTGAACTGTTTGAGGTGTTGCTTTTTATCCGTGAATCTTACCTATATGTTGAGGTGTATGGAGGAATCATATTTGAATGGTTGGGTGCTGATGATCAGCAGGATTCTGCTAGAAGGCTTCTTCTGAAGAATAAAAGTGATACATTTACGCTTTCCAAAGATACATGAAACTTAAAGCACAGGCCTTAAATGCCTGCAGGTAAAACAATTAACATCTGAAGCACCCTTTGGGATTGTTCCGATGTTACCTTTAGCATCATAGGAACCGCTGCAATTTTAGCTGCTGTCTGTACCACTTAGTAGGATCAGTAATCTAAAGCTGTTTGCAACAGAGAATACACACTGCAGTTCCTTTTCCTGCTGCTACTATTCCAGTGTGGACTTCCTCACATGAGTTTATACTGCTAAAATTACCAAGTGGGACAGACAGAAGCCGTGTTGCAGGGGCTCCCATGCTGCTAAAAGTACTGTTGAAAGGGTCCTCTCTGTATCTCAAAATTCTACCTGCTCTGGATGTTTCAGGCTTTCACAGTGGCACACTCTTCTTCTTAGGAGATGAAAAGAAACCTAGTTCTGAAAATATTTCGTTCATCAAGAAAAAGTTTCTGGGAAATGAAGACAGCAGAAAATAGAACAGTGAAGCCTGGAATGTGCAGAAATACAACGAGCAAAACTGGCTGTTTCTTTTGTTAGTGGTGGTAACCAATTGTTGCATTGCAAACTTGGGACTTTTAAGTTGCAACCTGCACATTGTTGAAGGTGCTGCTGCCACTGATTCCAGTAGAATTTAAGGAGACTAACAGCAGAGTCCTGTACATTCCTAAATCAGTGGGTTTAGGCTGGAGTAACTTTGCATCAGATCTCACTGTAAGGGTGCAGGATTGAGAATAATGGTTTCCTGCACAGGCATCTCTCTGTGCCAGATTGCTGAGGGCCTTTCCCAGATTCTTGAAGAAAATCACGCCTTCACACTTTGAAGAGTTGGGTGTGATTGATAAAGAGTATTCGGCTGTGAGTTTTTACTGCTTTTATTATATCAAATGTAGGCTAGAATTGTTAAACGTTTATTTTGATTTTTTCCTTCTGAGCATATATTCTGATTTTTTGAGCAGCAAAAGAATGCTGGCTGCAGCCCAGAATATGCATGAAAGAAACTATACACACAGTTCAGTGTTACTTACAAATACTTGGGTCATAAACAAACCAAAGGTTGACAAGCTGTATTTTCTGATAAATTTGTTGCAGGAGTTGATTTGTCTAAAGTGGAAAAGCGTCCAGTTGCAGCTCAGCTTCTTCTAAAGTTAGACTTTGAAAAAGATATTACAAAAATACTTCTGTTTCTTAAGGATGTTGGTGTGGAAGATAATCAGCTTGGGGCATTCATCACTAAAAACCCTTATATTCTCAGAGAAGAATTGGAAGATCTAGAGACCAGGTAAAATGACTCCTATAAACAGCAATCAAAAATATTGACCATACAGAACGTGAAATTTATTGTTCAGGGTTTTTTCCGCCTGAAATATTTTACTATCCTTAAAGGATTTTATACACCATCTCCTTAAACTGTCTGGAGTCAAATTTTATGGGCGTAAGGGACTTGTTGATGATCCTGTTCCACAGTCTTTAATGTTCAGCATAACAAATGCAGCATATGTTATCCAGAGTCTGTACATTACTGTGTATGATTATTTCCAAATGGAGTCCAGCATGAACACAGATTTTGCATATATCATTTTTGTTTTTCTTGGGATCTTTCCTAAGGGTAGGGTAGGGAAGGAAATTTGCAAGACATTGTGGCTCATGAGATTTGAGCATGGATTTTTGTGTGTGCTCTTCTAAACATAGCAAGTGTGAAAGGAGTTTAACTTTGCTGATGTAACTGTTTTAAGCTGATGGACGTTTGTCTCAAGGAAGGAACATTCAAATTCATCCTGTGGGGTTGAAACCAGATGTAGGAACAACTACATGAAGACTTAAAAGCTGCAACTCTTTTGTTGGAAGTATTCTTGGAGCCTGTTTGACATAACAAAGCCAGGAAAACAGAGGTTGCCTGACATATTGTTTACCTTGGTAGGTGGGTGACAACAACCTCAGGGAGGCCATACATGGAAATTGCCACAACTGCATGAATGTGCAGTTTCCTTGGCACTGCAAGATGACACCTACTGCAAACATTTTTATTGAAAGCACTTCCCAGATCAGAAAGTGTCCCCTAGGGCGGGTTTGACTGTATCAATTTGATTGCATTGAACTTCCAGCCTGCTAAAAAATAGCAGAGGATCTTACAAGCTGTATGCTGAGTAAATATACTGCCTTAAATAAGTGGTGATCAGGTCCTCAGAGGAACAAAGGGCTCCAGCTGGAAAGAATTATAATATGCTGGAGGGTTTTTCTCTTATTAATGTCAGAATTGTTTACATGTTGTGTACATGTCATCATAGGTGGAGATAGTGACGAGGGGTGCAGCTTGGAAATGGGATACAGATAAATTATCTGTGCCTAAACACTCCTGCACAGATGTAGACAATATGGGTAACTTCGCTGCCTGGAATGTCTTGCTGCTTTGGATCCTCACTATCAGATAACACAACATCCATTTCAATAAATATGACATTTATTACTTGGGATAAACACTGCAAACTCAGCAGTCCAATACTCATAACTGTTCTGACAGTTGCAAAATATTCATACGACAGCTTCAGGACAGGTGTTTATTTTGAAATATTGCTGGTGCATAAGCTGGTGTTGTTAACATGCTTTTATTTTTAATGGAAGATTGCTTGCTGTTGTCTAGCAATGGAGTGGGAAAAAATAAGAGTATTTACCTGATGTGTTCGAACCAAAATTGAAATAATTTCAATGTTGGGTAAAGACAGGGACCGAGAAAAGTCTGTTTGCCATCTTTTTTTTGCATAATTGTGGAGGTTTGTACTTTTTAATTGAAAACAGATTGGAATGTTGTTTATAATTTCTCCTATTCCTAAGACTCACAGTCAGTGAAGGCAAGAAAATGTTATTTTCTCATTATTCCTCTTCCCAGTAGTTGATTCTTCATTACTCCTGTGTATCATGGTAGGAGGAGAGGTCCATCAATAGTTACTGGCCAAGATGACTAAAGGGTACTTCAACATGCAAAGACAGTGAACTTCTGAATACCAGGGCTAGGAGATGGCATTAGGGGAAGGCCTCTGTGCCCTGTTTGGCACTCCCAGGCATCTGACTGGTTGTTGTGCAGAACAGGATGCTGGATTAGATGGACAGCTGGTCTCAGCCAGGAGGGCACTTCTTAACTAGAAGTATGATGTAGAGATAATTGCTTGCAAAAGGCTACAAAATTGATCCATATTCAGCTGGGATTTAGGGCTGTTTTTTTGAGGTCCAAGTTTAACTGTATACCCACAAACCATGGTACTTAGACCAGGAGCATGTACAAAATGATTAGTAGTAATAGTGTAATGTTTACTTTGAGGAAATATCCTATGAAGGAGGAAACCATGTGAGGTGGGTGGGGCTGAGAGCGCTCTGGGAAAACTGTGACTGACCCAAGGTCACCCAGCTGGCTGCATGTGGAGGAGTGGGGAATCAAACCCAGCTCTCGAGATGAGAGTCCGCTGCTCTTAACCATTACAGCACACTGGACAGAAAATTTTCCATGGAAAAATTTCCATTTCTGAAGATTGTTTCATAAAATTTATAAGAATGGATAGATGCCATTGCTAATGCAATATAAAACAAGCTTTGCAGTTTCAAAGTTGTAATTAATTTTTTTCTACATGATTATTCCCTAGATTTCTACGAGAGAGGTCATGCATGTTTTATTGATTTGTAAACCCTGGGGTTGGGGGGAATAAAACCACAAACATTTTGCTAATTCAGTGGTGGAAAATCAGGTTGTTAAAACAAACCGAATCAAAGCTAATGCTAAAATTAAAATTATTTAGACATAGCCATGTAAGAGGAGGAAGGGGTATAATAATTACCAATCTGACATGGAACAAACCAGTAATGCACCCCAGTGACATCCTTAGGTGGGAATGAAATTCTGTTGACACAGATGAGTGGACAACCACGTCCATTGCATATCATGTATTATTATTACTTAAACTTATAAATCGCCCACCCTGCAAGCTGGCTCTGGGTGATTTACAACCGTAAAAACATTTAAAATACAATCAATATAAATAGAATTATTACAGTAAATCAATAAATTAACTAGTCCAAGATGGTGATATAATCCGCCTTTACCCACTATGCTGCTGTCCCATGTGGCAGAGCAGGCAAGGACACGTGGGGGTCATAGGAAAGAAAGAAAGATGCCAGTCTTAACCGTTGCTGTCCTCAACTAAAAGCCTGGTGGAACACCTCTGCCGTACAGGCCCTGCAGAATTGTATCAAGTCCTGCAGGGGCCTGGTGTTATTTGGCAGAGAGTTCCACCAGGTGGAACCAGGACTGAGAAGGCCCCAGCCCTAGTCGAGGACAGCCAGACTTCCTTAGGGCCCGGGATCACCAGTTTTTTGGTGTGCTAAAATTAGTGTGACAACATTTTCAATCGCCTTTGGGGGGAAGTTATTAAGTTTAAACAATGTATGCAAAGTACACGCTATATTGTGTTTAAATTTTACAAGTATTATTCCAGTAAAATAATTTCCACATAAAGTTTTGAATTTGTTTGAATGTAACATATAAACCACAATTGATTCCCTCTCCCCCCATCAGGTATTCAAGTTCAGGCATTTGTTGCTATTGGGGCATAAAATTGACATGGATTATGTTTAAAATGTTATTAAACATGTTAAAATAAACATGCTAAATACAATCATGTTCTACTTTTTCTGAAAATCCTGCATCACTGGGAACAAGGAAAATACAAATCTTTAGAACTGTTGCCTTGGCTGCTTTGTTTTTTTAAGGACAGAGTCCTTTCAGTTGTTTAAGTCTCTTATTTAAAAATCAACTTTCAGTTGCAGAAGTGGTCATGTTTTAATGTTTTCCTTAGGGACAGGAATATTATTTCTTTGAGCTAGGTTGGTACTGACTTTTTTATTTAAATACAGCTGGAAATCATTACAATCATAATGTTTTGCGCTGGAGTGTTTATTTTCCCTTTCTCATTAGGGCATGGATTTTTGCTTTTGTCATACCTACAGGCTTTTCCACGCTTCCTTTTGGCAGCTTCACTTATTAATATTATTTCAAATCTGTCAATTTGATTAACGCTGCTGAAGAATTGGCACAGCTGGATAAGGGGTGACAGTTTTATTTTCTTCATTTTCCTTTGGACCTGTCTTCTTCTCTTCCAGGGTGTCTTATCTAAGATCCAAAAAATTCAGCAAGGAAGCAATAGCACGGCTTGTCTCAGGAGCTCCATATTTACTTCTCTTCTCTGTGGAAAGGCTGGATAATAGGCTGGGTTTCTTTCAAAAAGAACTTGGATTGCATGTGAGAAAGGTACCTTATTCTTCCACTTGGGTTATTTTGGTGATCTCCTTTGAAGATTTCCAAACACAGGGGGTGGGGTTGAATTCATGAGGAACAAAACAAGGTCCATAAGCAGGTAGCAGGAATCCTTACCAATGCAGTGGCAAAAAAGCATGGCCTCTGAAGCCTGTCATCTTAAAACAGCATTTGAGGCTAGGAAGACAATGCAGCCTTGTTCATCCAGATGGCCAAAAGGCATCCTGAACATTTGGATGTTTAGTTACTATGCTCAAAGAATTTTTTTCTGTGCTGTGGAGTAAAACGGGTATTACAAGAGAATGCCCTGACTTGGAATTTCAAATGAATGAAGGTCCAGAAATGGCAGACCAGCAAACACAGGGTACAGACCGCTGAGGAGAAACCCTGCTTAATCCCTCTTGGAACAAATCGGAACTCACGTGCATGCTGCACAATAACAATTTTTCTTCTTGTTCCTCCTAAAGCAAACTTGATGGCCCCATGCCTATTAGGAGGGTGATGAACCACAACCACCATAGACCCAGCAGAGACGGGGGGGGAAGGCACCCCTGGTATACAAAAGAATACTTGCTTACAAATTAAAAAACAAAACAATGCATTGAAGAGAAAGTGTCTCTTTGTCCACCAAGGGGTTTTGGACTGTTGAGAGTTGTTAATATTGAGGGAAACAGAAGGGAAATCAATGGTGCAATTGGCCTGATCAAGCTCCTAAGAGTTTTAAATATCCTGGAAGAGGGAACATGCTTAATATTCCCTCATCTTCTGATACTACATGCTTTTAAGGCTGTGCTACCTTTGAAGCTAACAAGTTTGGAGTAAGCTGAGCAGGTTCCTACTTACCAAACTTCAAAATTCAGCATAGTTCAGCATAGTGAAGAATTTGTTCTGTAGCTTTGGACTGCTGATGCACCAGATTAGGTAAAAAGGGAGCAACTCATTTAGTTCTGGAGCTCAGGCGGCTCATGCTATTGCACAATGGGGAGATAACCCCATTGGCTATTTTTCCCACGCACACATGCCATGATCCCTCACAGGCCCCTACCTTGTGCATATGTAATATCCACATAGGGAAAATATTTGTGTGAAGTGGTACTGAAACTGAGGCTGCTTTCACACAAACGTTACATAAGAACATAAGAGAAGCCAATGTTGAATCAGGCCAATGGCCCATCTAGTCCAACACTCTGTCACACAGCGGCCAAAATATACCAGGTGCCATCAGGAGGTCCAGCAGTGGGGCCAGGACACTAGAAGCCCCCTCCCACTGCCGCCCCCTCCAGCACCAAGGATAGAGTGCATCACCTGCCCCAGACTGAGAGTTCCCATCTATACCCTGTGGCTAATAGCCACTGATGGACTTCTGCTCCATATGTTTATCTAATTCCCTCTTGAAACTCTCCATGCTTGTAGCTGCCACCACCTCCTGTGGCAGTGAATTCCATATGTTCTGCTCGTCCGTTGCTTCCTTACTGCAGTGTTGGGTTTTTTTGGAGCACGCACATAATGATATCCTCTGTCCTTTTCCATGATATCCCACTTTACTTTGATCTTTCCCAAACCTGGTAGGGTATAGTTTTGAAAAGATCAGTCTATATGCCTTTGGATGAAAAGGTGTTTATTTTGCAGGTCCCATTTACATTTGCCTTACATCATCCCTCACAAATTCCCCCCAGCACACTTTTGAGGGCTTTTTCCAGGCTTCAAAAATGGTAACTGACAGATTCATTTAATGAACCAATTCTCAGATCTTTTTTTAAAAAAGGTAAATCTCTAGCCCTTTTCATTGCAGTTAGGTACAGGCTGCACATTTCCCCTTATAGCTTTGCAGCAAAAAGGGCTAGAAACTTTCTTTCTTACATGAAAGCTGGAAACTAGTACATTGTTGCAGCAGATCACAATGGGGTTATTTATTTTTCAAAAGCCTTCCAGTGGCATGGGGAGGGGAGGAATAGCAGCCACACTGATCTGCAGCAAGGAAGGTACAGGGGAACTCCCATGTGGATGCTTCATTGCCACTGCAGAGGTGCCTTTGCAATCACAGCAACAGCAGGAGCAATGAGGAAAATAATTTCCATATGGAAGCAGCCTGAGAGACATAAGACCTCACTGAATGAAAGGAAAACCATGTCCTGATATGGCACAGGTATTTATTTTGCTGCATGTCTGGAAGTGGTATGTGCATATAATTACATCAAAGTACCCAGTATCTTCATATGTGATGGATATGACTCTGTGTAGGAAAAATATTTACACAACATAGGAAAAAGTGTGTCAGCTGTCAAGCGTCCCTTGTATGTGTGTAAAGTGTCTTCAAGTTGCAGCCAACTTATGGTGACTTTATAGGGTTTTCAAGGCAAGCGATTCACCAAGCGATTCCTTGGTGGTCTCCCAGCCAAGTATCAACCCTGCTTAGCTTCCAAGATCTGATAGGGTCAGGCTACCATTTCATATCCTCCAAGTGTTCCTTGCTCATTCAATAAAAAGTATGCTTTCTAAAGTTCCTACACAAGAAAATAATTCAGCAAATAAGACTAAGAACAGATTTATCTTACATTAAAGAGATGTTGAGGAGCTGCGGTGGCTCAAGTGGTTAAGATGTTGAACTGCAGGCTGTGGAAGGTCAGTAGTTCAGCAGTTCGAGACCTGGGTGCCGCATGACAGGGTGAGCTCCTGTCTCTAGTTCCAGCTCCTGCCAACCTAGCAGTTCGAAAGCAAGAAATTGCAAGTAGATAAATAGGTACCACTTCGGTGGGAAGGTAACAGCGTTCCGTGCACCTTGGTGTTTAGTCATGCTGGCCACATGACCACGGAAACGTCTTCGGACAGCGCTGGCTCTTCGGCTTTGAAACGGAGATGAGCACCGCAACCCTAGAGTCGGATTCGACTGGCTTTCGAGCAAGGGAACCTTTACCTTTACCTTTAAAGAGATGTTGAAGTGATCAGTATTAAGTAACATTTTTGCTTTCTATTTAAACTACAGACCAGAAACTTAGTAACTCGTCTTCCAAGGTTACTGACTGGCAGTCTTGAACCTATTAAAGAAAATCTGAAGGTAAATCTGCTATTGTTAGACCAGGCTTTAGGGGTCCTTAGCCATTCCAGTATGAAAAGGTAATTTTTTTTTAGTTTTTACACTGCACAGAAACTATGTAGTGCATTCTTGGGTGGCCAGCAGCAGCTCTAACTCTTTGAGTGTGGATGAGAATGAGCTGCTGCATGAGCATTACGGAATTGTTTGGTAATATTCTGGAGTGAGGCTGCCACTAGTTCTTCTGCATGCAGGGATCCCAATTCAAAATCAGTGCTTTCCTGCCTGTTTTCGGAAGGCACTTCTGCTTGCTGCAATGATTTGCAATGGGTTTTTGCAGGAGAATCCCATTATTATTAATAGAGTGCTCACAAATGTCTGGTTTCACTTTCATTGTGGTCATTGAATGGCATTTTAAAGACTTGGACCCAAGCAGTGAATTTCAAAAATGTGCTTTTCATGTTGAGTAAAAATAGTGTACTAGATGTCTGCTCAGGTGAAAATCGAGTTGAGATTATATAAATACTAATTATATTGGTTAAAAAGTAGAACAAAAAGGATTTTACAAGCAATTTGCTTCATTTTATAATTTTATTGGATGTTTACTATATAAGGATCAGAAAATCTCCCTCCCCATTTGATTTTAGGTCTTTAATATCACCAAAATACATCCCTGAAGTGTTCCAAAGTGTATTAATAGATTTAATTGTGACTGTTCTTTTTCAGGTGTATAAACTTGAACTTGGCTTTACTAAGAATGAAATTACGCAGATTGTATACAGAATCCCCAAGACCTTGGGCATGAACAAAAGGAAACTAACACAGATATTTGATTACTTGCACAACGTAATGGACATTCCTCACAGCAACATTGTTCATTTCCCTCAGGTGAGACTCTTGTATGTTACCTGTTATACCACAGTTGTTACAGCAAGAAGTTACTTGGTTTAAGGGACCAATACTAAAGTCAAAATTATGTAGGTTTCTGGTTTTATACAACATATGCAGGTATTTTATTGTATTTTAAAATGTTATTAACTTTATCTGCTTTATAAAAGTATTTGCAAATATGTTTTTCTACTTCAACAATATAAACTGTTAACTTTAAATGTGTGGGTTTTTTTAATTTGCAGGTTTTTAATTCAAAGCTATTACAAATCAAAGAAAGGCATTTGTTTCTTAAATTCCTGGGAAGAGCACAGTATGATCCAAAGCAACCCAACTACATCGCCTTGGACAAGCTAGTAGCCCTGCCTGATGATATGTTCTGTACAGAAGTTGCCAAAACATCCATAGAAGACTTCCAAAATTTTTTGAAAACGCTGTAAAGTAGCATTTTCAAAGCAACTTGACAGTTATTCAAATAAATGTGGTGTTTTTCTCACTCCTAGTCTGGAGCAAAAAAAATTGATAACTCATGAAGCCAGTCGAATGAATAAAAATGAGATCCAATTCTACACTTCTACAAAAATGTACTGCCTGACTAGAAGCATGAGACCACAACTCATGCCTAGGTGCTGAGTTTACCTAGGACAGGTGCAACAGGTGGTGACACTGCACCAAGAAATATGGCATTGCAAATCAATAAGACAAGGAATTATTGGCATCTTTTCCCATTCTTAATTGGTTTGGTCAGACTTGGCCAGCGTATTGCAACAGTGTTAGACCTGTGCCAGATCATTGTTAACAGTGGTTGAAATTTTCCTGTCCTAAACATGCTCTGTTTGTCTGAACTATCATACCTATCCAGGCAACTTCCCTCAACCATTTTCTGCTGTTTTAGGGATCCCACCTCACATGCAATTATATTTTGCACAGCTTGCTGCAGTATACAGTCAAAAAACTTGGTGTGTAGCACAAAAACTGGATTCTTAAGTGTTGGTACAGACTGTCAGCTTTTACGCTTACAACAGTAGTTTCTTGTATTGATCGTTGCTAGGAGTACTTAGGCAGAGTCTCCTGAAGTCTCAGATACCAGAAGGGCTTTTGATTTCAATTGGCATAAGAGGGACATAGCAGTAGGCTGTTAGCTTGATCTTCTCAATCAGGGGACCCCCAACGTGGTCCTCAATGCTGATACCTTTGCTGGCGTCTGCCAGTTGTTCTTAGAAAATGGGTGGGACCAGGGGGGGGCTTTTGCTTTTGATTGGCTATGCAGATTTTTAAAAGGATTATTTTGGCAGCAGGTGCTACCACAGCAAAAGCATTTGTATGATGTGACTAAAGGAGGCAAGCAGCCATTTTATGGCTGTGCCTACCATGCTGTGTCAGAATTCCAAAGGTACCCAGAGGCTTAAAAAAGCTGGGGACCATTGCTCTGGATCATTGTACCAGCAAAGCAGTTGTCAGGATAAGACCCTACCAGCACTGCATTTGTGCCGTATGAGTTGTGACATGATGCCTGATTGTCAAAAAAAATTGTTGTTGCACTGGAAGATGATCACTAAGCCAAAGTCAATCACCATCTCTGGAAATGGATTTACAGGCAACATTGTGTTTTGCAGAATTGGCAGGGCTGGGAATCATTTGGTTGTTCACTATTCTAAAGATTTTTTGTGGCCTTTGAGTCACTTCTCTTGGTATAAATCCAGGTAAGAAATGTGATGGTAAAATAAAATTACATCTGAACTATTGCTGTGAGGCAGACCTGGCATATCTATCTAAGTTGTGTAATTACAGCTATGCCTGTCTTCAGAAACACTAGCGCACCTATAGCCTCTGTATGCACCATCATTTTGATTCAGAAGATAGGTCCTGAAGATTTCTCTCTATTAATGCTAGAGCCCAAGCTGGGAACTCCTGCCCACCTGAGAAGGATCAGAAATGCTGTCCCAAGTTAGTTTGTCATTGCTATTAGCAGAAGTATCTACCGGGGGGGGGGTCGTCTGTGAGATGCGTATTCTATGGGTAGAAAATGGCCAGCATTGCCTTTAGTTGTAGTTTGTGATACACTTTTGGATGCCTCCTTTATACATAAGAAGAGCAGGAATCTATGCTATGAACAAAGAGTTCTAAGATCTTCTAGTTTAAACTATGCTATCATAGAGGAAGAGTAGGAAATTATTCTTAGTACTTTAGTTGAGTACAATAATTGAACTCAGTTTCCTTATAGAAAAAAGGTACACTAAGTACCCGAGGTCTAAGAATGATTATAGAATCTATGGAAAAGAATAATGAAAGTGCATATATACTTCAAGAATTACAAAGTTGAGGGGAAAATCCTTGTAATCACAAATTACAAAAAACAATAAGGAACACTTCTCAAAAAGGGTTTTTTAAAACAATGATAACAATTACAAATATACAACTATAGTGACATATCCAAAAAAGTAAGCAAGTTAGGAAAAACATACTGCAATTTGGCACTTCTGACATGCTTTATGGGCAGGAAAAGGTATGCTTGTCAGTCTAGTTCTTTGCTGTGTGAACTGCATGATTTTGAATCCCCAAAAGCAAAATTGGAATTGGAGTGACACAGGCTTCCTCAGTTCTTGTTTGATTTGTGATCTCTGCTTTACACACTGTTGGGGGGGGGGTGAACAACGCACCTGCATGAGACTGAAGATACCTGCATTCAGCTGAGTGCTAACTTTGGATTGGAAGAGGTTTTGAAGGGATAATTCAACAGTTAACAACCTTTACTGCCACTGGAAGGGCGATTTACAGGAGAACATTTTTGGTGGGTCTTGCTCAAAATCTAAACCAGCCCTAGATAAAGTGATCAGATATGAGGTGGGGTTTAACTATCTGGCAGCATTTCTAGGTCCTATTAATATGCGGGTTTAATGTGCAACAGTGGCCTTCCCTCCTCTCCCAACTGGCCTACTTTGCAGGATTGTTGTTCACTTCTCTGTCCACAGTAGTCACTTCCTCTTCACAGTAGAACTATGAACCATATATGTTTTTAAAAACCCACTCAGGTCGTTTCGTGTGGAAAATGATCTCTCCTAAAGTCCTTTTTCGTGGGACGAATTGGGACGGGGGAGGGCCGTATCTTCAGACAAAGTGACACTGAAATCTTAGCTTGGTTCTCTACTAGCAGCTCCCGTTACTTCTACCCCGGAAACGAAACAGTTTAAAAGGTGGTCAAAGTAAACAGGAAGTCCCGCCTCCAGACGATGGAGCTGTCTATCTTTCTAAAGAAAACTTTCTTTAGCCTCCGCTTTGCGTCACGTCACGTGAGCTAAATGGGTGGAACATGTGACCAGCGGGAGCCTGTGAATTTACCCGAAAGGCATTGCGCGGACGCTTCGCGGAGGTCAAGATGGCGGGGAGGGCACCTGGTAAGCGGTTCGTGGAGAACATTCGTGGGGAGGAACGGCACGGAGACAATTCAGCACGTCTTTCCTAGTGTGGAATAGGAATGGATGAGATTTGTAGGCGGAAGGAGGGTGATGGAGGAGGACTGTGGGGGAAGCGGAGATGGCTCCGAAGGCTCGTGGAAGAAGTTTTGGCTGCTTTGGGAGGCCTCGAGCGATCTCCGCCAGCTCTGACGGTAGCCGGGCGGCCTTGGCTCGGCACTGACGACATTCGAGCGGTCTTGCTGGCTTGTCCCCGACGGTGGCCAGGTTTACGGACGTAGAGCCCCCAATTTGTTGTGCCCAGCCTGTGGGCTAGGTGCCCTCTGGAATTTTTGGCTGTGACTGAGTGACCTGACCGGGTGGATCAGGGCCATGTTAAATAGAAGCCACGTTTATCATCGCCATGGAGCTTAGACTTGCCCAGCGTGGGTGTAGTATAGCCGTGGATCATTTGCACGGTGAGCCCCCTGAGAGCAGACTGTGCCCCAAAACAGAGTCCCTAGAACAGCTGAGGCGGATCTGGGGCTCAAAGAAAGAACTGCAGATCCTTCCAGAGTCAGGCACAGGGAATCATCATATCCCGGCTCCTTGGGGATTAGGGGTAGCGATATAAGGGCAGCAGAACCCTACTCCTCCGGAACCATAGTATTAATTTTAGAAGGCTTTGATTTATTTAGTGTTATTGTGTTACTATGATAACTAGAGAGCATATTAGTATTTATTGATAATGTTGGGAGGAGGGGGTTGAAACTAGATTAGAGAGGGAAGCTTCATTTGATATAGCGAGATGGAGATGCTTGTTCGGTTAAGGCAGGGTTAGGTATATTGTACTGTAAAAAATTTTGGTTAGTTAGAGCTGTTGTAATTGTAATTATAATTTGTTGAAATTATAATGCACTTAGGGCATATTGTAATATTCTCCTGTTGTTTTGCAGGTGTGGGGAGGGAGAAGATAATCTAATGGGAATGCCTGTTCCGGACTGGGGATCCCTGTGATTGGGGGTAGAGGGAGGTATGGCGATGGGAGAAGGTCTTGGAATGGAAGGAGGCAGAAATATGGTTACACTCGGTCTCCTTCCAGCCTTCGTCCCATCTCAAGACACACTGGTGAGAGGGCTAGGGGGCTAGGAAAGTAAATCCTCCTTTGACACTGATGTTGTGCAATGTCAGGTCCATTAATAGCAAGACAGCAACACTGCAAAATAATTTTGCAGTACATGATGTGGACCTGGCATACATGATCAAGACCTGGACCCAGGAGGGTAAAACTGTTGCCTTAAAAGAGCTGGCTTCTCAGTCCTCCATCAGTACCAAACCAAAGGGTGGGGGGGGGCATTATTCCTGAGGGGTTTTTCCTTCAAGGCACTCCCAATTCCAATGATTGCCAGTATCGATTGTGTAGACTTGGCGTTGGATACTGAGGAGAGTATGGCTGTCTGTCTGGTTTACCAACCACCTAGCGCCCTGGCGGACAGCCTTCTGAGCTTGCTGGAGGTAGTAGCAAGCTGAGCTTTGGAGTTCCCGAGACTAATAGAACTGGGGGACTTCAATGTCCATATTGATGCTGCTGCCTCCTCACAGGCCTTGGAGCTGGTGTCTTCTATGGCAGTACTAGGACTCTCCCGGATTGTATCAGGCCACATGATGGATTTGATCTCTGGTGTGGGGATGGATATGGATCAGATTTCTAGAGATGAAGTGCCATGGTCACATCATTTTGCTCTGAAAGCCCAGTTGAGTCTAGGTGGTGAGTAGATTTATGCTCGCCTGCGGCGACTAATGACCCAATTGGGTTCCAGAATGCTCTGCAAGTTCTGATGCCCCCCAGTGATTCATTAGATGAGCTAATAAAGGACTGGAACTCCCATCTCTCTGAAGCCATCAACAGAATTACCCCCCAATGTCCTCTACACTTTTGGCCTAGATTATCCCCGATAGACTTTGGAACTCAGGGGGATGAAACAGGAACTTAGATGACTAGAATAAGTTTGGCGGTGAACTCACAATGAAGCTGCAAGAATATCTTATAGGATGCTTATGAAATCCTATGAGGTGGCGGTGAATGCTATTAAGGAGGAGTTCTATGCAGTTTCCATTGCATCTGCTAGCTCTTCCCCAGCCCATCGTTTAGGGTAATCAGATCTTTAACTTCTCTCACCAAGAGAACCCAGTGAGGCTTTTTTTGCATTGTTGCTACACCATGACCTCCTGGTTAATATTGGTACAATATGTGAACTGGAGGCCCCTTTGCTGTCTTTGAATACTTGACAGCTTCAGCCGACTCTTCCGGACCAATGCTGACAGGATCCTGGGCAATGTATGCCTCTTGGATCTGTGTCTCTCATGGCTTGTGAAAGCCAGCGGTAAGGGAATATGGCCTCCCCCAATAGATATTATCAATCTGTCCCTGGATTTGGGGGGTCTGCCCAGAGGGCTTGAAAGAGGTTGTGGTCATACTGCTCTTAAAGATGCCAACTTTGGACCCTTTAGATCCTTCCAGTTACTGGCCAGTCTTGAATCTTTCATGCCTGGATAAAGTAATTGAGAACAATTCCAGAGTTTCCTGGAAGACACATCGGCCCTGGACCCATTCCAGTTTGGCTTCTGTCCCAGCCACAGAATGGAGATGGCACTGGTTGCCCTCACAGACGAGTTCCTCAGACAGCTGGATCAAAGCAGGTTGGTGCTGCTGTTATAGTTGAATCTTACAGCAGCATTTGACACAGTCAGCCATGATCTTCTTACTTCATTCTTCCAAGGTATGGGATAGAGAGTGGTGCTGAGAGGGAGAATGTCATCTAGGTATCCCTTAGTATGTGGGGTCCCTCAGGGGGCAATCTCTCTGATGTTGTTTAACATCTACACGCATCCCTTTGCCCAACAGGTGCAGAGTTTTGGGCTGAGATGCCAACAGTACGCTGATGACACCCAGCTTTATCTGTTGATAGGCGAGTGACCAGATACCACCCCGGTGAACTTGGCTGAAACAGAGTTGGCTGAGATAGAATCCTTCCAAGACAGAGGTTCTGTGGCTCAGGGAGATTCAGGTTTGGGGTGCCAGCTCCCAGCCCATGACGGTGTTCCATTAAGACCAGCACCAACTGACAGGAGCTTGGGTGTGATTCTTGATACCTTTTTAACAGTGGAGGCCCAGGTCACTAACATTGCCAGACTGACTTTTGTCTAACTGAATGGGGTCAGGCAACTGGGTCCCCACCTGTCTTGCCCTGAACTGGCCACAGTAATCCGTGGAATGGTCACCTCCAGATTAGAGTACTAACTCATTCTACGTGGGCCTACCCTTGAGGCTGTCCCAGAAACTCCAGCTGGTGCAGAATGCAGTAAGCATGGGCCTTTACAGGGACTCCATGTACAACACATATTCACCCTGTGCTGTGTGAGATGCACTGGCTTCCTGTGGAGTACCACATCAGGTTCAGGCTTTTGATGCTGACCTTAAAGTCTCTTAATGATTCGGGACCCACGTATCTTTGGGACCACCTCTCGTGTTGCACTCCGTATATCAGAACCTATTGGTGGTCCTCAGCCCAAGGGATATTTGGCTGTCTTCCTCAAGCAGAGCTAGGGCATTTTCCGCCCTGGCTCCAACCTGGTGGAACTTTCTGCCGAGCAACATCCATGCCCTGCGGGACCTGATGCAGTTCTGCAGGGCCTGTAAGGCAGAGATGTACCTCCAGGCATTTGATTTGAGGACAGCAGTGATCTCATCCTTCTGGCACTCCCCCCACCCCCCATGAGGCAGTGGCACTGTTGGAACTTCTAGCGTCATATTTTAGGTTAATTGTGTGTTTTTATTGTTCTAATCTGTTTTAAGTATATGATATGAATTTATTATGTTGTACACCACTGTGAGCCCTGTTTCGGTAGGGGGAGGACGGTAGGGGGAAGTATAATTAAATAAATAAATAAATAAGTGGCTTGGTTGAAGGGACTATTGGCTTGCTCTGTACCTGCAGGAGTAGCATAGTGGTGTTAAGCAGATTTCCTAAAGAGAGTGAGTGCTTGACTCAAGAAGGGTTATGGAGAATATATTTTTCTTAGCCTTCAAGGTGCCACTGGGCTCCTGTTTCATTTTTTTTTAATTGCTATATGACGAATAGAGCTTTGACTCTTGAAAGTTTAATCTACCTAAAATCTTGTTGGTTTCTAAGATGCTACTGGAATCAAATCTAGCTGTTGTACTGCAAACCTACATGGCTACCATTTGAAACTGTTTAATTTTCTGGAACTGGAATCTCTATAATACAGTACTCACTATGGAAGAAGAGGAGGATGGGATTCTCGTTGGTTAAATTCTGGGCAGCAGTCATGCTAGGCTGCTGTGTTCAAAACAATGAAAGAGCTTTGCAGTACCTTAAATACTAATAAAGGTGTTGTGTCATAATTTGTGTGTATGAGCCAGAAATTATGTATTAAGATGGTCTAAATTAAGGCTGTCAAACATGTGGCCTATGGGCTGGATTGGGCCCTCGGAGGGCCCCAGTCAGGCCTGCAAGGCCCTGGCTGTTTCCTGCTTCCATTTGTAGTTCTGCTGCTGCCGCCATGTTACAGCTTGCTTTACCAGTCTCAATTGCACAGGAGAGATAAAGAGGCAAGACTCTCTTGTGTGATTGAGAGAATCTGGTAAAGAACTGGCTGATGGTCCTCCCCCTCCTCCTCCTCCCAGGGGGAGGGAGGGAACAGCCAGATCTTGCTTCCTGCCCAGGCTGCAGGAGAAAAGGGAAGGAAGCCTTTCTTTCCTTCCACTGGCTGAGGCTCCTCCCTGAAGCGAGGGAGGGAATGAGGGAGAGTTTGCTTTGCTGGGCTGCCTCAATCGCACAGGAGAAGTACTAAGCACCTTTAAGTTCAACGAAGTTTTGTTCAAGGTATGAGCTTTTGTGTGCCTTGCTACAGTGTGTGTGTGTTTTGTTGGGCTTCTTATGCCAGGGCTCTCCTGGGTGCAACTGGGTTCCCTTCCCCTTTTTAATGTATTCATGCCCTCATGATCCAGTCTTTCTCCATAAGAAAACAATGTGAACTATTTTAAAGAAGGAATAGCAACAAGCCAGTGAGGTGGATTAGACTGAGAGTGTGTGTCCAGACCAAGTTCACCCCCTTTGTCGAAAGTTGTATTTATTTCTCTGGGGAAGAGTACAGTTTTGTAGACAAACACATGGCCCTCAGTCTGTGTTAGGATGCCTTCTCATGTTCTTGACCAACACATGAAGCAACTTATGTACAAAAGGTTGCAATGCCCAGCCATTTCATGTTTTCACTTGGATCCTAGGCTAGGAACACTGAGCATGAGATTTTTGTAATAAATGTCAATAAATCAAAAGTCAGTTTGGAGCTTACAGATACACACCTGAACAAGATTGCTACTGCTCAGACATTTTGATGCAATAATTCAGAGCAGAGGTGTCAGTTATCAAAGACTGTTAAATAGACAAAATATTGCAAGAGTGCTAGTATTTTAAGCATGTTTTATTTAAAGTTTAAAAAATCTTTAATTGTGTTTGTCTGTGCCCTTTATAAAGTTTATATCTCAGCTACCTGGCATTACATTTTAAGACACACATGGCCTGGCCCAATCATTAATACAGCCACCCCATCCCTCCTTTTATGGTGGGCTTTCTATTATTTGTATTTCTGATGGTTTTGTAGTTGTTAAATAGATGAATCTTTTCTTCTTGTGGTGCCTGCATGTATAGAAACTAGTTTTCATGTTTATAGCCCACTGGCCTGATGTAAGTTGCACACACACTTCTATCCCCAAACATTTTGCCAGCAGTCCAGTTCACACTCACTTGGGAATAAGTCACCTTGAACTCAGTGTGACTGACTTGTAGTCAATGGGCATAGGATTGAGTTGAATTTTGAATTATGCTTTGCAAATATAAAACATGCTTTAAGAGTTTAATTATGTCCATCCTGCTTCCCTTAAATGAAGCTGGGTAAGGAGGAAACAGAACTGCAGACAGATCTCTGGGAAAGCAATAACAGCTGCTTTCATCAAAATGCTAGTAACCTTTAAATGCTGACCGTTTGGGTGATCTGGTGAAAATGGTGTAGGTAAATACATATTGATCCTATTGACTTTTAACTAGATGCCTCTTTAAAAGATACTTAATGTGCCCAGTACATAGCTCACTGTGTGGGAAAATCCTTTCCACTCATCTAAAAATTCATTTGAGAAAAAGCTTAATGTGTAATGTGCTTAATGTGTTTGTGGGCATTTGAGACCAACCCAGATTCTTTTTTAGAAATAGGTAGAATTTGGGGCCCTTAAAAAGTGTTCTCATACTGTTTGCTTCTATTCCAGAAGGCTAGTCAAGTTAATCTGATACAGAATTGCACAGAAAGAGCATTGTGACACCTTAACAACTAAACTGTTGTGGGTCAAATGATGACATTGACTCTGGTCTATGAAAGCATATTCCATAGTAAGCCTGGTATTTTTAACGACATCGCTAGATTCTTTATTTACTTCATTTTAATCGCATTTTTCTCCTCAATCAGGGATCCTTACATCATTCTCTCTATTTTTGTTGTTATTTTGTTTAATGAATGTGTCCAACAGAATTATTCTGTGCATGTTTACTTGGAAGTCTTTCCTGCTGTGCAGTGAGGCTTATTCCCTCATAAGTTTGCGTAGGACTGCTACCTTAATAGCAGCTTTTAAATAACACCTAAAGAGCATTTTATAGTATATGTGATAGTGTGGGCTGTGTATTGGTAAGAATGTAGAAGTGTAACTCTTATCTACTAGATTCTTTTATGTAAAAAGGTCAGCTGAAACTAGGTTTTGAAGACTGCTTAAATAGTGTGATGAACTGAACAAATGTAGCTAGAAGGCCTTTAAGTTTTAAAGTCACCAGTTCAAAAATGCATTGGATAACTTTAGTGGTAATTAGAGTTCAGCTTTTGTTCTCTCCCTGCCCAATTAGTTTTAGTAATGGCTTAGAATGTGTGGGATTGATCAGCCTTCTCTGAAAAGAAATTGTAAACTACAGACAATTGTGTAGCAGCAAAGTACTTGGTTGTGAACTCTCTAACAGTTAGAAATGCTGCATATCTATATGGGCAAAACGAAACATACATTAAAATACTTGTAGATTAGTGTCTAGAGAAATGCTTGTACCAGACCTTGTTCTTCTCTTGAACTAATAGTGGTAATTGTCACTTTCAGCTACAGCTGGTGGGCGTCTGTTTCAAAGTCTCCGCAAGTGGTATTACAATGTTGCCGGATTCAATAAGCTTGGTAGGTATCTTCATTTTACAGATAAGCTAATGGATAGTTGAGAGAGAACCTGTAGAAAAATGGTGTCTGTCAGTTGAAACTAAGCATGTGATGATATAATGACCTGCAATGACTATTGAAGTGTAATTTCTTTTTTAGAGGTCTTGTGAATATTGTGGCTTTTGTTTGGCTTTTTATATTATTGAAGTCATAATAAAGTAGAAATATAAGGTCTGAACCAGCCAAAATTAAGCAATTCTAAGTCCCGCTGACTTTAGCTGAAGGAGTTTGAGCAAATCTATTGGTGAATAGCTCAGTCATTTTGTCCTTTGGCCAGTCTCTAAATGCTCTTGTTTGGTTAGCTGTAGCGAGTAGGAATTTTCTAGGCAGCCAAACAGGGAAGATATCATCAGTATGACCTAATCTTGCGTTAAAATCACCGGCAGTAATTGTGGTGGATGAAGGAAACATGCCTGATACGTGATAAACATATCCTTCCAACTCTTCCCAAGCATTTTTGATATCAGACTGTTTCGTAAAAGGCTGGATGGACACATTAATACAAATTATCTTAAAATTAGAAAATGATAAACTAACAGCCAGAATCCAATTCTTGTTACTTTCCAATTTCTTTGGAGAGCTATTTAAGACACCAGAATACTCAGTCCTCCTGAGGGTCTTCCCCCTTTAGGACCTACCAAAGCACCTGGAAGAAGAGCCAGGTAGTTATGAAGCTTAAATGGGTATTGCATCCAAGTTTCTTGTAGAAAGATTATCTTAAACTGTGAGATATAAGAAAATGTTGGTCCAATGATTTAGCACATCATCTGGCAATATTCCAGGAGAGGAGGAGGGGCGATAGTCAGTCTGCCTCCTCAGTAATACCCAAGGGCCTTCCAGTGTCAGTAAAAACACAACCATTGTATGGTGGGTTCTGTAATATCGAGGAGGGAGGAACAGCAGTGTTTTCCGAGAGTGCTTCTTTCCGGTCAGGCTGGGTGTTAGCTTCAGTGACCATCAAGGGAGTATCATGGTCCATATCCAGTAGTGGGTCAGAGTTCACTGTGTCTGTTTCCGCATGTTCATATCAGTTACAAAGGCAGAGTACTAATTCTTCCAATCTGGCCATAATTTCCGTATACTCAGATTTTGGCAAATAAGTAAAGGATGAGAGTAGATCCTGTTGATGGAATTCTCCAGATAAGGAGCCTTCGACAAAGAAGGGGGAGGAACATCAGTCCAACTAATTAAATCTGGATCTGAGGGGGGCGAAGTTTTGGTAACTGAGGTAGTTGGAATTCCAGCCTCACATTTAATTGCCTTGGAGGTTTTTTTTAATATATATATACGCACACACACACACATACATATACATACACATACTAGGGAGCAAAGCCTGTTGTGTAGGAAGACAACGGGCCCTAGAAAGGAAGGGAGGAAGGAAGGAAGGAAGGAAGGAAGAGGGAGAGTGAAAGAAAGAAGGAGAGAGGAAGAAAGGAAAGGGGGGAAGGAAGGGAAGAGGGGTGGAATGGGCTTCTCTGGGCCTACTGGGCCCAGAAAAGGCCCAGAGGATGGGGGGGGCACAATGGGCTTCTCTGGCCTACTGGGCCCATAGAAGGCCCAGAGGATGGTGGGGGGTGGAAGGGGCTTCTCTGGCCTACTGGGCCCATAGGAGGCCCAGAGGATGGGGGGCGGAAGGGGCTTCTCTGGCCTACTGGGCCCATAGAAAGCCCAGAGGATGGTGTGTGTGGGGGGGCGGAAGGGGCTTCTCTGGCCTACTGGGCCCATAGAAGGCCCAGAGGATGGCGTGGGGGCGGGTTGAAGGGGCTTCTCTGGCCTACTGGGCCCAAGGCCCAGAGGATGGCGTGGGTGGTGGTGGAAGGGGCTTCTCTGGCCTACTGGGCCCATAAAAGGCCCAGAGGATGGTGTGTGTGGGGGGGGCAGAAGGGGCTTCTCTGGCCTACTGGGCCCTGAGAAGGCCCAGAGGATGGTGGGGGGGGCAGAAGGGGCTTCTCTTACCTGCCTCAGCCTTGAAGGCCTGTCCCTGTGCTCTCTCTGCAGACGGTCCTCTCCTGTCAGAGGACCGGAGCAGATGGAGCCAAAGATACTGGCCCGGGCTGACGTGGGCGGGACTCCACCAAGCAGCCAGTCAGCCCCGGCCAGCATCTTCTGACTGCCAGTTCTTGTGCCGAATCAATTGTGGCAAGCATAGAATGTTGTGGTACCAAAATTCAAATATATATAAGGACAGATATATATATAGATCTCTTCAAGAAAATTGGAGAAATCAAGGGAACGTTCCATGCAAAGCTGGCCATGATAAAGGACAAAAATGGTAGGGACCTAACAGAAGCAGAAGAGATTAGGAAAAGATGGCAAGAATACACAGAACTATACAAGGAGGACCTCAATGTCCTTGACAACCACAACGGTATAATCACTGACCTCGAGCCAGACATCCTGGAATGCGAAGTTAAATGGGCCTCAGAAAGCATTACTAACAACAAAGCTAGTGGAGGTGATGGTATCCCAGCTGAGTTATTCAAAGTCTTAAAAGAAGATGCTGTTAAAGTGCTGCACTCAATTTGCCAACAAATTTGGAAAACACAACAGTGGCCACAGGATTGGAAAAGGTCAGTTTACATTCCAATCCCAAAGAAGGGCAATGTCAAGGAATGTTCAAACTATCGCACAGTTGCACTAATTTCACATGCTAGCAAGGTCATGCTCAAGATCCTACAAGCTAGGCTCCAACAGTACGTGGATAGAGAACTGCCAGAAGTACAAGCTGGGTTTCGAAGAGGTAGAGGAACTAGGGATCAAATTGCCAACATTCGCTGGATTATGGAGAAAGCAAGAGAGTACCAGAAAAACATCTACTTCTGCTTCATTGACTATGCTAAAGCCTTTGATTGTGTGGATCACAATAAACTATGGCAGGTTCTTAAAGAGATAGGAGTACCAGACCACCTCACATGTCTCCTGAGAAACCTGTATAAGGGTCAAGAAGCAACAGTTAGAACCGGATATGGAACAACTGATTGGTTTAGCATAGGAAAAGGAGTACGACAAGGATGTATATGTCACCTTGCTTATTTAATTTATATGCTGAGTACATCATGCGAAATGCTGACCTGGATGAATCACAAGCTGGAGTTAAGATTGCTGGGGAAAAGATCAATAACCTCAGATATGCAGACGATACCACTCTGATGGCAGAAAGTGAAGAGGACCTCAAGAGCCTCTTGCTCAGAGTGAAAGAGGAGAGCACAAAAGTGGGCTTGAAGCTCAACATCAAAAAAACTAAAATCATGGCATCCGGCCCCATCACTCCTTGGCAAATAGAAGGGGAAGTCGTAGAAGTAGTGACAGACTTCACGTTCCTGGGATCCCAGATCACTGCAGATGGTGACTACAGCCATGAAATTAAAAGACGCCTGCTCCTTGGGAGGAAAGTGATGGCAAACCTAAACAGCATGATAAAAAGCAGAGACATCACCCTGCCAACAAAAGTCCGCATGGTCAAAGCAGTGGTATTCCCCGTAGTAATGTATGGCTGCGAGAGTTGGACTATAAGGAAGGCCGAGCGCCGAAGAATAGATTCTTTTGAACTATGGTGCTGGAGAAGACTCTTGAGAGTCCCTTGGACTGCAGGGAGATCAAATCATTCAATCCTAAAAGCAGTCAACCCTGACTGTTCCCTGGAAAGCCAGATCCTGAAGTTGAAGCTCAAATACTTTGGCCACCAAATGAGAAGGGAGCATTCACTGGAGAAAACCCTGATGCTGAGAAAGATTGAAGGTCAAAGAAGAAGGGGATGGCAAAGGATGAGATGGTTAGACAGTGTCATCAATGCAACGAACATGAAATTGAGCAAACTTCAGTGGACAGCGGAAGACAGGAGGGCCTGGCATAATCTGGTCCATGGGGTCGCAAAGAGTCGTACTCGACTGTGCGACTGAACAACAACAACATATATATACATATATATATATATATATATATATAGATATAGATATAGATATAGATATAGATATAGATATATGATATATAGATATATAGATATATAGATATATAGATATATAGATAGATAGATAGATAGATAGATAGATATAGATATATAGATAGATAGATATAAATTAGGAGGGGGGCAAATCTTGGAGTTATTGGAAACTCTAGTAGAGAAAATGCCATATGATCTTAGACTATGTCTTTGCAGCATTAATTATGTAGGAATCTTTCTGGACTCGAAGGAAAGTAAAACCCTCTGAGTCTGTGGCATATTATTAAGGTGTTCAATCCTCTTTAAGTCAATAAAGAGAGGGTTTTCCCCTAAGAGAGTAGATAGATGTCTCCTTATACAGTTTTTAGTGGACCAATTGATTACCTGGCCTCTGAAAGGACAGATAGTTAAGCATATTTTGGAATCTTGCAGACAAAGGTTATAAGGGGCTATGGGATGTGAAGCTCCTTTTTTTTATTCATTTCCAGCATGACAAGCAGCCTGTGAAGTTGGATGCAGAGATGCTGGGACTCTAAAATCTTGGAGGTTCCATTAATCATTTGATGCCTTATCTTTGTATTTTGAGGGTGCAGGAAGAAGAATTTTCTCCATGAGGCCATGTATGGTTTCTAGAGATTTAAAAACACAAGACACAGTCCTAGCAATTAATTCCAGCAACACAGCTTGTTCAGATAATATGACAGAGGAGACACCTTCTCCTTTTTTAAAGGGAACTTTCAGCTGAGCATTAGGAGTTGAATCCTTGGCAAACCTCTCTGAGTCAGAAATATCATTATTTAAAAGATTAGGTGGCCGTTTATCACAGACTTCCTTCATCATAAAGTTATCGTTGTCCCTTTCTGCCAGCAGGGAGAAGGAGTTTGAGACTGGAATATTAAAAACATCCTTTCTTTTCTCAGGGAAGAATTCCATAATTTTTGCTTGCTTGGTCAGAGGCAAACAGACCAATTCCTCCCTATCTTCAAGTTCTCTAGGGCGTTTACGGGGAAGATATACAGAAGTTGGTACTTTCCTTTTAGGGAAAGGAATTTACTATTGGTGGCCTACAGTGGAGGTATTCATTCTCTAAAACAATTTGCTGCCTTGTTACCCATTTCCCATACCAAATATTGACCAAGATATAGTAATAAAAGTCTGAAATGTTCAAGAAGCAATTTAAATGTAACTGTATTTGTAAATGTAATTTCCTGATCATGCCTCAGCCAGACATTCCATAACCTTTACCATTGGATTGTGCCAGCTTTATCATGGAGTCTGACTACTCAAAAGAAGTTGTTTGGAAAAGGCACTTATAAACCGTAGTCCATTTTTTGGACAAAATTGTGGTGCCTGACAAAGAATTAGCTGTTCCTTCTGTAAGTTACAAAGGACTAAAACTATTTGGGATCATATAATATATATGTTTTAGAAATATATTGTTACCCAAAATCATTAGAAGGATAAGGTTTCCAACCTAAAACTTGGGGGGCGGGGCCTCTCCAAATTTATGGTGAAATTAGAGGTCTTAACAGTCAGGAAAAAACCTAGAAAAGTTCAGGGGAAAGGGTTTTACTTTTTTTAAGGATATTCTTTAATTTTTCCATGGGGGAAATTTGGGGAGCACTGTAATTTTATAGATTATTTTCTTTGCAATAAGTAAAATGTTTTTTTCCCCCCAGACAAGGTTTTATGCATTTAAAGTTGGCAGCATGAAAAGTCTGAAGATGCTTTTTCAGTTTTTCCAGTGGACAGTTTGGGAAATTTTGGGGAGCACTGAAAAGATTCCTATGAAATATCCCCCCCCCAGCTTTTGAAATAAATGAAATGTTTACTGCTTTATGCTGCTTTGGCACTGGATGTATTTGTTAGGTTTCCCAAGTACTTACCGCGTGGGAGCGGGGATGCATGCTCCCTGGCTGGACCAGTCCTTCTTGTAACGCACCATGCTGTTGCCAGGAAGTGACGCCAAGCGACGCTCTGGCAATGAGGCTGAAAACTCAATGTTACCATTGAGTTTACAGCCACATTGCCAGAGCATTGCCTAGCGTCACTTCCTGGCAACGGCATTGTGCGTGCGTCTTTCCTTCCTCCGTGGATGGTCCTGCCAGGACTTATCCATCCTCCGCCAAAATACAGTAAGTTCTTGGCAAGCCTAGTATTTGTAGTTTTGCTTGTAGAAACTAAGGCATTTATACTTTTCATAAATGAAAGAATACAAGTTTGTGTTGTCATAAATTTTGCATTTTATGATGAAGCAGCAGAGTAGGTTTAGGTTTTCATAGGAAAGTTAGTATTGCTTATATTTCAGTTCCCCTCTCCCCCCAAAAATACCCTTTTCCTCATGGCTTCAAAATTTCTGGGAATTTTGCATTACTTCTCTTTAAAATACTTTGAAATGCAGTTACTTTTTAGAGAGGTGTACTCAGTATTATTGTTGAAAATCTCTTCCTTTTAAAGAGAACCCCTCATAACCCTTCATGACTTCTGTGTATTAACAATTGCACCAAATGCATTTTGCTACGGATTTGAACTTTAGTGGTACAAAATGCTAAATGTCATAATTTTTTCCTATCACTGTTTGTGTGGGAGTAACTGCCTACCTCTTACTACTTTTATTCCCTTTCTGAAAGGAACTCAGTGGTCATGGTTCTCACAGCAACCCTGTGATGTAGGTTAGGCTTAGAACATAGCCGGCTCAGGTAGCCCTATGAGCTTTATGGAAGAGTGTGGCTTTGAACTTGGACCTTCCCCAGTGATCCGCTATTAAACCTAGATGTTTTATTGTGCTGCTGACCCATTTAAACACATGTCATTTTAACCATTTCTGAATGTGCAGTCACCTTACCCCAAAGATTCCATGCACATGCATGCTAGAGACTGAAACAGCTTATTTAAGGTAAGCCTTGGAAAAATTTTAATCACAAGGAAAGATAGCTAGATTGTACTTGCTGTTTCACATAGTATTGCAATCTTAAGGGCAAATAAATGGTGATGATCCTTCAACTACTTGGAATAGACCTCATCTCCACAAGTGCAGCTGTTCTAGAGTGAGAGAGTTAAAGGTTCCCTCAGAAGCTACTGTTAACTTAAAAGTAAGTGTACCTTTGGATGTGTGTTCACGTCTGAACAAATAGTTTTTTGTAGTGAATTGCTACAAATACTGATCCAAAGCTTATGCTTCCAGACACTTTTATTAATGCAGCAACTTATAAAGTAGATGACAAATTGAAGTTTGACATTCTCTCAAATAGGGCTTGATAAATCCCAGGTGCCAGGTAACCATGGCACCTAGTATTTTCAGCAATCAAGTTTTTGTAGCATCTGTCAGCGATTTTCAGAGAAATACAAAGTGTTGGATCTGATCAGTTTTTCCACTTGTGAAGAATAGGAGGACATAATTCCCTTTGGCCACCAAAAAGCTGTGCTTTGAATCCTGGAGCCTGCGTGGACAGAAGCCATTTGGAATGGGAGCTATAACAAAGAGGGGAATTGGCCAAGATAGAGTGACAAAGCAGGCTGGTTCCACCCCAGAACTTATTTATTTGACATTAGAATGTTTTGTAGACCTGCATTAAGTTCTTGTAATTGCTTATTTTATAGGTAAACTTAATTTTACACTGTTCCATTGTGGTGGTGATGACTATATAAGGGTAACCCTGGTTGTCACCACCACCACAATGGAACAGTGTGAAGTTAAGTTTACCTATAAAACAAGCAATTACAAGAACTTCATGCTCATCTACAAAACATTTATTACAGTATATAAATAGTAGTGTGTATATGTAGCCTTACATACTACTATATAAGGGTAGGTATATACACTACTATTTATATACTGTAATAAAATGATGAGAATGTGAAGCAGTTAGGACTAGGTTTTGTAGTACTGATAAGTAGAAAAATTGGGTGTTAAAATATGAAACCCTAAAGGCTGAAAAATTAGTATGGCTCCTAGAACCAAAGAAAACTTGTCAAAGCTTATTCTAAAACTTTGACTCTCCTCAGCTTTGCTGAAGTTTGACTGGTAGTTTTGTTACTGTCAGAAACATCTTGCTGTTTTACAGGTCTTCTGAGAGATGATACACTCGATGAGGAGGATGAGGATGTGAATGAAGCAATAAAGAGGCTTCCCGAAGATGTGTATAATGCAAGAATATTTCGTATCAAGAGAGCACTAGACTTGACCATGAAGCATCAAATTCTTCCCAAAGAACAGTGGGGAAAATTTGAAGAGGTATGAGACTGTTGATACAGGTTTTTTTTTTTTTTTTAATGAAGCTTTATAGTAAACCAACTGAAGTATCCATACTTAACCTTTGCCAGACAATGAAGGTGATGAATGATTATAAAAGCAGAATTCCACTGATTACTCCAGGGCCTAGAACTCAAAACTTCTCTGATGCTCATGGTCCAAGACTGGTGATAGAAGTCCATGTAGGGCACCTTTTCTGCAGCAGACAAATAATCGGGAAATAAGAATGCAACACCTGTGCTGCAGCTGCCTGCACATCTGGGCAGAGGTTCTCTGAGTGCACACTCTGCCAGTGGGTTAGGGTGGGAAGTGAGCTTGTACTGCATACAGCTGCCTTGGTTGCATGTGCTACTTACTCCATGCATGTATGGTTGGGACATCCTGGCCACAGAAACCAGTTTCCTGTACAGTCTCCTCTCTTTCTTTGTTTTGGTTGGGGGTATGGTTTGCCATATTCACTTCCTCTGTGTTAAGAACATGCTGTAAAATCTATGTTGGTAAAACAGTTGTGGTGAAACAGCCTTTTGGTATGAATGGCTTTCCCTCTAAACATAGTTTTATCAATCCTCAAGAGACAGAAGATGTGGAATAGTGTATCTGAATACCTTAGCTCTCAGTATTCTGTCAGACACTTGCCAAGATAAGCAGAGCTCCAGGCAGGAGTGTACCATAGAAAGGTACTGGCAGAGCAAATGCACAAGAGCAAAAGGCAATATGCTCTGTGTGTGTGTGTATGTGTGTGTGTTTTGGGGTGGACATTTTAAATGTAATCCTAAATCTGTTTACTGATGATTTCAGGAATTAATTTATGGTAGAAAATTCACAACCTAATAAGATCAGTTATTAGGCCAGAATTACTGATGAGAGGATCACACAAATGTGCTGAAGATACTCTGATAATTTTGTGGTAGAGAGAAGTCTTGGGGGAACACAACGCAGCTTAATTGGTGAATTCTGAGTTAAGTATTTCACCTTGAGTACCAGTGTTTTCTGTTCAGAACTGAGCAGTCTTTGGTGTGAAGGCCACGTGGCTGCTAGTGCTGCTCTTAAACAAAAAGGCTTGCACTTTCCAGCTCAGCTTCTTCTTTGTTTTTCACCCCATTCCAGGAGAATTATTATCTGCAGCCGTACCTGAAAGAAGTCATTCGTGAAAGACTTGAAAAGGAGACATGGGAAAAGAAGTAACCGATTATAACTTTCTTGTGCAAATGCTTCCCTAAAGTTCTAGAAGAAGTCTTTTTAAATATCTGGGTGCTGAGAAATCTCACATAACGTTATGATCACTCAAGATTTTGTTCATCCAACTGAAACATTACTAAACCAGCTTGGAATCCTTTCTCCCTAAGTTGCAAGGAATTGGTTCAAGTCCTTTTTGGCTACGTTGCATGCTAGCGGGGTAATCTGTAATCTTCATTCCAGCTGTTTGAGTAATTCTTTTTGTCATAATACAGCTGTTCCCTGCAGTTGGGAGGGTAGATAAGCAACAGAATTTGCTGTTCTTGTTCCTGCTCCCTTCTTTACAAGGGATACCCATCTGTACTGTGACTGCACATATCCATCATCACCTCTTGTCTCTGGAGATGGGGATGCAGGCACAGACTTCAGCAATCAGCAGCAGCTCTAGACAGGGTATGTAACCCGTCGTGTCTACCCAAACAAACAGAATGGCACATTAATAGACCCTTTTGGAATGTTTGTGTTTCCTGCCAATCTTGAAATAAAATTGCCTCATTTAACCTAAATTAGTCACTTGGATTTATTTCTGAATGACTAAAGCCCTACAGTCCTGACTCTGAGGAAACTTGGGAGTAATGTCCCATGGCAAGCAAGAGGACTTATTTCTGAGTGTAAAGGTTTTTAATTGGGTAGTAAAATGTTAAAATGTGGTCCCTAAAGGATACTTAGCTGACTGGCAATGCCTGTCATTTGTGGTGTTACATAGTTGAAATGCTTTATCTACAATCTAAAGGGGAACATTTGTCTTCTTTTGGTTCATGTTAGCAGGAAGTGGGGAAATCAGAACCTGTCCTCAGTTGCTGGTAATGCCTAAATGGGCAAGGGGCCAGAATGTAATCACTGAGTTGCAGATGGCCCTCGAGCTCTACGCTTTGCCCAAGAACAGAATAAATCAGTCTCCCTTCATGTGTTATATTGGAATCTGGCAGTGCACAAGCTGCCTGTGCTTCTGCTGTCCCTGGTTTTCTATAACAGACAAGTTGACCCTGGCGTGTTCAGCCTGCATAGAGAGCTCCTTCCATGAGAACTGTTCAGGCATATTGTCAGGTATCCCTGCCATAAGGGATGGAGAAGGGAGGGAGGATGGGACTGTATGGTGTTGATTGATGTATCTGAACTGGTGGGATGGAATGTGGGGAGATGCCGATGTTGCCTGGGCAACCGGGCCATATCTCATCTCCCAGGCCAAGAGTGGCCTTGAATGCCAGGCTGTGCGTCTCCTATCGCTTTCTAAAGACAACAGCTAGGCTTGGGAACGGTGGGATGGAGGGTAGACTATTATTTACGGCTTTCTGGGGTTCCCGTGCGCGCGCTGCCCATCTATTGGTAGAAAGGTGGGGGCCCTTTCCCCCCTTTAGAGTATAACTCAGTGCTTCATGTATCCAAGTTATTCTTAACAATGCTTCTGTTCTAGTGACCTAGTCTTGCAGCTTAATAAATACTATTCTTGTTTCAATGAACAAGGCCTGGTGTTTGGCTGACTAACTGAGGACTCTGACACATATTTAGTATGATTATTTAACCTTCACAAGAGGGAGCTCTCGTGATCACAAGGAAAAGAGGTTGAGCACAATGAAAAAGAGGACTGTGTGTTTCATGGGTTGGATATAAACTGATCTGTTGTAACACCTACTGCAAGTTCTTTTCATCATATTAATTTTTAAAAAACAGTTAAGTAGGTCTCCCAAGAAGAAAAGTATGCATGAACTGGATAAACCTATGGTAATAGTCCAGAATGCAGAGTAACTGGTTCAGAAAGCAACATTTCAGAATTAATGGGATTGTAAGCTGCCTTCTGTCTGCAAAATCAGAACTGGGAGAAAAGCAAGGTTGTCTTGGTTGCCCCCTGGACTAGCCAATGTGATCCAAAGTACAGTGCACTGCAAAGGAGAGATCTAGGGGTGTAGGAATGTACTGGCTGAGCAAATGCAGAAGAGCACAAAATGGAAAAGTTGAACTCCCTGGGCAAATAGTCTGGAGGCACTTCTTTAATTTTTGTCTTTTTCTACAGCATGTTGCTTTTTTCCTCTTGTGCATTTACTTTTCCATAACCTTTCTGAGCTAAGCTCACTGCCTCTTTTCCCCAAGGTATTTTAAATTCTAAAACAGTTTATTGCTGTGTAGTGAAAGATTCGTTCAGAAAATCTTTGCAAGGGAAATACTTTGACTGGGGGCACCTGTTGCCTTCCCAAATATCAGAGTACAGTAGCCTAGGCAGTGGTTCCAGGTGGGTGAATCTTTATGGGGGGAGGGCGGCAGCTGCTGACTTAGCTCATGGTATGTCCTATAAGTTCTGGGGTGGGAGGGAAACAGCTGAAATCTCCCTGAAACTGCTTTGAGAGCAGTTTTGAGGTAGGAGGGTTTATTCCCTACCAGTAATCCTCTTTAAATATCCCCTTTGTTTTATATTTTGTTGAAACCATAGGTATAGTAGCCCTTCTGCTCTTACCAGTTCAAAGAAACTTGGGATTTGGGGGGCTAAAGTAGCCCTTAAGTAAACCTTTTACAATCTAGCATGCATATAATTCATATATATACACACACATACACACAACTTTTACCCACAGCTCCTGAGGTAAAAGGAAAGAGCTTTGGACTGAAGGAAAATATCAATGTTGGGTATAGTGTCAGTTATGTATTCAACTATAGGTGCTGCTCATAAATATATCCTAATACTAAAACACTGTGTACAATAAATTGAAATAAACATGTAAATTATATAAGCAGTATTTATATTGTGTCAGTTGTTGTAAAGGTACAGTACTTTCACAAACTTAAATGATATGAACAAAACTAAACACACACAATATTTCAAGAGATTAACACTTCAAAGAGTTGTAAACAAATATCAGATTCATAACATGAAGCTTGCAAGACTACGGGGGGCCGATAAGAAGAATCCCATTTCTGTGTGCCTTTGTCAGGTCTTACAGCCTTAATTGTTTGTGAATTAGACTTTTTGGAACCATGGTGTGAGGGCAAAAATAGCTCTGTATTACTCAAGACTTAGAACATTTAGTTGAACGAGGGAATCGCCAGAAGAGTTTCAGAACATGGTGACAGCCTAACAGAGATTCACAGGTGGCTAGATTAGGAAGAGGTGGGGGGGCTGGCATAAATAGCCAAAAAGGGCATGTCTGGAGGGGTGTATAATCACACCTTCTCTCCGAAATGAGCTACCCAGACTCCTTCCCCAGCCAGGCTTGTTGTCAGAAGTAAGCCTGGCTGGGAGAAAGATGCTGGGGGTGACATGAGAGAAGGTAAAGTTCAGCTGCACATACAGGCATCTTCATTTTTCTTCTTGGTCCTCTTCGTATGTGAGTGTGGGAAGATCTTGTTTTAAAACACATTTGCCACTAATTGATTTTGCCCTTTGGGAGAGAAGCACTTGTTCAGAAGCAGCAAGCTACTCTTTCCTTGAGGCTTCATCCGATGGAGCAGCTGTAGCTTCACACACTTAGTAATCTTTGCTACTCTAGCTGAAGCAGATTCTCAACCTTCCCATTGCTGCGTCTACTGGAAGTAACACTGAGCTTTAATTCCTTGTTTTTGTGGTCAGTGGCATTCCCAAGGGTTGCCTGCTACTGCTATTCTATTAAGTATGGCAGGTCTGAATGGGTGAAGTGTTCCGGCCAGTTAATCTTAAGGAGATGTGGCTAGCTAATCTTAGCTTGCAGGTTTGGAAATCCAACGTTGCTTTGCAAATTACCCTGCCACAGGGATCTGTAATAGGCTATAAGCACATGCATCGCTAGAAATGAAATTCGGCTGAGGGTAACAATGTTTAGTGAGGTTCTGAAACACTTTCTTATCTCTGTACTTATCAAAATTCTCAGCAAACAACTCATATTAAATCACCTCCTCAAGTGAAAATGGGAAAGAATTGTGAGAATCTACCCTAAGAACATCAGAGAAGCCAATGCTGGATCAGGCCAATGGCCTATCCAGTCCAACACTCTGTCACACTGTGGCCAAAAATACCAGGTGCCATTAGGAGGTCCACCAGTGGGGCCAGGACACCAGAAGCCCTCCCACTCTTGACCCCCCCAAGCACCAAGAATACAGAGCATCACCTGCCCCAGATCTATCTAATTCCCTCCTGAAGCTGTCCATGCTTGTAGCTGCCACCATCTTCTGTGGCAGTGAATTCCATGTGTTAATCACTCTTTGGGTGAAGTAGTACTTCCTTTTATCTGTTCTAACCTGACCTGTGTTCAGTAATTGGCCCATTAATTAGCTTTGTGCTTGTTTGGATGCCTGATGGAGTTTCTTGGGAGACCACTGCTTTTGTACAACTGGAACTGATTTCTCTCAAGACCAACTGTTAGCTTTAAAAATCTGTTCCACTGGAATACGCAAGGATTACAAACATTGCTGTGGAATGATGTGGCCCTACAACATAGATACCAGTACAACACTGAGAATTTGTGCAGTTCCCAAGCAGATTTGCCACATTCCCACTGTTGATACCTACGTAGACATCACTGTTGAGTAGTGGTCAGAGTGTCAAGCTAGGTCTCTGGAAATCTGCCTTCAAGCCCTCTGCCCAGCCATGAAGTCAACTAGGTGACCTTGGGCCAATCACTGTCTCAGCCCAGCTGTCCCCATGGAGTTGTCGGGGGTCTGAAGTGGAAGAGGGGAGGATTACATGTGCCACCTTGAGCTATGCCAGTCAGGGCATTCTTCGTCAGACGCACGAAGTACACAACCATTACGTTGCACATGCACATAACGGTTGGGCTTAACTTTATATTCTGGGGGGAGAGAGTGTTACAAAGAAAACAGTGTCAGCATCATCCAATCTACCCCTTTGAAATTATTTATAATTTTTGTGGGCTTTTTTAGACTGCTTCAGTTCACAAGCAGAGTGTGTATATTTTGTATCACTCTTCCTCATCCCCCACCTTGGGTACCAACTGGTTTGGGAGAAAAGTTGCTTTGGAAATATTTTAGAATAGCAAGAGTGGCAGATGCTGTATTGTTGGCACAGGCTGTAATGGCTGGAGTGTCAGACTAGGGTTCCAGACCTCTCTGCCATGGAGCTCTCTGAGTGACCTTGGGACAATCTACTCCCCCCTTAGCATCATCCACCTCCCAGGTTTGCTGCAGAGATAAAACAAAGCAAGAACCATATGTGGTTCTTTGAGGTCCTTGTAAAAAGGACAGGGTAAAATGCACTGATGTTTTTCGTTTGAATTTCATCACTGCTGCTTGTCGGATGAATTTCTCGCCTTGGCCTTGGCACTAGGTGGGGGTGTGGCGTCCATTTTCAAGGCCATCCTTCAGCTATCAGGACACTTTTAAAAAATCATGACAGCACCTTTAAAAGTTTATGGCCCACAGGAGAATTGACTACTAAGTCATGTATTGTTGTAATGAAATCTAATATATACTATGTAAAATGACTTATGAGATGCTGTTTAGTTTTGGATTTTTATTACTTCAGTCACTTGTAGTTGTGTTTCCCTTTATGTTATTTCTCAGTCTTTAAACAGACCAGATGACTGTATATTAAAAACACCTAATAAAATCTGGAGATGTTAAAACATACATGTTAAGTATTTTAACATGCTTTGCTGTAGTTCTTAAAGCAATGTTAGCTTTCAGATCATGGTGGCTATGCCTTAAGTTTGAGGAAGAATGTATGATACAGTGCTAATGCTTGCTCTGTGTAGGGATCACTGCAATCTCCTCTTGGCATTTCAGGTGTTCTGTTATTACATGCCTGAACTTCATGCTTTGGAGGTGAGAACTAGGGTACCTGCAACTGTTGTCTTTACAGTGCCAGCCAGCATTAACAATGCTGAAAGGCCAAAACAAAGTGGTTTCTACCCACCAGACTGCCTCAGCTCCACCATGTGTCACAAGTGCAAAACACAGTAAAAGGGTGCAAGGAACTCCAGAATCCTCTACAACATGATCCAACATGTGGGTTACAGAAGATGCATTGAACAAATGCACCCACTGGAGTCACTCAACTGATGTGGAGAGGCCATTGGACGAACAACTCCCTGTACACAGTGACAACCGTAAGTGCATCTAAGGCAGTCTGTGTGTTTCTTTTGGGATCTTTAAGCTTGTGTATACATGGAAGGAGGCAGAGCATATTTAAAATAATACTTTTATGTAAAATAAAAGGGACAGCATAAACAAATGCAGAAACAGCTGATTCAAAACTAAGCAGTTGGTCCAATACAATATCATATAAACCTGGAGGAAAGCTAGTGTACACTCCTACATAAAGCTACAGGGTGTAATCCCCTGAATGGGGAATAAAAGGGAGAATGTCAAATATATTTTGCCTGTCTGATGAGAAAGAGGAGGGGGAGTTCATGGTCTAGGATTCCTTGAAGATAGTGTAGGGGCGAGAAGGTCCTTTGGGAGAGACAGAATTACCTGGTTTCAAGTTGATGCCTGAGTCCCTAGGATGGCCAAATCCAAATTGCTGGGTGAAAGAAACCCATTTTAAATATAATTTTTGGCTACCTGATTTTCTAAGGTAACTGCTGGGTCACATAGCACTCCCAAACTGCAAACCTGGCTTTTAAAGGGAGTATAACCCCATCCAAGACAGGAGAGATCCCAAATCTGCGTTTCTACTAACCCAGAGAACGTCAGGATTAGGTTTCATCTTATTCACCCTCATCCAGCACCCTCTCTGGCCATGCCCAAGTGTGACACCTGGAAACACTTCTATATGGAAATGTCTGCCATAACCTACTACATTTTTATCCCACCCTTCCTCCAAGGAGCTCTGGGTCGTGTGTGCAATTCTGCCTTCTCCATTTTACCTCCACAACAATGCCATGAGAGAGTAACTGGCCTAAGGTCACCTAGCATGCTTTACAGTGGAGTACTGGATTTGAATCAACCGGATCCTAGTGTGATACTACACTGCTACACTGTGCTGGCACAAATGAATATATGAGGCCCCAAATCTGGTCTGTATTGGCAGAAGAGAGTGAAACCTTACACAGCTTTGTCTGTTCCATGCTTGGCTGTAAGCCGGCTTGTCATCCAGAAGTGGAATCTTTTTAGGAAAATCAGTCTAGCATCCGAAAACCATTACTGCAATGTGTATTGACTGTGTTTTCCAGCCTAGAAAAACACATATATGTGTGATTGCTAAGGAATAATAGCCCAGCTGAACAAAGAGAAACAGTCCATTTTATCAGTTAAATATCAACACAAGTAAAAGGTTGGTTTTGTGTTTCTAAGGATGGCCTGTTTCCATCTCTTGCTGCAGTAGGGTGGCTGATGGGGTTTGGGGCTGTGTCCTAGCCAAACAGTACTGAGTTTTCTCATCAGTTAAAAGCTAGGCAGGGAGCAATGATCTCAGGGTTTTGTATTTTGTCATTGAATTTTGCCAGTGGAGTTTCCTAAGACAGCAAACTTGAAACACTTGGCGAAGCCAAAACCTTACAGGATTTAATCTGATCTTAAACCTTGCCCAAAACCTTCACTTATGTTTTTCTAAATCGCCTTCGATTCAGCATGTCTCTCAAGCCTATCACTCAACTGAAAATTGGGCCCCAGATTATCATTTCAATGGAAACAATTATTTGCCCATCCTGAAAACAAACCCAACTGTTTAAAGACAGGTGCAATCCAGCAAAAAAATGTGTTGTTGATCTCCCTGGCACTTATTCCAATAATAAAGTAAAGGTAAAGGTTCCCTTGCTCGAAAGCCAGTTGAATCCGACTCTAGAGTTGCGGTGCTCATCTCTGTTTCAAAGCCGAAGAGCCAGTGCTGTCCGAAGACATTTCTGTGGTCATGTGGCCGGCATGACTAAACACCAAGGTGCAAGGAACGCTGTTACCTTTCCACTGAAGTGGTACCTATTTATCTACTTGCAATTTTTTGCTTTCGAACTGCTAGGTTGGCAGGAGCTGGAACTAGAGACAGGAGCTCACTCCGTCATGCAGCACTCTATTCCAATAATAGTTGGCTGCAATTACTTGGCATATTTACAGGGAAAGGAACTTCTGTAAATGGCAGCTTCTCTACTGACCTTGATTTGATCATTAATTGGCTTTTTTAATTTCTAGAAGCTAAGCAGAACAAAGGAATAGAATACCTTGATTTTAGGATTTTGTGAACTTTGGGGAAATGGACCCTCCGCAGGGGGACTCACATGGGGGTTTGTTCCCTGATGAGCTGTGGTGGCCCTGGTAAGTATTATTGATTTTGATTTTATCCTATGGAAGTTTATAGCTGCTTACTAAATAAAAGCAAAATTCTATTGATAGTCATTGTTTTTAATAAGATATTATACAGAACATACTGATGATAAACAATCCAATTAAAGGTAGCTCCTCATTTCTTATGCTTCAGACCATCAGGAAAATGTGGACAAGTGTAGAGATTGGGGGGAGGGCTGGACTCTGTGACCTGTTTTGGGTGATCACCTGCTATGATCCATAGGAGCAGTTCTGCTGTTGTGCAGTCATTCTGTCCAGTTCATGAGGGTTGCCAGCTCCAGGTTGGGAAGTACCTGGAGATTCTGGGGGTGGAGCCCGAGAAAGGCAGGGATTGGGGAGAGGAGGGATTTCGATGGGATATAATGCCATAGACTCCACCTTCCAAAGTGGACATTTTCTCCAGGTAAAATAAACTCTGTTGCCTGGAAATCAGTTGTAATCTCAGGAGATCTCCAACCACCACATGCAGGTTGTCAGCCCTACCGGCTCACCCGCACAATCAGTTAAGGATTAAGCATCAGTTGTCGCCTTCCTTAGTTGCCTTAGTTGCCCTCAGTTTCCTCAGTTGCCCTCAGGCCTGATGCCGAGCACCTTGAGAACTGGCAGAGTCCTACCAATGCTAGGAGAACACAGGAGACACCATCCATGACGTATCCGTGTCTGCACAGCTTACCTTGTACAGAGATCCACGATGACTTCTCAGTCCCGTTAAAATAGCTCTCAGATGAGTCACAGCTCATCTTGCTACCTGAATCTCATCAACAGTATTGGCGGGACAGCTCTGGGGGGAGCTCCTCAAAGCTTCATTTCCTCAGAGTCCACAAAATCCTAGAATCTGGCCGCTCTATTCCTTGGCGCCATTTTTCTGCTTAGTCTGCAGTGGTGAATTACCAGCTGTTTTCTCCTAGTATTAGCCTTATCATTATGCTTAGGATTGTTCACCTTTCCTCCCTCATCAAGTTGCATTGGGACCCCATAGGGTTTTCAAGGCAAGAGATATTCAGAGGTGGTTTGCCATTGCCTGCTTCTGTGTAAGGACCCTGGGCTTCCCTGGTGGTCTCCCATCCAAATATTAACCAGGGCCAGCCCTGCTTAGCTTCCAAGATCTGACGAGATCAGGTTATCTAGGGCTATTCAGGTCAAAGTGAATTGTTGACTACACAGTTTTAAACCTCCTTGACGGGATTATTCCCCTTCATTTGCCTCATGTTCATTTACAACTGAACAACGAAGGGTCGCTTTGCAAAGTTGCTTGCTTCACCACCAAACAATCACAACATACAATGCCCTACTATAACTCTACATGAGGTAGCTGCCTCAAGAGGCAGGTTTGAGGAATCATGAAATTTTCAGACAGACTGCCTAATGGCACACAACAGAGCCAGAGCCAGAGCCAGGTTTTGGTGCGCCCTGAGCCGAGAGTGCTCAGCCCTCCCCCATCCCCACCACTGGGACCCTGGCTCACACCTCCCTTCCTGCCCCCCCCACATACCTCCCACTTGCCTGCATATCCTTCCCCTACCTACTCATGAGTCGTGACCCCTCCCACAGCTCCCACATGCACTTTCCTCAATGGCACTGGGAGGTGTGGGCTGTAGCTAGGAGCACAGGTGGCAGAGCACATGGGGACAGGTGGGTGAGGGAAGGCAGGTGGCAGAGGGGGGCATGCAGGCAGGTGTGGGCAAGGGCTGGAAGCAATGGGCCTTGCCACATGCCATGGACTCTGCCAAATGCCCCACCCCAGCTAATGCTGGCCCTGACACACTATGTAGGACTTTGTTCACTTACAGTTATTCTCAATGAGCTGCACAGAGACTGTGTACAAGAGCGTTACTCTTTGGGGCTTATTTTCTAACACAAAAACCATATTTCCAATTGGCAGTGCACAAGAATCCCATCAACAAGCTGTTGGCATAGAAAGAGCAAGGTAAAGCAGGGCAAATTCCTTATCTTGCACATTCAGGCATTTTCCTGAGGGGGGATAGGGGGAATCCTGTAATGATCGGCTGCATTGATTCCAAATAGTCACATAACAGTTAAATTCTCAGTAGGTAAAACTTTTCTTTTTGTCCTCTAGGCATATGGAGTTTGCTTTTGTTACACATATATCGTCAAAATATCCATTTTACCTCCAGGTTTAGGTGCAAAAGATTCAAATTCAGAGGCAAATTAACATGATCAGTAAGAATAAGTTTATTGTCAGATCATTTGGAATTAAAATCATGCCTGATTTGATCCATGAGACCCGCTGGCTACATTCCATTGGTCTGAGAAATAAACTTTTTTTGCTAGCATCTCATTATCGGACTGAGGTTATACCTGATCCGCTGTGCTACACCCTGCGATGAAGACAATTGCTTTCATGCCTGTTATGTATGGCATTTCCTTTTGAATGCTTAATTCAAATCAAATTTAGGACTTGTTTTACATGCTTTTTTGGTTAGAGTGAAATTCTTACCTTGTGTCTTCTACCCCAGCCAAAAATATCTGACTAAATTGTCCTGTTAGGAATCTAGCTAAATGCTTTCCCCCTTTTCTGTCAGTCACTGGAAGTGGCCTGTCTGATTCCTCCCTGCAATTTTAATGTGTTTTGTAAGCACATGGCAAAGATTTTAGCCAAACATTTTGCAAATGTGCAGCTCTTTGCATGCTGGTGTCAAAATACACTATTGTGTGATAATACTTTACCAGCATTTTGCTCTGTCCCAACAAAACTTAAGTTATATTTTTGGAGTGTGGCATCTAATTTTTGCAAAGAAATCCATTTGTTTCAGCTTTCCTTGGACTGAAATAAAATATTGATATTGAAAGATTGTTTGTATCTAGAGCTTGGCAGCTCATTCATTACTCATTGAGTAAAGAAGTACTTTCTTTATCCTGACTCTCTTGCCCATCAACTTGATCGGGTGCCCTGAGTTCTAGCATTACAGGACAAAAAGTTCTTTCTATCCATTTTCTCCACTTCGTGAAGAATTATATTTATTTATTTATTGTCAAATTTATACCCCACCCTCCCTGCAAAGCAGGCTCAGGGCAGCTTCCAGGTAGCACAAATACAGAAAAAAGCATACATAATTAAAACACAACGGTTAAAAATAATACAATACAAAGTGCCGGCAGCGATTAAAAATTCGATTAGATGGAGTGCTTTCAAATGGATTTCCAACAAGTGCTTAATTTTTACGATTTAATGTGAGCCCGTGCACCACTGTGTTTAATATTTGTGAAGGTGGCATGCTAGCAGTAGTTGTATGGGTCACTACCCTGACAGTTTCCCCACCTGTAAAGGCTGGAATAAAGGTAAGGGGGTGGGAGCGGGGAGACAAGAAGTTGCCAGGTAGGGCTGTTTTATTTATTTGATAGAAGATTTATATGCTGCATTCACAATATGAGGAAATACCGAGGAGGTTTCCAAATAAAATACAAGCTATGAAAATAGACAATAGCTTGGATCCACTGGAAAGTTCTGCTCACAGAACTGTGTGACTTCCCTGGGGGAGGAAGGCTAGAACTTAGAACCCCAACATCTGATTGTTTTTAATATAGTGGGTTTGTTCATTTTTGTATAGCGAAGCAGTCAGTCATGTGAGTTTTCACCTGCAGGCTGAAGTGTTATAGCCCAACACAAGTTATCAGTCCTGTATACTTCTCCAACAGGGCAAATAGTAATTTCATGAGGCTTCTTTAGGTTGGGAAAATGGCTTGAGGGAAGGCTTGAAACTGTTTTCCTCATGCTTTGGATGCCAATCCAAACTGACCCCACATACACTTTCTGTTTCTCTGTTCAAGAACTCCTGGTTTGCCCTAAAATGGAATTTGGTGTAAAAAGCTAGGCCTAAGAGATTCCACAGAGCCAGGCTCCAGTGTGGGGGAACTGTACACCTCCTCAGCTCTGTTTATAGACCAGTCTGAAAGAAGCTCTCCGGCCCCAGATCCAGTTTCTCTTTATATCCCCTGGATAAAAGCTCTGTCCCCCAGATCCTGTGACTGTGGGCCGGCTATACAGAAGAAGAGAAGAAGAAAGCTTGCAAGTATAAAACGGAGGAAGGGTATACCACCTGAGGTTCCTTGGCTGGACATCTGGGCCAAAAAGGCAGCAGATAGAAGCAAGAGGACTTTATTTGACACAACAAGCCTTAGGTAGTTTAAATTAGGAAGAGAAACTGATTGTCTTTCTGTCAAAGCATGGAATAGTCTCTAAGTAGGATTCTGTTGCAGACTGAACTCTCACGGATGAGTTTGTATTATGTATTAAAGTATCACTATCTGTCTCTCCCTTTTTATCAACTGACATATTGAAGATATTCATGCCCTTATTTACATCAATGTCTCCTCTGAAGAAAAAGGCACCTTAAAAACAAACTGATCCCCCCCTCTTGAATTTTACTCTTGAATGTTATGGTCTATTCCACAAAAGCTTATGCTTGAATAAAAATCTGGTGCTTTTTGAAGTGCTACAAGATTCCTGTTTATTTTTGCAGCAACAAACTTGTAGAGCTATTCCTCTGGAACCTCTGAAGAAAATGAGTGTCTTTCTTCTGTCCACAAGATGGTGCTGTGAACCCACCTGTCTCAAATCATCGTCTTGGATGGTGCAAACTTGTGACCCAACAGATGTTGCATAATGAAATGAAAAAATTATTATATCCAGATGTGACACACTTTGTAAATTCCCCCTGAACCTTGGGAACCAGCCGTGGAACATACCCGTGGAACACTTTTCTAGCTGGAAAGTCAACATGAATCAATATGCTGTCATTAGCCTGGGACATAGCTGAAAGCACTAGTAATGCAAACGAGAACAGAGGTAGTAGAAGCGCAGCTCAAGAAGAGTGTTACTTTTAGCTTGGTCACTGAGTTCCTTCTAATAGCTGGTATTTCATCATTCATAATCATAAAGGAAGTCCACAACAAACAGTTTGATAAAGAGGCACAAAATTTCTGTGTGCCTGCTAGGATACAAATGAAAGATCAAGACAAATGTGTCTGACATGTCTAACAGAAATTGGTAGAGGGTTAGACAAAGACAGGCCTGTCAATAGTTATTAGACATGATGGCTAATTGGTGCTTCCATATTCAGGGGTAATGTGCCTCTAAATACCAGTTGTTGGGGCACAACAAGAGAAAAGGATTTGGGTCTATGTGCCCTAACTAAAAGCACTCTGGAACACCTGGCTGAGCACAATGGACCCAGGATAGTGGGCTAGATTGGTCAGATCCAGTAGGTGGTTTTTATATTCCTGTGACTGGAGTCCTGACGGGTGTGCATTTCACAGATCCAGATATGAGTTTAGCTTAGAGGTTGGGCCAGGTTATCAGTGTTGTCACCTGAACCAATCATTATGCCCAAGTGTTCCGGAATCTTTATGGTAACATAGTAGTTCATCAGCTTTTTATTAGCATAGAGCAAGTGTCCCCAACATGTTGCCTGCAAACACCTTTCCAGGAGCTCACCAAGTATTTTTAAAATGTAGGTGGGGACAGATGGGACTCTTGCCTAGCAGGGCTTCTGATTGGCTGAAGGAGATCTAACTTGCTGTGCCGATTATTTCAGCAGCAGTTGCCATCACAGTGTTCATTTTATTCCCTCTCATTCTTCTTTCCCAGTGAATTTTTTTAAACTACCCCTCTTCTCCTCTGCAACCTGAGCTTTCTCTGTGTGATTGGCTCTACCTCCTGCAGCAACCATTTTGTGGTTGGCTCCACCTCCCTGTATCAGAATTCCAAAGGTGGCCACAGGCTCAAAGAGGTTGGGGACCCCTAGCGTAGAGAATGATCCTTCTCTTCTAATTGGCAGGCGTTGATACATATTTCAAAACAAGCCATGTGAAACAGAGTTTAGTGAAGCAATCCTAATGGTGAGAGCAGCAAACCACCTAGAACTGCAACCCAATTCTGTGTCAAGGACAAGATGTTTAAAGGAAAGCATATGATAATCAGATAGTCTTTAGAAAGAGAGTATGACTGGGCTGGAAGTAGACTACAGTGGACTATTGGCCCGTTTCTGACAGACTGCCCTCATGCCTTCTAGTTGCTAAGATTCTTTTGGCCTAATCCAGACAGGGTTATGGTATTTGTTACGCCTTCATTCTTAAGAGATTCTGATTATTGACCCTTGTTCTTGTAAAGTAGATATACATGGATGGTAGTCCACCTCAGCTATTGGCTATGGGCTATGGAAATGGTAAGGCTTCTAGGACTCAAACTTTAGGCTTTTATCTATGTAAACTCATTGGGTTAGACCAATGATACCCCTTTTACCTATGGGGAAATCTTTCATTCACAGAAGAAGACTTGCCATCACAGCAAGACTCCTTCCATTAGTGGGGAACTCCTTCCCCAAATGGATGATTCTTTTGTCAATAGAAGGAAGACGACATTTTTGGATTGTTTGCTTAGACATTATTCTGTTGCCTGTTTCCTTGTCCTTGCTATGCCTCATCAGCTGCCGCTTGTGGGTCTAAGGAAACATTCCAATGTATCAAGCATTTTGCAGAAGTAAAATGGTACTGGTGGAGGCAGCAGGGAAAGGCAGAAGACTGAGTATAAAATCTATTTCTCAGAAAAAGACAATACCCTCGTTTTGTGAGTTTGCAAGCCTGATCTTTGATCTGGTAGAATCTAGTTGTTGCTGTTTTAATTATTATTATTTTAATGCTGGAAATCCGCCACATCATGCAATAATGTGTTCTTTCAGAAATTAGACAGGATGTCCTGGAGGAACTGCACATATATGTTTACACCTAACAATTTTCTATCTAAAGCACATTTGCGTCTTGTAACTTCCTGTGCACTGCCAAGAACAAAAGATGCCCGAACGAAAACGTGTCTAAACTGGAAGGTGGATCAATCACCCGCATCTCAAGTTAATAGTGTTTTGTTTTGTTTTCAAATGTGACATTTAAACTCTGAAATCTGAATTTTGTGATATAAAATGGGAGAATTTGATTCCAAGCTTCAGTTTTGCTTCTGAAAATTTAACTTTTCCTCGTGATGTAAAAGCTGCTTCTGAGTTCCAAACTTTTCATCAAGAGATGATGCCCAAATCTTAACTTTTTCAGATCAGAACAAAATTAAGATTTTTAGCGTAAAAATGCAAGTGTTAGTTGAAATGCAAATTTCAATCTTATTAAAATTTAAATGAACTCACAGTATATCAAAATACTCTTCTAAATTGATTTGTTGTGCTTTGCATCTGCCAGTACATATTATGGGTAAATATTGAAGTTCAGGTTATATTCATCAGAGGTTTACAGAGCTATTGATAATGTAGCATACCACAGAAGGCTGCTGGTACAAATCTTATCTCAGCCATGAGCTCATTAGTCCACCACCAAACTAGCTTCTGTTACCCCTCTGCAATATGTAGATAACAAAACTGGCCAACATTACAGGAATCTTTCTACAACAATCTTGCAATGAAGTATGTGAAACATCTGTTTGCATGCTGAACAATATATATTTTTAAAACCTATTTGTATTCCAGATTGGAGGCAAAGCTGGCCTCCAGAGAGAAGAAGGCAGAACTATAAATTATTATTGATACAGGGCTACTGCTCAAAACGTTTTCCTGGGAGTGAGCTTCATAGAATAACATGGGACTTACTTCTGAGTAGGGATTTATCCAAAGTGTAGCAAAACTCATCTATGTTCTGGTGTCATTGCATTGTGCATTTTCCCACTGCACTGCCACAGCCCCCATACCATTACATTGAATGGAAGGGACAGGGAAATGCACAATACATTGTGATCGCCTCCAGGCACAGAGATTTTTGCTACATATTGCAGTGGGATCCTGCCATTTGCAACAGCAGCAGCTCCGTGTTTATTGTAATGGGTTGCTCCATCCTAATGTTTAAGCCACAGGAGTTTTGGATGCCAGAGTAGTCAGAGCCTGCTCATTTGTCCAGATTCACACTGTGAATCCTATTATTGTACTTATTAACCGTATTTATGATGGCAGTGTCTGAGAGCCGCTCCTGATTCCCCTGGCTCCTTGGCCCTTCACAATAATGTTCGGCTCTCATTACCTCTGCGGAGACCTGTTATTTTAGTCCCAGGACAAAGGGATGGCTTTTTTTCTGGAGGTGGGGGGACAGGAGATGAGGTTATGCTGTTAAATTATCTTTGGTGTGGGGGCATCTCAGAATTGCCAGGGATAACTCATTCATTGCATATCTTGTGCAGAATCCAGCAAGAAAACACTCTTTTGGCCCTTCTCTGCAGTATTGGTTGGGCAAGACACAAGCAACTCAGACCTCAGCTATTTCTCCAATGAGATTTCTATCATATTCAGCACAGCATTTCCTTCTAAATACTAGAGTCCTCCATGCAGCAAGGGGTGCTGTGGTGCCATCATTCCTTTCCTCGTCCTGTTCTGTGGATGAGCAATTGGACATCAGGGAGACATGCTGGCGCTGCCATGCATTGATTGGCAGTTCCCAGATCTGGCTGAAACAGGGTGTGTGTTATTGATGGCAGGCTACTTCAGGTTTGATGGATATTGGCAGTGTTGCTTTCTACTACAATCCTCTTTTCTCCTGGGACTTGGTCCCTCTAAAAATATCTCTGCTGAAGCAGTCTAGGATGCCAACATCACAAGACTAGTTACTTCTTTCAAATGCACATCAATATAATAAGGGGGGGGATTAAAAACAGTGTAAAAGATACACACAGTAAGTTGAATTATGGTAAATGTACAAACACTTGCTCGTTAATTTGAGAATAGATTTCAATTTGTTGTATATAGGAGTGCTGGATTTTAAAAGAAATGTTTCAGTGGCAATCTTGGCATGTCTCAAAACATTTATGTTCTCCGTATCTCAATATATATGATGCCTACACAGAAAGAAGTCATGGATCAGTGACCAAGATGACTGTTCTGTACAGGATCTTTCTACGTACTCCAGTGGTTTGGAAATCTCAGATAAAAAATCATGAACAACAATAATGCAATATGACAGAGTACTGTACTGTTATAGCCACAGGTGAGCCTGTCTGTCAGCAGTTGGTTGAATTCCCATTGGTCCATTCGGTGAGCAAAGGAGCTTTTGGTCTGAAAGGAGACTGCCCCAATGTGTAAGATACTTCTAGTGTATTTTTAAGCAGAGTTACACCTTTCTTAATTTGTGTCCTTCTTATATAACTTGTAAGGCAACAATGCTCACAGTATTGGTATCTTTCTCGGAACATCTATAGATTGTTAAAACAAGGTTTGTGTATGTTATGTTTTGTCTTTCGTTATGAACTGGTATGAATTTATGAAAAATGCTTTTCTAAGAATACGATGCTCTGTTATGCTTTGGAAAAATTAATAAAAATTAAATTGTAAAAAAAAAAGAAATATGATATTTGGGGTATCTGCTTAGTGGTAGAATATCTGCTTGGCACACAGGAGGTCTAAGGTTCAGTCTCTTGCACCTTCCAGCTAAAAGGATCAGGAAGTAGGTGATGTGAAAGACCCATGATCACAGAGAGCTGCTGCCAGTCTGAGTAGACAATACTGACCTTGATGGACCAATGGTCCGATTCAGGATGAGGCAGCTTCACGTGTTCATGTGTGCAGATATGTTTCACCAGTGATGCTGCTACTGAAGAAATATGGACCAATGAACCAAAGAAATTCCATGTCAGTGGTGTTTCAGTGGCAAGCCAAAAATGGGCTTTTATTTAGCCATTGGCAGCAAACTTATACAACAGCATTAACACCATCTAAAGAAGTCAGAAGGGGCTTTGGCTTTTTTCCCTGTGGCCAAAAATGGTTGTGAGAACAAGCCTGAAGCTAAGCTCTGAAAGACTTGCAACCAATCCGCCCCCCTGCCCCAGGAATTGAGAAGCTCATAGTCTAAAACGAATTCAGGAGAAGTGATTACACCATAATTTTAGAGATAATGCCTCACTTTGGGAATTGGTTTCAAGACAGATGGCCTCTAGAGTTAGCATAACAGCTGGGTAAATCACAGATGATAGTAAAACCAGGGGTTGAGTTTACATAGCCGGGGTCTCCAAGCAGAAATACAAATTATGACAAATTAATGGCAAGCACGACATTCTCTGCACATGTAAATAAACACTGAATCTAAGAATCTATCTGTTCCCCAAGCGCTAGTAAATAAAAGCATAACACAGATTTCATGCAAACTAACCACATGCTTATAATTTTTCCAAACATTGTAGATCCCCTGTGCAAAATTTCCTGCTTTTATTGCTTCTATGTTAAGGTTTACAAAGTTGATAGCTATCCCCCCCCACCCCAAAACCAATCTGTGCTTAAATAAGGACATTTCCTATATAAAGTGAAGTCTCTATGTCAGACTGGATGAAATAATCACTTTTCCAAACTTTAATTACAATGCAGAATGTGTTTAACTCTGTTTCAATGTGGGCATTGAGTGATAGGGGTGCACAGAAAGAACTGGCACCCACCTCATCCCATGCTGCTTCCAGAGCTGTTTCAAACTTTTTAAAACTCCTACAATAGGAGAGCCCTGACCTGGATATCCCAAGCTAGTCTGATCTTGTCAGATTTGTGACTAGTTTGGTGTAGTGGTTAGGAGTGCAGACTCTGTCTGGGAGAGCTGGGTTTGATTTCCCCACTCCTCCACAGGCAGCTGCTGGTATGACCTTGGGTCAGTCACAAGTTCTCTCAAGAGAAGTTCTCTCAGAGCTCTCTCAGCCCCACCTACCTCACAGGAAGTTTGTTGTGGGGAGGGGAAGAGGTAGCCCTCTGTAGAGTGAGTTATAGTAGTCTAATCTAGAGATAACCGTTGCATGGATCACTGGCACCAGGATGGCACAGGACAGGTAGGGGATGAGTTGCCAGGTTTGATGAAGATAGAAAAATGCCATCCTGGCCGTATTTGTGACCTGAGTCTCCAATGAGAGGGGGGGATCTAGGATCACACCCAAACTCCTGGTGGAGGGAGCTGGTACTAGCTGTATCCCGTCAAGAGTGGGAAGCTGAATTCCTTGACCTGGACCCCCCACGGCCTAGCCACAGGACTGCTGTCTTTGACGGGTTCAGCTTCAGGTGGCTCTGCTTTAACCATTTAACCACAGCCTCCAAACAACTGGCTAGGTCTTCTGGGACAGTATCCGCTCAGCCATCCATTAGCAGATATAGCTGAGTGTCATCAGCATATTGCTGACACCCTAGCCCGAAACTCCAGACTAGCTGGGCGAGAGGGTGCATTTAGATATTAAATAACATTGGGGAGAGGATCACTCCCTGAGGGACTTCATACACCAATGGGTGTCATGATGAGACCCTCTCCCCTAGTGCCACTCTCTGTCCCTACCCTTGGAGAAATGAGCACAGCCAGTGAAGGACTGTCCCACAGAGTCCAGTGATGGCGAGGAGGTGGGTCAACAAATCATGGTCAACCATACCAAATGCAGCTGACAGATCAAACAATATCAGCAATGCAGACCTGACCCAATCCAGTTGTCTACAGAGGTTGTCTGTAAGGGTGACTAGCACCATCTCCATCCATCCAGCACCATCTCCAAGGTATCCGATGTGTCTTCCAGGAAAGCCTAAGCAGGAAACCACCAAGGAACTCCAGGGTCCCAACAGAGAAACAGGCAATGGCAAATCACCTCTGAAGGTCTCTTGCCTTGAAAACCCTGTGGGGTCTCCATAAATCAGCTATAATGACAGCAAACAAACAAGCAAACAATAGGGGAAGGACATCTAAGTAACGGTATGGTTGAAAAGGAGATTGGTTTCCCTCCCTTTGAGAACTTAGTGATGAAAATCATGAAGTCCTGAGATCCAGTTCAGAAGCTGGCCCTGGTTTGTTGAGTGGAGTTCAAGAACTTTTGATAATTCCAATGGTAGAACTCTGCCCGTAAAACCTGTTGTTCTCCTGCTGTCCCACGTTGTCTCCAAAGCGTTATATAACAATCCACTGAATTAACTGGAATAAGGAACTTTATGGTAGAAAATGGTCATGATTTTCTGCACCTCTGCATTCACAGAGGTGAATGAATAAGTGGTGAGACACTGGGCTCCCAAAGTACTCCACTCTCACATTTTCAGGCTAGTTTGACTGCACTTTTGGAGCCCATCCTGAGCCCTGGGTCAAAAGGGCTTACGGTGTCATATAAGGCCCCCATTGACATACCTTGGAGATATGCTGGCAGAACACTAGTGTAACCCCTGTACACTCGGTAGAATCGGGCAGTGTCAGGAGCAGGCCCGTAGCCAGGATTTTGTCATTCAGGGGGCCTTTAAATAAGTCAGGGGGCACTAATATCACAAAATAGAAAATAAAATAAAATGTTAAAACCTCACTTTTGCAGCATTCGCACTCTCCTTGCCTACATGGGGAAGCAAGCCACACTTGGGGAAGGGGCAGTGGTGGGGAGTCCTCCAGGTGGCTCAGAGAGTTGGAAGTCCTCTGGGTGGTCCAGAGAGTCGGGGGCCTGGGGGCTGGATGGAAGTCGGGGGGCCTTGGCAGGAAGTCAGGGGGCCAGGCCCCGAAATGCCCCCACTGTAGCTACGGGCCTGGTCAGGAGCATTCCACGGCTGAAGCAGGACTCAACTTCCTAAGCCCTTCCAGCCCCAGATACACCCCTAACTCCTGCGCAGCATTACACCAATGAAAAATCTGGTGATGCATCCTGTAGGGGCCAATGCAAAGGGAACATCCATCTACGCGCCCACACACCTCCAAGCACAGGCATCACACAGGATGCTGACTAAGATGGTTACCAGGCATAGCCATCCACAGCAGCCAATCACAGCTCTCCTCATGGCTGTATAAACCCCAGCCAGGACATCCATAGCTCAGATGACAAGGCATATGGGAGAGGGCTGCCTCTCTCAGGCCCTATCCATGAACACTTAAGAGTGCATAGCCTGACACTTGGGTTGTGGGAAATGCACTGAGAGGGCCCTTAGCACAAACAGACAAGAGAGAGAACAAATATTGTGGCATTTGCCTGGTAGCAGATTGGCCTTTAAGACTACTGGGACTAGTTCTGGTGGAGTGGTGGCCTGGAGAGCTGCCCCTCACAAAGGGGCCATCCCGGACACAAGTGAGGTAAGGCAGGCATGCACCAATGGCCCCCACCTCGCACAAGGTGGGTGTGCGGTGACCCCAGAGCTGCACAAGGTGGGCACCACTGCAAGCCAGCAGCCCCTTGCCTTTTGTGAGGGGGACAAGATCCGGCGATGGGTCTGCTGTGAGCAAGCAGCCCCGAATTGTGCAAGGCAGGCACATGACTGCTCTTCCTCCTTCCTTATCCATTGGGAGGGTGGGGCCTATTTCCAGGGCGGTATTTCCCTCCCAATCCACTCTGATATTTGCCTTACCCTGCTCTGCTCATAACCCTTACAGGGCAGGGGTCTTTTCGTAGAAGAACAGCCGCAGGAGCTCATTAGCATATGGAATGCTAATGAGCTATTAGACTATTAGCATATGCCACGCCCCCTGACATCACCGGAAGTGATGTCAGAAGGGGAAGCAAAAGGGGGGGAGGCATCTTCGAAAGCCTCCCCTTCCCCAGCCGGTCTGGGTGGGGGAGCTAAGAGAGAAGGGGTTTAAAGTTTAAACTCCTTCTCATGAGAGTTGGGCCACAGAAGGAGGAAAGAAGGAAGGAAAGAGAGAGAGTAGAGAGAAGGAAAGAAGGAAGGAAAGAGAGAAAGGAAGAGAAGGAAAGGGGAGGGAAAGAAAGAGAGGGAAGAAGGAGGGAAACAGGGAAAGGAGGAAAAAGAGAAGAGAAGAAGGTGGGAAGAAAGAGAGGAGAAGAGAAGAGAAGAGAAGAGAAGAGAAGAGAAGAGAGAGAGAGAAGAGAAGAGAAGAGAAGAGAGAGAAGAGAAGAGAAGAGAAGAGAAGAGAAGAGAAGAGAAGAGAAGAGAAGAGGGAGGGAAAGAGGAAAAAGAGAAGGAAAGGAGGGAATGAAAGAAATTTGGCGGCAATTGGCCCCATTATATCTTATGGGCCATTGAAGTCAATGGTGAAAACATAGGGTATATTCTGGGCGCTGGAGGGGAGGGGATTTGAGGGAGAGGCTCCAAACTCACAGGGTAGCTGATGGAGCCTCTCCCCAAGATACCCACCAAGTTTCAAGAACATTGGACCAAGGGGTCCAATTCTATGCACCCCCAAACAGGTTGCCCCTATTCCCTCCATTGTTCTCTATGGTGGGAAAAAAACTTAATTTTTTCCCACCATAGAGAACAATGGAGGGAATGGGGGCAACCTGTTTGGGGGCCCATAGAGTTGGACCCCCTGATCCAATGTTCTTGAAACTTGGTGGGTATCTTGAGGAGAAGCTCCATCAGCTACCCTGTGAGTTTGGAGCCTCTCCCTCAAACCCCTCCCCTCCAGCCCCCAGAATATACCCTATGTTTTCACCATTGACTTCAATGGCCCATAGGATATAATGGAGCTGAAATTGACATTCGGCTGCCTGAAAGACTCTCCGGGACGCCGGCTGGGGGCGGGGCTTGGCTCCTGAGCTCCCGGAGCTGCGCTCCGGTGCGCTCCCCCCCCCCCAAAGGACCCCTGCTTACAGGTACTCCAATCACAGGACGGAGATCCCAAAGGGGAGAGCCTGGCTTGGAGCTCCTGCAATGTTTCTGCGGGCACAAGGATTTCTGCCCACATCATGAATGTCATAAATTCATCCTCCATCGCAGCTCAGATGGCCCTCTGAAACCCTGCTGCTGGGGGAGGGGGACCCCGAGGATAGGATACCGGGTGGGGGGGGGGTAGGCTGCTGCTGAAGCAGAAGCCATGCAGGCCACAGTTCTTTCACCTGTGGAAATGCTGCACCAGGTCCAGCCCCTGCACCTCTCAACAGCCTATGCAGAGCAAGGGAGTTCCTGACTGCTGTAGCCTTCTCCCTGGTAGCTATCCTGTATATTGCCTCAGTCATCCTGCTAACCACCACCATTGCCAGTTTGGTGTAGTAGATAAGTGTGCGGACTCTAATCTGGGAGAACAGGGTTTGATTCCCCACTCCTCCACTTTCACCTGCTAGATGACCTTGGACAAGCCATAGTTCTGGCTCAGCTGTTCTTGAAAAAACAGCAGTTCTTGAAAGAGCTCTCTCAGCCCTGCCTAACTCACAGGGTGTCTATTGTGGGGAGGGGAAGGGGAGGGGAGGGGAGGGGAGGGGGAGGGGGAGGAGGGAAAGGAGTTTGTAAGCCGCTCTGAGACTCCCTTGGGTAGTGAAGGGCAGGGTATAAATCCAATCTCCTCCTCTTCTTCTTCTCATTGCTAACACCATGTGCAGAGCTGAAGGCAGGTGGGAAGGGGGTTGTGGTAGATACTCCAGCTCTCCAGTACCAAGTAGTCAGAACGATACCTTGCTGGTGCCCCTCCACTATGGTCTGTCAATGCAGCTTGCAATGACACAGGAGCCTAACTAGAGTGAGGGAGCTGGCAGTCTTGTTCATTGTCTTTAGGGTTATCAGTCTGGAAACCAGTAAGAAAATCATTACATTTGGAAAGAATGTAAATTCTCTAAATCTGAACAGAATTATTGCGGACATCATGAAGTAGTTAGAGGCCTTTCAGTCTGACAAGAGATCCTGGCAGCTCACTGTCTGTTTTTGGTTTCCCAGGCAGCAGGAGGTAGGTAGTTGGAGCCACAAGGGGCAGATACGTGCCTGACAAGGACGCCATCCGACCAGAACCTTTAGCTCATCTTCCCTGCAAATAGAATAGTGTCACCTTCCGTTTCCACTTATTGCACCACATATCCCTGGCTCTGGGGTCACTTTCTGATTCTATATGAATATCACATATGAAGTGGCCTTATACCAAGGGAGATCATGGACCAGTCAAGCTTGCTGCTTTCTCCTGACTGCTGGCAGCTCTCCAGGGCTTCAAGCGAAGAAGGGTCTTTCTTTCTCCATACCTGCTGCCTGAGATCATTTGACTGGTGGTGCCAGGCAGATCGTGCGGGATCTTCTGAATGCAAACCAGGCGTTCTGCCACTGACCCTCCCCAAACACACACGCTTTGGATCTCCACACAGAGAGGAGGCAGGAATCCACCTCTTCAGATGGAAGCATGGGGTTGGCTCTTTCAAAATGAAACTAGAGCTGCACCCCTCAGCTCCGTCCGTGCCCTGCTCACCAGTCACAGTTGGAGAAACATTCCATCCACGGGTTATTCTACTGCCCCCAAAGGGCCAAATCCCTGCTTTTCGTGGCAATCCTTGCAACAGCTCAGGATAGCGCTGTGCAGTTGGCAGTGCAACCCACATGCATGCTGCCGTGGCAACCCCCGTCCCACACAGACCTGCCATTGCCGCTGGCCTCTTTGCAGGTGGACACAGCGTGAGCAGAACTGCCGTGCGGATGCAGGGGCGGTGGACAAGGCAGAAGGAAATGGAGCCTGGACCACCTCAGCAACCGGGCAGCTGCACAAGGCCAAGCACAGTGAGGTGGGGAGATCTGAGGCCTGGTGCTGTTGGGTATGATGAGCTCACCTGCTGAGTCTTCCCACTGCAATGGTTGGTGCATCCCTGACGACAGCGTGGGCGAGAGGAACTAACTCTGCTTCCCCCCTACAGCCTTACCTTTTTGCGCTGTCTGAAACACATTTTCTCCCAGCCAGATTCTGAGGTGGTGAAATTACTTGTGCTGAAAGATACCGAAAGAGAGAAGGAACGCTGATGTAAGGGATAGAAGGGAAGAGAGTTTAGAATGCCCATGTGCACCATTCAAGAAAAACAGAACCCTACCCCTGCTTGAGGACCCCAGGAAAGGAAAGACGGAAGAGTTTACCTACATGCCAGTTCCTGCCCGCCTGCCCGCCCGCCCCCTGTTGCAAGCTAGACTTTGAACTGCCTCAGAAATCTGGAACATTTCTTCAGTCTGCTGCTAGTTTGGCAGGGAGGATCCATTGGTAATCCTTGAGAATCTTATCTTAATTGGGAAAGGAAGGTGTATCCAGGCACTGACCAGAACCAGACCTACTTAGCTTGTACAAGATCCCTGTATCAAATGCCTTCCAACCATACCCTCCTGGGACATGCAACAAACGACATGTGCGTTTTATGCCCTTTCACACACAGGAGTGAACCGCATGTCAGAAACTTGCAGCAGTAGGTGGAGGTGTAAGAAAAACTACCAGCAGTCATTGTGGCCCCAGCAAGCACATTTAGGAGCAGGTTGCAATGACAGCCTGGATGCACTGTGATCTGGTATAACTGTAAAATGCAAGACCTAGAAAGACCGGTTTATTGTTCTTGTTCCTTTTATTTGTTCATTTGTTTCTTTGATTTGTATCCCACTCTCCCCCATTATCGTGGGGCTCAGAGCAGGTCACAACCAGTGTTCCCTCTAAGCTGAGTTAGTGTGCGCTAGCTCACAGTTTTCTAGCCTCCGGCTCACACATTTTTCTGTTAGCTCAGGAAGGATGGCTCCAGAGCAAACTCATTTTTGCAGCAGCCAGATCGCTCACTACTCACAACTTTAATGCCAGCAGCTCACCAAGTAGAATTTTTGCTCACAAGACTCCACAGCTTAGAGGGAGCATTGATCACAACATATAATAAACAATTCATAACATAGTTAAAGCATGCTAATTGAAATTTATTAAAGCACCTCAAGCGCAAAGAGGGGGTTGGCAGAGAAGTGTTTGCTTCCCCATCCTCCAGTCAAAGTGTCTTTTAACCTCACAATCCTCTTCACTAGCAGAAGAATCTGGTCAATAACCAAAGAAGACTCCCTTGTTCCTAGTTGGATAGTCCATGCCGGTCTTTATTCTGCCACCCATATTTGCTACAGCAGTCCGTTGACCTTTGACAGCTCGCCACATCCTCGTTTGGGGGTGTCCTGTTGCCTAGACTGTGCTCACTATTGGTTTTATAGATTTTCCAAGAACAAAGTCCAAGTGGGTAAAGAGCACCTGTGTGTGTATTTACCAACCTTGACCACTGTCCTTGCACCAGGTGTAGCCCTCATTTCCCCCCAGTGATCAAAGGGCTCCATAATTCTTTTAAGTGTTTCTTTGCATTTTCATCCTGACTCATCCAAGAGGTTTGAGGCAGGCCATGACAACTTCCAAAACAAAACAACAGATCTACACACTCAGTTCTCCAGGGACAAAAAGATCCTAGTAACCCCCCACCCCCCACGCTTCCAGATATTAAAATCACAATAATGTCCGGGGTGTGCCTGTGTATTGCAGTTCTGCCACCATGTTTGCAAGCACAGGACTTCTGTGTGGGGTGTAGGAATGCAGGATGCTGAACACCTCAGCTTTCAAATGGACCCAAGTGCAAGAAATCAAGTGTCCAGCTTTCAAGGATGCAGAGATAGACTTTCCAGTGTATGCACAATTGTTGGGGCAAAAAAGGATGAAAAGACTTTCTAAAGGAAAGTTGGGGACCCACTCTTTCAGTTTCCACTTTGCCCACCTCAGAAGTCTGACTGAAGCAAGAAGGCAACCTGAAGTTCTCTGCCCTCCTGAACCTCAGAGAGCCCTTTGGACTCCAGGAAATGAATGGAGCCCAAGCTCCCCAGGGAACATGCTGGCAAGAGTGCCTGGTCCCTCATCCCTGCATAACTCTTGGTTCAAACATGGTTGCATTTGCACTTCAACCGGACGCTCCAGTGCTTAAAGGGGTTGAGAGTCATAAGAACATAAGAGAAGCCAATGTTGGATCAGGCCAATGGCCCATCCAGTCCAACACCCTGTGTCACACAGTGGCCAAAAATACCAGGTGCCATCAGGAGGTCCAGCAGTAGGGCCAGGATGCTAGAAACCCTCCCACTGCTGCCCCCTCCAGCACCAAGAATAGAGTGCATCACCTGCCCCAGACTGAGAGTTCCCATCTATACCTTGTGGCTAATAGCCACTGATGGACCTCTGCTCCATATGTTTATCTAATTCCCTCTTGAAGCTGTCCATGCTTGTAGCCGCCAACACCTCCCGTGGCAGTGAATTCCATGTGTTAATCCCTCTTTATATGAAGAAGTACTTCCTTTTATCCCTTCTAACCCGACTGCTCAGCAATTTCATGGAGTGCCCAGGAGTTCTTGTACTGGTAGACTTGGGTCTTCTTTCCCCCTGTGGGTCTTGGGGCTGAGGGGCTGATCATAGCCTGCCTTTCACTGGAGAAACTCAGCTGGAGAAGTTCCCCTGCTCACTTTCTGTGCTGACATTCCACTAAACTCCTTGAGGATTTCTGGCTGCCTCTGGCCCCTCTGGAACCCTCCTCCGCGGCGCATTACCCTCCCCTCGGCACTCCGTCGTCCCTGTGTCCTGTTCCCATGGGAGCATGGCTGGGTTTCTAGGCTGGAAGAGGCGACTGGGTACTCTGTACATGCCCGAAGGGCCCCTCTTTTCTTACCCAGCTTATCTCCTGAGAGGGCAGGTGTGTGCCTGTAACTGTAGTTGGATGGGAGGTTCGGTAAGCCAGGCGCTCCGCGTGGGCTCTTTCCCTCCGGGGACGCGGTATCTCCCCAGGGTGGGAGCTGGAGGCGGTGCCTTAAATCGCCTCCCTCGCTCTGGAGTAGGTGTGTGGGGGGGGCGTTGGCGGGGCGCTGTGCAGGTGCTCTTCTCCTTTAGAGAAGTCTCGCCCTCCCCCCGGGGTGGGAACCCAAAAGCGCGCCGGGAGCTTAGCCGGAGGCGCTCTGCACATGCTCGGGGCGCGGGCCGGCTGCTGCTGGAGCCGCGGCGCCTGGCGGTGGCGGGGGAGCCGGGGCTCCGGGGGGGGGGCGGCTGCTGCGGGCGGGCGGGCGGGCGGGGGCGTGTCGGCGGGCGGGCCGGCGGCGGCGGGGCGGTCCCGGCCGGGCTCTGGCCTGTGGCGCGGGGGGCGCGGCGGCTCAGACGGCCGGCGGGAGCGGAGCGGGGCTGGGCCGGGCAGGGCTGGGCGGCGGGCGCGCTGGGGAGGGGGGGCAGCGGCGGCAGCAGCGGCAGCAGCAGCAGCCGGCTCGCTCGCTATGCATGCGCCGCGGGCCCTGCTCTCCGCCGTGCTGCTCGCCTGCGGCTGCTTCTGGGGGGAGCTGCCCGGCTGCCAGCAGGCCACCATCCCGCCGCCGCCCGACGCCATGCGGAGCCGCCGCCTCCAGCCCCGCGAGGCCAGGGAGCCCGGCGCCCCCGCCGACGCCGCCAGTGCCCCCGCCGAGCCCCACGAGTACATGCTGGCCCTCCTCCGCACCGACGCGCTGCCCGTGGGGGCCCGCAACGCCAGCGCCGCCGCCAGGGCCGCCAACACCGTCACCAGCTTCGTGGACCGCGGGAGAGGTAAGACGGGCCGGACCCCCCCAGCCCCTCTCGGCGCCCCCCCCCCCCCCCCGGCTCTCCCTGCCCCGGCAGTGGCCCTTCTTCCCCGCGGGCGGCGGCTGCTCCCCCCCCCACGGGGACCCGGCAGGTCCGGACAAGGAGGCGCTCCCCGGATCTCTCTGGGCGCCGCCGGGTCGACCTGGCCGGGCTGGCGTCGAAGCTCTTCAGGCTCCCGCCGCCGCCGCCGGCGTTCCCGGCTCGGACCAGACCGGCGTTCCTCCTCCTCCGGCCCCGGGGCGAGTCTCTGAAGCGCCAGCCGCCGAGCGGGTGCCTGCGGTCCTGGCCTCGCTTTCCCTCGGCCTCCGCCGCTCGCCCCGCCGGGAAGGGCGCGGGAGGGGCAGCGCGCTTCTCTGCATCCTCACGCTCCGGCTCCGGGCCCGAGTCGAGGCGGCAGCCGAGCCTCCGTGGCGTTCGGGGGAGAGGAGGGCGGCGGGCATCGGACGCGCCTCCGCCGCCCCAGCCCCCCTCCCCCCCGGGTGGGCAGCTCGGATCGGAGAGGCCCCCCTCCCGTCAGAATCCGACCCCGTTTGGGATAAAATGGGGGGGGGGAGGCGGTGCTTTGCAGTCGGGCGATGTTTCCACGGGAAGGTCGGTGGCGCGGAGTTTCCTCCGTTTCCCCGACGCGCTCCTCGGCCTCCACCGGCCCCCGGGTGTGTGTGTGTGTGTGTTGCCTTTCTCCTCGGAGTCCTTCGCTGGAAAGGGACGCCGCTGTCCCCTCTCCGCCGGGGCCGATCCGCGGGGTCCTCCCTTCCTTCCCCCGCCGCCTTCGGGCTGGACGGGAACGACTCCCGAGTAAACGGTCAGAGGCTGCGGTCTCTCTCGCGCACTAAAGAATCCACTTTCCATTCACTTTCGGTGCCCGTCCCGACTGGGTTTTCTCTGTGTGGACCGGCAAGGTCCAGTTGGAAAGCGCAGTGGAGGGTGGACTGTTCGGTGCGTGTGGCCGTGGGGAGCCGCCTCCCGCTCGCTGGCGTTCCCACGGTGCCTCCGGCGAGCAGGCGCGGCTCGGTGCCTCCGGCCCAGCACAGCGGGATCGTGCGTCCCTCGCGGCCTTGTCCCTCGCGGGTCTCCTCCCCACCGCCGCTTATTCGGGAGGGGGAGATCTGGATCTTCGGGGGGGGGGGAGATCCCGCGCTGGGTTGCTGGGGAAATGCGAGGCATCGAGGACCCGGCTCTCCGCTCGGGTTGCCAAGGCGGCCATTCAAGCTGAGACCCCCCCCCCCACACACACACACATACACACGCCGGATTCTCCCTCCCGGGCCTCCTCAGGCCTCCTCCAGGGCTGCAGCTCCGGCGGGGTCCGCGGGGTCCGAGAGCCACTGAAGGCCTGGCCGGGGGTGCGGGGGGGGAGAGGTACAAAACCCGGTCAGTGGACTGTCCTCGAGGCTGGGTTTCGCCGCGAATAAATTCCCTACAAACCCTTCCGCCCCCCCCCCAAGACCCGTGTGTGGCTCCTTCCTAGTTCTCTGGGCTGGTTAAAATTGCCGCGTTAGGTGTGGACTTCTATGGGGGGGTGGTGGTCTCAGAGCTAGAAGAGACCCCCCACCAATGCTCCCCCTAAGCTGTGGAGTCTTGTGAGCAAAGATTCTGCGTTGTGAGCGACTGGCATTAAAGTTGTGAGCAAGAGATTTGGCTGCTGCATAGATTAGTTTGCTCTGGAGCCATCCTTCCTGAGCTAAGACAAAAACGTGGGAGCCGGGGGCTGAAAAACTGTGAGCTAGCTCACACTAACTCAGCTTAGAGGGAACACTGCCCCCCACTGCTCGCCTCGCCAAGTGGAGGGGGCGCCCGGCGGTGGTTTGCCAGGGCTTGCTCGGGAATAGGCGCACCGGCTCCCTGCAGGGCAGCAGCAGCTGATCCCGGCCCGGAGGTTTTCACCCCGAGGCCAGCAGCGTTTGCCACCCCCCACCCCCGACAGGGGCAGGCACTCGCCGGTGATCCCCCCCCCGCGTAGAAGTCCACCGACCCCTTCTCTCCCCCCGGCGCTTGGCTTTGACCCAGAGAAGGCGAGAGATTGCCCCCTCGGTCAGGTGACGTTACCTGGGAGGAGATCCACCAGGGGACCGGGAGGGAGGGGGCCGGAAGACAGGAGGGGACCCCCCGCCCCCAGGAACCCCCCCCCGCCGCGCGCGCGCCTTTCCCCGTTCTTGGCGTCGCTTCATCTGCGAAGCTGACAAGGGGGATGTTTTCGCGCAGCCCTTCCGAGGAAAGGTCTCTGGCTCGAGATGCACTGGGGGGCAACGGGGAGTCTCCGAAACATTTCCCTTAGCGGGGTGTGTGGGGAAAATGTATCCTTTTCCAGGCAGGGGCAGCTTGGAGTCGAGGCCCCCGGGCCCCGAGCGCTAGACGCGGAGCCCCCCCCCCGCCGGATCTTCACTTCTGGGCAGCGGAGGGGGGCCGTGAGTGGGGAGGCTCTGCCTCCTCCGCCCCCTTCTCTCCCTCCCTCCCTCCCCCTCTCCCTCCCCCTCCCCTCTCGCCCCACTGATTCTGATTTGATGTGTCACAGGCTGTGACCTCGTGCTGGACCTTCGGAGGGTTGCTTAGCATCAGGCCGCTGATTGGAGCAGTGCAGCTCCGTGATCTAATTGAGAGTTCCTGTCATAACAGATCACACACTGTCTAGTCTCCCATCGTGAAGGGAGGGGGGACCGGCGGCCAATCGCGCCGCGCCAGGCCGAGGAGGCTTCCAGAGGACTTCCGCTCTCCCAAAGGGACCCCGGCGGGGGGCGGGGGCGGAGGGGGATACAGCCCCGCCGTTTATTGCCCCGCCGCGTTTGCGTTTTGCGCCGCTGCAGCGGACTGGAGAAGTCCCCGCCAGTCATTCGCAGGCGACCTGGGACTATCCTCCCCCCCCCCCGCCGCCGAGGGAATCGCGGACATTTTAACTCGGGGACGGGCCCGGTGGGGCTCAAGTGCTCCCCGGCCATTCAGCTACAGAGTTCCTCGGAAGCCGCTGCTCTCCCCCGCCCCCCCCCCCCGCAGCCGGGGAAGGGTCCCGGGAGGCTCCGCAGAGAGACCGCCCTGCACAACTGGGGGCTCTGGTTTAAGGGTCACTCAGGGGAGCAAAGAGCACCCAAGAAGAGAAATCACTAAAACACGCCCCCCCACACACACACACACGACACGCACCCTTGCTGAAGGTCGGGGGAAAGGAGCCGAGAAGCAGGCGATAATCTCGCCACTGCGCCCAGGCGGCCTACGTTGATTTCCCCAGGAAAAGGGAAGAGCGACTGGAAGGGCGCCTTTGAAGGGGGTTCAGGCTTCTTCTTCTCCTCCCGTGCTTGTGCTGCTGCAGCGGGGTCGCTACATAGCCGGCCCCCCCCCGCACCACCCCGCCCACCTCCCCCCCCCCGCACGCACGTGCCCCGCGCGCCTCTCGGGCTTCTTCCAGCTGCACTCAGATCTCTGGCCCAACCGTGCCCTAACCGGACACCATCAAATCTCGGTTTACTCGTTTCATAAAAAGAGGGATTTCCAAGACATTTGGGCGGGGCTCTTGGAGGGGGGTAGTTTGCTTCCCCCCCGGTTTGCTCTGCAGCCCCCTCCCCTCCCCGTCGCGGTCGGGAGATCAGACGGGGGCCCTCGCTCCCTTTTGGGGGGTCGGGCTTGGTGCTGGCCCCTGAAGGGACTCTCACTCCATCGCAGCTGGGGCGGGCGGGCCCCCGCCTCCCTACCCCCGCCGCGGAGCCCGGCAGTCCCAGGGGGCAATTAGGAGCGGCGGGGGGCGACGCGCCACCTCCCAGCGCAGAACGAGCCCCTTAGGAGCGGCAGGGGGCTCCTCGTTCGGGCCGGCCTCGATCCCGCCGCAGAATCCCAGGGCAGGCTGGCCTCCGACGAGGAAGCGAGCTCAGGAGCCGGGCTGAGATGAGAAGCCGCTGCCGGTGTAAAGCCTCGGCCCCGGGGTCGTACAGGGCGGGGAGGGGGGCGGGAGATCTCTGGGGCCTGAATAGTGGGATTGCCTCATGGCATGCGGGATTTCGGGAGAGCCAGTGGATCTGGCTGCCGCCCGGGAGCAAGAGCGGCCGCAGTGGAAAACTGACTACGAAGCGATGGACTGCAAGGGAAGGTGGCCCAGCAGTGGATATCTGCGAGCGCTTCTTCGGCAGAGTTTTAAAGAGGCCCGGTCGTGCCAGGGGTAGGCTTAGGATCGCCTCCTCCCCGGGCGCATCGCGATCTTAAGCGTCGGTCACTGGGGAAGCAAGTCCCGGCAGGTTCAGCCACCCTTTCCCGCATGAGAGCCGTTCTTAAATTGGGTGGCCTTGGGCTTCATCACCGCCCGGGCCCCGCTTCCATTCCTGCGTTGTTTTCGAGGAATTTATTCACATAACTCCTTAGCAGCTAAAGCCTTGTGGGCGGGAGGGGTCTGAGGCAACGTCCAGAAACAGGAGCGGAGGTGGCGGGTGGGACGACCCCTTCCTTACCGACCCGCGCTGACGCCGCACCCTCTTCCCTCGCGCCGTTTGGGACGTGGGCGGCCGGTCAATGCGCGGTATAAAGCGGAAGGGGGGGACTTGTACACCAGAAGCGTTTTACAAGTGAGGCTGTGGTGTGTCACGTGTGAATGTGAGGAAGGGGAAAGCGGATGTGGGGGAGCGCCGGCGAGAGCCTGCCTGCCTCAGAAGGCCGGAACGGAGCCGTGAATCGATCGTCCCGGAGGGCTTCTCTGCGCTCGCTGGTAAAAAGCGTTTCACACTATCTACATCAACTGGCCAGAGGAGGGCTTGGGGGAAATATGTTTAAATGACACATGATGCGAATCCATCTGCTCTAGCCGGATTTGAAAGAAAAGCCGACTGAAGCGTAACGTGTGAAAGCCAGATTCCCTCTGATTTCCCATTCGCAGGAACGGCTGCAGGCGGTTGGACACTGTGCACGCTTCTACATAAGGATAAGGCAAGATTTCCCAAGCCGGCTTCCACGGCCTTTTAAAAGCTGGTGTGGATGTAGTTTATCAGGATTTCTTCCTGGGTGGGTTGCCTGGCTGTGGCTTTTGGGGTTTTTTTTGGGGGGGCGAATGTCCGGGGCTGGGCCCTTCCTTCCCGTGCCTGCAGAGCCTCCCGGGCGGCGAGTTTAGGCGAACCGGCGGGTTCTAGGTGGATCCACAGCCCGGGGCGGCGGCGGTGGGAGCGCAATCCGGGCTGCCGCCTCCGCCCAGGCGCTGTTGTGGTTGGCGGAAGGCGAATGAAACCCAAGCAGGGAAATATTTTAATGGGGAAGGAGGGAATTCACCGCGCTTAATTATCCGCTGACCCTGCCTTCGATCCGCTTGAGCCCCCTTATAAAAACGCTAATGCAGACCAGACACGGCCCGGCAGAAGGTTCCAATCGGGGTCCCGCTGCGGAGGGGCGGGAAGGGGGAGAGGGAGTGGGCGCGGTCCCTTCGGCAGCTCCGGGCAGGAGGGACCGGGAAGTCCCTTGTCCGTCGCCCAGGGCCTCGGCTAAGTCTCTGCCCCGCGGCCAGCATCTTTGCTCGGCAATTGCGATCGAGCGCTCTTACCAGCGGCCAGCAGGTAGCAGCGCGGGGGTGACAGCCGATCAGGACAGTAGGCCCAGGCTCGCGCGGCCTTTCCAGGCGGGGGCTTCTCTCCCGCGTCTTCGTCTGGATGGGCCCCTTACGAGTTTCCCGGGTCCCCCCCCCGTGGATTTCCTTGGTCCCAAGGGAACAGGAGGAGGGTTCGGCGTTTCTCGCTGAAGGGCGGGCCAGCGTGGGTAGAAAGCGACCGGCGGAATCCTGCCCTCAGGTGGGTGTTTTGGAGGGGCCCACACGGCCCCTTTGCCTCACCTGCAGTCCGCCCCGGTCGTCTGAATCCTTCCAAGCCCTCGTTTGCGCGTCATCCAGGAGATGTCGGGTCCGCTGGGCTGGGGGTCCTCAGGGGCTGAACGGCTGGGGGAGGGGCGACCTCCTTGAGAGGGGGGAGGCGGGGGAAAGAGGCCGGCCTGCAGCAGCGGACAGTTAATCCCCTCCACGTTGCTGCTCTGCTGACTGTGCAGCGACCTTCCCTCTAAGCTGTGTTCGTGTGAGCTAGCTCACAGTTTCTTAGCCTCCGGCTCACACATCTTTGTCCTAGCTCAGGAAGAAGGGCTCCAGGCTCAGGAAGGAGCAGACTAATTTATGCAGCAGCCAAATCGCTCGCTCACAACTTTAACACCAAGTAGCTCCCAACTGGACTCCACATCTTAGAGGGAGCAAGAACGTGGGCATCTGCCACCTGGTAAGGATAGCGGGGCAGGGTGGTGAGGCCGGGCGAGAGAGAAAATGCCTGGCTGGTGAACGCCACACTTGGACGGCCTGGTGAGCGAGGAGGGCGAGGTCTACTCCTATGCCTGGGCTTCAGGAGTTTAATGTGCGAATCTGTCGAGCTCCCTAGAGGGTGACTTGGCTTATTCCGACGTGCTAGGATAGCAGCCTTGATCGTCCCCGGGATAGCTGCTCTGCCCACATTTTCTCCACGCCACTCTTACAGCATGGCACCACATTCACAGCCGTAAGTTCCTCGAGACCGAGTTCATTTCCTACTCGGGGATCTCAGGGTCACCTGACTCCCGCGAAGAATAACTGCCCAGTCCTCGATCCCAGCCGCCCAGCGGGGATTCAAACCCGGCTCCCACCCAGAGATTCCATTGTGCGAAGAATAACCTTTTCAGGACAGAAGCGCAGTTCGCTCCGCAATGATCCCCTCCGCCAGAGGCCCGCACCGTTGCTCGGCTCTTGGCTAGGGAACCAAGAGCCGGGTTAAGGAAAGACCCGCCGCCCGGATTTGAAAGGTTCCCCCCCGCCGCCCCCCACTCCACGCCCCCTCCTTGATGGTGCTTGGCTCCAGGGAGACTGTGGAGCAGGAGGGAAGGAATGGCTGGGAAATACCGGCATCCAACAATCTCTCAGGGCAGTGCGGAGTAAGGCTCCACCGCGAGTCCTCCTCTAAGCCAGAAGAACTGTGCCGACTGTCTTTTCAGAGCTGCCGCCCACGTGCTTTCTGCAGGAATCGAAGCTGAAAGGGGGGAGACAGATCTGGCCTCCTCCTGCCCCTCCTCTCTCAGCCTCCAGAAGCTCTCTCTTAAAAAAAACCGAGGTGTGTGTGTGTGTCGGGTCTTGTGTTGTATTCAGAACGTGACTGTCAGGTGGGTTTTAAGGAACCTTTTAATAACACGCCGTTAGTTTCGCTAGCCTGAAAAATAACAGACGGCCCACGATGGACTTGGGAAAGCGGGAAAGGCGCGCGTCTGGAGGGGGCAGCAGCTGCACGCGCGGCAAAGGAAGGGATTCCCGGGGTTTCAGGGAGGCCGCAACGTGGCACATCAGGGGGCCGGGAAGGAACTTCCACGTTTCAAATCCAGCTAGTGGGTGGGCTGGAAATCCGGATCGCTGTTTTAAATTTCAGTCCGACTCATGCTTCGGTGGGAGAGTCCCAGTTGCCGCGGAAATATCAGCAGCGTCCAGGAGGTGGACATCGAACAAGGGGACTGACCCTTATCGAGTGCAGAAAGTGAGAGAGCGGATGAATCCCTGGGTACCCCTGGCGCACACAGACCCGTTGCTTTCGATGGGCTTCCACACGTGCACGGCGATTCCAGGGTTCCAGAACCTCACAATGGAGCAAGCGTGAAGCGGAATACCCTTTAATTATTTTAAACTGAATTTTAAATCCGTGCGATTTAATCGGTGCACAATTCCTTGGGAGGAGGCTCCACTGAACTCGTGGCTCCATTGAACGTGCCTTGGGGAGCCGAGCCGCACTCTCTGGAAGCAGACATTTCCGTCTAACCGAACAGCCGGCAGAGCCTTTGGTCGAAGGAGTCCCGAACTCGCCTTTCACTCCACGGCTGCGGTCACGCACTTTCAATCCACTTTCAGCGCCCTTTCCAACTGGATTTCTGGTGTGTGAACTGGCAAAATCCAGTTGGAAAGTGCATTGAAAGTGGATTATTTAGTGTGTGCCCGCAGCCTCTGTCTTGCGAAGGGTGGAGGAGCGGCTGTGACCGAATTCAAATGATTTTAACAGTAGGATACAGAATCCGAATTAGTTGCGACGGGAATCTTCTCTCTCTCCCTCCCCCTTGCCCTGCGTCTGGCGGGTCTGGGGCGAGCAGCCAATTCCTGGAGGTCCGACTCGGCAAATGACCCCCAGTCACAGCAGCGGGGCTTTGCGCACAAAAGAGACTCGTGTTTCTGTCCTCTGTCCTTTGACGTCCAGTTTCTTGACCGTCGGGATTTTCCACCCAGAGACGACTGGCCCTTTCCCAAGATAGGTGGGGGCGGGCGGGCGGGGCGGGATTGGGAAATGCATCCCCGAAAAGTGAATCGGATCTCCTCCGCGGGGGTCTCTCTCGTTTCCTCTGTTGGTTTGGTGGTCTCCCCCAGAGAGAAGGCGGGCGAGTTCCTGGCCGGGAGCCCCGGGTTCGGGGGCGGGGCGGGGCTCCCTGAGAACCGGGCTGGAGCTGCGCGTGTCTTCTGCAGGGCTCGGGGACGGGAACTTCTGAGGGCCGGGATCAGGGGGCAGATCCGGACGGCAGGGGTGTGTGTGTGTGTGTGTGTGTGTGTGTGAGAGAGAGAGAGAGAGAGAGAGAGAGAGAGAGAGAGAGAGAGAGAGAGAGAGAGAGAGAGCGCCTCTGACCGCCGAAATTCCCCGCAGGAAGATTAGGAGAGAAGGCCCTGCAGGGATTTCGGGTGGGACAGTCGACTGCCCACAGGCCACAGGGCATTTTTGGTTTACGTGCATAAAATTAGTCCGGCAGAACTGCTTAGTAGAACCCTTTCTCTGACCTGCTGGTTCTCTTGGAGCAGGGATTTTAATTTTATTTATTTATTTATTGTAATTCAAGCATTCAAAAACATAACTGGCACTTGGAGTTTGAAATGGCACCGCCGCGCCCCCCCCCCGCCCCCGCTTCTAATGTGTGGACTGGCTGGCCTGATCTTGTCAGATCTCGGAAGCTAAGCAGGGTCAGCCCTGGTTGGTAGATGGATGGGAGACCGCCAGGGCAGGCAGGCCACAAACCACCTCTCAGCGCCTCTTGCCTTGAAAACACCCCGGGGTTGCCAGAATAGGAAGGGCACTTTCCACCACCAGTTCCCCGGAGGGAGTTCCAGTGGGGCTCGCTAGGATGGAAGGCCGCTGGAGCAAACCCTTCCGCCCCGCCACCCGCACATCTGCTAGAGGCCCACGGCCGAATGGGGTGGGTAGACGAGGTGGCACAGGCTTAAGTGGACCCTACCCCTTCAGACTGCCGGGAGGAGGTACCTCTTTCAAACTTTCACCGTGTTAATATTTCTTTGCAATTACACTGCTGGAGAACGACTAGGCCAAACTTCCCTCTCTCAAATATCTTTTTCTTTTCATTTACAGGGACTTTTCCCATTGGGGAACATTGGGATTGAGAGTGCGGGCTGTAATCTGGAGGACCGGGTTTGATTTCCCACTCCTTCACCTGCAGCCAGCTGGGTGACCTTAGGTCAATCTCAGTTCTCTCAGAGCTCTCTCAGCCCCACCCTGCCTCACAGGCAGCGTGAGCGTTGTGGGGAGAGGAAGAGAAGGCGAGCCGCTTTGAGACTCCTTCGAGTAGTGAAGAGTGGGGCATAAACACCAGCTCTTCGACTAGCCCTCTACAGTCTATAGCTGTGCAGCCCATTCCACCCTCCCCTTCTGCAGTGCCCCTAGAGACGGCTGGAGAGGCTCCCTCCCTTTGTGGGTTGCCAAAAGCCATTTTTGTCACTCGTTTGTCCCTCATACTTCATGGTTCCCCCCCGCCCTCCAATGTGTTTTGCTCTCAGGGGGAGCAAAACACATGTGCAAAAGGGGGCGGAGGCGAACCCAAAGCAATAGAAACAAACGAGTGACAAAAAGGACAGCGCGGAAGTGGGCAAAGGCGCAATTCCCTGGGCTAAGAAGAAGAGGGAGGCGGACTCCGACCCGAGGCGGTTTCATTCTCCAGTTGCTCCTGGGGGGGGGGGTGTCAAAACCGACTCCAGTCCAGACCAGCCCTCCGGCCTCCGCGTGGCCCAGCCCCTAAGGCAGAAGCGGGTCCGAGCGAGGCACGTCTTCCCCGGACACGCGCGGGGTTGCTCCGGCAGCTGTCCCTCGCCCGGGAGGCCGCGACTCTGGCCGGGGCAGGTTCGGACGGCGATCCGGGCTGTCTCTCCCCGCAGCTCCCAGCCGAGGGGGCGCCGCGTCGAAGGGGGGCCCTTGCGCTCGGCGGGACGATGACCCTCGTGGCCCTCCGGGGCTCTCCCAAGCGGAGTGAGTGAAGGACCGCGGCTTGCGGCTGGCGGCTGGCGGCCCGGGGTCCGGATGAAGTCCCGCCGCGGCAGTGGCGCGGACTCCGGAGCCGAGCGCGGCGGGGCTTGCGGGGCGGGCAGGCCCGGAGGTGGGCGGCCTTCGCGGCGGGGGCCCCCTCTTCCTCCCGAGGCCGGCGAGGGAGGGATGCTGCGGGCGCCCTGCGAGGGGGCGGGCGGCCGGGCGGGCGGCCGGGCGGGCGAGCAGGCCACCCAGGGTGCGGGAGGGGCCGCCGGCCCGGGACTGGCTGTCAGCGCGGTGCGACTGTGCAGGCCGCGCGCGGAGGGTCCCGCCGGGGGGTGGGGTGGGGGGTTGTCGGCAGAGCCCTCCAGGCGGCTGAGTGAGGCGGGGCTCTGCTCCCCCGGGAGGCGGAGCCGGGGGGAACGAGGAGGGCCGGAGGACTCGGCCGGCCTCCCGGGGCTTGGCCTGCCACTCCGGGCTGGGGGGGACGAGGGAGGGGGCGCCGCCTGAGCCGAGGAAGGAGGGGGCTGGCAGACCAGTGGTGCCCTGCGGGCCTCGGTGGAAACGTCCTTCTCCCAGGGGCGTTTGCTCCGGATTGTCTCGCAAGGGATGGTCGCCTCTCCCACCCCCTCCGGCTGGAGTCGAGAAGCGAGGCGGAAGGGAAAATCCCCCTGGAAGTGGCCGAGAGGCGATGTGAGGAGGGGCAGGTCTAATGGCACTTTCACACGCACTAAATAAGGCACTTTCAGCCCACTTCCAATGCACTTGGCAACCGGATGCTACCGCCTGAAACGGCAAAACCCACTTGCAAACAGTCCCTGAAGTGGATTGAAACTGGATTATTTAGCAGGCGTGAAAGCGCTACGTGTCTAGCGCACTGTTACAACCAAGCCCTTCCTCTCTAAAGAGCTCCGGCCGGTGCTCCCCTCCTCCGTTTTTCTCATGGCAACAACCTTGCGAGGTAGGTGAGGTTGAGAGAATAATTGTCCCGTGGTCGCTCAGGAAGTTCCGTGGCCAGGCGGGATTTGAACCCGGGGCTCCCAACCCTCTAACCACTGCACCAGGCGAGCACTCGGAGCTGTCTAGAGTTGCTGATGCGCCTCCTACTTTCCCGGGAATTGAAAGGCACTCAGGATAAAGGCGAACGGCTGGGAAGAAAGTCTATCGAAAACAGAGAGGGTACCACTTTGCCCAGAAAAGAGTCCCAGAAAGTACAACCCGACCGGCTCCTTAGTAAGGCTGCAGTCCTGTGATGCCCCCCGCTGAACTATCTGGCCGTACCTGGTTGCAGCCAAAATGCAACCGATTTCGAAAGTGATGGGTGGCCCCTGGGAGAGTTTCGGGGCCGGCAGCCTCAGGTGGGGAGCACAGCTGCAGGGCAGGGGTCCCCAAGGTGGCGTCCTTCCAGGAGCAGTTATTTTTAGCAAGTGGGCGTGGCCAGGTGGGGGCCGGCCCAGCAGGGCTTCTGGGTGGCCCCTGGAAATCTGATCAGTCCTGCAGATGAAAACAAAGTCGTTTCAGCAGTTGCTGCTGTTATCGTAGCGTCGATTCTCTTCTCTTCTCTTCTCTTCTCTTCTCTTCTCTTCTCTTCTTCTTCTCTCTCTCTTCTCTTCTTCTTCTCTTCTCTTCTTCGATTCTCTTCTCTTCTCTTCTCTTCTCTTCTCTTCTCTTCTCTTCTCTTCTCTTCTCTTCTCTTCTCTTCCCCCGGGAATTTTTTTTAAAATCACTCCTGCCTTTGGGCTTTCTTTCTGTGTGCGTCTGCCTGCTGAGGTAGCCACGTCGTGGTCTGCGCCCACCGCCCTGTGCCCCAATTCCCAAGGGGCCCGCAGAAGCCAAAAGCTCAGGGACTTCTGGAGGGTTCTCAAGGCGAGAGCCGATCAGAAGCTTCAGGGAGCCTCAGAAAATTGGACTTGAAGAATGTTTTCCACCAGGGCAGAGGGCTGAGGATGGCTCAGGAGAAACCAGGCACTCTCTTACACCCCAGATTATGGCTCGCAGCTGCGGGTCCAAATTCTCCCTGGAAGTCGGTGGGATTGCAGAAAATAGGCAGTCCTGATATTCAGTATGTTCTGGTCGGGGAGGGGTGGGGTGGGGGGAGCTGCGCTGGCCTCCAAGGGAAAGGCAGGGCGGTGGTTGATTCATTGTCCCAGAAGTGCCAAAGAGGAGGGAGGGAAGGAGGGAGGGAGGGAGGGAGGGAGGGAGGGAGGGAGGGAGGGAGGGAGGGAGGAAGGGAGCTGTGAAATTGGCAAATGGGAAGAACAGGTCAGGGGTGGCTGTTTCTTCGGGTACAATGAAATGGAAATTACCAGTCCATACATATAGGCAGAGGGTGAGCAGTAAATTAGCATACAGCATACTGAAGTTGTTTAATAGATGCAAGGACCAAACTGGAATAACAAGCCTCTAACTATGTGTATGGGCTGGTGATTTCTATTTCACTGTGTCTGAGGAAGTGTACCTGTACACACAAGGTCATACCTTGAATAAAACTTTGTTGGTCTTCAAGCCTTTCCTACAAACAAGATGCTGACTGACCAATAGAAAGGTTACAAGGTTAGAAAGACAACTCCCGCAAACTTTCCCCGCACAAACTCATCTCTGCTCTAAGCCGTCACAGTTTACCCTTCGTAATGCCCTGCTTACTAACGACCTCTAACAGTATTGATTAACTCTGTAATGGCCGAAATGTAAGCAACTCCAACAAGATCTGATACACAAGATAGATGAATTAAAATAAGATTTTGTTTGCGTGCCGGCTGCCACGGCAGTGTTTGCTTTATTCCCTCTCACCCCTCTTGCCCAGTGTATTCTTTCATTGCCCCTCTTCTTCTCCACGCTGCGCTCTGGGCTGCGGGGGTTTGCTTCCCGTGGCAGCCATTGCGTAATTGCGGCCACCACCCCGTGCCCACACAGGCTCTAAAAGCGGAGGAGAACCTTGATGTAGGCAATGCCTGATTTCTTAAAAGAAAGGCTGCGCTTCCCTACATGCCGGTTTCGTTTGTTTCTTCGAAGAGGGGGCGTGGCCAAAAGTGCGGGAGGGGGCGGAGTCACGACGGGGGCGCGGCGGGCAAGCTGGAGGAAGGGCAGAAGGTGGGCACCTGAGACTGCTGCCTTGTCCTGAATCAGCCCCCTTGGCCCGTCAAGGTCGGTACTGTCTGCTCAGTCAGAACCTGGCAGCGGCTCTCCACGGTCTTCAGGCGGAGGCCTTTGGCACCCTCTGCTGCTCACTGCCACTCCACCACAGAGCCAGCCAGAGCCCCTCTCCCGGCGTCCTCTCAGCCGGTGGAACTCCTTGCCACTCTGTGCCGTTTGCAGAGGAGCCGGGGTACCATGAATGCGACTTGAGGGACACGGGATTCCACTGGGAAGAAGATCGGAGCCTGCTCCGGCGGGACTCACACCGGGAGTCCAGCAAGGCTGGTTTAGGATTGCAGCAGCAGGCAGCAGGCGTATGAAGAGGAAGGGTCACTCTAAACGTCTACAGGACCCACCGGTCAGGAAAAGGACGTGGGACTCAACGGGACTGCTTCGGATTAGCAGAGATCTGCCCCGCAAGCCTGTGCTCCTTGGACTCTATGGGTCGCTGCTTCGCTCCCGAGTAGGCGGCATTCTGGGTGTCCTCTCCTCAGTACTTTGGCTCGGAAGCCGCTTCCTCTAAATCCGGTCACAGACCAGTGTGTTTCGGATTAAAGGGCCTCCCGTCGGTCAAGAAGCAAGCCAGCGGCAGCGAGCCTCGAGCGAGGCTGCCCGAGGTTGTTATCCCTGGTAAGGAGAACACCTTTTGGTCTTGGATCTCGCCCTTCCCTCGGGGAGCTCAGCTCACAGCGGCCTGCCTGGCTCTCCCGGTCTCCGTGGCACCCTAACAACAAACCTGGGTGGTAGGCCAGACCGAGAAACAGTGCAGCTCAAGTGACCCACCCAGCTTCTTGGCAGAGGAGGGTCTCTGAAGTCCGCTTCTGCTCATCTTGGACTATATGGCTCTGGGGTTGGACTAGATGACCCTGGAGATCCCTTCCAGCTCTATGATTCTATGATTCTCCCTGACTGCATTGTTATCCCTCCTTTCCGATGCTAGAAAAATGAAGGCCTGTGTGCTCATTGTGCTGTCTCCTGCCTCAGACTTCGGGAGGTTACCATAGATTTAGTCAGGCAGAGGGGTCAGGAGGACACACAGAGCGTCCTTTCCTTCCTGTTATCTGATCCTATCCCTTTGAAGTAGAATGCTATTCTTACGGGCGTGTTTCCTTTCTTCCGACTTGACACCTCTCTCCCGCACACACTTTTCTCTGCCAAAGAGGGAACAATGGATGCAGGGCACGTTTCCCCTGCATCCACGTCCATCCTAGTTTGTTAGTTTAGACTCGGCCCCTATCTCCTATCTATCCTGTCCAGAATGGAGTTCCATATAATACAGAACTCTTATTAGTTTTATAAATCTGACTGCTAGCTCTCTTGTCATTTTTTTCACTCGGTTTTCCCTATTGCTTTGCACACACACACACACACACACCCTTTTCTTATGTGTTTTGCTCCTTCTGGGACTACTAGAAAGAGCAAAACATATTGGGAGAAAAACCCTGAAGCAACAGGGACAAACGAGTGAAAAAAATGACAGTGCAGAAGTGGCTGTAACTTTGTAAGCTTGCTAGCGCACACAGCACCCAAGCTTTGCTGCGTGGTAACCTGGTGCATTCTGCTACCTTGATAGTGGATTCCTGGCTGTATCAAAACCAGAGAATCCAACATCCAACACGGAACTCCGGGCGGGTCGGTGGACTTCTCGGTCTCCGTCCCAACCAGACGTTACTCCACAGCGTTAGACCTGCAAGGCCTTAGGGAGCTCTTAGACCACGCCCTCCTCACTGCGTCATCGTCATTGCGTCACTCGCTCCAGGGGCCTCTGGAGAGCCTCCGGTGGGAGTTCCATATTGCTCAGCGCAGAGCCCCCTCCCCCTTCGTCTCTTGCAGGAAATCTCAGCGGACTCCTACGAAAAATAACTTCGGATGCGAAGAAATCACTGCAAGCATCCGGCACTCTTTCTTTCTCTGGGGGAGGGCGGGAGGATCCGGCAGAGGCTCACGATGACTGTCCTCTAGTAGCCCCACAAACACGGTGGCTCTCCAGAAGGCGAGATTCGTTTTGCTCCGGTTTAATCTCTTTCTTTTAAATGTCAAGGTCTCTGCATGGCAGGTATAACACTGCACAGGCGATGCAGGCGCCAACGTACTGAAATTAATGGGCTTAGACTGGAGTACCTCTGCACAGGATTGCACCACAGCCTTCTCCTGTCGCATTTCTGTCTGCCGCGCCTTTATTATAGGAGCAGAACAAGCGGGCGAGGCGGTTCAGCGTGCCAGAGATACCCTCTGCGCCCCTCTCAGGCAGTCAAAGGGTTAAAAGAGGAGAAACGCTCCGCCAGCCTCCCCAATCCCCTCTTTCGAGTCATCACTGACCAAAGGTGTGGAAGGACAGCCTCCGGCAAGCGGCCCGGAAAGACAGCCCTGCCCCAGCGCTTGGGAAGGATGGTCATTGCTAGAGACGTCACCATTCCCGAGGTCCCTCCCTCGCTGCGTCCGGGCGGGATTACTAGGGGAGCTACCGGTCCATCAGCACTGGACTGAGGATCGCCCTTGCCGCCGCCCGCAGATGCTGAAGGGTTGCGGGTTTCCCTCCAGATTGCGCACAACAACCTGGCGCGGCTGACACTTCTTTCTAACGGTCCCTGACCTCGAACCCAGTCCTCCTCCAGGCACCCGCAGCTTTGCACACCGATCCTAGACTCACTCACTGGGAAATAGTCCCCATTCCGAGGGCAAGGGGCAGGCGGGCGGGAAGTGGCACCCCCCAATACGCCCGGCACCCCCGCGATAGTTGGCTGTTCCTGGGAGACCCTCTGACCCTCGATTTGCAGCAAGGCGTTCTCCCATGGGCTCCTTGATCATACCAGTGGGGCCGTTTGCGAGGAAAGCACGGGGGGGGCACTGGCACCCCGCTTGCCAATGCGGCGCACAACACGCAAGCTTTTGGCCTGGTGCAGTCTCTGGTCAGCGGGGCGTAACTAGCGGTTCATCCGGCTAGGATCCGGGCAACCCCGGCTCTTCGAATCCTGACTGCCGCGGAAGCTCGCTGGGTGACCTTGGGCCAGGCCAGTCCCCTACTGCCAGCCGAACCTACCTCACAGGGTTGTTGTGGAGGGAAAGCGAAGGAGAGCGGAATGATGCGAGCCACTTTGGGTCTCCATCGAGGCAGCATAGAGCTAAAGTAATATAGGCTGCGGTCACACACGCGAAATAATTCGCTTTCAATCCCCTTTCAGTGCACTTTCCAACTGGATTTTACTGTGTGAACTGGTAAAATCCAGTTGGAAAGTGCATTAAAAGCGGATAGAAAGTGGATTATTTAGTGCGTGTGACGGCAGCCATAAATTACCAAAAGGGAAGCGCGGCAAAGCCTGTCTGGTGCTCAAAGAACCCGCCTCTGCTTGGTGGTGTGCTTGGTGGGGAGGAGGCATCCGGCTCAGGAGGATCTCCGTGGTGGAATCACGTTGAACTGGGGATGGCCGACCCCTGGCTGGCAGACTCACGAAGGGAGCAGCTGTCACAACGGTTGCCCTAAAGGAAGGGTCTCTCCCTGCGCAGGGTTTCTAGTATGGGTCCTCCATTCAGGGCAAAAAAGGGGCCTCTAGCGCCAGGAGGGACTGTGGACTGCGAGCCACCTGCTTTTTTTACCGTGAACTTCAACTGTGGCTACGACCCTGGGAAATAAAAGTCATTCGACCCAGTGGGGAGATTTTCTCAGAAAAAAATACGAGAGGCTAGGAGAGACTGCACTCCGGTGCACATTGATTAGAGCTTCGTGGCAAAGGTATCTAGGTAGTCCTATTGTCCACGGGGTGGTGGTGGGGGGATGCTCTGGAACTGACCCTTACCGCTTTCACACACTTTCAATCCACTTCTAACGCGCTTTTAGCAATGTTCTGCAAATGGATTTTGCCAGCTCATACGGTAAAAACCAGTTGCAAAGTGGACTGAAAATGCATTTTTCACTGTGTGTGAAAGCCCAGCGTCACCAGACTGGGTGTTGTGCGCAAAGGCAAAGGGAGAAGGAAGCCCCCCCCCCCCCCCGCAGGCAGGCCCAAGATATTTCAGAAGAGGGGTGCAGCAAGCCGCTGGCCTGCAGCTGAACCAGAATTTCGTTTCTGTCCCCCCCGCCCCTTCCACTCAACATCCAACTTGAGGAAGCGCTCAAGGGAACTCGGAAGCTCGGTGTTTTGTGGTAATGGGGTCGATCTTGATAACCGCCGGGTATCGCAGGCCTGCTTGTCGAAAGGGCTGCGCCTACAGCTTGTTCCTCCAGCTCACCTGCTTCTTCCTCTACTGCACGGGATTCTCTGTCGCGCGCGTCATTTCAGACGCCAGGAGCGACCTGCGTGCGTCCCTGGAGGGCGACCACGGGCCGAATGCGGTCGATTCGTAGAATGGCGGTTTCGGGCGGGCGGGTTGTGTCCATTTGTGCCTATTCCTACCCCCACCCGAAGGCAGCCAACTGGAAATGAGTTCGGAGGCAGAATTGCCAACCTCCAGGTGCTGGCTGGAGATCTCCCGGGATCACAACTGATCTCCAGGAGAGAGATCCGTTCATCTGGGAAAAATGGAGGGACTTTGGAAGGTGAACTCTGTGGCATCACAGCCCAATGAAGAAGACCCCTCCCTTCCACAAGCCCCGCCTTCCTCACCGAAAATCTCCGGGTATTTTCCAACCCTGAGCTAGAAGACCGCCCCCCCATCAGTCCTCACCCCCCCCCCCCCGCGAGGCTTCCCAGGACCTTTCGGGCAGACCTCTCCGTGCGCGCAGCCCGCTGATTAGGACTCCCACTGCTGACCTTTGCGGTCCATAAAGAGGCGGCCCCCGAGCTGTAACCGGCTCAGTCGCCCTTTCTCAGCTGGAGCTGCGGCGCTGGAGCTCACGGGCGCGGGCTCGTGGTGACACTTTTACTGTCGAAATATATACAGACTTTTACTGCCTCTTGGGGGGAAACCCAGAGGCTCGGGGAATTTTCGTATTTGCTGGCTTGTAAACCTCCTCTTTTATTGGAAAGCAGCTCAAGTTGGGGGTGGAGGGGGGAGAGAGAGAATCTGGTTTGCTTTTCGCCGCCTTCGCTTTCCTACACGAAACGTGTCAAAAAAAGAAATCCAGATTCCTCTCATTGAGGCTATTAGCCCCCTCAACCCGCAGGTACACAATCTTCTATTTTAATTTTTTTTTTAAAGATAACTGATAATAGCCGGTTAACTGATCTTCAATACACTATTCTCGGCAATCATTTAATTTTCGTGACATTTTGGGAGGGGTCGAAGTTCAGCTGGAAATTATTGTACCCCCATGTAACACTCCCCCACCCGGTAGCCATGCCTGGGTGGAGGAATACATGCAGTCCTGTCTTGAACCATCCAAAAGAAAGACAGGAGAGACTAATATCCCCCTTTGCTTTGGAAGCATTTCAAAGAAACTGTGTAGCCCCAAAGAGTTAATGCAGTAACATCCCGCCCCCTGCCTGCCATCCTTCCCGTACTGAAAAAACAATAGTACAATCATAAAGGAGGTTAAATAGCAGGACAAAATTCAAATTCAGTTGCACCTTTAAGACCAGCAAGTTTTATTCAAGATATAAAATTTCGTTGTGTACGCACACTTCTTCAGACACATTGAAATGGAAGTTACCAGTCCATACATATAGGCAAAAGGTGAGCAGCAAATTAGCATACAACATAATGAAGATGTTTAGGAGATGCAAGGACCAAATGGGAATAACAAGCTTTTGTTACCATTTCTTTGGATTTAATTCCAGGGGGAAATATAGTGAAACAAATAAATATATCAGCATTGGCGACTGATGTGTAAATGTACCCTTAATAGTAGAATGCTGACAGCAATTAATTTGAGACCCTGTTGTTATGCTCTCTATCCATCTCCTCTCAAGCATGGAGGTAACGAAGAGCATACATTTCTTTGAGATGGGATGAATGGTTGTGCAGTGTTATATGTCCTCTGTCACCAGACTAGAGAAATACATTCCAATCTACAATTCCAAATCACATTACATTCTACTATTCATTGCATTGCATTACAAATCACTATTCCACTCTACTATTCCAAATAAGAAATACAATAAAAATAAAAATACAATAAAATAAAAAGGATGTATGTCCCTTCTTGGTGAGAACACATATGTAAAGACTGAATGAGATTAGCATATGTAGTGAGATAAGAAACCAATATCCCTGTTCAGTTCTGGTGTGTGTGTGTTCCGAGTATTGTAATACCTTGTAATTCAGCAATTTCCTTTTCCAGTCTGTTCCGGAAGTTTCTTTGCAATAAAACAGCTACTTTGTTGTCACCCACTGAATGTCCTGGAAGGCTGAAGTGTTCTCCTACAGGTTTTTCAGACTTGTGATTCTTAATGTCAGATTTGGTTCAATTTATCCTTTGGCATAGCGTTTGACCTGTTTGACCTATGTAGAGAATGGAAAGGCATTGTTGACATTTAATGACATATACAATGTTAGAAGATGAGCAAGCGAATAAGTCTGAGATGGCGTAGTTGGTGTTAAGTCCAGTGATTGTGTTGTCTGGGTGTATGTGGCAGCAAAATTGGCATCTGGGTTTATTGCAAGCTCTGGCACCAGTGTCCATGTTAAAGTTAGATGTCATATTATTGTGGGTGGGGAGTTAAGATTGGGGGTCTGTCCATGTGCAAGAAAAAGTTTGCCCCCCCCCCCCCGGTGCTTGTGAAAGAGAACTGTCATTATTCAGTAGAGGTTGTAAGTCATCAATGACATTGAACTGTTTTGAGTTGAGAACTGTATGTGACTCCTAGTGCTGTTGTTATTGCCTCTTTTGGGCTTGTCTTCTAATAGGCTTTCTATGAGTATCATTCTGGCTTTGTTAACCTGTTTCTTGGCTTCAACAGCTGGATACTTTAGTTCCAAAAAGGTTTGCTGTAGATCCCTCAGGTGGAAAACTTTTTCTGTAGGATTGGAACAGATGCAGTTGTAGTGTAGAGCCTTGCTGTAGAAAATAAAATTGTATGGTATGTTTAGGATGGTAGCTGGATGCATGTAGATATGTTTGTCAATCAATAGGTTTCTGATATAAGGTGGTGTCTTGTGTCCATTATGAATTTGTACAGTGGGGTCTAGAAAATGTATTTCTTGCATAGATTGGTCCATTGTTGGGTTTATAGTGGAGTGAAAATCGTTGAATACCTGGTGGAATATGTCCAGGGCTTCTTTACCATGTGTCCAGACAATAAAAATGTCATCAATGTATCAGAAGTATAGGAGAGGTGTGAGTGGATAGTTTAGGAAGTGTTGCTCCAAGTCAGCCATGAAAGTGTTAACATATTGTGGTGCCATGCCGGTGCCCATGGCTGTACCAATAATCGGAAGGTACAAGTTATTACTAAATTTGAAGTAGTTGTGGGTGAGAACAAAATGGCAGAGTTTGGTGGCAAGGTCAGCTGTGGTGTTGTCAGAAACCATGTTTTTTTATGGCTTGTAATCCGTCTTTGTGTGGGATGTTGGTATACAGAGATCCCACATCCATGACTGCCAAATAGTATTCTCTGGAAGGCTATTCAAAGATTTTATTTTCCTTAAGAAATCTGTGGTGTCGCACACAAAACTAGGAGTATTAATGGCATAGCATCCATGTAGTCAATGCCCCCATGGTGAGAGTGCCTATGCCTGAGACAATGGGACATCCTGGGTTGCCAGGTCTGTGTATTTTCAGTAGAAGTTAAAAGGTACCTGGTTGAGGTTCCTATGGTGTATCTGAAAGGATTTTTTCCTGTATGCGCAGGGTTAATTCCTTTATAATTTTGTTTAGTTCTTTTTTGTATTCCTATGTAGAATCTGAGGATAATTGTTTGTAAAAAGCAGAATTTGTAAGTTGTCTTTGAGCCTCCTGGATGCAGTCTGATCTATCCACGATGACAACAGCTCCACCGTTATCATCATGGATAGATTAGGTTACATAGCATAACAGTAATTCTGTTTAGGATTGATTCACATGGGGTAGCTGTATTTGTCTGAAGCAGCTGAACAAAGCTTGAGTCCAGTGGCACCTTTAAGACCAGCAACATTTTATTCGTGGTATAATAAACTTTCATGTGCAAGCACAGTTCCTCAGATACAGTGGAACAGAACCTCCTCAACCATTACTTATAGGGTGGGGGTTGTTGTCAGGAAGGGTCATTTAGAGTCAAGATGCATAAGTACTGGGTGATTATAGCTGAGATTGGATGTAAGAAAGATCTGTGAATGGCAGTAAATTAACATACAAGAGTTAATAGATATGGGAACGAGGTTTGAACCCAGCAGCAACTACAAGGCAAATAAAGTTCAGTTCTGGGTACAAGGGAGAATAGAACCACTTAGTATGTACACTCCTTCAGATTAATTGAAACAGATTTCCTCAAATATTACATATGGAGGGAGGTTAGTTGCCAGAAAGAGCTAATTAGAGTCAAGATGCCTAAATAACTGAGCAATAAATACAGCTAAGATTGGAATAACACATTAAATAGCAGTAAGTTGGTATAGAGATAATAAAGGAGTTAACAACAGATGTAGGAAGGCAGACTTGGGGGAAAAAATCTAGCCTGAGCCTAATGAGTGTACTGTACAGTCATTAAGTTAACTGATGCTTAACCACTGATTTCAAGGGGAGAGGGCTGCAGTTACATCGATTTCAATAGCTCCTGCCACCTCCCACCTAATGCATTCAGGATTTGAGTACAAACCTAGTTTGTGTTTGAAATACACATGCTTTCCTTCCTCACGCATGGGGGTGTCTTTGCCTTGCTAGAACATTCCAATGCACATGGGCAACCCCCACATTTCCCCGCCGGCTCTTAAAGATGGAAGTGTCCCCCCCCCAGAGGTGAAACTGACTGCAATTATGCATTTTATCTTGCAGACGATCTCTCGGCCAGAGCTTTAAGGAGACAGAAATATTTGTTTGATGTATCGACTCTCTCAGACAAAGAGGAGCTGGTGGGAGCTGAACTGCGGCTCTTTCGTAGAGCCCCCGGCGATTATTTCTCCAAGGCTCAGACAGGCCTGGCCCATTTGCAGCTCTCGGCCTGCTACTCGAGCCGCCTTCTGGACTCCAGGACCCTGGACTTGCGAGAGGCGCCGGGCCAGGCCGGGGGCACCTGGGAGGTGTTTGACGTGTGGCAGGCCTTGCTGCACCACCGGCCTTGGAAGCAGCAGCACCGCCGCCCCTTGTGCTTGGAGCTGCGAGCCGTGGAGGGGCCTCGAACTCCCCAGCAGCAGGCACTGGACCTGCGCGGCCTGGGCCTAGGGCGAAGCGCGCGGGCCCAGCAGGAGAAAGCGCTGCTGGTGGTTTTCACCAAGTCAAGGCGGAAGAACCTCTTCGCGGAATTACGCGACGGGCGAGGGAGCCACGAGAGCGCGCATGCGCCCCATCTGGAATTTCCGCCCGCCGCCCGGCTGCGGTTCACGACGCGTCGCCAAAGGCGCACGGCTTACAACAACCGCCACGGCAAGCGGCACGGCAAGAAAGCCCGGCTGCGCTGCAGCAAAAAGGCCCTGCACGTGAATTTCAAGGAGTTGGGCTGGGACGACTGGATTATCGCCCCTCTGGAGTACGAGGCCTACCACTGCGAGGGCGTGTGCGACTTCCCCTTGCGCTCGCACCTGGAGCCCACGAACCATGCCATCATCCAGACGCTCATGAACTCCATGGACCCGGGCTCCACCCCGCCCAGCTGCTGCGTGCCCACCAAGCTGACGCCCATCAGCATCCTCTACACGGACGCCGGCAACAATGTCGTCTACAAGCAGTACGAGGATATGGTGGTGGAGTCCTGCGGCTGCAGGTAGCGCCGCCCACGTCTGTCGCCCCCCCCCCATCCGCGGGGCAGGGAAAAGCGAAAACAAAAGCGGCAGGGAGGAGACCGTGCGAGATGGACTCGTCGAGCGCTCGGGGCCCCGGCAGGGAGAGAGCGGAGCGAGGGAAGGGCGCACGTGGCGCAGGCGCGCCTCCCCCAGGGAAAGCCGCTGGTTGGAGCGCTGGCAAGAAACCGCGCCCCCCTCCCCCCCCGAGGAAGCGCTCCGTGTACTGCGCGGGGAGGGGGCAATCAGTGAAAGGGGCTAGCCAGCAATGCGCCTTTGCGCCACTTCCCTGCCCCTCGGTTGCTCAGTGGTGTGGAGAATTTAGGCCCCTCCTCCTGGAGGGTATTGCCAGAGGGGTAGGCTTGGGCTTTAAGGGCCTGGGAGAAGCGTTCTTTGACCACCCGGCGGCCTTCAGTAAGCCAAAGCCCACGAAGCCTCTCGCAGAATAAGGCGAGGAGTTTGGCGCCAAATAGGGCGCTCGGCGGTCAAGGACGTGTGTCAAGCCGCTTCGAAACTCCTCGTTCTTTCCGGCTGAGGGAGGCTAGTTCAAGCTGAGGGTGGGTCGGCAGTAAGTCTGGTGACCTCCGCTTGCAAGTAATGGGAAGGGAGGAGCCATACCTTCAGAGCTCGCCCCCCCCCACCTTGCGCCAGGCAAAGGCGGATGTGCTGAAGCACGTGGAGCAGTGAAAGAGGCGCGGGGGCAAGTGGCGAAGGCTTCTTCAGAAACCAGCTAGGGAGCAGCTGGCGGGGGGGGGGGTAAGGGGAGGAAAGGCGACTCTCTGCCAGCGAGTGAGTCCTCTCGCTTTAGAAATGTAAGCCCCGGGTATTTGGCGAGTGCCCCTATTGCAGGGGAAACCACTCTGTGTTTCTCACACCCCAGGACTGCGAGGCCCGGGCAACTATAAGGGCCGTTTTCTCAAGCGACGCTCGCTCTGGGTTCTGAAGGCGCCCCCCTCCCCCCCCAGCGGGGTAGGTCGGAAGTGAGCTCTCTTTCCCTGCTGCATTGGTGTGTTCACCTGTGCGCGCCAATAAGGTGTGAGTGGGGGAGAGGCTCGCTTCTGGTCCGAATTTGCATGCTTTTTCTCTCCATGACTTTAAGGTGTGTGCTGGGGAGAAGCTCCTGTATAGTCCCAGGCCCATATCATGACTAGGGAAAGCAGTTAGACCGGCAGAGTCGTCGCGGGAAAGAGAAGGCCAAAGGCAACCATTTCAGTGCTGAGTCAGTTGCTTCCCAGAATTTATCTGAGAATCGAGACTCCCTTTAAGGAAAGCCGTGGGAGAGAGAGCAAGTGCAGAACACTTTGGTTGTTTTTTTTAAAAAAAGCTTCTTTTCCTTTCTGTGCTCCTTCAAGATTACCAGCCTGAAAACAGCCCGAATGCCCCTCCCTCCCACGCACAGAAAGCAGGACTGCAGGTTGTAATTACCAGCGAGGTTTGGCTTTCAGTAGTAATGAAAAGCTGAGAAAAGAGTCAAGTGCTGCAAAATATGCACAACACAAACAGGGTGGGTGTAGATGGGCTTGGAAGCATCTTTTAATTTTAAGGAAGCCTCCAGGTAGCTAATAAAATTCAGAAAAGGTGGGGGAGGCAGGCACATCCCTCTGCAAAGGGCTGCAATATTACTGTATGAGAAAATGTCATGCTGAAAAAGCATGTCACTGAATATAGCCTTCCTTCCCAGCCTTCCATGGATATGACTTTACATGAAAAAATGCACTTCTGAGCATTCCTGAGATCCATTAAGAGTTTCCTCCCCTCCAGAGAAATCTTAGTGCTTTTCAGACTATCTGGTTTCATTGAGCTGCAAAATGGCTGGGGGAAAAGAAGAATGGGTGTAATAATAAATAATAAAATAATAATATAAAGATGCTAATAATAAAGGAAAGCCTTGGCCAGGAGCAATAAATTAAAATGCACATTTTTTTTTGTTTGGTTTGGATGCACTGTTGTTCATATTGAAGCTGTAAATATTTGTTTATTTAAACAGACTGAGAAGTGCAAACATGGAGGGGAACAACATGCTTTTCTGTTTTACTTAAATGTTCTGAACGTTTTATGCACTCAAATTGTTTAAAAGTCTAATGTTGGGTTTTTTTTAAAAAAAATAAATGTTATATTTGAGTTGTACAGGTTGAAGCATTAATCAGCTATTTCATTTTGTATGTAATGTTATCATTTTCTTTAAGAATATTATGGGATGATAGAAAACTCTGTGTTTATGAATGGAGAATTCATATTTTATTGTCTACCTCACTGCATTGCAAGGCCGCAGCTCTGCAGGAAGGCTTTGCATATTCTTCTGCATTAATTTCTACAAGGCTTGTGTAGGAGACCACCTTTGCTGGGCTGTTTCCCAAATATTTACAACTCCAAACTCATCTGAGGTAAATTTAATATCCAGGACATTTTTATAGTACACTTTTACTGGTTGATACTAAATGTATTGACTATATTATTAAACATTTCCCCCCCAAAGCAACAGCTGCTTTTTATGCTCTGTTATGGGTTAACTGGTAACATTATCTTAACTGAATGTTGTCTATAATTCTGAAATGTTTGTCTGTCAGCTTGAAACAGGAACTGCTTATAAAATCTAATTTTCAAGCCCCTTACTTTACACCATTTTATATTCTCATGACATTCTTAGTGGTGACTTTTAAGATACCTAAGGACTATGTTAGAGTGGAAACTATATTTATGAATTTGCCAACTTTCACCTAATAGGGAAATATCAATAAACAGAAAAAAATGTGGAAAGCATTGATTAAAAAGTTGTATTTTATATGCATTCTGTTCTGTGGATATGTGGGTTGTGAATGATACTAATTTGTATACTATAGGAAACAACCAGGAAAACAGTTTCATTAAATAGCTGTTTAGTGTGGGGGAAAGAACATAACGTTCACAATCACTGTTGTACACACATGGAACTGCACTAGAGTTATTTCAGTGGAGACAGGACATCCTTCTACACAAAGGAATGCAACGTGCCACTGCTTCCTCTGTTGAAATGAATAGCATAACTGTCTCAGGTGAGGTAAGTGCCTTGTTCAGCATTGGAGGTTGCATGCATGTAATGTGTCAGCAGGGGCTGCCAAGAAGAGGGGAGGAGAGGACAAGAGGTTCAGAGCATCTGCTATGTGAGTGCTCCAAGCCAGACAGTCTACCTGCCTCATTTTGTGTCACACTCACTACAAAAGGAAGGGACACCAACTTGTGTATGATGCCTGTCTATCTTGGGACTTCAGTGACAGCTAGAGGCTTTTCTAAGAATTTAAAATTGCTCCCTTTAAAGCTTTGCTGGATTTGAAATTGTAGCAAGTACTGCTGCAGGAGAATACCTGCTTAAGTTTCTCTGGTTATGCGGAGGGTTAAATTGAGGGAATCAGTGTTCCTACAGAGACTTCTTCTGTTTCATTAAGTGTTGCTGAGTTCTCTCTCTCTCTCTCTCATACACACACACATGTACACACACACACACTCTAAAACTGGGAGTGGGGACAGAGGGAATCTTTGTCTGAAGACCTGTGGTATCTCTTGGTACAATCTGAAAAGTAGGCATGCCTTGTCCTATTTGTTCAGGAGAGCACAAGTGAACAGCCAGCTATTTATACTACATTAATTTCAATGGCACTTATTAATGCTTAGCAGTGTTTTTGTACCCCATTGGAATCAATGGGATGTACTGCACAGGTAGGAGAAGTATCAGACTTATTACAAGAGTGACAATTGACTTCTGTACATTTCTTTGGGTATTAAAGTACTGTGTAACCTGTTTGCAGTTCTGGGGTAGTAGAAGATGCCCTTGAAATTATGCCAAGTTGTGTGATTCCTTTTTCCTCATTCGCAACAACGTGTTCCTCCAGACATCTTTTAAAAACAGCACTCTCCATCTGAGTAGAACTGGGTACTCATAAAATGCTTTTACTTTGTAGAACACACTGGGATGTATATGTGGAAAACAAGGATTGACTCTTTCTGTCATTAAGGGGCCCAACCTGTCCCCAAGCAACCAAGCCAATGGCTGTACTGCTGAGACCAGCCGTATGGGAGAGGGCAACCAGCAAGTTTTATGCCTGTTGTAGTTTCCCAGACTAGCTGAGTCCAAGGCAGATCCCTAAGATGCTAGCAGTGATACTGGACTTTAGCTTATTCCAAGTATGTTTGGCCAAGTACGACCCTTGTTTCCCTGTCCGCATTTTATTTGTCAGAATGGCAGCCTCTTCACAGGTAGATGTTCCTTTAAAAACACACACACACACATTTGGGCTCTACTTGTTGCATGATGCATATCAAAGAAAGCTTAAAAGCTTATATCTTGGATGGTGAAATGATTTTAGTTAGAAGACTGTGCAAACATTGTTAGAGTAAGCTCATGGACCAGCCATCTTTTGTGGCAGAGTGGGGCCTACTTGCATACAAATGCTATCATGTTAGGTATGTACAGTGTGCACATTTGGGGACCATATGCAATCTTGCAATCAGTTCCAAGTACCACATAGGATCAGAATCACAGAGTTGGAAGGGGCCACACAGGCCATCTAGTCCAAACCCCTGCTCAATGCAGGATCAGCCTAGAGCAGAGGTGTCAAACATGCGGCCCGGATCAGGCCCCCAGAGAGCTGCACTCCGGCCCGTAAGGCCCTGGCTGTTCCTTTTCCAGTTCTGCTGCTGCAATAACTCAGAGCAAGAGGTGTCAGTTATCAGAGACTGTTAAATAGACAAAATATTGCAAGAGTGCTAGTGTTTTAAGCATGTTTTATTTAAAGTTTTAAAAATCTTTCATTGTGTTTGTGTCCTTTATAAAGTTTATATCTCTGCTACCTGGCATTACATTATATGACACACACGTGGCCCAGCCCAACAAGGTCTCATTTATGTCAGATCTGGCCCTCGTAACAAATGAGTTTGACACCCCTGGCCTAGAGTATCCCTGACAAGTTTTTGTCCAGCCGCTGCTTAAAGACCTTTGGGAGGAGAGATAGCATGGTATAGCCCGATCTCATTAGACCTTGGAAGCTAAACAGGGCTGGTACTTGGATGGGAGACCACCAAGGAAGACTGTTACACAGAGGAAGGCAATGACAAACCACCTCTGCTTCTCACTTGAAAGCCCTTGCTGGGATTGTAATAAGTCGATTGCAACTTGATGGCACATGTGTACATAAAGATCATCTGGAAGCAGGAATCAGAAAAGAGATTTTGTTGAAACCATGGAGAACTGTTATTTAGAACAGACAGCATTGAACTTAAGATGGATTGGTGGCCTGATCCCTATGTTCACGCCTGTGCAAGTGCAAGGCTACCTCATTGCATGCTTCAGTGTAGTATGAACAACTCCGTGCCCAAACCAGTGAACTGAAGAGAACTCCTGATGCTCATCATCAAATACTTTGATTCTACATGCTGCTGTGGAATCCAAATAGATTGGGTGCTAGGATCCTATTGACAATGTGGAATCACAAATGGGTCCTGATTGCCAAAGTCTCTGCTGATTTTAGATGTAATTGGGGATGAAAGCAAGCTTGTTTGGCTGGTACAGAGCAGCAGTTAAGAAAGGGGCACATCTCATATTGTATTTAAGACCCCTCCCCAAGAGAGCATGCCAATAAGAAATGTAAGTTGTTTTAAAACTTGGGCATGAGTCAGTCTAAGATAGGGACTTTGAAGCTCCAGTGGTTTCAACACAGCAGTAAAATATGTTCAAAGAGCATTATTTTTCCTGGATTGAAGGCTTCATTCTTTATATAATGCAGAATGTGTCAGGGACAGAGGTGCCATCAAGTCCCAGCTGACTTATGGCAACCCCAGCAAGGGGCTTTCAAGGCAAGCAGAGGTGGTTTGCTATTGCCTTCCTCTGCAGAATCTTCCTTGGTGGTTTTCCTTCCAAGGACCTACCCTGCTTAGCTTCTGAGATCTGATGAGACCATGCTGCCTTCCCTGCATGAAATGCAATATATTCTTTCAAAGAAGATGATGCATATAAAGGTTTTCCCCTCTAGGAGATGAAAAATGCAAAAATATAATAATTCTTATAAAATTCCCCCTCCCCCTCGATTCAAACAGAAATACTTAAATTCAGAAATTACTTCTAAACCTATTTATGTAAAAAAACACCCACATTTCACCTATTGTCCAATAAACAAAAAACAGTGAATGGAAGAACTCTTGTTGAATTCTTCTCTCAGATATGCAAAGCTGGAGACCCAGATTTTTTTTTCTGAAATCCCCCATTCAACTTTCCCCTTTGAAAATGTGTTTTTATTACATTGCTGGCCAGAAGGGGGAGTAAGACCTGCCGAGTCATGGTAAGGCAATATTACCAACTTCCTCAATTGCAGCACAGCAAACAAAAACCATAACAATAAAATGACTGCCCTTCCATCTTAGGTGCACAGATTTTAAGCAGGAAGTCAGTGTGATGTCAGGCTAGGAACTGGAGGCTCTGAACTAGGAACTGGCCACCTAAGGCTGTGAGCTGGCAACCAGCTTAATTCCTGGGCCCCCACTTTGCCTACATCTTTGTAATTTAGCCATTCCACTTAAGCCAACACATAGGCAAAGGGCTCGTTAAGTGTAACTCTGCTAAGGATTGCACAGCTTATATAGCCCATGCATGACTGGTGTGCTTAATTACTGCTCTTTTCCCTGGGCCACTAGAAAGAGACAGCGCACATGTTTTGAGCGTAGATTGTAACTGTGACTGTCCTCCAGGGCAAATACGCTGGGCGTAATGTCCGTTTTAAAAAGCTGCACGAAAAGCTCATACTCCCTTCACCACAATTCAGTGTGTTTAAATTTGCATCAAATCCATGTGCTTCAGTTTAACTGGTGCGTGGTGTTTAAGGTTTTAAAGGAGTGAAAAAAATTCAGATTCATACTTTTAATTGGAATTAGAGGGGAACTGTTTACTTTTTGCCATCCATTTTCATTTAAATTGTAGAAATAACTAGCTCATATTTGCTTCACTTCACTGTAGACTGCTGTTTGAGTTTCTTCTGAATTCTCACTCATATATAAATAGAGTGGGGGGAGGGAGAGAGAGAAGTCGGATATTTTTCATCCAGCTGTCGTACTAATTCATATTTACTGGATTGCTGCTAATTCATTTCACTTGTTCTGACCAGTAGCTACTGCTCCAGACTTACGTCGGGTGGGCCAAGCTATGCCTGGTATCACAGTGGTGTGACTGGATCTCCTAGTGCGTCCCAACCCCCAAAACAGCCCCAGTCGGAGCACAATAAGAACGGACACATACAACCCCCCCCCAGGACTAACACTAACCCTCTGTGGGCATTTTCAGTCAGGGAAAAAGTATGCACAGGGATGCAAGGGAAGAGTTAAACTCTCCTGTTCCCCAGTATCACAGTTCTGATTCAATTTGCCCCGTCCCTCGACAGCTTTATAGGGTCAAAAACAAAGTGGGGAGAGTCAGTCGTGGAATTCAAGGGTCATGTGTAGTTTGGCCCCAGATAAACAAATGTATATGCTAGTGGTTCTCATGGGGTTACAGAGAGCCACATTTGCAATTACTGTCAACCAAAAGAGCCGCATTTAGTTCCATCCACAGCATGTGGCCTGCACCTCAGGAAGCCATCCAGCTTACCAGTTTCTCTTGTGACTCTCTCAAGAGGTGAACCACTTGCCAACTGCAGACCCCATCAGGGAATGGCTTTGCCCACTCTCCTGAAATATGGGGTATTTCTGGGTATCAGAAGAGCCATGGGTGGCATGTGAAAGAGCAACATGTGGCTCCTGAACCACAGAGGGCGCATAACAGATATATGCAAAGATATATGCAAAGATATATGCATATTTTTATGAGGTGGGTCAGTCTTTCCTCCTTGTTGTTGTGGCCGGAGTACGTAAGATCTGATTGGACTTTTGAGCCACCTTCACTGTAGAGCAGGGGTGTCAAACGTGGCCCGGGGGCCGGATCAGGCCCCCAGAGGGCTTCCATCAGGCCGGCAGTGGCACTGGCTGTCTTCTGCTTCTGCTTCCAGTTCTGCTGCTGCTGCATCATCGTAGGTTTGCAGCTTACAGATGCACACCTGAACAGCGTAGTTGCGATTGCAACAGCACAGATATTTTGATGCAATAATTCAGAGCAAGAGATGTCAGTTATCAGACACACTTAAATAAACAAAATATTGCAAGAGTGCCAATGTTTTAAGCATGTTTTTATTTCAAGTAAAAAAACCCTTTGTGTTTGTGTTCTTTATAAAGTTTATATCTCCGCTACCTGGCATTACATTTTATGACCCCCATGGCCCGGCCCAACAAGATCTCATTTATGTCAGGTCCGGCCCTCCTAACAAATGAGTTCAACACCCCTGCTGTAGAGTTTTTATGTTGCTTCACCTCTACCATTCTCCTCATTTAAGTAGTACATTTTTATCCTGCCCTTTCTCCAGGGAGCTCAGAGTCAGTCTTCATAATTCTTCTCTTCTGCATTTTATCCTCATAGCCACCCTGTGAGGTAGGCTAGACTGAGGGAGAGTTGACTGACCCAAAGTCATCAAGCAGATCTTCTGCAGTGTGATGCGGTTGTGAAGAAAGCTAATGCAATCTTAGGATGCATTAGCAGAAGCATTGTGTCCAGATCACGGGAGATGGTAGTTCCGCTGTATTCTGCTATGGTCAGGCCCCACCTGGAGTACTGTGTCCAGTTTTGGGCACCACATTTTCAGAAGGATGTTGACAAACTCGAGTGGGTCCAGAGGAGGGCGACCAGGATGGTGAGAGGGTTGGAGTCCAAGTCTTATGAGGAAAGGCTGAGGGAGTTGGGTATGTTTAGCCTGGGAAAGAGAAGGTTTAGAGGGGACATGATTGCAGTCTTCAAGTATTTGAAGGGCTGTCATGTAGAAGATGGAGTGGATCTATTCTCTCTTGCTCTGGATTGCAAGACTAGATCTAATGGGTGGAAATTACAAGGGAGTCGTTACCGGCTTAATATCAGGAGAAACTTCCTGACTGTAAGAGTGGTTGAGCAGTGGAACAGACTGCCTCGGGAGGTGGTGGATGCTCCTTCGCTGGACGTTTTCAAGAGGAGACTGGACAACCATCTTTTGGGTATGTTATAGGTATGTAGGGGTTTCCGCTGTGTTCCTGCAGAGTGCAGGGGGTTGGACTAGATGGCCTGCAAGGTCCCTTCCAACTCTAATATTCTATGATTCTATGATTCTAGGCAGTGTAGGGATTTGATTATGAGTCTTCTGGATCCTAGTCTGATTCTAGAACCTCCACATTCAGAGGCAATAAATCTCTGAATACTAGTGCTAAGAGTAGGGCTGCCAGCTCTGGATTGGGAAATTCCTGGAAATTTTGGGGGTTGAGCCCAGGGATGGTAAGTTTTAAGGAGGATAGAGACCTCAGCAGGGTATAATGCCACAGATTCCACCCTCCAAAGCTACCATTTCCTCCAGGGGAACTGATCTCTGTAGCCTGGAGATCAATTGTAATTTTCAGGGATCTCTAGCTGTAACCTGGAAGCTGGCAACCCTGGCCAGGAGGCAAAGTCAGAGGAAGGCCTCAGCCTCTATGCTTTGTTGTTGGCCTTTCAGAATAACTGGTAGGCCATTGGGCAAGACAGGGTGCTGAACTAGATGGACCACTGGTCTGATCCATAATGGGTCTTCTTATGTTCTTACATCTTAACCACTGTACAACTTCCTTATTCCTAGTTTAGCCTGTACATCTACTTTGCTTTTATGGCCTGTTTCTCGATTACCAATTATTGAGTGGCTCATCACCCAGAACTGTAGATTTTCAGGGGAGTTTCAGATTCGAATGCCCACATATGCATGACATTCAGAACTCTTCTGTGTTACGGATTTTGTTTCAGAGAGTCATTTTGCAACTTGGTCCTATTATCCAAAGTGTAATATGGGAATGATTTATATCCATGTTTACTTGTGAGTCAGGCATAACATCCTGGGGGCCAGGGTAAGGGACAGGCATAGTGAGGAGTGTACAAACCGTGTGACCTCATAGGGGTGGCTATGATTAGCAGACTTCATTTGGAATGTGTGAAGCAGACTTCATTTAATTGATGCTAACCCAAGGCGTGTGAACTTAGTTCCCAGGTAATTTGAATTCAAGGACCTTTATAAATTGGGACAACTAAGGAAATGTACATGCTTTTCTCTGCAAATTTTACCCATTTGCATAATTGTTCTAATTTTATTTGTCGTAGGGAGGAGGAAGGTCACTGAAGCCTGGCCATCTCTAACCACTTGGAATTGTATTCAGTTCTCTCCACCCATCTCCACCATCCTAGGTTTCTGCAAGTATATATTTGCAGCCATAAGGGGTAGAAACTTTTTCTTCCTTGTGTAAACAAAGATGAGATTCTTACGAACCTAGATTCTGCTTCTGGTACAACATCCTGCACCTTTCTTTTGCTGATAGAGCATAATAGCATACAGGGTGGCTAACTATCCACAGGGCTAGGCAGGATGACTGAAAAGAATTGCCAGGCCTAGAAGCTTCACAGTAATTGTGAGGAAGGTGGGTGGGGTGGTGGAGAACCTAAGATCAAACACATTATTTTATGCAGTATTAGGCTCTATGCAGCTGGGTTGTGCTATGGTGCAGAAGCTGTGGGGTTTCAGAAATAAATCCCTGGTGTCAGTTTTGAAAGCATGTTTTTGTTATGAATTCTGGTATAGTAATAAGGTGATGTGAATGGCAGATCATGGCAGCCATTTAAGGCTTGTGTATCACTAAAATCTCTCTTAAAGCTAACTGTAATATTTAGGGCACAACTAGAAAACATTTGTCTGTTGGCTTCAGTGACTGCGAGATGGAAAAATATGTATCGGATTCGACTGGCTTTCGAGCAAGGGAACCTTAACTTTACTTACAGAGTATAAGCAAGGTACATTCTGGTTTGGTATTCATCTTCTTCTAACCTAGGTGGTGTTCAAAGTTTAGTACTGGGTATATGATAACAGGGATGATTTTAAATTTCCTGTGTGTGCTGTTAAAACCTTCCTGTTGCCAGCAGTCTGTGTTTAGATTTCTTTCTTGAGCAATTTAAACTGCTGAGTCTTTATTTAGTACTATTTTCTGTTCTCCAAGCCAAATGTACGCAATTTGCCATATAATGCAAAAATAATGTGAAAGGAAAAAAAAACCAACAACAAAATAGGCTATGTGAAAAGGCTCCTTACAACAGCATACAAAATCTAAAATAACTGAGAAAAGTGTATTTCCACATCTGCAGACTGCAAACAAGAGAGATTGTTTTAGGGAAGCAAGGCTTCCTGGTTTCACTATTGGAAAGCTCTTACCAGAGGGCAGACCAATGCTGTGTTGGATCTGCTGTCCAATCCTTTTTCAAATGTTGCGTAAATAGCCCAACTGACAGCCCTTTATAGCTACAAGTACCAAGTATGAAGGCACTTTCCCCACCTCTCTGCTGCATACTCCATCCTGCTTCCAATACTCAGCACAGTCCACTAGCATCCTTCCTGTGCAAGGCCCATTGAAATAAATAGGAGCTGCGCAAGAGACAATAGTCTATATGCAGTACAGGATATGATGCAAGATACCCAGTGCTTCCTGTCCTTATCAATCATAGCAGCACCTTTGCATCTATTGGCCAGAAGTTTGGGAGACAGGAGATGAATTAATTTGCAGAACAGTTGGGTAGTGAATCTCTCCATAAGTACGAGGATTAGAGATTTACTTTTTGGATAAAGTGAAAGGTGAACATTCAGAAAGGGGAACTGAAATATCTGGGGCTGTGCAGCAAGGAGGCCAAAATCTATCCCTTGACCACAGTCCTGGGTTCCATTTTTTAGCAATTTATAATTGATTGCTCTTAGACAAAGGTCGAATCTGCAGAGGTCGAAACTACAGTTTAAGAGACATTTTTAAATCAGTTGTGTGCTGCTGTGACGCCGTCTTTCTCTATGCTTGTTTGAACGTTGTTTGGAGAAGATTCTTTTAAAGCAGTGCGGAGGTGCAATGACAGTGGAGCCGCCCCGAAAGGATGATAAACATATGTGGACGTGTGAAAGTATGCTAGCACTGTTGAGGTGTGAAAACGACACCAAATGTGGACAGCTTTTTTGAAGATGGAGTTAAAAGGCTGGGACACTGGTGGGAAGGACAAATGCAGATTCAGCCAGGGTCTCCAATGGAACTGTAGTGGTTAAGTGTGTGGACTCTAATTTGGGAGAACCGGGTTTGATTCCCCACTCCTTCACTTGCAAGTGCTGGATGACCTTGGACAAGCCATAGTTCTGTCAGAGCTGTTCTTGAAAGAGCAGTTTCTGTCAAGAGCTCTCTCAGCCCCACCTACCTCACAGGGTGTCTGTTGTTGGGAGGGGAAGGGAAAGGAGTTTGTAAGCCGCTCTGAGGCTCAAAGGGAAGGGCAGGGTATAAATCCAATCTCCTCCTCCTCCTCTTCTCTTGCTTCTCTGGGCTTGATACTGAGGGTTTGCTGCCATTAAAGAAACTTCTCCGTTGTGTTGGCTACCAGGCTGTGAAACATATTTGTTCAAGAAGACTCTGATGGCAAATAACTATACATTAGGCATGAATAAACTGGGGAATGGGGTTGTTCCCTTTAAATTTTGTGCATTGTCAGGAAGACAGTTTTTGTCCTATTTTTTTGGTACATTTCCTCTTTTCATTGGTTTCTTTTATGACATTATTCTGTTACATTCTATTTTTATATTACACACTATTTGAATATCATTTGTTTGCAACTGAAACAAAAACACACATCAACATTAAAATGAGGTTTTTTTAGTATGGTTAGAAAACAAAGATCACAGTTCTGAGCATGGAGAAAACATAAAATAAACTTGAATGTTTGGACTGAACCAGAATTGTCAAAAATTGGTAACTTCTTCATAATACATAAACAATGAAGGGGGTATATTGTGCATATGAGGTTTTTATGTGTACCTTGAGGGCTATCACCTGACCTATCTTGATAGGTCTGTTGTGGGGAGCGGAAGGGAAGGTGATTGTAAGCATCTCTGAGACTCCAAGTGAAGGATGGGGTATAAACCCAACTCTCCTCCTCCTCCTTCTCCTCCTCCTCCTTTGTGGTTGCAGAAATACATGTGTGGCCTTGAGGGCAGAGACAGGTGGCTCTGTATTCCAAGATCTCTGAAATAAATATGGGTGGTTGCCTGTTATTGATAGCATGCAGTGCAGGCCTGTAGCTACAGTGGGGCACCTCGGGGCCCGGCCCCCCAACTTGCTGCCAAGGCCCCCCAACTTCCCATCCAGCCCAGGCGCCCCAACTTCCTATTTGTTATTTTATTTGTGGTGCTCCCTTGGAAGGTGTCTGTGTGGGGTGCCCCCTGACTTATTTAAAGGCCCCCTGAATTTAAAAATCCTGGCTACGGGCCTGATGCAGTGTATTCCAACGTAAGCAAGATCACAGCTGTAAGAAATATGAAGGAAACTTCCTGCTGGCCAAAACAACGTGAATATAATTTAGAAGGCAGAGGTCATCTGAGGGTATATGTGAATAATACTTCACTTGTTCTGTGACTATTCCTATAATATTTTAAAGCGGGTCACTGACTTTTCATTTACTGCTAATATGGTATTAAAATAATACTAGTGTGTTTTCTTCAAAACACATATACAGATGGTGAGAATTTTTTGCTGTTGATCAAGCCTCCTCACATACATAGCCATTGATTCTATGCTGAGAAATGATGGGAAAACCACCACGTTCTTAACTATGAGAAATTTTAAAGGAGCTCAGAGCTGGATGAAGGTGACTATGAATCTTGCTGTAGTACATGACATTTCAGGATGCTTTCTGAATGTAGTTCATACATCTGTTCTAATTTTCTTCTCATTTTGAAAAAAAGTAACATAGAATGGCTGAAGACTAAGTCTACCATCCTAAGGATACTTTCCTGGCAGTAAGGTCCCAGGCAGTATAACAGGACTTACATCTGAGCACACCTGCATAGGACTTCCACCTAAGAATTCTAAAGTTAGTTGCTGTTGCTTGATAGTTACTGGATCTTTCCCTTTAAAATGAACAACTACAGATTAAGAGACTAAAATGAAAGGGGTTAAATGAACACTGGAACTGCAGAATGTTTATTTCATATTATTTTTACTCAGTTTTGCCACTATTCTCAAATGTTCCCCGTCAGTTCTATTACAAGATGAGTGCAAATCAGCTGAAAATATGTGATCTGCTTAACAATGGTTGTAGCTTTATCTGACTGCAACCAGCATATAGTTTTTGGAAGCTTCATGCAGCATGTTTGAATCACCCCCCCCCCCGGGGTATGGTGTTCTCCCCCTATTTGAAGGGTTTAAGGGGAAAGTTTTTGCGATTATATCACATCCTCCTACTTCACAAACTGTGGGTCAGATTCAGTAATACTCTAAAGGGAGGGACTTGTGGGGGAGAGGGAAACTAATTTCCCTTTCTTACTTTCCCCTTCCTCCCAGTCACCATGGCATTCCACTCCCCTGATTAACATCACCTTCCCCTGCTGTTCTTTACTTCCTTTTTCTCCTGCCCACGTCTTGTTGCTGTGTCCTCTTCCTGTTCCTCCTTGCTGTCCTGGCTGCCTCTGCTTCTGTGCCAGAATTCCAGATGGGTTGTAATGGCAACCTACAATGCTGCTGGTCAGGGATTTTTCAACAGCTACACATGTGCAGACTTCTCAATTAAAGTTTTTCTGGATAGATAATGTATTTCTCAATTGATCTTGTATATGTAGTAAGGAATGAGAGTGTGCGTGCTGTCCACACACAGTTGGCATGCCTGCCCTGCCTCTGAGCATTCAAACTGGATATAAGTGTATGCAATCTAATATAAGCACAGATCACATGAGCACTTCCCATGGGGTCTGTGCATATTATGTGTGTGCATAGCTGGTTCAATTGCTGAGTTTCCTTCTGGATATCTGGAGCTGGGGTAGGCACACTCTCACTTCCCACCACACATAGGGAAGCATTCAGTGAATATGTAATCATTTCCAACCCTATCATATATCCAGTTTATCTTATGGCTCCAGTCCACTGGTACATTCCTCTGTGCAGAGTCGGTTCATTCCAATGGGGTTTACCCATGACAAGTGGTGGATTATTTCCTATGTCACTCAGTTTTCCATGTCAGACTGAGTTTTGCAAAGACATTTATTTTGGGCTTCAGTTTTTTATTGATTAAACCAGTAGATAAATCAGTTTTAACTTTAGTTGATTAACTGGTGTACCCTGAAGAAAATAAATTTTAATCACTGGGGCTGCAAGTTTAAAGGCACACTTTAAAAAATGTATTGCCTCATATTCTCTTCAGTAACTCAACAAGGCACCTATTTTGAAGTTTTGGAAACATTCAGATTTATTTAGACATGATCAGTTAATGGATGCAGTTGAAAAGCTGGTGTTTTAACTTGATTAAAATATATTTTGTTGGTTTGACACCCTACCAATCTAAGTTTTTTATAATATAGTTTTCACATGGAAGAAACATTTTCCTGTCTCTCTTTTGCCAGTATTTTTAGCCTTCTGCTTTCATGCTTCTGCTCCCTTTGCTCACTGTCTTGAAAATGTGCAGGAATTCTGTGCTTTAATTACTAAGAATTATCGGTTGCGGGTTCTCAGCTGAAATCTTTCTTTCTTCTCCCCTTTATGTATCACCAGTGACTTGATCCAATAAAGGTATCATACCTCATACATCATGCTTTGTAAGACAGAGAAAGAATACACCTCGCTAGCTTCTCCTGGTACCAAATAGCTCTTTTATCAGCTTAACAAAGTTTTCTTGCCCACTTCTAAGCTCTTTCAGGGCAGGATCACACTCAAGTTCTTGCTTAGTGACAGAAGCCGAATGCTTCCTGCTTTAATGTTTATTCAGTTAAACGTTTTACATTCCTGGAGAGATATCAGGCTGTCATTAATGGATTGTTGGCTTTCTGCCAGCAGCTAATAGTTTTTTTTGGAGAGTTTTTTTCCTTTGGCCCTTGCAACACAGCTGCTTGATTTGCGAAACTGATTTGAGCTTTTTTCCTTCTTTTGCTGAGACAAATTGGGGCAATGGCCCAATGTTTAATTTTTTTTGACCACTGATCATTAAAGTAGCACCTAAATGATTTGGCCTGCAGGAGAGGGAAGGCTACATGATATGAAAGAAGCAAACAAGCCTTTGGTTCTAAACCTACGGCTTTGCCACTAACCTCTGCAGAACACACCAGAGAAAAAGATTCAGAATGATTCAGAGGTCTAGTTCAAATGAAGCTCTAAATGCATACATAAGGTGAAAGGGAAATATTCCCACCCATGTTACTTGCTAGAGTTCTATCTTTGGACTTTCAACACTGTCAGATTTTTGACCTCACCTTCCAAGGAGCTCAAGGTGGCATTACATGGTTCTTCCTGATATCATTTGATCCTCACAACAAGCCTATAAAAAAGGTTAGGCTGAGAGTGACTGGCCCATGGTACACCCAATGAGCTTCATGGCCAGGTGACTAATTGAACCCAGGTCTCTTTAGTCTAACATACTAACCACTATACCACACTGCCTCTTCCCCAAAACTAGCAGACTTGTGCCACCTTGGCTTTAAGGCTGCCAGGTCCCCCCCCGGCCACTGGCAGGGGATGGGATGGCAGGGTGGCCAGGTCCAGGTAGGTTAACCTCCTGGAGATTAAGGGATGGAGTCTGGGGAGGACAGGGACCTCAGTGGGGTACAATGCCATAGAGCAGAAGCATCAGGCTCATTTGTTACGAGGGACAGTCCTGACATAAATGTCACTTTGTTGGGCCAGGCCATCTGTGCCATAAAATATAATGCCAGTACCAGAGATATAAACTTTATAAAGGATACAGGCAAACACAATTAATGGTAGAGAGCCAGTTTGGTGTCGTGGTTAAGTGCGTGGACTCTAATCTGGGAGAACCGGGTTTGATTCCCCACTCCTCCACCTGCACCTGGCTGGATGACCTTAGGCAAGCTTGTAGTTCTGGTAAGAGCTGTTCTTGAAAAAGAGCAGTTTCTGTCAAGAGCTCTCTCAGCCTCACCTACCTCACAGGGTGTCTGTTGTGGGGAGGGGAAGGGAAAGGAGTTTGTAAGCCGCTCTGAGACACCTTTGGGTAGTGAAGGGTGGGGTATAAATCCAATCTTTTCTTCTTCTCTATTATTTTTTACTGAAAATACAAACATACTTATACATTAACATTCTTACAATATTTCCTTACAGTATCTCCCTGAGGCCCACCATCCCACTTCCACTGCCTGTTATGCATTACCACGGGGACAGTACACAGGGATCTAAAGCATAGCCTCTGTCACCTGGCAGTAAAGGTAATCAATTGCTCATGGGCTAGATAAGAGCCCTGGATAGGCCGGTTACAGCCGGCAGACCATGTGTTTGACATCCCTGTCCTACAGTCCACCCTCCAAAGCATCCATTTTCTCCACAGGAACTCATCTCTGTAGCCTGGAGATGAGCTGTAATTACAGGGGATCCCCAGTTCCCACATGGAGGTTGGCATCTTTCCAACAAAATTCCTTGGTATCCTAGAACTTTCTAACTAACAGCCTAGAGTGATTTCTAGTGATTTCCTCAGTGATTTAAACGAATGTTTAAACATTCATGTATTGCGCAAAATGTTGTCAATGGGCATAAATTTCAGTGTTCATAGAGTCATCTGTGTGGTCATTAGCCCATATAAAATCTGGGAAACATCCCATATAGATAATTTATTTATGCATTGCTTTGCACTTCATATGTTAAGACCCTGTGCAAACATTGTTCTCAGTGTGCAGACGTTTAGCAAGCCTGGAGGCAAAACAGATCACTTTACTTTCTAGGAATCTATTATAAACCGGTCCAGAATTTTCATTACATAAACTGCTTCAGTGTCATCTGTGTAGAACAGAGACATCTATAGCTTATTATTCCTTTGTTCCTTTTCTTCTTAGGCCCCACTATGCAAAGTGAGTTTTTAAAAATCTGTACACACTAGTGTGTGTGTGTGTGTGTGTATTGTGCATGCCAGTACCTTTTCTGGTGCCCACCAAGTGTTCTTAGAAAGCAGCTGGTGCTACATGAGGCTTCTGCCCAGCAAGGGCTCTGAGTGGCGGCTGGCAATTGTACTGGTTGTGCAGATTTTTAAATATGCTTCGTCAGCAGCTGCCACCACAGCACAAGGATCTTTGTTGTGTGACTGAAGGTAAGCTGCAGTAGCCATTGGGTGGCTGGCTCTGCCACCTGCAGCAGCCATTTTGTAACAGCCATTTTGTAACAGCCACCATGCTAGGTCAGAGTTTCAAAGGTGTTCAAAGGGTCGAAAAGCTTGGGGACTCCTGTTTTAATCCATGGAAAGCTTTTGCCACAGTAGGGCCCTGATCACATGCAGAGTTGCTGCGGGATACTCCCGGATGCCGGGTGGAGTTTACAGACACAATCAAATGGGCACATCTGGCAAGCGTCACACACCCGTTGCCAACCCGTCACGTCTAGCCGAAGATCCGGAGTGAAAAGGTATCAGAGAAAGTCCACTATCTAACGCTTGCGACGGGCTGCAGATAGACTTCCTCCACCTGATCACTCCAGGGCGCTCCCCTCGCTGTGTTGCAGCGTGCCAGAAATGTGGCCCAATGAACTGAAACCCTGATTCCCCGCTGTCATGTCTGATCGCGTTTGGGTGGGTCAAAGTGCGCTGGTGCAGAAAGCCACACCTCCCCTCCGCATTATCTGGCCCATGTGACTGGACTAGATATCTGGCCCATGTGACTGGATTTGTTAGACTATAAAATGCTACCGGACTCTTGACTGTTGCCACTCCAACAGACAAGCAGCTTACCAACTCTATGAAAACATTGGTATACATTTGCAGCATTGCAGATCATGCTATAAAAGGGATTAGCTGAAGTTAAGAGAAAGAGGGAACTATGAAAGAGACTGATCTCCCAGTATTCACTCCCAGTCAGATCCCTTGCTTATTTTCAACCCAACTACATTTTATATATTTATTACACTTCTGTCCTGCCTTTCCTCCAAAGAGCTCAGGGTGGTGTACAAGGCTGTCTCTTTCCCATTTTATCCTCATAACACCCCTGTGAGGTAGGTTAGGCCAAGAGAGCATTACTGGTCCAAAGTCACCAAATAAGCTTCATTTTTGTGTGAGGTCAAAAGCGGTTGCTGATGTGACAAAGGGGGTTCTGACTCTTGAAATTCATAGCCTGAAAATCTTTCTGGTCTCCAAGGTGCTACTGGACATGAATCCTGCCCTCTGAAACTCTCTGCTGATGTGGGATCTTTCTTTTTATTGTTTATTTATACCCTTCTTTTCTTTCCAGAACAGCTTAACACACTGTTCTCCCCTCCATCCTCACAAATACTATCTAGTGAGTTAGGTTAGTGCCTGATGGGCCCAAGACTACCTCATGGCAGAGTTGGGGTTCAAACACAGTCTCCTTAGTCCTGTTCAAACACTCAAACTGCTTTAATTAATTAATTCTATTAATCCCCCACCCTCCCCACAAGCAGGCTCAGGGTGGCTTACAAAATTGGTGCCCAGTACCATAAAACCATACAAAGATTAAAACATTCCAAAAACATTTAAAACAGTCCAGTAAGCAAAGTGCTAGTGCTGATGGTCATCTCTCAGTAGTTCAGATGTCACACAAGCTCTCTTTTTGGGAAAGAAGTGGGGATTACATGATACAGTGCAATGCTACGGTCATTTATCCCTGGTCTGCCACCTCCAGTCAAGGCCATAGCCAGGATATTTCAGTTTGTGGGGCAATTTTTTTTTCTTGTGGAGCACACGCACACACACTCTTCAGCCAGAATAAACAATGCATCCTCCATTCCCAAAAAACAGTTTGGCACTGCGTGGGAATGCTGCAGGGCTTGCTGGCCATGGGAGGCAAGGGGGGTGAAGGGAAGTTTGGAGGCCTGGGCTGGATTGGAAGTCAGGGGGCCTTGGCAATAAGTCGAGGAGCTGGGCCCCAAGAGGCTCAGAGGTTGCACCATTCTAAATTCTCTAACCAATAAATGCGGAACACATTAGTTTTGCTGCCCGTGTTGAAAGAGTCTTCTTGAGCAGAGACTGGGCTGCTAAGAAGAAGGCTGCATGGCTAATGGTCACAGAAGTGGGGTTTGGATTACCCTTTGCAAAAGTAATCATCTTTATTACTCCACTAACCTTCGAGTTTAATTTCATTTTTTTATATGGCAATTTAAATGGAAGTGTTCATTTTGTGAGGCTTTCCGTATCAGCTCTGTTAGGCGAAGTTATACGGCCTCATTATTTGTAAAGTGGACTTTTCATTTGTCTTTCAGCTGGGGAATGCAGAGTGCTATACATGTCCCTCCACATTTCAATGGTATGACGTAAAGAAAGAAAAACCGAATGCTTCAGCACTGCAGGTCAAGTTTACTTAACATTGCAAGTTTTAAAACAGGATGATGCCATTATAGTCAAAAGTCCCAGAATAACAGAGTACTTTGCGGGGTAATTGTTTGAAAATGTGTTCCAAACAACTCTTGCAAATCAAGGCATGTATAAAATACACTAGCAATAAAATAGTATGTGTTAGAAAAATTAAGCTGAGGGACTTTACTAAAAATGGGGGAAGCAGTAATATTTTCCTTGCAGGATTGTCTGGTTTATAACAGCACATTCTTACAGAAATCTGCAGAAACAGCAGAATCTAAATCCAAATACAGGTGGTTCATATGTGTCTCAGAGTTACCCCTGGACATCCTAACGATTAAAAGGATGAAAAGGGCAAAAACAACAAAGTGTTTGTACCTCTGTTGCAAGCCCTTGAATTTCACTTTCAGTTTTGGCCATACATCTCTTGTTTACTTTTTCAATTCCTCTTTCATGAAATTTGCACTTCTCCAACTGGGACTGGATGATACTAATCTTATTCCAAGGAAATTAGATAGCATGTTAGAATGAAACACCCTTAGAAATAACATTAAATTCTTAGTAGAACCAACCAAGAAGTTCTGTAAAAGTTCCAATGAAATTTATGGGACCTAAATAAAAGCACTGTTGCATATTCCCATTCATTTCAATAGGAGTTGTGCAGGAAACCAGTGAGATTTTACACGTATGTTTGCCTTTTTATTGCCAATCTTAAACCTATAGAAATTTATTTTAAAAAGCAATTTAGACATAAAGAACTCATAAATGTGAACTTCATGAAACAGGTATTTTGCAAAAAGAAGTAAGACAGAAAAATATCTAGTCTTTCAGATACAAGAAGTCTAAGAAAAAGTTGGTGCCACCAATAAAACACCATCAGGATCGTATGCTGCAGGAAACAAGGAAAAGAAAAGAAAGTCTCTTTTAAAGGAAATGAATCAATTAATGAATCAATTAATGATTCATTTTATAGAACTATGTTCCTATTAAATTCTTTAGTACATTTTTTCCCCACCTTTCCCCCAGGAAACTCAGGACAGGCTGTAGTGGGGGTGGCTTGTTTTCATGGATGCGAGGACTTCTGGTCACAGAATGTGTCTTTCACAGCTCCTCCCTCCTGCAACTGCCTGAAATGGCTCCTGAAGCACAGCTCCTGGGATGTGCACTCTCTCCTAGGAGCAGCATTTTAGGGGCCATTTGGAACTGCTACATGAGGAGGGAACAGTGGAAGTTGAGCTGCACAGTCCTTTCTCTGTGGAAATGCACACTTGGATTCACCCCATTGTTTTTGCCCTCCTCCAAAACACCTTAATGAGAGACATTAACTTGACCAAGGCCACCAAGGAAATTCAATAGCAGCCTGGGAATTTGAATCTGTATTTACCAGATCTTAGCCCAACATTCTAGCCACTACACCATGCTGGGTGAGGTTCAAAACACTGCAAAACTAGCACTGCACATTCAGTTGGCTTCTGCCTTCTGTTTTTCAAATGCATTTTTCATGGTATGAGAGGGTGCCGTACAAATAACTTACTGGCATGTTTATACCCTTGGAGCCCCTACAGTAGTTCTTTGCATCTTAACCAATTACATTGTTACAGTTTTAGCAACAAGGTTTATTTTATTGTTAATCAATATTTAAATACTGTTGAAACTGGATATTTTGTTAGAAGAAATTAAAATGTAACACTAGTAAAATTATTAATGTTATCACTGATATCTCAAATTAGGAAATTCTAATGCTGTTTTTAGAAGCTGAAAAAGCACTTGACAAGCTAGAATGGCCATTCTTTTTACTGAGTGTTTAATTTTGGTACCAATTTTAGAACCTAGACTTTAAAGGATTAAAATGACTGTAAAGTGAATTTAATTTATGGATTTTTTTCTGTATATGCACATTTCAGCAGAAACCAAACAGTTGTTCTCTCTCTGACTGTGTTTCTTGCAGAGTGTATAAAGTTGCTATTAATTACAGTAAGGAATGAAGTAAATATAATGGGACTAAATATTAAGGATAAAACCCATATATGATGTATATTGATGCATAGGTTTGACTGGCACAGGCTTGGTAATCAATTGAATCCTTAGAGAACGTGCTGGAAGCAGGGAGAATTTGAGACATCTGCTGCTTTTAAGATAAATTAAAAACAAAACTATAAATACTACTCAGATTGAAGAAACAATAGATCATGTGAGACATACAGGTCTTAGTTCCATTTGAAAGCAAAAACCACATTGATCAATATAATAACAGATTTTGGAAAACACTATAGAAGAATATGTAGATAAATGGATCAGTGATCCAAGTAAGATTTGTTATTCTTCTAAAAAGCAGTTGTGGACAAGCTTGTGTACCAATCAGAACAGAAGACACTGAGTTGAATTTGTGGCAAGAATTGATATGTTGATTTGAATGGAATAGAAGGATGCCTAGGATAAGAAAGATTGTGATTCCCAATGGAAAGGGAGCATAAAATTACACAGTCTTGGAATCAAGGGAACTAGAATAGCTTAGAAATATGTTAAGCTCTAAGTGATGTTAAATTTCAAGACATGTCTCAACCAAAGAATCAAAAACGGGGACGACGACGACGACGACGACAAAAACATTGTGATAAACACTTTGCTGAGCATATGGAATAATAGTACAGACCAGAACTGATCAGCAAAATCATCACTAGGTTCTTTTTCACATGATCCAGAATTGTGGTTTGGATCCAGTGGATATGCTTCACTAGCAAAGCTGCTTTCCTCCAAGGGAAGGAGCCCTCTCTGAATGCAAGACATTCATTTTGTATTTACAAAAGGCTCCTTTCATCAAAGGAAAGTACCTCGACTACTGTAAAGTATCCATGGAATCCAGCAAGCTTTCTGTTGTAAAAAAAGGGAAAGATTCATCCGTATGACCACCGAAGTCCTGTACTGGGACCTGTAGGGACAAGAAGCATGTCCAGTGGCCTTGTAATAAAGAGGGGAAGACTGAGTGGAAAAGCTGGGTGGATTCAACTCATTGTGTTTATATAAATGATAACATGTTTTCCAGAAAGAATTTGGTATCTTTTAAATAGTATTAAAGTATTGTCTACTCAGACTGGCAATGGCTCTCCAGGGTCTCCTGGTGGCAGTGTCATCTGTTGTTATTAAGAGAGGTAGGAAAATGGACTGTATCTCTAGTCCAAGAGATCTGAAGTCCTAAGAGGGAAGTCCTAAGAGGAAAAGGTGTTGTGGCTCTGAAGTGAGTATAATATGAAAATGAGAGAGAGAGTGAGGGAAAAAATATCCAAGTCACATAAACTGCAGTCTGAGAATATGTGTAGTTTGTAGAATAAAGCTGCTTGTGCCATGATCTTGGATCTAAGACTGAGGGTGTGTTCAGACGGCTCTATAGATCCGTGCAAGGCACAAGTGCCTCATGGATTTAAATGTAATGTCCAGACATCAGCTTCTGGGAAACGTCCGTCTTCCATGAACATCCCATTTTGCCGTGCTTTGGAGCCGTACTAAAAAGGTAGTACTTTAAAACTGGAGTTTTCGGTTCCCGACGGGCCATTCAAAGACTTTCCCCCATCTGATCGTTCCAGTGCACGATTAAAAAATGGCGCCCATTCAGGATGGTCTGACATCAGACCATCTTGAACGGGCACCATTTTTAAAAAATCTTGATTCTGTGCATGCATGGATAAACAAGGCCGCGATATCACACCGATATGCATGCGCAAAAGGGTTTTTTTTTTTTTTAAACCCACTGCGAGTGCCTCCTTCAGTGGACACCATCTAGACACTCCACAGCAGAAGCAGCGCGTGGTAAGGCGATTCCCCCGGGGGATGTCTGGTCATGCGAGGACAGATTAAAAAGAGTGGGATCAAATGTGAGCCGGCATACCGGTGGGATTAGCTGCCTGTCTGAACGCACCCTGAGGAAAGAATTTTCCTGCACCATTTCATGGCACCTTTTTAACGTAACATTGGATAATAAGAAAGATCCCAACAACAAGGAGTGGAAATATCGACTGAATGGGCAAACTATTCAACAACAAGGGGAGACAAAAAAGTAGATATATTTGTTAAAATACTGATTTATTAGGTACTGGAATAGTAAGAATCAGTATGATAATCTAGTTTATTGTGATTGACTTTCTGACTTATTTTTGATTTATGAAATATGGCCTTTATTAGAAAAATTAATTACAATACTTTTAATAGAACAAAGTTTGAGTCCAGTCACACCTTTAAGGCCAGCCGAGTTTTATTCAAGGTATGAGCTTTCGTGTGCGCACATACTTCTTCGGACACAATGAAATGGAAATAGAAATAATAGCCATACATATAGAGGGTGGCCAGTAAATTAGCATACAGAATAACAAAGATGTTTTTAACAGATTAAAAAAATAACAAGCTTAGTTATATGGCTATCATCTGTTTTAATAAGTATTATGGACATTGTTTCAAATGTAAGTTTATGTTGGCGTAGGAATCAGATTTGGATGTACTGATTTTCTGCCTTTTGCCCGTTCATTTAACACCTGGCATCTGCTTCGCTATCCTTCCAACTGGTTTCTGAACTACTTTGTCACTCCTGTCAAAGACAATCCAGTCTGGACCTTCATTAAATGAGCAAATGTGTTCCACTTTATGGCAAAGTAACAACTAACACCAGAATCCTGCACATGATTGTGCATATTTCTAATTTCCCAGAGGCTAGAAATTAATGACCAGTAAATGAAGACAGAAGAAATACATGGAACTATTACTTTCACCCAGCATGTAGCCAGCTTAAGGAATTTGCTACCACACAAGGTTGCCGAGTCAAACACTGTGAGTGGATTTGAAAAATGGCCAGGCAATTTTATGACAATTAATCTCCAATGGAATTGCAAATTAACATTGAGGCCATCAAATCCTGCTCTTCTAGTTGGTTTCTTTAGTGACTTACTCTTACTGTGACTTTGGATTTTGGGCAAGTTGAGTGTTTAAGAAATGAGTGTTCTATTGTGCTGTATGCAGTGATTGTCATCTCTGGCATAACTTGATTGGTTGCTAAAGGGTGGTGATGGCCAATTGATGCTTCTATGGTTAGGTAAAACAATCGTGCAATAGCTTTCGATTGCTAGCTGATATTTCTTTAAACAGCTTTGGTGATTACTTGCTATGACACACCTGTTATGATTGTAGGGTTGCCAATCTCCCATTATTATAATGGATCTCCAGACTACAGAAGTCAGTTCCCCTGAAGCAAAGGGCTACTTTGGAAGGTAGACTCTATGGCATTATACCCTGTTGAAGTCCCTCTACTCCCCAAAATCCATCCTCCCCAAGCTCTACCCCCAAAATCTCCAGGAATTTTTCTACCTGGATCTCGCAACCCTATGACTGGGTGGGTGCTAGATGTAAAATAATGGGGAGTGTTAAGGCAGCTGGTGATGAAGAAAGACGTTTTGGTTATATCCTAGGGATTGTGAATGCAAGGAGTTTATAGAACAGATTTCTCCCTTCCCTCTGCTGCCTTCCCATTGACAGCTGCTGTTGGAAAGTTGGGGAGCCGCAGGAGTGGGGATGTTTGTAGTATACAGGGTCTTCAGCTTGTGGGGATATCAGGAAAAATTGTCCTCTTTCCTTTTCGCTTGAGGTCCTCAGTGAGTAAGTGGTCTTGCAAGAAATAGAACAGGCCATTTCTGTCAATTCATTTCAGCTGCCTACTGCATCATGTACTCTACTCTGTTCTTGAATGTTCTGGAGCAGTTTTTAGAGGGTGCAGGAGGCTGCGAGGGGAAAGAACATAATATGTAGAATTAGGTCCTTGGAGTTTTCCAGTTGGCTACTAGGAGGATGCCTGGACTAGCCCAGGCTCTTCAAATCTCAGAAACTAAAGCAGTGTTGACCATGATTAGTAATAGGATGAGAGACCACCGAAGAAGACCCAAGTTGCTATGCAGAGCAAGGCAATGGAAACCCACCTCTGCTCATCTTGAAGACCCTGGAGGGGTCACCATCAGTCAGTCAGTCAGTCAGTCAGTCATTGTCATTGTCATACTGGGCTCCAAGCAGCTGCTCTTCACCTCAGGAGGAGCTAATTTGCTTTCCAGACTACCATGATCCTGCCTGGTTTCTCATGCTCTATGGTGAACCCTTCAGAACTTCGTGCTTCAGGAAAGACACCTTAAGAACATAAGAGCCTTGCTGGATCAGACCAATGGTCCATCTAATCCAGCATCCCCTCAGACACAGTGGCCAACCAGTTCCTCTGGAGGTCCAACAAGTCAACAGGGCATAGAGGCTGAGACCTTCTGCTGATGTTGCCTCCTGGTTCTGGGATTCAGAGGTTTAGTGCCTCTGAATATGGAGGTTCCCCTCAGTTACCATGGCTAGTAGCCATTGATAGACCTATTCTCCATGAATCTATCTAATCCCCTTTAAAACTGTTTTTTCCTGTGGCCATCACCACATCCTCTGGCAGCAAATTTAGCATTTTAATCGCTCTCACCTTGAGTTGGAGGAAGGTGGAATCCATCCCATTGTTTTTTGCTTTGTATACATGTCTCCTCTATTACATAGGGATTATCTGTGCAGAACTTGAAGTAAAAAAGATTTCCCATTTTGTTGTCTGAATGCGAAGGGAGTCTCTTTTTCCTGTGCTCCACTGCTCTCCAGTTCACAGAAACCTCCTCAGGCCATTGGCAGCCAGTGTAGTTAAGAAATCAGCTTGAGCGTTGATGCTGCCCTAACCCATTTTTAACTAAGGATTCTTATAACAAATTTTCTTCTTGGACAGGCATGTTAACAGTAAGATAATCTATGTATTGGTGTCTCTGGGGAGCCATTGATCACATCTCATTAATCAGTCATCATGAAGGACTCTGGTTAACCCCTTTGGGGCAGTCCTTCATGAGAATTGTCAGTATTACAGTCTCTCTTGGGTTGCTTGTAGAGAGAGGTTGTCCACATCACGTCTCTCCTCTGGATTTGCCAGAAGCTGTGTCTGACCTCTGAGGACTTTGAAATGTGATTCATTTCATGTTCTAGAATGTCCATTCCTCTGGGCAGTGATTAAAATGCCTTTGATGTGGGTCACTGTGTAAGGGTGAGGGCTAAGTGATGTCATCAGTTTTCCCCTTTTCCCTCTGATGGACTAGTTTGGCTCTGCCAATGTCAATACACAGCTAGGATGTGCAATGTTTGTGATTGGTGTGCTGCTTCATTTTAAATTTATAGGAATAACCAGCATTATGAAGTGTTATATCTTTTGACTTGAAGTGCACATTTTTGGCATTCGAGCATCTAAATAGGGACCGTGAAATTGGCTGTAATTAGGACTAAGGTTCTCTTGCACTTTAAAAGATGTGTATTTAATGCTATAGAACTGTGCAGTCACATTCTGTGTCTGTTTCCTTGTATGGCAAGGGAAACAGCGGCAACCTTTCCAGTGGATATACCTGATGGTGTTTTTCAGGTTTTGCTGTTGATTTGCAGAATCTCTACTTCAAATGTTATCTTAGACATAAACTCACTAGGGTGCTTTGGGAAACATTCTTTTTCCCTCTGTCTCTTCAGCCTCCACCTGTGATGTGGAGATAATAATGATGACCTACCTACCTCACAAGATTGGTGTGCAAATTATTGTGTTATGTGAATGAACATTCTACAAGCTCCATATAAATGCTACTTCTATTGATTGTGTCTATTGCTTTTTTATTTAAAAAGGTGCTGGGTACTTATATATAAGGTTGCACCAATTTCCACCAATGCCTCCATCAGGAATTGGGAGAACTGGTGAGTACAACCACAAAAAAGCCCAGATTCTGCCATTTCCTCCCCAGTATAACTTCGTTTTTAGAATTCTTACAAACATACAAGAGATTGCATGTGTTTATATTTACTTATTTATAAGTTAGATTTATAAATTGCTCATTTCCTGAGTACTCAGGGCTCTGAGTGATGAACAACAATAAATACATATGCCCGAACATCTCCAGTGATTAAAAACTGATTAAAACATTTTGGGTGCATTCAGACGCACCATTTGAACCGCTTTCGGCATGCTTCAGTAACAGATTTTATATCTGCATCCACACACCCAACATCTGTGCACCGTCCCCAGCCATTGCTTTCCGGATCAACCCCCCTTTAAAATGGAGTATTTTGATACCACTTAGCCAAGTGGTATTTTCCCGATTCTCCGTTTCGAACCGCATTTTTCTGTCGTCTGATTGCTCTGGTGTCGAGCCACTTCCGGGTGCTTCAGCCCCCTCCCCTCTGGAAAGCTGCCGCAGAAGCCTCAGGCTTCCACTTTTCGTCAGCCATTTTTTTTAAGCCTCAGTGGTATGCGCATGGGCGGAGCTCCGCTCCTAAGTTAGTAAAAGCAAAGTTTGAATGGTGCCTAGTTTAAGCATTTAGACAAGTCTGGGATCTCACAGAGGCCAGTTTTGGGGGTAAAAGTTTCATTTAAAGTGTCCATTCAAAGTTTAAAGGGAAGTGTGGAAATTGCTGTTCTGCACACACATGAAAATTTTGGTTCTAAAGATGGCCGCCTGTGCTCATGTTCAAGCTGAGATGGAAAAAAACCCACTGATGCATGCTCCCAGTGAGGAGCAATGTGGCTGTGCAGGGATCTGGAACAAGGAGGTCAGTGTGATCGTGATTCTCCAGGTTAAAAAAACAACGCATTGGACTGGAGCAATTTACACCACTCTCAACACGCAGTCTGAACATACCTTCCATTAATAAAAACAAATTTATAAGTAAAAATTCATAATTATTCAGTTGGCGTAAAAGGTAAAGGTTCCCTTGCTCAAAAGCCAGTCGAATCTGACTCCAGGGTTGCGGTACTCATCTCTGTTTCCAAGCCAAAGAGCCAGCGCTGTTCGAAGATGTTTCTGTGGTCATGTGGCTGGCATGACTAAATGCCAAGGCGCACAGAATGCTGTTACCTTCCCACCGAAGTGGTACCTATTTATCTACTTGCACTTTCTTGGTTTCGAACTGTTAGGTTGGCGGGAGCTGGAACCAGAGACTTGGTCACTCGGTCATGTGGCACTCAGGTCTTGAACTCCTTCCAGCCTGCAGTTCAGTGTCTTAACCACTTGAGCCACAGCAGCTCCTTCCATTGGCGTAGATACATCTAATTATGTCCCCACCTCGTGGGGGAGGTAAGGAAGGAATGTAGTTGGGGGGGAAAGAAGGAGGGAGGGATTGTCAGCTAGGATGGTACCCATCACTGTCCTCAATCAAAGGCCTGGTGGAACATCTCTGCCTTGCAAGCCCTGCAGAACTGCATAAGGTCCAGGCTGAGAATTTCACCAGGCTGGGGCCAGGACAGAAAAGGCCCTGGTTGAGGACAGCCGGATGTCTTTTGGGCCAGGGATCACCTGTAAGTTGTTCTCAGCAGAGCGTAACACTCTTTGGGGGATGTACCAGAGGAGGCGATCACACAGGTCCCACTTAAGGCCTTAAAAGTCAGTACCAAAACCTTGAACTTGACTGGGTACTCTACTGGAAGCCAGTGCAGCTGACACAGCACAGGTTGAATATGTGCTGTCCGTGGCACTCCTGTCAGGACTCGCGCCACCGCATTCTGGATCAGTTGGTGTTTCTGGATCAGTCTCAAGGGCAGGCCAGTAAAATGAGTTACAGTAATCCAATTTGGAGGTGACTGTTGTGTGGATTACTGTGGCTAGGTCGGGGCATCACAGAACTCACAGTTCAGCTTTCTGCTTCTAGGGGCACTTCAGGATTACTTGATTCCCCCCCCGCCATAGGCCCTGACAACCTGTTCTCTTTCTCTGCTACTGAATGCCTTCATTTTCACCAAGATACTCAAAATTTTCTGACTGACTCATGCTTCCAGATTCTTGCATTGTTCAATCATATTGTGTGGTTTTACTCAGCTGCTGGTTGGTTATTAAATTATACAGTACAGTGACTGATGAGGTCCAGTTCAGGACATTGTCCCTCACTATTGCATCATGACCTGAGATGTGAATCCCAGGATCCCTTGCAATGGTACAGAGGATATTGAAATCATATATACAAGTCACAGCACTGGTCCATCATTATCTGTTCTGAGCAGTCCCTCTCCAGGGGGTCACACACGCCTTAAGCTCACACTGCTCCTTTGGTGCCTACCTCCACTCTATATTGCTATCCCAAGCGGTTACTTGGGCTGTTTGTGCGGTTACCAAGGTCCTCTTCTGAGAATTTAGAAAAGAGTAAAGGGTGGTATTCAGCATTTAACTCCCTTATCATTCTAGGCATGGGCATTATCCTCAGGATAATAAAATTGGAAGGGTCATGAATCTGGAATCGGCTAGCATGATGATTCACAGCACCACTTTTAATGAAATCTTCATAAATTGGAGAGGGGCTGTGGCTTAGTGGTACATGCAGAAAGTCCCAGGTTCAACTCTTGGTATCCCCAAATTTTAAAAAGGCTCAGAAGATAGGTGACATAAAGTACTTCTATCTGAGGGCTGCTGTCACTCAGAGTAGACAATACTGACCTTGATAGACCAGTGGTCTGATTGCATATAAAGCAGCTTCATATGCGCAAGCTGATCTCTTTTTTGGGGGGGAGGGGACTTTAGCAAGCTAAGCATATTCTTGAGTATGCCTTGATTCGATAAAATCAGTTTGCAATGGCCCATGTGTCCTGAATTCATCTAATGTGGGTTCATCCACCGAATAAATTCACCAATAAGAGATGTACTCATAATGATTTCACCATACAACCACCATATTAAAAATAGTCATATAAATCGGCCTTTAAACTAGTGGTACCGAGACAAGAACCATTTATATGCCTTTTCCAAGTTGTTTCCTCAGTCAGAGATAGAGGGGACGAAAAATACAATAAAACACCATCCCAAATAATTGATCACAAATTGCTGATACATGCAAATACCCCCACAACTGTATGCTGTAAACTGGCAGCAGTTTCTAAAACAAATATGTGTTGGATACAACAGATACCCATTTCTGATATGATTTGATTTTAGAATGTGAATGTTTGTTGCTATGATTGTTTTAAGGAGTTTGGGTTGCTTTTGTTTCCTGGATAAGTTTCGATCAGCGATCCTCATCTTTGAGACAGGAAACTCTCAACCACTGCCACATTCCTCAGTATCCCCCCCCCTTGTCCTGCCTTCATGAAACAATGGCCGTAGTGCCTGAGGCACTTAGAGTGCATACCAGGGTGCAATTTGGGAACCATTACACTTCTGTCAAACATCTTTTCCCAGTACAGTAAAACTGCTTCTCAGAGTTCTTGACATGCCGAAGCATGTCTGCTATGACTCACATCTGAATGTAAGTCTTTTCAGACATTCTACGTATATTGGGAGCCCAATAACTATGTGTTTCAGGAACATGTGCTACCAAATAAATTTGGTCACCATCAGTGTTCCCTCTAAGCTGAGTTAGTGTGAGCTAGTTCACAGTTTTTTAGCCTCCAGCTCACAGGTTTTTATCTTAGCTCAGGAAGGATGGCTCCAGAGCAGACTAACTTATGCAGAGCCAAATTGCTCACTCACAACTTTAATGCCAGTAGCTTACAAAGTAGAATTTTTGCTCACAAGACTCCACAGCTTAGAGGAAGCACTGCCATATTGTCTGAATAAGGCAATGAATGCATTTTGCATGTATGCACGGCTTCACTGTGCATGAACCAGACCTCCGAAAAATTCACTGACCAGTTTGCACAAATCTAAGCATCGCCCTTCTTTAGACAACATGGTGACTGCATGTATAGGAAATCCTTGTTTTTGAGGGGAAGTGGAGGTCCTATTCACCAAAGTCGTTTCCAGATCCACACATATCAGGAGCCTCCCAGCTGTGCATAGCCCTTCTTGGTATGTGTAGAGCATTAGCCACTACTGAAAATTACGAACATCATTAATTTGTTCATGCAAGTGACCACTTGTTCTACAGTCAGCAAGAGGTTAACATGGATTTTTTAAAAATACACAGTTTAGGGGGATTATTCATATTTATATTTTTATAAAATAAAACTTCGAACTCAGGATGGCACTTCACCAGCTCTTCACATTCAGTGGAAGATGTACTATTTTACCGCCTCAGGTCAGAAATATGACCTGAAAAAATGCTTATTTGCTGGAAAGGAAATAAAAGTTTCAGACGTTAACATCAAGCAACACATCTGCATAGGCTCTCTTTCATATAAATGATTTATCACAAATGAAAGTGGCAAGTCTCAGCTTCTTAATGATGGTAAGGTAACATTATTCATGTGTGGTGACTTCATTTTATTTCATAAGCTGTGCCTTTCGGTTGCAAGGCTCTGAGAGGGCTCTGTGGATTTTGAAACACACAATAAACTTTCAGCCCACTAGAGAAATCTGGGATGCCTTGTGGGATCTCCTAAACAGAGCTCAGAAAGACAAATATGGCAAATTATTTCCCCTCAGTTAAACAAGAAAGCATTCATAAATAGTGATTTAGGTCAGTTTGCATAGTAAAAATGGCTAGATTAACAATTTATATCAAACAGCTAGAATTGAGTGTAGTCATACCTTAGAGACCGATGAGATTTTCAGGGTAAAAGTTTTCGAAAGTCAAAACAGGGAACTTTGACTCTCAAAAGCTTATACTGTGAAAATCTTGTTGGACTCTAAGGTGCTATTGGACTGGATTCTAGCTGTTCTACTGAAAACCAACATGGCTGCCCTCTGAAAATTTCTACAGAGAAGATCATTGTGTGTCACTGCACTGAGGCAAGCAGCAGATCATAGGAGCAGGTGGGAAGTCTCCTAACCTTTGGGGCAAACATTTGGTCTTTCCTTCCATCGGGCAGCCATGGTGCCTGTTGTGTACTAACTACGGCCGCACACGTGGTCAAGGTCGCATGCGGCCATGTGAACCAGCCGAGCTTCACTCTCTACAAACAATAGCTAGAGAGGATCTGAGAATGGGCCAATCAGTCCTAAGGCAACCCTATGGGAATAGGCACTATGTAAATAAACCAATCACGGGTGTGTGGGGTGTGGCAGAGCAGGGACATTTAAGGAGGCCTCCAGGCTGGCTTTTGTTTTCCAGTTTCTCCTGCCTTAATAAAATATGAGCTAATTTCACCATCAGCCCATCTGTACCCAGTACTTTACAGTGCCCATCGGTGCGTTTCCTTTCCCAACACATCTCTTCTCCAGTCCTGGCTTTTCTTCTTCTCACTGGAGCAGGCGGTGCTTCAGACAAGTTCAGGAGGCATCTCCTTTATGTCTTTGGGGAACACCCATTCAAAAACATGGTAGGACAGCACTTGGCTTAGAACTTCCCAACATTTTTTATTGCCCTAGCTCCTGTGGTGGCCGTTTTATGGTTGTGTGCACCACCACCTCAAGGCAGCCATTTTTTGGTGCCGCACACTAACTGTTCTCAAAGATCTAAAAGGTGGCATAGGTTTATAATGTTGGGGATGGGGACCCCTGCTGTAGTATTTTTCTTGGTGGAGAAGTATTCATTTTTTTAAATCTTATTTTATTTTTGCCAATTTATTGCTTCTGTAGTAGATCATGTCTTTATTCTCCTTCCCTCTGAATGCTATTCCCGGTAGTTCCGGAAACCCAGTTTGTGAGGCATGTAGTGCTGTATGGAAGGTGAGCAAAGAAGTTGCAGCCTGCAATGATTGGGGGTTGCATGTGTACTTAAGGAGTATATGTAGGTTTCCCAAAGGGAGCAGATGACACCCCCTTAGGCCATTTCAGATCCAGAAAATGGCACTCTTTTCTTTATTCTGCAAGCCACTTTAATGTCCTTAGCAAACTTCCCAGATCAGGAAGCAAGCAAGCTGTCAAATGGTATGTGGCTTTACTGTGTTAATTGTTGTAACTGCACTTTCCTACACTAGCGGGTGTAAAAAGATGATTCGGTAGGTGTTAATGGTGTTAATTCACAAGGTGCTAATGTGCCAATAATTATAGACATATTTCAGCAGCTGGTTTTGCGCTTGCAAAAATTGTATAGCAAGGAAAATGAATAATTCTGTGGTTACATGGAGGTGTGGATATTGAATGAATAAGAACTCCATTGTTACATGGGAGCTTATATAAACCCTTCCCATTTGTAGTTAAGTGATTGAGTTTAACTTGCAGATGTAAAGTAATACCATATCTTTTACAGGTTAACAGAATTTTCTATGTATGAATAAACTAACACAATAAAATAATTTTTCGCGGAAACAAATCATATTTCAGTACCCTTCATTTCCTGTATTTTGAATATTTGAATGGAAACCACTGCTTCGTATGCTATTTTATCCCTATATCAACATTAATGGTAGTGTCAGGAAAAGTATGTCCATCATAATTCATTTATTTAGTACATTTCTATCTTTCCCTTCCTTCAGGGTGCTCAGTGGGGGCAGATTGGCCATTAAGCTCACTGGGAAAAGTCCTGAGAGGTGTTACACTATGCCCTGTATATGGGTACAACCTTTCTTACGTGCAACTAAAGCAGTCTGTGTTTATTTGGGGACCTTTAAATCTGTGTATAAATGGGTCAGACTTGGTTGGTACCATATTTCCAGAAGTGGAAGGAGGCAAAGGGAATTTAAATAATGTACTTTTATTTAGAATAAAAGGGACAGCATAAAGGAGAGTGGAGAGACAGACATTCTGAGCCTGTTTAGGCTCTCCTTCATTTTTTAAAAAGCCATTGCCTGCAGCAGTTGTGTGGCTGTGGGGAACCCCAGACTTCTAGTTTGGCCCTGAGTTCACTCATAGTTTTCCAGTTTTGGGTAGCCTTAGTGGTGCATTGTCAAGATGTTGTATCCTGAAGTTTCTCCTGTTCTGTACTTTTTGAGTCTTCTCAGTGCCGCTTCCCTGAGGTTCCATCCTTGTCAAAAGTGCAGAGCAGAGTGTGGCTCTCTCCATAAATCTTGGTGTGGTTGAGACTCCCTTTAAAACATCTGGTTTTGCTTGCTGTAAGGATGAGACTCAGGCCCCAATGGACTGCTGCTTTAAGCCAGTTATGCCAGGTTTTTTTAGTATTGTGTTCTTATGAATGCTGTATTTAGCAAACAAATATGTGCAACACAACTAGGGAGATATACATTCAGACTGGCCTGTTGACATGCCTGTGGTTTTTTTTTAGAGTTTAGAAGCCCAGGATCAAATCTGCAGGCATTTTGGTCTTTAAAAGGGTCTTTCTTGAGCCATGGTATAACCCTGGAAGGGGTCCAGACTGTCAACCTCTAGCAAGTCACAAAGCTTAGATTAATTTTAAAAGCAAAAGGAGGGGAGACACTGCTCTAGCAGCTGTTTCAAATAGCAGTCCAATTGCGGCTTGACTTTCAATGTTTCAGTTTTTAATGGATTGAATTATGTGAAGGGTTCAGATTATCATTTGGATGGAATTCAGTTATTTGCAGATGGAGTGATAGCCAGGGCCCTTCCTGTATTTCAGGGAATTTTTCTCTTAAGTAGACTTGATGTCGATTTGTACAATGCACGAGGCTCTCTTCCCCATATCTGACACACTGTATAAGCGTGATTCACAACTGCTCATTAAAAAAAGAATCCAGAATGACAGGCAGAAAGGTTCGCCTGTGTCTACTTTGTACACAAGCAGGGCACTATCTGAGTTCATGAATGGTTCATTGATAGTGCACTTTAACTTATCTGCATTTCTTGACTGCTCCCAGTTGGCTAAAAAATGTTGGATACATTTGCATCGGATACTCGCCAGACTGCTCCCCAAATTGATTATCAGCCTCAGATCCAAAAATAACTTGATTCCATGAAATGTTAGCTGTTGTTTTCTGTTACACTGTACAGTGCTCTATTGTCTTTTTGGGGGGTGGGTGGGAGAAGGGAGTACTTTTCTTCCATAAAGTCACTTGAAGCTCTGTAATGGGATGACATAGGATACAAACACTTCCTGTGATGTCTTTTCCAAACAGGCTGAATCAATGGAAAATATACTTAGACCAGGTGCCCTCTAGTAGCATGGAGAGCTAAATATTTATCTTTACATGGTTGTATCCATTAACTGTTTCTAGCTGAAGATGCTCACATGAAGCTTACAGGAAGTCTGGCAAAGGTGTGTGTGTGTGTGTGTGTGTGTGTATGGAACAAAGCTCGAATCAGTCTGGTTTAGTGGCTAGAGGGCTGCACTTGGACACACAAGATCTGCCTGGGTTCACTGGCTTCAGTAGGCAGGTTTCCCAAGTGGAATCTTTATTTATTTATATAGCCCTATTGAAGTACATGAAACATTACAGTATCCAGTTAACAAAAAGATAGGTCCCTGCACACAGTAACTTACGATTTAACTTCATAAAGGTTCTGCTGGCTCTTATTGTGGTGCTACATACTGTTTTCATAATTTCCTGTCACTGCTGTTTTTGTTATTTTTATTGCTGATTTGGTTGGTTTTTAATGCAGTCTTTAGTTTTATGCTTTATTGTTTTGGTTAATGTAATAAGCTGCCTTGGAAACAGTTTATTGAAAGAGTGAGATGAAAACATTTCAGTACATAAAGCAATGTCAACAGTGGGAAGAGACATCACAGAGTTGGGAGGGGCAGGAGGAAGAAGAATAAGAATAAGAATTGGATTTATATCCCACCCTTCACACAGAGTCTCAGAGCAGCTTACAATCTCCTTTGCCTTCCCTTCCCCACAACAGACACCCTGTGAGGTAGGTGGGGCTGAGAGAGCTCTTTCGAGAACTGCTCTTTCAAGAACAGCTCTGACAGAACTTGTGACTGACCCAAGGTCACACCAGCAGCTGCATGTGGAGGAGTGGGGAATCAAACTTGGTTCTCCCAGATTAGAGTCCACGCTTCTAACCACTACAACAAACTGGGAAGAGAGACACAATTGAGAGGGGAGAAACAGGAGAGGTAAAAGTCATAAAAGACATGGGCTTCCCGTAACTGCCTTCTTTTCTCCTACCTGTAAAGTGGTATGCCCTGGTGTGCTCCTACCTGGTATGCCCTGACCTGGATAGTCCACGCTGGCCCAATCTTGTCAGATCTTCGAAACTAAGTAGGGTTGGCCCTGGTCAGTATTTGGATGGGAGACCACCAAGGAATACCAGGGTTGCTACACAGAGGCAGGCAATGGCAAACCACCTCTGAATGTCTCTTGTCTTGAAAACCTCAAAGGGTTGCCATAAGTTGACTGTGACTTAACCCGCCCCCGAGTTGGTATGGCAATAAGCAAAATAAGCACCTTGCCCAGGTCACAAAGGTACTTGTGACAAGCATTTTATGAATGGTTAAAATACAAAGTCACAGAAATTCTGGTTCAACATAGGGTTTGAAATAATGGGTTCCCCTTCTGTTCTGTTGTAAGCTACACAAAAGTTCTTTCCAGTTTTGGAATCCAGGACTTCATGATGTTAGGAATATCTAAAGCAGAAAGGCAAACCAAAGCTCAGTGAAAAGAAAACAACAGATCAAGTATTTGTTTTTCCCAAAGCAGAACAAACCAAATTGGTTTAACGCCTTGATTCCATCATTAACTCTCCTCAATCTAACAATTCTGCAATAAACTGAGAATTCACTCCTTAACCCTTCTGAGAAGTTTCAGAAAAATGGTTGCCCTTTTCCATTGTGGATTCTTACAGGCAAATGCTCTGCCTAGAATACTACATGGCAGTAATGCAAGGGAGGAGAGTTCAAGGAGATCAGTTGTGGTCACTGTAATGCAAACCAAAGTTCTCATATATTTGGAACGTGACGGGTTCTCCTCATTCATTGTGTTACCATATTTTTTTTAAAAAACAGCCCTGCCCTGGATAGCCCAGGCAAGCCTGATCTCATCAGATCTCAGAAGCTACACAGGGCCAACTCTGGCAAGTACTTGGATGGGAGACCTCCTTGGAATACCAGCAGTCGGGAGGCAGGGGCAGGCTTTATTCAGCCACCCCTCTGAATATCCTCCAGGCACCCAGAAGGGGTCAGTCACCAGAGGTCACCATGATTTCCGGATGCACACACACTCTCTCTCTCACACGCACATATGAAAAATACACCCCCCCCCCCCAAAAAAAAAACCCAGCCCTAAGGAATAGGCTATTTTTTTTCAAAAAACCCCCAACCCATCCACATAAGCAGGATCTGGGCATTAAAAACAGGCCAGACTAGTTAAAAACAAACAAACAAAAAACCAATAGCCCCAACAAGAAAAAACCCAAAACCTCAGACATGTGATGAATGTGCAGTTGTTATGTTCTGCATTCCATAGAATGTTAATGGAACTGTTCCAGGCAGCCGGACAAACAAGAGCAAGGAGCTCCAAAAAATAAATTTAAAAGATCCAGTATAACTAGGATGCTAGTTTGTCTGAGGTCCTGTTCTTTAGAATCCTTGACATAGTGGTAAATCCCTCACTTCCCCATATTAAACTATTAGTGGGAAAGTGGCAGGTGGAAAAAACCCAAAGGACTCTTCCAGACCCCTGCCCTTATACCCTGGCCTGCTTCTCCTCTTCATAGGGCTACCTTCTGAAGTTCCATTTTAGGAGGTTGAGTTATACTTGTTTTCGTGGAGTTTGTTATTCAGCCTCCTCTTGTTCAGTTCCCAGCAGGATTTAATGGAAGGGGGGATGGCTATTCATTTCAAACCTTCTAGAAAGCTTCATGCTTTGACCTGGGAGCCACATGCTTTTTAATTTTGTTTTATTTTATTTATGTTATATCCTTCTTTTCTCCCAAGTGGAGACCCCAACTGGCTTACAACATCATAAGAGAAGCCAATGTTGAATCAGGCCAATGGCCCATCCAGTCCAAAACTTTGTGCCACACAGTGGCCAAAAATACCAGGTGCCATCAGGAGGTCCACCAGTGGGGCCAGGATACTAGAAGCCCTCCCACTGTTGTCCCCCCCAGCACCAAGAATACAGAGCATCATTTGCCCCAGACCGAGAGTTCCTATCTATACCTTGTGGCCAGTGTTTCCTCTGAGTTAGCATGAGCTAGCTCACAGCTTTTTAGCTTCCAGCTCACATATTTTTTTTGTCTCAGCTCAGGAAGGATGGTTCCAGAGCAAACTAAATTATACAGTAGCCAAATCACTCACTCACAATTCTAATGCCAGTAGCTCACAAAGTAGAATTTTTGCTCACAAGACTCCATAGCTTAGAGGGAGCATTGCTTGTGGCTAATAGCCACTGATGGACCTCTGCTCCATATGTTTATCCAATTCTCTCTTGAAGCCATCCATGCTTGTAGTCACCACCACCTCCTATGGCAGTGAATTCCATGTGTTAATCACTCTTTGGGTGAAGAAGTACTTCCTTTTATCCGTTCTAACCTGACTGCTCACCAATCTCATGGAGTGCCCACAAGTTCTTGTATTGTTCTCCTCTCTTCTATTTTATCCTCACTATTCCTGTCCTGGGGCTAGCCTGGAGGTCGAGCACTGCTGCAGGTAAGTGATCAACAAGTCTAATGAACTCAAATCATTTTATTGGGTCTTTGTGCATTCAAAGAACCCAACCATCCTGACACTGGCCATCTTGCTGATGCAAAAAAACGGGTGACTAGCTGGGGCAGTACATTCACCACGACTGCCCTCTGGGGTAGGTTAGGCTGAGAGAGAGAGAGTCTGGCACAATGCCACCCAGTAAGCTTCTATAGCAGGCTGGAGATTCAGACCTGCATCTTCCAGTTCCTAGTCTGACACTTGAGCCACTATACTGTGCTGGCTCTTTCAAGGTCAGCTTGCAATGGTATGTGTTCACATTACCAGACTGGCCAGAGATGGATCCAACACATGGACTTTACATCCCCGCTCTGGGAACTCAGCCACCTTGATCCAAGACAAAAGAAGGGTATAAATATTTAATGAATAAAATTAGGGCTCAGATATAGATTATATGTTACCTCATCTGGTTTGCTTGCACATTTAATTTCTCCTCTGAGAGGTCTAGTTACTTGAATAATGTGTAATTAGAAGACAAATTTGTAGATCAGGTTCCATGTAAAAGTATACCTAGGGTTGCCAGATGCCTAGACAGCACGGGGTATCCCCCAGTTTCAGGGGCTCCAATCCACTGCTGGCCATTTGGCCAGTGGGGGAAGCCCCACCCCTGAACAGCCCCCTCCTGCATTGTTGTAGTTAGCGTGATGACATTATGCGGAAGTGATGTCATCATGCTGGGCATGTTGCGTGGTGATGCTCTAGCATTTCAGCCAAAACTCTATGAACGATAGAGTTTTGACTACAATACTAGAGCGTCACCATGCAACATGCCTGGTGTGATGATGTCACATCTGTCATGCTGATGATGTCACATGCAGTGACAGTGCCCTGCTCTCCCCACTCCTGGAAGGTTCCCTCCCACCCCCCACTGGCTGGGTAAGTAGACCTGGCACCCTAAGTATGTAGTTTTGCTGCTAACTAGAAATCTTCTGTTCACAGAATACTTTCCCCATAAGAGCCTACCTGCTCACTCCAGTCATCTCTGTTGGCCCTGCTTCGGTTGTTGCCACCATTTGAGGCTAGATGGGTGGCGACCTGACAAAGGGCTTTCTGGGTTATGGCACCAAACCTTTGGAACTTCCTCTTCTGTTGATGTCTTCAGCCAGCGGGTGAAGATTGTTCTGTTTTGTTTAGCATACCCCCAATAATAGTGATTGGCCCTCCTCTGGCATTGTTTCTTATGTGTTTTTATTGAATTATTTTATAATTTTAAATGTGCTTTTAGTCATTTAAATGTTATTATGCTTGCTGCTTGGGGACGCTGATTGGGTAGAAAGGTGGCATAAAAATGTTTTAAATAAATAAAATAAAATATTACCTGCACATCCTGTGACCCTACTCTCTGCCCTTTTAGAGTTCTCGCACAAAAAATATGACGGATGCAAGTTCCTGTTTATGAATCCAAATAACACTTCCTCCCCATCCCGTAAAGGAGGTCCATTCTGATTTGTTCATAATAAAAACACACATCCTTTAGTAAAGCATGGGCACCTCTCTGATGGGCATCTCTCCGATGTTTGGGCATGTTCTTGTTTGTGCAAACAGTTGAGGAAACCTCACCACAGTTGCCAGTATGCAGCTGTTCGTCTGGAGTCTCCTTTTCAGGAACAGTATGCAGAGATCACAGCCAAAGTCCCTGTAGGAAAATCCCTTGAAGATGGCACGCCCTCATACATCACATTTCACTTAGCCGAAGCCTGAAAGGATTTTGACTATTATAGCACCCTAGATAGATTTACAGTTCTTCTGTGCCACAGCAATTTAAGGACTCTCTTCACAGCTGCAGCACTGATTAGGAGGAGGACAGGAGGAGATAGCCTTTCTTAAGGAAAAAGAAAAGTGTACTTCAACAAACCTTCTTTTGTACTGAAACCATTATTTAATTTCTCAGTAGGTTAATATCTAAAGTACCCAGTTAGACAGTCATTGTGGTGAAGAGTATGAAGCTAGTGTCTGGGAGACCCAGGTTTGAATCCCTACTCTGCCAGGGAAGCTTGCTGGCTGACTTCAGGCCTTGTCACCCCCTCTCAACCTGACCTACTGCACAGAGGTAGTTTTGAGGATAAAAAGGATGAGGGGACAATGGTATTAGCCACCCTGAACTCTTTGGAGGAAAGGTGGGATGAAAATGTACTAAATAAATAAATAAACCCATGACTTTTCAAAAGGTGAGAGAAACAAAGGACCCCCCTGCGAAATGGTGTTATTTCCAGGCTGGTAAGTCCCCACCAGTGTTCCCTCTAAGCTGAGTTAGTATGAGCTAGCTCACAGTTTTTTAGCCCCCGGTTCACACATTGTTGCCTTAGCTCAGGAAGGATGGCTCCAGAGCAAACTAATTTATGCAGCTGCCAAGTAGCTCGCTCACAACTTTAATGCCAGTAGCTCACAAAGTAGAATTTTTGCTCACCAGACTCCACAGCTTAGAGGGAACATTGGTCCCCATTGCTTGTTGTTTTGGAATTAAATGCTGAACTTTGTACCAAGGGCTAGCCTTCAGCATCTGCCAAGTTACAGGCCCATGGTAGAGGATTACCCCAAGAACCCTCCACCTCATCTGCTCCTCTCTGCTGCCCTTCGCCCACCTGACCTGCTCCTCCCCCCAGGCCAAGAGAGAGTGAGACCCTGGGTCAGAATGGCACTATGGAGGAGGAGTTGCAGCTGCTACTTCCCCCTTGGTCATGGCCCTCACTGTGGCAAGAGGGGGAATGGCAGAGATAGCAAAGAGGAGGAACAGTGGCAGCTGGCAGCAGTGGTGGTGATGGTTATACTGAAGGAGGGGCCTATTGGAGGGTGCCTTGCATGTGAGCCCCTCCCCAGACTGATGGCTGACTCTGTTACGAACTCTTGTTATTTGGTCTTTGGTACCAGCTGATGATAACCCTGATGTGGGTTTATTATTGTGGAATGTGGGCTGTTTTGAATATGGTTTAAACTTTCACATTACCTATGCTAAGAGAAAGAAGAGAGCTGGAAAAATAAGTTTCTTCAAATCTTATTGGAAGGATACTTTCTCTTCAGTGATGCTGAATCTTACTGTTAATTTTTTGTGCTGTTAAAGGATCCGCTTTGGTAAGACAAGAAGAGGAAGAAGAAGAAGAAGAAGAAGAAGAAGAAGAAGAAGAAGAAGAAGAAGAAGAAGAAGAAGAAGAAGAAGAAGAAGAAGAAGAAGAAGAAGAAGAAGAAGAAGAAGAAATTAAGTGCTATGTTACTCTTATACTCCATGCTTTAAATTAAAGAATAGTTGAAGACTCAGGAGGACTATGTTGCAGAAATTTGCCAGGCTGTTTTCTATAGAATCAACAACTTCTTCAAAGAATATTCTTTCAGATCTCTACTACAGATATATAATGTCCCCTTTGCACTGTATGCGTTGACCTGCTTAATTTATGGCCTTGTTTAGAGAATGTAGTTTCTGAAAGATTACATGCTCATACTTATGACCTACAAACAGAGTGTGGAAAGATATATCTGTAGCAGTGGAACTCTTAAAATGCCCCATTAGTACATTTCACTTGTCACTTGGAATCCAGGGGTCAGGCCTTTTTTGGTATGAGAACCATTTAGAAGTCAGTGGTGGTACTGCTCTACAGACTTGCAAAGCAAAAATGAAGATGTGTGGGAAGTGTTATTGGCCAAAGAGAGCTGCAATATAAAAGCCTGCCAAACATTTAACATGCTGAAGCTGATGGAAGAACTTTCTAAAAATATATTCATTACAGATCCAATCAAACAGGAAGCTATCCTGGCACTCATTTAAGTGAGTCTCACCCTCTGTGGTTTGGGCCTCAGACATCACTGGGACCCTCGAATGTTAAATGTTCCTGATGAACTTGCCTGTCTTCTGATGCATTCATCAGGCAGCATTTCATTAGCACAGAGTGTTTACATTTCTGTCTACTGTACAGATAACAGTTCATATGATGCAGCTGCCCACGTGGGTATGGTTGCCTGATTCCTGCAATTTCACTCTTTTTTGGTGGGAGAAGAATTGTGTGAATCAGGCATTCTCACAATCAAGTACCTGCTTGTAATGTCTGATTCCTGTAAACTAGGGGTCCCAGTGCGTTTTTGAGCCTGTGGGCACCTTTGCAATTCTGACATAGGGTGGAGAGCGCAGTCAAAGAACGCCCTCCACAGGAGGTAGAGCCAGCCACAAAATCGCAGGCAGCAAGGTCATGCAGAACTCTTAACAGAACCTCTTCAGTGTTTCAGACAGAAGCTGTAATGCCTTTTAAAAGGCACAGCCAGTCAAAAGCCCTGCTGGGCAAAAGCTCCACCTGACCCTGCCCACTTTCTAAAAAAGAAGAAGAAGAAGAAGAAAAGAAATGCCTTGTGGGCTGCTAGGAAAGGGCTTGGCGGGTGCCATCACACCCATGGGCGCCATGCTGGGGATGGCTGATATAAACATATCTGCATGATGGGGTGGAGGGAAGGAGTGCATTCATTCCTAAACAAAATGAATGGGATGCTGGTCAATAAAAATACCTGTGAACGGGTGCTCAGATATGTCTGCAGCTACTGAGGCTGATCTTCATCTGAATAATAACAAATCATGCTAGTAATTTGTTCAGTTTGGGTTGGGATCATGGTTCAGTGGCAGAGCATCTCCTTTGCACCCAGAAAACCCTAGATTCAGTTCCAGGTATCTCCAGTTAAATGGCTTGGGAAGTAGGAAATGTGAAAGACCAAATTCCTGGAGAGCTTCTGCCAGTCAGAGTAGACAATACTGACTCAGTGAAGCGGCTTCATCTATGTGCTTAATACTCTGCCCTACTCCAGTAGTGGTTTCCAAATTTTTTACCCCTAAAATAGGTGTTAACTCACCAATATCCAAGAGGGGTATGTGATGGAATTACAGGTTTGTGGACAGCAGCAGATAAACAAAGAAGCTGCTTAGTCACCTGACTGAGAAGGGAGGGGGCCTTTTAGCTCAGAATTCTCAGAGAGTGACAGATAATGGTAGACAACTGACATTTGGGGGCTGACAGTTGGAAGAAGGGGTTGGAAGAGAAGTTAGCAGAAAGCGGTCAGCTAACTGAATAGCTCTGAGATGGAACAAAACCTCTGTGGCTCTGTGGAAAAAGCCTAATATCAATTTTTAGTAAAAAACTGGGGCTGAAATAAACTCTACCAGGGCTGGATCGCCCATTGGGTGAACTAGGCGCTCGCCTAGGGCGCACTTGCCTCAGGGGTGCCAAATGGTGCCCCACTCCCCCCCAAAAGTGCCCCCCTGCCACCCTAACCGGGCGCCCGCTTCCGCTAGACCCCCACCCCCGTCCCGGCTTTCCTGGGGACCCCACAGCCACGGAGCCCCGGGAAAGCCGGCGCTGGGAGGGAGGGGGTGCCGGCTAGACCCCCCGCCCCCTTCCCGGCTTTCCTGGGGACCCCGCAGCCGCGGAGCCCCGGGAAAGCCGGCGCTGGGAGGCAGAGGGCGGTGGCTAGACCCCCACCCCCTTCCCAGCTTTCCTGGGGACCCCACAGCCGCAGAGCCCCGGGAAAGCCAGTGCTGGGAGACAGAGGGCGGCGGTTAGACACCCCCGCCCCCTTCCCGGCTTTCCTGGGGACCCCGCAGCGGCGGAGCCCCAGGAAAGCCGGCACTGGGAGGGAGGAGGCGGCGACTAGACCCCCCGCCCCCTTCCTGGCTTTCCTGGGGACCCCACAGCTGGCAGAGCCCCAGGAAAGCCGGCACTGGGATGGAGGGGGCGGCGGCTAGACCCCCGCCCCCTTCCCGGCTTTCCTGGGGACCCCACAGCTGCGGAGCCCCAGGAAAGCTGGTGCTGGGATGGAGGGGGCAGCGGCTAGACCCCCGCCCCCTTCCCTGGCTTTCCTGGGGGCTCTGCAGCTGCGGAGCCTCCAGGAAAGCCAGCGCTCTGCCGCTGCCCCCCGGTCTCCAGGCCCCACCAGGAGGTTGGCATCCCCAGTGGGGGCGCCCCAGGCTGTCCTGCCTAGGGCACCCAGACACCTGGAGCCGGCCCTGAACTCTGCACTGGTACTGTCTAAAGGAAAGAGGAGAGTTAACAGAGAGTGAACAGTATAAGACCTCAGTGGTCACAGACACCAGATACATTGCTCCAAAAGAACTTGTAGAGGTGGCTAGAGAAAGGGCTAAGGGTCTGGAGGAGTCTGGAAAGCTGGAAAGGTGCCCAGTTAGACTCAAAGGGTCTGGAAAGATAAAGTCCAAAGGTCAGCCACAAATCAGTTGGCTGGAGAGTGGGATCATAAGTGTGTTTAGTGTACTGAAGAACATCTGTGTAAAACTGAGAGTGATAAGCCTACAGCCTATGTGAAGGCAAAGTAAAAAGTTATATTCTACAAGGAAACAAAATATCCTGTGTAAATACATCCACCCCCCTGTTGGGCTTGCTGAGAAATAAACAAGTGTGCTGTTTGGTTTTTACAAAGACTGGTGCCTCACTTTCTGGTGAAAGAATTATACTGGGCAGTTGTCCTCTATACATCCATAAGTTATATACCAAACCCCCTGAAGAGATGAACGTTTATAGTGACCCGGTCAGATACAGTATAGTGAAAACTGATCAGTCACATCATAACTAAAAATAATTTCAGTACATCTATAAGCCTATACAGGCAGTGACACCATGGCTCGGTCACAGCTCTTGTTATACGGGGATATGGGGAAGTAGAATCAAGGCTGAATCTCATAGAAGGGGTGTCTGAAAAGGGAAAGCATTTATTCTAAGTAGCATGGGTGGTTCTGCAGTCATCCTGGTTTTTATTTCAGTTTAGCTTCAGTGTTGTGTTAAATTTCGGGCTTCTGTATACTGGGGAGTCAAGAGACTAGTATGTTCTTTTTGTGATACCAGCATATTCTTTATATCTTGGAGTCTTCAGACATAGTAGTCTGAACACATATTGTGCATCGCCTTTCATCCCAAGCATTGTCCAACCCCTTTCTCCTTAATCTTTACTATGGCTTTCAGTCTTAAAAAATGCATACATGTATCCAGGGCTCTTTTTGTAGCAGGAACTCCTTTGCATATTAGGCCACACACCCCTGATGTAGCCAATCCTCCAAGAGCTTACAGAGCTCTTCTTACAGGGGCTACTGTAAGCTCTTGGAGGATTGGCTACATTATGGGTGTGTCACCTAATATGCAAAGGAGTTCCTGCTACAAAAAGAGCCCTGCATGTATCCACAACTGACATTTTGTAGCCATGCTTTCTCCCTAACTTTTCCACATTCTTGAGTTTCTGTTTCTAAAGATGTCTTTCTTTGAACCACTTTTTACATGCCATCAATATGTAATATCTGTGAAGACTACTTTTGTTTAAGAAATAGGAAACTGCTCATTTTTTAGATGGACTCTGTTTTAGTTTCATATAAACATAAGAGAAACCATGTTGGATCCAGCCAATGACCCATCCAGTCCAACATTCTGTGTCATACAGTGGTCAAAACCCAGGCACCATCAGGAGGTCCACCAGCAGGGCCAGAAATCCAGAAGCCCTCCTATGGTTGGGGGGCCCCCCAAGCACCAAGAATACAGAGCATCACTGCTCCAGACATAGTGTTCTATCCAGGGCTTTTTGCTTTTTTAATTTTTTTTAAAAAAAGAGGTGCCAGAATTTTCAAGAGGGAAATGAAGTTTTCAGTCTGTATACTGAAAACTCAGGAACTTTTAAACATTTTAAAAAGAATTTTGTCAAAGAAGTTCCGGAACTCTTTCTGGCATGTTCCCCCAGAAAAAAAGCCCTGGTTCTATGTATATGTTGTAGCTAATAGCCACTAATGGACCTCTGCTCTGTATGTTTATCCAATCCCCTCTTGAAGCTGTCTGTGCTTATAGCTGCCACCACCACTTCCTTTCCTGGTGCACCATCAGGCCACCACTGCTGTGGTGCTGGGGGAAACTTGTGGACCAACAACTGTCACCACTTTGGATAGGGGGGATATGGGGGAGTAGAATCAAGGCTGAATCTCACAGAGCAAGAAACTGAACCATCCTTTCAGTGGCCTCTCAGCCAGTTTGGTGTAGTGGTTAAATGCGTGGATTCTAATCTGGGAGAACCAGGTTTGATTCCCCACTCCTCCACCTGCACCTGCTGGATGACCTTGGGCAAGCCATAGTTCTGTCAAGAGCTGTTCTTGAAAAAGGGCAGTTTCTGTCAGAGCTCTCTCAGCCCCACCTACCTCACAGGGTGTCTGTTGTGGGGAGGGGAAGGGAAAGGAGTTTGTATGCTGCTCTGAGACTCCCTTGGGTAGTGAAGGGCGGGGTATAAATACAATATCTTCTCTTCTTCTCTCTTCTTTTTACCAGTCAAGAAATGGTTGGTGGCTGCTACAGGTGTGGATGCTCATCTTATGCTATACTGGAATAGAACACAAGTACAAAGAGGATATATAGGTGTGTTTTAGTAGCTCTTGATCTCATTGATTGCTGTTTGTTTCCTTAGGTGCTTATGGTGTAATTCAGGGCAATCAGCTGGCCAGTTAGGAAACCGGAGGATGATGTGGTTGCTGGAGGAATCTAGATTACCAATGGCTGGGCCAGCCTGCTATTTGTTCCAAGGTGTTCACCTGGGTTCTGCATAAGCCTTGCTTCCTCATCTATTGCGCTCATAACAATTCTTACTGAAACTGTAAATTTTGATGAGGCAACTTTGCAGTTAAATAATATAGCAGGAACCTTCAAAGAAGGCATGCTACAGTGAAAAATCGAGATTTTCTGGTGCTTTGCTGAAATTAGTTCCCCCCCTTTGTAGCTTTTCCTCCTTCCATTAATTTAATAATTCCATTAAAGGACCTTTTAATGTTACCTTTCCCAGGCAGGAGGGGAAAAAAGCAACACTCAGCTTGTTCCAAACAGGCTTTTGGCATGTGAAGCAGAAAAGTGGTTGAAAAGGAATTGTTGTATGTTTAATAACTGGATCCTCCCAAAGGTCCTGGAGAAGTGGTTAGATTAAAAAGTGAAAAGCTGAGCAACCACCTTAATGGGCGGGAGTCAAGGGTCACCTATCTCTTTGGCATGGTGTATTAGGAAGGCAGTTTTTAACTTGATCTTTTAGCCTCATCAGCTCCGTCAGGCAGTTAGCAGAGAGGAGCTGAGTACGTCATGCAAGGAACCCGAGTCCTTCTCCTGAAGAGCCCCAGAGAATGTTGTTTGCTTACAGCACTCTTCCATGACAGCCCCAGTCATCTTACCTTACCTGCCTCCTGCTGTCATGAAACCCACCGCACTCTGCGAAGAGCCTCTGCAACAAAGATGAGCCACATTCTTTTCCCGTCTTCTGGTGCATAATGTTGCTCTGCTTTTGTCTTGAGGCAGCTGGCAGGTATTTGTCGAACTTTTGATTCCTTACAAGAAAAAAAAAGCACCTTTCGCTTGGCAGTTCAAATGCAGGTCAGCCTTGGGCAAATACTAGTCTACAAAAAAGCATTTCAGTGTCTGAGTAGAATTTCACCAGTTGCTTAAGCAAGAATAGACTGGGATATTAAAGTGGCCCAGGAACAAGCTGAGCCAAGCAGCTCCAGTGTGACTGGCAGCCTTAAGAGCATAAGAACATACAAGAAGCCAGTGTTGGATCAGGCCAATGGCCCATCCAGTCCAACACTCTGTGTCACACAGTGGCCAAAAATACCAGTTGCTATCAGGAGGTCCACCAGTGGGGCCAGGACACTAGAAGCCCTCCCACTGTTGACCCCCCCCCAAGCACCGAGAATACAGAGCATCACTTGCCCCAGAGTCCCTATCTATACCTTGTGGCTAATAACCACTGATGGACTTCTGCTCCATATGTTTATATAATTCTGTTTTGAAGCCGTCCATGCTTGTAGCCACCACCACCTCCTGTGGCAGTGAATTCCATGTGTTAATCACTCTTTGGGTGAAGAAGCACTTCCTTTTATCTGTTCTAACCTGACTGCTCAGCAACTTCATTGAGTACCCACAAGTTCTTGTATTGTGAAAAAGGGAGGAAAGTACCTCTTTCTCTACCTGCTCTATCCCATGCATAATCTGATAAACCTCGATCATGTCACCCCTCAGCTGTCGTTTCTCCAAGCTAAAGGGCCCCATGCGCTTTAACCTTTCTTCATAGGGAAAGTGTTCCAACCCTTTGATTGTTCTAGTTGCCCTTTTCTGCACTTTTCCAAAGCTATAATATCCTTTTTAAGGTGTGGTTACCAGAACTGTACACAGTATTCCAAATGAGGTCGCACCATTGATTTATACAGAGGCATGATGATACTGGCTTTGCGGGGCTCCTTGGCTCAAATCTGGCTAGTGGCAACAGCTGCAGTAGTCTATGCCCATCGTCAACATCGCTCGCTGGATCTGAACTGAGTAGCTCCATGCTGGGTTGCCAGCATCCTTGGGCTTGGCTCATCTTGCTGCTGGCTGCCCACTGGGAAGTTTCCCTATAAGTTAAAGGGCCAGTTCACCCCTGTACTTCACCTACAACCTAGTTAAGCAGGAACCTCATTGATTCCAATGCGTCTGATTGACTTTCCAATTTTTGGCAGCTCAGTCAAAATCTCCACTGTTTTGGTTATATAGGTGCAATGAGTCCTCACAGAGGGTATGCTGCAATACAACAAAACTACTGATTGTATGTGAAACCCAGAGTACCACATAAATGCATCTTGCAATAAGTACAGTATTTACTGAAAAGGAAGACAACCCTGAATGTAAGATGACTCCCTTAAAAATGTTTTACACACGGACAGACAGACATTATTATTGGCCATAAGTATAACTTGTATGTACGATGACCTCTTTTTATGGCATACCTGTGAAAATACCTACTGTTGCATTTGAGTAAATACTGTAGCTCTGAGGAACCTTCTGGTTATTATTTCATTTCACAGTAACTACATGGTTGTTGTTTGGTTGTTAAAAGGGATCCAGATCATATTCTGCTTGCCTTCATCTGCTCATTGTCTCATTATAAAAATAGGACATTTGTTGCAAGGAATCACAAAGTTGTGCCACGGGGATCATGTGATTCCTTGCTTTTCTCAGTTTATTTCAGTTTGGAATAAGCACTATGGATAAACTGGCTTTTGGCCATGATGTCATTGGTGATTATTAGAACTTTTATCTATGCTGTTTTATGGACTAAAAATAAAGTTTAAATGCATTATTTGTCATCTGCAGAGAGTAGTGTTCCTTGCTGTACCAGTTAGTGAAGTTCGAACATAAGAATGTAAATGGTGGCCTGATGGATCAGGCCATACTTCATCTAGTCCAGCATTCTGTCTCACACAGTGGCCAGCCAGTAAATCTGTTGCCCATCAACATCATCAGATTTTATGTACTGTTAAACCTCAGTGAAGCTACCTCTTCTGCTGCATGCATGAACCTTTTTCATTCCTACCTCCCATTTTTCTTTATTTCTAGGCTGTATTTTTACTCTTCTGCCATGGAGCATAATGGATTCCAGCATTCAAACAAGCAAACCATCCCTCCCTTGAACTACTTATCTGCCCTGCAGGATTGCTATTCCTTTTGTATCAACACAACCTTTTGTATCTCCCATATCATTGCAAGGGGACAGAAAATCACACTGCAAAAAAGTTCTTTTAGAACTCACTCTACATCAGAAAAACAAAAGTTTTTCACTTACAATTGGGAAAAAGAGGCAAAGAGGTGAGTTTTCGAAAAAAGAAATTAAAAGATCGGTTTTATTTGCCTGAGCATGGCAATGGAAAGTAGGGCTATTTTGTATTTGTGCAGTAGGCAGTCAAGAGTGTGTAAGATGCCTTTCAAGACAACAAAAAGATGTGAAAAGTGATATATTTTATTGGATCAATATTTATTGCTGTAGAACCCGTACAATTAAATTAAAAAATCATTACACCACTATTAAATTGTCACAGTATTAAAATGGCTGCTAATTATTAAATAATTTATTGTATCATGAAAACATTCCAGCCCTGCAGATGCTGGGCTGCAAGAAATTCTAATGAAATTAAACTGATCTCATAAAAGCTATATTAAACTCCCACAAATTAGGAGTTCCAAACAAGCCACATTCATTTCATGCATAGATGAAAGTCTCAGCATTTAAAACATTAATCTTTGTAAGTATAGTGCAGCGTATTTTTTTGAATTCATCTACATATGTTATTATTTTTATCCCACACTTCTTTCAGTGAGATTCGAATCCAGTAGCATCTTGGCGACCAGCAAGATTCTTGAGGTATGAGCTTCCCAGAGTCAATGCTGCCTTCGTCAGGTATCTGATGACTGTTGAGAGCTCATATATCCCCAAAATGTTGTTGGTCTCTAAGATGCTACTGGATTCGAATTGCCTTGAAAAAAGAGTGGGATAAAAATAATAATGTATGTAGATGGAACATGTAGCAAGTCCAGTGTTCCCTCTAAGCTGAGTTACTGTGAGCTAGCTCCCAGTTTTTTAGCCTCCCGCTCACAGATTTTTGTCTCAACTCAGGAAGGATGGCTCCAGAGCAAACTAACTTATGCAAGTAGCCGAATTGCTCGCTCACAACTTTAATGCCAGTAGCTCACAAAGTAGAATTTTTGCTCACAAGACTCCACAGCTTAGAGGGAGCAGTGGTAGCAATTGGTCCGAAAACATCCAGGCTGAGCAGGGTCAATGCTCCCTCTCAACTGTGGGATCTTGTGAGCAAGTGATTTGGCTGCTGCATAAATTAGTTTGCTTTGGAGCTATCCTGAGCGAAGACAAAAATGTGTGAGCCGGAGGCTAAAAAACTGAGCTAGCTCACACTAACTCAGCTGAGAGGGAACACTGGATGTGACTCAGGTGTCAGTTTAACAGCAGTACACTCACAATTAGGCAACACTCTCCGTATGCGCACACTTAGCATGCATACAGATATTTAGCATGCACATGTGGGTGTGCATCATGAAAACAGATGTTGCTAACCAGTGTTCCTTCTAAGCTGAGTTAGTGTGAGCTAGCGCACAGTTTTTTAGCCTTCAGCTCACACATTTTTGTCTTAGCTCAGGAAGGATGGCTCCAGAGCAAACTAATTTATGCACAGCCAAATCACTCGCTCACAACTTTAATGCCAGCAGCGCTCAAAGTAGAATTTTTGTTCACAAGGCTCCACAGCTTAGAGGGAACATTGTGCTACAACTAGGGTATCCAAACCACACCTCTGTTGAAATCAGGGAGAAAACGTCTACTGATATTAGTGGATATTAGTGGAACGAATCCGGGGAAATGACTGTGATATAAAAGAGATTCATTCACAATGAGAGTAAATCTATACTGCTCTACTTTTTTCTGTCCTTAAGCCATATATTTCATGAGCTTCCAGCAAACTATGTCAAATGAAAATATTCTCTTCGTATGTTTTGCCACAGACAGGACCATATGGGAAAGGGCCACAGAAAAAAGAGGAGATGAGAGGAAAGGCATTTGTACTTGGTTGGTGAGGCTGAGAAAGAAGCGCCTGGTTCGTTTTTGTCACTGTATCTCCTCCACTCAAGTTGAATCTTGTCCTGAGCATGTTTGCCAACAAGCCTCCTACCCTAAATATATCCAAGAGTATCCATCATGATTAGAAAGAACAGTCATAAATACATGTTCAGTCTCATCACTCTGGCTTAAAGTGACCCTTCATGTTTGTGTGCCACATTCCATATTTTTATCTGCTAAATGCGCAGGTTAGATCTGCAAGGGTCCCTTTCACCTCAGTGTCCCTGCTTCACATTGTATTCTAGGTGCCAAACAAGCTGGGGGCGGGAGAGTTGTCTTACCCCCCCCCCAGCATATCAGAGACTAAAAAGCATTTCCCATTGGGAAACACCTCAGTTTGAGGAGCAGAATGTGTTCTCTTTGATCTGCAGGCAATCAGCAAGAGCTTTTTTTGGGAAAGTACAAAAGAAAGAAGATGCATGGGATACTGTTTCCTTGGACAGGGACTTGTCTAGTTACTACACAGTATGCGCTTGGCTCCCTGAGCCATTTACAGCAAAATGTAAACAAAGACAAGGATGAACAGCTAACCAAGGAAAAAAGATAAGGACTCCAGCTTAAAAACCCCCAAACAGAATAAATAACTGAAAAGATCCTGGAAATAAAGGGTTTCACTTGCTCCCTGAAGCCTAGAATGGAGGATGCCACACATACTTCCCTGGCAGAGAATTTCATAGGTAGAGCACTGGCAAGGCCTTAGACCCAATGGCAGAGGCCAGGGAGCCCTGATAGACAATCACAATCTCTGGCGAAAGGATATGGAAGGAAGGGATACTTATCTAGGCAGATAATGCATTAAAGTGGATTGTAGTCCTGGATACATTGTTTACTGCATGTCATAAGCTGCCTGAATGCACTGTTTTATATTTTGCAGTCCACTTTGAGTCTCAGAGAGAAAGGCATAAATAAAGTGAAAAAATAGTGATCTGTGTACATCCTCTGAGGTCACAAGGGGCTATAAGATCACAACCAGTTAGGCAAGGGCTGTGGCTCAATGGTGTAGCATCTGCTTTTCAAGAAGAAGGTCTCAGGTTCAATCCCTGACATCCACAATTAAAAGGATCAGGTAGCAGGTGATAGGAAAGATATCTGCCTGAGGCCCTGAAGAGCTAACCTTCATAAACCAATGGTTTGACTTAGTATAAGTTTCTTGTGTGTGCTTACTCCATTGATTAAAGTTGTGTTATTCTTCTTATATGTTTATAGAACTAAGAACACATAACTGGGAAATATTTTTAATTTACTTTGTTTATATCCCACCTTTTACTCCAATGGGTGACCGAAAGCAGCTTACATCAATTCTCCTCCATTTTATCCTCACAACAACCCTGTGAGGTAGGTTAGGCTGAGATTATATGACTGGCCCAATGTCACCCAGCAAGTTTCGATGGCACAAGTGCAGATTTGAACCTGGGTTTCCCAGATCCTAGTCCAACACTTTAACCTCTACACCACACTGGCTGGCCACAGTGATCCAGGCTCTGATCTCTCCAATCTAGGTTAGACTTCTAAAATGCACTCTTTGTGAGACTGCCTTCGATAATTGTTCAGAAGCACCAATTGGTACAGAATGTGACCATTAAATGGTACCTCCTATTAGGGGTTGGTTGGGGCAGGAGCATGCCGGAGCGCTGCTCTGGGAGCTCAGAAGCGGGCACAAATGGCAGTGGTGGCAAGCCCCACCCCCAGCTCCCCACCCGCACCCCCAAACTCCTTCCATCTAGAGTCACACTTCAGCGGTGGCGCAATCTCTCCATTGTATTCTATGGGGCCATAGAATACAATGGAGAGATTGCGCCGCCACTGAGGCACAACTCCAGAGAGAAGAGGTTTAAAATTTAAACCCCTTCTCTCAATCTCGAGCAGCGCAATCTCTCCATTGTATTCTATGGCCCCATAGAATACAATGGAGAGATCACACCGCCACTGTGGCGTGACTCTAGGGAGTTTAAACTTTAAACCCCTTCTCTCCTTGCTTCCCCCAACCTCACAGCTTGCCTTGGCAGGCCAGCTGGGGAAGCAAAGGGGGGGCATCCTCAAAACCCTCCCTTTCCCCAGCCAGCCTGCGAAGGTGGGCTGGGGGGAAAACGAAGAGAGAAGGGGTTTACAGTTTAAACCCCTTCTCTCTCAGCAGCTGGGGAAGGGAAGGGGAGGCTTTTGAAGATGCCTTCCCCCCTTTTGCTTCCCCTTCGGACATCACTTCCGGTGATGTCAGGGGCATGGCATATGGTAATGAGCTATTATGCTAATAGCTTATTAGATATGCTAATGAACTCCTGCAGCTCTTTTTCTACGAAATGACCCCTGCATCCTATAGAAATCATATTTCCCTGATACTGAAATACTGCCAGTTTGCTTCCAGGCCCAATTTAGTGTGATCTACACAGTGTGGAAATGGGATGCCTAGACCATATATTTCTATGTCTAGATGACCTAGCAATTAAAATTGTGGTTGGAGGCCCTGCTCTGCCTTCCCTTGTTTTCTGGGTAGGAGCAGAGCTGTCTCACAGTTGGGCCTCACTGTTTGCCTGGTGCCAGACTTTTGAAGGTCAGCCTCTTAGGAAACTTCATGGGAAAGTTTGAATTCAAATTCCAAATTATTTTTAACTTACTGCTGGCTCTTATTGACTACAGCCCTTCTAGTTGTTCAGGTGACAGTCTGCCCTGTTCATAGGGCACGTACCAGAAAGGCAACATTTCTACTTAACTGGATGATGAAAGAGGAATGGAGAGGTAGCACAGAGGCTAGAAGCAGGATTTGCCCTAAGTACTTTAGACAATTAAATTGGAAAATCTATTGCAATATGTCAATGAAAGCAAACTTAAAATGCACCAGGGAACAAACAGAGTCCGAATAATCCACTTCAGATTTTCCTAAAGTAAACAATGTTACTCATGAATTGCAGAGCTGTATAATGCCACCCATATGGTTTACTATTCCAGTTTTACGATTATTTTGGTTGCACCAGTTAACATCGTCCTTAGAAAACTAGAACAAAGGAATCAGATCTCAGCCCTGTTTATTTACTGTCAAGAAGTATATTCATGTTTCTGGGAAGCAGCCAATAGTCAATTTATATGTAACTGTGGCGAAACAGAGGTTGACTAAAAGAACATATTTGTTTAGGAAATGTAACATTTGAAAAGCTGTTAGCCCACATGCATGCAACATCTGCTCACCCACACAGGCCATTCATTGCTGTTGCCTATATGCCACTGGCATACGAGCCGTAAGTCTCTAAAATGTTACATCTTTTCCGTGGAATGCATGCATGCATCAGGGCTTTCCATGGCATCCACATAGACACTGTCACATTTCAATTGTGTACAACCTATATAAATATTGGGAAGTTCAGACAAGCAATGTTCCCTCTAAGCTGAGTTAGAGTGAGAAAGCTCACAGTTTTTTAGCATCCGGCTCACACATTTTTGTCTTAGCTCAGGAAGGATGGCCCCAGAGCAAACTAATTTATGCTATAGCCAAATCGCTCACTCACAACTTTAATGCCAGTAGCTCACAAAGTAGGATTGTTGCTCACAAGATTCCACAGCTTAGAGGGAGCATTGCATACAAGTATATGGTAAGTGTAGATCTGGATTTATATAAATTTGTCTTACACTCATATCACTTACAGTAAAAGTGGGGCAGTGAGCCGATTTTTGGCAAGGTGGGATATAAATGGAAAATAATAAATAAATAAATAAATCTGTGACACTGGTCTTTGATGGCAGAATCAATTGGCTAGTAAGGGCCAAAACAGACACAACGAAGAAAAATTCCAAATCTCGTTCTCTCTGAAATAAATAAATTGCATACCTGCTCAGCTGTGACATGAAAACAGGGAGAGGAGATCTTAACTTTCAAGTCCCAGTCGTTTTATAACTGGGCTTCCCATGCTGCTAAATACCATCTTCCCTTCTTGCATGGCCCTGGTCTAAATTGCATAATTTATCTTTTACAAACTGACAGAGATCTGTGATTGGGCCCTGAGAAAGGGTTCTTTGCTAAATGAAGTTGGGCCTTGTTCTAGGGAAATACCACAGCCAGAATTGTTGTTTATGTATTTATTTAAAACATTTCTGTGCTCCCTTTCCACTCAAATAGGGTTCCCAAGGTGGCAAATATCAAAACATTAAAAAAACTTAAAACAGCATTTAAAATAAGGTGTATATATAAAATATTTAAACAATTCAATAAAAAAACACATAGGCGTACAACACATATAACAACACAACCAGGGAGGAGACCCAGTAAGAGTTACTGAAGGTATGCCAAACAAAACAAAGTCTTCACCCACTGACAGTAGACAATGACAGAGACAGGGAGTTCTAAAGGGGAGGGTGTTCCAAAGCTTTGGTGCCACAACCTAGAAGATCCTCTCTCTATCCTTAGATGGCGGTGACACCTGAAGTAGGGCTTCCAAAGATGACCAGAGTGGCTGGGTAGGTTCATATGAGAGAAGGTATGGTGGCTCCAAGCCATATAGGGCTTTAAAGGTCAATTCCAGCCCTTTGAATTGAGCCTGGAAGCAAACTGGGAGCTATTGTAGATGGCGCAAGACTGGAGTGATATGATCCCTAGGACCCACCCCAGTCAACACTCTGGCTGCAACATTCTGTACCAACCGTAGCTTCCAGACCATCTTCAAGGGCAGCCCCATGTAGAGTGCACCAAGTTATATAATCTAGGTATCACCAAGGCATGCACCTTCTAGAAGGGATTCTTTGAGAGTTGACAATTGTTTATCCAATCCTGGTGAAAAAGCGTAATGTTTGAACTGTTTTCAGTGTTCAGCAGACCTGTTAAAGGTTATTTGAATCAGATGAATCTTATGGCAGCTTTAGCCACCACAACACTAACTAACTAATCCTGCGTAATAAATTGTGCCCTGCAAATTCACAATGTAATCTGGAAGCTGACTTTTGATTTACAACCCATGTATAAGCCCAGGCGACTGGAAAGTGACTTTGAAGTGTAGCCGTCTGAATAATGCTGACCAAAGTATATCTGTACTATCTGAAATCTCTTTTTGTACACCTGGCTGTATATCTGGTATTCATAAGCTTTGTGGCTATGTCAGGTAGCCTGATCCTACTTAGGAAAGAGGGTTAGTTTGAATTCCTGAAAAGGTCTACAGCCTCCCAACATTACAAAATGTAGATCTTCAGCCACTTTCTGGCCACTTTGAGAGTAGAGCTGTAGCTCAGTGGTAAAGCATTTGCTTTGCGTGGAGGACTCAGTTTCAATCACTAGTATTTTCTGCTAAAAACATAGGCTGCAGGTGATGTGAAAGATTTTTATCTCAGACTGTAGGAAAATGCTGCTAGTCAGAGAAGACAATAACCCTTTTCAATCATTGCAATTTTAGCAGTCCTACCTTGTATACCGGGGGATTGTGGTATGAGTGATCTTCCCAATACATATGTGAATAGGGAAATGCATGTATCAAAGCAGGAAACCATACACATAATTCACACAAAATGGTGAACACATTTTGTGAACACATTGCACATAGTGTACTATCCCGGTATACAGGGCAAAAGTGCCAGAATTGTAATAGCTATAAAGGACTAACACTGATTTTGGTAAACCAGCTCAGTAGCCCTGCACACATTTTACAGTGAATATATGTACAATCCATGTAGACTTGATTTTTCTTAGTACGTATGCTGGGTCAGAGAGTGGGTCTGTGGCTCACAGTCAGAGCATCTGCTTGGCATGGAGAAGGCCCCAGATCAATGTCCTGCAAATTTAGTTAGAAGGATCAGATAGTAGGTGATGTAAAAGATCTCTACCTGAGACTCGGGAGAGACGCTACCAGTCAGAGTTCCATGGCTGTGTGGGGACCTCCAGTGTGGGACCTGGGAAATTGTCCCAGTTGCCCCACAGCTAAAATCTCCTATGACAGGCCCTAGAGTCTGCCTTTCATAGCCGTAGACAATGTTCCATCTTTTAAACCTTTATATTTGGCTACCTATGATATTGAGACACATGAATAGAAATGAATAAGAACAACTGTCACTACCAGTTGTCCAACACCAGACACACAGCAATGCCTGCCTAGTGACCGTCTCTGCCTACTGATGGCACAAAGAGCATGTTGCAAGTCCTAATTAGAAAACATCCCAGCAAATAAATGCCTCCTGCAATGACTCAGAAAAAATGCCAAAGCTGAGGTTTGTCCAACTTGAGGAGGGGCCAAATTCCAGAGCTAAACATCCCTTAGCTAGGCATGCCTGTTCAGTCAGCCACCTCCCTCAATGCCCAGCCCTGGGAACAAACAACAGAAGTATGTGGGCAAAGACTCGAGGCTAAAAGGAACCTTATCTTAATGAAAGCAATAACTGCAGTGTCAAAGCTGTCCATTTATCTGTCTGATTAGAAAGCAGACCATTGAAAGCCTGACCAGGCTTAGTGCAGAAAGTAGCATTTTGGATCTGGACTAGGGGGATCCAGGTTCAAACTCCACAGATAAAAGGAAGTCCATCTTCACCCAAAGAGTGATTAACACATGGAATTTACTGCCACAGCATGTGGCGGCGGCTATAAGCATGGACGGCTTCAAGAGGGAATTGGATAAGCATATGGAGCAGAGGTCCATCAGTAGCTATTAACCACAAGGTATAGATAGGAATTCTTGGGCTGGGGCAAGTGATGCTCTGTATTCTTGGTGCTGGGGAGGGGTCAGCAGTGGGATGGCTTCTAGAGTCTTGGCCCCACTGCTGGACCTCCTGATGGCACCTAATATTTTTGGCCACTGTGTGACAGAGTGTTGGACTGGATGGGCCATTGACCCGATCCAACATTGGCTTCTCTTATGTTCTTATGTACAGCATTCAGTGAATTTAGTCAGAGTTATTCTGAGGATAAAATGGGTAATTCCAATATATACCACCCTAATCTCCTTGGAGGAAAGATAGGATACAAGTCTGAGAAATAATTGCCTCTGTATCAAAGGAAATGACTCTACTGAAAAATATACAGATCATTTCTGCACTGTGAGGTTCCTCAGCATACTCACAAGGAGCAATCTAAGCAGGTCTACTCAAAAGCAAATCCCATGTTATTAAGTGGGGCTTACTCCCAGGAAAGTGTTGTTGAAATTGCACCTACAGTGCTTATTAGGACAGTGTGAAGCAGTGGAGGTTGGTTTGGATATGGGGATATCAGGTCCAATTATCTTCTCAACTATGAAATTTATCAGCTGGACCCCAGGCAAATCACTGTTTCTTGACCTAATCTAGAGAGGGAGAAAACTAAGCACTTTACAGTGCAATCCTCAGAAGTAAGTCCCATTGAGTTCAATGGGATTTACTCTTAAGTAAGTGTACTTAGGAGGACTGCAGCCTTTGACACTGAAAAGTGCTCTAGTACTGATAAGATAGGTTATATTGAATGTTCATGCCAGTAGGGGAAGGGAGAAGCAGTGCTTATTGGAACTCAGAAATATTTCCCTAAAAATTCCTTTGGCTCAAAATGCCTTCATGTCTGTTCACTGTTCCTCCAGTTTATTGCTGCTGCTGCTTCAACATCATGTTTCCCCTCTAAGTTTGGTCTACAGTTGTCCCAGCCAATCAGGGGTCATGTAGGAAATGTGATTGGGTAATGCTAACCACTGGCACTGGGTTACATGCTGACATCACTGATGGCAAACCAACTGATTGAAAGTGAGGGCATGCGACCTGCACTGGTTACCTGAGTGACTAGTCAATAAGGAATGTTAGAACTATTTAGAGCAGAGCTTTCAAAACAGGTGAATCCTTTTATCCTTGAAAAGTCATTTTTCTCAACACTGAGAAAAATTGTAATTTTTTGATAACTAAGAATAATGTATTCTTTGACTACATAATGCATTTTATATATCTCTCTTTTTAAAATATTGAAAGCTGATTTTATCCTTTTCAAACTGGGTAAAACTTCAGAATTAGAATTTAAATCTGCATTTTAAGTGACACGGCTCAGTCCAGGGCTGTTACATTGAAATCTCAGAAAGAAAAATGACTGTAGATCTCTGAAATCTCTTGGTGGTATCCATAAAACAATATTCTGAAACAGAAGACATCAGTTCTGTGTATACCTGCTATATGTTTCAGCTGCTTTTGCTCATTATACTTGTACTCACACCTTGCACGACATAATGGAATATAGATAAATAGATGATAGATATACACATATACATACACACACGAGCAGGGGACCTGCAAGGACTTGTGTGGGGTTATCTCTTCCCCTCCCCCACTATTTCCTTTGCCCCTTCCCTGAAATCTTCCGTAGACTCTCCCCTTTTCCTGCTACCTTCTGTCTTTCCCACATACCAGCCAACCTACCTTTATCTGCCCCAGTTTTCAGCTTTCCCTCCCTCTGGCAATCTCTCTCCAGGTCAGGGAAGCTCTGCCCCTTTAGCTGTTGTAGATTTTCTGGGCTGTAAGGCCGTGGTCTTTGTATTGTGGTACCTGATGTTTCACCAGCAGCTGTGACTGGCATCCTCAGCAGTATAACACAGAAAGATGGAGTACTCTCTGTGTCAATGCCACAGAATCAATGCCACTCAGCTTTGAAGAAAGATATGTCTTGTCTGTCCATGGTTCCAGTCTCCAGATTTAAGTATCCACAAATGGGGCGATGTTGAGAATTAGATATGTTGATATACAGAACTTGTAAAACAATGCGCTTATAGTCAAAATACATATGAATGTATTTTTAAAAGCTTGAAACTTCACTCTTGGTGGGGTGCCGCAGGTTCCTTGGCTCCACTCTGGCTGCAGGATTCACTCAGCAAGGATCTCTGGCTAGAGGTATTAATACTTCGCAAGTTTCAGCTTCTGTTCTTTGCCTTCCTCAGTCCTTCTTGGTTCTCCAACTGTGCCCACATTCTGCTCCTTATTCCTCCCTGATTACACCCTCGGATGGATCCCTGACACTGCTTTGCTTCTGAACTCCATGTGGATTTCCATAATGAACTTGGTGACTAACCTAGGCTCATCCATGACATGGCCATCTATTGTTGTCAGAATGTGGCTCATCTGCACAGGCCAAGCTTAGCTCCAAACTTTCCCCCCAGTCCCCTGATTCACAAGGGGTCTGCCAACAGTCAGTTCTTGATAATGTAATATGAAACTATCTGGGACCTATATAATTATCAAACAAAGGAATCATGTTAGCACAGACAAGAGTTGCTGGAATTCATGGATTTGCTCTGCAGGAATGCATTCTTGGACCAGTTACGCTGGAGAAATTACACCTAGAAGATTTCACACATTGTTGCTTTGAGACTGTGGTTATCTTGAATTTTAAAAGGGAGTGACTTATTATTTGGCATCTTCTGTAACAGCACATAACAAGCAGGAATTAGAAATCTTGATATTAACATCAGTTTTCCCTAGAAAGTTCCCCCAGCATGTGTATCGAAAGATCTAGCCTCATACAGCTGCAGTTGGAAGCACAGCTTCTTGGTTCTTCTGAAATCAGTGGGTCTTGTTTCCCAGTTGTTGTTGTTGTTCAGTCGCACAGTTGAGTCTGACTCTTTGTGACCCCATGGACCACATCATGCCACGTCCTCCTGTCCTCCACCATCCCCCGGAGTGTGCTCAACTTCATGTTCATTCAGTTTACCTTGATTCATAGATCTTACCTTCCAGGTTCCTATGCAGTATTGTTCTTTGTTGCATTGGACTTTCCTTTCACCATCAGACACATCCACAGCTGAGCATCCTTTTGGCTTTGGCCCAGTTGCTTCATTCTTTCTTGGGTTACTCGTACTTGCCCTCTGCTCTTCCCCAGTAGCATATTGGACACCTTTCGACCTGAGGGGCTCATCTTCTGGCGTCATATCTTTTAGCCTTTTGTTACTGTCCATGGGGTTTTCTTGGCAAAGGTACTGGAGTGCGTTGCCATTTCCTTCTCCAGTGGATCACGTTCTGTCTGAGTTCTCCATTGTGGCCTCTCCATCCTGAGTGGCCCTCCATGGCGTAGCCTGCAGCCTCATTGAACCATGAAAGCCCCCTCGCCGTGTCAAGGTGTCTATCCATGAGAGAGTGTTTCCCAGTAAGTGTACCCAATTTGCAATAACAACCTTTACAAAATTATTATGGCTTTAATGGGCGCTTATGCATTTGGAACAACATAATGGCCATGAACGGAATAATATGGCAGTATACTCAAAATGCACTGAACAACCCACATTCTTATGAGAGAGAAGATAAAAGGGCTTAGCACTTTTATTGTGTTAGAGGTACAACATACATTATCTCCATAATCCTTGAGATCAAGTAGTAAAGCATTTCTGTGTTATTACCTTCACTTTGCAGATGGAGGAGCTGTGGATGAGAGATAGTGGTTGCCTAAGTTCATCTAATGAGGTCATGACAGAATCAGATCAGAGACTTCCTGAGATACAATTCAGTCCTTTCAACACCACACTATACTGGTCCTCTGTTTTAGATCCAACACCTGCCAGGTCAGCTCATGTTCTGTTCACCAGTCACCAAACAGGGTGTCAATTTTTCATCTGCCATCCATTTGTTAGCAAGGTTTTGCAAACCTACTTTTCAAGTTAATTTTTGCATATTCAAACAATATGGTGCAATTGGCAATGTTTCACATGTGTGCATTCTCACACATTCTGATTAGAATTCTTCTTCCCCTCCTTTCCCATAACTGCTTGCCACTTGGTAGTCAGTCATAGAAATAACTACTGAGCAAATAAATCAGCCAGTCATTATTAAAAAAAAACACTTAAGACCCCCTTAAGGCTAAGTGTTCATTTAAGCAATGTATTAGCAAGGTTATTTCATCTATGTGCTTAATGGGGGCATAGTTCCCTTCCCATGTCATTTAACTACCTGATCCAACCATATATGGCCTGGGGGATAAATAATTTCATCTACTGCACACATGTAAAAGTACCTGCAGGGCAAATAAATGAATTTCAACCAAAACAAGGAAACAAAACTCCACCACCACAGTGTAGCTACAAAACTGTTCAACAACCGTTCAATAAATGGCAGTGAACACAACATATCTGAGGCTTGGCCCACACATGATCACAGCTGTCGAATATGGTATGTTCAACCTGCTTGTGGCGACATTCATGTCACCCTATTCCAAAGTGATTCATGCATATCCTGATTCCCCTTCCCCTTACATATATGAGTGCTTGGATCTTTGTCCAAACTCCATGGATTTGGTGACTGTAGTTCCTCTGCTGTACCATGTTCCTAGTATATTTAAGTTGCCTGAGGATAAAACATTAAATCAGTCCCAATAAATTATTCTGAATAACTTCCATTAAAATAATGTGGTGTGCTTGGGCGTTCAGAGACATGCACCAGCAAGCACCTGCTTATGCTCTCCCTTACATTTTGAAGTTAAGGTAAAAGTAAACAAGCAGGTGAAGAGGTTGAGATGATGAAAGACAATAGACCATTACCAGAGGCTTAATGGTCTTGTAAAGGAGATAAATGTCTTTGAAGTGGCACCCTTCAAAACCTATGACCTTTGTGATGACCCTTCCTCTCTGATTATGGCATGCAGATCATTGTACACTGACCTGTGGAACGGAAGCAGAGAGAGTACATTCCTCCATGTCAGGCAATATACTTGTGCACTGTCTATACTCATTCATAGCCTTTCATTTATAGAGTTTCCTAGAGGAGCTTAGCAAATTGTGGCTGTTTCGGTAATGTCCATTTCCCTTTTCAGAAACAAGTAGTTGAAGCTTGCAGGGCTTCTAAAAGTTATTGTGGTCTGTTTCAGCCCACAGCGACTGAGCTTCCTTTCTGAATTGCTTTCTAAAACTCTCCATGTTTAACATCTGTGGAAAAGTTTGTCACCTGAATGACTGCTGCTTTCCAAAACTCCTGTCTGTAAAGTTGCATTGCATTCCCCCAAACACTTCATTGTTGATTTACTTCTGGAATTATTGCTGGAAGTGCCTTGGTTTGCCTTTTCCCCAGGGTGGTTTAATGGTAAATTTGGAATAAACACTGCTACCAGTAGCTCCTTGCATCCCACTGGAACCAATGTTAATGAGTATAGCATCCTTAGCAAATTCAAATCTTACTTTAATGACTGGTAACATTAAAATGTCCTGTTCTAGAAGTGCTTCCCAGACTGTGTTGCATTCCCCCAGCCAACACTACTGTGAGGAAAGGTCTACAATAAATGTATTTTACAAATAGTGATGGATTAAGGCATTGTAATTCTTTCAGGGCCATTCAGTGGTAATGACTCTTTACATGGACACAGATGAAGCTGCCTGATAGTGAATTATACCACTGGTCTACCAAGGTCAGTCTGAAGTAGAGGTCTTTCACATCATCTACTACCTGATTTTTTTTAACTAGAGAAACCAGGGATTGAACCTAGGACCTTCTGTGTGCAAAGCAGATGCTCTGCGCTGACTTACAGCCAGGGATTTTATTTATTATTTATTTTAAAATGTATGGCTCACCTCAATCAAGATGCATAAAATATAATATTTAGAATAAAATAACATAGCTAAGATCAGCCCCACAGCCCATAACACTGCATCCATTGCCCATAATCAGACATCTGCTTGCAGTATTCTGTGGAAGTGGTATCCACTTGCAAAAGCAAAATGCTGGCCTAAAAGCTCACCTGAAGGCCTGATGAAAGTGCTAGGGGGGGGAGTTGTTGATAAAACTTCTGAATCAGAGAACATGCCTTTTGCACCTCCTCCAGAATACTGGCCGCTGCCATAGAAAATGCTGTCGATTGAACTGAGGTCAAGCGAAGAAAGTGCATTTGGGCTGTGCAGTTCTAGATACATTTGCTCCCTTCTTAAAAAACAAAAAACAAAACTAAACCCTGCTTCTCTCTTCTTAAAAACAACAATCCAGGCAATTGATCTACCATTAAAGGACTTTCTAGACAGAAAGGTCTTACTTTGTCTTCTGGAGGCCCTATAGTGTGGGGCACTGGCTGCTATGAGCAAAAAGGGAAACTGTCAGCCCTTACTTGGCTAGTTTGGCCCAGGCTAGCCTGATCTAGTCAGATCTCAGAGGCTAAGCAGGGTCGGCCATGGTTGGTACTTGAATGAGACATTACCAAGGAATGCCAGGGTTGCTATGCAGAGGCAGGCAATGGCAAACCACCTCTGAACGTGTGTTGCCTTGAAAAATCCAAGGGATCACCTTAAGTTGGCTGTGACTTGAGGGCACTTTCCACCGCTACGTTCAAGGCCAAAATGCCCCTGGGCTGATTGTCTTTGGTCCAGTAGCCTTCCATCTGCATAAGAACTGTGCAAACTGCCTTCATGCTGCATACACGTTGTATTGTCATGCTTGATTTGGGTTGTGTAATGCATATATTTATATGTACATCTGCTTATGCCTGAGATTCCCTTCTTGCCTTCAAATGTGAAGAATTGTGTATGGCTGGGTAAGTGTCTTGGGTCACACCTCCCAAACCCAAAATATGCTGCAGACGCATATGCCGTCGCATAGTGCTCTAACAGCTGGAGAGGCCCACTGGTCAGTCAACAAGACTCACTTGATTTAAGGCAGATTCTATAGGTGGAAGGGAGGTGGGCCCTAGCATTTGTGTTTTTGAAACAGTTCACAAAAGTAGAGTTACCAAGTCCCCCCTGGTCACCGGTGGGGGATGGGGGGGTAGGCTTGCCAGATCCAGCTTAGGAAATTCCTGGAGATTTGGGGGTGGAGCCTGTGGAGGGGAGGGACTTCAGTGGGCTATAATGCTATCAAGTCCACCCTCCAGAGCGTCCGTTTTCTCCAGGGGAACTGTTCTCTGTAGTCTAGAGATGAGCTGTAATTCTGGGAAATCCCCAGGGTCCCTCCTGGAGGCTGGCATCCCTACACAAAAGCCATGGCTGTTTGTAATGCATAAGCCCTGATAGGGTTGCCAATAACCTGGAGATAAAATGTCTTGCTCTTTTAACAGAGGGTTGATATGTGGAAATGAGCAGCTGAAGCATGACCTGGCACAGAGGTAAATAACAGCTTATTAAACTTCTGTCAAAGGAGCAGGGCATTCCCACCCCCAGGCTGTTGACAACCCTATACAGAAAGGGGCCTCAGGTAAGAGGTATTGAGAAACTCCTTTGCCTGAGAGCCAGTGCCTGTCAGAGCAGACCATACTGCATTAGATGAAGCAATGGCTGACTCAGTATAAATCCCAAGTAGTCCAGATGGATTGGGACAACATTCTGAGTGGCTCAGTATAAGGCAGTTTTACATGTTCAGGGTGCGAACTGCCTCAGTTGCCTGTCCTGTGTCTTCTAGGTAAGACTCATTTCCTTTTTACCCACGTGTCTTACTTGTTTATTTCCAGGATGACTACTACACATCCCCCCTTTCCTCTTAATTTGCGAAAGAAAATCTGTCTTTGTAGAAAACAAAATGCATAATTTAAATTATGTGAGAATCAGATCAGCATTGCATGCTGTCTGAGGATCAGCTTTTCTTTCGACTCTCCTACATGCTTGTTAAATCCTACAAATAGAAGCTCTTAAGAGAACCAAAACAACTCCCTAAAAACAACCACATTCCTCATATCGGTGCCAAACGGTTTCAGAAAACTGGTCGAATTCTTAATTTGTTAAATGGAGCAAGAATGCTTTACTAAGATCTAGACGGCCTGGGAAAATGTGTCCAAGGGGATTTCCCTCAGAAATCGGAGCATATGTTTATATGACTTCATACTTCTTTTCATCCCCCACCCACTGTTTTCTTTATTGATTAATTGCAGCAAAAAAGTGAATAATGTCTTACTTAGCTAGGTGAGTGCAAGCATGCTGGAAGCTGGAGAGTATCCTTTTAAAGAAAATCCCCTTGATCAAAGATGCATGAAATTGTGTGATTGTATATGTCCTTCTGATGGAAAACAAATGAATAGCACTAATGGGCAATACAAAGCTGCCACAATTGCGTGTCAAGGCAGCCACTTACATGATCTTCTGTAAGCCACAGGGTGCCCCAAGATGAATTATTTGTGTATCATACTTCATCGCCTTATCAATTTTGCAAATCTAATAATTAGTATTATTTCATCGCTTTAGTGTAAACACTAGCACCTATCTACTGTTTTCTTGAGACCCTCTTCACATATTCAGAATATCTCTAGGAAGGCAGCTCTTTTCTGGGGTGGGAGTGTGTATTTCTTTAATTTGGCACCGTGATCCTAAATATTCTCCTATCTACAGTGGCATGGAAAAACAGTTAATAGTGACATTTTAAAAAATTGCTCAAATGGGATACATTTCTCACATTCAAAATGGTCAGATTTTTAAGTAACTGAATTACATTGGCCCCCATAATATTAATGTACAAAATGTGTGTCAGGAAGATAATGTTTTCATGTGCAAAACATGAGTTTTGACCTTGCAAAATCTGTGCTGCATCCTTAAAAAAACACCTTAAAAAACAAATTCACATGCTTGTGCCCTAACTCATAATTATCTTGATGAAAACTGTGTTTTCTGATGCAACATTGCTTAAGAAAAGCGCTGTAGTGGGGAGTGGAAGGTACCATTTTAGTCCCCTTAAAATGAGTGGTGGGTTTAATATCTGCCTTGGTTCAGAGCCACAGTATGTTTAATAATTCTTTTAAAAAACTTTCTTTAAAAAAATTCTTTTAAAAAACTTTCTGAGAGGTACTTCCATTTTACTTTCTTCAGCCACTGATACAGACAAGTATCATAGTGTATAATGTTTTATGGTACAGTACTTCTGCAAAACCTTTCTTTCCTTGAGAATCAAAATGGATCAAATGCCATGGCCAGAATTTCCTTGCCCTCCCCCCAGTACAGAAGAAAGAATATAAATTATTTCTGCCATATTTCTGTTTCTTCACCATTGTTTCCTTTGAAAGCCAGTGCCACAATTCATTTGAAGCAAAAATGAAGGGCAGTGCCTCTGCACATGTACAAAATCTAGTCCCTTCCTTATGGAGCAACCAGACCACAGTTCATTCTCCACTTGAGGAATCCCCCCCCCTGTTTCAAGCAGAATACCTCTGTCTTTGGAACTTAACTACTGGTCCACTGAGTAATTGTTTTTGAGCCTTGTTCCAAATTACTGGTAAACAAGTTTACTCTTCTCATTCCAGGCACATGAGGTGTATATCTGCAGAAAAGGTAGAGAATGTTAGCAGTAGCCCCCATCCATAGCAAATGGTTGTCGGTTTCAGTCTGGTTTAAGCAATTGCCCGGGGCAGCTTAGTGTGCATGGTTTAAATGCGGTACACGGCAAGCAGAAAATAGCCCACAATTTACACACATTCACAGGCAAGCCAGAAGAATGTCAGATGGATCGTTAAAATCTGATTCTGCCAACTTAGAAAGTTTTAGCATGGTAGCAAAAGAAGCAGCCCAGCAAGTAATGTGTATATATAACAGTACTTTTTAGTCTCACAACAAAGCGCTTGCTAATCGCTGGGGGCTCAACAAGGAAAGGGGGGGAAGTATCTGGCTATTTAAATGAAAAATGACTTTTCTCTGCAATCACGTCCTGTCAATAAAGTGCTTATTTTCTGACATGTCAATTAGGTGACTCAAAAGCCAGATGACCGTTGCCTTCCATTTAGTACCTCTCAGCTGGGTTAAATGTCTTAAGTGTTTACCCTTTATGACCAGTGGCATGTATCTGGTCTTAGTCAAGCTGTGCTCTGCCTGACATGTTTGCCTATAAGGTTCTCTCTCTCTCAGTAACATTAGCCATTATTATCAGATTCTGGGAGAAACGGCAGGGCTGGGACAGTGTTTTTGCTGACAGCACTGGGTGCGGCTTTGTTTTACAGTGGAGCAGGGTCGAAATATGGAACAGATGAGAAGCATTCTCGCGGATTTAGGCAGCCTGTAATTTAAAGGGCTGTCACTAAACAGGATCATGTATCTGTATTTGGGACTTCAAAGGGAACCTCAGCAATGCAAGGCCAGTAATTAACACAGAACATTTTATCCAAGATCTGAAGCAATTTTAAAAGATCTGATTACACGCATCATTGTAATGAAATTAATCTTTTTTTAAAAAACACATGCACACACACAACTTCGGGTGTAGCCAGATGTTGCTGGATCTAACACTTGCCAAAAGTTTATTGTCTATAGATCTCCATGGTGTCAATCCCCTTCCTCTGATCCAAAAATACTTACACTGGCGGATAAGCATTAATCTTTTAAATCTTGGGTGTGATCCTTCATAGGCAGGCCAGATTTGGCTGTATCTGTACTTTCTCAGCCACAGACTTTGATGGTGTCATCTCCCACATTCAACCTGAAACATTTGTATTGGACACTGCGCCTAAGGGAGGTGCCATAGCTCAGTAATAGAAAGCATACGTTACATGGCCAAGGTCCTGAGTTCATTTCTTGGTATATCCAGTTACGAGGATCTCTAGTAGCACTGTTGGGAGAAAAGTTCTGCCTGAGACCTTGGAGAACCACTGTCAGTATAAACAGGGCTGCCTTAGACAGACCAGTACTCTGACCCACAACAAAGCAGCCTGCTATGCATTCATGTATGTCTGGACAACATTAATGCGCTGCTGGTAGAACACCCCTGCCAGTAGAATCCAAAAGGCCATGCCAAAAACTCCACGTTTGCGGTGAAGTTTCTAAGGATCCTCTTCTTTATTTTTTAAATTATTGATACATAAGAATAATAAACACATTTACAAAACTAATGCAAAGTAAATTAAGTATGACCATACATGACACCCTTACATTTATACTGATCCATAAACTGAATGGTTTTTTTCCTTTTATTCAAGGTCTGGAAGTTTTTTTTTTAATTGAACTGAATTATGTTTAGTTAATCACACATATTGAGCCCCACAATCGCAAGCACAGAGCTGAAGGGTTGGTTTGTTTGCAAAATCTTGCAAAAATTAAGGCTGCTGTTGTTATAGCATTCAAAACAAATTCATGCAAACTGTTTTTGGAATTGTAACAAGAATACAGTTCAAGAATTTCAGTTCTGTGTTAAAAGGGATTCCAATTTTGATTCCATTGGAGCCTCTTCCTTGGAGAGCAGCCCCTCACCCACTCACACAGCTCAACAAGCCAGTATTAAAACTCTGGAGAGCTTCAAGAGCAATCTCTGGTGTGGCATGAGGAGCTGCAGGCTGGAAAACAAGAGGGAAGCTCCATTGTATATGCCGGAATACATCAGTGTGCCTAATGGGCTTTTTGAATCCTACTCAACATTTTCTGACATTTGTTGATGTACTCGTTGATAACTCCTTCTGAGGCAAGTGTGTGCCGGTGTAGGACATTTTCGGCTCAGCAACAAAGGCAAATTATCCGGACAGATCCCTCGTCCCTAGCTGGTTCCATTTTCCCCCCCTACTACTGAAAAAACAATGTTACATAGAACATATTCAAGATGTGTAGTGTTTAGTTCCCAAATAATGCAGTCTGGTGGAAAATAAAGATAACAGAAGAATAAAGAATTGCAGGTATTGTCAGCATGGAACTACCTTAGTGTTTTTAAAAAATTCCTGCATGTTAAAAAAAATAATGGATTAGATTCTTGTTGCCTGATGCTTAAACACACTTACTTGGCAGTTATGTTCCATTGATTTTAATGCAAAAAATGTCAAAATTAATGGATTTGAAATCAATGTGTTAGTTCATGAGGGGTCCCCCCCATATATGGGTCTGGCCTAGAATGCATTATTGATTTAAGTTCAGCCCTCACCTCAGTATTCACATATGCTTGATATAGTCTAAAAAGGGTTTAAAACAGAACTTTGGCTAAAAGACTGACTTTGCGTTCACATGTCACCATAAACCTGTTTGTTGATGGTGATAATGAATGGAGCTTTTTCTTGTGTTCGTGTGCTCCTGTCCCCTCGTTCTGCATGAAGCGCAAATGAAAGTTTCATGGTCAGTTCAGATTTGCCATGACATCCAGCTGCAGGTACCTGGGAAAACTGGAATGAGTTTCCTCTCCCACTTTAAGATTCTAAACTTTGGTTTAATCCTAGTTGAGAATCCAGAATTGTGACTCCTGTTGTGCTCTGCTCATGGACGGAGGAAGGGAAGGTGTATGTAACCACAAACAAGTCATGTTTGTGCCCTTCCAGATAAACAGAGATTTCTCATGAAGGCTGAATATGAACTGAGCTAAGAACCAGGAAGTCATAGAATCATAGAATGTTAGAGTTGGAAGGGACCTTGCAGGTCATCTAGTCCTACCCCCTGCACTCTGCAGGAGCATAACCAAAAGATTGCCCTACAACATACCTGAAAGATGGTTGTCCAGCCTCCGCTTGAAAACGTCCAGTGAAGGAGCATCCACCACCTCCCAAGACAGTCTGTTCCACTGCTCAACCACTCTTACAGTTAGGAAGTTTCTCCTGATATTTAGGTGGTAACAACTCCCATGTAATTTCCACCCATTAGATCTAGTCTTGCAATCCGGAGCAAGAGAGAATAGATTTGCTCCATCTTCTACATGACAGCCCTTCAAATACTTGAAGACTGCAATCATGTCCCCTCTAAGCCTTCTCTTTCCCAGGCTAAACATACCCAACTCTTTCAGCCTTTCCTCATAAGATTTGGATTCCAACCCTCTCACCATCCTGGTTGCCCTCTTCTGGACAGGCTCAAGCTTGTCAACATTCTCCCTAAAATGTGGTGCCCCAAACTGGACACAGTACTCCAGGTGAGGCCTGACCATAGTCCCAGTTCAGTTCTTGTTCCTGGCATAAACTCCTTAGGTGGCCTGAAGCAAGCAGTGAGCATGATGGATGAAATCACACAGTATGCAGGAAATGCATGGTTGGATTGCCTTTCCCCTCTCTTTTTGTTTTGTTTTGAGGGCTCTTGTCCTAATTCATTGTTCTCCATAATCCATAGTTTAGCCTCATTTCTTACTCTAATCAGGAATAATATTGGACTTCCTTGTGGGGTGGTTGTACAGAAGTAATGTTTGTAAGTGCTCTATATTGTAAAGTACTATATGCATGCTAAGTAGTAGTGGTATGTAAGGAAACGTTTTTAAATTTTCAGAATTTACTCTCTTAGGGTCACTAACTTTTAAACTGGCCCCCTTAGCTGTCTCTTTAGTATCAGTTTGATCTGCAGCAAATACCAGGTGATGTTATTAACTTCCATGCCACCAGAAGTTTCAGCTGCCCATTTCCACACATTAAGCCCCCATTAAAGGGGCAGGACATTTCCCTTCTCTCTAGTTAGCAGCCATGCCCACTTTGGAAGTGTCATAGAAGATCAAAGCTCACTATATTCTGCGTGTGATTAGGAAAGCAAACACTGTAAAAACAGGACAGTCTTTAAAACTAAGCCGATACAATAGGCCGACCAAACCATGAGCCAGACTTCCACACTCAAGAGGCGGTCTAATTGCTTCTAGCGGTTTAACACAGTCTCCCCCCAAGCAAGCACAGGCAAGTCAGCATTCTCCCATTTAGAGGAAAAACCTCCTCAGGGCAGAGCAGGCTGGAGAATGTAATTGCTGCTTAGCCCTTTTGGCAGGAACTTTTTCATGTCTCAAGTGCACGTTAGAAGCCTAATGGAGCCAGAATACTGGACTGGCTCGTTCAGATAAATTCAGAGGTTTTTTTAAAAAAAGAAAATAAAAAGAAAAGCCTGTCAAGTTTGGGTTTTGGATTATGAACAAGTTAAATGACAGAAAAAGAAAGAAAATCAAAATGCAATAATTCTTGCCCCAAACATGCTAGCCTTAAGTCTGATTCTGTTGTCATAATTCCATCACCTTCCCCCAAAGAGTCAGTGTAGCCTTGGAAAGGGCCATGGCTTAGTGGTAGCAGCTCTGCTTGGCATGTAGAAAGTCACAAAAAAAATTCTGATGTGGCCAGTTAAACAGATCAAATAGGAGGTGGTGTGAAAGACCTCCTCCTGAGACCTTGGAGAGCTGCTGCCAGTCTGAGTAGATAATACTGACCTTGATGGAGTGCAGCTATGTGTGTGCGTGTGTCAGTAAAAGGATAGTTTCTCATTCAGATACCAAGTTCACAAAGCAAACTCCTTTTTCTGTTAATGTAAGCCCATCTAGACTACAATTCCCCCACTCTCTACCACATATTGGCCCACACATTTGCGTACAGTGTGTAGTAAAATGCTCCCTACCAGTTCGCCTTGGCAAACCGATACACTTAACGTGGTTGTGTATGTGTGTGTGTGTATAGTGTATATTGTGTGTGTGTGTGTATATATATATATATATATATATATATATATATATATATATGAAGAAATAAATAAATAGGTGCTTTCCATTATCTTCCACCATATGCAAGTATGCAAATAAAATAAATAAATAAATAAATAAAGTACATCTACATACAGAACCCAACCTGAAAGAAGACACTGAGAGGTTTGCCTAGCTAAACTGTCCAATTTCTACCTTTGGAGAGGAATCCTAAACAAACCTACACAGCATCCTACTCAGATCTGTGCAGTGGAGTTTTTGCCCAGGAAAGTATTCTTAGGCTTGCAAAGTTTCATTAAGTAACACTTCAAGTAATTCTCAAATTATGTAAATCGTAGATAGTTCTCAAATATAAACTCTATCAGATGTGTATGCAAGCTCCATCTTGGAGGCAGGGACTATAGTTTTTGGGTAATCCATGTCCATTACACATATGAAGATCTAAGGTTCAATTCATGTCATCTTAATTTAAATGATCCTGGGCACAGCCTTAGAGGACTGGACACAGCTGCTGCATGTTTTCACATCTAAGAGTTTGTAATGTATCAAGAGGGTTTGGTGTAATGTAGCAAGAGGGTTGCGACCACGTGTGCCTGGCCGTGCGGTCCAACGGATCTACAGACCTTCGGTCCTAGAACAATAGACACTGCAGATCCTAGGCATGGACCAATGGGAGCGCCAGGATCCTGCAGAGAACCTACAGTTTCCAGGGCCATGTAAATAGAACCTATCATGGATGTTGGGGGTGTGTTGGGTGTGTGTGCTGGTACGAATATAAGCCGGGTGTGGACCGGCTATCTTTATCTTCAGTCAGATGAAACGAAATAAACTTGAGCTGATTTCACTGTGCTGAGTCTCCAACCTCAGTACTTTTCAGAGTTTTTTGCACCTTTTAAAAATGTCTGACAAAAATTTAAAAATGTCTGACAAAGGTAGGACTGAAATGTTTACAACACAGTCCTGTGCATACATACTCAGAAGCAAATCCAATTGTATTTAATAGGAACTTAAATCCAGGACAGTGTGCATAAGATTATAGTTTTGATAGTGCAATGTTATGCAGAGTTACTTCACTCTAAATAGTGCAAACCTAATCGTGTATAAAGCCCCACTAAGTTCAATGGAAATGACTCCTTAGTAAGTGTATGCAGGACTGTAGCAAAAGTCCACTAATTTCATTGGGTCAGGACTGCACAAAGCTTGCACTGTAAAGTTATTCAGTTATTCAGATTCATTGCTCTTCAATAGGAATAGCAAATTTTAAACTTCTTCTTAAAACTAGTACAAATGCATGCGAAGTGTCATCTTAGAATGTCTCCTTTTCCAGTCCTTTCCCCAGTGTAAATTGTCCCCATATAGAATAGAGGCTAAGAGAATGAGCAACAGTCCAGGAGCACTCTTCCCTCTGCTATGCGGCCTTAGTGAAGTCAGCCTTATCCCCCCTGCCTTCAGTATGGGGATAGTTGGCCTACCTGCCACAATGGTCACAAATGTGGCTGATTTGTCATGCCTGTGTGCTCCCTTCCCTTCTGGCACAGTACAAAAACAAAACTCCAGTTGCCCATGATGGCAAATTGCAGGGGTCTAAGCAAACTGGGAGTTTGTGTATTCCCAAGCCAGGATGCTAACACAGGGCTCAGTCCTGGTTTAGAAACCTGGCTTGTGGGGCTGGGGGCAAGTGCCTGCTGCTTGCCTTTGAAGGCCATGGTGCATTGGTTGTCAAGTAGAGCTTGTTTTCAACTGGAGTGTTTTTGTGCTCTGTGCAAGAAGGGAAGGGAAGGAAGCTCGAGGGCAGTGGTATAAAAAGTCACGTTTGCAATTTTTACAGCAAAGTGGAGTTTCATCACCCTATATTGTGACACCTGAAGATTGCCATTGGGAAATAAAATGGTTCATGGAAGTACTCAAGATGTATAATAAGAGTTCTGTGAATATTTGTTAGTACTGTGGGGTGGGGGGAATCAGATTTCTGTCATATGCTATTAATGTACAATTGCCTAAAGCCATATTAGGATGTATACTTACTTGGGAGTAAATCCCACCAAACTCAGCAGGGCTTACTGCTTGGTTCCCGTGTGATTGTGCTGCAAAACCTTAAAAATATCAGGCACTGGGATGTGAGAACTCATTCAGTTAGGATGAATGCTTCCTGATACATTTGCTTGGTTGCCTGGACCTGGGCCACAGGAGGCATTACCTCTGCTTTCCTGTAAAAATGACTTCCACATTCCATGTCCCAATTACTCTGAAGGGCATACCTATGTTTCCAATAAAATCATGCGAGGGTGGATGCTGACTTCTAAATACTACCCTACATGTGTTTCTGATCAAACAATGAAATTTTTATGGTCAAAATAATGCTCAAAGTGGAGCCTCAATAATAGTTTAAAACCTTTTCTATTTACATATAAACCTTGAAATTGAAAAAAAATGGAGCACCTGAACAGTCAATAAACCAAGCAGTCCTCAGCCCACATATACCAAAACAGTATTACTGAAGTCACAGTGACTTCTCTGGAATGAGGATTCGCAACACAAATCTTCATTTTGTTCTGCTAAAGTGAAATATTTAAATATAGTTAGGCTGTATTTTGAAGACACTCAGCCCTTCCGGGCAAGTACTTACATTACACTCCATGTATAACGCAATCATCTTTGCTTATGGGCAGCATACACAGCCAGCTCTGGGATAGGGTCTGCTACTATATGTGGTTCTTATTTATCCTGGGAGAAGCAACCCTTCAGTTTTGGTCTGAGGATGCTGGCAGGGCATATAAAGAAGGAAACAGCAGCTGCTGCTATCTAGAAGGCGGTGGTGAAGCATTGAATGTTCCTACCCACCAAAGACATATAACTAAAAAATGCCCCCCTTCTGCCATCACAGACACTTTATTGTATGATTTTAATTGTCTCAGTTATGAATTGGTTTAATTTGCTTGGACTGTAAATTGCTTTGTTACGGCTGAAAGATGATCTATGAGTACAGCAGATAAAATGTTTTTGTTGAGCACATTGTGCAGGATCCTTAGCGTTGCCAGCTCTGGGTTGGGAAATACCTGGAGATTTGGGACGGTGGAGCCTGAGGAGGGCTGGGTTTGGGGAGGGGAGGGTCTTCAGCAGGGTAAAATGCCATAGAGTCCAACTTCCAGAGTGGCTGTTTTCTCCAGGGGAACTGATCTCTGTCACCTGGAGATCAGTTGTAATAGTGGGAGATCTCCAGCCATCACCTGGAAGTTGGCATCTTAAGGATCCTGGGTGATGGCGAGATATCCAAGGAGGAACATTTAGGCTGTAATCCAATGGGGAGTAAGCCCCACTGAATAAAATGGGGCTTATTTCTAAGTAGACCTGCTTAGGATCACTTTACTTGCTATATTTCTAGATTGCTTTTATATCAGATCTTTCAAAGAGGGTCATACAATTAACAATAAAAGTCAATAAAAAGTAATAAATCAGAACCAACAGCTGATAGGTATGTTTTTATTTACTTCCAAAGGAAGGCAAGAGGTCAGACCAAGTGGACTTCCAGGGAGAGTGTATTTCCCAGCAGAGGGGCATCTACTGAGAAGGCCCTGTTTTTAGTGGATGCGGGAAGGTTCATATGGGTGGGTAACATAGGCAAAGCCTATGAGAAAGGGAGGTATGGAATTGGGAGGAGAGCGTTTCCTCTAGGTGAGAAATAAAGGAGTGGGTAAGACATCATGTGCCCATCCTGATGGCTGTCATTGCCATCTGGCATTACGGGCATAATTGCCTGGATTTGGCTTGCCTTGTGGGCTGCAAATTTAACCTTCAAGCCAGAACCCGGGGCTTTAGATCCTTAGTTTTCCTATGTATATTGAATTAGTATCTTGTCTTCTGATGCTTGGTAGTGTCAGATGGACCACTTGTAACCGATGCTCATACTGGCTAGTAAAATGGATGAGTCCTTTGCTGATAGATGAATCTAATGCCCCACTGCCCAGCTGCTGATCAGCTGCTGATCAGATGGCTGGTGGGGAAAACTTACCCTGAAAAAAGAGGAAGGCTCTGCCAAGGTGCAGCAGTGTGCCTATGTTGCTGCCCACTTTACTCGAAAGTAACATCATGACTTCCAGGATGTTGGAGCAACACTCTAGTGTTTGGGCAAAAACTCTATGGTAAGTTTGGCTTCTATCATAGAGTTTTTGCCCAAATACCAGAGCGTCGACCCCAGTGTCCTGGAATTGATAGTGTCACCTCCAGGTCAAATGGGCAGTGATGTGGATATATTGCTGCACATCAGCAGAGTGCCCCTCCTGCTCCCGATAAGTTCTCCCCCCAATCCCCCAACGGTTGCCAGGAGGAACCTGGCAACCCTGCCTAGTGCACCAAGTGCAATGGGTTTGCTGTGCCCATTGAAATGCCTGTGTATGTTTATCAGAGCTTTGCATGAACTTGAGTGTTTCTGTGGGACTGTGAATGGAAATGAGAGTTTCTGATGCTGCTGCCATCTGATGGGATATCCCTAATGAGGTGGCTCTGGACCTTTAGAAACATATCCTTTAACAAGCCCTCCTCATAGTATGGAAGTTAAGATAATCTTGCAGGGAATACTTCACAGTTCATACCCTAGTACTAGTAGCTATCTTTATGGCTCCGTGTGTTTTTCCTTTTGAGCGAAACAATGCACAGTCTTGACATTGCTTATAAACAAAGCTTGTAGTCAATGCTGTGTAATGTAATATTCTTCCCAAAGCTACACTGTCATTCGTATGTCAGATTCTTGCAGAAAATCCCTGTAATGTAAAACAGGTCGTTGGACCACTGTGCTGTCCCCCCCTCCTCCCCCCAATGTTTCGAGTTACTTACTGGGAGGTGTCACTTCAAATCCATGCGGGCTGCTGAGAAAGCTGACAGATTCCACAAGCTGCATGTTTTCGTAGTTGGAGGAAATGGATGCTAAACACAATGTCATGTAGATTGAAAATAATGGTTCTTAAGCGTTCCCTGTTGTTTGGAATAAATATTTTTAAACCGCAGCCCGTGACTGGACATGCCTGTTTGAAATGACTGATAACATGAAACTTGTCATAATTCCTAGCCTATGAGTTGCAAAGAAGCACAAATCGGCATTCTGGGATCTGTGTTTGAGGCAGAATCAGGCTACCAATGGGCACTGCACAAAGGTGTGCCTCGGGTGGAATATTTGGGGGTACCTTTAAGGGTAGCAAATTGACCATTGTTGGCTCTGTTATATTTTTAATACCATAAATGTGTGTATGTGCATGCATTTTGTCTTGGGCTATGATGTCTTTTATATTTATTTATTTAACACAATGTCTTTTATATTTATTTATTTATCTATTTATTTATTTATCTATTTATTTATCGGGAAAGGCCAAAGCAGCTTATAGCAAAGATTAAAACAATACACATAAACATGTGAGGCTGCCTTATACTTGGTCCATCTAGGTCAGCATTGTCTCCTCTCATCAACAGTGGTTTTCCAGGGTCTCAGGCAGAGAGTTTTTCAAATCTCCTCCTACCTGGTCCTTTTACCTGAAAATGCCAAGGACTGAACCTGAAATCTTCTGCATCCAGTGCTCTACCACTGAGCCACAACCATTCTGAAAAATTAGAGAAGAATATTACTGTGCAATTAAAGTCAGCAATGCAAACAACAATTACTACAAAAAACGGAGACTGCAGTGGAAAACTGAAGGCCTCCCATGTGGGGTGGGCATTCCATCTGCCTTTGTCATATTACAGTTCAATTAACAGTATTTTTCCGACAGTCACTTTTTGCTTGAAAGTTAACCCCTGCTGATTATCTCTCGATCTGAAGATGCTTTCTGTTTCCTCAGAATGGAAACCCCTGACTGGGATTTGAGGCCTTTATCTATTGATCAGCAAAAGCCTAAAAGCTCCACTCCATTTTTACGCTTCACTTCCGCTCTTGCTTGTGGGGAGGAAAAAAACACACCTAAGCTCTCTTTATCCTTCCCAATATTATATACAGTCAAGTCTGGCAGGGAACTTGTTTGTTTGGGGTCCAGCCGACTTTATCAGTGAAAGCCGGCAGGTTTCCCTAAACCTGAAGCTCCTCACGAGGTGACATGTCCAAATGGCTCTTGCAAAGGAAACATCAAAAGGAGGCTAATGCCATCTCTACAAGTAACTGACAGGCAAGGTCATCACAGACAAGCTTTCACTGCCGGGGGAGAAGGGGAAAAAATATCCCCAACTAAAGTGGTGAATGCTTGAATTGTGAAGAGATATGATCACCAGGCTCTGACATAACAACATCAGAATTCACTTACAGCACTACCAGCCTCCAAAAAATAATCTTCAATGCCTACTTTTTTTCCCCGCAGAGAAACAGTGATGGGAGAGACTGGATACCTCCCCACCGTTTCTGGTCTTTATTAGTCAATCACCCACACTGAAAGCATTAAATAAATTTTAGTTCTGTACTTGGGACAGCCAGTCAAAGCATAATCTGTTTGGAGTCAGGTTTCAAGCCTCTACTTAAAAACCTCCTTGGGAGAATGCTGCCTTCTTGACATACGGCTTTAGCTTGGGATACTCGGCCTTCGCCTCCCATTCCATTTTGCTGTCGAGTTCTTTCTCAGCCCAGCTCTTTTTGAGGCATGTGGCATTATCGACTTCCTGTAATAAGGGCTGTGGTGTGCAGCTACTGAATAAGCAAAGTCTGTTGCATCAATGGCCCATTTTAGTGCCCGTTTATGTACCTGGGCGAAAGGCCAAAGGGCCAGATTGGGAATTCTGTAGCTTAGCAGCTGAGCTCCCTCCTGCCTTGCCCACAGAAGGTCCCAGATCCAAGCGCCCCACTGTTTCCAGTTAAAGGGTCTCATGTAGAAGGAAGCTCCTTTCCAAGCCGAGATCCTCGAGAGGTAGCACCATGCAGAGTAGCCAGTGTGAGACTAGAGGGACCAAAGGCCTGACTCCGTGGGAGGTATGCGTGGTTCGGAGCGAGAGTGCCAGCTCATCTCTCCCACTCAGCATGCCAGCCCTGCCCTTGTACATCTGCATGGGAGGCTGAATTCCAGATTGGATGTTATGTGTCTCCAGACTGCACAATCATCTTCTTAATAAAATCCAGGAATTTGTTGTGCAGAGGTTAAGGCCTGTATAGGATATTCAGAAGCAGAGCTGGTCTGCCGGGTGTGAGGACTGGGTAGGTAAGCACTTGCTATCCTTCGAGCAAAAGAGGGTGATTGGTAACATCTGACCTGGTCCATGTTCTTAACTGCGGTTGCTTCCGCACAAGAGTTTTTACTTCTGTGCTTTCCCACAAACCACAGAGGGTTGGGTGGCGGGGAGGGGGGGAGGGAACGACATTTTCATTTTGCACTGTGTGGGCATTTACATTCCAGGTTTTCTCTGACTTCCCTATGTCTTTCTCCAAATTTGGCATGAGCTTTCCTGAAAAAATGGTACTTAAAGGAGTGTGTGGACAGGAAGGTTAGATTTTCCAACCCCCTCATCCACATCCAGTACCATTTCCACTTTCACTTCCCCTTGCACCTGCCATCTCCCTCCTCCCCCTGCTGGCAATTTTTCTGCCTTAAATAATACTCACCAGCAGGTATATCACTATATCAACATTACATTACAACAACGTATCTACTATTCCGCTGACCCCCTCTGCCGCCGCCAGCAAAAAGCACTTCATCAGTGAGGACCTGGACTGCTAGATGCCTCGTGGGGATGCAGAGCAGAGTGCCACATGAATGGGGCAGATATGGGAGGGAAAAAGCTCTCTGGGCCAACACGTCCCATCTTGCTTTTGCCATGCCTTCTCCTTTGTGTGTGGGCAGCCCTCCTGGTCACAGACACTACTGCAGTTGAATGGCCCAAGGAAGGGGGAAGATCAGGCCAGCATCGCCTGCTTTCTCTGCCTTGCAACATCGCCGCCTTGCTGGTTTGTGCTCTTCAGAGCTTCAGCAATCCTGCAGGTCCGTGCCTTTTACTGTTAGGGTGGTCTTAGCCAATTGAGAAATAGGGCAGCTGCCCCGGGCCCCAGGCTGGGGGAAGAGGGCCGATGGCCCCACACCCACCCCTGAAGGAGAGAAGGAGAGAAGGAAAGAGCAGGCTTCTGCTGTCCCTTGCACCTGAGCCAGCTGGGGTTTGGGCTGCTGGCTTCTGGTGGCAGTGGTGGCTCCCTCCCCTCTCACACAACATGGTGAGGTCCCTGGCAGTGGAGGGTGGGGGGCATGGCGGTGATTCTTGGACCCCGTCCTGGACTTTTGCCCAGGGCACCAGAATCACTAACACTGCTCCTGCTTATTGTATTTCCTGCAGAAAAGCACTGTGCGGCAGATCACCATACCTCCCCCCCTTCATTTTCCAGAAGCAGAGCTGGGGTGGATCTATGAGCCCATGGTATACGGAAAGTTTGAATTTGGTACTCTGATCTCCAGACTTACTGTACTGTACCAAACTAGCATTCATTGGCTGCTACAGATTTATCATGCATTGGAAGCAGTGGTGGGAGAGAATCAACCTTTTGCAGTTATAAAGACTGGCAGCTTTTCATTTTATTTGTTGACTAAATCACACTCCAGTCTGTACTTTAAGAAACAGAGAACAAATGGGGCAGAGGGAGGCCACCTGACTTCCATGCCATTCAGTTATTAATTGTGGCAAATATTCATTTATAAACAGTTACTTGATTGGGACTGATAACGGCTCTCATTCTGGAGCCGGCTGTTCTCTCCCCTGGGATTTTATTCTGAGTTTATCCCCCATTAAATTATGTTTTGGCAGGTACATATCTATGATCATGGCCATCACTAGGTCCACTGGCAGTACATTACTTGATTAAAGGTATGCGTCCTTTTCTCTGATCTGAGCCTAACGCCCATGAACTTCTTTGGGTGCCCCAATGAAGTTACCTTGAACCATGAGGAAAGGTGGGATATAAATGTTTTAATAAATAAATAAAGTTCTAGTGTTATGGGCGAGGGAGAAAAAATTCTCTCTATCCACTTTCCACATCCCATGCATCATTTTATAAACCTCTATTATGTCACATATACAGCAACATTAGAACAATCAAGAAAGCATGGAAAAGACAAACACACACACACATACACCCTCCCCCAATTTATTTACCAAAGGGCCCAGAAAACAAGAAAACAAATCCTACAAACCAAAAGTAGATTATACTTTTTGTGTTCCTCATTAATTGCTTTAAAAGTCTTCATAGGGCACCAAATACTCAGAACACAAAATGCCAAATGAACAGATGCAGAGAGAGAGAGAGAGAGAGAGAGAGAGAGAGAGAGAGAGAGAGAGAGAGAGAGAGAGAGAGAGAGAGAGAGAGAGAGAGAGAGAGAGGGGGGGGGGGGTGCTGTAGAAAAAGCCCTGTAACCAGGGCTTTTTTTGTAGAAAAAGCCCAGCAGGAACTCATTAGCATAATAGGCCACACCCAACATCAGCTCATTAGCATATTAGGCCACACCCCCATGTTGCTAGAAGTATGGTTATCCAGCCACACCCACCTTTTGCTTCTTATTCTGTTTACCTTGTTTGTTGTCAAAACCCAGGACTTTTTTTGGAGCAGGAACTCCTTTGCATGTTAGGCCACACACCCCTCATGTAGCCAATCCTAATGGGTTTCTGCTGTTGGGTGTGGCCTATTATGCTAATGAGTTCCTGCTGGGCGTGGTCAACTTGGGAGCCAGCCGGAACTCCGTTCCTGTGCGTTTCTGCCCCAAAATAGCCCTGCCTGTAACAAGTAGGGATGTTCAGTCACCAGCCAGCTTGGTTCACATTCTGCATGCCGATTGTGAGAAAGGAGCCAGTTCGTTAATAGGTTGTTAAGCAGCTCATGAGCAATTCTCAGCCCTGTTTGTTGGGTTACCCTTCACCTATTATAACAATACAGTTCAATGCAGTTGGCAGGATTTCACACCTGCACATTGTCACACAGTCTAATAGGGGTCCTAGTTTCCTTCCTGCCCCCTAGACCCATCATTGGTACTTGCCACTCAGCAGTCAGTCATATAAATAAAGAGAGTGAATTAATTGTACCTCCTGTAATTATACATGAACACTCTGTGACTAATATCAAAATCCTGGGGGGAAGCTGACAGGAGTTTTGGGTTTGGGGTAAGTGGGTGACAATGTGCAAATGAAGTTCAGTGTTGGTTAGTGTAAAATGATACACACTGGGACAAAAAACCCCAACTTCAAGTAGAGGCTAATGGGGTCTGAACTTGCCGAGACTGACAGGGAAAAGATCTTGGGGTCGTGGTGGATAGCTCAATGAAAGTTTCATCCTGGTGTTCTGCAGCGGTGAAAAAGGCAAACTCTATGCTAGGGATTATTAGGAAAGGGATTGAGAATAAAACAGCCAATATTGAAATGCCCCCTGTATAGATCTATGGTGCGGGCTCATTTGGAATACTGTGCTCAGTTCTGGTTACCATATCTCCAAAAAGACAAAGCTTAAAAAGGGGTTTAGATAGATTCACGGAGGATAAATCTATCAGTGGCTACTAGCCATGGTGACTGAGGGGACCTCCACATTCAGAGACAATAATTACCTGAATTCCAGAGGCAGGAGGCAACATCAGGGGAAGGTCTCAGCCTCTGTCCCCTGATGTTGGCTGTCCAGAGGAACTGGTTGGCCACTCTATGAGACAGGATGCTGGAATAGATGCACCATTGGTCTGATCCAGCAGGGCTGTTCTTAAGTTCTTAAGTCTTCCCGTTTAGTGTTAATTTAAGTCCATCTAATTTAATTTAGTGTTAATTTAAGTCCATTTTCACGCATGCATATTTTTGCACAGCCTTATGGGAATAATAGTTCCCCTTCCTATGCTGCATTTAATTATTTGACCCAGCCACCCATGACCCTGGTGGTGGGGGAATTAATCTCACCTACTGCACAGATGCAAAAGTTGCTTTAAAAGCTAAAGGAAATGAAACTGTAATATTACAGCTACTGTGTGGCCATGAAGCTGTTCAGCATGTGCTCAAAGCAGACCATGGCATGGAAAACAGATCTGAGATTTGGCTCAGGAGTGACTGCAGTTGCTGAACAGAGTATGTTTTTCCTGAACCTACTGGCCGTATGTTTGTTAACCAGCAACCACAGCAGGATTAGACCAGTGGTCCATCTAGTTCAGCAAATTGTTTTACACAGCAGCTAACCAGTTGCCTGCTTCAGAACAGAGATGCAGAGAAAAGGGGGAAGAAGACAACCTGCCCTGGGGTCGGCAGGACTGGGGGTCCCCAGTACATTGGTTCACATTTTCTAAGGTTATAAGGAAATATGAACCAACACAGATGTGCCTATCTGACCTTTTACCTTTGGCCTTCAGTGTAGTGGTTACAAACAGGAAGACTTTTTGCCAGTCTAGTGAATCACCACACATGGTTATTAATTCATTTATCATAATTAAGTAGTACATATTAAACAATGCAATACATGCGTTCTGTCAATATTTCTTGTGCTTAAATATGCTATGTTGTCTACTGACAGCACTGGGGTGGAGTGGGGGGTGATAGGAAGTGCCATCAAGTTGCAGCCGACTTATGGTGACCCCATAAGGTTTTCAAGGCAAGACATGTTCAGAGTTGGCTTGCCATTGCCTGCCCCTGCTTTGCAACCCCAGACTTCCTTGGTAGAGTAGGTATAGGGGAGAAAGTACCCAAGCCCCGAGTTGACTCTCTGCACTGCAGTTCTACTTCCGAAGAAGAAGGTCTTGAACAAGGTCTCCGTTAATTTTCTTAACAGTTAGGCAGGTTCATATGAGACGAGGCTGTCCTTAAGATATGCTTATCACAGACTGTTCAGGGCGTTCAGAACAGCTCTTTGAATCATGCCTGGAAGCTAACTGGAAGTGCCTTCTGCACTGGTGAGATGTGCTCCCAACAACTGGCCCCATTCAGTAGTCTTGCGACCACCTTCTGGACCTTTCTGAAATGGTACAGTCCTGCATGGAATGAGACTCATTCTTGTGTGTACTTGTTTGCATTGGCACTATGGGTGGGGATCCAGCCTGAAGATTTGTACAACCCACAGTCTGGTCTCCATCAGCCACATGGCCCAGCAAAGAAGAGACTGAAGGTCCCTGCAAAACTGAACCAATGTTTCAGAGATTCCAGGCCCTATAATTAGATGGGTCTGGATGTGCTCTTAGAAATATCATTAGTGTTGTGCCTCGTCTTCTCTGGCGGTCTTCTTGGCAATTGCAGAGATGTTGATTTTGAGCTGTCTTCATTCATTTTCCCAGATAAAAAGAGGCAAGAGTATAAAATGAAAATAAAAAATATCCCTGGGGAGTCCCATTAAAATGAATTACAACACCCTGCCCCGTTGTTCTGGTGTTATTTCTGCCCTACTTTACAGGGCACACTGAGGCGCTAGCTAACAAAAGCCCAGCGAGGGAGAAAGGAATAGGAAAATGATCAACAACTGGCTTAGCATCCCCCCCCCCAGCAAGTCAGTAAATTATTATAATGGTCACCTTTGTAAGGAAGGGAATGGAATGCATGTGGGAAGGGGAAGGAGGGCTCAGCTGACCTCTACCCTGCCCAGCAGAAGGAATGGACAACAGTTGTGCCACCCTGAAGTAGCTTTTAAAAAGAGCTCAGATAAGCGGTTAATTACGCCAAGACAGAAGGCTTAGCCTTTGCCGTCAACGTGGTCTGGCTCTGGGCCCATGACGGAAGGATGGGGACCAAACAGTAAGCCAGGGTGAGACAGCCTTGCATTTGCATTGTTCGCTGATCCAGTCCCATTGAAGTCATGAGAATGACGTAAATTGAGAAACGTAGTCTAGCGACGCTGAGCCGTGTCAAGATGCCTAAAATCCTCAGAGTTCTTCATCAGTGCTACCTAATTAATCTGCACACACCGCTTTTTATGAAAGACGCAAGTACTATTATCCCCATTTTACAGATGGATAGGCAGACAGGGAGGTTAAGTGCTAAATTCAGGGCCACAGGGGGAGTCGCTGTCAGAGCCAGGATTAAGAGGTGAGAGTTCTCAGCACTGTATTCCAGGAGAAGTACGTAGCCATGACACAGCATGAGCCTTTGGTTACAATTCTGCTAGGAACAAATATTAGGCCTTTGCAGGGTAAGTGTTACATAATGCAGTGAGACAACGCAAGGAGAATGAGGAAGAAAGGGGGTGGGGAGAAGGCAAGAGAACTAGGCATTTGTAATGCAAGTGAAAACCGATGAAGTCCCTGTTGGCTTTAAATGTAATTAATACTTTTTAGCACAGAGAACGGATTTATGACAGGTCCCTTTCTCTTTCCCAAATATCATTTCCTAGCACAAAATCCTTGAAGTTTGTTCAATACTAGGCTTGTTCCTTTTCTATCTTCTGAACGTCCTGCATCTCTCTGAAGGTCTTTAGCGCGTACATCAGACTTAGAAGAAGGAAAAAGACATGTGATATTGGCTAACATTAAACATTAGGATCACGCCCAGTGCCATCTGTGTTAGGAGAAGGAAGATATTTTGGATCAAGGCAGGCATGGATAAGCCGAGCCTGCCTCTCAGTGCCCAGCCAAAAAGTTAAATTTTTCTGTGATTAAAGATCAGCTGAGAGCCAAGACGATAATGCTTATGCAGAGGCTTCTACTGTGTCACAAATAAATAGCTAAAACAAGCTACATCATTGTTAATATAGAGCTAAACTCTGAAATCTTGATGCAAGGACTTTACACTAGTATTATATGTAGATACCTTGAAGGAAATGCTCAGAGTGCCAAATTGGGGGGCGGGAAATTAACTTTCACGATACCAGTTAGAAAGAGAAGACTACTTCTTGGAGAGAGACCTGCACTTTCTTGCATCATAAAAGCAACCCGATTGAGCAGATCAAGGGGAACATAATGAGGAATGAGTTTAATGACTTAATACCAATGGACGATGATGTAAAATAGAAATTGGCTAATGAATCTGTACTTAATTTTGATCCAGACAAATAAGCAAGGGCACCAATTAGGGAGGTGGGGGGGGCCCCTTCAGCTGTCCAACTGTGTTTTCAAACATGTGTGATACTAAGCAGAGACACAGGCACTCCTTGTAAGTTCCATTCATTTCAGTATCCCTTAAAGTTTAATTTGAAAAATTAAAAGTAGACAGCTGGTATAAGCACAGTGGCTAACAGCGCAATCTTAAAACAGGTCTATTCAGAATCCTACTCAGGTTGATTGAATGGCGGTTATAAATTCAGATATCCCCTTACTCAGGGGCAGTGGTAGACACTGCCTAAGGCATCCATGGTGGAGGGGCAGCAGCCAGCCCATCCACACACCCCACTCCTTGCCAGGCTCCCCTCTTCTAGATGGTGGCTTCCTGACTTTTTGTGACCTGGTGGGAGGAGAGTGGGCACCACTTCCCCTTGGCAGGGGATGGCTGGCAGCTTAGATGCCCTAACCAATGCTCCCTCTAAGCTGTGGAGTCTTGTGAACAAAAATTCTACTTTGTGAGTGAGGATTGGCTAATCCATGAATTAGTTTGCTTTGGAGCCATCCTTCCTGAGCGAAAACAAAAATGTGTGAGCTGGAGGCTAAAAAAGCTAGCTCGCTCACACTTACTCAGCTTAGAGAGAACACTGGCTCTAACCCAGGGTGCCCAAACTACTTTGTCCGGCGCTGCCATGGTGAGCTCAATAAATGGTCTTACATAAACCGTAGTTGGTACAAGATTGGTATTTTATACTAATAGTCTGCTACATGGGATTAACAATGGTGACACAATTTGTGCTTAGTCAGGAACTATTTATTTTCACAAACTACCTGGAATATTAAGAGCAAAACTTAATCTGTAATCAAGTAGCAAAATACTTATATCATTCTGTCTTGTCTTGCCATATGTCCTTAGACAAGAGTGGCCCTGGCTAATGCCTGAACGTGATGTGCATACTGCTGAATCACTGTGCTGGGGGGGGGTGAGGCCTATTAATTTGTTTGAGTCAATAGAGTTTGCATGGAACTTTCTGCCATAGAGTGCACTGTTGAAAAAAGTGCTTTTAACACACCAAAGTATTATATATATGCGAAATATTATTATATTATTTTGAACATGTGGAATTTTCAGTTTGAATTCTGAATGTTTGTTAGACTCCTAATTTGTGCAAAATGTTATGTCCTTGAGCAAATGCAAGTTTTTAAGAACCAGGCTTGTGCAAAATCTCTAGTAGGTTGGATTGTTCTGTTCTTTGTGACTGCCTGGCTAAAAGCTTACTGAAGTTCAAATAAACACCAAAGCTTTCACCATGAAAATTAATTATCATAAAACTTCTAGGCAAAACACTCTTGATACATTTAGAGTTTTTAGACAATGATGTTTGGAAGGAAATCAGGAAAGCGTGGATAGAGATAGATGAGCTGAAAGTCTTTTAATAAATAGATACAATCATCATCTGAAGGAACTTGGCCAGACAGTAAGAGGAATGCAACAGCAAGTCTAACTGAAGCAACACTTGTTTAGAGAGAAAAAAGTGGGGATTTATTATCCTATTAGTTGGTGTTTCTGTTGTAGAAGAGAAGCTGTCATGGTGTCCTGGGCAGAAAGTCAAATTTTCCATTTACCAATGATGTTTAAAAAACACACTCTTAAAAAAGTTGAAACTACCACGTTTTTGACTGGACAGCGTAAATACATTTGAACGGCTGTCACTACAAAGAACCAGGCATCTTGAAGATGAAGCATATCTCCACTGGCATTATGATGATAATGAGATAGTTCACCCTTACTAAGGCCAGTAAAAATTAAGTCTCCTTTAAACAAACGTAACTAAACGACACAGTTAAATGCTTAAGCTCTGTTAGCTTCAATGGAATTTAGGCCTATGCAGCTCTCTCTGAATGGCAGCCACTGCAAATGTGAACTGTGGTTAGACCCATGCTGCTGCAGTGTCCTGTGTTGCATCCTGTGCTACTGTGGAGAGTCACCCCCACACCTGATGAGTGGCGAACAAGGGGGAATGCTGTGGTGGAAAGACCCCCCCCCAATGCTTTAGTGCACTTGTAGAAGGTCAACATTTGAAGAATGATCCAGAGACACTCCCCGATAAGGCATAACAGGGGTAACCTGCCACTGGCCCATACCTGCCACTGGCCCATACCACACCCAAAGTGTGCCAGGCATTACATGCTATTGGTGGCCAGCTAGGGCTGCTAGCTATGTATGTAAGTGCCATCAAATTGCAACCAACTTATGGTAACTCCAACAAGGGGCTTTCTAGGCCAGGTGAGAAGCAGAGGTGGTTTGCCATTTCCTTACTAGGCAGTGTCTTTCTTGATGGTCTCCCACAGGGCCATAGCCACTGGTGGGGCACATGGGGTGACACCCCTATCAAATTTCCGGAGCCCCCATCGAGTCTCCCCCACCCCAATCTTAATATCCCCCCAGGGTAGTTTTCCCTTCTGCACCGACTTGTGCAGTTAATGAATGCAAACTTATTGATGGCAGAGAAGGACGTGGGGTTAAGGTGGGGCTGGAAGACTGGAGAGGGCAGGTGAAGGGAAAGGAGAATCCTGAACTCCAAACACTGCTAGGAGGGGGAGAGATTCACCAAACGGTCAGCGGCTTTGGCCCTTCCAAATCTGACACGTGGGCATTTGCTCCAGCTGCCTTCACACTGCTATTTTTGTCCGTCTCTGTCAGCTTGCTAAGCATGCTGCACTGCATACTGGGAAAGGCCACTCGAGCTCTTGCCCTGCACCCCCCTGCTCTGGATCCCAAAAGAGTTGGTTGAGAAGCCAACGTGGAATCACAGCAGACACAACAAACAAGCATGCGCCAGGCCCGCCTAGCCCCCAAAACACTGCCATAGCCTTCAACCCATGCATGGAGTGCACCCATGCCTACCCGCCTCCTCTGGTAATTTAATGTAAATTTAATTTAATTTAATTAGCTCAGTTTAAAATAGTTTAGTTAGCCCCTTCCTGAAAAAAATTCCTGGCTACAGGGCTGGTCTCCCATCCATGTACTGACCCTGCTTAGCTTCCAAGATCCGATGAGATTACGCTATATACCATGCCATGTTCTCTCCCAGTGTCGCTAACTACTGCTTAGGAAATTCCTGGAGATTTGAGGGTGGTGCTTAAGGAGGGTAAAGTTTGGGAACATCAGGGAGCTTGGTGAGAATGTGATGCCACAGAGTCATTTTCCCCCAGAGGAACCGAGTATGATGTGAACAGATATATACCCTTTCACACTCTCCGTAACTTCACAGTCTTCAATTCTGTTTGAACACTAACTGTTTTTAAGCAATGAAGAACGAACAAGTCACTTGCAAAACATGAAACAAAGTTCCTAAAGAAAGCATACCATTTTTTTTTAACTGAATAAAGGATGATCTTCTCTGAGGTCTGGCCTTGATGTCAGGCCTTGATGTCTTCCGTTTCTCTTTCTCCCCTAATTGACACTTGTACTCTTCTCAGGTGACTCCTTTTGAGAAAGAATTCAGGATTACACCTTTCCACTTGCACATTATTGTCATTCCTCCAGCCGCTTAGAAGCCTCACATATTGTTCAGTGAAACATTATTGTTGGCTTGACCGAGGCTGTGGCTTTATGTCTGCAAAACATTGTTTAACCAAATAAGACTACAGTGTGGTAAACTGGATATAGAAATTAATGTGGCATCATCAGATCCTACCCAATCGGGTTTTGGGATGCTGGGGGGCCTGGCAACCTTAGTCTCACTTCTATGTGTAGCACTACCACCACCACCACCAACAACAACAACCACCATTAAGTTTCTCACTCTGGGCCTGTATTCATCCTGCTGCTGATGCTGACAAGGCAGGGTGTCAAGCTCAGTTCAAGAAAGCTCCTGCATCTTGCAACCGTATCCTATGTATGTTTACTTGAGAATAGGTTTCATTGAAGCCAGTGGGACTTGTTTCCAAGTTGACATGCTGTAGTATGGCATTAAAAAAAATCTCTTAAGACAACAATACACCTGTCTCCACAAGTGCCATTTCAGGTGTGGGCAAGGTGATTTCACTGAGAAGAGCTGTGGGACAGATCCACAACAAAATGTATACGTCTGCATACGATTAAACCTGAAGAAAATAATAAGTGCACCTTTTATACTATACACATATGAATAACTAAAGATATAGTTGCTCCCAAGCAGCTAGATTCCAGTCCAGTAGCACCTTAGAGCCCAACAAGATTAGATATAAGTTGGAAAGTTTCTCCTGAGGAATCATTACATGCCCTACATGCTCTTCCTAACTGATACCCTTGATGCACACTTTCTATCTTTCCTCCCTCTCTCTCAATGTTTGTTTTGCTTTTTGTAACCCATTTTCAAGGGAAAAACAGATCTGTGCAGTTTCCAACAGCTGTGATTTTGACAGCTTTACTCAGATGCAGAAGTTTCTGAAAAACAAGATGCACTCTGCTGGCCTTCATTTGCATTACAGTTTTAGATATATTCCATACTGTTTCCTGCACAATCATACCAATATTATGGTACAAAGGGAACACAAATTGGTACCTGCAGTGTGCACAAATTTCAAGTGCTTACACACACACATGCTCAGTCCACAGCAATTGTATTTTAGCAAGTTCATCCAAAGACTTTAAAAAAGTAAAATTCATGTTCATGTTTTATGTGAAGAATGGGAAAATGTTTACTAACAAAGGCACTAGGCAAAAGACCACCACCAACCAGTTTCCCCTTAAATTAATGCTCAAGAATTTCAGAGAACATGCCCTGACCTAGATAGCGCAGGCCAACCTGATCTCATCAGATCTCAGAAGCTATGCAGGGTCGACTCTGGCAAGTACTTGGATGAGAGACCTCCTTGAAATACCAGAGGCGGGAGGCAGCAGCAGGCTTTATTCAGCCACCTCTCTGAATATCCTCCAGCCCCCCCCCAGTAGGGGTCAGTCACCAGAGGTCACCATGACTTCCAGGTGTACATGCACTCACACTCTCACACACACAAAAATACACCTCCCCCAAAAAAGAATTTCAGAGAACATTATGGCTATGATCCTAAGATATTTACTGTAATAGGAAATAAGTGGACATTGATGTGACTTACTTCTAAGCAGGGCTATTTTGGGGCAGGAACACATAGGAACAGAGTTCCAGCTGGCCTCTGAGTTGGCCAGGCCTACAGCCTCCCCCCACTTGGGTTCCCCAGGCGCCTTGCAAGCTGCAGCGTGCCTGGGGAAGCCAAGCCGATCCAGGGAGGGAAGGCCGTTTAAACTGCCTCCCCTCCTTGGGTTCCCCAGGCGCCCTGCAGAAGCTGATCAAGAAACTGCCTCCCTTCCCTTGGGTTTCCCATGCGCCCTGCTAGCCACAGGGCACCTGGGGAAGTCGATCCTGGGAGGCAGCTGCACTGTCAGGGGTGTGGCCCAATATGCTAATGAGTTTCTGCTGTTGGGTGTGGTCTGTTATGCTAATGAGTTCTTGCTGGGTTTTTTCTACAATAAAAGCCCTGCTTCTAAGTAAATACACTTGGAAACTCACTGCAAAATGCATTGTATTTAGTGGGCATACTTTGTTTCCTCTGAAAAACGTAATGCGTTGCCTGATGAAATGATGGGAGGGGGAGGGAACCCCCCCCCTTATCTAATACACTCATTATACAAACATTATATTCATTATACAATAGCCTTGCTAACTGCCTGGAGAAAAAAAATGCCCTGTCCTTTTAACAAAAGTTTAATGGGATGTTATCTACTTCCATGCTGTTAAAAGCTTCAGCTGTCAATTTCCACATATTAAGCCTATTAAATGGACTGGACATGTTCCTCCAGACCTGCAGGCAACACTGTTACACAACCTTGAGTGTATTTTAGTGTTTGATTTCAAGCAAATAAGAAAGGAGAGAGAAAAAAACATTCAATTAGTTAGTGTCACTTTACGTGGCACAGGAAAACCAGAAGGTTTCCATTCATTAATTTCCCCATGGAACATCTTTATTTTCTTGCATCTTTCCACGACTAGAATGGCAGGCCGCAAGGCACTGCTGTGGACCCCTGCCTCTGACGGAGGCTCACCAACTTTGGTGAGGCAACTCCAGAGTATGAGGCTGAGGCCTGCAGCCCCTGGTGTTAGAGAAACACCTCGAGATGTGGAGTGGTGACACGGATTTTTAATAGAGTCGAGCCCAGCCAGGCTTGGCTGCTCTCCAGTGTTGCTATTAGCTGGCTCAGCACTCTGTAGTCACCTGCAGTTCCTGCTGGGTTTTCATTCTTTTGCAGGGTTCAGCTGTTTTAAAGAGTAATGCCCTCATTTTTAGCACATTGCAGCTCAGAAAATTCTGTTTTCATTTCCAAGGTAAACAGCCGAGAATTAAACTGACATCTCCTGAGTACTATTGGCAGATGCCTCTGTTTAGGATTTCTGAACCTCAGGACAAGGCCAGTAGTTCAATGCTACACAACCAAACAGTATTTATAGAAGAAACATTCATACAGGTTGAGGGTTTTTTTGCTGGTTGCTTTTCAGAGTCGTCAGTTGTTCAGATCCAGCAACTGTCCCAACATGGCGCTTCTGGGTACTCACGGACACCTTCCTTTGGGCCTGCTCAGTGGGTGGGGCCAGATGGGGCTTTTGCCTAGTAGGGCTTCTGATTGGCCAATGGAGATCTGATTGGCTGTTGAGATCTTAAAAAATTACTTTGGCAGCAGCTACTACACTGGCACAAGGATCTTCACTGTGTGACTGAAGGTGAGCTGTATGTGTATGCAAGAAAAGATTTTAAAACATGTTTGTTTTAAAAGCATCCTGATAAACAGAGCTTTGGCCTGAAATGTTGATGATTTTCTATTAGAGTTATGCAGAGCCTCACTCCTGAGAATTTGTGGTTCTGGTTTGCCTCCTGTGGCTGCCATTTTGTAGCTGTGCCCACCTCCACGTCAGAATCCCAAAGGAGTCTGCAGGCTTAAAAAGGTTGGGGACCCCTGCCTTAGAGCATGGAATAGGACTGGGGTTTAGAACAGCTGATCAGCAAACACAAACTGGAATCCAATTCCTGGGACAAAGCAGATCCAGAGATCTGTTCTTCATACAAAACTGGACCTTGCTAGACGATGCTCTGTGCACAAATGGCACACTGTGGGGTTTCCTGTTTTGGCAAATTGAATGGTGGACACGTCTCTTTGGAGCTCCAAGAGACATGACCATGCTGTGGTGGTAGGGAGAGGTCTCAGTTGATCCAGACCTCCCGGAGCCCTTGGAGGGGGCTCCCAGCCATGGAACACGAGGAGTGCCCCTCCCAAGGCTGATTGCCGAGGGATTGAGGCTCTCCTTTGTTCTGAAGGTCCTGCCACTGCAGACCAGCAATGGCACTAGAAACACACACCGGAACAAGCGGGCAGATGGTCAGGTGTTTTTTCCTTACCTGGCAGATGACTCTGGATGAACTGTGAGTTCTGATGAGTTGAAAAACAAGACAAATACCTAAGCACTTAAGCTAGTACATCCCCTTAAGCCGAACCGAGGGGGGGGGGGGATCCACCCTGCGGAAGAGAAAAACATTTTAAAATGATAGCGAAGAAAGGGGACAGAAAGTAAAGCACAAAATAACTAAGGCAGAGTGCAACTGAGATAACTCTGGTGGTCTTTTCAAGTTATAGAGACTTTTGACAACTTTCTCTTAAAGTAAACAAAAGCATAATGGCGGGAAAGAAAGTGCCATCAAAAGTGAAACTTATTCCAGGCAAAGCTAGCCCGACTGCTAAGGTCATGGGACCGGAAGCAGCCATAGACTTTGCAAATATGATAGCAGCTGCTTTGCGCCCTCTGCTGGATCAGATGACTACATTGAACAAGAATTTTGAAACTCCCACAAGGACAGCTAAAAGAGACTAACATTAAGACAGAGCAAATCTCCAAATTGTTAAAGAAAGTTGATTCCAAGACAAAAAGTTTAATAAAGTACTACAGACTGTGGCAAAGAAGATATCCTCTGTTGAACATCAATTGTTACAACTGCAAATGGAAAAGTCAGTGCATGTATTGAGATTTCAAGGGGTCCCAGAGAAGAAAGGAGAAAATCTCAAAAGAACTTTAAGCAAAGTATTAGAACCAGTGACAGATTTAAAAGCAGAACTTCTACAAAGTGAAATGGATATGGTCTACAGGACATATCCGGAATACATTTAAAAAGAATAATCTGCCTGGTGAAATCTTTGTGAAATTCTCCAAAAAGACATATTGTAAGCCAGCAGGCCTCATTCTCTGTGTTTATGGACTTGTATGATTGTTATAGACTGTTGTGAAACCTGATGAAGTATGCCAAGGAACTGTACTATGTGGTGACCTGCTGAAGATGCCCAGTTTGAGATGCAAACCAGAGAGAGAAGGAAACCATCCTTTGTGTTGCTGCTCCAGAGGTATTCCAGTGTTGCCATAAACAGTTCCAGTGTCTGCACCTGCTACAAAAAGAGCCCTGGTTGTCGAACTCATTTGTTATGAGGGCCGGAGATGACATAAATGAGACCCTCTTGGGCTGGGCCATGTGTGTCATAAAATTTAATGTCAGGTAGCGGAGATATAAACTTTATAAAGGACACAAACTCAAAGGGGTGTTTTTTACTTAAAATAAAAACATGCTTAAAACATTAGCACTCTTGCAACATTTTGATTATTTAACAGTGTCTGATAACTGACAGGCATGTATCTGTAAGCTGCAAACCTACAACTCTATGATCACCATGGAGTTTTTACCCAAATGCTAGAGCATCCCCCAAACAACGTGCCTGGTGCAATGACATCACCTCCAGGCAGATTGGAGCCCCCCAAACTGGGGAAACCCCTGCCCCCATCGGGGTCTTTTTTTTTGGCAACCCTAAGGCTAACTCAGGCTCATCATATCTTGGAAGCTAAGCCAGGTTGGCCCTGGTTAGTACTTGGATGGGAGGCTACCGAGGAAATCCAGTGACAAACCACCTCTGTTCACCTCTTGTCTTGAAAACCCTGAAGCATGTTGGGGTTAACTAGTGGGGTCGGTCCAGTTCCCACTAGTTAGCAGAGTGCTTAAATAAAGCTACAAACACAGTAGCGTCACTTTGCTAGGTTATTCAGCTTACAAAGCTACACAGAGCCACGTTGCAAGTTTAAGAGAGAAATACTTCTCTCTTTGAGAAGTACACTTTTGGATAGGAAAGAGTAGAGATAGGATGGAGTACTAACTTACTAGCTAAGCATGGATGCAGATGGCGAGAGAGCCATCTGCCTCAGGGTTCCAAGAGAGGACAGCATGTCGTCCCTCTTGGTGTGTGCAGGGAGAAGAGAGCTTTATCTGAGAGAGTGAATGGAAGGAAGGAAATTGCCCCTATGAATACAATCTGCATTTCAAAGTGGCAGAAGAGTAAACACAGGAAGGAAAGATCAGTGTGTCTATCTAGCTACCTAGCCTCTCTTGCCACTTGCTTCTGGTGGTCTGAGACAGGGACAGCGCCTTCACTTCCAACAAAACAGGGTTGCCATAAGTTGGCTGCAACTTCATGGCACGTTACACGCACACAATATGTATCCAATATCTGTCTTTGCTACTGTGCCTAGTCGATCTGTATACCCAAGGTCCAGTGCACAGCTATCTCTATCTCAGGGCCAATTAAGTTAAGATCTGAAGGGTGGGAAACCTGGTGGCAGGAGACTGAGCTAGACAGGAATTCTCCTGGGTGTTGAATAACTTTTCTTTGCTGCCCTGCTGCTCTTCTCAGTGGTCATGCAAAGGGGGCATGAAGCCCCTGTTCCCCATGCATGGACACTAGCAACAGGTCCTTCTGAAAAAGCAGCAAAATAAGTTAAATTAAATAGAAATAACAGCTGTATAGCCCACCTTAGGGTCCTGACCCATGGGCTGAGGACTACAACAACAGGAATACTTTTTTTAAAAAAGAAAAGAAATCTCAATTCTTGTCCCACTGTGGAAAGGCTACCCCTTCTTCTCCAGTTCTACAGTACAGGGGCGGAGATATGACTAGAATGAATACAATGCCAAGAAAGCGAAGCATTATCCCTGCTGGAAATGAAGGCCCAACACTTTTCTTGAGCACATACTCTTATGGCATGGAAAATGCCCTGCTAGCACAGAATACAGCATATGCCTGGATTTAAAAATGGAGATCATCATACCACAATGCTATGGATAGTTTTACCTGGAGCAAGTCCTGGTGTATGTAGTGATACATATACTGTAATGAACATTGTGGCATACGACCACAAGTAGCTGAGAGACTTTACAACTTAAGCCTTCAGAAACAGAATTGAGAGTTCTAGTTATTTCCCCTGATTTCATTTGATAGCTCCATTAAACAGCACACCAGAGATTTTCTCCACCATGAAAACGTTGAAAATTCCCAGATGGGCTATTGAGGAGTTTAGTTCATTAACAATATATGTGCTCCTGGCAAGATCTTGGCAGTCATCTTGGCAAGACAGAGTACAAGTGGAAGTTTTGCCAGAAGATGAAAGCTTGTATATCTGGAATCACACACTTGGCAGAGATCTCTGGCACTTTGAGTCACTGAAATAATCACTTACAGATAATTTAGGGTTGTGCCAGCTGCCCAGAGAAAACAACAACTTGTTCATTTAGTAGAGGGTTAATGGAATGTTATTTGCCAGGTGATGTTATTTACCTCCATGCCATTAAAAGCTTTGATGTGCCCATTTCTACACATTAAGCCTGTGTTAAATATATAGGACCTTGTTTTCTTCAGACTGTTTGGCAGCCCTGTCCAAGACAGAATTGTTTCAAGTACAGGAGGAGTGAGTTTGTGTAGTAACTGGTGATTTGCATTTCAATAATCACAATCCTAAATTCTCCTCAAATAATGAGGAATTAAATATGTTTTGAAGATAACAATGAAATAAAACATTTACCAGTTATTCTGCTAACAAAGGCTAAGATTCTAGCTCAGAGCTGCCCCAGGAGGGCCAATTATTGTTATGCACACTCCATTTGACTGAGTGGTGAGAAACCCCAGGGGGTAGTACTTAGTTGGTTCCCTTTGGAGGAGAGAACACCAGAGATATATGGCATGTAGTTATTATTTGCTTTATTTACAAATATATATAGATCCTCTGCCCCCACATCAGATCTCAGAGACAGAGAGAGAAAGAGATCCTGTGCCTTTAAGGTGCTTAACAGTGCAGTATTAAGCTGATTTAAATGCTTTGAAGTCAACTCTGTTAAGGATTGTACTGTCAGTCAACTCTTCCGGTATTTGTCTACTTCTCTCTCTGTCTCTTCCAATATCTGAACTTTACTCAAAATTGTAAAATGAGAAATGAAACATTTAAATATTGCAATCCTGGGAACAAGTGAACTAAAGTGGACTGGATTACGGTCAGAAAATTATAAAGTGTTTTACTCTGGAAATGACAAACACAGAACAAATGGAGTTGCTCTAATAGTGAGGCAAGATGTAGCACAAGCAGTCAGGGGCTATAACACAAAATCTGACTGAATAATCAGACTCCATGAAAAGCCTATCAATAACCAGCATTCAAGTTTATGCCCCAAAATTGAAAGCTTTTATGCAAGTGTCCAGGAAGAAATTGATCACACATCTAAACAAGATGTGCTGATAATCATAGGTGGCTCGAATGCAAAAGTAAGAAACAAAGCAATATTGTTGGAAGATTTGGCCTAAGAGCACACAATGAAGCAGGTAAGCAATTAATAGAATTCTGTGAAGACAACAATTTGTTCATTGCAAACACATTTCAGGAACCCCAACAGATTACTGTATACCTGGACATCACTGGATGGCCAATACAGAAATCACATAGATTATGTAATTGGAAACAGAAGACAGAGAAGCTCTATTCTGTCTGCTAAAGCAACACCAGGAACTGATTGTACACAGACCATGAATTGTAAATATAAAAAATTAAAATAAAGCTTAATATCAAAGATTAGAATAAAAAATAATAAAACATTGATAATGCCAAATACAATCTAAACAACATTCCTGAAGAGTTTAAAGACCATTTAAAGAACAAATGTGCATTGCTAAGTTCAAGTGAACGTGAACCAGAAAAACTATAGATTGAAACCAGTGATTTTATCAAGGAAAATGCACAAAGACTATTCCTGTAGCCAAAAGCAATGAAAAGCTTCAATGGATGACTGCTGAAGGAGGCAGGGCTTCGGTGCATCGACACAGTTGAACACTGGGAACAGCTCCAGGCTACCACTGATTCTTCGTTCCTTTTAGGGGTTTTTTTGGGATCCCGAACCCCACTGGACCTCCTGGAGGGAGGTCTTGGGCAAGGGACTTGATTCGACCCCCTCATTTAAGGCAACAAGCAGGAGGAAGCTGTGGATCATCCCAGAAGCAGGATATGGAGAAGAGCAGTTATGGCAGCCATAACAGCACCAGATGGGAATGCCCCCAAAGCAAGAGAGTTATTTTGAGCCTCATCTAAAATACTGATGAAGATATTCACATGTAAGTATCTGCAACTGCAACAGTAACAGTGAAGAGTTTGATGATTTCTTTAAATAAGCCCCTTTAAATCTCCAAAACCAATACAGAAAGGAGAGGTGGAATCCTCCCCCCCTTTTCTATGTGATGTGGCAGAGACGAGACAAAAACTATGAAAGGAATGTTGAGATAAACACTTTCTGGGGCAAAGCGGGACTTGAGCATCTATATAAGAACTATAAACTTTCTTCCTAACCTCTCTTAAAAAAGAAAGAAAGATATACAAAGTGAAACTCACCATCTTGTGACATCTCTTTGTGACATCATGCTTTATTTCTGAAAACAGAATAGAAGCCCATTCTGTTTTTTACCATAAAGCTGTGAAATATCTGGCTTCTGTAAGAGACTGTGGACTGTGGAGAGGAGCATTATCTGGTAGAGGCAAGCAGCTTGAACGAGACAGCTGATAAGAAACTTGTAAAAACACTGGGTTTTGCAAGGCTGAACTGTCACTTTTGTTATTGTATTGAAATGAATGATCAGTACCCTCAGAAAAGCATACAGAGCTCTGTAAAATTTGACAATCTCCAAATACCACAGAAAACCACGCCAGGTGAGGCAGACATGGAAACCTACACAGAAAATAGTATCCTGCAAATGTCTTGGGAGGAGTTCTGATCTCTGATTTATGAAGCAGTTACAGGGGCTGTTGAACGAATATTAGATAAAAAAACCACTGCACCAAGCCAGGTTACCCAGCACCAAACAGTGCAATAGACAGAGCAACCCTGCATCCAACCTGATTCAGCTTTCAGAGAGAAGGTACTCCAACATCCAGCTGTACAAGATTCATATCAATTTCATAATCAAGAGGATCTAGCCTACATGGAGAAGGAAATCCAGTGCTCAACTGTGCAAGATGGAGGACAGTACTACAATCAAGATGAATCACTCTGCAGAGAGATTGACGGATCTACCAAAAAGCTGTTAAACCTTGGAAGCTGCAAAGGCGAAAAAAGGCCAAAGAGAAGATGAAGCAGAGTCCATGCAGTCCTTAAAGGCTGTGAAAGTTAAACATAGATGGATAATTCCAAAGAAAAAAGACACAAAATTAAGACTTTATTTAAAAGAAGGGATTATAAAAAGAAGAAAAAAAGAATTGACTAAGTTATATAATTAGGACTAGTCCAGGGAACTCTTGATGAGGCTAGTTTAGAGATACTTGGCTTATGTTTAATTGGTTAAGTTGAGATTATTTTTTTATATATACTTCTTAAATTACAGCCCATATTAAACTGTTTAGAAGGACGTAGAATTTTTTTTGATTATGTATAATTGAATAAGATGGATGGGGAAAACCTATTCTTTGTTTATAACTAAGATTGTTGTAGAGAATTCTTGATGAGGTCGGGCTAGAGACCCTTAAGTCATATTTAATTGGTTAAACTGGGATAGAAAATATGTTTTTATACATTTACAAAATATAGCCTGTAATAAAAGGTATAGATGGGTTTAGGGATTTATGGACTGTGTGTAATTGACTAAAATGTAGGGAAATACCTAGTTTAGAGCCTGTTTTCTATACGTTTACTAAATATATTTTATGCTAAAAATAATTTAAGAGAAGATCACTTTAAATGTTCCTAGAAGGACTTTTAGCGGAATATTTATGGATGATTGAATTTGATTGATTAGAGAACTGTTTTAAAAGCTTTTAACATTTTTGAATTGGTGAGATTAAAACAATCAAAATAAGTAGAATATGGAAAGAATTTGAGTGTGGGATTTAAGATTATAATCTGTTTTATCTTAACTTGTAGTGAATTTTTCATAGAAAACTATTGTAGAATGCCTAGACATTATTTAGGAATATATAAATATGTTAATCTATAGATGTCAGGTAGTCCTGCCATGATGGATGGAGTAGGGTGGGAGGATGGGCCTTGTGTTGCATTGTGGTGTGTAGGGCGGGAGGTTGGGATCGTGGGGTGTTGATTTATGCACCTGGAGTGTTCGAATGGAATGCGGAGGGCGAGCTCTGCAGGCTCTATCTCTGGTAGACTTAACACCCTGACCTTGGTGGAGACAGGCTGTGAGCTTCCTATCGCTTTCAAAGCTACAGCTTGGCTGGGAACAATGGGGGCGGTGGGAACTTCATTAGTATAGTAGCTTTCAGTTCTCATTCGCATACTAGACATTCATTGGTGGAAGGGGGGTCCCCATTCACCCCCTTTCTGGTATAACTGCTTGCTTTGTGTAACCACGTTATTCTGAACAATGTATCTGCTCCAGTAACCTACTATTGCAGCTCTATAATAAAACGCTATTCTTGCTTCAATGAACAAGACCTGGTGTTTGGCTGACTAAGTTAGGGTCTCTGACAATAGAGCTGTAAAGTTATAGAATTTAGAAAGGGTGGTAATTTTTAATATAGGCTTGTAAAATTATTAAATATTAGTTGATGATAAGTGGGCAGTAAAATGAGGTAGTTAAAGAGATATAATAATACTATTGTTAATACCCTCATGTACGTTTGTACGTCTGTTGGTTTGTTTGTGTGGTTGTTGGTTTCAAAATTATATACACACACACACACACACACACACACACACACACATATATATATATATATATATATATTAATGGACGACTGCTGAAACTTTTAAAATTACTAAAGGTAGATAAGAAGCAAAAGTAAAAGGTGACAGAAATAGAATAAAAAATCTAAATGCAGCATCACAGCAACTTGCATGTAGAGGCAAAGAGAAATACATTATCTGAACAGGACAAAATAAAGAAAAGATGGCAACAATACACTGAAGAATTGTATAGAAGAGATGAAAGGATGACAGACTCCTTCAAAGAAGAATGTTTTGAAAAAGAACCTATAGTTTTAGAAAGTGAAGTGAAAGCTGCAGTAGAAGCAATTGGGAGAAACAAATCACCAGAAATAGATGGGATATCAATAGAACTATTCTAAGCCACAGAAACTGAGTCCATCAAAATCGTAACAAGAATATGAAGATATAGAAAACAAAATGATGGCCTACAGACTGGAAACGCTGAATATACATTCCAGTTCCGAAAAAAGAAATGTCCAAGGCTACAGCAACTATCAGACCATTATATTAATTTCTTGTGCAAGTAAACTAATGCTCAAAATCTTAACAGACTGTTACCATACATGGAATGAGATATGCCAGAGGTTTTGAGCATGATTCAGAAAAGGAAGAGACACTAGATATCATATTGCAAATTAAGTGGTTATTGAAGAGGAGGAGAGAATTTCAGAAGAAAATTATCTTGTTTTTCACAGATTACAGCAAAACTATTAACTGTGTGGATCATGAAAAGCTATGGTTGGTTGTAAAAGAAATGGGTTCAATGCATATTGTAATCAGCTTGATTAGGGCAGGAATGCTTGGGGGAGAAAATTCAGCATCTGTAGTGAAATAAGAATCCTATGCCCCTATTTTGCCCTGGAGATTCCTTTATTTTGAACCTCCAGGATTGAGTAGGGAAATAGGATTCTTATCTCACTAGAGAGGCTAATCTTCTGCTCCAAACATTCCTCCTCTGCTATAATCAAGCTCTTTACAATATGCATTGTACCTTTGCATCATTTACAAGCATTTTTTACAACAACGCTCCCACCTGCTGACCAGGATTATAAAGATTCAGAGATCTCCATTCCTACTAGTGTCTGACGAAGGGAGATTTGATCCTTGAAAGCTTATATCCTGAAAATCTTATTAGTTTCAAAAGTGCTACTGGACTCAAATCTAACTATGTTCAGAAAACTTGCAAGCAGCGGGAAAAGAGGAAGACCCAACATGAGATGGATTGACTCAGTAAAGGAAGCCACAGCTCTCAGTTTGCAAGACCTGAGCAAGGCTGTTCATGATAGGATGTTTTGGAGGTCATTAATTCACAGGATCATCATAAGTCGGAAGCGACTTGACAACACTTAACACACACACACTTTCTTTTCACATAGACATACACCTGCCCATCCGCCATCCATCCCTGCTAGGTGGGAAGCTCACCTCTTCCAAGTCCTGATAGGAACTTGAACAAAACTGTCTCTCAGCACTGAATGTCCATTACTAGTTTATCTATAGCAATTAAGACAACACTACCGTTGCTTTTGACATTATAGGATAGACCAAGCCCTCATCTATATGCAGTTTATCACTCTTCTGGCTGGTGACATGATGGTGGAGTATAAATATCTCATAATGGAGTAAAAATATCTCAAATAAATACAGTGTGGCTCAGAGAGAGGCCTAGGGTGGAGGGTTGGGGTCTGGGGACTATACCGCGGTGCATAGTTTGTACTGTCTGTTGCTGTAAGTAGGCTTCCATTATGTCATTTTTGCTTTCATTTAACATGTCAATATTTATGCTGTGCTTCACCTCTGATTGGTTTTCCAGATCTCTACAAGTCAAATGCCTATTGCATTGCCTTTTGGATGTCCCACTCTGGTGGTACTGATTTATTCTATGCAGTCTGCCTTGAGAGAGAAAGGCAGGCTATAAATTATGTAAAATAAATAAATAGTATGCAAACAATGTAGATGCATTGTGTGGGGCAAAGGATTTTTTAAACAACCCTTTCCCCTGACAATGTGCTTTCCCCCACTCTACCCTCTCAGAGATCTAGAGGTTGGATATCTGATTTGGCTTCACTATGTAAAGGAAGTTGTAGATGCCATTTTTTTGAAGGAAACCCATAGGCACGCAGATGGCAAGATAGTCTCCATTCTTTCCCACAGTTTGGAATCAGAACTCTGGGGAACAGGTACAAAAAGCTTCATTCCTGAGATTCTAATGCAAATACTATAATTTCCATACACTAAAAAGATCATGTGAAATAATCACAGAACTCTTGACCTGGGTTCCTGAGGTGGCCAATGACCAATTCAACATGCCGAATGCACATGGTACCTCTTTCAAATGAACAAATATGTCCCCATGTTTACTGTATTGTCTAGACTAGAGCTAAGTCTTAGAGATCAGAGGTCAGGCCAGCAATCAATTCTTTATTATAAGATTTTAAACATTTCTTCGAAGTTCTTTTTTCTTTTAAATGGGACTTCAGATTATTTATTTGCAGGATTTTCTGTTTGACTTCTCTTTAACCACTATATATATCTATATCTATTTTAAAAAAATTAAATGGAAAATTTCAGTAGATTTTAATTTGGACACACTCCAAACTTTACAAATCAGTGAAAAATTTCATGGATAAAACAACCGGGTTTAATTACCTTTGGATAGACAGAGCACTGGAGACCTTTTTTTTGGCATGATTTGTACCAAACTTGTAGCTAAATTCTGTGCAGCTTGTTACTGTATCCCCAAAGAAAAGGGGCATTTAACCTCTTACATTTTCAGACCATGGTTTTTATATTTATATTTTAACCAGTTGTTTATATCAGTTATGTATGATGTTACTGATTTGCTGGCTTGGTGCTGATTGATTTATGTGTATGCTTGTGTGCAAAACATTCAAGAACAGCATAGACAGAGCCATTCCTCCAGGTAAGCAGATCCACCATGAGGGTTTATTATCATGTTTATTTTATTTACTTTATTTATATCCCACATTTCTCCCCAGTGGGGATACAAAACACTTTACGTTGTCCTCCTCTCCTCCATTTTATCCTTACAACAACCCTGTGAGGTAGGTTAGGTTGAGAATGTGTGGCTGGCCCAAGGTCACCCAGCGAGCTTCCAAGGCAGAGTGGGGATTTGAACCTGGGTTTTCCAGATCCTAGTCCAACATTTTAACCATTACACCATACTGGTTACCAACTGCCTGGAGAAAAAAATGCACTTTCCCTTTAGCAGAGGCTTAATGGTAGTGGAAAGTGTTGTCAAGTCACAGCACTTAGGGTTTTCAAGGCAAGAGATGTTCAGAGAAGGTTTGCCATTGCCTGCCTCTGCATAGCAGCCCTAGACTTCCTTGCTGAAAGCTTAATAGAAAGTTATTAAACAGGTGATGTTATTTATCTCCATGCTATGAAAAGCTTCAGCTGACCATTTCTACCCATGGCATCTCTGTTCAAGGGACAGAACATTTTTCTGCAGACCTATCCTCAGTAAGTGAAACCTTGTACCTCACGGTGCTTCAGATAATCTCTTGTCTCTTTGAGTCTCCAAGACTTCTCTTTCTTTCTTTTCTTTCATTTGTCACCTTACCTCAGCTGAGGAGGGCTCCTCTTTTCTATGCACTGTCACAGCGATTCAGACATTGGGAACAATCCTAAGAAGGTCTACTCATAAATAAGTCCTGTTTTAGTCAGTGGGGCTGACTCCAAGGAAAGTGATTTTAGAATCGCATATGGCTGTACTTTCACATGTCGTTTCTGCAAAATAGTTCCCAGGGCTGATGAGCCAGAACTGTTTTAAAACAGTGCAGTGGCTTGTCTCTTTGGCAGCAACTGAAAAAATCCTGCTGTTCCCTCCTGTCTATCAGTTATTGGATTGCAGCTGCTGCATGTCTCAAGACTCATCTTATCTTTCCCTGCCCACAGATGCACAGCTAAAGTACTGGAATCAATTAAAGCTTCAGTCCTGCCTTATTCCACAAAGTTCACCCCCTGAGCTAAAAAAAAAAAACCCTGGAACCCAGCCACGAAAAAAGATTAAGAATTTCAAATCTTGCTAGAAGAGTTTCATCATGTTAAATAATGCACAGAACATGGTGTTTGTGGGTAGTTTCGGATAAGGGTCTGATAAATCAATGCTGAGGCTATTTTCAGTTACCCCCTTTAAAGATGTGTAATGTGAGAGTACGGGCAGATCCGGCAGCTCAATCGCACACCTGTCAGAATTATTTATTACAATCAAGTCATTCTTCGAAGATCTAATTTATCAAACTAAATTCTACTGAAGTAAGCGTTACTTTCAAGTTGCCTGAAAAACACGTGTTTGATAGGAAATGCGGTCGTCCCAGAGAATAGCTGGTATAGTCCAGCCTTGTGTACGTTTGTCTCAGATTAAGGGTTAAGTGGAGCTTTTTCACAAGTAAGCGTACCTAGGATTTCAGCCTCACAGTGCAATCCTTAGCAGGTCTACTCAGAATCCTCCTCAGGTTTATTCAGTCAAGTTTACTTGCAGGAAAGTGTTATTAATTTGGTAAAGGGGAGAGGTGTTTCATGAGTAGAATTCTAAATGATGGTAGCAAATACAGCAAACACTTTCTTCTTCCCCCCCCTTTTTGTTTCTTTTTGCCCCTCATGATTCCACTGGGAATCACACAGGCAGACAGCCCAGTAAGAACTTCTGCTCAAGTCTTGTTGAAATGAGTGGGATTAGTACAAAAGCAACAAATTGTCTAGGTCTGGATTATAGTTCACTGGAAACATTTATCTCTCTTTAAGGCTCTAAATATTTTTGCAGGTGGAATAAAGGTTGTGTATGAAAGTCAACATTTTCAAGCTTATTCTTGTTTCTGAAGAGAAGCTAGAAAAATAAGTTTTAGTAGGGCTATCAATCTACCTTTAAGGGTGTTTAGGATTGCACTGTAAATGATTTAGGGAGCAATCCTAATCAGATCTACCCAGAAGTGAGTCCTATTTTGTTTGATTGAAGTTATTCCCAGTAAAGTATTCTTAGGACTGCACTATTAATTGAGTAATCAACTAAGTTTAGATGAACTTCCATACTTACCAACCTCTCTGTAGGTGCCTTTTTGAGATAGTGAAGGAAACATTTACAGTTTTAAACTCTGACTTGTATAAGCAGTATAGCATAATGACTAAAGTGTTGGGTTTCATATGGAAACCCTGAGTTCATATCTCCATTTGTTAAGGAAATTAACAGTGTGACCCTAAGTCCACTGAAGTCAAGGGGATTAGAAAAGTGTAACTTCTGTTTAGGATGGCACTCTAAAACAGTATTCTGATTTGCTTGGAGAAAGGACAGGACAGGCATGAATAATGCCTGCTCTGTATTAGACCTTTACGTACTGTTGCTGCTGATCTCAGGGTCAGAACATTAAATAACATGATCTTAATTTCAAAATGGTAATAAAGTTTTACTGAGAAGGTCTGTGCAGTTACTATGACCTACATTTGGGTATTTGACTCATTACCCTACTGATAACTCATTACTGGGAGTATTGAAGAGTAAGGTGCCATAGCTGTAAAGGAAACCATGCCAGGACTTAGCTGTTCTGGTTTATGTCTGTTTTACAGTGTCCTTTAGGAGAAAATAATATTAAAGTTTGATGCACAGGGTTTCTTTTCCCTCGTTAATTTCAGTTTTTGCTTACAAAATAGAACAATGTAGAATGATTTCATCAGAGAAAAAGGGATTGATCCAGATCTGTGAGTCTTGACCTGTACAGCTGTGGTGCCTGAATGGAGAGGGCAAAACTGATCTGCCAGAGCCCGATCCTTTTTAAAGGGAAATCCCTTTTCTCTTTCAGATCCAAGACCTGGGTTTCACACATTTGGTTCCATCCTTCAGCCTTGTTCCCGCTACTGCTCTTTACTTCTGGTACCATCTTGCATTCTTCTGTGGCCCAGTTACAACCTTTTCAGCAATTGCTTCCGTCCTCTGGAATGAGCTACCAAGGTATGAAAAGATAGCACCTTTCCAGCTGATTTTCAGAAGAAGTTTCAAGGCAGCGCTGCTCTATACATAGGCATTTTGCAGGGTTACATTGTTTGGATCTTGAAGGCTGATATCGTGTTGGTGTTTTGATGACTGACATCTCTTGTTGGTCTGTGTTTTTAATCCTATTTTATGTGGTTTTTATACTTTTCTATATAGTTTGTAAGCCATCTTAGCCCACTATTTTCAGGAGTAAAAGCAGGATATAAATATTTTAAATATTAAGCTGGTCTGGGCAAGGAGGGACCAGAAAGTAATCAAATCCAGGTCACATGGGTCCGTCCCCATATTCTTGTCCTACATACTGTTTATGCTGTGTCAAATAGTTGCTCTTTTTATGTCTTTCTAGGTTAAATTACTGCTTTTTTCATCAATGTAATGCCATTGGGGTCTACAGTGGTGATTTTTTTTTCAAAATTCAAAGAGAACTTTATTTGAAGGTCAGGAAGCATTTTTTCTCCTGGCCAGTTTTGCTGGAGATCCTGGAGGTTCTTCTTTGTCACATTCTGCATGTGGAACAGGGGTCACTGGGGATGTGGGGGGTATTTGTGAATTTCCTGCATTGTGCAGGGGGTTGGACTAGATGACCCTGGAGATCCCTTCCAGCTCTATGATTCTATGATTCTAAGAGCATGCACAGTGTTGAGGAATTTTAAAATCTTATTTTACATTGGTTTAATTCAGGATGGTCTAAAGGAAATATTTCTCCACTCAACAAGTAATTAAATTGTGGGATTTGCTGCCAGTGGAGGTAGTGATGCCCAGTAGTATAGATGACTTAAAAGGAGGATAGGTTCATCAATGACTACTAACCCAAATTACTAAAATGACTACTAACCCAAATTACTTCATATCAAGAGGCAGTAAACCTCTGAAACTAGTAATAGGAGGCAACATCAGGGAAAATTCTTAGCCTTTGTCTTGTTTGTTGGTCCTCTAGGGCAACTGGTTGGCCACTGCATAAGACAGGATGCTGGGCTTGATGGGCCACTTCTTAAATCTAAGAAGGCATCATTCTTGTTCTTATATTTAAACAATTAGTTAAATATTGGGGAGCTGTGAAATCTCCTTTGCTAGAATTTCTCAAGAGGGTTGCCAGATCATTGCTTTGGAGGCAGGGTAAGAACTGGAAATGATGCCATGCTATGTACTGATGTCACATATGGCTAAAAACCTAGACACCAGAACATCAGATGGCACTCTGAAATTACTCCAAAACTCTATGAAAACACATTTGTGTTTTCATTCAGAAGTGGTACCAACACGTACTGTACTGGCTTGCTGCTTTGAGTACCAAGTTCCAGAAGTCAGGCAAGGCCTGACTTCAGTCCAAGGTCATTGGGTCCAGAATCAAGCAAAACAGAGTCATTCAGTCCAAGCTCAGAGATCTAGAAGTTAGTCAAGGCAGAGTTGATGGCTTTAGTGTCTATTGCACGCATTGTGTCCATGCCTAACAGCTTTTCTTGGCTGGTTTTATAGCTTCCATGTCTAAGAGTCATACTTGCAACCAGTTGCTCAGAAGCTATCCTGCAACTACTCATCTTTGTTATCAGCAAATAGCTGGCATTGGGCCAGGAGGCATACACTTTGCCGTCTTGTCTGTAGCTCTGTTCTCAGCCTCCATCTGCAGGACTGTAAGAGTGTAGGTGATACTGATGGGCTGTGAATAGCCAACTGAGGTTCACCTGCTGAATCAAGGCTGGAGGGTATCCATGGCTCTGTACCAGCTATTGGCTGTGAATCCTGACAAGCCTGCAGCTCATTTTCCTGCAGGTCAGCTTCTGTTAACTCAAGGCTGGCTACACAGAGCTCCTCTTCTCCTGAGGAGTCCTCACTATTGCTGAGCTCTGGCTGACTCATGACACACAGCTTGACATTTCTGCCCCCACATTTCGGTTGCTGGCCTGGATACAAGAGATCACTTGAAGCCCTTGCATATCTTCTTGTAGGCCTGGATATGAGGGCAGGTGGGAGGGTCAGACCTCCAGAAGGTTGCCCTCCCAAAGTGGAGCAAATGGTAAGCCTATTCCCAGGAAAGATCTGGATGAGCACTTAGCAAGGAAGGTTTCCAGGGTATGGTTGGAGGGCATGTGATCTTATTATAATCTTAATCAAACTAAGAAAGTCTGGGTTTGGTTAGTGCCTGCAGGGGAGTCCTGAAAATCTTGAATAAGATGACTTTTTCATGTTGGTGGAGAGGTAGGATATTAACACAAAAAAGACATAATATTGCAAATTTTACTTAATGGTAAGATTGTGAACTAGACACTGTGCTAGGTTTATTGCTCTTCCCTTCTACTTTGTGTGGTTACCCAATAATTGGGGTTAATCCAAGGAAGAAACTTTTAAAATGAAAATAGAGACAAGCTGAAATGTGCAGACTATTTCTACTACTTCTGTTGGTCTGAATTAGCAGAACAAAGTTTGAGTCCAGTGGCACCTTTAAGACCAGCAAAGCTTTATTTAAAGTGTAAGCTTTCATGTGCAAGCACACTTCCTCAGACAAATTGAAACAATATTTCTTCACGGCTTACATACAGGAAGAGAAAGTCAGAGTTAAGGTGCATAAGTGAAGCTGAGAATGGAGCGAGGCGGCAAGATCAGTGAATGGCAGGAGATTAGCACACCAATGCAAGAGCTAACAGCAGGTGCTTCCATCCTCACATCTGTTTGTCGGCTCTTGTATTTGTGTGCTGATTTGCTGCCATTCATTGATCTTTCCGCCTTGATCCAATCTCAGCCTCACTTCTACACCTTAACTCTGGCTGGTCCTTCCTGATGCTTCCACTCCGCCAGTCTTCCTGTATGTAAGGCTTGAAGAAATTTTGTTTCAGTTTGTCTGAGGAAGTGCGCTTGCACATGAAAGCTTACACCTTAAATAAAACTTCGTCGGTCTTAAAGGTGCCACTGGACTCAAACTTTGTTCTGTACAGACTATTGCTGTTGAATGAGTGCCAGACTTCCCTTGAAGAGAGTTGTCAAGTTACAGAAAACTGATCTAACCTGCTCTACTGACTTAACAGCAGCTAGATCTGCAAAATCAGCTGGTGAGTGTTTTCATAGCAAGGAGGAAAGCATGATCACTTCTTAATATCTGCTACTGGAAGTGCTGTAATGGCATAGGAGCAAGGGGGATGAAAAGTTGGCAATCCTACTTACAGGTGAATCAGGTGACCTTGCAGAAGTTATGTTTTCTCAGCCTTGGTTCTCAGTGGGGGTGTACGGGGTGGTAGTGGGGGGAGAGTTGGGAGGCCAGCAATGGCAAATCGCCTCCAAACGTCTCTTGTAGGGTTGTCAGCTCCAGATTGGGATATACCTGGAGATTTTGGGGGTGGAGCCTGAGGAGGGCAGGGTCTGGGGCATAATGCCATACAGTCCAACTTCCAAAGCTGCCATTTTCTCCAGGGGAACTGTTCTCTGTCACCTGGAGATCAGTTGTAGTAGCAGGAGATCTCCAGCTACCACCTGGAGGTTGGCAACCCAAAATATTGCCTTGAAACCTCTACAGAGTTGTCATAAGTCAGCTGTGACTTGATGGCAAAAAAAATAGAGGGGAAGTGTTAAAAAAAAATCCACCCCGGGCACCAAATAGGCTAGTTATGCCACTGTTGGTTCTCTACTTATAAAGGTCATTTATTATCTTCCCTCAAATAATTGCTTAAAGATTAATTTAGTAAGAGTTGTAAAGTTCTATGGATACTAATGTGCTATGCAAGTTATGTAAGAACAAGAACTTAGCAAGCCTTCTTACTAGCAAGATAAATGGTTCCGATAAAAGTAGTGATTGATTTGACTCATGAAAACTATTAGGTCACTTCAAATATTGTCAAATAATTGTCAAATAATTGTCAATATTAAAAATGTCAATATTTAAGCATTAATTTATCACAACAAAAAAGATTTTTATTCTTCAACAGGCTTGATATCTATACTAATTAAAAACAGATTACTTAACTGATGCAAAAGAATGAAATTAATATTTTAAAAACTGCAATGAAGTATTATAAATGTCAACAATTTTAGGTAAGGTTTCTGTACATGTGAGTGATTTAATATAAAGCTCTCCTCTTTGGCTTTTGTCTGGGAACTTCACAGTCAGCCTACAGTAACACTTCAAAATTGTAACAAAAATAGAGTAGCAATTATTAAAAAACAAAAGGCCACCATGTATGTATGTGTGTGTGTGTGTGTGTATGTATATATATATATATATGAGAATTAAGTGGCCTTATACAGAAAGTCATAACATTGATTCCCTCAGCATAGTCTCTTCTGATTGGCAGTGGCTCCCAGAGAAGGGTCTTCCCCAATACCTGCTACCTGTGGCTCTTGAGTTGGAGGGCCCAGAGGATTTAATGTGGGACATTCTGCTTTCCAAGTAGATGCAGTACCATGGAACCCTGCCCCTTCTCAATTTTAAAACTGTTTAGCTGGAGTCAAATAACCAGTCAGGTAATAATCATCACTGACAAGTCAATGAACTGCCATGTCAATCCCAAATAAACAATCTCATCTTGCTGATCTTGTCTTTCTGATTTTCCTAGGCCAAAACAGTAGCCTAGTAGGACTGAAAAATTAACCCCATTGCAATAAAACCACAGCATTGGAGCCTCTGACTGCTCTTTTGGCTCATGTAAAGGTGAATGTAGTAAAAAGCAGAAGGGTTATTTGTTTCACAGTCCTTACAAGGACAGCCACCAGAGGGTGTTATATATTTGTGGAGATAAGGACCCAGTCATTAGAAAATGGCTGAAGGGACGTGGACGTGGAACATAGGAAGCGGGAGAAAGATGTCAAAAGGCCACAGATGTTATTGTGTTGGGAGAGGATTATGCAGCTGGCAGCTGCTGAATTGTCTATATGTTCCAATCTCACAATAAAATCCTGTTTCAGTGACTGTAACCCATCGTATTTCATTTGAAAGACAGAACTGCCCAAATGAACTGCCAGTGTAGGCTGTGCTGCCTAGGGATGGGCATGCACCTAAACATTCTGGTTCGGGGTGGTCCCAAACTGAACTCTGAGCTGAGCCAAAAATGCCCCAAACTACCTGGCAGTTTGGGTCACCTTTTCTCCCAGCCGTGGCAAGAAAGAGGGGATTACCCAGGAAAGATTAAATGGCTGGCATTTGAAGCAAGGGGGAGCAAAACAGAGTGCTGAAATGGCTACTAGCCATTTAAACCTAACAGCAGACAGGCAGACCTGCTGTGCTGTTAGGTCTAAATGGCTGGCAGCCATTAAAACCATCTGTTTCACACACCCTGTCATGCTGTTGAAACGGGGGAGTGAAATGGATGGGTTTAATGGCTGCCAGCCATTTAAGCCTAACAGTGTGGTGGGTCCGCCCATCAGCTGTTAAAAGAAGGAGAGAGCCCAAGGCTGCAGAGTCAGTGGGGAGAGGTCTCCCCATCTGCCCAGCTGTGGGCTTCCTGGTACAAAGAGCTCTTGCTGCCAGCTCAGTGATCTTGGGCTTTCTCCTGCAGCCCCTTTAAACTGGGCTGCATGAGGAAGCCTGCAGCTGGTACAGTGGGGAGACCTCTCCCAACCATCACAGCTGCAGGCTCTTTCATGCAGCCCATTTAAAGGAGTTACACCAGGTAGCCAGAAACAGTTGAGCTAGTGCAGAGAGCCTTCTCTACTCTGGCCAACTGTCTCAGGCTTGTTGGTGCAGCCCATTTAAAGGGGCTATGCCAGGGAGTCAGCAGCTGCCTCTGGGTCCCTTGTATAGCCCCTTTAAATAGGCTGTGCCAGCCATGAGAAAATGAGATGGGATCACCGGGGAAGGGGTGGTCTATCTTCCTCTCTCCTGGTTGTGCAGCAAGAAGAGAGAAGAGATTGGATTTATGCCCTGCCCTTCACTTGGAGTCTCAGAGCAGCTTACAATTTCCTTCCCTTCCTCTCCCCATAACAGACACCCTGAGTGGTAGGTGGGGCTGAGAGAGCTCTTTCAAGAACAGCTTTTGAGAGAACAGCTCTCAGAGAACTTTGACTGACCCAAGGTCACCCAGCAGCTGCATGTGGAGGAGTGGGAAATCAAACCCAGTTCTCCAGATTAGAGTTCACCACTCCTAACCACTACACCAAACTGGGGAAGAGGCAACCCATCTCCCTCTCTCCTGCCTGTGTGGCCAGGAGAAAGGCAGGAGAATCTCCTGAGCAGGGGTCATTTGGTAGAAAAAATGGTGCAGGAACTCATTAGCACAACTTATTTGCATATGCCACACCCCCTGACATCACTGGAAGTGTGTCAGAAGACAAAACCCACCGCTCAGGTTCCACTGGACTGTTAGCTATGGGGGGGAGCACACAGATTTGCCCTCACAGAGGAGGGAGAGCTTGTACCTGAATGAACCTTGGTCTTTAAGGTACCACTGGACTCTTTTGGATGGCTGGCAAGCGCAGGAAAGTGTGTGGCTGCTTGTGGGTCGAGGAGGGCAGCGCAGAGGATGTGCATGGCCTTGAGCAAGTAGGGGTCCTAGGTGGTGGTGGGGCAGAGGCTCAGGAGGCTGGGGCAAATCTCCTTGCAGGCCTCACAGGAGTCACCGGGGCCCACCTTGTAGAGGCACTGCACCAGGGCCGGTATGAGGATAGGCAGAGCCTGGGTGGGCTGGGTGCCATGGCCCAGGCAGTGGTGGAGCAGCTTGTGGCAGTGCTCTGCTGGGTTGACCAGTGGACTAGGAAAGGCGAGGGGGCTGCTGGGAGCAGGGGGCAGGGCTTGCTGCATGTGCCCGCCCCCTGGGCTCCTTACTGCCGGAGCTTCGCTCCTGTGTGCTCCTGCAGGAAATGAGCCCTGCTCCTGAGAGAAACTATATGGGGATATCCCAAGAGAAAGTGGATCGTCACATTGGCGGGGAGAACCTTGTCCACACTGGCCCAGCTGTTTTGGGCTTGCTGGTGCAGCCCATTTAAAGGGGCTATGCCAAGGAGCCAGCAGCTGCCTCTGGCTCCATAATATAGCCCCTTTAAATGGGCTGCACCAGCCATGAGGAAAGGAGATAGGATCACTGGGGAAGAGGCATCCCATCTTCCTCTCTCCTGGTTGCGCAGCAAGGAGAAAGGGGGATAGGATTGCAGGGAAACAGGCACCCCATCTCCCTCTCTTCTGCCTACATGGCCAGGAGAAAGGAGGGAGAATCGAGGCATGGAAAGGAAGGAGAATCGAGGCATGGAGATTCTGAGGTTCCTTTTATTAATGTGGATAGCCGCTGATAGGCTTATCCTTCCTAAGTTTGTGCAGTTCACCATTAGTAATTGCCAGTCATTATTCATGTATTATGTGAAGAAGCTATGGGATACAGTTAAAGGCACGTGGAGCCAGCAGTGTTCCCCCTGACTCCATCATGACTGAACAGCAACATTTGCAGATGCATAATCTTTTAGTTAGGGTTGCCAACAGACCTGGAAGGCTAGTGCACAATTGACCATTCTCATGGAATCCCTGCTTGACCTCATGTAATTTGAATGGTGCAGAGGAGGAGTCCAGGCTGTCCCTCCACTATGTAAACACCAGTTTGCACTTATGAGCCCAGGCTTTGTCTTTGACCCCCCCCCTTTTTGCACAGTACCATCCTTAGCAGCCATTTACACCTGCCCTTCGTTATACAGTCTAGAATCTAACAGAATGCTTGCATGTGCCCTGTGGTGTGTCTTGCATTACACTGACTAACTGTTATCAAATTGCTAAAGCCAAAGTTCATTGCCTATATATCTTTTCCGCATTTGTGGAAGTGTTAAAGAGTTTGTTTTCCTAGTCTGTGAAGTTCATCGCATGGAAACCATCATTGTGTTTTAACTAAAGTTTATTTTAATGCAACCCAGCCATACCGATGATTGCACCAGCCAAGTTTTAGAGTATTATAATGCAATTAAGAAGAGATTGCACTGTACAAGCTTTGTCAACAGAACAGTACAAGAAAAATTGGCTTGATACTTGCAAGAACAGACTAAGCCAGGCAGCTAAGAATATGCTGGTTACTGTATGGTTGCTGTTTAAGCGTTGAAGGACTTAAGATATTTTCAGTTGTCTGTGGAGTTCAAAGCACGTGCCACATGGAAATGTGATGGTCTCCCAAAATCACCCCTGGTGAATGCTACACATACTGTTTCCCTCATGCAGATGGCAAAGATCTCTACTGCCAGAAGGCACCATGTGTTTACTAATCCTTGTCTATTGGAACTGGTAGAAATGTGGATTGAGCTCAGAGAAAATGTGCCTTCTTTGCCCAGTTTCTCCACATGATATTTCAGTGGTCAAAGAGTGGCGCCCCTTCATTGCCAAAAATAATGTAACTGGACTGTTGTGTCCTGGGATCAGAAGGCAGAGCTGGCGAAATACAGCCAAGCTTCGCTCTCTGAGAACAATAGGGACTAGGTTCCTGAGCTCGCCAGTAGAGAACCAATGGCAGCATTGGCGGGCGATTCAAACCCGCCAATAGGAACATGGGGCCGTCCCCCCTAACTGTATATAGTTGGCCTCCGGCCGTTACTGTTTGTTCTTGTCCTGTGTGAAGTACGAATAAACGCGTCTTCTCTTATGTCGTCGTCCGAGTCATGAGGCCCGAAACCCAGTACTTTACAGTGGCGACGAAGGTGGGATTTCAACGCCTTCCGTGACTCCATGAGCGACGAAAAGGACACCGCCGAGCACCGCATCGCTGACCCCGTGAGCAGCACCGCACCGCTCGCCGAGCATCGCATCGCTGACCCCGAGAGCAGCACCGCACCGCTCGCCCCGGCACACGCCTTCCCAGACCGAACCATGGCCGCCTCTCATGTAACACTGGAGTACTTCGATCCGTCGCAGCCAGAAACCTGGGACGCATGGGTCGACCAGCTCATCAGCTATTTGGAGCTCAACGAAATCCGCCACCCAGACCAGAAACGATCGATCCTGCTGAACGCGTGCGGCACCCAAACCGTCCGCCTCGCCAAGAGCCTCTTGGTGCCCCGCACGGCCTTGGAGAGCTCGTTTGGGGAGATCCTGGATGTCCTCAACGCTTACTTCAGCCCCCGGCCGACCTTCCTGGCCAAGAGGATGGATTTCCAGAGGCGAGTCCAGGCCCCAGGTGAATCCATTGCCACCTTCCTGGCCGCGCTAAGGGCGCTCGCGGTGGACTGCGTGTTCCCGAAGGTGGAGGACAACCTGCTGACGCAGTTCGTGTGGGGCCTGGCGGACTCCAAGCTGTGGCGCAAGTTGGTTGGACACCGGAGGCTCTCCTTGGACGAGGCCCTCGACGCCGCAACAGCCCACGAGGCCGCGGAAGGGGAACGCCCGGCTGAGGCCGCCCATGTGGTCGGAAGGAGTCCAAGCCCCGGGAATGTAGATACGGAAGAGGTCTTCGCCCTCAGACCCCAACAACGCCGGCCGGCGCCGTTCCAGCAGGCCAACAGAGAGCCAGCCAAGCCTTCCGGCAACCGGACCGTCTGTGCCAGCTGCGGGGAAGGCCATGGAAGGAAATCCTGCAAGTTCCGGGATGCTGTCTGTCACGGGTGCGGAAAGCAGGGACACCTCGCACGGGTCTGCCGGTCCAAGGACCCCAGGAATTCGAGATCGTCGGTCCCACCGCACCGCGCATCGTCCACCGCCTACGAGACGACGGAAGAGGTCGCCGAGTTGTACCATCTCACCGACCAGCCGCTGCAGGTACTTCGCCTCCCCAACCCCAACCTCTCCTCTGCCCCGAAGATCCAAGTAACCGTACGGATCGAGGGGTCCCCTGTTGCATGGAAGTGGACTCGGGATCGGCGGCGTCCATCATTTCCCTGGACACTTTAAAAAGACTTTGCCCATTAGGGGACCCCTCTACGTCCATCGCCACTAAGCTTGGTGGACTTTCAAAGGAACCCTGTCCCCATCCGGGGAGTCAGCACTTTCCGAGTGCAGTACCGAGACTTTGAGGGGAACTTGGACTTGGTGGTGGTAGAGGGAAATCTCGTGAGTCTCCTGGGGCAGGCGTGGTTCGAGGCCCTAGGCATAACGATTGGCGGAGTGAATAAGTGCGGGGTGCGGGACTGGGGGCGGTGTGCAAGGAATTCCCGGAGGTCTTTGACGGGAAACTGGGGTGTTATAAAGGGCCCCCGCTGTCGCTCCATTTAGACCCCACAGTGACGCCCGTCCGACGGCGCTTCCGCACCGTGCCCCTGGCACTCCGCCCAAAAATAGAGGCCGAACTGGACCGGTTAGTGGCCCAGGGAGTCCTAAAGCCCGTCCCGAATGCTCGATGGGAGACCCCAATTGTGACACCCGTCAAGCCAAACGGGGAAATCCGCATCTGCGCGGATTATAAGTGCACCATTAACCAGGCACTTCAGGCGCACGCATACCCCGTACCCGTGGTCAGCCATGTCTTAGCCACACTGGCGGGGGCGCGCATATTTGGAAAGCTGGATCTCGCGCAGGCGTACCAGCAACTCCCGGTAGATGAGGCCACGGCCGAGGCGCAAACCATAGTGACCCACCGGGGGGCCTTCCGGGTGAAGCGGCTGCAGTTCGGGGTCAGTGTGGCCCCAGGGATCTTCCAAAATCTAATGGACGATTTGTTAAAAGGGATCCCTGGGGTGACGCCGTTCTTCGACGACGTCCTCATCGCCGCAACCACCCCTGAAAGCTTCGCCGCCCGCCTCCGAACTGTACTGGAACGCTTCCAAGCCGCGGGGCTGAAAGTGAAGCGGGAAAAGTGCCTCCTCGGGGTGCCGGAGGTGGAGTTCTTGGGGTACCGGGTAGACGCAACAGGCCTGCATCCGGCGAGGGACAAGGTAAAGGCCATCGTGGAGGCCCCCGCCCCGAAGTCCAAGGCCGAGCTCCAGGCGTTCTTAGGCCTCCTGAACTTTTACCACGCCTTTCTCCCTCACAAAGCCGCCGTGGCCGAACCCCTGCACAGGCTACTGGATAAGGCGACACCTTGGGCATGGGGAGCGAGGGAGGAGGCGGCGTTTCGGGGGTTAAAGTACTCTTGATTTCTAACGCGGTACTCGCCCACTTTGATGAAAAGCTCCCGGTAATCCTTGCGTGCGACGCATCACCGTATGGGGTCGGGGCGGTCTTGGCCCACAAGCTACCGGATGGGAGGGAAGTCCCGGTGGCTTACTACTCCCGCACGCTGTCCCCCGCGGAGCGGAACTATGCTCAAATCGACCGGGAGGGCTTGGCACTGGTGGCGGGGGTTAAAAAGTTTCACAACTTTGTGTACGGGCGGCACTTCACGCTCGTAACCGACCATAAGCCGCTCTTGGGACTGTTTGCGGCGGACAAACAAACGCCGCAGGTACTGTCGCCCCGGGTGTTGCGCCGGTCCTTGTTTTTAGCGGGTTACCAGTACCAGTTGGAGCATCGGCCGGGCAAGGCGCTGGGTCATGCCGACGCCTTGAGCCGCCTGCCGCTGCCGCATACAGGGGAAGATCCGGCCCCGGCTCCCGCAGGGCCAGAGTTCACGGCATACAAAGCCAGGCGGGAAGAGTTATCCGCCTAAAGAGGGTGCTTGTTATGGGGGGACAGGGTGGTCATCCCGGGGCCCATGAGACAAGGGTTCTAGAAACGCTACACGAGGCCCACCCCGGCATTGTACGAATGAAAGCTCTGGCAAGGAGCTATGTGTGGTGGCCCGGGATGGACGCAGAAATTGAAACCTGGGTCCGAGGGTGCACACGGTGCCAGGAAGTCCGCCCCAATCCCCCGAGAGCGCCAACCCAAAGCTGGGAGTCTACCCACAAGCCGTGGTCACGCCTACACATAGATTTTGCGGGGTCGTTTCAGGGGCTCCAGTTCATGGTGACGGTAGACTCCTACTCGAAATGGGTGGAAATAAGCCCAGTGTCTACCACCTCTGCCAAAGCGGCAATAAGGGCCCTGCGGAAAATATTCGCGACGCACGGGTTACCAGACACAATCGTGTCGGACAACGGGGCAGCGTTCACATCTGCTGAGTTTCAAGCGTTCCTCGAAAAGAACCTAATCAGGCACATACGATCAGCGCCCTTCCACCCGGCTACAAATGGACAGGTGGAGAGAACGGTACGCACTGCCAAAGAAGCCCTGAGCCGCATAACGGAGGGGGACTGGGAGTTCCGGCTGGCCCGCTTCCTCCTAACATACCGCACCACCCCAAACCCCATCTCCGGTCATTGCCCTGCAGAACTATTGATGGGCCGCCGCCCCACAACTTTGTTAGACAGGCTCCACCCGGACCGAGCCCCAGAGAGAAAGCTGGTCGAGACCCGGGAGGCGCCCCGAAGCTTCCTCCCGGGGGAACCTGTCTACTTCCGGAATTACGGGGCGGGGCCTCAGTGGGTGGCCGGGCGCATCCTAAAACCCACCGGGCCAGTGTCATACGAGGTCCTAACAGATGGGGACCGGGTCCTCCGTAAACACGTGGACCAGCTCCGGAGGCGGCAAGACCCCGACACAGGGATCCAGCTACCAGGAAACGCCGCGGCCGCCCCAGCATCCGATCGACTGCAGGCACCGACAGCGGAGCCCGCGCCAGAAGGTCCACGGAATCCGGAGGGGGTCCCGGAGACAGCTGAACCGCTGCCGCCGTTGCCGCCGCCGTTACAGCCACCACCGTCACCACCTCAGCTACGACCAGAGATTCAAGCTCCTTGTGCTGGAGGACCACCCGATGGGGGCCCCGCCAGTCCGGTACCTGCCCCCCGACGATCGCTAAGGGAACGGAGGGCACCAGCATACTTAAAAGACTACGTCACCTGATAGGAGACGAACTATGGGGGGAGGGGTGTTGTGTCCTGGGATCAGAAGGCAGAGCTGGCGAAATACAGCCAAGCTTCGCTCTCTGAGAACAATAGGGACTAGGTTCCTGAGCTCGCCAGTAGAGAACCAATGGCAGCATTGGCGGGCGATTCAAACCCGCCAATAGGAACATGGGGCCGTCCCCCCTAACTGTATATAGTTGGCCTCCGGCCGTTACTGTTTGTTCTTGTCCTGTGTGAAGTACGAATAAACGCGTCTTCTCTTATGTCGTCGTCCGAGTCATGAGGCCCGAAACCCAGTACTTTACATGGACATTTAGCTTATAGGAGGCATGTCCTCTTCTGCGTATCTTCTGAACCCAATTCTCATCAACCCCCAACAATTATTCTGATTGTCAGAGTCTTGCAGCAATCAGGAATTAACAACAGGCTTTCAATGAAGTTTCAGCTTATTGTTCCAGTATAGGCAAGTCATCCATACATGTTCAGTGTCAGAACTAATTCAAAAAGTGGGAAAGGGTCAATTATACCTGGTTCAAAGCGGGGTCTCCTGGTGGCTCAAAGTCAATCAGGGAAGAAGCCTTTGTGTGCTTAAAACTAATGGGTTCACATTCCAAGGTCAAACAGCGATAAAAGAAATACTGAGAATTGAAACCAAACATACCAAACCTGGAAGAAGACACACATCAACCACCTCCCCCTCCACCAGCCACAATGGCAGCATAACCAGGGCTATTTTGGGGCAGGAACGCACAGGAATGGAGTTCCAGCTGGCTTCAGAGTTGGCCGTGCCCACTACAGCCAAAACCTCTGCGTGCGTGGCTTCAGAGGGAAGGCCTGGACAGTGACCCCACCCCCAGTGACTCCAAGGTGAACAGGCCACGGGGGGCACCTGAAAGGATTGGGGAGGCATTTAAATGCCTTCCAGTGCCTTCCCTGGCCTGTCCAAGGGCCGGCTTGCCTGGGCACCCCGCAGCTGCAGGGCACCCAAGCAAACCAAGGGAATGTATGGGGGTGTGGCATAATAGGCTAATGAGTTTCTGCTGTTGGGTATGGCCTATTATGCTAATGAGTTCCTGCTGGGCTTTTTCTACAAAAAAAGCCCTGAGCATAACTGACACTGATGCCAAAGGAGGACTGCTTCTTCACTTCTGAACGGATCTGAAAAGAGAGGAAGTCCTCATCCTGTGAACTCTAGGTCCCAAACATTATTCTGTCCATCAGTGTCTGTGTCACCATATATGAAAGGGTAAAGTTTGATGGACCAGAATCAATTGTCTGGAAAATGCACATTGAAGATATATTGCCTTTCACACACACACACACACTCCCCGACATGTCAGACTTCTTAGTTTCCTCTCCCTGCAGCCTTCCCTGTACTATTCTCACATCTCTCTCCCTGGCCAGTAAGAGAAACATATCCAAGGTGGGGTGTTTTGTTTTGCCATCAAGTCATAGTTGACTTATGAGAACCTGTGAGGGTTTTCAAAGCAAGAGCCAGTCAGAGGTAGGGTTGCTAGGGTGTTGCCATCCTATTTAACAAATGGGAATCTGTGGCTAGCATGGTGACTTGTTAAGACCACTCAGGAAGCCCAGAAAGAAGCTGTGTTAGATAACTATACACATTTGCCCAGCAGCCTTTAAACAGATACAGCAGCGCAAGCCACTACTTCCATTGCTGCAGCAACAAATGAAAATTTATATCATCGGATTATCAGCCTCCATTACCAAGGGTTTTAGACATCTTTCTTGAGATACCTTAGTAATAGACTCTGTGCTGTAGATCAATGGACTCATATATACATGCAAATTTATTGACTGCTTCAACGTGTGGCAGTTACTTGCATCGAATTGTGATAGGGGGAATTACTTGAAACAGTCACATGGGGATAAAAATCTCTCTGAGTGCATCAAAGCAATGTATTAACTAGAAAATCACAGCACAGCTTGGTAAATGAACACTCCCTTAAAAAACATTCCATCTAAGGGAGATACTGAGGTTTAATTATTCATTTGTTCCAGGCCCAATGTGAAACCATGTGTTTCCTAGCCAATAAACAGGCAGTGTATGAATTAAAAATAATCTGATAACTCTAGATGTGACTAAACAAAACATTATTCAATAGATACACAGAACACTTACATCCCCATAGAAATCAATCCTTTGTAAGCATACATGTCATTCCTATTCTGCATAAACTGACTCTTATTTAGACCTTTGTCAAAAAGGGGAGGGAGGGGAGCAGGTTTTACTGAATTTCGTATCTGAGAGATTCAGAGGTTACAGGTTATAACACTTCTCTTCAGTTTGGCTGGCCCATTCAAGTCTGAAGAAAGGAAGAGTAACTTTTACAGGAAACCTGAAAAACTCTATAAGCAAGATACAGCTAAGCCTTGCATGTCAAATTTATCTATAAATTCCATATATGACCTACATAGTATATATGATTAATACCACATTCCATCACAAATGTGTGGCTCTGCAGATATTGGAACTGAAGCACTTTACTGTTCAGTCTGTTATGTACTAAGAAAGACTGCATATGCGGTCGGGCTAACCTGTGGGCTATGCGAACAAGCTGAGCTTCGCATCTAGAACAAAGAGCACAGAGGATCCTAGAACTTACCAATTGGCCAGTTCGGATCCTAAGGGGGAACCAATGAGGGACAGAGACTATGCAAATAAACCTATCATAGGAACAGGAGTGTGTGTTGGGTGTGGTTGGAACAAGAATATAAGCGGACCTACGGGTCCAGCTAGTATCTCAAGTTCTACATTTAACTAATAAAGTATGAGCTGAAATCACTCTCCAATGCATCAGTCTCAGTACTCTATACTGGCGATGAGGATGGGATCCCAATGAGTGAGCTGGACTCCGACACCAAGACGAGCACCGCACCACACACCGACAACCAGGACGCCGCGCCCCACACCGCTGCCCCGGTGTGTACCACACCGCGTATTGATGCACTAGTCACCGTGCCCCGCACCACTCCAAGCAACACTACGTCACATGTTACAGTCCGAATAATGGCTGCCGCTCCAGGTAGTGTCCCAGAATTCGATGCTGCGCATCCTGAGCAGTGGGAAATGTGGATCAAAACACTGGAGTACTATGTCAACTTCCATGACATCATGGACGAGGGTAAGAAGAAATCCCTAATGCTCAGCTCATGCGGGATCGAGATGCTCCGGCTACTGAAATATCTGCTAGCCCCAAAATTGCTGAAAGAGGCCACCTACACAGAACTTGAGAAGTCACTCACCAACCACTTCGAGCCAAAACCGACCAAAATGGTGCAGTGCTTAGACTTTTTTTGCAAGCCTCCAGGGCCCCAATGAAACTGCAACCGACTTCTTGGCAGGCCTTTGCCGTGCGGCCACCTGATGTGAGTTTCCGAGCCTTAGTGACATGCTGATGAACCAGTTCGTTGTGGGACTCTGGGAGCCCAAGCTCTTTAGCCATGATGACCTGAACCTGGACAAGGCCCTAAGGGAAGCCATGGTGTCCAAAAAGTCATATCAGGAGTGCCTCCGACCCCTCAGATGAGGACGACATCCTGCAGGTACGCCACCCCGTTCATTGGAATCCATGACCACCTGCCTCCGTGACCTCACATCCCAAGAAGACGGCCACCCAGGCATCCCGTGCCACCTGTGGAGAAGCACATGATCGGAGGACCTGTGGCTTCCGCAATGTAGTTTGCTAGTTCTGTGGCAAACAGGGACACATCACCCGTGCCTGCCGATCCCGAGGGTCCTGACGGAAGACGTCTGCCCACCATGAGGCAATGGACCTGCACACCTTATCCATCAACCACCAGCAGCACCAGGTACTGAACTTGCCCCCTGACAGCCCCAACAAAATGCATGTGACTTTGTTAATAGAGGGGTCCTCCTGTAAAATGGAAGTGGACACAGGATTGTCCTTTTCAATAATCTCAGCAGAAACCCTACATAAACTCTGCCCTCGGGGGGTCCCCTCCTTCAGCAGCCCTGTGGCCTTACGCTGTGGGACTTTCAGAAGAACCCACTGGCCATCAAGGTGTGGGGCAAATTAAGGGTGCAGTACAAGGACTTCGACAGACCCTTAGAATTGCTGGTGGTGGGAGGCTCATGAGCCTGTTGGGACTTTTGTGGTTTTGGCCGCTGGGTTTTGGGGTGACAGGCATGAATCACGTATGGCTGCAGAACTTTAACTTGGTCTGCTATGAGTTTTTGGGGGTGTTCGATGGCACACTCGGTTGCTATTCCAGGCCCCTGGTTTCTCTTGAACTCTACTCCTCAGTGAGGCCCATCCGTATGAAGGCCAGGCACCTCCCATTCGCATTATGGCCCTAGTTAGAGGCAAAACTAGACCACCTAGTAGAGCAGGGGGTGCTAGAACCCATGCCACATGCCATGGGAAACCCCTATAGTCACCCTGGTGAAACTGAATGGAGACGTTAGAATATGTGCCGATTATAAGTGTACAATTAATAAGGCACTTCGGTACTGGTCATCAGTCATGTGTTGGCCTCCTTGGCGGGGGCCCAGGTGTTTGGAAAGTTGGATCTGGCACAGGCTTATCAGCAATTGCTGGTGGACGAAGCCACCGCCAAGGCCCAGACTATCGTTACACACAGGGGGGCTTTCAGAGTCAGGTGGCTACAGTTTGGAGTGAGTGTAGCACTAGGGATCTTCCAAAATCTTATGGACTGTCTCCTCAAAGGCATCCCAGGAGTCCAGCCGTTTTTTGACGACGTTCTGATTGCGGCCCCCGACTCCGAGACCTTTGCAGCCCAGCTCTGAATGGTGCTCCAGTGCTTCAAGGCAGCCAGCCTGAAGGTGAAGTGAGAAAAGTGTCTCTTGGGGGTGCCATGGGTGGAGTTCTTGGGGTTTGCCACAGATGCCCAGGGGATCCACCCCACAGATGACAAGATACGAGCCATCGTTCAGGCACCTACCCCATCTTCCCAGGCAGAGTTACAAGCATTCCTTAGACTTGAGTTATGTGTGGTGGCCAGGTTTGGATAGTGAAATAGAGGACAAGGTAAAGAGATGAGAGAAATGCCAGGAGTTGCAGCCGGAACCTCCGAAAGCCCCGGTGCAGCCATGGGAGTCCTCCCATAAGACTTGGGCCTGGCTACACTTGGATTTTGCGGGGCCTTTTCAAGGACAGATATTCTTCATATTAGCGGATGCATACACAAAGTGGCTAGAGGTAGTGCCGGTCCCTTCCACTTCATCACGTTCAGCCATCCACACAATGTGGCGGATTTTTAGTTCACATGGAATACCTGACTCCTTGGTCACTGATATGTGATATAGCACAGCCTTTACCTCCACAGAGTTTCAAGAGTCTGTGTAATATTATGGCATAAGGTACATACACTCTGCCCCCTTCCACCCAGCAACAAATGGCCAGGCTGAGCACATGGTCAGAACAATGAAAGAGGCCCTGCATCGCATGGACCTCGGGGACTGGGACTACAAGCTCGCTGCCTTCCTCTTTGGTCAGCACACAACTCTTCACACCATGACCAGTCGCAGCCCAGCCAAGCTCCTCATGGGATGGCACCTGACGATGTGGCTGGACCGCCTCCACCTAGACTGGGCACCAGAGCATGGCACAACCCCCAACAAGAAGGAGGCCCCACGAGGATTCTTTCCTGAGGATCCCATGTATACCCGGAACTACGCACAGGGCCTGACATGGATTTCTTCCAGGGTCGTCCGTGTGACAGGGCTGCTCTCTTATGAGGTCTCCAGCGAAGACGGCCAACTACTGAGATGGCACATTGACCAGTTGCGCCGCTGGTTACTCCCTTTGGACCCTGATGACACCGAAGGCAAGGACCCAGACCCCAGAGAACCCGAGGAATCGGCTCCAACGCTGCCACAGTCATGTGCTCTGCTGGAAGGCGGCTACAACAGCACTACAGAGCCTTCCAACAGCCTGGAACTGAGTAATACACCCACCCTGGTCACATGCCCAGGAGCTGAAGTGTCGTCCCCAGTGCCAGCAAGAATAACTCCCGAGAACGCAGCCCCAGCTCCTGACGTATGCCGCTCCACTAGAGAATGGAGGAAGCCCGTTGATCTCCAGGACTATGTCTGCTAGAGGGGAACTGGACTTAGGGGGGAGGGGTGTTATGTACTAAGAAAGACCACACACGTGGTCGGGCTAACATGTGGCCGTGCGAACAAGCCGAGCTTCGCATCTAGAACAAAGGACACAGAGGATCCTAGAACCTGCCAATCGGCCAATGAGGGGGAACCAATGAGGGACAGAGACTACATAAATAAACCTATCATGGGAACAGGGGTGTGTGTTGGGTGTGGTTGGAACAAGAATATAAGCGGACCTACAGTCCAGCTAGTATCTCAAGTTCTACATTTAACTAATAAAGTATGAGCTGAAATCACTCTCCAATGCATCAGTCTCAGTACTTTATAAGTCCTAAATAGTGGCTCTTCTTAGTCCCTTGAAGGCAGTGGGTTTATAAGGATGTAACTCTACTTTGGATTATGCTGTTTAAAACATCTGTCCATAGAATGATATATTTTTTTCATTAAGTTTACTGAGATCCTGGCTCAGACAGGAAGATGGCGAGTGAGCTTGCTAGCACAGCCTTCTGCATGCTTGCTTGGAAGTTAGTCCCACTGAGTTCAAACAGAAGTGCTCCCAACTGCTTAAAATAGCAAGCAGCTTGCTTATAATAGATCCCTGACAAAGCGATAGGTGAAATGCATTGGGATCAGAAAAGGATAAAAAGTTTTCCTATACCTTTTCCCCCCTGTTTATACTGCTGGTGTAGCTCTGATTTCTCTACATAATGCTGCAGCCAGGAGGCTGACTGGAATGGGTCACAGGGAACTTAGCACCCCAATCTTGACCCATTTATACTGGCTCCCAGTTTGTTTCTGGTGCTGGTTTTGACATTCAAAGCCCTGTATGGTTTGGGACCAACATACCTGAAAGATCTGACTACTTCCTTATGAACCTGCCCAACTACTATGGTCACCCCACCTTCTGAGATTTGGCGAGTGGCAACCAGTTGCAACTCAAGATCGGGCAGCTCTTTCTTTAATCAGTGATTTCAGTTTATTAGAACAGAACACATAACAACACAGAACACAAAGAACAACCCCAGTTTATATACAGTTCAGAATTGGCTAAACCTAGAACAGTATGGTCCAATCATAAGTGAGTGCTTAGGACCAACAGGGTTTGTTCCTGCTGAAAGTCATAGTCTTCCTTGATTGGTCCATTGTACAACAGCAGCCAATCAGGCTCATTTTACAATTCAGACTATCCATATAACACAATACATAACACATCCCAAGAGACAGCGTTTTTGGTCATGCCACCAAAGATCCGGAGCTCCCTCTCCAGGGCGACTCATCTGTCCCTTTTTGCTGCTGTCTTTTTTATTTCCATTTTTTTTGTTTGACATTTCCTCAGTGATCCCACCCTCCTAATGAATATTTTAGTTGCTGTTTTTATGTTTTGTATATATTTTAACTCTATTTTTAATTATTTTAATGATATGGTGGGTTGATTTTAATAACTTTAAAATGTGGCTTTATTACGTATGTTTTAAATCATAAGCCTCCTTGGTGGCTCTTGAAATGCAGCATACAAATTTTTGTAAATAAATAAATGAATTTTTTTTAAAAAAAAATTATCCCTCAAAGAGTTCAGAGTAATTTCCATAGGCAGAAAGATGTTCACTCAAGAATTCAGTTGAAACTGGGATGGATGACTTACTCTGAATGCCACACTCTTTAAAATAGTTTTATTATCTAAATATTTCTGCAACGTATGCTCTAATGCCCTACTTGCTATTTTATGTGGTGGTCTGTTCTCCTTTTACTCTGCACTCCCAGTTTTGCTATGTAAACGTGAATAAATTGAATGGTAAATTTAATGGAAAACAGATTTTAAGATATATAGTGTATGAAGCAACAACCCTTCCCCCATAACCATACCCAAAGTTTGCATCAGTCAACTAATTTAGGACAAACTTTTCAATATTCCCATATATACTATAGTGTGTGATAAGTGGATATTTTTTCAAGATTACAAATGCAGAACATTGCCTGTCTCCAGTTCACTTAAAAGTTATGAAAATGCCTCTCCCTCTACCAATGAAATGTGTTAGCAAAGAAACTAGTACCAAAAGATGTTCCCTGGATACTAATGTCTTCAGTTTGCACCTCTGGCTAGTCGTAAAACCAGTCCTTTTATGTATTTCTTGATGCAAATTAAAAGTAGCTAGTCAACAGTTCTCTATGCTTTCAGTCAATCCTAAACTGCACCCTTCTAAGCCTATGGACTTTGAAGGGTCTCACTCTTTAGGATTGTACTCTCAGTTTAATAAAGTTTTCACTTTGGATGCTAACAAAAACTGGAAGTAAGCCAGCCCTGAAAACCACTGATGCCTTTTATATCAGAAACTTAATTATCATTGAAAAATGTGGTACTGTATTTGAGGAATTTTGCACTGTGATTAAAATTAAATTGTGTTCCGTGCAGATCACAGTCCTTCTTTAATATATTTACTCTTTACCTGCCTCCTTCTACACACCTCTTGTTGCTTGGATTTTCTAACACCCCAAATCTACCATGACAACTGAAACAATATTTCAGTATTCCATAATAAAGAAAATATGTGTGTATCTGTGCTTCAACCAATACAGTAGGTGAACTATAGAGATGTCAGCCCTTGGCTGGCAGTCCCCATGAGCATTGGGAAGGAGATGTTGAGACTTCTTGGAAGTCACTTACTGTTTCAAAAACAGGAGCTGACATCATGATGCTTGAGGAATTTCAAATATCTCTATGGTACAACCATAAAGATTTTTGAACTTCCTAGTGTCATGATCTCACATCCTGTTTTGAAACAGGAAGTGATGCTATGATACTCTAAAACCATAGATATTTTTGAAATTCCTAGAGTATTATGTTGTCACTTTCTGTTCTGAAACTAGAAGTAACTTCCATGTGCTTTTTTCCCCATTGAGCAAGAGTGGGGGACTGGCAGCGTCTCTGGGAGGTCTCCATCTTATTGGAATGCCAAAGCCCTTCCCAAGTGGAATGAGTGGCCATGTGTCTCTCCTGTCGCAGATAATCCTCATAGAGCATCAGCAATCCTAAACTGGGTGATATTTTATTCAGTGGGGCTTATGTTAGCCAAATTCCTCTATTATTTAATAAAGATGGGGAATTATAATTATTAATATGCAATTGGATCAGACCTGTGTATACCAGAGTTAGAATTCCCAAGAACCCAGGAACAGACACAGAAACTGGGAGGCTAAAATAATGATTTCTTTACTAAACATTCTCAAGCATACAAACAATATTCACACAATACATAACTAAGAAGCAGAGGTGATTGATAGCTTATAGAGGGGTGATACAACCTGTCCAGATGTGCAGAGGTCCATGAAGAAAGGATTATGGTCTAAACTCAGAAAGTATAGTAGTGGACTGCCAGTTGGGATCATGGCAGAAACACACGATCTGAGACCATGTGTTCGCTGGGATATAGGCATAGGAAAATAATGCAGACCAGTGGAAGGTCTTGGGGGCTGGTCTCAGGTGAGAACAATAGATTACCTGGACCAATGATGAGTCCCAGGGTTGTGTGGCAGCAGGATGGGCAAGGTCTAGATGTGACCAATGAGCTTCCAGAGAGGCAGGGTCTGGATTCAACAATAGAAGCCAGGTATTGGGTAGCTAGTTGAATGGATTATCTGACCACTAATGGTCAGACAAAAGGTGGGAGACGAGTCCCTGATTAGCATCAGGAAGGATTGTTAAACATTTGAATGATTGATTTGTTTATCTTGGTATCCTGAGGGACAGAGCAGGAAAGACAAGTATTCAGACAAAGAATTACTAGAGACAGAGTTATTTGCCAGGTGGCCTCTGAATAGTTTTTAGAAATGTAGATACTTTACCTGGTGGAACCCATTGTCATTCCATAAACATATCTGCTGGGTGGAAGGGGAAGACTGGAATTTTGCTTTGAGGTTGCCTTTATTGTCACCTGAATATGAAATCCCTTTTTGCAGAGTACTTGCAGCCTGGCTCTGTGGTTCAAGCTGAGAGTGCTTGACTTTTGGGGACTTTGGTTCAGGTTAGAAAGTGCGGTGCCCCTGCTTTGGGGCTACCGAAGAATAAAGGCAGTGCCTCTGGCAACACTTACTCCCAGGAGACATATGACTGTACAAGTGATGGTCTCATTCTCTGATTCAGCCACCACTAGTATATGCAAAGTTGGGTTATGATGTACAGAAAGTGCATGATGGCGTGAGAGAAGAGTTCTTACCCTCTCCAATGGGGGGGGTCAAGCAATTGCATGTGCAAGAGGGTTAGTGATCTAATACAGATAATCTGTTAAAGTTAATGCTTTTTTAAAAAAACCACTTAATTATTAAGTTATCTGTATTACAAAAAAACATAGTGTTATTTTTGCTCCTCCTTTTTCATTTTATGAAGGTGGCATGCATATGTGTATATATGCATAGCCACACATTCAAACAATAAGACATCATTATTCTACCAGCTGACAAAAGTGATGCCACGGTGATCATGAAAATGGAAGGTTCTACAATGCCAAGACCGTGGCCACACAACCCGGAAAATCTACAACAACTAATGAACTCTGGCCATGAAAGCCTTTGACAACATAATAAGACACTATCATCATGTTTATGTGTACATGCACCTTCCTCTGCCTACTGTGGCAGCCATTTTGTAGCGGCACCCACAACCCTGCCTCAAAATTTCAAAGGTGTCCACAGGGCCAAAAAGATTGGGGACTACAGGTATAATTATTCAAAATCCTAAAACATGAAGACATCCATTACTGATGCCCTACTATTACAAAATGCCAACTGGTACGCATCACTCATCTCAAAAGCTTGTTGTATCAACTGTAAAGTAATCTCTAACAATGGATCTTGGGGTGGGTGGGAATACTACATCATAACACCCCTATTGACAAGAATTAGAAAAGGTGGCTATGATGATCTCGCCCTCTTCCCTTCGTCACATGCAGGATTTCCCTTCTGTCTTCTTTCTTGCTGAGCAGCCCCTTTATCAATTAAGAAGAAAATAGATAAAGGGGCTGCTCAGCAAGAAAGAAGACAGAAGGGAAAATCTTGCACATGAGGGAGGAAAGAGGGCAAAATGGTACCATCATGCAAACTCAGAGAGGCACATGGGGATAATTAGGGAGAGGAACAAACTACAGCTGGGGCAATCCTAGGCAGGAGGCAGAAATTATGAGAATGAAAATTGAACTGGCTAAAATAAAAGCTGAGAGAGAAAAAGAAAAGGCTAGGATTGATGCAGAAAGCCCCCAGCAAATATAGTTAGCTAGAATGGCACAGTAGGAGAGGGAAGCTGAGAGAGACCATGAAAAAGAAATGTATAACAGGAAGATGCAGGAAATACAGTTAAGGGCAGAATTGCCACCTCCACACAGAAGTGGAGATAGTCCCAACAGTAGAACAAAATAAATTTCCTTGTTATCAAAAAGGGGATAATGTGGAGGCATTTTTCTTTACCTTTGAACAAAGTGTAGAGACTTTGAGGTCCCCTATCAGGGCAGAGAAAGCAAGAAAGTACCAGAAAAACATCTACTTCTGCTTCATTGACTATGATAAAGCCTTTGATTGTGTGGATCACAAAAAACTATGGCAGGTTCTTAAAGAAATGGGAGTACCAGACCACCTCACATGTCTCCTGAGAAACCTGTATAAGGGTCAAGAAGCAACAGTTAGAACTGGATATGGAACAACTGATTGGTTTAGCATAGGAAAAGGAGTACGACAAGGATGTATATTGTCACCTTGCTTATTTAATTTATATGCAGAGTACATCGTGCAAAATACTGGCCTGGATGAATCACAAGCTGGAGTTAAGATTGCTGGGGAAAAGATCAATAATCTTGGATATGCAGACGATACCACTCTGATGGCAGAAAGTGAAGAGGACCTCAAGAGCCTCTTGCTCAGAGTGAAAGAGGAGAGCGCAAAAGTGGGCTTGAAGCTCAACATCAAAAAAACTAAGATCATGGCATCTGGCCCCATCACTCCTTGGCAAATAGAAGGGGGAGTCATAGAAGTAGTGACAGACTTCATGTTCCTGGGATCCCAGATCACTGCAGATGGTGACTGCAGCCATGAAATTAAAAGATGCCTGCTCCTTGGGAGGAAAGCAATGGCAAACCTAAACAGCATGATAAAAAGCAGAGACATCACCCTGCCAACAAAAGTCTGCATGGTCAAAGCAATGGTATTCCCAGTAGTAATGTATGGCTGCGAGAGTTGGACTATAAGGAAGGCTGAGCGCCGAAGAATAGATTCTTTTGAACTATGGTGCTGGAGAAGACTCTTGAGAGTCCCTTGGACTGCAAGGAGACTAAATCAGTCAATCCTAAAAGAAATCAACCCTGACTGTTCCCTGGAAGGCCAGATCCTGAAGTTGAAGCTCAAATACTTTGACCACCAAATGAGAAGGGAGCACTCACTGGAGAAGACCTTGATGCTGGGAAAGATTGAAAGTCAAAGAAGAAGGGGATGGCAAAGGATGAGATGGTTAGACAGTGTCATCTATGCAACGAACATGAAATTGAGCAAACTTCAGAGGACAGCGGAAGACAGGAGGGCCTGGCATGATCTGGTCCATGGGGTTGCGAAGAGTCGGACTCGACTGTGCGACTGAACAACAACAATCAGGGCAGAATGGTTTATTTGCACCCAGATTTGTGGAGGACTGAGTGAAGTTTACTCAGATATGAGGGATGAGGAAACCTCTAATTTTCTCTTTTCCAACTCCCCATTGTGAAAAATAAACTTTGGGGCACCTCAGAGAAAAGTGAAGAAAATAGTAGCAGTACCATAGCTTGATTAACAACAGAAGTCTGGATGGGAGAGATGGAATTATTATAATGTTTTATTGTGTCCTAACATAATTTTTAATTCTTCTGATTTTGGAAGATGTTATTGTCATATTATTCTGTCATTGTAATGGCCTATGGCTAAAGGTAATAAACCTGAACCTGACTAAAACCAACCCTGTGAGGTGTCCACAATTAGAGAAAGGAAAACAACAAACCTCAGCCAAAACTCTTGATTTAGTTAAAAACACTGAAGCAGTTATTGAACTCCCACCAAACCCTGTACCTGATTAAGCCCAAACACAAAGACCAGCTAGAGTCTTACAAGTATGGGAAGTACAGGAAGATTTAAACAGGGAATATATGGAGTCAGTGGAGGTTAACAGTGAAGAAGTATTAGGCTGGAGATATACAGTGGCAGAAGAAAGAACAGTATTTACCAGGAAGAACATACAGAATCAAGGGAATCAGTGGCCCAGAATCTGACGTAAACTTGGCAGAAATCTGCATTAAAAACATAGGATTCCAGGGCCCATGGATAATAGGAGTGTAGGGAGAATTAGATGTTCCAATAATAATAGGGAATGACTTGATGTCACAAGCCAAATCAATTAATATAGTGAACAGGAATAAGCCTCAAACTCAGATTTCAGAGCTGCCTTCTAGGTCCAAAGCTTGAGGGGTTGTTATGGAAACAGAATGTAGCCACTCTACAGAACAGTCCCAGGCAGAGTCCAGTGAGAAAGAATCAGAACGTTTGTTGCAGAACACCACTGCAGTACAATTTCTAACAGAGCAAAGGCAAGATGAGTCTTTGCAAGAATGTGGCAAAAAGGAGAGACATCTTCACACGAAGGTTCCAGTTGTAGTCCCTTCAAACTACTGTTTGGACACCATGTGAAAGGATTGATGGACATCCTAAAAGAAGCATGGGCAGGACAAGAGAACATCGAAAGCAAAGATGTAGTCACTTATCTATAGGAGCTATAAGGAAACCTTTAAGAACTGAGAGCTGCAACTGCAGACAACATGCATCAAGTCCAGCAGAAACAAAGATTTCAACTTCGACATTGTAAATATAAGAGGGAAGGAGAATGTTATCGCTGATGCACTCTCCAGAACCATCTAAAGGTACAGGTTAGTAAAACATTTTGAATTGTATATATAGAGTTATGAGAAGTTTGACTTATTGGGATTGAGGGCAAATGCAAACACATGCTTCACCCATTGCACAGGAGAGGCTTGAGAGAACCTCCCTGAAGCAATGAGAAAAAGGGTGGGACATATGATGAACCATCAAGGGTTAATGCTTAACAAAGTCTGAAAACCTTTGAGTGACAGGTTGTTCAAAAAGAATTCTGTTGAGAGAGTCAGTTAAAGAATGACAGTTGGGGACTGACAGTTGAAGAAGAGACAGTTAAGCATGGACTGTGAACTGGGAAAGAGGCTAAGAGAGAGAGTGGATCCAGGAGAAGCCAAAAAAGGGAAATAGCTTCTAATAAAGAAAAGTGATCCCTGCCCAGTTAAGAAGGGAAATAGCTTCTAAAAAGAGGAGTGATCCCTGATTTGTGTAAAGAAGGGTTTCAGGAACTTGGTTGTATATTCCTGCCTTATAGATATATAATAAAGTGACTGGGTGGGACAGGCCTAAATAAACAAGAAGAAAGAAAGAAACATCTTGCATGTGAGGGAATAGGGTGAGATCATCATAATGACAAACTATGGTGATAGCTGCCTCTCCCTTCCCAGTCCCAAGTAGTAGGTCTTTAAGTAGGGGGTGGTGCTCTGTAGATGATCTAGGCAATCTACAGGCCATTAGTAATAATCTCATTCTTCCACATGTAGAGAATATGCATGGAGCAGGAGGAGGAGGAGACTGGAGTTATACCGCACCCTTCACTACCTGAAGGAGTCTCAGAGCAGCTTACAATTTCCTTTCCCTTCCCTTCCCCACAACAGACACTCTGTGAGGTAGGTGGGGCTGAGAGAGCTCTTTCAAGAACTGCTCTTGAGAGAACAGCTCTGAAAGAACTTGTAACTAACCCAAGGTCACACCAGCAGCTTCATGTGAAGGGGTGAAGAATCAAACCTGGTTCTCCCAAATTAGAGTCCATGCTCCTAACCACTACACCAAATTGGCTCAATTTAACCTCCCAGTCAACCACCTACAACTATAAGTAGACATCTAGGACATAATGTCCAAGTACTGCAGTGGAGTCATGAATGGAATAAGAGGAAGCTCATGTCCACTCATAGCAATTGTCCACTTATAGCAATTGAACAAGTCAGCAACTAGGAGTGGAGCTAGGGTTGCCAAATTCATGGAGATTTGGGGGTGGAGCCTAGAGAGGTCAGAATGTGGGGAGGAGAAGGAGCTCAGCAGGTACATGAAGCCATACAGCCCACTCTTCAGAGCAGCCATTTTCTCCAGGGGAACAGGTCTGTGTAGTCTGGAGATCAGTTCTCATTTCAGGAAATCTCTACATGGAGACTGGCAACCCTTGGTGAAGCAACAGCTGCCACCATCATCTGTATCACAGCAGTTTAGTATGCATTTAAGCAGGGCTATTTTGGGGCAGGAACGCACAGGAATGGAGTTCCGGCTGGCTCCTGAGTTGGCCACGCCCAACAGGAACTCATTAACATAATAGGCCATACCCTACTGCAGAAAATTATTCAGACTGGCTACATTAGGGGTGTGTACCCTAACATGCAAAGGAATTCCTGCTACAAAAAAAGCCCTGGGTTTCGACAACAAACAAGGTAAACTGAATAAGAAGCAAAAGGTGGGTGTGGCTGGATGACCACACTTTTAGTAACATGGGGGTGTGGCCTAATATGCTAATGAGCTGTACTGTTGGGGAGTGGCCTAATATGCTAATGAGTTCCTGATGTTGGGTGTGGCCTATTATGCTAATGAGTTCCTGCTGGGCTTTTTCTACAAAAAAAGCCCTTCATTTAAGGCAAACCTCTCATCAATAGTCACAATGTTTTAGAAAATAGTGACAAAGTGGCTGCCCATGGGTATGTTAAAGACTGCCATTGCTTTCCAGTGCACCCATAAGCTTTAGAATCTCAGTTTTGGGGTGTTTAGTGCAGATTCTGGACCCCCTGTATATTTTATCAGCATTTCCAATTAGCAATCTGACTTAAAATCCTTTGTTGCAAAGTCACAAGCCTAATAAATTTCCTTTGTTTACATCAGACCCTTGTTGAACATGCTGTAATATATACTCTGGTCTCCTCTTGTAAACATGCATACTTGTTCAACTGTTTATCTTCTAAACTAAATTTTCCCAAGCTTATTCCTGCCGAAAGGCTTTTTCTAATCATTTCAAGGGGGGGGAATCACTGTCTTTGATGGAAAAAAACAATATAACTCTTTGAGTTTTCTTTTGCAGAAGAAAATTATAAGGATCTTTGCCCAAAAGAGCTGGAGCAAATATTGCCTCTGTTTGTAATTTGAAATGCTGCCTGTAGATAGCCAATAGAAGTAAATGTTTTTGGTTTGGAGGAAAAATATGATAACAAAAAGGGAAGGATGGATTAATACAAGTTTTGTAGAAATTTGATAGGAAACATATTTGCACTCAGTTATATCCAAACTTGCCATCTGCACTTTTTCTCTTGACCTCGGTACCTCATATTGACACAAGGACATGTTTTCTGCTTAAACTTATACAGGCAAATCCTGTTAATAGAACATTTTGTTCAAGAGACACCAAAGCACAGAATGACTTGGAACATACACAACATGGGCCTTACAAGATAGGAAACAACCATTGAACAGGATAAAGTGCCAATTGGATTGCATTGACAGAAACATTGTATTTGAAACATAGACAGAACAGCTTTTCTGCACTGAGAACGTGTTCTGTTTGATCTGAGATAGTTGAATTCAAAATCCTTAAAGAATTAAACATCTGGCATCCTCCAAGTTTTCCTAAGTGTACAGATATTAGATAATGAATTTTATGATACATTATTAACTAATGCACAAAGCCATACATTGCCTTTTTATTAATCTCTGCAGGTGAGTCATTTTCTAGACCACACAAGTTGATCATGACATGGATTTAATATCAAGTGATGGTTAATGGACCATCTCAGATACTGTACAGGAGACAGACTTTTCATCTCACATCACCTCAAATGCAGTTTCTACATATTCTTTGCCAGTCAACAAGAGTACAGTAATTAAATGTAGAATAATTAACCAGCTGTGTCAACCAGCTGTAAATTCTTCAAAAATGGGAGATATGGTGGGAGATGATTCCTTCAACTGGGGGGAAAAATTCTCCATTGAGAGAGAAAACTTGACCCCAAAATTAATTAATCCAGATTACAGCTCTACCTGCACAGGCCGGTCTTATTTGGGGGGAAAAAATGGTTGCACTTACCTGTAATTGTTGTTGCAGGCATACATTGGGAAGTACACATGCACAGCCTAGCTGTGGAGATGGCTTATACAGCTTTCTAGCGCTTTCCGTAGCTAGAAGAGCCTTTATCCTCCCTGGTGTGTGCCGTCATTTCACTCTGAAACTAACACGTGCCCTGGAGCCCTACAAGACAGCTCAATTCAAAAGAGCTCACAGCAGGGAAAGAAGGAATGGATATGTGTCTGCACAGAAGACCAGTCAATGAACAACAGTTCCAGGTATGTGCAATTTGCACAGTGCAACTCTGTTTTCATCTTTGTGGTTTCTGTGCAGGCCCACATTAGGAGACTAGCAAGTTTACTCAGGAGGTAGGTGTGGATTGTCAATAAAACAGGCAATATAACACTGTTCATCCCATAGCTGCAGTGAGAGGGTGGGGCCAACTGCCAAGTGTACCCGAGTGAGAGGATGCTCTTAATCCCCACCCCCCACCCCGGTCTTCTTGCATGCAGAGTTACAATATCCAACAATTTAACTAGTTTTACTCATGGAAACAAAGAAAGATTTTAAACCAAAACAACTTCCCCCCCCATTGCAGTTGTGTTCTTTTTCATTTTTTAAAAAATGTCTGAAACTGAAAGCAAAACACAAACAAAGGGTAGTGGCAGACTCATGTTAGATTGGATAGAGGCATTCCTTGGTTTTGAGATGATTTAGGAATGCAAGTAGACCCCTAGATAATTTAAAGCTGTTATAGATCAATCTGTTTTGAGTACTGGTTATTGATTATCAGATGTCTCTTTTTCTAACTAAAGGTGATGGAGAACAAAGGTTATGGAAATATACAGAAATTCTCGCAATGCCACAGTATGCTTGTGTGGGCAAGAATCTCTGTCTCCAAAGAAATGGTCAGTGATTTACATTTTGATAGTGCTGATCACCTGTTGAGGAGGAAGCAGAAGGGATAGTTTGGAACCCATCCATCCCTCCTTCTGAAGAACAGATGATCTGCTGACAGCACAGACCATTTGTCAGGTGATGCGGGTTTAGTACAAGATGACTACATGCACACCCCTGGGTACTAGAAGCATATTCCATATGCAGAATTATTATGCTCATGCAAATCATTTCCAGAAGAGCAATCCATGTTCTTGGTTATTCTAATATATAAGAAATTCCTTTAAAAGCACATGGTGCTATGTGCACCTTTGTACTGTTTGTGTTTTACAAAAGAGAGCATGTTATAGAGAACTGTAGAGACTATTAGACTAGAAGATGCATATTGGATCAATTTCTGTTGGTCAAGGAGCATGCCAGGTACAAAACTCTGGACATACATTATTTTCTGAGGATGAATTTCAACTAGACATATATGTATCCTGGAAATCATCTAGACACACAATTTTGACTGCATCAAGCTGGATGTTTGTGTTTTCAATAATATTACATCATGCAAGATTTATTCAGAATAGATGTAGGGTGAACCCAGAGCCTTCTTTGCCAGGTGGGACTGCTGTATTTTCTAAGAAGCAAAAGGGGAATAAGTTATTTCCTCATAAGCCACCAAAACATGTAATAGGATTTTGTCATCAAGCCCAAATGTCTAGGTTATGAATTGTTCAAATCATAAACATAATTTGAAGAAGAAAGTTATTTTTAAGCCTAAAAGCTTTTATCTGCTTACAGTGAACACCTTTTTAAAACAGATAATAACAGTCCAGTCTAGAACCTTTATTAGGCATTTGAAAAGAAAATAATTTCCTTAAGGAATTTATTATCCCATTTCATAGTCATAGGAGGTAAAGGGGATTTTGAAGGGTTACTTCAGAATTATAAGAGTGATGGCAAATCTTTTCTGCACTAGGAAGAAGCGTTGGAAGAGCCATGTGGATGAAGTCTACCATTGAGGGTTACACTCAATGAAATCAGGATTTTTCCTATTTAAAGACAACCTCTCGTTCTTTTAATGAGAGTTGTCAGGTCGCACAACCATAGCTCTGCAGTGGAGGGAAAATAGTTACTGTTATTTTTTTAAAAAAAACAAACAGAACCAAAAATGTAGGTTGGATGAATCCATGATCCAAATGGGCCACTGAGCCCTCTGCTGCACTGTGGCATGGGCCCTGGATGAAGAGAGATATGGATGTAGACTTTGTGGGTATATTGGTTAATTAAATAATTTGTTCAGATTCTTTTGCTTTCTATGTTAAACACGATGATACCAAAATATAGCTGTAAAGGTTCTTGCAGGGACATTCGAAATTAAGCACATTAAATCAGTGCTGTCTTATCTTCCTCAGCTTTCAGTTTGTTCCTGGGTTCAGTTTCAGGTGATGATTTTGACCTTTAAAGGCCAAAGTGTCTTAAGATCTGAAAGATCACCTCCACATGTATAAGCCTATTTGGACTCTCAGATTCATGCATGCTGCCCTCCTGCAGGAATCAGCCCTAAACTGGTGAGTTTGGCTGGGGCTTGTGGGAGAGCCTTTTCTGCCATCATCACTTGAGGGTGTGAGGTTGGGGCTACCCCTCCTGGGCTTCTGCATTAAACTGAAGAACTTTCTTTTCTGAAAAGCCTTCAGATGAGATGATTATTGTGATACTTGTTGAGGTTTATTCCATTGCATTAATATGGCTTTAAATATAATTTATAATGTAATTCTTTGTATCGCAATTTGCTGTGAACGTACTTGAGGACTTACAGTTGGAAAAGAAGTCTAAGCAGCTCTAAAATGCATTAAATAAAAATAAATAAGTAACTTACTATGGCTAATTGCAAATAAGAGATTGTTATTTGCCTGGGATTGGCTAAATCAGCTCATTGCTCTTTGAGAGGAGGCCAGCTTAGGTCACATTCCATTGACTGTACATGTTTGGATATTTGGGATTTCCTGTTGTCTACAATCTTCAGCAGAAATGGGGGTCCACAGGAGGTTCAGTAAAGGTTAAAGACTCCTCCAACATCTTATTACTGCAAGGAACTCCATACATGCCCTGAAGAATCTGCTGCAGCATAAGTAATGTGTACTTAGCTAAATTAGATCAACTGTATTGCATTTTATTTGAAAGTCTGTGTGCTGTGTTATATGCCTTTTCCCCGTGTTTTATTTTGCTAATTTCCACTCTTCCTTGAACCCAGCCAGCTTTCCCTCTTTTTTCTCTTTTTCTAATAAACCCTTGTATAAAGACCTTTTTTGGCTTCATTTAGTACATCCCACAAGCAGCTGTGCCGCAGTTGCTCTTCTGTTTGCCCCAGTTGCATTGTTCAATTTCACACTATTCGCTGTATGACCACATTTTGACACACACACACACCCATCTCCCCGCGGCTTCTCGATCCTTGTTTTCTGAGATCAAGAAGATGCTGGGGAATTCAGGGAGAGATGCGGCTCAAAATGTGGCGGCACAGTGAATAGTGTGAAATTGACCAATGCAACCGGGGCAAATGGAAGAGCGACGGTGGCACAGCTGCTTGTAGGGAAGCAGTCTCAAATCTTTCTCTTAATTGCTTTCCTACGTGCTAGATTGCATGGACACTACATAGTTTGTTATAATGTATTTTCTAGAGTTTCCACTCTGTTACACTGTTATTGGTCTAGTACTGCACTAGAAAGATACCTTCTTAGTGGGTCAGTCTAGATGTTCATATACACACAGAGATATAGATAGATAGATATAGATATATTATTTATTTATTTATTGGATTTATATCCCACCCTTCCGATGTAGGCTCAGGGCAGCGAACAGAAGGCAAAATGCCAAACATCGACATTAAAACATAGAGGCAAAAGCCAGGAATAAATACTAAAACCATAAATAATCCATTACCACTAAAACAATTAAAACAGCGATCCACAGAACAAAATTTGCAGTGTAAAATCCATACCTCTCAGCGCTCTAATAGACACATTTGACACTGCTCCAGTGTCCTAACAGAACTATAATCCCATGCCAGGGCCAATACGCCTTGAGATGGCTATAAGATGATGGTACCATAGTGGTGGCAGCCCCTACTCAAAAGCCTGGCAGAAGAGCTCTGTCTTGCAGGCCCTGCAGAACTGCGTAAGGTCCCACAGGGCCCTGATCTCCTCTGGGAGCTAATTCCACCAGGTCGGGGCCGCCACTGAGAAAGCCCTGTCCCTGGTTGCAGCATATTTAACTGTCTTGGGGGCTGGAATGACCAGTAGATGTTGCCCCCTGACCACAGAGCCCTTGAGGGAACATATGGGGAAAGGCGGTCCCTATATCCCTCAGATATAGATATATATTCTTTATATTTTAGGAGTTAGGAGAGCGATTTAGGATCAGGCTCTGTCAGTGAGTTTTCTGAGGCTAGTTTGCATGTTAATATTTGCATGCATTCCATAAACTTAAATTATGCTAAAGGTAAACACATCAAAATACTTCATTCTGCAATATTAACATGTGCCATAATACTGTGGATAATAATCTAGAGGTTCAGAAGGGTGGTGACAGCATGACTCTTTCTGTGCTGACTTCCAAGGAATATTCAGTGCTATTTTTGACCTATAGATCTATGGACCACTGTTGCCCAACATACCTAATCTTTTAGGAAACTGAAGTACCCTATTAATCAGGAATGCTTGGTCATCCCCTGTTTCAGATTATAATTCAATCACCAATTGTGATCAGTGTCAAACACTCTAAAAAGTTTGCTTTTTATAGCTAAACAGAATTGATTTTAAATGATCCATGAAATGTCCATAATGACCCTGTACCCAATACATAATCCAGACAAGCCAGTAATTGTGAGTGTATGTCAACAGGGTCCCAGTTGGACCACCAGGTGGGTATAACTCTTTAAAATAAACAAACCTACTTCAACTGAATTACCATAGCATGTTCCAGGGTGAATGTGCCCCATAGCCATAAGAGTTACTTGAGACTTGAACTAGGAAATGTAGGAGCCCTGAACAAGATTAAGATGAAAACTGAAAAGCAGGAGGGGGGAGGGGGGAACAGGGAAACCCTAACTTGTAGAGGAAATACAATTACAAGAGCATGGCTAAGCTGGCAAGCTGCCATGTTGCTAGGCATTGCACTGCCAGCAAGCCACAGATGCTCACCATATGAGAAGACAAATGAATGTGACTCTGAAGACTGGTGATAGTTTTGTATTTTTGCGGAACTCTTGGAAATATTTTGGCAGAATCATGTATTCAGAAAATACACTAATCTGTAGGCAACTATATGTGTGTATTTTGCTTGCAATTTGGGAAGTAGGAACAAGGTTGCCAACTTCCAGGTGGTAGCTGGAGATCTCCTTGGATTACAACTGATTTCCAGGAGACAGAGATTAGTTCGCCTGGAGAAAACGGCTGCTTTGGGAAGTGTACCCCATTGAAGCCCCTCCCCTCCCAAACCCTACCTTCTTTAGGCTCCACCCCCAAAATCTCCAGGTATTTCCCAGCCCAGAGCTGGCAGCCCTAGGGAGAAAGTACTCAAAAGGAAGCAGGGACAACTATGCCTTATGGGCCATAAGCTCCACTGGAGAATTATAACTTCTATGCTTTTCAAGAAATATAAGAAATATGCTACACTTTCTAACTGGAAACTTCATGCTCATTTATTCATCCAGGTTCAGCCAATCTTCCTTTAAAACAGATTGCATGGGAGGGGGCAGGAACCAAGGACACTTTCAGGTAGGAAAGAATCAGCAGCATTGATTACATGACTATTTAATCCACTCGATGTGAGTATCTTAGTGGTAACAGGAAGTTAAAAGGATCAAGATGTCTGACTATATCATGTTCTTAGCTCTTCCTTTCCAGGCTGTTATTCCTGGGCACAATTTAGAGCAGCCATTAAGCTGTAATGATAACAATTTAGGTGAGCAAGATTCAATACCAAAAAGTTTTCCATGCTATAAGGTTTTGAAAGTCAAAGCTCTCTTCATCAGGTCTTTCTTTTCTACTACAGACCAAACTGGCTAACCACCTGAAACAATTCAGGTAGTTCTTTCTATAGAAATCTCATTCATCCAGGATTGATACACACACACAATCATGAGCCCATCTACATACAATAAGATTTTGAAGCCACATTCTAGGTTGATTTCAATAGTACAAACATCATTAATAAAAAGACTTGAGCTGCTTTCTTGTTGAACATGCCAAGGCACAAAATTTGGCTATCTTAAAAGTGGTTTTATTAGAACGATCTGAAAAGAGGAAGGAAATAAAAAATTCATCATTTTGCAAAATGATTGCAAAAACAGTTTACAAGACAGTTACTGAAGGCACACAGAGACATCAAAACAGTAGGTCTCAGCTCAAAAGCCTGTGTCTTTTAACACTTGGAGGTGGTGATGGCAGATTATCAGGGCAGAGGGTAGCAGCTATGAGGAAGCAATCTAATCTTGCAAGAAAGCAGTCTAATAATAGAAATGGACATAAACAAATTCATCCAGATGTATCCAAACAGCTCAGCAAATTAAGGCTCCTCATTCATAACCACTGAACAGCACATGAGGAGAACTGGCAGATGTTCAAGCATCACTACTGGGCAACCACACTGGGAAACTTATATAAACTGGAAGTCTTTTTTTCCTTTTAGACTGTCAGTATATCATAAATTACTAAAAAATATAGGAGTGGACAGGCAGGCGAATAAGATTTTATGTGGACCAGTAATATTTGTGGAATTTTGCCCTTACTTGGATAGCCCTGGCTAGCCTGATCTCATCAGATCTCACAACCTAACCAGGGTTGGCCTTGGCTAGTATTTGGAGGGCAACTTCCAGGAATACCAGGGTCCCGATGCAGAGCAGGCAATGGCAAACCACCTCTGAAACGTCTTTTACCTTAAAATCTAGTCTAGCTCACCACCTAGTGGTGCGTAATGCTAAAAGAGCTAGAACTTGTGCCTGCCAGACAATTTTAGGATCTCCTGGCTATACTACACACAATGCCTGATGATGACAATGATAATGTGGAATTATTTGCAAGATTGCCTTAATAGATACGGGTGTGATGGCATAGGTCTTTACATCTGTGCATCTAGCATAGCCTATTGCCCTCTGTAATTATTTTTAATGTAAAAGATTTGCAACCATTGTATGATCTCCTCTGCCTAAATTTTAACACAGTGATGGTGGTGAACTGAAACATCAGTGGTGGGTAGATTGCTGCAGATATTTGCCCAGTTTTTTGCTTCCTTGGGCATTAGGGATTTCTTGCCGCTTTAGTTAAATCTCTAAATTCAAATTTTGTACTCAGTCACCGATGAGAATTTTAGTCTTGGATCACAGGCAATTGCAATTTGGGAGATGGACAGGGGGGGAAAGTAAAATTCAACACATCTAGGGAAATGAGGAAACAATTTGTGGCCGGTTGTTTTTAAATGATGGCTGCTGGAAAGCTGCTCAGCAGTTTGGAATGTCAGAAGTGGTCCCGGTGGAACTGGGGCAGAGTACAAGAGTGGAGGTCAGGAGGCAAAAAATAAATGTAATTGATCATATGATCTGGTAGATTATCGCCTGGCTGCAGAAATCAAGGAATTTATCACACATGTAAAAATGAGAAACCGGGACCTGAACAATGTAACCTTCAAACTTACAAAATGCTTGTTTGCCATCAGCTCAAGATGGATGAGAAATAGAAATTACAACAGATGAATACAGGGAATGATTTTTGTAGTGGTAACCTACCACCTGGTAAGCCAATGGTCTGAATCCCTAGTAATGACCAAAGAACTGAGGGGTCAGGTCTGCCACACTGGAGTAAAGTCCCCGAGTGTACTACCCTGCCAAGTTTTAGTGGAGGATTTTGCTACACATCATCACCAAACTGTGTAGGTTGAGAACATGTGGTCAAAGATCCTCTATGTGCATTCACCCCAGGTTATTTTAATATTCTGTACATTCAAACATATATATCTTGTGGTATGTTGAGGGTCACCATAGGTCAGAAGCTACTTGACGGTACTTAACACACACATGTGTCTCTATTCAGTTAAAGACTGTCTGTATTCACTCAGATTCTTCAAGTAATTTGCCTTTACGGCAGAGAAGTTTTCATTTCCTACCTGGGCTCATGCAACCTGTCACAATGCAGATTAAAAAAAACAAAAACGGTTCACATTGGGAAAAGACAAACTGAAAAACTCCTTCTAGCCACTTGTGATTTAAAACAGCTGAGCAGTAAAAACATGCCAGGAAATCTTGATTACCAGTAGGACGGGTGGGTAGTGCTGTCTTGTACTGAACACATATCCTAAGAATTAGTTCAGTGGTGGTGGAGGCCGAACGTGACTCCTTCAGAACTGCACTGGCACTAACAATAATTGCTAACAGATTTCAGTTCCCTGTTCTCTTCTTTCTTTCCCCTCATGGCTCCTTCTTAACTTATCAGCATATTTTATGTTTGAGTTATTAGAAATTGCGTCCTTCATTTACTGATTCTTGACAGTTACTAGCTAGTTTCTAATTGTTTCCAGCTCTGGAGGTTTTAAAACCACTGATTTTCTTTTTTGGATATTTTAATCATTCATATATCTTCCTCTCCTTCCCATCATCTCTCACTGACTGTCCTCTGGCATCAGAGTTTCATTAGCCCCAGGTATCTTAGGGTGGAACCACACGTTACAACGCAGGGTTCCAAAATGCAGGGTTTCTCTTGTAATGCAACTGTGGAGGTGAAGAATCATGAGGAGGGTCCTTCACCCTTTCCCAGGTTGTCAGTTCTTCCCTGCAAATCTCCCCTGGCATTGTCTGCAATGAGAATTAGCTTTGGGAAAGAGTGTTACGAGGGAAAATCAGTAGCTAAAGGAAGATTTAATCACCATCTCTGATGCTCTCATTCTCTCTTGCAAGCTCCCCCCCACACACACACATTATTTCAGCAAACTAGGATTGTGGTGGTGAAATGTTGCCCCAGTGCCAGGGGGCAAGGCCAGGGCTGGGTGGCTTTAGAAGTTAATGAATTGCTCATGATATACCACTGACACCCAGTTCTGTGCTGGCAGAGAGGTTATACTGGTGAGGCTTGTCACTGACATATTTCCAGATATGTCTCCAGATATATCTCCCTTCCAACAGTGTCTCCAACATACACCAGCACAGGCCTTAGTCAACACCCTACATCCTTTTGAGCCAGGACTCAGGATGAGACTGTCTCTCAACAATTTTGTTCTCCAAAGGAATAAGTGAAAGTACTGATCTGCCCATCAGTCAGAAGGCAGCCTAAGTGTGAAGGGTGATCTACTTGGGTGCTCAGGACTGGGGGAAAGGGAGTTATGCAGCACCTGGCAGGCCACAAGACATGCTGATGGACTCCAACTTGGTGAGTAACACTTTGTACAGTCCTACTTCTACTCAGCAACTGAAACTTTAAATTGAAGAGCTTTTTTACCTTGTTAGAAATTAGGGAAGTGGCCTGGTACAACTGCACTGATTTTTGCAATGTATGGGATAACTTCAAAGTGGAGTGGCAGTGCTACTTTAGGGCATGGCTTCAAGTGCCCTGTATGATGAAGAAATGTTTTCCCTCTACTAGAAGAGCACAGACCAGAACACCCTGTCCTCTCCAAGCAGTAATATATCCTCAACCCTAAGGAGTACTTTTGTAGGGAAGGCCACATATTACAGCTCAATCTCATCAGATCTTGGAAACTAAGTAGGGTCAGCACTGGTTAGTACTTGGACAGGAGACTGCCAAGGAAGACTGCAGAGGAAGGCAACAGCAAACCATCTCTGCTTCTCACTCTCTTGTCTTGAAAGCCCCTTACTGGGGTCATCATAAGTCAGTTGCGACTTGACAGCACTTTACACACACACACACACGAAGCACTTTCAACAGCCAGGGAAATTGTTCACAGGTTTGCAAAAGCTGAAGAAGAATGAAGAAGGGAGTTATTTTAAGTGTATCTGAAAGGTTAGTTTCGTCAGTGGCATTATTTTGAAACAAACTGGGTAAGGATTATAGTGGAATTCCTTTTTTAGAATCACTTTACCCAGAAAGCCATCCTACTTGGTGGGGGGGGAGATGTTTAAAGATCAGATAATAAATGCACACACAAACATGTGTGAACATCTGTTGCAAAACTAAAACAGTGCCCTGTATTCTCCCAGTCCACTCGGCAAAATCTGAACTCCCTTTTTCTAGCCTAAGGAGCTTTTCCCAATGGAGAAGTGATTCTTTCTTTGGTGGAAGAGCCTTCTAAATTGGAGAAAGGCTCCTTAGCTGAAGGAAGGCTTCGAATTCTGCTGGGTGGAGTGGCAGGATTCAGGCCAATTCAGCTGTTTCCTTAAAGATTAGAATCAGCAGCTTTTCCTGTATCCAAAACCAGCAAAGAGGAATTATTGAATCACAGGCAGATAGCCTTTATGATATTATCGTTTATGGCTGCGGAGCCTCCAGGAAAGCCGGCGCTGGGAGGGAGGGGGCGGCGGTTTAAACCTCCGCCCCCTTCCTGGCTTTCCTGGGGGTCCCGCAGCCGCGGAGCCCCCAGGAAAGCCAGCGCTGGGAGGGAGGGGGCGGCGGCTAGACCCCCCCGCCCCCTTCCCAGTTTTCCTGGGGGTCCTGCAGCAGCGGAGCCCCCAGGAAAGCCGACGCTGCGAGGGAGGGGGTGGCGGCTAGACCCCCCACCCCGCCCCCTTCCCGGCTTTCCTGGGGGTTCTGCAGCCATGGAGCCCCCAGGAAAGCCGGCGCTGGAGGGAGGGGGTGGCGGTTTAAACCTTCGCCCCCTTCCTGGCTTTCCTGGGGGTCCCGCAGCTGCAGAGCCCCCAGGAAAGCTGGTGCTGGGAGGGAGGGGGAGGTGGCTAGACCCCCCGCCCCCTTCCCTGGCTTTCCTGGGGGCCCCGCAGCCACGGAGCCCCCAGGAAATCCAGCGCTGGGAGGGAGGGGGGCGGCAGCTAGACCCCCGCCCCCTTCCCTGGCGCCGCCACTGCCCCCGGTCTCCAGGCCCCACCAGGAGGTTGGCATCCCCGGTGGGGGGCGCCCCAGGCTGTCCTGCCTAGGGCACCCAGACACCTGGAGCTGGCCCTGGGTGGCTGAGGTGAGACTGGAAAGTGATTGAATTGACTTCCCGCTTCTTGCCTTTTCTCAGCCTGGAGAGAAAAACATTTTAAAACTTGAGGTGAAAAAATGCATTTGTTCACACACGGCCCTAAGACCACCTTTTCCTCTCCTTCAGCTATTTAGGCTGATGTACAGATACAGAACAACTTTGCAAAATGTCTTGCTATAGGGCGTAACTGCGTATGAAGGACGTTTCCCTGAAATGTTGCCTAACAGCACAGCCCTGAGCAAAGCAGCACCTGTCTAAGCCAACTGAAGTCAGTGAGTTGGAAGGGTATAACTCTACTTAGGACTGCATTGTTAATGCCTCTTTCTTAAGTAAATAGTATCAGGATTCTGTGGGGAAATTGCCAGTCAAAAAAGGAGAAAACTCTTCCAGCAATAAATGATTTAAGAATTAACTTCTCATGTTTCTCACTTTTGGTGTCTGGCTATAAACTTAGAACAAGGCTAAAGATACAGGTCAGGAATGATGATTATCATTCCCACAATGGGAAACAGTCCAAAATGAACCGAATCAAAGTTTTATTGTTTTAAACAAAAAGTTGAACATCGCACCCACAGAAAGAGACCCAGGAAGTGTATCAACTATTCGGTTAAACGTCAAAAACTACATTTGCCATGGAAGCACAAAAGCTTTTTTGAAGTATCCCCAGTTCTTCACATTTCCCGGTTAAGGGGGAAATGCTGTTCATACAAATTCCAAAGATGATCTGACTCCAATGGTCAAGAGAAAGAAATTTTTACTTATAAAATTAGAAGTATATCTTACATGACATAGTGATGTAGGTACATTTAACTTATTGTGAACAGATTTACTTCAAAAAGGTTAACTTGCTACAGCTCCAGACCCTTGTAAGAGACAGAAGAAGAGAGGTCCTATATTAAGATGAAAACTGAAGGCAAGCAGTGGCCAAAGATGGCCCCACATCTAACTGATGTGAGGGTGGGGCCAACTGTCAAACGTACCTGAGTGAGAGAATTGTCTTAACCTTTTCCATCCTAGATCCTCTGGCATGCAGAGTTACAATATACAACATCAGCAACAATATACAACAGGTTAAATCATTTTTGATGAATAAATCTAAAAGAAATGCAGTGCAGTTTTTATGGCCAGTTCAAGGATGGCCATGTATTCGTTTCCTAGAAGATCTTTACACTTCACTGCATTAACTTCAACACACTCTTTTCTGTAGGAAAAACTGGCCGATTTCTCACACGGCACTTACCACTGGTTTTCCTTGGAGTTTTCTGCCCCAGATCGTTTTTGTCAATTTCACACTGTAGCCGTCTGCCCCGGATCTGCTCTGGGGGTTTCATTTTCCCATTACAGCCTTGGCGTGGCTTCCTGCAACATTCCTATGCTTCTGTTGTGTGGTTTGCTTTGCATTTGAGTACAGTGATTTAAAGGGCAAAAGTACACAGTTCGCCTTCAGGCTCCTTCAAGTAAATGTACAGCTCCCAACTGCAGCTTAGCAGAACAAGGTGAATTGTTTGTGAAGATACATCTGAAATAAATTTCTTGTATTTGTGAAACTGTTGTCTTCCTCATTCAATGGTGCAGGAGAAAATAAACCGGAACAGGGACCACAGAAAAATAACTGGGGGTGGGTTTGAATTGTTGCACATGTTTCTGCAGGTTGGGTTGGGAAAGGGTTAAGGAACGTGGGTGGAGATCAAGAAATCCTGCAGTTAACATAGAGGGGGAAGGTGGGCGGGTTTGATTTGATGCGGGGCAACAGGAAACTCCTGGGAATCAAGGATCACGCTGATCTGGAGTAAATGGGGGAAGCTCCAGACCAAAAGCCAGCCCCGGGACAAATGGTGTGAAATTGACAAAATGCAACGGATGAAACAGAGGATTGACCCCGGCACAAGACTTTGTGTGAAATCGCCCACATATCATTCCTTTCCCAGCAGTGTTTAATAAACACACAGACTTCAGTTTAAAGGAATAGTCCAACAGGACAATTTAACACTTTCCTCTCATGCTCTTTTCTTGCTGAAAACTACAGCCCAGAGCTACTTTACCTAGGGATGCCAGCTTCCAGGTGGGACCTGGGGATCCCCCAGAATTACAGCTCATCTCCAGACTACAGAGATCAGTTCCCCTGGAGAACAAACGTATGCTTTGGAGGGTGGACTGTATGGCATCGTGCCCCACTGAGGTCCCTGTCCTCCCTAGGCTCCATCCCCAGATTTCCAGGACTTTCCCAATCTAGATCTGGCAACCCTACTGCCCCATCCCCCACCAGTGGCCAGAGGGGACCTGGCAACCCTATTACCTGTGCTAGAGAAAAATGTGCAAATGATCATACTTTCCCCCAGTGGGGATAAGGGAAACTAGGGCTGGTAATTTCTGGTGGGAAAACAGCACAAGGAGAAAGAGTTAAATTGCTTTTCTCCCACCATGCTTCTGTCAGAGTTCCTGGAGAAATCAGTTCCCAACAACAGTCATTCAAAGGACTAAAAGTTTATTGAGACATGGATAGGATCTGGACTCTTAACGGTTCTGTGTTAGAACTGAGATAAAATGCGTGAAGCAAGCAATTATACATAAATTAAACAGGACTCCAATGGCCCTGAGCCAATTACATCTAAGCTAAAAGCCCACCTGGATAACGGCATACAATTCTCAGGGGAAAGAAGATACCAGGGATGGCTAGGCTCAAGGTTACATGTCTGAGTCAGGAAAGATAACAGCCAGAAATTAAAGTATACATTCTTCTTCTCACTCCCCACATTCCCATGGCAACCAAGCCCAAGAAGGAGCTAGGTCGACAGCTTCCACCTCTTGGTATCATAGATTCAGTAGCTGCATTCTGTTAAAGAATTCATCACATGTAGTGCTATCCTAAGCAGAGTCCATTGATGTGAATGAGCTTAGAAGTTAGGTGCAGGAGGGGCTCCAGGGTTGGTCTGCAGTAGAAGAGCAAGATTTGAATCCAGTAGTACCATAGAGGCCAACAAGATATTCAGGGCATGAGGTTTTGAGAGTCAGTCAGAGTCTGACAAAGAGAACTTTGACTCTTGAAAGCTTGGTGGTGGAAACTGCTGTCAAGTTGCACCATAAGCACCAATTTATGGTGACCCCAGAGGGTTTCCAAGGCAAGAGACATTCAGAGGTGCTTTGCCGTTGCCTGCCTCTGCATTGCAGCCCTCGACTTTCTGTTGGAATAGGCAATGTCTGGTGTACAAAGAAGAGAAGAAGACCCTGCAGGGGGCAGCAAGAGGACAGTTAGATAAGGTCATGAGGTCAGCACCTTCTTGGTTTGTGGGGCCCCATCTTTACCAAGTGAAAAGGGGTTTGGTTGCCCAAGCTTTTGTGTTTGTGAATGTTTAAAAAAATCTTTTACCTACTGGTTTGGTATGTAATGTGGTTGTTTAATTCTGCTTAATTGTTTTAGTGTGATCTTACTGAAAGCCACCTTGGGAAAATGTAGGAAAATTTAAATACATTTTAAAACCCTATTTTTAACAAATTTTCAGAGCTGCTTCAGGGGTCAGGCTTTCATTGTTTGAAAATCAATACTCAAAAGGCTGCATTTCAGTTTCACAGTGGTGTGCCCAGCTGCTGTGCTTCTAATTCAATAAAGTGTTCCAAAAGACATTTTTAAAACTGCACTGTCTGTCTTCACCCAGCCTGTGAAAATCTGAAAGCTACAGGGAAATCTGCTGTGAGTACATGCAGGCATAAAACCAACTTCTCTTCTTATGACAGCAGCAAACCTGATGGTAGTCCTAACAAAGACCTTCAGAACTTATATTGAGAGCGTTTAGTCGGTCTGTTTTCAGATATTCCCCTGACAACTGCCTTCTAAGATAGTTGTGGGAGTATCTTTCCTAAAAATACCCCAAGATCCAAGTTAAAATATCCATTTCTAGATTTGATTTTGCTCAATGATGTCTGAGAAGACCATGCAACTTTTAACTTGGCAGCAAATAAATGAATCTTCCAAGAACTATTCCTCCCCACAAAGTAGCTGAAGCTTCGGTCTTGCTGTCTCACCATTCTGTGTCTGCCCTGATCTGGATAGCCCCGGCTAGCCTGATCCCATCAGATCTTGGAAGCTGAGCAAGGTTGGCCTTGGCTAGTATTTGGAAGGGCGACCTCCAAGGAATATCAGGGTCGTGACACAGAGGCAGGCGATGGCAAACCACCTCTGAAACCTCTCTTGCCTCAGAAAAGAAGTCCAGCTCACCGCCTAGTGGTGCATAACGCTAAAGAGTTCAAACTTCGGGCGGCCAGCCAATCTTAGGATCTCCTGGCTATTCTACACACCATGCCATATGATTATTATTATTACCATTTCATGAAGTGTGTGAAGACAGCCAGCTCCACAACAAAAATAATCAAATTGGGTGAACACTGAAATTTGCTTTAACTATGTTTTCTCCTAAAGTATTCAGGGGGACTTTCATTGTTTCTCTCAGAACACAGAGATGTCTTTCTTGGAGATCTGCATTCTTTATGCCCTAGTAAATCTGAGTCTGACACTAACACTGAAGTCCGGGGTGGGGGAAGCGCTATCATGCTGCTCTTGGCCACCATCACAGCCCCATGGTGGCTGCCTGCCAGCTGGCCAGTGATATAGGTCCTTGCGCTGGCATGGAAGTGGGCAAGCAGGGGGATGTGGCAGGTGGTAGTCAGCCCCCTGAGCCATTTCAGCCTGGGAACACCCCTTGTCAGTGGCAGAAAGTTATGCCAGCAAAACACATGACATACCCAACAGGCACCCATGCAAGCCAAAAACTCAAGTGCCCCCACCAGTGCAGCCATGCCCAAAAGGCCAGGAAGAGCACAGGATGCCAGCTAGAGGCACAACCAATAGTTCCCTCCCCTGCTGCAGATAAAAACCTGTTCCCGGCACCCAATCACTGCCCTTCCAGCCCTTCAAAAACCCCAGCCAGGATGCCCAGAACTCATTAGGTAGGGTGTGCAGCACAGGACTATATCTCAGAGCTCCCTGCTGTGTGGACTTAGAATAGTGGGAAAATAAGAAACAAGGCACTTCAGCACTATTGGGCAAGCTCTTAATGCTAACACCCAAAGAGGAGAGCAAAATCTATATTGTGTGGCTTACATGTCTCATTACAGAACCCTGACGGCTACCACATCTCCAGAGGCTCCACCTGAAGGGGCAACTGTGCAGTGACAGGTAAGCAAGGGCTAGGAACACACACCTGCTTCCCTGCTCCTCTTACATGAGGCCGGGTGCTGCTCTGGCAATTCCACCTCCCACATTCAAGCCCAGCGCTGCATTCATGGGGGATCAGCATGAGCCACAGCCTTCCAGCATCATGGTCCCTGTCATGCAGTGGGAAAATATCCTAGGAGAGTTTCCTAGGTGAACAGTTGGGGGAACTGTTAGCAGCCCCACACTGGGCTATTAGCTCATTCTGTTGCCTTGAACCTGCCCCCACAGCAACGGACAGGGCTCTTTGGTGGTATGGGGGGAGTTTTGCAGCTGCCTCACTTTACATGGTGGAGCAGTTTGCCAGGCAGCCAGAGCCTTGTGCAGCTGCTGCAGTGGATGGATCATTAGCAGTTGCTGAGCACTTCAAAACAGGAAGGGTGAGTGTAGTTTGGATGGCACCAATGTCTGCCTTAAGGGGGGTTTGAGGCGAATTCCCTCCCAATGGGGCTGGGATTGTGGACCTTGCTGGGCTGCCACAGACATGGTTGAGCTCAGCACGGTGTTTGTGGCCGGTTGCCATCACTACATGTGTCTCCATCTTGCTTTCCCAGAGGTAATGGTCCAACAGGGAGACCTGAGAGTGTGGCCAGTACAGGTCCCTCCCACAGTCTGCTCAGTCTGCAGTCCTAGCCTGCCTTCTGGAGTGGAGCGCTGGACCTGGCCACCTCTTCCACCTGCAACTCCACCCCACTTAGACTCCTGATGTGACAGGGAAGGCTCCGTCTGTCTCCAAATGGCCCCAGGGGAGTGGAAACTTGAGTCATCAGACCTTTCCATGGTTTTCAGTTCAATAAAGTCTGGGTTGCCCCACAGCTGTGTCTCTGTTTGGTTCCAGTTGCATGACATCCCCCGCCCTGCCCCACTCCCTCCCCACCCCATCTGAGACCTGCCCTTAAGATTGCCTGATGACATGTCCAAGAGGGAGGGCTCTGACCCAGGGATGCCCAGGCTTGGGTGGCTGTGGTTGGTTTTGGAGGTGCCACTGTTCCCCTGTCGTGGTCATCTGCCAAACATAGCAGGGTCCCAACAGCTCCTCCAAGGCTGACTGCACACCTGGATCCCCCCCCTCACCTTACTGGCTGCTGTGAAGAGAGCTGGTTGGACCAGTGGGTGGACTGAGTGAATGTGTGCCTGCTTTAAGAAAGGAAGGCCTCTGTCTGCCACCTGGGGGTAGTCATCTGGAGGAGGGTATTAATGTGGGGTAGAGGGGTCACAGGAACCAACCTAGTCCTCAGACCATGTCCCTCAAATGGTCCAGTGGGCTGGGTATCAAGGTAGCCCTTGCGCCATATGTGTCCCCATACTCATGTTCAGTGTTGCCCTGATATCTTGTTCCACTATGGCCTCCTACTGCTGCCCATTGCCCTCCTCTGCAACCCAGGCCAATACTTCCTCCATAGGGCCCACCAGCAGCTGTTGCCAGGCAGCCAACAGGTGGTTGGGGCAGGTGCCACAAAGATCTGGGCACCATGCACATTGCCTGGGAACCTGGCCACAAGGTCTGTGAAGCTGCACTGGTGGTCACAGGTCACCTGGATTTCCAGGCTGTAGAAGCAATGCTGGTTGCAATGAACCTATGGCTGTTCCCAGGGGGTGACGTGTGTGCCGTCCATAGCCGGCATGATATTGGGAAAGCCTGCAAATGAGGCAAACCCAACCTGGATGGGTGCCAGCTTGGTGTCCTCTGCAGGGAAGCACACGTGCTCTTGGAGGTGTCCCAAGATGGCATCCCAGAAGCTGTGCAGGCAGTGACTCACTGATGACTTGGACAACACCAGGGCCTTTGCCAAGACCCTGTGGAAGGAGCTAGCTAGGAACTAAAGGGAGATCAGCACCTTCTTCAGGATAGGAATGGTGCAGAGGGCTGAAGTCTGGCCTTGAGCTCCTCACACAGGGCTTGGATGATTGCCCAGCCCAGGCAGAAGTGACCCTGGCAGATGCTGTTGGAGAGCTGCAGCATCCTAACACGTGCCCAATATCACCTAGCACACCGCCTTCTCTGGCATCACTGTACCACCTAAACATACAGCACAGGCAAGAGGTGGATGAGACAGACCCCTAGCAGGTGGGGATGTGGCAGTAGGGGACACCGTCCCAGGGCAGCCTGGCTGGTGCCTGCAGGGAGGGGGAGGCAGTTAGCACCATGGTCTGAAGGCTGTGGGATCCAGACTCTGCAGCCCCCTGTGTGAGTGGCATGGCCATGGTGACATCTGGCAGTGGCAATGGCCACCAGCAGCCTAACTGGACTGAGGCTGAGAAGACATGTATGGGTTTGGTGGAGCATGCCAGTGTGGCCTTTGACACTGCCAGGTCAATTTGGTTACAGCTCACCAATGTGCCTTCTGACGCGTGGCTCCAATGCGGGTCTCTTCCCTGCAATCTGAAGAGAGATTCCCACCTGGAAGTGCTGGAATGTTTAGTTAGGTATGGTTTGTAGACATATGCATTCCCTCCTGACCCATGGCATCCTGTATGACCAGGCAGTAGAGGAGAGTCTGTGTGGAATTGAGGCCATCTTGCATGCAGTGATACTGCCTGTGGTAGTGGGCAGTCGTGGCATCACAGTTTTGTCTGGTTGGTGAGAGGGGTCCTGGCAACAGTTCACACACACCCTTCTCCCCCTCCCTTCCCCCCTTGTTACCTGCTCACACCTCCTCTTCCCCCTGCAGGCAACTCACTTTGTGGGGACAGTGTCACTGGCCTGTTGACAGGCAGGCCCATGGGGGTTGCTGGACTGGCTGGTTCCTTGGCTTGTCCAGAAATCAGCCTTGTGGCTGGGGGAGGAGAGAGTTTCTCCATCATGGGTAAACTCTCCATCCCAGTGGGGTGCTCCATTGAGGTCCTAGCGGCCAGTGCCCCACCCATCCATATGCCAAGTAAGGAAGGGATGAAGGTCAATGATGGGATGGCAGACCACAGTGCCCAGGCTGCAGAGCCAGGGGGCGAGAGAAGTGCAGCCATGGTCATGGGGCTGCATGGTACGAACAGCCCCGACAACTCAGCCACTGCTCTCTGTTTCCCCCAAGGCCCCTTCTCCCTGACATTCAATGCTGATGTTGTGGACCATCTTCACCCCCTCACCCCTCTGAGGCAAACTGTGGCAGCCAGGAGAATTGTCCTCCGGGCATTGGGTATTGCAGGGTCCCTGGAGCCAATGGCTGGGGGTGGGCTGATGCAGCAGGAGGACTTGACATCTTTGGAGGGGGGCAGCAGGGAATGGAGTAGGTGCTGGTGATGGAGCTGACTCAGGTGGCCTCCGCAGGCTCCGGGGATATGGGGGACTCCGGTCCCTTGCTGGGGCCCTGGGTATGGGGCCTGCAGCCAGCACAGCCCATCCCCCTACCCTCTCTTCCATATGGGCAGCAATCAATTGGGAGCGGCTGGAGACCGTTGTGAGTGGAGGGATGCTTTCTGCAGGGGTTGCCAGTGCATGGGAAGGCTGGCAGCATATATGGTAGCAACTGCCAGGCATCTGGAGAGGCTGTTGTGAGGCATGTCAGGGACACACAGGGGTGCATTGAGAGGCTACTAGTGGATCTGTCAGTGGTGCTGCATGCCCCTGCACAGTGGCTTGCCCCAGCAGCCCATCCTCTTGCTCCACTGCCTGTGGGGTGGCCTGGGAGCAGCCTGGAGGAGCCCTTAGCAGTGTGGCTGGGCTGCTGGGAGACACCCCTGCTGATGAGCAGCAAACTCCCCTGACTGGGCACACTCTTCTTGTCATCTCCCCTTCTTGACTGTAGCCTTTGGACCATACGGACCATGGTCTTCTAACCGTTAGACAGGACTTTGTTCTTTTAAGGAGGTGGGAGTGTGCCATGGACAAGCCCTGTGGTCTGTGGCCCCACCCCTTCCTGCCCCTCAGCTGTGACATGTGCTGGGCTGGTCCTGGTCCTGCTGTCCCGTGATTGGTTCTGTACACTCTGTCCATCACAGCCCTGCTGTCACATCTTGTGACCTGTACGGAATGCAATGGCTTGGTTGCTCGGGTCACTGGCCTGGCTGCAGCTTGTGCAGCCCCGCTTCTTAGTCTTTTTCCTGCCTCCCTGCTGGGAACCCTTAGGAGTCTGAAACAGAAGGATATCTGGACCTCTGTTGGAGGAAGACAGAGCACATGTTCTAAAGAGACTTTAAGGAGTCCCGCTCTTGAAACTTTTGTTTAACAGAGGAGGACTGAGATTAATTAAGAGGTTGTACAATATCTTTTGAGATTCTTTGGACATGATATCTGATATTTGGATGGTTTTGATACCTTATATGTTGTGATATTTATATGATAAATTATATGATGAAATTACTGTAAAATATTATTCTAAAAATATAAAAATTATTTATGATATGTTATAATCACCTGTCACATGGTATTTGTTATATGTTGGGAACCCTTAGGGAGCAGACTAGCAGCCCCTTGCTTATGCCAGCCCCTAGCTGCTGCGGCACCGGTGGCCCTTAGGACTGCACTGCCCAGACGCAGGCCCTCACACAGGAGCCACAGCTGACCCTGGCTCCTCAACAGGCATTTCTGAAGGATACATGTCTTTGTAAATATTTGTTGCATTCCCAGTTTTCATTTTAGATATAAACTTTAAAAATCTTTAGGCATTCACTGAAGCACTGAAATATGTAAAGTGACCCCAAGGAATAAAGTTGTAAATCAGCTAATCAAAACATGAAACTTCAGGGAAATTACCATGATCTACCTAGAATTTTCTGTGTGTGGAAAAAATGGCTGTTTAAGGAATGGTCCTTGGTTTGTTATTATGGGGAACAGATATGTATCTAGTCGTTTATTTTTCTCAATTAGACTGATGTATTCTTATTCCTTTGCCTTAAGAACTGGCCACTAGATCCCATTTATATTTCAAGAAGTTTAAAAAGAGGTAATATAATGCAGTCCTTACTATGTGAGCTCGTATCTGTTATAAAATCTTGCTGTATGTTTTTTCAGGTGTTATTATCTTGGCAACAAGGCACAAAGGGACCCAGAAATATGTTCCAGGGCTTAACATAGATGCCTACAATTAGTTAATAAAAATAGAGATTTTAGTTACTGCAAGCTGTTTTGAGCTAAGCTCTCTGCTTGTGTAAGCGCCTCCATGCTCGGACATGCTCCCATGGCAAAAGCAATGTGTATCCAGAATATAAGAAATCAGATGTTAGATCATCTTTAATTGTGTTTAATCTGCAAGCACACCAATTCATGAAACACAAGAGAAATTCTGTATCTGACATTTAAATGTCAAGTTTTTATTATTTTATGTTAAATCATGTTACTAGCTCTGTAGTTTGCAAATAATAGCTTAGCAATCTACAGGCAGTGCAAGAAGTACCAGAACCAAAGCTGTGTAATTACCTAGCTGGAGCCTTCAGTATTGAGAAAACAGGGTTTCAGCACCTTATAGGGCTTAGTTTCTTTTCACTATGGTCCTGACTGCCTAGCTGTATGCAGTTTTGGAGAACCCTCTGTTTATTTCCTTCCATGTTTGCCTTCTGGTACTTAGGTCTTTACCCAAAAGCTTAATGTAGTGACAAGATGAGTAACCCATCATATTTTGTTACAGTGACCTATCTTGTAAATGCAGCTTCACATCTGGATGGATTGCTGTCATCTTTGCCAGCTTATTTTGGAAGATCTGTAGAAAGTATTGAGGCACAATTGTGACACGTCAGAGCAGTCACAAAATACCAGCCTATAATGGCTTGACCTTACCACTATATCAAAATAGTTGTGAGAAACTGCCCCATTCATTGAACAAGAAATTTTTATTCATTGGATAAACTTGCCATTTATTATTATCTCTCTCTCTGTTTTTTAAATTTCAGCCGTATTCCTCAGTCCCATGCTATGCTCCAATATATTATGGCCATTTTCCTGACCTGCTGTTTTCTGTAAAATAAGATTGTTTGGGAAAAGGTTATTTCTTTATTTTTGGGGGGGTATTTTTGCTTGTACGTATGCCATTGAAAGCAATAGCTGCACCATGTCAAGTTCTTCCCCAACTCCCAGCAATATTAAGACTGACCTATTGTGTAGTTTTATCTACCTGCCCGGGGTGTGTGTGTTACCATGGAATGCAGAAAATAACACATAACATTATAAAAATATGAGTATGACTTTAGATGTTACGGGGAAAGGAAGGAAAACTTGTTATGGGGCTGCCATTGTTACTAACAGCTGTATGTAAAATGGCATGTCTAGCTCCCTTCTGTCATGGTACTGAGGATGCTGGGTTAAAATCTGATAAAATGTTAGCATCTGAGGCCTACTTCTCACAAACAGCAGATGAGAAAATAAACCTCTTGGTGGTTCCAAAACCTCCACTTTGCCTGCCACCTCCTAGAGATGTTTAGTATAGGTCAGTCTTTGCTGTAAACCAACCAATAACTGTCCCCTGCCTTGAGCATAGGTCTGTGAGTGTGAGAGAGATAAGCACAGGCCTGCCTGGTAGTATCAGCTTAAAGAGGCCCGCTCATGGGAGAAAATAACTCAGAAGCTCTCTTAAAGCCCAAGTACAAACTGTAAAAAATGTGATCTATAAATACACAAAAAAGCAAATGGGGGAATCTAGAGAGGTGAAAACTACAGAATAAAACAAAATGGAAATACCATTTCTTGCTACCTCACCCTTGACAGTCTTCCAGCATCTTCTTCCCTGGAGATGAACCTCCTTCCCCACAGCAGAGGTTATGACATGTGACAAAAGGTGACTCCTTTCTGCACCATATTTTAGGGGGTTCCTGAGAAGTAGGGAACTCCCCTTTGGTCCAGTCAGAAAAGTGGAGGGGAGGTCCATTTAAACTTCCTGCCAAAGGAGGATTTGACAAATAAAATATTACCGGATCCCAGTGGTTCTTTGCATACAGCCCTTTTTAGCCCAGAGTGCAAAGAAAGGGTGCTGGGTGTGGAGGAAAGTATTATGTGTTAAGCTAGTACACCTCAACTAGTTTAGCAGCTAACATGTCATTGTGACAGATAGTCAGGCGTGACATCTGTATGCTGCTTTTCTCCCCCCTCCAGTCAGGGATGCTCACATGTTTTGTCTACCTCTTTGTAATGTAATGGAGTTTGTGGCTCAACTGCAAACTCACACAAGACTTGGGCCTGTTTCGACCCAAAACACAGGGATAATTCCTAACAACATGTTTTTTAAGTGCACCACCAAACTACAGGTAGAGAGTCATATGACTCTTCCAAACAGAAGAATTTGCTATAAGCAGAAAAGTACATAGTAGAGAAAAGGTCAGCCTGGATCGAACCTTTCTTGCTGGCATGCTAATTTTCTACATGCAGGGATTTGTTTTGTGTACAGAAGAGCATCTGATCATGTTACACACAACATCAGTTGCTGCTGGTTACAACTAAACCTAAAGAAAAAGAATCTTTTTTTCCCAGGCATTGTCTGGTAAGTGTCATGGGCAAGGTATTATTTATTTAAGAAATTGTGTTCTTCCCCAGAGCCCTGCTTGAGATGGTCTACAAGTAATACCCCAAAGCCATCATAAAATATCAATATAAAACAAAACAGGATATTAAAAAAGAGCCAGGAACATAAAAACAGCACAAAAATATCCATAGAACTGAGCTCAGACCAGAAGCAGACCCTAAGACAGCTTTTTAAAAAGATAACAACCCTTTAATTAAAAGGTAAACGATAAAAAGTTAAAAGGCACATTTTCTTTTAATTGAAAATGTAATGATCTTAAAAGGTTTTATTCCATCTAACAGTTTCCTTCTGCCTCTCATTGACCCCTCGACAATCTTTTCCCTTGCTCCTCCTCTCTTTCCTGCTCTTGTTTTCCACCTCTCTGATGTAAAATAAATGTACAGATGGGTCTCATAACTCTCACCCAAGGGTGACTTTCTGAGTGTCTGGACCTCAGAAATGAGAAACAAAGCCAAGTGCCTCTAACTTGCAAGGACTCAAGAGGCACATATCTGACTGACTTATGGGTGCCCCAAACTAACCTTATCGAAATATGATTAATCAAGCCCAAGTTTCCATATTGTAACCAAAGGGAAGCAGCAAAAGATTAAGAAAACTCTTTTGGGTGTACTAATGAATATGTGAGTGAACAAATGAAAGTTTCAGAACGTTTTACCAGTGGAAAATTCCTAACCTAGAACGCAAACTCAAGTACTCTTACATAAGAACAGTCATAGGAAAAAAACAAGTCAGCCTCATAAGAGACCATCTCTTGCCACAGAAAGAGAGTCTAGAGGTGTTTTGTTTTCTTGTTTTTGTTAAGCAGCAATTGAGTAGTCCAGGATAGCTAGTGTAAATGGTGTAGACTGTAAACTTTTCCTTTCTTCCACTGCCAAATATTTGCTTGTATTGCCAAGACTTGCATTTGTATGATGCACAGAGGGAAGAAGAATATATGCTTAATTAAAAATTGATGTTAACTTTTTGTCCTCTCCAAAAGGGCAGTAGCAAGGCCAGCCTTCTAGCTTGCCTGGAAAAATGAAGAAGAGTTGTTTTTGGTTCTTATAGCCTTTTTTTAACCAGAAGCACATTTGCTGCCCAAATAGTGGTAGGGATTATTTTGGCATCACCTCCCCTCCCCTAGAGAATTTCAGGTAGCAAATATTTGAGGGGGGGGGGCACAATTAATGGCTGCTGTGTCTGATGCAGCCAATGAGCTGGCCGGGAAGTGGAGGTTTTTTAAAGCCATCCCATCTCGCCTGGGGTACTTTTGCTGTGCAGCTCTCCACCCTTCCCTCTCTGTGGCAACAGTGTGAGATCAGTTGGTCACTTCAGGGCTGAGCAGGATTTTTTTTTGTCCCTGTACATTTGGCTAGAATACCAGATGTTTGCTGTTGTTAGGGCGGGTGGACTATATAAATAGGCTTGATCCTGAGAGGTCAGTGAGGCCCTTTACTGAGGTTCACAGGATTTGCGTGGGCTAAATGCTTGTTATTTAATGTGATTGGCATGCACCCTGTAGCATCTGAAGATGAGGAAAGGCACCCAAACCAGCCATTCATATGGTTGAATGTTCCCAGGGGTCTGTTAATCCCTACGCACTGAACCTATGTACAGAATGGAGTGCATGGATGTAGATGATGGGCAGTTTCTCTCTCTGCACAAATCTGTGCAGGCAAAGGGAAAGCAAGGCATGGCCTGTGGCCTTGTTGCACTCCGAACCCAGGGTGCACTGCCCAAATGCCCAAATGCAACAAGCCCAATGAGGCAGCCATTTAGGGAACCTAAACCACAGTGTGCGTGGGTGGGGAGTTTAATTATTTGCACGGTTCAGATTTGAATAATCCCTAGTTTAAGCCATGCATTTTACCTGGTGTCTTCATTTCAGACTACAGGGGCAATTCCTGGTGCCGCCTCTCCCTCTTCCTTCAGTTGCCTCATCTACACCCAACTTTTCCATGAAACTTTTGGTTTTACCCCTGAACCCTCATTACGAACTTGAAATACATGTAACTGCATTATTTGCAACTCTTGCCACATCCTTCTCATGGTTGACTTCCAAACTGTTGAAACATGGATGCAGTCACACACACTAAATAATCCACTTTCAATCCACTTTCCAGCTGGATTTTGCTAGTTCACACAATAAAATCCAGTTTAAAAGTGTACTGAAAGTGGATTGAAAGTGGATTATTTAGTGTGTATGACCGCAGCCTCTATAAAGCGTAAGCTACTTGGGCAGAGACCTTTCTTTTCTTGCTTACAATGATGGTGGTGTCGTATAAAAAGAGTAAATCAAAATAGTAACATTTGCCTTCATAGTTATAAGCTGTCAGCTCTGGTCTCATAGG